>CM061263.1:11632500-14517500 GCA_030848825.1 Tadarida brasiliensis | reverse complement strand
CCTACAACTTACATTTACATACAGCTCATTACTTGTTTTTTATTACACTTTCTATTTCCGAAGCAATTAAAAAGAAAGAAGGTATGTTTGCTTTCTTGAGAAGTCTTTGTTCAGAAAACACAGTAATACCAAATACCATTTACCTACTATCTACTGTCTTTCAGGACTTTTATAATGCATTACTTCTAATCATCATCAAACTGACATTTGTGTGTTATAATCCCCAGCTGGCTGTTAAGAACACCGAGTCTCAAAGAAGTTAAATTGCTTGTGATCAGGCAGCTAGTAACTGCCTGAAACAGGATTTGAACCCAAGTCTCTGACTCTAAGATTTTGCTCAGACACCTGTTCCAAGCTGCCTGACATCCCAGCTCACATCAGTGAATGCCTGTGCTTTGGTTGACACTAGTCTTCCATTTTTCTAGATGAGGTTTTGGAAAGTTACCGAAGATTGAGACATTCCTAATGTCAGTACGTTGTCTGGTAGACATCATGCATTACAGAGCAACCTAAGAAGATGCTTATCCTTCACTATGGCAGAAGATTGCTAGCTGTCCACCCAAAATTCATGCTTCTCCTTTTATAGGGGAACTGATGGACAGCTGCTCAGCTAGGGCTAAATTTCCCAGCCTCCCTTGCATCCAAGCACAGGCACATGACTAGTTCTCTCTAATGGAATATGAACAAAAATGATGGTCACTACTTCCAGGCCAGGATATTTTTTTTTCTTTGTTGATTTTAAAGAGAGAGGGGAAGGGGAAGGAAGAGAGAGATAGAAACATCATGAGAGAGAAGATGGATTGGCCGCCTCCTGCATGCCCCCTACTGGGGATCAGGCCCACAACCTGGGCATGTGCCCTGACCAGGAATCGAACCAGCAACCTCTTGGTGCATGGGTTGATGTTCAACTACTGAGCCACACCGGCTGGGCCTTTTTTTTTTTTTTTTTAATTTTCAGGCCAGGATATTTAAAAATTGGGTGAGACTTTCCCATTTTGCCTCGCTGGAAGCAGAGGATTCCAAGGCCCCATTAGTTGGTGGACTCGCCTTGAGGGATGATGCCACCCTCCGATCAGGACATTGGACTGGTACATGAATGAGAAATAAACTGTGTTAAGCCCTGGAAATTAGAGGGTGTTTTTGTTGCAGCAGCAAGTACTGCCCCCACTAATATGTACAGTTTATACTAAGTCATATTTACATATAAAAGGCAAAATTGAAGATTATAAGAACGATCTGAATAGTTGAAACCAGAAATGCCACTTTTAGATTCTCTATGTGCTTATTCAAGGAGAAAGCAGATTATTTGGAGCCAGAGTTTGTCCTGTCATTTTTTCCTCCGTTACATGTATCAGAGACCAGATAGTCATACAGCAGAAACAAATTTACTCATTCGATGATATTTCTTATTCTCTTACTACATGCCAGCTATCTGGGGCTGAGGGTGTGCTGGGACAAGACAGGAATGGTCTCGTCTTCATGAAGCCTCCTGTCTGTGGGTATTAAACACAATTTACAGCATCCAACTGACATCTGGCCACCAAACTTCTTGGGAGTGCCAAGGCTATTTGAATGTGAAATAGATACCTAAAATAAAAACTAAAATTTACTCACAAATCAAAACAGAAAGCTACTCTTCTTCCCCTGCTAAGTGGCTAGAGAAACAGCACAATGGTTAAGAGCATAGACTCCAGAATCAAAACCACTGAGTTCAAATCCTGGCTCTACCATTTTTAAGCTGTGCAATCTTGGCCAACTTCCTCTTTGTTTCTCAGTTTCCTCATCTTTAAAATGGGAACATTAATAATACCTAGCTCAAAGGGTTTATGTTGAGGACCGATTGCGTTAATGCAAAAATGGTACTAAAAACAGCATGAGGTGGGCATTAGAACCCAATAAATGTTGCTGTTGATACTATTTGCCACCTTCCCACTGGTATTATATTTTGTGTTTAAAAGGATGCAAGGCAAGGCCTTTGCATGGGGGCTGACAGATGACATCAGGAAACAGTTATTAATAGAATCAGCGGATATTACAAAGATTCAACTGAAATAACCCAGACTGAGATCTTACTTTCCGTTTTCCTCATCCATTTGGTGAAGAAGAAGCCAGAAGGCGCCTGTTTGGGAAGAGCACCAGTCTGAGTAGCCACCACAGTATGGGGACAAAGACAGGGTTTGTACCTGGTGGTGCGACCTTGAACAGGTGCCTTAACTTCTCTGTGGAATGATGTCATCAGGCGAGATGACATGATGACCCGCCAGTGCTGACCATTTTGACCCTTTTGCAGATTTCAGTTTTACATTCCTCATTTTTATCCCTTCCTTGTACACATGTGCAAAGGACGGGGCAAGAGGGCAATTGCAACCGTTCCATTTGCTTTGTTTTCTCTGTCCTAAACTTTATACTGAAAAATAAGATAGCTTCTTCCTGAGGGGAAATAAAAACAGTGGGGATTCGTTGGAAGGTTCTGTTACAGAGAAAAGAAACTGAAATGTGAGAAATTCCCTGTCAACAGGGAAAGCACTGCAGAAGCAGAAAACATCACCATGCCACCCTGGAAAGAGCAACCACCAGGCAGTCTGGGAAGCAAATGTGTCCCGTGCAGGAATGTGCTAGAGTCAGGTGGGGAAAAGCCTCTGATTGGCTACAACGGGGGAGACTTCGGGTTCCGCTGAGGTTAAATGAGGGGTTCTGGGCAGGGTGGGGGACATGTAGAGCTCTTCTTTACATTTTGCTACCTGAATAGGCAGATGCATTCAACCTTGTTAGCTATGTGCTTACCATGGGCCCATCATGGATCCAGGTACTGGGGATACAGACATGAACAAAAACGAAGTCCCTGCCTTCATTAGGTGTACAGTTAGACGATTCTCCATGGACAAATAAATGTACTCAATGTCAGAGAACGGTCAGGGCTGGCAGGAGGAACAAATCAGAGCTGAGGAGGTAGGGAATGATGATGGTGTTAAGGAGATTTCCCGATGAGGAGGTGGCATTTGAGCAGAGGCCCCCAAGGAAGCAAGGGAGTGTACAATCTGGATATCTGGGGGACAATCTGGGGAAGAGCCTGCCAGGCATAGTGCAGAGTAAGTGCAAAGGCCCTGGGGCAAGAATATTCTTGGCATGTTCCTGAACCAGTGAGGAGGTCATTACGAGTGGAGTGAAACAGAAGAGTAGGAGTGGAAGCCAGAGTTAATGAAAGACCAAATCCTGGAGGGTTGTGTGTAATGATGTGAGAACTTTGGGTTTTATTTTGAGTCAGGCAGGAGCCATTGGCCAATTCTGATTAGAGCAGTGACATAATCAGACTTGACTTTGAAAAGTCTCCCTCTAGCCACTGTCTTGAAAATAGACTTGGGGAGGAAGGATGTGATTGGGGGGGTGCGGGGGCTATGACAAATGCTAAGGAGAGGCGTATACGAGAACTATAAGGTGAGAACTGCAGCACGTTAGTGCATCTCAGTGCCATCCTTCCTCCATGTAGTCCTAACACACACACAACTGACCCTGTATCTCCCTCCTCCAAGATTCTGCTGTCCTCCCGTGGCCTTTAGGACAAAGTCCGAGCTCCTTAGCCTGACACAGCTTGACAGTTTAATGAGAGCGTTGACATTAACACCAGAAAGACCCAGATTCGAATCCTGTCCTGACCCTTGACCAGCTGGGTGACTTTGTCCAAGTCACTGGACCTCTCTGACCTGGGTTTGTTCTCTTTCCTGCTTGTCCGACCTACATGTCAGCTCCGTGAGGGCAGGGACTTGGTCTTGGTCTTTGCTGTATATTCAGCACCCCAAACAATACCTAGCACATAGTAGGCATTCAACAAGTGTGTGTAGGGCCAATGAATGAGCTAATGTAGGAAAAAGTATCCGGCTTAGTGGCTGGCACACGGGAGCCCAGCAAGTGTGACTTACCCTTGCTGAGTAATGCTCGTTGTCCCCTTCCCTGAGTGGTAGGACCCTAACAGTACTCCTGATTCGTATCCACACCGTCTCCTCCCACAAGCACCCTGCATTCCAGGGACACTTCTCACTGTCTCATGCCTCTCTGCCTTTGCAAATGCTATGCCTCGTGCCTGGTACGCCCTTCCTGTCTTCCAGATGACCAGTTCCCACTCATTGTGGAGACCTAGCTTAAGACGTCACCTCTCCTCTGATCTCAGGACTGAAGGCTCAGTTCTCTGTCCCCAGAGCACTCAGTTCCTAGGTCTATTATAGCATTTACCTCATGGTGTCACAATTATTCGACCATGTGCCCAGCTCCGCCCAGTGGCCTGAGAGCTCCAGAATGGCCAGGTCTAGAACAGTACTGTCCAATAAAAATATAATGTGAGCTACGTATATCACTTAAACTTTTTTAACAGCCACATTAAGAACAAGTACAGTCCTGGCTGGTTTGGCTCAGCAGTTAGAGCATCGGCCCGCAGACCAAAGAGTCACAGGTTTGATTCTGGTCAAGGGCACATAGCTCAGTTGCGGTTTGTTCCCGGCCCTAGTCAGGCTCGTGCAGGAGGTAACCAGTCAGTGTGTGTCTCTCTCTCTCTCTCTTTCTCTCATTCACTCTATCTGAAGATAAATGGAAAAATATCCTCGGGTGAGGATTTAAAAAAAAAAAAGAACAAGTACAAAAAATAAATTAATTTTAATAATGAATTTTATTTTACCTAGTATGTCCAAAACATTACCATTTTAATATGCAGTCGATATGTAATCAATGTAAAAATCCATTGAGGCCCAGCCAGTGTGGCTCAGTGGATTGAGCATCGACCCATAGACCAATAGGTCGCTGGTTCGATTCCAGGTCAGGGTACATGTCCGGGTTTCGGCTCGATCCCCGGTGGGGGGCATGCAGGAGGCAGCCAGTCGATGTTCTCTTTCATTGATGTTTTTATCTCTATCTCCCTCTCCCTTCTTCTTTCTCTAAAAAAATCAATAAGAAAAACATATTTAAAAATCCACTGAAGACATATTTTATATTCTTCTTTTTGTACTGTCTTCAAAATCTGTTGTGTATTTTACCTGTAAAATAAATCTCAATCCAGAGTTGAGTTTTTACTGGTTAAACTGAAATGTAACCCTAGGAAAACAATAAAGTTGTAGTTAACAAAAGTATTTTGCACTGCTCCAGGGTTTCTTAATTTAAAATTTAATTAATGGCATAAAATTAAAATTTTAGCTCTCCAGTCACATTTCAAGTGCTCAATAGCCACTTGTGGCTAGTGGCTACTATATCCAACAGTATGGGTATTCTTTCTAACGAAGTATAGGTCTGGTCTGCAAGGAGTGCCATACAAACAATACATGGATGGATGGATGGATAGATGGATGGATGGATGGATGGATGGATGGATGGATGGATGGATGGATGATGGATGATGGATGGATAAATTTGACTACCTTTACTTCCTCCCTACTTTACTTTCTTATTTCTTACTCTGGATATGCATAGTCCAGGAAAGGGAGAATGAACTTAAGGGAAAGGTGAGTCCATTAAAATAGCCCTTGTCCATCCAATTCCCCAATTTGCCCCACTTGGGCAAAAGTTCAAATGCATCCAAGTTCTACTCTCTAACCCACGCAGCTCAGCAACCCAGCACCGTCAGCTCTTTGCTCAGATGTCACCTTGTCCGTGAGGTCTTTCCTGACCAATCTCTTTAAAATTGCAGCCCACCCCTCCTCCTTCTCCCACCGCTGGTGCTTCTTAACCCCTTTCCCTGCTTTATTCTTCAAGGCTGCATTCACCGGTGTGTAATATATTATAATCTACTTATGTGCTGTATATTTCTGGACAAAGCAGGGGTTTTTATCTATATTATTTGCTCATGAATCCTCAGTACTGGTATATAGTAGGTTCTCAATAATTATTTGTGAATGGATAAATGGACGAATGAATAGTTTGAGTTCTGGCCCTTTTATCTGCCAGCTCTAAAACCCCAGTAAGTAATTAAAGATTAAACCTCAGTTTTCTCATCTGTAAACTGGGTAGCGTACTTACCTTATAGAGTTGCGTGATGTGACCCTACAGGGTTATTGCTTACCTTATAGGACTAACTAAGATAATGTCTATGAAGTGTTTAGCATAGTACCTACATAGGCATGTGGTAAGCACTGATAAAATGGTAGCTGCTACTATTACTGTTTAAATAATAATATTGTTAGATTTATTTATTTATTTATTTATTTATTTAATATTGCTAGATTTAATCCATCAGGTCTACAACATGTAAATAATATGAGGTCAATAACCATGTAAAGCAAATACAATTTCCCAAGTAATTCTGTCCCAAACAAAAAACTAGGTCAGAGAAAAACAGTCTTGAGATCTAGATTTCTTACATAATTGCCTATGTTTACCTGTCCTGCTTTTATTTGTATTTCTAACCTTGGGATACGGGTCCCTCCTCCCCACCCTGCCAAGACCCAGGACAGCCCAGTGTCAGGCCCTGCACCCACTGTGTTTACTGTCACCAGGGACCCAGGCTTTAAAAGCAGGCACGAGAGGGTGAGCATTCCAGGCACGTCACCAGCCTGCCCTTGACGGCAGAAGCTCCTGATCCACCTGCTCTGGGACAATCACATGGGCCTTAAATGGCCCAGGGCCTGGCAGCTGGGCACAAGTGGAGCCAGGCTGCCCAGGCAGCCAGCTGGTGAGGCCTAGTGAGCTGCCTTCCTGGCAGATGAGGCACGTGCCCCAAATTCCTCTCAAGGGCCTGCTTCTCCTGCTCCCTCTCCAGCCTTATCCTTTGAAACCCTTCATTTAACAGGCACATTTTCAATCTGCCCTTCACTTTATGGTCTCTGCATCCACCTGTTCCTTCATTCATCCAGCACGTGTTACTTGATGCATGTTTGAGATGCAGTTATTGGGCGAGGATCCAGGGTGGATAGAGAGCCATAGACAGTCCTCCGCCCTCAGGGAGTTTCCAACACTTTCCATCTGTGTCATGCTCCACAGTTTACAAAACACTTTCACACAGGTGGTCTCTTTTCATTCTCCCAATAATATCTTACCTGGGATTATTTTTATGTTCCCCACATTTCACTTGCTGCGCGAAGAGACCGAGTGCCTTACCTGAGGTCGTGCAGCTCACGCATGGGGAGCTGGATTCCAGCGCAGGTTTTTCGGCTGCATCGCAGCTTATATCCAAGCAACGCCGCATCTCACAAACAGCTGTTCTTTAAGTCACAGAAAGTCAGCTCTCTAAGAGATAAAGGCCATGTGACTATACCTAATGGCTCCAAAAAGAAAGCGTGCGTTATACGTGGGGAGGAGAGAGACTGACTCTCTCCCAAGCAGGACAGAAATTTCCAGGAATTTGGATGAATGGGGCCCCTCGCCAGATGTGTCTTTCCCTGGCCCCTCCAATACAAGCACCCCAGTCGGGATTCCTGAGACCTCTGAACTCAGAGCTCCGACTGCCCACATTCACAGGATGTGGCCAAGTGCTGGAAGCACACACAGGTCTGAACCACACCTCTTTCCCCCTGCAGCACCGCCCCTGGTGTCCCTACCTTTAAACCTGAATTCTCCGGGAGCAACTTCCAAGTGGCTTTTTGAGAACAAACATCTTCCCACAGCACCACCAAGTGGCTGAGTTTCTTTCCACTCAAGACGCGGTGAAACGGAGTCCGAAGAAGTCTAGCTCGCTTCAGGGCGAGCCAAGGCACAAAATACCAAGAAAAAGAACTTGGCAAAGTGGAGGTGGGATAGAGAAATTCAGGGGAGATTTAGGAGGTGCGGACAGGCAGGAGACAAACAGCCAAATCTGTTTATCAAGAAGCAATTTGGCAGAAATTCATTGACTATTAGGGCTGCAAGTGGCCAATCCTTCCCTTTTTTTAAAAAAAAAAGTTTTATTTCAATTACAGTTTACATTCAATATTATTTTGTATTAGTTTCAGGTGTACAGCATAGTGGTTAGACATATTTCCAGTGCCCACCTGGCACCATACATAGTTATCGCAATATTAATGACCATATTCCCTATGCTGTACTTTATATCCCTGTAACTATTTTGTAACTAGCAATCAGTCCTTCTCAAACCCTTCACCTTTTCACCCAATCCCCCGAACCCTCTCCCATCCCAACCCTTCCTTTGTTATCCATGGGAAAACTGATGTTAGGGTCCTGATCTCCCAGCCTCTCACACTGCACACTTCCCCACCACCCCATCATGTAGTCTCTCTGAGCCTCGGTTTCCCCATCTGTAAAATGGGGATAATGATACCCTTTATTATAGGGATATTGTCAAAATTTTTAAAAGGGTATGTGTGTGAAAGTAATACTTGTAAAATCTTTGTACGTAGTTATTTTCGGGGTCTCGGCTTCCTTTCTGTAATGGAATGCGTGGTGTTTCAGCCTCCAGATTGAAGAGTACCGCGAGCCAAGATGAAGAGCCAGAAAAAGGACAGGACAAAGAAAGCACCCCAGCCTGGCTCCGGCTTGGCCTCCTGCTCTTTCAAAAAGAGCAGCTGCCTCAATGTTCTTTCAAAGGGCAGTTGATTGGATTCTGGGTGCCTTCATTGTGCCAGGAGGACATTTAGGAAAATTAATGTGTCCTTGGGGTATTTCCATCCAGCAGTCCCCTTCCAGCCTGGCACTCTGCTTCTCACCTCTGGCCTTCTCGGGTTACCGTGGGGCTTTCTCCGCATCAGGCAGATGAATCAGGCAGACGACAGGTGATGAGTGGACTCTGGCCCGAGGGACTAGATCCCTATGCTGACAAAGAATGGACAGGGACAGTCATCCAGGCAATCAGTGAAGAGAGGCAGGGATCTGCTGCTGAGGCAGGAGATGGTGATTAGCCCACTCTGCCTACATCTGGCCACAGCAAGACACAGCAATTATCCTCAGAGTTTGGGCCCCCTACACCTTTACCTAAAATGCCCCAGCAGCTCTCACCATATCGCTTGGGTCATGGGCCTACTTGCTGTTTCAGATCTCCATTCGACTGTGTGGTTCCTGCGCATCCGGCTGCATCTGCCTGGAACGAGCCCAGCCAAAGTCGAGAGAAATAAAGCACAGAGGAAGTCCAGTATAGGTGAGGCCATGGGTGTTGAGGATGGAAGCTCTGGATCCTGTTCTGGGTCAAACTCCACTCCCTCCATTGCTAGCTGTGTGTTGTTGGGCAAATTGCTACATTTCTCTGGGCCTCAGTTTCTGCATCTACAAAATGGGAACAATACCTAACAAATATAATTGGGTGAGGATTCTATTAAAGCAGCCTTGTGTCTGGTACATATAAGGACTCGATTAAAAGGAGATCTTATTTTTAACTGTTGGGACTGCAGTTTCTCCTTAGGCATTTTGGTAAGCCTTTGTCCCTCGGATCAGAACTGCTAAGGATCACTTGCTGATGGTGATTTGATGAGTGAATGAATGTACTGACAGGCACAAGAGCAGTGTGCTTTATTCTGTCTGATAACGTCTAGAAGAGTCATGCTATTGCATTATTGTGTCCAATTTACAGATGAGCAATGTGAGTCCCACAGTCCCCTCCTTGAATCAGCTTCCCCACTCCTTGAATCTGGGCTGGCTTTATGACTTGCTTAGCTAATAAAATGCGATAGAAGTGATGTCTGACCAGTTCCAAGCCTGGATCTCAAAAGGCCTTGTTCACTTCCACTCTCTGTCTTGAAACCTTGGGCCACTCCTACAGGAAAAAGCCTGAACTGAGCCAGCCTGTGGGAGGATGGGAGGCCACATGGACCAGAAGTGAGCCTACCCAGCCGAGGCCATCCTAGACCAGCCAGCCTCCAAGCCATCTAGCAGCTCACCACAGATGCATGAACCCAGCAGCCATAAGTCCCACCAGGCCCAGATACAAGAAATAACCAGTTACACAGAGTCTCAAGAGCTAAATAAATCACTGTTGCTTTCAGCCATCCACTTTTGGAATCATTTGTTACACAGCTAAAGCTAACTAATACAATCGGCAGTCCTGGTGTGCACAGGATGATAGAGTTGCAGTGACCGTGTATAGACCTGCTTCGGGATGAAGTTAGGGAACAACCAGCCCACCTGCCGCCCTGGTCAGTTAGGTTCAAGACCGAAGTTGTGCCTCTTCCTCTTTGCTCTCACTCCAGAGACAAGTCACATGGTCTGCAAAATGAGAAAGAACCACAGTGGTTCCAGATACTCTGAAAATAAGCCAAACAGGTCTTTCATTCCAGTTCCCAAGAGTTTTAACATACCAACTCTCAAACCCTAACATAAATCTTTCTCTACCAAGAAGTGACTTTTGTGTATCTCAGAATTAGAACATTTCAAAGGAATGTTCAATGAATAAAACTAAGTGCCAGGAAAGCCTCTTATGTAACTCAAAGGAAATGAAATCAGTCCCTTTGGAAGTGGCTTGGATCTTGGAGAGGACAGTTGTCTGTTTTTCTGGTTAGTGAATAAGGACTCAGCATTTTTAGAAAGGGACGAGAACCTTGCTGATCTCTCACCAAGTCCTGGCTCCTCCACCCCAAAGCTGTCGATTTTCACCTAATGGGCTCTATCTCAATAAACGAGGATGGCTCTGATCCCCCTAGGAGAAAGGAGCTGTCTTTTCTATTAGCTTCTTAATTGCTCTGCTGTGTTAATATAAAGCAAGTCGATAGCCTCAGGATACATTTCTAGGGGTGTAAGTAGGAGGACAGAGACAAGCTCTTCCTAGGAATGGCCTTTTGTCATTCAGTCATTGAAAAAAAAAAATCTAGTAAGCTGGCACTGTGCTAGGCCCTAGAAATAAAATGGTGAAAAGACACAGGACCTGCCATCCAGAAAAAGAAGGACATGGAAAAGGAAGGCAAAGAGAAATGGGCTCTGTTTCTTCGGTCGGTGATTTTTGGTTTGTTTTGTGTGAAGCTTTCATGTATTGAGAGCCTGGGCTCGAGCCTTAACAAAATAAACAGAACCCACTTTCAGAAAGGTAATAGTAATTGTGGTTAATAAGACTATTGTTATTATAACGTCCTTGGTTTCTGTGTCTTGTTACTTCTGTGTGACAAAATATACATAATACAAAATGTTACCGTTTTAATCATTTTTAAGTGTTCAGTTCAGTGGCATTACATCCGTCCACGTTGTTCTGCAGCCAATCTCCAGAATTTGTTCATCCTCCCCAACTGAAACTCTGCACCCATGAAACACTGACTCTCCACCGCCCTCTCCCCAGAGCCCCTGGCAACCTCCTTCTGCTTTTGTGATTTTGACTGGCTTATCTCACTTACATAATGTCTTCAAGCTTCATGGCTGTGATAGCTTTTGTCAGAGTATCATCCCCTTAGGGCTTAATAACGTTCTGTGGTGTGTACACACCACAGTGTGTTCATCCGCCATCCATCAGGGGACACGGCGGCGTCCACCTTTGTGCTGTTGTGAGCATGCGTGTGCAAATATCTCTTCGTGTTCCTGCTTTCATTTCTTTTCGGTAGGTACCCAGAAATGAAATTACTGGATCGTGTGCTAATTCTATGTTTAATTTTTTGAGGCACTGTCGTACTGTTTTCCACAGTGGCTGCACCATTTTACATTCCCACCAGCAGCGCACAAGGGATCCATTTTTTCCACATTCTCACTAGCCCTTATTATTTTCCGTGTGTGTGTGTGTGTGTTTTAATAATAGCCATCCTAATGGGTGTGAGGTGATTGTGAGGTAATTGTGGTTTCGATGTACATTTTCCTAATGATTCACGATGTTGAGCATCTTCTCATGTGTTTATTGGCCACTTATATGTCTTCTTTGGAGAAATGTCTACTCAAGGCCCTTGGTTTTGCTTTCATGTTTTGTGCCAGGCGCTCCAGCAAGCTCCACAGATACGTTATTGTATTGCATTTAATTCCTCGACTTGAGAGGTTATTATTCCCATTTTACAGGTGAGGAAACTGAGGCCCTTCTCATAATTTGCAACCTAGGAAGGGGCCAAGAGGGATCTGAGGCCGGCCTGGCTGACCCCACTGGCCTCGCTGCATTTCAGGCCGTGGAGACCTGAGGGAAGACAGCCCGGAGTACACCAGTGGGGGTGGGGGGGCTGCTCTTTGTGTCGCACGCATTCCCTTTGTGCCTTTTGCAGCACTTAGCTTCTCCTCTTTCTTCCTTCCCTTCTCTCTTCTCTCCTTTCAGGTCTGAGCCACTAAATGTCTCCTCCATTCCTGCCAAAATCTGATAAATTCTTAGCACCTTAGTGAAAATGGCTCCCTCCCCAGGAGGTTTTTCATTTTCAAAGGCATGAACTAGAAGAGAAGTGCCCAAAAAGATCCTCTCGTGGGTTGCTCCTGGGGCCCTGACTGGGAAAGCTGAATCGAACCTGGGGAGCAGATCAGAGAAGAGGAGAGGCAAGCCAGCTCCAGCCCCACCCCCATGACCTGGTGACCAGAAAGTGTTACCACCTATTCACTGCTTCCTACTACAATAAATTTTTGGCATAGCTATAAAGTAACTGAGCACCTATTATGTGCCAGGCACTGTTTTAAATACTTTACACATAGGCCTTCACTCATCTAATCCTTCCAACCAACCTTGGTCCCATTGGAAGATGAGGAAACTGATCCTCCCAGAGGCGAAATAACTCCCACTGTTCAGTGGTCCAGCCAGCTCTCCAACTCAAGTGTCCCAAAGCCTGCACTTAGCTGCTACTTCACACTGCCTCTGATTCTCTCCTGGAAGAATTTAGAGACAAAGATACATGACAGATAGATGGAGACATACATACATACATATACATAGGCAAACAGGTGGGGGAAGGCAGGGGGAGGGGCTTTTCTCCATCCTGCCTGATTTACTTCCTTATGGAGTAGCTCCACCATCAAATCAGCCTCTCTCTGACTCCTCCCCAGGAGAAGTAATTTCTGTTGTCTATTTGTTTGCCCTTCCCTGCCCCCCAACACCAATACATTCTGTTCTTTCTCTGGCCTGGGGAAGCTGACCCCTGTGGGCCACACCAAGACCCCCTTGACCTCTGGCTTTCAGTTGGGCACAGCCAATGGGAGGCAGCAGCAAGGGTCAGAAGGTGAGAATTGTCCTACAGCTGGCAGTTTCTGATCTGTCCTTCCCCGGCCATGGATCCTGGCCTGTAGCCCCCACCATGCTACAGCTTCTCCAAATTGGAAACCTCCGCCTCCCTGGCATCCTTAGGGAGGGAACCGTTCCAGTTGCTAGCTAGCCTTAGAGTGCCACACCATTGCGTGTGTTCCTTAACCCTGCCCGTGCCCCTGTAATGCTCCCTTCTTCATTTGGATCTCCCCTGCTGGCTCTTCAGGCTCTCAGGAGGTTCAGACATCAGACGGAAACAGGGCTGTTTTTGTTGGACCCAACACACATATACACATGTACACATGCATATACACACATATACATGCACACTCACACACATACACATGCATGAATCAGCTTCCCCACTCCTTGAATCTGGGCTGGCTTTATGACTTGCTTAGCCCTATATACGTATACACATACCTATATACGCATGCACACACATGCATATGCACACATACACATGTGCATATACATGCACACGTACACGTGTGTGCGTGCATGCATGCACATGCTTATATACATGCACGTGCACATATATACACACACTTACATATATACACATATGCACGTGCATATACCTATATACAATGTACACATGCATACACATATATACACATGGGCACACACACACACACCCCAAATACTGGGAGAACTCAAGCCAAAATGCCCACAAATGATTGTCTCTGAGAAATAGAATTATAGGTAATTGTTTTTGGTTTTATCTTTATGCGTTTCTGTATTTTCTATGACTATTTTTATAATGTTCTTTTTCCCCCAAAGAAATGCTGATCCATTGGTGAGAAGGCAGAGCCAATGGCGACGTGTGGGAGTGCATATATTTAGAGGGCGGAAGGTTCTTCTCCTTTCCCCTGAGATCACAGTAGGGAGAGGGGAGCCCCTGCCTTTGCGCAGGCCCCTCCCCAAGCCTTCCCATGGCCATCTCTAAGCACTGAGTCTGCCTTCTGCTCTCTTACCAAGGACACCTTGAGGCCTTGAACATCAGAAATGCCCTCAAGAGCCCTTCCACACCCCCCAAATGGCCAAAAGTGTCAGCTAGACATATGCCTGGGCCTTTGTCCCCCAGTAGCCTCTGCTTTCAGGTGTGAAACACTGCCCCCCGCCCCAGCTCCCTGCTCCCTCTCTGTGGGAGACACCAAATCTGAGGACAGCCTGGACTTCCCAGGCAGCCTACATGAAATTAGGATCAGGTCAAGATTATCAGGCAAGAAGGTCAAATCCCCTCACCCAGGCAGGGGCTGGGCCCAAAGAGCCCCCAGCCCTCACTGCAGTTGTGCATGAGAGAAATGCATTTCCCATGACCCAGGTCCTTACTTCCCTGTCACCCCGCCCCTCTCCATGTGCTCAGTTCAGTTCTCTCTCAGGACCTGCTCTGAGATCCCACACACGCTCAGGCAACAATAGCAGGTCAGGGGGAAAAGTGGGGCCACTCCCAGGGGTACTTACATCCCAAATGGAGGAATCATAGAAAGGCGACTCCCAGAGGGCCTTTGATGGAAGGGTTCCAGCGCGGTCGGCACAGCCTGTTGGGAAGCCAGGGTGTCATGCGGCCCTTGCGCCAGACCACAGTCGACTTGCTACTGCGTTTCCAAGTAGGGTCAGCCAGGGTTAGCTAGGCCAGTGCCCTTGGCTGCCTTTGAGCAGCAGCTAGCCCAACAAGGATCTCGCCACACCAGGGGGAGGAACCAGTTATTCAGAAGTGAAATTGGGTGCAAGCAAATGAGCCCAATCCTCCCACCCCACTCCCCAGCTGTGCTAAGTCTGGGACATAGCTGCAGCCTCTGGACGGAGGGCAGGGGGAGATGGGAGGAAAGCAGCCCCTGGCCTAGAAGCTTAAAAATCCTGTGCTCTGCCCCCACCTGTCTCCTAATTTACTGTGTGATGTTAGGCAACATACTAAACCTCTCTGAGCCTTGTGTCATGACTGGCAATATGAAGAAACCAGATTAAATGGCTCTAAGGTCCCCTCCAGCTCCAGTATGCTATGGTCCCCTCCCTTTTCCCTCTTCTTCCCCCTCCCCTTCTCTCACTCCCTCACACACACGCACACACACATGCACGCACACACACACCTGCCCCAAAGAATGCAAAGGCACAGAGTTTGGCTCAACTCTGTCCAGAGACTTCTGGGAACTGCAACAAGCCTGAAGCTCACGTTTGGCCAACCGTGGCCATCTGTCTTAGGAACTGAAAGAGCTTCTCTTCCCAGGTCAGCAAAAGGTCCAGGTCGAGATAATAGGCCAGCCCCATGCTCGGCTGGTGGACTTGCTCAGCCTGCATCCAGGATTAACCAAGGCTCCTCACTGGCTCTCTGGTTTCAAAACAAAACTTTGAAAGAGAACTGCATTCAGTGGAAAATCCCCCAGTAACAAGGCCGCTGGGAGCATTATGGGAATACCATCTGTCAAGCATCGCTTTGCACAACCTGTGACCAAAACAGCCTTTTAATGTCAATACCAATCATGATAATCGCACCTCGTGTATTTAGACAGTGCCGCTGACCTTTCAAAGCCCTTCATCTGGGCTCAATTTGGCCTTGTGCAACTTTCTGAAGTAGGAGGAGCAAGGGACTTTCAAATAACTTAGTCCTGGGCTAGAGATGAGGAAATTGAAGCCCGAAAAACAGCAGAGGTAGGAAGAGAGACATTCAGAGCTGGAACTACATCCCCTAAGCATAGTTCAGTGAGTCTCCCCACGCCAGTGTATCCCGAATGCCATCTGCAGATGCTGCCCAGCTGGTGGCCTCACAACCATCACAACCACTACAATGATCTTAGAAGTCTTGGATGTAATCCCAAACAAGTATGTGTTAGTTTCCCTAGTGATGCACACATTTGGAGGTCTCTACCCACTGTGCCGTGTTCACAATATCTGGGAATTCTGGAAACTCCAGGCCAGAAGGACCACCTGAGCTCATCGAGTGTGCTCACCTGCTCAGGGTAAGTCACCGCTCTGCACCCTCCCCAGGTGCTTAAGATCTAGCTAGGTTCTGCTGTAATGACAGAGGCCACAAATAGTAACAGCTTGAAGGAAGGGCAGAGTATTCCTTGCTCATATCACATTCCAGGTGTGCACAGTACAGGGCTAATAGGGAAGCTCGTTGGGGCCAGGGGCACAGGACTCCTCTCTGCTTTGGGGTCTTTAGGGTGTGTTGCAGGTTGGGCCTCCAAGAAGGCAGACTCCCAGAGGGAGGTTAGCATGCAGGGTCCACACCTATGGAAAAGGGTCCCCGCTGGATTGAGCAGAGGGAGCAGTTGGGCTGTGATGTGGTCACAGCTAAGTCCTCGGCCATCCCCGAGGGGAGCCCTGAAGCTGTGACGGCATTTCAGAGTTGTCCAAGTTGAGGTGAGGCCTTATACACACGCAGAGAGGCTGGTCATCGGATACTGGCTGTCCCCGGGAAGGGGTGTGACCTTGGACTAGGAGACTCTTCAGCTGATAGCTGAGGGCTGGCAGGTGTGGCGATAAATCCTTTGGTCCTGAAGAGTAATCTGAGCTGTACAACACAGCATCCACTATGAGGCTGCTAGGGGTTGAATTGTGCCTTCCCCCCACATTCATATGTGGAAGTTCTAACTGTGGAATGTGATCTTATTTGGAAATAGGATGGTTGCAGATATAATTAGGTAAGTTTATATAAGGGCATACACTGGAGTAGGGTGGGTCCCTCATCCAATATGATCAGTGGCCTTATAGAGAGGGCAAATTTGGCATGGAAATGCACACAGAGAATGCCATGAAGGCAAAGATTGGGGTGACACTACTATAAGACACAGAACGCCGGAGATTGCCAGCAAGCCACCAGAAGGTGGGAGAGATCCGTGGAAGATTCTCTCCACAGCCCTCAGAAGGAACCAATTCTGCTGACACCTCGGTCTTGGACATCAGGCCACCTGAACTCCAAGACGATACATTTCTGTTGGTTAAGCCACTAAGTTTGTGGTACTTTGTTATGGCAGCCCCAGGAAACCAAATGGAGATGTGGCCTTCATTTACACGGTTCAGAAGGTTGACTGTCGTGTTACATTCCAGCCAGTGGAAAGGAGGAGGAAGGGGAAGGAGAGCAGACCTCCTCCCTCACGTCCAGTCATATCCCATTGGTCACCGCTTGATCACATGGCCACATTTGCTGCAAGGATGGCTGGGAAATTAAGTCTTTATTGCGGACAGCCATGTGCCCAGTTTAGGACTCTAATATGAAAGAAGAATGAGCCCACCGATAAAGTGAGGTTAACCCCTTCAATGAATTCAAGTGAGCTCAGGGGCCAGACATAAAACCAAACACTTCACTTAGAACTCCTTGCCAAGGTCTCCAAGAAAGAAAAGCACAAAGGACAGTGGGAGAAATTCAGTCTCACTCTGCCTGAGAGCTAGGCAGACTTCCTGGAGGTGGTGACACAGAGGCTGGGCCCTGAGGGACAGCGTGGACATTCCCAAAGTATAGCTGGAAGGGGAGGGAATTGCAGGAAAGAAAAAAGCATGCTCAGTGGGCAGTGTTCTAGGAGCTGCACATTCGTTATCTCATGTCATCCTCAGAACAACCCGCAAAGCGACCATTTATCTCCATTTCAGAGAGAAGAAGTCTGAGAGGCTAAATAGAGAGGTTAAGTGACTTTAACAAGTTTCTTGTCAAAGGTCGCAGAACTAGTAAGAGGCAGAGCAGAGACACAAACGAGGCCTTCTAATTCTAAGCAAAGGCTCTAATTATAACCCAGATGTAAATTGGAGCTCCCAATCCTTGAGCTCTATATAGGACTGCCATTAGGGGGCACAGACACAGCTAAAGGACACTAGTCCTGTCCAAAACGTGAGCACATTCCCAGGGACTCATTCATCCATGATCTCCAGTCTCTGCCTTGAGGGTCCTGGGCCTCCATGGGCTGTCTTGGCCCACCCTGACATCAAGTTGGATACAAAACCCTTCACCTGTGTCCTAAATAAGTAAGTAAAATGTTTCTCTAAGAGAGGTAGAAGGGAGGGATCATACCTCTCCTGCATGACCATCTCCGAATTTTTCAGCCCATCAGTCCTTCTGGCTCTTCCCAATACTCTCATCACCCGGCTCCCTTTCAAGTTCCACCACTTTCTTTGGAGCCCTGATGATCCAGGAGACCCTGGTTCAAATCCTGCTTTGATAGGCCTGAGCCCATAATTTGGGGTCTGTACCCCTATTGACTAGCAGGCTTGCAGCTGCCTTTCTGTGCTCTGCTCTGTACACCTGGAGCTAGGTAATCTGCAAACTACATTTCCCAGGCTCCCTTACCAGCTGGCTTTCTGGTTAGTTTCACCAATGGGTGGCACTGGTGGGAGATGAGCCGACAGGTGGGAGGGGGTGAGAGGCTTCCTGTTCTGGGGCTCAGAAGGTGGAATTGCTGGGGCTTGCTCTAGTGACAGCAGCGGTTGGATGATTTTGGAGTCCAGCGACTGTTTCAGAAACAACCCCATTTCAGCAGCCCCAGCCTAAGCTGAGGAGACACCTCTTCAACTGACCCAGATGTCACTGCAACAACTTCCCCGACTGTGAAGTGGCTCCTACCAGGGGCCAGCAGCTCTGGGTGCCCAGGTGTCTTTCCTTCTGTGCTTCCTGGTCCCCACCTGCTTCTCATTTTTGTTTGTTCAGTCCTTCTAACATCTTTATAACAATACCCTGTATTAAATTTCCTCTGTTAGAAATACCTAGTATGTTTTTATATTTTCTGACTGAACCTCTTCAAACTCAATGTACATTTTAAGAATGTTTTCCCTCTATTTTTCAGGAAACGGGTGAGAATAGATTTAATTATTTCCCTCTGCTTCCAGTGAGTCACGCTAAGATCTGTGTGCATCTTTCTCAGAAAGATAAAATTTCCATTATTCAAAGAAATGAAACATACAGTACTGGAACATTCTTATAAGTAAAAGTTATTCAATAATTGGGCCATTCTTGTTGTTTAATATTAACTTTATAAAGCTAAGGGAGACCCATTAAAGCTACCTCAATTGAATGTGTGGAGTTATGATCTGATATCATCCTTCTAATGGTATTTTTCCCCAGGAGATTATATTAAAATGCCATCTCTGCCTTCAAAGCAGATATCCATTTGGGGAAAAGAACTCTCTGGGTCTTCCGCCACCCAAACGGGGAAATCTCTTCAGACAGATCAAAAAGAATAGATGTCCCAAGCTGAGGACTGAAGTGATGTGATAAGAGTCAAATGTCAGTCCGAGTTGATACTGAGGAGAACAGTCTTTGAGTGGTTGCTACATCTCCTGATGTCCAGAAACTTCTTCCTTGTTACTTATTTCAAAAGATCAAAAAGTTGTGCACAGCCTAGGAAAGGGATCTACCCTTGCTTTTGGTGAGTTCCTAATACTCTTGGTATGAGCTCCGAGGGATCTCACCTCAATCAGTCTCATCAATGTTTTCACAAATAAACAGGTTCACTCCCCAAAAGGAATTCTTCTCTTATCAGCTACTGAGACAACAGCTTTCTCCATGGTTTTATGACCACTTTAACCAGGTCATCTCCACTGCCCCAAGCACAGCTCTATAAAGGGGCCCATGAATATCAAGACCCACTGAGATTACCCTGTGGTCAATGAACAGACTTCTCACAGGGGTCTGAAAGAGGCACAGTTATGTTTGGATAAAGTCCTATTTGTCAGTTATCTTGGTTGTGGGGTACAAAGACACAAGTTGGGACTGCAGTGCAGGCTGGAGGGCAAGGTGACTTAGGGGGGTCTGGTTGTTGCTTGAGTTGGGGCTAGGATTGAAGTAGGAGGGAGGTGGAGAACAGCAGATGCACTACCAAGACAGGCTCAAAGAATACATTAAATGAGGACCCAGGGATCACTGTTAGGTAAGTCAGAGCATCCAAGGCTTTGGGAAATCTTTGGAAGAAAACATGACCCTCTCCTGCTCGCACGCATCTTTCAAATCATGGTGACTGAGTCCCTCATTCCTTCATTCACTCCTGAACATTCAAAGAAGCAATAAATGTCCTCTAGGCAGTAGCACCTGGTGGTTACATTGTGGCCACTTTAGAGTCCGAAGACCTGAGTTCGAATGTTGACTCTGTCTCTTTCTATCTCTGTGTCTTGGGCAAATGGTTAATCTCTCTGAGCCTCAGTTTCCTCATAGGTAAGAAAAAATTAGGGTAATAATGCCTCCTTCAACAGATTGCTGTGAGAGTGAAATAAAATCATGGGTTCATGGCACCGTGCCTAACTTACAGAAACACTCAGCAGCAGTGTAAAAAATCTGATCGGGTCATGGCAGTAAGCACACTGCCTGGCACTTCAGGGCTCATTTAATGCTTGTTGACTGCTTGACTTACGCCCCCATGGCCCCTCTCCAAGAACCCTGACCCAAATGAACCAATTGGATTTTGTCTTTCTAAAATTTGTAATTAGTACTCAGAAATTCTGGTTCTTCTCTGTTGGTGCTTGAACCAAGATGACAGGTAAGAGCTGAGGTGGCCATCATGTGTCCTGTATTCAGAGAAGCAGAGAAAGCCTGTGGGAGGAGGGAAAGAAGAAAATAGACGGGCAGAGTGGAAAGGAGAGATGAGGAGCCATTGGGGTGGGGCAGAAGGAGGGTAGCAGAGGAAGGAATTGGGGGAAAAGTACAGGAAGAAGATGAGAGAGAGAGAGAGAGAGAGAGAGAGAGAGAGAGAGAGAGAGAGAGAGAGAGAGAGAGAGAACTTGGTTTTCATAAGAAACCCTAGGATCCAATGCAGATTGGTGCAGCCACTATCGAAAATAGTATGGAGGTAACTCAAAAAATTAAAAATGGGATTGCTTTATGACCCAGTGATTCCACTTCTGGGTATATATCCGAAGAAACCCAAAACACTGATTCAAAAGAATATATGCACCCCTATGTTCATTGCAGCGTCATTTACAACAGCCAAGATTTGGAAGCAGCCCAAGTGCCCATCAATAGACAAGTGGATGAAAAAGCTGTGGTACATATATGCAATGGAATATCATTCCGCCATAAAAAAGAATGAAATCTTACCATTCACAACAGCATGGGTAAACCTAGAAGATACTATGCTAAGTGAATTAAGTCAGTCAGAGAAAGACAAATACCATATGATATCACTTATATGTGAAATCTAAAGAACACTATAAACAAACAAACAAAACAAACAGACTCATAGATACAGAAAACAGACTGATGGTTGCCAGAGGGGAGGGGGCTTGGGGGACTGGGTGAAAAAGGTGAAGGGATTGAGAAGTACAGACTGGTAGTTAAAATAGTCATGGGGATGTACAGTCAGTACAGCACAGGGAATATCGTTAACAATATTGTAATAACTATGTATGGTGCCAGGTGGGTACTAGAAATATCAAGGGAACACTTTGTAAAGTATATGATTGTCTAACCACTATGCTGTACACCTGAAACTAATTCAAAATAATATTGGCTGTAAACTGTAATTGAAAAAATGTTTTAAAGTCCGGCTGGTGTGGCTCAGTGGTTGAGCATCGACCCATGCACCAAGAGGTCGCCGGTTCGATTCCCAGTCAGGACACATGCCCAGGTTGTGGGCCCGATCCCCAGTGGGGGGCATGCAGGAGGCGGCCAATCGATGTTCTCTCTCATCAATGTGTCTATCTCTCTCTCCCTCTCCTTTCCTCTCTCTAAAAAACCAATAAAGAAAAAAATTTTAAAAAAGAAAAAATGTTTTAAATAAAAAAAAAGAATGAAAAGAACCAATGTAAAAAAATAAATAAAGGAAATCCCAGGATCCTCCCATTGAATCCCCCCCTTTGCTGAAGCTACCTGGTGAACCTGATCTCAGACATCGGGTCTTTCAGGTGTGTCCTCAGTTCACTGATTCCTCTCCTGTCCCTCAGGTTAGATGTATCCTAGTTCCTCCTTTGACAGATGAAGATGTGAGGTTTAGAGAGGCGGAGTGTCTCGTCAAGGGCACACATCTGGTAAGCCTCAGTGTCAGAACTCACACTCCGATCAATCTGTCTCCCTGAGGAATGAGCACGGACCCGGGAGCCAGAAGACCTCAGTTGGAGGGGTAGTTCTGCCACTCACCAGCCATGTGACTTAGTCCAGTCACTCAATCATCAGAGTGCCCCCTTTGCCTATTCTATAAAATGGGAATAACAATGTCTCTTTCCCTACCCTCCAGGGTCATTGATGAAATACTCTATGTGAACCCACTTTTTAAACTGTTGAGCACTGTAAAAATACTAGCCGTTATTCACTTATATCTCTTTGACTATCTTTGCTCATCTTATGAGATTTTTTCAGGTGAAAATCCCACAGATAGGGACTGTGTCTACCTGAATACCTTGAAAAGCACCCGTGAGCCTGCTGGTCCTTGGAAAATGTCAAATGACTCCAAGTTGAAAGATTGCAAGCACACTTATTTCTCTAAAGCAGAGGATACAGATTTTATAAGAAAAACAGACATGTTTAAAAAGTTACTCAATTTCTTAACTCACGTTCCCAACTGTTTTTTGAAAGCGCTGTGGATGGCATTTGAAATGATGAACAAATAAGAAGTAATTTATGTGTCTGTGTGTTGCTTCTTAAAGGAGCTATTAAAAACATAACTGAATAGCATGTGTTTTTCCATTCTCTGGAAAGCAAGAAATATAGAGCTGTTTTTACTCAAACTTTTCCAAAACAAATCACCTTTGGTGATGGAAAAATGTTGCCCTAAGGAGAGAAATTTTCAGAAAAATTATGAGTGAAAAAAAAACAAAACAAAAAAAAACCCCAGAACATTGAATAGAGGCCCTATTTGATGAGAACAAGAAACTTGGGCTTTAGGCCTGAATCTGTTTGCAGCTGGTGTCTCATCTGTGTGAGCATTGAAGTCAGACAGGCCTGGGTTCAAATCCAGCCGTGATTGTTAGCTGAGTAGCCTAGGATACCTTGTCAACTCTCTAGACCTCAGTTTACTCATGTGTAAAATGGGGATAAAATACTTCCATCACAGACTTCCAGAAAGCTTAAATGAGGTTGTTTATTTAAAGTACCCACCACACCCGGCCAGTGTGGCTCAGTGGTTGAGCGTCGACCCATGCACCAAGAAGTTACCAGTTCAATTCCCGGTCAGAGCACATGCCCAGGTTGTGGGCCCAATCCCCAGTGGGGGGTGTGCAGGAGGTGGCCAATCGATGTTCTCTCTCATTGATGTTTCTGACTCTCTCTCCCTCTCCCTTCCTCTCTCTCTAAAATCAATAAAGAAAAAAATATTTAAAAAAATAATAAAGTACCCACCATGTTGTAAACTTTAGATACAGCGTCATTTCTCTGGTTGTGCTGGACATGTATAAACCCACTGAACATGTAACACGGCCCTGTACAGCATCATCTAGTCTAAGAACCGCTCTCGTCCTAGTGATGCCTCCTAGGACATTCTGGTTCCCCAAACGACTTTTTAGGCCTCTCATCTTGGTGTCTAAAAGAACAGGAATTGGATATAGAAAGGTAAAATTTTTTTTTTGTTTTCTCATTTTTATGTTCAAAAAACATTGCCGAGTATAAAAGCAAGGTGGGAAGGAACCCCACTAAATGAAGGATTCCAGCGCCTGTGCATGTTAAGTGGGTAATGTGGAGAGAAGAAGGAGGTAGGGGGAAGTGGACTGAGAGAGAAGGGAAAGGAAAATTTCAACTTCATCTGTAATTTTAAAATGTCGTTCATAACCTGCTAAGTGAAAGAAGCCAATCAGAGAAAGACAAATATCACATGATCTCACTTATTTGTGGACTATAATGAACAAAATAAGTGGATGAACAAAATAGACCCAGGGACATAGGAAGTACGGTACAGACTGACAAACCTCAGAGGAGGGGGGCGGGGGAGAGGGGAGAGATAAACCACAGAACTTATTTGCATATATACATAACCGATGAACATAGACAACAATGCTGTGAGGGGGCACGGGATCAGGAGGAGGGTGTCAGTGGGGGAAAAAGGAGAAACATCTGTAACAAAAATAAATTCATAAATAAAAATAAATAAATAAAACAAAATAAAGTGTCATTCATATAAAGCCATTTGAGGGAAATAAGATAAAATGTTAGCAGCAATTCAAAATGGTGGGTACAGGGATGTTTGTTATGGTATTCTTTGTACCTTTATGCATTTTTCACTATCAAAATTATTTCCAACTAAGCCAATTATTCATTATAACCATCATAAAAATTTTAATGGAAAGAACTTCGCCATATCCTGCTACCCTAACAATTGACGTCATTGACATCCTGTTTCTTCCTCTTGTGTTTACACATGAACGTAGCTATTTTACAGAGTAAGTATGTAATCCATCCCCATTTAGGGGTATGCAAGGATGGCAACATACCAGCCCCAGGGGTGTTTTGCTGGTTAGTTTGCTTAAGCCACATAATAGGCAGACACTAGACTGTCCACAATGCAAGCAGCCTGCACCTATTATCTCAAATATGGCCAGCTTGAGGAATGTTCTTTTTCAACAGCCTGGTCCTTGAGTTTGCAAGTTCCGCCTCATAACATAACATCTTCCTGCTTTAGCTCATTAGTTGTTGATTTGTCCATTCATTCCAGGAGTCTGTTGAGCACCCTTATGTACCTGGCTCTGTGCTAGGTACATGACTCTGGCCAGGTGGCCACTCTCAAATAACTAAGGAACACATGCGAGAGATGAACAGGTAGGCGGCCGAGAGAGGTTATGCAGAGCCATGCGGTGCGATGATGGAGAGAAGCAGAAGGTGTGGGGGGCGCTGAGGAGTCTGGGGGGCCGGACAACTCCCCAGAAAAGGTGATAGCTGGAAAAAGTCTTGAGGGAAAAGTAAGAGTTTGTTATCATTTAAAACTTGGGAGATTATTTAATGTTTTTAAATTCAGATGTGCTGGCTTGTCTTTCGAAAATCAGAAGATGTGGCAATACTGGGGAGGAGACCCACAGGGCAAAAATCAGCTGGACCTCAGTGGAGGGCTGTGCGCCTGACAGAGAACATGTAAGGGGAAGGGTCCCTGCAGCCAAACTTCATCAGTTTCATCTGACACCACATGGGTGGGGCCGTCACACACCCCTCGGATGCTCTCAGCTTTGCAGGGAAGGGCACACTGGCTCCTCCAGGCAGCGGAGCCTGGATTCAGACAGGTTCCATCCCAGGGTCTTCCAGGGCAGAGAGAAATTTCAAACTGTACCCTCCGATCACAAGTGCAGAGCTCCTCTCTAGGCCAGAGAAGTCCCCCTAATGGTGAGATACTGGGGACCAAGGGAGGCCAGTCAGGGAGGCAGTTTAGGAGGGCAGATGATTGGTTCTCCTCGTACCTCAGAGCCCACCTCCTTCCCTGTGGCGTCATGGAGAGGTGTCCTGGGTAAACGGAGAGAGAGAGGCTAGCTGAGACTTTCCCAGGCCCCGAGTGCGCTGAAAGGAGATGACAGCTGAGCAGGGTAAACATGACATGCCTTGACCTATTGAGAAAAAGCCTGTAGAATGTCTGGTGTTCATACACTCAGACCCAATAATATATTTATTGCGGTGGTTGCTGTTCATCGCTAACGAGGTACCAGGCCTTACTCCAGCACTGACCACTGAGCCCTTACCAGAATCCTGGGAGGCGGCTTTGGAACCTGCGTTTTAGAGATGAGGCAGCAAAGGTGGGAGGGTACGTGGCAGGGTCATCGAGCCACGGGAGGGCGGAGCTTGTCTAACTCGGAGACCTGTGGCTTTTCCACTAACCATAGGCAGCTACCTCTAACTTCTGGGAACCTAGGCTAAGAAGATAATCTCTAACTTGGAAAATAATTTTATTACATACAAAATTATTTGCCCCGGGACTATGTATATATTATGAGAAAAATGAACACACCCTATCTAAGTGTCTAATGGTTCACATAATGCCTGACCCAGCCTGGGCCCTCAACAAACATCGTTCAGATGAACGAAAGGTGATAGTTAAAGAAATTACGGGGCACCTGTCTTGATGGAGTATTAAATACCCTTTTCAAAGTACACTTGAGAAGAGTTTGTGATAATATCTTAAGTGATTGTTATAATGTAATAGGAAAACTCCGAGTACACAATTATATTTATTATATGATCACAATTACGTTCAAGCACATTTCATCTGAACAAAAAGAATGCAAGAAAATATGACCCAAGCCCTGGCCAGTGGTTAGAGCATCGGCCCACTGCCCAAAGAGTTGCAGGTTTGATTCTGGTCAAGGGCATGTACCTCGGTTGCAGTTTGTGCCCGGCCCTGGTCAGGGTCGTGTGGGAGGCAACCAGTCAATGTGTCTCTCTCACATCGATGTTTCTCTCTCACTCTCTCTCTTTCTCTCCCCAACTCTATCTGAAGATATATGGAAAAAATATCCTTGAGTGAGGATTTATTAAAAAAAAGAAGAAGAAAAAAAGAAAATATGACCCAAGAGTTTACAGTCACTGTATTTGGCTGTTAGTTTTAGACTAATAACAAGTTCATTTTTTTCTTCCCCTATTTTCCAGATTTCTAGTTATAAATATGAATCACTTTTATAATAAAAAGGAAACACTATGTTTTATTTCTAAGAAACCCTGACTTTCAGAATTCCAGTCTCACACAAGGACATGAAACTGGGACATGCTGGGAAAACAGGCTGGGAAGATGGACCCTGCCAATGGCCAGCCCAACAGGCAGTTGCCGGGGAAAGGGACAGCTTCTCTGGGACAGAGGCTCAAAGGAGAAAGCAGGGTGGACAACAGGGACATCTGCAAGGGAGAAGGATGTTTTGGGGGGCGGGGGTGGTGCAGAAAGGGCCTAAATTAGGAACGGGCAGTCACAGTAACACGCGGAATCAGTGGACAGGCGTTTATGAAGCACCCCCCTTCCTGTTGACTACGTTCAGGGCCCTCCACATATTATCTCACTTAACCCTCATTGTGAGTCTGCACATTTAATTATTTCAGTTTTACAGGTTAAGAAAACAACTCACTTGAAACATGTTAGAGGTGGAAAACACCTGTGAGTTGATTAGTATTAGAGGTTTCCAGAACTAACAGTGTATCACAAACTCAGGGACACTTTTTTAAAGTATGGTAATGTCATTTGGCCAGGTCCCTCAGCTAGCAAAGTGGACAGACTGAGACGAAAACTTTCCTATAAACACTTTGCAAGCTATGGCATAGGACCCAGAGTTTGGGGGAGCCCCTCCAATCCTTGAGGTCAATGTCATGAAGGAGATCTCACCAGCCCAAAGACCCCCCCTTGATACCCCTCAAGTCCAGCACCCCAAGCCTGATCTCCCCAGCAGTCCTGAGTTTTTGTTTTTGTTTTTTGGGGGTTTTGGGGGGGTTGGTACGTGGCCCTAGCGGGAACCGAACCCGGGACTCTCTGGTCCGCAGGCCAACGCTCCAACCGCTGAGCCAAACCGGCCAGGGCTGAGTTTTTATTATATATTGATTTACCCTGTACGCACACAGTAGGCTCATAATAATGGAATATTAGAGTCGGAGGACATCGAGAGATGACCTAGTTCAACCCCCTCATTTGACAAATAAGGAAATTGCTATCCAGAGAAGTTAAGAAACTTGCCCAAGGTCACACAGCTAGATGGTGCCTGTAGTCCTAATTGTGCTAAACTAGAACCCAAATGCTTTGGCTTCAAGCCCACTTTCCATGTTTCCCTCTCTATGCTTAATTCTCCCAAGTCCCATTTCATTCTTTCATGAAAAAGAATCATTAGTCCCAAATGGGAGGGAAGCAAGCTTTTTTGTCCCCTAAAGATCTTATTTCTAATATTCAAGGAATTACTGCAAATGACAATAAGTAATATTACGTTATTAAAGCAACCCCGTATAAAATGAAAAAGTCATTTCTCAAACTGGCTTCAAAGTCATTTTTTTAGAAATAAGGAAAAAAAAAAAAAAACACAAAGACTAGAAACGGCAGGAAAATCACAATGGATCCAAACGGAACACATGTAAAGTCTGCCAGGCTCAGCCAAAGGAGGCAGAAATAGCCAATTTCTTCCAATTACCCCCATTTTCCATCCTCTAATCTAAATGAAGACTGTCATTTTATTGGCTTGTCGATCTTTAGGAAACTTAACCCTGTTCTTCATTTATTCAGTGATCTCCCAGCCCCAGCACTGCAGCCAGAGGTGAGCACGGGGCCCAGCCAGCTCACACGGGGCTCCTCCCGTGTCCGGTTATTGCCCAAGGAGCTGCTCATCTCTCTGCTTGGTTACTTCTCATTTTCTGACATCTCTAAAGTTCACGTTCATCCCACCACTCCAGGGGCGTGGGTTTTGGAGTCAGCCTGAAGTTGGGTTTGAAGCCCAGAAGGGCCATCACTACCCGGGTAGCCTTGAATGTTTGGGCTCTCTGAGCCTCAGTTTCCCATGAAATGACACATGATTTTTGTGAGAAATAAATAGGATTACATGTATAGAGTAAGCAGCACATAGTAAGCACTCATTAAGTGGAATCCCGATTGTTTTATCCCCCTTGACACCTCGTGTGACACACATATCAATCATCCCTTTGGCTCGGGATACCTGACTAGTTAACATTCAGAGTACCACAAAAGATCCAGGTACTTTAAGACTTGGAGGACACAAAGGGGAAATAGTTATGAAAAAATAAATAGGAAAGTAGTTTACCCTTTAAAAAAAAATCAGAATGGGTAATCCTAAGAAACGTGGCTGGTGATGGAGTTGGATAAGAAATCGACTAAAGGCACTGAGAAGTCCTGCAGAAAGAAACCTGTGTCCTTGCTTAACTAAGCGTTTTCTAAACTCACTTGGTCACAGAAATATTGTCCAGTAATACCTATTAATTCCCAACACTTTGGAACTGTTGTTAATTATTTTAAGAGTATCAGTAGCTACCATTGGTCAAGCTGACCTCTATGTGTTAGATGTTTTTACTTCATCTGGGCTCACACATGTGTGAGAGACAATTGTTGACCCTATTAGGCGACAGTCAGTTGCACAACATCACACAGGCAATACAGGCAGAACTCGACCCAACTCTGCCCAACTCTGAAGTCATGGCCTTTTCCCCACACCACACACCCACCCAACTCTGTCTGCTTTCTATCTCCTTCATCCCAACCTGATCTACAGCTCACCCTCCTCTCCAAGTGCCACTGAATGCAACATTTTGCTAAAACCGCATGATCAGGCAGATGTGGAGAGTGTGTCTTTAGTAAGCAAGTACACATTGTGACACTCTTCACAGAGCATCTCATGGGACAAGCTTCCAGAAACACTTCATTGAAGTTGCTATGGGAAGTCACAGTGGAGGTGGAATCCCGATTGTTTTAGCACAGTCGGGCCTGATTTTTCTTTAATGTGTGACTGAAGTAGAAGTCAGAAACTGGGTTCTTACCCAGCTCTGTCTCTATGCACAGGTATGTCCTTGAGCAAATCCTCAAGACTCCTCCTTGCTAGAATTCTGATCTGGCAGCTATGAAATGAATAGGATATACTAGATAGCTAATCATCGGGGTTCCCGATAAGCACTTAGGTGATAAGATAATCTGGGTTTGTTATTTCATAGAGTCTTAGGTTCTAAAGTCCAACTGCTTGGGTTGGAATCCTGGCTCTACCACTTACTGTGTAACCTTGGGCTAGTCACTTAACCTCTCTGTTCCTCAGTTCCCTCATCTGTCAGATGGGATTAAATCAGAGAACCTACTTTGAAGGGTAAAGTGATTAGAACATTGCTTGGCACATTTCAAGTGCTTGATAAATGTCAGTTGTCATTATTATCAGCGTTAGCCTTGTTGCAAAGTGCTGCCCAAGAGGTTACAAATCCCCAAAATGCCCCAGTTCCCAGACAGAACTGACCTCTCACCCACAAAGCCCATTCCCCCCTCCTCTCCCTCTCCTCTGCCTCTACCACCTTCTCAGCCTCAGAGTCTGAACCCCTCAAAGAGGAGTCTCCAGGGAGCCCAAATGGAAGCCACCTGCCCGACGGTAGCGAGGCTGACCTGTCATAGCTGGACCGGGCTCCCAGTGACCAGTGGAGCCACACAAGGGTGGGGACAACAGCGAGGTCACCAAGAGATTGATCGAGTTGCCAGCCCATTCATTGACACCTGGTGGGCTGCCTGTCCCCAAGCCTCAGGGCCACTGGGGCCATTGTAAGGGAGGAGTCCTCCACTCTGCTGGGCTCAGCCACCTGGACCCCACAAAAGCCCTGGCTGCCGGGAGCTGACCCCCAAAGGGGCTCACACAACAGGGGGTTTCATTGCTGCATCTGGACCCAGGAGGAGCTGGCAGGGGGAGGAGGGGGCAAAGTTAGGGGTGGGGCAGTAGTTAAACACGCTAGGATTTGGGCCACGAGCTGGACTCTTCGCACAATGAGGAAGAGCAAGCACTGTGAAGGGAAACAGGTGCGCTCAAACATGGCTGCCCCACTGTGCCACCCAACACATCCCCATGTCACCTCGGCCCTGCATGCCTCCGCTCGCTGCAAGGATCACATGAAATAATACATGGAAAACTCTTAGGAGACATGGTAAACTCACAATAAATCTTAACTGTTACTATCAACAATTTTTCATTTTCTGAGGGAAAACTGGGGCTCACAGAGCTTGGGTAAGTTGGAGCCTGCGTTCAAATGCAGCTCTGCCCCCCATGTCGCCCCGCCCTGGGGTTTCAGACTGCCCATCTCTAGCACATTCTTTTCTGATGGAGACAGAAGCTATAAAGTGTGTCCATTCAGCCAGTATCTGGGATGTGGTCGGCACTGCTCGGGGTCAGGGATTTAGTGGGAAGTAAAGATTCCATGTCTACCCTCATGGGGCTCATGGTCTGTGACTGAGAAACAGAGATCAAGTGAGCAGGAGCGAGGAACACAATTCCCACGTGAGACAAACGCTCCACAGTCGTGCTGTCCGATACGGTGGCCACTAGCCACTTGTGGCTATTTTAATTCAACTCTGAATTCATGAAAACTAAACAAGATGGGTAATTTAGTTCTTCCATCACACAAGCCATGTGCCTAACAAGCAATGTGGCTGGTGGCTACCGTCCTTTTCAGCACAAAGACCATTTCCGTCATCACGGAATCTTCCATTGGAGTACTGCTTAAGAGGAAAGGAAGCAGAATTATGAGCTGTCGGGGTTCAGATGCTAAGAGGTTTTCCCCAGGAGGTGGCATTTGAGCTGGAACTGGAGGATGCGGGGCAATCCAGTGGTGGAGAAGGTTGGGGAAGGGCAGGAGAGTGTGCCAGGCGGGGGAAGCAGCACCCATAAGAGCCTGTGGCGCGAGGGCCCCATGTGACTGGAATGCAAAGAGAGGGAGTAGTTCAGCGCAGTCTCCAAGGGGTAGCTGCCTGGGTTTGAATCCCAGCCCCAACTCTTCCTAGCTGTGTGTTACTGGACAAGTTACTTGACTTCTCTGTGCCTCACTTTCCTCACCTGGCAAGTGAAGATAACAATAGCACCTCCCTCCCAGGGCTGCCCTGGGGGTGGAAGAGCCTGGCACAGGGTCGGCACTGTATGTGTGCTGTTACCATTCCTGGCACCTGGCGGGAGAGGCAGGCAGGAGTCGGGCTGTGCAGGCCTTGTGGGCCATGGAAGGAATGTCGGTCTGTACCTCAAATGGTTTTTAGTGGAGAGGGCAGACGTGACTGTGGGCAATGGAGAATCACAGCCATCCACAGGTGGTGGCCGCCACCCTCAACGCCAGCCAGGCCCTGGAATGTGGGACAGTGGACCCAGTATTGCCAGGCCTTCCAATCATCCAGAAGAGGTTGGAAATTGAGATTTTTTTTTAATGTAAAATCCCCTAACATTTTATGGAGGCCTCTTATTCCCAACTTTTTAAATATCGTGAGGAATAAACCAGCCACCTGCTAGGGCTTCTGGTCTACCCCACAATCTGCAGCTCCCCAAAACTCAATAAACCAAACTTTATGACTAAAGCCACATCACCTGGCGAGCCAGGTGGCTCCAGGAAGAAACCCACTGATTGCCAAGAACAAAAGTGAGACATCAAAAGAGTCGCCAAATTAAATCTGAACCAAATTGCCACACACACAGACACACACACACACACACACACACACACACACACACACACACGAACGGGCTAGGCGCCCTCAGGGCCTCAGAAAACGGCCCGTGATGAAAGCACAGGCTGCACAGCCTTTATATTGGCTAACCTTTTGGAAGTAAAAAGAAAACATATGAAAACCAGTATTCTCTTCGCTCCGAGGTTGTTAAATGAATGTATTCTCAGCCCCTCCAGAGAGTCCATCAATCCTTCCCCCAAAAAATATAGGGAGCAGGTGTTCATTTGGGAGGTCTATGGTCCGTGTCATTCCCTGGTGCCAGGTTATAAAACCAAATGGCTTCATTAGGACATGGTACTGGGTGTGAGCAAGAAAAGGCGGAAAGAGGAAAGACTGGTTTGATGAATAAAAACACGTGAATGAAAAGAAAGCCTTAGGCCTGAGCAAGAATCAGATATTTTAGGTACTCATTCTTGAGATCTTTTTTATTTTATTTTTTTCTTTATTACTTTATAGAGAGGGGAATGGAGAAGGAAAGAGAAAGAGAAAAACATCAATGAGAGAGAACATCAATTGGCCACCTCCTGCATGCCCCCCACTGGGGATTGGACCCACAACCTGGGCATGTGCCCTGACCTGGAATTGAACCGGTGACCTCTTGGTGCATGGGTTGACACTCAACCACTGAGCCACAGCAGCCAGGATTATTCTTGAGATCTTAATCTTCATTAACCATTGCTTTTTCATAGAAATTCTTCTTCCAAAAATACTGAGTATCTAATGTATGCTAGGAACTGGGATACAGAGCCCTGGGCCCTGGCCCCAGGTAACTTACAGGTAACCAGTCGGTGATTACGGTTCCACCAGATTAAGGAAGAGACTCAGCTAAGCACTTGTTCTGGGTGGTAAAACGTGTGTAGCAAAGAGAACAAAGAGAAATCTGACTGGCTTTAGCATCTTACTAAACCCCTCCTTCCCTGTCCAGTCCCCCAATCAGGAAGGAAAGGTGGGCACTGTGTTCCTTAGGGAAGATTTCATGAATACTGGGGAGGCAGAAACCACCCCTGAAGAAAGAAGCTTCTAGCACTTCCTCCAAGAGTCAAGCTCAGGAATATCAATTTGGAAACACTAGATGGCTCTTTCTAAGAAGGGCAGGAATTTTATTGGGTGAAGTATGTCAGTTTGGAGTGACACTGAATCGAGCTGGAGACTGGAGCTGAGGCTGTGGGCTGCCAGCAGAGATCCAACCTTCTTTCCATCTTTCCCATCTCCCCCATCCGTCCTGTGAGTAGCTGATGGAAGGGCAGGTTATGGGCCAACTTGTGGTGACCGTATGTCTCAGTCCAGCTTTGAGAGCAGAAGAGGTAAAAGGATCATAATACAAAGACACACACAATGCTTCCAGATCTTAGGTCAAGGGCGTCTAAATCTGACTATGGCAGAGTTACTAACCTGCATTCTATAAATCAACGTCTCCTTGAATGTGGACAAGAGAAATGTTATTTTGATTTTTTTTAACCTCTAACTAAAATGAAGCATGTCTTTCTATTATGAGTGGAGGCAACAAGCCACAATAGTATTAGCAGTACCTGTGACTTTGCCCGAATTGAAATCACAGATATTCTCATATCACATTTCATTTGTGGCAGAAACTTTGAAAGAACATTTATGGACATGATCACATCAAAACCATGGTAGTTATTAGACTTGCTGCTGGATGTTGTTATTAGTGCAGTAATAAAGAAGTGCATATATTGCTGTATCACTGAGTCATTTTTTTCAATAGGGTCCAAGGCATAAAAAGATTAATGACCATAGGACTAGGGAATGCAGGCACAGTGTTTTGAAGGACTGGTTGCTAGAATTTAAAAGGTCTGAATTAAAGCAGACAAAAGAAAGGGGCAGGGAAAAGGCATTTTGGTCCAGGAACAGTGCTTAGGAAAAAAGCACATGCTTTTCAGACACTGTCACTATTTGATGAGGCTGCAGGGGACCCCAAATTCAGGCTTCTGGTCCTAATCATCAAATGAGATGGTATGACCATTGAGCTTTTGATGCATGTGTTGAAAGTGTTACTTAACCAAAACACTTAAAATATACCACAATTTTCCTAGCCCTATTTTGACATGTCTTTATTTTTCTTCCAGGCACCTCTCTTGACCTCTGAGGGAGTGAAGTTGGCCAAAAGGGAAGGATTTCCCACAGGTGGGGAAGAAAATGAGGTCAGCAAAGTAAACATAGGCCAGATCAAAGAGTTGGGATTTGTTCCTGGGAATTGTTTTCTTGAAAGTTTTCTTTATTTTAATATCATGCAAGTGACAGAATGAGTATAATGCTCATTTGCTAATTTCCCTGCCAACATCTATCCCCTTTTTCCTGGCAACAGTAACTCAGATTTCAAACCACCTCTCCACAACTCTTATAAGTAGGGGAAGGGCATGTGACCCACACCTGGCCAATCAGAGCACAGAATTCCCCAAGCCACAGTGATTGATTTAGAGGTAAGCCTATCACAATAATTCCATCCTTGTCACTTCATAGGGATTGTTTCAGGGATGGATACTCTTCCAAGTTGGTCCAATCAGAGTGAATCTTGGGATTTGTATAAATACTATTGGTGAAAGGGTGTCTTTTTTTTAGGCTGGATTGGAAGAGAAGGGTTTAATCCTAAAGAAGGTAGCTAAGGTAGCTATCTTGCGAGCATGCAAAGCCTGAGAATGAAGGCAAAAATGGGAAAGCAGAATCAGGAGATGGAGAAAGATGGAGTCCTGATAATAATACTGTACTTGTGGATAAAGCTGGGCCAATTCTATTCTGGACTTTTCAGTTAAAAAAGCTTATAATCTATTGTTCCTGTGAGTTGGGCTCAATAAGAGTTCTGACGGATATAGTCAGCTGGTTTTAGAATGGGCATGCCATCCACAGGGAGAGCAAAGACCAGTGGGACCCTGCGGGGAAGGCAGGAAGACCCAGAACTTCAAAGTTGGAGACTATGCTAGTCCACTTGCCCCAGGTAAAGCTTCAGCAACAGACAGCCCCAAACTGCCCAGGGCCCACAACACAGCTTTATTTCTCACTCACATTGCGTATTGGCTGTAATTGATTTGGAATTGGGGGTTTGGGGCTCCTTTCTTTTATTCTGATTGCTGACTCTGGCTCTGTGGCTTCATTCTAAATGTCTTCCCCATTCCAGGATCCAGGCTGGGGGACAGCTCCTAGCTTAGTCTCATTGCAGAAAGTAACAGAACAGTAACCAAACCACATAATGGCTCTTAAAGCTTCTGCTCAATGATGGCTGTGTCACATTTGCCCACGTTCTATTGGCCAAAGCAAGTCCATGGCCAAGCACAACATCAACGAAAACCTGAAAGCTGTGTGGCAATGGGCAGGGATGTAGAAACCTCTACTGAGAAAGGCAGTGACTAATTTGAACAATAACAGGATCTACTGCCAAGACTTTGGAGGCGATTTGGTTCAAGCACCTCATTTGACAGATGGGGAAACTGAGGCCCTGATTAATGAAGTAACTTGCTCACAGTCACATGCATCACCACTGGCAAAGGGCAAGGACCCAAGCCTCCTGGTTCCCCGTCCAGAGCTCTTCCCTGCACTCCGGGTCCTCCCCGGAGAGATTGCTCAGGGTCCTCTGTCCTCTTCCAGTCACTTGCACAGTACATTTCCCAGCACAGAGAGCTGGATGACAGAGCCAAAGAGAAGGTTCTCCAGAATCATTATTGGAGCTTGTTTCTCCCAGGCATCTAGTGAAAACAGAAAGTTGTTTGGGGTGATCAGATAGAGCCTTGGAAACAAGCTCAAGAAATTACGATTCTGCAACATTTTTTGAATTTACAGACTTAGATTTGGAATTGGGGGTTTGGGGCTCCTTCCTTTTATGTTGATTTTTGTTTTTGTTTTTGTTTTTGGTTTTTACCAGTTTTTAATCCTGCAGAGGAGCCTGGCTGGTGTGGCTCAGTGGGTGGAGCATGGTCCCATGGGCTGAGAGGTCCGGGTTCGATTCCCAGTCACGGCACGTGCCCAGGTTGCAGGCTCGATTCCCGGTAGGGGGCGTGCAGGAGGCAGCTGAATGATGTTTCTCTCTTATCGATGTTTCTATCTCTCTCTCCCTTCCACTACCTCTAAAAAATCAATAAAAAAGCCCTGGTAGGTTTGGCTCAGCAGTTACAGCATCAGCCTTCAGGCCAAAGAGTCGCAGGTTCGATTCTGGTCAAGGGCACACACCTCAGTTGCGGTTCAGTCCCCGGCCCTGGTCGGGGTCATGTGGGAGGCAACCAGTCGATGTGTCTCTCTCACATCAATGTTTCTTTCTCTTTCTCTCTACCCCCCACCCCTTCTTCCCTTTCTCCCACTCTACCTGAAGATAAATGGGAAAATATCCTCAGGTGAGAATTTAAAAAAAAAAAAAATTGCCCTGGCTGGTTTGGCTCAGCGGTTAGAGCTTCAGCCCGCAGACCAGAGAGTCCCGGGTTCGGTTCTCGCTAAGGGCACGTACCTCAGTTGCAGTGTGTCCCCCTCCCCGGTTGGGGTCATGTGGGTGGCAGCCACTCGATGTGTCTCTCTCACATCGATGTTTCTCTCTCTCTCTTCCTCCCTCTTTCCCTCCTGCTCTATCTGAACATAAAATGCAAAAAGGTCCTCAGGTGAGGATAAAAAAAAAAATTAAAATTTCAATTAAAAAAACATATTTTTTAAAATCCTGCAGAGGAGAACAAAAAGTAATGGTTATTAAACATCCAGAAGGTGTCAGACACTGATAGATTTCATACGTATGTAAGTAACCTTTATTACATGAATTTTCCTGGATAATTGGGAATTTTAAAAAACATTTCTCAAGTGACATGTTTCTGTCCCCTCTCTACCCCTTTCTGTAGCACTCCTGAGAAGGCTCAAAATAGAGGAGAAGCCCTGTTTTCACACGCTCAACTACCTAGACTTTTGATCAACAATAGTCTATATAACATATTTTGAGCCCTAAGTGTATAAACTGATTATAGCCACTAAAAATTTTAGAGAAGTCACAGTCTGAAAAACTCATTCACATCAGTGCAACCAGGACTGACCTTCTAGATCTGGGCATTTGGGTTTGTGCTCGGTCCCCCAGTGTCCTGGCCTTCTATTGGACCCAGTGCCCTGCCTCCAGTCCCAGAACCACTGCTAACAGAGACTCCTTCAGTGGAGTCAGGGCAAGGTCTATATACCCCAAGCTGAATATTGGAGCCGAGCAGGAACCTTCTCCAGTCTCCCTAGCTAGACCTCTAAGTCACTGATCCAGAAAGAGAGGGTAGACTAGGCCACCACCATGATTACTAGTTAAGAGAAATGGATGAATTCTATACCATCGCTGGCCCTCACCTTATCTTGCCTCTCTTCCTACCCTCACCCCTCTGGCTCTACTGTCCCTATTTTCCTTTCTCCCAGAGTCACTGTCAATTCCATGAGGGTCTCTTTTTCCCGAATTTCTTCATTAACTAGTACATTAGCTTATCCAACCCTCAAGACAAGCTCTGTGTTACAGATACTGTTATCTCCATGATGCAGATGAGGAGTGGGAGACTCAGAAAGGACACTGGTCAGTTTCAGCCATATGCTTGTGAAGCCAGCACCTGACACTGTATCTGCCAGACTCCAAAACCATCGATGCTGAAATTCATTCGTTCACAACTATGGTAAAGCACCTACCATCTCCAAGTCCAGTGTGAAACTGGAAATACATGGTGGGAAGGACCCAGTCCTCAGGTATTCAAAATTCACTCAACAAATAGTGTCTGAGCTCCCACCAAGGGCCTGGGCCATAGGAGTGGATAAAGTACTAACAAATGTAGACAAGTTCACATGCAATTCACAGTGCAGTTTGCTCGGTCTGCAATCGTGGTAAGTAAAGGGGTCGATGAACAGAGAGCGTGAGAGCCACGTTTTCTACCACTTCCCTCGTCCTGGGTTTGAAAACCCTTAGAATAAGCCTACCCAACCCCACTCCCTCCGATTCTAATCATTCCCTTACTTAACAGCTCATCAAAAACAGAGACCTGCAGGGATTTAGGATATACTGGCCTTGGCCTATCCTTTGCAGCTATAGAAAAATGTATTGGAGCAGTGCCTCAGGCCAGAATCCATTTCCGTCCAAGAAGCCAGGCAGTGTGCGCACAGCTCAGTAATGGGAAGGAGCAGAGAAAGTCTGAGATGGTTCTGGAGACGTCCAGGGATGGCTCTGCAATCAGTCAATTACTGATGGTGAGTGAAAAATGAGGTCAGCTCCCTGACAGCAAGGCCCAAGAGAGGCAGCGAAATACCACAGAACCTCCATTCTCTGTGGCCCGAGGACACAGCATCTAAAAATAGACGCACAATAACACTGGATCTGCTGTGGATTTCACAACTGCTGGCCCAGCACAAAATGTTTGGCTTTGGCCAAGTCAGGATGCAATGAAAACCAGCCGGGAAGCTGAGCATGACCAAGATCAACATTCACCAGGACAACAGCAACCCCTCTGTCCATCAGGCCTTGACAGTGAAGCTAAATTACCCACTGCCCGAAGTCCTTGATCAGCTTGCTCTGCAACTTACAGAGCAAAGGACTTTGCACGCCAGGGACTTTCTAAGACATTTCATTGCAGGGACACTGGGGCGGAGGAACTGGTGGAAGGCTGCCCTGAGAACTAGGAAATTAGTGAAAAATGTCCATGATTTCAGTGTAAGGGAAATACGACGGCAAGCGTGGGATGTGGGTGGAATGGGATAAGAAAACATTTTAAAGAGAAAATAATTGCAAACACATGAGAAGGAGAAAGGGCATGGCCCGAGCTAGAAGTGTGTAAGAAAATAAAATGAAAACAAGGAAAGATTTGGCATTATATTTGTGGGTTTAAAACCAATTTTAGAGTTGACTGTTCTACTCTACTGGCAAATATCTACTTTCATAGTTTATGAGATATTACTGACTGAGTAGGTGGCACGCGCCAGGAGCTGCTCTCAGCTTTGTACATGTATTACTTCATCTAAACCTCACACCAACCTACGGGGCAGGTACAAAAAGTATTCCCATTTTTCAGATAAGGAAAGCTATTTTAAAAGGCGAAAGATTTATGCGATCTGAAGAGAAACCAGAGTATTAGGAAAGCTATTTTAAAGCTTGAACAGACCTTGAAAATGATCTTAATCAGTAGTTTCCAGGCTGACTTGTACATCAGAATGATCTTAGACACCCTACAGAATCTGGGACCCTGTTCCAGACACCACACCCCAATCAGAATGATGATCAGTAATTTAATGCAGAGCCAGTTTTACAGAGCACCCAAGTGATTCTCACATTCAGCCTTGTTTGGAATCCGCGGACCAGCGCAATTGGACTCTTCGTTTTCCAGACCAGAAAACTGACGCCCAGAGAGTTCCAGGGACATGCCCCACATGACCAGCCTGCTGGGAGCAGAGCAAGACCAGAACCCAGAGCTTGTAGGTGATGCTCTTGCCATCGTACCATTCATTCTTCACCGGAATCTTAAGTGGGGGGAAGGTGGTTTCTTTCTCTCCCGTGAAATCACTAGACGTGTTATTTGGTTCACCCAACTCTGGCCCAAACCCTTCAGCTGAACTCGGTGCAATTAAACCAGTCTGGCGAAGCACCTGCTGCGAGCTACACACTGTCCTGGGTGCTGGCAACCCCCGGTGAACAAGACTATCATGAGACTTTGCCCTCAGAGAGCTTACGATGCAGCCGAAAAGGACGACTTTAAAAATGTAAGCAGCTTTCTGAATGAACTGGAATGAGCAGAAAGTAATTTTATTCTCTCATCACTGCCCCTTCAAACCTGTTCCATCTTCCTGCTCCCTGGAAATCTCGGGTGTCTTAGATGGACCCTACTGCCATTCTGGCCACTCTTAAGTATAAAAGAATAGCCTTGTGTTTCAGGTCCGTTGTATAGTCCCAGTTGGTCCCATGGCACAGCTGCAATCCCTCATCCAGTTACAAAGTTCTTCCCCACCCCCGGCGTGGGCCTGGCTCAGGCTCGGGAGCTGCCATGGAGAAGGGGATGGTGTGGGCTCCTTGGCTAACTCTTGCCCTTCTCTCCAACTCATGGTGCTTATTTGGGCTCCTCTGGGGCCCGGGTCGGGAGCCCAGAGAGAAGGAAGAAGAGACTGGAGAGGTAAGGAAGGTGAGAGAGTTTTATGGAGCCAGGGTCGTCCGTACCACTCAAATGTCCTGTCTCAGGAGATGTCCAGATGCCGGTTCTTTCTCCCTGGAAGGCTTCCCCTCCATTCCCCCCAGCCAGTGGTGGAATCGGCCTTCTGCACTTCCCTGATGTGGCCACGCCTCCTCCCACTGACTTCTCAGCCTCTCCCTCTATCCATTATCCTGTGCAGACACTCTGTTAGCGTCACCTTGGTCTCAGAGGGGATCTTTTGGATGGGGACCCCTCTCAAAGTGACTCAAGTCCGGTTCGCCCTTGCTGGAACCACACCCAGGCCCCACTGCTACTGGGAGGACTGTCCGTCCCAGTTAGTCCTTCTTCCTCCCTTTCTCCCCGGGCAGCTCCCGGCGGTCTCTCCCTTTAGACCCTCCAGGCATGAGTTGCGCACCAGTCACCAAGGCCCTTCGATGCCAGGGGTTTTTCCAGATGATTCTCAGAAGTCCTCACTTGGCTTGGAGGAAGGGGAGAGAAGCATGCCCTTCCTTCCCCCACTCTGACTGCTCGTTCTCCATCTCTCTCGATTGGTTCCCCCACACCCCATTGTATGTCCTCCATGTGGGTGATGAGCTAAGAATTTTTTAAATAAATACTGATTTCACAATCTCTTAGCATGTACTGCACAGATGGTCTCAACCCTTGGGTCCTTTGCCAAAACAGCAAAAGTCAAATATAACATCCTGTTACATGAGAAATTACAAATTCAGAGTGCCAAGGGAACATACAGCGAGGGTGTTTGGGGCCAGCCCACTTCAGTCGCTAAGCTCTTTCCCTCAGCCCTCAGGTGAGGTACCAAGTCCCTCTTTCTCTAGGCCTCAGTAGACACTGGCTTTCCAAAGGGCAAATGAGTAGCTCTTTGCTGTCAGTCACGATCCGCCCTTCCCATTCCTCCCCAACAGCTTCTGCTTTGCGTTGTACCGTATGTATTTCACTTTATACGTGTGCGGCCTCTATATGCTTCTGTTCCCAGCTTTAAAGTCACAGGTTGTGAACTCCTATGAAGGAGTCTAAGACATCTCTAGAATGATGATGACGACGATGATGATGATAACGACAGTGATGATGTCACTTAGCCATGATGACAGTGATTAGGGGTGAAGAAGCAGAGATAAATGATTGGCCTACACATCCTTATCTTTTCTAACTATTAATATACTGTCCGGCCTTCTAGATCCAAATCAAAAATCTATCACTTCCATCACACCATTCCGAAGACATGAAATACTTTCTTGAGTACCTCCTGTGCCTAAGGAGTGCCTTGTAGTAGCCGGCCTACAGCGCAGTCCCGCTGATCCCCCCTCCTGGGGCTCAGACCTTTGTGCGGTCCGCTTCCACGTGGAATAGGGCAGGCCCGTGGTACCAAAAGAACGTGGTGGAAATAATGGTGTGTGACTTCTGAGGCTAGGCCATTGAAATATAAAAACTGCCATTTCCACCTAACTCTCTTTGAACATGAACTCAGTAGGAAGCCAGCTGCCATGTCGTGAAGACACTCAAGCAGCCTTCTGGAGAGGCCACCTGCTGACTCGCCAGCCGTGTGCACAAGTTGACTGACACTATGACCTTAGCCTCCTGAGAGACCCTGAACCACAATGAAAGACCCTTAGCACCCAAGGTAAGCAGCTCCTGAATTCCTTACTTATAGAAACTGTGTGAGATAATAAACATTTATTGTTGCTTTATGCTCATAAGTTTTGGGGTAATTTGTGACATAGCAATAGATAACTAATATAATGATTAAATGCATAGGCTCTGGAATTACAGTGCCTGGTTTCAAATCTTATCTGTATCACTCATTGCTGTGTGATCTTGGACAAATTATTTAATGTCTCTGAGCCTCAGTTTCCTCACCTGAAAAATGAGGAAACAACCATACTTGCTTCCTACTCTTGTGAGAAGATTAAATTAAATGAGAAGGTACCTATAAGGCACTAAGTACAAGGCCTGGCTTAAAGAAGGCACCAAATAGCCCTGGCCAGTTTGGCTCAGCAGTTAGAGCATCAGACCACAGACCAAAGAGTCCCGGGTTCGATTCTGGCCAAGGACACATACCTCGGTTGCAGTTCATCCCCAGCCCCGGTTGGGGTCGTGTGGGTGGCAACCAGTCAATGTGTCTCTCTGACATCGATGTTTCTCTCTCTCTCTCCTTCTTTCTTGCTCTATCTGAAGATAAATGTAAAAATATCCTCGGGTGAGGATAAAAAAAGAAAAAGAAGGCATCAAATAAACTTTGGTCATTATTGTTAAGCCCCTCAAAAGCTTTCCTGATGTCCCACATAAAATGAGCCCTTCCTTTTCTGAATTCTGAGAGCATTTGCCATTGTGTAGCAAAAACAGAAAGAGAATGAGGACAGAGTTGACATTGTCTGAGCAGGAGTCACTATACTGGACACTTGACATGTGTTACCCCTTCTGATCTTTGCACAGTCCTCTAAGTGTAAGGGGGTTGCAGCTTAAGCATTTAAGTTGTGCTCAACCTAATACTTTGATGTGTGGCTTGTTCAGCAGATCGAAGGGGCTAGTCTGCCAGAAGGTTATTTGCATGAGGGACCAGGGGGCCCCCTAGGAAATATGCCACCTTAAAGGAGCAAAGATTTTTAACATTAAAGAAGGCCATAAAGTCTTTGACACTCTACACATTGAAAAGTAGGATCTGTTTCACCTCCCCTGAATCCAGGCTGGCCTGTGGCTGTTTTGACAAATAGAATATGGTGAAAGTGACACTATGACAATTCTGGGTCTAGCCTTTGAAGAAGACTCACAACTTGCTCTTTGGCTCTCGGAGCCTCCAGATCAGACCACCCATCAGACAAATGCCACCAAGTGATTCTAGTTAATACCAAGTAGAGCAGCAGAATCGCCCAGCAGAGCCCTGCCCGAATCCCTGTGAATACATTGGAGAGTTATAATAAAATGTTGTTTTAAGCCACTACATTTTGAGGCAGTTTATTATGCTACATAAGATATATCTGGCACATCCAGGCTCCACGTATCCTAAAGTACCTATGGATAGAATTCAGGGAGTCCATAGTTTGGAGGGGGAAAATTATATCTTTATTTTTACTAACCCTAACTGAAATACAGCATTTTTTTTTTTTAATTTAGAGTTTAGGCAGCAAACCTTGGCAGTACTGACTGAGTCTATGACTTTGACACTGAGAAGGGATTTATAGGCTTTTCCAAACTGTGTACACACACACACACACACACACACACACACACGCATAACACTTAAGAACACTGGAAGAGAGAGTGAAACATACGGACAGGGCCCAGGGCAATGGGCTGGTGTTATGGGAAGGAGGAGGATTCTGATCATGAGATTCTATTTCCAAACTGTTGATGACTCATGTCTGAGCCCCGGAAACAAGGGATCTGCATTGACAGGGGTCAACAAAAGCTATTTTACTGAAATAACTGTAAAACCTTGAGAGTCCAAAGCAGCATCGGCACAGCAGCTCAAACAGAAGCAGACAGCTGAGCAAGAGCCAGAGAGAAGAGGAGAATGTGGCCAATGTCTCCGGGCAGCTGCAGGGACTCTGAACACAGGCTCGATGTGGGTGGGGGCTACTCAGAAGTAGTTGGGGATGACTTGGAACTGGTGTGTAGTTCTACAAATACAAGGGGAAAAGAGTAGAGAGATATTCTTTAGGGCAGTTTGGTGACACCATTTTCCTCCCACGTTGGAATGGCTTGGGAAACATGGGTTGTATGACATAGGCAAAATAACTACCCTTTTGCAGAGACCAAGAGAGGTCCAACAACTAACTAAACAGAAGACATTGAGGTGGTAAGTGGCAGAACCAGGATTCAAACTCAGGGCTATCTGGCTCCAGAGTCCATGTTATTTCCATGAAGGTGGTCCAGTCTCATCTCCTCTCTCCTTTATCAAGGTCTCTTGGTCTTCGTCACACATACGGAGTTCCCAAACATCGGGGTCATTGCTCATAGTGTTCCCTGTGCTGGCTTTCCTTCACCAGCTCCTCCTACCCCCACTCCCACTCCTGAAAATCCCTTTCATATGAAACTTTTCCTTGTTCCATCAGAAGAATGCATTGTTCTCTTCTCTACGTTTCCAGAACCCTTCACTCATTATAGATTTTATCACATTGCGAGATTTAGTCTACTTGTTTCCCTGACTAGATTAAGAATAGCACTATTATTATTACCAATAATAATTAATATTCACTGAACACCTACTAGATGCTACTCCAAAGACCTAACACTTAGGTCATTTAAGAACAGCAGCCCTATAAGATAGACACTGCTATTACCTTATTTTATAGATTTAATAACTAAAACACAGAGAGTTGGGTCAACTTGCCCAAGGATACCTAGCTACTAGGGGCAGATCTGGGATTAGAACCTATGTCTGTCTGACTGGGTTATAAGGCAGAGATCATGCCTATGGTCCTTTGCACCCATCACAGGGCCTGGCCCTCAGTGTGCACTTAGTAAATAATCACTGAATGAATGATGGATAAACATACTATGTCTATGTGTTCAGTGCTGCCCCCGCCCAGCTCCAGGTCCTGTGCCCGGAGCATGGGAAGATGCCCACTAATATTTTTTGATGGACTGAATGACCAAGTAAGTTTATTTTCAGCTCTGGTGCCCTGTGATGGTGGGATATACAGAAATGAAATGATCCTCTCAGGTAGGAGTTGTCAACAGCTCTTGATTCTGAAGTCCCTACTCTTTCCTGGGGCCATTGCCACGAACAATCACTTCTAAAAGTCTCACAGAACCCCAACCCTGCCAAGTTGTTGGACTGACTTCCCAGCACACTGAGGAGTCCAGTGAGCAAATCGAGGAGAAACCGAGCGCGCCGTCTGTGAAGTCTCAGGCTGGAGTTATTTTCTGAGCCAGACCCAAAGGTCTGGTCTTGAAGCAAGCCAGAATTCATAAAAAGCAGACTTCACAGTCTCGAGCCACCACTTCAATAAAACAACAATAATAAGAAGAATGAGTTGGAAGAATAACTACTTCGACGCCATTATTTACGCACCCCTGGCCCAGCCAGGCAGCTTTGATGTAAAACCTTCTAGGTGTCACCGATGGCAGGGAAAGATGGGGTGTGTATACAGAGAGCAAAGGAGGCTCGCTGAGCTCTCTTGATGTCAGCGTTTTGCGGTGTTGCTGGAGGTGTGGGTCCCAGCCAGACCATGGCAGCCCACTTTTCCTAACCTGGTTTTAATCACCCACCGAGGTCCCGGGGGCACCTTTTTCCCTGCCAGGTGCGCTTCTAAAGTGGGCACAGGGAGAGGAAAGACCCAGAGGGGAGAAACGATGTTGGGGTATGCAATTTGGACTTCTTTTGAAATAAAACAACACCGGCCATGAAGTTAAATTAAATAATAACTATAAAAGGCCCAGCCCAGGACCTGGCACAAGATTAAATGCTAAGTAGGTGTGAGTTCCCCTTCCCTCTGCTAATTACACAGACATTAGCCCTGGTAGTGCCTGTTCTCAGACCATGCCCAGTCCACTGCTAAAAAGCAAGCCTGAGATTTTCAAATGCTGCATTTGGTGCCCCAGTCAGGGCTAATGTCCAGCCAGTCTGCCCAGTAAGACTATACTGGTTGTTTACAGTAAGTCTCCATCCTAATTGGATCTGCCTCTGCCTTCTAGTTATGACATAGTTTGAATATTACATCTCATTTCAAATATTCATTTAATACGTATACATTGAGTGCCTACTATATGCCAGAACCTGCGCAAACAGCAGTGAAAGAGGGTGAAAAAAGACACTGAAAATGCCCTCTCTCCTTATGGAGTTTACATTCCATCGGGAGAGACAACTAACATACAGCATCAAATAAAAGACGCAGTCAGTGAGATGGGGATGAATGCTACGGAGAAAACGCAGGAAAGGCACAGCCAGCCCAGGAGTGCAATTTTTGAACTTTTCAGTGAAGCATCATACACATAAGGAAAAGTGAACAAATCATAAGTGTTCAGCTCAACAGATTTTCTCAAAATGAACACCGACAAGCACCCAGCTCAAGACATGGAGCATGACCAGCACCTGTGGGGTCCCCGTATCACAGCCAACCTCCCTGAGATGTGGGAGTCACTGGAGCTGTTGGCCAAATAGTTCCAGCTCTCTGCCTCCCGGACATGAGGTAAGATTGCAATTCTCTGCTCCCTGTCAGGTGCCGCGGTTCATTTGCCCTGGCCTGTGATGCGTGAGCAGCAGTGACGAGCATCATTCCTCCACGGCCCCCATCGTGCTGTGCTGATGGTGGGATCCGCGTTGCCATGGCGCCTCCATCAGCCTGGGTCCCAGGGGACTCTAATGAGTATAGCACCCCTGCTAACATCCAGTGGGCATGTGGCATGAAGACAAATCAATCTTTGTGGGTTAAGCCACTGAGATGAGGGCCTCGTTTGTTCCCGCAGCCTAACTAGTCGCCCATCCTGGCTGATAATGAAGGTGATGTCTCAGGAGAGAGCTGCAGAGACAAAGGAGCGAGCCCTCTGGAAACCTGGGGGGAGAGCAAGCCAGGGACCGCAAATTCCAAGACCCTAACACAGGAGTGTGTACGAGGTGTGAGGAACAGGGTCTTGGGATGAAATCCCCCAGAAACAGACCCTGAGACAAAGATTTGAGTGTAAGGAATTTATTTGGCAATGGAGCCCAGAAACACTGAGATGGGAGTGAGGAAGTGAGAAGGGAAGGAGAGGAAGCGATTATGGGGGGGGGGGGCTTCATGAGCCGTCACCCTGGGCTCAGTCCCACTGGGGACATCTGGGAGGTCTCAGAGCTGTTCCCCTGGGGACGCTGGCTATGGGCTGAGGCTGCTCCCCAGGTGTTAACTCACAGGCAGGCAGTAGGCAGAGCTGTTGGTGCCTGTCCCTGCCAGGGTGCCTCAGGCCCCAAGTGGGTCAGGTGGGATGGGGAGGGTCAGAGGCTGTGGGCAGGACACAGACATTCACTACAAACAGCAAGGAAGCCAGTGTGGCTAAAGAATACATATATATTTTTTACAGGAACCACCCAAAACCCACTGGCAACATTTCTAGACTAAACAAATTACCCAGGCTTACCCCCTCCCTGGGACTACGCAACCCCCTCCCTCCTACCTGTTCTCCCGCTTCCAGCCTCACTCACCCTGGTCTGGTCCATTCTTCATACTCAACCAAAGTGGTCTATAAAACACGAGAATCCGACAGTGACACATCCCTGCCCAGAATCCTTCAGTGGTTTTCCATCTGTGTCAGGATAAACTGCGAGCTCTCTGGGATGGCAGACGAGACCCTGCATGTGAGATGGGCCCTGCCCATCGCGACAACTCATCCCCTGCCCTCTCCTCCTCAACGGTGACGCTCCAGCCACAGCACACAGCTGAGCACCCTCCGCCCCTCATTCTCTCAAAGCCCCATGCCTCTGCTTAGAGTCCTCCTCCATCCCCCCTTCATCTCTGTTCACCGAATCAACCCTCAATCATTCATTCAGCATATTTACCCAGGGCACACCGCATGCCAGGCACCGGGAGGCACAGCTGTAAATAATCAGACCAAGCCCTCTTGCATTCGGTGAAGATTATTAGAGGGAGAGGGGAGGGACCACTAATAAAAAAGTAAGAAAATCAAATAGTAGTAAATGCAGTGAAGCAAAAAATAACCTTTACATGACAGTGGTGATTAGGTGGGAAGTGTTGGGACAGTTTTGATTGGGTGGTCAGGGAGGGTTCTGAGGAGGTGACATTTGAGGTGACTGGACTGAATGACAAGAGGTTGTCAGACATGTAAGCACTGAGGCAACGAGTTTTAGGAAGAAGGATAACAAGTGCAAAGGCCCTGAGGCAGGAAGGAGTTTGGAGTGTTGGCATAACTGAAAGAAAGTCGGTGTGGTGGGGCATAGCAAGCCAGGGGAGAGACAGGAGATGTGCTCAGAAGGCAGGGGCCAGTCACCATGGAGGGTTTTGCTGGCCGAAGGGAGGGTGCAGGACTTTAGACTACCATCTTCAGCGCAGGTGACACCATTCTGCGTGTTCTTCTCTATCCACTGGAGGTTACAGATGAAGGAGTCACTTCTTCTCATAACTAACCCTGACACAGAGGTTCCAGAGGTTGGATTGCTCCTGACATCCACTCTTGTCCTTGACTCTGCCTGGCTGTCTGACATTAGACATGTTACTTAACCTCTCTGTGCCTCGAATTTCTCCATAAATTTCTGTTCTGTCCTCTGAGTGATATTGAATTAACTCAGCCTTGCTGGCACAAGAGAACTAGCAAAAATGTTCTCCCACCAGCAAAGTGTTGTATGAGTCCTCCTTGGTACCACAGTCATTAAGAACATGGGTTTTGAAGTCAGACAGACCTGGTGTCGCATCCTGTCTTCACTGCTTTCTTGAACAATTATTGAATCTCCCTTAGCTCTGGTCTTTGCAGTTGCAGAATGGAGCTAACGATTGTCCCCACTGCATAGTGTTTGGGGAATGATTTTGTGACGTACGGCGTTTGATCGCTTACCATAGTCTTTGCACAAATTAAAGCTTAACATACAGTTTCCATAATTCTTTTTATCGATCCTTCCAATACCATCTGGGCTTGGCCACCTCGTTACTTCCTGTGTAAAAAGACTAAGATTTGCATTGCAAGGATCCCCAGCCACCCCCAAAAGTTCACCCTCCAATCCTAATATCACAAAAAGACCCGGGGTCCTAAACCAGGATTCAAATCCCACTAAACAAATCCCAGTGACCGGCTTCCCAACTTAACACAAGCCCCCTCTGTCCTCTGGGTCTCACCGCATGACTTCAGGCAACTGCTTTCCAAAGAGGCCTGTGGTAGACAGAATAAGGGTCCCCCAAAGGTGTCTACATCCTCATCCCTGTGCGTGTGGACCCTTACATGGCAAAAGGGGACAGTGCAAACATGATAAATGTAAAGACTTGGAGGTGGGAGCCGATGCTGGATGGCCTGGGGGGTCCATATGCCCACAGAGGAGGACCGCGATGAAGAAAGCGCAGCGTCTGGAGATGCTACAGCTTTGAAGGTGGCGGAGGGGCCCTGAGCCAAGGGATGCAGGCAGCCTCCGGAAGGCCGAGAAGTCCAGGACACAGTTTCCCCTGTGGAGCCTCGGGAAGGAACCAGCCCTGCCCAGCCCGCGATGTTAGCCTCGTGAAACCAGTTCTGAACTACGACTTCCGGAGCCGTGGGAGAAGAAATGTGCGTTGTTGGAAGGCACTGAGTGTGTGACCAGCAGCAGGCACAGGCCAGCGATGCAAGGCCCCTTAGCGAGTTCTTCAAAAGCCTCTCTGCCTTCTTTCCCGCCCCTGCCTCTGCCGCTGCGACACTAAGGTGAGTGACTTGGCAGGTCAGCAGGTGGTTCAAGCTCTGGCAGAAAGGAGAAGAATCAACACGGCTTTTATTACCCAGGGGCCAAGGGTCATGGCACCCTCATTAGACCAGAGCCAGATGTCCCAGATGTCCCAGAAACCGAACTGGGAGCTTCGGGATCGCAGCTCCCGGGACACCCCGAGCCTGGAGAAGGCCGAGGAATTCTCTTTCCAACAAACACTTACGATGCTTTCCACCCTTACTCAGAACCAAAAGATTTCACCCCAACCAGATCCATCCTGGCAAAAACAGAACAAAACACGGGCCCATCCACAGGAACTGAGCACAGCCGTGCCTAGTTTGCATCTAACATGAGACGTGCAGAGGAAAAAACGACAGCGATCTCCTAGGCGTTCCTCTCATCCTCTGTAATTACCCCATGTTATTGTTGGTTTCGTGTGTTTTTCTTTTCTTTTTTTCCTCCATAAACAATGTGACTTGCCTTTGCTTTTGAGAAAGTGCAAAAAAAAAAAAAGGAGTTTTCAGGATCCCGCCCCATGGTTAAAACCGCCAGGCCCCAGATTTTTCTGAGGAAAAGTCCCATAAACAGTCTGCCATGCGGAGAGCTCTGGCCGGGCACCAGGAGTGCTGTTGGGCAGCCACACGGGTGGCCGGGCACACCTGCCGGAGGCAGCTCAGCGCAGGCTGGGGGCGCGGAGGGGGACAGGGGTGGGCCCTGGCAGGTGGGCGGGCAGAAATGAGAGCCAGGGCGGGGCCTGGGGCCGGGGGAGCCCTGGGCTTAATGGCACACACCTGTTGGAAACCGCCTGGCAGGGGAGCCCTCCAGTCAGCCGGGCCCTTTCTAAGACCATGTGCTTTGAAAACACAGTCCAAGAAGTAGCGATAATAAGGAACAGGAGAGCCTTGAAAAGGAGAAAGAAGGGTGGGTAGGTGAAAGTGGGTGAAGAAGGAAACAGAGTGAGAGACAGAGACAGTGGAAGGAAAGAAGGAATGGAGAGAGGGAGGGAGGGAGAAAGAGAGGTAATGAGCTCATTTGGGGCACAGTGTACCTTTCATGGGTCTGGGCTGCGGTCAACACAAAGCACCCTGGCGGAAGGGTGTCCGGTGGCTCACTGGTTCATCGGGCGCCGGAGACCCCGTCCCTGAAAATATTCAGACAGGAAGGAAGCCAAGTGCTGCGGAATCCATGGTTGTGGGTGCTGCCAGGGCCATCACCACCCTGGACAGCTGCGCCTGAACCCTGGACGTTGAGTGTCTTCAGTATTACTATAAATAACCTCTGATTCCCTCTGCACCTTAAACAGCAAGAGCTCTGGGCTGGCAGTTTGTGACTGGCTGAGAACTGGAAGAGAGGACATTTGTGTCTCTTCCCTCCAATAGAAAGGGGTTCCAATAACGGAGAGTCCACTGTGAGGTCTTTAGACATCCAGGGAGAAACGTCAAGTATGCATTTAACCGGAGCTGGTCCAGAACTCAGAGAGAGGTCTGGGCTGGAGATGAAACCTTGCCGTCCTCAGCCCATGGGGGTGGCGTGCTGAGCCCAGGAGCAGATGGCATCATCCAGGGAGAGGACTGCCCGTGACCAGGTCCTTAGGCTGGTGGAGGAAGAGAAGCCCACACAGATCCCGAGAGGGCATGGCCGAGGAAGCGAGAAGAAAACCAGAAGCGTGAAGGAAGGCAGACGCCAAGGGAGGGAATGGGCACCTGTGACAAACACAGCTGTGGGGTCAAGGGAGGTGAGGGTGAGCAGAGCTGATGACTTCAGCAGGGAATTCAGACAGACGGGCCTGGAGAGGGAAGGAAAGGAGACAGCGCAGGTGACTCCTTAGGGAAGTTTGCCTGTGGGCTGGAGGCACGGGGTGGGATGGGCACTGGAGGCTTATTTTGTTTTGTTGTTTTTTCCTGAATGGGCAAGAAGTGAACGCATTCAAGACTAGAGTGGAGAGAGCCGGAGAGATGAAGCTGGAGATACAGGAGGTGAGGGGAGGGCGGGGCACGTCTCATTCCAGGTGGTTGGGTCATTCACCGGACAACCGTTACTGGACACCCAGTTACAGGCTGGGGCAGGGTAGCACAGTGGTCCAGAACACAGCCACTAGGACATTTGGATTGATTCTGCCCCTGACTAGCTGAGTGACCTTGATCAAGTCCTATAAACTCTCTGAGCCTCGATATCCTCAGCTGTAAAATGAGACCAATGCTATAACATTCCACACACTTGTGAGGAATAAACGAGTTAAAGCACGCAAACAATAACACCAGCAAACCTTTAAGAAGCCCTTATGTGCTCAGTATTCAGTCATTTCAGACAGGTGGGTAAATGCAGTCCCTGTCCTCCACCATAGCCAGACACAGAAGTAGAAATAATGATTTGTTCATGTATTTTCCTCTGGGATTTTTTTTCTCTGTCTCCATTAGTCTCTGTATGGTAGACATGAATATATATTTTGGACAAATCTTCATCGGGTGCCTACTTATAATGCACTAAGCACTTTAACTCACAGAGAACGCTGAGGTTTATATTCACCCATTTGCAGGTGTGGAGCTGGGGCAATCAGAAGTCATTGAGCCTGAGTCACACAGCCAGGCAACCCAGCTCCAGAGCCTGTGTTCCACGCCACTAGGCTCTCTTGCCCCACTCGCTCCGAGAAGTCCGAGGGTAATAACAGGAAGTGAGGTAACAGCCAACAGATGCAGGAACGAGCTGGGAAAGGGGAAGCATGGCAGGAAGCTCCTAGACAGGGCTCACCTGCCCAGAGCTGAGCCTTATGTGGCTGGCTTTTGGGTGAGTCTGGAAGAATGAGAGACCAGTGGAGATGCATATACGCCAAACCACCCAAAATACCCATTTGTCTCTTAGTGACAAGTGAGACCCTTAGTGGTCTCTTAAGACATAATCTCATTGGCCTTGACTTCCGGGGCACCCATTCAAGTGACTCCAATGGAAAGAGATTCTTCCCAAAGTCGGTGGGGGACCCCAGGACTCCAGTGGGGTTTCTAAAGCATAACGAGGCAAGTTCAGTAGAGCTGGGATGAACCAGAAAGGGTTTTGCCTGCTGACTTCACTTTTGATCTCTGCCAAGGGGCACCCCGAAGCCACCACAGACTCTGAATCAAGCCACTTCTGGAAGGAATTTCCACCAAGAGAAAAAGAGGCTTTGCTGTTATAAAATGCAGAGATGGGCAAACCACCAGTGTGTGGTGTTCGTAACTTTATTGTTTCGTTGGGATTAAGCATTCATCCCAACAAGGGTGGAGACAGACTATAATGGTGGATTCCAAGCTACTTGAGGTGGTTTGTCATGCTGCCCGTTCCGAGCACGTGACCCTAAGAGAAATGTTTTAAGGCGTTTTTCCCAATGCTGGATTCACTTAGAGAGATTTGAGTCCCCACAAAAGAAACTTCCCAGCTGCGTGCACACACACACATACATACACACACACACACACACACACACACCTTCCCTCATTCCCCTCCACTCCCACCCCCTCCCCTGCTGCTGGTTTCTTCTTTACATAAGCTTATTTGGAGTTCTTGGCTAATTCATTCCAATTCTCTCCTGACAGGATCGCAGAACCTTAGAGGTAGAACGGGCCGTCAGGAAAAACTGGGCCAAGCTTATTTTACGGAACACAGCTACTTCCAAGTCTGGACTAGAACCTGCAGCTCCCAGGATTAGTCCCTTCTCTGTCCTCTGCACTACACTGCCCTCTTTTGGTAGTGGTGAAAAATTGCCTTTTTGGTCTGCATCTGGTTTTCAAGACTGTCTTGAAGCTCTGACACCTCCTGGGGGCAGACTTTTCTCTGCAGAGCAGCTCCTCCCAGTGAGGCTCTGGACTGAGTCTTTCTTTGCAGATCTCACTCACTCTCTCTTGCACCTGTCCATATAGTGCTGGCCAACTATAAGCGGCCTCATTTCACAAGCCTCACATTTCCAACTGCCCGCCTTACAGTCAATTTTTAAGTAATATGTACTGAGCACCTTACTAGGCGATGGCACTGTTCTAAGCACCTTAGATGTAGTAGTTATTTTAAGCTTCACACAACCGTCTGAAGTAGGTGTTATCATTAGCATCAACCCTGTTTATAATGGGAAACTGAGGCATAGAGTACTTCAGTGGCTTTTCCTATGTCAGCCAGAAAGTGTTACGGCTGGGATTTGAATGCCGATAGTCTGGCTTCAGAAGCCAATTCCCTAACCATTAGTATTATATACACAGTAGAAGTATATAGAGATGTATCCTTGGACATGATGGCATGCCAATGTTATTGCTCTGGAATAGGGAGTGTGACTTTTTCTTTTATTTTATTTTTTAGTGGGCAGAGAACAGTCTTTAGAGACAGACACACGTGAGTCTGAATCGTGGTCCTACCACTTACTGTGTGATCCCAGGACAAATTATAGAAATTTTCTTAGCTGTAGTGACCGATCAGCAAATCAGAGACAGCTGTTCTTGCTCCCTAGGATAATCGTCAGGATTAAGTGAGATAAAAAATGTGTTCAACCTGACACATGACATAAAACACAGATACACAGTTATGGGTGGCTGCTACTATTTATGTTAATGACTAAGCGTGCAACACTAGCTGCTGTAAGGGTCAGTACCTGCCCTTCTGAACCTGCTGGGCATGGGAAGGATAAAGGCCCTTGGGACTCTAAGCTTCTACGAACAAAAGATTCCTATTGGCAAAACCCTTGATTAATCATTATATGTTTTCAGAAGGAATTAATTAGGGGGAGAGTGTACATATTACAAAGTGTTCGTGTCACATAATGCACTCATGGGCCTTTTAAATAGTGACTTTCTTGGTACGTTTTAATGGTGCAACTGGACCTATCCCTATTCTAAAACACAATAGCTAAAAAAGAAATCACTCCTGTGATCCCCAGCGAAGACACTAGATGGCGCTAAATTCTCACTTCAAGTGGCATGTCTGGTTCCTAAAGCCACCAGTCCTGCTGCTGATTGAGGGCTGCTCACTCCCCAGCTGAAAATTCAAATGTTTGAGCTTCTTTAGATTTGTTAATGGTGATTTAAGGCATTTTCTGGAAGTAAACAAACTTCAGATGAAGTTGTACAAGATGTCAGCCCAGCCTGGCAACTATCCCCAATAACAAATCTAACAAATCACTGGCCCCATCCCAGTAAGAAAATATTTGAGTGCACACTGTATACCAGACTCTGATGCAAGCTAGGAATCCAGCCTTGGTTAAGACAGAAATCATCCCGCACCACCACCCCCACCCCCACCCCCACCCCGGGATTTGCCCACCTTTTCTTCCTTTTTCCCTTAGGCCTCCTGCTGCCCGCAGGCAACTCCCAAAGAACCACATACGATGATAAAGTCAAAGAAAGTTGGAGCTGGAAGAGAACTTGGAGATCATGTTATCACCTGCCTCACTTACAGATAGAAGGAGAGGCCCAGAGAGAGAAGATGCATTATCCAAGGCAACACAGGCAAGCAGCCCGGAACTAGGACCAGCTTCCTGATCCAGGTCCCCTGCCTACTGTCCTTGCACCTCCAGCTGGGGACACCCACCAAGAGAGCAAACCAGGACCGACCATGCTAGCGAATAAGAAAGAAAGACCTACGGTCCTGAGTTTCTAAGTGACTCTGTGGGACAAGAAGCATCTCAACACCAGGCAGCCACACCCTATTGGTAACAGGCATTTCAACAGAACACGACCAGGTATTTAAACACAGATAGGCCGTGGTTTCCCCACAGCCCATCGCCCGTTGCCCAACAGGTATTGCTTGTGGGTGTTCATGACCAATGTGTTCGGTTCGGCCAAGGTGCCACTCCCTTCCCACCCAGCATGCCGTCCGCTGCCTGCAGGAACTCAGCTGCCCTGATCTTTGCTTCCATGTGGGCATTTAGGATCTCTGCTTAGGCCTGGAGTGAAGCCAAAACAAAAAGGGGGAGAGAAACAGGAACAAAATGCTGCCTCCTTAACAGTTAGTGTGCGAGCTTGGGGGAGCAACTTCCTCTCTCTGAGACTCAGTCTCCCCAGCTCTAAAATAAGGGAGTTAGACTGGAACCCCTTTTCATCCTCAGCTCTCTAAGGCCCACCACATGGCTATTCAGCTATCATTATTGTGAAAACTGATTAGTCATGTTTAAATATAGCACTTCATGGAGTATATGGAGGTCATCATTTGTTTTCTGATCTACGCTATTTTAAATAAAAGTATGAGTTTTTCCCTCTGTTGTTTCTTCCCCTTTAAGACATTTTTTAATTACAAAATATTTCTGACACACCAAAAGGTATCAAGAATATGGAGAAATGGATACATATGTGATAAATACAGCAACATGTTCATTGCGCTAAAGAGTAGAGATACAAGCGCTCACAGGACAGGTCTTTTCCATTCTTCTGTTTGACTTCTCGTAAGTAAATGTTGAGAGGAGGAAAATAGTGCTAAGAATACTATCACGAATGCCCATGTAGCCTAAGAAATCAAACAACCCGAATTTGGATATTCTGTCTCCTCATCATTGATTCACACTTTCACTACACTAGATACTATTATTTTGCATGGTTTCTTAATTTTACGCGCAAGTTTTCTTACCGTTTCCTTCAGCAGCTTGTTTCTTTCCACTCAGCATTTTAGTGGAGAGATCCATCTGCACTGATACATAGAATGATTCTGATTTATTCATTTTTACTAGTGTTTTGCGGTCCACTGTATGACAATGTGGTTATTGATCAGGTTGCCAGACTTTTTAGGCGTTTCCCGTTCTTTCAGTCATACGCAGTGCTGCTATGCCCGTTCTTCGCGTGGCTTCACGTCACCTGTATCCATGTGGAAGGTGGCACGCTGGTGGGTGACTGTGTGGTGGAGAACATGGCCTCTGCAGCTTCAGGCACAGCTGGATCCAGGTGCTCGTTCTGTCATCAGGAGCCTGTCCCATGCCATCTCTTGGCTCTGCTGGCTTCACTCTCAGTGGTCTTTCCATCTGTAATGGCCCTTAGAGGCTCTGGGCTTCTATCCTACCAGCTGGACAGCCTCAGGGGACTGAGAACATCCCTTTCTGGAAAGATCCAGCAGCAGTCAGTGGACCAGATTGAGACATGTGTTCCTCTTGAACAAGTCAGACCAGGAGAATGGGGTTTCTTGTTGGCCAAACCTGGGTCATGTGCTCATCCCAGTCAGTCTCAGCAGAGTCAAATGGATTGAGAGTGGGGAAGGGGTGGTTCTTGAAAGAAGAAGAAAGAAGTTGTTACCACACAAGGGAGGACTAGGTGCTGGGAAGGCAGCACAACAGCACAAAGGTCCCGGACCACATCGCTCCCTCCTAGCACCCCTGTCTGGTGATCATGGTGTTGTTCTGTGTCCCATGTCCTGGCCAGCTGGGAAGCTCCAAGGGCTGGAAACCTCGCCCTTCGTCTCGTCTCCCAAAACGGACGCAGCTCAGTCCCCAGTTGGTGATAAACAGCCACTGTGGAATCAACCCCTTGACCACACACAGCCTGAGCAGGGGGAAGGGCGCTCAGCCCTCGGCCTCTGTGCCTCTCACCTCCTCCCACGGTGGTCCTAGCCCGAGAGGCAAGGGAAGAACGATTCCACCACCCCTCACTCTTTCTCAGCAAGATGGAGACCCCCAAATGCATTGTCCATTGCAAAAGTCCGTAGGTACTCATACACCTGGGTGCTCGTGCTTTTTATATGTGACAGGGGCGATGTTTATCAGGATCAAAATGTGCCTCGCCTTCTGTGAATATACTAAGAACGGGTACACATTTTAATAGGGTAGATTTTATGGTATATGAATTATATCTCAACAAAGCTGTTTTGTGTTGTTGTTTTTTTTTTCATAAAGGACTGCCAGGTCTTCTATGATATGATTCCATTTATTTGAAATTCAAAATGTAGTCTATAGTGAGAGTGGTCAGAAGAGCGGTGACCTTGGGGCTATTGACTGTGGGACCCAGGAAGATTCTGGAGGGCTGGGAATGGTGTACATATTGATCTGGTTAGTACGTGGTGGAGCATGTGTAGAAATTCATTCAGCTGTGTACTTCAGATGTATACGCCTTAAAGCACAGAAGTTATACTTCAGTGAAGAGTAAATCCCCAAACTGCAAGGTGTGTTTAAGTGAAGAAGAGAAACCGGTGCCAGAGTGATTCAGAGCACAGGTTTTTAACTTAGAAACTGGGTTCTGAATCTGGCTCTACCACTTCCTTATCTGTAACTAGTAAGTACTTGGAACAAGCTACTTACGCTCTCTGTGCCTCAGTTTCTCCATCTGTAAACTGTAAATAATAGTAGTATCTTCACTGTTGACATTTTGAAAGAGTTAATCCTTGCAAAACCTTTGGAACAGTGGTTGGCATATAGTAAGTGCTCAATAAATGTTATTTCTTTTTTAAAAAATTTTTTCCCCTTTATTGATTTTAGAGAGAGAGGAAGTGAGAGGGAGAGAGAGAGAGAAACATCGATGAGAGAGAACATCGATTGGCCACCTCCTGCATGCCCCCCACTGGGGATCAGGCCCACAACCTGGGCATGTGTCCTGACCGGGAATCGAACCAGTGACCTCTTGGTGCATGGGTTGACGCTCAACCACTGAGCCACACCGGCCAGACAATAAATGTTATTTCTATTGTTACTGATGTGCGACAAGCATAGTGTGATCTCTGTGGATACAGAGATAAAGGACAGCCCTGTCACCATGGAGTGCACCATCCAGGGGGTGGGAAGCAATCATAGGAAGAGCTCCCATGCTCAGCCTGTGGTTCCAGTGCAGGAAGGCAGAGACCTCTGAGTAGGAGGAAGAAGAGCGTGCAAAGATACCTGGTGACCGAGCGAAGGTCCGTGAGGAATGGTTCAGTTGGTCAGTGCAGCTACGAGCAGAGTCCGTGGAAGATGAGGCTGGACGGCAGGGAGAGAGAGGTCAGGGAGTTCCTTCTCGGCCACACCATGGAGCTGGGGTTTTCTCCTGAAGCCAAGGGGGAGACACTGGAGAATTTGATGGGGAAGGGACACAGGCAGATCTCTTTTGAGAAAGACCATTCCCTGAATGGGAGGCAGGCTAGAGACAGGGAGGCCAACTGGGGACTGTACCTGTCCTTCAAGACATATACTGCAATTTGTACATTGAGATCAGGTTTTTGCTGGTCTGCTCCCAGTTGGACCGTGTCCTGAAGACAGCGACCGTATGGGTCTTGTTCTTAGCCATCTCCTCTGTATCCGACAAAGGGTGGTGCTGAGTAGTATTGAATGAGTATCGAGTGTGTGAATATTTCTGTTCTGTTAGCAGGCAGCGGGTGCTGAGAGGGGGCTGCTGCTGCTGGAATTCAGGCACCATCTCCATGGAGTGCGGGCTGGGAGAAGCGGGACGGGGTGGCTGTGGAGAGGCAGGAAGACAGGGGCGACTCCTGAGCTTCTGCCTCAAGCGGTGAGGGGGGCAGTGGTTTCACTGACTCTGGGGGGAAATGATGACTTTAGTGTGCAACCCTGTGAGACATCTGGTGAGGTGTGTGTGTCCAGATGTCACTGGAAAAGCAGATCAGTAGCTCACAGGCATGCTCACAGACACAGGGTGGTTTCAGAATATTTAACTACTGGCAAAGCATGGGTGCCCACCCACTGGAATGAATGCTGGCCATGGGGCTGGAGCAGGGTCCTGGAGGCCCTGGTTGTGCCAGGATTGTTAACCTGTAAGTTGCTGGACTATGAAGAGGTCTAGAGGTCCCAAGGGAGGCACTCAGGTGGCTCAGGGCTACAGATGTTTGCCAAGCAGCACTAATCTCAACCTCTGGTGTGGCTGCGCGTGAACAGCCTGGAGCTCTCACTATGTGTCAGATGTTGTCCTAAGCTAAACCCTCTCCACCCGCGACCTCATTCCAACCTTACAACCACCCTGTGGGGTATTATCACCATCATCACCATCTTAACCACCCTCATCCTCATCATCATCTCCATTCTAAGTAACACACACAGGAAGTGGTAGAGTGTGCTGATAATCTCACCTGGGAAACTTCACTGCAGCCTCTGATCATGGTGCTGAATCACCTGCAGTTTAATCAACACCGTCAATAACTTGTGCATGTTCCCTATTCAAAAAGCAGGGCAACCTTGTTTCCTGAAGGTTCCCAGCACTCACGGAAGCATTCCAAGGGATTTCCCGCAGGCCTCTGCAAACCTGTTCTAACCACCCCAGCCCAATCCTGGCAGAACTGGCCACTCCCTCCTCTGTGCCCTAGTACACCTGCCTATAGCACCTGTAATTCCTTATGGCATCTGCCAGTTTCCATGACTGTGATCCCCACTGGAATGTAGGCCCTTGGGGACAAGGATCATGTCACGTACACTTGAATCCATTGATGCTTAGCAAAACATCTGGCTGTGGGCTCAGTAAATGTTCGCTGAACGAGCAGACACACGAACAAGACTGAATTGTGATTGTTACTTGGGGGAAGATCAAGCTCCAACTGCCCCACCATCAGTGATATGTAAATTCGTGATGCATTTCTTTCCTCTTCACCACTGGAATTTATACCTGGTTACTTCTCTGGCCCTTGTGGATGTTTTCTACTGTACTAAATAAGAATCTATGAAACTACTCCGCAGTCTGAGATTCTAGACTGCAGAAATGATGGACGGGGCAAAATGTGCTGACGCAACCCACCAACCTGAGAAAAGAACCGAACTGAACGCCCTCCACGTGCAGGAGCTCGTGTTGCTCAACCCCTCCCCAAATAAAAGCTACACCGGTTACTATAGCATATAGATCAACTCTCGGGCTTTAAAATAAAAATACACGTGATTTGTAACACCTGTCAAGGGCCCGTCTTGATTTGCAAACTGCTTTGGGAACATCATGCTCAGAGTCGTGAGGCCTTAGAGATAATGCCTCAGGGAGCCGGAATGATTGATAGAGGAAGTTCGGAGATGAGGAGCCCTCTGGCCAGAAAAGAAGGCACTAAGCTACACATGCACTGGGGTCCTGGCCCCCCTCTGCTCCCCAGGTGGGAGAGAAAAGAGCTCCTCCTGCCTCAGGCTCTGAAACAGGACAGCAGATGCGCACAGGTCCACATGACCTTTCACTGGTGTTAGACAAGAAGGATGCTGTCCCGGTTAAGAGGGACTGGGTTCACATCTTAGTCCTGCCATTTCCTAGCTAACGATCTTTCGCGATGCTCCTCAGCCCGCTGCCCCTCTATATAAAACGGAAAATGACAATGCCTGCCTCCCGGGAATATTAGGAGGAATAAACAGAGGCCTGTGAACTGCTCAGCACAATGCTGGCACACAGGTACTCAGTAAACGTCCCTTTAACTAGCAGGTAGAAGTAAAGGAAACGTGCCCAGGTCTGTACTGGGGCCGGAGGTTGCCAGGAAGGTCTGAGACATTAGAACCATCTAGGGTGCCTTGAAAAGCCTAGCACCAGCCCTCTCTACGCCCACTTCATCCCAAACCCATGAGGGCAGGCCCAGGCACTTTTTCAGGCTCCCAAAGACTCAAACAGGTGGTCAGGGCTGAGGCCCTCTGCTGTAGCTAACAAGAGCGGGAGTCAAGCAATGACCTATCCACAGACCTGCTAACACTCAATCAAAAGTATGTCCCCAGGCCCAAGAGTGAGACCATCTTGGTTTCAGAATTGAAAAAGAGAGTCTGAAAACTGAACACTTACCGATCTTTCTAACCCTCAATATTGCACATGAGTAAAATACATCATAATTACTAAGTGCTCAGAAAGCAACCACTCTGGAAAAATCGTAACAAAGCTCAAATGTTTATTAAGAATTAAAAATACTGTAAATAAGCCATACAGTTCATTTCACAGTAAACTAAACAAACCTTTTTTTAATCTTTTTCTTTTCTTTTTTTTTTTTTTCTTTTCTCCTTTTTTGAAAGGCAAGACAGCCATTAAGGAACAGTACAGCTCGAAGGGAGAGGAGAACAGCCAACAACTACAGAAATGCACACGCCCCTCGCGGACAGATGGGGCGCGCCGGGCAGACCTCTTCGTGGGCATCGCAGTAAAACAGCCTTGGCCTCCGCGCCCAGGGAGACAGCCCCCGCCTCTGGACAGCCCCCATAGCACATCTCCCGAGAGGATCCAAGGACGCCCCTTTCGGGGATTATAAACCTTCGCATTACTTGGGGACCCAACCGAGAGGTGACACAGGTCGGCCACAGGGGACTCTGTGGGGTGTTGTGCCTTCACATTCAGAACCGTCCGGGTTCTTTGCATAGCTACCTGTGAGATCAGGAGATGATTCGGGAAAGGAAAGACACCCACACCACAGGAGGCCACAGTCCAGCAGCTGCTGCTTTTCAACTAAAAAAACTAGGGGCTTCCCCCTCCCGATTCAAAGCTGACATTTATGAGTTTTAACCAGTTTAAAGTGGAAGACAAAAACGTGAGTGACATCTGAAAACTTCGGCCAGAAGTATAAAAAAAAAGTAGAAAGAATTTTCCTTAAAGACAATTAGAGAGAAAAATGCCTCCTCCCCCCCCTTTTTTCACTTGAAATCTGCCAGCCAGGCAGGCTTTTTTGAGGTTAATCTGCCTTGTTAATCCTCGCGCGAAGCCACTGCCATCCTTCTCTGACACCAGGCACCCCTGTACGCACCGGATTCACAGGCGCTGGGCCTGCAGGGCACCGGGAGCCGAAGCAGATCACTCGTGAAACCAGTGGTGTGTGGTAATAATCGTAAATAAATTAACCGGGCGCAGAAATACAAAACGCTGTGGTGTTCCAAGTGGTGTCCACTGCTCTTTAAGGGGGGACAAGAACGTGGGGGGGGGGAGGGACGCAAGGGAGAAAACAACACATTTTTTTTTTTTTTTGGTCATGAGAAACTGGACTTTCAATCCACACCCTGCAAACACAATTCATTTAGACTTTTTCATGAATTTTTTCAACTTGCACAAACAACCTATCCAGGTCATTTCTCAGGTCATCGAGCAAACCCTTGGCTGACTCCAGGTTGTTCTCGTTGGTTTCTATTTTCACCGAGTACGCCACCAAACTGTCCACGGCAGTCCTGAGCATCTTCAAGTCCGACTCCACTTGGCTGACTGAGGAGGTGAGGTGGTCTAGAGAAGAAAGTCTGTCCAGGAGGTCCTCGGGAGGCAAGCGGGCCGCCTGGGCTTGGTCCTGACCCAGCAGCGTGTGCACCTGCTCTTGAACCTTCTGGAGCGTGTCCACAGTGCTGGGGAGCTCGCCCACGCTTCTCTTCAGCTCCTCCACGTCGCTGTAGAGCGAGAGCTGGGCCTCCCCGAGGCTCCTCACGGTGCTGGCCAGGCCGCCCTTGTCCGCCTCCTCGGGCGGGGAGCCCAGGCCGTCCAGGAGCTCCTGCAGGGCGGCCAGGCGCTGCTCGCACTCCTCGCTCTTCGCCAGCAGGGCCTCGAGGCTCGCGCTCTGCTGCGCGGAGGCCTTCTGCACGACCTGCACTCCCTCCTCCACAGTCTGCAGCCGGGAGTCCAAGCCCTGACTCTTCTTCTGGAGCGCTTCTAGGGCGTCGGAGTTTCTGAAAACCCCATCCTCTTCCGGCCCGCGGGACTGGGCCTTCAGCTGGCGCAGCTCCCCCTCGAGCCTCCGGATCTCCTCGGGGAGGCGGGCGGTGGCCTCCTCCGACTGCAGAATCTTCTCCGTGAGGGCCTGCAGCGTGAGGTGCTCCGAATCGGCGGCCTCCTTGAACTTCTGCTGCTCCTGCTTGAGGCTCACCAGCTCTTTGACCTCGGTGTAGACATCGGACTCCATGGTCTGGAGAGTGCTTCTCAGGGCCTCCATGTCCTTTTCTTTGGACTTCACAGAGGCTTGTACTTCCTTCACAACTTCCTTCAAGGCTTTCAGATCCTGCTTGTACCCCTCGGAGTCTTCCAGAGAGGCAACCTTTGCCTTCACGTCATTTATTTCCTTCTGGCTCCTCTTCTGGACCTCCGTGAAGATGGCAATGTTGTCGTTGATGGACTTGGTGAGCTCCGTCAGCCTCTCCTCCACCGTGTTCTCAAGGGATGTGAAGTCCCGCTCGCGGGCATCCTTCACCACGTGGATCCCATCCGAGAGGTCTTTGAGAATCTCATTCTGGAGCTTTTGCAGAACTTCACTGACCCGGTTGATCTCACTCTCCCCTTGCTTCACGACTTTCTCTGTGAGATCTTGTTTATGTTGGAAGTTTCTCAAGATGGACTCAAAAGTCCCAAATGTGGCTTGCAGAGACTGCACCTGTAACCAAAGTCCAGAAGTTAATTGCTAAGAAGAGCTGATGGGCGTTATGCAACACAACTCTATTTCTTTCTGTCTGCCCAGCTTCCAGGTCCCTCCTCTTCTAGAATGGCACAATTTTTCTTTGGAGAACCATCCTTCCCCACACACTCCATGTGGTTTGGGGACCAACCTGAGGGCCCCCTCCAAGTGCTCCAGGGATGGTTTGTAACGCAGGCCTGACCAATCAGCACTCTCCATCCACCTTGCCCCCCAAAACTGGAGCCTCAGGGATTAGCCCAGGGATGGACATGTGGCCTAAAGCAGGCCAATAAGTCAATTCCAGAACCTCTGTTAAATCTATTAGAAAGAAAACCTCTCTTTCTACTGGGGATTGCTAGCTGGAAGGGAAGCTGGAGCTGAGCTGCTCAGACTAGCACATGAAGAGCCCAGGTCTAAGAATCAAGCCAGCACAGAGGGAAGCAGAACTGAGAAACAAGATAACAAGATCAAGGTCTGAAACACAATTTGAATCCCTGGATACAGCTATACCTGAAGGAGTCTCTCCCCCCACCCCTCTTTGAGCTGAGTTTCTAGCTTCTGCAAGTGAAAGAGTCTCACAAGTTTTCATAGGAAAAAAACTGAGGCACATGGCAGACACTAGCCTGGGAGGCAAGAGACAAATATCCGGGTCTCTGCTCACCACTTTTAGCTGTGTGGCCCTGAACAAGTCATTGTCCTTACCTGCAAAATGGGAGTGGTAGACCAGATGATCCCGTAGCATTTTCTGACTTAATGAATACATCATGATCCCACTGGCCATTACACATTCATTTTAAATAAATTCTACCCTAAACAAGGTCTGACCTGGGAACGACCTCAGGGAGCTGGTTTAATGTACTGAGAGGTTGACAGATGATGATTAATGGCCCGGGCTTTATCCTAATGTAGTGCACAGGGCCACCTAGAATGCTTTCTTGCACCAAAAAAGAAAAAAAAAAGAACCTGAATCTATCAAGTCTCTAGCTCTAATCACCAATTCACAAAAAAACATACGAGAGAGAAATATGCCAGGAGGAAGCAATCAGCCAAATCCACAAAGTGGAAAATTCTACAGGACAAATAACCAGGATCTTCAATAGTAAATGGCATTTTAAATTGAATTTGAAAGGGAGAAAGACAGGAGACTATTACAGATTAAAAGAAATTTAAGATTTATCAATCAAATGTAATGTGTGGACTTAAATGGATCCTGATTCAAACAAACCAAATGTTAAAATTTTTGAATCGAAATCTCATTATGAACTGAGTATTAGAACATAATCAAGAATTACTGTTAACTTTGCTATGTATAATATACTGTTTTGTCAAAAGAAACAAGGAAAAGAGAGGAAAAGAAAGAAACTCTTATCTGCTAGAAATAAATCCTAAAAATACTTTCGGTGACCTGATGTCTCAGTCCGGGATTAATTTTAAAATTAGTTCCTAGTTCAGTGTCCACTGGGTCTGCCAGGGCACCACGGGCCCTTCAGAGGGCCCAGAACCAACTGCCCACATTTTCTGAAGCCCTGCACCCACTCGTGCTGCTGAATCTTCTGGGTAAGGACCGGCCAGCCTCTCGCCCGTGCTGTGGCCATTCAGGAGACCTGGGCCATTTTCCAAAACTGAGAACATCTGGAGAACAAGTGAAACCAGGTGGGCACCCAACAGGGCAGGGAGTAGAGTGCTTTAGACTCAAACTGCTCTCACTCTAGATCACAAAAAGAGAGGAGGGACGGGGTGGTGATGGAATGAAACAAGAAGAGAAAAAAATGATAATTCCTGAAACTGGGATTCATTATGTTGATTTCTTCTTTTGTTTATGCTTCAACATTTCCATGATAAAAAGTTAAAAAGTAAAATAGTGTGGGCTCTGGAGCCAGACTGCCTATGTTCATAGCCTAGCTTGGACACTTCCTAGCCGTGTGCTGGTGGGCAAGTTACTTAATCTATCTGGGCCTTGATTTTCTCAGCTGCAGGATAGAAACAAAAATAATACTCGACTGATGGTCTTGTGAAGATTGAGTTAATCTATGTAAAGTGCTGAAATTGTGCCTAACAGCGAATGATCGATAAATGATAACTATAATCTTCATTATTGTTTCATCTTTCTTCTGAAGTAACTCAGAAGTCTGGAGATTCCTAGACCATCCTCAGCCCAATGCCAACGGGAAAACACTACAGGAATGGGAACAGTACACCTGGGCTCTAGTTCCAGCCCCACCAATAACCAGCTCTGTGAGCACAAAGAAGTCACACTCCATTCCCAAGTCCCAAGCTCCTTGTCTGTTAACAAACAGGTTTCTAAAGTCCCTTCTGGCTTCCACTAGTCTGTGATTTGAAGACAAATTAGACTAAGGTTCTCAGGGACTCTAGGATATTAAGCAATTTCCCTGCCCAACCAAATATAACCTGAATCATAAAGGACACTGGAGAGAGAGCTCACCTCTAAAACTAGGTTATGTAATCACAGTACTCGCCTGTTCTAAGCATAGCACTCAGAATAGAGGCGTGAGCAGGTGAGCACAGTACCTGCAACATGGCAGGCGTTCACCAGTGTTTTCTGAATGAATTAAGGAATAAATGAATTAACAGAGAGCAAAGCCTAATGAAGACTGAGCTAGTCTCTGATCCATGACTGTCACCCATACCCTGGGCTGGCTCTTTATAAATGGCTGGGAAGGGAACTAGATCAGAAATTATGAATGAAACCAAACAAACCAACCCCCAACACTATGAAAAGAATACAGAAAGAGCCCCCCTATTAATGCATCTGTTCCCCCAATATATGTGGGGTGCCACTAATTGGTGGGTGCTGAGCAAGATGTCAGAGATAAAATAACAGCTAATACAGGATCCCTGCCCTCCAGGAGCTCACAGCCTGGGGAAGGGGATAGCGGTGACTGTCATTCAACAAAGCACTCACTGTGTATGTACAATAATTATGCAAAGTACTTAAGAGACATTATCTCATCACATCCTCATAATCATGAGTTGGTGGCTCCCATGATCTCCATCATACAAGTGAGGAGCCTGAACAGTGGTAGAGCTGAGCATCAAAACCCCAGAACGTGTGACTTCAGAACCTGAGCTCTTAACCTCCAGGCAATATGCTCAGGCAGAGGTGGGTTCAGAGCACCAAGTGCCTGGAGGTGCTGCCTGAACCCGAAGCTCTGATTCCTGGTCCAGCGCCAAATAGGAAAACAAAGAAATACAACCAGAGAACTCATTCTTCTACAAATAACAAGTGGTCTCATTAAACTGCCCCCACTAGGCCTAAGCCGACTCTGACAATCACTTTAGGCCACCTTGGATCTGCCAGAGCAACCCAGGATCTTCAGCTCCACCACTTAGGGTCCGTGTGTGACCCTGAACCAGTAACAAGCACTCCAGACTCAGCTGGGTTCAAACTTAGGTTGTCAGGGGACCCATTACTCCTCACTCCTCAATGCAAAATAACTTATTTACTGTCTACCCAGAGGTGCACACAGACATGACTACACACTGTGGCAAATCCTAATACCAAGTCAATGGCATAAGCATAAATTGAGCACTACTACGTACCAGGCAAGGTACAAGGAAAGATAACAAAATGAACAGATGAGTGGTTAAGAGTGTTCTAGGAGGTAACTGTGGTTTGAATCCCAGCCTTGCCACTTACTAGCTGTGTAACTATGCAAAGTTACGTAGCCTCTTTGTGCCTCACTTTTTTCATCTGCAAAAAGGGGATAATAGCACAGCTGACCCTTAAACAATGTAGGAGTAAGTGGCACCAATTCCCTTGCAGTAAAAAATCCACATATACCTTTTGACTCCCTGAAACCTAACTACTAATAGCCTGTTGACCAGAAGCTTTACCAATAACATATAACATAATCAATTAACATGTATTTTGTATGTTTTATACACACATATATATGTACATACTATATTCTCACAATAAGGTAAGCTAGAGAAAACAAAATGTCATTAAGAAAATCATAAGAAAAATACATTTACAGTACTGTATGTGTGTGTGTGTGTGTGTGTGTGTGTGTGTGTATATATATATATATATATATTTTTTTTTTTTTTTTTTTATTATTTTTTTTAAAAACCACATATAAGTGGACCTGTGCAGTTCAAACCCTTGTTCAAGGTTGTTCAAGGGTCAGCTATACTTATCCCTTGGGGACTGTTGTGGAAGAAATGAGTGCAAAATAAATATGATGCATTAAATAATAGCTTCGTTATACCAAATAAAAGAAAGGTCACTATCTAGTCATCACTATTTCAATGTTTTACAGATGGGTACATTCTTAAAAATCTAGGTGGGCCCCTCCTCTCACTGTGTAGATGGGAAAACTGAGCCCCAGAAAGGCAAGTGTTCTGTCCACAGCTGTGATGGAGAAGGGGTGGGAACCAGAAAGGAGGGAATAAGAGGGATCGGGAGGAAGTGAAGAGAATAAAGCCCAATTTCTTCAACCTACATTCATGACCTCCTCCACTTGGGCCTCAATTTCAATTACCCCTCTCACAACTTCCCATTACTCTATTAGAGGCAGGGGAGCCACCTGCTGTCCTTCAAACATGCTCAAGATCATCCCCTGCCCATGTGTTCTTCATGCCTTCTCTCAACAGTTATGGATCAGCAACTAGATCTCGACTGACCCTACCCTGACCACCAGGATACAGGCCTAGGCAAACTCCACATCCTCTCTCTTCTGGACAGTTCCCCAGTTTCCCCTGATAGAAACCTACTTATATGCAGCTTCACAAATACGATGTGTGTCTCTTCTGCTTCATACTCTCCACAGGGCCTACGTGAAGCCAGATGACTATCACACTTCAATAAATATTATGATTGATTAGTAAGTGGGTGGGCGATAGGGAGGAAAATGGGAGCCTAGAGATTATACTCCAGCAGTATGTCTATTTTTTTAAGAATGATTTAACATTCAGGATAGGCGAAGCAGCACTCCCTTACTTAATTCAAAGAGTCACCTCCCGTGGCCTGCAGCACTGAGCAGGCTGACTCATTCCAGTTGCTCTGCCTGTCTTGGGGGGAAATTCCTAGTCCTGCATGCTCTACAAAACTAGAGAGAAACTTGGCAGCAGAGGCAGCATGCTGGGAAAAGGAGGCAGCAGTTCTAGGCTCACAAGTGGTGGCGGGATTTTTTGTTTCAATCGGGCAACCAGCTTTCATTGAGCAATGACATTCGTTAAGGATGGAGGAGGAGGAAGGAGATTTGAGGGAGCTGCACTTGGTGTGGAAAAACACAGAAGGGTGGAAGCTACTCTGTATTAAAATGCTAAAAGTTGGGTCCATCCACACCCCTGAAATAGGCCTCTGTGGACCGTGAACTGGGCAGTGGACTACACATTCTCATGCAGTCTGCCACTCACCAGATGGGGTCTTTGTCGATTCACTTCATCTCTCTAACCCTCAGTTTTCTGGTCTGAAAAATGGAGTCAAAACTGCCAGTCCCCCCTCCCTCCCAGGGCTGCTATGAGGATCAGATTACACGTAAGTAAGCGTTAAACACCATGTAAGTGGTATTATTCATCTTCTTGGCCTTTCCTGTCCTCTAAAGCTGAAGTATGCTGCTTCAAAGGCCCACGTGGGTCCATGGTCCAGGAAAGGGCATGGGGGCCTAAAGCTCTGTACTGTTTCATTTGAACTTCACCAATGAGTAAGACTCCTCGGTTTCGCTTCCCAGGCCCGGGTCTACTAAAAACGGGCTCAGATGTCTCCCACTGGGAGAGCGGAGGTACTTGCGGCCTTGCCAGAGGCTTCCAGGGATGCGCTGGCTTCCCTTCCAACCTCCCGGTCGCACAACTCTGCCCATTCAGCGGTTCCTAATCCAGAAAGAATGGGCTCCCCTGAGCCTGCCTGCTTCCTTACAGGTCACCGCTAATGTCCTGTGACAGGCCCTGGCCCACCCTCGCGGGGTCCACCCCTCGGGCCGATTCCTCCGATTCCTCCGCAGCCGTGAACAAAGAGGGGCTGGGGGCCGCCTGGGAACCTGGGGGCCGGTGGGGGCCGCCTGCAGCCGGGAGCCGGGCAGGGCGGGCGGCCCGGCCTGGGTGCGGGGCCGGGGTACCCACCTTCTGCTCGACGCCCTGCAAGCCCTGCCCCAGCTCCTCCCGCTGCCGGGAGAAGTCCTGGTGGCTGCGCCGGACCTGCTGGACCTCCTCCAGGACGTGGTGGACACACCAGCCCGAGAAGGCGGCCGCGGCCACGAAGGCGAGGTAGAAGAGAAAGTTGAGCGCCCGGCCGAGCCTGCGCGAGCAGGACGCCGAGGACGAGGCGGCGGCGGCGGAGGACTTGCCGCCGCGGTGGCCGCCCTTGCCGTGCGCCTGGTTCTGCGGGTGCGGCGCCGGGTGCTGCTGCGGGTGCGGCGCGGGCGGCGGCGGCTGCTGCGGCGCCGGCGGCGGCTTCTTCGCCACGTCATCCGCGCCGCCCGACGGGTGGGCGCCCTTCTCCGAGGGGCTCGCGGCGCCGTGGCCGCCCTTGGAGCCCCTTTGTTTGGCCGAGGGCATGGCGGGCGCGGCGGCGGGGAGGCCGCGGGCTGCGAGGCGAGCGAGCGGGACGCGCGGCCCGGGAAACTTCCTCGGGTCCCCCGGGGCTGGGCGAGCGGCACGCGGGCGCTGCTGGCGTCGGAGCGGCCGAGCGAGAGCGGGCGGCGGGCGGCGAGGAAGGAGGCCGGCCGAGGGAGGAAGGAGGAGGGGGCCTGGCTCCGCCGCCGCCGCGGCGCCGACCCCGCCTCCCGGGAAGGAAGGCCGGCAGCCGAGCGGGCCGAGCCTGCCACGCACGCGGCCCGGCGCGGCCCCTCCCCCTGCCGCCGCGACCCCCGGGGAGGCCGGCCGGGCGTGGGCGGGTGGGGCCGAGCGGGGCGAGGGGAGGGGCCGAGGGGCGACGGGGTCGGGGGGGCGGCCGGGGGGGCGGCCGGGCGGGGTCTCGGGAGCCGGGGGCCGGCGGCCGAGGTGGCCAGAGGGAGGGGGCGAAGGGCTGGGTGGACCGGGGCCGAGGCTGGCGACTGAGCGGGGGCCGCGGGGGCCTCGGGGATAGGCGGCCGGGGTGGGATAGCCAGGCGGGTCGGAGGGGGGAGAGCCGGGGGTGACCCGCCGCAGGGAGCCGAGAGCGAGCCCCCTCCTCGGGACCTGTGCGGAGGGAGGAAATGCAGCCGGGCGCCCCGGAGCCCTGCCCCTGGGAGTGGGCGTGAGGGGGCGGGAATAGACCCGTTCCTTCCCGTTGGGAGTTGGGGCGCGCGCGTGCACACACGCACACCCCTGCCGTCCTCCGAGCCCGCCACGGGGCTGGGCCTTGTCTCTTTCCTGGGGTTTGAAGGCAGAGGCCGCAAGGACTGTGCGTTTAACATCAGTCCACCCCGGAGGCGTGATTGGGACAGTTAGCAAAGATCCCCGGACCATGTGAAATCTCTTCGTGGAAACACACACATGGAGCATCCCCTTAGCCGGGTCAGTCTACTGTCAACGCTGTTTACCTTTTTCCTGATGCCTTGTCAACTGCATTTTGTCTTTGGGGATCCCGCAGTCTGTCCACACACCCTACAGGGGACAGGTTCTGTGCCATGTGCTGGGAGGCGGATAAGGTTGTCGCCCCTGCTTTGACAGGAGGGAATATAATAATGCCAGTATTGTATGTAGCAACTTACATGTGCTCTTAACACCACAAAAACCTTGTAAGGTCGAAATTATTTTACCCACTTTATAGTAAGGAAACTGAGGCTGAACCTCCACCCCGAATGACTGGCTCAAGGTCACATTCAGCCATCTGTTTCTTCCAGAACCTGTGCTGCTTAATCACTTCAGAATAGGAAGGAAATGGGGCCTCATGGAAATTAAGCAACTTGCCCACACTCACTAAGGCTAGTTGCTCCTGGGGCAGGGACCGAACCCCACCCCACTGCTTTCCTCCTGAACCTGGTGTCTGGCGTGTGCCTGGCTCTGTGTGTGCCTAGCAATATGCTGTATGAACACTGTTTCTTCTGCCTGTTCTCCCAGTGCTGTTTTTAAAAAACATTCCCTGTCCTTAAGGACTAGCTGAAATGCCACCTCTTTCATGATGCCTTCCCTGTACCACCACCTGAACCTCACATAGAACTTAGAGACAGCAAATAACTGAGTGTGTGTGTGTATGTATATATATATGTTTGATATAGCAAACCTTTGTTTAGGTCCCACTATGTGCCACACAGATGTCTGCAGATTATTAAAGTCTCCAGTCCTTGAGGACAGGAAGCAACCATTGCTTATATTTCTCTTTGTATCTCACCTTGTAAGGTGCTTTTAAACATCTCTAGTGAATGAATGAACACGTGTGCCTGTCCTCGAGGGGCCTGCATTACATGTGGAGAAATGTGCATAACCATTTTGAGGCTAAATTATATGGTTGAAAATATAAATGTAAGGGAAACTTGGAAAGCAAACCACTGGGCTGTACGGGGAAGTCTTCTGGGGCAGAATGGTCTTGAGCAAAACCTTGAAGAATGGATTTGCATAGGAGGAGAGCAGGGAGGCTATTTCTGTGGCGGAAATGGGGTGAGCCCGGGACACCTGTCTGATATGAAGGGTGTGAGCTACAATATAGAGAAGAATGAGATGAGCTGGGTAGAGTGGGCCCAGATTGCAGAGGTCTGTAGAAGCCAGCCAGACAGGCAGAAGAATTACTATTAGCTTGGGAGGCCAGAGTAAATTATAGGAGGTTCTAGAAATATAATCATTTGCCCCAGATAGGAACCTCCTAGTTCAACAGGGCACACAACTCTGACCTTGGGTGGGAGGTAGGGAGGGGATGGCAAAGGAAAACAAAACACTAATTTATCAGAAGGTGCTAGAAAAACCTTGTTTAAAAACTTCAGCTAAGTTCAGATGGTGTTTAGAATCTCTAGCACACAGAAAAGCTGTCATCCTCCAAGCAGTCATCCGTGCTAGGGCAGGGACAGCAACACCTTGCAAAACAGCTTTAGGGGCCCAGCCAAGCTCTGGCCTGGGAGGCAGGAGCCCTGCTTTGTTAGCCTTGTTCTGCCACCAAACTAACTGTGACCTTGAAAAGTATACTTAACCTCCTCTCTGGAGTTCAAGGTCATCTCTTCTACATCTCTAAAGACCTTTCTTATTATTAATCTATTTCTTAGTGAAAACAGTAATCTGATTGTCATCAGAAATCATTAAATATTCAAAATTTTTAAGTTGATTTAGACCGTAGGCCATATATAACAATAGGAAGTTTTTCAACTTTCTGACTTTACTGAGCCCGGGAAGAATAGAGGGGAGGAGGAGGGCACAATTACTATTTTCAGTATTTCTCCTCCCTCCTTTTCCTCTGGGAGGTAGTGAAGTATAGCGGTTAAGACACAGGGTCTGGGATAGACTGACTTGGGTTCAAAATCAGCTCAACGACAGACTGGGGAACATGACCTCTGAATCTCTGTGTCTTTGTCTATGAGATGGAGATAATAAAAACTACTTCACCGTGTCGTTGTGAGGATTAAACGAGACGCCATATAACACTGGGCACATCGCGAGGTTCAGTGAATAAAGGGGAGCCAACGCAATTTGCAGAGTCATTGAGGGAAAGTACAGCTGCACAGACTTTCTATGTCTAGCTTTCAATGATTTTCTTTCATCGTCATTTCTTGGAGCGTCCAGCACTATATGTGGCTTATAGACCACAGGCTCTGATGTGTTCAACTTGAAAAAGCAGGCACTGTTTTCCTCTGAAGCGAGGTTCCATGGTGATGTTGGGCTGCACCCAGAGGAGGAGGTTGGTAAGTAAGGAGTCGTGAAAGTGCATCTTCTAGGCAAGAAGGCACTGACGAGTCTTCATGGAGGCTTCCGTCCTTCTGCCCCATCTTCTGAGTCAGCACAGCATGCATCTAGACCAAGGTTCCCTTCTTTTCCCTCTAGGTTTCTTCTCTATCCCTTTTCCTCTTCATCTTCCCTAAAGTGTGTTGGATGGCTCCCCAGCTTGTGCAAAGCCTCTTCAGAACACCATTGGACTACATGGACCATAAGTTACAAGACAGAGCTTTGTGAGCCTGCAGCCATCTTGGCTTTCTGCTTTTCCATTAGAATGCCTAAATAGAAAGCCCCTATTACTGCTGATTGCCTCTTCTCTGTTCAAAGTTGATCAACCCCCCTCCCCCCAGAGGCCAAGGTAGGAGCCTGAATGCCCTGCAAACAGGGTGTGTGTTAGAGGTGGGGGTCTCCCTTATAGTTTGGCTCTGGAGAGCTAGGAACCCCCACCCCCCACCCCAGCCTCATGGTTCACACTCCCAGGAGCATCCCAGCTCCAAATCCTAGAGCTCCATGCAGTAGGGGAATTATTCCTTGGAGCTCCCAGCACCATGTGTGGCTTCTAGACCACAGGCTTCCCCTCCCCGAGTCCCAGTTTTTATGGAAGATAACCATAGTACCTATCCTATAGAGGCAAAGTGAATATTAAATTGATTTTCTCCTCCCCATCTGCTTCACTCATAGCCTTCCTTATCGCAGCACATGCCAATAATGTCTGCTTAGTTGCTCAGGAGTGATCCTTGACTCACCATCCCCCCATACCCAATGCAATATATTAGCAAATCCTGTTTTTACCTTCAAAATATATCCAGCATCTCTCACTTCTCACGACCTGCACCACTCACTACCACTGCTCCAAGTCACCACCAGTTCACACTTGGGTTATTGAAATAACACCATACTGGCCTCTCTGCCTAAGCACTTGCTGCCCTGTGGTCTGTTTTCAACACCCTAGCCAGAGCAATCCCTGGAAATATGTCAGATCATGTCACACCTTTTCTAAAACCCTCCAATGACTGTCCAAGTCAGTGGGAGTAAAAGGCAAAAATTGTACAATGACCTCCACAGCCCCCATATTCTGACCCCCTGCTGCCTGCCCTCTTGGTCTCATCCCCTTACTCACCACCTTGGTCACTGATATCAGACACAAAGTCTCCTTGTCACTCTTCAATATGCCAGGTATGTGCCTACCTTGGGCCTTTTGTAATTGTGTTCCCTGTGCCTGATGAACTTTACACACACACACACACACACATCTATTTTGCAGGGTCCTTCACTTCCCTAATTCAAACGTCACCTCTAGGCGTGCTCTTCCTTGACCACCTTATATAACAACTGCCCAGCCTGAGACACTTTCTTTCCCTGCTTTCTTTTTCAGTATAGTACTCATTTTTCTTTGACATACTATATATTTGCTTGTTTAATTATTATTGCCTGTCTCTTTTCATTAGACTGTAAGCTCCAAGTGGGAATGTTATTTAGCTCACTCTTGTATCCCCGAGCACCCAGAACAATGGCTGGCACAAAGTAAGAAGTTCAATAAATATTCTGAATTTCACATTATTCAAGTCCCTAATGTCGAGCCTTCTCTTTCCTAAGACCACCACAAGGAAGGAGAGTACAGGGGAGGACCCCAATGAAGAATGACCTCCTAAAACTTCAATGTCATGACAATGGGAATGATGGTGATGGCGATGATAACAGTGATGATGGGGATGGTGATGACAAAGGGGGGATGATTGCTAACACTATTAGGCTGCAGGGGAGTTGCAGTATCACAGGAAGTTGACATTTGCTGATCATTTACTGTGTGCCAGTAGTTTAACATGTATTATGACCTCCTCCCATCCCCAGTGAGCCTTTGATGTAGGCACCACAGTAGGACTGATCCAGCTTACCGATGAGGGCACACAGCTTACACAAGGTGACACAACTTGAGAATGGTATGAGTCAGGCTAGATTCTAGGCAGCTGGTCCTGGCGCTCACACTCTCAACTAGACATGAATGTATAGACAGATAAGAAGCAAAGCCTAGCGTGATGAAGTAGCTTATCCAAGGCCACTCAGCCTTCTGATAAAATCTAGACTCTTGATAAGCATTATGATTCTTAAACTGGGAAGGGTTGGGCAGGGTTCTAGCTCAACCTACATTGGTAATTCACTAATCCACTTCCACAGCTATTCCCTCTCACCATGCTGGTGGATATATATATTAAAAACCTTTCATAAGCTGGCCCCCTCTCCAGCCTCATTTCTCCCTCGAATTCCTTCCTACTCTGTGTTGCCGGAGTGAGCTTTCCTCCACGTGCCCTAATTTGCCATATCCTCTAAGGAACTCAGCTTCCTTGACCCTTTTCCTGCCCCCTCCCTCCACCTCGATAAGTGTCCCTCCTGAGTGCTCCCCCAGCTCCCAGATGGGTCATAGAACTTACCTCGATGTATTGTAATTGCCTATTTACTTAACTGTCATCCGCCCCAGAGCTTTCCAGGGTAGAAACTGCAATCTGTTCGTTTTCTTATCCCCAGTGCCAGGGAGTCTACCTGGATTGTAGGAGGCGCTCAATCCATGACAGTACATAACTTAACAATGCTAGACTTATTCTCAGCATCCCACACTGGCAGGGTACCCACTCTTTAGGGAGTGGGGTGTTGGGAAAGTATCAAAGTTTGGAAAGTTTAGTAGAAGTAGGTATGATGTGGAAATGCAGTGTGTTACGATAGGTTCAGGGAGCATGTTAGAAATGTAGGTTGCTAATTTAACAAAAAAGTAGAAGAGATATATGGATATGGTGGATCCCTACGTGAATGGGATGGAGATTTTTCTATAAAAACCGTACTCCCCAGAGACCATTTTCATCCTGCCCCAGCCTTACCCAAGAATCTCCCGTATCTCCTTATTGGAATCAAATCACAATGACCAGGAGCGGGTGTGGGAGGGGGTGTGGGAACTGTGCCTCTCCTCCCAGCTAGGATTCTATTCGGCCTACCCCTCGCTGCCTCCCAGCCACCTGCAAGCTTCTGTTCTTTGTTCAGGCTCTTCTCCCCAGCCCTCCAACCTGGAGGTCCCAACCTCCTCCTCTAGGAAAATCTAGTCCCTGGCCACCATTCCCCCGCCCCCATCCATGGGTCCATCATTTGGGTTCCTCAGAATGAGGAAGAGTGTGATAAGGATACAGATTGGGTTTGATCCTATCCGGAAAACTAACTAGGTTGTGTGGTTCTGGAAAGTTATCTAACTCCTCTGTTTCCACATTTATAGAGTAGGGTGACTACTTTGCAGGGTTCATGGAAAGGAATGAAAGTTACATATGCATAATTATTATTATGAGTCAACTAAATAAATCCAGCCCCTCTATGATTCAGAGCCTACCTGGATGTTTTCAGCTATAGAAAAAACTAAAATAATGTCTATAAATGGTGGCTTATAGTACCAATGGCCTAGGGTTGTGATGAGGTTACAGTGAAATAATATCAGTAAAACATCCAGAATGCTCTATTTCAGTAACATGGAGATTATTATGTAATTAGTGCAATATCCTCCCACTCCATGGAGCCCTAGAGGCCAAAAATCTGTCTGCCAGGCACTGTACTATCCTTAGTGCTTATCGTTGGGTGGATAATTGGCACTGAGGGAATAAAATATACATATATATATATATATATATATATATATATATATATATATATATATTAATCCTCACCTGAGGATATTTTTCCATTGATTTTCAGATAGAGTGGGAGGGAGGGAAGGAGAAAGAGAGAGAGAAACATCGATGTGAGGGAGACACATCAATTGGTTGCCTTTTGCATGACCCCAACCAGGGCCGGGGACAGAACGCAACCCAGATACATGCACCTGACCGGAATCAAAACCACGACTCTTCGGTCCAAGGGCTGACGCTCTAACTGCTGAGCCAAACCGGCCAGGACATGAGAAAATATTTTATTCAATTCACGCATTGAACAAATTTGAGCATCCGATTTAGGCAAGGGGGCTCAAGCAGTGAACAAAGTCCAGAATCCCTACCCTTATGGAGCTCTCACACCAGCAAGGGAGGCCAGGCAATCACACGTTAGTAAATACAGTGTGCTAGATAGTGCTAAGGAGGAAAAATAAAGTTGGAAAGGGAAACAGGAAGTCTGTGGGATTGGGAGGAGGGTTGCGATTTTAGGTGGTCAAGGAGACCTCACTGAGAAAGTGACATTTCCATAAAGAACTGAAGGAAGTGAGGAAGCCAGCCACGCAAATATCTGGAAGAAGAGCCATCCAGGTGGAGAAAATAGTGAATGCAAAGGCCCTGAGGTGCATATAGGGAGCCAGAGGAGGCCAGTGTAGCTGGGGCAAGTGAGCAATTCAACAAGTATTTATGAAGCCCCCACTATTTACTGAATAAATGAATAAATGAGCACAATGCCTGGCACACAGTCACCTGTCAGCACATGTTACTGTTTTTATTATCATTGTCATTATCACTGTTATCTCTGGAGTTCCCCCATCCCACCACCCAGTACCCAGAACCAAGACCTGGCGCCTAGTAAGAGCTCAGTAACTGGTTGGTGAACTGAGTCTCACTGTCCTGTATAGACTGCTGTCCCTAACCATTAACACCAGGTTATCCCTTGAAGTTAGCTACATTGGAGACTTACTGTTTTCTTACATTGGCCTTTGCTCTGAAAATCCCTAGGCCTTAAAAGTGATAACAGAACTGTATGTAAATGCAGTATTATATTACTTTGATTGAATTCTTCAACCTTCAGAAAGAGAGAGAGGGGGGAGTCCACCAGTTCCAATTCTGTGTCTTCTGCTCAGTTCTGAGCCCCTTCATTTTATAGGGACCCCTTAGAAGAACGGCAAGACCCTGGGCTCTGGGCCCAGCATCCTCATTGGCTTGGGGAGATGTCACCTGAGACCCAGTACCTGAACTAAGAGCCTACTCTTTGCAACTCAGATAAGCCTCGGAAAAGGTTTCAGCCTAGAAGTGAGTGGATGAGAGTGTGGGAACTAGGAGCTCACCAGGAAACTTTCGAACACAGTGATCATCACAGTAATTCAGGAGACTTGTCCAGTATGTGGAAGACATTGAGAGTCACAAATGAACTCATGAACTCCTCTCTGGGCCTCTGCCAGCCAGGAGATTTCAAGTCTCTTAGAAAGAAGACTCCTTAAAGACATAGGATACTTTTTTTTCAGAGTGAGGAAGTCAGTATTACTATCTAATTTAAGCCCCTCTTGTTTCAATAAACCTAGATCCCTTGTTCTTTCTTCAAGTGAAAAAATACCATCCCTCTCTTGATCTGTTTCTCTGATGTCCAATGAATGCAATGGAGAAAAGAACTCTACTCACAGGAAGCTTTCGATTCAGTTGCCACATGACTCTAAGTGCGTTCATTTCCCCTGCAGCTCAAGCCCCTCCATCTGTCATCCTGGGGCTACCAAGACACCTGTCCCAAAGCCAGGGCTTTTGGTGGGTGATCAGTGTACAAAGAAGGGCCCTTCTTTTCCTGTCACAGCGTTTCCTCTTATTGTTTCCCAAAATACACCCCCCAACCCTCTGGGCAGGCTGGTCTCTCTCTCTCTCTCTCTCTCTCTCTCTCTCTCTCTCTCTCTCTCCCTCCCTCCCTCCTCTCACTTCTCTAGTACCATGCAAGTTCTGTTTTCCAAAACGAATGAGCTTTTTCTTCCTCTTCACCACACCCAATTCTGCTCTTCCAGGAAGAGAGCACTGGCTTTAGAGTAAGAATGGCATTCTCATTTTAGAGAAAAATAAGGCTGGGCCCGGAGTGTTTCAGCAATTGGCCTAAAGTCACACAGCTCATCCCTATCAAGAGTCAGAGTTTGAGCCCTGGCCGGTTTGGCTCAGATGCTTGGGCATCATCCCATGTACCAAAAGGTTGTCAGTTCAATTCCAGGTCACAGGGCACATGCCAGGGCTTCAAGATGATCCTGGTAGGTAGGGGTGTGCAGGAGGCAGCCAATCGATGTTTCACTCAAATCCACATCAGTGTTTCTCTCTCTCCCTCTCCCTTCCTCTCCCTCTAAAAATATATTTAAAATATTTAAAAAAACAAAAATCAGGGTTTGAGACCACATGTGTCTGATTCCACATCTCTCTCCCATTTCACCTGTCCTCACTGCTTTTGGATGGGTGACCTCCAAGGAATACTGACTAGCACCCAATTCTAAAATAAATACTTGGTGTAAACTTGTAACACAGAGCAGCATGTGAATGCTGTGTAACACAGGAATGAGTGCTGTGTAGAGGCCAGTTCCAAAGTAGTTGTCCAACAGAGGTGATATCAATAAATATTTGTCAAATCACTGAATGAATATCGATGATATGAAATGAAGGCAGGTGGATCTCCTGAGAAGCAATGGTACTTTTCATCCCCGAGAAAGGAGGTTCTTTGCTCTGTAAACAGATTTGCTGGAGAATTTTTATAAAAATAACTCCGCCTGTGTTTTTTTCACAACAGCTATCCTTGCTCTACGAGCTAAGCTGCCCAGGGGCTGGAATTATCTTTGCTACGGAGCCCAGGTGCCCTGTCGTGAAGCCAGATTTTGCCTTTCCCAAGCTTGTGAAGGTTTTGTGAAGTTCAAAGCGTCTCTCCAATTCTCTAAGGAAAAAGTGTTCCTTTCCAAAAGGTGCAGCCTCTTTGAAGGTTTCTGAAACCTTGGGGATCGAAGGTTTGAACCTCTTTCCATTTCTTATCCTGACATGTATTTGCGTGTTTTCTCTAGAAATGTTTTGCATCAGCTCATCCCAAAGGCGGCTCTGAGGCAGGCCTGGCATGAGCCAAAGGCTCACTCAAGAGGAAGGAGGGAGAATTAATTAAGGTGTCAGGTGCTGAGCCAGACGTTTTATACTTGATTTCCCATTGAATCATCACAACCCTATTAGGCAAATATTGTTTTCTCTTTAGGACAGAAAAATGAGACTCAGAGAGGACCAGTGATCTGCCCCAATAACACAGCTTGCAAATGGCAAAAATGGGATTGAAACATATCTACCTTAGTCCAAAGTCCATGCTCTTTCTACTCTCCCCTCGGAGACGTCCTGGACCTACAACTAAATTCACCTTGGCACTGACACCCCCTCAGTCGGCTCCCTACTTATCCGACCAGCTTTATCCACCACCATTTCCTACATTGGCAGTGCCCAGGGAGCTTTTAAAAAATAGATGAACCCTGGCCCTATATCAAACCTACTAATGGCAGAGCCTGGACATAAGTGGTTCTTTCAACTCCCCAGTCAACAGGTATGTCTACTCCTAGTTGAGAATCACTGCAATATATGGACCCTTTATTCCAGACAAGCTCCACCCCCATTAATGCCCTGTGTTTCTTTCCCCCGCCTCACCTCTCCCTCCATCAGAAATCTGTCATCTCTACAAATCAGTGGAGAAGAGAAGGCTTCCACCATGTTAAAAGTTTGGGGAAAATGGCCAATTTAGATGCTCAGCTCAGCCACACGTTATAATGAATGAAATCATTGAATGAATTGATTTCAAGTTACAAATGAATGAAATCATTGAATACAAAAGTTTCAAGCCTAGGCAGATAGAAAATACGTTTTTTAAATGAAAAGGGAAAAAAATATGGAAGAAAAAGTTTTTTATGAAAAGGGGAAAGTATATCAGATTTAACTACATAAAAATGTAAAACTACTATTTTGAAAAATAAGGAAAGAACATAGAAAAAAATATCTGTTGTGCCCTGGCTGGTTTGGCTCAAGGGTTAGAGTGTCGGCCCCCGGACCAAAGAGTCAAGGGTTTGATTCCGATCAAGGACATGTACCTCAGTTGCAGTTGGATACTGGGCCTTGGTTGGGGTTGTGTGGGAGGCAACCAATCGATATGTCTCTCTCACATTGATGTTTCTCTCTCTCTCTCTCCCTCCCTTCCTCCTACTGTATCTGAAAATCAGTGGAAAAAAATGTCCTCTGTGTGAGGATAAAAAAAAAAAGAAGAAGAAGAAGAAGAAAGAAACAAAGACATATCTGTGTAATGTGAGAAGCAAATGCTAGTATATTATTATCTCATACGAATAGGGTAAATGCTCTGCAGACCAGAACCCTATCTTGTTTGCTATCATATGTTCTGTGTCTGTAGTTGCTTGGCCTGTAATAACAGATCAGTAAATATTTGTTGAATGAAGAGATTTTTTTTAAAACCTTAAAACCCCAGGAGATAAGGGAGCAAAAAACATGAAAATAATTAATAAAAGAAGAAATATGGTTATTCAACACACAGAAGCATATTGCTAACCTCACTGGTGATATAAGAAAAAGAAACAATTAAAATAGTGGGTTATTATTTTTGTCTATGAAATTAGCTGAGATTTTTTTTAAACTATAAAATGTAATGCCAAGCGGGTAGGAAGAAACAGCTCCTTCATGCTATCATAGATTCGGCCACTTTGAAGACTGGTAGACATGGGAACCAGATTCTGCCAGTATTGAGATGGTCCCTGTAAGGGGAATTACTCCCCCTTCCCACTTCTGACCCCAGGATCCAATCTGCAGGCAGGACACCTACCCTCTGACCGAAGGACAGTAAAGATTGGTCAACCCTTCACTGGGATTTCTCAAACCAGCACTGGCTGCAGAAAACACTTGCCTTTTTCTTTGGTTATGAAGCAGTAAGGATGTGACTTGGAAACTGCTAGCAGTCACATCTCTTGAAATCTGGAGAGAGTATATCTGTGGTAGAAAAAAAAAAGTAGGTTGGTTTGCAGAGAACCCTGTTGACATTAGATTCCTTGCTTCCCGTCATTCCCGGGGTCCTTCTGTGTGCCCCCGCTCTCTTACACATGGATGACGTGAGTCAGCCATCCCCCTCTCAAAGTGTACACCAGAGTGGGCTCCTTCCGGCTTGCACAAGCCTATTGTTAAAATTTCAGAGCTTTGTAAACTGGTTGTTAAATAGTTGAAGCTTGAAATCAGCCCAAGTAGAAGTATTGACTCCACAGCCATGGGGGAGTTTCTAGCCCAGGGCAATCTCCACACAGTGCAACCCAGGGCCTTTCTCCCCCTGCTGTGAAGAATTTACCAGCACACCACCCTCCTGAAGGTGCCTGGGCTGGATTTCTGCCATTGGCCATCCCAAGAATGTTGGGCAGTGGGGCCAGAGATGCTGAGAGCACCCCTATGCCACCTAAGACTTTTATTGTCCCCAGCAGTCCCTCCCCAGGCAGTCCACAGGGGAGGCAAAACCCCAAGGGGGAGCTTTATTTCTAGGTGGGCTTTAGGCTGCGCCTCAAAACAGAACTCTGATGCATGCAACTGTTCTACAAGGTTGCAGCTAGACACTTAAGGGGGCAGGCAGCCTTCCCTGACCGAAACACTGGTCAGCCATTCTGCAGGGGAAGATGCACATTCATCCACGCTGGATGAGGCGGAACCGCAGGAAGACCTCAAGAGAAAGTGCGTTTTCCTCTGAACCCAGCAAGGAGCCCCGGAAAGGGCCAGGGCGGGTCCCAGGCCTGCTGGCCAGCTGGGAGAAAAGAGAGCAAAGGGAATGTCGGGTCCTCCCGAAGTTCATGCTCTGGGCCAGCTCTTCCATCACACTGCATTCAACAGATCAGCAGAAAAAGGAGAAGCTGTGCCCCTCTCCAGACTTCTTTCTGCCCAGGGACTCTGCCCACTGGCCAGGATGACCCACTAGGCGCCTGGGCCTCTGGTTAATCTCATCCCTCCTCTCCCACCTGCTCTTGGAAGAGGGATGTCAGGGAAGAGTGTGGAGATGGAAGCCCCTCCTCCAGATGCCTTCAGAATCCTTCCGACTGTAAATAGGAACATTAAAACTGTTGACATCTTCTACATCAGTGGCTTCATTTCTGGGAATGGTTTCTAAAGAAATATCGCAAAATAAAGGAGGAGGTTTATGTCCAGACTTGTTTAATGCTGAGTTATTTAGAATAGGGGCGAAAACAACCCCCCACACACACACACACACCACAGCACACGCTCTGGAATCCACACAAATGTCTAACAATAAGAGAATGATTAATTAAATTACTATATATGAATTCAATGTAATGTATCCCAGTCATTAAAAAATGTTTTGAAGAGATTATACTAAGATGAGGAAAAAAATCTTATGTTGAGTGGATATTAATGAGGACTTAAATTTTATATTCGGAATGACTGGCAATCCAAAAAGAAAAAAAAGGCAAACTAAGTCATGCATTGACTGAAAACTGGAAAGGTATACTCCAAAAGGTTAATTGTGGTTTTCTTCCTTGAGTGATGAAACTATTGAGGGTTTTCAGTTCTGCTTTTCTTTGTATTTTCCAATTTCATTCAATAAACTTACATAAAAATGGATCCCATGTAGTATTACTCAGTATTTATCTTGTGCTAGGCCCTATGCTAAGCACTTTTCATAGATTATATTATTTAAATCTCCCAGCAGCCCTATGAGATGGGTCTTTTTATTATCTCCAGTTTACAAATGAAGAAACTGAGGCTTGGAGAGTTTACATTACCTGCTCAAAGTCAGGATATTAGAGCCTCGTCTGTTTAATTTCAGAGCCAAAACACATTATCCAATTCATCCTCCCCAATAAGAGAAGAAAATAGACAAATAGTTAACATATGTATATGTATGTGTGTGTGTGTGTGTGTATAACTATATGTATAACAATAAGTATATGTATAACAACTATATGTATAACTATAATTATATAACTACATATATATAATAAACTGATTTTAAGCCATAGGTCATCCTTCAAGGCTTACCTCTTTCGTGAGAACTTCTGCTCTTTGTCCCTAAACTCTTATGTTGATGTTTGCTCCCTTCATTGACTCTCACACTATCTTACATTGATGGCTGTCTTTTCATATATACAGGATAGATTTACACTCTCAAATAGATCAGAAAGCCTGGGGGTAGGAAGGGCATCTTCTCCTCACTCTGGTACTTTCCTCCCTTTCTTCCTCTTCTTCCTTTTGCATCCTAGAAGTCAGCTGCAATCTCTCTGCACCATAAGATAAAATGAGCTAGAAACTCCCACATTTATGTCCTAGGGGAAGTTTAAAAGCCTGACCCGTGATTTCTGCTTACTTTCTTAAGTTTACTTTCTTCTGGCTGCTTCTGCTTCCAACCCCTGACCCCACTGAATTACTTTGTTCAGGAAATGGTCTCATCTTTCTGTCCCTGACCCAGATGGAAGGTGAGTTCTTTCATCATTTTTTAACAGAAAACCCACACTACAAGGTGATCTGAATGCGTGGACTTTATCAAAGATACTCCGGAGGGCAAGGAGAGGTTTGCACTGTTGAAATTTAACTTCCCACGTGATTGTTAAACAACCCTGGGAAAACAAAGCAAAACCCTTTGGCTACCAGGCCCTGGAGATGTATTATTTATTGGCTGCTTTGCTCTATGAGTATCTTTCTAGGTCCTCTCCCTCTCTCCCTCCCTCCCCTTGGCCTTCCTACCCCACCCTCACCCCACATCCAACCCCAAACCCTTCTCTGTTCTGCACAGCTATTCAGCTCCCTCAGCCCTAACCTTAAGACCCAGCTCCTGAGCCTTGCAGGTGCCCAGCTGAACAAAAGGACCTTTCATTGAAACTGAATCCACTCTTCTTGTGCTGGTGGATGGCAAACATTTTATCCTCCTCTATGACACTTAAATCTATGAATTTAATTGAGAACCTGCTTTGTGCCAGATGCTGAAGATATAAAACATGGAAAAATAAACAAGCAATAATCCTTAAAAATTTAATCATTAAGTTCCTAAGTACTCACAACTTTTGGAACAAGTAACCCCAATACCAGGTCACTGGAGCTATAATGGAGGTGGGGGCAAAGGGCCAGGGGGCTGGAGGGGATGAAGCAGCCTGTGGATTTGGGCCCCTTTGAGATTCAAGGCCTCGACACACAGGAGTCTTGAGTTCCGAGTTCCTTTCTCTCGCCATGGGTTCAGCTGCTGTTCCTCACATTTCCCCTCCAAAAGCTTCTCTTCGGCTGTGGCCACCACAAATCTTTCCATTGCATCACACACTACACAGCATTTATGACTGATACGACCCCCAATATCCCTAACTTGACAATAACTCCAAAATGAAACTTGCAGAAGATTGCTGGGTGCCACGAGCATCTGCAAGGCCGTTCAGTGGATTGAGCAACAGGATATTGAGGGTTCTCCAAAGAAAGTCAACATGTGCTCCGATGCTCAATAAAGTCCATTTTCAACCCAAGTTTCCTGTTTTGTTTTATCCCCCCACCTTTTCAAAACCTAATGCAAACCAGATTTAGATTCTTTAAAAATGGGGGCAGGGAAGACTCGTGATGTCTGTTTATCACAAAGGATGTTGCCTCTTTTGACATTAGTTTCAACAGTTCCTTACAAAACACTGTGTGTGGCTGGGCTTTCTTTAGCCTTCGCTTGAATTTTGAGCATGGACCAACTGGTTGTCAAGTTCTAATTCAAACAAGTTCTAATATTTGTGGAACACGTTATGTGCTAGTTTTTGTGCTAAATATAATACCAAATTTTATCCTTAAAGTGAACCTATAAGGCAAATATGTCAGATTTTTTTTAAAAGAAAAAGAAAATTAAAGCAATGAGACTTTGCCCAGATCCCACAGCTGATAAGTAGAAGAGGTGGAAATTGCAGTCATATTCATTTGAGTCTAAATTTGCGGTATCTCCCAAAAGCAATAATCTCTGGAAATAAAAATCATAATGGTTTTGAGGTCTTTCCCTAGTAATTTGAGACTGGAAACCAATATTTTATCTTTTAAGGATATAATCGGGCTCTGCCTTCACCCTAGCATAATATACTACTATTAAGTTTGAGGTTCAAATTGTAATCATTGTTGTATTCTGGGTTGAGATATTTTAAATTAGTTGTTTTCATTGTAAAAAAGATATGGGGTCATTATAAAATTTAAAACTTTGTGAAACATACAGTGAAATAAATGTCAATAGCCTACAAAAATTTGAATAGACACTTCACCAAAGGAGCCCTACAGATGGCAGATAAGTGTATGAAAAATCTACATCATTAATCATTAAAGAAATGAGAATTTAAACCACCCATTTGAGGAGCTAAAATGAAAAACTCTGATCATGCCAGATACTGGCAAGGTTATAGAGAACGTGGAACGCTCACACAGTGCTGGCGGGACGGGAAATTGCACCAGCACTTTGGAAACCAATTTTGCAGTTTCTTAAAAGTTAAACATACACCTACCATATGATCCAGCCATTCCACTCCTAGATATTTACTCAAGAGGAATGAAAGCATATGCAAATACTAGACTGGCACATGAATGTTCCTAGCAGCTTTCTTTATAATAGCCAAAAATGGTTAACAATCCAAATGTCCATCGGCAGATGGATGATAAGCAAATCATGACACATCCATACAACGTAATGTTGTTGAGCAATGAAACAGAATTAATGCTTGATGCACTTAACAGCATGGATGAATCTCAAATTAATTTTGCTAAATGAAAGAGGCAAGACCACAAATAAGACATATTGTATGATTCCATTTATGTAAAATTCTAGAAAATGCAAACGTTGAGTGACAGAAAGCAGATCAGTCGTTGCCTGGGGACTGGGAACAGAGAAGGGAGGTAGGATTACAAACACATGTGAGGAAACTTGTAAGGGCAATGGATACAGTCACTATTATAATTGGAAAACTTACTAAATTGTACAATTTAAATATGTGCAGCTTATTGTGTGCCAATTATACCTCAATAAAGCTGTTACACACACACACACACACCCACACACACAGTCAATAGCCCCAAACCCCTCCCTTGAAATTACCACTCATATCAATTTCATGATCATCTTTCTAGACATTTGCACAACAGGGATCAATAAAGCTGTTACACACACACACACACACACACACACACACACACACACACACAGAGTCAATAGCCCCAAACCCCTCCCTTGAAATTACCACTCATATCAATTTCATGATCATCTTTCTAGACATTTGCACGACAGGGATCATATTATATACTATTGTACAACTTGCTTTTTTTTCGATCAACATTTTTTTCATGCAGGTATACACAAAGTACCTCATTCCCTTAAATGGCTTCCTAGTAATCCAGTATGCGAATGTTTAGTGATAGTTTTGTTTTTTTTTATTTTTTTTAGATAGAGTGGGAGGGAGAGAGAGGAAGAGACAGAGAGAGAGAAACATCGATGTGAAAGGGACACATCGAGTGGCTGCCTCCCGCACGACCCAACCAGGGCCGGGGACAAACTGCAACCGAGGTACGTGCCCTTAGCGGGAACCGAACCCGGGTCTCTCTGGACCACAGGCCAACGCTCTAACCGCTGAGCCAAACCAGCCAGGGCTGTTTCGTGATATTTAATGTGTCCTCTATTTGTGGACATTTTGGTGACATCTAGTTTTTACTGGAGAATTTTTTTAAATCAATACAGTTATTTACAGAGTTATGAGCACCTGACTTAGAAGCTTCCTGCTCATGAAATGTCCCCTTCTGGTGCTTTCTCCTATTTTTTTATTACTGTTGCCAATATTACAGATGTCCCCCATTTTCCCCCTTTTGTCTCCCTCCACTCAACCCCCGCCCCACCCCAGGCCTTCCCCACACTATTGTCTGTGTCCGTGGGTTATGTACATATGCATATATGATCTTTGGTTAATCTCTTCATGTCCCCTCCACCACCCTCTCCACTGAGATCTGTTATTCTGTTCCATGCATCTATGCCTCTGGACCTATTTTGATTGTCAGTTTATTTTGTTCATTAGATTCCACATATAAGATATCACATGATCTCACTTATATGTGGCGTTTTCTTCTATTTTAACCTTTCCGTATATCCACAAACCAGCAACCAAGCTGTTCTGGCCTACTTGCGACACCTGCTGGGCAGTGTATGAAACTGCCAAGCTTTATTATTTTTCCTAGATGAGTGGGCTTCCTTGACTCACTCCATGTTACCTTTTCTCAAACCCATTTTGCCCCTGGATGCCAGAGTGATCTTTCTACATACGAATACAGTATGATCCTCTCACTCTCATGAAAATTCATCACCTAAAGTAAACCCCGATCCCCTTATCAAAGCCTGCAAAGTATGAATACTCCAGCCTTTGCCCAACTCTCCAGCCTCAATTTTAGTAATTCTCCAACTGGAATATGTACTCCAGAAACACATAACCAATTGTAGCTCTCTAAACAGACAGTGCTGTTCCATACATCCATATATTTTTACCTTGCATTTGGAGTGTCAGTCTGCCCTTTCCTATTCCATGTTTGCCTATTAAACTCCTATTCAACCTTCAAAACCCTACTCAAAAATCACCTCCTCTCTGCAGTTTTATCTGTTTCCCTCACAAGAAGTTAATCATTCCTTCCTACCATGCCTGGCATAAACATCCAATACCACACCTACACCATTTCCTTATAATTGCCTGTTTGTATGTTTGTCTCTTGCACTATACTGGCTGCCTCACTAAACCCCCTCACTGAACTTTAGAATCTTGGTCACTGTTACACCTCCAGCATCTTCCGTAGTGCCCAGAACATAGGAAAGTGAGGCTTAACAAGCAGACCTGAAATAAAATGAGCTGACCACACCTGCGGCCTCAAGAAAATGGTGCCTGGTGTTTCTTATTTTTCTCATATGTGTAGGGCCTGCCAAAGTTAGGGTGCCGTTGGTCAAGACACAAAGTCCAGGGGCTGAGATCAGTCAGAGGGACCACATGCTCTTTAATCTTTACCAAATACATTGTTAAGTGATATCCACCACTTGGTCAAGTCTGAAGATCATTCGAACTATCTGGAACATGGCATTTATAATTCGATGACTGGGAAACAAAGATTTGTTTGATGAATGAATTTTGGGGTTTGGTTTGTAGTTTACAGCCTTGTCCCTTTGGGAGCCACAAGGAAACAGTTCCAGCAAATGGAGAGTTTTCTGACTTTTTTCTTACTTCCCCAGCAGAAGAAGTATGAGGCCATTACGACCTTCCTTTTGCTTCATTTGGGATCCAAAGGAAAATATTTCATCCTTTTACTCATTCATTCCACAAATGTATATTAGGTGCCTACACTGTTTCAGACACTGTTCTAGGCACTTAGGATACATAAGTGAATAAAACAATGATCCCTGCCCTCAGAGAGCTTAATTCTAATGGAGGAAGAAAGACAATACTAAGAAACATTTGGTAACATAGTAGAGGGGAAAAAGAGTTGAGCAGTTCATATACAGCTATGCAGATAGACACATCAAAATGTGGAAGCAAACAGAATACCGCTGGACTTCCTATTATGGGAGATGATTTCCTCACCGTTTAAGCCAGTCTGAGTTGGCTTTTTGTTCTTTCAAGCTAAAAGCATCCAAATTAAACTGTGGCCGTCATCTTGGCGTGCCCTTTTTTAAGAGCAGTGCTTGTCATCCACTGGTCCCATCTGTTCCCTTGGCAAGGAAAAATTAATTACGAGGAGATAGCAGAGTCTCAGGTTCCACTTGGGAACTTTCCTGAGGGCCATTATGACACTATGTCCTTACTCATGTACCATTCTATCACATCCATCCCAGGTAATCTCCTTCTCACTGTCAGGCACGGCAGTCGGAAAGCTGCACCTGGCGTATACCCCAGCACAGGAGTGAACAGGAAACACCCAACTGCTCTGCACAGACTCGCTCCCTCCACAGGCTGCAGGACGACCAGCATCATCTCCAGCCTGAATTACTGCCACAGCCTCTGAAATGGTCTCCCTGCTTTCTTCTTGCCCTACTCTGTTGTCCTCACAGCAGCCAGGGTGATTCTTAGAAAACATCTGTCACATCCTGTCACTTCTCTCCAATGGCTTCTCATCCTCTCTCTACATGCCCTGTGCGAGCTGGCCCCAGGTTAGCTTCAATCTTACATCCCCCCACTCCCATCCTAACCCCCCACCCCACCCACCACGCCCTGGACCACCACACTCCAGCCACATTTGTCCCTACCTATTCCTTAAGTATACCAGTGTGTGTGTCTACCTCAGGCCTTTTGCACTTGCTGTTCCACTACCGAGAATATTCTTTCCCCGGACACCTACGGGCTTATACACTCACTTCCTCCAGATTCCTGCTCAAATATAACTTTAGGAGGGATCTGAAGGATTCCTTGCCTGACAAAACCACCTAAAATAGTACCCCCTCCTGTCTGCCTCTCTCATCATCCTGCTTCATTTTTCTGCACAGCACTTGTCATACCTGAAATCACGTGGATCCATTTGTTTGTTTCTGTGTTGCCTGCCTTCGCCTACTAAACTGTGAGCTCGCTGAGGGCCAGGACTTTGCCTACTTTGTTCACTGCTTGGCCCTCCAGATACAAACAGTCCCTGGCACATAGTGGCTGCTCAATAACACTTTGCTGAATGAATGAATGGTAACTTGCCCGACTCTACCTCCCTCCAGGGCCAAGATAGGACAGCCACACAAAGACATACATTCTTTTAAAGCCTCTTATTCCTCCCCACTCCTCTTCTGACACTTATATCTTTAGGAAAGCTTGGCTTCCATTTTCTCTTTTCAGTCCCTTCAAGAAAAAAATACATAGGTTTTTTTTGTTTGTTTGTTTTTTGTCATGTCTGATTAGTCATCTGATTAGTACCAAAGTACCCTGGCTATGCAATGACAGAACTGTTTCTAGGAGGCCAAGCTGTGTTGGAACTGATAAAAGAACTCGTGAGGCTCCAAGCATGAGCAACCAAGAGTGTGTACAGGGCCGGGGAGGGGATCAGCTCCCTCCTCCGCACTGAGCCCAGCACAAAATTCAGAGGCTTTGGAAGCACCCAGAAGTTGTCTGTTTGGCATGGACCTTGGCAGTCCCTGGCTTACAGTGGCAGAGTTGTCCAAGAATCTCTGTGAGCAGTAGACCTGGACACCTGGGAACCTGAGTAGGAGGGGCCAAGCAGGACCAATGCCGTGCAGTGTTTGTAAGCTCGGAGGCCCATGAGACTGCCCAGGAATAGCTGGGGGATGCTTTAAAGGAGACTCATTTCCAGCAACACAGCTGGTAGGCATCCAAGCTATTCTATTATTCATTTGAATGTGAGCTCATTTTCTACTCATAAGCTTGTGAGGGCCAGGACTATTGGGTTATACCTGCGGGAGAAAAACATAAGTTGGGAATCAGAGTTAGATATAAAAATGAACCAGGTAAACCAATCTTCAAAGTCATGGAGAGGGTCAAGAATTCTTCTGTGAATGCACCCCAAACTTTGCGGCACTCTCTCACTTTCCTTTCCTTAAACTAGCTTTCCCTCCAACATCAGCATGTTGGAGTCATTTCAAAAACCATATTCACTTTTTTTAGTTTTGTGGAATCACTAGGGTTATATCTTTTCTCTTTTTTTTTGTTTTTTGTTGCAATTAATTGGTGTTTCAAGGATATCATTACTGGAATAGTGTTTTGTGAATCGCTTAATCAGGTGTTCTTGCGAAGTATAACCTGAACATTTTTGGAACATCATTTGTAAGTCCGAAACTGCTCAAGAGTGAGTTGCTTTTTTGTTTATTTGCTTCGGCACTGATATTTACAATGAATAGAAGGATCTCGGTTAATCTGCTTGCTGTGGCCCAGAACATTCTGCTCTTGGAGAAGAGAAAGTCAGGGAAGGAAGGGGCTTGAAAGGACGGGCTGAAGGGTGACCCTTGTCTGTTGGCACAACAGCATCAGTCTTTTCCAGGAAAGTGATTATTGGACGCTAGCCACGATAAAGACCATTAATTCTGACCTATGGTGTCTGGTGGATTAAGAGCATTTCATGCCCTTTCAACATTTGGAGATTATCTGTTGGAACTGCTCCAGTTTGCCTCAAACCAACTTAATGGAACAATAGCAAATTAGCAAACTACGCACGTGTGTGCACGTGTGTATGTTAGGGGAGTCTTGATCATTTAAGTAACATTCTTTGAAAGTCTACCATGGCTTAAGCACTGCAGGAAGGGCTAGAAATGGAAGGGGGTGGGGATAGCTACAAAGGTAAGTCAAAGTTGACCCCTACCTTCAAGACACTAAAAATCCAGAGGGGAAAATGAATATGAATAGAAACAAAAGGATGTTCTCAGTAACACTTGAGGTCACTTTCACACCTGAGATTTTATTAGTCTGCTTATCCATTCAACAAATATGTATTCAGGTCACCGAAGGGAAATTGAAAGAGGGCCATGGGCAGGACACAGAAGGTTAATTACTTCCAAATGTGGGGCTATAGAAAGTTATAAAGCAGATGGCATCTAGGCTGAATCTTAAATGGTGACTAGAAATTTAGGAGGTAAATTTCTGGGAACAATGGCAATGCAAGAAAAGGGTGGGGTGTAATAAAGGCATGGCCACCAATTCAAGGACCATTGGGTGGTTCAGTGTCCCTAAAGCATAAGTGGGGTTTGTGGTAGTTTTAAAACATGTCTAAAAATTCTATGAAGTCCCTGCCACAAAGGGTGGGATCTAACTCCCCTCTTCTTGAATATAACAACAGTCTTTTAACCAATAGAATGTGGTGGAAGTGACACTGTGTGACTTCTGAAGCCAGGTTAGAAAAGGAGATACAGTGATGCTCTCTCGGGCCACATGCTTTGGGAACCCACATGTGAGAAGTGCAGCTACCCTGAAGCCACCAGTCTGGAAGACCACATGGAGAGGGCACACAGAGAGTTGCCGAAGGAGCCCCAGCTATTTGAGTCTCCCAGCATCAACCACCAGACATGCAAGTGTGTGAACTGGCCAGTGATGCTTACCCTCTGCCTTCAAGTCTCTAGCTGAGGTCCCACTCATCGTGGAGAGAGATAAGCCTTCCCTATTGGGTCCTGATCAAATTCCTGACATCCTAGAATCTGCAAGAATAACAAAAGGTTGTTTTATGCCACTAAATTTGGGCGGTAATTTGTTATACAGCCAGAATAACTAGAGAAAGTTTACTGAGAGATAAGGCAGAAAGAGTTGTTTGCTGCCCAATCAGTAAGTCCTTGAAATCTACATTAAGAAGCTTGGATTTTGCCCTGGCCTGTTTGGCTCAGAGGTTAGAGCAGTGGCCCGCAGACCAGAGAGTCCTGGGTTCGGTTCCCGCTAAGGGCACATACCTCGGTTGCAGTTTGTCCCCGGCCCCGGTTAGGGTCGTGTGGGTGGCAGCCACTCGATGTGTCTCTCTCACACCGATGTTCCTCTCTCTCTCTTCCTCCCTCTCTCCCTCCCACTCTATCTGAAGATAAATGCAAAAAGAAGCTTGGATTTTACTTGGGTTGGAGGGGTGGTACTGGGGAGCCACTGATGGTATTTGAGCAGGGATATGGCATAATGCCATTTTATATAATTGTTCTCCAACATTTTTGTGAGGATCACTTCGTATTTCCTTGAAACCTGTTGTCAGCGAGGAAGGAGGAGGAAGAGCACAAGGTGTGAAGTCCTTGAGGAAGGCGTGCGGAGGCAGAGGCACCAGCTCTGTGGAGCCCTCTTACCTCCTCGGGAAATACCAGAAAAATGGAAAGCAAACATGGTGGGCAGGAATTCTGAGATCTACACTAGCTACCGAGCCATAGTTTCAGGACCTGAATATAAGACCAAAGGCTAGTCTTCTCTTTGTCTTCATTTTCCATAGACTTGAGAAAAAAGAGATTAGTGAGTCTTATACAAAGAGAAATCAACGAAATAATGTGGAATATAGCCATTTGCTCTTGCTTTTTAAGCCTGGCTTTTCCCCACTTGGTACATGCTGCTATTCCTCACCTCTGTGCCTTGTCGGGCTGAGCCCTTACCTAAAACACTGACTCCCTTTCTTCTTCTAGCTGACTCATCCCTCAAAACTCAGCTTTAGGGTAGCTTATTTGTTCATTCATTCACAAAATATTTATGAGGAATCATATAATGCCCCAGACACAACACCAGGCACTGAAGAGACAGCCATGAAGGAGACTGACGCAGCCCCTACCTGCAGAGTCCAGTGGCAGGAACAGATGTAACAAGATACAGGCATACCTCAGAAACACTGCAGGTGCGCTACCACACCACTGCAACCAAGTATCACAGCAAAGCCCGTTGTAATCTTTCTTCTGGTGGAGGGTCTTGCCTTTAATTTTTTGTTGTTGTTGTTAATTTTTTTTCTTTATTGAGCCCTGGCCAGTTTGGCTCAGCGGTTAGAGCGTCGGCCCGCGGTCCAGAGAGGCCCGGGTTCGGTTCCCGCTGAGGGCACGTACCTCGGTTGCAGTTTGTCCCTGGCCCCGGTTGGGGTTGTGTGGGTGGCAACCAGTCTATGTGTCTCTCTCACATCGATGTTTCTCTCTCTCTCTTCCCCCCTCTCTCCCTCCTGCTCTATCTGAAGATAAATGCAAAAAATAAAAAAGATGAGAGAGTGTTCAAACTATGATATATACCATACAGAGATCTAATAGGTTGGACTGAGAATTCACTGTTGGATTTGGCAACACTGAGATTTTCCAGGAAGCTCCACCATAATTTTCAAATTAGCCTAAATGCGCCTCTTCTATGCTCCCTTAGCATCCTAGGTGTTTTTAAATTGATATCTCTCGAAATGATCTATCCGTATGTTATTCTTTCCCATCAGACCATGGCTCTTTAAATTTAAGTTAATTAAAATGAAGTAAAATTCAACATGTGTTCCTACTTGGCAGTAGCCTCATTTTACATTCTTGATAGCCACATGCGACTTACATAGATTGAGATTATAGACTATTTCCATCATTGCTGAAAGTTCTATCAAACAGCATTGTTTGTATATTAAATAGTAATAATGGGACTACCATTTGGGAAGCTTGATCACCAAAATGACAAATGGCCCCCACAACATCCCCATTTTACACCTGTAAAAATAAGGGCATATATATAATGAGTGGTGGAATTTGGCTATGAGCCCTCTGGTCTGTCTCAATCCAAGGAACACCCTCTTTCCACCTTTCTACATTTGCTCTTTATATATACAGTTAGTTTGTATCTTAATGGATTTGCTCTTTGAAAACTTTGATTTATATACATCGGTAAATTTTTTTAAAACTTTTAAAATTTACAACTATAATCAAGGTAGCATTCCTTTAAATAAAGAATTCAGCTTAAGCATTAAAAATCACTTGTACACAATTATGTTGTACTCAGCTTTTCAAGACTTGCTGATTGTGTACATGCAGGTGTACCTGTAGTATGAACGATGTCCTGGCCAAGAATCCCTCTCAGGAAATCGCCCAGAAATGCCTCACTGTTGCTCTTTATTCCAAATTTTCTTGTAGCCAAATTTTACTTCTTTTCCCCCCTCTTGTCATATATACACAAGAGAAGCATAAACAGCTTCATAGTTGAGGAGAGTTGGCAGTATTTCATTCTTTTTGCTTTCTGGAAGGCACAGCCAGTCCAGTACCTGGTCCAAGCACCCTTCTGGGGTAATGGAATGTGGAATGTGATTATAAATACTCTGGGCACTTAGCTGATAGAGTGCTTGTTGACATGTTGTTATGGAAATTAGATAATTATGCCAATAGGTAATACTTTGCATGTGACACTGCTTGTGTATGTGTGTGTGTACAGAAGCCATGAAGTAAGTTCTAGTTTCTATTCTTGATCTGCCAATTTAGTGAGTCACTGAACATCCCTTTGGTCATCCAAATCCTCAGTGCCCTAATAAACTGTGGGGGATACAAAAAATAAAAACAAAAATAAAAACCCTTTTCTCTCACCTTCTAATTTTATTTTTTTTTAAGCTAGGCTAACAATCAAATTAACAGAGACAGATGAACAGAAGAAAATCAAAATTTTAATACATGTGCAGGGAAATTCACACATACATGAAAATTCCAAAAACAATGAGGCAACATTGGGTATATAAGACACATTGGACAAAGGAGAAAAGGGGGGAAGGAGAATTAGATTCAGAAGTGAGAACGGGCGATTAACAGGTAGTTGTAGAAGAGTGGACACCCATGGCAAGCCAATTCTTGCTGGACAACTCAGAAACAATGTGATGCGTGGGATGTCTAACAGGCTCCTGGCTGAAGCCCTCCTATTTACCATACTTAAATCAAGTTAGGCTATGGTGAACGTCCTAAGATGTCCTTCCTGGAGCAGGTGTTTCTGTCTGAATCCCTTGGGCAGGAAAGGGGGGAGGGTTGAAGGTCCTTTCTGAGCCTTGTTTCTTAATAAACAGCTTAATATCAATATCCCCCAAATGCAGCTTCAGGGTAGCAAAACTTTGGTTCCCTTCAATACCTCCTATTAGAGCCCTCAGGAACTCAGCTGAAAGCTACACTACAGGCATCTGAATATTCAGGGCTCTCAATTTTTCAGCCTCAAAAGTCATTATAATTAAAGTCCCATACCACTTTGGGAAAGAATGCCTGTTCAGTTTATCATCAAAGGAAGGAAACCCTTAGAAGTCACAGGTTGGTTGAAGACTTCCGGTCAAGATGGCGGCGTAGGTAAACGTGGTATCGCGTCCTCCCACAACCACATCAAAATTACAACTAAACTACAGAACAACCATCATGCAGAACCACCTGAAACAGTTGAATGGAAGTCCTACAACTGCAAAATTAAAGCAGCCGCCACATTGAGACCGGTAGGAGGGCGGAGGCGCGGAAGGGCTGGTCCCACACCCACGTGTGGCGGATAAAAATCAGGAGGGACACCTCGTCTGGGAACGTCCTCCCTGAGAACTGAGGGGTCCTCGTCCCACTCCAAGCACCCAGCTCAGAGTTCCAGTGCCAGGAAGAGAAGTCCCCATCACTTCTGGCTGTAAAACCAGCGGGAATTGAGGCTGAGGGAGGCTGAGGCTGTGGGAGCCCCAGGCAGCTCCTCTTAAAGGACCCGCGTACAGACTTACTCAGACTTGCTCCCTCTGAGCTTGGAGGGAGGCAGCTTGAGGGGCACCAGAGACACACAGGGAAGAACTGAACTGTTTGGCCTCCGGACGAGTACTGGAGAGGCAGCTTTCTCCTGGACAGACGTGCTGGCGGAGGCTGATGTTCCTTTGGAGAGCCCTTCCCTGGGCCGCCATTCAGCCACCGTATCTGGGACTCCAGCAACCTGGCTCACACTGTTTGCCTCACCCTGCTGATTCCCTGAGGCCCTGCCCCACCCAAATTTCAGGCCCACTCAAACTGTTTCCAAAGGCTTTACCATAGGATTGGCCTGTCTTGGATCCTGCTTTAGAGTTTCCTAAAATCTCTCAAACAAGCAGCATCTGGTCTCAGTGAGCCCCATACCTCTTGTTAAGTGGCCCCAGGCCTGGCAATAGAAGCACCCAGCCTTGGTTCACAACTTGGCTTTTCCTGGGCACCTCCAAGCCCAGTACAAGAAGCAGCCATTGCAGATCACTTTGTAGCTTATGCCTGGTGGCCCCGGATAGAACACAGGCAGTGGTTGACCTTGCCCCAGAGCCAGCACACCCAGTGGACAGCTTCAGACCACATCGAAACACCACCACCCAACCACCTCCACAAGTGACACACTCAATGAGTGGACTCAGTGGTACCAGAGCCCTACTGAAGTAAGTCTTTCTCTGTGTGGTGGGCCCCTACACAGCTGATCCTCCAAGGTTGTCAGAGGCCAGTGGTCAGTGGGCACAGCCAGTCCTTGCAGCTGACCAGCCTGAGTAAATCCCTCCCACTGATGTGCCAACAGCAATCAAGACTCAATTACAACAGAAGGGTGTACAGTCCACACTAGGGGTGCACCTCGAGGGCCCAGCTGGAGTGATCAGGGAGGCTGTGCCACTGGATCCTACAAGACACCTGTAACAATAGGCCACCCTATGAAGCCTAGGAAACACAGTAACTCTACCTAATACATAGAAATAATCTCAGTGAAGCAGCCAACATGAGGAGACAAAGAAACATGTCCCAAATGAAGGAAAAGACAAAACTCCAGGAAAAGAATTAAACAAAATGGAGATAAGCAATCAATCAGATGCAGAGTTCAAAACATTGGTTATAAGGTTGCTCAAGGAACTTGGTGGGACATTCAAGGAACTTAGTGAGACCTTTAAGGAACTCAGTGAGAACACCAACAACATAAAAAAGGATCAGTCAGAAATGAAGGATGCACTAACTGAAATAAATAATAATTTACAGAGAATCAATAGTAGAGTAGGTAAAGCCAAGAAGCAAACCATCGATTTGGAATATAAGGAAGCAAAAAACACCCAATCAGAACAGCAAAAAGAAAAAAGAATCCAAAAAAATGAGGAAAGTGTAAGGAGCCTCTGGGACAACTTCAAGCGTTCCAAAATTCACATCATAGGGGTGCCAGAAAGAGAAGACAGAGAACAAGAAATTGAAAACCTATTTGAAACAATAATGACAGAAAACTTCCCTAACTTGACGAAGAAAACAGACATACAGGTCCAGGAAGCACAGAGAGTCCCAAACAAGATGAACCCAAAGAGGACCACACCAAGACATATTATCATCAAAATGCCAAAGGTTAAATACAAAGAGAGAATCTTAAAAGCAGCAGGACAAAAGCAGTTTGTTACCTACAAAGGAGCTCCCATAAGATTGTCGGCTGATTTCTCAAAAGAAACTTTGCAAGCCAGAAAGGAGTGGCAAGAGATATTCAAGGTGATGAAAAGCAACAACCTACAACCAAAACTACTCTATCCTGCAAAGCTATCATTTAGAATTGCTGGACATATCAAGAGCTTCCCAGACAAGAAAAAGTGAAAGGAGTTCATCACCACCAAACCAGTATTATTTCAAATGTTAAATGGTCTTCTTGAAGGAGAAGAACAAAAATATGAACAATAAAATGGCAATTAATACATATCTATCAACAATTGAATCTACAAACAAATGAGCAAGCAGAACAGAAACAGACTCATAGATACTGAGAACTTTTTGTTGCTTGCCAGATGGGTGGGGGCTTGGGGGATGGGTGAAAAAGATGAAGGAATTAAGAAGTACAAATTGGTTGTTAGACTGATGAACCTCAAAGGGAAGGGGGGAGAGAGGACAGGATGAGATAAACCAAAGAACTTCTATATATATATATGCATAAACAATGGACACCGACAATAGTGTGGGGAAAGCTGGAGGAGGGCAGGATTGGGGAGGAGGGAGTCAATGGGGAAAAAAAGAGGGGACATCTGTAATACATTCAACAATAAAGATAAGTTAAAAAAAAAAAAAGAAGTCACAGGGTGGGGCAAAACATGTTTTAAAAATGCAAGTAGCGCCCTAGCCGGTTTGGCTCAGTGGTTAGAGCGTCGGCCTGCGGTCCAGAGAGACCCGGGTTCGGTTCCCACTAAGGGCATGTACTTCGGTTGCAGTTTGTCCCCGGCCCTGGTTGGTCGTGAGGGTGGCAGCCACTCGATGTGTCCCTTTCACATCGATGTTTCTCTCTTTCTCTCTCTTCCTCTCTCTATCTGAACAAAAAATGAAAAAAAATGTCCTCATGCAAGTAGCCCAGCCGGTGTGGCTCACTGGTTGAGCATTGACCCATGCACCAAGAGGTCACCGGTTTGATTCCTGGTCACGGCACATGCCCAGGTTGTGGGCCCAATCCCCAGTGGGGGCATGCAGGAGGCGGCCAATCAATGTTCTCTCTCATTGATGTTTCTATCTCTCTCTTCCTCTCTCTCTAAAAAAAAAAAAAAAAAAAAAAAGCAAGTAAATGCCATACACTTTGATGTTCTATGAATTGGGCTTAAGGGGAACTACTTAAAAAGTAAAGATTAGTATTTTCCCACCCAGCATAAATAATTTTGACATACCATGGAATTTTAATTTAAATTATCTTTTTAAAATAATGAGGGCCTTTTGCAAATCTAGTCCTTTCTATAATTTATATAAAAAGCTCCATTTGTTTTCATGACTTTAAAAAATATGATTAAAGAGAGATGGGAAAGTTATTTATTGTGCAGTGTTAATAGCCCACTGCCACTAAGGTATGTATAGGAGGACATACAATAATAAGGGTGGTATCATTGTATTGACACTGTGAAATTATATTTGTGACATCTGAATGAATACATTCTCACTGTATAGGAAATAGGCCATTTGCATGTATATAGACTAAATCAGAAACATCTCTCAACTTGCCTCCTAAACAGTTTGGAGGGTAACTTTTTAGTGCAGTTCTATGCATTTCATATATGCAGAATACATATAGGTGCTCTCAAGTGCAAGTTCTCCATCAAGTATAAATGGTATCGCCACATAATCATTGCTCTTACTCATGTTTTTTTATGTTGAACATGCTTATCCAAAGACACATTTCTTAGTTTTTTTCTTTATGTCTTCTAAGTTTTGCCTCTTGTTTTAGAATCTCTTCCTCCACTGGTTTTCCAATTGATATTTAAAGTGAAGATCAAAATATTCAACCATGATTGAGCTATGAGGGCATTTAGAAAAGGACTGCCTGATGGCACAGAGGTGGGGTAAAGAACATGACTGTCTTGGCCAGGGCTCTGAATCATCATCTCTTTGGCTTTTTCTTGGAGCTCCTTGAGCATCAACTCTCCTTGGCCCCTCCCACTTCCTCCTAGAGTTGTCTTCAAGGCTGGCTCACTCTTTTTTGCCTTCTAGAGGACAACAGTGATTTCCAGGTAAGTGGAAGGGACCCATGGAGGGTGAAGGGAGGGAACTAAGAATGTTTTTTCTTTTAGTATGTGAGGCATCCGGGTCTGGAACTGTGTTCTAGGTGTGAGAGTACAAACAATTGGAATGAGAAATAATCTCCAATTTTATACTAATTCAGTTCAGTGGAGTCAGAGAAAAACTGTTTTTGGTGTTTTGGAAACTTGATCAAGCATCAACGTTTTGATTAACTTTTAAAACTGCTCAATGATCTAAATCTGCCTTATATTCAAGACAAAAAGAAAAAAAAAGACAAAATCTGCCAAAGGGTGTGGTTAAATTTTGAACATTTAGTGACCAATTTTCTAGTTTATGTATTAGCCAAATTATTTTTATTCTGTCCACTTTATATTGACTTTTCCCACTCTTACTGAATTTTAACCTCTCTTAGCACCTTAAGATGAATAGGGGAGAAAAGGAGACATGAAGTTCCATTTAATCAATTTTTCTACTTACAGCAGAGTCATATCTTATATGAGGGGTTAGGTTCTAAAGGGACAACATAAAGTCAAAATTATGTGCAGTCAAAATTATCCTTGAAAGTTCCTTCAATGGGCCACAAGACCTGGGATACACCCCTGTGTTTTTGCTTACGGCATTAATCAGATATATGTTTCTTCAACTGAGCACTAGATAAAACAATTGCTTTGCACTGGGGGACAGGTTAAGGGAAAATAAGTACCTGTAAACACTAGACTCATAATCTGTGTCGTGAGATCAGGACCAGCTACATAATTTATGAGGTACAGTGCAAAATGAAAATGTGGGGCTCCTTGTTAAAAAAATATTCCAAATTCGCCCTGGCTGGTTTGGCTCAGCGGTTAGAGCGTCGGCCTGCGGTCCAGAGAGACCCGGGTTCGGTTCCCGCTAAGGGCACGTACCTCGGTTGCAGTTTGTCCCTGGCCCCTGGTTGAGTCGCGCGGGAGGCAGCCACTCGATGTGTCCCTTTCGCATTGATGTTTCTCTCTCTCTCTCTCTCTTCCTCTCTCTCCCTCCCACTCTGTCTGAACAAAAAATGGAAAAGTGTCCTTGGGTGAGGATTAAAAAAAATTTTTAAAAATTCCGAATTCAAGATTGCAGCAGCAGAACATTAAACCAGGTGTGGGGCTCTTCCAGCTGTAGGGTCCTGTGCACCTCCACAGGTTGTACATCATGAAGCCAGTCCTGGGTAGGCAGCTTGGAACAGAATGAGGAACTTGGAAACTGAGATAAACTCAGGAAGAGAACCCTCGAAATTCCCATAGAGAGAATAGGGGCAAAATCCCTTCAAGTGTTTAAATTATTCTCTGTGCTCCCCACACCCTGTGCCATCTGAGTAGTCTAGCTGAACTTGCATTATGCCAGATCAGCACAAGGTGCAGCTCCATTATATAAGTTGAAGGGTTGAGAGGTTGCAAATCCATATTAAAATAACCCAGGTTTGGAGTTTCTGGTTTTTCCTCAAGGATTCATTGTAATTTAAAACTCAGATGTGTAAAAAGAAAATTGGTATTTACATTTTTTTACTGAGCAAAAATTTTGACCTGCCCTTAGTTAGCCCAAAACAATAGATCTAATTTAGTCTACTGTGTAGTTTATAGGGGAAAACAAACTGTATTATTATGAGTTTTCCAAGTGGTCCCCCCCAAAAGTTAGAAAAATTAGATATAAGGTCTTCAAATAAAAAGCTAATTATTTTACTTCCTAAAGAGGTTGCATTTTCAGACATCCCCCACCCCCCACCCCACCGAAGGTCTTGAAGATAATCTGAGCAAGGAAGATTTTATTTTATTTTTATTTATTTATTTTTTTAATCCTCACCCGAGGACATTTTTTTCATTTTTTTTTTTTTGTCCAGATAGAGCGGGAAGGAGAGAGAGGGAGAGAGAGAGAGAAACATCGACGTGAAAGTGACACATAGAGTGGCTGCCACCCGCACGACCAACCAGGGCCGGGGACAAACTGCAACCGAAGTACATGCCCTTAGCAGGAACCGAACCCAGGTCTCTCTGGACCGCAGGCCGATGCTCTAACCGCTGAGCCAAACTGGCCAGGGCACAAGGAAGATTTTATTCTATGACTGTCTGAGCTCTCTGAGCAAGAATGTGATACAAGGCTCATTTTTTAAAGGAACTGCTTAATACCTTACAGCACTATGTTTTTTCAGAGTGCTTTTATATCTAAGTCAGGCTGAGGGCAGTTGAACTGACCAAAAAGTTTCCAGATAGCAAGTTATTTAATGACGAACTAACAGAAGATTGTGTTTCCAGGATATTTTCTCTTCTTGGCTTGGGTGTCTAAGGCGCCCCTACCCCCCTCAAGGTTCTCAACCCAGCACATGTTGAAACTTGACTCACCTGCTTTGACAAAAATTGCTTCCTTGCGGTCTTGAGAGTTACATGTTTGAGCTTTAAAATAAATGCCATGCCCAGGGTCAAGCAGCTGGTGACCAGGTAGACTGGTCAACTCTCTTGACTCATGCTCACCTGTTCCAAGTTATGTAATAGAGCAAAACAATACTTAAGCTCCTGCAAAGATAACAAAGGAAGCAAAGCTGCAATGTGTCATGGTCACAGTGTCCAGGAGTTTGAAGGATATTTTTGATTAATCTTTCTATTGTGGAGATTTTTGGGTGTTGATGGTAGCTGTTGTGTGGTGGTGGTTATTTGGCAAGAATGGAAATGGGAGGCGTCTATTATCCTGACTGCTGATTCCAACAAACTGTATAAACAGGGCATGAAAGGACCTGGGTGGCAACAGCATTTTCTCTTTAATCTCTTGATTTGTATCAAGTTGTATATTTTTAGAGAAGGGAGGAGAGAATGGCATAAGGAGACACAAATACAATTTTGTACAGATCACCAGATAAGTTTGCTGGGAGTGGTTTGCCAAATAGTTTCAATCACTAACACTAATTGAGTGCTTACTGTGTACAGTTCTAACCACTTCATATGCTTTATTTCATTTTATCCTCACAATAACCCAATGAGACAGTTATCCCCACTGACCAAGATCTCATGGGTAGTAAATGTCAGAGCCAGGGTATGAACCCAAGACGAGTTCCTGTTGTAACACTGAATTATTCCATCTAGGATAACTGGCTTTCTACCCTCCTTTAAAATGTTGTCTGGCTTTTTTCTAAAACCAATTTTGCCTCCACAATCCAGACATGATTTCAGCACTAAATAAAAATACTTCACCCTATATTAAATTCACTTACATACCTGCGTGGAATTATCTCCTAAATAACACCAGTTTATCCTGGCAGAAGATAGAGTGGTTTTCATGTGCCAGGTTGGGGGAAGGGTGTTTCTGTACATCCTGCAGCATGCCTACTAAGAGCTGAGCAGTAGGCCTGACCGCACAGAGCCCCTCCTGGCACTGCTTATTTACATTAACCCATGTCGAAACCTCTCCCGGACATAGAGTTAGGTGCTGCCAAGAACCTTAGAGGAAGTAAGATGCTTTATCTTTTACATGCACACAAGTGTACTCTTCAGAGAGCATGGGTGGGTGTGACTCCCAGTAGTTAATCGTCTAGTCCAGCCACATGCAAATCTGGACCCGTGTTTATGTGGAGGTGCGGACACAAACGTGGGTGCCACGGTTGGTTGCTGATGTGCGTGGAAACACACTTGCAACGTTGTCATTTGGGCTGTCTCTGTGTCGACGGTGTGATGGTAAGCACCCAATCTGGATCGCCCCGTCTAAATAAGAGGTGTTCGGGTAGTATAATAAAAGTTCCACCCGCGACCGAGAAGCTTGCAGCAATGTCCACACGCTGGTGCGCCTCGGGGGAGCCCAAGTGGGTCAGTCCAGCGCTACTAGAAGCCGCCGGTGTGAAGGTGGCTTCGCCGCACCCCCAGATCCCCGGCTCCACCCAGTTCAGGGCCCCCAGCTCGGCCCCGCCCCCTACCTTCCGGACAGGCCCCGCCTCCAAAGCCGGGCGCTCGGGGCTGCACTGCTGCCCCAGTTCCGTAAACACTTCTCTCCCCGCCCCTAGGAGCCCCTGGGCTGCACCACTCCCAGGGCGCGGGGGGACGTGTTCCCTCGTGCATCAAAAACATCTTCAGTCCGCGCTCTCCCCAGCTTCATTCCTCCGCATGTGCAGACACATGTCCTGTAGTAGGTGAAACCTGTCAGAGCGCTGCTAGCGGAGCCCGGAGTGCCCTGGATGCCCCTCTCCCTGGCAGTCTTCCCCCCACTCGCCGGTTGCGTGATGGTCACGCCGTGGCTGCCTCGTTAGAGTCCCTCCGGGCCCTTTAAATACCGCGTGGGGGTGCCGGGGAGGCAGGGGATGGTTGGACTGGTGAGTTTTCCGAGTGCTTGTGTTGTGTTGGGTGAGGGGACACCCAGAGACCCTTGACCCGGGCTCACGCAGTCGCCTTTCTCCGCCGGGCTCCGCGCAGGCCGGGTGCGTATCCATCCCGGGGAAGGGGTCGCCGGCCTGAGCTGGTGGGCCAGGCCGGCGGGGGGGAGCACGTTGGCACAGGGCAGCGCGGGGCCTCCCGCCCCAGCTTCGAACTCAGTCCTGGGACGCCAGGGCGAGGGGCGACGGGCCATAAAGCCCGCTCCCCCCAGTCCCCTTGTTTGACGTCGAACCGCCGTCCCGCGTGGGAGCGGGGCGCGGGCGCCGAGTAGCCACGACGGGTGTCCGGGTGGTCGCGGGCTTCGGGCCCGGGAGGCGGCCGGGTCGCTGCCGCTGGGCCGCTGTTTACATCTCGCTGGGGCCGTGCCAGCGACCGCTCTGCGAGCGGCTTGCCACCATCCGGGCTCCGGGAAGGGACACCCTCTCGCCCGCGACCCCCGGCCCGCCTCGAGTAAGCGAACCGAGCCGCGGCGAGGGCCCGGCGGGGCCCGGAGCGTCTGTTTGGGGTTTGTTGCCGGGGTTTCCCTGGCACTCGGCTCGACCTCCGCCGTCCCCTCCCCCAAGAGTTTGTTTTGACAGGAAACGTGCTGCTGGAGGGGAGAGGCTGCGGGAGGACGTGTGTGGGGGGAGGGGTAGTCTGTGCAGGCTCCAGCGGGTCCCCTCGAGGTTACCCTCGTTAAGGGAAGGGTGGGAAGTGCCACTGAAGCCCGGGGTCCAACCCCTGGCCCCTCAGGGGTGGCGTGTGCTTCCCAGAGCTGCTCCTCTTGGTGGCACCACTGGGGTTAATGGTGATGATTTGACGTGGCACATGGACGAACACGGTTATGTGTTTTCGTTAGTATTAGGAAAAACTGGTCCATTAAATGAGCGATTTCACAATGACATGACCGGTTTCACAATGATCTAAAGTTTCCTTTTAAACTAAATGTATTTAAATGCAAAAATCTGGTGAAGATAAAGGACGTGATTGGTAAATTAGTGAATGGGTGAGGATGGCAATAAGGAAACAGGTGTGAAGAGTGGTATTCAAATGACTGAAGTTTGGGAAATATTGCTTTGGATGGTTGTCCTGTTACTTTTACCTTGAAGAAACTAGACAAATTGTCCTTGTCCCACTTGTCCCCAGTGGGCCCACCAGTCTCCAAGATCCCTGTGGTCTCATGATCTCCAGCCCAGAGACCTTGCTGTGTGCTCCTTGCCAACCATAATGAGGTTATGACAGTTTCTGGCTTTAGGAGGCTCCCTGCCTGCCTTTTCCTCTTGCCTCCAGGGATTTCATACATCACCCTGGCAGTCCCCAGAGGTGGCCTGACTTGAAGTGGCCCAGGGCTAAAGATACCCAGTCATGTGTGGAAGCAACTTCAGTGTCATTGGGGGATGGGGTGGGGTGGGTTCTGTTAGGACCCCTGAGGGCACAGGTACTAAAACAGGGCAGCCAGGAGTGGGAGGAGCAGTGTTTTCAAGTATGAAAAGTGCCTAGAAATCCTTCTCCCTGATGCTGTCATGTTATGTGTAGTGTGAACATCTGTTGTTTTAGACAATGACTGGCTTGTTGTCTTTTCTCTAGCTCTTTGTTGGCTTTCATTTGATGAAGACCAGTATTCTCTGGCTCACTGGAGCAAGCACCTCTCTCTCTGCTCTGTGGTTTTTGCTTTGCTGGGGATGAAGAACTTTTTAGCACTGCTGTTTGGGACTGGTTCTAAGGCAGCATTTTGCAGAAGATAGAGATTTCCCATACCATCTGCAATTTTTCTCTGGAGCCCAGTCTTCCTTCTCTGACACCTTGCCCTTTACTACACAGATGTGAATGCTTGTCCTGGCACCTGACTTTGATTGAGTCTTCAAAGATGATATTTCCTGAAATTTTTTTCTGTAACAACCTTAATTGGATGGATTCCATTCCTCAGGGCAAAGGATAATCTGAACCATTCACTTCAAAAATCCTTTTAACTTAACCTAGTTGTAAGCAGTTAACCCTTTTGATATTTGAGTTTTAACTAGGGATTTTGCAGTGTTTAAAGAATAGCTCCCTGATAGAGGATTTTCGGTCACTCTAGTGGGGTGGTTGAGAGTTATTTTGGACAATGGACTCTTTCAGTGATGCCCTTCACGGTATAGTACTTGAGTAGCCACCCTGGGATAAGCTCAGCTTGCTTCCACATGTACAGATATTCATGTGATGATAGGTAGATCAATTTGGCAGAGTGGGAATGGAAAGAATGAGCAGCACACCAAATTTTCTCCAGCCATCCTAGAGTGATAAAAAGCATGTGCTTTAGGGATCCACTACCTGGATTTGAGTTGTGCTGCTGCTGCTGTGAATCCTTGGGCAAGTAATTTAACCTCTCTGAGCCTCAGGTTCTTATGTATAAAATGGGTATAATAGCATTACCTTAGTTAGCAAGGTTATAATGAAGATTCAAGGAGATAAAACATTTAAAGCACTTTCCATGGAGGTTGGGTCAAAATAAGCACCTAGCAACCTTTTGCTTTCATTTTTATTATTTACTATTAGTAAGCATTGAGAGGATGGAAAGACACAATGTAACTGTGTCTTTGCTAGTTTGCATTATTGGTGCCTTAGAAATGTGTTGAATTTCTTAGGCACTGGGAATTACAGAGTAGAGACATAGCTCCTTCCTGCAAGCTGCTTAAAATTTAGTGGGGAGACAGATGTACAGAAACAACTGTAGTACTTTAAGTGACCACAAAATGAAAATATAAGTAATGTGAGTGAGGCCGAAGAAAAGGAAAGCCCAAATTAAACCATACTCTAGGAGTATGGTTTAATTTGTTCTTCAATGATACTCATTGAGCTCTCTATCCCAGGAAAAGTTCTAAGCTCTAGATGGCTAATTTAGATGGAGTGAGTGGGGATGTCAGGGAAAATGACTTTGAAGTCATAACATTTAATTTCAAATCTGAATGACAACAAGGGGCCAATTGTGATCAGGGAGAACATCCCAAGTAGGAGAAAATAGCAGGTATAAGTGCTCTGAAGTAGGAAGTTTGGCTTGTCTGAGGAACCCAGAGAAGGCTGTTGTGTCTGGAGCAGGAAGGGTTAGCAGAAGAGTGGTACAGGATGAGGTGGGCAGAGGCCAGTCACAAAAGGATTCTAAACCACTGCCAGGAGATTTCTTAAGAAAAAGGAGACCACATGGCAAAGGACTCTTAAAAAGGATGATTTATTTTTCCTCTCTGGAAGGGCTCTGGCCTATTTCCTGTTTTATTCTCTAGGCACTGTTCAAGAAGGGCATTGGGACAAGTTTGACTATGTAGAAGAAGGTTTGTAATAGAGTGGTATCTAAGCTATCACAGTAGTGGGAACAATCAGAATCTAAAAACTGCAGGAGACTGGACTGTTTTGAGTTAGACTTTAGTACATTTTCTTCTCTTTTAACCTTTTGCTCAGAAATAATTTTAAACTTACATAAAAAGTTGCAAGAATAATACAACGAACCCCCTATTGTCTGCCTTTTACTTATAGTCACCTATTAACATTTTGCTCCACACGCTTTATTGTTTTCTCTCTCATTTGAATAATTTGAGAGAAAGTGCATACATCATGGCCCTTTATTTCTAAATGCATAATCACAGTGCATTTATCAACTTCAGTATATTTAATGTTGTAATACAGAGGCAGATTCAAGTATTGTAACAGTGTTCTCAATTGACCCAGTAATGCACCTCCCCCCCCCCCCCCCCTTCGGTACAGGATCCAGTCTAGGATCATCTATTGCACTCACTGTCAAGTATTTTTTCATCTGGAACATATCCTAGCCTTTCTTTGTTTTTATGACATTGACATTTTGGGAATTCATAACTTCTTTTAGTAAGAATAAAATGATAATCTATTACTAGGAGTTTTAACTACTTGACATAGACTATTTAATCTTCACAACAATTAAAACAAATCTTCCCTACATCTGTTATGAAACACAGGACTAGCCTCTTCAGGTCCCTGTACCCATTCCCTCCTGTCTAAAATATCAGTGATCATTCTGCCATTTATTCATCCATTTATTTATTCAACAAGAAATATTTAATTGTCTGCTACATCCCAGTCTTTGGCCTTGGAAAGAAAGATAAAATGTTGCGTTTATTATTATTAAATATGGAACACTGCAATGAAAACTGTGATTCTCTTTGACTAGTGATCCACTCTAGTACTGGAGGCTTTGCTTGGAGTTATCTTCTGTTTTCACCTTTGACTTTACTTTTGTCCCATGAATAAATCCTCCAGGTTTGAGATACGGTGTTCCTGAAAAGTTGTGTGGTTTGCTTGTGAGTTGTAGTGGTGAAGGTTAAGTAGATCTAAGTTTGTTGGTATGAGAAGCAATACCTTTCTGAAAGAATCAGCCAGGTTTCATTATCACTTGTTCTAAGAGAATCCAAAATAGTCTTAAAAGCAATCTAATTACCCTCAATGTTTTTGAGTCAAGTAGCATTGTCCCCAGATGACTTACATGGAAACCTGAGGCCAAGAAAAGTAAGAACAGATGTGAAGGAACTTACAGAAGACCATTTACACCAGGATGGGCCACTTGCTTTTGGCTTTTCTATTTCAAACAAGTGCAAGAGTTCCGTCCTAGGTTAACTACCAGTCTTCTTTATCTTTAGGGGAACATGCTTTTATCATCATGGGATAAAACTGTTCTTCCCTCTAGAGTTTTTAATGCCTAAAATGATGATAACAACAATAACAACAAAAGCCAATGATACTAATAATAGCAAACATCTGTATCCTGTTTACACTGTCAGACACTGTTCCAAACATTCTACATACATTGACTAATGAAATCTCACACCAACCCTATGAGTTAGGTAATATTAGCATGCCTGTAGGAGGAAGCAGGCAATTTCCTAATAAAGTAATAATGGGCATTTTGGTTTCAAAAAAACGTTTCTGCTTAGATCCACTAAAGCCCAGTGTTGGGGGAGGCGTCTGCCAAATAAACAAGTCTCTAAACATTCTGAAGCTTTTAAACAGTCGGTTGCATTCCCTGTGCCAGAAACTCTACCTTTAGTGAATTGTTGGAAGAAAGTATAGTTGCATGTTATTAACTATGTCTGCCATGAGCACAGGTAATTTTTCAGAACTTCTAGTGATGCCTCATGGAACTCTGAGTTTACAGCATTTTAGCAATTCCTCGCTGAAAGGGAACATATAACTGGCCCAACCCAGTTATAATAAAAATGAGGTGAAGAGAGCAGATGTGATGTACAGAAAGTCACACAGGAAATTAATGACAGATTCAGGCCTCATATCCTTGACTTCCAACTTCTAACTTAGATCTTTTATATTTATTTATTTATTTAAAAGAATAGTTCGTTGGTTTTTAGAGAGCGAGGAAGGGAGAGAAACATCAAGGTGAGAGCGAAACACCGATTGGCCTCCTCCTACACACTCCATACCGGGGATCCAGCCTGCAACCTGAGCATGTGCCCTGACTGGGAATCAAACCAGCGACCCTGTGGTGACCCTGTGGTGCACGGGACGATGCCCAGCCAACTGAGCCACACCAGCCAGGCCTAGATCTTTTATTTTTTAAATCTTTGTACTTCGCTGCCTTGTTAAATACAATTTAAAAACCTACAAAGTGTGCTGTTCAGCTGGAGTAGGAAAAAAAATGGACAGTTCATAAATTCTAATGGATGAATTTATGGTTAAATAAATCCAATGGATTGATGTATGAATTAACCTAGTTCATAAATTCCAGTGGATGGAAGCTTTTATTCACCTTTACTTGGAAAAAACAGCCAACATGAAGAGAAATAAGAGCAGGCGACACGTAGCACCATTGTTACAGTGGAATGACTGGAAAAAAATAAAGCGAAACAAAGTTTAAGATATTCAAACGAGAGTGATAAAGACCAGGGGATATTAAGTCTTAAACCTAGTAAGGTAGGTTTCGGTGTAGGTTCTCTTCCCTAGTGCTTGAACTTTGGCAGTACCAGGCCTGTAAATGCGTGGTAATATCAGTTTGCAAATGTTCTGGTTGAAGCTGCACCAAGTGGGATTCAGTGATTCCAATTCAGCTGACACCAAATGAATACGGTCACATACCTGGCCCTGGTGTTGGACAAGACACAGTCCCTGCCTTATTAAGGAGAGTTCGAAGTAGCCGTGGGAAGAAAAGTATTGTGCAAGGGACTAAGCGCTGTCACAGAGACTCAGGAGATGTGCTGCAGGTGTACAAGGAAGAGTGTCTTTAGCTCTGGCCAGAGGGTAGAGGGAAGGCTTCCTGGAGGAGGTGGCATTTTCAGGAAGTGCCATCAATGAGAATTAAAATATTGGCAAAGAGACTAAGCTAGAGGGAAGGGCAAGCATTCATTCCATTTAGGATCTTGGGTTTGGTGTAAGTGAAAGGATTAGAGCAGACGTTTTTCTTTTGTCCTCTTTCTTCCTCCCCAGCAGATGGGAGTTAAAGCTCAAGTAGAATCTAGTTTGCATGGGGTAAAGGAGGTTATTTCGCCACTGAGGATGTAAGGGTTCAGGGCTATTTTATAGCCTGTGTTCATGGTGGTTGGCCTTGGGACTCTAGGATAAGGTAAGGTAACTATTTCTACCTGGTAGCTTCCTGGCAGCTACGCTCAATCCCTTGTCCTTCAGTCTGCAGAGGCAACCTCCAAGTTAGTGGTTTTTGTTTGCAAAAGTGGTGGGCCAAGCAAGGGGGCATTTCTGTGAGTGGCAGGTCTGAAAAAGTTTGTTTAGGTGAGGCCAGGTGCAAATGCCCTTGGACTTTTGACCCTTAACAAGTTCCTTTCAGGCCCATCCTTGTCTCTACCACCCAAAAGATAAAAAGTGGCACTATTTCCCTCAACAAAGGCTAGATTCCCACCTAGTCCCGGCCCTGCCTGCCTCTCCTTTCTCACATTTCCTTAGCAATGCCTTGTTTTGCCTTTTCTTGTCTTCTAGCATCTGGCACACACAGTTTTAGGTAACTGGACTTGAGAGCCATGAGAACAGGGCCCTGTCTGTTTTGTTTCTATTACTTTTCCCAGTGCCTGGTACACAGTAGGCACTCAATAAATATGAAAGGAATCACTGAAGAAACTGTGCAGGTATTTCTAGGCATACTGTGTGTAGTTGTGGTTTCACATTCTGACAGCTTTAAAAGCTGTGTACCTCATTGCATGAGCTGGGTCAGGTTTAAAGAGACTCAGGGAACCCTTACTATCACTACTGTCAATTTAAGATTTGAGATGCCTTTCTCCTCGAGCCCAGGTTTCCCCTCAGTGTCAGCTGCCACCACACTCATGTGAAGGCCAGCTTTCTCACGGGCCTGGCTCAGGCTCCTGGGCTTAGGCCTGGGCATCCTGTGTGTCCAGGATCTCCTTTCAAGGGGGTGACAGGGCCCAACTGCCCTGCCCTGCCCTGCCCTGGGAGGCAATCCCAGAAGTGGCACTGTATGTAGAGTCAAGGGACTGGTTTTATGGCATAGTAAGTCCTCTTGTCCCCCAGAGTCTGTTCCCCTAGCCTGTGAATTGGGATCTTTTGTGCCTGTTTGTTCATTGGGTGGTAGTGGGTACTTTGTAAATTGTCAAATATAAAGCAAATTTCAGGCCTTACTCTTCATATCATGGCAGTTGATGGGAAAATGGAGAAGAACATAGACTTGCCAGTCAGAGATTTAAATTAGCCTTCTCCTTTTCCCAGGAGGCTCACAGACAACTAATGAGGCTGAAATAAAAAATATTTTATTAAAAACCAAAGACAGGAACAATAACAATAGCTAACAGTTGAGTGCTGTATTAAGTACTTTTTCCCCCCTCACCTGAAGATATGTTTTTATTGATTTTTAGAGAGAGAGGAAGGGAGAGAGAAAGAGAGAGAAACATTGACCAGCAGCCTCCTGTATGCACCTCAACCCAAGGATCAAACCTGCAACCTAGGTACATGCCCTGACCGGGAATCGAACCGGCGACCTCTTGATGCATGGGTCGATGCTCAACCACTGAGCCACACTGGCCGGGCCCTAAGCACTTTTTAATAAGATGAATCCTGTTTCATCTTCAAGTAATCCTATGAGATTAGTCTGTCAGCCCAGTTTTACTGATGAGGTAGGTAGTTCAGTGACTTCCTCAAGGCCACATGACAAACCCCACACTCTTACTCTTACCTTCCCATGTTTTAGCAGCCTGGAGGAGAGGCTGTGGTCTGCACTTTGTATTTTAAGGATCTGTTATTACTGACAGTCCACATTCACACTGAGGGTGTCCTGAGTAAGCTCACACCTGTGGCTGTGGTTTCCTTTTCTGGAAGGCAGTCTCGAAGGCCTAGTGATAGCCTGGCTGGGGTGCTATGGGAAGCGTGAGGCCATCTTCTGTGAGCCTTTCCAACGCTGTGACAGGTGCGACACGAGTATCTACCCTGGAGGAAGCATTGGCACCAGCGGTGAAGTACCAGAATATTGACACAGGGTCTGTTTGTCTGTGCAGGTACTATCTCTCTACCCCACACTCAAGTGACGCAAAATGCCCTTCAATGGCGAGAAGCAGTATGTGGGTGAGGACCAGCCCAGCGACTCAGATTCTTCCCGGTTTTCTGAAAGCATGGCGTCGCTCAGTGACTATGAGTGTTCCAGGCAGAGCTTTACAAGTGACTCCTCCAGCAAATCCAGCTCTCCTGCTTGTAAGCTGATGGGGGCCGAGGCCAGGGGAGTGGGGTGGTTCTAGACGTGTGTGTTGGATTCCAAAACTAAGAAATGGCTGAGATCAGAGGACAGACTTCTCCTTCTTTCTAAATCTACCAGAATACCTCTGCAGAGGCCCTGCAGCCACCTTGTACAAACTCTCAGAAATAAATAGGCGCTAAAGTTTACAACTTGCCCATTTTTCTTATCATCACTGTGTCTGATCTGCTTTGGTGTGACTATAAATCAACCCCACCTATCTTTCTCAAGTAGTGGCAAACCAGTCCTTGACATCACTTTATAAAGGCCCACATTCAAGGATAAATTCAAATTGGTCTTTTCTGATTGTTTCTGATTTACCTGAAAGGAAAGTTGCCCCAATTCAAGGGTCAGGGAGGAAGTGAAATAATCTGAAGGGTTTCCTGCTGATTTCAAAAACTGTTGTGCAAATCACCCCAGAAAAGTGCCCCTGAGGAGAATTACTACACCAGGAGGGTGAGAAAGCATTAAAAGAGTGGCCCCAGTAAAGGGAGACATCTTTTTTGCTTCATTGTGTGTGGAAGCTAGAGATATGTAAAGCAGGTGCATTTGTCTTTTTTTTTTTTTTTAAAGCTTTTTAATTGGCATTTTGTATAGAAAATATTGAACACTTAAGCTGACAAAGCCATTGAGGTGAGGAAAAAAGCAACTAATGTTTAATATGATCAGATGCCCACTTCCAAAAATTTGGTTCATTTGTATTTATTTCAAATTTGTACATTCTCATTTTTAAAAACTGGGAAGTTGATAAGTATAGACAAAAGAAAACATTGCTTATAATGTCACCCAAAGATGACAGCTGGCAACGCTTCGTCCTATCTTGATTGTTCACAGACAGATGTGTGTGTGTTTGTGTACACTCTTTCCACTTGGTATTACAACTAAAACATTTACTCATGATAATATATTTGTAAAACATTGTTTTTATAACTACTTACTACATCATCGAGTGAATATATGATTGCGTTTATTTAACCATTGATTTATCATTGGACATTTAGTTTGTTGTTTTTTGTTTGTTTGATTTTTGCTGTTGCAAACAATGTTTTATGAACATCTTAGCGCATAAAGCCTTCCCAGGAATTCCTTTGATATAATTGGATTACTGGACCACACGGTGCAGACATTTTTAAGGAGATTCTTTGTGAGACAGAGAATTGGCAAAAGAATTTGCTAGCAGCCATCCAGCTTTCTGTGCTTTTTCTTACTCTTCATACTATACACAGGGTTGATGCCTCTAAAAGGGTACCTAGTAATTCTGAAGAAGGGTTTTACTGATTCTGTGTGTAACCATTCTCTCCTCCCCACTCCTCCTCTTCTTAAAATTATTTTAGGTAGCCAAATATTGCTAGTCAGTATGGTTATATGAGGTAATGCTTTTTAATTAATAGCTAAGAGTTCCAACTGTGATTTCAAAAGGAACTGATTTATTAAAATAATTTTGTAGAATAATCTTTAGAAATTATAGAATAAGTATTTACTACTTCTGCAAAGTACATTATAAAGTTTATCAGATTTATTTTGTTTTAATTATCTACATTTATTGAGTTCTATGTTCTTCTTTACCTAAATTATCTTATTTAATCACCTCAGGACAGCCCTATGAGGAGGTCAGTTATGTGTCAGTGAAGTCAAGATAACTACCAATTGGCAAAACTTAGAACCAAACCGAAGCATGTGCTATACTGCCTATATTTTTAGAAATTATAGTTTTACAATGTCAGTTATTTTATATTAAATCTGCTTAAATTAATGAGAGTTATGAATTACAGAATAAAAATAGTCATTAATGTTCTGTATATTACATGTAATGCAACTATAATAGGCACAATAACGAGGTGATTTAATTTAAAAATTAACTTAGCCTATATTAATATTAATAAGATTATCTCAAAAACATTGAAAATTTATCAGTAACTGAAGCTATCAAAGTAGTTCTTGAATTTTTGAAGTCTTAAATATTAAGTAGGGGAATCCACCTATTTTAGTATATATTCTTGTTGTAAAACCCTGAAAATACATGTTGGAATAACTTAGACTAGCTGCATCAGGCGGCTTCATTGGATGACAGCTTCTCTTCCGCAACATGCCCTGGTTTTTGCTTTTCTTTCAGCAGCAAGCCCTCCCAGGGTTGTAACATTTGACGAAGTGATGGGTGCAGCAAGGAACTTAGAAAACATGACTCTTGTTCATGAAATTGCTGTAAATGAGAACTTTCAACTGAAACAAGACGCCCTCCCTGAAAACAGGTAACCTAGAGGTATTTGTTGTGTGTCACCTGTACTGCAGATTGTGTGTGTGTGTGTGTGTGTGTGTGTGTGTGTGTGTGTGTGTAACTGATTCCTGGAAGTTCTCATATAATACTGAGTGGGAGTAAACATTATCTGGTTCTCTAACAAGCTCTTATACTTGTCTTTGAAACCATTCCTCTGGGGGACATGTTACCCATAATCTTTAGAACTCAGCTTATATGTCACTTCCTGAGAGAAGCTTTTCCTGACCTTCCTGAGCCTACTAGACTACATGACATCCCCTTGCTAAAGATTCCTGTATCCCCCTCTACCTCCCCTTTGTTACGATGTCTTATAATTTTATGTTCATTGTCTGTCTTTCCCACTTGACTCAAAGTACCATTAATAGAGGAACTATGTCTATATTGTTTGCTCTATCCCTATGACCTAGCAGAGTACCTGACGAATAATACATGCTCAAGAAATAGTTGCAGATTGACTTATTAAAAACTGATATTTAGATTGTGAAAGGTAAAGAAACGCAGCTGAGTGGTAAGATTGCTAAGAATAGGCTATGCAGAAGCCTCTGGATGTAGGAATCACAGCTGCATAGGCTCCCCTATTTAACCTCACCACAAGGCACTTTTAGTTGTAGACACACCCTTATGTCTGATCTCACCCTCTCCGGCTTCAGTGGCTGCGACAAAGAGGAGAAAAGGCTTGTGGCCATTTTTACAGATAAATCATCTTTAGAGGCAAAGTTGGCTCATGGGTAATGGCACTGAGCCTTCAACCTCACAGTGCCATTTATACACCTCGAGGCACTCTCTCCATCACTTAAGACGACATATGATACTTGATTCCGTTCAGAACTCTTTTGTTTGTTTTAAAGCAGGACTAGAGTAAACACAGAAGTTTTTTCTTAATATAAAATGTGGATCATAGTCCTCCTGTTCCTGGGGATGTTGTTCCTAATAATCCTTAATAATTTTTAAGATTACTGGCCAAAGTAGGTGTATCTGTTTGGTTTTGTGTGGTAACTGCCCTTCATCATGATCCTGCATACCAGCTCTACTGCTACACCCCTGGGCTAGGGTATAAGACTGGTATGTAATTCTGGGGCAGGGAAGTATGCTGTTCTCAGAGCTGTTGCAAAATGGGGTAGGAAGGAGTTCAGTAGGGATGTGTATTTTAGTGGGCACCTATTTTAGGGCATTGACATAAGGGGTGAAGCAAGGTGGCCATCTATTCTATTGTGAGCGCTTCCTAGGAAGCTCCTATTTCAGCAGTTTGGTCTGGCTAACTTTAAATGGGACATCGAAGCTGAAATTGGCAGGCTTTCAAATACATGTCTCCTTGGGGCCAATCTGTTCTGTTCTGTGCCACGAAACTTCAGCTGTTGAGGAAAGGGCAACTTTGCCATCTTATCCCAAAAATCTAGAACAAGTCTAAGAATCTGTGTAAAAGAGTAGCTAGGCAAATTATGATATATATTCTTAGGAGAGAATTTTATGAACTTATTGAAAGTTATAGGAAGGAGGCATTTTAAAAATCTAGAGGAAACACGACAGAATATTAAATGAAACGAGTATATAATATTGTACATGCTGGCTACTGTATGTTAAAACAATATAGAAAAAATGGAAATAATGGGATGAAATAATTTTTTGTTTTTCTGCATTTTCTAAGATTTCTACCATGAACATATTCCTTTTATAAACAGGGAAAACAGTGCTCATTTTAAAAAAATATTCCTGTTATTCCTGTAGTTTGGCCAGCCGAGTGAAACGCATTGTCCACCAGGCCTACTGGGATGTCTTGGAATCAGAACTGAATGCTGAGCCTCCCGAGTATGACCACGCCATCAAACTGTTTGAAGAAATCAGAGAGGCAGGTTGACGTTGTCTGTGTTAATTAGTAATTGTTTTCCCCCAAAGACTATTTTCATGTACTCCAAAGAGAATTAGAAATCCTTTTTGAAAAACCGAGCAAGTTCAATCACTGGGAGGGATTTTTCCTGCCCCTCCTACAGTAGGGTGGAGGCTGGAGAAATGGGGCAGTGGAGGGAACTCAGGGTGATGCTTAGCGCACAGAGCAGTGGTTAAGACCACAGACTCTGGAGTTAGATAGTCCTGGTTTGGTGATGGCCTCTCCCTCTTTAGGTCTTATTTCCTGAGTACTTACAGGGTAGTTGTAAGGATTAAATGAGGTGACAGTTACAGTTTTAGCTAACATTAACAAGATACTTGTTCTGTGCCAAGTTTTAGACTGTCCATTTATCCTTACCACAACACTGGGAGGTAGTTACACCTATTATTTTTTATAAGAAACCGTGTCTGCTGTGTACTGAATATTCAATATAGGTTGCTTATATAATATATAATACATATTTTATGTAAAATGCAATGTATTATACTAATAGACCCCTTGGGGGATTCCATTTGTTCTTCTTTTTTTTTTATCCTCACCCGAGGACATTTTTCCATTTTTTGTTCAGATAGAGTGGGAGGGAGAGAGAGGAAGAGAGAGAGAGAGAGAAACATCGATGTGAAAGTGACACATCGAATGGCTGCCACCTGCACGACCCAACCAGGGCCGGGGACAAACTGCAACCGAGGTACGTGCCCTTAGCGGGAACTGAACCCGGATGTCTCTGGACCGCAGGCCAACAACACTCTAACCGCTGAGCCAAACCGGCCAGGGCCCATTTGTTCTTTATTGAACTCGTTTGGAGCCATGATCCGCATCTTGTTCTGTCTTTGCACAGTTTATCTGTAAACCTTTTGAAGTTCTTTCAGCAATATTGTTTTCTTACTGGCTGCTTTCATCCTGTGAGAATCAGTAATTTCCCATGAAAAGTGGGGGAGGGGCTTTAATTCAGAAGTTAGATCTTTGTTTTTAGGGTTGAGACACTAGAGTGCTCTGATCCACCACCCAGTCCACATAAACTTCTGTGGCATCCAGGGCATTGGTCATCTAGACATTGAAATAAAAAAAATGACAACCTTTACTCATAAAATGATGCTGTTAATGTTTCTTTCCTTTCCCTGTGTAGATTCTTCTCTCTTTTCTGATTCCTGGTAGTGGAAACCGGCTTCGCAACCAGATCTGTGAAGTTTTGGACACGGACCTCATTAGGCAGCAGGCTGAGCACGGTGCTGTTGACATCCAGGGCCTGGCCAACTATATCATCAGTACAATGGGAAAGCTGTGCGCGCCTGTGAGAGATGACGATGTCAGAAAGTTAAAGGCTACTGGCAACATCGTGGAGTTGCTGAGGTTAGCATGTTTGCTGCTTGCATTTTCTTAGAGTACCTTTGAGTTCAGAAGGGAAGTGTGAGGATTGAGGAACACGGAATAATAACTGGTCTCTCAGAGGAATCCTTGGCTCTAGGAAAATAAAAGAACAAATAAACAAGGATTCAAGTCAATCATTTGGTGCGTACATAGAGTTTTCAGATAGACTGATCTAACAGGGTTAGCTGGCATGTGCTGGGCATTAAGGATGCAGTGATGAAAAAGACAGAAATAGTCCCTGACCCCAGGGAGTTTATAGTCTAGAGGGGAGACACGCCTTGAACAAGGAATTACATTTGTGGTAAGTGCTATGGAAGGGAAAGTAGAAAGGTTAATAGGACCTCCTAGTCAAGGATCTAGAAAGGCTTCTTTATTAGGGTAATGTTAGCTGCTATAACACATAATCGTGAATTCTCGGGGATTTAATCAATAAAAATTTGTTTCTCATTCATGTCACAGTCCAAGTTAGGGTTTTTTGTCAGGCAGCCTTCCACATGCCATTCAGTGACTCAGGCCCCTTCTTTTTTTTTTTTTATCTTCACCCGAGAACATTTTTCCATTTTTTGTTCAGTTAGAGTGTGGAGGGAGAGAGAAGAAGAGAGGGAGAGAGAGGAAGAGAGAGAGAGAGAGAAACATTGACGTGAAAGGGATACATCGAGTGGCTGCCTCCCGCACGACCCAACCAGGTCCGGGGACACACTGCAACCGAGGTATGTGCCCTTAGCGGGAACCGAACCCAGGTCTCTCTGGACCGCAGGCCGACGCTCTAACTGCTGAGCCAAACCGGCTGGAGCTCAGGCCCCTTCTTGTATTGGCTCCACCCTTGCCCAGCTCCTCAGAGTTCTTTACATTCAGATGGTCAGTGGGAAGGAGATCATGTGTAACCACCTCAACCTGGAAGTGACACCTTCCACTGACTAACGATTACCATGGTCCCACCTAGATTGAAGGATGCCTGGGAAATGGGGTTGCTGTCTGGAAGCACATTTCCCAGCCACAAATCTGCACTGTGGAAAGGGAGTGTGGATCTTTGATGGTCAGCTAGCCATCTCTGCCACAGCTTCCTTGAGGAAGTGAGAATCTCATCTGGCTGTGCAGGCGATAACTTCTTTGTGATCCCAGAAAGAGGAGGAGTTGGCAACACTTTTTGCCATTGAGGGGAACTTTTTTTGTGTGCATATGTGAATATGGCCACATTGATATATAAGTTTTATATAATAGAATTGGAAAGGTAGGAGAAGGAAACTGCATGTAGCAGGTAACTTACTTTATGACCTTGGGCAAGTTGATAACCTCTCGAAGTCACTTTTCCTCATCTGTAAAATGAGTTTTATGTATCCTTAGAGTTGTGCTCAGCTCTGGCAAATTACAATTCTTCAGTTGCAGAATCTTTGCTTCTAGTTATCTTATTACCCATGGGTGATATCAAATCTGTGGTGTTCATCTTAGTAATTTATTGAGCACCTACTGGGTGCTTCTGTCCCCTACATTTTACATTCACTATTTCATTGACTCTTCACAACATCCCTCCAAGGTTGATCTTGTCCTCTCCTTTCAGAGGTGAGGAAACTGAGGCTCAGAGAGGTTGAGTAACTTGTGCCTGGCCATAGAGCTGAATTTGAGCACCTCTAAAAGAAAGTATTTTTCCCCCTATGCCTCAGTACCCCATCCTTTCTTTTCTTTTTTCTTAATCCTTTAGGAATAGAAACCATGTACACTATGTTCAGACTCTTTAAAGGGGCTTTCAAATGAAAATTTCTTCTTGAAACTTTTTTGTCTCATTGTTAAGACTCATCGAATATACTTTTAGTGTTTTTCTGTCAGTTCTGGATGTAATGGCTCAGCTGGAAGTAATATATTTGCTAAAGCAAATTCTCTTGGGAGCTGTAGAAGACTACATTTGGAATGCATGTGTAATGTCTTCTATGAAAAGTGACCTTGCCAAAGGGTGACTAGAAATTAAAAACCATTTTGGGGATGTTTATTTTTTTCCACTCTGGTAAATAGGTAAAAGTTAAGGAATCTCAGATTAATATCTTGATCACCTATCTAACTATTTTCACTCTTTAATTTTTAGACAAATATTTCATGTCCTGGACCTCATGAATATGGACATGGCCAACTTTCTAATTAGGAGTTTTAGACCACATTTTCAACGCCAGTTGGTGGATTATGAGAGAACCAAGTTCCAGGAAATTTTAGAAGAAACTCCAAGTAAGTACAAGATATTGTATATTTATATAGAAATTAGATGAAAATATGATATTTTATTTTTGACATCTTAAGAAGTGTCACTAACGAAATTTGGCTTTCTGTTAAACATTTTGTAACTTTTAAAATTGACATCACAGACTTATAGCTGTTTACTATGTCCCAGGAACTGTGCCAAGCACTATTCATTTCTTTATGCATTAAAACAATATTTATTGAGCACCTGCTGGGTCCCAGACACTGCTTAGGTTCTGTGGATAGATACTGCAGTGAACAAGATGGAATAAACTTGTGACCCCCCAAGGAGCTGACATTCTAGTAGACGAACTTATATTATCAGCTGTGTTATTATTACATGCCGTGAAGAAAAATAGGATGAAGGGACAGACAGGAATGGTGCAAGAGTGAGGGTGGGGAGTGTTTTTTTTCAGATGAGGTGGACTGGGAAGGCTTCTCTCACAAGTAACATTTGAACCGAGTTTGCAAAGGAATCAGGAAGGGGGTTGTGAAGATGTGAGGGAAGAACCTTCCAGCCAGAGTAGGTGCAAACACAAAGCCCTGAAGCAGAAACTTGTTTGTAAAGTTGGACAAACACAGGGCAGACAGTGTGGCTGGCAGAGGTGAGAGGGCTTGGAGATGAGGCCAGGAGGTAGACAGTTCATAGAGAGCCTTTTAGGAAATGGGAGGAATTTAGATTTTGTGCCAAATGTGATGGGAAGTCCGTGGAGAATTTTGAGTAGGGCAGCAATATCTGATTTTCATTTTTATTTTATTTATTTTAATCCTCACCTGAGGACATTCTCCATTCATCTTCAGACAGAGTAGGAGAGGTAAAGGGAGACAGAGAGAGAGAAACATCGATGTGAAAGAGACATATCGATTGGTTGCCTCCCTCACGACCCCAACGAGGGCCAGGGACTGAACCGCAACCGAGGCGTGTGCCCTTGACCGGAATTGAACCTCTTCTCCAAGGGCCAATGCTCCAACTGCTGAGCCAAACCAGCGAGGGCTGATTTTCATTTTTAAAGAATACTCTGGCTTTTGAGAATAGATTGTATGGAGCAAAGAGGGAAGCAAGGGCTCTGGCCAGGTGGCTCAGTTGGTTGGAGCGTCATCCTGTGCACCAAAAGGTTGTGGGTTTGATTCCTAGTCAGGGCACATAACCTAGGTTGCGGGTTCAATCCCCAGTTGGGGTGCATATGGGAGACAGCTGATTGATGTTTCTCTCTCTCTCACTTTCAAAATCAATTTTTTTAAAAATGTGTTCTTGGGGGAAGATTTAAAAAAAAAGAGGGAAGCAAGGGTACCAAATCGGTGTTGTTGCAGTTGCTTGGACAGGTGGTTGTGGTGGAAGTAGTAAGAAGAGGTCATATTCTGGATGTATTTTGAAAGTTGGAAGAGGGAAAATAGAGAGGAGTTGAGGATGACTCGAAGGTTTTCACCTGAACAACTGGGTGAATAGTGATGCCTGCTCGTGAGAATTGGGGGGGTGGGGGAGGGGAAAGAAGGTTGGGAGAAGCTATGCAATCAAGTTCAATTTTAGATATATGATCTCTGAGATCTTGTTTGACATCAACATGGAGATGTCAGGTGGGCTTTTGGATATAAGAGACAAGAGTATTGGAGAATGGGGATATGCATTTGGGAATCATCAGTATATTCGTGGCAGATGAAGCCACGGAACTAGATAGCATGTATAAAATGCTTCACATTCTAAGCTCTTCACTTGTGTTGACTAATTTAATCTTTACAGTAACTTTAGGAAATTGCTCCCCATTTTATGGATGAGGTTAAATCACCCGCCTCCTTATACAACTTATATGTTATAGCGCTGGCACTCACCCAGTCTGGCTCCACAATATTACACTGGATGAGATAACCTAGGGAGTAAGCATAGATACTGAAGAGGCCTGACCTGGGACTCTAGAGTATCGAGAGCTGAAGAGAAGGATCTAGCAATTGAAACTGTGCAGGAGGAGCCAGAGATAAAGAAAGCCAGGAGAGAGTGGTGTCCTGTAAGACACGTGAAGAAAGTGTTCAGAAGAGGAAGATGTTATCAGCTGTGATAAGTGCAGCTTAGTAGTCAAGAAAGATGAAAGCCCAGGCTTGACCACTGGATGTGACTACATGCGGATCCTTGGTAATGTTGATGGGAGCAGTCGGTGAACTAGCGGGCGTTAAAACTGTGCTGGAGGAGGTCAAGAAAGAATGGGAGTTGAGGAGGTACTACCTCATTGAATCCACACAATTACTCAGGGAAGTAGATATTGTTATGCCCTCATTTCACAGGCGAGGAACTGACATTTCACAGCTGGCAACAGACTGGCTAACTGGCAAACCCTTGACATCAGTCTCTGGACTTTAATTAACCACAGTCTAAGGCTGAGTTAGGCGATCCACCACTCACGCCACCTCTTGTGGACTGAGCTGCTCTGTCACGATAATCAATATGATAGCATTATGTAAACAAAACCAAACAGGAGCCACTTGTAAAGGGATCCTGCAGGCTGGAAAATGTCCAGGAAAGAGAGCGTGGGTCATGGAGGGTCACATGAGGAGCAGTTGATGAAACTGGGCACTTCTGCTTGTAACAAGGAGACTCAGGTGGGCCATGAGCCCTGCCCTGTTGATTCAGGGACTTGGTTAAGCTCTATAGAGCCGGGTAGGATCCATGGGAGGGAAGTAGCAGCTAAGCCAGCTTTGACCTTAGTAGCAGCTGGAGCTGTTTTAACATTGGGATGGGCCGCTCTTTTATAAAAGTAGTCTCAATGCTGGCTACATTTTTGTGAGCACTTAATAAGTGCTTAGTCCTTAATATGTGCCAAACACTATATTTATTAACCCATTCACACCTCACAATAGCCCTATGAGGCTGGTACTGTTATCACCCACTGTTTACAAATGAAGAAATTGAGGTTAAGGTACTTAACCCTAGGTGACTGCTAGTAAGTGATAATGCCTGGATAACCCAGTTGTGTCTCTGCTCCAAAGCAAGTGCATTCCACTACTGTGCAACACTGCCTCTCTTCCAACACCATAGGACTGTCTTGGGGGTTTGGCAGAGGGGCTCTGGCATCGGGTGGTATATAAGACTAGATGACTTCTCAGGATCCTTCTACAACAAGAAGGCTATGACTTAGGGGCAATACTGTTTTATATCCAAAGAGAGAGAAGGATTAAGGGAAGTAGAACCCCACATAGAACCCGAATCTGAAACCTGAACTATAGTTTTTTTCTTAGCAGTGTTTTCCTGAGTCTTAGTGGTTGGTTTCATTTGTGTGCCTGTGGATGTGTGTATGTGCAAGATGCCTCCAAGTTTGGAATAAAGGTAGCTTGGAATCTTGAACAAATTCCTTAATATAGGGTTGAATTACAATTTTGTTCATCTCAAATAATTTGTTTCTCTCCTTAAAACCTAGGCTTAGTGACCTGTACTTCAGTTGAACCTTTCACATAGACTTGGATATTTCCAAAGATTTAAGAATAGAATAGATCCTGCTGTGCATATAGGTCATAATTGCCCAGGCTCCAGATATGTTCTCAGAGAAGTCAAGAGTCCAGGAAGCAGAGTGTATGTCAGGTGTTAATTATATCCTTAAGTGACTGCTGAAAGTCAGCCACTGTGCTCCAATATCAAAATAAGAGCCTCACAGTATCACACAGAAAGACAAAAGTGTTGGATTTTTGTGTGTACATGATTTTTATAAAATAATTATTGGAAAGTAAATATAGAGAAGGACTCTGAGTTTCTGAATTGACTCCAAAAATGATTTTACTTTGCTGACAGGTTTTATATATGCATCTGCCTTATTTAAACTATACCCAAGAGACCGGCTGGTGTAGCTCAGTGGATTGAGTGTTGTCCCATGGACTGAGAGGTCCTGGTTCAATTCCTGGTCAGGGCACATGACCGGGTTTCAGGCTCAATCCCCAGTAGGGAGCATGCAGGAGGCAGCCGATCGATGTTTCTCTCTGTCTCTCCCTTCCTCTCTCTCTAAAAAATCAATAAAAACATATTTAAAATATAAATAAATAAAAATAAAATAAAATACACCCAAGAGATTTCACTTATATGTGGAATCTAAAAAAAACACAAATGAACAAACAAAATAGAAACAAACTCATAGATATAGAGAATATTTTGATGGCTGCCAGATGGGAGGGGTGTAGGGGGATGGGTGAAGAAGGGGAAGGATTAAGAAGTATAAATTGGGCCCTGGCCCTGTAGCTCAGTTGGTTGTAGCATCATCCTGTACACCTGTGGGTTCGATTCCTAATCAGGGCACATAACTAGGTTGCAGGTTCAATCCCTGGTTGTGGTGCATATGAGAGGCATCGATGGATGTTTCTCTCTCTCCCCCTTCTTCTGTAAAATCAATAAGAACATATCCTTAGATGAGGATTAAAAAAAAAGTACAGCCCTGGCCAGTTTGGTTCAGCGGTTAGAGCATCGGCCTGCGGACCAGAGAGTCCCGGGTTCGGTTCCTGCTAGGGGCACGTACCTTGGTTGCAGTTTTCCCCCGGCCCCGGTTGGTGTCGTGTGGGTGGCAACCAGTCGATGTGTCTCTTGGGTCAATGTTTCTCTCTCTTCCTCCCGCTCTATCTGAAGATAAATGCAAAAATGTCCTCGGGTGAGGATAAAAAAAAAAAGTACAAATTGGTAGTTACAAAATAGTCATGGGCATGTAAAGTATAGTATAGGGAGTACAGTCAATAATATTGTAATAACTACGGGGGGGGGGCAAAAGGTTTACAGTTCATATGGAAAAATAATTATTAATAAATAATAATACAAGAATAAATTATGTGTTTCACATATTCACAACTGTAAACCTACATTTACCCCACCCTGTATGTATGGTGTCAGATGGGTACTAAATTTATCAGGGTGATCAATTCATAAGTTATAGAAATATCTAATCACTATGTTATTTAAAAAAAGTTCATGCCATATGATTTCATTTTTATAAAACAGTAGACAAAGCAAATTAATTTCTAGGGACAGAAAGCAGATCAGAATGTTTGGGGATGGTGAGATGGGGGTGGGAGGGAGGGAAAAGTGGGGATGATTACAGAGGCCACTAGGAATCTTTTGGGGGTGATGGATATGTTCATTATCTTAACTGTGGTGATGGCTGCATATATGTATACATATATCAAAACATCAAATTTTACACTTTAAATATATGCAGTTTATTGTACGTCAATTATACCTCAGTAAAGACATTTAAAATAAAAAAAGAGAATGGGATAGTATAAAAATAAAATACACCCAGGAAAGCCTTTGGCAGTGATTGGGTGCATATATTAAGCATCAAAAAGATAACCACATTAGATCCAAAAACTAAATTACCTGTTGAAAGAGGAACAAATTACCCCTCAGGGGACTATATCACAAGTAATTTTTAAAGATATTCAAAAAGAAAAAGGTTTTATTTATTTAGATATTTTACATTTGATAAAATGTTTTCATGAACTTCATGTGATCTTTTAAAAAATCACGAGACAAGTATTTTTTTTAAATGCATTATTACACTGCATTATGATTGTCTTTACCTGGCATACAAGGCATTCAGGATATATTTATGGAACATTTTAAAGATGAGCAAACTGATGCTCAGCCGTGACCTGGTAAAAGAGTCGTCACACAGCTAATAAGTAGTAGAGCTAGGACTGGAAGCCAGGTCTCCTATAGCTAAGCCAAGATTAAACCAAGCTGCTGCTTTGGCAGCTTTCTTCAATTATTCGGTTTTGTGTTATATCAGCTGGGTTATATTGCAACCAACAGAAACCAATTCTGGCTGATTTAGCAAAAAAGGAAGTGAATGGAAGGATGGAGGCTAAAGCTAAAAAACAGAAAAGCTAGAATACCTACCCTGAGCAAGGCCAGAAACCAGGAGAGTGTCAGGAATCTGGGTTGGGGAAAAAAACAAGGGAAAGCTCCTGGGCTCCCTGGTCAGGATGGTTTATGTGTACTTCAAAATGGGTCATCCTTGCCCTGGCCGGTTTGCCTCAGCAGGTAGAGCATCGGCCCATGGACCAATGAGTCGAGGATTCGATTCCAGTCGAGGGTACGTACCTTGGTTGCAGTTCGTCCCTAGCCCTGGTTGGGGTCATGTGGGAGGCAACCAGTTGATGTGTCTCTCTAACATGGATGTTTCTCTCTCTCTCCCTCTCTTCCTCTCTCTCCCTTCCACTCTATCTGAACAAAATAGAAAAATATCCTTGGGTGAGGATTAAAAAAATAGTAATAAAACAAAATGGGTCATCCTTGAAGGCTGTAGTCACCATTCAGAGTCACAGGTTAAGAGTCTCTTGGACATATGACTCAGGGGCCAACCCCTGGTCAAGGGCCTCTTAATTGACAGTCACCAAAAAAAGCATGGAGCAAGGGAAAATGGTTTCTCAAAGAAAATCAGTGCCAAAAGGGAGGTGAGGTGTTGCTAGGCATAAAAGAGCAAATGTCATAGATAAGGGAACCATATTCTTCTAACTGAAAAGTGGGGTACTTGGTCTGAATACTTTACAGAATATTGAAAATGGGGACATCTAAAGCCTTGCCCAACATCAAAGGCTTCCACTCATGTATTTGGCACCATTCTCCTAGTATATGTGAATGGTACCTGCTCAGAATTATACAGGCCAAGAACTAGCCTTGCCATTCCCCAAATTCAGGATGTAGACTCGTTACCGTTTTAGGGGTCAGATTTTATGCTTAGGTAGGTACCAGATTCCATGCTTAGGTGCCGTATTGGAAGTCAGCAGAGAAGGGAATTGTATTCTTTGATGAATCCATATGGGGATAATCTTGATGCATTCATCTCAAAAAGCTCAAGTACTCAAACCATTCATACTAAACTGACAGACTTTACAAAACCCTTCCCTGACTAGGCAAGTAGCACTAAATAGCATAATCAAGGGCATTTACATGTGTAAAAGTTTACATATGTGTTTAGTGTTGATAAAACTTTGTGACTTCAACCTGAGTTGACTAGATTCAGTGACTCAGTTGACCACCCCATAACCCATATCCTTTTCTTTTAAACCTTTTTTTAAAAAGAATAGTTTATTGATTTTCAGACAGAGGGGAAGGAGGAAGGGAGAGGGAGAGAGAGAGTGAGAAATAGTGTGAGAGCTTAATATTGATTGGCTGCCTCCTGCACGCCCCCTAATGGGGATCGAGCCGGAAACCCAGGCATGTGCCCTGACCAGGAATTGAACCCGCAACCTTTCAGTGCATGGGATGATGCCCAGCCAACTGAGCCACACCAGCCAGGGCTTCTTTTACTTTATTGAAGTATGCTAGACAGGCAATAAAATGTGCCCACTTTTAAGTATATGGTTCTGTGAGTCTTGACAAAAGAATATGCCTATGTAACCATGACTACAAATAATATATAAAGTATTTCTGTCACCACCCCCTGAAAAAACAACCTTCATGCCCCTTACAAGCCACCTTCCCCCTCTGAGGTTGCAATGATACAATTTTTGTCGCTTTAGATTAGTTTTGCTTCTTTTTTAGAAGTTCATATTAAATGGAATCATACTCCATGTTCACTTTCCTGTCTAGCTTCTTTCAGTCAACATAAGGTTTTTGAGATTCACTCATGTTGTTATATGTATCAGTAGTTTGTGGTACTGGGAAGTAGCCTATGATAAGATTATACCACACTTTGTTTATCCGTTTACCTGTTAATGGATATTTGCATTCTTTCTGGTTTTAGGCTACTATGAATAAAGCTGCTGTGAACATTTGTGTGCCAGTCTTTGTGTGTGTGTGTGTGTGTGTGTGTGTGTGTGTGTGTGTGTGTGTTTTCATTTCTCTCCGGTAAACACCTAGGAATGGAATGGTTGGGTCATATGGTAAATTTATGGTTAACTTTATAAGACACTGCCAACTATTTTCCAAAGTAGTTGTGCCATTTTATACTCACCATCAATGTATGAGAGTTCCAATTGCTTTAGAAGGGATTACGTTTTTTTAATTTTACCTTTTATAGAGGGTGTGAAAGGAGGAGTATCTCATTGTGGTTTTAATATCCATTTCCCTGATGAATAATGATATTGAACATCTTTTCATATGCTAAATGGCCATCGATTTATCTTCTTACATGAAGTGTCTATTCAAATCTTTTGCCTATTTTTAAATTGAGTTGTCTTAATATTGAATTATACAACTCTATATGTTCTGGAAATAAGTCCTTTGTCAGATTTATGTGTTGTGAAAATTTCTCCACCTCTGTGGCTTGCCTTTTTCATTTTCTTAACACTATCCTTTGTAGAGAAGTCTTTAAATTTTGATGAAGTCCAAATTATCAAATTTTTCTTTTATGGTTTGTACATTCAGTAAACTGTCTACAAAAATCTTTGAATATCCTAAGGTCATGAAGATTTTTGGGGGGATGTTTTCTTCTAGAAGTTTTATAGTTTTAGGCTTATGAAGCATTTCAAGGTAACATATTTCAAAGTTCATATTTTCTCATACATATATCCAATTCCAGCACCATTTGTTGAAAAAGACTACCCTTTTCTCCATTGAATTGCTTTGGCACCCTTGTTGAAAATCAATTGACCATACATTTGTGAGTCTATTTATGAAGTTTTATTCTTTTTTAAAAATTGAAATATAATTTACATGCCATAAAATTAATTTTTAAATATGTATAATTCATCGGGTTTTAATATATTCACAAGGCTATCTCCAGTATTTAATTCTAGAAGATTTTCATCACCCTAAAAAGAAATCCCATACCCATTAGCAGTATCTCCCTATGCCTACCTTCTCTTAGCTCTTGACAACCACTGATCTTTCTGTTTCTATGGATTTGCCAATTTTGGATATTTCATATCAGTGGAATCCTGAATCCTATAATATGTGGCTTTTGGGGTTCTGGCTTCTTTCACTTAATATAATGTTTTCAAGATTTACCCATGTTGTAGCATGTATCAGTATTTCATTCCTTTTTGTTGGACTATTCTTTTCCATTGATCTTTATGTCTACTCTTAGCCAATACCACACTGTCCTGATTATCGAGGCTCAATTTTGAAATCAGACAGTGTTAGTCCTCCAACTTTGTTCTTTTTTTCTTTCAAAATTGTTTTGGCTATTTTAGGTTCTTTGAATTTCCACATGCATTTTTTATTAGCTTATCAGTGTTGGCAAAATGCCAGTTGGGATGGTGATTGGAATTAGGTTATTAACACCTTAATAATATTGAGTCTATTACTCTATGAACTAGCTATCTCCACTTAAATATTCTTTCATTTATTTCAGCAATTTTTTTTAGTTTTGGTATTTTTTTAGTTTTTTAGTTTCTTGTACTTATTTTGTTAAATTTAATCTCATTTATTTTATGTTTTTTTTTGATGCTATTATAAATGATATTTTGTAAAACTTTTATTTTCCTGCATATAGAAATATAATTGATTTTTGAATATTAACTTTGTATCCTGAGACCTTGCTAAATTAACTTACCAATTCTAGTAGTTTTCTGGAGCATTTCTCAAGCATTGCTATATGTACAATCATGTTGCCTGTAAACAAAGACAGTTTTATTTCTTTTTTAAAAATCTGTATGCCTTTTATTTCTTTTTCTTGCTGCATTGCTCTGACTAGGACCTCCAATCAAAATGTTGGCTATAAGTCATGAGAGAGGGCATCAATGCTTTTCTAGGGGAAGAATGTTCATTGTTTGACCATTAAGTATGATGTTAACTGCAACTTCTCATAGATGTTCTTTTTTGGGGTTGAGGATGTTTTCTTCAAGTTCTAGTTGACTGAAAGATTTTCAGTCACATGCTTTTTCTGCACATACTAAAGTGATCATTTCCCCCCCTTCTATTGTATTAATGTAGTGACTTACAGTGATTGTTTTTTGTGTGTTTTTTTCCGAATGTTAAACCAACCTTGCAGTCCTGAGATGTTTATCCCACCCATTGGTCCTGCGGTATTAGCTTAATCTTATTGCTTTGCTAATGCTTTCTTAAGGATTTTTGCATCTGTAATTTTCTTTTCTTGTAATGTCTTTGCCTGATTTTGGTATCAGGGCAAAGCTGGCCTCATAAAATGAATATGGGAAGTGTTCCCTCCTCCGCTTTCTGAAAGAGTTTGCAAAAAGCACCCTGTGTCTTTAAGTTTGATTCGCATACACTGTGTACATTGGTAAACATTTTACTAGATTGCAGTGGAAAAGGAAAGATAAACGCAGGCATGTAGGACCAAATCAGTCTGTCAATTCGAAGGAGACTGAGCCAATCTTTAGCCCACTGCTGCCTCTAGAGATGGTGAACTAAAATGGAAACCTACCAGGTCTCTCACGCCACAAACAGAGAGCAGAGGCTTTTTGACAAGCACCTACTGTGTGACAAATACCACTGGAAAAATATCTGATTGGTTTCCAAAGCAAATGAGCCTGCCAGGACAAAGCCAAATATTTCACACTTACAAGTTTTGCTGTGAGCTAAGTCAAAGGAAAGAGAAACAAAAGTCATAGATTGGACTCTCAGTGATCTCACTAGTGAGATGACAATGAGACGAAGGCACATGAAATGTTGAATGACAATTTTTTAAAAATAGAGAAGCTCTCAGTTCAGCTGTTTAAGATAAATGACAGCCAGATCAAAAATTCAAAGGTGGGTGCTCTGAGAAGGGAGAGAGAGAAGGATAGATCCATACAATCAAGAAAGGCTTCCTATAGGAAGAGAGATTTTGGCTGGGCCACTAAGGACTGGCAGGATTAGGATTTAGAGAACCAGAGAGAGTTTCTGGGCTGGGGTTTGGGAGGGTTGGGGGGATTTGTTAGGCCAAGCCTTCCTGGCAGGAAATCAGGAGCATGTGTTGGTGGGGAGTAAAGTCATGTTAAGTGCTCTTAGGTCTCCACTGCTCCTGGGAAATTCTTAGGTAGATGTACCTGTCAAGACATTGCCTGCTCTTGTGTTTCTCTCTCCGAGTCGACTCTTGAGTGCAGGAACTATATTTACTCATCTGCGATTCCCCATTACTGGGTACAGTATCTGGTGTGTAGTAGGTGCTCAGTTACCATTGAATGAATGAGTGGATAGAGAGGCTCATATTACTGTCCACATAAAAGACCTAGGGTACAGGTGCCTCATGGAGTTGACCTTGCTTTTAGAGCCACATGGAGCAGTCAGTGTACTAGTTTATTAAGTGAAATCTCAGCAGATCCCTTAGAGAAAACTCAGTGTTTCACTCTAAACTCGTGCTCTTTCTGCTTTACCAGTTGTACTCAATTCTGGCTACATATTAGGATCACCCGGGGTATTTGAACACAGATGTCTGAGCCCCATCTCAGACTGATTAAATCAGAATCTCCAGGAGCTGTGCCCAGGATCATATTTTTTTCTTTTTAAAGCTCCCCAGATGATTCTAAAATCAGCCCTGATTGAGAACCACTATGCTACACTCTTGCTTTTGTTTGAAATAACTAAATGGCCTTTTAAATGTGTCAGCTGTAAATGATTACACTTGGAGTATAAATGCTTATTACCACCACATTGTAATTATATCCATGATGATTTCTGCTCTCTCTCTCTCTCTCTCTCTCTCTCTCTCTCTCTCTCTCTCTCTCGGATATCTTTTAAATAAAAGACTACAAGTCTTTTACATCTTGATACACAGGACTAGAAAAACCAGGAACAACATTGGCAAACTGAGGAGAAACAAATTGTGAAATTCTGGGGGTGGTGTTGCAGTGTGGCAAACAGAGCTACTCATAAATTACCCCCACTTAAGTACTGGGTCTGAGAAAGCGTTTCAGGGTGACAATTCTTTATTTTATTCTCTGGCTTTAAAAAAAATCTGCACCTGTGTTCAGTCTGCATTTTTTAGCAATTGCCACCTTATAAATTCTATCAAATACATAATTTTATAAGAAATGTAGTATAAAAAGTAACTTGTTTCTAGTGGGAAACGTTAGTAAAGGGTCTAAAATAAAATAAAGTGTGCACACCAGCGTGCACATGCATTTTGGGAAAGACATAGCTCTAATTAGACACTCAGAGGGGTCTAAAATGTTTAATAATCACTGCCTTTATTCTAAATACCTTCTCTGCACAAAACTCAAGGTCATGTGTGAGCTGGCCTGTCTACTCATCCAGTGCCATCTGCTGCCACTCTCTTCCCCCTTGTTCTTGATGAACCAGCAGTACAGATTTGCCTGCAGCATCCAAATGTGCCATATTCTCTCACTTCTTTGGGTCTTTGTATGGGGTGTTCTCCTGGCTTGGGGTGACAGTCCTTTCCTCTGTCTGCCTTGTGTCCTCAAGTGTCACAGCTCCTTCTCTTATACTCTGCTCTGGATATCCTCTGCTCCCTCCACTCCCACTGTGCCTTCTAGTATGCTTTGTATTTTGCTGTAACCATTCCTTTATGGGTCTGTCTCCCCATCTGGACTATAGCTCCTTGAGCGGCATGACTATCTTCATTCATGCCCAGCACCTAACATGGCATTTGTCATGAAGTATGCACAAATGCAGAGATCCATTGGCTGTAGGACAAATGTGTGGCCTTTTCACTTGTAGGTGCTCTTGATAAAACTACAAAATGGATAAAAGACTCTGTAAATGAAGAATTACTTGCTGTTTCTGAGACCACTTTAACTCCTGGGGCCGAAAACAGCTCCAAGCCAAGCCTGAGCCCTACATTGGTGCTAAATAACAGTTATTTGAAACTGTTGCAGTGGGATTATCAGAAAAAAGAATTTCCAGAGGTGAGTGATTTTTTTTCAAGTTGTCCATTGTTTTCATTCTTAAGTTCTAACTGTGAATCAGCTGGTCTGTGTTGCCTATGGTTTAATGACTTTACTGAAATCAGATAAAAATGGGAGTTTGGATGTAATATTGCTTATTTTCCATTGTCATGGTACTGAGCTTCCCTTTCTATTTTTCCATTTTAAATAAATATGCTAGACACTGATAACAGATGAAGTACGTCTTCAGGAACTGAAGGAAAAACTGAATCAATTGAAAATTATTGCCTGTCTGTCCCTCATTACCAACAATATGTTGGGTGCTATTATAGAAGGCCTCCCTGAGCTTGCAGACAGGTTAAAGAGGATTTCAGCTGTTCTACTTGAAGGCATGAACAAAGAGTAAGTTCCAAGTGTTTTCATCTCCTCCCCCTTGTGTTAAGGCTCTGCATGCGTTTCAGAGAATATGAATAACCTTGGACGTCTGGATGTGATATTCAGAACTGTGCTTTAGAGAAGCTTATCTCACACCTTCTTTTTCTAGAATTTCTTTTAATATCTCTGAAGGCTTAGATGTCCTTTCAAAGGAAGGAAGAGGTCTTTTCCATGACAAGTGCCAGGGTGAGTGTAGTATTTCCACTGAGGATGGGTGTGTGCAAAAGCTCTTCTCTGACAGTGCTGTGGAAAAAAACAAACAAAACCCAGAAATCCACCAAGCTCAGTGTTTGCAAAGCCCCATCAAAGAGGCTTTCCAGATTAAGTAGTTCTGACATCATCATTTTTCTGTAATGAAATGTTCACCAGCTTTCTGATCCAGCGTGCTATGAAGTCTTTAGAAGCAGTGACCTCTCTGTCCTTTAGGGATGTTACACGAGTTCATTGAAGGTTTTGTTTTTATGAAATTCATTTCCCAGTATCACACCTTCATTGAATACTAGAATTCCATTGAGATTTTGCATTTAGGTCTCCTGCTGGAAAGTCAGAAAATGCCTAATCTTAGTCAATGACCACGTTTCCATGGGTCTTGAATGGGTTCAGCGCCTCCAGCTGGTTGGTTCCCTCGTTAGGTGTTTTCGGGAATATGTACTCTATTACTCTCACTGAAGGGAGGGAGATTGCACCTATTTTCCCATACTCTTGCCTATTACTCAAAGATTACTTAAATTACTTGATAAAAATCCTAGAATATTAAGAGCCAAAAGGAACCTGAGTGGTTACAAAATCCAGTGTTCTCATTTTGAACTGAAGTTCCAGGATTTGCCTTGGGCCGCACAGCAAGGAAAGGGCCTGAGCCCAGGTCCGGCTGTCTCAAGGCCCTGCCCTTTCTACTGATTCTTTTTTTAAATCGTTCTGAATATTTTGTAATGTTATAAAACTACTATGAAAGGTACTAGAGAGTAATTGGCATAGTCATGATCTATGAGAATAATCTCTGAACAAACCCAATCTTAAATATTAAAATTATTGTTAAGGTTAAACATACATTGGTGTTTTGTTTATTTTCATTTTTCAATTGCAGTTTACTTTCAATATTGTTCTGTATTAGTTTCAGGTGTAGTGGTTACTTTACAAAGTGTTCCCCCCAGTATTTCCTTTCTACTAATTCTTATGCTAACCTGCCAGGCTCCTTTATTTCACACTCAAGGACCCATGACCTGTAATGAAAAGAAACCTCTGTTTTTGCAATTGGTCTTACCTTAGTCTTTCCCCACACAGGGTACTCATTATTTTCCAGACACTTTTTAAACTTGTGCTGAATCCCCAGTGCTGCTTAAGTATTAATATAAAGCATATAACAAAGTGGCTACTGAGAGGACAGGTTTTTGGATCTCAGTCTAGATTTTTAAATCCCAGCTCTGCTATTGACTTATGGACATACCCTTGAACAAGTTCCTGAATCACCCGAGCCTCACTTCCTCTCTTGAAAAAAGGGAATAATATTTGTGCCTGTCTCGGAGTTGTGAGAACTCAAAGTGATTCATGCGAAACACTTTTACAGGTGTCTGGCACATAGTAAGTGCTCGAGAAATGTTAGCTTTTAATAGCCATTTAGTTGTTAAATCATTCTCTTTATAGTTGTTCTGCCTATGTGGTTGTTTTATTATTTTGTTTAACCTCCGCGCCCCCCCCCCCCCGCCCCCAACCTGTGTTAGGAAATGATTATAGGCAGTTCTCAATTATCTTCATTATGGATGGGGTAATAACATTCATAATATTTTTAAAAAGCAGATGATTCCAAATAGTCAGTAGACCCAGATGTCATTTATATTTGGTTTGATGATGCATTTTGAAAACTAGCAAGAATTTTGCCTTATTGTGATGAGGAAATCATAGCTTATGCTGAAATTAATTTTTCTGTAGTCTAAGAACTCATGATTAAAAGCAGGAGGAAGTTGTGTAGAAGTCAGAAGGTAAAAATTTTGTCATAAATAATCTAACTTTGGCTTGTAGAACCCCAAAGGCAGATGCAGTGTGGATTTATAACAAATTCCAGTCAAGGCAGAACACCAAGGCCTTGTTTCTTATTGTTGTTAATGATGGCAAGAATGATAACCAGTCTTTTTCTTTTTCTTCTTCTTCCTATTAAGCATTTACTATGTGCCTGACAATCTGCCAAGGGCTAATATAGTCACATAGCAAGTTTAGTGTTAGAGTCAGGATTTGAACCCAGGTCTGTGTGACACCACAGCTTATGCTGTAATCACTACATTACATTGCCTCCTATCATTGGGCCTCTCATCCTTTAATTCCCATTTTGAACAGAGTTATCTTAAAGACCTTTCTGGATAGTGAGATGCAGTTTTCAATCATTATTCCTCAATAGTGTAGACCCAACAAGTATACTTTCTAATTACCTCTCTTTTCTTATCTATTAAATAACCAACTGCTAATTAATTTTTACAATTTTCTGAACTCTATATTTGCGTTATTGATCAGTTGCTTGAAAGTAGCAATGAGAAGGAGCTTCTTATCTGAGGTCATGATAGGTCAAGAGTTTTAGGTAATTTGCCTTTATGGTATTGACCTCTGAATATCTTCATTCTTTGTTTTGATTGGTGTTATAGGTTTACTGCTCACGCATAGATAAAGGGATTGATTTGACCTTTTCCAAGCTATTAAAAAAAAAAATCTATGAATGAATCCACTCAGACCAAAGGGTTTATTTTAAGAATAGGTATTTTCCTTCCCTTTCTAATAGCCCTGCATGAAAATGGGATTGCAGACTTATTTTTAGGGGCCCTGTTTTCCTGCCCGTGCTTTCCTGTATAAACACCATGTACAGAATTGAGCGGTTTTAAGCATGTAAAAATCTGCTACAAATAAGGGTTGGTGATTGGGAGGAGTTACTGTTTTCTAAGGTCATTCTAATACAGGTAATTGTTGTCTATATAAGAAAAAATGGGTAGCCCTGGCTGGTTTGGCTCAGCGGTTAGAGCGTTGGCCCACGGACCAGAGAGTCACTGATTGGATTATGGCCAGGGGCACGTACCTCGGTTTTAGTTCGTTCCCTGGCCCTGGTCGGGGTCCTTCAGGAGGCAACCAATCGAAGTGTCTCTCTCACATTGATGTTTCTCTTTCTCTCCCTCCCTCCCTCTCTTCTTCCTTCCCACTCTGTCTGAAGATAAATGGAAAAAGTATCCTCGGGTGAGGATTAAAAAAAAAAAAAAAAGAAAAAGTGGGTAAATATTTTAAATAAGTTGGTATATTAAAAAACAACAACAATAAAACTGAAGGACAAAAACTCTCCCTGATGAGATTTTGTTTTCTGTTTCGTAGGACCTTTAACTTGAAGGAAGTCCTGAATTCTGTTGGTGTTCAGACTTGTGGTGAGGTTAACAAGACCCTGATAGAAAAAGGCTTATCCACTTTAAATGCTGAGGTTCAAGCTAATCTTGTAGGTCAATTTTCAAGCATCGAAAAGGAGGACAATCCTATCCGGTCTTTGATTGGTGGGTCTTCATATTTTTATTGTTTTCTTCTTTAATTCCTATTTGCTGTTTTTGACTAATGTTAAGTATCAGTCAAAATTTAGTTTTAAACAGGTTACCTGCTTCTTTGGGGGAATAAATGTAGAAAATATGAAGAAAGTATTAATATTTTTAAAGGTTTGGGATGTGCTGCTACTTCTGGGGTATATGTAGTGGAGTGAGGGGTATTTCAGGGTCTTCTGTGTATACTATCCAGCCAATAGATTTTTATGAAGAAAATAACAAAATGCTGCCAGTAATGTTAAAATCCTAGATCTATACAACAATCCAAACCAGCTGACAGTATGTTCACAGAAAGTAGACATCAGTTCTGCTGTGAGCTAGCCTCAGCCTGCCGAAGCCCTTTTCTTGGTCAGGCTTAAGGAGACAAAGAATGAGGAGGCTGTGGAACTGGGGTAGGGGATGGGGGTGGGGCACAATGGGTGGCCTTGTGTTGTACTTGCTTGCTACAAATGTGAGTGTCTGAATGGCTGTCAAGCTGTGTTGGTAAGTTGGGGAAATGGAGAATGTATCAATTAGGACATTTTCTGTTACCTGTTGACTGAGAATCTAACCTAGTTTAAGCAAAAGAGAATGCATTTTCTCAGGTAATTGAAAAGACCAGAGGTAGGGCTGGCTGCGGTAGCTTAACCAGAGCTCAGACTGTGTCCCCAGCACAGGTGTCCCCCCTCCCAGCCCTCAGCACTGCCGTCCTCTGGGCTGGCTGTCTCACAGATCGTCTCTTCCCACACAGTAAGGCAGCTTCAGCTCAAGCCTACATCTTCCACGTTTAAAACAAGGAGTTGGCTTCCCTGGTAGCTCATTGGCTCTGGTGGGCCTGACTGTAGGTTAGTAGGTTATGTCCCCTTCTTGACTCAGTCTTGGTGGCCAGAGGGGAAGGAACATAAGTCCCAAGACATGTGTTCAGTTCCTGGAGCCAGGGTGGTCCACTTTACCTGTAATACCAGGTCTGAGAATAGGGGGCAGATGGTTTCCCCCAAACAAAATCGGGTGCTGTGGTCAAAAGAAGGGGGAACAGGTGATGTGGGGCACAAACCCAGTGTCTACTATGGAGAGTAAGAAAGACGGGAAGGAAGAAGCGAGTGTAGAATTAGAATATACTAACATTCTGGGACTAATCTGCAAGTTTTTGAAGTACAACATTGACTTCCCTAAGAATACAAATACTTGTTATTATTTATTTGAGGCTCTTAAATAGTTTCTCTCATCCTTATCCCTGGGGACACAGAATGCTGGAGATCTAGGTCACACAGGCCACTTAAAAGCTCAAGGCTTCAACCCCTCCCCCAGAAAAGAGCAGTCTGGCGTGCAGCACTGCAGACTGCTGAGAGGGGGCAGTTGATCACAGTAACAAGCACAGCATGACCACAGCCGCCTGCGGCCAAGCCCTCCACTGCATAACCTTCACTGGTGACCAGTCTGGCCACACAGCCTAGCCTCCAGCTGAAGAGCTGATACCAGGGAGACGGTGTTCCTCGGAGGAAGAGGGCCATTCTGCAGTCTCTGCCACATACCGCTGGTCCCCCACTAGTGTGCAGGTCTCATGAGAATAGGGTACATGTTTGTCCACTGTTGTACCCTTGTACCACGCTGAGCCATAGATGACATTTAATAAATATTTGTGGAAGGGGTGAATGCAGCAGAGACTTAGTGGTTAAGTGGCTCTCTCGCAAGGTCACATAACTAGCCAGTTGCAGAGCAGGGAGTCTCACTGAGCCTGTCTGACTCCGGAGCTCACATTCTTAACTGCTCCAGTCAGAGCCGAAGCCCTGCTGCTTGTTGGCAGGGTGGCTGGAGCATCCAAGTGTCCTCTGTGTGCCCTTGCTTTAGTTAAGGGAAGTACTTGCAATGCCAGAAGGGAGAGGGAAGCTGGGGGCCAGGAGATGCCCCCTCTGGGGTGGCCTCTTATAATCTGGTAAAGCAGCTTTCTTCCACCCTTCTCTCCCCAGTCCAACTTACCTGTTCTTTTGAAAATTTAAGCATTTTTTAACCTCATTCAAAGTATTGTTGCCTAGCAACTTGAATGACTCACTTGAGCGGCTCTCCTTCGACTCTGGAAGCCAAGGGCACCCTTTGGCAGGGACTCGATTTGGCTGCTCCTAACTGGACAAATGCTTCTGTCATTTTAGTCTTGGCCTCAAAACTGACTCGTCCACAGAGGAGACAGAACCACTTCTCAGCATAATAACAGTTTTGAAAGAGTTTTATCCTTTAAACAATCTTGAGGGAAACTGTTTGGAACATACCTGTGATGAAAATAGACCTGGGCTCCAGAGAGTCAGGCAACCAGTCTAACGGGAAATTTAGTACACAATTGATTCTTAATTTTCTGCCCACAGAGGAGTTAGAATAAATTAAGCACTTAAAGGACATAAAAAGGACTTGACCAGCTTCAGCCGTGGTTTTCCTCCCCCGCGGACAGTACCCATCGTGGTCTGCCTTCTTTTGTTCCTAGTCGATGTGCTGTTTGTTTACAATGTGATTACAACTCCCACTGTGTTCTTAGCCGGTTAAAAAGATAATTAGAAACATTTTCTTTCAAGCCAGTTATTTTCAAATGCATACCAAAACCAGGTACATACTATTTGCAAATTACCTACTTTGTAGATTATTTGCATACTTATAGCCATCTGCATTTTTAAAAAGTAATTTTCAATTGTACAAGTGATACATATAATACATGAATAATTCCTTCTTATTGACAAATTACAGACAAGGCCCAAGTTATCTTTGACCTTTCCCAGCCCCTATTCCTCTCTGACTCCCATTGTTTTCTGTTTGGCATTGATCTTTATAGATCTTTTTCATTCCATTTTCACTTCAATTCAGCCAGCATTTGTGACCTGCCTGCCATATGCCAGACCAGGGATATAGAGATAAAAGAGTAGCCCTCACCCTCAGAGCTCACCTAAGCAGGGAGAGAGAGGCACACTCTCAACTAACAATAATATGATGTGATAGTCTGACAGATGTTAGGGAAAGCCACAGAAGGAGGTAACTTTACCTTGTCATTAAGGGATGCTTTTAACTTGGGGCAGAGATGAGGTGAGATGGAAGAACATTCTACTAAGAGGAAGCAATTCTGGCTAAGCCATGGACATGGGCTACTGGGAACTTGGAGTTCTAGGTCAGATCTGGCTGGAACGTCTGACTTTTGGGAGAAGTGTTTGGAGATAAGAATTTCATTAATGTCATAGTTGTCTGTATTTGATGAAATATATTCTCCTTAGTATATCTTATTTGTAAGATTTCTGTTTGCAAGGCCAAAGAAAGTCCTGGGAACAGCATGAGCTGTAGCAGGTCTGGTTTGTCCAGTTCTATTTGTCCAGTACTTCTATAGCCTGATATATATGCATTTGCCTCCTTTTGTGAAGTAGTCTCAAATGCAGATACGTTAAAACAGTGAAGCAGAAAAGGTGAAGAAGATGGCAAACTGGAGTGCCAGTTGGGGTGGCACTTCCTCAGTGCCTTCAGATTGTTGGCCATGTGTGGGGTGAACATGTAATTTATTGTCCAAACCAGGACACTTTTGAGAATGCTCTTTTTAATCATGCCAAGACAACGGGTTTAAACTCCAGCTGTCCTGGGAAAACCTGGATGTGTGGTCACCCTTGCCATGTGGTCATTTGGACCCCTAGGTTTTCCAGATCTCTAGGTTTTCAAGAGGAACCAGAAATTTGGATTTCTATATGAATTCCCCTGATTTAAGTGGTTTTATTTTTTAAAAAAACACCGTGTGGGCCAAATTGGCAGTGCCAATTTAGAAATTTAGCTTTAGTGTACATAACTAAAATTATGGGCATTAAGTATTGAGTTTTTTCGTAAAAGATTCCCTACCCTACCCCAAAAGTGCTCTGCATTTTTAATCAGTTAGCTATTGCTATATAACAAGTCACCCTCAGACTCCATAGCTTAAAAAAAAAAAAGCCAAAAAAAAAAAAAGCAAACATTTAGTATTGCTCACACGTCTTTGGGGCAGCTAGGTAGTTCTTTTGGTCTTGCTGGACTCACACATGCATTTGTGGTCAGCCGTGGTAGTCCTGCTGATCTTGGCTAGGCTCTCTCAAGTGTTTGGGAGTTGGCTGGCTATAGGTTGATCTAGGATGGCCTCAGAAGAGCTGGGCTTCCCTCCATGCAGTCTTTCATCAGGCCCAGGCTTGTTCACACGGTATGTAGAGAGGGCAGGTGCAACCTGTGCCTCTTCAAGCCTCTACATACCTGCACTTCTGCTGCATTCTGTATTGGCCAGAGGAACTCATAAGGCCAAATTCAAGACATGGGGAAACAGATTCCAACCTGTGATGGGAAGAGCTGCAAAGCTACTGTGTACCGGTTATGGATGCAGGGAGGGTAAAGAATTGGGAATATTATTGTAACCCACCTACCATAATTATTATTCTCATTTAAAAGAAATTATGTGCTTTAATAATGGGACAGATAAAGATACCGTATTTTTCCCCAGATAAACGAATCCAGCTATACCTGAAGAACCTGCTCTGTCTTCCAAGCCCTCAAAAATGCCCGCCTCCCATGCCTGGAGGACTTGCTGTCATTCAGCAGGAGCTGGAAGTGCTAGGATGTCAATATGCTAACATTGTGAATCTCAACAAACAAGTGTATGGACCATTTTATGCAAATATCCTTCGAAAGCTGCTCTTCAGTGAGGAAGCCATGGGGAAGGCAGATGCTTCATCTTCTGCTAACTAAAGAGGAACTGACATTGGATAAGAGATTGGAAACCCACACTTTGGTATGGAATCTGTTTCCATTGATGGCATTACAGAGGTGGCACCTTCTCAGTCCTGGTCGTGGTACAGTGTTAGCCCGAATCTGTGTAACTCAGTAATATTAGAATTGCAGAAGACACGCACATCATACAGGCCCTATTCATGTATCATTTTCAAGTTCAAAAGAGATGTTTTTCATGAACAGAAAGCAAGTTTTAATTAATTATATTACCTATATAATACTTGTGTTTTCTTAAGCATTGATATCTGGCTTATCCATTCAACCCTTAAGGAGTTGTATTTCCTCACTTGTTACTATCAAATCTAATGATTTTTAATTTTGGTACAACTTAAAGGGTTGAAAGTTGTGAGAATAACCAAGGGGATTGATGTTCTGAATACATGATGTAAAGTAAGCATAATTGTATTTGAAATGTACAATGAAAAAAAATAAATCAAGCAAGACATGTACAATGAAATTTTATTGTGTAATAGAAACTTACATAGTTAAGTCCTGAAATTCCTCAAATGCTCCAGTTCACATTTTGTAATACCAATTATCAGTATTTGTGTAGAATTTAAATTTGTTAAATATATTTTAAAGCTATATGCAAATTTAGATAAAACCTTCCTTGTTTATTTAGTGAAAATAGAAACAAATCCCTTCTAAATTTCATTCTGGAGGTTGGTTTATTATTGCAATATATCCAGCTCTCTGAGAGAAACAATTTTTGCACAAATCTCTTAGTGAATGTCTTTGCATTTCTCAGGCCATTGTAAGGTTTGTATACGATTTTAATATTTTTACATAAGGCAGGAATGGTTTGAATTGGTCTACTTGTAAGAAGAAGGGAAATTTAACAATAAAACGAGATGCCAGGAGATCCCCATTGTCAGTGAAGTTCACGAAAAAGAAGTGTTTGAACTTTGGATGTTTTAAAACCACGTAACTTGCTAGCAAATGCTTTCTGTGCTGATTAGATTCTTACCCTGCTATGACCTAGGTGCTCTTCTAAGCGTCGTTATCACTTGACATTCTCGAGCATGAAATCAAACTTTGCCAAGCTGGCACTGGTTGTTCTTAGAGAAATCTCTTTGTCCTGGAATTGCATACTTCTTTTGAAGTGTTAAGGGAAGCATTACAGTTTGGGCCGCCTCGGTCTAGAAAGTGCTTTATTTGCATAAAACACATTTTTTATTGTTTTGTTTCCTAAGGATTCACTGAACCCTAGTAGGTTGCTGGGGAAGAGTGGGTATAAAGTTCTTTCTTCCTCACCCCCTTTTCCTCACCACGACCTCCACCATGCTGGTGCTACTTCTTTATTTGACAAAGTTCTAGGAAGTGATTGTGGGAATAATTATCTCCAATCTTCACATTTTGGAGGGCTCTGCCAAAATTTGAGGAAATTTTAAAAAGTCAGTTGTTTTTCTCACAATGACCAATATGTAAATCTGTTTAAGCAGGTATGTCTAAGTGGAAATTTACTGAAGAGCACATCATTGGTCTTACCGTCCCCTCTTCCTGTATTTCCATTCTGCCCATGCTTCTCTATGCTTAGAAACCATAAGGTGCTGAAGATTTTTGTTTTCATTTTCTCGTAAATTGAAGGACTTTTCAGCTGTGTTCAGTTTGGAGCATGGGCGACAGGGGAGGTCTAACATAGCAAAGTAATGTACTGTGTGATTTTTGTTGTTGCTTTCTGAGGTGAACTGTATACTTAACAGGAAGACCAGGTGCACTTTTTAATGATCAGATTGGAATCCAGCAGGTATTCTTATATACTTGATTATACTGCAGTTGCCAGCAGGAAAACAATGTGCAAACATTTTTTTAAATGTATTTTAAATGAAGGGCATTCTGCTTTTTTTTTTAAAGTGACAAAGTAAATCTCAATGTCTCAAGTCTGGATTTAGGCAACTACATTTATTAGGATTTTTACATCATATCCCTGAGCATGTTGTTTATTTGATTTTTACCTAAGTGTTTACTTCTACTTTTAAGGTTTTCTTAACATGGTCTTGTTTTGTAATGTCAATTTTATTAAACATCATACACACATTTTCATTCTACTGCTAAAACATGTATTGTGTGCACTCTTAAAATTTAAACATTAAACATTATTTCAACATAGCTAGTGTTCCTTTGTTTTCTAAACCACCTCTGGGGAGCTCGGGGCTGGAATAATGCAGTCTTTATTGTGCTTGTTCTGGAATGATTCTTCTGCTGATCATCAGAGCCTTACAGACATCAGGTCATGTTCAGTCAGTCAACAAACACCTATGAGCATCTTCTATGTGCCAAGAAGTATCCTAGGTGTTGTGATAGATGACCAGACAGACACTGTCCTCAAGGAGTTTATTACCTACTAAGAAGGACAAACTTGTGAATAAGGACAATAAAGTGTAACAGAGCTATAAAACAAGTACACATAGTGCTAGAGGAGAAGTCATTAAACTCTATTTCGTGGCGATCATTCTTGAGCTAGAACATGTAAGATAAGCAGGAACTTGCCAAAAGGCCAAGAATGGGAAAGGCACAACAGGCCAAGTACACAGTGAATACAATGGTGTGGAGAAATGGTGAGCCCAGGAACCAGCATATGGTAGAAGAGTGAAACAAGAAAGGTAAACAGGTTCTGGGGTGACATATTAAAATGTGTGGGATTTTGTCCTGAGAGAGAATCACTGAATCGTTTGAAACAGGAGAAAGTTATGAACAAATTCTTACGTTGGAAAGATTGCCCTGGCAAAGAACTCTTGCTGTTGGTGCTGGAATATTCCCGTGTTGTGTGCATATGTATACATGCACTTACACATGAACACACTGCACAAGCAGTAGAAGCAGACTCTGGCTAACCGAAGCAGAAAGGGAGTTTACTGGACAGGTATTAAGTACCTCACCGAATCTACTTGACCTGGGGAATCAGGCTTGAAAGATGGGTAAGAACCAAAGCAACGCAAGCTGCAGGACACCAGTCAAACTGGATTCAGTGTGTGGCTTCCGAGATTGATTTATCAGCTCTCCTTGCTTCATCTGCTTAACATTTAGCATCCCAGGTATCAACATTCAGTTGGAAGAATCTATGTCAAGTGTCCAGACTTTGATTTGCATGAGATGGAATGAGGGGGTAGCTGATCCTTAGACTCCCGTGGTCCTACCAAAGTCACCCAACTAGGGATTTCTCCCAAATGGGAAGGGTGTACTGAGGAGCAAAAAGAAAAAAACAAGTCCACCATAGTGTACATTCACGAGGTCTTTAAAATCTGAAAGTAGGAAATGTGTGAAGAGACTACCTAGTCCAGCATTGCCTCTGAGAATGACACCAAAAGATGATTCAAGGGCACAATCACAAGAAGTGAGCCTTTATTAGTGTGTGTACATCATGGGTGGGGAACCTTTTTTTTTGCCAAGGGCCATTTGGATATTTATACATCATTCAAGGGCCATAAAAAATTATCAACTTAAGCCCTGGCTGGTTTGGCTCAGTGGTTAGAGCATCGGCCCGCAGACCAGAGAGTTCTGGGTTCGGTTCCCACTAAGGGCACGTACCTCGGTTGCAGTTTGTCCCCGGCCCCAGTTGGGGTCATGTGGGTGGCAGCCAGTCGATGTGTCTCTCTCACATCGATGTTTCTCTCTCTTTCTCCCTTTCTCCCTCCTGCTCTATCTGAAGATAAATGCAAAAATGTCCTCGGGTGAGGATTATCAACTTAAAAATTAGCCTGCTATATTTGGTCAGGCTAATACAGTGAGGTGTGTGATGTTAGCTGGTATTGATTTCACGGGCTTTATATGGCCTGCAGGCTGGATGTTCCCCACCCTTGGTAGATGAACTGCTGAACAAAAGTTCCCAAGTCATGGTGGCCTCAGTATAGTCTTATTTCTCAAATTACAGTTCAAAGCAGAGGGTAAGTTGCTTGAGGTGGGGGGTAGTTACTCCATTCAGCCATTCAGGGACTCATTTCCATCCATCTTGTGACTCAGCTGTCCCCTATATCTTTAGAGTCTTCTCTATTCATTCAGTAGATGGGGAAAGAAAAGAATTGCCCACTTCCACTCATGATCCATATGGAACCCAATCCTGTGACCTCATCCAACTGCAAGGGAGGCAGGAAAATGTGCCCAGGAGAAAGAGACTGACACGAATATTCGCAAGCATCCAGCGTCCTTGAATATGCCCCATGAACCTTCTTTTCATTAAAATAAGTTTAAAATCATGAGTCTGCTCTGATCTTTTAGTAGCTCCCCGGAGCACTGTGTTAGGAGGATTTTGAAGCCAGCCCCAGGATAAGAAGTAGAGAATTCTGGGTCTGATTGGCAAAGTATGCCATGGGCATGGAGAGTGCCACCTCTTGTGCGACATGTTTTTATTTCTCACCTGACCCCTTCTTGACACTAAAGTTAAGCCTGTTCTACCTCTGAGGATGCTAAGTTGCAAGTTTTCCACTCCTTTAGTAAAAGTAGCATGGGCCTGAGAGTCACAAGATCTGAGTTTGAATTCACTTTTACTCGTTAATAGCTATATGAACTCAAGCCAGTCCTTCATCTCCCTGAGCCTCCCAAATGGAGGTTTCCTACCCTGCACCTGCCTACCTCACAGAGCTATTGTGAGAATCAAATGAGATAATGTACTTGAAAGTGTTTGCAAATCCTAAAGCATAATGCAGCCAGAATGCATTATAATAACTGTAATTTATCAGTCCTAAATCTCTTTCAAGCTTCAAGAGGTTTTAGTATTGTGAGATGTGATGATTAAGTACTTACGTACACAAGAACAAAAATTGTCATATCTCATCAGAACCATGGTTCATTAAGCCCAATATTGTCATTGGCAGAGAAACTCAAGGATAGGTGGAAGGCTGCAGTTACTGTCCTTGATGTCAACTTCAAAGGTTAGTGACAAAACCCAACATGTTCTGATTTCCTTTAGTAATCAATCATGACTTTATTCTCCATGAGTTAATCTAACCTTTTAGAAAGTGTGTTTTTGTTATCAACTTGTGTCCTCTTGTTCTCTATTTTTGAAGTGAAGCTTTATTTTTTCACTTCTAAGCTTACTGTTAGCCTCTTTGAGATTTCAAAGGAAGGGACCTAGGGATTTAGTGTAATGCTTTATGAAAAAGAAAGGAAACCCAGGAATTGGTCCCAACAGCTCACTGGCAGACTTGGTGGAGAACATGAATATATTTTTTTCCCCTTCAGAATATAATAAAATAATAACAGCCACCAAGCACTTACCATATGGCAAGGATTACCCTAAGCACTTGATATAAATGATCTCATACAACTGCACAACAGGCCGTGAGGCAGACTCTCTCATTTTTTTCTATATGTGCAAAATGAGACTCAGAGAGGCTAAGGAAGTCATCCAAGGTCACAGAGCTGGTATGTGTATTTGAACCCAAGGAGTGGAATGTGTGCTCTTAATTATTTGCTACATTGGTTTGCTCAGGTCATCCAAGGAAAATTTACTTCTTGTGTTACTACCAAATGCTGACTTGGTATTTACTTCTGTTTCTACTTTCTGATGCTGCTCTCTTTTGGTTCATCTTGATTAAAAACATCCCAGAAGAGACTATGATTGGGTCTATTTGCCACTACACTGTATGGACACACCCCTTTCCCACTGTCCCTCATTGGGTAGGGGGTCATGACAAGCCACCTCGGCTCCCTTATATGGCTGTCTTTGGCAGATTCCTGGCCCTATTGCTTTTGGCAGGATGATAACAGGTGCAAAGCAAGGCTTTCCAGAGCAAGGCCTGTGGGCATGGCAGGCAGCTAGAGGTTTTTGGACCACCCAGTCTTACTCAAAATGCAGAATGTTCTCTGATTGCAGTAGAGACTTCTGACAGTATTCCTCCTCACCTTGCTGTCTGTGAAATGACAGACTTCAAGGACTACCCCTTTGCCCTTGCCTTTCACACTGAAGGGCCCTTATTCTTTCTCTAACATTGTTCTGGACTTCTCTAGTTCTACTGTGAATTTATTCAGCTATAGAAATCAAGTCCATACATATCTTTCCCAGCCTAAATGCACGAAGGTTTTGAAGAGAGGATAATCTTTTTCTTCTGTTTCTAGTTATCTTCATGTTGAAGCCTCTCATAAGGTCTAACTTGAACATGGCATAAAAGCCATTAATGGTTCAGCTCCAATGGATTGTTTTAGTGTCATCTATAAACACTGCCCTTGACAGCCCTACGGGAGAACCACACTCAGTCACCAGATTGTGGCATTATGTCATTGAAAGCCCTTGTGCCATTGCTCAGGCTGTTTTTCTCTGCTTGCAATGTCTCCCACCACCCTCCTTTCAGTGCGGTATTAAGAAAGAGTGGTTAAAAGCATGGGCTCTGGCGTCAGATAATTATGAACTTAAATTCCAATTCTGCTTGACAAATTTCTTAACCTTAGTCTCCTCACCTGTCAAGTGGGGCTAATCCTAATTATCCCCCAGATGTTCATCATTAAATCAGAGAATGCACATGGAGTGGGGTTCTAATGTCTGGCAAAGAGGAAACACTCAGGAAACAGACACTCTCTCTAACATCTCTGGGCCCAGCTTGGACACCTCTGCTTTCTCCTTTCCTTTATTCTCCTTTAACCAATGCCCCTGTTTCCCCGTCCCCCCCCCCCCCCCGCATTGGTCACTTTCTAACCTGTCTACCCAAACACTTTATTTATTTTAAATATGTTTTTATTGATTTTTTAGAGAGAGAGGAAAGGAGAGAGAGAGAGACACAATGTGAGAGAGAAACATCAAGCAGCTGCCTCTTGCACGCCCCCTACTGGGGATCGAGCCCAAAACGCAGGTATGTGCCCTGACCGGGAATCGAACCGGGGCCTCTCAGTCCACAGGAAGACGCTCAACCCACTGAGCCACAACAGCTGAGCTACCCAAACACTTTATACATAAGTTATGGGATAGTAGTCCAAGATATCAACCATTTTCCTCTCTGCAATTCCCTTTCATGAACTGCCCAGCCCTCTATTCAAACCACCACTCCTTTTGTATCAATACTTCAGAAAAAGGATGTGACAGCAGAAGACACAGAAACCAGGAGACTGTTCCTGGCTTTTTGGTTTCTTCCCTTAGGAGATCAGAAAGAAGTCATGGATTTCACCTGGAGGTGCAACTGCCGATACCTCGGGGGCCAGGCAGATGTAATAAAGGATTGTGGCAGCTGTGGTCTAAGGGCTAACACTGCTCAGCATCAGCCAACTATTGCCATGTAGGACTCTGGGACCACGGCTACCACATCTTCCCCTTTTCGAGAAACTACAAAAATAAAAAATTAGGACTTAAAAAAATGTGAAACTTAATATTGAATTTATTATCACTCATTGCATGTTTTTCTTTCAAATTGCTTTTTCCACACAAATTTATTCAGGAACAAACAGCGGGTTAGAACACGGGAATACAAATACAGACAAGACTGGCATGTGCCCTGTTTCAGAAGCCCCCAGTCTGATGGACAGCAAGACATGAAAAGAGGATATGGTATTGAGTGATATGTCTTATGTTAGAGGGTGATTCTCAAAGTGTGATCACCTGGGAACTTATGACAAATGCAAATTTGCAGGTCTGAGAACAAACTTATCAAATTAAAAAGCTGAGGTTGTTTTAACAAGTTCTCCAGGTGATGTAGGCTAAAGTTGGAGAATCACTTGGACAGCAGGAAGCCAAGAGAAAGCCAACACATCTGAACCAACCCTGACGTCTCTACTATCAAAAAATCACTTCCCAGTCCCTTCCAGACTAGATGCTAAATAGGTTGCTCTCTGCTAACTCACAAGGATGATAGAAAAGTATATCTGTCTCTATGTGAATTGTAAGATTCTCAAGAGCAGGAGCTGATTCTTGTTTTCTTTCCTTTCCCTTCTTACTTTTAGAAATCAGCACAATGCTTAGAAGATTCAGGCATTAAAATGTACTTGAAGTAGCTAATTCAGAAATTAGACTAACCTGGTGCAATTCATGAGAAATTGGCAAATGTATATTTAACAAATTTTTGGAACTTACTGTAGTAAAACATACATCAAGTTTACCACTTTAATCATTTTAAGTGTACAGGTCAGTGGCTGTTAAGTATATTCACATGGTGGTGCAACCATCGCGACCATCCACAACCAGAACTTTTGCACCTTCCTAAACTGCAACTCCTCACACGTTAAACAACTGTTGGTATCTTTGGCTTTGTTTTTCCTAGTGGGATTTTCCCCCCCACTGATTTGTATGAGCTCATTTTAAATGAGGAATACCAAGCTTTTGTCTTTTGTCAACTTGTGTTTTTAAAAATCTCTATTCACGGTGATTTTTAAAAATCTGTTCAGAAAATTAAAAATTTTTCATGGAATTATAAAACTACAATTAGAATGATGTTACCAAATCTATGAATATTTCCCCTTACAATTTCTATGTTGCCATCCTTGAAGACCCTCATCACCACAATGTTATGAATATATTCACTTGCATTTTCTTCTAAAGTTTTGTTAACGTTTAAATATTTCATCCATATAGGATTTACTTATGTTTTTTCTAAATGGCTAATCAGCTGTTGCTTCATCACTTATTGGAGAATCCATCTTTCCCCTACTGATTTAAAATAATCACCTTTTCGCCTGGCTGGTGTGGCTCAGTGGACTGAGTGTGGACCCATGGACTGAGGTCCCAGTTCCATTCCCCCTCAGGACAAACGCCTGGGTTTCGGGCTTGATCCCCAGTAGGGGAAGTGCAGGAGGCAGCCAATGGATGTTTCTCTCTCTCCCTTCCTCTAAAAAATCAGTAAAAATTTACTTTAAAAAAGAAAATAAAATGTCACCTTTCCATACTAAATTTCACCATGTGTTGATATTTATTCCTGGACCTTACCGCCAGTCCTTTCAGAATTTAACAGTCTTAATTAGTGTCCTGTTGTGCTCTACTTTCAAGTTAGTTAATACCTCCTCACTTTATGGTCATTTTCTTTACTTTTTTTGTGTGGTCATTTTAATAGTTGTATAATATTCTATCACATGCATGCACCATATTTTGTTAACCAGTCCCCTCCCCTACTACTAGGCATTTGGCAAATTTCCTAATTTTTCCTATAACGTGTCATTTCGGACTGAATTAGAGTTCTTAGTCTCGGTGGCTCAAGTTGCGCAAATTACCCGTTTACCACTTTGCGTAAATTATGTTCAAAATTACAGCCAACGTGCTCTATTGATCTCAATACAGGATAACTGGCACTGAACCTGTCGTCTGGGGTTTAGGATTACCCTGGCGAGACGTCCGAGCGACACCAGGGGGCGTAGTTTCCCAGATTCTGCTCAGCCACATCCGGGTTCCACCGCAGGGTCAGGCCGGGAGCAGGCGGAATCTTTCTGTCGCGCTTTCAATCAACCTGCGCGGCGCGGACCGTTTAGGCCACGCGCACCGCTCCCTACGGGTGCTGCAGTTTGCTTCAGGCGGCGAAGGCTGGTGTGGGGGGCCTTCTGTCGCCTTCTTCCTCCGTCGTGAGCGGCATGGATGTGCTCGCGGAGGAATTTGGGACCCTGACTTCGGAGCAGCTAGCTGCACCAATACCGACTGTAGAGGTAAAGGCCGGGGACGCAGGGAACGGAAGGGGCCGGAGGCGTCCCTAGGAGGCGGTACCCCGAGAGCTCTCGCCGCCGAGCGGGGCGGGCCAGGGCGGGCCGTAGCTTCTGCGCATGTTCAGGACTTTCGCGCATGCTCATATCTCCGCACGGGGCTCCCGCTTTCCCGGGCATCCTCCAGGCCGTGCGGGACGAGCTCTTGGGTCGGGCCCGGTTCAGTGTTCATGTGTGTGGGAAAGATTGGTCCTCGTGTCCACCTTTGAGGGACATAGTCCATCTTCGCGTCCTTACAGAGAACACTGAGGCCGAGGCAGTTCAGGCCTTTTCCGTGAGGTACCACAGCTGTCTGTGGTGGTGAAACCAAATCGTCTCATACCGGGCTCGTCATCTTCCCTTTCAACCTGGAATTCAAGTTTGGACTGCAGTAGTATTTTAAACACCCTGAAAATTTACGTGGAATTCTGTGTAGGGGTTTTCTGGGAAGTAGCCCCATAGCTTTCGACAGATTTTCAGAAGTTAAGGATAATTGCCCTGCAGTGAGCGCTGCCTGATGAAGTCCAGCTGTTGACATAATTTTATTTTCTAGAAAGGCACGTATTGTACCCTCTCTGGGCCTCCATCTTCATTGGCATGGAATGGGGATCTGGAGAAATGAGGCTTGGAAAGATGGGGGTGCGATTTCAGGTAGATAAAAGGTCTGAAGGGGGGGGGAGATCAGGTCCACAACCAAGGCCAGTGTCGAGCAAAGTAGCATTATTGTATTAGGGGAACTGGAAAGTAATGTTGTTAAAGTAATGACATGTTAAGGGTGGAAGTGGAAACAAAATCCGTGTTAGTCAAGGAACTGTCAAACACTCTTAACCAACCTTGGTCGACCATCCAAGAACATTTGCAGCAGATTGGTACAGTAAGCAGAGCAGGTGTTTGGGTCCCGCACAATCTGTCGGAAGAAAACAAAGCTAACCAGTCCACCACATGCAACTTACTGCTTCAGTGGCACAATACAGAAGCGTTTTTTGATCACTTTATCACTGGAGATGAAAAATGGGTCCTCTATGATAATCCAAAATGCAAAGGGCAGTGGCTCTCTCTGAAAGAATCGCCGTGAAGTACAGCTAAGCCAGGTTTACACCCCAAAAAGGCACTTTTGTGTGTTTGGTGGAGTATTCGCGGGGTCGTTCATTTTGAAGTGCTGAAACCTGGACAAACTGAATGCAGACCTTTACTGTGAACAGTTGGATCGAGTAAATCAATCTTTAATTGAAAAGTGCCCAGCGATTGTCACCAGAAAAGGCGTTATTCTGCAACATGATAATGTAAGACCGCAGTGTGCAAGACGAACCCTGGAAAAAAATTAATGAATTGCGGTGGGAGGTATTGCCTCACCCACCATACTCACCCGATATTGCGCCATCGAATTTCCATTTATTCCGATTGCTACATTTTCTAAGTGGCAAAAAATTTGACAATTTGGATGATGTCCAAAATGCCATCTCCAGATAATTTGCTCAAAAACCAATTGATTTTTATCGATCCGGCATTGAAAATTTGCACACTAGATGGCAAAAGGTTGTTGATAACGTGGGTGATTACATCACTGATTAAAAATAAAAACTTGTTAAAAATTTATCTGTTTGAAGTTAATGTAAAAAAAATGACATTACTTTCCGGTCCCCCTAATACATGCGTGGGTGTAGGCATGGGACTCCTTAAAAGAGTTCCACATCGGAATCCCTTTGTTCTTTGGGTTTTATGGTTGCAAACTACAGAAACTAAAAAAAACTACATTAAAAAAAAACTCACATTCTCTTGGCACCGCGTAATTGGTGTCTGGGTTGGTACCAGTTGTCTCAGAGGTAAGGAGTCTGTTCCAGCAGAGGTCAGGGCCATCATTAATCTCTTCCTTCTCATGGTTTCTCTGAGTTTCCCAAGGCCTTCATTAACCCCTTATCTTTATAGTTTTCTTTGGGTTTCTCAAGGCCCTTATGTTTACAAAAAAGAAACTGCCAGGGTGTGTACGTGCAGTAACTGAGGGTCAGAATGGAGTTTAATTTTGTTAAAACATTATTAACCCTTTCAGTAGAGAGAACCGGGCACTTGAAATCTGGTCGTTTTTGAGGAACTAAAGTAAGTACTAGAGTGAAGGAGAGGAGAGGAGAGATGAAGGATAGATACAGGTCCTGGTTGTGAAAGGTTTTGTTAGACATCTGAAGGAGCAAGGCAATGCGATCAAAGGGTTTAAGCAGGAAAGTGACATGATCAGTGAATTTTTGGATCATAAGAACCTCTTTATAATCATTTGGTTGATTAAGGAGATCAAGTTACTATCATCAACCCATCAGATCCAATCTGAGTGCCTGCAAAATGCACTGCTGATCATCATCAGGCAGTACTGGATTTTGGCTCTTGAAGAGTTAATATTAAGAGCCAGCATTTACTGAGTACTTACTATGTGCCAGGCTCTGTGTAAATCTAACATGTGTTGTTTAATTCTCTGAAATAAGTACCATTTCCACTACGTTTTGCCAGTGAAGATTTTTGAGGCCCAGAGAGGTTAAGTAACCCAGGGTCAGAAGGCTGGTAGGTTTGGCAGTCTCACTCCAGAGTCTTCATCCTTAACTGCTGACTGGACTCCGTCTCCAGAGAGAGCTGCAGGAATAAGCCTAAAGAATTGAAATTTCTTGCTTAATTTGCACAGCTGTGAAGGTACTAAAACTAAATTCTAGTCTTCTGAAGCAGGAATGACAGTTGTTCTTCCTGGCCTCCAGCATCCAGTCCACCATCCATTCCATCTTAAGGGTCCTGCCTACTAAATATACTCAAATCTGAAACGTCAGTCCCACTGTTCCCCACTGTCATCTCTTCCTAGGCTCCTAACTTCTCTCACTCCAATCTCTCTGCTCTGTAGCGAGAGCCATCAGTTTAAACACACAAATATGATCATGTTGCTCTGTCGGTTAAACTTCAATCTCTTCCCATTGCTCTTAGGACAAAATCTAGTGTTTACTATGTTTATAAGGCTTTCCTCAGTCTGGCCACTGATAACTTTTCCAGCCTCTCCTCCTCTCCCCATCACTACCTGCCTCCGCTGAGATATTTCTACGATTCTAATATAGTTCCTTTTGATCTTTCTCTCATTCTTCTTTGTAGATTATATGCAATAAAATACAAGAGTACTGAGGGTTCCTTTATATTAGTTTTGACAGTTATGCATTCTCAAATAACTATCTCCCAATACAAGATACAGAACATTTCCATCACCCCAGAAAGTTCCCTTTTCAGTCTGCCCCCCCCCATCTTTTGATTTCTATCATATAGATTAGTTTTACCTGACTCCCTCCTTTTTTTTTTTAGAGACTTGATTTTAGTGCTTTTTAGGTTCACAGTAAAATTGAGAGGAAGGTACAGAGATTTCCCATGTACCCCTTGCACTCACCTCCCTTTTTTCTTGAAAAAAAATGTTTTTACTTTCTCCAGGTTATCTACTTCCTTCCTTGGCCTCCTTCCTTGTTAGTTTCCTTTGCTAGATCTGCCTTCTGTTTCTCATCTCTAAATATTGGAATGTTCTTTATGTTCTTCATAGAATCCTTCTCCATCTACACTCCTTAGGCAATCTCATCTATTATGTGGCTATAATTCCCATCCATTTTCTGACCTCTTCCTAATTTATATCTCCAGGCTACTCTCTTCCCAAGTTCCAGGCTCATATCTGTTGTCTATTTGACATCTCCACCTGAATGTCTAGTGGATATCTTTTTTTTTTTTCTTTTTTCTTTTCATTCTCTTTTTTTCCCCCCTAGTGGATATTGTAAACTTAGCCCCCAACCAAACTCCTGACAGCCCCTCTACACTTTAAACCTGCTGCTCTGGACAGCATCCCCACTTCCTTATCTCCACAAATGGCAACTCTAAGGTGTCAATCTTGACTCCTCTGTCTCTCAGAGCCTCTGTCTAATCTACTATCAATTCCTACTGGCTTGAACTTCACGTTGTGTCTCCTAGCTAACAGTTTCTCATACCTGTACTGTTATCAGCCTAGAGTATTGCAATAAACTCCTAAATGATCTCCCTGCTTCTAACCTTGTCTATTCTCAACCCAGAAGTTCAATCTGTTCTTTTAACTGATCCAGTTAAAATGACTCACATCATCATGTCACTCTTCTGTTCAGAACCTTCCAATGTTTCTCAGAGTGAAAGTCAAAAGTTTTACAGGTGCTGCAAGGTCTGACATGATTCTTAGGCCCTTATTCAGAAGCAGTGTATTTTCACTTTAGAGTCAGTTCTACTCATTTGTTAGATTTCCCATTAGCAGATTAGATGCCATTCATTAAAAGAGTCTTATCATTTGGGCTACTTACAACCTCAGCAAAGCATAAATAACAAGTCTTAAAACACAAGAAGTGTGGCAGTTTACAGCTATTTAATGTAGAAGGTGAACACCGTGTGTGCCATCCTTCTGCCGCCCTGAGATGAGCTCTAACCATGTACTAGTTGACAGAAAATGGGAGAGAGAAAGAACTCGAGAGACGTGGCTTTCCCACTAGACTCTCTGAAGCGTGCTTTTCCCTTTCTCAAACTGGCAAACCCTCTTACTCAGGAAGTGTCATGAGAATAAAATAAAGTGCTTGGAATCTTTAGTCATCAAGAAGAGATTGGCCCTGGCTGGTTTTCTCAGTGGTTAGAGTATAGGCCTGTGGACCAAAGAAAGAGTCGTGGGTTTGATTCCCAGTCAAGGGCGCGGACCTGGGTTGCAGGTTCGATCCCAACCCTGGTCAGGGTCGTGCGGGAGGCAACCAATCAATGTCTCTCTCTCACATCAGTGTTTCTCTCTCTCTCTCTCTGCCTCCCTCCCTCTTCCCCCCCATCTGAAAATCAATGGAAAAATATCCTTGGGTAAGGATTAAAAAAAAGAGAGATTAGATTCTATTTAAGAAATCTGTAGTATATGTATGTATGTGTATACATATATTTGTATGCATGTATGCATATACATACCTATATGGTTTCCATAAAAGTGGTTACTGTGTAAAAATTGTTTTTTTAGTTTTCATTTACTTTCTTCGCTTATTGTGATAAAGTGAGTCATTTTGGGTACATTAAAATAACATAAAAGTATTGTGATTGTCAGCACACATCCTGATACTCTTATTGTTTGGTTCACAGGAAAAATGGAGGCTGCTTCCAGCATTTTTAAAGGTAATGAACATTTAGTAATAATTAGTTATTTTCAGATGAAAAGTCAAGAAATAAGCCTTTTTTAAGATTAAATTTTTATCACCAGCATTTTTAAACTATATACAACTGTGTACATTGCTAGGTTTGGGAAATACAAAGAATTATAAGGCAACATCCCTGCCTATACAGTACTGTTTGGGGGAGTGGTAAATAATTTTAGAGATAGAAAGTAGTATACATTGTAGCATGGCAGATGAATAATACAAAAGAGTGATGATTCCACAAATGGTCAGAGAGGGTCTCTCTCCCAAATGAGATGAGATATAAACTGCATCTTAAGAGGAAAGGATTGAATTCAGCTGAAAGGTAAGATGCAGAGAGTATGGCTTTATGAAGGTGCTGAAGAGGAGCCTTCACAGAATCTATAGGAAACAGTGGCCCATCTGTTTGGTTGGAATGGATGAATGGAGAGTCAGAGGAACTGCTAAATATAGAATGGTGAATGGCTTCAAATCATTTTTAAAGAGCTTATGCTAAGAAGCAGGGGTTCCACAATGAGACACTACTTGGCACCTACTAGGATGTTATAGTCAGAGAGAAAGATAAGTGTTGATGAGGACATGGAGAAATTGGAACCCTCATGCTCTATTGGTGGGAATGTAAATTTTGCAGCCACTTTGGAAAACAGCCTGACAGTTCTTCAAATGCTTAAACATAGGTTTACCAAATGACCCAGCAATTCTACTCATAGGTATTTACTCAAGAGAAATGAAAACATATGTCTGTGCAAAAACTTGTACACTTGTTCATAGTGACATTACTTATAAAAACCTCGAAGTGGAAGTAATCCGAATGAACATCAACTGAGGGATGGATAAATAAAGTATAGTATATTCATACAATGGAGTATTACTTGGCAATAAAAAGAAATCAACTGCTGTTACATATTACAACATGGATAAATCTTGAAAGCATTGTGCTAAATGAAAGAATGGAGATGAAAAATGAGTAGAATTTTGTCTGACTTAGTTCTGTGTTTTATAGGCTGAAGGGAGAGTACTGGGAGATGATGCAGGGGAAGCTGTCAGGGCTGATCAGATATATGATCATATTTGAAAGCTATTTTAAAGATTTTGGCTGTTTTTCTAACAGCAGTATGAAGCTGTTGAAGACTCTTTAAGTAGAGGAATAACCAGAATGAAATAAAATGGTAATGAGGTCACGGAAAATTTTTTTATTATAAATTTTTTTAAAGTAACTATACATAAACAGAAGAGAAGGGGTGGTATTTATGATTCAAAAAAGAGGAGACAGTTGATGGCACACAGTCCAAGAAGAGATAGCTAACTCAATAGAGGCATAAGACAATGGTTATTTCATTCATTCAGTCAGTCTTTCATTCCTGCATTTAAAATTGGAATTCTCCTTTAATCAGACCACCTTTAAATATATTTGTCTAAGAACAAAAGTGTAAAGATTTTAATACATATCTGAAGGCTGCCAGTACTTTTGGCCCACTGAATCAAGACTTAGAATGTTAGGCTGGGAAGACAACAGTGAAGAGAGACAAGTGTAAATCCCTGTAGATGTGCTTAACTTAATAGCATTTTTTTGGTAAAGATTAAAATTACCTTTAGAATTTTAGTCAGTAATGTGGACTTGTTTCTTTAATACCAGTGGTATAATAACCAGAATGAGGGAGGTTGTAGCCCTCTGTACAATGGTAAGACTGTCACGAATGTCATCAGTGAGTTCAGGGTGCCTCTGTTAAGGGGGAACATTGGATATTGGACCACTTGCAGATGCAGGCCATAGGCTGCTGAATGGTCTGGAAGGCGTGCATATGAGAAATAGTTGAAGGGCCAGCTCAGCTTGGAAGTGAGAACATGAAAGAGAGATGTGATAACTAAATGGATTGTCCTAGAACAGACATTTTCTCCAGAAGAGACTATTAAGTCCAAGGGATGGAAACTTGAGGAAGGTAGACCTCAGATCATTATGAGGTTGAATTTTTTCCCCCAACAATCAGGACTGCTTCAAAAAATGGATGGTTGGTTTGTAAGCCAGTGAAATTCCCAATAAGGAAAGGTAATTAAAGCAAATGTTCTGTGATTATCTATCTGTCAGGAAGGTTCTAGAAGTGTTGAACTAACTGTGTTTGAAGATTAATGTAAAGAAAATGGAACATGTACAGTCCTTCTAAATCTTAAGATTTTGGAGTCTGTGTGTTTATTATTTCACTGTTTTCCATAGCAGCACACAGCGCTATCTGTGTACAGTTATTACTGACTTCTGAGGTGAAAAGGAAGTCACTGCTAGCTGGTATCTGATCTTAGGTTCCCTGAGTTTCACCCTGCTTTCAGTTTCAAATACAAGTATTTTCTTAATAGAGATTCTTATTTTTACCCCCTCTTTCTTCTGTGGAGTGATATGAAAGACCAGTTTGGATGTGCAAAAATCATAAAGTTGCCGGGGCAGGAGAAAGACAAAAAAGTAAATGGGCATTGTTTGAGGGTTGAAGAGATGATATAATGCTATATATATATATATATATATATATATATTTTTTTTTTTTTTTAATTTTTAAATTTTTATTGATTTTTAGAGGAAGAGGAAGGAAGAGGGAGAGAGAGATAGAAACATCGATTGGCTGCCTCCTGCATATCCCCTATTGGGGATCAAGCCCACAATCTGGGCATGTGCCCTGATCAGGAATCGAACCAGCAACCTCTTGGTCCATGGGTCGACGTTCAACCACTGAGCTACACTGGTTCGATTGCTATATTTTTTTTTGAAAATTCAGAGTATGCAGAGAAAATCCTACCTTATTTATTAGCTTATGGGGAATCATTAGGTATATTCAAAAACTCATAGCTTAAATTCCAAAAATGAGGTTGCTTCTCAAGGAGGAAAATTTTAGGATATTCTAATAAGATGGAGGAGAGATGGAATGAAGACACATAAATGTAAAGTTTTTACTAAGTGAAATTGATGGATTTTTATTCTCACTTTGGTTTTGAGAAAAATTTGATCACCTGTGATTAGAGTCTATAATATAATCTGCTAACCTACTTTTGTTGCTAATATACTGTTTCTTCTTTTCTGTTTAGGTGAAAGGCCTTGTAAAACAGCATATAGATTCATTTAACTATTTTATTAATGTAGAGGTAAGCATCAGATCTTATAACTAGGTGTAGCTAAGAATTAATTGGAAGTTAAAGTCTTTCCTAATGCTACTCTTTCCACTGCAGATAAAGAAGATCATGAAAGCCAATGAAAAGGTTACAAGTGATGCTGACCCCATGTGGTACTTAAAGTAAGGAATGAACTACTCTCAGTGGCTCTTTTGGTTATGTCTAACATTTTAAAAAGTGAATGTAGTTGCTATCAAAACTCTTTTTAATCTGTTTAATAAGTTAATTATCAAGTGTTCAGTTTTTAATTGGTAAACTAATTATAACATGTAGCATTATGATTAAGAAGTTACTAGAACTATTAGGTTTTTAATTTTTTTACAAAGAATTTTAGGCTTAATTAAAAATTACAAAAATAGTACAGTGTTCCCATTTTATCCTCCACCCAGCTTCTGCTAATACTAACCTCATACATTACCATAGCAAAGTTAGCAAAACCAGGAAATTAGTATTGATAAAAATACTATCAATAAATCTCTAGATCTTAAAGTTTTCCCACTAATGTCCTTTTTCTGGTCCAGATTTAAATTCAGGACCCCACAGTATGTTTAATTGTCATGCTTCCTTGCTCTCCTCCAGTCTGTGATAGTTCCTTAAACTTTCTTGATCTTTCATGACTTTGACACTTTTGAGGAATTCCAGTCAGTTGTTTTGTAGAAGATCCTTTGATTTGGGTTTGTATGATGTTTATTCATGATTAGATTGGGTTATGCAGTTCTGGCAAGAATACCACAGAAGTGACATTTTGTTCCGTTCTTACTGCATCATTTCAGGGGGTACAGATATCATTATATTTTATTACTGGTGATTTTAACTTTGTTCACATGATTAAGGTGGTATCTTCTAGGTTTCTCCACTCTAAAGTTTCTAGTTTTCCTTTTGTAATAAGTGTCTTATGGGGAGATTCTTTGAGACTATGCAAATATCTTATTTCCCATCATATCTTATTCACGAATTTTAGCATATGTTGGTGGTTTTTACCTATAACAGTTAATGCTGTGGTGTTTACCTAATGTCTCTATTTTCATCATTTCTCCTACATTAGTACTTCTTTCCCTCATTTATCTATAATTTTATTTCTGTCAATATAAACTCATGGATGTTTATTCTGTTGATCATAATCCAGTACTATCATTATTTTATTGCTGAAATTGTCTCAGCTTTGGCCATGGGAAATTCTTTTTTTTTTAATCCTCACCCGAGGACATTTTTGCATTTATCTTCAGACAGAGCAGGAGGGAGAAAGGGAGGAAGAGAGAGAGAGAAACATCCATGCGAGAGAGACACATTTGAGTGGCTGCCACCCACACGACCCCACCCGGAGCCGAGGACAAACTGTAGCTGAGGTACGTGCCCCCAGCGGGAACTGAACCCGGGGCTCTCTGGTCCGCAGGCCGACACTCTAACCACTGAGCCAAACCGGCCAGGGCGGCCATGGGAAATTCTTTAAGTTGGCTCTTATGTACTTTCAACATGCCCCTGTTAATTTTCAACTACCATGAGATGTGATTCATCTGCTATTTTCCCTGTCCCAGCCTAGAATCAACCATTTAAACAGGGAGCCCTGTTTCCTTTTACTGGAGAATAGTATGTAGAAACAAAGATATGGATACTGCAACCTCAGTAGACAGAGCTAGGAAATATATGTATGTATTTATCACATGCACACACACATATCTATGTTTCTATTCCTGTCCATTCTTATATATATTAACAACCATGCATACTGTACCTCCAATTCTAATCCAACTCTTTGGGACACATTCTAACCTTCTCTCCTTTCTTATTTGTAAGTTCTGTGCCTGACAGTGAGAAATCTGACTCTCATTATCTGCATTATATTTACTTACTTTTTCAATCCTGGAATATACATATAGTTGTTTCAGAATTGTTCAATCATACTTCTGTGAGAATAAAATTTACTAACTAGATTACAGGATTTGTATACTGCTTTTTGTCTTTATCTTTATAGTATTCAATTGAAATATTGTTTTCCGAAGTTATTTAGATTAGTTGTTTTCTTTCCCACTTTTTCAGTGCAGTTATGTTTTTCATTTGTAATATGGTATGGTTTGCATTCCGTTTTGGGTTGGTCCCCCCACCTGCTATCCTGGTTGATTTTAATTATGCATTTATTTTTAGGGTATGTGAAACATTATTATAGTTGTAAGAGTTAGATCTATAGAAAAAAGTATATTCAGGATATTGTCACTTCTTTCCTAATTCTTTCACGCTGTTCTCGGGTACTTTCTGTAGGTAACCAATCTCATTAGTTTCTGCTTTCTCCTTCCTATATTTCTTCTGGACAAATGAGCACATATATTTTCCCCCTTATATCCTCTTCTTTCTCACATGAATCATAGAATACTATAGATACTCTTTTGCACTTTGCTTTTTTAATTAAGTCTCATTTTTAGGGAGCTATGTTTCTAGTATTTTTGTGAAGAGATTTACACTATTTTTAAAAAAGATACTCTTATAGTACTTTTCCTCCTTTGTAAAGCTATATGTACTATCACTTTAAGAAGTTCTCCAATTATGATTTTTAATTTGTCACCCTTAGCAAGATAAGCATTTGTCAAAGCATAATCCTATATTTAGGAGGAAACTGTCTTGTTTGTTTATATGTTCTTTGGAGAAATATAGTTGGTAATGGAATAATTTGTTTTCAGATATCTTAATATCTATGTCGGGCTTCCTGATGTTGAAGAAAGCTTCAATGTAACCAGACCAGTGTCTCCTCATGAGGTAATTTTTAATCTTACTTTGAGTTTGTTTGCTTTAACCCAAAGGGTCTGTGCCCTTAATATATACTCTTGAAAGATGATTTAAAAACAGGTAAAAAAACAAAGAACACCTTATGAGACAGATAGCCAAAATAAACAAGCACTTGTATAATAATATACTTTATTAGGAAACAGTTCTGTACTATTTAGGTTATCATTTAATCTTATTAACTTGCACTTATATAACTGTGTCCTATTTATATTGTTTCTGAGCATTTTAGTGGTATCCCCCATCCCCTCTCCAGCCACTTGTGCCTAGCATGGTGCTGTTTTTTGCAGAGGTTACTTGCTTAGCACATTTTTTGAGGGTCAGCAAGCATTGTATTAGAGAGAGGAGACCAAGGACTAGGAGCTCATGAAGAGATGGATGAGAAGAAATTTAAGTACCAGAATTTTAACAGAGATGTAGACAGAGGGTCATAGAACAGGCCTGTTTATTGGCTTTTAACAAATACTAGGCTTCTTTTCAAATTCTTTCACTTAGTATTCAGAATTGGTAATTGATTCTGAATAAATTGATTTTTGGGAATAAAATGATTTTTGTAGATTTATCTGGTTTGTATTAATGTAAAGCTAAAATAGCAATTACAGAACATTGCACAGGAATCTTTTATTAAACACCAATTAAGGTATTAGATTGTATGGTTATTGTCTAAGTAAGGTTAAACAGAAAGCGTGGACAAGTAACCAGACATTTTACATAGATAAATTTTGGTATTACTTAATCATCAGGTATTGATTGAACATTTATTTTGTGTTTCAACATTGAAAGATACAAAAGAAATGAGACACATATCCTTCCTCAAGGAGTTCATGGTCTTGTGGAAAGATTAAAATAACAAAACACGTGAAACAGAGACCCCAGGGTTTGCACACTTTGAATGTCTGGAAGGATCACGTAGGTAAGGTAAATATGTGAAGTTGTAGTGAGTAGGGAGTGGTGAGGACTGTGGGATATTGGAAAGTGTGTGCCCCAGTTTTACTTTCCCCACCTCCCATTCCCTTTTGCTAGAACTTTCCAATTTTTCAAGAACTAGGCAGCCATTTAGCACTTTCTAAGTCATCTAAACTATATCACTGAGTTCGGAGAAAGGAGAAGACAGAGTAATTTAAAGTAGTTCAAGAAGGCTAAGGCTACAATTGACATTATAATTATTCTTTCTGATGTTGAAAATCATATAGGTATTATTGCAATTAGAGAGAGAGGGTACGAAGATTTCTTGGAGAGATTTTGACTTTTGGAGAGGTGGGGAGAGTGGGTAGGCAGTCATGGGACCCATAGCAGAACTGGTGGGGTGCAGATACTGCAGATTTCACCAGCACAGTCCTAATTCTGCGATAAGAGAGAGGTTGAGGGGGTCAGAGAAGGCCCATGGAGGTAGTTTGGGAGCCTACGAATTGGGTCCCAATTTTTACCACATCTGTTGAATTTTATTTCCATTTGAGGGGATAAGTTTGTTAAAATCCACAAATGCTTGCCTGTCATGGACATTACATTAGTTTTATTAGTAAAAATGAGATAATATTTATATAGGACTCTTACCAGGCACCATTTTTAAAATTTATACTTATACTCTTGGAAAAAAAAATAGTTTAAACTTTTTAAACTATACTGTGTATGTGTGTGTGTATGTGTGTGTGTGTGTATGGACTTAGTTATCATTATACTGGTTAACTGTTTTGGATAATCCAGCTACAAAGGTGTAGGAGCAGACTGGTGATGGCATCAGATCAGTGAGAAGAAAACCAGTACCAGATTTATTGTTCCATTTCTGGGCTGGCAGGGGCGGAGGTGCTGTGGTGATGTCTAGATCTATAGCTGGCATCACTCCCCTCGAGGAGAAGGTAGGCTCATAACTCCCAGTGCCCTAAGGTAGCACATGTAACAGCTCAGTATTCCATGGACAGATCCAAATTCAACACGAGCCATACCTCTAGTACTAGAGAAGGAGCTCTTTGGGACTGTCAGGACCCTTTCTTTTCCAGAGAGGAGGAGCAGTGACTGTCTGAATCTATTTTATAGTGCCGTCTGCGGGACATGACATACTCTGCCCCCATTACAGTGGATATTGAATATACCCGAGGCAGCCAGAGGATCATCCGCAATGCTTTACCCATTGGCAGGTGAGAAATGATGTTGGTATTAGAGCTACACTACTTGCATTCCAGCCCTGTGAGGTGACCTTGAGCAACTAAAGTTCTCTTTGCCCCATTTCTTCATCTGAAAAATGTGGAAAGTGGTGCCTAGTTCATGGCTTGTTTTCTGGATCTAGTGAGTCAGTAGATATAAAGCATTTAAGCATTGTCCAGCACATAGTTGTGGTTGTTATTATTTTTTAAATTTTGAAATATTTTCTATAAAGTTAAGGAAAATTCTTCCATCTCCTTCTGTAACTCCAGGCTGTTAGGGAAACATTAGGTAAGATAGCATTTCAGCGAACTCTCTGGACTGGTCTTCTTGGTGGGTTCGTGTATAGTTTAAGTTTGAGTTTTCTGGCAGTTTAACTGTTTCCCATATAGCAGTATTTAAGGGAGAAGTTACTTGTTTACCCAGAACAAATTTGGAAATGATAGCTAGCATTTTTGCAGTCTGCATGTCCTGTAGAAATGGACAAAACCCACAATAATAATAATAATAATAGTGGTTATTAATGATGTTGGACTTTAAATTTAGCCCAGATAATTCCCATTTAAGTGTTTTTCCTCCTTCAGAAGTGCTAAGAGCTTAATAAACAATCCATTAGTTCAACAAATATGCATCAACTTCCCATTATTTGTCATGCACTATGCTGGGTGCTCAGGTAAACAGAAAGATACCTATGATACAGCTCCTATCCGCTGTACTCAGGCTACATAAGTATGGCCTCATTTGGTAAGTATTATGATAGAGAAGTGCAGAGTACTGTAGAAACAAATCCTTCCCCTATACTTCTCCTACAGGAAGGGGCTATTTGTATTATTTTTATCTTCATTCTTTAGTAAGGAAAGTAAGTAGGGATATTAAAAAATTAATCTTTGTTTTAGGAGAACTGTTTATCATTGTTAATATAAGAGCTTCTTTCTTTCTTATTAATATATAGGAACCACATTTGTGTCCAGTTAAATCTTGGACCGTTGCTAAATTATTATCCAGATTAAAATTGTAAAGGAAAGATTGAGATAGGAGCAAAACATAAGTAGTTAATAAGATTTAGGGTTTAGATCCTGGTTAAAGAGGAGGCAGGGCAGGGCATGCATGTAACTAGTGTTTGTTGAATACCTAGTATGTGCCAGCTACTGTGATAGGTGATTTCATTGATTAGCCCTACATTCATAAAACTGACCTCTCTTAATTAAGAGTGCTTATATGTACCATGCATTATCCAAATGACATGCAGTATCTCATTTGTTTTTGTTTGTTTTTTTAGCCAAAAAGATTTAGTTTAATCCAAATAATATTTGTACTTGATAACAAATCAAACAGTGCATAAGAACATTTGGTACAAAGCAATAACCTTCCTCCCTACCCTACCTAACTCCTAGTCCCATTCCCAACCTTTTTTGGTGGTTATTACATCCATAACTATAAATGCTATGCTTATACCTTTATATCTTGATACATCACCTTTAGAACCTATTTATTGACTCCTAATATGAAAGATGTGAATTAGCTTTATCTATACTTTCTCCCTTCTTTCTCCAAATTTTGTTTCTTTTGGTTACTGCGGTAATTATAATATTCTTGTATTTAGTATTTTGATCTCCCTTTATGTAAAATTTGGATATTTCTAGCCCTACTTTCCCATTATAGTTTTTTTTTTTTTAACTTATGAGTTCCTTAGAAGACTTAAAATTTCCAAATTGGTGTTTTACATCAATTTTTGAAACTTTGTGGAGACTAATTTATTTTCATATAATTCCATGTGTGTTTGAAAGCAAGAGGTATTCTCTAGTTGTTTTGTATCATAGTTTATGTTTTTCCTTTATATCAAGCTTGGTGATTGTCTTATTTAGATGTTACATATCTTCACTGATTTTTTGTTTGTCCTTTCTATTACTAGGACAGATGTATTAAAAATCTTCCACTGCATTGGTGGATTTTTCAAAATTTTCCTACGTTTTTGTGTTTTGCCTTTTGAAGTTATATTAGGTTCATGGAAGTTTAGAATTTTTAGGTCTTCTGGTGAATTGAACGAACCTTTTATTATTATGCACTTATTTTATCTCTTATAATATTTTTTGCCTTATAATTTATTTTGTCTGCTCTTACTGTAGCCACATCTGCTTTCTTTTGGTTATTTTTCTGGTATCAGTTTTTTAAATAATTTTCTTTTTAATCTCTATGTCCTTAAGTATATTTGAAGTAAACTGTATATGGCTAGATTTTTTTTTTAAAAGTTCCCAAGAGTCCGGCCGGTGTGGCTCAGTGGTTGAGTGTTGACCCGTGCACCAAGAGGTCTCCGGTTCAATTCCTAGTCAGGACACATGCCCAGGTTGTGGGCCTGATCCCCAGTGGGGGGCATGCAGGGGACGGCCAGTCGATGTTCTCTCTCATCAATGTTTCTATCTCTCTCTCCTTCTTCCTTCCTCTCTCTCTAAAATCAATAAAGGAAAAATAAATAAATAAATAAAAAGTTACCACTAACATTTATTATGTTAGTGGACTACATTATTATATATTATGATATATTTGGATATATTTCTGTCAACTTATTTTGTACTTTTAATCTGTCTAGCTTTTTATATGTTTCGGTTTTTCTTTTCTCTTTTTACCTTTTGGAATAATGGAAGTTTTTGTTTGTTTGTTTGTTTGTTTGTTTTTCCTTACCCTCTTCCAACTGATGAAAGTCAGGTAAAATATTTCTGATTGTTTGTGTTTACTTCAGAAATTTTGAAATACATACTTAAAAGTTTGAAAAGAATATCTTTATTCTCCTCCAGGTAAGAACAAAGACTTTATAACCCTCTGGACTTATGTGCTTTTTTGTGTGCCAAATTTTAGTCCTATTTTGTTTTTTTTTTTTTGTTTTTTTTTTTTTGGTGAATCCTCACTTGATATTTTTTCATTGATTTTTAGATAGAGTGGAAGGGAGGGAGGGAGGGAGAGAGAGAAGGATGAGGGAGGAAGGGAGAAAAAGGGGAAGATAAAGAGAAACCTTCATGTGAGAGAGATACATTGACTGGTTGCCTCCCGCACAACCCTGACCAGGGCTGGGAATCAAACCTGCAACCCAGGTACATCAAATCCGCAACCCTTCAATCCTCAGGCCGAAGCTCTAACCGCTGAGCCAAACCAGCTAGGGCCTATCTTGTTTTTTTTTTTTTAACTGATAAATCAGAAACTTCTATTACTGTCGTATAGTTACTATTTGGTTAGACTTACATTATTTACCATTTTCTTTGCTCACCATACATTTTTGCATGTTAGACTTTTATTCCACATTTTTTTTTGTCATCCTGAAGTATAATCTCTTAAAAATTGTTGAAGTGAGGGTGTATTAGTGGTAACTACTCTCAGTTTTTGACTGAAAATATCTTTATATTGACCTCATTCTGAATGATGACTTAACAGAATGCACAAATCTAAGTTGACAGTTATTTTCTCTCAGCACTTTGCACAAACATATCACACCACTGTCATCTATTAATTGCAAGTCTGAAGTTATCTGTCCTTTTGTCATCCTTCCCTTTTTGGTAACTTGCCTTGTTTTCTAGCTGGGTTTTAAATCTTCTCTTTGGCCAGGCCAGTGTGGCTCAGTGGATTGAGTATCGTCCCATGGACTGAGAGGTCCCGGTTCAATTCCTGGTCAGGATACATGCCCAGGTTGCAAGCTCAATCCCCAGTAGGGGGCGTGCAGGAGGCAGCTGATTGATGTTTCTCTCTTACATTGATGTCTCTATCTCTCTCTCCCTTTCCAACTTTGTTCTTCTTTCTCAAGATTGCTGTGGCTATTTGGGGTCTTTTTTGGTTCCATATACATTTTTGGAAAATTTGTTCTAGATCCATTGGTATTTTAATAGGGATTGCGTTGAATCTATACCTCTATTTATTTTTTCAATGTCCTATAGTTTTCCGAGTAGAGGTCTTTTACCTCCTTGGTTAAATTTATTTCTAGGTATCATAATTTTTTTTTGTTGAAATGGTAAAGGGATTGTTTTTTTAGTTTCCCTTTCTGAGAGTTCATTATTGGTGTATAAAAATGCCATTGATTTCTGGGTGTTAATTTTGTATCCTGCTGCTTTGCTGAATTCATTTATTAAATCTAGTAGTATTTCTTTAGGGTTTTCTATATGTGATATCATATCATCTGCAAATAATGACAATTTTACTTCCTCTTTTCCATGTTGGATGCCTTTTATATTTTCTTGTCTGATTGCCATGGATAGGACTTCCAGTCTATGTCCAATAAGAGTGATAAAAACAGACATCCCTATCTTGTTGTTCTTAAGGAAAATGCTTTTAGTTTTCGTCCATTGAATATGATGTTGGCTGTAGGTTTGTCATATATGGCCTTTATTATGTTAAGGTATGATTTCTCTGTTCCCACTTTCTTGAGAGTTTTTTTAATCAAAAATGGGTGCTGGATTTTGTCAAATGCTTTTTCTGCATCTGTTGATATGATCATTTATCCTTTCTTTTGTTTGTGATGTGTCACATTTATTGATTTGTATATATTGTACCAGCCTTGCATCCCTGGAATAAATCCCACTTGGTCATGGTGTATGATCTTTTTAATGTATTGCTGGATCCGATTTGCTAATATTTTGTTGAGGATTTAGCATCACTGTTCATCAGGAATATTGGCCTGTATGTAGTTTTCTTTTTTTGTAGTGTCTTTATTTGGTTTTGGAATTAGGATATTGTTGAACTCATAAATAGAGCTTGGAAGTGTTCCTTCTTCTTGGATTTTTTGGAATAGATTGAGGAGGATTGGTGTTAGTTCTTCTGTGAATGTTTGGAAAAACTTCCCTGTGAAGCCTTCTGGTCCAGGACTTTTGTTTGCTGGGAGTCTTTTTATTTCTGCTTCAATTTCATTGGTTATTATTGGTCTGTTCAGGTTTTCTGAATCTTTCTGATTGAATTTTGGAAGACTGCATATTTCTAGGAATTTGATCATTTCACTGAGGTTGTCTAATTTGTTGGCATATAGTTGTTCATAGTATTTTGTTGCAATCATTTGTATTTCTGTGGTGTCAGTTGTTACTTCAGTGCTTTCATTTCTGATTTTATTTATTTGGGTCCTTGCTTTTTGTTTCTTTTTTTCCTCCCTCTGTCTCTGTTTCTTGATGAGTCTGGCTAAAGGTTCATCCATCTTGTTTATCTTTTCTGAGAGCCAGCTCTTGGTTTCATTGATTTTTGTATTGTTTTTTCTTAGTCTCTATGTCATTTATTTCCACTTTGATCTTTATTATTTCCTTCCTTCTACTTACTCTGGGCTTTTTTGGTTGTTCTCTTTCTAGTTCTTTTAATTGTAGGGTTAGATCGTTTATTTGAAATATTTTGTTTTTTAAGGTAGGGTTGTAATGCTATGAACTTCCCTCTCAGGACTGCATTTGCCATGTCCCATAGATTTGGGGTTTTTGTGTGCTCATTTTCATAAAGTTTTTTATTTCTTCTTTGATCTCATTGGTAACCCATTCATTGTTCAATAACATGCTGTTTAGCCTCCATGTGTTTGAATGTTTTTGAATGTTTTTATTGCAGTTGATTTCTAGTCTCATGCCATTGTGATCCAAGAAGATGCTTGATATGATTTCAGTGTTCTTGAACTTGTTAAGACTTATTTTGTGTTCTAACATGTGGTCTATCTTTGAGAATGTTCCATGTGCACTTGAGAAGGATGTATATTCTGCAGCTTTGGGATAAAATGATCTGTAAATGTCAGTTAAATCCATCTGATCTAGTGTGTCGTTTCAGGTCACTTTTTCCTTATTGATTTTTTTTTTTTTTGTTATGTGCCCTTAGTGGGAACCGAACCCGGGTCTCTCTGGTCCTCGGGCCAACACTCTAACTGCCGAGCCAAACCAGCCAGGGCTCCTTGTTGATTTTTTTGTCTGGAAGACCTATCCAGTGATGTCGGTGGGGTATTAAAGTTCTCTACTATGACTGTATTGATGTTGGTTTCTTCCTTAAAGTATTCCAAGAGTTTTATTATATATTTAGGTTCTCCTATATTGTGTACATATATGTTTATTAGAGTTATGTCCTCTTGTTAGATTGATCCTTTTAGTATTATGTAGTGATCTTCTTTTTCTATTGTCATGGACTTTGTTTTGAAGTCTGTTTTGTCTGATATATTACTGATATGTATTACTACCCCAACTTTTTTTTGTTTCCATTTGCATGGAAGTATTTTTCCCATCCCTTCTCTTTCAGTCTGTGTGTATACGTTGTTCTGAGGTGGGTCTCTTTAGACATCATATATATATATACACACACACATATATATATACACACACATACATATATGTGTATATATATAAAATCATGAGCTATATACATATATGTATATTATGTTTTCTTATCCATTCATCTACTCTGTGTCTTTTGATTGGAGCATTTTATCCATTTACATTTAAGGTTATTATTGACAGGTACTTACTTATTGCCCCTTATATTCTTTATGCCTATGTTCCTCTCTTTCTTCTTCTTCTTGCAGCAGTCTCTTTAACATTTCTGGCAATGCTAGTTTGGTGGTAATAAACTCCTTTAGCTTTTTGTGTGTGTCTGGTAAGCTCTTTATTTCACCTTCAATTTTGAATGATAGCCTTGTTGGATAGAGTAGTCTTGGTTTCAGTTCCTTGCTTTTCATTACTTTGAATACTTCATGCCATTCCCTTCTGGCCTATTGTATTTCTGTTGAGAAATTAGCTGACAGCTTTATGGGAGCTCCTTGTAGGTAATTGTCTGTCTCTCTCTTGCTCCCCTTAAGATTCTCTCTTTATCTTTAACATCTGCCATTTTAATTATGATGTGTCTTGGTGTGGGTCTCTTTGGGTTCGTCTTCATTGGCACTCTTTTTGCTTCCTGAACTTGTGTGACTTTTTCCTTCACCAGGTTGGGGAAGTTTTCTGTCATTATTTCTTCAGACAGGTTCTCTATCCCTTGCTCACTTTATCCTCCCTATGGTATCCCTATGATGCAAATGCTCTTTCATTTCATGTTGTCCCAAAGTTCCTTTAACTGTCCTCATGCTTCTTAAGTATTTTTTCTGCTCTGATTGAGTGATTATTCTTCTACCTTGTCTTCTAATTTGCTGATTTGATCCTTTGCTTCTTTTAACCTACTGTTAATTCCTTCCAGTGTATTCTTTATTTCAGCTATGTCAGTCTTCATTTCTCACTGGTTGTTTTTCATGGTTTCTATATCCTTTTTCATGCCATTGAGCATTCTAAAAATCACTACTTTATACTTTGTTTCTGATAAATTGCTTGCCTCTATTTCATTTAGCTCTTTTTCTGGAGATTCCTCCTGTTCTTTCATTTGGGGCTTGTTTCTTTGTTTCTTCATTTGTGTAGTTTTTGTGTGTGTGTTTGTTTCTGTATATTGGATAAGATTGTTAAGCTTCCAGTCTTGGTGAAGTGGGACCCAGTGATGTAGTCTCCTTGATCTTCTGAGCTGGGTGTTCTGGGAATGTCCCTTGTGTGGGTTATGTGGGCCCTCCTGTTGTATTTGGGTCCTGATTGCTGTTGTCTGTTCATGGGTGGGCTCAGCCCTCAGGCTTGCTGACTGTGAGGCTGAACCCTAACCATGTCGTGATGTGCTGACAGAATGAATCAAGACAAAACAAGACCAAACCTAAAACAACATGAAAAACAAAACAGAACAACAACAAAAAGAACTAAGAAAGAAAAAGAAAAGAAAAAAAAGAATACTAAAAGATATAAGACCAAAAGAAGTAGAGGAGGAAAAAAAAAGAACCAAGAAAAGAGGATATGAAATAAAAGAAGGAAGAGAAAATAAGTAGAATAAGATTAAAGAGAAAAGAAAAAATATAAATGAAATAATAAGAATAATAATTTAAAAAACTAATAATGAATAAATTAAAATGAAAAACAGGAAAAAAGAACAAAAAAATAAAATAATTCAAAATTTTTTAATAAAGGGAAAGAGAAAAAATAGAATAAACGGAAAAGAAGAAATAAGAGATATGAAAGAAAAACAGTCTTTGCATTTGCTATTTGTGGAGCTTGCTGGAATTTGCTCTGATGTTGTTGACTCAGGTCCCATGGTGTATCAGTCCGGGCCTCCCAGGAGGTTTTCTGGCATAAGCCAATGTTAGTTATTGTCCCTTCCTGGCCCTGTACAGCCTGACTGAAGCATGGCAGGGCAGAGCCCCAAGTAGTCTGGTGGGCAGAGCCTCCGGTTAGCCCAGAGGCTGTGTCTGCCTTGGGTCTTGCACCTTGAATATCCCTGTTCTGAGCTACTCTCCCTTATTCCATGGAGCTGGGCTTTGTGGGGATATCTGCGTCCTGGCCAGGATGGTTTAGACAGACTCTCGCTGGAGGTAGTGCCCATAGCTTTTAGTGGCGGAGTGGCTACTTCTTCTCCTTCCAATGCTTCAGGTCTGCCTGGCTTGCTGGCACCCCCTTACCATCACCACAAACAGGAGTGGATAAAAAATAAATACATCATCCCCAGCTGGCATTTTACTTCTTTCGGTGCATCTTGCCCTGGTGGTTGGGGCATCTGCCCAGTCTCCTACTAGGCCAAATGTCCGAGTTCCTCACACTGCCACTCCCAGCTGCTCAGGTGCAGATTTCCAGCCCAGAGCTGTTTCCCATTGCCTCGGGTCATTGCAGGGTGGGGCAGGACCATTTCTCTTTCCCTGGCCACACTGTTTAGCCTCCACCCCGCTCTCCACCAGAATTTCTTCCAGAGAATAGAGTCCGTCAGATTCACTGCTTGGTGTGCGGGTCAGACCCCTCACCTGTCTCTGAGTTCTGCCACATGGCCCCTCCCACAGGCACAGATCAGGGTGAACATTCCAGGCAGGATAATAGTGGGTCGTCTGTGCTATTCCTTCTGGTGAGTCTCAGCCTCGGGCTTCTGCCGCTATGCTCCTGCCACAGCCTCTGCAGCCAGCTCTGTCCTGGCCACCTCTCTCCACCCTCTGTGCTCCTGGCTTCTTGGCCAAGCTGCAGCCTCCTAAGTCTTTGTCTGGCTCGTGGTTCCAGCAGCAGTGCCCAGGGCTGGGGAGACAACAGCCCCCTCCCCGGCAAATACCACAGTCCCTTGTCCCTGACTCCTGGCAGTGGGGTCACACAGCTCAGCCTGGTGTGGAGGGCAGTGGAGGCGAGGCTCAACCCTGTGTGGCAGCTGCTCCTGGCGGCTTGTTCCTAAGTAGGATTTAAAAAATATTTTTTTTATTGATTTTTAGAGAGAGGAAGGGAGAGAGAGAGAGATAGAAACATCGATGAGAGAGACATCAATTGGCTGCCTCCTGCAATCTACCCCTACTGGGGATTAGGCCCACAACCTGGGCATGTGCCCTAACTGGGAATTGAACTGGTGACCTCTTGGTCCATGGGTCAGTGCTCAACCACTGAGCCACACCGGCTGGGCCCAAGTAGGATTTTTTAAATCTCACAAAATGGTGCATGCTGCAAACCTGCCTACCAAGAAGCACTGGGGCCCCAGACATGTCAGCAGTGGTGGCAGTTCCTCCGCCAGGATAGCCTGAACCACCTACCCCTGAGTCCCTGCACAGACACTCACACACATATACGCATGCACACTAGCCCTCGCACACGCTTACTTACCCACACCCAGTGACAATCTTTATGTGATATTTTCTTTTGTTTTGTTTTGAACAGAATGCCCATAATGCTCCGTAGTTCAAACTGTGTTCTTACAGGGAAAACGCCAGCAGAATTTGCCAAATTGAATGAATGTCCTTTAGATCCAGGTATGTATGAGTCCTTGGATACCCCCCACTTCCTTTGTCATTTTGTTGCTGGTTTTTTGTTTTGTTTTTTTAAATATTTTTCCTTAAAACCATACCACCTTTCTTCTCTATAGTGAACTATGATAAAACTTTGTTCACGAAACGACCAGAAATTTGGTTCCAACTTATTCTATTAATCTATATTTCTAAAAGATATACTATTTCCTCTTTTATTTCAGGTTTAAAACTATAATACCCCAAGTTCTGATTCATTGCTATGATTTGTTAGCCTTTTCTTTGTCTCTTTGCTCAGTGGTAAGGCTCTTTTGTTGTACTTAAGGATTCAAAAATAATCTCACAAAGTTACTTGTCTAGCTGGTCTGAAAAGACTCAAACATCTAATTTCAGATTGTTTTAAATAGAGTAAAGGGGCAACAAATAAGTCTTCTGTTCAGATTTTTAAAAATGGCATTTTTGTACCTGTTTTTAGGAAGTTTTTAAAATAAAGTTTCAAGCTTAGCACTTAACAGAAAGTTTCTCTTAATTCCTTAAGTCATATTTCACACTAATTTAATTTATAGTTGCTTTAATCTACTTCCATTAAAATTGCATTGATGTGGAGACCCAGGTTTTAGAAAGAGGTTAACAAAGAATGTGACTTTTAGACTATTAACAAAATGTTGCATAAATCAAGTATATTGCCCTGTTTTTACTTATATTCTGAAAGTAAAATAAGTCTCACTTTATCCTATTCTGAATTGTGTGCAAAAATGCATATTAAAATGTGTTTTTTTTTTGTTTGTTTTTTTTATCCTCACCTGAGGACATTTCCTCATTTTTTGTTCAGATAGAGTGGGAGGGAGAGAGAGGAAGAGAGAGAGAGAAAGAAACATCGATGTGAAAGGGACACATCGAGTGGCTGCCACCCGCACGACCAACCAGGGCCGGGGACAAACTGCAACCGAGGCACATGCCCTTAGCGGGAACCGAACCCAGGTCTCTCTGTACCGCAGGCCGACGCTCTAACCGCTGAGCCAAACCGGCCAGGGCTAAAATGTTTTATGAGTTTTATTGAGTATAGAATATTACAGAAACTTAGTCTACCATTATACTGATTTTTTAGAAACTTAGAGCAAATTTCTGTTTATATTGAAGATTGTCAGTTATTTTTCTGCTTAAGAAATTCAAAGACTAATTTATTTAACATAATTGTTTTTATTCACCTCTTACATATGTCAGGTGCTGGTGATACATAGACCACTAAGATACATTTCCTATCAAGAAGTTTATTGTGCTTCATCTGTATAAAATCATGTGCTGGCACTATCATTAATTTATAAAGCAAATCAGCAAACTTCTTTGAATTAAGTGATGGCCAGTGCCATGAAGCAATGGAAGAGTAATCTCTAATTCAGGAGATCACTAAATCACACTGTTTGAAGAATAGATGATGAAACTTGTTTCCTTCGGGCAGGTGGCTACTTCATTGTTAAAGGAGTGGAAAAAGTTATTCTTATCCAAGAGCAGCTGTCTAAGAACAGGATTATTGTGGAGGCTGACAGAAAAGGGGCAGTTGGTGCTTCAGTAACCAGGTATGGAAAGCAGAGATGGTGTTCTTAAGAAATGTTGATAATTCCATTAATATCAGATAGCTGTCTTTTGATACATAGATACGTAGTTATTTCTCTCTGATAATGGTCAGTGAAATATTTAAACTATCTGTATTCAATTTATTGTGTAAAACTGTGATGAAAGTGTGCGACATTATTTTAAAGGCCACTAGTTACTTTAAGTTGAATTTTATGCTAATTTGTAATATTAAAGGAACTTTAAAAAAAGAAAGGAAAAGCATGTAGTTTTTCATGTTCCTTTTCAGTTTTTGATCATTTTTGATCATTTTCCATATGTATTCCGAATTATTATTTATTACTGATTATTTCTGTTGAAATAATCAGAGACTATTTTACACTTAATATTTAATGAATTATTTCATGGACTTAACATCTTATTTTTAGTTTTTCAGATCAGTCTCTTTCATACTATAGTTTTTCTTCTAACAAACTGTATTGAATTTTTTAACTCAGAGTTTGTGCATTTTTCTTTCTGATAGAGAGACAACTAACAATAGTGGCTATTTATTGAGCAGTTATTACTAGGAGGCAAGCAGTATCCTAGGTGCTTTACATATATTATTTGTCAGCTCAGTCCTCCAAGATAAGTGCTATTATCTCTAATTTGCAGCTTAGTAACAGGCCTTGAGTGCAGGGTCACATCGGTCATCAGAGGTAGACAGCGTTTGAACCCAGATCTAATAATTCTACAATCCATATCTTCCCACTGTGTGTAGGTTTTGGAACCAGGGAAATCAGGATTTGAATCCAAAAGTTTTTGTTTACTAGCTATGAGGTACTTGGGTGAACAGTTACTTAGTTTCTGTAAGCCTTGGTTGGTTTCCTCATATGTGATTTGGAGGCAACACTTCAAAGTAAGTGTTATTATGTAGGAGATTAGAGCTAATATAAGTGGATTGGGTAACAGTGCATAATATGTAGCAGGTGATCAGTACGTGTTACTATTATCTATGAATAAAGTGTTGAAGTATCTTTCAATCCACTGGGAATTTTATAGTGAATAGAGATATTAATAGAAGGAGATTTCCTTAGTTTTTTTTTTATTGGCTTCACTGTATACCAAGACTTTAGGTATGTTTTATTGGATTATTAGTATATAAATACATTTCTTCATAGTTTTCAAATTATGTTACAGGCTCATTTTGAGATTTTTCTCTTCAAATGTATAAAATTGATTATGAATATATTCCCCACACTGGATACAAGGAGTTCAGGTGAAATCAAAGTGAAGTAGGTCAAAATGAATTGGTGATTGCCACTCATTCACCCACAAAACTTCCATCGTAATCTCAAAGCTAAAGAAACAGTTATAGTGTTTTAAAATGGAAGTGGCAGGAGAGGAGTTGTGCATCTTTAAAAAGCACCTTTTAGATAGGACCTCACTGACTGTCATTGATCAGTTGAACCTTATTGATTGATGAACATTGCTGTTGCATGTTACTAGTGTGAAACTAAGTGGGGATACAGTTTAACCAACTTGTGTTTCCTTGTAGCTCTACCCATGAGAAAAAAAGCAGAACCAATATGGCTGTGAAACAAGGACGATTTTATTTGAGGCATAATACTTTATCAGAAGATATACCCATTGTAATTATATTTAAGGTAAGGTTGCTGGTATCTACTGAAAATTATAAATGATTTTTTTTAATTTTTATTTTTTTCAATTACAGTTGACATTCAATATTATATTAACTTCAAGTGTACAGCATAGTGGTTAGACATTTATATAACTTACAAAGTGACCCCCCCCAGTAAGTCTAGTTGTACCCACATTGCACCATACATAGTTATAATATTATTAACTCTATTCCTTATCCTATACTTTACATCCCTGTGACTATTTTGTAATAGTGGCTGCCTCCCGCACGACCAGGGACAAACCGCAACCGAGGTACGTGCCCCTAGCGAGAACCAAACTCAGGTCTCTCTGGACCGCAGGCCGATGCTCTAACTGCTGAGCCAAACCGGCCAGGGCCAGATATTTTTAAAAATAGGAATCTATTTTTTAATAGACATATTATAAAAAATTACCAAGGTACAAAAGGATATGTACTGGTGAGTAAGCCTCCCACCCACCTGTACCTAACCACATAGTTCTCCTGCCCAGAGATACCACTTGGTACTAGTTTCTTGTGCATCTTTCTAGAGATAGTCTGTGAATATTAGAAGCACATCATATACCAACAATATATAGTTGGTGTAGTACATTTTTATTGTTTTGTTTTTTATTGACATACATTGCACATCATTTTGCTCTTAGCTTTCTCTCTCTCTTTTTTTTTGGTAACTTACATCTTGGAGATAGTGTTATATTACTTCATAGAGAGCTACTGTATTCTTTTCCAACAAACTGTTCTATTTATGGCTGTACTGTTATTTAATCATTCTTATCAGTGGACTTATATATCTCTTGCTATTACAAAACTGCTGTAATATTATGTTACACATGGACAAGGAAATCTGTAGGCTAAATTTCTAGTAGTGGAATTTTCTAGGTCAGAGTGTATGGACCAAGTTCATTGTTCTTTTTTATGGACTTCTGGATTCTGATGAGTTTCTACATAAACATGAATCTTTAATCGACAACTGATTTTTCCCCCAGCTTTTTTGTGAATTGTTGGCTTAGAACCCAAGAGACATCTTCCCATGGAAATAATGTCTAAATGATATCTTCTCAGATAATTTTATAGTGACTTACTTAATCTGCTCTGAGACTTAAACATTATGTCCATTCTATGAATAGTTAAATTATAATATTAGTCATTTAGCAGAACAGAAGAGTAGTTGACATTATATCATACAATTGATCCTCAGTATTCACAGATCCTATATTTGCCAGTTTTCCTACTTGCTAAAATTTATTTGTAACTGCAAATCAATATTTGTGGTGCTTTTACAATGATATTCATGGACATGCACGTTCACAGAACAATGAAAAAATTCCAAACTGAGGTCAGACAAGGCAATATTTCTGCTCTCATACTGTTAAAACGTGCCCTTTTTGCTGTCTATTTAGTGTTGTTTTTCACATTTTTTTACCGTTAGTTGGTGATTTTGCTTTTTAAATGACCCCCAAGCATAGTGCTAAAGTGCTATCTAGTGTTCCTAAGCACAAGAAAGCTGTGATGTGGCTTATGGAAAAAATATTTATGTTAGGTAAGCTTTGTTCAGGCATGAGTCACAGTGCTGTTGGCTGTGACTTCAGTGCATTTTATATATTTTATATAAAATAAGGTATCTTTAATTAGAAACATACATCAAACAAGGTTCTGTATTAATCAGTTGAAGAAAATGTAACCAGAGGTTCACAAGAACCTAATTTTATTTCCCCTAGGAGCAATGCTTCAGTCTTCATTAATTCAGTGTTTTCAGCAACTTTGTAGAAAATAGTTTCTGTGGATAATGATGATCACTGTATATGGGTGTTAAATGAATCTTGATGACTAGGTTGATCAAAATAAAGAGTTCAGTTATCTGAGGAAATACTGAAGGGATACTGAGTACCTCAGATAATATTAGAGGTTGATAGTACTCATTTTTCATTATTTAGTTTCACTTCAGTGTTAAATACTTCTGTCAACAGTTGTTAATAGTAGTGGAAATATTTTGGGGGGTCGCAGTGAGAGAAAACAGAGAAAGAGATCCTCTGAGGTGGAATTAACTAAGTTGATTAAAAAGATAAAACATTTGGATATAAGCCTTGAGGAGTAAGAAGGGAGTTGAACTGTCCTGTTAAAGCTGTAACCAGGTGACAGAGTATAGGCGTCAGGGGGTGAAGGTGGACCTCCTCATGTGAGGGTGGTGTTGGGGGCCAGGGAGTTGTTCATAGGAGTTGTCCATGAAGGAAGTTGTAAAAAGTTTTATTTTTATTTTTAGTAGAGCTTAATGTGCTTTTGTGTTCTCTAAATGAGATTGTGCCATTTATTTTCTTTTTAGGATGATGATGATGATGATGGTGATAGCAGTATCATTATATCAGGGGGCCAGGGAGAATTCATAAATACACTTTATTAACCTTGTTCAAGATATATATTTTTTAGACACAAGTTATTTTGGCTTTTCTTCTAGGGATCCCACAGTATCCAGTGCATTGTCTTAAGTACACGTTGGTGTTTAGTAAAGAAAATTTTATGTAACTCTGTAGAATTACATCTCCAGCAGAGGGCAGTATGCTCCCATGCATGAAAAGGAATTTTTTGAAAGTTTTTTTGATGCTTGAAGATGCACAGGACTACCTTTCTTACACCACAAATTATAATTTAATTATAATGCATGTAATCTCATATCACTCACATGGAAAATGCATCACTAGACACATGCATTGAAATCAGAAAGTCTTTATTAATTACTATTTATTTATTTATTTTAATCCTCACCCGAGGATATTTTTCCATCAATTTTCAGATAAAGTAGGGTGGAGAGAGAGAGGGATAGGAAGAGAGAGAGAGAAACATCGATGTGAGAGAGACACATTGATTGGCTGCCTACTGCATGACCCCAACCAAGGCCATGATTGAACCGAAACCAAGGTATATGCCCTTGACTGGAATCGAACCCATGACCCTTTGGTCCAAGGGTCAACACTCTAACCACTGAGCAAAACCAGCTAGGGCTTAACTACTTTTTTTTTGCTAAATAATAAATGCTTTCTAAGACAATTTCTTCTGTCAAATTTATTTAATATTTATGCTATATATGTATACATATATATAGCTGACTTAAATCCTTTTTATAATGAGCTGTTAATTAACATTGTACATTTTTATGTAACCAGTAGTTGAAATTTCAAACTGCTTCCTTTCTGATTATAAAATAATCCTTGCATTGTAAAAATTTAAAAAGCCACCGAAAAGTATAACTATATTTTTTCCAACTTTTTTTCCTGTTCCCTTTGTAATGTACAAACTTTTTATTTTTTTTCACTTAACAATGAATGTGAATAGTTTTCCATATATGTAAATCTACATCATTATTTACATCAATCTACATCATTACTTTTAGCTGGTATTATATGGAAATTGCATGTGTGTGATATAATATATTTAACCAATTTTCTATAGTGGGACATTTGGGTCATTTCCTCCCCCAAGTTTTTACTCTTATACAAAACCCTGGGTATCCTTATACATACACGTTTGTCCATGTTGCTGATTATTTTGTGAGAATTAATTCCTGGGAGTTGAATTACATCTTTTAAAAAATATTAGTACATGTTAACACATTTTTCTCCTGAAATGTATCCATTACATTCTACATATAATGTGTATTATACATAGTGTATCATCAGTATATAAGAATTAAATATTTTTAAATTACCAAACTTTTCAGTTTAAATATTCAGTTCAAATTTCAGTCACTTAATTTGGTTTCCTACTATAAGGATATTTTAATAATCTTATGGAAACTTGTTTGATAACCACTATTTAGACTTTCCATCTTGGAGGTAGATTAGGTATTGGATTGCTTAGAATCAGACAGATCTAGGTTGAATTCCAACTTCTCCACTTACTAGCTATATGAACTTGGACAAGTTTCCCAATCTCTTTGAGTCTTAGATAATTCATCTATAAAGTGAGAATTTCACCTAAGAGGGTAGTGGTGAAGAGCAAAGGAGATCATGTGTTTTTTGAAAACTAAGACTGCTTGGAAAGAGGATGCTCTTTCTCTTTTTTTAGTTCTCCTTACACATTTAATGTCAGGAGCCCAGGAAAATAAACTGGGATACCAGAAAAGTCACATCATTTCTCTTTTTGTTTTGTGTGGCCTTAACACAGACCTTGACAGTCATTAGGACTTGATGGTTGTAGATTGTAACCAACAATTGGCTAAAAGTGACAGAAACAGCAGGGTTTTAGAGTTCACGCTGAGTCTGAATATGATGGATAAAGCTTTTAAGACCTAGATCAGCCTTATTTATGGACTTGAATCACTACAAAGGTTCTCCTGCCCATGAATCTTTCCCACTTTGCATTTTGTACTCCCAAGCTTTCAGCAATTGTGCTATGATGGCATCTGCAGTCTGAAAGTTTTTGCAGAAAAGAGGATCAAATTTCAGGGGGTGCTTGGCATTGTTTCTTGGAAGCCAACTCATATTGAAATTTTTGATCTTTAAAGGAAAAATCACACAGTTAAAGAGGGCCATCACAGTTCTTTTATTATCTGCTAGGACTGCTTTTGGTAATATTAAGTTGACTTCTGTCTACTTTGAAGAAAAATTAGAGATTTTTGAAATTAGGTATTTTAAGACGTTATCTCTTATACCTCCTTCACATAATATATTTCAACATATCACCATTAGCCTGGATATCATTCTCTTTTGTTCATTAGTGTTCTTCTTTTTGTCTTTTAAAAGTCACACTTTTAGTCACATTCAGTGGATATCCAAGGAGAAGACTTCATGCCACTTTTTAAAGAACATGTCTCCTTATTTTTGTTCTTATTGCTGATTGCTAGGCTGGGTGACCTTGTGCTGAAATATATTGTCTCTGCTGTTTTTTCATAAGGTTATTATATAGCATGCACTTTTGACTGAAATTAGGTGAAATGATTTCAGATATCTAGAGTATTAAGAGCTCCATGTAAAGCTAGTTTTCAGATGTCTAAATTATGTCTGTGAAGCAAAATGGTTGGCCATTTCGCTGTCGTTTCCATAGCAATATGTCATTTATTTGTAGCTGTGACATCTGAAGGCTAAATAGTTATAAAGTCAGTTTGGTCTTTGGAACTGGAGCACTTTTGATGATAACCTGACTGAGTTATCACCCTGTATTTCAGATACAGGAAGAGTTTAGTTCTTTTAGAGGAAACCCTTACCACTGATCATTCTTTCTGCACATATGGTGTTATTTACCATATGCTTGTCATATCTTTGCTTCATAGCTTAGAAATATTTGGAGGGCCTAACCAGTCTATTTAGATCCATGTTAGGCCACTTGAGAATTTTATGCAATTATAAAATTACTCCTTAGATTCAGCATCACAGCAACTTGAAGGGGCAATTCATATGTTAAATGAGGATGGACTTCTATTACACACCAAAATAGGCAGTCAAGTATATAGTCTTTTTCACTTGGAGATTACTGAAATAAAAAATTAATTATTAAGTTTATCTAGCCCTGGCCAGTTTGGCTCAGTGGTTAGAGTGTCGGCCCACGGACTGGAGAGTAGTCCCGGGTTCGGTTCCCGCTAAGGGCACGTACCTCAGTTGCAGTTTGTCCCCGGCCTCGGTTGGGGTCGTGTGGGTGGCAGCCACTCGATGTGTCTCTTTCACATTGATGTTTCTCTTTCTCTCTTCCTCCCTCTCTTCTTCCTGCTCTATATGAAGATGAATGCAAAAATGTCCTTGGGTGAGAATTAAAAAAAAAAAAAGATTATCTAGGTGGTCTTTAGTTCAGATGTTTTAGATATTAACATGCCTCAAGGAAAGGGGATTGACCCAGAAAGCTGCCATTTCAGCTCTATGATTCTATTTCTGTCTCAGTGAGACCACTTCTTGCTCTATCATTTTACGTGCTTCATTTGGTATCTGTCCTATATAGATCTCTCTTAGTGTTTGGGCTTTCCTCTGAGAAGTGATATGCATTGGTCACAAAGTTTTATATCTCAAGATTTTAGAGAAAGGTATTTAGATTCCACTGCAAATTAGTTGCCTTAGTATTGTTTCTCTTATATTTTGATTTCATTGAAACCGATATAACATTATTTTGAGAGATTGACAGGTAAAATCTAACTTGTATTCTAATTAGCTTTTCACAGAGATCTAGTCTCTTCTGATATTTGTGACTGGCTACTGGTGGACCAAGGAGAACCTGTAGATGGTTCTACATATATGCCATCACCAGCAGAGTAGATGCAACTCATTGTGCTTGATCAAAGAATAATCTAGTTGTTTTTTTTTTCATTTTTCTAAAAATTAGGGCTGATAAATTCATATATTTCATACCTATAAAACTTTCAAAGGAGTACTCTGTTAAAAGTAGGCCCTAGTGAATGGTTCCTTTTCTGGTGCAGCAAAATGCATATACATCTGAAAAGTTTTCTTTGTCCATAAAACTTCTAAAAAAACTAGCAAGACACTTATTGTGAAACTGACCTTCCTAAACCATCATATTTTAGAAAGGAGTTTGATGTGCATATTCCCATGAGATTCAAAAGTCAGATAAACAGATGGAAATAAAGACCTATTGAAAACAAATGCATACTGCACAGAGCAGTTAAGGCAGGAGTGTGATGAATGAGAAAAATCGAGAGGTAGAACACAGAAGATGTGGGGAGGAACAAATAATAATGCATTCATTATATGATTCTGAACTTAGATATAAACTCTACTGGTATCCAGTTACTAACTCTCATTCTTACTTAGGAATGTTTACATTGTTGAAAACTTTCTTAGAAGCACCCTCCAATTTCTGTTTTGCCACCAAAATGCTTGATGTGTATTTTCTTCTGTAAAATCACATTGGATTTTACAATATGAAATCCAATACAATGTCTGACCAAGACATTAGGTTGAGGAATCTGAATTGCTATTTCTTCATGATTTAAATTTATAAGAAAAATTTTCTTTACTGGTAAAGAATATCAGTGATCAATATTATTAATATCCAGAGATATATATGATGAATTTCATTCTGGCCAAGAATAATAAGTAGAGACAAGGAAAGGAGAGTAAGACTAGGTTTCTGTTTGACCTTTGAACAAAGGCAATAGATCCCTGATTATTGAATGACTCTAGGAGCAGCCACTCATAAACCTATGGACTAAGTGGGGACTTTTCAGAGAAATAGGAAGAAAATAAGAAGGGATTCTTTAGCTTAAATCTAGCCAGAGATGGCAGTCCCACCACAATCCTGCACCTTCTACTTAAAAGGTCATGGAAAACTACTGTCACTCTTACTCTGGAGGTATTAAAGGAAAGCCATCCTTTCTATCAGACTTTTTCTATATGACTTTTTCTATTTGAGTTTCAAAGTCTGGACTCCAGATAACTTTGAGAGTTGCATGTTATTTGCAGCAACATATTTCCAATCTTAACTTGTTCTAATGTACAAACAGAAAGAAAAAGAATGGAAGAACAGGAAGAGGGAGAGGAAGGAGGCAGAGGGTTACTTATCAAACTTGGACCTAAAGGATGCCACTAGCATCTCCCCTCCAGCACCATAAAGTCTCCATGTGGTGCCGCTCCCCAGGCTCCTCGAAAGAAGAGTGCTCCCAGATGCTGCTGTCTTGTAGCAGTGGCTCAGTCATTATATATACAACTTTTATAAAGGATTATGTGCTGACTGAATACATTTAAAAGAAAATATATTTTGAACCCTGTTCTACTATGAACAGAAATGACAGCCTTTTACTGTGCTGTCAGTTTTTAAGTTAAGCTTCTAGTGCATAATAAATTTGCAATGAATAAAAAATAAAAATAAATAAAACTAAGACTAATAATTTTTTAGGATTATTCTTCTTTAATCTAGGAAAGGCTAAGTGTTTTAATGAATGTGTAGTGTCCATTTTAATGAATGCATTATATCAAATTAGAGAGGAAAATCTGTAAAAATTAAAGTACAGAAAAGAGACTTGTATCCTGAGAACTTCTTTATTTGTTCACTAAACAAAATAATTTTGAAAAGTTTTTTACGTTTAAATAGCTAATTTAATTCCAAAATTTGGTCTATTAGTTATCTTTGCTATGTAACAAATTATAGCACATTTTCTGTTGATCAGGGGTTTGGGATTTGCTTATCCGGGTGGTTCTGGCTCTTGGTCTTTCATGAGTCAAGATGTCAGCCAAGGCTACAGTCATCTGAAAGCTGGATTGGAGCTGGAGGGTCCACTTCTATGATGGCTGACCCACATGGCAGTTGACCTCATCAGTGGACCTTTCCATAGACTGCTTGAGTGTCTTTATGACATGACTGCTGGCTTCTCTGAGAGGAACACTCTGAGAGACAGAAGCAGGAAGCTACAGTGCCTTTTATGACCAACACTCCAAAGTCACCTGTTGTCACTTCCACTTTTTTTTCTGTAGAGGTGAGTTAAGTTTAGCATACACTCAAGGAGAGGAGAATTAATCTTCACCTTTTGAAAGAGTGTCAAAGAATTGGTGAACATTTTTTAAACTACCACAGTTGACCTAAAAGGGACATAGCATATGTTTAGCTCCCCGCAAAAAAAACTTCAAAACTTTCAATAAGTTTACTTTTGATCCTAAAGTATCCACGTCAAATTTACAGAATACAGACTAAAATTCAATTGTAGAATTTTGAGCTGGAAGGGACCTAGTTGGGCCATCTTGTTACAGAAATGAGAAAACTGAGGTGAACGAGGTGACCTAACAGTAGTGGTTATAAGGTCTACTGTTGACATTATGTTAGGACGAACACCTCAGAGAGTGCCCTTTCTATTGTACTCAGGGTAATGTACTTGAAGGTCTGCATCGGAACTTGGGATTCAACTTAACCTCTCTCTTTCTTGTGTGTGGAGGGAGAACTGAGAACCAGAGCATCAAAGCCTAACGAGACAGTTATCCCGGGTTCTGTTTTCTCTGCATAGCTAAAGGAAGAATTTTAATGCTAACATAACTTTTCCCCTAACTTCTAAGAAGCAGATTATTTCTCTGCCAAGAGAGGGTTAGTGCGATTATGCTCTATTTCTTGATATGGCAGAATTCCAGGAAAGTGTGTGAAGGAGTGAGCCTTCGCACCATATGGAATCTACAAAGACCTGCATTGCTGGCTGCCACCTTGAAACACTTAAGATAAGTGGGTTTCTTAAACCTGTTAAGTGTGTTCTTAGTTTTTAAAAGCTCTCTTTTAAAACCTTCATAAAGTATAGTTTGGTATCTCTAGAAGAGGGAGGTAAAACATCCCTTAGGAAAAAATACTTTTAGCCTGAATGTGAGTGATTTGACAATTTTCAGAAAAATCATTCTTTTGACAAATCTAATTGGGGTTCTGTTTATTTTCAGCAATGCACAATTCCTGATTTGCTCTTTGGCTATTTATTTATTTTCAGTAATTGTGACCAGTGTCTCCACTGTACCTACCTGCCTCCCTTTTTCATGATGAAACTTATAGAATATTTATAAATTTTAGAAGATAGTATATATGCAGAAAGTGCTTGAGAATGTTTGTTTTTCTCTTCCTAATCAAAATTTCTGTTTCAGGTTCTTCTGCAGCTTGGGCTTTGGCTGCCAATGCCAGATGGCACCATTTCTGAGGAAAGAGCTAGCTTTTGCTTAGAAGTAATACCCACAAACAATGCCAAATTAGCATAAGCAAATGTCAGTGAGTTAACACAAAGCCAACACTCTTTCTTCCTTTTCTTTCCTTCCTAGGCCATGGGTGTTGAGAGTGACCAGGAAATTGTGCAGATGATTGGAACAGAGGAGCACGTGATGGCTGCATTTGGGCCCAGTTTGGAAGAGTGCCAGAAAGCTCAGATTTTCACACAGATGCAGGTGTGTCTTTTCATGTTGTCCTTTGCTATGAAAGGGAATTGGAGATTTAATGCAACTCATTGATAGCATGGGATGCAGTGACTTTTGTGGGTGTAGGTTTGGGAGGGGTGTTGGGGAGATGGAAGGAGTGATAGAGAAGCTTCTCTGACTCATTTTTTTAGGGACTAGAGGAAGGAGTGGGCCTAGACAAATCATCATCCTACAGCATCTAACTTAGAAGGGGGGTTATGTGGCCAAGAGGCTTTTGTTCTGATATGATAAGAAGTACTCTCTTTTTTCCTTATTTGCCTATGTTATATATCTTTTTTAAACTATAGCAACTCTAGTGTAGAAGGCTTTTTTTTTTTTTTTTTGCATTTCTTTTTAATATCCATTTTTACTCCCTACTTCTAATTGCTTTTGACATCTAGTTGCATGTGATTTCTATTCCTTTTCCCAGTGTTATCAACAAGAAAGGCCTAGGATCAGAGATCCCTTTACCTCTACAGAACTTTCACTGACCTACTGAGGCACTCCTAGTTGGAACCTAGGGGTTTTAGGACAAGACACATAGATGAAGATATATATATATATGTATGTATCTGCTTAGGATATGTAACAGCCATACTGAGGATTTTCAGTCTAAAATTTGTGAAGTGCTTTGCTAAGTGGAAATCAGTGGTGATATCCCTAAGAGTCATCCTGGGAGGTGGAAATTCCCTACTGTAGAAGTACAGTAGAGTTTTTATTGATCCATATGTATGCTCTCTATTCCATGGGTAATTTACAACAAGGTATAAATTCCAGACTGCTTTGTTCTTATCACCTAGGATGCTTGTAGAGATAACATTTTCCTACTTATATCTCTTAGTGTGTGTTCTGAAAAATTAAACCTGTCTTGATATTTTCAAACACTGAGTCAAACATTTAGGAAGGTTATTGTCATATGTAAGTATATATAATTCCAAAGCACAAATCAGTAGGGATTATTCTCATCACTGCCCTCCTCTTTTTCTGCAGTCATTTAATAGTTGACTCTAGTTATTGGGCAGGCAGTATGAGGAAAAGTGGTTGGGATTTAGGAGATCCTATTTTTGGTCTTTATTAAAAGTGAAATATTTAGTGAACATGAGTCTTTGTTACAAACTGAGATTATATTCTCTAAGGGTTCCCAGGACATGAAGAGACAAATGTTAAGAAATACCCAGGAATTGGCTCAGTTTGGGGAGATACACTCTATCCTTTAAAGTGTAATGCCCTGGAAGAGCAGTTTACCTTAATGATACCCCAGTGGATTCAGTGAGATCCATTATTCATTTTATTGCACACATCATCACTGTTGGTCACATAACCCTAGCTTCATAAAGCTGTTTGAGCAGGGGCTAAACAGTGGGTTGGAAAATTACTCACTTATCTCTCTTAAATAGATACTGACAGAAAATGTTAGCTAACCAATCAGAGAAGTTCAATTGAAAGATGAGGGAAAGGGATTAAGCAAAAAAGAAAGGAAGGAAGGAAGGAAGGAAGGAAGGAAGGAAAGGAAGGAAGGAAGGAAAAGAAAGAAAAAGAAAGAAAGAAAGAAAGAAAGAAAGAAAGAAAGAAAGAAAGAAAGAAAGAAAGAAAGAAAGAAAGAAAGAAAGAAAGAACTCATAGACACGTATAATAATATAATAGTATGGTGATCACCAGAGGGAAAAGGGTGGGAGGAAGTAGAAGAACGTATAGTGGGGATAAATGGTGATGGAAGGAGACTTGACCTGGGGTGGTGAATACATAATACAGTATACAGATGATGTATTATAGAATTGTACATCTGAAACCTATATAATTTTATTAACTAATTTCACCCAATAAATTCAGTAAAAAGTGGAAAAAAAAGATGAGGGGAATATATAGTTAGTCAAGAAAGACAAATGTTTCTCACGTGAGAAAAACAAACAGGAAATATAAGTTTGAGGTGGCTTATACTCTGTATGCTGAATTAAAACATAAATTATTTGCTACTAATAAAAGGTTGCAGGAGATACAAGTAATCCAAAACAGTTAAGTTGAACATATATTATGAGTTAGGGCAACATGAATATCTTATATTATTCTAAATGAAAATGTAGCAAGTACACTTTATCTTATATAATAGAATTTTTGACCACATGTCATTTTAGTGGATTGCTTAAAACCAGTGTTTTTGCCCTGGCCAGTTTGGCTTAGTGGTTAGAGCGTCTTGGGTTCAATTCTGGTCAAGGGCACATACCTCAGTTGCGATTCGATCCCCAGCCCTGGTCAGGGTCATAGGGGAGGCAACCAGTCGATGTGTCTCTCTCACATTGGTATTCCTCCCTCCCTCCCTCCCTCCCTCCCTCCCTCCCTCTCTCCTTCCCACTCTATCTGAAAATCAATGGAAAAATATCCTCGGGTGAGGATTAAAAATAAAACTGTGTTTTGTTTTTAATCCCTCCCTTCTAGTCTTGCCTCTTCTGCTCACAAAGCCTTTTTGCTCTATTTTGGCTTTGTACATTTTATATTATCCTTGCCAAAGGATCTTATGTATAGAGAAGAAATTATTTATTTCCTTTTGGGGAAGATAGGATGTAGTAGGGGTATCATCTTGGCCTATTTGTGAACAGATTGGGCCTTACCCTCACATTATGAAATCCTGGCAACATTGTTGGATATTCTAGGAAAAAGGTGACTTTCTCCTACATTAGAAGTACCTCATGCCTCTGTGCTCTTTTGTTTCTTCCTCAAAGAAGTAAAGAATCTTTAGCTTTTTCTCCAAGGGAACTGGAAGACCAAAATTTAATGAAGACAGCTCGATTTAGGGAAAACCAAACTGCCTATCTATTCCTGGATCCCACCAACTGGGAGTTGTTTTAATCAGTTACTTAGTTACTACTTACTGCTAGGTTACTGCAGCAAATGTTTTCAGGGTCTTCGTTTATCTTATGCTCTAATGGCCTTTTAATAGGGAAGATCCTAGGTTTGATGCCCATATCTTATCACAGAAGAGTTCCAGGCACTATACTTGTCATTAGGAATCAAAGAAAAAGATGACACAATATTTAGTAGAAGAGACATACATGTAGATAGACAGTTAAAATATAGTGTTACCTGAATGCTAATGAAGGTATTCAATTTTTTATATGCAAGGAATTAAAATAGAGAAAAAGGAGTGTGGTTAGGAAGGTTTCAAAAAGGAAGTGGTACCTCATCTGGGTTTTGAAGCATGGAAAAGAAATTTCCCAGACAGGTAATTGGGTACAGGAATTTTAGGATAAGAATCAAGGATCCTAGCATTTTCTTCTGAATAACTTAAAGCTAGTTTAAAAAGAAAAATGCATTCATTGTTGTTACACTCTTAGTAGTAAGAATCACATAATCCTCTTCTTTAAAAGCTTTTGATTAAAAAATTTTAACATATACAAAATACACAAAATACTATTGAGCTCTCATGTACCTGTCACCCAGCTTCAACAGTTACAAACACTTTGCCATTCTTATTTTATCTAAATCTCCACTTACACTCCTCACTCATTACTTGATTAGTTTTTACTATTTCATTTTAAGTAAAATTTATATACACTGAAATGTACAAATTTTAATCATATAATTTTTGTAAGATATAAAATATTGTCATTACCCCAGAAAGTTCCCTCATGCCCCCTTTCTAGTCAGTTTTTGCCTCATCTTCTGATTTTTTCCCCCCCCGCTGTTTTGATTTTTTTCACCATAGGCTAGTTTTGCCTGTTCTAGAACTTTATATATATGGAATTATACAATATATACATTTTTGTGCCCAGCTTCTTTTGGTTAAACATACTGTCTCAGATTCATCCAAGTTGTTCCTTTTTATGTCATTTATTCATGTAGTTTGTTTCTCTTTTTTGCTGAGTAGTATTCCATTCTATGAATATACCAGTTTGTTTTTTCCTGTTGATGTACATTTTGTTTGTCTCTTTGGCTATTATGAATAACACTGCTGTAAGCATTCCTACCCAAGTCTTTGCTTGGACAGGTTAGTATTTCTCTTGGATAAATACCTAGGAATAGAATTGCTGCATCAAAAAAGTTGTGTGTATAACTTATAAAATTGGAACTGCCAAATCTTTTTCCAAAGTGATTGTACCATTTTTCACTCCCACCTGCAGTATATGAGAGTTCTGATTACTTCACATCCTCACCAACATTTGGTGTTGATCTTTGTTTCTTTAATTTTTTTTTTCTTTATTGATTTTTAGAGAGAGGAAGAGAGAGAGAGAGATAGAAACATCTATGAGAGAGAACATCAATTGGCCGCCTCCTGTATGCCCCCCACTGGGGATTTGGCCCACAACCTGGGCATGTGCCCTGACGGGGAATTGAACCAGCGACCTCTTGGTGCATGGGTCGATGCTCAACCACTGAGCCATACCAGCCGGGCCAATCTTTTTAATTTTAGCCATTTTGGTGGGTGGGTGGTGATATCACATTGTGGTTTAAATATGTATTTCCCAGATAACTAATGATGTTGAGCACTTTTTCATGTGCTTATGTACTTCCTAAAGTGTCCAAATCTTTTGCTCATTTTCCTTATTGAGTTGTTCTTTTATTATTACATTTGAGTCCTTTAAAAAAAATATCCTGGCCCTGGCCAGTTTGGCTCAGCGGTTAGAGCGTTGGCCCACGGACCAGAGAGACCCAGGTTCGGTTCCTGCTAGGGGCACGTACCTTGGTTGTGGTTTGTCCCCGGCCCTGGTTGGGGTTGTGTGGGTGGCGACCAGTCAGTGTGTCTCTCTCACATCGATGTTTCTCTTTCTCCCTCCCGTTCTATCTGAAGATAAATGCAAAAATGTCCTTGGGTGAGGATAAAAAAAAAAAGGAAGTACATATATATATATGTATTTAGGAAGTACATATTTAGGAAGTGTATATATATATATATATATATATATATATATATATATATATATCTCCTGGATATAAATCCCTTGTCAGATTTATGTGTTGCAAGTATTTTCTCCCAATCCATTGCTTCCCTATTCATTATGTTAACTTTGTCTTTTGATGAGCAGTCTTTAATTTTGATAAAATCTAATTATCAAGAGGTTTTTTGTTTGTTTACTTGTTCTTTATGGTTATTGATTTCTGTGTCCTATTTAAAGAAATGTTTGTTTACCCCCAAGGCAGGAAAATATTTGCCTATTTTTTTTTAGAAGCTTTATAGTTTTAGCTTTTATATTTAAATTTAAAATTTATCTTAAATTAATTTTTCTATTTGGTGTGAGGTAGGAATCAGGTTAATTTTTTTACTTTAGGGATATTTTTCATTGTTTCAACACCATTTGTTGAAAAGACTTTCCCTTGTCCTTTGAATTGCTTTGACACCTTTATAAAAAATGAATTCACCATAAAAGCGTGGGTTTATTTATTTCTGGACTTGTTATTCTCTCTCATTGATCTATTTGTTTGTCCTTATCCTAGTGTCACACTGTCTTTCACTATAGCTTTATTGTTGAAATCAGGCAATGTAAATCATCCAGTTTTTCTTTTTCAAGATTGTTTTAGCTATTCCAGGTCTTTTGCATTTTCATGTAAATTTTAGAATCAATTAAGTTTTGTTTTTTAAAAAGCCTGCCAGGAATATGTATAATTAGCAATTATGATGCATCTGTTGGTCATTTTGGAGAGCATTTTAACAGTAAGCCATCTTAACACTATTAAATGTTCCAGTCTATGGAAATGGCATAACCATCAATTTATTTAGGCTTTGTTTTCTCTTAGCAAATTTGTTTTGTAGCTTTCAGGTTAGAGGTCTTACATGGTGTGATTCCTTTTTAAGGGGGAAAAAAGCCCTATCCCAAAATATTAACTGTAAACTGTGGTTTTCTCTAGGTGGAAGATTTATGGCTATTTTATATATATTTTTTACTCGTCTGTATTTTCTAAATTTTCTACAGTGATTATATATTTTGTAGTATGGAAGCAAATTATAAAATAAAAAAGGAACCAGTGTATTAGATAGTTTTTTGTTTTTTTTTTAATTCCCATCCGAGGATATTTTTCTGTTTATCTGCAGATAGAGTGGGAGGGAGACAGAGGGAGAGAGAGAGAAACATCTACATGAGAGGGATACATCGACTGGTTGCCTCCAGCAGGACCCCGACCAGAGCTGGGGACGAATCGCAACCAAGGTAAGTGCCCTTGGCCAGAATCAAACCCACGGCTCATTGGTCTGCGGGCCGATGCTCTACTGCTGAGCCAAACTGGCCAGGGCTGTATTAGATACTGTATAATGCTGTCTTTGTCATTGATTTGTGATACATGTTGATTTTTTATTTTGACTAGGCCCAGTGTAGGACCCTTGTCTTTTCTTGCTTATCGTGTTGTGTATGGATGGGTGCTTAATAAATTGTCTTTGATAATATCATTAAACATTGTTATACTATATTCTGTTTTTTATAGGCATTAAAATATATAGGAAACAAAGTAAGAAGGCAAAGGATGTGGGGAGGTGGACCAAAGAAAACCAAAATAGAAGAAGCAAGAGAGCTCCTGGCTTCTACCATTCTGACCCATGTACCTGTGAGTACCTTTGCAACTATGAATAATGATGACTGTGGGGTCTGTACATTTCTGTTAAAATTTTTTGAATACCAGCTTACATTACTTAAAAGTCTAGTTCCGTAAGAAAAGAGGGATTCGTAAAGAAGACTAGACTGCCTCACTGGAAGTAATCTTTCGTGGTCAACAGTTTATTTGTACTGGGAGAACATTAGCTGTATTTGTACCATCATCATCATGTTTATTCTCTCCTGGATATTCTTCCAGTCTAATGTTATAATTTTTTTAATACTCATACATATTTAGTGCTGCTACTATATTTCATGGTTTCAAAGGACAGAGATGGTATCTTAGATGTTTGTTTTTTTTATTGAGGTATAATTGACATGTAACATTATATTAGTTTCAGGTGTATAACATAATGATTCGATTTTTGTATATATTGCAAAATGATAACCATAGTTAGTCTAATTAACCCCTGCCTCCATAAATAGTTGCAGATTTTTTTTTTCTTTTGATGAGAACTTCTAAATCTATTTATTCTCTTAGAAACTTTCAAATATGCAGTGTGGTATTATACAGTATAATTGCCATGCTGTACATTACATCCTGGTGACCTATTTATTTAAAAAATTTTTTTTCTTTATTGATTTTTAGAGAGAGAGGAATGGAGAGGGAGAGAGAGTTAGAAACATCTATGAGAGAGAATATCGATTGGCTGCCTCCCGCATGGCCCCCACTCGGGACTGGGCCCACAACCTGGGCACATGCCCTGACCAGGAACCGAACCGGCGACCTCCTAGTGCATGTGGCTCAACTACTGAGCCACACTGGCCGGGCTGACCTATTTATTTTATAACTGGAAGTTTATACCTTTTGACTCCCTTGTCCTAGATCTTTTTAAATAAAACAAGTTTACAGTGGCATGCCCATATGGGTACTTTTTTTATTGTGATAAAATAAACATAACATAAAATTTACCATTTTAAGTATATAGTTCTGTGGCATTAAGTACATTCACATTGTTGTAATACTACAATAGATGCTCTTTTTTAATTTTAATTTGTATTTTTTTTTTATAAAGAAACAACTCAGTACACATGGTTGTGCTTTTAAATGGAACTGATTTCTTTAAAAAATGTTTTTCTTTATTGATTTTAGAGAGAGAGGAAGGGAGAGGGAGAGAGAGAGAGAGAGAGAGAAACATTGATGAGAGAGAACATCAACTGGCTGCCTCCTGCATGCCCCCCACTGGGATTGGGCCCCCAACCTAGGCATGTGCCCTGACCAGGAATCAAACCGGTGACCTCTTGGTGCATGTGGCTAAACCACTGAGCCACACTGGCCGGGCTTAATTTTCATTTTTTATTAAAAAATTTTAATGTTGATATTATTGCATGTGTCTCCCATCCACCCTCCCACCCCCCACCTTTGCCCACCTCCAGCCACCCCTACCTCTCCCCCTCCCTTGGCCTTCACCAAACTATTGTCCATGTCCATGGAGTATGCATATATGTTCTTTAGCTAATCCCTTCACCTTCTTTATCCAGTCACCCCAGCAGCCAGTCTGTTTCATCTGTCCATGTTTCTGGTTCTAGTTCATCTCCTAGACCTTGAATTTTAGAGTTCACATTGTCTAAGCTCCTTCACTTAATGAAGATGTTCAGGTTCAGGCAAGTTAGATGAGTAGCCTTATCACCCAGCTGGTTAGTGGTTAGAAAAAGAACTAGAAGCCATCTTCTGAGCCTTGAACCAATGTTTAATATTTATTTTTATTAACATCATTAAACAGAGATCAGTCATGTTGGCAAGAGTGATCTTTCCCCCACTCTTATTTAATATGTATTAATATGTATGCTCTACTTTTGTGTGTGTGTTTTTTTTTTTTTTTTGGTTGATCCTCACCCAAGGATATTTTTTTCATTGATTTTTTTTTTTTAAGAAAGTGGAAGGGGGTGAGGGGAGGGAGAGAGAGAGAGAGAGAGAAAGACATCAGTGTGAGAGAGACACATCAGTTGGTTGCCTCCTGCACGTGCCCTGACAGGGCCCTGGGATCGAACCTGCAACCCAGGTATGTGCCCTTGACCTGGAATCAAACCTGTGACCCTCCAGTGTGCGGGCCTGTGCTCTAACCACTGAACTACGCCGGCCAGGGCTGTATGCTTTACTTTTTAAATTATAGAATTATTTGTTAGACTATACTGTTAACCAAGCAGTCTAGTTTATGATGAGCTACCATGTGTACTCTTCATTAATGATCTAATTCAGGGGTTGCAAACTCTACCTTTAGGGACTGATTATGTAATGGAAACTCGAGGGATCTGTGGGAGTGGACAGTGACCACATAAACGCATTCAGATTTGATTTTCGTATTTTGAAACACCCGTTAGCCAAATAATACAGGTCTCTGATTCTGCCCTTTGGCTGCCATTTATTTGTGTGTGTCCTTGATCTAATTCAAATAATTAGAAAAGTTTAATGTTAAAGCTTGGTCTGAACTGAATTTTAAACTTGGATGGTTGGAAAAACATTTTAAAACTTGAAATACCAAAAATGAGAAATGGAAACAACAAAGGCTTTGGATCCAGAGATTCAAGGGTTCACATCCTCCTGGTTTCTTACTTCCTAATTGTTTTACTTTGGGAAAATCAACTTTTCTAAGCTTCAGTTGTCTCATCTGTACAGTGAAACTAATGCCACTCCCTCACATGCTTGTTGTGATGATCGGTGATATGTGTAAACCATGGTTTCCTAGCTCTCCGACATGCTCATAGAGTTTCTGTTAGGGGCCTCATTTACCTTTGTACAATAACCGAGGAGAACTATTGGTTGGTTAAAGAGCCTTAGCTCATAAAATGCTAACTATTCTGACATTTATCTATTTAAATTGATAAAGCTAAACATGCTACTTTAATGTGATTGCAGTAGGCCTAAATGCCATTTTTAAAACTTTGTTATACATAATCCATTGAGGTGTAGTCAGAATAGATAAGCCAGAAAAAGACCTTTGTTTTTCAGAATGGTTTAGGACAGTATTTAACTAAGTGTAATATTAGAGCTGATTTTAGGTAATACAGGGACATTTTTGTTTTCATCCTCACTGGAGGATATTTTTCCATTTATCTTCAGATAGAGCAGGAAGAAGGGAGAGAGAGAGAGAGAGAGAGAGAGAGAGAGAGAGAGAGAGAAACATTGATGTGAGAGAGATACATCTATTGGTTGCCACCTGCACGACCTCAACCGGGGCCAGGGACCAACTGCAACCGAGGTGCATGCCCTTGGCTGAAATTGAACCCAGGACTCTTTGGTCCATGGGCTGACGCTCTAACCTCTGAGCCAAACCGGCCAGGGCGGGACATTTTTATTTGAATAATTCTGTACTTAGAAGAAATACAACTAGCACATCAAATCCATTTTTGTGGTATTTGGGATCTTAAGGTATTGTATGGGATGACACATACTTAAAGATGAGTTTAAAAGCTGAATAAAAATATTAAGTAAATTTAAGTATTAAGATATGACAATTGTCATGATGGTGCAGTGACTTACATTTGGAAAGCAGTGGTTTAGATGTGTCTGCATACAGGGAGAAAGATGGGCAGGATACTCATCTTTCCCCAGCACTTGTACTTGAGGGTGACCTGCAGGGTCTTTAGCTTGGAACCTTGGCCTCTCAGTTCCTTGTAGGCAGTGGTTCTTAAAGTGCATTTTTCAGACTAGTATTATCAGTGTCACCTGGGAACTTGTTAGAAGTTCTTGAACTATATCTCAAACCTAATGAATCAGACACTCTGGGGATGGGACCCAGCAATCTGTTTTAAGAAGCCCTCCAGTGATTCTGTTCCACACTAAAGTTTGGAACTGCTGCTCTAAGGATTTCTCCAAGATGCCTAAGACCTCTCTCTTCTCCAGTGTAATAGTAAAAGGACTCTACAGATTTTTGTTGACAACAGTTCTGTGTCAGTGTTTCATGCTTATTTGGTAGATCTTCTTTCTCTCCCTCTTTTAGATAATCTAGTTAATATTCCACAAAGGAATATCTGAACTGTTATTGGCATTCTACTAAAAAGTAATATCAGCTGCTAGATTAGAGGGTTTCTGTTCTCCATATCAGTAGGAAAAATGGGCTAAGTATTAACTAATTTTTTCAATTTAGACCTAAGGTTTACTTTTCAGCATATAGTAGTTTAAGGTTGGGGGGGAGGTTTGAAATGAGTTCTGTTCATGTGCTTTAAACCAGTGGTTCTCAACCTGTGGGTCACGACCCCTTTGGGGGTCGAACGACCCTTTCACAGGGGTCACCTAAGACATAACAGTAGCAAAATTACAGTTATGAAGTAGCAACGAAAATAATTTTATGGTTGGGGGTCACCACAACATGAGGAACTATATTAAAGGGTCGCGGCATTAGGAAGGTTGAGAACAACTGCAACAGTGCTGTAGGGCATCTGCTGTAAATATCCATATTTATTTCTATTTATAAATGTCACCCTCGCAGGTGTGGCTCAGTTGGTTGGAGCGTCGTTCTGTACACCAAAAGGTCGTGGGTTCGATTCCCGGTCAGGGCACATACCTAGGTTGTAGGCTCGATCCCTAGTCAAGAGTCAGGGTGTGTATGGGAGACAATCGATTGATGTTTATCTCTCTAAAATCAATAAAACATTTTTTTTTAAATGTCTTGGGAGAATCTGCCAGTATTTATACAAAATGAAAACATGACAATGGACTTTATTAAAAGTTGAAAATTTTGTTAATGTTTGTTCAATTCTGTGAAAGTTTGCTTTGTTTGTTCATTAATAAGAAACATAAATACAACTAGAAGAGTTTTATTGTGAATGTAACTTGCCACATTAACATCAGAAAAAAAGTAAATTAGATAGATCTTAATGGAGGACCATACACCTTTGTAAATATCTATTGAGTGTAAATTACTTATAGCTGTCCAGACACTGGGTTTTTCTGTTCAGTGTTGCGGTAATTGGTGTTACAGTTGTAGATTTTTTGTTTGTTTGAGGATGGACAAGAGACTTTTCTTTTTAAAGAACTACATTTATTCCAACCTTTCTTATGAGTACAACATGACAACACAGCTTTTAGGGCTACTTTCTTTTTTTAAAAACTACATTCTAAAGTTAACACATTTCTTTTAATTTAAGATATTGCAATGTTCTCTATAATAGGAAAAGAATACATTGACCTAGAGAAGAAATGAAACTTTCTTTTAAGGAGAATTAACTTTTTGAGATATACACAGAATTTCTAACATCCTATATTATTTAGTGTAATTCTTTAATAGCAACAACAAAATGTATGAAGGAGAATGGTTGCTGATGTTCTTTTAAATCAAAATCCTGACTTAATTTGTCATAGTGATGAACTCAATAGGATCACATTGAGATCTTAATAATTAAAGTAAAATGGAAATTTTATAATATGAAACTTATATAGAAAAGCCTATAAAATATTCCTTAGAATTGGCAGAAGCTAAGACTATGCTGTCAGAACTCATCATTTGGATATAGAAAAAGGATTTACCTAGTTTTCTAAGGATTTTGTCTTCCCAGGAGACCAGTGCAATTACTTAACCAATTCTGATTTAACTCACTGATTGAACCAGATTCATTCATATGGATTTCAGGATTTGTACTAGAGAAGATTGAATAGAATATTTTCAGTGGATTCATTCATCAATGTGTTCATTCATCCAATAGATATTTGAATGCCATGCAGTGTTTTAGTACTATTCCTATAATCTATGGTTGCATAACATTTCCAAAACTTAATGGCTCAAGGTAACTGTTTATTGCTGTCTCTCATGATTCTGTGGTGGTTTGACTGGGCTCAACAATGGGAAAAGGGGTTTCTTATCTTGGGTCTCATGAAGTTGCAGACAGCAGCTGAGGCTTGATTGGGCTGGACATCTAAAATGTCTTCTTCACTCATATCTCTGGCTCCTCAGTGCTTTTCCAAGTAGCTCCTTTTCCCCCAGCAGAGCATCCTGGACTTCTCATGTGGTGCTTCAGGACTCTAGGAGGAAGTGGGAACTGCTAGTTTACAGACCAACACAAAGGGGGATGGTGGATTCCACCTCTTAATGAAGGAGTGACGTGAAACATATAGAGAGGGAAGGAGTCGATAGTGGTCATGTTTGAAGAAAAGCTATTATAGGTTCTGAGTGCAAACATGAAAAGTCATCATCTCAACTCTCAGGAAGTTTATAGACTAGTTGAATTTCTTTGAATAGCAAGAATCATAATAATTCATTATTTTTTAATTTAAATATTATAACATTGGTTCTTTTCTTGGGGCACCTTACATAATAATATATATTGTTTCAAAAATTTTCTCTAATTTCTGAATTACAGGTTAAAGAATTCAATTTCCGAGCCAAATGCATCTATACCGCAGTGATGGTGCGAAGAGTAATTCTGGCTCAAGGAGATAATAAAGTTGATGACAGAGACTATTATGGTAACAAGCGATTGGAGTTGGCAGGACAGGTAACTTAATTATTTTATGTCAGAAATTGTATTTTCTTTAGTAAAAATTAATTTAGTTTTAATTTTAAATAGGAGGAAGAGATAGTTGAATGGAATATACATTCATATATTTGAAGTGTAAACATTTCACATATGACTTCTTATCTCTTAAAATTTCTTTAACTACGAAAACTATCTTAATTCTTTAAATATGTTACTAGTATGTTACCTTTGTCTTTTGTAATGTAGGAAGTGAAGTATGACTTTAATATTTATTTATTTATTTAAATCCTCACCCAAGCCCTGGCTGGTTTGGCTCAGCGGTTAGAGCGTCGGCCTGCGGTCCAGAGAGACCCGGGTTCAGTTCCCGCTAAGGGTGCGTACCTCAGTTGCAGTTTGTCCCTGGCCCTGGTTGGGTCGTGTGGGTGGCAGCCACTCGATGTGTCCCTTTCACGTTGATGTTTCTCTCTCTTTCTCTTCCTCTCTCTCCCTCCCACTCTATCTGAACAAAAAATGGAAAAATGTCCTCGGGTGAGGATAAATAAAAAAATAAATAAATCCTCACCCAAGGACATGCTCACTGACGTTAGAGAGAGGGGAAGTGGGGGGGGCATTGATGTGATGTGAGAGTGAGCATCGATCAGTTGCCCTCTGCACACGCCCCCACAGGGAATTGAACCTGCATCCTTTTGGTATGTGGGACGATGCTTCAACCAACTGAGCACACTGGCCAAAGCAGTAATATTTATGATTAATCAGCTATCATATGCCAGGCATAGTCCTAGGAACTGGAAATACAGGAGGAATAAGACAAAGTTCCCTTTTCTCTTAGTCCTTAGAGTCTATTGAGAGAGATAGACAGTAAACAAGTAAACAAGCCCCTAACTTTTGGTGACATAGTAGAAGTGGGTTAGTGAGAATGTCTCTAATCTCACTTTAAGTCTTAGCTGATAAATCATATCTTACTTTGAGAGAATGTACCCCTTTCAACTGAGCAGCAAGTATTTAAAAGTCTTTAAAACTTCATGTTTCAGCATTTAAGTCAGAAGTTGCCTTTAAATTTAAGAACTAGAATATAGACCTCGCTGCTTTTGATATTTTCTCTTTATCTTTGGTTTTAAAGAATTGCCTTGTACTGTGTAGGGTTCACTAAGTTCTTAAATCTATAAATTATGTCTTTCAGCAAATTTGAGAATTTTTCAGGCTTTATTTTTTTAACTATCTTTTTTGTACTATTTTCTTCTTCTGACTCAAATTATATTGTTAGACCCTTGGATATTGAGGCTCTGTTAATTTTCTTTTGTTCTTCAGATAGGATAATTTCTATTGATCTACTCTCAGGTTTACTTACTTATGTCATGGCTAATATGCTGTTACACTCATCCAGTTTAGATACTGTATTTCTCAGTTCTAAAATTTTCATTTGAGTATTTTTATAGCTTCTGTTTTTCTACTAAGACCTCTTGTTGATTCATTCATTGCGATCATATTTTCATTTATATCCTTGAATTTTAATAGCTACTTCAGAATCCTGGTCTGCTAATTCCAACATTGCAGTCAGCTTATGATCAGTTTCTTGATTAGCTTTTCTCTTGAGTATGGGTCATGTTTTCCTGTTTCTTCATATGTCTAATAATCTTAGATTGTATCCTGATGGACATTGTGGATGATGAGTTGTAGAGGCTCTAGATTCTGTCTTATTCCTCTGTAGAGTATTCTGGTTTTTCTTTGTTCTAAGGCTGTTAACTTGGCTGTAAACCTGAATTCTGTCTTCTTGCATCAAACAGTTTAAACATTCTGATTAATTCTTTTGATCACAGTTGAGATGTAAGATGCTTTTTTTGCTATTCTCATGATTATTTGTCTTAGCAACTTAAATAAGTATTTTTAGTTTTTAAAAAAGCATTATGATTTAAAAAATAAAACAGTAAATTAAACATTATCAAATAACAGATATTAAAATAAAAATCACAATACACAGTAAAAATGCTTTTAAAAATAACTTAACCATAGTAAAATGAATTTCAGACAATTACAAGAAACTGTACAGTGAAAATGTCTTTTCCATTTCTGACCTCCCTTCCCACCTGACCCAGTTCCCTAGTTCCTCTTTCCAGTAGCGGTCATTTTCCCTTCCTTTCCTCTATCCTTCCAAAGACATCTTATGAATATACAAATGTCTTTATTAACTGGCACTTTAAAGTTATACTATTGGAAACTCTTGGCTTGCAGACATTCAGGGCTATGTGTGAATTTATGCTAAGTTTTGTGGACCTTGTTTTTCAGTCTTTTGTCAGAAAGCAAGTTTGGAGTCAGGCTTTGCAATTTTAGAAGAAATTATATACTAAAGCAATTTGTCCTCGTTAGTATGAAACAGATATTCAAAGCAGTATGTCTGTGAATGTTGCTTTGCCATTACTTCCAATCCTTCTTAAGGGGGGATTCAATCAGTGAAATGCATGTGTTGCTTCAGAAATTGACATATGCCTGCTTTTTTCTATGTGCTGTTTTTTTTTTAAATCCCCACCCAAGGATTTTTTCCATTGATTTTTAGGAAGAGTGGAATGAAGGGAGGGAAGGGGAGAGAGAGAAACATCGATGTGAGAGAGACACATTAGTTGGTTGCCTCCCACATGACCCCAATCGGGGCTAGGGATCAAACACTCAACCCAGCTACGTGCCCTTGACCAGAATCAAACCCATGACCCTTTTGTCCGTGGGTTGACACTCTAACCACTGAGCCAAACTGGCCAGGGCTGTGTATGTGCTTTTTAGTTATGAAATATTTCATGCATACAAGACTATAAATAACATGTATGTGTGTTAGTGTATTAAAACTCATAAAACAAATATTCACAAGTCTCAACTCATCTTAAGAGTAAACACAGAACTAATACATTTGAATCCTCTGTGTACCTTCTCTGATTCTTAGCTGCCTCTCCCATCTGTCTGTTCTGGAGGTTCTGGCCAGGTGCCTGCCTGTTCACCTAGTGGAAAGAAAGCAATCCTAACACATTCCTGAGCATTTACTGTGAGATTAGGCGAAGCACATGCCCTTTTCCCAGGAGCATCCCTCAGCAGGCTTGAGCTTCAGATGTGGATTTCAAGGTTTTTAAAGCATGAACTCTTACTTGGAATCCCAATATTAAAATAGATAAAAGTTGAGCCTGTCTGGTTGAAGTGGGATGTAAGAGCTTGTTTCTCTGCCTATTTGCCCTTTCCCTAAAACCCCTATGTGGAATTTATAAACACATTTGACTACTCTGTAGAACAAAGTATGGACTCTAGCAGGGCTAATGGGGTCCGTGATGATCTTGCCCTGTACACCTTTTTATAGCCTGATCTCGTGCCAAGGTGAGCACTTACATCTTCCTAAACACACCATGATGCTCTTTCATCCCTCTGTGCCTTTGAGTTATGCCTTCTGCCCAATTTACCCCTCACTCATCTCCCTTTCACCCTCCCTCTAATGAGGAGCTCCTACCCATTCATCATTCTTTGAGTCACCCTCCCTGCAACCATCTGTGAATCCCAGGAATAGTTAGTTGCTGTCTTCCAAATGCCAGTAGAACTTTGTTTAGGTCTTTATTTGCATGCTGAATTACTATATAATTCTTTACCTGCATCCTCTTTCCCTCTTTAGACTTTAAGCTTATTGAGGGCAGGAACTGTTTATATTCATCTCTCTATCCCCAGATAAAGTACTCTGCATCGAGACACAATGATGACCGAGACTTTATGAGGCACCTGCTCTCAAGAGTGTGCATTTTGTTAGGGGAGACAGTGAACAAGTAAACTGTAAATAAGTGTTTAAAGAAAATAAGAAATAGGCTATATTAGAGGGGTGGGTGTTGCTGGGGGAAAGGGTGTTAGGATGGTCAGGAAAGAGCTCTTTGAAAAAGTGATATTTTTATTTTTTTATTTTATTTTTTATTCTCACTCGAGGACATTTTTGCATTCATCTTCAGATAGAGCAGGAGGGAGAGAGGGAGGAAAAGAGACAGAGAAACATCGATGTGAGAGGGACACGTCAAGTGGTTGCCACCCACATGACCTTAACTGGGGCTGGGGACGAACTGCAACCAAGGTATGTGCCCTTAGTGGGAACCGAACCCGGGACTCTCTGGTCTGCGGGCCGATGCTCTAACCGCTGACCCAAACTGGCCAGGGCGAAAAAGTGATATTTTTTAAACTGAGCCCTCAGATATGCCAGCTAAGACTTTGAATGAGGTGAAGCCAGTCTCACACAACCTTGGGAAGTATATTCCAGCAAGAGTTCCAAGCAAGCGTATCCATCCCCAGACAGTTCTGGTGCTGGAGGAACTGCAAGAGGATCAGTGTGGAGGCAGTGAGAGATGACATTGGGGAACTAGCGTGTAGGCTGTGGAAGGGGTTTGGATTTAGTTTTACATGCAGGGAAGTGATGGAACCTGATTTTCAGTTTAGAAAGATCTGATTCGGAGATGAACAGGCCAGGAATGGAGCTGTTAGGAGGGTATGGCAGCATTCTGGACAACAGATGTTGATTGATAATTGGGATGGTAACCAGTAGATAACTACCTCAACTAAAATTTTAAAAACTGGAATTAAAAAATTATAGCAATTTTAGGTTTGGGGGAAAAATTAATGTCTACATACTTGGGAAGTTCTGTTGGCTAATGGCTAATGCTAGCAAGTGGGTTTTGGCCACCTTCAGATTGACCACTGTTCAGGGGATTATGCGTATCCCCACCACCATCAATCCCAATTTTATGGTATTTTAATTGGAAAAAAATCATGCAGTTAAATGACTTCATTAAAAAAGATTCTTGGTTGTTTAGAGGAATAAGGAATGGAGTCAGGAGAGGGTAGAGGAGAAACTATCCTGTTGCTTAAAAAATTAAAACGAGAGTTCCCATGTGCAAGAAAGCATCGCTTTATAAACAATGTAAAGACATAAAAGGTATTGTGTTGGCTAAAATGTGTAAAAACAATAGCTGCTAATTTCACACCCCATGGGATGAGGGAGCATAAATGTGCTTCAGCTTTAGATAACAGAGCTGTATCCACTGGCCAAAGGGGTCCACAGAGCTTTCCCTTAGTCTTACTGCCACCTGAGGGCTGGCAGGCCAGCCGCCAGTAGAGGTGTTAGCAAAACCTACCCATTTCAGGCTTAATCTTTTCACCTACCTTTTCTTTTTCTGTAATGTGTTCATTATTTGCTGAGCATTACTCTCTTCTTTGTCTGCAAATTTTTTGTTTCTAATGCAGCTTGCTTTGTATGGGTGAGATATGGAACGGCACCAAAATCCGGCACCCTGGAATGCCAGGGATTTCCACCCTGTGACAAAAGAATGCCGTCTTGACTTCAGAGATTGCCTAATCCCAGCTGTTCTGATAATGTAATTAAGGCTGCCTAATGTCTTTAATTTTGCAACCAGTTTGTGTGAAAGGGAGAATTTGGCACTCTGAAGGCTTAAACACTAAATAGCAATCTCAAGACGCCTAATTAGAATTCTCTGACATTAAGCTAATTGGTGAAACTGTATTTTAGCAGCTTAACTTCTTTATTAATTTTTTTAGGATTTTCATTGAAAATCAATTGATGAGCTGTCAGCATTTTTCCCTTAAATATAATGTGCTCTTTAGTGCTCCTGTCATAAGCAGGCTGAAAGGCCTCATACTAGCAATGAAAGGTATTGAATATTATCACTAGCATTCCTTCCCTTTTAATCATTTCACTCTTGACCTAAATAATGTGGCTTATTGTGTGACTTGGCCTTGTAGTGTCTCACTGCTTTGTGAACTGGAGAACATTTCTCTTAAATTGAAATTTTAGGGGTGAGGAAATTTATTAATGAGGCAGTAGTTCTGATGAGTGTGCTCTTACTTTTTACCTGTTTAGTACCAGGAGCATTTCCTTGTGTTTGAATCATGGGGCTATAACAGTTCATCTGGGATCTAAAAAATCCTTGTCATAATTTGAGACACAGAAGTCTAAGTGTAAGGGACTAATTAAAATAGAGCTGAGCTGTTGTGGTTTAAGTTAAGGGCATTTGCTTCTGTTCAGAATGCTTATTCAAGTTCCTTTTGCCAGTTTCCACAGGAAGTTGCTGAAAAGGGCTTCTTCCTCCCTCTTACCCCTCTGCACCTGCTTTCATTCCCATATTCTTTTCTTTCCATGAGTGAAACTGCTGGGTCTGACTGGAAGAAAGGATTAAGCCCTCAGAGAAGGAAGTTTTCTTTTTAGAACACTTCTGACATGGTAAATTCAAGTCCAAGACCCTGCCTTTCCTATCTGCAAAATCGATTTTAGAAGAAAAGGGGAAGGCTGTGTCTAACTTAAAGGGGAAAAGCATAACATCATATTCTACTTAGTAAATTCTGTCTTTAGTAATGGCTAGAGTAGAAGACTCATTGGCTTTCAGTATTTTTATTATGAGTCAAAAAACTACTCATGGGTAATAAACATTCAAGAACATAGTATGGAATTTAGAAAATCTTTAGCTTACAAGATTTCTTAATTCCTCTTTAAGTAATTAGCGTATATTTCCCCTGTAAAAAATATATTAACATTCTTATTTCTATCTTCTGGTGCCCAAAGGCAAGAGTTTCTACAAATAGGATTGCGTACCCATTGGAGTCAAGTTAAATCTTCACGTTAACGGGAGAATGTCAAGATAGTTTTCCAGATATTTGTTCATTGCTTTGTATGTGAGTTGATGATGATATCCATCCTATGACTTAGTATCAGACTTTCAAATTTTTGTCTAGATTATCTAGTGGGTGTAAAGTGGCATCTCCTTTGGTCTTAATTCACATTTTCTTCATTACTAATGAGTTCGAGCCTATTTTACATACGCTTATTGACCATAACTGTTTTTTCTTCTTTGAAATACCATTTGAGTTGTTGCATTTTTCTTACTGATTTCAAGATTTTTGTTTGTATATTTGGGTCCCTAGCTTTTTTCGTTGTTTTTGTTTTGTTTTGTTTTTAATATGTTTTTATTGAGAGAGAGGAAGGGAGAGATAGAAACATCCATATTAGAGAAACATCCATTGGCTGCCTCCTGCACGCCTCCTCCTGGGGATCAAGCCCGAAACCCAGTCATGTGCCCTGACTGGGAATTGAACCGGGACCTCTCAGTCCATGGGATGATGCTCAATCCACAGAGCCACACCGGCCGGGCGCTTTTGTTTTTTGGTCAGTTATGTATTGCTGATATCTTCTTCCAGTCTGAGTTCTTTTTCTTTCCAAAAAAAACTTTGTGGGATCTTTTGATGTCTAGAAGTTTTTCATTTAATTGTAGTCAATTTTGTCAACCCTATCTTTTGTTAAATACTGCTTTTTTATATTTTAAACTTATCCCTTTGGTATTTGTTCTTTAGTCATCTGGAATGAATTTTTGTGCATATAATTAAGTAAGCCATCCAATTTATTTGTTTTTCAAATGAATAACAAGTTCCAGCACCATTTATTATATAGTCTTCGATTTCCTCAGTGATCTGAAGTGCCACCTCTATCATATAACAAGTTTTAATATATGTGTGGATTTGTTTCTGGTCTCTTTGTTGTACCCACTGGTCAATTTGTCTATGCAATCATCAGTCCCTTCACCTTTTTCAGGAGTGTCTTGTCTGTTTTAGGGTCTTGGCTTTTCCATATAAAGTTTAGAATTAGTTTTCATTAAAAATCTTTAAACATGTACAAAATTTCAAATACATACAAAAATAGAATTAGCTATTAAAATAATATTAAATAATGGAATTTAATATTAAATATTAAAAATAGAATTAGCTAATAAAATTTGCTTTCATATATCTATCACGCAATTTCAATTTTTTAAAAAATTTATATTTTAATTACAGTTTACATTAAATATTATTTTATATTAGTTTCAGATGTACAGCCTAGTAGTTAGACAATCATATACTTTACAAAGTATTTCCCCTGATATTTCCAGTACCCAACTGGCACCATGCATAGTTATTATAATATTACTGACTATATTTCCTATGCTGTACTTTACACCCCATGACTGTTTTGTAACTACCGATTTATACTCAGTCCCTTCACCTTTTTCACCCTGTCCTCCAATCCCCTCCCCTCTGGCACCCATGAGTCTGTTCTCTGTATCTATGAGTCTGTTTCTGTTTTGTTTGTTCATTTATATTGTTCTTTAGATTCCACATGTAAGTGAAATCATGTGGTATTTGTCTTTCTCTGACTGACTTATTTCACTTAGCATAATACCCTCTAGGTCCATCCATGCTATTGTAAGATTTCATTCTTTTTAATGACTGAGTAATATTCAATTGTATATGTGTACAGTAGCTTTTTTATCCACTCATCTATTGGTGGGCACTTGGGTTGCTTTTGTAACTTGGCTATTATTGTAAATAATACTGCAGTGAACATAGGACTGCATATATTCTTTTGAATTGGTGTTCTGGGTTCTTTTGGACATACACCCAGAAGTGGAATTGCTAGGTCATAGGCACTGCCATTTTTAATTTTTTTGAGGTAACTCCATACTGTTTTCTACAGTGGCTACACCAATCTGCATTCCCTCCAACAGTGCATGAGGGTTCACTTTTCTCCACATCCTCAACAACACTCGTTTGTTGATTTATTGGTGATATCCATTCTGACAGGTGTGAGGTGATATCTCATTGTGGTTTTAATTTGCATTTCTCTGATGATTAGTGACATTGAGCATCTTTTCATATTGGCCATCTGTATGTCCTCATTGGAGAAGTGTCTATTTAGGTCCTTTGCCCATTTTTTAATTGAATTCTTTGGCTTTTTGGTGTTGAGTTGTATGAATTCTTTATAAATTTTGGATATTAACCCCTTATCAGATGTGTCATTGGCAAATATGTTCTCCCATTTAGTTGGTTGTCTTTATTTTGTTGATGGTTTTCTTTGCTGTGCAAAAACTTTTTAGTTTGATGTAGTCCCATTTGTTTATTTTTCCTTTTGTTTCCCTTGCCCGAGGAGATATTTCAGAAAAAAGATTACTAAGAGAAATGTTCGAAATTTTCTGCCTCTGTTTCCTTCTAGAATTTTTATAGTATTGAGTCTGACATTTAAGTTTTAATCCATTTTGATTTTATTCTTGTATATGGTGTACGAAGGTAATCTAGTTTTATTTCTTGCATGTATCTGTTAAATTTTCCTAACACCATTTGTTGAATAGACTGTCTTTAACCCATTGTATATTCTTGTCTCCTTTGTCAAATTTTAATTGACCATATAGGCGTGGATTTATTTCTGATCTTTTTATTCTGTTCCATTGATCTATACATCTGTTTTTATGTCAGTACCATGCTGTTTTGATTACTATTGTTTTGTAGTATAGTTTGATGTCAGGTAGCATGATTCCTCCAACTTTGTTCTTCTTTTTCGAGATTGCTGTGGCTATTCAGAGTCTTTTGAGGTTCTATACAAATTTATGGATTATTTGTTTTAGTTATGTGAACTACACCAATGGTATTTTGATAGGAATTGTATTGATTGCTTTGAGTAGTATAGGCATTTTAACTATGTTAATTCTTCCTATCCATGAGCCTGGTATATGCTTCCATTTATTTGTATCTTCTTCCGTTTTTCTTTTCAGTGTCTTATAATTTTCCAAGTACAGGTCTTTTACCTCCTTGGTTAACTTTATTCCTAGGTTTTTTTAAATTTTTGTTTTTGTTTTTTGATGCAATTATAAATGGGATTGTTTTCTTAGTTTCCCTTTCTGATAGTTCATTATTGATGTATAAAAATGCAATTGATTTCTGGAGATTTATTTTGTATCCTGATACTTTACTGGATTTATTTATCAGTCCATTAGTTTTTTGGTGGAATCTTTATGGTATCAAATCATTTCAATATCTCAGATATCAAATCACATTCTGTAAATACTTTAAAATCTATCTCTAAAAGATACAACTTTAAAAAATTATAACACTATTTTCACACCTAAAATTTTTAAAGAATGATTGCTTAAATCATCAAGGATCCGTTACATATTTAAATTGCCCTGATTTCCTTATAAATATTGTTGTTTATAGTATGATTGTTCAAATAGGATCCAAACACGTCTAATATATTGCATTTGGTTGATATGTCTCTTAAATTCCTTTTGATCTGTAGGTCCCCCCCGTGTGTGTGTGTGTGTGTGTGTGTGTGTGTGTGTGTGTGTGTGTTAGGAAAAAAACTGGACCTTTTGTCCTAAAGAATTTCCCACACATGATGGTATCCCCATGATGTCATTTAACATATATTAGGGGGACCGGAAAGTAATGTCGTTTTTTTACATTAAATTCAAACAGATAAGTTTTTAGCAAGAATTTATTTTTAATCAATGATGTAATCACCTTTGTTATCAACAACCTTTTGCCATCTAGTGTGCAAATTTTCAATGCCGGATCGATAAAAATCAGTTGGTTTTTGAGCAAAATATCTGGAGATGGCATTTTGGACATCATCCAAATTGTCAAATTTTTTGCCACTTAGAAAATGTTGCAGCGATCGGAATAAATGGAAACCTGATGGCGCAATATTGGGCGAGTATGGTGGGTGAGGCAATATCTCTCACCGCAATTCATTAATTTTTTCCAGGGTTCGTCTTGCACAGTGCGGTCTTGCATTATCGTGTTGCAGAATAATGCCTTTTCTGGTGACAATTGCTGGGCACTTTTCAATTAAAGATTGATTTACTGTATCCAATTGTTCACAGTAAAGGTCTGCATTCAGTTTGTCCAGGTTTCAGCACTTCAAAATGAACAACCCCGCGAATACTCCACCAAACACACAAAAGTGCCTTTTTGGGGTGTAAACCTGGCTTAGCTGTACTTTGTGGCGATTCATTCGGAAAGAGCCACTGCCTTTTGCATTTTGGATTATCATAGAGGACCCATTTTTCATCTCCAGTGATAAAGTGATCAAAAAACGCTTCTGTATTGTGCCTCTGAAGCAATAAGTTGCATGTGGTGGACCAGTTAGCTTTGTTTTCTTCGGACAGATTATGCGGGACCCAAACACCTGCTCTGCTTACTGTATCAATCTGCTGCAAATGTTCTTGGATGGTCGACCAAGGTTGGTTAAGAGTGTTTGACAGTTTCTCGATGTCTGACATGGATTTGCTTCCACTTCCGCCCTTAACATGGCATTACTTTAACGACATTACTTTCCGGTCCCCCTAATATATTCTTACATATTCCTTGCTCCTCTATATTTCTTGTAAACTAGTATTTAATTAGAGGCTAGATCCTATTCAAGGCCTTTGTTGTTGATTTTTAAGACTGTCTGGTTATATCTACTTTTTGTGCCATCGGAATTGATCACTGGGTTTAGATGTTTGGGGCCCTGATTCATCCATTATAAAGTTCCCCATCAGCTTTTATCCTGATGGTTTTATTTAGCTGCCGCTGCTTATCATTCCTTTGTCCATTGTTTAATTAGGGCATACAAAATAGTGATATTCTAATAGTTTCATTCTTTCTGCATTTTTAAGCTAGAATTTTTCAATAAAGAATATTTTTGTTAGCTTCTCTTTGGCTACCCTGAGATATAATTTATATGGAAAAGCCAGGATGAATATATGCTAGATGTTTTTGTTTTTTTAAACCAGTTTGCAGAATATTAATTTAGCTCTCTATTTTCCTCTAGAGGTGGATAGTGAAGGGCTTTTCTTTTTTTCTTCCTATCATTATAAACTTAGGACTTTTAGCATTCTTATTTAAATTTTAGAATTATCATCTCCATTTTTTTTATAAAGCCTGCTAGTTTTTTATTGAGAGTACATTTTAATTTATAGATAAATTTAGGGAGAATTGATATCTAATAATACTGTCTTTTTATTCATGAGCATAGTATATCTCTCCTGTTGAGATACTCTTTAATTTCTCTCACTAATGTTTTAAATATAATTACTTTTTGTATATTGGACTGTATCTTGTAAGTTTGTTGAACGCACTTATTGATTCTAGTAGGGTTTTTTGTTTGTTTTTTAAGAGTCTTTTGGATTTTCTCTGTGAACAAAAATGTTATCTGTAAGTAATGAAACATTTATTTCTTTTTTCCAATATCTCTATCTTGTATTTCTTTTTCTTCCCCTATTGCACTGAATGGTACCCCACAATACAGTGTTGAACAGGAGTGGTGAAAATGAACATTTTCTCTTTTTTGCCAATTTTATGAAGGGAAACTTTCAGTTTTTTGCCCTCCCTATGGTATCTGACCCTTGCTTTGTATCAGTATAGGATCCTTGGCTCAAGCAGGTTTCCTGCCCTCCTTCAGAGAAAGATGGTTTTGTCTTTTCCTCTTGCATCTGGCCTTGTACCTTTTCCTGAAATCAGTGGCCAGAGGGTTTGCTGGCCTTCCTCCAGCAGTAGACTGCTGATTCTTATTAGCAGGTGCATGGCTTATGGTGGTTGCAGGGAGAGTGCCTCTTCCACCCTCGCAGACCTACAGCTTTGTTTCTACCTCTCTCTCAGTGCAGGTTACCTTTGCCTGGGAGCATTGGCTAGAGCATTTCCTGACCCTTCTCCAGTGACTTAATGGTTTTGCTTCGTGTGAGAGAAACTCCAGGGAAGTCGATAGGGTTTTTTTGCTCATTCCAACAAGTCTTTCACAGTTCTTACTTTCTCAGGCTTTACTCCAATCTTTCATGAGCACTCATGGAAAAGAACTTGTGAATGTGGGTACTCTTTTGTCTCGGGCTTTGAAGGATTCTAAGCTTTTATGGTAGCCCACATTTGGCATCCAAGAAGTCCTTAAAATTTTAGCTGATTTCTTCTTTTATGGCAAACATTTGCTCTGTCATGTGTCCCATCTGTCCTTGGAGAGACTTGTCACCATTCAGTTCATTTGGTTGCCTTGTAACCTTATCTCTCTATAAGAGTCAAGCAATTTATGATTTTGTAGATGATTCATCTTTTTTTAAATTGTGAGAGTGGGAAGGATGTTGTCAGGTGGCTTTCTACAGTGGAACTTACACATCTTTCTTTTCTTTTCTTTATTGATATTAGAGAGAAAGAGAGGAAAAGGAGAGGCATAGAGAGAGATAGAAACATCAATAAGAGAGAACATCAATTTGCTGCCTCCTTCATGCTCCCCGCTGAGGATCAGGCCCACAACCTGGACTTGTGCCTGGACCAGGAATCGAACCAGTGACCATGGGTGGATGCTCAACCACTGAGCCACACCAACCGGCCCTTCTTTTTTTTTTTTTTTTAATTTTCTTACACATCTTTCTTAAGATTTCTACTTTTTTCCCAAATCCTAGCCTTCCTTCCACCTCTGCTACTCATCTATTTCATTAATTGATTAATCCTGTTTCCCAAAAATCTTTTTAAAAAAAAAAATTTTTTTTTTTTAATTCTCACTCGAGGACATTTTTGCATTTATCTTCAGATAGAGCTGGAGAGAGAGAGGGGGAAAAGAGAGAAACATCGACGTGAGAGAGACACATTGACTAGTTGCCACCCACACGACCCCAACCGGGGCCAGGGACAAACTGCAACCGAGGTACCTGCCCTTAGCGGGGAACCGAACCGGGGACTCTCTGGTCCGCGGGCCAACGCTCTAACCGCTGAGCCAAACCGGCCAGGGCCCGAAAAATCTTAAAATAGGGGCTTAAACATTTTTATGTTTTTGTAGCATAGACTAAACTAATTCGTTTTACACTGTATTTGGTCTCTACAGCATTTACCTCATTCTCTGTTTATTCAGTCTTGTGGAGCCCAGGCACTGGTCTGAGAATTGGTATGAGTCTGTGGTCCAATTTTCACTGGTCTGGAGATTAATGAGTAAGAATAGATGGTGTGAGTTTCATTAAGCAAAGAAAAGCACATCTTTATCAAGTTGAATTTTAAAATATATTGTTTTCATTTTTAGGCAGTTTCTTCATTTTGTTTTTTTAGCAAAGTTTAATAAACACCTAAAAATGTATTAAATAAGCTAGTAATGCATTTTGAAAATTCACCATATACTTTTTTTCCTTTAGCTTTTATCTCTTCTTTTTGAAGATTTGTTCAAAAAATTTAATTCTGAAATGAAGAAGATTGCAGACCAGGTGATTCCTAAGCAAAGAGCCGCCCAGTTTGATGTAGTCAAACACATGCGTCAAGACCAGATTACCAATGGCATGGTGAATGCCATTTCTACTGTAAGTCTTCAGTCATTCGTTTAGAGTTTGTAACTTATTTATAAATCTATTCAGTAGAATGGAAATTTAAGTACTTTAAGAATCGAGATTAAAATATATAGATGCTTACAAATCACATATTTTCTGCTTGAAAGATAGTCTACAGTTTAAATGTAATCAGCAGTAATTTTGTTGCTATATGACTTTATTGCCAAATTATAGTTGCTGTTATACGACGCAAAAAGAAAATAGATATACTCTTACATAAAGGAAAAATTTTTTAGTTTCACCATTAGTAGTCATTCTTTTCATGGATATGTTTCCCCATTTGTTTCTGTAATAAAATGGACATATTACAAATAGGTTTATTAATGACAACTTTTGTCCATAACAGTACAAAATATTTCATTTCATTGTAGGTTTGTATTCCTCAAAAGGCTATCAGCTCTTCCTCACGTAGAGATAAATTCAGGCCTCTGCAGCTGCTGTGTATTCAGGGCCTCTGGCTGTTCATAAAGGGTTATCAGATAGGTTCTTGCTCCTTTTCTGAAAGTGTAAGAACTCTAGGTCTAGCTGATCAAGTCTGGTTTATGTTTTGTATGCCAGACATAAAATTAGTTTTATGGATGGGATTTTGCTTCAACAAAAGAATAGTATGGCGTTACACATCGGTTCCCTTAATGAAAGAATTAGTAGCAGACTTGCTACAATACGTGACTTTAGAAATTTGCAATCTCTGTGAGCAGCCCTTGCTGTGACAGCTACATCTAAACCTGAGGCAAACCAGCCCTTTGTGCCTCTTTAGGCACATTAAAATCTTGTGGCCCAAGTTTGCCTGAAAGTAGATCCCTGGATATTTGAAGAGAAGCCTCCAGAGACCATTTGAACACACTTCTGTTAGGATTACTTTTCCTTGCTTTCCCATGATTTTCAGGTCATTTGCTAAGTGATGCGCTTTACCTTCCAGAGAAGACAGCTTATTAGAAAAATCAGTAATTAGGCCTTGCTGCAGATGTATCCCAACTTGTAGGCAACCAGAAGAAGGTCATCTTCTGAAATTCTGTGTTGCCATTAGTAGAATATTTTCAACAAATAAATTTTCTCATGAGAGCAGTTTTAGACCCCTGTCTGTTCCTCTCTTTCCCTTTTGTAATCCTCCTGCAGAATACTAGAACAAATTCTCTTGCTGAACATCTTGGCTTCACTCCCCATCTACCTCCCTTTTGCCAGCAGCTGCTGCCTTATTTTAGTTCTGTGCAGAATATTTATTTACCTTACTCTTACTCTCTGGGCATAAGTCACTTTATGAGATTCATTCTCATGCAAAGCATAAAAGGAGTTAACAGAAAAAGCAGTAAAGAAGTTAACTTATAGCCCTGGCCGGTTTGGCTCAGCGGTTAGAGCGTCGGCCTGCGGTCCAGAGAGACCCAGGTTCGGTTCCCGCTAAGGGCATGTGCCTCGGTTGCAGTTTGTCCCCGGCCCTGGTTGGTCGTGCGGGTGGCAGCCACTCGATGTGTCACTTTCACGTCGATGTTTCTCTCTCTCTATCTCTCTCTCCCTCCCACTCTGTCTGAACAAAAAATGAAAAAATGTCCTCAGGTGAGGATAAAAAAAAAAAAAAAAAGAAGTTAACTTGTAGGATAAATGTATTCGCTTTATTTCTTTGCTTTATAGTAGATGGAGTTTCTTAGAATTTAGCTCTTATCCATAAAGTTTCTGAAGTGATAGAATTTCACTATAATAATGATTAAACTTTAATTTGTGAGGGAGGCCCCTAAAGTCACATATTTTAATTCAAACATTACCTCGTCTGCTTCTGAAACCCAACCAATTTTTCTACTATGAGAGTTTTTAACCCAGGATCCATGAGTCCTCCCCTGATATGGAATGAAAAATTTTGTGTTCATGACCTATGTGTGTTTTTCTCAAGAGAACAGTCATAGCTTTTATCAGAGTCTCAAAAGAAAAATTTTCTGCCATTAATTCATATTGTCATGAATTTAAAATTTACAATTTCTGACCTTAATCTTTAAATTATCCTTGAGAATATTTAATATGTGTAATTATTACAACTATTAAATATATTTAACACATTGAAGATTGAGTTTAATGTTCAAGATTTATTTTTTATGGATCTATTTTAAGATTGACATGATACTCACAGAGGATATATAATATTTCTTAATATAAATAAATATGCAGTTTTTAGCCTTAATTAAGAAGCCTACAGTCTGTAATACTCTCAACAAGAAAATACATTTTAAAAAGCCTATAGTTTATTCATTGTCACTGATAATTGCTATTAGAGTCATTTTTCTGTTGCTATATTTTCCTCTAATTAAGACTAATTTTGGAAGACATTTAAATAATGGCACATTTCAACATGAAATTATCTCTTTGAGTTTCAAGCTAGTTTTACCTTAAATGTGTGTAGAAATTGCTAATGTTCTCTTAGCTTATTGCTTCCAGTGGAAATCTCTAGTTGAACTAACTTGTTTGGGATATAATTAGTTCTTCAGAAAATAACTGCTTTGAGGTGATAAGGTTGATGCATCAAAGCATTCTGAGATGACTGATAGATAAGTAATATTTATTAAATTTCTAGAAAACCCCAGCAAGTGACCTGGCTAAATTTTAATTTTAATTGAAGATAAATTTAATTTGATTTAAGATAAATTCCTCTGGGTTATGATCAAGAAGCTTTGATTGCTGAATATACATCATGGCTCTAATTTCATAAACATGTAGTTCCTACGATGAACTTCTCAGAGTAACTGTGAAGTATCAGGCAATTTACGAATGGTCAGTGGTAGTCTATGTCTTTCTTCTCTCTACAGGGAAATTGGTCTCTAAAGAGATTTAAAATGGACCGTCAAGGTGTGACTCAAGTGCTCTCTCGCTTGTCATATATATCCGCACTGGGCATGATGACAAGAATCTCTTCCCAGTTTGAAAAAACAAGAAAAGTGAGTGGTCCTCGATCCCTCCAACCATCTCAGTGGGGAATGCTTTGTCCTTCGGACACTCCTGAAGGAGAGGTAAGGTACCTGAGGAGTCTCTATGCTATGTCAGAGTTAATACCTATTGGTGGTGGTCTGCTTCTGTTTTCTGTTCCTGTTCCGCCAGGCCATATTTTTTGGGGGGGACAGCCACTTATCTGGCCAAGAAATATTATTGCAGCTTGTCAGGATGACATCAGTATCATTCCAGAATTAGTACCTCCAGAACCATTTGATTTAGTATCTCACTTAAATGAAACATGGTCCAAATTTTCTGGCTTGTTTATTTGACCCAAGAATCCAACCATGCAATGGAGAGGAGACAAGAATGTGAAGGAAAATTGAGAGACCCATTACCTTTGCTTACGAGGAGCTCTTTTTATTTTTATTTATTTATTTATTTATTTATTTTTATCCTCACCCGAGGACATTTTTGCATTTATCTTCAGATAGAGTGGGAAGGAGAGAGGGAGGAAGAGAGAGAGAGAGAAACATCAATCGACTGGTTGCTGTCCACATGACCCCAACCGGGGCCAGGGACAAACTGCAACCGAGGTACGTGCCCCTAGCAGGAACCAAACCCCGGGACTGTCTGGTCCGCGGGCCGACGCTCTAACCGCTGAGCCAAACCGGCCAGGGCACGAGGAGCTCTTTTTAAACTTCTTGTTTTCTTTAGGTGTCCTTAGAGGACATTATAGTTGCAATTGCAGCCAAGTAGGAGCACACAGCCCAAGACCTAACGTGGATTTCGACTCAGTTATGTAGTATACACAAGCAGTTACCTAAACATTAAACCAAAGAGTTTAAATAGCTTTATTTCTATAGCACCCACTACTTCCTGTGTTATGACCCTTTCTCCTTCATGTTAACCATTGTTGGTTTCACTTGATTATATTCATTCTAAATTGTAAACTTCGGGAGGAAGAAACCTTGTTGGCTTCACCAGTGTATCCCAAGCTCCTAGCACAGAACCTTGTTCAGAGTAAAGGCCCCATAAATATATGCTGAACGAATAAATTAGTTAAGTATGACAAATACAAGATGTAAGTTCCATAGTGTAGGAATTTTGTTATGACTTACGAGAGGTGAAAAATAGAGGTTTATGCAGGGTTGTGATTTTTAGAAATTATCATTCTCCTAATTTATCTTAAACCATATGGAATTTCACACTAAAATTATGCATCTTGTCAAATTTGCATAACTTAAACATCTTGAGCTTTGAAACTAAATTTCCCAGAAGTTGGTTCAGCTGACCCCGATAAGGTACCCATTTTGTGCATCACTGCAGCAGGTGGTTTTTAAGAATTGAAAATATAATCTTTACATGTAACATGTCTCATTGTTTTTTTCTATTTGCTGCATTATATACTTATTTATCATTTTGTTTTAGATTTTTTTGGTTGTATAGAAGTTAAATTGTTTTTGCATTTCTTTTTGAAATAATTTTAGACATGCAAAATAGTTGCAAAAATAGTACAAAGAATTTTCATAATCCTTCACCTAGATTCTCCAAATGCAAACATCTTAAATAACCATAGCATAGTTGTCAACCTCATGAAATTAGGATTAATAACAATACTATATCCTATAGATCTTACTCAAATTTTGTCACTTGCCCCACTAATGTCTTTTTTTCTGACCCAGGATTATACATTCAGTTGTCCAGTGTCTTTAGTCTCTAATCTGGAGCAGTTCTTCAGTCTTCCTTTGCCTTTTATGACCAAGAAGCTTTATAGAGTACTGGCCAGTTATTTTGTAAACTGTCTCTCATTTTAGTCCAGAAGTTTTATATTTTTATGTGTCCACATTTATCAGTGTTTTTCTTTACTGTTTTTATACAATGGCATCTTAATGACTATGATGTTCCATTGTCTGAGAATAACAATTTTTTAAATCATTTTCTTTTGGGGGGTGGCATTTGTGATGCTATCATTATTTGCCATTTCAAATAGTACTGTGCTAAACATTTCTGTGATTAAATCTATGTTTATATCCTTGCTTGTTACCTTAAGATAAATTCCTCTGGGTTAAATGGTATGTACATTTTTAAGGTTTTTTCATTGTCAACCTGTCTTCTATGAGGTTGCACTGCTTTACATTGCTATCAGCAAAAAGTGGTGAACTAGTTTTGGACACAAACTGTACTTTGTATTACTAGTGTTCATTCTTAGAAATGACTATCTTTTGTTTTTTAGGCATGTGGTTTGGTTAAAAACTTGGCCCTTATGACGCATATCACAACTGACATGGAAGATGGACCCATTGTTAAATTAGCCAGTAACCTGGGAGTAGAAGATGTAAATTTATTATGTGGAGAAGAGCTGTCTTACCCAAATGTGTTTCTTGTCTTCCTCAATGGTGAGCATATTATGGAGACATGTTGATCCTGAACAGTCTGTTGGGGAGGGGGTGGGAACCAATTATTATGCATGTATTTAAAACACAAATATACTTTGATCCTGGGCCCAGGTTGACCTTAATTTAAAGGTAGAAAAATGGTAACAGAAACAGTTATTCCATTGGCTAGGTTATCCAGGTTCTTCAAGGATACAGCTATCATAGCTAAAGGTTAACATTGCAGAGACCGGCTGCTTTCTGTACTTTTGCAGCTGTTAGCATGTGAACCATGGAATAAGCCTCAACATGGTATCTTTAAGTTCAAAAATAAACAGATCAGCCCTGACAGTGAGTTGACATATTCAGTCACTTAATAATTGATTGTAAACAGGTTATGGCAAGAGGGCCTCTTTCCTTCCCCTCATGCTCTAGTCACTTCTTTCACCTACCCCTTCCCTCCTCCTTCAGAGTCCTCCAAAGACTCATTAGCAAGTGTGCCTTGTCCTTCCTACTTGAGATTTGGTGGTCTGGGTGCCTGTTCCCTCACCATTGTGCTCCATGTGCTCATCCTGACCACATAGACCCCACACTCTTCTTCCTCCTGCTCCGAGAGGCATTACTACTTTACTGCATGGGCTGGTGAGTAGGAAAACGGCTGTTAACTGACTGCCTCATTCAGTGTATCCCAGCGGCCAACACTGAGTGAGCTATTACTCTTCACTTTCAGCTAGTACCTCTCTAAATCCTCAAGCTAACCCTGGGAGGCAAAGTCTACTTTCCTTATTTCACAGATGGTGATCACAACAAAAGCTATTAATAATAGCACTCACTAGGTGCGAGGCAGAGTTCTAAGTGCTTTACATAAGATCAGCTCATTTAATCCTCACATCAGCTTTTTGGAAATGATAGAGCCAGTGTTCAAACCCAGGGGGTCTGGGCCCTGAGTTTATGCCCCTAGCATGGTGCTGACAGATGAGTAAAATGAGGCTCACTTCTCTGGGGTTACTCTTCTGGCATCTGGTAGGGCTGTCCCTAGACTCAGGTCCCTCCGACTACCCTTAACCATTCCACTCTGTTGCTTCCCTACAGCCTTGTATACTGGCTGGAGGTGTCAGTGGTATTTTCAAATGACTACTCACTGCTGCTTATCATTTTTATTGAATGTATATTTTAAATCCTGTTAGATTTCTTTTTTATTTCTGTCTTAAATATTCTTCTTTCTGCTTAGGTAACATCTTGGGTGTCATTCGAGACCATCAGAAGCTAGTAAATACATTTCGACTGATGCGAAGAGCAGGATATATCAACGAATTTGTTTCCATCTCAACAAATCTTACAGATCGATGTGTCTATATTTCTTCTGATGGAGGAAGGTTGTGCAGGTATAAGTTGCTAAAAAGAGTTTTTAAGAATCTCTTTATGTTTACTTTTGAAAGAAATAGACTTTTTTATTTTGAATCTGCTTTAACAAACTCTTTCATTGTTAAAATAAATTTCATTCAGTTAGCAAACACCTCACGAATATACATACTGGGTACTGAGGATTCAAAGATTAATGAGAGTCTGCCTTCAGAAAGCTCAGTCTTCTGGCAAAGGCAGAAATAATTATTAATAACAGCCAACTATGCTAGTAGTAAATGATAGCCATTATTTATTATTTTAATAGACGTATTATATGTAAGGCTTTAATTACAGTAAACTCTTTATGGTTCCATTGTTATTTTCATTTAACAAATGAGGAAGTGAGGTTTTGTGAAATTAAGTAATCTACCCAATGCTAGATACTGGTGGAGTCTGTTTTTTACTCAAAAATCTTTAGAGTTTATTTGACTCCAACAATCATGATTTTACCCACTATATTCTGTTGCTATGAACTGAGCTTTGAAGAGTGAGTAGGATTGTGTTACTTGGAGGAAAGGAGAAAAGCTGAGGAATGGCAAGAATAAAAAACATGGATTGTGGTAATTGCCAGGCACACATTAGGTGCTTATTTGTGGCTAACCTGGTCCCTTTAGGGGTGGGAGAAACAATGGCATTTTCTAGGTTACTTTTTAAAGGATTTTTCTCTTTCCTTACATCTAATATAATGTGGCATAGTCTAAAAGAAAACTAATTGTAAAAGTAATTTAATAATGGCATATCATAGATCTGGCAGGAAGAATTAGAATTTACTGAATAAAAGTAAAAGGTAATTGAGGTAGCTAAATGTGATCCCCTCCCTCTCCTACTTCTGCTTTTGTCATCACTTCTGAGTCCCTTAACCTGAATTAAACTGCAGCCCTTGAAGGTGATTTCTATGAAAAGTTTACCCAGTTCATTTTTCAGCAACTGTAATTGTGCAGCTCCTCTTAACTGTTTAAAAGTGCTCATTAGTCCTCAAATAGTCATTTGGATTTTAGGGTAAGGTGTATAAGTGTCTGGTGGTTACTTGCTCCTCTGTAAGAGCTGCTTATCCAAATAGCAACAGCCCTTGACGTTTCAGTGCCGCATGCCATCCTTTGTGTCAGTGTTTCCTTGTGGTGGCAAAGCCCTCAGAGGCAAATCAACATTGACAGTTACAGTTTAATCTACCAGAGCATGTAGACCAAAAGCTCTCTCTACCTTACACCCACTACACCACTGAAAATCACAAAGTAAAAAAGCTTTATTCTCTGCAAACTGACTGCCATTCTTTTTGGTCATGTGTAGCTTTAGGTAGCCTGCTCTGTAGCCCATTGATGTTTATCCTAAATTAAACCACTCTAAACAGCTGATATTAATCAGACCCTCACTACAAAATGCCATTGTAATCCTCCAGTGACAGTTTTCTGCCTACTGACTTAATGGGTAATAGATCACTTATTTCCAGTATGAAATAGGAGATGCTTTTAGTATGATGCCTTTCCACAGTTTAAGATATGACACTAAAGATTTTGTTTCCTTTTTAGACTTTATTGAGTATCGTTTTTGAGTTGCCTTTTCATTCAGAACCTAATATTTCCTAATATACTTGGAGAAGTACTGGATGTATATACCTGTGCATGTGCACACATACAGACATGGGCTGATATGTATGTCTGTGTCTGTACATGTGAGAGAGAGAAAGTAGGACTCTTCACTCACATGTGAAAATTACCTGGTGTCCTTATGCAATCCAGAAATAAGTTTTCTTATATTTATAGGTTCCCTCATTTCCCTATAGCAAACTTTTTGCTGACTTAATTGTTCTGTTGAATTACTATGAATTTATTTTTCTCCATTCCAGACCCTACATAATTGTTAAGAAACGAAAGCCTGCAGTCACGAATAAGCATATGGAAGAGCTGGCTCAAGGGTACAGGTAAATGGCCAAAAGCAACACTTTTAATCTCCGTAGTACTCACATGATATAATCAGCAGTAACATTATTTTATCTGAGCTTTTAAGAATATTATATTTTCACTTTTAGTCTATTAATTCCTCCCCACTAAATATATTAGCCTGTTAAAAACCTATTTTTCTCTATGTGAATTTGCTTGGATATTATAAAATATTTATCAACAGATCATGAGGATTACAGATTCTTGGTGTAAATTAGTGTACTATTAAGTGTTTATAGTAAGAGAAGGACTTTCATCAATATGTTGATATAGACACTGTGGGTCTCTCATCATATGGAGTTCCTAAAGTCATAAAAGATATTTTTAGAAGTGGAGACCATAGTGACAAGAATCACAGGTGTTTTACTGTTATTTCAGTGATTTGTGATCAGTGTATGACCCAAGAATAGAATGTTTCAAATATCCCAATGTAGTGATATTCTCTGGGAGAGAAAGGTGTTTCAGGCCTAACGAAAGCCAGTATCTTCCATTATTGCATATAAAATATTGTAATGAAATGCTTTTTAGTAATGTATGTTTCACCAATATTTTCCCAGGAATTTTGAAGATTTCTTACATGAGAGTCTGGTTGAATATCTAGATGTGAATGAAGAAAATGATTGTAACATCGCACTCTATGAGCATACAATTAATAAGTAAGTAGGATTCATAACAACCAGAATTAAAACCTTTTCTGCTTATAGAAACTACCTTCTCTTTTTATCCCATCTTCAATTTTTCTATTGTGTGTTCTCTTAGTAGTAACTGTTAGAAGTATACTATTTTATAACAAGCCATAACCCATCATTTATCCTAATGTAAGACTATCACAAAACTGCTAACGAATAATTTTTAGACTTAATTATCTTTCCTATTCATTTTACATTTAGTTTATTTTTTAAAGGAATTGCTGCTCTGATTTTAATATTTAATCGCTGTCCAAATTCAACTAATGAATCAGGATGTGTAAAGGATGTATTTATCTCTTCTAGAGAGGATTTTATCAGTGGACATCTGAATTCTTATTGTCAATGCAGGAATTCCCTACATAGTATGTGGTAAAGATACTTCTAAACTTATGTGCAATATAAACATGAAATGGTGATATGTTTAGTGTTTCTTCTAGAACAGTGGTATTTTTAGAAGCATTAGAGGACATTTATATAACTTGCTGTGTGATGCTTGTTGCTGATGTACTGCTTACCTGAAATTGGAATTTTTGCAGTTATATTGTTAAATAGTTAGGGAATTTAATACTTCCAGCTGGTAACTATTTGTCTTTAGTCAAGAAAGTACTTTTCTGTTTCCTGCTACCAGATGAAATATACTACTATATTTTTGTCTAATTATAAGTTAGTAAATAATGCTTTCAGTCAGAATTTTAATTCCTTAAAGGTATGAAATCGCTCAAAGTACTATTTCTTTCTATTTTTTTATTATTGAAAGTAATATAGATGTTTCCCTTTTTTTCCCCCATTGACACCCTCCTTCCCACTCCCACTCCCTCCTGCTTTCCCCAGCCTAATACCTGTGTCAGTTGGTTGTGCATATATGCATATATAAGTTCTTTGGTTTATCTCTTCCCACCCCTCTCACCCCACCCCCCACCCTCATCCCTCTGAGATTTGTTAGTCTGTTCCCTGCTTCCATGACTCTGGATCTCTTTTGGTCAACAGCTTATTTTGTTCATTATATTCCACAAATAAGTGAGATCATGTGGTACTTGTCTTTCTCTGGCTTATTTTGCTTAGCATAATACTTTCCAGGTCCCTCCGTGTCATCTCAAAGGGAAAGAGATCATTCTTTCTTATAGCTGTATAGTATTCCATTGTGTAAATGTACCACAGCTTTTTTTATCCACTCATCTGCTGATGGGCACTTGGGCTGTTTCAGGATCTTAGCTATTGTAAATAGCAATGCTATGAACTTAGGGGTGCATATCTTCTTCCTAATTGTTGTTTCAGGCTTCTTAGGGTATATTCCTAGAAGTGGGATCACTGGGTCAAATGGCAGTTCAATTTTTTAATTTTTTGAGGAAATACCATATTGTTTTCCATAGTGGCTGCACCAGTCTGCATTCCCACCAGCAGTGTGCTAGAGTCCCCTTTTCTCCACATCCTTGCCAACACTTGTTTGAAGATTTGTTGATGGCTGCCATTCTGACAGGTGTGAGGTGATATAGTCATTTTAATTTGCATCTCTCTGATGATTAGAGATGTTGAGCATTTTTTTTTTTTTTTTTTTTTTTTGGTACGTGCCCTTAGCGGGAACCGAACCCAGGACTCTCTGGTCCACAGGCCGATGCTCCAACCGCTGAGCCAAACTGGCCAGGGCTGTTGAGCATTTTTTTCATGTCTCCTGGCCATTTGTATGTCCTGTTTGGAGAAGTGTCTATTCAGGTTCTCTGCCCATTTTTTAATTGGGTTCTTTTGTTGATTTGTATGAGTACTCTGTATATTTTGGATATTAACCCTTTATCCAATGTGTTGTTGGCAAATATGTTCTTTAGAGAGTGGGTTCCCTTTTCATTTTGATACTGTTTCTTTTGCCATACAGCTTTTTAGTTTGATGTAGTTCTATTTATTCATTTTTTTCCTTTGTTTCTTTTGCCCCAGGCGATGTATCAGTGAAAATTGCACTACATATGATGTCTGAGATTTTTATGCCTACATTTTCTTCTAGGATTTTTATGGTTTCATGGGTTACATTTAAGTCTTTTATCCATTTTGAATTTATTCTTGTGTATGGTGTAAGTTGTTGTATAGTTTCATTTTTTTGCATATAGCTGTCCAATGTTCCCAACACCATTTATTGAAGAGACTGTCTTTTCTCCATTGTATGCTCTTGCCTCCTTTGTCAAATATTAATTGTGCATACTGTCTTAGGTCAATATTCAGGTTCTCTGTTCTGTTACATTGACCTATATGTCTGTTCTTGTGCCAGTACCAGGCGGTTTGATTATGATGACTTTATAGTATAGCTTGATATCTAGTATTGTGATCCCTTCCACTTTGTTCTTCTTTTTCAAGATTGTTGTGCCTGTTTGGGGCTTTTATGGTTCCATATAAACTTTTAGAGTATTTGTTCTAGATCTGTGAAATATGCTGTTGGTACTTTAATAGGGATTGCATTGAATCTGTAGATTGCTTTGTGTGGTATGGACATTTTAATGATGTTAATTCTTCCAATCCATGAACAAGGTATGTGCTTCCACTTTTTTATATCTACCTCTATTTCTTTTTTCAATGTCCTGTAGTTTTCTGAGAACAGGTCTTTTACCTCCTTGGTTAAGTTTATTCCTAGGTATTTTATTTTTTTGTTGTTGTTGCAATGGTAAATGGGATTATTTTTTTAGTTTCCCTTTCTGAGTGTTCATTATTGGTGTATAAGAATGCCCTTGATTTCTGGATGTTAATTTTGTATCCTGCTACTTTGACAAATTCACTTATTAAATCTAGTAGATTTTTGATGGAGTCTTTAGGGTTTTCTATGTACAATATCATGTCATCTGCAAATAATGACAGTTTTGCCTCCTCCTTTCTAATTTGGATCCCTTTTATTTTTTCTTGTCTAATTGCTGTGGCTAAGATTTCCAGTACTATGTTAAATAAGAGTGGCCAAAGTACTGTTTCTATAGCCCTCATTTCAAGATTGAGCATAAGGGAGAACTATTATATAGTAACCGTGTAAATAGCAATTTCATCCATTGTGCTACTCAAGGCAGAAACCTCAGTTTCAGCTTTGACTCTCTCCCCCTCCTCCATACCCACATATAACCTTAGCATATCACTGGACCTTCAGTCTACCCAGAAACTGAGCTCTTTTCACCACCTCCACAGGTCACCCTAGTCCATGCCACTGTCATTGCTTGCCTGGATTCTTGCAGAAGGCTTGTGACTATTTTTGCACTTGTCTTCTGATATTCCCCCAGTGGCTTTCTATTTCCCTCTGAAGTCCTTAAAGAGGCCTTCAAGTTTTTACATGATCTGCCCATACTGTTTTACACCTGCAACATCATCTTCTACCTCCCTTTCCTCACTCTGTTTTAACCCTGGCCTCTTCTTCAAACACCCCAGGCATGCTTCTGCCTCAGCACCTTCTGTTCCCTCTGCCTGGAACACTGTTTCATATATCTGCATGGCTCATTCTTTTACCTTTTCCAGGCCTTTGCTCAATTGTCACCTTCTCATTGAGCTTTTCTGACCACCCTATTTAAAATAGAAACCCCTCCTCTGACCACTCCTCTTGACTGCTTTATTTTTCTAGTGCTTATTACCTTACAATAAAATCTGTAAAATGTATATTTTATGTATTTATCTATGTATTGTCTGTCTTCCTCCAATAGAGTATCAGTATCACCAAATCACCATGCTATCCCATACACTAAATTCACTCTATTTTAAAAATAGAAAAGTTTTATATTATTTGATTTGTATGTATGACATTTTAAAATGTAGTTATAAATATTTTAATTGCTTTTTATTATGTTGTCTGACTACACATAAATAATTTATTTAACTTGCCCCTTATTGAGGAAGGTTTAGATTGTTTCCAGTTTTTCCACTATTACAAGCCACAGGTTACTTAAGCTTAATTTGAGCTAAATTTAAGGCTGTTATACATGGTTAATAGAAAGTCCTGTTCAGGACAGAAACTTATGATGGTTATAACTTTGAATAATTACTAGGTAATATATGATCTTATATAAGTTATCATGTAAAAGGAAGAAACTTCAATGCTTACCTTCTTTATTTTCAGCTTCCAGCTTACCTCAATCTTTACATATGAAAAAGTAGTTTTTATTTATACGGGGAATGTCAAATTGGCCAGTATTTAAACAAAACAATACATTTAAAACAAATTTTTTTATTCTAGACTATAAAATGTCACTATAAGCTTTTTTTAAAAAACAAGGAAAACAAAACCGAGAACCATTTTCCTCTCTCCTGACAAAGGCCTAAAGTGTCCAAGAGGTTTGGGGTTCATTCTGTAACCAAACTAGAGACATATAATTCAATACATGTGTATTGAAAAAATAAATAGATCGATAAGCAGGGGGTCTTTTGTCATATAGTGTTGAAACTAATTTTTTCATGATGGATTGGGTTATCTTAGAAATTACTTCTCTTCACAGGTACTTTAAGCCATTGAAATTATTAAAGTTATGCTTCAGAAACACTTGAGGAAGGAATAGAAATCAACAGAGACCACAGATCCTGGATGTGGTATCTGTTACTTTCAGCAAAGACCTAAAAATAATTTGGCCTCTCTTTCTCATTAAAATGTCTGAGTTGCTTTATCATTTAGCCAAAACTGGGTTTTCTACAAAAATGTATTATGAAAGTAACAAAGATTCTGACATTTAGTAGGTAAAGTCTTACTTTATGTAGCTGTCCAATAAAAATAATGCAAGCCACCTACCTAACTTTAAATTTTCTAGCAGGCACATTTAAAAAGTAAAAAAACAAAACAAACAGATGAAGTTAATTTTAATAATTTTATTTAACCCAATATATCCAAAATGTTATGTCAACATATAATCAGTGAAAATATTGAGATAGTTTACATTTTCTTCTAAGTCTTCAAAATCTTGTGTACCTACTCAATTTGGATGCTAATTTTTATTGGAAATACTTGATCTGATTTCACAACACAGTTGAAAAAGTAGACTCACAAATGTAAGTTGTTACAAATGTAACTAAAAGGTTTAAAATGACTGAACTGAGTTACTTAAATTTAAATTGGTGTTTTAAAATGTAAGGTAATTAAAATTAAGTTAAATTAAAAGAAATTAAGTCCGTCTGGCTGGTGTGGCTCAGTGCGTCGACCCATGCACCAAGAGGTCGCCAGTTTGATTCCCGGTCAGGACACATACCCAGGTTGTGGGGCCTGATCCCCAGTGAGGGGCATGCAGGAGGTGGCCAATTGATGTTCTCTCTCATCGATGTTTCTCTCTCTCTCTCCATCTCACTTCCTCTCTCTCTAAAATCGATAAAGGAAAAAAAAATTTTAGTCCTTCAGTCATACTAGTCTAACTTTTCAAGTGCTTAATAGCTATGCTTAACTGGTGGTTATGGTATTTGTCCCCATAGGACTATAGTAACTATTTTTTTGTTTTTTGTTTTTTTAGAGAGAGAGAAAGGGAGAGAGAGATAGAAACATCCATCAGCTACTTCCTGCATGCGCCCTACTGGGGATCGAGCCCACAACCCGGGCATGTGCCCTGATCGGGAATCGAACCGGGACCTCTCAGTCCATGGGCCAACTGTCACTCAATCCATTGAGCCAGCCAGACATATAGTAACTATTCTTAAAGGGGATGTATTTTTCCCTCTAAAATGGTGATACAGATTTCTCATTGAGCTAAGTTGGAAAAGTGAAGAAAAGCAAGTTACTCGACCATGTGGATGTTTTGCTCTACATTTCTATATGCTCAATTAATAATTTCTTTAGTTATTGTTATTATTAGTTAGTATATAATAATAATTTTTTATATAGACATTCCATACTGTTTTCCTTCTCGTGTATTTTTACAAATAATAGACGTTTCTGTCATTTAAAAAATAATTTGTTTTATTATATTTTATTTATCACTTTTGTTAGCATCAAATTTTGTTGAGGTTTGTTATATAAATTTATTTTATATATGTTTTATATATATATAAACTTAAATATTATTATCTAGGTCCCGTGAAGACTTAGATATAATATTTTCATATCCTTTAAGAGGTATTTATTTTGGTACTTGATACCTAAGATATCTAATTCTTAATTAACTTGTTAGAGATACGACCCACTTGGAGATTGAACCTTTCACTCTTCTTGGCGTTTGTGCTGGCCTGATTCCATACCCTCATCATAACCAATCCCCAAGAAACACATATCAGTGTGCCATGGGAAAACAAGCTATGGGTAAGATTTCCTTCTTGAATTTGGTTCTAAATACTTGGATAAAAGATATGTCTTTATTCTTACTTCACTGGTATTGCATGTTTGGCCAGTCAAGTGTTGCTAACACCTGAGTGTTACCAAACTCAGAGGTTGCCTGTAGCATTCTGCAATACTTGCAGGTGTCCCTGTCGTGTCTAAAGCTTAAACAAAAATAGAGAAAACCTTTCTGAACTTGTTCTCTTGACCAAACAAAGAGACATATAATAAATGGAATTATGAAGGGGTAAATATGAAGAGAAAAGTCCTATAAAATGTTATTAATCCAGAGATGGAAGAAAGAACAGAAAAACTGAAGGTTAACGGAGGAGAGGAAAAGAAAAGAGAAATAAAGATGCATGGTGTATAATAGAATATACTTAATAATTGTCTGGATGACAACCACTGAACCCATTATATCATTGCAATTGCTCCTATAGCTCCTGAAACGTCCATTTCATGTCACACCAATTTCTGAATTTGTTTTCCTTTCTTCTTTCTATTTTGCTTCCTTTTCGTCTACCCATCTATTAATTTATCTATACACCCATCTATAACATTTATTAAGCATCAACTATAGACCAGACAGTGGGGCTGGAACCTGAAAATATAGAGAGGAGGACACAGTCCTGTCCTCAAGGAGTTCACAGTCTAGTAGGAGAGGCCAACAAATAAAATGGTATTCAGCCTGTCTGGTGTGGCTCAGTAGATTGAGCATCATCCCATCCACCAAGAGGTCACGGGTTTGATTCCTGGTCAGGGCACATGCCCGGTTGAAGACTTGATCCCCAGTAGGGGCCATACAGGAGGCAGCCGATCGATGTTTCTATGTCATCCATGTTTCTATCTCTCCCTCTCCCTTCCTCTCTACCTTAAAATCAATAACTTTTTTAAAAAAATTTTAAATGGTATTCAATATAATATGACCAGAATCTAAGGGAATAAGAACAGAAAGGTCACTTAAGGTTAGAGAGTAGGTTGTTTCTGAAGAGTAGAATCAAACTAAGTCTTAAAAGACACTAGTATTCTTAACAGGTATGGAAAATATAAGCAAGCATTTCATGAGAAAGTCTTGGTACTTTGATATGGCTATTTAGTATAGTGTGGTTGTAGAGGTGTGCTGTAGAGGTGCCATATATTAAGGAGTTTGAGTTTTGTCTTGAAGTTGATACAGAGAGAATACCAGGCAAAAAACTTTTTTTGAAATGTTTTTTAAAATCACTTAAATCCTAAAAGTGTAATAAATTTTATTTTCATATATGTCTATGACATCAATATGACTTATCTGTGATTTAAAGTATAATACAAGGAGCTTCATAAAAAAAAATAAAAAACTGTAAAAGATTTTTGCATTGTGTTTGGGTAGCAACCAGAATGCAGTTAGCTCTTAGTTACCAAGAATCAGCCACAATTGACTATAACTTGACAATGAAGGAATTCTATTTCTCATTACGGATAAAGAGTTTATATTTCTTTTTAAGTTTTTATATTATCCTTTGGCTTGCCATGAAGAAATAAGAAGCATGTTGTCCTGTTACCATTTACCTGAATGATGTAATGCCTGGACAGTTCAGAATAATTCCCAGTGGGAAAATCTAAACAGTGGCTCATCAATTTAGCCTTTCCCATTCATCCTCAGCTGCAGTGTAGGCTGATTTCCCGCTTGTGCTTCTGACTTGCTAACAAGTTGAAATATACAGTACTGAACCCTGTGTGTCATGAAAGGGCTATCACTTCTATTGGGTTTACCAAACCATTTTGTTTCATGATGTGAATCCCAGCTGAAACAATACACCTTTTGTATAGAACCTTCAGCAGAATTAACGGAAGACTAATCACTTCATCACTAATGCTACTCTTTAGTGTGTTTGTTTGAAGATAGAAATAAAAAGGGCTGCATCTATCTCCTCTTATTGAATCTTTTTTTTAAAATAAAAGACTTAAAGGAAAGAAATAATATTTTTATTTTTGTAACTTCTCTCTCTACCCCCCCCCCAACAGCCTTTATTTTGTGGCCATGAGTATCTGAAACGTTCAGTTAGTTACCACACACAGTTAAGCAGGATCAGTGTGTACAGAAAGCCAATTCAGTGTCTGTAGAGTTCTTTTGTAGTTTTCTGTGTGAAGGTTTTTTTTCTCGTTTTGTTTTGAGTGTCATTTGCAATTCATTGTCTGTGTTTTCTGAGGTTGGTGTATTCAGCTGCTCTGACCCTGGGTCCTGCACATTTAGCTCCTTGGATACAATCCTCTGACGTTACTGCTGACGCTAGGAAGACAAAAGCCGCTGAATATCTTAAGTAATAAAAAAAAATCCTTTGTTACTGTTTGTTATTATAAAACACCTGACTAGAAAGAAAAGCAGAGAGATAAAAGTACATTTAAAGTTGGCACATAACATGGCCAAATTTCTCTTTGGACACTGAAATAGCTGTGGAAGTCTTGAGTGAGGTCTGTATGAAAAAAAATCACAAAAGGGAAAAGGCCAACAGAGGGAGAAAACCCACAGCAGAAACCCAGGTCTATTTAGCAGACCTAGCACTTTGAGTTGGGCTTCTCTGAGTCATTTTTATTCTATGCAGTCTTGACAGCTGATAACTCAAAGGCATACTATCCCATTTTAAATATGTGTTGAAGACTATATACTGTTCATCCATTAGTCTATGTGGAAGGTGGAGGACAGTAGACCAGAATTTGTTCACTGAATATTCTAGCCAGCCTGAAAAATTTGCTATCTGTCTTTTACTACAAACTCCTCCCATTCATCAGAGTAAAGAAATGAGTAAAAGTCATTTTCTGTCACTATGAAGGAGACCAAAACTAGCACAAACCACAGAGATGGAAAGCCTTACCTTATACATGAGATAGAACTGACTTTACTCCAACATGAAACACCAGCAGTGTTTATTAAATCTAAGGCTCTTTGAGTTATTAATAAAGTTCAAGTTTCCACACTCACAGCATCTTACTGTGCTTTTGAGCAACACTTCTCTTCCATGGATACGGCTCTGTTGTGTCATGGTTCAGAGCAAGAATCATGGAGACGCGTGTGGAAATGGTGAAGTCTCCAGGTCACTCATTGCTACAAGTAAAGACTGTATGTTGGAGCTGCATTGTATATACTCTCCCAAGCAGGCGCCAAAGTTCACATGAGTCACGCTTTCATATCTGCCCATTTTATTAGTTGGCAATCCTCTAATGGAACAATTTCTCCTGTTTAAAAGGATCTTTCAGTCATTATCAGCTCTGTTAATAAATATGCATCATGTACCTCCCTTAGTCTTGGCTTCTTCTCACCACCCTTTCCCCTTCTATTCCAAATTGCTGGGAATTTTTTTTTTTAACTCAGGACCTAATGCAGCTTCTGTTTTTCTTTTTGTTTTCAATAGATTCCATTTCTAAGCAGATAGTTCCCTCTTGTATTTCCCATTTAACAGTAGGATGGGATGTACTGGAGATATTAAAAACGCATAATATACAGAGGTCCTCATAAAACGTTGTTTTATTCTACATTTCCTCCCCCACTTTCTGTTTGAATTTTAAAAATAATTCTTTATCAATTTAGCGATACAAAATGAAAAGATTGTCCCTGGCAATTCTTTTAGAATTCTGCTATTGTTTCAAAAAAATTAAAATAATTGTTAACTATTTTAGACATAAGCTTATGTGATATTTCTTGCAGCCAGCATGTTAATAATGAGTACTTATGAAGGTTATATTAAAGTTCAGTATATAGGTTAGAGTTAAAGGTAGAATGGGTGATATTGCAAAGTGATGGGATATATATTTTGATTACTACTATTATTGTTAATATTAGTCATAATGAATGTTGCCACTTATTGAATACCCAAATGATTTACATGCATTTCTTCTTTTATTCATAATAATAATGTTGTCAGATATATACGTACCTTTTTTGTTTCTGACAAGGGAACTGAATCCCATTTTCGTTCAGTAACTTATAAAAGGTTATGTCTTCTATGCATGCCATCTATAAAACTTACTGAAATTCTTCTCAATTGAAAGTAGCTTCTTTCCTCACTTTTTCCTGTTCACTATGGATCATGATCCAGGTGCCTTTCCTGTTAGACTGTAGATTATAAGTTCCTTGAGGACAGGGACTATGTCTGTGTTACTTATTACTATAGTATATTGCCAGCTTAAGTAGGTAGAATATAGTAAGTACTTAATAAATGTTTCCAAAATAAATGAAAGACTCTTGAGCACATTAAAATTGTTAAGAAATCAGATGATTTTTTAAAAAGGATCTTTGAAACAAAAAACTAAGTTGGAAAGCTTATGCAAACTGATGTTAAGACTTACTCTAAAGCCATAGTAATGAAGACAGTATCATATTGACATGAGGATAGACATAAAGATCAGTGGAACAGAATCAAGAATCCAGAAGTAGACCCACACATTTATGGGTAATTCATTTTCGATGAATGTGTCAGGGCAATTCAGGAGTAAGGAAAATTTTTTCAACAAAATAAAATGTCTCTATGTATATCTATATAGGAAAAAAAATAGCATCTCTTACCTCATATCATACAAAAAAATTAACACAAAATAGATAATAGCTCTAAAAGTAAGAGCTAAACCATAAAACTTATAGAAGGAAATGGACAAAAATCTTCATGACCTTGAATAACCTAAGATTTGTTAGATAGAATACAAAGAGCACAAACTATAAAAAAGAAAAAGTAAATAATTGGACTTTTGTTCTTTGAAAGACACTATTAAGAATATGAAAGAGACCTGAAACCACATAATGGGAGCAAGTATTTGTAATACATTTATCTAATAAAGGATTTGTATCCAGTATATAGACAGATATTCTTGTTGTTAGTGTGTGTGTGTGTGTGTGTGTGTGTGTGTGTGTGTGTGTGTAATGCTCTTTTTAAGGAAGCTGAAAATATTAATAGAGGCATTCTAATTTGAACATATGCTTCACCCAGACTAGTCTTATTATTTAATTTCTATATGACATTTTCTCAAAAAGCTTGTTATTGGCAAAATAGCTAGTCAGTCAGTCATAGTTTTTATAACAGTTATGGGGTATGGTGTCATTTTGAAGTTTTACAATATAGAAGTCATAGTTCATAAATTATGTTTTAACCTACATATCATTGTCAGTGCTACTAAAAATGGATATACATGTATATTCCTTCAAGTTCTTTTAAAAGTCTCTAAAGAAAAATTTCTGATGAGATCGTAAGCATCAAACATTTGCTAAACCATTTTACTGTTCATCCATTCAATAGCCAGTTGTAATGCTCAAGAATTATGTTCTGGGCCTGGTAGCACAATTTACAACAGGATCCAGTCTCTTTCATCATTGTTTAGAGGTGCAGCCATTATGCTTCCTTGCTGCATAATAATGCTTGTCTCGGGTTTCAGAAGACATGTTTGGCAGCCTGGTGGGACAGTGCCTGAACCCTTGTCTCAAGCTGGGTAAAGTATACAATTGGAGCTGAAATCTCAACATAAATTTTAAATGATTTCATGTAAAAGGACAAACTTACTGCCAGTGAACTTTATCACAATCCAAGTAGCAGTGATTTGATTTCTAAAACAGTAAGTGATCTATTACCAGGTATCCTGTCTACTTTATTAGTTGGCACTAAAATAACATAAATTAATTGCCAATTTATAGTGTAAACTGGACAGAAAGTTCATGAGATTCAGTTTAGCTATTGTTTTTCAGCTGAATCTTGATAAGTTTTCTAGAGATTTAAGCACGAATATATACTATCATAAAGAATGTAATATAATTCTTCAATTTTGTTTACTTGACATTTATTGAGCATCTATAGTGAGTCCCAGCGATGTACTAGGTGCTCTTTTCTTTAGTATTCTACAGATTTCAGAATTTCTTTCATCATACCTGAATAGGTTATTTTCATTCCTGAATTGAAATCACCATTGATTTAATGACATGAGTACAGAGAAAAAGGTAAAGGAAATACTGATTTTTGGTGTCGGCTCACCTTAGAGCTTAACTCCATTAAATGATACAAAGACATCTTGGGGTATGTGGGTGTTGCAGATGTATCACTATGGAAGCCAAGTGCATGAGAGAGACTTAAAGCTACCTTCTTAGCCATTCAGGGTGGAAAAGAAGAGATACCTGGGAGAAGTTAAAGAGGCCCACACTCAAGCTCAGCAGTAGAGCAAACATGAGTTTCCCAGTTTTAAGGTCTCTGAGTAGGAACAAGCTCCTGAAAGTGAAAGCTTTTTTTTTTTTCAAGCAGGTCCATGAATCCTAATCAACCCCTATAGGGAAAAGGGAGAGGGAGGTAACACTCTAATTTCATTTCTAGTTGACAATAACACCCTTTCAAGGTCCAATCAGGTGGAAAGGCTGATTACTAAGGAGGGAAGAGCCCATCTCTGACTGGACAGGGCCTTGGATTCCTTAGGGAAAAGTTACGGTCCTTTTTTTCTCCACTGTTGGGCAGAGTAGGTATGTATTAACTACTTAATAAATGAATAGTTAAGGAAATGAATAAACCTATTCACTGCTTTCACATTCCTCTTTATTCTATTTCTCCTGCTTTCTTTTTCATTTAGAACTTTTGTAATTGTTGATTTCTTCTTATATTTGCCCCACTGTATAAATTCCTTGCCTCTCAGCTCTAGATGTTGTTCTCCAGTTATCTTTCCCTAGCAAATGGACATGTGCCTGGAATATAGTAGAACTAAATACAGAATTGTTGACTTATGAAATTAACCAATGGAGACTAAAACGCCTCAGATGGGATTGATTGTATAAATCCAAAAGCTGAAGTTATTTAGATTAGTATACCTTGAGTGTGATTTTTCTTTGTGGGACTTTTCATATTACCGAGAAAAATTGCTTTTAAGAGTTGTTAGCCACTATGAGGGTATTGCTTTTGAAATGTTTGACCTGAAGATTTTCTTCATTTCAATTAGTGAAATTAGTATGTTTATCACTGTATTCATTGCTACCTAATTATTTGACATAATAGAATATTTCTTTTTTTTCCCCCCCAATATCAATGAAGGTACTATTGGATACAACCAGCGGAACAGAATTGATACTCTCATGTATCTACTAGCATATCCACAAAAACCTATGGTTAAAACAAAGACCATTGAGTTGATAGACTTTGAGAAACTGCCAGCTGGACAGAATGCGACAGTTGCTGTGATGAGTTACAGTGGCTATGATATTGAAGATGCTCTTGTTTTAAACAAGGCCTCATTGGACAGAGGTAAGTGAATTTTCTTTTTTTAATCCTCACCTGAGGATATTTTTCTGTTTATCTTAAGATAGAGTGGGAGCGACTTCCGGTCAAGATGGTGGCGTAGGTAAACGCAGTATCGCGTCCTCCCACAACCACATCAAAGTTACAACTAAACTACAGAACAACCATCATTCAAAACCGCCTGAAATCAAGCTGCATGGAAGTCCTACAACTACGAAATTAAAGAAGAAGCCCCATCAAGACTGGTAGGAGGGGCGGAGGCGGACGGGCTGGTCCCACACCCATGTGTGGCGGATAAAAATTAGGAGGATACCTCAGCTGGGAAGGTCCTCCCTGAGGACTGAGGGGTCCCCGTCCCACACCAGGCACCCAGCTCAGGGTTCCAGTGCCAGGAAGAGAAGTCCCCATAACTTCTGGCTGGAAAAACCAGTGGGAACTGAGGCTGAGGCGGCTGGAGCCCCCGGCAGCTCCTCTTAAAGGGCCCGCGTACGGACTTACTCGGACTCGCACTCTCCAGGCTCCAGCGTGCGGGAGGCAGTTTGAAAGGCACCAGAGTCATATGGGGAAGAACTGAGCTGTTTGGCATTGGAGCAAGGGCTGGAGAGGCAGCTTTCTCCTGGACAGACGTGCTATCAGAGGCTTTTGTTCCTTTGGTGAGCCCTTCCCTGGGCCGGCAGATGCTGCCATATTTGGGACACCAGCTACCTGGCTCACACTGTTTGCCCTGCCCTGGTGATTCCCTGAGGCAGAAAACTTCCCTAACTTGGTGAAGGAAACAGACATACAAGTCCAGGAAGCACAGAGAGTCCCAAACAAGATGAACCCCAAGAGGCCCACACCAAGACACATCATCGTCAAAATGCAAAAGGTTCAAGACAAAGAGAGAATCTTAAAAGCAGCAAGAGAAAAGCAGTTAGTTACCTACAAGGGAGTTCCCATAAGACTGTCAGCTGATTTCTCAAAAGAAACTTTGCAGGTCAGAAGGGAGTGGCAAGAAATATTCAGAGTGATGCAAAGCAAGAACCTACAACCAAGATTACTCTATCCTGCAAAGTTGTCATTTAGAATCGATGGCCATAGAAAGAGTTTCCCAGACAAGGAAAAGCTAAAGGAGTTCATCACCACCAAACCATTATTATATGAAATGTTGAAGGGTCTTCTTGAAGAAAAGCATAAAAAAATATGAACAAACAAAATGGCAATAAATACATATCTATCAACAATTGAATCTACAAACAAAATGAACAAACAGAACAGAAACATTCTCATAGATACAGAGAACTTTTGCATTGGTTACCAGATGGGTGGGGGCTGGGGGATGGGTGAAAAAGGTAAAGGGATTAAGAAGTACAAATTGGTTATTAGACTGACAAACCTCAAAGGGAAGGGGGGTTGAGGGGTGGGAAGAAATAAACCAAAGAACTTATATGTATATATGCATAACCAATGGACACAGACAACAGTGTGGGGAAAGGCAGGAGGGGGGTGGGAATGGGGAGGAGGGGGGCAATGGGGGAAAAATGAGGAACATCTGTAATACATTCAACAATAAAGATAAGTTAAAAAAAAAAGATAGAGTGGGAGGGAGGGAGAGAGAGGGAGAGGGAGAGAAACATCAATGTGAGAGGGACACATTGACTGGTTGACTCCCTCACGATGGGGACGGACCACAACCAAGGTACGTGCCCTTGACCGGAATCAAACCTGCGACTCTTTGGTCCGGGGGCCAATGCTCTAACCGCTGAGCAAAACCATCCAGGGCGAGGTAAGTGCATTTACAAAGCTCTAACACCAAAAGTGTATGGTACAGAATTAGATATAGGGTGATCAATATAAAAATCACTTGGTGTCAAACTGCTAATGTCAGTTTCAAGTGATTGTAATTTTATAATATACAAATAGGAGGCAGTTATGCTGTGGTGTTGACTTTTTAAAAAAAATGAATAGTATATAGAGGTAATTTGTTAGATGTATTATTAAGCAATCTTTTTTTCTTTGTTCTTTTACTCTATTGGTGACTTGAGATAATCCCTCAGTGGGAAACATGTAAGAATTTGCTTATTTTCCAGTAGGAATTACAATAAATGAAATATGGTTTTTTAATATACCTAGTTATATATTCAACAATAAACCTGTTTAGTAGGGTGGTAGCAATATTTGTAGGTAAAAGGCTATTTTATTTATTGTATATTTCAACCCCATAATATTAGACCTTTTTGTTAGCAAAATGATAAAAGTTTAAAAATACATATACATCAACCCTGGCTTATAGTTGTTATGCTTTTCTTTCTCAGTTTCTTGATAGTTTACTTTTGTAGGTCACCACTTAATGGTTTGTTAGCCATCACCCGATCTGAAGTCTGACTTCTCTCTTCATAATCTCTATTTCTTCTTTTGCTCTCTGGCATAACCACTCTGCCTTCCCTTCACTCTTTGTAGTTGCTAGGCAGCCATAATAGAACTCTTAGACATGTGTCTTTGGCATTAATGTTGGCTGCACTTAATTTATGCCTCTTTTTTTCCTTCAAATGACAACAGCCATGCTTTAAAACTGGATGTTTTCTTTTCTGATTAACTGGTAACGTTTATGTGGAAATCTGAAGACTTTGTGATATCTGTCAGAAACTACAGCACAATTTAATGATCTGAGTTTACTGTCCACTAGCTTTTAAGCTACCACCTGTAAATAAAATGTCCATTTACCCTTAAAAGAAAACACTTCTTGATTTCATGCAGTTCAGATTCACATTGCACTCCAGCATGTTGCAGTTAATGGCCATTGTACGAAATTTGAAGATCATGTAATGTTTCCAAAGTAGCTGGCTCTTGGAACGGAGTTTATTATGGCCATCCACAATTTACTAGGAGCCACAAACATCTTCATCCATTGTCTACTTGTAGAAATGTGTCATTTCATTGAACAGTCACCTTTATATTTTAAAAATTACATTAGAGCACTGAGATTTTATTTGGAAATCTACTTTTCCCTGGTTGATTTTCTAAATTCACATTCTTAGATTTCTTGAAAGTGTTCTGCTTTTGCTAGAGAATTATAAATGAAGGGTTTTATAGTCATGCATTTATTTCATCAGTAAATAGCATTTAATCCTGAGACATTTTCCTGTTTAAGTGAACTCTTGACATGGCTCAGTGTATCCTGGGGAGATTAGAGAGAGAAAATCCAGTTTAAAGTAACAGGCTGGGGGGTGGGGGGGTTGGAGGCAGGGAACAGCCCTGGCCGTGTGGTTTAGTTGGTTGGAGCATCGTCCCGTACACCAAAAGGTTTCGGGTTGATTCCTGGTCAGGGCACATACCTAGGTTGTGGGTTTGATCCCCAGTTGGGGTGTGTACAGGAGGCAACCAGTCAGTGTTCTTTCTCACATCAATGTTTCTTTCTCTCTCCCTCTCTCCCTTTCTCCCTCCCTTCCACTCTCTCTAAAATCAATAAAAATGTGTCCTCAGATGAGGATTTAAAAAACACACACACACACAATAAATTCAATAAAAATTAAAAAAAGAAAAATATAACTGCTTGGCCAAACGGGGAGAGGGGGTGACCAACAAATGCAGCTACAGAGTCTTGGGAAATAATATTTAGTATTTACTGTTGAAGGAATGATAGCTCTTTTGGGCAGCTCTACAGCTGATGAATCTTTTTGTGGGATTCAGTGGTTGAGTTTTTTTGCCCCATCTAAAGGTGTTCTGTTCATTTTGCTTATTTTTATTAATGTTTAGATTGTTAGTTAGTCTCAGGCCTTTTCCCTCATCCACTAGATAAATGTAATCTAAAAATATAATCAAAGTAAACTAATCTTGAGGACAGAGATGAACTATTTCTGCCCTTAAAGTCATTTGATTACTTCTTTTCATTTTTTGTGTTCTTTGGAGAAAAATTAATTTTTTTATTTGCTTCTTTGGGACTTTTTAAAAATGCTTATATCAGAAAAAGGAAAACTTTTCAGGAAGGTTAGCAAAAGTTATGCACCAAAATGATGTGTAGGAAGAACCCTAGCTGATCAGTGGACTTGGTCTGTCTCAGCTCTGCCACCAACTTGCTGTGTGACATTGACCATTTAATTTATTTGGACCTCACTTGTAGCACCTATAAGATAGAGGGGTTATGCCAGGTGAACTCTAAGGCCCTTTCCATTTCTCACAGTCTGTGGCTCTGCACTCTAAAAGAATCAAAGTGACACTAGGTTTCTTTCTCTCTCTCACCTTCCTCCAATGTAGTAAAATATGTATAGTCCATGTTGAAAATAGTTGTAGGGATTCCACTGGGGACAGTAGGTAGGAGAAGACCTAAGCCAGTTCTTCAGATTAATATATTATTATTTGGTTTGGCCAGTCCCAGATCATCCAAATGTAGAACAGTTTTGGTTTTGGGGGAGGAAGAGGGGGATAGAATAGGGTGGGTTGTTGAATAACACAAATCTGTGTTTTCTTACAGTTTCGTATTACTGGGGTTCTGATACCCATTTTGGTTTCACTTTAGGTTTTGGACGTTGCCTTGTATATAAAAATGCTAAATGTACATTGAAACGATATACCAATCAGACTTTTGATAAAGTGATGGGGCCGATGTTGGATGCTGCCACAAGGAAACCCATCTGGCGACATGAAATTTTAGATGCAGATGGTATTTGTTCTCCAGGTAAAAAGCCTTATAAAAACTTAATGTATGCTTTTTGAAATTATGAAAGTTATTCAGTAATATATCTGAATATTTAGTAAATGGGGTAGAAAAAATAACAATCTATATAACCACTATCCTAACTCAACCAGTATGGTCATTGTTTGGTGAATTTTCTTCTAGTCTTTTTATGCATATGATTTTATATAGCAGTAATCTGTTCTAGTTCTACTTTCCTAGTTATAATTTTGAATTATAAAAAAGCCACTTTAAGAATATATTTAAAATAAGAAGTCATGTCCCAGCACCTACACTGGTGTTTCATCATTTGTGCACTTAGGTTACAGACTGACTTTAGAATCTAATGCATCTAAAAAGTGTGACTCCATTGTAATTACAAGCTTATAATGAATTTTGTTGATGCAACCTACAACCCCTGCCCTTGTGAGTCTTATGGGAAACACATTGATCAGAGGAGCACACATAAACATATGTCAAATTTCAGCCAGGTTAAGGAATCATATAAGGAGCTGTGAAGCCATTTTATAGCAAGAGTATTTGACTTAGGAAGATCGGGGTAGCTTCCTCATGTAGTGAGCTGAAATCTGAGGATAAGTGGAGTCAACCAATGAAGAAGGGAGAGGAGTGTGTTCTAAGCAGTGGGAAAAGCTTGTGCAAGTGTCCTGCAGCTTAGTAATTAAAGGATCTGAAAGAAGACCAGTGTGGCTACAGTGATGAGAATGTAGGGGAGTCTGGTTAACATGAGTCTAGAGAGAGAGAGAAATGGGGGGAGGAGGATGAGGGGCCAGACGAAAGGCATTGTAGTCATGTTAATATTTTCATTATGAAATGATCATTCTGACTACCATGTAGAGAAAAGAGTAGAAAGGGAGCCAACATAGACGGACCAACTGAGAGCTGTCAGAGAGGACCAGACGGTAGGAGCTGTGGTGAGGTGGAGAGAAGGGCTGGGTGGGGAGATTCTTAGGAGGGGAGATCTGCACGACCTTGCATTGGTGGTGAGTACTGCATCCATATGCTGCATGGCTTCCCCTCCTTGCTGCCTTTGTCCTTGGAGGATTTCTCTCACTCTTCACCCAGGTCATGTGGCTGGGAAATAAGTGCTGTGACAGTACTGTAGTAGTTGGCCTTGGAGTTTACCATGAAAAGATGAAAAACAAAGGTGAGATCAGCAGGAAACTCAAAGAAATCTTTTGATTTCCTTCGCCCAAGTTAAGTTGGCAGTGACTAATTACTGATTGAAATAACTGTTAATAAAAATAAATGGTCCAAATCTGTTCTAACACCCTGAGAGATATATAAAATTGCTACCTACTGACATGACATTTCTCTTGCTAATGTAGTCCCCTATATCAGTTTCTTAATTTTATGCACACTGTAATCTGAATCTATGATTTTTTTCAATTGGTCTTGCAGAATTACAAATGAGCCCTGTTGAACTCTAGTTCCCACTATGTGAACTCACTTTTTTCCCTCATGTCTAGACTCATGGACCAAATCTGACCACATAGTTGTATGCCCCAATAATCTTTGCATATCACACAGATGATAACAATTTGTCTAACCCTTCTTTTTTTCTTAGGTGAAAAAGTAGAAAACAAACAAGTGCTTGTAAATAAATCTATGCCCACAGTAACTCAGATTCCTTTGGAAGGAAGCAATGTGCCGCAGCAACCACAGTACAAAGATGTGCCCATCACGTATGTATTGGTTGTGCCTTGAAAATACACAGAAAGATTCACCCACTCTCAGTGCTCCAATAGTCTCCTTTTACTGATGACTTCCAGTTAGACACCTGCATGGTTTCAGCTCCATACTTGGATAGTTTTACAGGGGCCCCAAATCCAGACCAAAACCATCCTCTCTCCTCCCCCAGACAGGCTCCTCCTGGGTCCCTCTCTTGATGAGTGGTACCACCATCCAGCCAGTCACTTGCAAAACAATCCTGGTTCTTTTCCTTTACCTGCCACACAAAGCCTAAAGCCTATAGGTTCAGCAAAATGTTTAAGTTCTGTCTCCTTAGCTGTCCTCTTATCCTCTTAATGACAGCACTTGCTGAGTCCTGGCCCTTCTCTCCTGCCGGACTCTTAGTTACTCATAACTGCACATCTGCCTCCAGTCTTGCACCTCTCCGCATCGCTCAGGCTCTCTCTATGGTACTGCCGGAGTGAGTTTTTTTCTAAGTTACTTACCTGGTCATGTGACTTTCTTGAGTAAATAGAATAAAACCTGAGTAGATTGAGTAAAATTCTTTTTTTTTTTTTTTTTTATCCTCACCCGAGGACATTTTTTCATTTTGTTCAGATAGAGTGGGAGGGAGAGAGAGGAAGAGAGAGAGAGAGAAACATCGATGTGAAAGGGACACATCGAGTGGCTGCCACCCGCACGACCAACCAGGGCCGGGGACAAACTGCAACCGAAGTACATGCCCTTAGCGGGAACCGAACCCGGGTCTCTCTGGACCGCAGGCCGACGCTCTAACCGCTGAGCCAAACCGGCCAGGGTGATTGAGTAAAATTCTTAATGACAGTGTTGCCTGCTGGATAAAGGCCAAAATAGTAATACATACAAGACCATCTATGATCCTCAGCATACCTCTCTAGCCTTACTCCTTTGCACACTGATCCCCATATTTCTAGTAAATTGTCTCTTACTCTCCAGAACATACCATCCTACTTCAGGCCTTCAGCATTCGCTTCTACTGCTCCCTGTGCCTGAATGGTCTCAGCTCCAGGGCCACCTCCTCTGTGAAGCAGTCCTTGACAGCCTGCCCCTCCCCACCAACTTGTCATCCCCAACTGCTAACAGGATCGACTGTTGTCTCCCTTGGGTCTTTCCTGTTCTCCACAGCACTTATATCTTCTCTGTGCTTCCCTTTCTCTCTCTTTGTTAGATCGTCAGTTCCTTTGGGCAGGAGCCATGTCTACTTAATCTCTGTATGTCCAGAGCCTACAAGGATCTGACACAGAGTAGACTCTTAATAACATTTATTATATGAAAAACAAGTAAGAGAAGAGGCAAGGTGTGTGAAAATTAATAATGGGAAAGCTCAGTCAATCAAAGTGATTAAGAACTTGGAGTCAAGTCTGACTGGTATCAGCTCAAACCCCAGGTCCACTTCATATGTCCTGGGCAAGTTCTTAACTTCTCTGAAGATCAGTTTTCCTTGTCTATTAAAAGGGAATCACAATATGTGAATGATATGTATTGTGAAGATTAAGTTACATTATGTCTGCCTCATAATAAATGCTTAGTAAATGTTAGCCATTTTAAACTAGGACTAGAAAGGGGAAATTGTAATTGAATTAATATTGAAAATAAAAGTAATTTTTTCAGAGCCCAAAAAGGGAATGTCAGAATATTCTGTGGTAGTATTAAATAAAATATGGCCTAGGGGTGATAGGTTCACAAATGGCAGTTTGGAAACTTTGTTTTATTGATTTCCTCTTAACATTAGCTACAAAGGGGCAACGGATTCATATATTGAAAAAGTGATGATATCTTCAAATGCCGAAGATGCTTTTCTAATCAAAATGCTGCTGAGACAGACAAGGCGTCCAGAAATTGGAGACAAATTCAGCAGTCGTCATGGGCAAAAAGGTAAATTGTTCATTTCTCAATTTGTTTATAAAACTGAATATACTAAAATATTTATTAACCACATCTGTAAAAGATGTTTTATATCTTCCCCCTATTCAAAATTTTAGTGTTTGAAAAATTATTACATTGTCATCAAAATTATTCTTGTTTTATTTCTCAGATTAACCTGTTTATATTTTAATGACATTATGAAAAGTACATATTTAAACTACTGTATATTCTGTTGGGTCAGTATCATAGGATGTCAGCCCTAGAAGATACCTCAGAGTTATCTGCCCCTTGATGTAACAGATAAGGAAGTTCAGACCCTGCATGTTAATCGGCCAGTCAAGGGTACCCAAGTCGGCGGTTGCTGAGCTGGTGTAAGAACCCAGGTCTCCCAACTCCAGTGCAACGCTTTGCCCACTGCAGTGTTCCCGCGCCTAGATGGTGTTTTTCCATCTGATCCCATTGGCAAGCCTCACTGTTTTCATTGATGGTTACTGCTGGGTTTTTATCCATTTGTGATTTTGGTTTTTACCTTCAAAAACCAGAGCACGGGGTTACTATTAATATACTCATTATCAATAGGGTCTCTTTTAGTCAGTAGAAATATTGTTTTAAGAGTGGGAAAGTTGCCCTGGCCAGTTTGGCTCAGCGATTAGAGCGTCGGCTTGCGGACCGGAGAGTCCCAGGTTCGGTTCCCGCTAAGGGCATGTACCTTGCTTGCAGTTTGTCCCCGCCCTGGTTGGGGTCGTGTGGGTGGCAACCACTCGATGTGTCTCTCACACCGATGTTTCTCTCCCTCCCTCTCTCCCTCCCGCTCTATCTGAAGATAAATGCAAAAAAAAAAAAAAAGAGTGGGAAAGTTTATCCTGGGGTTTGAATTTTGGCTCTGTCTGCCACTTGCTAGTTTCAAGAACAGTAATAGCAGCTAACACTTTTGTAGCACTAACTGTGCGCCTGACAATGTTCTCAGCACTTTATATATACTAACTCATTCACTTTTCACAAGTATTATTATTATCCTCATTTTATAGATTAGGAAACAGAGACAAAGAGATTAGTAGCTTGCCCAAGATCCACAGTTTGGTGGCAGAACTGGTTTTTGAACCCTGGCAGCCTGGCTCCAGAATCCATGCTCCTTAACTAATGACTGTTCTGACTGCTAAGCAGTGAGCATTGTGCCTGGCACATATGTATGAAGTGCTGAAGAAAGGATAGCAATGATCGTTAACACTGGCTGTTATTCATTCTACTCTTCAACCTTGAATTTCGCCTTTGCTTATAAATTATTGATGTGATATCTTCTTGTTTTTAATTGATTGGTTTGAAGATAACTGCACATTATGTTCTTGCTGATTTTAACTATTTATTTGCCAAGCAAGTATATCCAATATTAGAAGTTGTTTGGTCAAATGAACCCAGCCTTAGTTGTCATTCCATCAATGAAAGTTTTTCAGACTAAGGTACTACTTTAGCAAAAGCATTTTTAGTTCAGTTGACAGATGCAGGATTATTTTACCCTGTCAGTATCTTATAAGAATTGGTTCCATCAAGAAGTGTGCTTTTGACACCTCTGCTTTGTACAGTTTTCTAAGATGCTAACTCTTTTGAAAAAAATTTTTCTTTATTGATTTTAGAAAGAAAAGAAGGGAGACGGGAGAGAGAGATAGGAACATCAGTGAGAGAGAACATCAATTGGCCACCTCCTGCATACCCCCCACTGGGGATCGGGCCCACAACCTAGGCATGTGCCCTGACTGGGAATCAAACTGGCGACCTCTTGGTGCATGGGTCGACGCTCAACCACTGAGCCACACCAGCCGGGCCTTAGATGCTAACTCTTAATACCTTTAGAGAATTTTTTTTTTTAAACATATCTTGAGATTCTAGTGGGTTTTTTTGTTGTTGTTGTTGTTTGTGTGTTATTTGGGGGTTTTTACTACTTACCAGTGACAATGAAATTCTCTATTTCTCTTTCTCTCTTGGTCTTGACAATTTCTGAAATGCACTCCTAAGTCATTCTGGAGTAATCTTAACCTTGTTTACAGGCTCTATTTTATTTGAGCTATTATCTGTACAAGAACAAAGCTTGATACTCTTATAAAATGTTGACATTGGAAGCTTTACAAGAATGCACATCATAAGAGAATATCTCTTCTGAATCAGTTTACAAACTTTACATATCCCAAATCCTGTGCTTTATTCCATCAGGGTATTGTGCAAAGATTTGAAGGCTGACATACATTTCAGTGATTATCCACTGTGTCCTAACTCCACTAAACTTTCTGAAGACAGGGACTGTGTCTTCATTCTCATAAAGTCTGATAGAGCCTCTCTCATAGTAAATATGTAATAGTTAGTTGATAATGGTTGAATATATGAACGAATTGAAGATAGGGAAGTGGAAAGGGACAGATTCTCTACTCTTAATGAATTGATTTTACATAGATTTTGATCTATTACATGTGTCTGTGTATATAGACAAAGCAGTACTTTTGAAAATGAAAACACACTTAATTAGTAAGTTTCTATAAATATAGACCTCTAAGTAAAATGTCAGTAAGTCTTTGTGCTATAGCATTTTTCAAACTGTTAATATGACAGGGATAATAAAGTTTATTGACAGAAGTAATTTCTATCTTGCAGTGACTTGAAATAGCAGCTTTTAGAGATCTGTTCAGTCTTCAGGGGGGTTTGACTTGTACAGCTCTGTATGAAACCGAAAGAAGTCCTCCTGGGTTTAGATGCTCTTTCACTTGTGGGGAATTTATCTTGCTAGTTTTCCTTTTCCAGATGGCTTTTAATCCAAGGGTAAAAACCTTCTGATGAGCCTCGATTCCCTTGGTATTTTCTTCTTTATTGCTTCATCAGATTTATTGAAAATATTTTTATCTTCACATTTTTCAGTGATATCCTTAAATAGCTGTGTATTCATTCATCCATTTTAGATGCTGATTTCCTATTGATATGATAGATAGCGGGACCTACAACTTTGTTACCTCTCTTACCTACTCTTCACCTGTACTTCCTGCATAGATTTATTATAATTTTGGGTTGTTTAATTATTTAGATTCCATTATTATTACTACATAAATAGTCTTCACTTCCAAACCAAACAATTGTTAAGTACATTTCCTTTGTTATGTAATTTTATTTTCTTCTGAAGTTAATAATTTAATATTTTTGTTTGCTTAATTTTTCTAATTCCTATTACCATTGTTCTATACCATCAACAGCCTCTCAGCAATTGTCCACACGATCAATAGTTCGTTATACCATTTTTTTCCCCCAGAAGATTTTCTTCATAGCTCCCCTGCTCCTCCTGCTCCAAACTGTGGTGGTGGTTCTCTGAAACAGAGCTCCTCAATGTGTTAAGAATTGGTAATAGATGAGCTAAGACATTGATCCTCACTGCCCTCCAGAGTGCTGGGCAGAGCCTGAGGCAACCAAGGTTATAGCAGCCTCATTTTGCCTGCCCTGGAAATGTTTTCAGAAAAGGTTATGAAGTACTCTGTTCATTTCTTAGGGCTGCTATTATAAAATACCACAGACTGAGTGGTTTACACAACAGAAATTTATTTTCTCAATGTTCTGAGGCTGAAAGTCTGATATCAAGGTGTTGGCAGTTTTGGTTTCTCCTTAGGTCTCTCTCTCTCCTTGGCTTGCAGATGGCAGCTTTCTCCCTGTGTGCTCACGTGATCTTTTCTCTTTGCAGAAGTGCATCCTGGTATCTTTACCTCTTTTTATGAGGACACCAGTCATATTGGATTGGGGCCCACTTGATGACTTCTTTAATCTTAATTATCTCTTTAAAGTCCCTATCTCCAAATAACAATTGAGTTATCCAGGGGGTTAGGTCTTCAACACATGAATTTGGGGTGGGGGCACAGTTTATCACATTTTAGGCCCACATAGAATGGTAGTCATTTATGAACTTTCCATTTGAGCCTGTTGGGTTTTTTTGTTTTGTTTTTGTTTTTGTTTTTTTTTTGTGTGGTTTTTTTTTGTACTCTTCCCATGTCACTTTTCTACCCACAACCCCCAGTGGAATAGTCCGTTCATAAAATCATGTATGTTTGAACATACTTGATTTGTACTTTGATTGGGTATAGAATTCTAGGTTTAAACATTCTTTTCCCTAAGGATTTTTATGGCACTGCTGCATTATCATCTAGATTTCATGTTACTTATATGAATCTCAACATTATTCTTCCTGATCTTTTTGTGTGTGTATCTTGTTTCTCTCCTTCCCTTCTTTTCTCCTTCCCCACTCTACCACAACCCCCCACCCCCAGAAATTTTTACTCAGAATTTTGAAATCTCATAGGCCTTTTTTGTTTCATTCCTTGTACTAGGAAACAGTCCTGAATCCTGAAAGTTCACATTCCTTTACTTCTTGGACATTTACTCATATTATTTTCTTATTAGTTGTTGGATTTTCCAGATTGATGCTCTAGTGTTCTTACCTTTTCTCCCCCATTGTCCATTTCTTTCTCATGTTATTTTCTTTCTAGGAGATTTGGTTGACTTTATTTTCTAGATATTTTTTAATCTATAATATTTTAAATTTCTAGTTAGCATTTTAAATTTAATTTATACTCTTCCTTTTTATAGCAAGAGGTATGTATTTTTAGTTATCTTTTAGTTATAGCTTCAGTTTTTTAGGTTTTCTTGTATTTGGGTTTTTGTTGTTTTTTTTTTTTTTTTGGTCTCTATTTCTTGATGTATTTCTTTCTCTCCTATATGTTTTAGTCTGGTTTATTGTTGTTGTTGGAAGTTTTCCTCAAATGCGTGGTACCTTCTCGAACCTTTAAAAGCAATTGGTAACTCTATGTCTCAGGAATAGAACTTATTGACTGGTGGAAGTCATTGTAGGTGATCAGGTGGTGAACCATTTTTACTGCAAGTGCCATTTAGTTTCTACTTAGGATTTTTCTGACTCCTGCCTGAAGGTTAGAGCTGAGAGTAAGGGTGAGGGCAGGGGTTTAAGGCTATCAACTGATCTTCTGGGAGCTAGGTAAGGACTGGGGGCTGTAGCCCACTGTTCAGTGCCTAGACTTTCATTTAATTCTTTGTGTCAGGGCAGTACCTCATCCCACCCTCTGCTGTGCTTGTTACCCTTGGGTCGCAGGTCATTGTGGTTCAGTTTCACAGCAGTTGGGGGGAAAGGGTAACTTCTGGCTATATGGGGTGGGGAATAGAAAATCGGGATCTAATGATTCTTATACAGACATTTATTTCTACAAATATTTATTAAGTATCTTCTAAGTGTCTGATACTATTCTAGGCCCTAATGATAAGCAGTGAACAAAACAGACAAAAATCCAGTCTTTGTGGGGCTTAAATTCTTATGGGCAAGAGAGATAATATATGTTGTTATGAACAAAATAAAAGATAATGAGGTGAATAGGAAGCATGTTGTGGGGGAATAGTGTGGTTAGTGGTTGAAATTTTATATAAAATGGTTGAGGAATATCACCTCATTGAAAAGATGACATTTGAGTAAAGACTTGAGAGAGGTAAAGGAGCAGACCCTGTATGGCTGAAAAGCATTGGTGGTAAAAGGAAGGCCTGAGACTGGAGCTAGCCTGGAGTACTGGAGGACCAGTCAGGAGGCCAGTGTGGCTGAGCAGAGTGAGTGAGCAATGTGTAGTCAGAGATGAGGCCTTATGTGAACCTCTTTGAGTAAGAGGGAAGCCTCTGGAGGAGTCTGAGCAGATGACAAATATGATCTGATTTATTCTGGCTACAGTGTTGAAAACGGACCATGGGGAACAAGGAAGGGAGTAGCTAAAATACTCTTAAAATAACCCGGGTCAGAGTTGGTGGTGAGTGGGAAAAGCATAATAATAGGGAAATGGTGAGAAGGGATCCGTCTAAACACATTTTAAATGTAGAGCCCACTGGAATTGCTGATGGATAGGGTGACTTTGAGTTTGTCTTCCTGTTTTCAGCACCACCCTTCATCCCACTTTTCTCAGTACTGTCTCTGTTTCCTAAGCCTTCCCAGCAATAGTGGTGGGGAATATGGGAGGAGAGGTCAATCAGTTCCCTTCTTCATACATCCTCTGCAGGTACTTAGGTGCTTTTCTCCTTCTGTTAAGCCACTTCACTGTTCTTTCCTGTATTTATCAGCTTTTGAAATTGTGTAATTATCTCTTGCCCATTCTTTTTCCTTATAGGTTTATACCTTAATTTTCTTCAACACATTAGTGAGGTTTGGAGGAGTGGAGATAAACATATGTGTTTCATCTGCCCTGTTTACTGAAATTTGTATGTTTGTTATTTGAGAATGTTCAACACAAGAATGCTTAGTGTGTTTAATTTTTTCACTGCAATTTATAGAACTGAAATTAAAATTATTTTAATAAAAGGAGAGAAGGATTTTAGAGTGCCAATCCTTTTTCTACTAACCATAGCTTTGCCTCTAAGGTTTCTTATTTTTACTGGCTATTTTAATCATTTCTAAGATTGAAAACTAACTTTAAAATGTTTAAAACTCACACACTTAGAATTAATAAATGCTAACAATCATCAGAAAGGTATTTATCACATTTTGTCAATTCTTGATGCTTGGGTTGATGCTCAACCACTGAGCCACACCGGCCAGGCACATTTTGTCAATTCTTAATTATCTGAGAATTGCTTATCTGTTTTCAGGATTACTATTGTAACTAAGTTCTACCATTTTGATTCTTTCCTTGAATGACACTCATCTGAAGCTAGGGATGTTATAGCAATAGAGTCTATTTTTTTTTAAGTTCTTTTCCTTTATAAATAAAATTGTAAGGATTAAAATATAGTAATGGTTTGCTAAAATACTTATTACATTGTTGATAAATACCCAGAATACTTTGTTGGTTAACTTAAGTATATTTTAAGATCACTGAGGATAGGAAACAGGCCCTACTAATTTCTTTGATCCCCCAAAGCACCCAGCACACCACTTAGCATGTAATATGGTATCCATTCAGTATGTTTGTAGAATAAGTTGTTCAGTAAAATATCTTAAATTTGTAGGTGTAACAAACTAAAATCATCTCTCCCCAAATTACTGTCGGTTCAAAACTATGTTGAACTCTCTAGGTAGTAGAAAGGAAATTCAGTGCTTGGCTAATGCCCTTGAGGAGTTGTCTTTATACCTGAAGCAAAAAGGTCAATTCAGAGGATTACATATAGATAAATACTAAATTATATGGTAGAGACCATTCATGATAGAGAAGTTTAGAGTTTATTGTAGAAGGGAATACAATCTTAGCGTTTGAAAAGACCTTTTAGAAGTCTAGTCTAAATCCATCTTGCCAGTATAAAAATGTCTTATACTTCTTATCAATCTCTGGTAAAGTGCCACTCATACAGATGTCTAGCAGAGAAGGAATCTATCAAATACTATGGATAACCAAGGTAGCAAGGCAGCTCAGAAAAAAAAAAGAAAAATCTCCAGAAAACAAACGTAAAGACTTGGAAATGTATGACTTAAATGGTAGAGAATTCAAGATTGCAGTTCTGAAAAAGCTCAATAAGCTGCAGGAAAACTCAGATAGGCAATTTAATGAGCTCTGAAAACAAATCAACGAACAAAGTAAGTACTTTATCAAAGAGATTGAAACTTTTACAAAGAACCAAACAGAAATTCTGGAGATGAATAACTCACTAAAAGAGATCAAGAATGATCCCAGCTGCTGTGGCTCAGTGGTTGAGCATCGACCCATGCACCAAGAGGCCACCGATTCGATTCCCGGTCAGGGCACACGCCCGGGTTATGGGCCAAATCTCCAGTGGGGGCATGCAGGAGGTGGCCAGTTGATGTTCTCTCTCATCGATGTTTCTGTCTCTCTCTTCCTTCCTCTCTCTAAAAATCAGTAAAAAAAAAAAAAATTAAAAAAAAAAAGATATCAAGAATGAACTAGTGAGCCTAGGAAATAGTTGGTAATATCGAAGATATAAAAGAATTAGTGATATCAAAGATGTTAATCTAGAAATGACACAGAAGAAGAGAGAGACTTGAACATTAAAAAAAAAAAAATGATATGACCATCTGACTCCATCAAAAAGAGCAATATAAGAATAATAGGCATACCAGAAGAAGAAGAGAGGAAGAAAGGAATGGAGAGCCTTTTCAAACAAATAGTTGACGAGAATTTCCCAAACCTATGGAAAGAGCTAGATCCTCAAATCCAAGAAGGAAACAGAATACCTAATTACCTCAGTCCAAAAAGGCCTTCTCCAAGGTATTGTATTAAAACTGTCAAAAATTAATGACAAAGAAAGAGTTCTCAAGGCAGCCAGAGAAAAGAGAAAGTAACCAATAAAGGAAAGCCTATTAGGTTATCATTGAACTTCTCAGCAGAAACTCTACAAGCTAGAAGAGAACCAAATATTAAAACTGTGAAAAGAGAGAAATTACTGGCCAAGAATAATATACCCAGCAAAGTTATCCTTTAGATATGAAGAAGAAATAAAAAATTTTCCAGACATACAGAAGCTGAGGGAATTTATCACCAGAAGAATTCCATTGCAGGAAATACTTAAGGGTCATTCTATCTGAAACAAAGAACAAAAGGTCACAAAACTGTGAGTAAGATCACCAACAAACTTACAGCATAAACGGATAATTTGTGACAACAAAAACATAGAAGAGGAAGAGATAACGGTCTGAATTTGCAAAGGAGGATAGAGATCAGATGTATTCAAAAGAAAAAGGACTACTGTATATATGAACTTTCTTTCTCATAACCTGATGGTAACCACACACACACACAAAACAAAACAAAGCAAAACCGAGACACATAACTTAAGAAAAGATGAAACAGAAGAAAAACGTATGGAATACCACCAAACAAAAACAACAGACAGAAACACAAAGGAAAAGAACCAGTGGAGGCACAGAGCTACCAGCAAACAAAAGATAAAATATTGAAAGTCTTCATATATCAATAATCAATAATCACCCTAAGTGTAAATGGACTGAATTACAACAAAAAGGCATGGGGGAAAAGGTTCAGAGTAGTAGTTTGGATTAAAAAAAAAAAAAAATCCAACCATATGCTACCTTCAGGAAACACATCTAAGCTGCAAAGACAAAGATAGACTCAAAGTGAAAGGGTGGAAAATGATTCTCCAAGCAAATAACATCCACAGAAAAGCAGTTGTAGTCATACTTATATCTGACAGAATAGATTTTAAGATTACAAGGGTAATGAGACAAAGATGGACATTTTATAATGATAAAGGAGACACTACATCAAGAAGATGTGAATACTTCTCAATATGTATGTACCCTGTCAGGGATCACTGAAATATATAAAGCGACTACTAACAGAACTAAAGGGAGAAACTGACAAAAATATAATCATAGTAGGGGATCTAAATACTCCATTGATAGCTCTAGATAGATCATCCAAACAGAAAAGCAATAAATAAATATTGGCCATAAATGACACATTACACCTAATGGACATAATTGACATTTGCAGAGCCTTTCATCCCATAACATCAGACTATACATTCTTCTCCAGTGTACATGGAACAGTCTCAAGGATAGACCATATGTTGGGTCACAAAACTAGCCTCAACAAATTTAAGAAGATTGAAATCATACCAAACATATTCTCTGACCACAATGCTATATAATTAGAAATAAACTGCAAAAAGGAAGTAAAACCACAAATATGTGAAGATTAAACCACATACTAAAAAATATCTGGGTCAAAGAAGAAATAAAAAGTGAGATCAAAATATATAGAAAGACAAATGGGAATGACCATACATCAGAACTTCTGAGATGCAGCAAAAGCAGTAATGAGAGGGAAATTTATATCATTACAGGCCTATCTCAAGAAACAAGAGAAATCTCAAGTAAGCAATCTAACATTACATCTTAAAGAACTAGAAAAAGAACAAAAGCAAACCAAAGCCAGTAGAAGAATGGAAATAATAAAAATTAGAGCAGAATTGAAGAAATAAAGAACAACAACAACAAAACTACACAAAAGAACAATACAATATAGAGGTGATTCTTTGAAAAGGTTAATAAAATTGACAAACTCCTGGCTAAACTAAGGAGAATAAAGAGAAAAGACTCATATAAACAAAATCAGGAATGAAAAAGGAGAAGTTACCACAGATACACAAAGGATCATACTAGAATACTATGAAAGACTATATCCCAACAAATTCAGTCACAGAGAAGAAATGGTAAGTTCCTAGAAGTATGTAACTTTCCTAGACTGAACCATGAAGAATTGGAAAATCTAAATATACTGATCAACAATGAGGAAATTGAACAACTATCAGAAACCTCCCCCAAATAAAAATCCAGGACAAGATGGCCTCACTAGTGAATTCTGCCAAACATTCAAAGAAGATTTAAAACCTATCCTTCTCAAACTCTTTTTAAAAATTGAAAAGGTGGCAGTACTTCCTAACACAGTTTATGAGGCCAACATAACCCTGATACCAAAACCTGGCAAGGATAACACACACAAAAACAACATACCAATATCTCTGATGAATATAGATGCAAAAATCCTAAACAAAATACTAGCAAATGGAATACAACAATACATAAAAAATACTACATCATGATCAAGTGGGGTTTTTATTCCAGGGGCACAAGAATGGTTCAACATGTGCAAATGGATCAATGTGGTACACCATGTTAACAAAACAAAGGATAGAAATCATATGATCTTATCAATAGATGCAGAAAATTTTTTTTGATAAGATACAACATCAATTTATAATTAAAGCACTCATTAAAATGGGTATAGAAGAAAAGTACCTCAACATAATAAATGACAAAACCTCAGCTACTATTTTAATGGTGAAAAACTGAAAGCTTTTCCTCTAAAAAAAAGGGAGAGAGGGAGGATAAGACAAGGATGTCCACTCTCACCACTCTTATTCAATATAGTCTGGAAGTCCTAGCCAGAGCATTCAGGCAAGAGAAGAAATAAAAGGCATCCAAATTGGGAATGAAAAAATAAACGTCACTTTTTGCAGATGACATGATTCTATATATAGAAAACCCTAAAGACGCCACTAAAAAAGTATTAGAAATAATAAATACAGTAAAGTTACAGGATACAAAATCAATGTACAAAAATCCACTGCATTCCTATATACTAACAATGAAATTTCAGAAAAAGAAAGGAAAAAAACAATTCCTTTTGTAATTGCAACAAAAAGAATAAAATACCTGGGAATAAACTTAACAAAGGATATGAAAGACCTTTATATTGAAAACTACAAAGCATTGTTAAGAGAGATTTGAAAAGACACGGTGAAATGGAAAGATATTTTGTGTTCATGGATTGGAAGAATCAATATAGTTAAAATGTCCATTTCTCCAAATCAACATACAGATTTAATGTAACCCCCATCAAAATCCCAATGACATTTTTTAAAGAAATAGAACAAAAAATCGTCAGATTTGTATGGAACCACAAAAGACCCTGAATAGCCAAAGCAGTCCTCAGAGAAAAGAACGAAGCCCTAGGTATCACACTACCTGACTTCATGTTATACTACAGAGCTACGATAATCAAAATAGCATGGTATTGGCAGACCAATGGAACAGAATTGAGGGCCCAGAAATAAAACCACATGTATATGGACAAATAATTTTTGACAAAGGAGCCAAAAAACACACAATGAAGGGAAAAAGCCTCTTCAATAGATGGCGCTGGGAAAATTGGAAAGCCACATGCAAAAGAATGAAACTAGACTACAATTTGCTCCCATGTACAAAAATGAATTCACAATGGATCAAATACCTAAATATAAGATCTGAAACAATAAATTACATACAGAAAACATAACTACTAAACTCAGGGACCTTGGTCTTAGAGATAATTTTATGACTTTGACCGCAAAGACAAGGGAAGTAAAGGCAAAAATAAATGAATGGGACTATATCAAACTAAAAAGCTTTTGCACAGCAAGAGAAACCACCAACAAAACAAAAGGCAACCAACCAAATGGGACATAATATTTGCAAATAATATCTCCGACGAGGGGATATCCCATTATCACTCTGTCCCCTTGGATAAGATACAACCTTTTCCTGAGACTGACTGAATACTAATATTTCTTAATATATCTTATCTGTTTCCTCCTTAAGGTGATCATCTTCTTAAAATTCCTATTCTTCCTGGATAAACTTTACATAGCGCTTCTCAGCCACCAATCCAGAGGAAATACTATTCCTCACATACTTTGTTCCAGAAATGCCTGCCAAACTCATATAAAGACATGCTTCTGACATAGCGCTGTGTTTTCAGATATCCCTTGCCTTCTAAAATCAATTCATTGTGAAAATATGTTCCCACTCCCTTTAATTGGTCCTCTAGTCAGGTTTTAGTAGTCTTAGTTAAAATTCAAAATCTGTTAAGAATTTGAACAGATATAAAAGGAAGTTAACTTATGAGCCCTCAAGTTTGACCATTCTCCTGATCCATCTGGCTAGCTGTGATAGTTGGAACCAGAAACGGAGCAGAGTGAGCTGCATTCATGTGCAGCGGGCACAGCTGGCAGTTGTCTCTAAGGAGCAATGCAACAACCCAGCCCTTAGTGGTGGTGGTGGTGGGGGGGGGGGGCAAAGAGGAACTGGATCACACTTAAAAGTTGTATGTTGGCAAGTAAAATGTGAGTGAAATGGAAAATGTAGTTCACAATATCATTTATGCTCTGTGGTTGTCATGAAATGAGCTGATAAAAATGTCAGTGTTGTGAATTTTCTGAGTGTATGTGTCACACCATGATTCCTGCAGTGATTTGTTTCTGATGATCTAGATACATGCCAGAGTAAGACCAGTAGTTAGTTGAATTTGGTTTTCACTCTTACATGGAGAGTTGTTTGGAAATACTATTTTTTTCTTTGTAGCACCACCTGCAAGCTAACACGTGAAAAATGTAAAGATTATTTTGATTTATGCCAACCTCTTTTCCCTCCTCCATTTAGAGCATTAAATGTGTTATTCTTAGTGTTCAGAAAGCAACATGGCCCTGTGGATTGCCTGATTTTTGTCTTTTGTTAAAAGTTGACTTTTACAGAGCTGTTGTTAGAGATTCTTTTTGTGTATGCATAGTGTATAGATTGCATTTCTGCACCTAATGCCTCTTAAAATATACTCTCTAACAATCAGAGGAGATTTGAGGATTTAATTTCACAGAACATGAGTGTCTATCCTGCTCAAGCCTGAACACTTCAAAGGTGGTAGAATAATTAGTAGCTAAATGAAACAAATGTGAAGAGGAAACTAAACAGCAGTGGTTTATACTTATAAAAGAACTGAGGAAGATTGAAGAAGACAGAATGCATGGGTAAACTGGAGCAAGAGAATCAGTATTAAGTAGTTGCGGATCAATATCTGTGCTATGTTAAGCAAAGATTGGATGTAATTGATCAGAGAAGTCCCACTGAAGAAGTAAAAGTGTTTGATCAGTAGCTGTTAAAAATGTGACAGACCCAATAAGCAGCATTGCCTTCTGTGACCTCAAGAATGGAGGATGACTAAGCAGATAGCCAAGTATGCAGGAAGGAGAAAGTATTTCATAAAGAAGAGGGTGTCCCAATTAACATAAAGACTGCTCCAGCTTGAAGAACAGTCAGGGCTCACTCACAGCATACTTCTTAGATAAGGGAATTCCAATGCAGTTTTCTAATGAGAAACTCAAAGTTTAATAAAGTACAGTCCTCCTTTGGGTCTTTTTGAAGTCCATTATGTACCTCATCAGTAAATGCACAGTGAATCAGCTCCCGGCAAAAGAGCTGGGCCTTTGATCAAGAATCTTTAGAACGGTTCATTCTTTAGTGGAATGGTGAGATGATTTAGTAATAACCTTTTATGCACCAAAGTTGTGAATTTGTTGTGTGTTTGTTTACAAGGGAAGGACAGTTTTTTGGTTTTGTTTTCATTTCAATTGGAGATAAATATTAAAGCCCTGAGGTCTTAATCTCCTTTCCAAGGGTTCTGGACTTCTTGGTACCTTAGAGTGAAGCCATGACCTATGATAGATGCATAATGATGCTCCATAGAGGGAAATGGAGTAGAACATGGGTCTGGAATGTTCTTCATGTTTTCTCTTCACAGTCTTTCTTGATCCGTTTATAGAAAGTTAAAGATGGAAAGAGACATCCATATATAATGTGGATTGGAGTTATGTTAGGAACTAGACTGTTTATTAAAATCAAAATAACATATGTAAGCCTCTTGAACTTTGGTGTAAGTTCTATGTGAAGGTAACTCATCAAAAGCAGGAATCTTTATTTTGAGCCTTGCTTTTTCTGATGCTTATAGTTCACTTAGTAGAGGAGTGAGCAGATTTCCTGCTTTTTAAAAAATTCTTTAACCAAAGTTATGTTAGCCTAAGGAATTCCCAACTTTCATTTCAGTGTTCAGGCAAACCAAATTATTATATTTTCCTCTTACTTTTGCTGCCATTCACAATGAGGGAGGAAACCATGGACTCCTTTGATGGGGGGCAGGGGGTGTAGCAATATATCATTTCCCTGAAAGAACATTTCTCAGTCTCTCATGTGAAAAAGGATTAGCACCTCAACAAAGGTTCTGTAGATCACAGAATCGGGCAGCAATACCAAACAGTATTCCTAAGGAGAGGAAGAACTGTATTTGAGCAAGTGTCCTGGCAAACAGAAGCTTTTTAATAACTGCAAATCTGAGATAATGGCATACACTCAGTATCTCCCCCTAAATCCTCAGACAGCTTGTTTAAATAGAGTAAAGTTAGCCTTTGTTTTAAAGTAATATAGTCTTATCAAAATGCAGGTTTTTCACAGAATGGTTCTGTGTATGTTTGGTTCATAAGGATTACGCATTTATGGATAAAATTATTTGGAAGATTCATCTTTGACCCTCTCTTATTCAACAAAACTTCCATTATAAGGTCATTTGCTTTTACTTTGCATTTAAAAAGTTACTCAACAACCTACTGAATTTATTAAGATTTTGATTGTTTATTAGAAAAAACAAAAACCTACCCTGACTTTCCTACACAGTAAGGAATCTTTATACTGTAGGTATGAAGAGGCTGTGGGAAGTAGGAAAATGTTAATTTGTGTGTGTCAGAAAGCCAAGAGGAAAGTTTATTTGTTAAGCAAGGTTTGGGTAAAAACTTTGCTTTTTCCAGACCTTCATTTATTTCCTTTTTCTAGGTTATGTTTGCTAAAACTGAAAGCCTGAAAAGACTCTGATTTAAAGTAATAATAATAATAACACCTTGTACTCATGTAGCACTTGAGACTCTGTAAAATCTTCTCTGCTAGACTGAAGTTTCAAAGTCGGATGTCTTTGGCTCCCTACTTTGCTTGATCCTGTTTGAATGAAAGATTCTAAGTGGAAGGGGAGAAAGGGGGCCAATGGAGCTAATAATATGAGCCCCAAGATAAGGTGTGTGATGCCAAACAATCCGTCAGAGTTTGGATCCAAAAAGAAACTCTGGCAACTATCAATTTAATGTTAGAAATCAGAATTGTTTTATCCACATAGACACCTTTATTGTAAGGAGATTTTATTTAATTTACTATTTTAAGAACAAATTTTGGTCTTTAATAGCTAGCCAGTAACCCTCTGACCTTTCAGTAAATATCCAACTAAAGCTTTGAAATTAGGGTGTTTAGTGTTTTATGGCCCAGAATAAAAATCTCCAGTTCTGTTTCCAAATAGTGTAGCCTCAACACATTTTATTAAGCTCTTGACACATTCAGCCGTGTGTATTTTGTAAAGTTCCTATGGTTATTGTTTTACAATAGCTGCTTCCAGAAGCATTGTAAGGGTTTCAATTAATCAGTCCTTTGTGTGCTTCAGACTATGCAAATTTATCACATCAAACCATTCAACTGCTCATGGGAAAGCCATGTAAAAACTGTATTGTCTTCTAGCGCCTCCTCTCATTTAGAGTGATGTTTTAATAAGAAAGCTAATCAAGTTTTCTTATGCATTATTTATCTGTTAACATGTAAGGAAGAGCCGAATTAAAATTATGTCAACCGGGATATGGCAAGTGATGTGATAGATCTGGAAGTGATTCAACAGCAGAACAAAGCTAATATGATTCAACAGTTTTTGTCTCCTCCCCTCTGCCTTGGGATTAGTTAAGGTGGTGGTGAGAAAAATAAAAGAAGGTTAATTCAGTCACTAGAAAGGGGGAAAGGAAGAAAGGGAGTAACCACCTGTGTTAGCTTTCACGTTTTGATTTAGAGATTTACATTTCTGAATATACAAAGGCTTATGGAGATGAGCTTATTCAAAGCAAAAACACTTCTTGCTTAATATGAACAGTCAAACTTGAAAGCATTCCTGCTGCTTCTTTGGCCCCATTTACCACTATATTCATCAGCAGTAAACTGCTCCACACTAGAAATCCGCAGCCCAAGTCCTGTGAAGTTCTTAAGTTATTAGGAGACACTGTCCTAGTCGTGTGAAATTATCTGCACAGCCCAGCCAGAGTGGGGTTCTTTTCAGCAGTCAGCCAAAGTTAGTGCAACTGCACTTGTTTCTTCCATTCATTAAGTTGGTCTCCTTTGCTTTGCTTCCTGCTGAGAATAATTAGGTTTCTTATATAATAATAATTCCTTGGATTTAGATGCTGCCTTTCTCTAAGGACCCTAAAGTACCTCTCAGACATTAGTACCTCTCATCTGTTCTTTTGACACAATTGCCTCATGAGATAGGTGCTAATTATTCCCATTACAAAGACCAAACAACTAAGGCTTGCCAGAAAGTGATGCTTTCCCCCTAGGAAACACAATGTCAATTGAACAGCACAGAGTCAAATTAAGGTCACCCGATTCCTTGATCTCCTGCCCTACATAGATCTGAGAGTCCAAGAAGTGATAAGTCCTTTACAGATGACATCTCCCCCCCCCAACCTCCACATTTATGAACCTCATTAAGACCAGGCATTGCACAGTGATCACTCCTTTACTAAACATCAGCCCTCTTCCTGCACTATGACTGATAGAGAAAATTCACAGCATCATTTCACCTTTCATTTCATGCAGTGTTAAACTGTGCAGAATAAATAGCCTTGTCTAGCAGGTACTTGCAGAAAGTAGAGCATTAGAATGTTGCAAGCTGAATTATATAAATGTTTTCATTTTCAACATTCAGTCAGATTAATCTGTGTAGGACTCCTCTCAAGTGGAGTTGTATCCTTGAGCCTCTTCATATGTCCCCACCTCCATCACAGCACTTGTCACATAGCATATGCTTGGTAATTGAGGGAAATGATTATCTCTCTCTTTCTTTGCTCAGAAAAGGAAGACGAAGAACATATATCAACCTCAGAGTGATACATTTGATCCCAAAGTGGTTATATGTGGAAGGTAGACTTGCTAAAGGAAAATTTTTTTAAGTTACAAAGTGAAACAGAGTGTGATATTAAAATGAGACCTGGCTGTCAACACAGTAGAGAACCATTTGCTAGCAGGTTGCCAACACATTGAAGTCACATCAAAACAGCGTTTGAATCAAAGATGTTAAGTTGTCTTCTGTACTCGCTACTTGCTTTCCTGTATTAGAATGCTTTAGTTTTTCCTTACCGTTTTTATTATATTCTTACCTTTTTTTTTTTTTTCTATTTGAAATGAGATAGGACCATTACACTAAAACTAACTTTAAAAAAAAAAAGCCAAAAAATTACTTTTGAACAAGTCAGTTTCTGTTTATAATTAGAAATACTTTCTAAGAATGATTCATAAGATTAACTGGATTTTTGCTGGGTAAACCTATCCTTAAAATGACTTACATGTTTTTCTGCTAGGCCATGGAAATTAGAAATAACAAATTGGTGTAAGAGCCTCTAGTCTGGGGCATGATACTGAGGGAACTGTGACAGTGAGTCCCCAGATTTGCCTTTCCTGAGTGGCTTGGCGGTCAGACTTGTAGTTTCTTAGACTGCCTACATTCTCACCTTTACAACTTGAAATCAAGATAGATGGCGATAGAATAATTTTATTTTGACTAGAACGTTTCTGCTCTTTTTGTGTGCCAGTTTTTTCTTATTATCTATTTTCATTTGTTAAAAGTTTTGTAGTATAGTGTATGGTCTAATTCCCAGTGGCCCCTGTAAGGGCATTAAATGTTTCCGGGCCTGTTAAACTGGTGTATTTGCATTTCACTGCCAGGAGGTTGTGCTATATACAATGGGGTTTGGACACAGGCATGAGCCAGGGGATGAAATTTTATTTTAAAATCTGAAATGCTGTGTAAGCATTTAAGGTATGAATCAGTAATTGTTTCACAACAGCTTCCATTAGATATGGTTGATTTGTAGTCCATCTTCTTTTCAAGGATCCAGGGAGTATTAACACACTGAAGCGTACTGCATATCATTTACATTTTTAAACCAGCATTAAAGAAAAGTGACTATAACTTTTAAGAGTTCTAAATATAGGAAGAGATTTTATGCTCTGTCCCAGGAAATAAATTACAATTTTTTATTTGAAACTAAAAGAAAGCTTCTTGCTTGGTTAAGAATTTGAATAATTCTGAAACAGAGAAATACCATTTCTTTAAAAAGAAAAGAAAAAAAAGTCTGGTTCTAAGATTGAGAACTCTTTTCTCCCCCTAATGAATTCAGTAAAATGCAAACTTTTAAAAATCATCTGTCTAATTTGAGATTCGAGATCATCAAATTCTGTCTAAATATTTTGTTTTAACTTCTAAGCTCATTATGGTTTCTTTGTGTTAACTTGTATTAAAATCTGTCAGCTATGACTGGTCTCATAAGCACAGTCAGCGGACCAGAATAAGTTAATTATTTACTTGTGTCACTAGTGCTCTTCATCTAATGAAATGCACAGCTGTGTTAGATCTGCAGTTGGATGTGTAGCTTCCATTGTTCTGCAAGTCAGCAGAGGGTAGAAGCTGCAGTGATGGAGAGCCCTCAGTTCTTTCTGCTGTTCTGGCTTTCTGTGTCGATTTCATGGATCCTTTATCATTCACTTTCACACAAAACAAACAACACAGGGCTGTCTGCTATGGGAACCATCTTGGCATATAAAAGGGTTTCAGAGCCTAAAGTAATTTTAAGTTAGCTAAGATTTAATTTTTGGCTTACAGGTGCCCTTGATTCAGATGTGGCCAAAGCATTTCCTATAATGGAATGAAAAAAATCTGAAAGTTACTTATATATTTTTTTAATTCATTGTCAGAAAAGAGCTAATAAGAAAATAACTTCCCAAAAAGGAAGCTCTGTGCTAAAAATTAATCAGATTTCAAGCAGAGTTATTAGAGATTCAGATTTCAGGGGAAAGAGCATTGCTTTTATTTTAATAACAAAATAAAGTTACATTGCTGGAATTAACCTGTTGGCTAAAATTGAAAATGCAAATCATCTCTCTCCTTACCGTCATCCAGTATAAGTATGCCATGCTTTCTCCCTGGGTTTGCTACCTCCTGCCCCTCACTCCCACGTTCTCTCGATGGAGGGTGAACAAGCAGCTTCCTCCTGAGCAGCCACAGGCACCCACTGAGAACTGCTGCTGAAGGGGTGCGGAAGTTTTCCTTTGGTTTATTTTTAAGGGATATAGCTGAACCCTCCACCTCCTCACCTACCAAAATGACATTCTCACCCAAGCACATCCAGGACGGGCCTCTTTAGGGACTGATTGCTGTTTCTAACATTTCATTCACTGCCAAACAGTGTTGTTACCGGTGCACCTAGATTAACAGTTGCATCTCTTTCAGAGTAGATTTCCCAGTAGCCCTAGTGTTTTATCAGATCATTTTAATGTGGACAAGATGAATTTTTTGAGGGAAAATTAAATCTGCTTCATTTAATTTCTAACACATTATAGCTGAATTTGAAATGAAGTGAACTGAATGTTTCTGTTCTTCATGTAGGAAAGCATACTTTCTTTATAATAAACAATGCAATTTCAACCAAAAAGCCAGTTAAAATACCTACATACATTGGAATTCAACTCTACAAACCTAATTGCCATATTGTTGGCAGCCATTAGAAATCAGAATATTAATAACCAATGTTAAATAGGCAAATGACATTTTCTTTGAACCTCCCCCAAATTTCATTTTAAAATAGTTGGAGTAATTATGTAGAAATCAAACTGAGCAATGAAAAGTTTCTTTGAGAGCAATTTCTTTTCAATAGGTACAGATAGTTAATAATTTATATACAAGGGAAGAGGAATTTTATCTTACTAAATATAAAAGCATATTTTGATCCAATGCCATTGTATACTAGTGTTCCAATTCTAAATTATATAGATTGTGGTTAACAATCTAAATTATCCCCCTATTCCTCCTACCAAGAAAAGGAAATAAGAGGAATTACCAACTATTTAATCAACAGCATTCCCTACAAGTGAGAATACTATTAAGGGAGTAAAAAAGTACAGTCAATTTAAGAGACTATCAGTGTACATAAAGTTGGTAGGTTTTTGTTTTGTTCTGTTTTCATTCTTAGAATACATTTCTAATTTTAGTCTTCCAAGAATAATTTGGTATTTAATTTTATTGTTCAACTTTACCACTTCAATCAAAGATCACTTTTCTAATGTGTTATAAGCTATAAGGATTAAAATTCCTTAGGGCAGTTTAGACTCGGGGAGGGAAGCCCTGGCAAAAATCAGCCAACCAGCCAGCACTCTAGTCAGTAGGTAGACCCATTAGCACATCAGCCACACATGAGTGCTTCTTGTCACAGGTTTTTAAAACCACAGTTTAAACACAGCCCTTATTTAGCCCGGCTGGTGTGGCTCAACCCATGCACCAAGAGGTTGCCGGTTTGATTCCCAGTCAGAGCACATGGCCAGGTTTTGGGTTTCATCCCCAGTGCAGGGTGTGCAGGAGGCAGTTGATCAATGTTTCCCTCTCATCGATGTTTCTATCTCTCTCTCTCTTTCCCTTCCTCTCTCTGAAAATCAATAAAAACATATATAAATAAATAAACACAGCCCTCATTCAGTTAGTTCTGTGTTTGGTGGTAAGAGAACCTGGGTTCCTGTGATTTGGGTACAGTATGTAGTAGATCATGGACAAGCTGACAAGGAGTGAAATTGCTGCTGACTTGAAGTTTCAGGGACGTTGACCCGGCTGGGGCCCAGTGAAGTCGCTGCTCTTCCATTTCGGTGGCACGAGAGGTTGGGCAAACAGCCTGACAGCAGCATTGTGTGTCATGCCAGCAGGCCAGGCTGCAGGCTGCACTGCCTTTCTGCAAGGACAGCCGTGTTTGAACTGTTTGTCTAGCTGGATTGTTAGAAATTGTTTTTGTTACTCTTGATAGAGACCATGGGGAAAGTTTGAGAGAAATAGAAATAGAGATAGCATCAGGGAGATCCCAATTAAGTACTGTATTCTTCCTTTCTGCCAGTTTGCTTTACATGGCATGGAATCTTCTCTCCCCAGGTGTCTGTGGTTTGATCGTCCCTCAGGAAGACATGCCGTTTTGTGACTCTGGCATCTGTCCGGACATCATAATGAACCCTCATGGCTTCCCATCACGAATGACGGTCAGTATGTTTTTCAGAGGCACTGCTTTTAAGGAGAAAGCTGGCAGTTGGTTTGTGGTTAGTGGAGGTGGTGGGACCCCGAAACTGATTTTTAGAAAGAGCCCTTTGACCCCTAGTGAAATAAATAGGTTCCTAGTTCCTGACAATGCTGAACTACTCTCCTCTGCAGAGGGAACGTGGAGCAGCTTTGCCCTTTCCTTCCAGAGCAGTCTTCTGAGTGACAAACATACCCCTCAGCAAAAAGAACCCCTTGTATTGAACCTAATGGATCGTCCTTTCTGTGGTTATTGTTTCATAATCCTGGCTCCACCACTTACCAGCTGTATGATTTGGGAAAGTTGCTTAATCTCTGTGTACTTCAGTTTCCTCGTATGTAAAGTCAGAGAAATAATAGTGTTATTGGTGGAAGTGAAGTATCCAGTGGTGGAAGTGGGGGATCCCCTTCCCCAATGGGTGCTTAGGGTGTGGTCCTTATGATATCTTGAGAAAAAGAGTTTTCTGAGACTCTCACAGTAGAATGAGTGATTTTTATTTGAGTGGAATTATATCCCCACATTTCCAGAGTTCCATTTCCCCTAATCCAGTCCGGGAGGATGTATAGCTGGGAAATCAGCAGAGCTGGAAGCAGAGCCAGTGTCCAAAGTTTCCGTTCCGTGGTGGAGTTGGGTCTGATGTAGCATCAGGCTAGTTGTAGTCCATTAGTCCATTGTGTGTGGTGTCCACATGGCCATGGCCGTGTGAGTGATTGCAGGTGCACCAACAGAGCACATTCCCTGCAACAGGTGTCCCAAGCGAGCAAGAGAGAGAGAACTCTCTTGTTTAGGAGTTTAAGTATCTCCAATTTTCCCGCACTTGCAGTGGCCATGCCTACTCTGGCCAATGACCTGTTACCAGCTGTGACTGACAGGCAAGTACCTTCCCTGTGTCACCCAGACCTTACTGGGCATGCACTTCTTCTTCCTTTGTCCAGTCTTTTCCCCCAGGATCTGCGGAGAACAGACCTGGAGAGTGTTAAACTGCAGCTTCCTGGCAAAGCTGCACAAATGGCATACCTATATTATCTGGCCTTGCCATTGCTCCTTTCCTGTTATTAATAACCAGGTTATTTATAACAGTATCATTAGTACCTATTTCATAGCAGTTTTGGGGAGGCATAAACTTAGATCACACATGTCAAGCTTTTTCAACTATTAGTCATACAATAAGAGAGCGATAAATATTTACTACTCTTAAATATATCACTCTTATTAATAGTAGTAGTCTCAATTCTTTAGGGAAATAGGCCAGAGCTAAACGAACAGGATTTCTATACCACAGGAAGGTACTCAGTTTGTTCTCATCCCACAGGTAGGAAAGTTAATTGAGCTGTTGGCTGGCAAGGCAGGTGTGTTAGATGGCAGATTCCACTATGGCACTGCTTTTGGAGGCAGCAAAGTGAAGGATGTGTGTGAAGACCTCGTTCGCCATGGTTATAACTACTTGGGGAAAGACTATGTTACCTCTGGCATCACAGGGTAAGTAAGTGTGTGTTTAGGCGTTTTAAAGTAAAAGTATGATTCTATTAGGATAAGAGGTAAGAGCCCTTAAGATATTCAGCTTTACTCCATTAAGAAATCTAATATGAGAAAATCTAGATTTGTGATGGAGGTGATAGCTAATGCTATGGTGGTAATCATTTTGCAATATATAAATATATCTAATCAACATGTTAGACACCTTAAACTTGCATAATGTTATATGTCAGTTATATCTCAATAAAATGGGGAGGGGGAGAGAAAAGAAAATCCAAGCTTAGAAATCTGACAAATTAAGAAGTGCTGTTTTACTGGTGGGGCTATCATTTAAAAAGTAGAAAACATGTAATTTACCAAAATAGGATTTCTACACAACTTTTCAGGAACAACTCAATTATATATAATGCAAAACTCCTTAGCTGTTGAACTTGATCTGTATTAATATGGTGAATATCAGATAATTAGTGCTCTGTCAGAGGCCTGAGGCCTTACATTTGCACAGACTACAGATGTATTGAAGACCGAACGTGAGCGAGGTACTAGGTTTGTAACAGTGAACAAAATGGACATGATCCCTGACCTGTGGAGCTGACTGTTGAGATTTGTTATTAGACACTTAAAAATAACAGATAAAAGTCAACTTCTCATTAGGGCCTACCCTGACTGCTTCATTTAAAACTACAATCCAGTATTGCCCATTCCCAGCTTTAGTTTTCTCTGTAGTACTCATCATTATCAAATATACTATATAATAATACTGTATAATATTCTCATCTGTCTCCCCAAGTAAAATGTAACCTCCATAAGAGAAGGGCTTGTCTGCTTTGTTTATTGTTTTATTTCTAGTGTCTAGCACAGAGCCTGACACACAGCACACACTCCATAAATATTTGTGAAATAAAGGAATGAAAACAAATAATACAAGTACAAATAGCTCTCACCAGAATGAAGACAAAAAGTAGGTTAGAGGACCCCTGTGAGGAGGTAGATATTTCAGCCGAGATGTGAAAGACGAGAAGAATGGAGCATTTGAAGAGTGTTTCATGAGGAGGAAACGCTTATTTAACACCTTACAAGGGGCAGATCTTGTTAAGTTATGGCAACTGGAAGAGGCCAGCCTGGCTGCTGTGCAGTGAGGAGGCAGTGGTGTGGCCTGAAGTGAGGCTGGGGAAAGGGAAGAGCAGGTCACACAGGCGGAGTGCTGGGTCTTCCTTTTAATCTGGGAGAAGCATATGCCTGAAAAAATTGTGAAGGACAAGGTTTTGAAACTCAACTTTTATATGATTTTAAAAAGATCAAGTCAGTTGTTTAAATTAAGGCACACTTATGTATTTTTATGCCAGATAAAACTCTGGGACATAGTGTTTATACCATTATTCTGAGGTTTTAAACCTGAAACTCAGTGTGGAAGCATGTGTGAGAACACACAGCTTGATTTCAGTGCTGCAGATAGACTATGCAGATGTGATGAAAATCTCTGTACAAAGTATTGAGTGCTTTCTAAAATGATTTATCCAGACTATGATAATACGGATTTCTTTAGGTGTATCATACTTGAAATGTTATAGAAAATCACATTACATGGAAAGAGTAATGGTCCATTTCAGAAATGATTCAGTAAAATAGCTAAGGTCCATTTCAGAAAATGCAGTTGTCATTGCTAAACTGATCATCTTAGTCTTTTCTTCTCATCCAGAAATAATGGTAGAAGTTGACCAGAAAGTATGCAAAACCAATGAACCATTTTGGTGGACCTTTTTTACAGAATTTCACTGAAAGATTTGAATGGATTATGCTGTTTCCTATAGATAGCAGTGGGCCCTGTCTACATCACTGTCCTCTACACCCCCAGCGGTGTTTTCATTTCTTTCCATTTATCTCGGAGTTCTACAAAGGGCTTGCAAACATATTCACCCACCAGCTTTCATCTGTTGTGACATTCTTGAACATCGCTAGGAGGAAAAATTGCATGTGACTTTATTCAGTTGATGATAGAATGGTGACAGAATTCCATTAAGTTCTACCATGAGCAACCATACTGTGAAGGAATAGAATCATTCATTATTAGAGCTAGAAAGAAACTTTGTCTGACTACTATGTTATACAACTAAGAAAACTGAGATAGAGAGGTCATGTAATTACTGTGTGACAAACTGAGACAAGATTAGGGTCTTCTGATACCCTGTTTGTTGTGCCTTCCACTCCACTCTGGGTCTTCCAAGAGTCTGATAGCGCTTAAATATTCACTCTTCTTTTAACTCTTACCACAGTATTTTTAAAGATTCATGGAGTCAGCTGTTACAGACGTTTACTGAGCGTCAGTTATGTGCTAGGAAGGGTCCTTAGTGCTGGGGCCACAGTGACAGAGGAGACAAAGTGCTTGTCTTGTGGAGTTTACTTTTTGTGGGGAAGACAGGCAATAATCAAAAAAATAATAAATGTATACTGTAATACCAAATGGTGACAAGTGCTCTGAAGAAAATAAAACCAACATAAGAGTTGAGACAGTGTGTGGGCACGGCAGTGTTGGAGTGGAAGGGGACTCCTTTAGATAGGTGAACAGGGAAAGTCTCTCCGAGGAGGTGAAGTGTTTGGCATAACCATGTGAATACCTGCTGGAATGAGTGATGGAGAAAGGAAACAGTAAATGAATCATATGTGGGCAAGAGCCAGGTTATGTTAGACCTTCTGTCTGTATACAAAATTTGGGTGATATAGATTCTGCGTATAATGGGAAACCATTGGGAATTTAGAGCAGAAGAATTACCTGCTATGATTTACATTTTAGAAGGAATCGCTCTGGCTTGTTATGTGAGGAAGAGATTGTTGAGGGAGGAGAGTGGAAGCAGGGAGACCCACTAGAAGATTATCTGCAGTAGTCCAGGCAAGAAAGGATGGTGACCTGCCTAGGGTGGTAGCAGTGAAGGAGGCACCGTCCTGTACACACTGTATCACAAGGTGTTTACATTTTATTTCTTAAAGAATGCACCTTTTAACGTATCCATGGTACTTTTATATTTTCAGATCTAGCCTTTTCATTTACTGTAGACCAAAAATCATTCTCTTTCACTCAGTCATAAATATGTTCATAGACAAATAAGGACCTGTCAGTGCTAAGACCTAGAAGAGGCTGTCTCCTATTATCCCAGACTTAGTTATTAACCCATAACTCTGACCTCTCTTTCAGTGAGCCTCTGGAAGCATATATCTATTTTGGCCCTGTGTACTATCAGAAGCTGAAACACATGGTGCTAGATAAGATGCATGCCCGAGCCCGGGGTCCACGAGCTGTCCTTACCAGGTAAGAGAAGAGCACTTACAGAAAGAATTTACAGTGTAGTCGAATGTACCATATATTTCCCAGTATAGCTTTTTTGTTTCCCTGAGATTTCAAACTTTGGGGTATTAGGCATCAACAAAAATTATATATGTCTGATTAACATGAAAAAAATGGCAACCAATTAAAAATCATTTCACTGGCACAAGAGCAAACCCTCCATAGGTCTTGACAGTAGTCTCCTAACTAATCGTTTACTGTGTAGCAGTTTGCAAATATGGCCCCGTTCAGAATAGTTCCTTTATAAGAATGTAGATACACTTACACATGCACATGCATATCAGTACACCTGCATGCTCCCATGTGTACACAGAAAACATATGCATACATTATTTGGTAGCCTAAGCCACAGCTGTCATTTTTATTAAACTTATGTGATTGAAGCATAAGGCATCTGTACCTGCATGCTTATTTGAATGAGTGCCAGGGTCCACGTATGCCCCTTCACCAGTGTATCCTCAATTCCAAGCCTAATGTCTGTGTGTTGATGAGTGGGTATAATTGTTGGGAAAGGGAATTTATAAATACTAAGTTTCACATGTTCTTAGTACTACATTTTCCAGTTAGAGAAGCATGGTCTAAGGCAGCGGTTTTCAACTAGGGGCAATTTTGTCTCCTAGGGGACATTTGACAGTGTCTGAAAACATTTTGGGTTGTCACCACTTGGGAGCAAGAGTGGGAGAGCTACTGGTATCTAGAGGCCAGGAATGCTGCTAAACATCCTGCAATGTACAGGACAGCTTCTACCTCAAAGAATTACCCAACTCAGTATGGCATTACTGCCAAGGTTGAGGGACCCTGGACCGGGGAGGGAACACAGGCCCTGGAGTCAGAATGACATAGATGTGAACTCATCTCCACCTTGTAGCACTACCATGAACCTTGGACAGATCAGTTACGTCTCTCAGCTTCAGTTTTCCTCATATATGAAGTAGAGACAACAGCACCCACTGCACAGCATACTGGTGAATGTCACATGTTTGAATATAGACTGCATATATTGCTGATCCATAGGAGATTAGGAGATGTTCAATAAATATCCAGGTCTCTGCCCACTTTCACAGAGCACTGCTTAGATGTTACAGTACAGTGGAGGAACAGAGGATGAAGTAGCTAGTATTTGGGTGGTGGTTTTTGTTTTTTTATTTTTTATTTTTTTTTATTAATTTATTTTTGTTACAGCTGTTTCTCCTTTTCCCCCCATTGATATCCTCCTCCCCATCCCCACCCCCTGCCCTGTCCCCAGCTTTGTTGTCTGTGTCCATCGGTTATGTATACATGCATATAAATTCTGTGGTTTATCTCTTTCCTCCCCCCCACCCCCTTTTCTGAGGATTGTCAGTCTCTACCCTACTTCTATGACTCTGGGTCTATTTTGTTCATCAGTTTGTTTAGTTCATTATATTCGGTGGTGTTTTTTTGTTTTGTTTTTTCTTCAAACCAAGGGAGAGGTGTAGATGACTCAATCCCTTGACCATGTAAAACTGAGCAAATGCATATGCCTATTGAAATGATAGGCGTGTGTGTGCTTACACTGCAGAAGAGGGAAGAGAAGTTGCGATTCTCAAGACAGTAACGACTTCAGCAGTGAGGCCCTACTTGGGTTAGGTGTATCTTTCCCTGAATGCTGTCCCCTCCGGAACTTCCATTTAAATTACAACATGCAAAAACTATTTCAGAGTAATATAAATGTCAAAGCAGTTATTTCCTATGTTTTGCTTTGTTGTATAAAAAAAGTTATTACTTTAGTATTACTTTTGTGTATTCCATATGAAGACAGCCTGGAGTGCATTTGTCTATAGTTAGTTATCTCAGATGGTTAAAATCCAAGTTTTGGGTTCTGCCCACATGTGATCTGACCATCTTTACTGTCCAGTGACCACAGGTGGAGGGATCCTTCCCCTATCCCTGGGTGGTTCTGCTAGCAGATAAAAACATATACATGTGCTCAGTTACGAAATTTCCACTACAGTGTGTTCTACTCATAAGTTTTTCATATGTAGGTTTTCTTTCAACAAATAATATACAACTTAAATTTATTTCCCATTGTAAGTATCAACAACAAAAGGTAAATTTCAGCATGTGCTGGGAATTATGTGTTTACCTTCTTAACTCTTTGGGAACCGGCAGCAACAACAACAAAGAATAAACTGGAATAAGGCAAACGAGCTTTCTGGTCCACCCCTGCCCAGACTACCTCCAAGGAGTGTCACTCCTAAATAAGCCAGCCAGGGTGCTCGCCTCTCTCTCTCTCTCTCTCTCTCTCTCTCTCTCTCTCTCTCTCTCACTGTCTCTCTGTCTTTCTGTCTCTCTCTGTCTGTCTCTCTCTTTCTCTCTCCACCCCCCCCCACAACTTAATAATTTGTGTCTTTAGTACTTATGTGAGATTGTCTAAGTTGTTTCAGAATCCCCTAGTTTTACCTACGTCTCTGGATCCTGGATTCTTAACCTTTTAAAGTATTCTCAAGCCCAGCAGATACATAAGCCATAGGGAGTCCATTTCAGGGGATAATAGCTTCCCAGTTCAAGTGCTCCCCTCTAAGGAGGAGTGGAGCATTTTCATACATGAGGGAAGGACCTGAGTGGGACACACTACTGGGGGCTAGGGAGGTAGGTCTCTGGAAAACCTCTCATCTGGCTCCAGATGATTCCTGATCTATTCTATTTTTTATAAAAATCCATTTGCTTCTTTGCATGTTTAATTTATTTAGTAGTGAATCTTCTCCCTGGAGCCCTGTAAATAACTACTGGAGGACCCAGGTTTCTTCCACACTCTGTTCTGCTCAGTTTCTCTGCTTTTAAATAACAGAACTGAGACATCTCTGAAAATACTCAAAAGACATGCTTCCCTAATAATAATGATAGTGATGGTAGTAGTAATAATAATGATAGTGCTGGTATTTTATATGCTATATGTTAATTTATTATTACGTCATTATTTAAGTAATTATTTATTTCCATTTAATAATAAAAATAGCAACCAACTACTAGGATTACATCTCTTCTCACTTAACGCTCTTTGGGATAGATAGCCTTCTGTACATTTTACAAATGAGGCGAACAGGCTGAGCAACATGCGCGAGGTCACTGTCTAATAAGTGAGTTGAATCCAGGTGAGCCCTGCTCCAAAGCCTTGTGCTCTTAGCCAGCATGGGACGTGCCTCTTTGTGTAATATAATAACACATTTGTTTAACTTGTTTCAAAGGCAGCCCACCGAAGGCCGATCTCGTGATGGTGGTTTGCGTCTTGGAGAAATGGAACGTGACTGTTTAATTGGTTATGGAGCCAGTATGCTTTTACTAGAGCGACTAATGATTTCAAGTGATGCCTTTGAGGTTGATGTCTGTGGGCAGTGTGGACTTCTGGGGTATTCCGGCTGGTAAGTGGATACCATATGTCTTTCACACCACACCCCTTGCCTCTTAAATCACAGCTCAAGTATTGACCCTAGATCATACCTACATATTCTCCAACCTTCCCCAACCATGCATAGAACTGAGGATTCTATATGTACATGTTTACTTTGTCTACCTAATGTTCTGCTCTTTACACTGCTCGAGTTTAAACTCTAGGAGTAAGGACTTTATCTTCTTTTTACTATTAGCTCGAGTACCTTTTATAACACCTGTAAAAATCCTAGCAGAGTCATTGTTAGGTGTTATAATTATAGCTATTCTAAATAGAAACATTTTAGAGAAGATTGTGTTGAATGCCCTCATGTAACCTCAAACCTAAAGAGCCAGGTATTTTACACCAGATCTTATAGCAAATTAGTGGCAGAACCGGGACCGGAACCTGGTGCCCTGACCCTTTGTCTGCCCACGGTCGGCTCAGCAAGCTGCTTTCCACTTGGACTGTGAGTCCCATGATGACAGAGACCATGCATGCTAAATGGTACTAACCCTGCATCTAGAGGATTGCCAGTAGGTAAACTATGTGATTCTTAGTTTATCATTTCTGTGCAGAGTCAGTACACAGAGTCCAGCTATAGGTGATGCTGCATACCTTTTGTTTTTGTTTGTGTGGGTAGAGCACCTTTTCTCCCTGTAATGGTTTCACTATACCACCAAAGAACAACTGCTCTGCTTAGCCTTGTTCATGATCCAGGGCCCTGAAATACCCCTGTAGACAGGAGGGCCTGTAGTTCCCCAGTCTCTACTCACTTTCCTGTCAGAGACCAGGTGTAAAGGTCTGAGGCAGGTGCTGCAAGGGTGGGAAACAGCTTCATCTTCCTCATCACCCCTCACTTCACTTCCCAGATCTCCGTTCCCTAGGGAGGGGCAGTCTGCAGAAGGATAGAATTAGGCCCAAATGAGCATTCATTTCCAGAGCTTGAGGGTTAGTTACATGGGCCATCTTTTCCTTATGTTTTCCCCCATCAAAGCCTCCTTATGGAGAGGATACCAACTTCTTGCCATCTTAAGCTGCCAGTTTCTTGGTTGAATAAAGCAAATTAAGAGTCAGAATGAGTGGCCTTCGTAGAACATAGTGTATACCTTGCTAGTTAAATGTCAGAACCTTTTAGCCAAAATCAATTATTTTATTATTTTGGTGTAGAAGAATTGATGAGACCTATGAAAAAATCATCTCATTTTAAAAACTAACACAAGAGATGGCCATTTGTCTTTCTTTTTTCTTTTTTTAATGTTACTGATTTTTTAGAGAGAAATAGAAACATTGATGTGAGAGAGAAACATCAATCTGCTGCCTCCTATACGCTCCCCACTGGGGATCGAGCCTGCAACCCGGCATGTGTCCCAACCAGGAATCTAACTGGGACCTCTCAGTCCATGGGACGAAGCTCAGTCCACTGAGCCACACCGGCAGGGCAGGCCATTTGCCTTTCATAGGGTTGCAGAGATAGGGTGACATTGTGAGCATAAACCTGGCTCTTTCTTGTGTCGATGACATGGGGGGGGGGGCGCTCTTTCAATTCTGAGATGTCTATTCATCCTTTGAAATGCATATTAAATTTGCTTTTTATTGTCCTGTGTAACAACAACGAAGTGTAATAGGAAAATCCTGGAACTTAGTTCCACTATGCTTAAATCTTCAAATTTGGCACAAGGATTTTTAAGTAATTTACTTTGAAAAGATGGTGCAGAAGAGTCATTTTCTTACCAATAGGGATCATGAAACTTCAAAAAAGAGTTTCTTTTTCGTCTCCATTCTCCCTAAAGGAGGGAGAGAGTGAAGAAACGATAAGGAAAGGAAAGGAGGGAGGGAGGGAGGGAGAGGGAGAGAGAGAGAGAGGCTAAGAGGAAAAATAAAAAAGAAAAGGAAGGAGGAAAAGAGGAAAAAGAAGGAAAGAAAGGAGGAAGGGAAAAGGAGAAATTAAAACAGAAAGAAAGAGAAGGAAAGGAAGGAGGAAGAGGAAAGAAGGAAGGAAAGAGAAAGAAGAAATGGGGAGGGAAGGAAAAGAAAGAAAAAGAAGGAAAAAAGGGGAGCGAGGGAGGAAGAGAAAAAAAGGAAAGAAAAGAAAGAAGGAAAGGAGGACAGAAAAGAGAGGGAGGGAAAGAGGAAAAGGAAAGAAAGGAAGGAAGAAAAGGAAAGAGCAAGGGAGGAAAGAAAGAAAATGAAGGGAGGGAGGAAGAGAAGGAAAGGAAAAGGAAAGAAGGAGGGAGGGTCGGAGGGAAAGAAGAAAATGGGAGAAAGAAAGAAAGAAGGGGGAAGGAAGGAAAGAAAGAAAGAAAAAAGAATAGAAGAAAAGAGAAAGAAAGATCATATTTACTCATATAATTTGAAAACCTTCCCCTCTTCTGAATACTCAGAGAAACTAAAGTAAGCAGTAGTTGAGCTCAACATCATTCTGTTAAATTCATGTCTTGTTTCCTGCTTCATTTCTGTCTCATTTAGAGATCATCTGATGGCAGTGCCTGATTTTGAAGCTCATGTGTTCAGTGTGTATTTGAAATCCTTTGAAAGAGGACCAAATCAGGTTACACGGTTTAAGGGTCTTTACTGTAATTAAACAGACCTGGATGTACCGTATGTCTGATTTTGAATGGCCTACTTATACCCTTGTTGCCAACAGGAAAAAATCCTCATCCAGTGTGGAAGGCTGGCAGCCTCCTTGTGCTGCTCTCAGGCAGAGGAGTATAATGATGCTGTCATTTTCCCATGTTACCTGATGTGTGTGCTGGGTTGTGTGGGAGGGAGCATGGGCGTTTGTTGGAGGAAGTCGCTCTTTAATGAACAGCACAATGGAGGCTGAGTAATTAGAGCAGTTCAGAACCTTGAAACTGGCCTTTTGTTATTGATTTGCACATTAGTAAGGCATTGCTATGGGGATGTTTACAGCAAGACTGTTGTTCTACAGAAGACATGAAGGGCATAAGTCACAAAAGAGAGGTCTAGAGGAAAAACTGCAGAGAAAAGAAAATCCCTATTAAGATAATTAGCTCAGCCCTGGCCGGTCTGGCTCAGCGGTTAGAACGTCAGCCCCGCAGACCGAAGAGTCGCGGGTTCGATTCCAGCAAGGGCACGTACCTCAGTCGTGGTTCGGTCCCTGTCCTGTTCAGGGTCATGCAGGAGGCAACCAGTCGATGTGTCTCTCTCACATAGATGTCTCTGTGTCTCTCTCCTTCTCTCTGTCTCTCTCTCTCTCCCCCTCTCGCCCTCCTTCCCACTCTATCTGAAGATAAATGGGGAAAAAAATATCCTCGGGTGAGGATTAAAAAAAAAAGATAATTAGCTCATAGAGGATATTTTACTGGACAATATTTTCTCATGTGAAGCCACAGCTTCCTTCTTTTGCTGGCTTTGCCCTGAAAAATCAGTTTATTTTATTGTTGTTTGGGTTGAGTTTCTTTCTTTGGAAGTAGTTCAGAGAGTAAGGTAATTGATGTATTTTTACTTATATATGTATATGCATGTATGTATATATATGCATTGGAACATTTTAAATAATGGAGAAACATTTAATAAGAGGGATTAGTGGGCTTTCTGGACTGGAAATCAGCACACATAGAAATCTTAAATAGATTAGCCTGGATTGAATTCACAGGGTAATGACAAGAGAGTCAGCAAGAAGTTGCTCCAGTTAAATCCATTTCTCCAATTGAATTAAGGTATGAACATGATTCCTAAATTAATTCAATCAACTCAGGTACATTAAAACCATAATTCTTAAACTGTCATGCATTAAAAAGATCTTTAGGTATCTTTTAGGAAAAGTCATTCTCCGTGTTTATATTATTCCTGTGGATTAGAGTCAAATACTCCACAGTGTTTAAGCCTCCTGCAGCTTCCTGGTAGGGACCCAGACACAGATCCATGAAGGCTCTTCTGTTTCCCATTCTCTTATCCTCAAAAAGTTCTTATCTGCATAGTCACTCACCACCATGTTCAAATTCTCAGCCTAGTGATTCTCTTTTCTGAAATAATGAAAGCTTTATTTTGCTAATTATAAAAATGGTCCCTGTTCTTTATAAAATATTTAAAATTACAAAAAATATATGGAAAAATATAAGTAGTTTATTTGGGGGGGAAAAAATGCCCGGCCGATGTGGCTTAGTGGTTGAGCATCGACCCATGCACCAAGAGGTCGCCGGTTCAATTCCCAGTCAGGGCACATGCCCAGGTTGTGGGCCTGATCCCCAGTGGGGGCATGCAGGAGGCGGCCAATCGATGTTCTCTCTCATTGATGTTTCTACCTCTCTCCCTCTCCCTTTCTTCCTCTCTCTCTAAAATTAAGAAAAATATTTGAAAAATATAAGTAGTCACATTAATTCCTACTGCCCAGAGATGACCACTATCAATATTTTAGTGACTTTCAGAGACATCTCTATTTGCCAGTGGTTCTGTACCACTTTGTTTTGTTTTTGTTTTTCTGTTTTGTTTTGTTTTTTATCCTCACCTGAGGACATCTTCTCACTTTTTGTTCAGATAGAGTGGGAGGGAGAGAGAGGAAGAGAGAGAGAAACATCGACGTGAAAGGGACACATCGAGTGGCTGCCACCCACACGACCAACCAGGGCCAGGGACAAACTGCAACTGAGGTACATGCCCTTAGCGGGAACGGAACCCGGGTCTCTCTGGACTGCAGGCCGACGCTCTAACTGCTGAGCCAAACTGGCCAGGGCTTGTTTTTTTCAATCATGGATCTTTTTGAGATTCTGCTAATAGCAGGAAAATACAATTAGATACCAAAAAAATCTTGTTACATGTGATTTGGGGGACTTCATACATTTACTGTATGAAGTCCTTACCATCTAAGGACCCACTTTGGATCATGCTGTTTAGAAAACTGCTTTTTTCACCCCACAGTGTGTCCTGGACACTTTACATCTCAGTAAATATGAGTCTACATCATTGCATTCGATCGCTGCACAGTGTTCTGCATAAATGCCCTGTACTCACAGAGCCATTTGAGCAGTCTCCTGATTTGTGCTGTTATAAATAGTGTGACCATGAACATTCTTGTACACATATCTTTGCCACTTTTGTGATTACGTAAATAAGGTGTGTGTTTACATGTTTTACACGTATTGCTTTACTACCCTCCAGAAGAGCCTTTATTGTTCACTGAGGGCTCTTCCTCCAGTTCCCGGTTAGTGCTGGATCTTCTGAGCCTTGGTTGCTATTCCTCTTGCGCTTATTTTCTCCCCTGTTAACTGGGAGGACCTAGTTTTCTACCTATTAAGTCTCAGGACTTATACCAATTGTCCCAGGTGCCCCAGACCCTTGAGGTGTAGGTTGAGGCCCTGTTTTTGTCTGAAACCTGACAGAATAGTTCACTTTCTCTCCAGGAACTCTTCTTCAGTTGTAGCCATTGATCAAGACCTAGGTTCAGTTCATTGGCTGAAGGAAGAGAAAAGAAAGTCCTAATTGGAATAACAGGAATATTGGTGAGGAACTGGGGCTGTTGTAAGGATTAAATGGGACACACTCACAGTGCTAGTAAGTAAAGTAGCTCCAGTACTAATAGAAATAGCCAGCTTTGAAGAGCCCTGGAAAAATAAATAGCATTTGATTGGACACCACCCTTCTGTATGAAAGTGTCCTCTTTCCCATCACTCTTCAAGTATGTCAGTGACAGAAATCAAATGGTAAATATTGAGCATCTTGCCTAGAATAGTACAGTGTAGTAGATGCTTATCAAAACATGGAGACTGAGTCTGTTTCAAATGCTTTCAACAATGAGAAGTCTAAATCTGAGTAACTTTCAGATGGCTCAGATTTCTGGGGCTTATTCAAAACAAGTGTATTGGCAGATGTTTTGCATTTTAAGGAGAAATGTCTAGAAGTGTGGTACTAACTGATTAAAAGTACTTATTTTTAAAATCGGGGGAGTGGTACTTGTTTTGTTTTGGTTTTTGCTCCTTTGGAGGCTTCTTTTTACTTTGGGGACACATAAGTACATTTTGGATAGTGTGACTGAACACTGAGGAATAGAAAGCCAACTTGATGGAATGGTAATAGAATGTTAGAGAGAATTCTCACTTCCTCTGTGCAGGCCTTTGTTTCTGAGTTGCTGTCCCTCTAACACGTGCCGACTTGGGTTTCAGGTGCCATTACTGCAAGTCGTCATGTCACGTGTCTTCCCTTCGTATTCCGTATGCCTGCAAGCTGCTCTTCCAGGAACTGCAGTCCATGAACATTATCCCCAGGCTAAAACTGTCCAAATACAATGAGTAAGGATGCGAAGGTGATTATTCAAAGAGAACAGTCCATATGTACAGCGCAATGCAAAATAGAAGGGATCGAGGACCACGTCTGCTCCTGTGAATAATTCCTTTGAATGTTCTCTCGGAAAAACAAAAATCAATGGGGAGGCTTTGTAAACACTAGAAGACTGACTAAACAACCTTGATCAGTGAGCCTCGGGCCATGGAAGAGGTGCCAGCGATATAATGCAGTTCCTCGTTCATATACTGAATTTGATTCACAAATGGACATGACCTAAAAGATAAATAAACTTTTATTTCTGTTCTGGTATCTTGAAATTTACTTATTAGAAAAACCTTCCGCCTTAAAAAGAATGTTTGGGGTTAAATAAAACTCAAGATTTTTGTGAAACTTGACAGAGAATCTGTTTGGATTGGTTGACTCTGATCTGAGCAGTATGTGAAGGAAAGGACTGGGAAGCCAAGGGCATGGCTGATGAAGTGGGGGCTTTCTGATCTGTACTGTGAGAGAGTACCTTTTCCCAGCAATCGAACCTTGCCTTTATGCACCCAAACTTTTTCATTTTAAACTTGATGAAATATAATAAACATATCCTTTGACAAGGATGTCACTTTGTCTTATGGACTTAATTGCTACTATTTTGAACCTCCTGATTATACCATGTGCAATAATATTTGTTGAATATCTGAAAATAATTCCATGAATGCTTTGTACTTTTTCTGTTCCTTCCATTCCTGCCAGGATGTTAGCCATCCTTTTTTTTTAATCTGACAGCCTTCTTTACCCATTTCTAATTTGTTTTTAATTGCTCAGTGTCAAATAAGGTTGAGAAAATGGGTATAACTAAGTTAAACATACCAAGGAGTTTTTTGAAGCTTTTACCAAGCTACCATGCTCTGGGACTCTCCAAAAGAGGGACGTTCTGGGAAACACACCAATCATTGACTTGAGAACCAAACCTCAACATCACTTGGTGTAAACGTCTAGAGGCTTCACGGTGAAAGCAGAATGAAGGAGGCACTGCAGGTGAGCAGGCCCTCCTCAGCCATCACCATGTGTCTCCAGCCATCTCGAGAACTTGAGAGGTGTAGCAAAGAGGTGTTTAAATGCCCAGGTCTTTGGTTATGCCCGCTGTTCTTTTGTCTGGCTTTGTTCTCAAAATTGAAGGTGCCTAAAGAGTACTGTACCGGATTGAGTGTTCAAAACATATGTTCTGTACTTTGTGGGCCGTTTAAGGAGTTTTCTAGGATGACTTTGACCGTTTCCTATTATGTGACAACTCCACTTACCAATTGCATTGAAGATAAAATTGCCCTGTAATGTGTGGCACGCAATGTCAGTGAACACTGGGTGGGTCAGTCTGGGAAGAGCTACCAGTGTGCTGGGTACATGAGGACTGTGTCACTTATCACTCAGGACCTGCCATGTGTGAGGCACTGTACTAAGGACAAAAAGAGAGCAAGACATGGCCTGTGCCTGGAGGAGCACACCCAGCTGAGGGGGCCCAGACGTCAGCTCGTCACAGAACACCATCCAGCAGTCAGTGCCAAGGATTAACCTCGGCCATGCTGAGGGAGCTCCCAGGGCAAGACGATGAACCACTCTGGAGATTCGAAAACTCTTCTTCACGAGCATGATTATTCCCTTCATACAGCTAAAGAAACTGAGGCCCTGAGTGGCCGACGCCCCCAATGCCACGCCCCTAACAGGAACAGTGTAGGCCTAGAGACCAGGCTCTCTGAGTCGGCTTTGTTTGGGCTTCATCTGTGATTCTGTTTTTCTAATTACCTGATGTGACAGTTTTTATTTTTGTTTTAATTGATTTTAGAGATAGAGGAAAGGAGGGAGAGAGAGAGAGAGGAACATCATTTTGTTGTGGTTGATTCTTGTATGTGCCCTGACCAGGACTCAAACCCACAACCTTGGCTTATCGGGACTACACTCAACCAACTGAGCTACCCAGCCAGGGCTCAGATGTGACAATTTTGTTTTTTTATTCAAGTGCCAATGAGTGGTTGTATTTCTTAAACTTTTTTTTTTTTTCTTTCCAAAAACCATTCCAGGCAAATCTGATCATTTTGCAGGGAGTCGCCTAACTAGCCTTCTAGGAAATTCTCAGTTCTCTACGCTAACAAATATTCAAGAAAGTGTGGGTTCCATATTGAGACATCCTTAGAGAAAAAATTGTGTTAGGTTGCTATTTCAAAAACTAGCAGATACTACATTTGAATAGCATTTATTATGTGTGAATTTCTTGTTTTAAAAACTACCAATTAGATTTCCATTTCCAGTAATGATAGAGTAGACTTTTACAGACCATCCTCAAAGCACTTTTTTCCTCCAAGTCTTGCCAGGTCAGAAGTGGCACAGGGATGAGAGGCTGCGGAGCCACACCCAAACCCCTACGGAGCTGCAGCCCTGACCTGAGCCTTGGCAGAGTCGAAGAGCTGGGGAGGCAAACCTGTGGGCTCAGAGTTGCCAAGACACCAGGACCAGAAAGGCCACAGTCCCAAATAGAAAGAATGCTCATTGAGGTGAGCCCAACTTCTCCACTACTTTTCCCCTTCTATTAGTCTACTCTGGCTGTCATAACAGTATAATACCTCAGACTGGATGGCTGAAACGACAGAAATTTATTTTCTCATAGTTCTGGATGCTTGAAGCCCAAGATCAGGCTGCTGACAGGTTTGGTTTCTGGTGAGGACTCTGTTCCTTCCTGGCTGCAGACAGTCACCTTCTCACTGTGTCCTCGTGTGGCCTTTCCTTGTGTGTGCTAGGAGAGAGAAATAGCACTGGTGTTTCTTGCTGTCCTTAAAAGAACACCAGTCCTATAGAATTAGGGCCCCTGTGACCTCATCTAACATTAATTATCTTCTTAAAGGCCCTATCTCCAAATATGAACGCATTGGGAGTTGGGGCTTCAGCATATGAATTTTAGAGGGACACAACTCAGTTCATATAACCCTCAAGTCATGTGCAACACAGGCTGAACTGCTAATAGTATCTATTAAAGCTGAACATACCCAGCAATCCCATTCCTCGGTATATTTATGCCCGGCAGAAATGTATGTGTTATCAGTAGGCATGTACAAAAATGTTTCTGAAAGCATGATTTGTAATAGCCCTAACTTATAAATAACCCCTGCATATTAACAATAGAATTGATAGATTGTGCCATGGTCACACAGTGGAATATTATATAGCAATGAAGAAACTGCTGCCTACAATAATCTAGATACTCTCACAACTATAATATTAGGTTGAAAAAGTTAGGCCAGATAATACATACTGTATTGGTTCCATTTAAGTTCAAAGATAGGCATGATCTAAGAAATTAGGAACATAGTTCCCTGTGCAGAGTGGGTGGTTAATGAGTGTGTGGTACAGGAAGGGGGCTTCTTGGGTGCAGCGAATACTTTTCTGATCTGAGTGTTGGTTACATGGGGGTGTTTATTTTTTGAAAATTCATTGAGCTATATACAGGATTTTTCACCTTTCTGAATATGTGTTATACTTTAATAAGTTGCTTAAAATAACATAGGTTCTAAGTGTAATAGCTTTTTCACCCCAAATATAACATTGTCTTTGTTTTCTTCGTTTTCCCATCTTCTAAATGAGAATTATAATAGTACTGACACCTAGGGCCATTTTAAGATGCAGTGAGATAGTTCATCTAAAGGGCTCAGCACAGTGCCTGGTACGTAACAGGTGTACACAAATGTTTATTATTGTTTTCTCTGATAATATCGTACTCCTTATTGGCCTGATCCTGAACAGCGTCATCAGGAAAGGGTTGGGAAGGCAATCCTGAGTGTCCTTTAGAAGAGGGAGTTCGGGAACCAGGACCAAGTGCAGAAACTAGGGTTTTGCAAAAGCTATTTGTGAAAGCCGCTGTGTTTCACAGTGACGGGAAGGAAGGACGGTGGTGGGATTTGAGAACACACTTCCTTGGAGCATCCATTTACCACTGACATCAAAGTGAGGCCTGTTGTCGGCACCGGAGTCCCAGAATAGTTTCATGAAGCCCACAGAACCCGTTCTCAAAACATTTCCATGTGGTGAGAGTCAAGTAAAGGATTTTTTTTTTTTTTTTTTTAAAGAAAAAGAAAAACGCCTTGATTGGCTGCTACATAATGGGATAGTTTTCAGCTGCTTCAGAGCATTTTGGACCAACACCTCTGTGTGCAGTAATGAGTCACATGAGAATGAGCACATTAGGGCTAGTGGCTGGGCCCGTCCACTTCTCGGCCGTCTGAGTAATAGAGAAGCCAGTTTCTGGGAGACCTGCAAATAATTCCTTCGCGAAACGGATGGTCAGAAAAGTGACTGTAAAAGTAGCACCTCTTTACCATCCATATTTACTCCATATGTGTCTTGAAAACAGTTTATTTCATTTGCTGACCAAAAGTTGGGTTTTTACTACATCAGCCCCACAGGGCCAAGGTTACGAGAAATTAAAGTCAAGCTTTAAAGAGGCCGTTTTAAATAGGAACAAAAAACAAGTGGTGGCAGTCCAGAGTGTACACGTTTGTTACCGAAGCCAAGGCGCCCATTTGGGTTTCAGACTCGGGCTCCGGAAGCAATTAAGACATTTGCTTCAGCAAATCAAATTTATTGTGATCAGGATGCCGTGGCAGAAAATTTCAGGACCGCCTGAAACTCACATTTTCACTCAGCAGCCTGAAATCTCAGACCGTGGTCAGAGGAGTTGAAGTATTTTTCAAGTCTGGGTAATAGGTCTCGTTCCATGCGTAATAAATTTTAAGTCTGGTTAACTCCCAATCATCCACGTTAATGGAGGCAAGGAGCAGTGTGAATAAATTAAAACAGATGATGGATCCAAAACCTTTTGTATTGGATGCTGGGGTGAAGTTTACATTCATATTTTTTGTTGTTAATCTTCACCCAAGGATATTTTTCCATTGATTTTTAGATAGAGTGGAAGGGAGGGGGGGAGGAAGGGGGAGAGAGAGAGAGAGAAACATCAATGCGAGAGAGATCGATGGGTTGCTTCCCACTCGACCCTGACCTGGGCAGGGATCAAACTTGCAACCCAGGTACATGCCCTTGACCAGGAATCGAACTCGAGACCCTTCAGTCCGCAGGCTGAAGCTCTAACCTCTGCGCTGAACCAGCCAGGGCTACATTCACATTTTTAATATAAGCTGAATGGAGGTTTAGTGAATTTGCTCTGCTTTAAGTAGGACTCTTATGAACACTGTATTTGAAAAAACTGGACTCATAATACCCTTTATGGTTAAGTAATGGTAACAGATCTTTGGAGCGGGTAGGGTAGCCTGACAACGGATGCTTCTAGGCCAGAGAGGTTCTCAGAGTGTGGTTCCCAGACCAGTGTCATCAGTATCACCAAGGAACTTCTTAAAAATGTGGGTTGAACCCAGCACTGTTTTAGCAAGCCCTCCAGGTAGTTCTAATGCAACCTAAAATTTGAGGTCCACTGCTTCAGCTACGTGAAGAGCTCACGATCCCGTCCTCTCTTGCACCCGGGTTTTTAGGGGTGCCACAGGACCCACCTTTGGGAACTAGCTCCCCACTTCTCTCTCTCTCTCTTGCTGGCATGACTTCCCTAAGCAGCAGGTTGAATTGGACTTTCCTCCCCCCGAGCCTCGGCCCACTTTCCCAGCCTCCCCCTTCCTCCCCCTGCAGGTGGAGAGCCTGCGCAGAGGAAATGGGCATTAAAGGCCAGATTTATGCCGGAATCAAGAATGTCTCCAGACATTGCCAAATGTCCCCCACAGGGCAAAATCAGCCCCAGTTGAGAACCACTGAATTAGACAATGCCTATGAAAAGTGGTTTAAATTACAAAACCAAGGAGAACAACTTCAAATTACAGTTATTTGAATTTGTCCTCAGTAAACTGACAGCCCGTGTGCTTCTGGATAATCTAGGGATTATCCAGAACTATGGAGTATAATTTTTACTCTTGTTATACCAACAAATGTAACCATGAACCACAAAGCCCTTGTTTTTCCCTCAGTGTACAAATTGTACACGACATTAGCTAAAACACGTCCATCGTGTTGGGCATTAAATAAGTTTCATTCCTATTGAAAATGTGCTTTTATACATCTGATGATAATGTCACGGATATCAAAAAGTAAGGTTAGTTACAATCCCCATTTTTATTCACATTCGTCCACAGCCTGATTTGTTTTAGATCTAGCCAATTTTTGTTTTTTGTCGAAGACACATAACTGATTTTCATCATTTACCCAGTAATACCTCAGCTTTGCATCTGCCTGCATGCCTCGTGGCAGGAACTGTTCAGCTCCCAGTCTACCCCAGCACAAAAGCCCTGCCTTCCCTTTGCGTGGTCCTGTGCAGGTAAACGCGGTCATATGTCCCAGGGAGAGCCCCCTCCCAGCAATCTCAAGTACTGCCTGCACTGAGGATGACAGCAGTAGGGCTGGGTCCAAGAGCAGAGATCTCAGCAGCCACCACTGTCTTTCTGAGTGACTGGAAATTTTCCTTCCTCGCTACTCTGGCTCTTGCATGTCCCATGTCGGTCTATAACCTGTCAGGACCTGAAATACATAAAGAATGGTCCAGAAAGTGTAACAGGGGGCTGTTAGTGATTCATTACCTGCTCTGCCAGCAGGGAGTTATTTTGATTACCTTACTCAGTGTCAGATGTTACAAAAATCTAGGAGTAAATATTTGTAGAGATTGAGGCAGTTGCAGTCCTGATAGTACAGATGTTGTAAGGACCTTTTAAGCAAAGTCAGGGATGCAAATACACATACATGTGCTTCCATTCTGTGTCTGGATCCCCTTGGCAGCCCCTCATCAATCACAGCAGCCTAGCCTGCTCAACCTGAATTTGGCCTCAGACCCTTGAACACCGAGCTCAGAAGCCATAATCCTTCAGTTGGGAGGCAGGAGCGGACTGTGGTTAAGAGCAAGGACCCTGTGGTCGGGCTGCCTGCCTTCCAAGCCCAGCTCCAACACCACCTGGCTTTGTGACCTTGGGCAAATATTTTGCCTCAGTTTCCTCATCTGTAAAAATGAGGTAATAATAGTCCCTACTCACAGGGCTAATTGAATCACTTCACGTAACCGACGTAAAGTGCTCAATAAATATCGGCTATCATGATTCGTTGGAGGTGGCTTCCATGTGGAACTTATTTGCCATCCTGGTATAATATAGCCTTGTTCTCGCTCTTAATTAAGTCCATTTCACCTGTGTGACTTGTTACCCGTGAGGGTGGCCTGTTGCGCTGATAAAGCTAGCTAGGGTCAGTCCTCGTTGGAGCAGTAAGTGTAAATGTGCCCCCACTTTCATTCAAACACGCCTGAATGCATGCCTGTGGTTGCAGTGGAGACTGGGTCAGAGGGTGTGTTTGACTCAAAGGGAAGCCATTTCCACTCGTAGAACACAAACAGCTCAAAGTCTTCACCTAACAGTGGGTTAGGAGTGCAGTTTTCATGTGGGAAAGAAATTCAAGACGTGAATGCACATGGCGTTCCTGGCCTTCCCATCCAGGATCCCCACTCCATCGAGTTACCAGACTGTACATAGATATTTATATTCAGCTGTGTGCATCGAACTCAGCATTACTGTCCCCCACGTAAGAATCTGATGACCTGCATAAGAAAGAATTTGTGTATGAAGGAATCTTTGGCTTATGTGCAAAGGAAAAAGTCTCCCCTGGAAAAACGCAGGCCTTACACATTTAGCAGACCCTTGTGTCCACAGAAACAGTCATTGGCAATTAGGCAACTGCCGAAAGATCAGAGGCAGGAGCCCGCACATGAAACGGAGGCGGCACATGAAGATCGCCGCCTTCTATCTCTGAGTTATGGGCGGCCGGGGTTGCCTCCCCCTGGGCCCAATCTGCTCTGAGCTTTTCCTGCTGTGGACAGAGGCCCCCGGGACTTTTATGCACCCCAGTTTTCATGCAGCTTACTGATCCCTTTTTCACATGAATGAAAAACGCCTTTGATTTTGAATTCTCACGTCTGTTTTGTGTAACACTTAACTGATGTGCCAGAATCATTCTGTACCTTGAAGGGGGTCTCGCACTGGGTTATTAAAATCAGTCCTCATGTGAAGAGTCACTTTGCTCACTTAAAGGATAACCGCCCTGCCTTTCTTAATGATGCTCATCTTGTTAAACCTGGATTAGGGAAAAGAGGGCCCGGCAGAGCAACAGTTGGAACCCGGCCAGAACCTATTGATGAGTTGGTCCAGCCACACCAGAGGCTTCAGAAAAATATCATCTGCCGAGGAGCTGAGCCGGAGCCCTCGGAGCCTTTCAGCCCCGAACCCTGCTTCAGAGCGTTCACTCCGATTGGAATCCTGGTGGAGACCTTGAGCCAGCGGGTCCGCTTTATTTGGTCAAACGACAGAATGGGCTGTTTTATTCCCGTGAAGCTCTCCATCTCCGGAGAGGTCCAAAGCATGAGTCCATTCACCCAGCCTTCTGTCCTTCCAGGCGGAAGGGCATTCTACTGCGTCCCGGGGATGCAGCCGTGACTGACATGCTCAGAATCGGAAGGGAAGACAGAGAAGCTGCAGCACGAGGAGGGGAGGCTGCCGTTCACGGATGCACCTTAGATGGTTTAACACCTGCCCGGCACTGGGAAAGAGAAGGAAGGGTCGTATTTAAACAGGCAGACGGCTCTGCTTTCGCCTCCCGCTGTCAAGGGTGGATAAAGTGAAATGTACTCTGCTGTCTCCTCATGCTTCTCACGGTGTGAGGATCTCTGCTCTAGTGTGAGTCTCTAGAGTACAAAAGGTTGTGGGTGGGTTTTGGTTTTTTGTGCATTATGGATCCTAAATTTAAGACACTGTCCCATTAAGGGCCCAACCAAAGACATCGCCAGCTGTTCCAGTGCTCGGTGGTTCAAGGGTAATTCTGACTTTCTGGGGTTTCCCCTCTAAGTGCTGACTGTGGAAGCTAATGCCCAGTGCGGCTGGGTTCCTGTGTCGTAGAGCAGGAGGGGAAGCCAGCCTGTGACATCAGAGAGAGGGAGCTCCTGAGCAGTCAGGCAGCTTTCCCAGAGGAGGCGACGGCCACAGCGGACTTTTGTTTTTTGGTTTTTTTAAATTATTTTCTTTATTAATTTTTAGAGAAAGAGGAAGGGAGAAGGAGAGAGAGATAGAAACATGGATGAGAGAGAACATCTATTGCCCGCCTCCTGCATGCCCCCCAGTGGGGATCGGGCCCACAACCCGGGCATGTGCTTGGACCGGAATCGAACGAGAAACTTCCTGGTGCATGGGTCAACACTCAACCAGTGATCCACACCAGTCGGGCCACAGCCGACTTTTGAAGAACGAATGGACATTAACCAATGCAAGGACAGTCTGGGGTGACAGTGGAGGTGAGGAGGACAATGACGACGGGTGGAGAAAGCAAGGGAGGGGAATTGACAGGACTTTGTAGAAAGTGAGAGAAAGGAGGAGCTCTGAGGTCGTGAACCACCAAGATGAGGTGCAGCTGGCAGAAAGCAGGGGGGTGGGTGACACGTCACATTCAGAATGCACTGAGTCGGGTGCCTACGGGACACCTGAGGCAGCAGCCCATTTGGAAAGGAAAGGCAGGGGCTGCCAAGGCAGATTTGGAAGTCACTGTGATTGCAGGTGGGAATGTGTGTGACCTCCTCCCCAGAGAGGTGCACTGAGGACAGAGGGCCAGGATGGGACTCTGAAGGCGCCAACATGTGGGGCCTTCAAAGGAGTCCAGGGAGGAGCAGCACGAGAGCACTGGGAAATGTCAGTGCCCCACAGAGCAGGGGAAGGAGGAGGACCAGGAGGTGGGTGCTGTGAGAAGACCAGAAGGATGAGGTCCAAACGGCATCCATTGGGTCTCTCTAAGCTCTGAGAGCAGATTCAAGGGCATGAGGGGGCTGGGAGCCCCAGGGGTTGAAGGGTGAGTGCAAGGTGGCTGTTTAATAGGGTGCCGTCGAGCTCCTGGTCTCCCTCCTATGCAGTGGTTCACGGGGGCAAACAAACCACGGGAACACCCCTGCCCTGGCTAGCCTCTGGTGGGATGGTTTCAGCACCTTTCCCAGAGTTCTCTCCCCACGGTCCGCTGAAATCCCCACCATTAGACTCCGTGAGGCAGTTCTGGGAGAACACACTAACTAATGAACTCCTGATTAGGTTCGTGACTGATGAGATTAGCTAACCTGTCTTCTCAGGCCCCTAAGGGAATGCACCAGGATCAGGGGGAAGGGGTGAGGGCAGCTGGACAGGGGCAAAGGGAGCAGACTCAGCCAGGGGTCTCCTTCATTCTTTTCCTTCGCTGCCCAGTTTTCAAAATAATGAGTCAGTTCCTTAGCATCCTTCAGTGAACACCAGTGAGCTTTTGTGGGGTATCCTTATGAACTCATGAATTAAATATATTTCATATGTCCCAGTCCATTGCAGTTTGTATCATTCTGATGCTCAAATTCTCATCTCTGGCCAGGAGAGGCTGTTCAAGTTTGCTCTGAGTCCTTTGGATACACACCCAGTATCCTCGAAACTCTTGCTTTCAGGCATGCTGTGATGGTCCAGCCTCCTACTGCACATTTGCTGTCCCAGGACAGGACTCCAGGAGGCCAGGTCCCTCTTTGTGGGAAATAGTTCAAGACCACAATCCAGGTGTTAGGAATGCTCGTTACTACTGAGTGGGTAGTAGCTTCTAGGTTAAAGCTAAGATAGAAGATGGAAGGAAGTAAAGAAGGAAGGGAGGAGGGAGAGAGAAAAGGAAGGAAGGAAGGAAGGAAGGAAGGAAGGAAGGAAGGAAGGAAGGAAGGAAGGAAGGAAGGAAGTTGGGAAGGAAGGAAGGAAGGAAGGAAGGAAGGAAGGAAGGAAGGAAGGAAGGAAGGAAGGAAGGAAGGAAAGGAAGAAAAGGAAGGAAGGAAGGAAGGAAGGAAGGAAGGAAGGAAGGAAGGAAGGAAGGAAGGAAGGAAGTTGGGAAGGAAGTTGGGAAGGAAAGAAGGAAGGAAGGAAGGAAGGAAGGAAGGAAGGAAGGAAGGAAGGAAGGAAGGAAGGAAAGGAAGGAAGGAAGGAAGGAGGGAAGGAAGTTGGGAAGGAAGGAAGGAAGGAAGGAATCACCAGTCCACACAAATACTTCCAATACCAGTTCAGGGCTACAAGGTTTTCTTACTGCATCAGTCTTACATCTATTTTCACACCGGAACTCCCATTTCCAAGTTCTCAACACCAACCTAATCACTATCCCAGAATATAAGTACAACAGTCTCAGAACAAGTCGAACAACATCACCACTAACAACACGATTACTGAAGATTTGGGGGCTCTCGGGCTCTTTCTGTTTGTTCCGTGTATCCCACTAGGGGTACAGTCACATTACTGGTTGTGCAGGAATTTCCAGTTGTCCTCTGTGAGATGTCCACGGACAGCATACAAAGTGAAGCTCATGGGTTTCATTTGATTTTGGTTTCTACGAATTCGTTTTTATTTAATTTTATTTTCTATTAAGTCTAGCTTCTATTCCTGTCTTCTCCACCCTGTTCTCTTTCTTCTAGAGTTAACCATTTTCATTTTCTATGTTTATATTTTTATTGTTTTGTAAATATGTGCATATATCCTCTTCTTCATAAAACAGAAGCATCTACATACACTGCACCTTGAATTTTTTCGCCCAGTGTTGTATCCGTGCGAGCCCTGCATAGCTGTGTAAAGAGTCAATAGCTCTGTCCGTGGGGTCAGATAGTACATACCACTTTGGAGCCTGCCTCTTATCACTTAACACCCCAGGTACTTCTTTCCCTCTTCCCCCAATGCTTTGGAAACAACCAAATGCGCACCAGCTTCGTGGGAGGGCTCCGCGACCGGTGCTGAGGGCCTGGGGTCATCCGTCGGCTGAAGACTGCACACAGCTAGCCCACCAGTTTCGGGTCAAATAATATGGAGAGTTTCAGCACATTTTGTAAACAGTAAAACAATATTTTAAGTGACCTCCGCTTGTTTAAATCTGTGAAAGGAATGATATTTGCCATTTTCCACCCGGGATTTACATTCAGCTTCATGACGAATGACTGGGGAACGCGAGGTGAGGGTTCCCATCAGTCTTTTCTTGTTCTGTTTTGTTTTATCTCAATCATTAATTTTTACTCAATTAGAATGTCTAACTCTCAGGTATTGGGTGGTTCCGACAGACAGTTCTGGACGCTCATTGTGGAAAGTGTTTCCATTGCTGCCTCAAAGCGCCTCAGTGCTTTGCAGCCTCGCACAGTAGTTCATTCCTCATGAGGGTGGGGACCGGGTGCAGGGCTTAGCCTGGCAGTTCTGCAGCTCCGTGCAGGGCTGTGTGGGCAGGGGTGTCAGCCGCGGGGCTGGCTGGCTGGAAGGCCTCACTCTCCCGTCTGGCGCCTCAGCTGCAGTGTCTGGGAAGACTGATGGCCTCTCTCACTCCCTCTTCCTGTGGCTCCCCAGCAGGGGTCCAGATGCTTTACAAAAGCTGCTCTGCTCCAGGGGTGAGCGTTTCAAAAGGACAAGTCCAAACACTTACTAAGGACAACCTTATAATCATGTGCTAATGTCTCATTGGTCGAAACAAGTCACATAGCCAAGTCCAAGATCAGTGTGAGGGACCACACAGGTGTATGAACACCAGGGGGCATGACTGGGCGCCACCAGCGTGACAGTCCACACAGGGGAGGGCTCTTTCCATCAGGCCTCTCCAGCTCCGCGTTAGGCTCTAAGCTTCCGAGAGTGTCGGGCCCAACAGCTGGAGGAGTAAATGTTTGTTGGGATGCAGTGGTCGGTGCACCTCCTGATGCGGTCCTAGGACTTCACCCCGGAAATACCTCATGTCCATCGCAGCACTTGGGTGTAGCTTTCTAAAGAAGTCGTGACACCTACTCTTGCTAAGAACAGTCATGGACTCTCGGCCCTGGAGCGATAGGCTCTGGCCACCCACACACTTGCTACTTCACTGGGTTTCTTTCCTTGAGGAAGGCACTTGAAATCATTGAAAGGGTCCCAGTTGGCATCATCAGCATCATGAAAATGTTTTATCTCCTCCCTCATTTAAAAACATAACAGCCCTGGCCGGTTTGGCTCAGCGGTTAGAGCGTCAGCCTACGGACCAAAGGGTCGCAGGTTCGATTCCCAGTCAAGGGCACGTACTTGGGTTGCAGGTTCAGTCCCTGGCCCTGGTTGGGGTTGTGCGGGAGACAACCAATCGATGTGTCTCTCTCACGTCGATGTTTCTCTCTCCCTCCCTCCCTCCCTTCCACTCTCTCTAAAAATCAATAGAAAAACATCCTCGGGTGAGGATTAAAAAAATAAAACCAAAAAACATAATGGTTATCTCCAGGGCAGGAAGTAGGATCAGGAGTGGCGGTCAGGGGTCTTGGACGTCATCTGTCCTGTTTGGTTTCCTATCATTAGAGTATTCTCGTGTACTATTTGTGTGGTTAAAGATAAGAATAACAGCGAAGAGACAGTTTCCAGGAGCACTTTCACCTCCACGGCCAGCGTACTTCAGCGTGGGGAAGCCCGGTCCATGCTTCGTATGGGGTGTCCGAGACTGGGGACAGTCACGATTTTCCCCGTTTCTCTCGACGCTGAGTCCAGATCCAGGGGCCGATGCTCACCGCTGACTGCGCTCTGTGTGTGCTGGCCTTTCGGGGCAACTCCTGAGCCGAGGATCGTGTTCCTGCTTTTTCGTCACTACTGGTCCCAGCACACCTTGTCCTGCCCACATCACCTCAAACAAGCACGGGCCATTAATCAGGTGGGGAAAAGCCTTGCCTCCATGTCAGGGGTTCTACTGATAACCCCAACTTCAACCTGTAGTGCACGTTTGCCTCACGGGTGTGCCACAGTACACCGTGCGCAGAACTGCTCTCTGCAGGGCGGAGGTTTGTCCAGCTGAGCAGACGCATGGGCACCACTGATGGCAGGCACCATCCAACCGGTCGCCGGGAGGAGAAAAGCCACCAGGTGCTCACTCCCCTCTTTTTTAGAACATAATCTTAACGGTGTGGTTGGTTTGAGAAGCTTTTCCTCAGGCAGTGTGACTCATATACTCAGGGCAGCTATAGGGGAAGTTAGGAGAAAAGCTCCAGGAGGCAGAAGTTCAAAACCCAGCTCTGCCACGTATTAGCTGCATGCGTGGACCCCTGGATCGCTGACGAGGGCCAGCCACTCAGCGGATCACATTTTCGAAAACTTCTTGCGGCATGACTTGGCATAAGGGTCCTGGAACAGCTTGTGCTGGTAGTGAGGACTGGGGCTGAGCCCCAACTTTTATAAACTTCTCAAAGGTGTTTGTGACCATAACATTTTTTAACTATGATGTAAAGAAAGTATGCCTTCTTTAATCATTCTGACTTGGCTGCCAGGTAGAGAGGCCCCGAGAGAGAAGACACCAGAGATTTTGATTTGAGGTGTAAACAAGTTAAAATTGGATATTTTGGGTCCGAAAGGCTGAGAACAATAGCCTTTTGGGCTAAGGGCCCAAAGGCTGAGAACAGTTGAGTGTCCTCATTTCCTAAGTCAAGGAGCTAGACCCTCTATCCCGGGCATGCTGAGATTGGGAACCCAGTTCTGTCGGCATCAGAAGCCATCCGCCTCCAGCCTGCGAAGGGAAGGTGGTTGAAGAGGCCAGAGGAAGAGGATTTCTTTGGAGAGAAGAATTGGATTTCTGTGGCATTTTCCCTTTCCTTCACCTGTGAAGGAGAATGGAGTAGGAGGATTCTTCCCTCCTCTCAGCCCAAAAGAGAGGGACTTCGAGGGGACGGTCAGGTTCTGGTGCAAGTCCTGGTCTGGGGTGCAGACTGCTGAATTCTCATTGTATCCTCACATGGTAGAAAGTGGTGAGTGAGTCTGGGCTTCCTTTTATAAAGGCACAAATCCCATTCATGAAGGCTCCACCCTCATGACCTAATCACCTCCCAAAGGCCCCACCTCCTAATGTCATCACATTGGGTGTTAGAATTTCAACATATAATTTTGAGAGACGTAAACATTCAGTCAATAACACTAGAGCAAACTGCCACCCTGAAACCTGGAGAGACAGGCAAATGGAGAGACACATCTGAGATCTCCTTACCCGGAGCAGAAGCTGCTGGAGCCATAAACTTATAGGAAATTTTAAGTGGTTATTTTGATGGACTAGCCTGAGAGTGAGAACTTCCGGGGCGTTCAGTTTTGTGTGTGTGGGGGGGGGGGGGAGGCTTCAAACTTTACCTCCAGGAACCCCATCAGGTTATCATGGTGAAGATGCCAGAAAAATTCCCTCATGACTCTGGCAGGGGCAGGGGGAAAGTAATCATTGTGAAATACACCCAGAGTATGTTCCATAGCAAAGACCTACTCTCCAGGGAAAGATAAAGATTATACCAGAGACTTATCCCACTTGGGGGAAAGGCACCCACCTTCTTTCTCATTTTGGCGGGGGGGAGATCTATGCCACTAGAGATTCACTTGTGAAGGTCACAGGCCAGAGACACAGCTCACTGGAACACTGAGATTTTATCATAAGGTTATAGAATACTCTCCCTCCCCTTTCCACCACTATAACAGGGTTCCAGAAATAACAGTGGGCTAGAGCTGCAAGAGCTACAAGACACAGGTGAAGAGACTTAAGGAAACCCAAAGTCAAGAGAGTAGACAAAAACAAGAACACTAGAGCCCTGGCCGGTGTGGCTCAGTTGGTTGAGTGTTGTCCCATGCACCAAAAGGTTGCCAGTTTGATTCCTGGTCAGGGCACATGCCCAGGTTGTGGGCTTGATCCCCAGTGGGGGGTGTGAAGGAGGCAGCCAATCTACATTTTTCTCTCTCTTCCTCCCTTCTCCCTTTCTCTCTCTCTAAAATCAATAAAAATATGTTTAAAAAACGAACACGAGGAATTTCAATCCTCTGACACCTATAGCTTCAGCAAACATTAAACACACTCCAACTTCTAACCAGATTAACATAATCCTCGCACTAAAGGCTCATTTCCTGTTACTCAATACAACATGCCTGGCATTCAACAAAAAATTACAAGTCACACCAAAGGCAAGGGGGAAAAAAATACAGTCTGAAGATATCAAACATCAGGAGCAGATTCAGATATGATACAGATGTTGGAATTATCAGGGAATTTAAAATAACTGATTCATATGTTAAGAGCTCTAATGGGGAAAGTAACAACATGCAACAAGAGATGGGAAATGTAGGAAGAGAAATGGAAATTCTAAGAAAGAAGCAAAAGGAAATGCTAGAGATAAAGAATACCCTAACAAGGAAAGAATCAGTGAGCTTCAAGATAGGTCAATAGAAACTTCCCAAATAGAAATGCAGAGACAAAACAAATAAACAGGAATCAGAACAGAACATCCAAGAACTGTGGAACAATCTCACAATTTCAGAATATGTAACATACATATTAAATTGGAACATCAAAAGGAGAAGAAATAGAGATCACAGCAAAAGAAATATTTGAAGTAATAATGGCCAAGAACTTTCCAAAATTAATGACAGACACCAAACAAACCACAGATTCAGGAAGCTTGGAGAATATCAAGCAGAATAAATACCAAAAATCTACACCTAGGCATATAAGATTGCAGAAAACAAGACAAAGAGAGAATCTTGAAAGAATCCAGAGGGAAAAGTATCTTACCTATAGAGGATAAGAATTAAAAATGGACTTCTCATCAGAAGGCAAACAAGCAAGAAGAAAGTAGAATGAAATATCTAAGATGTTGAAAGAAAAAAAGCCACCAACCCAGAATTCTACATCCAGTAAAATTATCCTTCAATAGTGAAGAAAAAATAAAGACTTTCTCAAACAAGTAAAAACTGAGGGAATTTATTGCTGACAGATGTGCCCTACATGAAATGTTAAAAGATTTTCTTCAGCAGAAGGAAATTATATAAGACAGAAACTTGCATTTACATAAAGAAATGAAGAACATTAGAGAGGAATAAATGAAGGTAAAATAAAATATTTTTATTTTTCTTAATCTAAAAATAACTTTAAATTAATAATAATGATTTATTGGGTGATTATAACATATGGAAAAGTGAAATAAATGACAGTAATGTCATAAGGTGATGAGTGAGAGGAATTGGGAGTACTCTGTTATAATGAGTTGCTTTACACTTGAAGTGGTATAGTGTTATTTGAAGGTAGACTGAGATTAGTTAAAAATGTATTTTGGAAATTCTAAGGCAACCAGTAAAAGAATATTTAAAAATAAGTATAATTGATATCCCAAAAAATAAAATAAAATGGAAACATACAAAATGCTCAATTAAAGCCAGAGAAGGCAGAAGAAAGAGAGACAGAGAAACAGAAAAAGTACAAGGAATAGAACACAGTTACAAACATGGTAGATATTAATTCAACTATACCAGCAATCAATTTTAATGTGAATTGTCTAAATAGATGAATTAAAAGGCAGATTGTCAGAGAAATGCTAGAAGAACTAAAAATCATAATATAATTAACTAAAATTATATATACAATTAACTAAAATTTGGTGATAGAGCAGAAGAACTGATGGGAGGTGGGAAGAGATGGAAGTATACTAATGGTTTTATTTTACATAGTCAAGAGTCAATAATTGCTACTTGAAAAAAAGGAGAATTAATCACATAAAATTAAACCACTAAAATAACTTTAAAAATATTAAACCATTAAAATAACTAAAAACGAACTAAAAACTTCCAAATTATCAGAATGAAATCCATGCACAGAACGAAATGCAGAAAATACAAATCACACAATAAAAAGATTTTTAAAGGACATATTGGAATATAAAAGACTATTTAAAAACACCAAATGTATTTGTTGCTAATTTATACTAAGGGGCAAACAGCACAATGAAGACCTTACACTTACATTTGTTTATACAACCAATTACAATACCATGCAAATTCATAAAGCAAAAACATAAGGAAATAAGAGGTAGACACAGAAGTGGGAGACTTCTTCTCTCATACCCTATTACAGATAAAGTTTGCAAAATAATAAGCTGAGAGAGGACCTACATAAAATATTATGACAAATTTAATGCATTGAACTCTACACAATCAAAGCAGAGAGTCAACATCTTTTTGAGAATCATACAACATATAACATTCTCCAGTCACAATGCAATAAAACTAAAAACCAGTGATTATACTTGAAAACAAAGGAAAACAGTAACTCTTAAGTCAAAGAAGAACTCAAACAAAAATTATAGAGTATTTTTAAAAAGATGATAAAAATGTCATATTCAAACTTATGAGATATGACTAAAATAGTATAGAGAGAAAAAGTCATAGGCCAAAAACATTAATATTTATAACAAAAATGAAAATTAATAATCTAACTCAAGAAATTAGAAAAATAACAATAGAATTAACATAAGGAGAGCAGAAGGAAAAACTAATATAAAGATACAATTTAATGTATTAGAAAATTAAAAAGATATAAAGTAAGAAAAAGGGGTTATTTAGAATAAAAACAAGAATGTAATCAAGAAAGAAAGGACAGAACACGATAAACACGAAAGAAGAAGAATGAAAATAACTTTGGAGTTAGAATAAACTAAAATAATTATATGTCAAAGTTTTAAGGATTTAGTCTGCTGTCTTTCATCCCACACCCCCCAAAAATTTTACCTGGTTTCCCAGGGAGGACTGAACCAAAATTTTAAGGAACTCTAATACTTAAAAAAAATTTTTTTTCCTGGAAATTTATAGAATATAACGTAAGTTTATGGATTGAGGTGTCCCCTTTTTTCCTAAACAGAGAGCAATACTGGACAAAATACACACATAGAAAATTAAACAAACATAGCAAGGTTCAAAATCTAATTAAATTGTCTCTGTACTCTAGGGAACAGGACGGTAACACAAAGTGCGAACCTGAGCTAAAAAAAAAAACTGGCAAATTGGGCTCAGAACCTGCCGTGGCAGCTGGGAGTTCGTCTTCTGCTGGGGTAACTGGGTCTTAACGTGTTCATATGCAGCCAGGGTCCTCGCAAGGACCCAGGGGCTGCACCAGGCCTCCTTTGTCTGTGAAAGGAAGCTCTAAAATCTCTGCCAACTGCTGCCTGTGCAAGGCTTGCATGAAGCTCTGGTCCTAGGGAGGCAAAGAACACAGCATAGATTATGACCAGGGATTAAATCAAGCTGTTCACTGACAGCCTGGCAGCATATTTGCCACTGCTTCAATGTCACCATGGGGCAGGGACCCTCCATTGCCAAATAGGACCTTCAGGGCTGAGAGAACTGGGTAGGACCACTAGGATGGCTGGTAGGAGATGGGGGATGGGGGCGGTGGGGAGTGATGACAAAATAGACATTATCCAACATACAAAGACTAAGAGTTTATTACCCATTAAATGTGTTCTTCAGCAAGAAGAAAAGAGGAAAGCTCTGGGATTCAAGACACAATGGTGAACACAAATTAATAAACATGTGGGTAAATTTAACTGTAGACTATACAAACCAGTAACGTTTTGTGTATAGAACAGTGAAATAAATTATAGGACACAATATTAGGTAGGGGTTATGTTCAATGGGCGAAGCATGTTAAGAATTTTGTTTTACTTGTGACTTCAGGCTTTTTGTAGGACGATGAATTAAGTACATATGCTAAAACTTCAGGGGCAACCATTAGAAGAACAGAAATACAGTCAGCACAGAGGGAGGTGAAGCCTTATCAATTCAACAGAAATCAGGATAGAAAATAAAGCAGGGAAAAAAAGATGGTAAACAACACACAAAATAGATGTTAAAAATACATTTAAATGTGTTATTTATCACAATAAATATAAATAGGTTGTATTCATTTTCTAGGGCTGTCATAACAAATTACCACAAACTTGGTAGCTTGAAACAACTAAAAGTTTATTCTCTCCATGTTCTGGAGGCCAGAAGTCCAAAACCAAGTTGTCAGCATAGCCGTGCTCCCTCTGAAGGGTCTAGAGGAGAATCCTTCCTTGCATCTCCCAGCGTCTGGTGACTCTGGCATTCCTTTGACTGTGATGACATAACTCCAATCTCCCCTCCTTCGCATGGCCTTCTCTTCTCTGTGTCTCTGATAAGGACACTTGTTATTGGATAATCCAGGATGATCTCATCTCAAGATCCTTTACATCTGCAGTGACCTTTTGTCCAAATGAGGTCACATTCACAGGCTCTGAGGGTCAGGAAGTGGACGTGTCTTTTTTGGGGTCACCATTTAACCTACTACACAGGTTACCATACCTATTATAACAAAACAAAACAAAAAATAGAAACTAGAAATTGATTTTTAAAATCCAGCTATATACCAACTATGAATGATATATCTAAAGGTAAATCACATATAACGATTGAAAATCAAAGAAAGGAAAATATATACCCGGGAAATGCTAATCAAAAAAGCTGATAGAGCAATATTAAGGCAGACAACTTATAACTTGCACTTTCACTTTATTTTCAGTGTCTCCTGATGAACAGTTCTTAATTTTACAGAGGCAAATGTATCAATATTTTCCTTCATAGTTAACACTTTTTGTGTCTTGTTTAAAATATTCTTATCTACCCCCAAGTTAAAATAATATTCACTTATATTTTCTATCAAAACTTGTAAAGCTTTGCTTTTGACATGTAAGTTTGGGATCTAATTTAATTATTTGTATGGTGTGAGGTAAGGGATCAATTCCATTTGTTCAATATGAACAACAGTTTTTCTTAGGGTCCACTTATGGAATAGTACCTCTTTTCACCACTGATCTGTCATTACAGATAAGTCAGTCTGTTTCTGGGATCTCTATTCTATGTTTAAATTGTTTATCTCTGCTCCTATACCATGTTATCTTGATGACTATAGCTTCATTGTTAAGTCTTAAGAGCTGGTAGGACAAGTCTCTCCTTGCCTTTTTTCTCTAGAAGGTATTGACTTATTTTATGTCAATTAAGAGACAATAAAGATCTAAATTAAAAAATCTATTATGTTTATGAATAGGAAGATAATAACATAAAGATGCCAGTTTTCTATAGATTCAATGAAATTCCAATCACAATTCTAAGAAGATGTTCATGAAACTTGGTAAGTTGATTTTAAAATACATGCTCTGTTTGATCCAGCAATTTTATTTCTGGTAATATAACCTACATATACTTGAACACGCAGGCAAAATGAATATACAAAGAAATTCACTGTAGCATAGTTTGTACTAGAAAGAAAAGATTAGAAACAATCTAATATCAACAACTATGGAACTGATTAAATTGTGGAACAGCCATATGAAGAAATATTATTTAAAAAATTTGAAAGACCTTATATGCATGTATGCACAACCAATATACATAGACAACTATGCTGGGGGGGTGTGGCGTAAGGGAGGTGAGATGGGGAGGAGGGTGTCCATGGGGGAAAAAGGAGAAACATCTGTAACAAAAATAAATTAATAAAAATCGAAATAAATAAATAAATATAGAAGGATATTAAAAATAAAAATAAAAAAATTTAAAGACCTTGTCCGGCCGGTGTGGCTCAGTGGTTGATCATCTACCCATGCACCAGGAGGCCGCTGGTTCAATTCTCAGTCAGGGCACATGCCCAGGTTGTGGGCCCCATCCCCAGTGGGGGGCATGCAGGAGGCGGCCAATCCATGTTCTCTCTCATCGATGTTTCTGTCTCCCTTTCTCACTTCCTCTCTCTCTAAAGTCAATAAAGGAAAAAAAAATTTTAAAGACCAAGGCAGCTCCGTATACATAACATATCTCATGAGTTCCACCATACATTAAGTGAAAAAGAAAGGAGCAGAATAATAATTTAAATATACTTATAAATTATTAATTTTAATTATTGTCATTAGTATCAGTAATGTTTATTGAACATTTATTATATGACAGACAGTTTTCTTAGTGACTGAGTGGGGCTGAGATGGTTTTACCCCGATGGAGTGTTGAGAGGTGGCATTACCGGTCATCTGCCATGGCCAGAGAGAAGAGCGGTGCAAGGGCGGCAGCACACCCCTATCTTTAACTTGGAGAATGCAGCCCTGTGTTCAGGAAGAGGGAGGCAAGCAGGAAGAGACCGTGTGAACAGTGTGGGCACTCTCTTCACTCAGTGAGTACGGGATCATGGGAGAGACCCATGAGGGAGATCAACATCGAAATCGTAATTGGAAGACATTGACCAGGTGTCCCAAAGAAGAACAGGATATAATGAAAGTCGATGACATAAGAAATTATTTATTTGCAGCCTTTTGGTTGCAAGTAGCAGAAACCAAACTCAAATGGCCTTGAGCAAAGTGGTGAATTTATTGGCTCTCATACCTGAACTTCGGGCCTGGTTGGATCCTTTCAAAAGGCATCCTTGGGACTCTCAATTTCTCAGTCCTGCTTTTATCCGCGCAGGCCCCGTTCAGGCAGGCTCTCTTCGGTGGCGTCCACAGATCCAGCCTTTCACCCTCTCGGTTTAAGCTCTCATTTGCAAGAATTCTAGCAAAAGCCCAGACTATGTGTGCGCCACATGCCCACCCTCTGGGATGGGAATGGGGTCAATTCCATAGAGTCCAACCACATAGGCTGAAGTAGATGGTATCAAAGAAAAATGGTGCTGTTTTTAATAGAATGAGTGTGACTAGATAGATGCTGAACAGGCAAAACCTACAGATGTCTACAATTGGGGCTTAACTTAGTTAAAAAAAAAAAAACAACAAAAAACCAGGAACGGCTATTTTTGGAATGTGGAGTTTAAGATGAGGATTTAGAAAACTCTACCAAATATGAAAATATGTGCCACTGTCCTGAATAAAGGTTCTTGTTGTCAGCATAGCTAAGCTGCCTTTTATTGTTTCTACCCTTATGTGACAGTACGGAAGGGTCCCTTAAATTGGAAAGTGGCAGAGGAAGAGGCATGATAGCCTTGTGTTTTATTTTGCTTTTACTTTGCATCTATCAATGTCTTATTCTTGTTATATTCCTAGCACTTAGTCCAGTGCCTGGTATATAGATAGTGGGGAATAGATAAGTACCTGACAACCAATGGACAAACTGATGAATAAAATATAATGTCTAAGAGTATCTTTTGTTGTCAGATCTGCTAAACTGTATTCTTGCAATGATTTGTTTTCTCTTCCCACTCCACTTGCTATTCCTTTTTCTGGAGTCCCTGCTCTTCCACCCCTTGATTTTGCATCCTGGTTCCTAAGAACCACTTCAGACCATTCGTGTTGTGATGGTTCGTTCCAACTCCGTGTTAGAGATTCCTCACGTTTCCATAGATGTTGGATCCTCAGTCTTTATCCAGGTACGTGGATGCTCAGTTTACAAACTTTATTTCCCAGCCTCTCTTGTAGCTATCATCTGACTTAGTTTTGGATAATGGGAAGTACACAGAGGTATCCTATGACAACTTCCAGGAAATGTCTGTGGTTGCTAGTCCCCAGAGACGGCCCCCAACAATTCCTCCCCTCGATGTGCGTGCCACTCTTCACATCAAGAGGTGGAGCATGTCCACTGCCACTCTCGTCCTGGGCTGGATGTGACTGCTTTGACCAATAGAATGCAGTGGAAGGGACATTCAGGGACTTTCAGGTCCAGGCCTTAAGAGCACTGGAGCTTTTATTTTCTTCCTCTTGTGACACTCATTCTTGGAATGGGCCTTTATGAGTACGGCTTCCATGCTATGAGGGAGCCCAAGCAGGTGTGAGCAAAAGGAGAACCGAGGCTTCAGGCAATGACCCCAGCTGAGCTCGGAGCTAACAGCCAGTGCCAGTTTGCCATCCTTGAGGTTGAGGTCATTTTGGACCTATCAGCTGTCCCAGAATGCTGGCCAACACCCTGCAGAAGAACTGTGCAGTCTACGCACAGAATCATGACGTAGAATAAATTATTGTTGTGTTATGCCACTAAGCTTTAGCATGGCTTATTATGCTACAGTAGAAAAATGAAATCATATGCCTTAAAATATAGTTACATGCTCTTTGCCTTCCCCCCCTTTCTCCTTCCTGCTGGCTGCAATATATACATGATAAATAGAGCTGAAGCAACCACCTTGGACTGTGAGGTAATCTTAGGAATATAGGTCACACAAGAGAAAATAACTTGAAGTTTCTTTACTTCATCATATATCTACATAAAGGAGATAAACTTCTATCTTGAATAGGCCACTGTTATTGGGGGTCTCATATTCAAGTTGAACCTAATTCTCACTTGACCAACTCATTCTCAGGCACCACTCAAATGCTAACTTTTGCACACGCCCTCAGCTTCTTCAGTTTGCTTGTTCTATTTATTTTTGAATTAATTTTTGTTTTATCAAAGAAACATGTATGTATAGTTTTAAAATCCAAACAATTTGGGAGTTCTAATTCCTGCGAAGATGAAGGATCAGCTTAGCCCTGCTAATTCCTTCCTCCAAATCCCACCTCATAAATGCCACCAAAACCAGAAGGACGTTGCGTGAAAGCAGCATACACTCGTGAACAACCCCTGGCACGACGGGGTGCTGAGGTCCTGGTGTGAGGGAGATAAGTGGAAGCCCAGAGCCGAACATGGCTGAACCCCATGGATGGAGACAGGGCAATGGGGTCGCAGACGGGGCAATGGGGTTGCTCTTTAACACTGTCCTGGACAGACTCTGCCCATCCCAGTGCCACAGTGAAGCAGGACAAACAGCAGCCAGCCCTGCAACTGTCAGGACTGCCAAGGGAACGTCAGAGTGGGCCCTGGAGCCAAGTCAGGTGGTGCAGAGCCAGTTAACAGTGGGTGCACGCAGACTGACGAGCCCCTGAGCACTCCTTGCTTGCCTCGTGCTGCTTGGTGGTGTCTCCCACTTCAGGACCACTCTTGAAAAAGAGCAGGTGCAGGATGGAAGTCTAAACTGTAACGTCCTGCGGTGTGTTGTCTCCGCAACCCCTATGTCAAACTCATCAGGAAAGACAGAGGTGAGGGCTTATGCTTTGGCCCTTCTCATTAGCTCATGCATCTAGTATTTCTAGGAGAGGTGGTCTCAATCTTGGCTCTGTTGATGTTTTGACAGATAAATTATTGTTGTGAGAGGATGTATATTACAGGATTTTCAGGAGCATCCCAGGCCTCTACCCACTAGAAGCCAGAAACCACACTCTAACACTGTGAGCCCATACCCCATACCCACCACCTGATTGTGGCAACCCAAAGTGTCTCCAGACTTTCTAAATGTCTTCTGTTGGGGCAAAGTCACCCCTGGTTGAGAACCTCTTCTCCACCCTGTCGTGTGATAGCTTTGACTATGAACTCATAGAAAAAATAATTAGGCTTGTTAGGAGGGCCACTAGTGTAAGAGAAAAGCAATAAGTGGGAAAATCTAAACTAGATGAAGCAAATTTAGCAGACCAAATAGAACACGAAAGAAAAATGAGTATATTAAAGAGATAAGAAAGGATACAATGAAGGCATCAAAGGGCCCTAAGAGGAATTTCTCAATATGAAAAAAAAAATGAAACAAGACACTTAATAGACTGACTATTGAGTAGTAGATTGAACAGCAGAATAAATGTAGAATAAATCAAAGAAGTAGAAGATTAGTTCCAGGAAGCACCAGGATGGGTTGTGTAGCTGAAATATGGAAAAGAATGGTTAAGAGACATGGAAAATAGAAGTAGAAACATCAAAATTCAAATAATACAAGTCACAGAAGAAGAGGAAAAATATAGAGAATGGAGTATTTAAAGAAACAATAGCAGAGAATTTCTCAGATTAGAGAAAGTTTTAAAACCTCAAAGTATAAATACAACCACTTAGACAAATACGACAGATGAAGAAAAAACATCCCTTAGATACATTTGTGTACCATTGACGTGCATCAGAGACAGAGAACAGCATAAACACTTCTGGGCACAAAGCAAGTTGCCTACAAAGGAGCAAGAAGCAGACCATCATCACATTTCTCCACAGCAACACCCGCAAGGAGACCACAGAGCAGTATTTTCAGCATAGATACTGAAGTTAAAGAACTTGGAACCTAAAATTCCGAATCCAGCTAAACTAACCATTTAAATGTAATGTCAAAATAATAAATGTTTACCATACAAAGGTCCTCCCTGAACCCCTTTGTAGAAGGAGTGCTCCAGCAAGAAGAAGGAAAACAATAACAAAATCACTATGGGGAAGTGAGGAAAAAGGAAGAGTAGATAAATAACTGGGTGAATTTCACTGTTGTAAAACTCAGCAACCATGACAACAGGATAAACAAACAAAAATTTACATGCATGGCAATCAGTAACTAAAATTGATCAAATAGATTGAAATTTTTTCTGCTTGAAATTGTACATTCAATTTTATTTTTATTTTTATGGTGATTGCTCATAACTTACTAACACACAAACTGGGTTTAAGTTTACCCTTTTAATAGCAAGTAGCAAGGAAGAATGAAAAAAAAAAACTGTGATGAATAGAATACATGAAATGAAGGCTAATGTGTCCTTTTTTAAGAATTTAAGTATAAGATTAATTACAATAAGTAGAAATTGATAAAACAATATAAAATGATAAAGACTCAGAGAGGATTAATATGTAGTATTATCTGCAACAAAAACACTAAAGCAAAAGAGTACAAAAAGATTAAAAATATAGGGATGAAGAAAGACAAACCAGAGAAATATGAATTTTTTAATATAGCGATTTTATTATCAAAACATATATGACAAAGAAGGATGCTATATATTGGTAAAATGTATTTCAATAGATACAGCGATCATATACAAATGTTCACCTAAGACTTATCTGAATATATATGTATATTAGATGGCCATTGAAAGAAATAACTAAACCAGCAAGTATGGTTGGTAGCACGAGACACACAGGTATAAGCATGTGTCATACTTATGGAACAGCAAACTTAAGATCTCTGCATTTCACTCTATGTAAATTATTCCTTATTTCAGTTCAGGTCCTCCAGGAAGCAGAAGCCAAAACAGGATTAGGCATGCAAGAAAGTTTGGGGGGCGAAATGCCCATAAAGAAAGAGTACAGGGAATAGAACAGAAAAAGATGTGGAGAATCTCACCGCCGTGCATGTGTGATGCCTGTGAGAGGGAGGAGGAAGGCAGCCCGGGCAGGAAGACTCAGATTTCAACAGGGTTCTAAAGATGACTTTAGCTAGGGGAAGAGGGAGACCTCCAGCCAAAGTCTGCATCCTGCAAGAATGAACCAGGCCCGGGACCCTGCTGAGCCCAGTTATTGAAATGTGGCCGCAGAAGCAAGAAGGCCATGGTGGGTTCAGAGCGGTAGCAGCAAGGAATGTCAGTCAAGCGCTTCCTGCAGCAGCTTCCCTTGGAGGAGATCTGAGCAGCGCATCTCTGGGATCACCACATGCCTGGCTACCGCTATGAGACTATAACCCAATGATGCTCCTCTATACCAGCAATAACCACATATAAAGTAAACAAGATATCACGCACAACAGCAATCCAACCATAAAGTCTTCCGGAAAAAATCGAACCAAGGCAAAGAGTTTTACCAAGACACTCGATGAAAAGGTGCACAACTCTTTTTAAATAATCAAAGAGATTATACTATGTTCATATATGGAATGACTAACATGTAAACATGCTGTTTCAACTCAAAGCAATTTTTTTCCCTTTATTAATTTTAGAGAGAGAGGAAGGGAAAGGGAGAGAGAGATAGAAACATCGATGAGAGAGAACATTGATTGGCTGCCTCCTGCATGCCCCCCACTGGGGATTTGGCCCACAACCTGGGCATGTGTCCTGACCAGGAATAGAACTGGCGACCTCTTGGTGCATGGGTTGATGCTCAACCACTGAGCCACAACGTCTAGGCATCAATTCAAAGCAGTTTAAATTTTAATTAAAGTCCAGTTAAAATTTCTCAAGGATTTTTAATAAATCTGACAAATTTATATATATATGAAAAATTAGTTCCTTGAATAGCTGATTTTGAAAAAGAAGAGAAGGGAGAACTTGTCTACTAGATATAAGAAAATGTTACAAAGCCAAGGTGATAAAAATGGAGAGATACCAGTCCAGGAAGAGCTAAACAGATGAAAGAAAAAGACTAGAGCGTACATACATGGGAAACTAGAATATGATTATGGTGGTACCATAAACCTGTGGGGAAATATGGGTTATTTAACAGATAATTGTTATGGACTGAATTGTGCCCCCTCCCAATTCATACATTGCAGCTCTAACCCCCAAGGTGAGTATATTTGGAGATAGGGCCTTTCAGGCGGTAATTAAAGTTAAATGAGGTCACAAGCGTGGGACCCTAATCCAAAAGGATTGGTTGACTTATAGGACGAGGAAGAGAGAAAGATCTCTTCATCTCTCTACGAACACACCCCAAGGAAAGGTCGCATGAGGACACAGAAGGTGGCCATCTGCATGTCAGAAAGACAACCCTCTCAAGAAGTTAAATGGACCAGAACCTCAATCTTGGACTCCTAGCCTCCAGAACTGTGAGGAAATAAAATTCTGTTATTTAAGCCACCCAGTCTGTGCTATTTTTTAAATGGCAGCCTGAGCTAAGATAATCGTCTTGGTGGGAAAAAATGGTTAACTATATTGAAAAAGGATTTGTATACAGCGATGAAGTACAGATGGATTAAATGTCTGGATGGAATAGGAAAAAGATTTAGCTAATGACAGAAAAATGAAAATTTTCTTTGTAATCTTGGAAAAAGGAAGAATTATTAAATAAGACCATCAAAGCACAAACCCTACAGTGGAAAACACTGGAAGTGACACCCCATCACTTTTGCCAAATTCTATTTATTCGAAGTGCCCACTAGGTCCAGCTTATACTCAAGGGGAGAGAATTATACGAGTGTATGAATATCAAAGGTGGGACTTACTGGGAGCCATTTTAAAGGTTGCTTAACACAGGATAGAAATAAGCAATTCACAAAGGACAAAAAGCAGAATTCAAATAAATGCAAGAAAATGTGCTGTACCTCGACAGTACAAATTAAAACAGCAGTTATTCAACATTTTTACTCCACATTTAGCTACAAAATGTTTTAAAGCAATAACGTCTAGTGCGTGCATGGGCTTGCAGAAACTGGCACTTTCATAGATTGCTGGTGGAAGTGTCAACTGTTAAACTTTTTGGTAAAGCAATCCATCAAGGTCATTAAGACATTAAATGACCTAGCACTCCCCTTCATGGCAATCTATGTGATAGAAATAAAAGCGCCAATACTTAAGAACATATGTGCAACAATGGTCTATTGTAACATCAGTGATGGCAAAAAACAAAAAAAAATGAACAAATTTTAAAAACCCTGGAAACAACCCAAACTACCTTCTATAAAGGAAACACTGGAGAAATTGTGGTAAACCAAACTATGAAACAGTCTTATCCAATTATTAATTTGTTTATGTTTGAGCATAGAGAAAGTTGTAGAATCACACACACCAAACCATGAATATGTTACCACAATAAGATTATGGAGGGGGGAGATGAGATGATTAATTTTTAATACACCCTTATATAATTTGAGTTTTAATAGCAAACATGTATTACTTTGTTACTTAACAAAGGCAAAAATCATTTTTTAAGATAAAAATTGTTTTAACTAAGTCCCACCATTTAACACTTCCAGATAAACTAAAATCACAGTGGGATTTCTCTTGGGATTGCAGTTGGTGTGTAAATTATTTTCACCCAGTCATTATGCGTTTTAAAAGCAGACATTCATTCATTCAATGCAAAGTTCCCAAGTATGACCTGTTTACTATATGCAAGAGCACTGCTACCAAGAGTGAAGCATTTTACTCTGCTAAATCAGTTCTTTTCATGAATAGGAAGGGGAGAGAGATTTTTGCAGGGCTTGGGATGGGTCTTCTTTACACCTGTCAAACCAAACCAAGGAACTACTGGACGAGAGTGAATATTATTTCTCCCAAGTGAACTGTCGATGGGAATCAAACAGGAGGGTGTTGGAGGTCATGTGCTCTGACCAGGTAAGGGCCTGTAGTGAAGGTATTGGTTGACAAGATGTATGTTTTTTCAGTTGAGCATAAGGGTCCTTCCTACTATAGAGCATGGAGTTCTGCAAAGCTGGTCTTCTATCAAATGGTATGGCAGACACTACAGGCTGCTCACCCTTACCTCCCCTTCCTCCTTGCCAACTGAACACAGATTTGGTTGATGTCCCTGGTGCCTGTGTGTTTGAGAGGAAGATAGACCCTTCTCCAGCCCCAGGGAAGAATTGGTTCATCTTAGCCTACTATGGCACTTATTTGCCCTTTGCTGTTATTGGTTTAGGAATGGACAGGTAAACCAGTTGTCCAATAGGACAGGAGGGAAATTCTTCCAGGAGACTTTTGAGAAAGTTTTCCTACTCTTAAGAAAGGACAGAGGAAGGGAACACATCCTCTTTTCTCCTTCTGGTCTTTGAGAAGTGTGTGAGGGAGGCTATGACGCTTTAGGAACTACAGCTATCTGTGATCATAAAGAATGAACAATGTGTGATCATGTCCTAATAACAGAACAACAACAAGCAGAAAGCAGGAAACAGTGTGGAAGGAACCTGGAGCCTGGTACTACCTGAACCGACTGATCTTAACAACCCAGAGAGATATTATATCACTCCCAGTGCGACACAGTAGAAAGTCCTTAACACCGCCCATGTGCTCTTCTTACCAGAAGCTCGAATCTGAATCTCATCAAGTTTTTAGACCCAACTAGCAATTTACAGGAACCGTGGGGGACAGAAGAGCATGTTAAATGACACAACAGGGATGCAGTTAGCATGTTGCTGAGTGTTGGGCACACAACAGGGCAGACAACCTGGTTTTGTCAACAAATAAATGAGAAGGAATAAAATAAGAAGGGGAAATCTCCAGATTTAAAGAGACATAAACATAGCAACTAAATGCATTGTGTGGATCTGGTTAGGATCTTGATTCAGGCAAACCACCTTTAAAAGATTATCAGACAATTAGGCACATTTGAACAGTAAACGTTTGATGGTTGCGGAATGTTTGAGGTGTGATGGTGGTAATTATGGTTGTTATTTTTATTTTTATTTTTTACTATAAATAATCATCTAATAAAAATCTTTTTAAAACAAATCTTTTATTTTAGAGATACATACTAAGAGTGTATATGGATGAAAGTATATGATGTCTGGAATTTGCATTGAAATTAACCTGCCCATGGGGGGGGTGGTGGCAATAGAGTGGACTTAGAGATGGAACAACATTGGCCACATGTTACTAATAACTGAAGCCTCTTTAGGGGTACATGGAGGTTCATTGCACTATTCCCTCTTCTTTTCCGTTTCTTTGAAATTTTTTAATGAAACTTTAAAAAAAGTACATATTACTGAGTCCACTGCAGACCCTCTGAATCGGAATCCCTGAGGACAGGACCCACCAGCATGTACTGACGAATCTGCAGCTGGTTCTGCTGCACGCCAGCATTGCAGACAGCAGTGTTCTGTGAGTTAGAAGGTGAGAAACCAAACTGCTGTCCTTTTAAAATCTCCGCATATATCTTTTTGCATTTTTTTTTTTTTTACTACAAATGACAGTTGTGGGCAGAAATCAGTAAAGCCCTCAGGTGGTTCCAGAGTGAGCTGGGGGTCCCCTCCTCCCATTGCAGCACACCCCTCGTAGAACACTTATCCAGCTGTTCCGTGATGCTTCTTGATGCTCCTTCACGGAACCAAGACAGCTTAAGGTAAACACAGCCTTACGGGACTGTCTATCCCCACACCTCACAGAGGTAGGAGAAGGTGCTGAGGCAATGTTTATTGAAGTAATTACTTAACTAATTAGCAAATGAGTCATTAACAAACGTGAGGTTGGGCTCATGCCTTTACGATAAGGTAAGATCTATGAAGTAAGGGATATTGTTTGTCCTTTGTTTCTTTGTTTATTGTTCACCCTCCCAACAGAACGTAAACTCCAAGAGGTGGAGGGGAGGGGAGGAAGCTTGCCTATCCTGTTCACCTCTGAACCGCTACCTAGAGCAGAGCCTGGCCCGTGACCGGCTGTTCATGCATTAGCAGAAGGAAGGGAGAGAGGGAGGGAGGGAGGGAGGAAGGTAGGACTCACTCAGAGGCTTCTCTACTGAAGGTGATCCAGGCTTAGACCCACACATAATGCAAGTCTGAAATAGAAATGTGCATATGCTTGGGAGATTTTTAAAGAGGAGATATTGACCTTGCAATTTCGTTTTTAGAATCAGTTGAACAGGACTGTATCTGATTTTTACTTAGAATAACTGTGCAATGTGTAAAACTCATATCCAGTGACTTCACTGCACAAGGAAATCCATCATCCTGTGGGTCCTGTGGGCCTGTGTCACCAGCCACCAGTCAGGACAGTGAATAGGCCATTCATAGCGGTGAATAAATGCTGGCCAGAGACAGCAGTGGGCAGAAAGGACAGGGTACCAGCCCTCCTGAGGCTTGCATTCCGGAGAGGCATACAATGAACAAGGAAACAAAGACAGACAATTTTAGATGGCGATAAGTTCGGAAGAGAAAAGAAAACATCAGACAAGTCAATAATTACCATAGAGTGGGTGTTAGGATTGGGAGGTCAGGCACTGTGGAGACTACAGCAGTGGAGGCCGCGCATGCCAGGTGGTGCAGGTGATCTGAGAGGGAGTCGTCCTGCACCTGCCCCTTCTGTGCTGCTCCTTCATCCACTCCAAGGCCTTCAGCAGCCACCCAGGTCTACATAGGCAGTGCCGGCTCCACCTTTTCTGGGCCTACCCACCTGTCGCCACTACTGAGCCCCTGAGAAGTTTTATGAGCACTCCAAGTCACCTCTCCCTTGCTGCCAGATCTTCCCTCCTCCTGCCACCCCCACTCCCCATTGGAATTGTCTCTGTGAAAGGTATCAGCAGCCCAAGTCAGAAACCTGGACATCACCCCTCCTCGCCCCTCACTGGCCACATCAGTCAACACCAAGGTTGGTGGGCGTGGCCTCCTCAGTATCTCCTGACACCCCCAGTGTCCTGTCTGTATTTCAAACCATCATTCTCTCTCTCCCTCTCCCAATGACCTCCACCTTTAGTAACCGGCCTCCATCCTTAGATTGCACTATGACCACACTGGCGTCTCCAAAACACAAGTCTAGTCCTATACAATCCAAACCGTTCCAGGATAAATTTCTTAGCATGACCCTCCTGATCTGATCCCTGCCTGCCTCCCGAAGAAATCACCCGTTACTTTTTCCTCCCCTTCCATATGCAGCCGCCCCAAGCTCCAGCCCCCAAACATACCACATGCGCTCTCCTCTTTGCGCTGGCCTCTGCCTGTGACACCCTCCACCCCCTTGGCTGGCTTAGTCATCATTCCTTGAGAAGGCATACCCTGACACCAGCCTCCTGGACGCAGTTTTGCGTCTCTCCCCTTGCTTCCCACGGCACACACGCTTTCCCTACCACAGGCCTGTGCTACATTTGTTTTAGATTTCAAGCTCCTGGAGGATAAGAAATGGGTTGCTCATTATTTTGTCCAAGGGCAGGATCCACTTTGAACCCCAGTTGTCTTCTTCTCGGAAAGTGGGACCAATATGCCCTGGCCAGTTTGGCTCAGCAGTTAGAGCACTGAAGGGTCTCGGGTTTGATCCTGGTCAAGGGTCACAGGCACGTACCTGGGTTGCAGGTTCCATCCCTGGCCCGGGTTGGGGTCACGCGGGAGGCAACCAATCGATGTGTCTCTTTCACATCGATGTTTCTCTCTCTCTCCCTCCCTCCCTTCCACTCTATCTAAATTAATCAATGGGAAAATATCCTTGGGTGAGGATTAACAACAACAACAAAAGTGGGACCAACAATAATAGGTACATGTTCGTTGTATTGTTTGGACTAAATGAGATAATACATACAAATGCCTATCACAGTTAGTCAATACACAAAGGGTAAAGGGTAGCTATTACTATTGTAAAGTTAGCATGAAATCTAAACAAGCATTTTATTAAAGTTTGAAATACATTTAGAAAATGCAAAAAATCATAGTGTACACAGCCAGTGAATTTTCACAAATGAACACACCCTGTCACCAGCCCCTATAGCACTATTTTAAAGCTCAAATGTTACCTTCTTAGAGAAGCCCTTTCTCATCCCACCTTCTAGCACTCATCACAGGACAACCTATATAATCTAATTATGTATCATATATATTATCTATCTCCCTTCACTCCATTTAACCTCCAGAAGGGCAGACATTTTTTATTTTAGTCTATTTTGTTCAATGCTGTATCCTCCACCTTCTAGAATAGTGCTGGGCATACAGTAGGTGTGCAAGAAAAATTCGCTAACAAATGAATGAACCAGTGTTTATTTCCTTTAAGCTCCCAGGTGCTGAGGCACAGTGATGGCTGAAAACTGGTGCCCTCCCAGATTAGATAGCTCAGGGCAGGGACCGGCTGCACCCAGCCCAGCCTGCGTCCTGAGCTGTGCAGGGCACGCACCCCACCCTGCGTGGCCCGCTTTATCTTCATTCCCCCACCCCCACCCCGCGCGCCCGAGCCCAGCCCAGCTCACCCCCGTCCGTTTTGTGTGCATAATAATAATAATAATAATAATAATAATAATAATGTCACCTGGCCTCTGGAGTCTACTGGGCCCCCAGCATTCCTCAAGGATTCTTCCCAGGACCCGACGCACTCAGGGTGGCGGCAGCACCTAAGACTGAGGACCGGCTCCCGGCTGCCCCCGGAGTGCACTTGGTCAAGCTCCAGGCCTCGTCGTGCACCTCGGGATCCGCCCCTGCGGCCGGCCAAGGAGACTTTATCGTTTGCCCTATTTCTCTGAAAGGGAATTTGAGGCTGCGAGCGGTAGACCCAGCCGCTCAGATCTGACTTCAATCCCCGCGGTCTTGGCAACCACGCACACCACGACAACGTGGGGTGATCGCCACCGGCACCTGCGCCGGCGGTGGCCAAAGCTTTCCATCGACCCCTTTCTCTTCACCAGTCATCGCAGCTGCCAGGAAGGTGCCTGTCCCTGCAGAAACAAACGGGTGATGAACCGGGCAGCGGCCGGAGCGAGAGGAGAGCCTCACACAGAGGGGTCAGGCACAGACACTCCGAGGAGGCGACACGCAGCCGAGATCCTGGTGGTGGGAAGGAGCTGGCCACGCGGGGATGTGCTGGAAGGGGCAGATGGTAGAGAGAGTTGCAAGTAGAGGGAACAGCAAATGCTCAGCTCCTTTTACAGCCACCGCCTCATCTGATCTTCCCCCAAACTCTGTGAGGGGACATCTTTGCCAATCCTGCCATTTTACAGAAGAGGAAGCCGAGGCCCAGGAAGATGAAGGAATTTACCGAGTCTGGCTGGATTCGAACCCAACGCTCTGAAACACGCCAAGCCGGGCTCTGTCCAGCCCGCGTTCCGCGCCTCCTCCTCCCTCCCGTATCGTGACCTTAACTCGGCACGTGCTGGCCCCTCGCCACTCCCCACATTGTCCCACTTGGCCCGGCTTGGGGAAGGCAGACTGGGGGCCTTTGCGAGGGACTGCGGGACGCCGTGCCCAGCGTGGGGCCCGAGTTAGAGACCCCCCTCGCCCGGCGTTAGGGACCCGCCGTCCGCCCCGCCCCTTCCGCGGCCGGGCCTGCGCTGCCTCTGTCCATGGTCAAAGCACCCGGGGTAATCCGCCTTTCTCTTCCGCCCGCCGAGCCCCATTCATATTCTAATCACAACGCGGCCGGCCCGCGAACGGCCACTTTATCGGGGCCCGCAGAGGCGCAGCCGGCCCCCCTCCACTTCCACTTCCAGTCCAGCCCCTCGCCCCCTCTTTCTGCACTTTAAACTCAGCCAAGGAGGGGGTCCCTGGGAAAAGCGCGTCCCCACTTGGACGCCGGGGCTTCTCACAAACTTCGCTGCTGGCGAGGGTTTGGAGGGGTGAGGGCGGGAGGCGGGAGGGAGGGACTGAGACACAGACAGACTGACAGACAGAGTTACGGGAAGAGGCGGGGAGGGGGGTGTCAGAGTGACCAAGGGGGATAGAGACAGAGAGGGACAGAGTCCTAGGGAGAGACAAAGAGACGTGGGGGCAGGGGCTGGACAGAAAGGCAGCCAAAACAGGAGAAATAGAGGGACACAGAGGACGAGAGAAGGGGGAGAGAGACAGTGAATACAGACCGAGAGGAAGACAAAGTTCTGTAGATGAGTCAGGCCTTCGCACCCTCCCTGCCGAACGGCCTTCTCACCGCCCAGGTTGGGGGGAGTATGTCTTAGGATTGCAGTTCCCCTCTCTCTGTGCCCACTCAGCTCTACTCCACGCGTGTCCGCGTGTCCGCGTGGGAGAGGTCAAGTAATACTTCCTCCCGCATTCCTAGGGTCCCCACTTAAACCCAACCAGGGATCAAACGGGGGGCACAAGAGGAGAGGGAAAGAAGTGGGGCACACTCGTGGCCGCGTAGGCGACTCCCCAGGCTCCTCAGAGTCCCCGGCCGCCACCCCCGCCCCCAATGCCTGCGCCTCGCCTGGCCTGGTCCGAGAAGGAGCGGGGAGGAGAGAGGGGGCCACATCTAAGCCAATTTTGATTTCGCCTATAATGAGTGCCGGGCGAAGGCTGGAGAAGGCCTCTGGAACTTTAAATAAGAAAAACGTTGCTAATGCTATAATAGAAGGGGGAAGTCGGAGGGCTGGGATTGCGTCGCTCTGAGCCCCCCTTTTCGGAGGCGGCTTTTCTTATTCAAAACAGGCCCACAATGGGCTTCACAGTGCGCCTCGCCACGGCCCCATCTGACGAGCGGCCATTCATCAGGCCGGCTGGCCTATCAATGACATTGCTCCCATCGGGGCTCCTATAAAATGATGCTTTTTCCCATGAAACATCCGCAAACATTTTGACGGGTTTGGCTTTGCCCGGCTGGATTACTGAGTGTCCCCTTGCTTGCTCGCTTTCTCTCTCCCCCTTCTCCGCGCTCTCTCCCTTCTCTCTCTCTCTCTCTCTCTCTCTCTCTCTCTCTCTCTCTCTCACCTCTTCTCTTTTTTCTCTTTTCTTTCTTCTTTCTCTTTCTTTTCCTTTCCTCCTTTATCCTTTTGCCCTTGCATTCTCTGCGTCTCTCGCTCCTTCTCCCCTTCTCACTCCCTTCCTCCCTGGGCGGCTCTAGCACAGGGGATCCCCAAACATCAGGACTTTTGGGGGGCGCCTGTGCTGTCCATGGGAAGAGCATGCATTGTGGGTTACTGGAGGAACCCGACATGGATTCCACAGGTCAGTCCTACTGGTGGGGGTTGGGGGGAGACATTGGGAGGGAAAGAAAGGGCGAGGGGGAACTTCAGAAAGAGTTGCAAAAAGTTCAGAAAGGTCAACCTGACAGTGGAACCCCAGAAAATAACGGAAAGCGTGCAGAAGTTTTCAATCCGGCACGAGGTGTGCAAGTGGATGTGTGTGTGTGTGTGTGTGTGTGTGCAAATGTGTGAGTGTGTGTGCACGCGCGCACGCGCTGAGGAGCGCGCTTTCGCTAGCCCTGGACACAAAGTTACGTAAAGATTCGCTGGCTCGCCGCGAGCTCGAGGTGCCACTTGCAGAAACTTTGCGAGCCGACTGCCCCTTCCGGGCGCGGTTGCTCCCCCAGGTGGGGGCCCCGGAATAGCGGTGCGCTCTGGGGCTGGTGGCGAGGGCCAGGAAACCGAGCGGAACGCCCCAGAGGCGGAGTAGGGCGACGACTTCGCGCAGCGCCTTGGAGGTGGGGACCGAGGCTGGGGCTGGGGGAGACCCGCCGCTGGAGGGAGTGGCGACCGCGAACCCGGTGGTCCTGGAGAATCCGCGCCTGGTCGGGAGGTGGGACCCTCAGGCTGTTCGAGGCCGAGTGTAGCCTCCCTGCGTGGAAGGGGCACTCAGCGATGCGCTCCACTTCGGGATTGTGACTCTGCTGGGGGGAGGGCAGGACACAACGCAGCCAGCGAGGCCTGGCGGTGGAGTCTGCAAACTGCTCCGCACTGTGGCGGCTGTTGGCTGTGGGCTGTTAGTTTTGGGGTTGTGGCGATGTGTAAAAACTGAGGAAGCCAAGGAATCTCTTACAACGAAAAAGCCCGGCGCCTCCATTCTTTCCCCAGCAGAGCCTTCGCCACCTCCTATTTCTAGCACCTTTGAAGAGCCGCCAAACTTCTAAATCTGAGCTATGCTCCCTACGTCCCCTTCTAAGTGGAAGAAGTTCACCCTCTTCTCTGGCCGCAGTCTCCCAAGCAGTCAATTCCTATCCGGGCTCGGCGGCAGCCTCGGGGTTTCTTGGGGATATGGGGTTGGGGAGGAGCAGAAACAGGACGGTGAGCGCACCCTGGGCCAAGGTAGCAGCTTGACGCCAGGTTTGGGAGGATGCGCGGAGCAACAAGTGCCTTCCCGCCTCTGCCACCCCCTAACACACGCACGACCCTTCACTGAGCAAATAAACAAACACACACGGATGTTTCCCCACCTCCACCTAGAAGCAGCTGGAAATGGGTGTGAGGAGGTGTAGGGGTCAACCGGGCATCGCCCCAGATGGTCTTTCTTTGGTCCCTATAGACAGATTTCCAGCCCCCGACCTCCACCCCCAGGCTTCTTCCAGGCCCGGACACCCACCCCCTTTGGCTGGGGGGATCTTCGGTTTTCCAGGGTAGTTGTCTATCTCTGATCCCAAGAGCCAAGTTCCTCTTTCATTGCGCTCTCCCGAGTGGGTGTGGACCCCCTGGGAGTGGGGACAGGCTGAGCGCCGGAGTTCTCCTTACTATAAGCGATGACAACGCAAGGAGAGGCATCCCCTGCTGTGCTCACCGGCTGCGGGTAGGAGGTGGGCCCTGCTTGGGTAATCGCTGTCGGTAAAGAAGGCACCCAGAGAGGAAAAAGAGCCCCTCCCTCCACATTTTCATGTCAAGTGCTTTCTCCACTGCACACCTCCTGAGCACCCCGACTTTAAAGATGAAGGTCCTTGAACAAAATTAAACCTATGTCTGCAATGTTTGCGGCCAAGTATTTGCAAGGGACCCACGCGGGGACTTGGGGTCTTCCCGCACCGACACCCGCCATGGCCCAGCTGGAGGGCTAGCCGCCCCCTCCACACGACTGGAGCGTTTCAGTGCGTTCTGGGGGCTTTGAAAACGTTCTGATTTCTGTCCTTCACGAAGCTGATGGTGGTGAGGCACCAAGTCACTTCACCTCAACTGCAAACATCCCAAATAGGGAAACTGAAATCTTTCCCCCTTCCAATCCCCTCTCCCTTTCCAACAACTGAGACATCTAGACAGCCATCCTAAACTCAAAACCAAAAGTTTTGGTAAATAGTAGCGTGAAGAAATGACACGAGGCGCACCAGGTGACATTTCACTTGGGCTTGCAAAACCGACAAGGGAAGTGCGGCTTGGTTTGGTCCGGTCCAGGAGCCTTCGCTCACCTCCCCAGAGAACTTAATCCAATTAGCTTTTCTTGTGAGTTTCCCTTGTTATGTAAAGGTCCTCACTGCCCGGCTTGCTGAGACTGGCGCTCCCTGGGACAGTTCGATTCTGCTCCTTTTACAGCAGATCGCGCGCGACCCGAACCACGAATATCATTATTATTATTATTTCATTCCGAAAGGGCTCCAACGACCGTTTCGAAGAAAGTGCTGGGACGAAGTCGGGAGAGTCCAGGATCAGAGAGGCCGGCGAGCCGGGCCTCCGTCCCCTACTCTTAAAAGGAAAATCCCCGCAAAGTGCCTCGGGCCCGGGAGAACAGTTTTGCAGGGGCCGGGGCTCTAGTGGTCTGCCTTGGGGCCACTTCAGCGTGACCTGAGGAAACGCGCCCCTTTGTTCCGCGCACCGAGTCGGTAATATATTCCTCGAGTTTTTCCAAAATACTCAACAAGTGTGGGGCCAAAACAATGGCCCCGTCGGGGGAGGCCAGGAAGCCGGCGCGCGGCTCCTGGGCCTTCAGCTCGCTCGCCGCAGAGCGCGACAAAGCAGAGCCCCTCTCCCAGGAGGCAGGCCTCGCGGCCGAGCCGGGCAGGCGGCGAACGCTCCAGGATCGCGCGTGGGGTGGTCAACGCACCGTGCGGCCCGTGCGCAGTTTGCAGCGGGGGCGGGCGCACGTTCACCCGGCTTGCGCCGCAGCCCACGCCGCACAAACGCAAGCGCACAGCCCCGCGTGGCCCCCCATCCACGCGGGCCTTCCGCGGCGCCTACGTGTTTCTGGCCTGTGGGTCCAATCCCGGCTGCCCTGCCCAGGCGAGCGTTGCTCAGTTACTGAAGGTACCCGAAAATTCGAGAACGAAGGGGGAAAGTAGGTAGAATTTTAGGTCACGCAGAACTTGTGCGAATTGGGCGGGGGCCAGGTTGGTCGCCTACGCAACAGAAGGGTTGTTACTCGGTAAACGGGATGGCGCGTTAGAGAGGGGGCATTGCTGAGCCTGAACTGGAGTCCTCTGCCTCTACCCACTTTCTGATCCCAACTCTAGAATCCAGAGCTGGGGCGGCTACAGTACCGCTGGAGCCCCATTTGAGACCCCCGGGCCGCAACGGCGGGAAGGCACGCTGGGTCACAGGTGCCGGCTCAGCACAAGGCCCGACCTGGCTTCGTGGGCCCCCAGGTGAGGATATTCAGTGGCTGTGCGCGACGCCCACGGGGCAGTGAGAGCCCGGGTGAGAACGGGACCCCGGCCTCCTGCATGCTCTACCAGGCTCTGTCCTAGGCGAGGAACCGCCTTCTCCGTCCCCGAGACCAGGGCTGCGGGCTCGGGGATCAAGGGGCTGGAGGGCTGAGGTTTGCTCCCGCGGCCAAATTAGACTCTCTCTCTCTCTCTCCACCTGTGTGTGTGTGGCCATCGAGGGGGAAACGCGCGCCCCCACTCTTGCCACCTGCCAAGCGCCGGCGTCTGGCTTTGGCAGCTGGGTCAAGTGAGAGTTGCTTGGTCCCGGGGTCCCCAGGCCCAGTGACTCTAGTCTTCGCCAGCGCGGACGCGGCGCGCAGGCCGGGCCGGGGAGCCCCGCACGCGACTCCACGCGGCAGCGCTTTGCTACCCGGCCTGTGGGACCCGGAGACCCGGAGACCCGGAGACCCGGAGACCCGGAGACCCGGAAAAGTTTGCCGGAGCCACCCGGCGGCCAGGCCCCGGGATTTCCATAGCCGCGCCCGCCCCCTCCCCAGTGCGTCGCCATGGAGACTGTTGGAAGTTGGTGGCGGAAAACAGACCCAGCGCAAAGCAAAATATTATGAGTGCAGTTGGGGTGACTTCAGCGGGGCGGGGGACCGGAGGGCAGGAGAGGGAGCCGGAGGCAGAGGCCGACAACAAAGGGTCGAGTGCGAAGAGGATAGAGCAGTTTGCAGGGGCCTCCCTGCCGCTGTGAGAGCCGGACCGGACTGCTGCTCAGAGGCGCCGAGGTCTCTAATTTCTCTCCAGCAGATACACCTTTTCTCAATCCCCTGCACGGCCTCTTTCCCACCCCTCCTCTGCCTTCCAGCCACTCTTCCCATTCGAGGTTAGAGGCCAACTGGACAGTGCGCCTGCCTCCCCCACGAGCCACAGGCTCACCAACGTGAACGGTTCTGGCTTTTCTTCCCCACGATCCGTGGATCCCCCAGGATGAATTTCTCACCCCCTTCTCCAGCCCTATCTGAAGCATGAGGAGATGGGATAAGGCAGGAAAGTCGTGGAGGGGGCTGGTGGAAAGGAGAGCCTGTCTGACGTTTTTTCTCCCTTCTAGTGGACAAGTCTCTGAGTTATGATTCTGACTCAGCCACTTGTAATGTTCCTTCAGGAAAATCTAACCTTTCTAAAACTAATTTTCCTTGCCTATAAAATGAAGGGCGAGACAGCTCACAGTCTAGGATTCTCTGACAACTATAGAATCCAGGAAGCACATGTGAGCTGGTTACCACTATCTGAACTGTGGTCCACCACACAATTAGTAATTAATAGTGTCTCCCAAACTGATAATAAACTAAAATCTTTAAAAAAGTTATTTAGGATTTTAAGACTCAAGAACCTTGGATAACCATTTAAAAAGCCCCATTATTTCCTTTCTCAAGGACACCTGAGATACATTCCTTAAGTCTGTGGTCAGCTCCTAGTATCCCAAAGGAACTTACTACAAGACACTAGATTTTATGGGGTTGTAGCCAATGTCAATTTAGGAAACACTGAAATGCCTGTGGATGATGAAGCCAGCATCACAGATCCGGACATATGTTGGAAAGGAATAAACACTGGCCAATGTGAGGAAAGCCAGACTCTCTTCCCCCTTGCTCCAGCCTTTAGAAAGAGGTGAGGCTCTTGTCACACTTAGCCACCCCTCGTGGTGATACCTTGAGCAGAGGACCCCTTCCCTTCTGCCCTCGTCTGTAAATGAACGCATTGGCCAGGACGCAGTGGTCGTGATGGTGATGGTCTATCTAAACTTCTGCCACTCAGTTACATGTCTGTGTTCATGTGTGTCTTCTGCCCGGCACTTTGTTTGTGAGGTAGTTTTATGGTCCTTGATCCTCACAAGCGCTCCACGAGAGAGGCATTATTGTGACTTTCCTCGGGCATGGGGTGTCTCTTCCATTTCCAGCACTATACGATTGTGACTGTAAGTTGGGTTCTGTTTTTGTTTGTCGTGGTGCCCTTGCCAAAGGGTCTAAAATAGTAGCATCACAAGTTGGGATACTGGATGGCAGGTCTCCGACCGCACAGGGCTCTGAGAGCCTGCCCCACACGCCCTACCGCCCGCCGGGACCCTCTTCGTCTGTCCCTGCAGGGAATGGAAAACGTGGGAACAGGTCTCTTGTTCTTACTTCTGTCACTCTATTTTACATGCCTTTGCAACTTTATTAAGGTTATGGGGATCCAGAATGAACCCCAGACAGATTGTTTGAAAGTACCAGGTAAAAGTTTAAAAAAAATTATTTGGGCGAATTTATCAGAGGTTTTATTCAGTCCTACTGAGAACCTGTTGGGTGGCAGACCTGGGGAATGAACAAGGCCATGGCCCCTGCTGTGAAGGACTTTCGAATGTGCTTGATGAGAGATGTGGACACATGGAGAGTGACGAGCACGCCAAAGGACATAAAAATAGTCCTCTTGGAGCCTAGAAGAAACGGTGCTCTCTCTCCTCGAGTTCCCACCATGCATCAGCCCCGGGGCAGGCACTTTTCACACATTTAAGCCTTACTCCAATTCTGTGTTGTCCTTTTCTGGAATAGAAGAGAGTTGGACCCTGCCTGGGGTCACATGTTGTACACGGCAGAGCTAGATCGGAGACCAGACTGGAGAAGCCGGTTGCCTTGCCCCACCCAGCGCATTTCATCTGGGCACTGCTGGAGTGCCAGCTGGGCAGGGCTGGGGCCTGGCTCCTACCCTGAGGTGGATTTGAAACCCACTTTCTTAGAAGGGGAACACAGAGTGGAGAATCAGAGAATGTGGTCACCTTTGGGCTCCAGAGAAAATTTCTCTTTGAAGAAGTCATGTGATTCTGCATTTGAAGAGGATTGTCAGTGATGGCAGTAATGGGAGGCAGTGCATCACAGTGGTTGAGTATAGACTTTGGGCAAGTTTTAGCTTCATTCATTCATTCATCCATTCATTCATCCATTCATTTATTCAAGGAAACTGTCTGTCTCCTGTGTGCCCAGCACTCTGCCATCTCCGTTCCTTCGGAGCATAAATTCTAACAGACAAACAGGAAAACACAAAAAATAGATACTTGCAGTGCGTGATGAGCACACGAAGAAAGCAACCACTACCTGGAGTAATGAAGATAGAGCACAGTGATGGGGAGGTTGCTACCTTTCCCAGGGTGACTTTCTGCCACGTAAATCTGCGTGCCTTTGGTCTGGAAGCTTGATCATTGCTGAGCCTGAATTTTCTTATGAAGTTGATACAACCATCTAATAGGGCTGTTGAGCATGAAATGTGAACGTGGTAATAGATATCATATATTCAATTCTTACTGTGTGTCTTCACTTTGCTAATGAGCCTTTTTTATTTAAATACATTGTTTGTGTAATGCTCCCCTCAATCTTATAAAGAAGGAACTGTTGTTATTCACAGTTTAAATGGGCTAAAGACGGAAGTGAAAGCCAGCGAGGTGTGCAGTGAGTTTCAGCTCCTGCGGTGGGGCTGGTAAAATCATACCTTGATTGCACGGGCGGCAAGATCAGTCTTAACGGTGGTGCCTGATTTTCCCGGGGCAGAATGCAAGCAATAAATCTAGCTATTATTTGTGTTTTTAAAGTTAGTGTTTATTAAATGCCTTTCCTGTACTAGGCATGTCCTCAGTGCTTTCAATGCATTATTAATTATATTTTTAAATATATGTTGTGGGTGCTATTATTATTATCTGCTCCATGTTATGCAATGGGAAACTGAGGAAGATAAAGGCTGTCCCTGAGGGGGTAAGTGGCCTAACCTATGTGAGATCTATACTCTTAGTCATAGGGCTATACTGTTCTCCTCTTTTCTGGCTTAGTAAGGGAGAAGGTGGTGGAAGGGATGTCCAATAAAGCACATACCATTTCAGCAAAGGGAAAGGACTTGCGACTTTCTCTCTATATGAAAGTGTTAGGATAGTTCTTTAAACTATGGAGACACAATTTTAAATTATTGCTGGCAAAGGGGACACAGAGCTTTGGTGCCTTTACCACAGATGTGAAGTGTGCTGTAGTCCTGGTTGGGAATCATGGGAAGTTCAGTTAACATCTGATTCATTTGAACTGTAGCTAACATTTGCGCTGTCTCTGAGGATCTCGAGGCTTCGTTCTTGCTCACATACAGACACACCTCAGTTAGAACAAACTAATGAGGCCAACGCCTTATGTAATGTGATAACATATGTAGCCGTTAGGTAATTTAACAAACAATATATTGCAGCTAGAAGTCATTCACAGATGTGTGTTAACATGACTTCAGGTGAATGTGGTGTGACTTAATGAAAAGAACATGAGCTTTGCCACGAAACAGACCAAGGTTTCAATCCCAGTGCGGTCACTTTCTAGCTGTGTGACCCAGGGCAGTGACCTAACTTCTCTTACCCTCAGTTTCCTTCTTGGTGAAACATCTACTCCTTACTTTCTTAGGTTGGTTTAGAGACTATAATGAGATTATGTACATTAAATTAAGCCCAGCTTGCTCCTAGAAATTGCTCAGTAAATGGCAGATTTTATTGTTACTACTAATAATTACCTGCTGTTTCTATGCCCACCCCTAGGTGTCTAGTTGGGAAAAGGTGATAAGAATCCTGAAAAAAAAAAAATTAACCTGGCCAATGTGGCTCAGTGGTTGAGCATCGACCTATGCACCAAGAGGTCACTGGTTCGATTCCCAGTCAGGGCACATGCCCGGGATGTGGGCCCAATCCCCAGTGGGGGCATGCAGGAGGCGGCCAGTCGATGTTCTTTCTCATCGATGTTCTCTCTCTCTCCCTTCCTCTCTCTCTAAAAATCAATCAAGAAAAAAAAAATTAGACTGTTTCCGCATATCTAGATGTTTTCTGTACTGTGCAGAGACAGCCCCAGTTCTAATGTCAAGAGAAATCATTCTTTTTACAGGTTTAGACTGGGGGATTAATTTCATTTCTCAACCTTTCCCATGAAGAAGGCATTTGATGTGCTCCTGTTTGCCATGATTTCACCCTTGTGCTTCCCAGTGTTAAAGGGGAAAGTGTGTCTCTGTAGAGGTAACACCTGTGGACGGAATTTGACTCTTGGAGGAGAGTTCCATAGATCACTCCGAGGCTATATGTTGGGGGCCCCTGATGGGGGCTCCTCCACAACTCCCGAGGCCCTCAAGGAATGTGTGGCCCACACCCTGCCCCCATACTTGTAGGCATCAATGTGTTAAAGACTGAACCATTTTACAAGTGATTTGCAGGAAGTGGAAAACTCAGTTTCATGTGAACGGGTCTCTGAAACTCCTTGCAGCAAGATGCAGAGAAAGTGTCTCGTTCCTTTGTATTTCTCGCATGTTTTTTAATGCAAGGAGAAAATCTCCATTTGTTCTGTTTCTTTCTAATTTGATTCTTACCTACATGTGGTTTGTGAGTTTTTGAAATGTTAACCAGCTTCCTTTGAGAGAGAGAGAGATCATAAAAAAGCAGAAAAGAATCAAATTCAGTCATCATGTTTTCCGATGAATATGGTCCAAATTTAGGCAGCTAGGGATGGATCGATCTATGCCAGGAGATTACGGGATTTCTGTGTGTCAGATCCAATCCACAGAGCAGAATTACTCTAAAATATGTATATAGTTTCTATTTTTGTGGTTGTTTAATCCTCAATAAAACTGAAAAGCATAATCTGCCCCTGAGCAATCAATCATTATTGGTCGATAGGTGAACTTGGACATAGTGCGTTTATATTGTTGTGATTGTTTTGTTTGAATTTAAAGGGATAATAAGAAAGCCTCCGAAAAGGCTGCAACCCAGTGGAGGTTAGTTAGCACTTCGTGTCCTGTTTTCTGACTAGCCGATTGTGCTCAAGGTCAGCATTACTTAGACGCGACCTGTGAGATGCTGAATTTAGCAGATTTTTATTTACTCAGAATGGAGTTAGTACTTCACAAACATTGATTCCTTGAATTCAGTTGGAGAAAAGGCACCATCAGTCAACACGAGTGAACTGCCCTAGAAGTAGATTTTGAACTGTCATTTGAACAATCTGAAGAGTGATTCGTGATTGCTAATACACCTCCAGCATCTCAGTTTTTGTGGTTGTTGTTCTTTTATCCTCACCTGAGGACATTTTTGCATTTATCTTCAGATAGAGTGGGAGGGAGGGGGGGAGGAAGAGAGAGAGAGAAACATCAATGTGAGAGAGACACATTGACTGGCTGCCACCCACACGACCCCAACCGGGGCCAGGGACAAACTGCAACCGAGGTACGTGCCCTTAGCAGGAACCGAACCCGGGACTCTCTGGTCCGCAGGCTGTCGCTCTAACGGCTGAGCCAAACCGGCCAGGGCCAGCATCTCAGTTTTTGAGGCACTTACATTTCATGAAGAAAATTATGTCAGCGTGTTAGTTTTAACTCCTGTGAGTGTCATGAAATCATTTCAAGCTAATAGACTTTTGAAGGAGGAAGTATTTCTTTGAAGGTTACAATTCTAGAGTTCATAATTTTTATTTTATTTATTTATTTTTAATTCTCACCCGAGGAATTTTTTTTCCCATTTATCTTCAGATAGAGTGGGAAGGAAGGAAGGAGGGGGAGAGAGAGAGAGAGAGAGACATCGATGTGAGAGAGACACATCGACTGGTTGCCTCCTGCACGACCCTGACCAGGGCTGGGGATTGAACTGCAACCGAGGTACGTGCCCTTGACCGGAATCGAACCTTCAACTCTTTGGTCTGCGGGCAGACGCTCCAACCGCTGAGCCAAACCAGCCAGAGCAGAATTCATAATTTTAAAAAATGAGCAGGAGTGATTTTCTTGAGTACCACATCATCTTTTTCTGAATGATTAGTCTAAATTTGGGACGTGGATACATGTCACATATTTATAATGTGTGTACCAATCCTAAATCTCATGAGTAAGTCAAGTTCCCATTGCAATCATTCAGATTTTATACAGTGTCAGAACTGGGACCATAACAGCAATGCACTCCTATTTACGGTGGAACTGAGTGATTACTTTCCACATTTGCCATGTTTTCTCTGTGGTATCAGTTCTGCTGATCACACATCACGAGTGGGGGAAGACTTAGGGCCTCTGGAAGTTCTTCGCTCCCCCTGAAAGAAAATCAGCTAATTATGTGTCATCTGTATATGACTACTAAAAAAGGCTAAGTTTGTGTTTCTAGGAGTTTTATTTCTCTCACTTGATGACTCCTTTTCAAAAGCAAATCAGTTTCTCCCTAAAGCATTATTTGACATCATGGAAAATAAATAACATTGGCTGAGAAAGCCCCGGGAGTTTGCAAGGAGGAAAGGGTCCGGCGGGCTTGAGGCCCTCAGTTAAAACATTACAACCTCTACGCACTGGAGAGATTTCTACGGTGCGAGCGGTTGTTGTGAGAGGGCCTTTGGTCTGCACGAACTTTTATTTTCAATTCAGCGGGCAGAGGTTTTGAGGTCACTGTGGTTGGGTAGGGGACCTTTTCAGAAATGCCAGGCTTTTAGGAAAAAAAAAAAAAAAAGCACAGCTTTTCTTCTCATCAAGGCTTCGTTTTAAAGTTTGAAAACTTTGCTGTGATTAGAAGAATGAATTATTTCTCGGCCTCGTCAGGGTTTCCTCCAGGTGCCCAGGCTGCAGGGCATCCTCCGTCTCGGCCGCCACACAGGGCACAGCTGAGGGGGCGTGGGGAGCGGAGGAGCTGCCCCCCCGGGCCTGGGCCCACACGTACCGGGCGTGGGGCCCGCACAGAGCCTGGCTGAGTCAGAGGCAGCCCAGGAAGCAGGAAGGGCAGAGGGGTCCAGAGGGATCCAAGACATGAGGAACTTATGAGAAGGATTCCCTGTGGATCCTGTGTTCTGTTCACAGTTTTTCTTGGTATTGAGAGGTATTTTGAAAAAGAAAAAGAAATGGAAACACCAAACCTGTATGATTGTACATAGTTCCTATTTGATTTTTCAATCACAGTTGATGTTCGATATTTTATATTAGTTTCAGGTGTACAACATAGTGGTCAGACCATCATATACTTTACACAGTGGTCCCCTGGATATTCCCAGTACCCACCAGGCACCATACACAGTTATTACAATATTATTGGTTATATTCCCCATGCTGTATTTTACATCCCCATGACTCTTTTTTAACTATCAGTTTGTACTTCTTAATCCCTTCACCTTTCCCACCCAGTCCCCCAACCCCCCTCCATCTGACAACCATCAGTCTGTTCTATGTAGACAAATAGATCATTTTTTTAGAAGGGAGGAAGGGAGGAAGGAAAAATAGGAAGGAAGGAAGAGACCCAGGGAGGATGGGACAAAAGGAGAAAACAGCATTGCAATCATTTTGGTAATTGATGACAGGCTGACTTAAGTTATTTTCAAAATCACTACTTTTTAAAAAATACTAATGCATGTTTGACCTCATTTCATCCGCATGCCGAACCTATGGCATTATTGTCCCCGTTTTACAGAGGAACAAACTGAGATTCAGAGAGCCTAATTGACATGCGCAGGCCCATGGCCGGTGCCAGGCCATGATTTGAACACAGATTATTCTCATGTCAAAGCCAGGCTGCCTCCTTGCCTCCTAGAGCCCGGAACGGGAAGGAAGGCCTTAGAGATGTCCTCTCTAGCTCACCTGCTCTACTGACGAAGATGTTCAGGAGGTCAAGTCATCCCTGATCCTGGTGGGAGACAGCGGCTGACACTGCAGATCTTTGGAGCACACTGCCACGGGGACCCCGATGTGACTTCGGCAGCGGGCTGCCTGCCCAGCACGCCTTCCTGCGGGGGCGCCTTCGTGCCATGTGCGCCTTTCAGCTCAAAGTCATCCTCAGAGCCTCCGAGTTCAGCCAGGTACCACCACTGGGTAGTCCCCGCCCCCCGCCAGTTACTTTGGCAAATTTGACATTTTACACATATCGTCAAGGGCTTCACATCTATTTACTTACAGACATGATTCTCCTTCTAATAGGTCCAATAACAGCGTGTTACAATAACAGCATCTTCAGTTTGCAGTCACTGATGCAATCGTTAATAGCAGGGAGTTTGCCATCATTGATGGACGCATTAACAGCTCCGGCATGCCGTAGGCTTGCCGAGAATTGGCTTTGCCGTGGGCTAGACGAATGAACTCAGCAAGTTAGGTGACCTCCCTGAGCCCAAGTTTGCTCGTCAGTAAAGTGGGGCCATGCATAGTGCCCACCCTACAGGGTATTGTGAGGACTAAGTGAAGTAATTCATGGAAAGGGATCAGCCTGGGGCCTTGGCACGTGGTAAGAGCTCAGTAAGCTGTGAGTGCCCCCAGCTTCTCCTGCGTTCCACTGGTAGCTCCCAAGACCCGCCTTCTCCCTGTGCCCCACACAAGGACCACATAGAAGAAAAAAATCTATACAACACTTCTGTTGTGTGCTCAGTCTTTCTAAAATTTTCTTTCTTAATTACAGTTTACATTCAATATTATTTTGTGTTAGTTTCAGGTGTACAGCATAGTGGTTAGACAATTGTATATTTCACAAAGTGATCGGCCCCATATTTCAAGTACAAAATCTTACCATTTGTGACAGCATGGGTGGTAAGTCAAACAAGTCAGACAAAGAAAGACAATTATCATATGATTTCACTTATATGTGGAATCTAAAGAATAAAAATAAACAAACAAAATAGAAACAGATTCACAGATGCAAAGACCAGACTGATGGTTGCCAGAGGGGAAGGGGATGGGAGGCTGGGTGAAAAAGGTGAAGGGATTAAGTACAAATCGGTAGTTATAAAATAGTCTTGGGGATGTAAAGTACAGCCTAGGCCCTGGCCGGTTTGGCTCAGTGGTTAGAGCGTTGGCCCACAGACTGGAGAGGCCTGGGTTCGGTTCCCGCTAAGGGCACGTACCTCGGTTGCAGTTTGTCCCTGGCCCTGGTTGGGGTCATGTGGGTGGCAACCAGTCGATGTGTCTCTCTTGCATCGATGTTTCTTTCTCTCTCTCTTCCTCCCTCTCTCCCTCCCGCTCTATCTGAAGATAAATGCAAAAATGTCCTCGGTGAGAATTTTAAAAAAATGAATAAATAAGTAAATAAAGTACAGCTCAGGGAATATAGTCAATAATATTGCGCTCAGTCTTTTCAATACGCAGCCTCATGAACCTGTCTGCCAGGCAGGCTCATTCCCACTTGATACTTAGTGAAAATGCTCAGTGGCGTGGAGTTACATGCATTGTTTCATATAACAAAGTATCTAAACTGAGGTTTGTTATGGCACCAGCGCTGACCATGCTTCCTTTCACCCAGACCGACTCCACGCCAGACAAGAACACGCAGTCGCAAGGCCAGGGCTGGTGGTTTTCCTCCACGTAGTCTGACGGCCCTGACGCTGCCCCACTGTGCGCTCCTGCACGGGGACCCGAAGGGTGCACATACTGTCCATCCTCGGGTTATGTGTTTACGTGGCACATCTTCCTTTGTTTCTCAGAATTTCCACCCGTGTCTTTATTATCTGTGCACAGTGCAGAGCATCTGTTGGCGTGCCTTGCACAAGCCAGCGCTCCATAAATATTGACTTCATATCCGTCATCTCATCCTGCACACCATAAAGGACGTTACAGCTTGGCTTGCTTTTGGGGAAGCCTGGCTCAAGGTTCCATGCAAACAAGTACTGCGTACTGAGCTACAGATGGACTGGCACTCTTTTAGACTCTACCAGGTGCCAGGCCTGGTGCTGGCACTTCATTCGCTCATTCCCCTCTCTCCCTCTTCCCCATCCTTTCCTTCTCTCTTCCCCATCCTTTCCTGCCCAGCACCACCCACATGCAGGGAACAGTGGGTGGATAAGGAGCTTGTATTACGTCTCCTAATCCTCATAATAACCCATGGGGCACATTTTTAATGATACTATACAGGAAGGACATTGAGGCCCATGAGGCTGAGGCGTTTGCCTTGGGTTGCATGGCCGACTTAGTCACGTGTAAGGAGAGGACCAGAATCAGTGTCCTCCTGGCTCAGGCCATGTTCCTTCCACTGCACCAAGAGATGCAAGAATCCAGCCAAAGAGTGATCATGGAGAAGGGACTAAAATGGGATGCTTTGGGGTGGGCGTGATGCAGAAATTATAACAGCGAAGCATTATAGTGCTTACCACGTAAGCACTCTCTCTGCCTTATTCACTCCTCATACAAACTCCATGAGGAGCTGTATCACTACCCCCATTTTGCAGATGAAAAAAACCGAGGCTCATGGAGATTGAGTCACTCAGCCAAGGTCATACAGTGAGGAGGCCAGGCTTGAACCTGGCAGTTGAGCTCCAGAGTCCATACTCTTGACTGCTGCACTGTCATGAAAACAACCTCAGTGCCTCTGTCACAAACGGACGCCTGGGACTCTCAGTGCCTGGGCCTCGCTCTGTGCCAGGCTCTGTGCCAGGCTCTGTGCCAGGCTCTGTGCCAGGCTTTCCGTGCACTTGTTTTCTCAAACCTCACGCCACTAAGGTGGGGCAGGCTGGTTATTGTTATCCACGTTCCATGTGAGGGGACTCTGAGGGTTAGAGACTCTGCCTGAGTTGAATTAGTCATTCAACTAATAAGTACTGAGGCTGGAGTTCTGACGGTTCACAGGCAGCTCGTTACCGGACCCACTTGCTTCTTTTCCTTCTCCTTCACATTCTCAGGAAACCATTCCAAAGAGTGGGAAAATGCTGTGCACCCAGTTGTTCACTGAAACGTTGTAAAAAACAGGAGCATTGGCTCAGCAGATCATGTGAAGACGAGCAACATGGGAAAATCTGCACGATACGATGTTTAGAGGAGAAGGAGTAGACAGGGCATGTCCGCTGGGGTACGGTTCACCTACGTGCACAAGTAGTTCACACACAGGAAGGCGGGCTGGTGGGCGAATGTGTTTTTCTTTTAAACATTTTAAAATATGCCCTGGCCTGTTTGGCTCAGCGGTTAGAGCGTCGGCCTGCGGTCCAGAGAGACCCGGGTTCGGTTCCCGCTAAGGGCATGTACTTCCGTTGCAGTTTGTGCCCGGCCCTGGTTGGTCGTGCGGGTGGCAGCCATTCGATGTGTCACTTTCTCTCTCTCTCTCTTCCTCTCTCTCCCTCCTGCTTTATCTGAACAAAAAATGAAAAAAATGTCCTCGGGTGAGGATAAAAAAAAATAAATAAATAAACATTTTAAAATATAATTTCTGTGATAGATTAACATAGAAAAGAAAAAAGAGAAGGATATCTTGGCGATTTATCTCAAAAGCTCAGGCTAGTTTAAAGTCTGTTTAGGGAAGAGGTTAAAAAATAACAAAAAACCTAGGAAAGAAGTTATGTCAAGAATCGAATAATATCAGAGGCTGTGCACAGTGGGTAACCTTGGCTACAGTAACCTTTTTCAGATTTTTATGTGTTTTAATAATATTGTAGTAATAGAGAAACGAAAAGTCCACTGACATTAGGAAGTAGTAGGTATGCTCCCCCTGCCCAAAGTCAAAGGAAATGGAATTTTTACAACCTGGTTATGCAATTATGTACATTAATCTGGTGTTCCCAGGGATATTTTCAGAGCAGAAATCTGCTTGCACATTGAATTCTCCTTCGACAGGAGATGGCACCGGATACCTTAGCATTAACTCCTCCAGTCTGCAGGGACTGTGGGTGAGCTCATGATGTGTGAACTGATGGCACCGGTGTCCCCTCGGGTTTCCTGGCTGATTCTTGTATAGTGCAAATAATGATGCCGTAATTAATCTCTTTGCCTACTTTAGAGTTTTATATATTGCGTTTTCCTAAAGTGAGAAAGGGCAGTAACATTACTGAGTACCTATTGTGTGTTTGATATCATGTTAGACACAGCTTAGTACTCACCGTGGTACTTACTGCATATATAATTATGGGTGTTACAGAGTACGGAATGGTTAGGTTAGAGTCAGATTCAAATCCTGTTTGAGCTGCTTACCCTTGTGATCTTGGGCAAGTCATTGCTGAGCTGATGCTGTTGATGATGGTGTTGCATTGGGAGGCCACATTGTAGGGGCTGTCATTAAAGTCACCTTGAACTCCCCTGCATCATGTCATGATTGAGTCTCCAACTGCTGAGGAAGAGACACAAGGACACTGGCCACATGGATTGGCTAGGGGAGCGAGTATAGTTAGCCAAACAGAGGGAGGGTTCTTATCTTATCTCATTCAGGCCTTTCTTTCTCTCCGGGACTTGCTCTCCCCATCTATAAAATGGAACAATAATACCTACCTATGAAGTATTTACAAGAATAGGTATGAAAACAGTTTGGTACAAAATGGGGGTTCTGAACATGGTAATTATTGTAACTATAACACAAGGAAACTGAGGCTCAGGAAGGTTAAAGTATTTGGTCAAGTTCACAGAACTGGTGAGGTAGTGAGGCTTCAAAGTCAGATCTTCTCATCCTCTCCTCTGTATTGGACTCCCTCTAACCAGTGGGAGGGGCTTCCTCCCTGTGGTCAAGTGTTAGGTTGGGTCGGGTACCAACACTTGCTAGTTTCTGGACCTGTGGGAAAGATTCCCCAGGATGCAAATGGAGAGCCAGGACAGCCAGCGGGGACACGTTAGGGGTGAAGAGAGGAAACTAGAAACAAAAAGAGTGAGTGGTTTGGGTTGGTCAGAAAGCACTGAGGAGGCAAGGGTGTTTAAAGAAGAATAGTAATAAAAATAATATAGTCTTGTGTCTAGTGAGCACACTAGCTTTTATCAAGCATGTATTCCTACATCATCATTACCACCATCACCACCCTCATCATCATTACCACCCTCATCATCATCGTCACCACCACCACCACCCTCATCATCATCATCATCACCACCACCATCACCACCATCATCATCACCACCACCATCATCACCATCATCACCACCATCATCATCATCATCACCACCATCATCATCACCACCACCACCATCATCACCATCATCACCACCATCATCATCATCACCACCACCATCATCACCATCATCATCATCACCACCATCATCATCACCACCACCACCATCATCACCATCATCACCACCATCATCATCATCATCACCACCATCATCATCATCACCACCATCATCATCATCATCATCATCATCATCACCACCATCATCATTATCACCACCATCACCCTCATTATCATCATCGTCACCACCATCATCATCATTTGAGTCTCACTGTAGCTTTACGAAGCAGATACTCCTATTGGACTGATGTGGAAACTGAGCACACATAAAATGGGAGTTTGGGGAAGGTTATTTTTTTTAAGGATTATATTAGAATTGGGAAAGAGATGAAAACACTGCTCAGATTTTTAAGGAAAAGAAGAAAAGTAAAAGGAGGCAGACTGAAGAGGGTAGTTTTTAGCAAGAACTATAAGGAGGGTAAGTGGGGTTATGGTCTGGGAATCGTGTCTCTGAAGGTGAACTGATAGGTTGAAGGAGGAAGAAATCCTTGCAGACAGCCAGGCCCAGGCCATAGGGCGTTGAAGCAGATGATAAACTGGCCGATGTTTCAGTGTAGGTGGGAGCATTTAAGCAGCCTGGTGCTATATGAAATGAATACCAATCAGTTACAGGGACAAAGATGACCCTGAGGGCATGTTTTGAGGCCTGGGATGCCAGGTTAACTGTGCACCAAACCATTCACACTCTTTGTCCCGGCCGCATATCTGTGTAAATAGGACAGTAGCCTTACTCACTTCCAATATTGCTGTGGTTAAATGAGATAATCCATGTAAACACCTATCACTGGGGCACAAAGCTGATGCTCAAGAAATGAGCGATGATGACGATGCTGATGAGGATGGTGGAGGCCACGTTCCAGGAGATGGCATTCGTGTCACCTCGGACCCATCTGCATCATGCTGTGATAGAGACTCCAGCAGATGAAGAGGGGACATGGGGACATGGGGACATGGGGACACGGGGACATGGATTGGCTACAGGAGTGAATACAGTTAGAAAGAGCAGAGTTCTTATCTTTTCTCATCTCACTGTATTGGTTCTCGGTCAAGCTGCTAAGACTTAATTAGACTCTTGCGGTGACCTCCTATCGAGTGGGACCATTAAGTACTGGGTTTGCCTGCGACAGTCCTGGTTTACACACATGGTCCTGGCAAAAGTATTAATACTGCCAATTTTCAGTCTCAGAAGTGTCCAGGTGTGGATGGCAAGTGACGCCGTCCCCTGCTTCCCTTCCTCTCCCCTCTGAGGCTGTGTTAGCAGCAGCAGGTAGAGCTGCCCACACAATTCTTGTGCGTGTGCCCCACTCTAGTCACCAACTTTCAAGGGTTCCCAACCTTGTCGTGAACAAACACCAGATTCCTAAACCCCGCCCCGAATACAGAGGCAGGCTTTGGTGTGTGCACGCCCCAAAGCATCTCACAGAGAGCTGGTCCAACAGGAAAGTCTCAATGAACACGTGTTGATTTACTGCCTGAGTGGAAGTGTGCATGCACACTCAGGATGCTTGTCAGCTTCCGGAATGCACCATTTTCCTGCCAGCTTCAGGGCCTTTGCACATGCTGGTCCTTCTGCCGGGAACACTCCTCCGTCCCTCTGTACCTGGGGTGGTGGCATCATGCCTTCTCATTCTTTATCTGTCGCTTTACTGCTACTTCCTCTGAGAAGCTTCCCTGACGGTCACAGATTAGGGCAGACCTCCCTTTTCCTCTCTCCCATGGCTCTCTGGGTAATTACTCCTCTGTGTGTGTGATTATGTAATAGCTGATTCCCACACGAAACGTTAACCGTCCGTGAAGACAGAAACTGCCCTGGTGCCCACAGCTGTACCCCTGCTGTGCGTGCAGCCCAGTGCCCGGCGCCTGGTACTCCTCGGACAGCTGAGAAACAGACGGGGATTAGTGAGTGGAGATGCCCCAGGAGGCTGCCCTGTCTGAGCCAGCGGCGTTCATATCACCCGTGTAAAGCCCCCCATAGCTTCTCAGCACACGTGGAGTGATGCAAAGTTCTCACGATGCCAGCAAGTCCCTACAAACGTGGGGCCTTTCCCACCTTCCTGGCCCCATTTCCTACTGCCCGTCCCCCCTCCCTCTCCTCCGCCACACTGGCTCCTGGCTCCTCCTCGAGCACTCCAAGCCATCCCACCTCAGGCCTCTGTACCTGCTCTGACGTGATCTCATCCCAGAGGCCTCCAGTGTCCCTGTCACCTCAAACCCCACCCCTACCCTGTGCCATGGCTTCATTCCCTTCCTGACGGCCCTTGTGTTCTGAGGTCACCTTGCTTCTTTGTTTCTGTCTGTCTGCTGCACAGAATGGAAGCTCCCGGGAGCGGGGACCTTGCCTGCCGTGTTCATCACTCGATCCTCGAGCCTGGCGAACAGTCGGTCCATATGTGGTGGGCGAGGGAAGGAGTGAAAGCAGGGACAGGGTGGGGCTGCCCCTCGGAGGCAGGGCCGGGGCCCCTTCCTGGAACCCAGCGGCCTCTGGGGCAGGGCCTGTGGTGTCGCCATGGCAACCCACTGACCTGAGTTCTCCCCAGGAGAGGCCACAGCTGCCCACCTCCTGGGCCCAGACCTCCCACCCCGTCCTGCGTGGCACCACCGTGGGGCAGAGGAAAAGGGGCTGAGAGAGATGATCAAGAGGGACGCACGCCCTGGTGCCAGGGGAGACCGAAGCCGGCCACGCCGGGGTGGCCCCACCGGTAACGGCCAGGGCCTGGGGCGGGGTGGGAGGGGAGATGGGGGTGCGCTCGGGCGCCCCAGGGGGACCTGGGGTCTGGTCCCCCCTTGGTAGCTGTGAGTGTGGCTCGTCACCTCTTTCATGTAGCATTTCCCAAGCTGTGAGTTCCTGGAACAGGCCCAGCACAGTGCCCTGAAAGACCGTTGATAGAAGGAGTCCGAGTAACGCCTTCTGTTAAAGCCGGTGCTCTCTCAGGCAGCCTTGTCTTCAGGTGTTGCATAAAGTCAGGAACTCCCCGTTCCCATCCAGTGGCTCAGAAACAAATCTAGTCGTGTTCCACCCCCATGGCTGAGAGATGCCGCTGTTCCCAGCTGCCTGCAGGCTCTGGGCCTGGTGGGTGCGGCCTTGGTGGCTCCCAGGGCCCGTCCCACCTGCTGCCCACCGCTCCCCACCGCTCCGTGGGGCACGCGGCTGTGAACTCCTCACCTTTCCCAGGACCACTTTGTGCCTTTGTCCGTGACAGCGGCCCCCTCGTCCGAAATGTCCGTCTTTCCTCCTTGGTGTGACAGATACCAGATCCTTTAAGAGCCAGCTGAAATGCCCCCCGGGTGTGAAGCAGCCAGGCCAAGGCCGAGGCTCCCTCCTCTGCCCCCACAGCACCTCTTTATGGTGACAGACGCACCCCTGGTTACCTGCTGGCTTCGGAAGCAGTGTGCCAGGTGAGCACAGACCAGCTTGGCAGGCAGGCAGACCTGACCCACCTCGGCCACCAGCTAGCTGGGGACTTTGCCCAGCTTCTCTGAGTCTGTTTCCTGCTCACACGTCCCAGCCGGTCAGGCTCTGCTGCTGGGAGGAGCAGGGCTGAGGCATACGCAGCAAGGTGCCTGGTGCGGGCAGGACGCTCAGTCTGCTCGGCATGGCTGCTGTCCCTGTCCCTTGGCTGTGGGCCCCGGTGGGTAGAGACCGCGCTTTCCTCATCGTCCCATGCCCCACAGAGCCAAGCGTGCTCCGCGCCTCCCCTGTATTATGTTAGTTCATCTTTGGAGAACCCAGGAGGTGTGGCTTTAGGAAGGTTCAGAAACCATCCCAGTGTTACACAGCTGGACAGTGGCAGGGCTGGGATGTGGAATCCAATTGTTCTAACTCCAAACCCACATTCTTCCCAGCCTGCCTCTGCCCTCTCTCTCCTCTGTGCTGGTTCCCCCTCGGTCACTCCACCAGCCACCGGGCCGTCTTGCCATTCTTTAAATGGCCACGCACGGTCCCTGCTCAGAGCCCTCGTGTTGCCTCTCTCTGAACCTCTGAAGGCCTTGCGCCCTCACTGCACTGTCTCCAGTGCTGTTTTTTCTCAGAAGCGATCCGGGGTCGGGGGAATCCCCTGTCCATCATTCTCTGTTCCTTCACCCTGCTTTACTTCATCAAACCATCACCCCAGCTCTGTGCCCGTCACCGTTCTCGGCTCCTGGGGAACCAAGCACTGAACAGGATAGACAAGGTTGTTAGAGCTTACGTTTTTAAGGTGGGGAAAATAAATAATGAAAAAGAGTACATAAACATACAAGATACTTTCAGGTCCTGAGACCCTGGTCCACCAGAGATACCTTGCTATACTATGTTGGCTTCTGGTTAAATAGTATTTGTCCATCTTTCTGTTAGAAGTTTACGCTGAAGGTACTTGATGATATTTGCAAGATGCTGGCTGGCTGGCTGGCTGGCTAATCTAAGAACAGTTGGTCTGTGCCCAACACGAGGCAGCAAGAAGAAGCGTAGGCTTTGGAGACTGAAGATCTGGGTTTGAATTCTGAGTTTAGTCCTTCTGTCTGACCTCGGCCAAGCCGCTGCCAATGAGCCACCGCCAAGTTCTAAACCCGTTTCCTTATCTGCAAAGTGGGGTGAATGTCCACCTCATGAGGTGGGCTGTGACGCTCAGATCAGGTTCTGTGGATCCCTGGGCTCTGTACAGTTCAGGGATTACCTGCCTCTGGATAACCTCGGTCGGCTCCTCCTGCCAGACCAGTGCGTGTGCGTGCAGCCCTGCCCCGAGCTCCGACGGCTCGGACGTGCCATGCCCCGACGCGGCTGCTTCCTGTCTGTTTTTCGCTGCTGCCAAGGGAACCAGGCCTCCTGTGAAACCCCATAACCATCTATGGCTCTGTTCAATCTCACTCTATGAACTGGAGAAAGTCACTTCAAGTTGGGGCTTCCACATCTTCGATCCGAGGTGGGGAGACATGAAGATCTGCCTCTGAGGGGCGTGGGTGAGACCCCTTGCCAAGTGAAAATCCACAGGCCATCATCAGCACCCTGCTTCCAGCCCAGACCGCAGAGGAGTCCAGTGCGGGGATGCTGTGCAGCCCAGGAGCCCAAGCACAGCCGCCAGTAAATCCCGTTGGACACGTAGTGCCGCTTGGTCCTTAGAAAGGTCAGGTGATTCTTACAGACCAAGAAGGAGACAACCAGGAGCAGGGAGTTATCCCAGTGCAAATGGAGCTCTCCTCCTCCATCTCCGAACCCAGTGCCTGTATCACAGCACTGATCAGTCTGCCTTGTGCTAGGACTTTTGTTTCAAGCCTCAGTTTTCAACTCTATAGATAGAGATATGAAAACATACCACATCACATTGTTCTGAGGTTTACTTTAAACCACCTATGTAAAAATACCTTGCGTAGTAGCTGGCACACAGTAGGAACTCAGTGTTGCTTTTTGAAAAAAAAATAATAATGCATTCAACAACACACATTCATTCTGCAGCATTTATGGGGACAGGCCCAGGGCCAGCCACTGGGTACAAGGCAGTGAACAAAAACATCAGGGCCCTCGCTCAGGAACCTGGGGAGAGCGTCTGCCTCGCTCTCTAGAGGGCAGAATCCCACTCATCCACGTCGACATCGTTCACGGCTTCTCTTTACCACAGCCGCCTGAATCTAGAAGGCACAAAATATGCGTTTGTTGAATTTCAAGTGCTTTATTTAGAAGAACGCCTTTGATGTGTTGCCCCTTTTCATGCCTATGTGGTAAAAATGCAAATGATTAGGAAGTCCCATAGACATGTGGACGTGTCTATTGAGGTGCTGTGCATTCTTGGATATGTAACTTTATTGGGGCCAGACTACAGGAAGAACTTTACACCAGGCACCGGTGGAGAGTCAAAAGAAATAGAACAAAATGGACTCCATTCTAAAGCTGTTTCAGTTTAGCCCAGCTGGTGTGGCTCAGTGGTTGAGCATTGACCCAAGGGGTCGCCAATTTGATTTTCGGTCAGGGCACATGCCCAGGTTGTGTGCCTGATCCCCAGTGAGGGGCATGCAGGAGGCGGCCAGTCGATGTTCTCTCTCATCAATGTTTCTATCTCTCTCTCTAAAATCAATAAAGAAAAAAAAGTTTAAAGATGTTTCAATTTAAACTGAAGAGCCTGCCAGATATCACAAAGGCTGGCAAAGAAATATGTAAATGAATTTAGCAGAAGTTGTCATATGTAAGGGTTTTAGCAAAAGTTCAAATGCAAGGCAGACTGTGCTCCATGTGGCCATGTAGGCACTGTGTCCTGGAGACAGGGTGGGAGGGGCGGGCACCGTGGCTAGCACCTGGGTTTGAATGCTAGGCCTGCCTCTTACTAGCTGGGTGACTGAGGACAAGTCACCTGACCTTTCTGAGCCTCGGTGTTCTCATCTCTAAAATGTGCATAGTAATAGCACCTACCTCATAGGGTTGTTATGAGGGTTAGTGGCATGGCGATGTAATGTATTTGCCTAATGCCTGGCCCTCAGGGGCTCAATATAAGGTGGCCTTTATTGTTAAATCATATAACCATCAATAAATAAAACAGAGGGACACCGTGTTATTCAAAGTTCAATATAAATGCCACCCTGGTTGAGCCCTTCTTGATCTTAGCAAGACCAGAATCCATTGTTAGTAGTTTTAAAGTATATAAAGTTCACTTCTGGTGACCTAAATAGGGGCCTTCCAGTCATATGGAGCAACCTGACTCATGGGACATGAGTTGCAGATGCCACCGTCGAGGGTCCTACTAGGGAAGAAGACTGAGGTCAAAGAGCATCTGTGGCTCCAAGGCCCATGGCTGTTTGTGTATTGCAGAGTGTCGTGTGTGTCCGTGCGCTCTGGAATGCAGGGCCTTTGCTCTGAGAACTGCAGGCCTCCAGACAATGGAAGTGATGGTTCTGGCACTGCTCAGACCACCATCTGGACCCTCTGAGAGTCCATCCTGGGTGTCACATGTTCCAGTGGACATCGACGAATTAGGAGACAGCCCGAAGCAGGTGGATCAGGTGGCAAAAGAGTGGGAACAGTTTCTTCCATGAAAGAGCTGAAACAGGTGGGGTCCTTTGACCAGAAAAATGGAGACATGCTGGCTGTCTTCCTATATGTTTCATGTGCAAGAGAGAGAAACATGTTCTGTGTTGCTCTCGGGAGCAGAGCTGGGTAGCAGAGTGGCTACGGGCTTAGACCATGGGGTCAGAGAGAGCTGAGTGGGTACAATGGGAAGGAGAAGGGTTCCTTGGTGAGATTTCTTCTCTTTTTCTTCTTCTTATTATTGTTGTTAATCCTCACCTGAGGATATTCCTCCATTGAGTTTTAGATAGAGAGGAAGAGAAGGAGGAGAGAGAGCAAGAGAGAGAGAAAAACATTGATGTGAGCGAGACACATCGATTGGCTGCCTCCCGAATGACCCCAACTGGGGCCAGAGATTGAACCTGCAACCCAGGTATGTGCCCTTGACTGGGAATCGAACCCACAACCCTTCGGTCCACGGGCTGACTCTCTAACTACTGAGCCAAACCGGCCCGGGCTCTTCTCTCTTTTTTTTAATGGCACTTCCAATCTTCTCTCCCTCTTGTAACTTCGCCTGCCTCTCTCTAGCGTTGGATGGAGTTAAGCAGTATGGAGGAGAGGCACAGCTCTCTGGAAAGTTCTTACTTGACTTGAACCCTTGTGGGCAGGTGTTGCCTTCTCCTGGCCCACCCAGTGTGTAGTCCAGCTCCTCTCCAGAGGGTAGCCATGGGTTCTTCAGACAGTGCCCCCCAATCACCGGGCAGTCTCGCCTGCCAGAACAGGCCTGCGATTTTAACAGGCTTCATCCTGGCACAGGCAAGTGGGTGAGAGAGAGAGCATTTCTCTTAGCTCCCTGTTTGTGCTGCAGGGGGTGGGTGGTAAATGTGTGATGAGTGTGCCCACACACCCGGGAGAGCAAGTGGGTATGAATACCTCGGTCGCAAGACCAGGGACTGGCCCAGAACCACAGAAGTGGCTGTTGTGGGCATGGTTTGGTGGAGGGAGAAGCTGCACATTTCAGTAGAGGCCATCTAAAGTCAGCCCTGGCTGTGCCAGGGAACATGGGCCAGGATCGAAGGGATTACAAGGTCTGCGCGGAGACATTCTGGAGAGTCCTGAAAAGAATGCTGGAGATTTGCATTCCGGTGCCTTTTCCAGTATGATGTGATGACGGACGCCCACCTTGTGCCATCGCGGCTCTGAAAACATGACAGGCCGTTTGCTTCTCGATTGTGCATTGGATGTTTGGAAAGCGTGGTGCTTTAATATTTCGAATTTCTCTGCTGTTTAATGCCTCCTCAGAAATCCCAGATTTCCATATTTTCTTAACAAGCTGGCTCCTTCCCTCCCCTTGGATACCCCCCACCTTATTTACAGTTTCAGAAGCAGTTTTTAAAAGAGCAGCTTGTTGGAACATAAATACGAAACAACACCCAACGTTTCTCCCTTCTGTTTGAGCCCCCCCCCCCCCCCCCAGTTTACTCACCAGCCTGGCTGCTGTTTACAGTGTGTTACGAAGGTGTTAACTAATGATCTTTCCCTTGGCTCTTTGAATTACGAGGAATCACATTACTTAATCTCTCGAAGCGTCAGTTGCTTTCTAGGAAAAGTGGAGATTAAAATCTTCACTTCTGGAGTTGTCAGAATTCAACGAGATGACGTACGGAAAGGGCCTGGCATGTTAAAACAGGTGTCCAGTAGTGCCGGTCCCCAGGTCACAAAGACGGCAGCAGGAGGCTGCGCCAGGCAGAGGCACACACTGGGGCTCTCGTCCGCTCTGCTGCCACACACCACACTCCCCCAAATCACCGCCGTTCTGCAGAATCGCACAGTGACAGCCAGACTTTACTGGGCAAAGAAGCCAGGGACACAACACTCCACGCTGTCAGTGGCACATTAAAAACAAAGGACTAAAAATGGTAGCCGAGCTTTGCACATGTTAAATGGCTAAGAGGTACACACATACAATAACTAGGACACTTCATGTTGGAAAAGACCTCACGTTTGCTTTTGGAAGTGGACTTGAGTTATTGTGAAGTGGTGGGACGTGGGCTGGTCATCTGGGCAGATGTGACTCCTAACACATGCGGTGAACTCCAGGTAGCCTGGCAGATGCCTGAGGTGTGAGCGTGTGAATTTTGCATATTCCTGTGGGGCTCAGTTCAGCTAATCGAGGTTTTCTGCATTCTCCTCCTCTTTCTCACAGAAGAAACCAAGCATAAGCAAACACAAAGTTTGCTACATGCTCAGACCATTCCCTAACATGTTACTCGCTTTGGAACTAACGCACTGTTACTTTCAGAACAAGCATTATCGCAGAACTGACTGTACTTAGCTGATGTTGTTGAATGAATGAATGGATGAATGAACAGGGGACGGTCTAGGATGGAATAGCATTGTGCTATGTTATGGAAAGTACATCCGTAGCCTTTGGAATGGATTTTAAAAACCATAGTCTTTTGGATTTTCAAAGTACTACACAGCTGCCCTGGCCAGGTAGCTCAGTTGGTTAGAGCTTGTCCCAATCGGCCAAGGTTGCAGGTTTGATCTCTGGTCAGGGCTCATACAAGAAGCAACCAATGAATGCATAAAAAAGTGGAACAACAGTTGATCTCTGTCTCTCTCTCTCCCCCTCCCTCCCTCTTTCCCTCCCTACTTTCAAGTCAATAAACATTTTTAAATAAAAAATAAAAGTACTACACGGCTGTCATAGAGCTCTGGCTATCTCTTCACGCAGTGGCTTTTGGTCTGTGCCTGGAAGAGCTCCCTGGGCAGAGGGCGGGGAGCTGCAGGTCCCCTGCCCTCCTCCACTCCCAGCAGACCACAGGTTGGCTCTGCTGTCCTTTTTGTTTTTGTTTGAAGGAAGTGTTCTGCTGCTCATTTACAAGTCTGCCAACCACCACCAGGGAATCAGTTGACCAAATTTGGTTTTACAAACTACTTCTCAAGAAGGTATCTTCTTTTTGAAGAAAGAAAAAATCCTCAGTTGGTACTACTGGGCAACGAATACTCCAGAATTAGTAGAATTTGACCGAGAAATTACTCCAGTGAGGCTTCAAATGACCGTGTTGCCTCTACACCACTGGGCAGATGGTGCGTGGAGCTTCCGGGGAAGCCCGTTCCAGGCGGGGCAGTGCCAGAGGAAACTGATGGGCACCGAGTGAATCGAGTGCGTTACGGTGTTCCTGTCTCTTCACAAAGCCAACAGCCATTCCGCAACTGTGTGATTGTCTTTCTTTTTTCAGAGAGCTGGATTGAAAGATGTCTCAACGAAAGCGAAAACAAACGTTATTCCAGCCACACATCTCTGGGGAATGTTTCTAATGATGAAAGTAAGTGCTTGAAACTCGGTTTTTCCTGGACGGGGCCAGTGTCCTGGCGGGAGGAATAGCTTCTCTGCAGTGCTGGGCTGGGCCGCGCCCCCTGGAGCCGGAGACCCACGGGCGTTCGGGACGTGCCGGGCCCTCCTGGTAACGTCCTGAAACAGGGCATGCAGCTCGGGTGGGTGTGGACACATTCATGTGGTCTGAGACCCCAGAGCCCCTGTGACAGCGATGCCCCGCCGCGGCAGATGTGGCCCTGAAGGGGGAAGGCCATCTCTGCGTCACTGTGGATGTGGGTTTTAGGTAGTGTGTCACGGGACTGTTGTTTCAGAGCCGCGAAGGTCCTTGCTTTGGAAAGTAACAATTCCTCCTGGGTCTTGGACTAGAGAATCAGAGTAAATGGAAGGATATGGACGGCTGTGTTTACTCCTTCCCCTGGGTCAGGTCAGACTGGGGCTTCTGCGTGCCTTATATTAAGAGCAGAAGACTGCTGCCCTGGCCGGGCAGCTCACTTGGAGCACCGTCCAGTGCACCAGAAGGTCGCAGGTTCAATGCCCGGTCAGCGCACATCCTTAGGCTGCAGGTTTGATCCCCTGTGGGGTGGGTACGAGAGGCAACCTACAGTATTTCTCTCTCTCTCTCTCTCTCCCTCTCTCCCCCTCCCTTTCCCTCTTTCTCTCCCTCTCTTTTCCTCTCCCTTCCTCTCTCCAAAAATCAATAAACAAACCCTTGGGTGAGGATTGAAAAAAAAGAGCAGGAGACTACTCCGTTGGATTTGTATTTGCCCCTTAAGAACTACAAAGGGGGGAAGCTTATAAATGTAATTTTCACCAGGGACAGAGTGTCTTTCTCCCTTGCTTGGTCAAGTGCATCTCCTGAGTTCAATTTCCTCAGAGCGTGGGCCACACGCCCCCATTCCACAATCCCCAAGGAGGTTTGTTAGACATGCTGAGCAGCTGCTTTCTGACATCCCTGCCATCATAGTCACTCTGTCATCACTATTGTGTGTCATTTTGTAAAACTGAGATAAATTGAACATAAAGTACATAAAACTGTTGTGAATAGTTTGATGGGTAGCTTTTTACATTTTGTATCCATCTGTGTAACCACCACTCAGAAAAGAGGAAGGATATTTCTAGCTCCTCGGGAGGCTCCCTCATGTCTCATCCCTGTCAGTAACTGCTGTCCTGATTTTTATCGACATAGTTTGATTTTGCCTGCTTTTGAAACATCATATAAATTGGTTCATAGACTCTGTAGTCTTTTGTGTGTAGCTTTTTTCAAGCAATATAGTATCTGTGATATTCACCCATGCTGTGGTATGTAGGGGTAGTTCTTTCTTTTTTCATTGCTGTATAGTGTTTCACTGTATGCATATTCCACAATTCACATATCCATTTAAATGTTGATGGATATTTAAATTGTTTCAAGTTTTTGACTGTTTCTTAAGTATCTCTGAACATTCTTCTTTAAATTGTATTTTATTGTGGTCAAATATATATAACAAAATCTACCATTTTAACCATTTGAAGTATGTAGTGCATTGGCATTAAGTACATTCACTTTGTTGTGCAACCATCCACACCATCTACGTATAGAACTTTTCTCATCTTTCCAAACTGAAACTCTGTACCCATTAAATAATAACTCCCCACTCCCTTTCTTCCCTGTCTCTGGCATTCTGGAAAGTGCAGCTACTATTGCACTTTCTGTCTCTATGCATTTGACTACTCTAAGTATCTCATAAAAGTGGATTCACACAGTATTTGTCCTTGGGTGACTGGCTTTTTACTTAGTGTAATATCTTCAAGGTTCATCCATGTTGTAGCAGGGTCAGAATTTCCTTCCTTTTTAAGGCTGAATGACATTCCATTGTGTGTATCTACCACATTTTGTTTATTCATTCATCCATTGATAGGCATTTGGGTTGTTTCCACCTTCTGGCTATTGTGAATAATGCTTCTATGAATGTGGGTGTTCAAATATCTGTTCAAGTCCTTGCTTTCAGTTATTGAGTATATACCCAGAAGTAGAATTGTTGGATCATATGGAATTCTGTGTTTAATATCTCAAGCAACTGCTATACTATTCTCCACAGCAGCCGCACCATTTTACATTTCCACCAGAAATGCACAAGAATTCCAATGTCTCCAACCTCCTTCCCAATACTTTTTTTTTATAATAGCTATCCTTATGAGTATAAAGTGATATCTCATGATTTTGATTTGTGTTTCCCTAATGATTAGTGATATTGAGCCTCCTTCCATTGATCATTTATAGATCTTCTTTGGGGAAAAAAATGTCTATTCAAGACTTTTTTCTCATGTTTTTATAAACAAATTGTTTACTTTTTGTTGTTGATGATTTGTAGGAGTTCTTTGTATATTCTACATATTAACCCCTTATCAGATATATATGATTTCCAAGTATTTTCTTTCATACCATGGGCTGCCTTTCACTCTGTTACTGTGCCTTCGATGCACAGCCGTTTTTAACCTAGATGCAGTCCAGTTCGTTCTTCTTTTGTTGCCTGTGTTTTTGGTGTCGTGTCCAAGAAATCCTTGCTAAATCCAGTATTGTGAAACCTTCCTCTGTGTTTTCTTCCAAGGGTTTTATAGGTTTATCTCTTATGTTTAAGTCTTTATTTTGAGTTAATTTCTGTATGTGGTGTAAAGTAAGGGTTCAAATTCATTCCTTTGCATGTGGACGTCCACTTTTCCCAACACCATTTGTTGAAAAGACTGCTCTTTCCCTACTGAGTGGTCTTGACACCCTTGTCAAAAATAATTTAATCACAGATGCAAGGGTTTGTTTCTGGGCTCTCTGTGCTATTCTGTTGGTCTATATTTCTGTCTTTATGCCAGTACCAAACTACTTTGATTACTATGGCCTTTGTATTAAGTTTGATATCAAGAAATATGAGACCTCCAACATTGTTATTCTTTTCCAAGATTGTTTTGGCTCTTCAGGGTACCTTGAGATTCCATATGAATTTTAGGATGGATTTTTCTATTTCTCAAAAATTCTATTGGGATTTTGATAGGAGTTGCATTGAATCTGTAGATTACTTTGCATAGTATTGACATCTTCAAAATACTAAGTTTTCCGGTCCATGAACATAGGATGTCTTTCCATTTATTAGTGTCTTCTTTTATCTCTTTCAGAAATATTTTATAGTTTTTCGTGTACAAGTCTTTTGCTTCTGTGGTTAAGGTTATTCCTAAGTATTTTATTCTTTCTGATGCTATTGTAAATAGAATTGTTTTTCTTAATTCCTTTTTGGATCGTCATTGTTAGTATACAGAAATGCAGCAGATTTTCATGTGTTGACTTGTATCCTGCAACTTTGTTGAATTTGTTTATTAGCTCTGACAGGGTTTCTGTGTGTGTATGAGTAATCTTGTCTAATTGCTCTGACTAGGCCTCCTAGTGCTATGTTGAATAGAAGTGGTAAAAGTGAACATCCTTGTCTTGTTCCTGATCTTCGAAGAAAAGCTTTCAGTCTTTCATCACTGGGTATGATGTTTGCTGTGGGTTGTTCGTAAAGGCTTTTATTATGTTGAAGTAGTTTTCTTCTTTTCCTATTTTGTTGAGTGTTGTTATCATGAAAGAATTTTGTCAAATGCTTTCTCTGCATCAATTGAAAAGATTATGTGGATAGTCTGTTAATATGGTGTATTGCATTCATGGATCTTTGTATGTTAAACTATCCTTTCATTCAGGGAATAAAAACATCCCACCTTGTCATGGTGCATAATCCGTTTAGCACACTGTAGAATTTTGTTTGCTGGCATTTCATTGAGAATTTTTGCATCAATATTCATAAGGGATATTGATCTGTAGTTTTCTTTCTTTTAGCGTCTTTGTCTGGCTTTGGTATCAGGGTAGTGCTGGCCTCGTAGAATGAGTTTAGAAGTGTTCCTGCCTCTTCCACTTTTTGGAAGAGTTTGAGAAGGATTAGTGCTCTGAACGTTCTAGTGGATATCCTCTTTTGTGAACTACCTGTTCAGGTCTTTTGCCTGTCAGTTTTTTAAAAATATTAAGTTTATTGGGGTAACATTGGTTAATAACATTATATAGGTTTCAAGTGTACACTTCTATAATATATCATGTGTATATTACATTGTGTTAACCACCCAAAGTCTAGTCTTCCTCTGTTTTTAAAAATTGTGCTATTTGCCTGGCTGGTGTGGCTCAGTGGATTAGGCATCTTCCCATGGACGGAGAGGTCCCGGTTTGATTCCCAGTCAGGGCACATGCCCGGGTTGCAGGCTTAACCACCAGTAGGGGGCGTGCAGGAGGCAGCTAATCAATGTTTCTCTCTCACATTGATGTTTCTATCTCTCCCTTCCTCTCTCTCAAAAAATCAATAAAAACATATTTTTTAAAAAAATTGAGCTGTTTTTTCCTTAATGATCTGTAAGAGTTGTTTTTATATGCTGAATAGGAGATGTTTATCAGACAATAGAATTGCAAACATCTCTTAGTTTGTGGTCTGCCTTTTCATTTTCTTAGTGGTATCTTCAGATAGGCAGGAATTCTTAATTCTAATAAAATCTAGTTTATCAGTGTTTTTCTTTTATAGTTAGTGCTTTTGGTGTCCTATTAATAAATCTTTATCTCCATCAAGGTCATAAAGATATTTTTCATGTGATTATCTAAAAGTTTTATTATTTTACATTTTACTCTTATATCAGCAGTGTGTCTGGAGTTTTTGAATATGGTGTGAAGGAGGAGTCATAGTTCTCTTTTATTTTTAATATTTGGCTGATAGAGCACCTTTCGTTGAAAAGAACTCCTTTACCCACTGGTCAGAAATCAGAAGATCATATACACGTGAAGCTATGTTCTGAACTTGATTCTGAATTATTTCTGTGTCTCTGGTATTGGGTCAATACCAGTCTTTATCACTTTACTTTCATAATAAGTTGTGATATCTGGTAGCGTAAAACCTCTCCTTCAAGATTGTTTTGGTTAATTTAAGGTCTTAGCATTTCCATACAGATTTTAGAATCAGCTTGTCAGTTTTCACATGCACAAAAACCTGCTAGGATTTTCATTGGGATTACACTGAATCTGCAACGAATCTGGGAAGAACTGACATCTTACCGGCGTCAAATTTCCACTGTCTGTCTGTGACATTAGACCTCCGTGTATTGAATGGCCTTCCGTTTCTCCCAGCAGTGGTTTGTAGGTTTCGGTGTGGAGGCTTACACAGCTTCCATTAGCTTTATTCCTGGGTAATTGCTGTGTTTCAGTACCATTGTAAGGATTATTTTAAACGTTTTAGAAATTGTTGGTAGCATATGAAAATGCTACTGATTTTTTAGATAACTATTTTGTGCCCAGCCACTTTGCTAAATTTGCTTATTACGGATGAGTTTGCTTTTTTAAAAATTTTCTATGAACGTAACCATGTCACCTGAGAATGATGACAGTTGTCCATCTTCTCTCATAGTCTTTATCTTTTTCTTTCCTGAGCCTCAGTGCACCGGCTCGGACCGCTCATGCAGCGTTGTGTTGAAGTGAGGAGACATCCTTGTCCAGGTCCCGCCCTAAGTGGGGAGCATTCAACGTTTCACCATCGAGTGTGATGTCTGTTGTGCATTTTTTGTAGATACTCATGATCAAATCCCTGGTTTGCTGAGAATAAACTGCACTTGGTCAGAAGTATTTAAAAAAAAATCTATTTCTAGGGTGGATGGGCTATTATTTTGGTAAGAATGTTGGCGTCTGTGTTCATGAGACTTGACTGACTTACGATTTCTCCTTTCTCACAATGTCCTTCTCAGGGGTTGGTGTCGCTGTTACACAGGCCTCATAAAAAAGAGGTGGGAATTCTGCTTTTTCATTTCTTCTGAAGAGTGTGTATACTGTTGGCATCATTTACTTCTTAATTACGAGGAAGATTCCAACACTGAAGTCCTCTAGGTCTGGAGTTTTCTTTGAGGAAAAGTGTTAAATGAATAGATTCCAGTTTAAAAATAGTAATAGGATTATTCATATTTTTCTATTTCTTGTTCTATTACTTTTAACAAATTGTTATTTGTTTATTTATTTTATTTATTTAATCCTCACCCGAGGATATTTTTCCATTTATTTTCGGACAGAGTGGGAGGGAGAAATAGAGAGAGAGACAGAGACAGAGACAGAGACAGAGAGAGAGAGAGAGAGAGAGAGAGAGAGAGAAACATTGATGTGAGAGAAACACATCCATTCATTGCCTCCCACACGATCCCAACCAGGGCCAGGGATAAACCACAACCGAGTTACGTGCCCTTAGCCAGAATCGAACCCGTGACTCTTTTGTCTGCTGGCCAGCACTCTGACCCCTGAGCCAAACTGGCCAGGGAACAAATTGTTATTTTTCAGAAATTCATTTCATCTAAATTTTCAAATTTATTTACATGACATTGTTTAAACTTTCCTCGTATTACTTCTGGCCATGTTTTTAGCATCTATAGTGATGTTCCCCTTTCATTTCTGGTAGTAGCAAGCTATGTTTTCTCTGTTTTTCTTGCTCAGTCTCGCCAGAATTTATCAATTTTGTTAGTCTTTTCAAAAGTCTAACTTTTGGCTTTGTTGTTTTCTCGTCTTTTTCTATTTTATTGATTTCTGCTCTTATCTTTATTGTTTCCTTCCTTCTTCTTTCTTTGAGTTTAATTTTTGTCTTTTTCTAGCTTTCTAGATATACACTTACATCATTGACTTGCAACCTTTTCTAAGAAAGGAATTTAAAGTTATGGATTTTCCTCTAAGCACTGGTAACTGTATCCCATAATCTAATGTCACATTTTCATTATCATTCAAACACATTTTCTAATTTCTACTGTGATTTCTTCTATTGCTCCTGTTTTAGTTTTTAAAGAAATCTGTTACTTATTTTGCAAATGTTTGTTATTTCCAAGCTATCTTTCTGTGATTGGTGTCTATTGTACTTCCACTCTGGCCAGAGAACGTACTCTGTGTGATCCCGGCATTCGGAATGGCTGAGACTGGCCAAGCAGGTAACAGTGCTTTCCCAAGGTGATTCGAGAGAGGTCAGAGTCCCACCTGCTGTAAAAGGTTCCTTCCACCGGCTTGAGTGAGAGCTGGACATGAGCATCAGGGAGTCCTGGTTGAAAAGAAGTGGACAGGAGCATAATTTGTTTATTAGCCTCGTTTCCAGACCAGGAGATTTTTATACATCATCCTGGCCCACTGTCCTGTTGCACAGATGAGGAAACGGAGACTCAGAGAAGGGACGTTATTTGCTCAAAATCGTATTCATAGGTCGTGCTCCAATCAGAGCTGCTACCCAGGCCCTCTGATTTCTGTCAGTGCCCTTCCTGCTGTGGGCCTTTTAGCAGCCCAGTGACTCGGCTGGTTGACGAGAGCGACAGCGGGCACGAGGAAACGGGACATTCTGATGGAATACAGTTCGGAAGAAAGCCCTGGACCAGGGAGGTCAAGCTCTACATGCCTGAGGGGTGTGAGCCTGAACACGAGTGGGTGGGTTAGTTTCCCGAAGCCGGGCTCATAAATCCTCCTGTCCAACCTGAACAAATCGCATCTTCTCCCTGGCAGACGGCAGCAGGTTTTTATATGTCTGACAGCGTCGTCATCCACAGAGAGGAAGGCTGTGATGGGCGATAAAGCATCGTCAGGTCCATGACTGGCTGGAACACCGTGTCCAGAAAGGCAGGCTCAGCACTGCGGATTGAACAGACTGTGCAAGTCGAACAGAAGTTCCTGCCAGAGTTGGGCCCGAAAGGTTCCAACTCACTACACAGGACTCTGTGGAAAGGCCAAAGTGACGGAAGGAAGGGAGGAAGGAAGGAGCAGGGAGCCCAGCTAAAATGTATTCCCACCAGGCAGTGTGCGAAGCATCATCACAGCTACTGCTTCCTCTGATCCTCCGAGAGGGAGGTGATTTCCATCCCCATGTGACAGGTGGGGAAACAGAGTCAGAAGTTCTGGAACTTGGTGTCATAGCAGTCGAGGCAGAGGGAGGACTGGGACGTAGAGCTGTCTGGCGCTACCGCCGGCTCTCGTTCTACTACACAAACGGCCTCCTCTGCGGGTCGCTGCTCTCAGGACTCTTCAGTCCAGAAGGGAGGTTAAGGGCCACACTTGAAGAGTCATAGTGCGAGGCCATAGTGATCAATTCCATGTGAATGATGTTCTACCAGCCCACAGCACGTGCGTTCCTGGACCCCAGCACAGCCTCACTGGAAGCTTGTGAGAAATGCAGGTTCTCAGGCCCACCCCAGACCCACCGAAACACGCTATGCGTTTGAACAAGACCCCCAGGTGATGAGAATGCCTGCTGAAGTTTGGGAGAGGTCACAAGGTGGGAAGGTGACTGGAGAAGGCACCTTGAAGGAGGTGGCATTGGCGCTGGGCCTGAAGGACCCACGTGGCTCCTTTAAGTGCCAACGGTAAAGGGCTGGGAGGCAGAAAGCCACCAGGCGGGTTTTGAGTGGAGTTTCCCAGATGGGCTTGAGCAGCGAGGTTGACGGATCATGAGACACAGGGCTGGGAAGGGAAGTTTGGGCCTTATTGTTGAGGGACTTGAATTCCAAGCAAGGGGTTTGGAATTGATAGCTAAGGTGCCACCAAAGGAACCGCGTAGAGGAGCGACAGCCTGAGTGGCATTTTCAGAAGGTTAATCTCTGCGAGTGGCTTAGAGCCAGGAGGACACCTCGGGGCCCTACCTGGTCTGGGAGGTGATGGGGCTCTGACCCAGGGCAGTGTTAGTGCGACGGAGAGAATTGGAGAGGCTGGGGTGATAGATGGCTCCGAAGAGCAGGAACCCGGTGGGATGCCTTGGGATTCCTATTGCCTTTTTGGGAACTAGAACAAGTCAAATGTAACCCAGATGTGCCCAAGTCCTCCAGCCTCAGGTCACTGTTTGCTCGTAGAATTTGATTTTCATATCCTGTATTCTGTGTCCTGGGTGGGAGCCCAGGGTCTCCCCTTTGTCTCTCAGAGTTATCAGCCTCTGTGTGTGGGGTGGATGTGTGGGGGAGGGGGTTCTGTTTCTCCAGAGACAGTCCACACTCCGTCCTGTTCCCTCCACGCTTTGACACTCCCTAACAACGGCCATTGTCCTCCTGTCCTGCCTGCCTCGTTCGGAAGGTGGCCTCTTTCTTTGCCCTCCCCAGCCCTCCACTGGCTCCTGGCTGTCACCAGTGGGTGGCGGTGGAAGATATTTGTAGCACAGGGAAGGGAAGAGTTGGAATTCAATGGCATAATAGCACAGACCTGGGGCCACAGTGCGTCACCACTTAATGTGACTCATCGTTATCATAGTAAAATCTCGTCGCAGTTCAGGCCTATGTATGTGAATATTCACTCCACTCAGCTCACCCAGTTACTATCCAATCTGAGGTCTTATAACTTCATAAGAGAGGGTTCCAGAGAAGAGGAAATGTAGTTACACTGTTTCACATTCCCATCGCACTCTGGACAGCCCCCGGCCCCCGCCAACAGCAGAGAGGCGTGCCCAGGGCTCCGGGAGCAGGGACAGTGACTTGGAGTGGGAAGGGGGTGCCACAGAGTCGCCCACGATGGCTCTCCAGACTGGACTGCTGTCGTGGGTGAGTGTGCGGTTTCAGTCCTGGCTGGGGACTGGGGTGCAAGGCTGCTGCTGGTTGGGGGGCCCAGTGCTCAGCTATGATTTAAGGCAACCCCAGCCCCCGCCCCTTCCTCAGCTGGCACGGCTGCCCTTTCTGTCCCCCTGAGTGTCTCTCTGTCCTCTCCTCTTGTGGAGAATTGGGGAGTCCCTCCTCTGTGCTTGGAGCCCACTGCCAGGGCCCCTCTGCACCCCACAAGTCCCTCCATGGCCATAACTCCCTGAAGGGAGGGGGCATGTCTGACTGATCTCCCCAGCGCTTACGGTAGGGCCTAGTGCATGGTAGGTGCGAGGAGGTGGATACCAGGAAAGCAAACCCACCAAAGCCCCGCCCAATCCCGATCACAAGTATTTGTCATTTGCCTTCAGTTGCCTTCAGTTTTTGGCACTTAACCATTTGAATAGATTTTTCCTTCAGATGTTCCCAAGTGGGTCTTTTAGTTTGTTCTTTTTTTTTTTTTAATCCTCACCTGTTTATCTTCAGATGGGGGCGGGGAGAGAGAGAGAGGAAGAGAGAGAGAGAGAAACATCAAGTGGTTGCCACCCACACCGGGGACAAACTGCAACCGAGGCACATGCCCTTAGCGGGAACCAAACCCAGGGCTCTGTGGTCCACTGGCCGACGCTCTAACCACTGAGCCAAACCGACCAGGGCTAATGACGAGTGTTTTTGAGCAGCTAATACATTGATAGGGCTCAGAAATCAAATGCTTGGTGGGTCCTCAGTGAGCAGCCTTGGTCCCAGCCATCTCCCCACCTCCGCTCCCTGGTGGCGAGCACTGGCATTCATCTACTGTGATTCCTCCAGTATTTCCAGCGCTCATTCTTCGGGTATTTTATTTCTTTATGAAAAGACAAAGTCCCAATGCGTGTTTTTTTCTTACACAAAAAAGCAGTGCCCTGTGTGTGTTGTGACTTGCCGTTTTCACTTAAGAACAAACCCTGGAATATTCGCTGTTCGTAAGAACATGGCCGGGATCCTGGTCCTTTGCTGGGTTTCGATCTTTTTTCACAGCCGTGTAGTCTGCCACCGAGCGCGAATTGTCCTTCAGGTCACCAGGCGAACCCTGGGCTGTCTCCGAACCTTTGCTGTTACAGCCACGAGGAATAACCTGCGTCTGGCCGGTCCCTCTGTGTCTGGGTGTGGCTGCGGGGCTGCGGGGGAAGGGCACGGGGATTTCAGTGGGTTCTGCCACATGACCTCCATACAGGGAGACAGCATTCCGCACTCCCCGCAAGGCAGGAGGGCACAGTTTCCCATAACTTCACGCAGTGGTGTGGTCGGGTGAGCTGAGTGAATATTCACATACGCAGGCCTGAAATACAATGAGATTTTACTATGATAACGATGAGTCACGTTAAGTGGTGACGCACTGTGACCCCAGGCCAAAATTCGGAATTCAGTCAATCTGATAAGTGGGAAATAATATTTTAGTGTCATTTCCAGTCTCCTTGGTTGAGAGTGATCATCTTTCCCCATTTCAGGAACATTCGTATTTTTTCCATGAACTGTGTGGCATGTGTTTTGCCTGTTTTTTTTTGTTGTTGTTGTTTTTTGTTTTCTCTTGGTTCTTGGTCTTTTTCCTCTTAGTTTGCTGTGGTGGGGAGATGAGACTGTTGTCTGTGTGATGATTGCAGTTTCCCCAAGTAGGTTATTGTCTTGGTACTTAGGGCGTGTTTTCCCCCCAATAGAAGCCTTGGGTTTTTATGCTGTAAAATGTATCAGTATTTTCTTCTATGGCAGTGGTCCTCAACCTTCCTAATGCCGCGACCCCTTAATACAGTCCCTCATGTTGTATGTGGGCGTATCTGCATGTGGGCGGACCTGCCTGGAGACGGATAGAGGAGCGGCGTCTCGGTTCCTAAGACCATCGGAAACATGTGTTAGGCGACCCCTGTGAAAGGGTCATTCGACCCCCAAAGGGGTCGCAGCCCACAGATTGAGAACCGCTGTTCTGTGGCTTTGGGTTTGGCCTCAGAGTAAGAAAGGCCCTTCCTACTGCAAGGCTGTGAAGGAATTCCCCCAGAGGAGGAGAGGGAGCAGGTGCGCGGAGCTGCCAGCACCCAGTTTTGTCTGGGACAGAGCCCCGTTCCCACGGGGAGGGGTTTGCTGCCAGGGGCTGGTGCCCACTGCCAAAGGCCTGGGTCCAGGCACCCCGATCTCCAGCTGCGGCCCTTTGCAGGGGCTGGGAAGGAGGTAGATAAGGGGAAGTGAAATGTCTGGCAGCCCCGTGTTCGCAACAGGTGAGGTCTGTCCAGGTGCAGCCAGGTTCGTATAATGAAAGGAAATAGAATTAAAACTTTGAAGTGAAACTCGAGACTTGTGTAAACTTGAACCTTTTCTGGGATTTGAAAAGAAGTAATTAATTTAGAAACTTTCTCCCCCCAATATTAAACTCTGCCACCACCCTGGTTCTAGGCAGGAAATCGTCTGGAATAGGTTTCCAAACACGGTGAATCCAATCAGCAGAGAGGCAGAAAAGAAATGATTAGGCAGAGAATAGGTTTCCTAAGGTCTTCAGTCCAGTGCTCCAGGTTTGGAGAGGGAGTGAGGCTTACAAATGTTTGGGTTCAGGAAGGTTGGGATGTCAACTAGCCTGGGTCCCTCTCTGGACGCCTCCACTAACTGTGTGACCTCAGACAATCCACTTCACTTCTCTGACCCTCAGTTTCTTCCTCTGTAAAAGGGGTTGCTACGAATTATTAGGACTAACATTGATTAAGCACTAAGTATACATCAAGCACCGTATTTGATGTATCACATGCATTCAATCATTCACTGTCCCGGGCAGCTGTGAAAATTAGATGCGATGACGTGGAGAGCTTTGTACCGTGTCTGGAGCAAGACAAGGCCTCCGTAAATGTGCCCGGTGGTTTTGTTGTTTCCTGTGCTTAGTGAGATGAGATGGATGGGCTCAGCATTTAACTGTGGTATTATCTCAGCCATTCCATGAATACTTTGTGAGCCCCTACCCTGTGTGGGTGCTGGAGACTCAATGGGGAGCTCGGTCTGTGCCCTACAGAGCTTACAAACAAGCAAGGACGACGCAGAATACTGTGATCAGCGAGCGACCACACCCTGCGATAAGGACTCTGTTAGGGACCAGCCAGGGTGCTGTGGGGGCAAAGGGGAGGAGCGAAGAACCCTGTCCCAGAAACTGGGCTGGCCACATGCAGCCCTGTGCGGGACGGGGATCCAGGCACACTGTCCCCCAGGGGAGTGACAACTCATCCTAGTGAACACTTAGATAGCGTGTACCTTGTGCCAGGAGGGGTTCCGTTAACCCTCACAGTGTGTGCTTGCTGCTGTTATTACCCCTAACTTACGGATAAGGAAACGAAGACACCAAAAGGTTGTTCAAGGTCACGCAGCCAGCAAGTGGTGGAGCCAGGGTCTGAGCCTGGAAATTTGGCCCCAGAGTTTATTTTGGGAGGTGGATCCAGAGAGGGGAGCAGAGTTGCCCACCACTGGGAGTCGCAGGGAGATCCCCCGGGGTGTGTGAGGAACCGTAAGGCGAAGTGGGAGCAGAACAGAGCTGCGAGGAGACCAGGCCTGGGCAGCGTCCGGGGGGAGGTGTCTAAGTGGGCTGCTGCTCTCCGGCTTGGGTGGGCGTGGAGGGCGGATGGTCCCATGTGTACTGTGAATGGCGCCAGGAATCTGGCCTGACCTTCTGTCTTTAGGGATGAATCTTGTTTGGTTTGAGGCGTTGCTGCCTGTTAAAATGGAAAGGCGTTTGGCGGGACCGATTCCTAACGTCTCTATCAGCTGTGGCTCTCTCCATCTACCTAAAAGGTGTCCTCCTGTCCTCGTTGCCTAGATGGCTGTGACGCCTCCTTCGGATCCCGAGGCTGGGCTCACTTTCCACACTGGGTGCTGCCAGAGCACCCTTGTCCTGCCCTTCCCCGCTCCAGCCCACGACTTGCATTGTATTTGAGCTCAAGAGAGCAGAGACCATGTCTGTTTTTTCTCACGCTTTAGCCCCTGGCACAGGGCTGGAATGTAGTAGACACTCAGTAAATACTTGATGAGTGAGTGGCTGAGTAACCAACACTCAGGTGAATGAGGACGGAGAGCCATCAGACAGGAGGGCCAGGCCTGCGAGTGACACGCCCCATTTGAGGGAAAGAGGCGGGGCATTCAGACCCTGGGCACAGAGTCACTTGTGGTGTAGAAAGGGATGAAGGCATGTGTTTGATGGCTGAGCCGAGGGTCCCTGTGGGCGCTGGGGTGAACCAGTTCTTGTGTAGATGCTGTCAGCAGCCGTCACGTGCCGAGCGCCCGGGGAGTCCGGCCTCCGCTCCCAGGCTGCGTGGCCTCGTGTAGGTCCTCCAGCCTCGCCACAGCTCTGCTCCCGTGTGTACGACAGGGCTCTGGAAGGTCCCATGCTCTGCTGGGGGGAGCAGAGTGGGCCGGCACGTGCACAGCGATGCCAGTGCCCGGCTTCAATACTTGGCCAACAAATGCTATCGTTCCTGTTATAGTAGTCTTTTACAAATGTATCTAGTTTTTAACATATATTATTATATCTAGCCGTTGAGCCAAACCAGCCAGGGCGGGACTCAGCTTTCTTTTTTTTATTTTTTATTATCCTCACCCGAGGACATTTTTGCATTTATCTTCAGATAGAGGGGGAGAGAGAGAGCGAGGAAGAGAGAGAGAGAAACATCGATGTGAGAGAGACACACTGAGTGGCTGCCACCCACACGACCCTAACTGGGGCTGGGGACAAACTGCAACCGAGGTACGTGCCCCTAGCAGGAACCAAACCCGGGACTCTCTGGTCCGCAGGCTGATGCTCTAACCACTGAGCCAAACGGGCCAGAGCGGGACTCAGCTTTCTTGTCGCTTCTTCCAGGAAGCCTTCTCTCACAGGCCCTGCTTTTTTCGTGCAGCTTGGGTTGGCCGGCTCCCCTTTGCCTGCCCGAATCTCAGCATTTATCACTTCTTAGTGAATCTGGCCTCTCTCTCCACTGTTGGTCTTTCTCTTTCGCCAACCAGAATCAAGGACAAGCGTTTGATTTCTTTATCCCCAGTGTCTAGCTGGCACACATTAGGCATTCAGTGACTATTTATTGCATTAATTAATATGATCCTTACAATAGCCCTATAAAATGACCATTTTATAAATGAAGAGAAGTGAAGCCAAGAGTTGAGTGGTTTGCCCAGTCGTAGTCAGTAAGTTTTTGAATTGATTCTAGAACATGGGTCTTTGAAATCTAATCCAGGTTGGCTGAAATGCTGAAATTTAAAGAAACAGGGGTAAAAAAAACAACAACCCAGCCAGTTCTACGGGGAACAGAAATGTTCATCATGTTCCAGCATAAGTTAGACAGAGGTATATTTAGGTTGTTTATGTACTTTTTCTTGTTGTTTTTTTTTTTTAACTGATCAAGTTTTTCAATATAGACTTTTCTTTCTTTTCAATTTTTTGCTTTGTATAATTTCTAGGAGTTGGCCAAGTGGCTGGACATTTTAGATGCTCTCAATATTATTGCCAAATTGCTCACCAAAAACATTGTCTCCGCTAACACTACCTTCAGAAGAGTATGAGACTGTCAGTTTTACCATTTACCCAGCACGGGGGGTATCGTTATCTTATGTTTTTGTTCCTTCCAGAGATGTAAAGTTGCGCCTCATTATTTTCTTTCTATTTCCTTGAGAACAACTGAGATGGAGTATTGTTCTTTGTGTCTGTTTGTACATTCTTGTGAGACTCGTGTGTTCCTGCTCCTTATTGTACTGTTTTGTCGAAGACATTTGTGGAAGACAAACTTGACCTACTTAATTAAGTGCCAGTTGGAAGGCACTGGTGGGAGGGAAACAAAGATGCCTAAGATCCCTGCCTTCTTAAGTAGGATACTCGAGTCAGCGAGATAGATTATGTACAGAAAGAATGATCTGGGAGGCTGAACTGTTCAACTAAGACGCAAGTCATGGGTTGTGGAAGAACAGAGTTAGGGTCGATGATTCCTGACTTGGACTGTATCAGGGAAGGCTTCAGAGAGGCGGTGTCATGTATTCTGGGCTGGAAAGGAGGAGAATCATTTAGAAGGAACTCCAGGTTGACAGAGCAGTATAAACAGGCATCGAGCCCATGCTGTATTGGGACATTTTGTCTCTGAGAACATTTAGTGTGTTTGTGTCAGTGACGATGGTTTGGGTGGCAGGGAAGAGAATACCCAATCAAAAAGTTTTATTAACTAAGAAAAATGTCTTAGCTCACGAAACAAAGAGGTAGCTCTTTTTAGGGCTGGTTAATTAGAGACACAACACGACATTCAGGACCCACAGTTTTCCCTCTTTTCCTTTCAATTTTGACTATCCTCAGGCTGTTCTTTTCCCAGTCGAAAGTTTGCTGCCTCACTCCAGTTAGTGTATTCAAAGGCAGGCCAAGCCAGAATCCCTCCCTCCCTTCATTTTTTCCTTCCTCCCTTCCTCCCTCCCTCCATTCTCCCTCCCTCTCCCTCTCTCTTCCCTCCCTCTCTCCTCCTTCTTTCCTTTGTAAAACAACAGACATTCATTTTTTTCATCTTTGGAGCCAGAAGTTTAAAATGGGCCCCATTCCTTTTTATTAGGGAAAAAATCTCTTTCCCAGAAGCCCCCAGAGAGCTTCTCCTTAAGTCTGATAGGCCAACACCGTGTCACAGGCCCCGCCGAATCCATCAGTGGCCAGATGACATGGAGTTACCGTGATAGATTTAATCAACAGTCACCTCCCCAGGATTTGTGAGGGGCTCGCCCTCCCTGAACACATGGACCCCTCTAAATCGAGGTTCCGTTAATGTGGAAGCAGGTGAGTACTTACAGTTGTTGAATAAGCAACAACATCTGCCACAGTGTTTAAGAGCAGACATTTTAATCTGAATTATACCAATATTGATACATTTTTGTCAAGAAAATATGTTCTGCCCTGGCCAGTGTGGCTCAGTTGTTTGGGCATCGTCCCATCCGTGTACCAGTTCAATCCCCAGTCAAGGGCACCCGCGGGGTGGGGAGCAGCGGATGGATGCTGAGCTCTCACATCAATGTTTCTCTCTCTCCCTTCCTCTTTCTCTCTCTCTCAAAATTAATAAACTTATTTGAAAATTTTTCTGAACTCAACTTTATTAAGCCAATTTATTTTTAAATATCTTTGGTACAGCTTATTTCCTTTTCTTTCATTTTCACTTTTGTTTGACTTAAATTATTTTCATGGGTACAGATTCTTGTCCATATAACTTTTACACCACAGCTTTATTTCATTGATGACTTAACAAGTTCTTATTCAATTTTGTTGATTATATTTGTAGGTTTGGACATTGTTAGTTTTCTTTTGAGAATGTGACGTGTACAAGTCTTCTGGGGTCAAATTTTGTGGATCGGGAACTTTGATTTTACATTGACTGTTTCGATCAGAATCTCCGTTAGGAATTGGGTGAGACTTTAGGTACTTCTCAGTCCATCCATGATAAAGTTGTGAGCAGTTCTTCTTAGGTCTGCAAAGACTGACCTGTTGTTCAGACTGCTGGATTGCAGAGGTCAGCAAGCTTGGACCCCACAGGGCAGATCTGGCCTGCTGGCTGTTTGCATAGGGCTGTTTGCTAAGAATGGTTTTCATAGATGAATATTTGTCATCTATTTGAAGGTAGGGATTGTGAACTTTGAACCCCGATTAAGAAAAAATGTTACCCGCTTTCCCCCAAATAATTTTATTCTTCTCATCAACAGACTTGTATTACAAAAATTGTACTCAATTAGTTTTATTTTGAATTTTGCCAATACAAATTTTGTGGAATTTGTTTTCTCTTATTATATTAATATTGCATAATATTTTTAATTTTTGCCTCTTGGCCTCAAAACCCTGAAATAGTTACTGTCTGGCCCTTTACAGAGAAAGTGTGCCGACCCCCGCTCTGTGGTTTTGCTAACCTGATTCTTCTGCACACTCACACTCTCCCTCCCTTTCCCTAACTCTGTTCCGACGGAGTTATAAGGAGAAAATGGTGAGTGAGCTCAGTCTGTTCTAAGGGTTGAAATCATTGAATCAAACGTCCAGCTTCAGCTGGGAACATAGCAGGTGGGCTGGCTGAGCGCAGTCCTGTTGTTCAGTGATGAGGAGAGAGAGCTCTTTAAAAAAAAAAAAATGCTTTTATTGATTTTTTAGAGAGAGGAAGGGTGAGAGAGATAGAAACATCGATGTGAGAGAGAAACATCGATCGGCGGCCTCCTGCACGCCCCCTACTAGGGATCAAGCCTGCAACCCGGGCATGTGCCCTGACCGGGAATCAAACCAGGACCTCTCAGTCCATGGGAGGATGCTGACCCACTGTGCACACCGGCCAGGCAAGAGAGAGTTCTTCAACCTGTAGCATCCTGTGTTCAATGAAAATTAAAACTGGTCCGAGTTTTCTGTAAAAATCAGTTTCCCCCGTTTTTCTTGTTAAAAGTATAATAAGTCTGAAATGTTGAAAAAGTCCACATATCATTGCTTTCAAAGCATCCGCCTTTGAGGGAAACATAGTGTTTCGAGAGCTGAACGGCCTTTTACTCTTTCCTACTGAAGTTAGCTCCTTTTTCTTTCCTTTAACAGATGAGGAAAAAGAAAATAATAGAGCATCCAAGCCCCACTCCACTCCTGCTACTCTGCAATGGTAAGTCCATCTTTAGCAAGTTCTCTCTGTATGGGATGCTCGTATAACTGGATCTTCCCATGGATAGGAAGGCCCATCACTTGGCTATTTTGACATTGTCGTGATAACGTGACACCCAGTAGCCCACCTGCAATCAATTTGCAGGTGTGTGTAAAATACTCAACCTGGATCTAGCCTGGAGATTTGAATTTTCACATTTATTTTATTTGGGGGTAGGTTTTTTCCCTCATCATCAAAACACTAGCAAGGACCAAATTCCACATGGATGCTATTCATTGACTTTACTGGAATCCGTACTTGAGTTAATAATGTTGCAGCAGACTACATAGAAACATAGGTCTGCCCACCCTGTCAACCAGCCTTAATGAACTAACAATTACTTGCAACTGTACTGTAATTATTTTAACATTAATAAGAATTTACCAACTAGAGTGGTTTTCTCTTTAATATTTGGAGTTCCTGGACTTGATCTAATATTTAGTGATGTTGCACTCATGGTCAACATTTACAGGTAAATTCTCCTCTAAGAGCTTGACTCAGAAATGCTGTAGCTGTGAACGCCGGAGCATCTGTGCCTGAGAGTCACCCTTCAGAGGATCTTGTCAATTAAGGGCTATTACTCTCCCAGCAGTGCAGCCCAGGAAACTGGGAGGAATTACGGAGTGAAGGGGAGGGAAAGAGAAGAGGGGAGGAGAAGAGACTAAAATCTATTTGTGGCAGTCCCCATGTTAGGCACGTTGTATGTGTGCCTCTTTTCATTCTCACAATTCTAGGAAGCTGATTTTGCTACGCCCATTTTACAGATGAGGAAAATAAAGGCTAGACAGTTAAATCATTTGCCTGAATGTGCACATAGCCTTGAAGTGGCAGAGGCAGGAACCTGGCGGGGTCTCTTTAACTGCAAAGCCTATGCTTTGGAAGAAAGGCAGAGAAAAATCAGGAAGGATGGAGAAGAGAGAGCAGATCAGAAGGGAAAGCAGATGGGCTTTAATGAGCAAATCATATTAGATTCTCTAGTCTAATCCAGCCACAGGTGAGAGGAAAACCGCATTGGGAGAAAGCATTCAGGGACGTAACTCAATCTTCTCTACAAGAGTCTCAACCGTCGACTTGTTTTGCTACAAGGATAGCCAAGGTTGTTTCACGAGCTCCGTTCCCAGCCAAAATTTTGGCTGGTTTCCATCGATTGATCCCTATATCCCTTTTCTCATTGCATTTGCTGCTTTTTTGCCTTATTTAAAATTCTATTCTGCTTCCCTGGTCAAATCTGCCCTGCACACTTTCCCCGGAATTATGGCCGCGGAAATTCCCGTAATGCCAGGACAGCACATGAGGCATCAGTGTAAAGGACTTCGTGAGTGAGGATTTCTAGAAACGCGAGGAATTGACAGACACTCTCGCTTTAACAACTGGAACATGTACATTTAAGAATAAAAGATTTGGAAAGGACCATAAGAAAATCACCCTGTTTGCATCTGTTTGCCTGTGATTCTCTGGCATCCGCCTGGCCAACAGCGAGGGCTGCAGACAGTGCGGTCTCTGGAGTCAGAATGCCAGGAGTTAACGCACAGCCCTGCTGCTTTCCAGCTGTGGGACCTGGGGCAAGTCCCTTAACCTCTCTGTGCCTCAGTCTACTCGCCTGTGAAATGGGGGCAGCAGTGGTATCTGACTCACAGGGCAGCCATGAAGAGGAAATGAGTTAGCACAATCAAGTGTTTGAACAGCGTGTGGCGTAGAGCGGGTGCCCTGTGACTCTTAGCCACCACCGCCCCTCAGGCCCCTTCTTTCTGAGTCCCACAGGGTGTCCCGGGACAGGGCTTCTCTCCTTCCTGACATGTGCACAGTCAATTCTCTTTCTGCTGTACCTAATGCTATATAAAATATCTGTTTTTCTAAATACAGGGACACATAGATCATTCCAGAAGAAATGTCATACTCAATTCACAAAGTTAGGCAGCGGATTTTTTTTTTTTTTTTTTTTTTTAATGATAGATTGGCTTTCAAGGGCAAATCAGATTTGAAAATATATAAATTTTAGTCATTATTATCCAAAGGCATCAAGTTGTTCAGACATCAAATTGTCCTTTAATTCCCTTTATATTATACTTTTTAAGATAGAATTTCAGTCATTACCTAATTCAAGACGTGTTTACTGAGCACCTACTACTTCCTAGGCCTGTTGTAAGCTCTGGGAATGCAGTGGTGGATAAGATGGACCAAGAATAGGGGCTGGAGAGGCTTGAGTGAGCCCAGAGGGAATTCTGAAGCAGGGATGGCCCTTCAGAGACGACAGGGAATTGAGGCCATGGATCTGGTCCTTTATTCCCCGACCTTGCCCATCCCTGGCTGTAGGCTGCCCCCAAGGAGGGGATGCAACTTTGGGTGAGGCAGCTCCCTTCATGTTTCACTGAGAACAACTTCCCAGGTAGGATTCCGCCTCTGGAACCAACCTCCCAGCAGTGGGGAAGGAGGCTTCAGTCCTGAAGGGTAACCGGGCACACACCGCGGCATTTGCTTGTCTCTCCAGGTTGGCACAGGTTGAGCTTGGTGAAGGAACAACTTGAAGTCGGCCTGTGTGGGTGGAGCCCAGGGAGCCCGGAGGGGGAGCCAGGACGGGCACAGACGAGGCAGGAGAGGGAGGCAGGGAAGAGGGTCTGTAAACTAGAGGGAGGGAAAGCAGGCCATTTCTCTAAACTTAGGAACAGTCATGCTTAAAACTGTGGTGGAGGACACGTGACCTCCTATATAGTTTCACATGAGTACGTATTTTTAAGGTATAGTTTCCAGGTAAAAACTGTCTCAAAAGGAACGGGATGTACCCTCCATTTTATAAGGAAATGTGACATAATTTATGCTATGTCCCCTTTTCGCTCTGGCGGCCAGGGAGTTCAGAGCTCAATCTGATGCTTATGTACGTTTCCATCTCTTTCCTTTGTTTAAATTTCTTCTTCCTCTTTTTTTAACTTATAGCTTTTATTAAAAGGCAAGATACAAATACATTGAATTAGTACATTTTTTAAAATTTTAGTTACACAGGTAATACATTTCCTTATTTAAAAACAAAAACATTCCAGATAAGGCTAAATCTTTTCTTCATGTAATTCCTCGCTTCCTTCTCCAAAGCCTGTTCCTGGTGAGAAATACTCGTGCGTGTACAGACGTATGTATATGTGCTGCCCTTTGCCTGTGCAGTTACACGCACATGTGCTGATCAAAGTTTCTGAACTGTGATTTTTTAATTTAATATTTCTCCTTTTTAAAAAGAAGGCAGACATATAACACTGAAATACTGCTATACACTTGGCACGCTGTTTTGGTCCACACTCCCCCCCTGTGGACTGTCCCTGAGCTCTACCCGCACTAGCCCACGGGAACAGCCTCGCTGTGAGGCCTCTCAGGACCCCCGACGGCAGCAGAACTTATTCTACTGCTTCCCTCTTGCTGGACGTTTAGGTTGTGTCCAGATCTCATCTTCACTGTTACAAACAGGGCCCCAGAGAACGTCTTCAGGTGTCCCCTTGCACACCTGCTGAAGTGTGTCTCCCGGCTGGGGACCCAGAGGTGGAGGAGCTGGGTGCCAGCGAACGGTCATGGGATTGCACAGCCGCCCCCTCCGGTGGCTTCGCCTGCAGAATGAAGTGCTTTTGGCCCTGGCCGGTTTGGCTCAGCGGTTAGAGCGTCGGCCTGCGGTCCAGAGAGACCTGGGTTCGGTTCCCGCTAAGGGCATGTACCTCAGTTGCAGTTTGTCCCCGGCCCTGGTTGGGTTGTGTGGGAGGCAGCCACTCGATGTGTCCCTTTCACGTCGATGTTTCTCTCTCTCTCCCTCCCACTCTATCTGAACAAAAAATGGAAAAATGTCCTCGGGCGAGGATAAAAAAAAAAAAAAAAAAAGAAGTGCTTTTGTAAAAGTGGGAACCTAGTTCCACAGCATGGCCTCCCATGCTCGGAGGCATTCGTAGCCTTCGTGGTGTCTCCCCTCTCCGGTGGCTGTGCGCAGCCGGCGGGATGTTGAGGAAAGGACATCAGGCTCACCGCCAAGGTGGCTGCCACCTGCCCCATACTGCCTCGCTGTCCTGGGACACTGAGCTTGCTTTTGGAATTGGGTTGAGAGCTGCTCGCCTCCCGCTTCCCCCCACCTTGCTGCCAGGAGCCTCTTCCCATCTCCCTAGAGACCATCCCCGCTGTAAGAACAAATGACCAGCAGCCAGGCAGCCTGAAACACTCCAGGCCACGTGATCAGGAGGAGCTCCCAGCAGAAAACAGGCAAATGTTGTCCAATGCCTCCTGCCACACACTTTCCAGCATCCTGGGTCGCCAGGGTTAGTAAAGCCCAACCCGCTGGGGAGGGCGATCGCTGCTGGAATCCCGGCCGCACAATAACGCCTATTCACACGGGGCCTGGGGATGGGAAGCAGCCTGTTCCACCATCCCGGCCTCCTGGCTGCCCGCACAGGTCCCCGCCCCGCCCTCTCACACCGCCCTCGTCCCGTGTGGCTCCCAGCTCCTTGTGACTCTCCCAGTGGACCCATTTTCCCTTTCAGGAATTCTCAGAGGCAGGCAGGCCGGCCCTTCCCCAAAGGAAGAGGATACAAGAACAGATGGTCACTTTCTTGGGGGGCATTTTCCTTTCGTTTGAAAAAATAAAAATGAAGCCTTGAGTGGTTGATGGGCTTTCAATATTTCAAATTAATCTGAAACAACGTAAATTAGTGTTTCTCTTTAAAGTGTTCTTGGAGGCCAGAGATAGAGGATTGGGCTGGATAGTGCTCCAAAGAAGTACGTGGAAGTTTTAGAGCAGGGCAGGCTCCTGGACCAGACCCGGCGGCGGTGACCAGTACCTGACCTTTTACGCCCGTTTCCGCCTCGAGTCTGGATTCAGCGGTGACATAACATTATTTACTTTCAAAATGTGAGTTCCAGAAAGGGAAACTGAACGTTTTTAGCTCTGAAAGTCACCAGAGGTGCTAGACGATGCGAAGGTGTGAGTTGTCTTTAGAAGCCGCAGCTGCAGCACAGAAAGGATGATTAAGCAGGACAGTGACTGTCTCAGAGAATGAGATGCTGTGTTGGGCAGCTAGGTGCCTTTTTTTTTTTTTTTTAATCCTCACCCAAGGATATATTTTTATTTATCTTCAGATAGAATGGGAAGGAGAGAGAGAGAGGAAGAGAGAAACGTCGATGTGAGAGAGAGACACTGACTGGCTGCCTCCCGCACAACCTGGACCAGGGCCGGGGACGAACCGCAACCGAGGTACGTGCCCTTGACTGGAATCGAACCCGAAACTCATTGGTCCGAAGGGCCAATGCTCTAACTGCTGAGCAAAACCGGCCAGGTCTAGGTTCCTATTTTTTGTAAAAGGGGATTTTGGCCCTGGACGGTTTGGCTCAGCAGTTAGAGCCTCGGCCCCAAGACCAAAGAGTTGCAGGTTCCGGTTACATGTTCAATCCCTGGCCCCAGTCGGGGTCATGTGAGCGGCAACCAATTGATGTTTCTCTCTTTCTCCCTTCTTCGCTCCCACTGTATCTAAAAGTCAATGGAAAAATATCCTCAGGTGAGGATTTTAAAAAGGTGGGGGAGGAAATTTATGCTGTAGTTAAGATATAAAATGGTAAAACTATTTTTTAAAATTTTTTACTTATTGATTTTAGGGAGAGAGAAACATCGATTTGTTGTTCCACTTATTTATGCATTTGTGGTTTGATTCTTGTATGTGCCCTGACCTGGGATCGAACCCGAAACCTTGGCATGTAGGGACAACACTCCAACCAACTGAGCTACCTGGCCAGGGCCTGGTAAAGCTATTTGAGTGGGCAAGTTTGCAGTCCCATTAATATTCTAATATGTGCATCCAGGAATCCCATTTCTCCATACTGACACGGAGGAGAGCTCCCAAGGTGTGCTGGGGGCACAGGTGGCCCTATTTGCAGTGCACAGACAGGGACCGATGGAGAGGGAGGGTGGACGGGGATGGCTGATGGCAGTGAATGGGGTCTCTGTCAGCCTCAATCATAAGTTTTGACATTCAGCAAAGTGTTTTTGTTTTTTTGTTTTAAAATCATGTTGTCTTTTCTTTTGGTAAAATATAAGAAAAAAATTTTTCTCATTTCAACACGTGTACGAGGACTCAAGAAGTGGAGATTTTGAACTGAAAGCCTCTGTGTACATGTAGGAAAACATGGGTGTAAAATGAGAACAGAGGGGACAATTCTGCCAGGTGCTCATTGCTCTTCATTACAAAGTGCTAATAGGAAGCTTCCTCCATGTGCCCTAGGATGCCACATGCCCAAACCTCGCGAGGAGGTCTTTTAAAAATGTATACCACGGTTAATGACCCTGCTGGCTAGCAGACTGAGTTCATTAGCTCCGTAATAGGATCGTTTCAAATCAAATATGACCAAGTTATTGAATAGAAGATCAGAACATAGAAGACGTGGGGAATTTTTTTTGTGATCATTAAAAATACCCAGGTATAATGCACCATTGTTCACCGTGTCAGACTAATGATGTCCTCTAAAAGTGAGGAGGAAAAGGGGAAATTGCATCAGATCTGAAGAGAAATAATTAACTGCCTTTCTTTCCGCCATGCCTTGGTCGGGAAGCGGACATTCCAGTTAGCGACTTCAGCACACCCATGGACCCTCTGGATTTTGTGAGGAGGTTTCGGGGAAGATGTCATGATGCTATTCCTGACAGTACAAACGCATCAGACATCAAAGTTGCCCTTAATGCCAATTACATCTGTTTATTCATAGAGCTTATTAAAAGGCTTCACAGTCATGAGCCACCTAGATACCTTGAAGAAGCAGCTCTGGTGAGAGGAATAAAACATGGATAGAAATGTTATTTAGAAGGCTCTGGCCTTTGGCGGGTAACCATTTAATTAGCTCAGCCTGTGTGATCTATGACCTACCCCCATCTGACTCAAATAGTTTGTTGCTGCTATGGGTTAGTTTAATGAGATGCATTTTAATCTTGATCTTATATTTTAACCCTGATCTCTTGGGCAGATTTAATGAGCAAACCAGCCACAAGAACAACAAATAGAAACCGAGCACAGGGGGCTTAAGAAAAGTAACCTATGAGGGGGGAACCCAGGAATTTACCTGGGCCCTGTGCTCGTCAGCACCGCATTGGAGGCATTGTTTTCCTGCATTTTTTAATCTTGGGGAGTGAAGCCCCATCCATCCTTTCAGCCCAGTTAGGAACCTAAGCAGATGCCCTGGCTGCTCCCTACCCTTCTCACATCTGACAACAGGAGACCCACACCCTAAGTGTTATCTGGGCCCCCTCGGCCACTCCTTCAGTTCATTCACCATCATTTCTTGCCTGGACTATTGTAGTAGCTCCTAATTGGTCTCAGTTGTTTGTTGGTTGGTTGGTTGGTTGGTTGGTTGGTTGGTTCGTTCATTCATTCATTCATTCATTCATTCATTCATTCATTCATTCATTCAACAAATACTAATTAGTCAGCCCCTGTGTGCCAGGCCTCACTAGTCCACCTTGTCCACCCACCACAGAGGTGCCAGAGTGACCTTTTTGAAAAATAAACTTGATTATACCACTCCCGTGCTTTAAAAATCTTCACTGCCCCCTATCATGTTAAAGGCTCATATGCCTTTTATAATATGAATTCTGAATGGTTTGAAATGCATGTCTGCTGACTGTGCCTATGGATTTTTCTGGCCAAAATTAAGTTTAGGAACTCATTAGCAAAAGAATACTTCCCCCCTTGCCACAGCTTGTCATGCGCGAAGTTCCTGCTGCCCAAATTGTTCAGGTGTGTACGCCTTCACCTGCAGAACATTCCACTGCACTCTAAAGAGCTGAAGTCAAAGCTTTTCAAAGACAGTGCTTAATGGAACTGTCAATAGTCTGAGATGAAACCTATGAAATAGTCAAGCCATTGCTGGCAAAAAGAACTTACTGAGCTTTAAATTAATGTTAATTACTGTTGTTATTGATGACACTATTATTATTCCTACAGCATCCCAGAAATACTCAGGTCTTCCTGCCTCTGAGTCTTTATTTTTTTAATTCTCTGAGTATCCCTTCATTGCCTTCTGAAAATAATGCTTTTGTAGCAACTCGTCAGGTCCAGGGGTTGCTAAACTCTTTATGCGAGGCCATATTCTCTTGTGGGCATTTAAAGTTTCTCCATACCCCTCACCATGGTTCTTTTCTTTTGGATACTCCTTTACAAGCCCCCCTCTCCACTCAGACCAGTACCTCCCTCACCCAAAGCACATGCCACGTTTGTCTCTCATCCTTGCTGGTTCCCTTGCCTGGGACCCCCTCCCTCTACCTTGGAGAATACCACAGTGGTATAAAGTGAGACAAACTCTCTCATTTACTAGTTAGCTGCATGACCATGGACAAATGAGTTCCACTTTTGGAGCCTCAGATTCCTCATCTAAAACCTGGGTATACTACCTCACAGGGTTATTGTGAGCATCAGATGAGATTCTGATACCCACAGCCTGGTACCTAGTGAGAGCTCACCAGATGCTGGCTGCTGCCGCTGTTACAAAGTTGCGATCCCACTTCATCCCCGAAACCTTTATTAGCTGCTCTCATCTTACAGTAATCTCTCTGTTTTCCCACCTTCCACTGCACCTGTGGTCAGCAGTGTGTAGTACTTAAATCTTCTTAGTTCTGTGCATCATTCTCCCAGTTAAACTACAAAGTGAACTAGGGCATAAATCGTGACTTAAGTCAACACAAGAGCCAACAGAAGCCAGACTAGGAACAGAAAATTGATTGGGTGTAAGAAAAGTACGGAGGAGGGAGGACTCTGGCCAGTTTGAGAGCACATGTTATTCTGGCTCATTGTTGTCACGCGGGAATATGGGGCTGGTGTTGCCAGATCTCAGCCTTTTCAAAAGAAGCCAGAAATCCAGATTCCAATGTGAAATGTCCTGAATTTTCCAAGTTGGGCCAACACTGTTCAGCCCAACAAAGCGTGTCTGTGAGACCCCAGTTTGTGAAAGCAGTCTTATTCAGATGGCCCCTACACGTCTGTGCATATGCTTGTTATTTAGACCTCTGAACTCCCTTTTATAGAGAAACAATACTGTGAATGGCATGGAGGGGTCCAAGCTAAGCTAGGGGGCTGATTCCCATTCATAGCAGACCTGAAGCTTAGGGTCGTCCTAAGGAACTTAATCTCTACATGAAACTACTTTCCCACAAAAGAACACATTTCGATTCCAAGTTACGATGCTGGGGACACATACACTAGAATGTAAGCCCTTTCAGGACAGGGCCTTTGTTTTATTCACTGCCATTTCCCTACGTTTAGAATGCTGCTGGGCATTCAATAAATATTTGCTAAAGATTACCTGTGTCTTTATCCATCTGTCCACCATCAATCTGTTCTCTGTATACACACAAGGACCATGTTTCTCACCATGATATCCCCAGCACCTGGTGGGTGATAAGAGATCAACAGATATTTGTTGAATGACTCTATGACTGAAACAGTGTATTCACCAGACAGTTATTGAGCACCTGCTGTGTGCCAAGGAATACACTGGACTTCAAGGATACAGAAGTGACTCAGTCTCAAGGAATTAGGTTGCCCAGAAAAGATTGCATCAAGTATTTCCTGAAACACTTTTAAAAACTATCAGGAGTTACTCAATGTTCCCCTTCCCAGAAAAGGAGGAGGGGTGGATGAGATGACCAGGGACTATTCAGCACCAGGCTTCTTCATTTATCTGAGCGTCCCTAGGGTTGTATACATCCATGGGGTTGGAAGATGAAAGACGGCACTGATTTTCTTTTAACCACGTGTCAGAATGAGCCGAACGAGTGCCGCCCTTTTAAGTGGGCACCTAGGGAGGACGTGTCCTCATTCCACTTCAGTTACGACAGCGCTGGACCGCTTCCTTGGCAAGTGCCCTCAGGGAAAGTTAAAAGCCACTTGAGGACATTTATGTCACTGCTTTAGAATCATGCCTTATTTTCAACCCCCTTCCCCCCCCCCAAAAAAAATGTTTGGGAAAAAGGGTTATTCCACTAGCTTTATCCCTCAAACTTGTTTCCAAATGACTTTGGGTTGTTTCCTAAAACCCAATTCATGATCAAAGGAGCATTTTCTGTTGGTGAGTCTATCGAACAGCCGTGCCCCGGGCTCTGAAGGCAGCAGGCCCGAGGAGAAGCCCCAGGAGCATGTGCCTCGGTGGTTCTGCTGGAAGAAGTGTTCAACCTTCCAGTGTGTCCGTGGCCAAGGAGGCAGGATTCCTTTTGGTGCTTATATTCTGGTGTTTGGGTTAAAGTGGAAAAAAAAAATCTAGTTTGCTTTTGTTTTTAATTTTTTTTTTTTTTATCCTCACCCGAGGACAGTCCTGCATCTATCCTCAGACAGAGCGGGAGGGAGAGAGGGGGGATGAGAGAGAGAGAAACATCGATGTGAGAGAGACACATCAAGTGGCCGCCACCCACACGACCCCAACCGGGGCCAGGGACAAACCGCAACCGAGGTACGTGCCCTTAGCGGGAACCGAACCCGGGACTCCCTGGTCCGCGGGCCAACGCTCTAACCGCTGAGCCAGACTGGCCAGGACATTTATGTTCCAAATATCTAGCTCATCTTCTGGACCCCACAAATGTTTTATGAAGAGAAAAATAGATGATGATGAGGTCCAGCATCTACTAAGTACTTACTGGGTGCCAGCCACCCTACTGGCCCACGTCACGTATCACATCCGATCATCACAACAACCTCATGAGGCGGCTATACTCATCACCTCCAAAGGAAACAGCCCGAGGCTGAGTGACCTGCCCAAGGTCACCAAGCCAGCAAGTGACAAGGCTAGGATTTGACCCAAATTGAAAGTCCCTACCATGAACCCCTGACCTGTCCTCATTAAGAAGGTAATGGGTATAGAATCACGTAATCCTAGTACAGCCAAGAAGGCGATCCTACAGGAACCAAGAGGTTCAGCTCCCTGCTGTGGGTAGAAAGCCTCCCTTTCGTGGGCAGGTTAGTGACTGTCCAGCCTCTCCTGGGGCACTTGTTTTCCCAGGCCGTCCCCACCCACCGCTGTGGTCAGCCAAAAGCTCTCTGTGACTCTGACACCCATTAGAAATGGCTACACAGTGAGTGAGTGGTTTGAAGCCTGGCTGAGTGGGGCGCCTGCAAGACCCTATATCATTTTTGGAATTTGGAGGAACTCAATTCACTCAGAACGGAGCCAAGCCAATGACAGCACCAAGAAGAAGGACTGGGAGTTTGGGCTGAAAAAGTGACCAGCGATCATACCCACAGGGGCCAGGAGTCTGATCTCGCTCACCTACCACCTCCATCATGACCTTGGGCAGGTTGCTTTGTCCTCCTGGGCCTCGGTGTGCCCATCTGTAGGAAGAGGGTTATTTCTGAGGTCTGCCCCACTCTGGAGGAGGACTAGAAAGACCATCCCTGTCTTGCTTGGGATTTGCTCACTGGGTGTTCATTTATTTCCCCAGGCTGGAGGAGAACTACGAGATTGCAGAAGGAGTCTGCATCCCTCGCAGCGCCCTCTACATGCATTACCTGGATTTCTGTGAAAAGAACGACACCCAGCCTGTCAATGCTGCCAGCTTTGGAAAGGTGAGTCCTGCCTCACCAGGCCTATTCTTCCGCCCTTTTAAGCAGTTTATGCACAGTTCTTAATCATGTTAATTTGATCTTTGTAAGTTACTGAACTTTGGTAACTTTGCTGTAATACTTCACTGTAAAAAGTTTAAACACTGGTTAACAAAGGAATACCAAACCAAATAGCAAAACAAAATAATACCAAAGTATTAAAAACTTCAAATAATTTAGACAGGTTATAAAGGGAAAAAGGAATGTCTAACTTGAATTTCCTCAGTACTTAATTTGCAGAAAGTGATTTCTTTCTCCTGCAAGGCAAATATTGAACTCACAAGTGTGTGATACATATGTCAGGGAGCCTGGGACCGGCAAACTGCTTGGCTTTGTAATGGGAGCTCCATGGAGAAACTGGGAAACGGCCTCGTCTCATTAGCTTGGCTGTCTGGGAGGCCTCTGCTGGGGGTGGTGATGTTTGTCATGTCACTGCAGGCCTGGTTGTCCTCTATCCATCTTATGATAAAAATATATTCCACACTTAGGGCTGTGTCTGCGAAAAATGTCTCTTGCTGATCGTTCATCTTGACGAGGCCAAGGGAAGCTGCTGGAGCACTCTAAGACTGATCGTGTGTTTGTGGGATAGATAAAAATCTGGATTTTTACACTTCCAACGTACCCTGTTTAGCTTGAGTCTATACATCCAAGTTCTTTCTCCTTTTATTCGCTTTTTTTTCTCTATGTCTAATTTTTCCTGCATCTGTTAACGAAAAACAGGCAGGCCTGTTCTTTTCCTTACCAGTTTTCTGAGTGCTGGCATCGCCAGGACTGGGATGATGGAAAGAGGTCAGTGTATTGATGTTAGGAGATCCCTTTGCAGAACCCCAACAGAGAAATCATCAGCATGAAAAAAAAAAAAAGAAGAGTGGTGTAAGACCTGAGCCCGGCTCCCTGGAGAGTCCAAAACTGAGCGGCTAAGAACTGGCTCCGCTTGATAAATGGGAAGAGGCTCTGGCAGCTTAGGGAGGGAGACAGTTTTTGTGATGCACTGACCCTATTTCTCCGAAGTGAAAAGAAGTTCTTTAAAAATCAAGGGAGAAACCACCTTTGCCATTTCACTCATCCATTTCTTCCGTCCATCCCTGTTAGCTGAGAGGGGCTGTGTGGCAGGCAGGGTTAAGCAGCAGAGAGCCAGCAGGGACCCCGGCGTGGGTCCTAGCGGGAGGTGCTCACAGACCAGGGAGGGAGCCCCTCAGCAGGCGAGAGAAGGAAAAGCACACGAGGAATGCGTGGGACCCTGGAGCTCTGTCACGTGTCTGTGGTCCTGAAACATTCATTTGTGGCTACACACTCCCTTCAGTGGCCGCAATGGAAAGTCCAGAGAAAGCCTCTTAGGTGGAGGGACAGGTTGGGTGAAATGCAAGACCAAGTCATAACTCTCCTGCACTTGTCATTTAACCTCTCTGAGCCTCAGCCCTCTCCACTGTACCTTCTTCAGGGGCACGTTGTCAGATTCAGGTGAGAGCATGCCAGTGAATGATGGAAGGTACCGATCACTCAGCCGTCTAGTAGCTCAGATACTTAGTAACACCTGCAATGTGCCGTTACAACTGTCGTCATTGTGAATTCTCTGTGAGATGTTTGTGTGCAGACACAAATAGCCATTTGTTACCTTAGATTCTGGGGAAAACGAAACAAAACAAAAACCTCACTATTTCTAGACACTCCAATTTGCCTAGGTAAGGACTTTCTATTCCTTTTTACTCAGATACTTTTTTAACCCTGTTGTTAGCTTAGGGCTTCTTTGACCTCGTGATCTAGGTAAAATGGATTTAACCCTGTCCCTCCTCCCGAACCCCAGTTCTGTTCCTATTTTAAGTCTCGAGCCCACCACCAAGATTTCAGCAAACCCCAGAGCACTTGTGTTCTCAGGGTCACCTTGAGTTGGGGCTCTCCTTTCTGCATATTCCACCTCTCTCTGCACGTGTGCGGCTCGGTACGGTGGCCACTGGCCACGTATGGTTGGTAACAAATAAAATTAAGTTCTTCAGTCACACTAGCCATATTTCCAGTGCCCAGTGGCCACATGTAACTCGAGGCTACCGCATTGGAGAGCACAGACAGAACATTTCTGTCATCACAGGAAGTTCTATTAGACAGCCCTGTTCTCAGCCACGGTGAGCCAGGGATGAAATTCAGGGGCCTCTTGACTTTGCACAGGAGAGCCCTAGTAATCCAGTAGACTGGAGTTTGTAGGAGGGGTTTACATCCCAACCCGTCCTATGGAACAGACGTCAAGATCTCAGAATGCTGTTCCGCCTCCCACCGCACGGGAGGCTCAGTGGTCTCCACCTGCCAGCTCCCGCCCTCTCCTCTGCTGCCTCCTCATTCCTCCTCCGCCACCTGCTTCTGCTCCCCTCTCTCCACCAGGTTTCCTCTGCTCCCTGATCCTTGGTGACTGCTGACATCTATGCCCACAGGTCTCATTTACCCCGAATGGCTATTCAGAATATTACCACAGATATTGTTTTCTCCCTAAGAAGAAGTGCAGTGCCAGCTGCTTCCAAAATAGTAATTAAAATAAGCATCCACACATCCAAATAGACATCTGTCTTGTCTTCAGTCCAGACGCAAGGAAGTGCTCTAATGGTGGTAAAAGTACCAATGCAAAGGCCCTGCGGCTGCCTGGCCATCGAGTTCAAATGCACTGCGAGCTGTAGGTGGAGGACAGCAAGTGCCCACTGCGGGCAGGCTCCATGTTGAGTTTGCTGAGTTGAAATCCCAGACATTGCCCTTCCCGAAGGCTCCCAGCATGCTGCAGCTGCCATCTCCTTGAGACCTAGGGGTGTCATTGGGACAGTCTTCCTTTGAACAGGTCCCTCTGAACTCATGATTCCTCTGTTAACTTTTAACTCACAGCAGGCGAGGTTCCATATTTCGAATTCGTTTTCAGGGGGAAATTAGATTGGTGGTGGTCTCCCCCCGCAGCTTGCAAGTGGGCAGAGGTGAAACGGACATCAGTGCTGCAGCCCCCGCCCCGTGTCCCCCGCTGGGGTACTGTCCTTGACAAAGTGGACAGCAGCAATTGCTTTGCTGAAACAGAGGTCCTCTCCAGTGCTGTGGCCAGGCTCCGTCAGCACTGGCTCCCAGGGATGGTGTACTGACTTCAGGTCCCAGAATGAACATAGGAGCTGCGGGGAACTCTGAGGCTTCCAGCCGAACGGGGCGGGGCTTTGCCGGCTCCAGCTGTGGGCTCGGGCAATGGAAGGTCACCTGACTTGGAGTCACTTAACTCTTCTGAGCACTCATTTCCTTATCTTTAGACCGAATAATCCTTCACCAAATTACTCTAGGGATAAAATGGGACAGAGCGTATGAGAGCATTTTTTTAAAAATTGTGAAAAGCTCTACCGATGGAAGAAATCACCATTATCTAAAATTGGCCCACTATCCTAGCTTCTCTATTTCCTCACCATGCTTTATTTCTCTTTATAGCACTTATACTGAAGTACCATTTTATACATATTATATGTCATATATATGATATCACTAATATATAGTATATATAATTATCTGTTATATCATTATATATTAAAGTGACATATACATGATATAACTAATGTATAGTATATATGACTATCTATATTATGTCATTATATATTATAGTATATTGTATATCTGTATATTATCTGTATATTATATATTATATATAATTCCATATATTCTAATTACCTATAACTATCATATATATGACTAATACATATTATATATTATATATATGCTGGTTGCTGGGTTTTGTCTGCTTCCTTCTCTAGAATGGAAGCTGCATGAGAATTTTTTGTTCACTATAACTACCCAGCTGCCAGAACAGCCTGGCACATAACAGACCCTCAGATATCTGTTCAAAGTTGAGTGACTTTTATTGGAGTGTTGGCCAGGGGCCGTCTGAACCATTTGACATATGTGAATTTGTTTAACTGGTATCATAACGACATAAATTTGGCATTGTACCTGTTTTCCACGAGCTCATTTGCTGAGTAGGGGTGAACTTGTTAATGTACCAATGGCAACTGGCTATCTTCACTTACTTTGAAGAGCCCACCTTGAAAGTCCTGTGTCCGACCTTCCTGCCCTGCCCTCTGAGGACATCACAGGGGAACCCCACAGCATCCGGCCATACTCAGCCATCACGCTGGTCTTGGTTAGATAATTTTTTTTTGTTGTTGTTCAGATAGAGTGGGAGGGAGAGAGAGAGAGAGAGAGAGAAAAACATCGACGTAAACGGGACACATCGAGTGGCTGCCACCCGCACAACCATCCAGGGCCGGGGACAAACTGCAACCGAGGTACATGCCCTTAGCGGGAACCGAACCCGGGTCTCTCTGGACCACAGGCCGACGCTCTAACCGCTGAGCCAAACCGGCCAGGGCTTGGTTAGATAATTTAAACTCATTCTCAGCTATGAAAAAGTCCAGTTTGGTCCAAGTTAAAACGTCCATCAAAGTCAGAGCCTCCCCCTCCCAGTGACTCGGAATTTGCTCTGTGAAAGGGTGAAGCTGGCTCCTTCCCTCTTCTTTTCTGGCTCCTCCAGGGCAGGGAAGAGGGTCTTAGGGGAAAGACATCAAGAGTCATTGTGACCAGCTGGTGCTCTTTGAGCTTCCTCCCAGCAGTCAGTGCCTTCTGCTGTGATCATCATCCCTGTGCTGGGGGAAGGGGTCCCGCTGCGGGTTTTGGAGGAGCCCCTGTGGATCCCTGCCCCACTGGCTGAGGGGCGTGCTCTCCAGCCGACCCACCTACTGCTGCTCTTGTTGCCGCCCTGAGGAGTCACCCTGGGGCTCTGTCCTTGTGTTGCATGATTTTGACCACATGCCTAGTGTTCCACTCTGATTCTTAGAGATGCCCAGGTGAGCCCCCACAAGTGGGACTGGTGTAGGGACCACTGAACTGGGTGATGTTCTAGTCACTCCTTCAACCGTGCTGTGGCCAGACTCCCTTCCCGGACCCCTGACGGTTTCATGGCAGGTTCAGTAGCTTCTTGGTGGCTGATTACAAGAACAAGCCTCTTTTCGATAACTTAGACTCTCTTTTAGCTATTGAAAGGCCAGGCCCCATGCTCCTGCAGTCCCCATCCCCCACCCCAGCTCGGGTCTGACCACGCGTGACCAGGGGACCTGCCGTGGAGAAAAGGGAGCGTGTTGTCTGACCTTCTGTTCTCCCTGACCCCCCTTCCCTCCTGCTGCTGCTTCCTCCAGGCTTGTCAGGTGGATAAAAAATACTTCCAACATGATAACCCTACTTCTCCAGAAAAAGCAGTAAAGTCAGATTTTAGAGAAGAACAGAACTGTAAATTGAAACAAACACAAGGCAGTAAGGGTCAGAACTGACCTACATAGGACATCGTAGTTGCCCCAGCTGGTCACAGGCAGTCCCTCTAACAGATGCAGAAGTTTCTCGCTGCAGCTAACTATGAACAGCCTTCCCAGGTCTCTCCTACAATTAATAAAAACAGCAGCCGCTTACATGGGCTTTCTGTGTACCTGGCCGTTCTAAGCACTTTACGTATATCAACGTCGTCTCATCTTTCAAACAACAGCTCTGGGAGGTGCCAGCTGTTATCCCTATTTCATAGACAGGTAAACTGAGTCCCAAAGAAGCGAGGTAATTTGCCCAAGGTCATACAGCCAGTAAGCGGGGGATCCAGGATGCGAGCCTGGGAAGTCTGGCTCCCGAGTCCATGTACTTAACCATCTCATTTATATGGAACAAGCTATTTGGGGGGCAGGGGGGATGTATGTGGAGGCAGGTTTTGTGTAAAAAGTTGTGTGTTTTGTTTTGTTTTTTACTTTGGTGTAGTCATTAGCAGTCACGCGGCAACCTCCTGGATGATGGAATTTGGGAGAAGTCTCTGGCTCTGTTTCTCAGGGGGCATGGTGCTGGCTGCTGCAGTTGAGAAATACCCCGCACATCTTCCCCCCGTGTTCCAGGCCCTGTGAAGCCCCCGCCAGCATTTCCCACGCTGCCTCCTCCCTCACCATTTAGGGTCACCCATTTGTTCAGTATCCACTGGTCTCGTGGACCGGGCCCTATGCTAGGTGATGGGGTACAGAGTGAAGAAGAGAGCGCCCTCCGGGGCAGGGGCTGCAGAAGGGGCTTGCGCACGTGGGAAACTTGGGAACAGGATGGCAGGTGTGCTGTGAACACCCAGGGCTGGAGGGACACAGAGGAGGCGGCTTCGGGCTCCTTTGGGGTGGGGTGTCGAGGGCAGCCTGAGAACCAGGTCAGCGCAGGAAAACCCCCAGGGACCAAGCATTGTTCTCTCCCAACCCACAGCCTTGTGAGACCCACGGAAGCTGAAGTGGGTGTTTAATTCCACCAATTGCTTCTGTCTCCCACTGGTCTTCTGGAAACTCTCAAACGAAAACTCTGCCTGCACAAGGATGGAGCACCGTGTGCTTAGCAACAAGCAAAATCCTTTTAGAAGGAAACCGAGCCTCAGATTTCTGAGCGGAGAGGACATCTCCCACCTGGACAGGGATTGCCTTCCCACACTGTAACATGCGTGCCAGCCGCGGCTCAAAGGCGAAAGATTGCCTTCCACGAACCTTTACTGAGGGTCCACCATGTGCTGTAGGCCAGGGGTTTCCAAAATGCCAAGTTTGGGGTCCTGAACTTGAGGGTCTGGTGGTCCCTTTCCTTCTCTGAACCTCAGTCCCACCTTCTACCAAATGGGAAGAAGTTAGTCTACAAACATGTGGAGATCTTTATCATGTTAGTCAGAAATACCTTTCAAGCAGGAATTATACCGACGGTCACGCTGGCTCTGTGCGGGCACGGCCAAGCCCTCTGCACACATTGTCTCACTGACTCCTCCCGCAGTCCTGTGAACTAGATGCGGTTTTTCTTCCCACTTCACGAGATTGCCGACTTCAGGGCCACTGGAACCTCCCTGTGAAATCAACCCGGGTGCTGTATCCCTTTGCAATTGTGTTGGCGCTGTGGGTTAAAGATGGCCTTCCCTCTCCCCAAGCAGTGGCTTAACGAAATGAGTGGTTTTACTTTCTTATATGTGAAATAAGTCTAGAAGAAGGTGACCCAGCGTTGGTATGACATCTCTAGGAGAGCATCAGGGACCTGGGCTCCTCTCTGTGCTGCCAGCCCTAACAGATGGCTTCCAATGTCGAGGTCACCTCATGGTCCAAAGTGGCTGCTGGACAACAAAGGCTCTATTCCAGGCAAGAAGCAGGAAGAAGGGGGAAGGTTAAAACTCCAGGCAAGTCAGCCCTCGTCAGGACCCTTCCCAGGGCCCTGCCCTGTGATTTCCCTACATCTCACTGACTGCCCTTGGCTGTCAGGGAGGCAGGAGAATGTAGTCCATTGCCTCTTAGAATAAAAACTTAGAGGTTAGTTAGAAAGGGAAGGAGGGAGGCAGCTACCCATTTTATCCACGTGGGCATTTCAGACATCCATCCATTCTTTTCTTGATTGACATATAATATTAGTTTTAGGTATACAACATACTGATTTGATATATGTGTGTATTGAGAAATGATCACCAAAATAAATCTAGTTAACATTCATCACCACACATATTTACAATTTGTTTCTTATGATGAGAATTTTTAAGATGTACTTTCTTGCCCGGCCGGTGTGGCTCAGTGGTTGAGCGTTGACCCATGCACCAAGAGGTCACCGGTTCAGGGCACATGCCCAGGTTGTGGGCCAAATCCCCAGTGGGGGGCATGCAGGAGGCGGCCAGTCGATGTTCTCTCTCATCGATGTTTCTATCTCTCTCTCCCTCTCCCTTCCTCTCTCTCTAAAAATCAATAAAGGGAAAAAAAATTAAGATCTATTATCTTAGCAACTTTCAAGGATACAGTATGGTATTGTTAACTGTAATCACCGTGCTGGACATTACATCTCCAGGACTTACTTATCTTATAACTGGTAGTTTGTACCTTTAGACCCCATGTATCGTCCCATGGGCTACAGCCCTGAAATGGAACCCGGGACCCTGCGAGAGTGCAGGGTCTTCTCAATGAGGAGCGCGTGGAAAGTAACACAGATGCCCCCAGTGTGATCGCTCACGACTGGATGGGGGTGACGTGGTTCACGGTCAGCAGGAAGAGGCGGCTTCATGGAGGGGCACTGGACAGCCGTGACAGTGTCATGTGAACATGCGGAGAGCCTCCCTGAAGGCGTGCTGAAGTCCCAAGTCCCTCGTTCCTGAAGTCTGTAAAACGCAACTGGAACAGAGCAGGGTAATGCACTCATCCTTATCAGTGGCTAACGCCTCAGTGTAAATAAGTTTAATCTGCCCAGGGGACGTGGCGATCTGTTGGTGAGACTGCCTCATTTTCCAGATGAGGACATTGAGAGTCAGGGGCATTGCGTGGTTTTCCCAGGTCCCATGCTCAGAGGCAGGCCTGGATCGGAAGGTTCCGGATGAGCTCTGGATGCCCTCTGCAGGGCAGGGGCACCGGTAAGAGGCGGGAGGCTGGAGCACAGGAAGCTGGGGCCACAGAGGTACTCGTAGGATGGAGTTGATGCGTGTCCTGCTTTTTTCCCACGAGGACTTGAGATCATCGGCAGTTTGGGCTGTGGGTGGCGCTTCCTTGAACGTTTGGCTCCTTCCTCCCTGCTTGCCATGCTTGAGCGATGCAAAAACAAAACACACAACGCCCTGGCCGGTTTGGCTCAGTGGCTGGAGCGTCGGCCCGCGGACCGGAGAGTCCCGCCCGGGTTTGGTTCCCACTAAGGGCACGTACCTCGGTTGCAGTTTGTCCCCGGCCCCGGTTGGGGTCGTGCGGGTGGCAGCCACTTGATGTGTCTCTCTCACATCGATGCTTGTCTCTCTCTCTTCCTCCCTCTGTCCCTCCTGCTCTATCTGAAGATAAATGCAAAAAAAAAAAAAAAAAATGAAACACACAACAAAAAACCCACCCATTGTGTTTTGGGGACCTGTGCCTCCAAGTAACCATGTGTTCCTGGAATGGGGATGAGGCTAAAGATTCCTCTCATTTTACATAACTGCCCTCTACCTCAGGAGTCCTTGTAATCCGCCCGCACGCCTCCCTCCCTGCCCTAGAGTCACCTGCATGCCCATGGGGGGCCACAGCAGGTCAGGGAGCACCCTCGGGCTCCTTCAGGGATGGCCCTTTCCCAAGTACACAGAATGCGCTTAGAACATACTCGCATGTTATTCTTAACCTTCAGTGTCTGCTGTGGAGGGTCCGTGTCAGAATGTCTGATTTCACACAGGACTCCACGTGTTATTCCAGGTGTTCTCAGTGTCGTGCACTGTCAAAACTCTGAAATCAAATTGTTCGGGTTCGAATCCCGTCTCTACTACTTACCAGCTGTACGAGCTTAGGTGATTTCTTAATAGCCCTGGGCCTCAGTCTCCTGCTCTGTAAAATGGGGAAATGATAGCAACCACCTGAAGAATTGCTGAGACGATGACTGTTAAAAGGCTTCCCTAGCACAGTGCCTGGTAAATATAAACTCCATGCATGTTCGGTATAATTACGACTTCAGTTTATCATAGCAGCATTTCGTGACTCGACTACCTGACGGTTTTAATATATCATCACTAGCAGATCAATTTTCAACTCTTCCAGCTGCTCTTCCTTCTGAGCAAATGTGAGAACAATTGTTCTAAAAATGTTCTACATCACACATGCTGCCATCACCACCCTCACCCTCTCTTATTAACGTCTTCAGAATTATTCCAGGTTCGACTCAAACTGTATCTTATGTAACTCACCTCATTCTAGCTAAACCGGTGAGTGGAACAGTCTTATCTCAGACTCATGCACGTGACCGCCACCCAGTCAGCTTAAGGACAGTCCTGGGCTCACGTATGGACTCTTGGACTTCTTGGAATTGCAGTCCATGGTACCCCTCAAGGGACAGCAGATTAACTGTTACCTTCCTAGCCCAGGGGGTTTTCATCCTTTGTCAATCCATATGCATGATTTGAAATTCCCTCTCTGTCTCATTGCACTAGATACGATTTCTTGTAAATTTTTGAAATTTCTCTTGGGGAATTTCCTATGGAACCTGCCGCATTTTTACCCCGTGGACCACCAGTGCCTGGCACCCAGGAGGTGCTACCAAAAAAATTATTGAATGGCCCTGGCCGGGTGGCTCCGTTGGTTGGAGTGTCGTGCTGTACACCAAAAGGTTGCGGGTTTGATTCCGGGTCAGGTCACATACCTAGGTTTTGGGGTTTGATCCCCAGTCGGGAGGCAATAGATCAATGTTTCTCTCTCTCTCTCAAATAAAAAATCAATAAACATATCAAGTGAGGATAAAAAATAATTATCAGCCCTGGCCGGTTTGGCTCAGCGGTTAGAGCGTCGGCCTGCGGTCCAGAGAGACCCGGGTTCGGTTCCCGCTAAGGGCATGTACTTCGGTTGCAGTTTGTCCCCGGCCCTGGTTGGTCGTGCGGGTGGCAGCCACTCGATGTGTCCCTTTCACGTCGATGTTTCTCTCTCTCTCTCTTCCTCTCTCTCCCTCCCACTCTATCTGAACAAAAAATGAAAAAATGTCCTCGGGTGAGGATAAAAAAATAAAAAATAAATAAAAATAAAAAATAATTATCAAAGGGATAGAGTTATATCAGCGTAGTAAGGTTATTTTGGCAAATACCCATTTCAAGATGGAAGCATCGAGGTAGGGTGTTTTAAAAATCCTAATTCATACTACCAGGCTTAATTATTTTTTTCTTCTCTAGAAAGGGGGCCAGGTCTGTTGTCAACAAAGAAAGCAAGTATGCCACTTTCAGACTTAAAGTTATAACAGTTAGAATCCCTTCAGCCAACCTCTTTCCCTCACCATTTCTCTCTTGTTCAGAAAATTGTGTGTGTGTTTTTAAGATCAGTCACAAGCCTTCTACAATACCTTGTCGTGAAACAGTCACTTGTCATTGTACGAATTTCTAATTCCTTGCTATTTGAAAAGGCTGTCTTCTTTTCCCACACCCGAATGACCTCTGAAATAAGACCCACAGCTCCTGTGTTTAAACTGGTTTCAGCATAGTTGACTTTTCATATACACGGGAGTTTGTCTCCTTCAAAGTATGGGAGGATCTGCACTTTCCACTGCTTTGGAACTTCTTGGGGATCATTTCTTGTTGGTGGCAAAGTTTTGCCTGCCGAGGGCGGACTGGATTTTTGGAAGCAGCCCAAAACCTTTGTTCAGAGCCGTTCTGATGACCACGTTTACAGGGCAAGCTGGATCAAGGTCATATGGTTTGGGGTCAAAATAAAACAAAGCCCGTCTATAGAGTCATGAGACCAAGTGGCTTTCCTGTGTGGCTCTGAAGGTGTCTCCTGAGGCGACACCTGGAAAGGATGTCCAGTGTTTCATGCACAGTGGACACCTCGCTGGCCCCCATGGGTGTCAATCAAAGTGAAGAACAGGAGAGAAAGTGGAACAAGATTCCTGCCTCTCCCACTGGCCGGACTCTGAATCTGAGCAGCCGTGAATCAGTCACGTTGGATCCCAGCATCTCATCTGCGAAATGGGGAGCAGCACTTGTTTTAGGATAAAATTATAAAACCCCTGGTCAGTGCATGGCGCCCAGTGATGCCCAGTGGGTGTCAGTTCCTGCTCGCTCGCTCTCGCTCTCTCCCTTTCCTGCCTTAACAGAGGGTAGTGGTTTGAATATGCTGTTTTAGGCACATTGACCTATAACTCACTCGTGTTTTTTTGAGAACCAAAACCACAACATTATGTCAGGAAAGCCGGCATGCTGAGTTTCCTTCGACCTGGAGCAAGGGACTGGGGAGATGACTAGCGTGACCACCACCACCTGCCAGAGAACCCCGACATTCCAGAGAGCGTCGTTCTCCTGGGCTGCCCCACTTCCCACCCCAGCCCCGCGGAGCCCCCAGCCCGGCTGCCAGGCTGAAAGGGAGAAGGGTGGGACTCCCGAGTAATTAAAGGGAATTTGGAAGGCTGGATGCTGCGGAATGTTAGATCACTAGCTAGAACAGCATGTGGCGTTCTTTAGGCAGGCTTCATTGGATCCGCACAAAAAAAGAAAGCGGGGCTGCCTGCCGTCTGCTCATTTATCAAGCCGCGGAGCGAAGCTCTCACAGCTCCACAAAAGTGGCGGACTGTTTGCTGAGTCCTGCTCCAGAAATTAAAAGCTGAACAGCCTTCGCGGGGCTGAACCAACCCTGCATTTTGCGACTCCAACTAAATTGTGCTGGGCTTTCAGATTCTGGGAACAGTTGATTATTTAGTGAAAGGAGAGGAGAATAATTTGTAATTTTCAGCCCATAAGAAACAGTTAAAAAGAAAGAAAGAAAGAAAGAAAAAAAGCAAACCCCCTTGCCACAGGGTTTTGTTGGGGCTGGAAGGAGGAGGCCTGTCTGCACCAGCCTTTCTTTGCTCAGAGTGGGAAAAGTCTTGACCTCCATTGGGACAGAATGCAATGTGGTTCAGCAGAGCCTCCCATCCCCCACCCCCACCTCTGCACAGAATTCCTCTCCTCTGAGTTCTTCATGTGAAATGACCTTTTTCTCTTTTGCGGGGAGGAGGGGAGGATTTGGCCATCAAATATGTTCAGATCAAAAGCATTTTGACAAACAGAACTGAATATTCGAACCGCACAAATATATTGCTCGGGACACCATACTGTACCGCGGAAGCCTGAAAACTGGTTTGAATGGGGATCCTCTGGAAATCCATCAGAAGACTGAAGTACAGAGGGCTAGGTCTGTCCGTGAAGAGCATGGGCTAGAAAAGGATGATGACTAGCAGAAGACAGAGTAAGAGAGCCAGAGAGGGGTGTTAACAGGTGTGGACCCCTTGCTCCAGCCCTTCTAGCCCCTCCCTGGCAGCTGGTCATCCCCCCCACCCCCACATCCAGTGACAAGCAAATGAAAGCCCCCTTGAGATGGAACTTCCACCCTCCACCCTTCTAATAAAGCCCAGGAGACAAGCCTGGGGTCCACGCCCTAACTCCCTTGACCCTGCTTCAAGCCTATAAGCTGAGTGTTTTATACATCAAGAAACCTGCTGTTCAAATAGAAGAAAGAGAAAAAAAATCTTTTGGGGGCCACTTTTCAATTTAGCACACTTTCAAAAGTGATAATACCCTTCCACACTTTGTGGAAAGCAACTTGACAGTATGTTTAAGAACCTTGAAATGTTTCTCACCTTTAATCAAGCAGCTCCACACTTGAGAAACTATTATGCAGGGTGGGGGTGAGGGGGGAGAACCCCAAGCAAAATAGCAACAATAAAAATAGAAATCACTATGCAAATAGTATTGCCTATAGCATTATTTATATTAGCACAGCACTGGAAACAACTTCAATGGCCAACGAAAGAGGAACAAGTCATTTATTGCCTTTCATTTATTGAGTCAATGATATCTGAGCCATAGTATCTCCTGCCTGGACTGCCACACTGCCCTCTGACTGGTCTCCCTGCTTCCACCCTTGCCCCCTACAGTCAATTCTCCACACAGCAGCCAGAGCGATCCTTTGAAAGGTAAGTCAAATCTTGTTCCCCACTTTCCTGCTCAAAGCCCTCTAATGTCTCCACATCTCATTCAGAGTAAAAGCACAAGTGCTTACAAAGACCCACGAGGCCCTCCATGAGCCATGCTCATCACCCCTTTCAGCCTCTTTACCTCACCTTCTGTCCTAACACTTGCTCTGGTCCAGTCACAGTGGGTTCCTAGCTCTTCCTGAAACATCCTGAAAGCTCCTACCCCAGGGCCTTTGCACTGGCTGTTTCCTCTGCTTGCAGTTTTCTTCTCCCAGATATTCACAGGTTTTATTCCTTCACTTCCTTTAGGTTACCACTCAAATGTCACATTTGATTACTGAGTCCTTATCACCCTAAATAAAATAACACCCCCACCTCCATATCCCCTGTTCCTCTCACCCTGCTACTTTTGTTCCTCTCTGTAGCACTTATCTGATGTAAGACATGTTGACTTTTTGTTTATTTTTGGTCTTCTCCTACTAGAATGTAAACTTCCTAAATAAAGGCTGCTTCCGTTTTGCTCAGTGTTCTATCCCTCAATGCCTGGCAAAATGTCTGGCCTGTAGTAGAGTTTAGTAAATATTTGCTGTTGAATGAATCCAGGCTATGTCCCATTAGGCGACCTATGTGGTTACTGAGGCTGCAGCTTCTCAAAAGTGGGGAAGAGTAGTAGAAAATGAGGCTGGAGATCCAGTTTGTGTCGTCTCGTAGGCTTAGGCCAAAGACTTTGTAGGCCTGAGTAGACTGTTGACAAGGTATGAGGATTGTATGGATCACGTAACTATCTGTGGTCACTTAAACCAAACAAGTGGCCCAGGGAGGATTTCTAGAAGGAAATAAGATACAAGCTTAGATTTGCAGGATGAATAGACATGATGCAGACCAAGGGCATGGAGAGGGGGTTCTAGGAAATGAGAACAGCCTGTGGGAAAGGCCTGGGCAAGAGAGAGCACAGTGTGTTCATAAACTTGAAAGACGTCCCATATGGCTGGAGCATGGAGATTGGTAGAGGAGGGCGAGACGTGAGCTGGAATGAAGGCAGGACCCATCCAGCAGGACCTGGTGGGTTTGGACTTTGTCTGGAGGCTTCACGGAGATGTGATTGTGTTTGGGCATGACTGGACAGAGGCAATAAGGAGACCATTGTAGCAATCCAGGCACCAGAGCATGACCCTGGGACTGGCGGAGACGGGAAAATGTGGGTAGAGTCAGGATATATTCAACGTAGAGGAAGGATGGAACTTGGTCACAGACGAGAAGTATCAGGTGCCATCGTGGTTTGGAGAAGGACGAGCTCTTGCTTACCTGGTCAGGGAATCAGGAAGGCTATTCCCGGAGGAGGGGTGCGTGCTGGTGGGTGGGGTTGGAGGGCACAGGTGGTGAGGAGGTGGAGATAGTTGCAGGAGGTGGACAGAGTGGCAGGTAGAGGGTGCAGCAGCATGGAGCCCAGAAGCCAGGATGCATTCAGAGAATTGATCAACACAGCACCAAGTAGTGTGATGTGGATGGCGCTCGGGGCTCAGGTGAGGACGTCTGAAGAGAAAAGGTGGCAGCCCAGGGGAGCTGCACGGTGCTGAGCTGCAGGCAAGGAGCCTCTGCTGACTCAGCGGCCGCAGAGCGTTGTCGGAGGCTCTGAGTAGACAGGTAATGATCTGGACTGTTCCCTCAGCAAATCCACTTGGGGACCTCAGTTATCCAGACAGAATGACTTTTGCTTAGTTGGTATTTTTATTAAGCAGAAGAAGAGGTGTTTATTTGTCTGATTTCCACTTTGCTGGATGTGGGTAGATTTCATCAAAGCGGAGACACCAGGCTGCCTGCCGATCTCACAGCCCTCTCGGCTGTTCCCTCCTTCCCTAGCACACTCGGGGACAGGGCTGTTCCCTCCTTCCCTAGCACACTCGGGGACAGGGCTCTCAGATCCTGTTCATAGCAGAGGCCACCAGAACATTTCCAAGAGGGTAAAAGAGAGGGAAACTGAACAGAAATCTTCATTGAAGAGTAGATGGGAACAGGAAATTCATTGCTCAAACGTACCTAATGTGTAAATGCAGGGCTATGGTATAAAAGAAATAAAGGTTGCTGTTAAAAGAAGGAATGAGGGGCTTTGGGACACTTTCATCCCTCCAGAGGCAATGACAGTGTGTGGTAGTCAGACTGAGTACCACAAATCCCAGGTCCACATCTTGTGAGCCGTGTGGCTTTGTGTGGGTTACTTGGCCCCTCCAAGCCTCAGTTTACTGCTGGACAAAGGGAATAGCAGTGGAACCCGGCTTGTTGTAACGATTACCTGAGATAATACATGTAAAGTGGTTGGCACGGTGCCTGAGCCAGGATTTGACCCCAGAGCCTGTGTGCTTAACGACTGCGTGCCGCTGCCTCCCACCTGGCTAGGAAGACGGAGACAGGCATCTAGGGCTTTGTGGGAGGCCCCAGGGGAAGTGGGACAGGCTCAGGGACAGAGGGGAGTTCCTCGGGGCCGAGTGGGGGCAGCATGGGTTTGGCATCCCAGGCCCAGGGAAGAGCGTGCGCCCGGGGCTCAGGGAGCACACAGGGCAGTAGCTGGATTTGAGCCTGGGGGAGGCCACAGAGGGCTTCAGGGACCAGCCCGAGGAGGCTGGGTATTTATCCAGTGTAGGCAGAGAAGGCACCCACTGTTTTCAACAAGGAAATGAAATGAGAGTTGGGTTTTATTTTTATTGATTATAGAGAGACATCGCTTTGTTGTCCCCCTTCTCCATGCACTCACTGGTTGGGGATTGTACCTACAACCTTGGCGTATTGGGCGACGCTCTAACCAACTGACCTCCCGGGCCAGGGCAGATTTGGATTTTAGAAAGATCCTGTTGGTGGGGCAGCAAGACTGGAGGCAGAGCGACCAGTTAGGAGGATGTGTCTGAGGTCCAGGTGAGAGATCCTGGGCGGCTTGGGCAGCGATGGGAGAGAGAGGTGGCTGAGTTCAGCACACGCCTTGGGCAGAGTCAGCAGGACACGGGTGGCGCAGGGTCGGGAAGAGAGGGGAGTCACTCCTGCTTCTGTCTTGGGTGACTCCGTGGAAAGGTGGTAAAACTGCATGTATTGATCCACACAGTATTCAGAGGGAGTGAGTAAAACCCATCAGCTGTGGAGGGAGCCGTAGCTGAATTGATCAGTGGATTCACAGGCCCCGTTCCGTGACTTGGTCACGCCTCAAGATCATGGCACAAAGGATTACAAACACACTGAGTGTACGTTTTCTTGCCTCATGGAGGTAGAGCAGGCAGCTCCAGAAGCCCGTCTCATAGCCCGTGGCTCTCTGCTGTGTCTCCAGACCAGAGTCCGGGCCCCTGGTACCTGAGCCGAGGCTGGGCATTGCCGCTGGCTGGGTGGACGCTACGTGGGACACTATTTGGACAGACACTTAGAAAGATCTCAGAACTTTGCTCAGTCTCCTCAATCGAGTAATACTAAAGCTTAGCAACAACAACAACAAAAATCCCCTTTTAAAAATTACATATTTTTTATAGGGTAAAAGGAATGATTTAGTTTTGAAAAAGAAAAAAACAACAGCAACAAACCACTCTAACGTTATAGTTTATTTTTGGTGCTTGTTTCAAAACTAGCTTGAACTGCCTTTGTCAGTTAGGAATATTTCTAGTAAGAAAATCCTCTTTGCAAAAAAGTTGATTTCTTGCACAAATGTTATACAAAACCCTTTTAGTTCTACCCTAACAAACATCCACTTTTATTTTTCCATATTTCTTCTTCATACTTATATTTCTACAAGCATAAATGATAACCACAGCAGAAATGTAGTTTGAGTTCTGCGCTTTCATTGAACATGATGTCATAAGCATTTTCTGTGTTGGGACATCGTTTTCGTTACCATTGTTTTTAATGCCTGTATAATATTTTATGGAGCATATATATCGAATCATTTATTTAGACAGTTACCTATCACTGGGCATTTATTTTGTTTGCAGATTTTCACTCTCACTTAGTAGCCCTGTGCACAGCTTTTTCTTGTTTTGGGTTATTTTCTTGGAATTCATAGATCCAAAGTTATGAATATTTTTAATTGTAAAAATGCTTTGGGGAAGGGTCGTACTAGTAAGCAATGTTATCGGCCACAAATGGGGGGGTTCAGGTCTACCGTGCCCTCGACAGTGCTCAATATTATCATTTTCAAACTGTCAGCTAATATCAGAGCATTAAACAGGTACCTTATTGCTGTGCCCATTTGCACAGGAGAAATTTCCCAGACTGAAAGATAGGGAGCTCTCTACTTTTCCCCAGCAACTAGTGTGCGTCTATCTTATAGATACGGGGACTCTCGGAGCTTTATTTTATTATCTTCTTTGCTCGGGTAAGTAGGAAACTCAGACCCAAATCATAACCCACTTTTAACCAAGGAGAAGACTCGCCCGGCCCATATGTAGATGCTCTCAGTATTTACGCTGTCTCCGCTGGCGTATCTCTAGCTGTGCGTCATTGTAGGTTTGTGAACAGCTGCTGCGAATCTTGGTGCTGAAACCGGTCGCATGATGGAAGTCTGGAGGGCCCGCTTGTCCAGAGGTGCATAGTGGCCCACGGTGATGCGGCCTCTAGACCCTGGTGTGGTCTTAGACTGCGTACCAGGTCTGAGTGCCCGAGTCGTGTGACTGACCCTGGGTCAGACCCCGTTCCCAATACACTGCATTTTCCTCGGGTCACAGTTTGAGAGGGACACAGACAAAGTGAGAAGCCCAGGTCTGTGGCTTATAGGAGTTAGGGTTAAAGGAACCAGGGATCTGTCGCCCACGAAAGTGACACTGGTAAAGAACTCAGAGAATGATCGCACCGTTCTGTTCAGTGTCCTCACCGTCAGATAACATTGTAGAAGCCCTTTTTACCTTCCCAAGTGGTATCTGATGTCATTATGTTAGATTCTCTAACCATTGTGGGGAATGCAGATTTTTTTCACCCGTTATTGAGGCCTTACTAAGTGCCAGGCACTGTTCCAAATTGTTTACATACATTTACTTTTTTAGACTTTCACAAAAATTCTCTAAGGTAGTGGTTATTATTCCCATTTTTCAAATGAGGACACTGAATGTTAAATGGCTTGCCCGAGGGGCGTCCTGCTAACAGAGGGCTGAGCTGGGATCTGATCCAGGTGGCCCCGCCCCAGGGCCTTTGCTCAGGACCTGCACTGTCCTGCCTCCCCACAGACATCAGCGCTGTGAACCCCAAGGATGAGGCCCCTAGCTTGCCTTTTCACCGTGGCAGGTGGCCCCTCCCCCCAGGCCTCTGGCAAATCTATGGGGTTGTCCTGGGCCACAGCAGTTACCTTCCTCCACTCTGCAGATGGGTAAAGGATACCCTGGAGGGCAGGGGTCTGGTGTCATTCTTTCATTCAGCAATAAGGATTGAGCTCTTGGCATGTGCCAAGCCCTGCACCAGGTCCCTGCTCTCATGGGGCTTCTGGTCTCCCGGGGTGGGGGTGGGGTGACAAAAATGAGCCCTCAGAGGGTGAGGGAACAGGGTCACTTCGGAGAGTGCTAAGTGAGAAGAAGACAGAGCAGGGCCACGTGATGGCCAGGGACTGCGGTGCCACTCTGCACTGGCTGCTCAGAGAAGGCCTGTGGGCAGAGGGCCCGCACCCAGAGGCCCGCGTGCTGTACGAGAGGGAGCCCGTCTGTGCTGGATAATCCCGCTGAGATCTCAACGCAGGCAGGGGGGCTGTGGTGCAGGCCCCGGGAGGAGACGAGGGCCAGGGGGTGAGCAGGGACCCGGTCACAGAGGCTGGGTGGGTTTTAGTCCCCAGTGTGAGGAAGCCATTGGAGGGCTTTGAGCAGGGGAGTGACAAGTTCTGGTCCACTGGTCCCCTCTCTACATTGTGAGTAGGAGGCGTGAAGCCCAGAGCGGCAGGTGAGACCCTCAGGAGCCAGACCCCACAGTCACTCCGCTGCTCCCCTCTTCCCTCCCCTCCACTGGTCGCCGTCTCGGGGTCCCAGGGGCTCCTCATAAGTCCCTGCAACCAAGGATATGCTTCCCTCCTCTGTTAGATGACTGTCTGTGAAACTCAAGCAAGTGCGCCCAGCTCTTCCGGACGGGTAACTGACTCTTGTGTTGACTTACAGATCATAAGGCAGCAGTTTCCCCAGTTAACCACCAGAAGACTCGGGACCCGAGGACAGTCCAAGTGAGCACCGGAGCCCTTCCGCCTGCCGAGGCCCCAGCCCAGGCCTCTTCCTGAGCTCTGTCTGCAGGCCCGGCGGGAAGCCCGGGTCAGGCCAGAGCTCGGAGGAGCCTCAGACGGCCGGGCCTCTCCCCCGGGACCCCTGAGAGAGGCTGACCACAGCCCAGGACCGTCCAGCCCCGCTGCTCTAAGGAATCCAACATTTTGCCACCCTGCCTTTAGGTGTTTTGGTAAAATCGTCCTGAGCATTATTTAAAGGAGCACCTTGTAGCTTCCTGGACGATCTCCAGGTTACTGGGATTGTTTGGCTGAGTGAAGTCTCTGCTCTTATAGCGTCCAGCTGGCCAGGGGAGCAGCCTGTCCTAATAACCCGAGAGGGACATGGGGCGGGAAGGTCCAGCCACACCGTGGAGCGCAGGGCACACTGCTCACCCTCCATCAGCTCTGTCCACCCACCAACCACTGTTTGCTTCACGCGTCCTATGTGTCACACAGAGGTCACCAGGTGCCGGGAGCACAGGACAGACAAGTCACTGCCTTCATGGAGCATATATTCCCATAGGGGAGACAGAGAAAGACAATTTGATTGTGACAAAGAGGGTTGTCATAGAGAATAACAAAGGGGAGTGACCCAGGACAGCCTTTCCGAGGAAATGACCTGAGGAGTGAGAAGGATGAGGACACCTGCCTAGGTGTGAGTCAGTGGGAGGGGATCTCTGCCTGTCCTGCTCAGACTTTGTTAAAATCTGGACTTAACAAGACTTGCCTCAAAGGGTGTTCAAAAAGTGTTGGACTTTAATAGGTGGTCCATGAATTTGATTAGCACTGAGTTTTAAACAGATTCATTGATGCAGGACTTCTCAGAGCCTTTATTATGCTAATGTGCACAGTGACTCCCCTAGAGGGTGCTTTATTATACAACATTTCCAAACATTTTGACATGTTAAATAGCAGGTCAGCACATACTGATTTATAAAATACTGAAATTTAAAAACAACAAGCAGCACCACATCAGACTTATAAGACTTGGGCCTCGAGGTGATTCAAAAGCAGCATGTCCAGTACTGTCCCCTCACGCCCCCCACGCTTGCCATTCCTGGGCAGCATGCTCCCATCCTCCCAGTGTGGGCTTAACTTTGGAGCCAAGTCAAAGAAAGTGAATGGTCAAACTGGGAAAAGCTGTTTTTTGGTCAAGTTCTGAGAAATTTATTTGTGGGGCACAGAAGCTCTGAGAATGATGTTCAAAGAGATGTACAGAAAATTTTTTAGCCAGGGACATTTTGGCATAAATTTCTCCTAATCTTCCCAGGTGACTACTCTGGAGAACAAATCTTGTTTATAATGAGAAATCCCAGTATCTGTTATAAAATGAGGTTGCAGCCTTGGTAAGGGTATAGAGTACAAAAGCCAGATTCTCCCTTTCTTGTTTGCCGGTAAGCACAGCGATTGGCACCCAGAGGGCAGGCCGTTCACGGTGCTGAGTGAACAGATAGCTAAGTGGATGGATGGAAGAATGCTGAGCGCTTGGAAATGAATGCTTTTGCTCCTGCTCGTAGTCTGTAGAGTCACTGGCTTCAATACATTGTTGCCCATTTCTAAGAGTAGAAATGGACAGTAAAGATAGAACAGAAAGGTTTCCCATCCTACGTAAACTTGGAGAAAGTTTCCCCCATCTACATGTGAGAGGCTGGGCTTTTTTGTTTGTTTGTTTGTTTTTTGTTTTTCTTTAACTTCAAGGTTGGAAAATTGGGCAATAGTTCTTTAAAATTCCATGAAATCAATTTCATTGTTTGTTTGTTTGGTTAATCCTTACCTGAGGATATTTTTCCATTGATTTTTTAGATAGAGTGGCAGGGAGGGAGGGAGAGAGAAAGATCCATGTGAGAGAGACACATCAGTTGGTTGCCTCCCATATGACCCTGACCAGGGCCAGGGATTCAACCTGCAACCCAAGTACATGCCCATGACCAGGAATCAAACCCGGGACCCTTCCGTCCACGGGCCGATGCTCTAACCGCTGAGCCAAACCGGCCAGGGCAGGTCATTGTTTCCCCTCCATAAGGACCCTCCAAGGTCAGTCACACCTCCAAGCATTTGAAAGGTACTAAGAAGCTCTACTTGGTCGTACAGGGAAAATAAATCCCTCAGCAAATTTACCTGGACAGAACAAATCGGGGGTGGCCAGTGGAGGGTGTGTTGACCGGCCCTACAAAGCGGAAACAGAAAAACCAAGACGTGACCAGAGCCATAGCTTTTTCTGCAGTTGTGGATTTTAGTAGTATACATGCTGAAAAACCAAGAATGGTGTGATCTGAATTGTTACTGCTCTCAGGATCTTAAGAAGTCGTGAAAGGGAACTTGGTAGAGTTAGGGAGGCGTGTCATAACTGCCTTCCCACGGAGGGCACCTCCGGAGCACTCGGAATCCCCCCCCCCCACCGGACCCTGGGAGCTGGAAAGGCAGTTGTGGCAGTTGGGAGGTAGAAGGCGCAGGAGACAGATCGGCTCCACACACAGAGAACTTCCTGAGAACCACACCGACCTAAAATGAACTGGGCTGCCTTGGGCGGGCCTGGGTACTTCGTTCCAGGAGGCATTCAGATAGAGACGAGATGCCCACTGAGCAGAGATATCACAGAATGGTACCCGGAGGACCGGGGGAGGGCGGAGGGCAGGCTGTGGGTGCTCATCTGTCCCCTCCCCGTGAGGCCTGTCCCTCATGCAGAACGCTTGCCCGTTTGTCTGCACTGTGCCTGTCACCCACCATACTCCTGCGAGGAGAAAAGAATAGTCAGTCTGTTGTCGTGTTTCCGAAAGCGAGGTCGGTGACTGACTTAGATGAGTACTGCTGTGTGGTTGTAAAAATCTCCCCTAAATCAGAATCTTTGGGGGTGGGGCCCGGGAGTGTGTATTTTGATGTTCTGTAGGTGATTCTTACTGTTAGTCAAGTTTGAGAGTCACTGGCGTGGTCGGTGAACAGCACTTTGGCGGTTCAAATCCTGCCTCTGCCCCCCACTCACTGGGTGATCTTGGCTGTGTGGTTTAAGTTCTCTGGGCTATAGTTCCCTAGTCTGTCCAGTGGCGATGATGATTAGTTCCAGCCTCACCGGGTTTTGTGAGATTAAATAAGGCCAGGTGTAAAGCACTTAGCACCTTGTGAGCTGCTGCGACGGGCACCCCCTTTACAGCAGCAGATAGCACAGCCCTCCAGTGATCGGGGAGCAGAGAGCCGAATGTAATGCAGGTGGTTGGCCCAGCAGGCCGATGATCTCAGGCTGGTGTGCATCCGTCAGAAGGACCTGTGATGCTTGGGCCCATCCCCATGCTTTGAATCCGTCAATCTGGGAAGGGGCCTAGAAATCTGTACTTTTCTTATGCTCCATGAATGGCTCTGACAAACACCATGTTTCATACCTCCGAGCAGTGGTTAGCGTCGCACAGTGGCTTGGCGGTGGGACAGACCTGTGTTCAAGTTCCTGTTCTTCCCCGGAACAGCTGTACAACCTTGAGCAAACTGAGCTTTCTTGCCTCCGTGTTCCCATCTGTAAAAAGACTATAATAATCCCCGTGTGGTAGTATTACTTTACAAATTAATGTGCGTAAAGCACTTTGCAAGGTGCCTAGCACAGAGCAAGAAGGATGTAGCTAAAATCTAAAATCCAGACAAAAGGCTGCCTCCGTCCCTTAGTCGTTTTTTTTTAATCCTCACCCGAGGATATTTTTTCCATTTGATTTTTAGAGAAAGTGGAAGTGGGGCAGGGAGGGAGAGAGAGAGAGGGAAACATTGATGTGAGAGAGACACATCAATTGATTGCCTCCCGCTAGTGCCCCAACCGAGGTGAGGATCAGACCTGCAACCCAGGTACATGCCCTTGACCGGGAATTGAACCTGCAACCCTTTGGTGCATGGGCTGATGGTCTAACCACTGAGCCACACCAACCAGAGCCCTCCATTAGTCTTAACTGAAGATATTGCCGTCATCAAGGCCCTTTTGAGTTAATAAAAAGTTCTGGTCTTTGCTTTAAATGCAGTGTAATGGAAACACTGAATTTATCTTTTTAAAGATATAGTTCCTTAAGACCACCATTTATTGATGAGGAGAAACAGACCAAATGAACTTTTGTTGGTGGTTTGCGGTCATAAACACACCCTCCTTCTTGGGTCCTCAGAGGGGGAGACCCAAACGCTGTCTCTGGGATCACATTTGGCTAGATAGAAGAGATTAGGTACAAATGGAAATTTTTTTTCATCCCCCTTTTCTGCTTTGCAAAGTATTTGACTTAACGTTTTCTGTAGGAGGCAGTTTGGGGTTATTTTTACCTGCATGATTGATGGCTGGCAACAGGGAACTTGGGTTTAATTCTAGATTTCAGAGATGTCAAGCCTTTCAGAAGAGGTAACTCTCCTAGCCCGGGGAAGATGGGCCCCGTCACCCTTGGCCTTAGGCACCCCTGCTCGGGAAGCCCCACCTGATCACCGTGCACGTGGCTCTCTCTCTCTGCGGCCCAGGTACCATTACTATGGCATTGCTGTGAAGGAGAACTCCCAATATTATGATGTGATGTACTCCAAGAAAGGAGCCGCCTGGGTGAGCGAGACGGGCAAGAAGGAAGTGAGCAAGCAGACGGTGGCGTATTCACCCCGGTCCAAACTTGGAACGCTGCTGCCCGAGTTTCCAAATGTCAAAGATCTGAACTTGCCAGCCAGTCTGCCTGAGGAGAAGGTGACCACGTCTGAAGTGTTATGGGAGAGGGTGGTTTCTCTCTCTCTCTCTCTCTCTCTCTCTCTCTCTCTCTCTCTCTCTCTCTCACACACACACACACACACACAGTCTCTCTCTCTCACACACAAACACACAATATCTCTCTCTCTCACACACACACAATCTCTCTCTCGTTACAAAACAGTGAATTTAAAAATACAAAGCTAGAAACCTGAATCAAGTATGGACTTTCATTAATAAGAATGTATCAGTTCATTTGTTATGACAAATGTCTCCTACTAAGGTAAGAGACAATAGGGGTAGCTGGGTGTGGCGTAAATGGGAACTCCCCGCACTGTCTTCAGACCTTCGCTGCAAATCTAATATGTTCTGAAATAAGAGTTTATCTACCTATGTGACCTACCTATCTACTCACCCACCTACCAGCCAACCTGCCTACCCGTCTGCAGTGTCCCAGTGCCTCCTCTCACAGAGGAAGGACCCTTCTCTTATAGGTTGCTCTTTTATAGGATAAAGCTTATTTTCCTACGTCCTGCAGAGGATGTGGTGAACATCTTTGTCCCCTAGACAAAGAAGATTTTATAGGTATAGTGACTAAGTTTGGGCCATAGGGTGTCTGGAGGGGATGATTGGAAACACGAATTTGGGGGCTTTCCCCCGGTCATCGCCTCTCCCAGCACCTGTCCTGAGGCGGCGCAGCGCCGATGGGTGTAGAGCTTGTGCGCACAGGACGCTGGGAGCTGGGATGCGGTGGGGGTGACAGGTGTCCTGCCCTCAGGAAGCTGCCAGTCAAGCAGGGAGCCAGGTGCTTGCATAAGCAAACTGAGTTTATAGTAAACACATCTCTACTCTGAAACAAAAGGAATATCTGTAAAGAATACTTTAAGAACTAGATCAATCCTTATCATTTCTCAAATTTGCTTTTTTTTTTTCTCAACAAAATTCTTATACCATAGCTTTACAATTCTTGGATAAGAGGAGATGGAGGTCAAAGTCTTTTGCTGAGCAGATTCCGGAGGATTTCCAGCATCCCTGTGATTTTGGCAGGAGCACCTCTTCTTATAAATGCACATTGCTTTTTAACTTTTCAGTATCTCAGCTGATGAGGAGAGTTTAATCCATAAGCCTACTGAACTCTCCTACGTGCCTGGCGCTGTGCTAAATGCTGGATACACAGCACGAATAATGTGCCGTTTTATTTTCCCAGAGCACACAGTTTCAGGGGGTAGTAGATGGGGGCAGAGAGAGCAACCTGTTTTCCATACCAAGGGTGAATGTTCTGCTAGAGAAACACTCCAAGGTGCCGTGTGAGCACAGAGGAGGGAGCCGAGGGTCAGCGAGCATCCCCTAATGAAAGTGAGTCTCACTGGGGTCTTGCGGGAGGAATAGGAGTTAGGTGACCTTCATCCCCTCCACAGGGCATGAGTGAGTTGGAGACTGAAATTCCAAGGGCAGCGGTAACACTTATTAATGTATTCCCTTGTTGTTGACCCCTCCCCACCCTCACAGGTTTCTACCTTCATTATGATGTACAGAACACACTGTCAGAGAATACTGGACACTGTGATCAGAGCCAACTTTGATGAGGTAGGTAAACACGTGTTGAGCTGTGGACACTGAGTTGAAATGGTATAAAACTAGCTCCTGTTTGATGCGCTCCAGCAGGTGCCAGGCCTTCTGGGAGCCCCTGATGCACGTTATTAGCTCACTGAATCCTCACAGTGGTCCTAGGAACCGGGCACCACTGTTACCCTATTTTATAGATCTCCCACGTGAATAGCCGTTGGCCTGACCTCCTTGATCTGCATCCTGCCTGATTGGCCTACTAGGAAGACAGGTGTTGTCCGAGTAGCATTACATCCAGAACGGTAGACTCAGAACACCTAAAGGGAAGCGTTCCTGTAGTTTGGATTTCATTTTCCTGAGGCTCATCCACTGCGACGCGTTTGGAGCTGGCTGCCCTCCATTCTGAAGGGGTGGTCCACGTGTCTGTCAAATCCCAACAGCAGGGGACCAAAATAGATAATCCAGGAAATGTACTTTAAATAATCACTTTCAATCATTGCCTCTGATTATTTCACCACTCACGCTTGCAGAGAGTCAGAACGTCTTCCTTCTGTCTAATAATAAGTTTCCATTTGTCAAATGCCTACATGATGCCAGGCATTTTATATAAGTTATCTGATTTCATCCCACTAATAGGTAGACATCATTGTCTCCATTTTAGAAAAGCTGATAACTCTCATATGTTTAGTCCTGAGCTCCAGATTCAGGTGACATCTCAGTTAGCCACGGTGCTAATTTCCTAGCCCAGGTCTGTCTTCCAAGTCTTCGGTCACCAACACAACCTGCCCAATCGCTCAGGCCGCGGACCTCGGTTCTTCTCTTCCCCTCCCCCTTCACACCAGCCTGTGGGGGGGTCCTGGCGGCTCTCCCCCCAGACTGGAACACTGTCTGTCCATTTCACATCTAAATTCAAGTATCAGCCCTTAACCTTTGCACTGTTCTCCCTCCTTCCTTTTTCTTCCCACTCCGAGGAGCTGGTACGGTTGGACATTGAGTGGTCTAACGTGCAGGGAGCAGGAAGGGAGGCCTGGATAGTAAAACACCCTCTGCGGCTCCAGAGACTGAGTGCTCACCCGGGCTCCCTGTGCCCCTTGAGCAGATGCCTGCGACAGACACTGTTTTGCACAGACTTGTTTTAACATACACAGCCACTGCTCCTTTCCAGGATTTCTGCTGGAAATGGACTGCTCACACACTAACAGTAGGGCTGCAGGCAGGGACAGCTTAGAAAGGCCAATGAGTTCAGAATCTACTAAATCTTAGGAATCAACTGGGCAGAACTTTCTCCTCGGAGTTGGAAGGGCAGGCAGGAGTCCCAGGACCAGTCTGATGCCAGTGCCCAGGGACGAGCGGGGATCAGGGGACAGCAGAGGGTCCTCTGCAGGGCAGGCACCTTGTCCAGGAGATGGGGCCATCTGCAGGCCCAGCCAGACCAACCGTCAGCCACCAGGTGTCTCAATGACAGGTGAGCAGAGCCACAGTGGGGATTTGGCTGGGGGACATTCAGAACCTAGGCAAGGGTATGTCACATGCTTAGGACATTTGACTTCTTGGGCCTAGTGGTTGTAGTGCTTCCATGATATAATAGTCATAGCTAACCTTTATTAAGCATCTACTATGTGCCAAGCACTATAATAAGTACTTTTAAGGAATCTTTACCAAAACCCATGCAGTAAATGCTACTTTTATTCCCATTTCACATGGAAGGAAACTGAGGTGTAGAGACATCGCACCCCTAGTTGGTAGGGGGGCCAAGGTTGGAACCTGGAAGGCAGGCTTCACTCATCTGGATTGTCTTTGTTTTAATCTCCGATCTGGAGGAAATCTCGCCATGTTCTCACTGACATGGAAGCAACAGAACTGTGACTTGAGTGTCACAATTTACAAACCTGACTTCATTCACCACTGTGATCATGTTCTTGGTGCCTACAGTTTTCCCTCTAGGAAAGCAAGGGATGTGCTTTTCTTCCCATTCCTCCCTGCCCTCCCCCCTCCCCGCAAGCCTCCCATCCAGGGTCTACACTGGGAAGTCCAGGCAGGCCATGGATGCTGAAGAAGTGAGATCAGGTCGCCAGGCTGGGGTCAGGGTAATCTGGCGAAAGGAAAGCCAGACCCTACTCCTCAGAGGGGCCTGAAGGACACGCAGGTCTCCAGGGCAGAAAGCTCGAAAGTGAGCAGCAATTCAATGAGAGACATGTGTCTCAGGAACGGGGCAGAAGCCCAATTACCATGTGAAAAACAAACTAACCACGAGACTGATTGGTGGAGAGACAGGCAGACTTGGGCTCTGTGTCATCCGTTCCCCGACTTGCTGTCTGGCTTTGGACAAAAAGGTTATTGTCTCTGCAAAATGGAAGTAATGGTTCTCGGCTGTGGTAGTATTGTGACTATTAAATGAGAGCACCTATGCAAAGTACCTGGCATGTAGTAGGCGCTCAATAAATAAAGCTAATACCAATCATAGTAGCACCTCCAAAGTGTTAGGCTGGGGTACTAAATGATCTCCTGCATTGGATCAGGATTGATACGGGGATCCAGGGATGTGAATAATGCTTTAGGTGGGAGAGTGCCCATCTGTGCAGGAAAGAAAGACACAGTAGTCCAGGAACCAAGGTGAGCCCATGAGGTCACACAAATTCATTGATTCCCTAACTTCGGGATGAACCACTCCTCAATGTTGGCTGAAATCTAGACACTTTAAAGTGTTGTTATATATACAAGTTAACCATCTTCTGCCATTTCCCTTTACTTCCCTTATCTTGTCCCGCCCTCTATCCCTTACTGGGCTGTCTCCCTGACCTCCCAGTCACACGCTAAAAGACACAGGTGTCGGGGGGCCATCACGGGGCTCTGCCTGGGACATTCACTCTACCATTTGTTCATTGACAACACAGCTTGAGTTCCTGCTGTCATCGTGTTGTTAATACCTCCCCGTCTGAGTGCCCGCTGTTTCCACTATGTGCCAGTGGTTGGGGTTGGAGTGCCACGTAGCTTACTGCCCAGACATCACCATCTAGAATCCCATAATGGCGCCAGGGGGCCCGGGGTCTTTGGGGAGATGGAGGAGTTTGGATATGAAGAGGGTGTTGCTCCTTGTCCAGTTTTTGGCGCACAGGTTTGAATCAGGAGATTTTTGTTGGTGGCACCTACGCTCTTCCCTTCCAGGCGCATCCTCCCACCAGCCATTCATAGCTGGTCCCTTCTTTTCTGGAACCCCCTGGGGGCCCAGGGCACCAGTAGGCCCAGAGGATAGTAGATTCTAGTCATCTGAGCTTTTTTTTTTTTTTTTAATTTTTTTTCCCTTTATTGATTTTAGAGAGAGAGGAAGGGAAAGGGAGAGAGAGACAGAAACATCAATGAGAGAGAACATCGATTGGCTGCCTCCTGCATGCCCCCCACTGGGTATCGAGCCCACAACCTGGGCATGTGTCCTGACTGGGAATCGAACCGGCGACCTCTTGGTGCATGGGTTGACGCTCAACCACTGAGCCACACCTGCCGGACTAGTCATCTGAGCTTTTTAAAAACAATATCCCATCTTCCTTTTCTCAAACTCTCCCCAGACCACAGTAAGCATACAGGGGCTTTGGGTTAACATGTTAATCCTCTCCCAGGGCAGAGGAGACCCCAGGCTGCCAGGCCACGTGGTTCTCCAGCAGTGGGCACGCCGCAGACATGGGCAGGGGCAGACTGGGACAGGAGGACCTCCCAGGGCCGCCTGAGCCACGCCAGGCTGGGTGGCCTTGGCCGAGTCCCAGGGCTCTGTCGGGGGGCCCTGTGTGACCTCACGGTTGTTCTCTCTGTGGGTTGATACAGGTTCAGAGTTTCCTTCTGCACTTTTGGCAAGGCATGCCGCCCCACATGCTGCCCGTGCTGGGCTCCTCCACGGTGGTGAACATCGTCGGCGTGTGCGACTCCATTCTCTACAAGGCGATCTCGGGCGTGCTGATGCCCACCGTGCTGCAGGCCTTACCTGACAGGTGCGCTCTCTGTCCCCCCTCGTGGCCGTCCCCAGCGCTTACTGTTCCTGCTTCTCTGTTATTGACTCGAATCGTGCACTGTCTGGGGGTCTCCCTTGGAAAGACCATTAATGTTGGACTTTTAAAAATTAATTTTTTAAAAAATGGTTCAAAATTCAACATGTATAATATGGTATACAGTGAAAATTATCCCTCCCATTCTTTTTCTCCAGACACCCAGGTCCCCTCCCCAGAGCATCAAATATAATCATTTTGGGGGGGTCTGTCCAGATCTGCTATGCATAGGTAACCAATGCGTATAATATATTTTTTTCTCTTTCTCATTAAGATGGTGAAACACTGTATACACTGTTCTGTACCTTGCTTTAAAAATAAAAACTTGGAGATCATGTTGGACATGCCCGTCCGGATGCATTCTCCTCTGTGCTCCATGCTGCCCTCTGCCCTGGAGGGGCCTCGTGGAGCACCTCTCAGGGCTCCCTTTCCCCAGGCTTCCATCTGGGGGCAGCCAGCAGTGGGGAGGGCGGTCAGGAGGGAGATCAGAGAGAGGGAAGAGAGGGAAGTCAGGGGATTGACTGCCTCCCCCTATGTGACGTCACCTCAGGCTGGCCGTGTCCTGCCCCTCCACAGGGCTCTGCTGCCTTCCAGGTTGTCCTTTGGGCGTGGGGTGGGTCAGAGCCCGCTCACCCCAGGTTGAAGCAGTCTCCCTTATGGGTCCCTCTCTGCCTGTTGGGACTGTTACAGAGAATATCCACATCAGTCTATAAAGCATGTTTTCTTTTTTACACCTGCATACTGTCCCACCGTATTGAATTTAATCAGGTGTCTGATGTTTCCAGTCTTGTCCTACTACAAACAGCGCTGTGATGAGTGATGTTTGAAGTACATCCTTTGACGTGGTGAAATGCATTCGTTTCCTAGGACTGCAGTGACGGTGCCGCAAACTGGGTGGCAGAAGTTATTCCTTCACATTTCTGGAGGGCAGAAGTCTGAAACTTGGGTGTTGACAGGGTTGGTTCTCTCTGGAGACTCTGAGGGAGGATCTGTTCCATGCCTGTCTCCTTGCTCCTGCTGGTTGCTGCCAAGCCTTGGTGTTCGGGGCTTATAGACACATCACTCCAGAGTCTGCCTCTGTCTTCTCAGTGACTCCCACTCTGCATGTCCCGCTGTCTCTTATAAGGACACTTGTCATCGGATTTAAGTCCCACCCAATTAATTCAAGGTCTCATCTCATCTGCAAAGGCCCTTTTTCCAAATAAGTGCATTCACAGAATATATTTGGGGGACCACCATCCTACTACATGGAGTAGATGTGCAGGATGTATTTCTAGAGGGCTGAATTCCTGATTCAAAGGACATGTGACTTAAACTTTTCTCGGTAAACTTCTAATTTGGATTTCTCTTACGATGAGTGAAGTTGAATATATCTTCATATCTTCAAGAGTGATTTCTATTTTCTCTCCCATGAATTCTCTCTTCTTATTCATTGACTATTTTTCTATTTGGTAGTTGGTGTCTTTCTCATTGATTTTAGGAGCTCTTTATTTATTAAGGATATTAACCATTTATCTAAAGGGTTGCAATTTTTTTTTCATCTTGTCTTTGCTATACAGAAAATATATTTGTGTAGTTGAACTTGTCAGTCCTTGTTTTGATGCCTTCTGGATTTTCTATCATAGTTTAAAAGTCTTCCCCATTCCAGTTATAAAGTAACTTCCCCGTGGATTATCCCCTAACTTTGTGGTTTCATTTTGTAGTTTTGAATTTGGGGTCTGTGGCTTCATCCCCCGCAGCAGCTATCCTGTTGTCCCGATACCAGATGTTCATTATTCCTTTTTTATTCCCCCACAGATTTGAGATGCTTTCTTTTTCTATAGTAAAATTTATAGGTATTTGGGGCTATTTCTAGACCTCTTATCCTATACCAATATCAATATATTTCTATATATTTATGTTCCAGGGTCTTTGTACTTTTAAACATAACTTAATATGTGGTAGGGCAAGCTCCTCATACTCGGCTTTTTTAGAATTTTCCTGTTGTTGGCACTTGTTTTTCCAAATGAACTACTTTGGCATCAGTTTGTCTATTTAAATACAGGGTGGGGCAAAAGTAGGTTACAGTTGTTCGTATAGAAAATAATACAATAATTAATAAATAATAATACAAGAATAAACTCTGTTTCATGTAATCACAACTGTAAACCAACTTTTGCACACACACACACACACACACAGTTTCATTGGGGGTTACGTTACACTTATAGATCAATTTAGGAAGAATTTTATCTTTACAATAGTAAGAATTCCTGACAAAGAACACAGTTTGCCATTTATTCCGATCTTCAATTCTGTGGCCTTCAGGAATATTGTAAAATTTTTAAATAGAAATCTTAGACATTTTTAAAGTTAAATGTATTCTTAGATATATATTTTTGTTGTTATTGTAAATGCAGTCTTTCCTTCATATCTCCTGACTGATGGTTGTTTATATATGTGAAAGCTATTGATATCTGATATCTGTATGTTATGTTTGGACCTGACCATGTCAAATTTAATTCTCTTATTGTTCTATTACTTTTTTTGAGGTTCTCTTAAATTTTTCCAGTTTGTAATTATATTATCTAAACTATAGAGAGTTCTACCTTTGTCTTTCTACTTTTTATTCCTCTCAATTATTTCTCTTGCGTGATTATGTTGGCTTATGCCTCAACGACATGTTAAAAAGCTCTTGACTTTAATGAGAATACATCTAGTGTTTCTCCGTTAAACTTGATGCTGGCTTTAGGATTAATACTGATATATTTTAGCTTGTTAAGCAATGTCTATCTTTTCTTAATTCATTGAACAAAGAATGGTTGTTGAATATTATCCAGTGATTTTTATCATCTATTGAAATGATCATATTATCCATCTCCTAACATTGCACCATCTTGCAATCCTAGAATATACCCCACGGTACTCATAGTAAATTATTTTCTTTAATGTGTTGCAGAATGTTATTTGCTAATGTTTTGTTTAGGTTTGCTGCATCAAAAGTCATAGATGAGATTGGTCTGCAATTTCTCTTTGTGTTTAATCTTTGTCAGTTGTTGGTATCATTTTTTGTTTTTGTTTTTGGTTTTCCTTTTGCTTCATGAAAGAAATCTGGAAGCTTCTTGCCCTTTTATTCCTAAGGTCGAAAGCAGTTAAATAGCATTGAAATTACTTGCTCTTGAAGATTACATAGAATTAATTCCCCTTTGAAGGCATACAGGCCTGGTGTATTACAGAGATAAATCTTCAAACATTTTCTTCTTTTTTTCAAATATAGTATTTGGTCAGTTTAGATTTTCCATTTTCTCTGAGGTGAGTTTTGGTAAATTGTATTTTCCTAGAAAATTATCCGTTTCTTCTGGATCTTTAAATTTATTTGCTTAGGGTTGAGCAAAATGGGTTTATACACTCACTGAATTTCCTCCGTGTCTGATTATTTCTGCTTCATTATGTCTAGTTTGTGTGGTTGTGCTTTCCGTCATTTCTTCGTAGTTAAGTTACCTAATTTGTGTTTGTTTGTTTGTTTGTTTGTTAATCCTCATCTGAGGATATTTTTCCATTGATATTTAGACAGAGTGGAAGGGAGGGAGGGAGAGAGAGAGAAGGATCCATGTGAGAGAGACACATCAATTGGTTGCCTCCCACACGACCCCGAACGGCCAGGATCAAATCTGCAACCCAGGTACGTGCCCTTGACCAGAATCAAACCCTTCGGTCCGCAGGGCTAACGCTCTAACCGTGGAGCCAAAGAGGCCAGGGCAGGTTACCTAATTTTATTTTTTCGAGGAAAAAATCTCTTGGATATACTTACTGATGCTATTATTTTTTCTGATATATTAATAACTGCTTTTATTTTACTAACTTGTTCCTTGTTCCTTTTCTTAAGTTGACTCTGTTATTCATTTACTCAACGACTGTTTATTGAGTTCTTCCTATGTGCCCATCCCAATTCTAGGAGCTTGAGTTACATCAGTCACACACACACACCAAAAATCAACCAACAGATAGATGCCTGATTTATTTGCACTGTTTACCCTTGTTTAATAGCGTAAGTATTTCAGGCTTAGATTTTTCCTTTGAGCACTGTTTTAGCTGTGTCCCATAGGTTTTGCTATGTAATATTTAAATAATTTTTATTTTCTAAATATTTTGCAACTTTGGTTTGGGGTTCCTCTTTGTCCTAAGAATTTAAAAAGAACATTTAAAAATGTTCTAATTGTTAGGAGCTAGTGTTTTCTGGTTATGTTATTTTACCTTTTATTGCTTTGTGATTAGAGACCATTTCTGAACTCTTTCTTCTTTGAGACTTAATTTAGGTTTTCCTTGTTGTCTAACATTTGGTCGTTTTGTTACACTAGAAAAGGGACAACATGCTCTGTCTTCAAGGTACAGACTTTGACATACATGGATCTGGACCAACTTTGTTGTTGTTTAGTTCTGAGACACTACTCACTTAGAACTTGAATAAAAGTGGTGACAGTCTTGTCTTCTTTCTGATCTTAGAGGGAGAGATTTCAGCTTTTCACCACTGAGTCTGATGTTAGCTGTGGGTTTGTCATAAATGGCCTTTGTTATGTTGAGGTGTGTTCCCTCTATACCCACTTTGCTGAGAGTTCTTATCATAAACAGGTATTGAATTTATCAAATGCTTTTTCTCCGTGGAATAATCATGTGATTGTCATCCTTTGTTTTGATGTGGTGTATCACGTTGATTGATTTGTGAGTACTGAACCCCATCCTTGCATCCCTGGCACTTGATCATATGTGATTCTTTTAATATACTGTTGAATTTGGTGGGCTAATATTTTGTTGAGAATTTTTGCATCATGTTCATTGGGAATATCGGCCTGTAATTTTCCCTTTTTGTAGTGCCTTTGTCTAGATTAGGTATCAGAGTAATGTTAGCCTCATAAAATGAGTTTGGAAGCATTCTTTTGTTTTCAATTTTTTGGAATAACTAGAGAAGAATAGGTATTTATTCTTCTTTAAATGTTTGGTAGAATTCACCTGTAAAGCCGTCTGGTCCTAGGCTTTTGTTTGCAGGGAGTTTTTTTATTACTGATTAAGTTTAGTTACTAGTAATCGTTCTGTTAAGGTTTTCTGTTTCTTCTTGATTCCGTCTTAGAAGATTGTATATTTCTAGGCATTTGTCCATTTCTAGGTTGTCCAATTGTTGGCGTATAATTGTTTGTAATATTCTATACTGATCCCTTGTATTTCCATGGTGTCAGTTGTAACTCCTTTTTCATTTCTTATTTTATTTATTTGAGCCCTTTTTTTTTCTTGTTGAGTCCAGCTAACGGTTTATAAATTTTATTTATCTTTTCAAATAACCAGCCCTTAGTTTCATTTTATTTATTTTTTTTAGACTTTATTTCTTCTCCGATCTTGATTATTTCCTTCCTTCTACTAACTCTGGGCTTCGTTTGTTCTCCTTTTTGTGTTCCTTTAGGCATAATCATCGTTATTTTAAATCCTCTGTTTTATAGTTTGGTTCGGTTGATTGCTGTATGTCTTGAAAGTGGGTTCTTTTTCTTAATTTTGGGTGTGTCTTACAATTTTATATTGACTGCCAAACTGTGTGGAACAGTGCAGACTGAGGTAAGTAGTATTTATGCCTGGAGATGAACATGCCTTTCCTTCTCTGAGGTTCTCAGTGTGAGGACCTGAGTAAGGTTATCCAGGAGTGAATTGGATTTGGGTTTGCTGTTGCTATGGTTACCTGCAGTATACCAACAGATTTAAATCCTTTTGGGGTACCTTGTGCTTAGGTTAGAAGTGTGTTTGTTGAGGGGGTTTTCTCAATGTTACTGCTGTGTCCTCAGCTTTAGGTCTTCCCTGTGTACCTCTGCTACACTTGTTAGCCTGTTTGGGGATGGGGTGAGGCAGGGTTCCTGTTATCCTGACTCAGTCTTCAGCAAGCCCTGTGGTTCTGGCAATCAGATGCAGGCATTTTCAGTGATCATGTCCCGCCCTAGAGATAAATCTCTCATAGTCTGAGCCCTTAATGGTTTCTACCAAGGTTAGAAAACTTTTCTTTTTGATCCTTCCTTCACCTGTACTCTCCCTGTGCCCATGTCAACAGTATTTTCTGCCCTTCCCCTGGCCACTTGAGGCTTTTCTTCCATAGGGAGAGAGGTTTGGGCAGGGCTTCATGCTTTCCCACAGCAATGGCTGCTCACCTCCTCCAGGCGTGCACCTCAGAGATGGGCTTTCTCCCTTCTCCCGTCCTGCCCCCCATCTTTCTCGTGAGCTTCTGGCTGGGTCCATGGAGAAGATCTTGTGAAGAGACGTGAACGTCCTTTGCATCGGCGGCTCCCAGAGCTCCATGAACTCTCATGCTATTTCATATGTGGCCTTTAGCGATTTAAGCTGAATTCCTTCCCCCTGGTTGTGGGAAGTCCTGCTTTCCTCCCTCTAGCACAGAGGAGCCAGTTCCCAAGTCCACCTCACTTTGAAGGTCCAGGCCAGGTGGGTGTGACCTCAGATCTCTGATGGGTTAACAAAAAGTTATGATTTTGTAGATTATCTTGCTTTGTTCTTATTACGGTGGGAGTGATGCTTTTTTCCCATCCTAGGTGGAATGGAAACACACCTAAAGAGGCCAACAAAGGTTACTTCCAGGTGGTGGGTCCGATTTTAGTGTCATGCTTTCGTGCACTTTTCAAGTGTTCTGCATTAAGACTGAATTATTTTTATTACCATATATATATATATATATATATATATATATGCAAAATTATATGTGTGTGTGTGTTGAATGAATGAATATTTGAGTCCTCTACACACACACACAATGACCCCTTTAGGTTTTGAGTTATTAAATTCTTTCTTGTACATTGATCAAGTGAACTAGATAACAGCTAAATCTCTATGTCCATGTTACTGAGAAGGTACCTCCTAAGGGATCGGTGAATGTATGTACACACCTTTATAAGAAAGCTTCACATACTGCTAATACTGCTTAATAGGTGTTATACACATAGGCATTTATAGTTTTTTCTAAAGCAGTTTGTGGGGTACAAAGGAAATAGTAACCCCTGCCTTCTTCTCTATAATTGCTTTGTTTTTATAAATGTGAAAGTTGAAGCTGAAGAGCCGAAATAACGTGTCCATCTTCAGCTGCAAATAAGTGAAACAGCCACAATTCAAATATTCATTCATTCGTTAAACAAATGTTTATTGATTGCCACACTGTGCTAGGTCCTGGAATATAGCATTAGAGAAGATAAACATGCACCCTGCCCTCATTGAGCGCACAGTCTGCCAGAGGAGACAGCTCTTTAAAATTACATGGTTAATTAATGACCAAAATGATCTTTGGCTTATAAATCCAGGGCCTTTCCCATTCAATCAAGAAAACAAAGTTATTCAAAAGACCAAGCCTCCTCTGAAAGCTGGCTTTTCAGTTGTTCATATTCCTTCGCCCCTCAAACTTGTCTGTGTCCCTTCTGTGTGCCAGGCCCGGTGCTTGGCCAGGGGTGGGAATGAGAATCAGCTCTAGGGCTTCTCACAGCCCTGCAGGCCCAGGCTTGGGCACCGCTTCCAACTCACCAGCTCAGACCCACCCGCCCCTTCCTTTCCTGCTCTGTAAAGCATATTGAAATACGCTTTCTGGTAAATAAGTGACAATATAATAGAGATACCACGAATCATGCACTCTTATTCGTAAGAAAGGTAGATCATTCTCAGACTTGGGCTTTTCACCTCTGTGACCTCCCCAGGGAATGCTGACCCAGTGGTGGTTAATAGTGATTGGTTTCGCAGGTGGGAGAAAGTATGTTTGTGCAGAGGGGTGGGGGATGGATGGGCAAGGAGGGCAAGATATCGGTGAAGCAAAGAGAAGACATGGGTAGCCAGAGCATCTCAAGTGCACGCACAGTGTGGGTGCTTTCGTCATCCAGCCTGCAGCAAGGTAACAGTGGTAAGCCCAGGCTTTGGAGCCGGGAAGAGCCTGGCTTACATCTTGGCTCTCACACTTACTTGCTGTTATCTCCTTGGGCAAATAAAAGAACGTGTCTGCACCTCAGTTTCTCACCTCTCTGCTGGGAATAACAACAGCACCTACTTGTTAGTGAGGAGTAAATAAGAAAATAGGTGTGAAGTGTTTAGTGCTTGTCACGTTGCACTCATTAAAAGGTGGCTGTTATTATCACCACTTTGCTGTTGTGCCAGCATCAGTGTGGGAGGTTTTTCGGGGAGTTTCAGGTGTGGAAGAAAGATGCGGGTCAGTGTGGCTCAGTTGGTTGAGCATCGTCCTGTGCACCAAAGGGTCGCTGGTTCAGCTCCCAGTCAGGGCACATGCCCAGGTAGTGGGCTCGATCCCTGGTGTGGGGCGTGCAGGAGGCAGCTGATTATTGTTTCTCTTTCACATCGAAGTTTCTCTCTCTCTCTCCCCCTCTCCCTCTTAAAAAAAAATCAATAGAACATATTTTTTTAAAAAGATACAGGAGAAGGGCAGAAGCTGGAGCCACAGATGTGGGAGTATCTGCAGGGGAGGGAGGAGCAGGGGTGTGAGCAGGAGTGCAGGGCGTGCCCTGGGAGTGCTAGCTGGGGAGGGAGGGACCTGGGGACAGCTGAGGAAGGAGAAGAGAAAAAGTCAGGCTGCAGGGTGTATAGTGTTGGCGGAGACTGTCAAGAAGCTGGGTGTGGTCAGCATCTCCTGATGCTGCAGGAAGGTGGCATGGGCTCACAGGCATCTCTCAGACCAGGTGATGAGGGAGGCCAGCTCCTGCAACACCCGAGCAGGGCAGCCTGATTGATTAGGGTACTCCTAAAAGCCCGGCAGCCCCATGTCTGAGTCCCTTTCCAGGCTGAATCCCTCTTTGCTTTTCTTCAGCTTAATAAAATCAAACAATTGCACCGAGTGAGAGGCCCCATCAGCGATCCGGCTGCTAACTTCCTGCTCCCAGACAAAGGCCAGCTCCCCCATTTCAGCCCGAGCAGTTCTCCCTGGATAAATGTCATGGGTGGAGAATGCAAGTCCCCCAACCCTGGCGGTCCAGTAGCCGTAGGAGGGTCACTCCAGACACTTAAGAGCAGCCAAATGTTCTGAGATGTTTCAGAAGCTGGATCCAGTGCGCAACGAATACCGTTTCTGAACCTTTGCTTTGTGACACATGCAGCGCTTTGGGCTCGTCAGTAGCCAGCATCGATCAAGCACCTGCTGTGTCAGGCACTCTGTCGGCACAGGAGCGCATGAGCCCTTTTGTTTCAGGAACACATACTTGACTTCTTTTTTCTCTCATACACCCACATCCACTCACTGGAGATCCTGTTGGCTCTGCCTCCAAAATACTTTAATCTGACCATATCACATTATGTCCATGTTACCACCCTCATCCAGGCCACCCTCTTCCTGTCCTGCTGCAGTAACTCTGCACAGATCTCCCTGTTCTGCCCTTGCCCTCCCACAGTTGATGTTTGTCACAGAAGCCAAAGTCATCTTTAAAACATATGAAAGGATGGAGAGTGTTGAGATAGTGAGGGGAGCTGGGAGAGTGAGGAGACCAGCAATTTCAAATCCTGTAGTCAACTCTCGAACACACCTTTGAGCTGGTAAGGAAGAGGGCCAGGCTGCTATCTGGGGCGGCAGCTTTCCGGGCAGGAGCAGCAGGTGCAAAGGCCCTGGTGAGGCTGGAGAAACAGAAAGGGGGCTGGTGCCGTGGGAATGGAGTGAGCTGGAGTGGGGGTGAGGGGGTGAGGAGCTGAAATCAGAGAGATAAAGGAGGACATTTGGGTAGGGCCTTGTGGGAATATACCTGAGCTGTGTGCACCTGGGGATCGGGAGCCTTTCATGCCTTCGTTCCCCTTAGCAAACGTTTCTTACGTGCCTGCTGGGTGTGTGGCACCGTGCCGAGTGCCGAGGGTACAGGGGCGCATGCGGTCTAGTGGGAAAGATGGACATCAGTCAGGTAATCACCCAAGTTAGTGCATAATTACCAACTGCCACAACTGCAGGGTCCTTCCAGAGAAATCGCTGGGGGCTCTGACCTAGTCTAGGGGCTTCAGGGAAGCTTTTCCTGTGGAGGTCACGCCTGTTCTGAGATCAGATGGATTAGGAGGTGAGTAGGCAGAGAGAGGTGGGAAGCTCTCGGGTGAAAGGTTGGCAAGGGCACGGGCCCTGAGGTGGCGAAGACCTGGGCAGAGGCCGATGGGGCTGAACTGTGGATGGGAGAGAAAACGAGGCTAGAGTGTGAACTTTGGGGTCATGGTGAGGATGTTGGCTTCTACCATAAAATAATGAGAGAGCACCGAGGAGTTGTAACCAGAAGTGACATAGATCAGAATCGCAAGTGTTTTGGCAAAATCCCTCTGGTGTGGGAGATGGGGTGCAGGGCGGGGAGACTCCGCGGACGCTGTGGGGTGGTCCAGGTGCAGGATGAAGCCAGCTCGAGGCGGGAGAAGGAGGAAACTGCATGAGGCTGAGAGGTAACTTGTAGATAATCTGTAATAGCTGGTAGTGGGAAGAGAGACTGTTTGAGTCTCAAACTAGTTGTCCTAAAAGAGGAACAACCAGACATTCTGGGCGTCATAATTGATGCAGTGGGCAGCCATCTGTGATGTTTTCTTGTCTAAAGAAAATCCTAACTGAGTGTAATCAAGGCTGTGGACCTACCTGCCAGTTTGTAGAAAGCACACAGGATGGATGGACAGGTGGATGCACTGCGAGGAGGGGAGCAGAATGGGGGACGTTCCAGGAACCAATGACGTGAGGGCACCGATGCGCAACGGCAGGGAACAGGCGTGCGAAGAGACTTAGGCACAGAGCGAGGCGGTGCTGTGCTTTGTGCGGTGTGTGGGCCTGGTTTGGATCCAGATACTCACCAATGGCAGGGTTTCTCTGCGAGAAGTTTGAGTACAGACTGGGCTTGCTTCATTCATTCATTCATTCATTCATTCATTCATTCATTCATTCATTCATTATTTATGTTTTTTAAAGCCTTCCTCAATGTGTGGGGTGTGCCATGGCAGACATTGCTGCCGGTGAACCTTCTGCAAATGGCAAATGTGTTACTAGACTGAGGAAGGCAGGGTTTTTTATTGTTTTTTAATCCTCACCCGAGGATATTTTTCCACTGATTTTCAGATAGAGTGAGAGGGAGGGAAGGAGGGAAGGAGGGAGGGGGAGAGAGAGAGAGAGAGCGAGAGAGAGAGACATCGATGTGAGGGAGACACATCGATTGGTTGGCTCCTGCACGGCCCTGACCAGGCTGGGGGTCGAACTGCAACCAAGGTACATGCCCTTGACCAGAATCGAACCCGCGACTCTTTGGTCTGTGGGCCAACGCTCCAACCGCTGAGCCAAACTGGCCAGGGCCAGAGTGGGCTTCAGATGATATTGAGGAATCACCTTTCATCCTGTCAGGGACACGCATGGCATGGTGGTCATTTCAAACAGCCACGCGTTGCTGATTCCTGAAGCTGGGTCGTGGATAGTTGGAGGCGTAGTATACTATTCTCTCTGTCCTGGGGTTATTTGAAATTGTTCATAACAAAACTTCACGGAAAGTAGAGTGCACACTGAAACAGGGAACACAGGCAAAGAGCCAGTTCTGACGCGGAAACAATGAGCCCAGTTTGCACACGTTGTGTTTGATGTGCCTGTGGGACTCTAAATGGAGGGTCCTGGGTGCAGCTGGTCTGCAGCTCTGAAGACCCCTGCTCCAGAGATATAAGAGTGAGCGGAGATGGTGAGTGATGCTGTGGACATGGGGAAGGCGCCCAGGGCAGGAATCATGAGTGATAAGGGTGGGCCCAGGTCTAGACTTGAAAGAACTGGAGGACGTAATGGCCAGGTAGAGGGGGCTGAGCTCTGTGACCAAGGAGGACAGAGGGGTCACACATGCCAAGGGAAGCATATGTTTCCAGCAGGAGGAAGGGCCGACATAGCCGAACGCTGCCAAGATGTCAAGCAAGATGAGAACCAAAATGAGTCCACTGGGTTTGTGTCGTGGTCGGAGGTTGCTGTCTGGGTGAGGGACAGGAGTGAGGTCAGGAGTGAATGAGAGGTGACGAAAAGGAGACAGAGAGTCTAGACAACTTTGCAGAAGTATGTCTGTGAAGCGGAAGAGAGAGGGTGGTGGCTTGAGGAGTGAGCAAATGAGCGGGGGTTTTTGTTCTGAAGGTGAGCCGTTGTTGGATGCATTAAAATGAGGAGAGGAAGGGCGGGGAGAGAGGAAAAGGCGGAGCGTGTGGTAGAAGCACAGTCAGTAATGTAAGACTCCTGGGAAGGCCGGAGGGCATGAGATATAGGGGGTTGGCTCCCTATTCTATCGAGAAACAGGAATGATGCCACCTGCTGGTAGGGAGGAGTGCTGGGGGGCTGGAGGTATGAGTGTCTTGGGAGAAGGTTGGAATCTGTCGTGGAAAAGGAAAGAATGGGTGAGCAGAGACACGGCAGGACAGCCCAGTGGGGTGGAGGTGGGTGATCCCAGTGTGATGGGAGAGTCGGTGGGAGACTGAACAAGGGCAGGGTGGGTGGTGGTGGAAGGCAAGGATGGTGTGGGTGTCAGCATGGCCCACATGACAAAGGAGGACTTCCTGGAGGACCCTGGACCTAGGGGTGGGAGCAGGTGGTTTTGATGGTGAGACCCTGCAGATGCTGCTCAATGTCTTCTCAACTCCGAATTCCCATCTCATAGTGTACCCTGCGCCCCCCGACCTTTCACCTCTCTAGCTCCCTCCCACCTCCTGCTCCAAAACTGCCCTTGACTTTCCGAATCTGACATGAGTTCAAGGTTCATGTCAGGGTCGTTTATAACTTAAAAATACACTGTTGCTTCCCAGTCCCTGCCCAGCAGCCAGCAGCTGGGTAAGCCTGGGCCCAGGCTGGGTGGGCAGACGCGGCCGTGTGCCCCCAGGGTTCCTGTCCAGCGCGGGGCTCGGGCAAGACTGGGCAGCATGAGGAGGAGAGGCCAACTGCAGATCGGCACCCCAAGGCCCACTGGCACTGTCTTCACCCCTCACACGAGGCTCTTCAAAAACACAAAGGATGGTGTTTTGCTCCCGGGGAGTTCTGGGTGCCGCCGAGCCTTGCGGTGGGCTTCCCCCCACTGTGTCTGCTGCGCCTCCCTGTCGGCCAGCACTGGCACTGGAGCTCACTCTGTCTGTGCCCTTCTCACGCCCACCAGCTCTCTAGAGTCACTGCTGTGAGTGGCACCTGCTGGCTGCAGCCGGGTGGAAGAACTGGGCAACACACGAGGCACTTACAATGTGTCCTTCTCCTTCTAGCCTGACTCAGGTGATCCGGAAGTTTGCCAAGCAGCTGGACGAGTGGCTAAAAGTGGCTCTCCACGACCTCCCAGAAAATCTGCGCAACATCAAGTTTGAGTGTAAGTACTGAGTTTGGGAGCGGACAGGAAGGGGGGAAACATTTTCATGCCAAACATCTCACATAGGTTAATACAGGAATAACAACAATAGCTGCCATTTACTGTTTGTTACCACGAAGCACCAAATATGATGCTTAGCGCTTTCCATAGATTCACATATTTAATCCTCGCAAAATGTTTCTGACGGGCGGCGCACCTGCTCTCGCAGGAAGGGGAGCAGGCTCAGAGGGGGGAGGTAGCAGAGGAGGGACTGCTCCCAGGTCTGTCTGCTGATGCCCGCGTTTCTGCTCATCACCCCCATGCTCCCTATCTCATCTGGTCCTCATGCTGCCTCCACGGGGTAGGACACAGTGTTTCTGTTCTACAGATGAGGCTTCAAGACGCAGAGAAACGTCCCCAAAGCCACACAGCCAGCAACTAGGGGCCAGGAGTCCGACGGCAGTCTGTCTGACCCCAGCCCCAGAGATTTCCCTGAGCTCCTGCCCACAAAATGAAAATGGCAGTGGCGGGAGGCAGAAAACAGCTTCAGGGTTTCACATAGCTAATTCCTTGCCTAATGAGAGAGCCAAATTAATATTTCTCATGAGGGGATTGGGACCGCGAATCTTCTCTCCGCTGCGCGTCACCCCTCATTCCCCGGCGTCCCTTTGGCCTGAGAAAACCGGTCCGAGTTCTCTGTCTCGATGTGCGCGCTTGTGGGAAGACTCATGTGCTACTGAACAAAGATGAGATGGTTTTAAGCAAATTCACAGTTTTAAGATATGTTTCTTAAAGCCCCATTTGAATACAGCTTGCCATTCTTGCCCCAAATCGGCGCCCCCAGGAAAATGAAGGAGATCAAATTACCCTCTCTCCACAGGCCAGGGGAGCCCTTTGAGCGGCTCAGCGGCCGCCTGCGGTGCCCATCACCTATGCATAAAGCCCGCTTTATTTCACGGCTCTCAGTTCTTTTCTTTTCACCAGCACTAAATTCCACATCACAAAGTTAAAGAAAAAGTAATTAAGGAGAAGGATTAACGATTGATCAGCCTGGAAAATTAGAAGTTCATCTGTCCCCTCGCCCCCCCCCCCCCATTCCTCCACCCCACGCCCTATTTTCCAAACCAAGCTGGCTCTGAGTACAAATTACAATCATCCCAGGGCCATTTCTGATTGTTTCTTGACCAGTTCAGAAATTAATGAGAAGAATGCCCGCGCCCGTTTCATTGATGCTGACAAAACAAAAACCTGTGGGAAGTTGGCAGTGAGGCACTTTCTGGGACCTTCCACCTGTAGGTACCTAGAGGGACCTGCTTTTCCCAGGGAGCCTAGGGGTGCACCTCAAAAACGGGCAAGGAGTGCAAACACCACTCCAAATGTCTCTGTAAGAGGGAAGACCCTGGGCAGGCACGTGGCTTGTTTGCTTCAAAATCCACGGAAATAAGGTCACCCCACTGCAGATCTTCAGCCTGCTGTGTCAGGGTAGGAAACGGAACCATCAAAACACGCAACAGGCCACGGAGCTCATTTGCTAAAACGGACGGAGTGTGAATGCAAAGCCACATTTGGGGGCGGCCCGGGGTTCCACCCTCGGGAGCAGCCCCGAGCAGCACCCAGCGCTGAGGCTCAATCAGGGTTTCCTGTTAGGGAGGCTACTTTCTTAAGGGCCTTCTTCAAAGCTTCCACTCGATTTCTGCAATTATCTATGGGGAGAAGTGATGGAGCTTGCAATTAGCTAAATGAAAGACAAGTAAATAATTGCTTTTACTCACGGTTGATCGACACCACAGTTTCTCACACCTGCTGGTGTGGCTTTGAAACATATGTCCCAAATATCACCACTTTAGGAAATAGTTGTCCAAATGGGAAAACAAAGAATCAAAAGCTGGGTTTTGCCAGCGGGCACCTACAGTGGGCTTGGACAGCCTGCACATGTTTCAAACGGCCTCTCTCCTTCTTTCAGTGTCGAGAAGATTCTCCCAGATCCTGAGGCGGCAAACATCGCTGAATCATCTTTGCCAGGTATGTGTCCCGCGTTACGTGTCCTAACTACCGCTAAGTCACTACCAACACGGGCAATCCACAAAGCAACTCCTTGCAGGCTGGGGGGGGGGGGGGCCATCCTCCTTCATTTCTACAGGTGAAGAAGGAAAACGTTAGCCAATCGCTAAATGTCTGCGACTAACATACAGAACAAATTCTGGCATCGGTGGCCCCTTAACCTGTTCTGGGTTCTCAAGCTTGTGTTTCCCTTATGTCAACTGGGGTTTTTCAGCCACTGCTGACAGTTCAGGCTGGATAATTCTTTGCTGTGGGGGTTATTTTGTGCATTGTAGATGTTTAGTAGCTCCCCTGGCCTCTACCCACCTGATGGCAAGCACTGCCTGCCCCCCAAGTCCCACCTGGACCGTGACCATCAGGACTGTCTCCAGACACTGCCAGTGTAGCCTGGGGCCCAGCGTGCTCAGTGTGCCCACCGAAACCAGTGATTCGGACAGATAATAGAGGACAGCTTGTTTGCTGTTTCTGTGACATCCAAAAGAGTCCAAAGCCAGGCAGCACATTAAATATTTAGCCAATTTTATGTATTCTTCTAGATTTCTGTTCTTTTTAGCACAAAAGCGACATATGCTTACCATTTGCAAAGTTCAGCCCTGGCCGGTGTGGCTCAGTTGACAGCGTCGTTCCATGCACCAGGCTGTTGCAGGTTCGATTCCCGGTCAGGGCACATGCCCAGGTTGTGGGCTCGATCCCTGGTAGGGGGCGTGCAGGAGGCAGTCGATGGATGTTTTGCTCTCACATCGATGTTTCTCTCCCTCCCTCTCCCTCCCTCCCTCTCTAAATATCAATTTTTAAAAATCTTTTAAAAAAATTAAAAAGTTCAAACATAACAAAAGTGTAATGCAGTAAAAAGTGGAAGATTCTACTGTATCTCTGTACTTTAACTGGATGGTGTAAAGCTTTGCATTTCTATTAGTTCTGCACTGTGAGGAAGGGACCCTTAAGTCTGCCCATTAACATTCATTAACATATTAATGATCTAAAAACAGGGGGACTGAGCTGGTGGCTGCAGGTCAAATCTGGCCCTCAGACTTGTGGGGTTATTTTTGTTTGATTTGCATATGTTCCTTTTTTTTTTTTTAACTCAGTCACTAATAATTGAAACTTGTAGATGTCAGCTGAACGCCCAGTTTTTCTGTAGAAAAATGTTAGGAGCTGGCATCCCCAGAGCCGCACGTCCCCAGGGTGGTGATCAGCTGGGCTCCTCCAGAAGCACTGTCCTCGTCTCCCCCCAGGCCCTTACACTGGGCCCCCCTCACTCAAGGGTCCCCTGCCTGCCTGCTTCATGTGTTTGGGTTTGCTGCCTCTCCCTTCTAGTCTTGGTCCTGGGCTGGTGTCAGCTATTGAAGGTCAAGGTGGGAGGGAGGGGTTTCTAGTTAGAGTGGCCCGAGGCAGGCTCCAGGCCAGGAACCAGAAAGTACAAAACGACACCCACACACCTCACTGTTCCTGCTCTGCCCCTGGCATGAACAGCACAGGGAGTGACCTGGAGACCAGAGGGAAACCCGTCACATTCCTGCAGGCAGGGACAGAAGCCACACCTGGGCATTGTTCTGGGCTTGGCAGAGCCTGGCAGGTTAATGGGATTCAGTGAAGAGAAGTCATGCTCTTGGCAAATCAAAGAGACGCTGCCACACTTCCAAGGGTGCGTGCCTTGGGTCATATCAGGGAACTAGGCGCGGTTTTGGTGTGTAATTCAGGGCTCAGAAAGCTTAAAGCCTGTGGCCCTCTAATGCACAGGTAGGTAAAGGCAGCACACTCGTGTATGGGTGCATGCACGCGTGCGCGCACACACACACACCTTCACTCTCCATGCAGACAGTATGTAATTTAATCAGCAAATGCTACCTTTCCATCTTCACTGGACAGCTATCAGACACGTTGCTGGACCAGCCAGAGGACTGGGGTTAGTGCGAAGAGCGTTTGTTTCATGCAATGTCTTAGTAAGCCAGTGAGCTGTCCTAAACACACACACACACACACACTCTCTCTCTCTCTCTCTCTCTCTCTCTCTCTCTCTCTCACACACACACACACACACACACACACACACACACACGGCGAGTCGCTAAACAGCGCACAGCCAAAAAAGCACCCCCAAATGCTTAAACCTGAGATCCAAATATCCAGGCCCGTTGGGATACACTAAGCAAGCAACTTGCCATTCACGCCTCAGCCGTTCATTCCACAAAAGCGTCTGAGTGCCTACTGTGTGCCGGACACTGTGTATGCGCAGTGGTGTTTGCTCTCAGCAGGAAAAAAAGTACATCAAAAAATAATCCAAAGTGGTTAAGTGCTATGAAGGAAACACGATGGGAATAATTCATAATGGGGCACTGAGGTCCTGCTCAGACAGAGGGATGAGCGAAGCCTCTCCATGGCAGTGACATTTAGGTGGGAGCCTACACGATGGAGGGTTGCCGGAACGGGCAGGGTGGGAGGAGAAAGTATACTTGAATCTGGAATCCCAGACCTTTACATTTAGTTGTTTGCATTATCATTAGAGACGGACCCAGTTCACATCCTCTGTGACCTTCAAAGAGTTCTACAAGGATTTAAGCTAAATTGTCCAGACAATCTGGGTGTAAAAGGCATGGTCAGTATTTACCTTCACCTGGAAATTCACAAGCCATTAGGAGACGTATAACGTCCATGTGTATTTGAAATCTTCTCATTTTACTAAAGACTTGAAAACATGCAAGGAAAGGAAATGATTCTGGAAATGGTTTTCTTTGCTTTTTATCAACATTGTTCCAACTTGGTGGTTCCAAGTATTATTGTTCCAAGTGTTGTTTCAACTTACAAATTTAAGTTCTACTAATGAGGCTTTGCTGAGACAGCTACAACTTACACACACACACACACACACACACACACACACACACACACCCCAATCAATAAACTACCGAGTCTCAAGGTGCAATTTCCCTCTTACTCCATCTTAATTATTTATATTTGTTCGAATCATTGCAGTTACATGAAAAACAGAAAGCTAGACTGCAAACTGCTTCAGAATGCATTTATTTGAAAAATACACACCATCAAAGCTATCATAGACCCAGGGGCAGCGGGATCATTTCTAGGTTTGGGACTGTCACTTCTCAGGCACGAGGGACAGCTTATTAAGCAAGCACAGAGCTCTCGTCCCACAGGCTGACATCAGAAGGCTGACCGCTCTCTGGGCTGCATCCCACTGTTCACGGGGTCAGGACCGAAGGGGCTGGGAACAGGAGAGTTGTCTCTCTAAAAAAAAAAAAAGACCTAGGCCACCTTGAGGTTGTTTTTTTATAGAGAAAGGGAGGTCAGTGCGAGAGAGCCACAAGAGAAAACGGGGAACGGATCTTCTGAGTTATGGACTCACCTACTTATTTGCTAAAATCGAGCTTTTCTGAATTTCAAAGTAGTTTGCAAACTACCACCGGCAGATGCATGTAAAAAGCTTCAAGGAAATAGAGTGGAGGGGTGCTCACCTGACCACCGTGACCTAATGAGCGGGTTGGCTTGGATTGCAGGCCTCTCGGACCGTGATCCACAGTGCGGACATCACGTTCCAGATGCTGGAGGACTGGAGGAACGTGGACCTGGGCAGCATCACCAAGCAAACCCTGTACACCATGGAGGACTCTCACGAGGAGCACCGGAAGCTCATCGTGCAGCGTAAGATGCGCCGCCAGGGCTCGTGTCGTTTTTATTTTGATTTGTTAAAAAGAAAGAAAGAAAGTATCTTGGGGGATATTCGTGGCATTCCACCACCCCCTCCAGGAACCTCTCCCTCTCATGATGTTCCTGGTAAATGGGCCGGCCCCGACGGGAGGGCTGACTGAAGAGGCCACGTGTGGGTGCCGCTGGGGACACGGGTCCTGGTGCAGCCGGGCAGCAGTGCCAGGCAGCGCGCCTCACGCGGGACCCTCCGTGCCAGCATAGTTCCTTAAGTGGCTCAAAACGAGAGCAAAGCTTGTTGCCCCTCGGTGTGTGTCAGCCCCGACCCAGCTGATGAGCTGCCCGTTTCCCAGTGAGGTCAGGTGGGTCAGCCCACGCTGGCAGGTGCACCTTCTGATCGCTTGAAATGTGTGAGAAGGAAGGGGATGGGTGGTGGTTGACTTCTGCAAACAGATGTTCACGTCCCCGTGGACAGACTGCAGGAACTCTGCTCCAGGATTATCCTCGTGTGGTCAGGTTGTTCTCAGCAGTCGAGGACATGATAGGGCCAGAGAACACCACCGTCATTAGCCTGTCCCTTCTAGTCCTCAGCCGCCCATCACAGCCTGCTGCTCGGGGCACCCACAGCCCGGGAGCCTGGGTCGGGGCCCTCGCTGCTTCCTCCCTTTGCTCTGCCTTTCTTTCTCACGCCTCTGGGGCAAAGGGAGCGCGAGCGTGGGAAGGGTGTCTACACTCCTCCCAGCAGCTCTCAGGAAGCTTGGTGCTGAGAGTATCTGGGTGATGGGGGGATAGAGCAGCTGCTACACCCTCACCTTCTGAATGGGTACGGCCCGGGATCCTAATAGTGACCTCGCTCGGGAAGCTGCAGAGGGGTTGTCCTCTGTGAAGGGGGGTCTCTTCTTCCAAGAGCCCCACGCCCCTCAGTTTCCAGCGTGTGCCTTCTGCGCCGATGTCATGGGAACGCTTTCTTAGCCGTCTAAACATGTTTATAACCAAAGCTCCCTGAGTGTGCCTATGAGACCTTTCTCCCATTTTGAACACTTTCAAAAGTGAATGAACAGGTGAAATGGACCAGGTGGACCTTCCTGGGCTTCTCCCCCTCTCAGGCTCTTCTTTAGAGATAAAATAACGATTCAGCTTACAGACCAGCTAACCTTGGCCAGGCCCACCGCACGCATGACCTCATGTAATTGCCATGTCACCCCATGAGGACGTTCCCTTATCGTGCCCATTTCACAGATGAGAACACCCGGCCTCTGAGAGCTGGCAAACCTTAGCCAAGGCAGCAGAGCTGGACCTTGACCCCGAGCCTAGACTCAGCCTCCCCACCAGGCACTAGCACTGTCAGAAGAGCCGGGGAGACGGAAGGAACGAGATGTGGGCACGTCTCGGAGGCTCCGGGCTCTTCCCAAGTTCCTCCAGTCATGCTTCCTCTTCTGCTTTCCCGTACGCCCTGCTAGAGGGCCCACAGAAAGCACGGCTCTGAGCACCCGAACACCAGCAGCCTCTCTGATGGCTGTGTCCCCAGGGCCTCATCCTGGGCCAGGCCTGGAGGAGGTACCAGTAATGTCTGTGCGGGACCAAACAGATGAGTGGGGACCGAGAACATCCGACCTCCTAGCCCTGCTACCCATTCCTAGGAGCATCGTCCTCAGCCCTCTTCTCCCCTCAACACCTTTTGTGGGGAAGGACGATGTGGCCCAGACTCAGGGAGAAGACAGTCACCGTCGCTTGCGTTGGGGACCACCAGGCTCGGAGCCTTTGCTGTAGCCCCGCAGCGGTCGGGCAGCCTTTGTCTCCGAGCTCTCAGGCCTGCGGTAGAACGTGCCCTGGGAGGGGTGGTTGCACTCTTGTTCTGGAGGGTGGGAGTAGTGCCCTTCAGTGCTGCCCAGCTGTGCTTCCTGAGTGCCTGCCCCGGGTCAGGCACCGTGTTCGATGCTGGGCACAGAGCAGTGAGTGAGATGGACACCTCCCTTCCCATGTGGAGCTCAGAGCTAATGGCAAATTAGAAGCTGAACAAGTAATTTACATGTGTTGAATCTTACCGAGGAGGACTCGCTATGGGATGCAGTGCCGGGGGTGGCTGGGTAGAGGAAGGGCACCGAGTCTGAGGGTAGATGGCCTGGCATCGGGGTGTCATCCCTGCACCTCCCAGACAGCTGGGAAGTAAGTCCCTGAACACAGTGGGCTGGACCAAAGGTCAGTTTGAGCAGGGTTAGGGGCCGCTGGGTGCTGCACCCCCCTTTCCTACACCAGGCCACAGATCTGCCGGTTCTCGCTTTAGGGTGACCATCACTCCCGGGATGTCGATCCTGCCCGGAGCGCTCTGCTGGCCTTAAACTAAAAAGTGCACCCTGGGCCCTGGCCAGTGTGGCTCAGTGTGGATGTCATCCCACGCGCCAAAAGGTTGCTGGTTCGATTCCGTCGGGGCACGTGCCCAGGTTGCAGGCTGGATCCCTGGTGGGGGCGTGCAGGAGGCGGCCCAGCATTGTTCTGTTCTCACATCGATGTTTCTTTCTCTCTCCCCCTCTCCTTTCCTCTCTCCCTCAAAATCAATAAAAGATCTTGAAGGAAGGAAGGAAGATGAGCAAGAGAGAACATGCATTAAAAATAAATTTATTTTAAGTGCATACTGGGAACTGAGCTTACAGGTGTGGATGAGTAAGTGGAGCTGTGGTTAAGAGCATGGGGTTGGGATGCCCTACAGACTTTGATTCAAGCCCTGGCTCTCACACAGTGTCTTGGCTTCCAAATCTGTAAAATGGGTATAATGCAGAGGGGTAAATGGCACAGTGTGTGCCCTGTGCCTGGTACACAGTGTAGTGCTAGTATATGAAGTGGTTAGAAGGCAAGCACTTGGGTCAGGCCGTGTTTCAAAGTTGCCTCTGCCATTCACTAGCTGTGCAACCTCTGGAAAGTTACTCATTTCGTAGTGCCTCGGTTTCCTCCTTGGGTTGCTCATCCGTTCATTCAACAAACACTCGAGCACCAAGGGTACTTGATCAACCACTACGCACCACGTACTGTTCTGGGCTGTGGTCTCATGACACTCACATTCTAGGGAGTGTCTCAGGCTAAGTGAAGGTGTCCATGTAAAGCCGTCTAGAAGAGTGCCTGGCACGTGGCACTTTCCCTGCCACCACCACCACCATCATCACTGATTGAAGCACAGTCGCTCAGATGCACAGTCTCACAAAGACTGAAAGACAACCAATGAGGAACTCGGAGAGCTGAGTCCAGTCCCTGCTCTGTGCCTAACTGGCCCTCTGACTTTGAGTAGGTCATTCCACCTCATTAAGACATAGCTTCCTCATCTGTAAAATGAGGTGGGTCAACTAAACGGACTTTTAAAACCCCTTCTCACTCTGCAGCGTTCGGACCTTCTGGTGGTCCTGGAAGCTGACCTCTGAGCAGCTATCAACTAAGGAAAACAGGATGCGTTAGCCATTCCCGTGAGATGGGAAGGAAAAGCTGCTCAGACTAATGAAAACTAGAGACTCGTGTGGATCTTGAATTGTGGTTTGATTTATTGAGTTCTCCACATACAAAAAAAAAATATATCATGAATAGAGATGTTTCAAGTTGGAGGCCACCACAGAGATGTTTGTCTTCTCCACAGAGCTCCACTGATTACAAAGTACTTTCCAGTTCAGTTATCTGACTTGCAGCTGAAGACAGGTGGGAAAGTGGCACAATTATCCACCTTTTACTAACGTGGAAAGTGAGGGCGCAGAGATTGCCTCCTTCATTCCACAAATATTGATGAAACACCTGCTACTTACGTAGTACTCAGTGCTACTTGAGCCGAGCACTCAGCCGCTGGTGAGGCTCCTGCCCAGTACAGTTGTGGTTTAGAAACACTTGAATCATCTGTCACGGGGCAGAGGGCAAGAGAACGGACGGCAGTGCCTCTGTCTGGTCACACAAGCTGGCACCCACTGGTAACAGCTGCATCACAGGTCATGCACCAGGTAGTGAAGACAGCCAAGAACAGGCAGGGGAGACGCACGTGTGCATGCGTGCACACACACACACACACACACACTACAACACAGCATTAGTGATACAGAAAATAAAGTGCTGTGAGTGTATTGAGGGGAGTAATCAATTCTGCTGGTAAGGGCCATGGGGAGGATAGAAAGAATTTCAAGAAGGGTCATTTTGGCTGGGCCATTAAGAACCAAACAGTCCAAGCAGAGGGAAATGCCTGAGAAAAGCAGAACTTGGGGGACTGGCAAGGACAAGGGGTGGCCAGGGTCTAAAGCACTCACAGGTGTGGACGATGCGCCTGGGAAGTAAGTCGGGGCCTTGAGTGCCGTGCTAAGACTTTGAGGTTTAATTTGTTCAGTTTTGTTCCTCTGTTCTTTTTAAGATGCACCTCTGTTTAACACAGTGCAGTGATGCGTAGGGCTCTCCTTTGTCTGACAGTGTATCAGGAGTTTGACCACCTGCTGGAGGAGCAGTCTCCCATCGAGTCCTACATCGAGTGGCTGGACACCATGGTGGACCGGTGTGTTGTGAAGGTGGGTAAGCTGGAGTGGGAGGCGCGGCCCGGGGCCCTGCAGCCCACCACGCCCCTCTGTGATGAGTGGGTAGCACAGAGCCCAGGGTTGAGAGGCGGGGTGGGGCCCCCTCCAGAGGGGCGGGCTGCAGGTCTCCCTCCCCTGATCCAGCCAGGTCAGCATCTCCTTTATCTGTTATGTACACTGGGCCTTGACATGAGATTGCATTTTTTAAAGTACGTTTTGGCCAATAAAAACAAAAAGTTGAAAACCACTGCTCCATACTTTGAAGTTGGAGACCATACATAAGCCTTCCCATCAATTTCCAAAGATAGTGATGAATGAAAGATCAAGTCCGCCACTGTTCCCTTTCTTGTAGGTGGCTGCCAAGAGACAAGGGTCGCTGAGGAAAGTGGCCCAGCAGTTCCTCCTGATGTGGTCCTGTTTCGGCACCAGGGTGATCCGGGACATGACCTTGCATAGTGCCCCCAGCTTTGGTAAGGCCACCCCTGCCCTCCCCAAGCCAAACGCTGGTTTCTCTGGGCTCTGTGCGGCGAGGGCACCGCTCGCAGTCAGCCACCGTCTTACTTGCTGTCTCTGAGGCCACAAGGACGTGACCCTGAAATGTATCTGTTCTGGGTGGACACCACAGTCTTAGAACTAACGTGGAGAAAGTTCACATTGTGAGTGTTCGAGGTGAAGTCTGCAAGTCTGAAATGAGAGGTTTGCACACAGACGGTATTTGAGTTTAGAGAGGAATGAGTAGCTGTGGCCGTGCTCCCCGCGTGCCGGATGGCCCCAGAGATCGCTGCTTCCACAGTCCTCAGCCACTGTCGTCCAGTGTGCGTGCGTGTGTGTGTGTGTGTGTGTGTGTGTGTCGGGGGGGGGGGGAGCTTGAAATCTGCCTCCGGTGCTCTAACAGCCTGTGAGGGCAGGAACCGAATCGCCAGCTTGGGGTGGATGATATGCTACCTTGGGGGACAGTTTCCTGTTTTTCCTCGGAAAGAATGGAGTATCCTTTGAGTCCAGGTCATCATCAGCAAAGTGCGGTGGAACTTGAAGGCATTGTCCAGACATTGGAAATCTCAAAACACTTTGGCGTCAGTTTTCCAGGCATTTCAGCAAAGAGCTGTTGGTAACTTTTCTGGGTAATTGCTTGAGCTCTCTATTTTACTTTGCAAGTAGAGATGTGGTGTCGTTTCTCATTATCTCCAATTAAGCCAATCAGCTCTGCGGTTTGCTCGGGGTTTAATTTGACACTTTTCCATCTAGCTTTTTATGGTCTTGTCACCGTTTTCCAGTTGTGCTATACAACCAAGTGACTATGTGGCGAAACAAAGAGGCGCTATTTTTTCTAAACAGCTCCGTCCATGAAAGACGGTGTTTACCCAGTTGGAGAGGCGTTTTGTAGTGGATTTCTTTCATCTCAGCCTTGGGAAGGTCTCTGAACCTGCTGCACTGTGGCTACGATGGAAATTCTCTCCGAGCGGTGATGGAAAGGCGCCGGGGGCTGCTACCTGGGCGGTGCCATCAGGCGTGGCGTTTTGATGACTTCCAGTTCGGCATAGTGTTAGCACATGTTACCTCTGGCTCTGGGAAAACCATTCGTGCATAACTGCTTTCAGTGAAGCGCATGGCTGAAAAATATTTGAGATTTTTTTCATTGTTTCAGAATCAAAGAATCAACAATATCACACACACATTCACAAAGCCAGCCTCTTTTCCTTGCTTTGTCTTTTATTCCTCAATTTGCTGATTCTTAATCGATGTACGTTATCGAGTGCCCTTCTTTAGTCAGGGAAAGTGGTTCACTTTCCAGTATTCTTTGAAATTCATTTGTTTTTACTAGGTTAACAGTCAGTCTGGTAAAGGCCGTTTGGACAGTAGAACGATTAGGGTTTTATAAAGGGGTTGAGTTTATTACTAAGAAATATTGTTCCTGAAAATGTGTTTATTTCTTTCTAAACCACGCACCATTTTAGGATATACTGGAAACCCAGGCAAATGGCAAAAATGGTCACAAATCTTTTAGAAAATGAGAGAGAGAGATAGTAACCCACTATCACTTTGCAGTATTTTTCGACCCTAAACCGGTTGAAATACCTGTTTCTAAGGACATTGCACAAACCGTCTGAAATGGTCCCACTCACCCGACTCATTGTTGAGTTTTGTGGCTTGGGGTGACAGGCAAGTTGAAAGAATTTGCGGCAGACAAAAGCCCAGCTCCCCCTTTCTGCCTGTATGTGTCAAAGACACAGTTGGTGGCTGTGTTTGGGTCATGTGTTCCCTGTATAAAAACAGCTAATTAGGAAAAAGAGCCCTCTGTTCCCCGGCCCCCTCCCCCAGCCCAAGGGGCCAGCTCCATATATCTCATAACTCCCACACGATCCTTGTCGCCGTGAATGGTGCGGGGTTTGCGTGTCAGCGTCGCAGGCTGACCGTCACAATGATCGTGTGGGATGTGACAATGATCCCGCGGGGGACTCCATCACCTCTTCCCAGAACAGCCCCTTTCAAAGGTAGTTGATTCCTTTCTTCTCCTTAATTCCTTTTCACTCTTTTCTCCCTAATTCCTTTTCACTGAAAGAGCCGGTGCTGTGAACTAAAGTAGCCAGACTTTCTTTCTTTGCTGCAAGCAGCATTTTGGGGCAGAATCCGTCCGTGAAGGTAGGCCAGCAGGCAGTGAGCGGTTCGTCCTGGCGGAGCCCAGGTCGTTCGAGCTGTTACTTAAAAGCAAACCACCCATCTTTTCAGTTGCCTGCTCGGGTTTTAGTTCGTCGCCTACCTGGGTCCCGCTAGAGCAGGTGCCCTTGCCCTTTGGCTCTGGGTCTTCACCAGTTGCCCTGGTCTCACGGGGACATCTGGACGGCGACAGGAGTTCCCAGGAGCCCTCTGCACAGAGCGGCCCGCAGGCAGCCCTGGGTTTGCCGGCGAGGGCAGCAGCATCGCACATCGCTCCCCGGGTTTTCTGGCCTAGCTGCAAAGGTCACTCACCCGGGCAGGGCCAGGGAGGCCGCGTGGGAGTGGTTCTGTCCGGAGCGGCCGTGACCGAGCCTTCCAGACTGCCGCTCTGTGCGTACATGTCCTGGCTGGCTCTTACCCAGGCCCTGCTAAATTGCAGGATCTTGACATTAGAAGTGTCACTCAGGCCTCCGCCAAGCACTAGGAGGCAGGGATTGCTTTCCCTGTCTGCAGGAGAGGAGGCAGGGACCCGGAGAGGAGAGGGACTTGCCCGTGGACACAGCATGTTGAGCGGAGCTCCCCCTGGCATCTCTGCTATGCCAGATCTCATATTCTCGCTGCTGAGCACACTGCTGCCACCTCTTCTAAGTTTCTGCAGTCAAACACTACGAATAAAAACAAAGGGGCCCCGGCTGGCGTGGCTCGGTCGGCCATCGGTCTGTGCACCGAAAGGTTGCTGGTTCAGTTCCCGGTCAGGGCACATGCCCAGGTTGCAGGCTCGATTCCTGGTAGAGGGTGTTTAGGAAAGAGGCAGCCGATCCATGTTTTGCTCTCACATTGATGTTTCTCTCTCTCTCTCTCTCTCTCTCCCCCCCCCCCTTCCTCTCTCTCTCAAAATCAATAACAAATCTTTAAAAAATAAAAGGAGGGTAAAACCAAATTCTAGGAAGCAATACAACATGGGGTGGTGGGAAGAGAAGCTTGAAGGAATAGTGAAAGCATACTAAGGTCTTGGGATACTAAATCCAGCCAGGTGGTGAGAACACCTGTGTTCATTTTTAAATTCTCTATACTGTATAATTTATATGTGTGAAATTTTTCATAAGGAAAAAAAGAAATGCTTTGATTCTATAGCATGCAATTAATTATGTTACCATATAACAACAACGACAACAAAGCAACAAATCTCCTTTTGTCTCTGTCCTAATACCTTTTTCCATAATAGGCTCTGATGCTCACTAGCTCTGTGACTCGAGGCAAGTTATTTAAATCCTCCGAGCCTTCATTTCCCCATGTATTAATTGAAGATAATAATATTGTCTTCATGGTGTTGGAAAATTAGAAGAGCTTAGCACAGTGCATATGGTCAGTGGCCAGTGCTTGCCTGTTTGATCCATTCATCCAACAGATATTCACTGAGCCTCTCCTGTGTGCCTGGCACTGGCCTAGACACTGGGCATAGGGCAGTGGGGGAGAAACAACGGATTAAAAATCCCTGCATCTGTGGAGCGTACTGTCTAGTGGAGGGAGGCACTGGGTCACAATGAATAAATTACATACAGAGTATAACAAATGGTGGTAAGTGCTAAGGGGAGAAATAAGGCAGGGGATGTGAGCTGTAACTGCCTTTCTCCTGTCTCTGTCTTTGATGTTTTTCTCTTCCTCTCCCCCGTCCCCATCCTCCTCTCTCTCCCTTTCTGTATCTCCTTTTCACTTTCCTCTCTTCTGTTTGCACTGCTGTTTTGGTCACGATGCCCCGGCACCAAACTGCTTGTTGCCCAATAATTTTTTTTTTAAATATGTTATTGATTTTTTATTTTATTTTTAATTTTTTTTAGAGAGAGAGAGAGAGGAGGGGAGAGGGAGAGAGAGAGAGAAATATTGATGTAGAGAAACATCAATCAGCTGCTTCCTGCATGCACTCCGGCCAGGGATCGAACTGGCAACCCTTTGGCACACCGGATGATGCTCAACCAACTGAGCCACACCGGCCAGGGCCCAGTAGTCTTCGTGATAGATTCCTGCTCACTAAGGACACTGTAGCTTTTGTGGAGCCAGGGACTCTGGAGCTTTAAGTTTCCTTCCTCCTCAGAACACTTAGCCCAATAGTAGACAGGTAGCAGTAGCTCTACGAACTCTTGTTTGAAAGATGATTGAAAAATATCAGACCAACTGGGCAACCGATCAGAGCCATTGAGGAAGGCAGCTCAAAGCCCCAGTGAGCACTTCCCCTGGAGTGCTGGTCTCTCAGTCTGGCTCTGATGTTTTCCAGCAGCGTGGTCCTAGGCAGACTTCTTTTCCTCGTCAGGTCTTTGCTTCCTTGTCTTATAAAACGGGGGTATGTATAGATGATTTCTAAGGTCCTGCCTGTGTTGAAACTACTAGTCTAAACCCATTTTTATCACGTGGAGTTTTCCGTTCTAATTCATGTTTCACAGTGTGTTTCTGTCTTTGTTGACTCGGAGCAACATCTCAGCAAATATTTCTTCGTTTTGGAGATTGTTCCCCTTTAGGCACTTTATGCTCTCTTTTGACTTCTTTGACTCTATGAACAAGAGTCATAGGATCTTAGAACATTAGTAGCAAAAGGGACCTTAGAGATAATGACAACAGTTAGCATTTATTAAGCACCTAGTGAGTACTTGTCCGCATTGGAGTACTTCTGTAACATAGGTTTTACTGCCCCCCTTTTAGAGGGCCATGTTGCAGAATGATTGAGTCAGACAGTCTCGAGTTCAAGTTCCAGTTCTGCCACTTAATAACTGTATGACATTGGATAGTTACTTTACTACACTCTAAGCTTCAACTTCCTGCTTTTTAAAAGGAGAGTATCACTCATCTCCTGCAGTTGCGATGAGGATTAATTGCAACAATAAATCTACAGTGGTTAAACATAGTAGCTGCCACAGAGCAAGGGCTCAGTGAATGACTTAATTTGTTTTTCACATTTACAAAGAGTAACTCATCTAAGGTCCTGGTGGTCACTAAGTGGCAGAGCTGGATCTCAACCTGGGCAGTTGGATCCAGTGCCCATGCAATTACCCTACTTGGTGGGTCACAAGACCCATTTGGGGAAAGTGTATGGAAAGTTTAGTTTTGGAGGCTGCATCTCACAGTGACTCAGCAAAACCTGAACCTTGCTGACTTCTAAATGGCGTCAAAACACAGACACAGCCCCCCTGGGATGGAGGAGGAATGCGGAGAAAGTGCAGGATGGGAGACTTTGGCCTGGAGCCCTGTGGGCACAAGGATGGGAGGCTGCGGCAGGCTCCCTAGAGAGGGGTAGAGGAGTAGCTGCACGGGACCTGCTGGGCATCCACTGGCTTCAGAGTTAAGCCAAAGATGTTTCTCTGTCGCTTACCCAGGCCAAAATAATTAATCTATTTGAGATGAAGGGGGTGTGTGTGTGGGGGGGGGTAGAAGCCAGGTACCATTAAGAAGAAAATTGATAAATTCCACCAAGGAGGAGTCACCCCAAAGCCCCCAGTTGGCCCCATCACCGTTTCTCCGGAGACTTGAAAGGGCATACGGCTCACAACTCAAATGGCCCTTCCAAGGACCAAGTCCTTTCTGCCATCTGGGTCTTACTGCTGTGAGGAGATTGGCCTAGTTGGGGAATGGAAACAGATTTTAGAACCAGACAAACAGAGGCAAATCCCTCCTCAATTACTGATGGAGAGACTCATTTCCTCATCTGTAAGAAAGGATAGTATCACTTAACTCAGTTTGTTGTAAGGATGAGGCCTGTGTTAAGTACTTAGCAGAGTTCTTGGCATATAGTAAGCACTCAATAAATGGGATGACGATGATGATGATGATGACGACGACGACGACAACGATAATAGTGGTGGTGGTGATGACAGAGTCACAGGAAAAATAAAGCCAGAGAGTCTCATAAGGCCTCTAACTAAGCAAACTGAAGGATGTAGGGGAAGGAAAAATGTCCCCTCTTTTCCTTCTTAGATCTTCTGGATGGCGTAATAATCAAATTGACATGAGACAGATTAACAGGAGAAAATAACAAAATTTAATTACAGATGTACATACAGGGTTTCATAAGAACATAGGACCCAAGGACAAATCAGGCAGTCGAGGCGTATATGCTGTCCTGAGCTAAGGAGAAGAGGGGCTTGTGGTTTTGGACTTTAAAGGGCAGGAACACAATTCATATGGAGTTGAAAAAGCAAATGTTTGGTAAAGAAATGTTTGCTTTGCCAAAATCTTTTAATGAGTCACAGACTTATTTCACTTTGCACAATACCCTCTAGGTCCATTCACGTTGTGCAAATGGTAAGATTTTATTTTTTTATGGCTGAGTAATATTCCATTATGTATATGTACCACAACTTTTTTAGCCACTGGTCTGTTGATGTGGAATCTAAAAAACAAAACAAATAAACAGAAACAGACTCATAGATGCACAGAGCAGACTGATGGTTGCCAGAGGGGAGGGGTGTCAGGGGACAGGGTGAAAATGGTGAAGGGATTAAGAAGTGCAAATTGGTAGTTACAGAACAGTCACGGGGATGTAAAGTTCAGCATAAGGAATATATAGTCAGTAATATTATAATAACTACGTATGGTGCCAGGTGGGTACTTGAATGATCAGGGGGGTCACTTTGGAAACTATATATAATTGCCTAACCACTAACTGTACACCTGAAATTAATATAAAATAATATTGAATGTCAGCTGTAATTGAAAAAATAAAAATTTTCTAAAAATTGGGGAAAAAAGAAAACAATAACAGTGGGACACAGAGAGGACTTGATTAAACTTGAGCCTTGCTGGGTCCCTCCCTGTCTGTCACACACTAGTTCCCAGTGAGCTACAGTTGTCTACGATACCATCTCCCTTCCCGGAGCAGGTCCTGTATCCAAATTCTTTTAGGCAGTTGGGGGAACGTCAAAGGTTCTTCCTGAGTTTTTTGTTTCTTAAAAATAACCAGCTTACAACAATCAATACCCCCCCCAAAAGTATATGTTATCTATTAATTTTGTCATCTTGCACAAGTACTTGACTTGCAAGATAGGAATAAAAATAAAAATAAAAATACCTACCTTTCGGGTGGTTGTAGAGATTAAACAGAGACTATACGACTTTGAGCACAGAGATTGGCATATTGGAAAATGGTTGTTCACATCCCTTTTTATGAAATAACTTACTTTAAATAGAAAATGGAGAGAACTACTTGAGAATACCAAGTCTTTTCCATTTAATACTTTCCCCGAGAACCATGTGCTAAATGGAGGTCTCCGAAACATTTGAGGAAATAATTCAGTCGTGGCAAATTTAAAATTTCACTTCTGCACCTAGCATGAGGTGATTGGCTGGTACCAATGATGGAGAAGGCGGTGTCCCTGCCATGGACATCCTTGGGGTCCATTCGGGGAACTAAGACCTGCTTGTGGAAGAAATAAGACTGGCAGCCACTATTTCAGTACATGCTGCACACAGTGAAGGTGCTCCGATGGGGAGGAGGCCCGTGCACGTGGGGGCTCGGAAGCACTGGCACAGGTGGCTCAGACAGTGCCACCTTAGAGACAGAGGAAGAGAGGAAGGGACGGGGAGAAACATTGGCCAGCTGCCTCGTGCATGCCCCCTACTGGGGACTGAGCCCACAACCCGGGTGTGTGCCCGGACCAGAATCAAACCGGAGACCTCTCGGTGCGTGGGACGACCTCAACCCACGGAGCCACACCAGCTAAGGCAACAGTGTCGTTTTTGATGGTGTCATATTAATGGATGGAGCAAGATTGCCACAAAGTGTAAATGACACCTACCTGTGCAGAGCACCAGATTAGGCTGAGGATACAGAGACGAAGGGCCACCTCTGACCACGAGGAGATCGTCACTGAGTGGGGAATGAGTCTGGAACAGAGCCCTCGAGCACAGTGTAGCTTGTGCTGTTGACCAGGCGGAGGGGCATACGTGAGCTGCCGTGACTTACCCTTCTGTTTGGACCTCCTCTCTCCAGGGTCTTTCCACCTCATCCACTTGATGTTTGATGACTACGTGCTCTACCTGTTAGAATCCCTGCACTGTCAGGAGCGGGCCAACGAGCTCATGCGAGCCATGAAGGGAGAAGGAAGCACCGGTAAGCCAGCACTGCCCTGGGCTGGCTCTACCTGGCAGCCCCATCCGGATCCCTCCCTCTGCTGTTTCGTTAGCTCTGTATGCCACAGGGTGTAGTAAGGCGAGCGGGTCCAGTGGTGTGGAACCAGCCCTGCCTTTCTTCTCTAGAGTGGGATGGTGTCCCCAGGAATTGCCTCGCATGCCCTGACGGTGGTGGGAAACCAAGGCAGGGTTTTAAGCAGGGGTGCGGCATGACACAGATGAGAAAGAATACTTTGTCTTCTAAAGTCCCTTAAAGACAACCCGCCTTGACCTTCGGCCCTAAGAACCCACCCTTTTCTCTCCCCGAAGCGGAAGTCCAAGAAGAGATTATCTTGACGGATGCGGCCCCACCAACCCCTTCTCCAGTGCCGTCCTTTTCTCCAGCAAAGTCTGCCACGTCCGTGGAAGTGCCACCTCCATCCTCCCCTGTCAGCAACCCGTCCCCTGAGTACACGGGCCTCAGCACCACAGGTAAGGAAGGCCCCTCGAGGCTTTGCGGGTGGGGGCTTGGCGTGTAAAACAAGAGCTTTCCAGGTAAACATTTGTCCCTCCAGCCCCGCCCCCAAACAAGGCCAAAACCTGAGTATTTCCCTGGATTTATAGATGACTGGCAGTTATTCATTTATTTGTTTGTACATATTCTTTATGCTTCTGTTTTCAAGTTGGCAGATAAAGTACATGCAAAAAGCTCCACCCCCCCCCAAACCTCAGCCACTAAAGTGATTTAAATGATATAAAACATCAATGAATACACAGCCATTCTTGAAAACAAGAAAGGGAGCTCTCTGTGAACCACAAGCGGAGGCAGCTCTGGAAAGGGGGGCAGACAGAGAGCCACATGCTAAGCTATGACAACCCTAATCAAGGCGGGGAATGATGGGGTACAAACCAGTGCTGCAGGGTCCCCAAGGAGGGAGAGAGTCTACCTGGTCAGAGGTGTCAAGGAAGACCTCACGAAGGAGGAGGGTTTGAGCTGGAACTGGACTTCGACAAAGGCCTAGCCGAAGGGCCTTCTGGGCCGAGGCCACCGTGAGCACCCCACAGGGGTGGGGAAGGGGGGGCCTTTCAGAGACTGGTGCGCTCCGGGTGAAACGTCACAGGTCCACGCAGGAGTCGTACAGGGCTGGGGGTTAGGCTGGAGTCCTGTCCTGGAGGATCTTGAGTGCCAGGGCCAGGTGTGGAAAGGAAAAGTGACGTGCAGGGGTAACAGCAGCCACTGGCTCGTGTCCAGATGTTGCGTTATGACATACACAGGGCCTTTGCATAACTGTCTCACTTGATAGTCACAGTAACACTGCAAAGTAGATGTTCCTTTCACAGAGGAGAACGAAAGGGTGAGGACGGTTACAGTCCTTGTCCTGGGTACCATAGTCAGTAGTAGACATAAGTGAATCCATTCCCTCAATTCAGCAAGTGTCCTTGCTCGCAAGACTTGTGGAAACGATACATTGTATGAGGACTATTCACTAAGTGTTAGCTAATATATATTATAATAATAGTAGCGAGAGGATGTGTGTGTGCGTCTATGGTCATGTGTGTGCCTGCGTGTGCCTGCCTCCTTCCAGATGATCTCTTGTGGCTGTGATCAGATGAGGTAAGGAAGGCCAAAGTGCTTTGCTGACAGCGAAGTGCCATCCAGACAGCAGGGGTTGCGTTATTAAGGCCTATAAAATGAGGGCTGCCACTGAGAAGTTTAGAGGGAGAAGCAGTCACTTCCTCCCGTCGGAGCTCTGGCAGGCAGGAGAGGAGCCTCCGGGAGAGAGGTGAGACTCAGAGCAGCCTGAAAAGACAGGAAGGGCTCAGCTAACAGGAGAGGAGGGGGTGGGCTCAGAGGAACAAAGGCAGAGACAACCTTCTGCTCCGTGGGCCCTGGGTGGGCTGAGGCAGGTGAACAGACCAGGCTTTGTGGGGTGGAGGGCTTGCTAGGACCGATAATTAATTCATTATCTTTCCATCCCAACCTGCTCGACTATTCCCCCAGTTACCCAAGCGCCAACTCTGGGAGTCAGTTTCAAATCCTTCCTCTCCCTCACTCCTATTTTAGCATCAGCAAAGCTACTGTAACAAACAGATCCAGACAAGGATGGCGTTAACACAAAAGGAATCCATTCCATGCTTGCGAACAGTGCTGGCGGGCATTTAGGTCAGAGAGGAGGCACGTGCTCCTTCAGCGTTAGGCTCCAGCATGCCCCTCGGCATTGATTCTCACGGTGTGGTCCATGGACCAGCAATCTCAGCATCTCCTGGGACGTTGCTAGAAATGCTCGTTGGTAGGTCCCAATGCACCTACGGAATCAGAAACTGTGGGGTGGGGCCCAGCGATTGGCTCAGCCAGCCTCCGGGTGATTCAGTGCTCCCTGTTTTGAGGACCTCTGCCTTCGGGCTTTGTCAGGCACTGGCCTGAAGGTGGCACATGTCACTTCCAGTGACATTCCATCACCCGTGACTTGGTCACATGGCCTCATGTCACGGCAGAGAGGCTGGGAAATGTAGGATAGTGTGTTCCCAGGTAGGGGTGGCATGGGTTGTGAGGAGACGCCGGCATTTTCACCACACCTCCCAGTCCAGTTGTTCCAGTACCCATCTGGACCAACCCATTCCCCCCATCCCACTACTGCCATCTGCTCCAGGCCACCCCCACATCTCACAGACTCTGCAGTGACTCTCCAGCTGGTTACTGCCTCCGGAGTCCAGTCCGTCCACGTCCACGCTGCTCGCTGGGCTGCTCTTCCTGTAGCTCAGGCCTCCTCGACGTGCTGGGCAGAGTCCCCTGCCTCACACTGCACCCTGCTGCACCCATTCTCCAGATCACTGCTCACTCCTCACCTCCAGGCCTGCCCTTCCGTCCTCTTGGGAACTCCTACTCAACGTTGATGTTTCCCTCACTCTCTGGGTTCGAATCTTCCTCCAGACCCTCGCAGCACAGGCCTAGTAATAGCCTAGTTCTGCTTAAAATAGACCTGTTTTCAGAATAGACTGGGAACCCAGTTTTATTTTTTGAAGACCAAATAAATAGGGTGAGACCGCCCTATTTAGGATGCTGTCTTTTACCCATTCATTCACTCACACATCTATCCATTTATCCAATAAGTGTTTCTCACGTGGCTTCTGTGTGCTAAACATGCACAGAGCTGGCTATGCCAGCAAGAGAATCGTGGTCCCTGCCCCTGCGAGTTGACTGCAGAGGGTAGGGCTCTGATGAGTTACAACATAATGTGATGAGTGCCAAGTTGGGAGAATGTCAGGGTGTTGGGGGAGCACAGAAGGGGGTCTCCAACCTGTATTTGGAGGGTCTGGGAAGGCAGAATAATGAGAGAAGGTGTTCCAGGCAGAGGAAGTAAGAGAGCATGCCATTTTCAGGGAACGTGAAGTGTATATTCCAGCAGTGTTTTGATTAATTCCTTCCCGGTTTCCTCTCCCTCCAGAACTGGAGCTACTCAGGGAGGAAATGAGCGGATCTGAGCAGCCGGTAAGGTGCTGCCTCCTCGGTACTTTGCCAGGGGCAGACACTTGCCAGCACGCTCAGTGGCCCTTTGTCAGGAACTGCGAAGGAGCCTGGAATCTTCGAGTCCTGAAAAGTAGGGCTGTCAGTGACGGGCGCTGGGTCGAGCTTTGATTGTACTTTGAGAACACAGCTAGAGAGACTTTTCTCTCCTGTGGACATTCTGATCTGAACATCACCAAATCTTCTCTACAGAGATGCACCTCTAATCGTGTTTTGTTTCCTACTTTGAAGAAAAAGAACACGAGCCTCCCCCCCTTCTCTTCCCAGTTTCTCTCCATAGTGGGTGGTTGTAGTTCCTGCTTGGAGGGTTCAGGAAGAGGAGTTAATTATAACGAACAGCGCTGTTCACTGAAAATAAAACAGGGACGGGAACTGAAGCAATGTCACAGCTGTTCAGCTGCTCAGGGGCTCTTCCAGGCTGGCATTACGGGGCAGCCTTCCCGAGTCCTGGCCTCCCAGGGAGAGGAAGGAGGGCAGTCCGAACAGCCAGGAGCCACTGACCTGAGTCACCCTGCTCAGACCCTGCCCCCAGCCTGGGAGACACACACGCCAGTCAGTCCGTGATAACATCCTTACTAATAAAATAAACAGGGAAATTATGCAAATAAAACAGTTCTGCATTATGAAGCAGAAACAATTTGAGTGGAACCTTTCTTGCCGTGTGGCAACACAACAAACAGAGAGACTCTAAGGAAATGGGGGCGGAGGGGCTGGGAGGAGAGGTTTCTAGGATCCCTCCGGAAAGCTCCCCCAGCCGGTGAGCCGGCCTGGCTTTCTTCGCGGCAATTTGGAGGCCTCGAGGTATGGCAGGTGTGATAGTCAAAGCCACAGGAAGATCATAAACGTGTTCAGAGGTTTCTGTGCAATGTGTTCAAGAGTCATAAAAGTAGCTTCTTAGAAATACAAATGTGAACCAGGTTCTCTTCAGATGACTGCAACCTTTGAAGATTTTGGCACATTCCAGCTTTGTTCTCAGATATCTCCAGGGGGCATTAAAAATGTCATCCTACATAAAACTGTGTGTAATATTTTTGTCAAGTACCACTTTTGAAATACTCCATCGGTAAATTAGACTGGATCTTGGCATGTATTGTGAGTCATGGTCTGGGAGGAAACATAAATATAATTTCCTAACAACATGTATGGTTTTATAGATATTACATTATAAAGCACAAAGTATTTAGTTAGAGTGTACACCTAAATAGTGGGAAATCTATTGTGGTAGGCTTCTTAAATTGGGGGATTTTTGTAATTTTTCATTAGGCCACATTGCAAATTGGGAGGCAATTACACATCTTATAAAATGCATTTGCCGTGTTTCTTTTTTTTAAAAGGTTAACTCAGCATATGGTTTTCATGCCCAGTTAATTTTTATTTCCATCTTAAAATTATTGCTTGTTTATATACCATTACTTTCCAAAAAGGATCTGAAGTAGTTAACAAAAAATTGAAGCAAAACCAATTTTTTAGCAAGGACCGAAACCAGGAAGCAAGAAATAAAGAAGTGGGTAAAACGAAATAAAACTCTTGGCTAAAACAGTTTATTGACACCTTACATGAAGTTTTATGTTATCCAATCATTTTGCTGGGTTTCCAGCCCACTCTGAATGACGTTGCCCGGATGAGGCACGTTATCAAGTTTGACCTACTGAGAGTTAAGGCCAATTCAGGGATCTGTGACTCTTCCACAAATCAGTGTCTCACTTTTGATGGACACTTCATTTTTCAGCTATGAGAAACAGAACCGAGTTATGTCTGCTTGATTTAGCACAAAGAGAAAATTAATTCATTGCACAAAACCCTTCGGCATCCTTTTTTTTTTTTTTTTAATCCTCACTCGAGGATATGTTTGTTTGTTAATCCTCACCCAAGGATATTTTCCCATTAATTTTTAGATAGAGTGGAAGGGAGGGAGGAGGAGAGAGAGAAACATTGATATGAGAACGACACATCAATTGGTTGCCTCCCGCACATGCCCCAGCCTGGGCCAGGGATCCAACCTGCAACCTAGGTACGTGCTTTTGACTGGGAATCGAACTCATGACCCTTCCGTCCACAGGCCAATGCTCTAACCACTGAGCCAAACTAGCCAGGGCCCAAGAATATGTTTTCATTGATTTTTATTTTTTTAGAGAGAGAGGAAGGGAGAGAGAGAAGGAAACATTGATGTGAGAGAGAGAAACATCTATCAGTTGCCTCCTGTACGCACCTAACCGACCGAGGATCGAACCCACAACCTAGGTATGTGCCCTGACCGAGAATTGAATACACAACCTTCTGGTGCATGGGACGATGCTCCAACCAACTGAGCCATATGGCCAGGGCCCCTTTGGCATCCTTTTGCTCCAAGGACTAGTGAATAGAAAGCAGCAGAGATAAGGAGCTATGATTCACTAGGAATACAGCCACTCTGCTTATCTGTATCCAGGTCTGTGTCCACATCTGTATACATGTAGTTCTAAATGTGTTTTCTCAAGACTGTATTTAGTAACAGTTTTTAAAAAGGAGAAAAAAATGAAAGTGGAAGGAAAGGAATATCAGACACCAAAAATTGAACCTGACGCACGGCTGATTTTGACTGGGCACGTGCAAGTGTGTGGCAACGCCCTGTGAGAGAGTGGTTCATATGTTCCGTTTCAGCAGATTTCCACAAACAGGTATCTGTGATTCCCATATACCCTTTTTTTTCTCCTAAGCTTGTGAGCTTGCCGCCTCCCTCATGGCCCAGCAAAGTTTAGAAACCTCGACTTTCTTTAAGGAATGGCTCTCTTCCTCCTCAGGAGCCTGGCAGGTGGTACCAAGCGGGCCTGCCCACTTAACATGACATTGGGCTGTAATTCTTTAGTGTCATTTAAAGCAAACTGTGAAGCTCCCACTCTGTCCGGGTCAGGCCACCAAAGGGTTCTAAGACCTTGTTTATGATGTCATTTTTAGTATTCCCTCCTTCAACAATGACAATAAAAGTTAACGATTAAACTCATGTTTTCACCTTCCCACCATGGGTTCCCTACAACACAAAACCAGCAAATGAAGGCATTGAGATGCTCGGATGCCTAGAGAAATAAGGCAAATTCCTCACAAATGGCCCTAACTGGAGAACATCTGGCCTGCCCAGCTGCGTTTTCCCCACATCAGTTGAGGATGTAGCGGAGTTAACTGGCCCCTGGTCTTTCCAAACAACAAAAGCTCAGTTATTCTGAGAGCAGCTAAACTGAGTGGGCATGGGGGACACGGCACCCTGCGTCTGAGCCCGGGTGACTCATCGCAGAACTTCCGATTGTCACTGCCAGTGAACTCCTCCTCCCTCCCGCTGCTTCCTTTTCTCTAAAGCAGTGGAATCAGGAAATATAAACTGGGATTGAAAATGGATGGCTAATCTGCTCTTGACTTCATTCCGTCAAGTTCTTGGCTTGGTGTTGGGACCTTTGGATTTGCTCATTCGTTCATTTGTCCATCCCATGTAGTGTGTGTCTAGTCTGTGCCATGTCTTGGGGGTACGGGAGTGAGAAAACCAGGCACGGTCACCGCGCTCATGTTACTTACATTCTAGTGGGTAAGAGGATCAACACAGCAGTAAACCACCAGGTAAATCTATCATTTCAAATGGTCATAATGAAAATAATAGTATGCTATGAAATGGTATAAAATGGGGACCCACCTTAGCTGGTGGTCACATAAGACCTCTCTGAAGAGGTAACATTTTTTTTTAATCCTCACCCAAGGATATTTTTCCATTTATCTTCAGATAGAGTGGGGGAGGGGGGGAGAGAGAGAGAGAGAGAAAGAGAAACATCGACGTGAGAGAGATACATCAATTGTCAATTGGTTGCCTCCCGCATGACCCCGACCAGGCCAGGGACCAAGCCTCAACCGAGGTACGTGCCCTTGACCGAATCGAACCCGCAACTCCTTGGTCCGCAGGCCGCCGCTCCAACCGCTGAGCCAAACCGGCCAGGGCTGAAGAGGTAACATTTATCTGAGACCTGAAGTATCACCAGGAGTCAGGCACGTGAAGGCTGGGGAGAGGAAGAGAAAGTTCTGGGAAGTGGGGAACAGCCTGTGCACAGGCCTGAGGCAGAAAGGAGCCTAGCAGAGGGAGGACTGAGGAGTGTATGAAAGAAGGAGAGCGTGCAGAAGAGGAGGCTGGGGGCGGGGCCCAGACCACCCATCCGCATCCCTCTGGGCACTGATGGATTCGCTGCCCCCACTCAGTTTTGTCAGAGTTTGGCCATGGAACTATTGATAATGTTTAACTCAAACAGCTGAGTTTCTCAGCTTCAGCAAGTATTCTCCTTAAGCACAACTACCTTGAGGATAGATGATAGCCAGTGGGATATATATATATATATGTAAACTATCCTCTTTCCCAGTCTCAGTCTTGAAGGTTACATGAAATGTTTGTTTATATCAAATATTGTCCAGCAACACTGTTCAAATAGAACTTCTTGTGATGATGGAAACTATTGTTTTATCCGAGCGGTCTAAAACAGTAGACACTAACCACATGTGGCTACTGAGAACGTGAAATGTGGCTAGAGTGACTAGAAAAACTGAATTTTTAATTGCATTTCACTTTAAACTGAAATACCCACCTATGGCGAGTGGCTACCGTTCTAGGGCAGAGCAGCTCTAGAAGCTGGACATACTTACAGGAGCTGATTTCTCAGGGAGGTACTAACAAAAGGCTCAGGTTAGCTCAAAACCCGAGCAACATCTGGGATGGTTCACAGAGTCCTCGTGGGGAAAGGTCCAAACAGTTTAGTCCAAGATCTGAAGGAAGGGCATGGCCAGGGAGCCAGGGAAGCCGTCTCCATGTTCACCTGTATGTACATGACTTTCCATGGCCCTCACCGTGCAAGACGCATGACAGGAGCCGCGTGCTACGAACCTTGCTGCTCAAAGTGCAGTCCATGGACCAGCAGCACGGTCATCACTTAGAAGCTTGTTACAAATGCAGACTCAGCCCAGCCGGTGTGGCTCAGTGGTTGAGTGTCGACCCATGCACCAAGAGGTCCCTGGTTCGATTCCTGGTCAGGGCACATGCCCAGGTTGTGGGCCCGATCCCCAGTGGGGGGCATGCAGGAGGCAGCCAATCAATGTTCTCTCTCATCAATGTTCCTATCTCTCCCTCTCCCTTCCTCTCTCTCTAAAACCAATAAAGAAAAAAATTAAAAATAACTAAATAAATGCAGACTCAGTAGCTGGACTCTGAACCTACTGAATTCGAATCTGCATTTTCACACAAGAAGGCCAGTGATTCAAATGTACATTCAACTGTGAGAAGCAGTTGTGGAAAGGCTTTGGAGCTGGGCAGGTCTGGGTTCAAATCCCAACTCTGCCACTTACCTGAGCAACTCTTGGGCCTCAATTTTCTCACCTAAGAAAGAAGGTAATGCCCTGGCCGATTTGGCTCAGCGGTTAGAGCGTCGGCCCGCGGTCCAGAGAGACCTGGGATCAGTTCCCACTAAGGGCATGTACCTTGGTTGCAGTTTGTCCCCGGCCCCAGATGGGGTTGTGTGGTTGGCAACCAGTCGATGTATCTCTCACATCGATGTTTCTCTCTCTCTCTCTTCCTCCCTCTCTCTCTCTCTCTTCCTCCCGCTCTATCTGAAGATAAATGCAAAAATGTCCTCAGGTGAGGATTTAAAAAAAAAAAAAAAGAAGAAGGTAATACTACTTACCTCAAAAGGTTACTGTGAAGATGCAGTGAGTCGATGTATGAAAAGAAACTAGCATGAGGTCTGTTTCTGTTGGATGGTCAGTCAGTCATTCATTTATTCAGTGAATCATTCCTGACTGCCTGTTATATTCCAAGCCCCCTTCCTGTCCTGTGTTGAAAACTCCTTCGGGGGGGTGGGGGGGGGGAAATCAGGGAAAAAGAATGTTTTGTTGGGGATGGAAAGGAAAGAAAATGTTCCTCTCTAGCAATTTCAACACTATCACATGGAAAACGTTTCTTTATAGGATTCTCAAAAACCAGGGACTCCCAGGGCTGTCCTCTGACTCTCCAATCAGGGTAGCAGAATGGGGAGGGAAGAATAAGAGAAAGTTAGGGACTTAGACAAATAGAAAAGGTTTGCTATGGTTTTACCGACAGATAAAAAGCAATTAGAGCTGTCTTAAAAATTAAGCACAAACTGTTCACTGCACAGATTTTCTTTTATGAGCTTCCTTCCAAAAGCAGCAGCAGCCGCTCTCGGTGGAGGTCCCACTGGTAGGAGAGGGAATGCAAGCAAGGGGTGTTCTTTTCTGCTCCCCCGGCCAAAGGGTTTCTCACCCAAGCCAGTAGGTGTTAATCTGCTTAAGCCTGCCTGAGTGGGTCTGTTAGATTGCTGGCACATGGCCATTTAGGGGTTTTGTTTCCCAGACCACAGGAGCCCATTTTTCTAAGAGTTCCAATAGCTTTTTGTTTGATAACGTCTATTTCCAGCAGCATTTACTCCTTCAACAACAAATTCAATGGAACAGAAATTTACTGAACACCTACTATTAGGCAGATCCCTCTGTTGGGAATACAGAGATGAATAAGAACAGTTGCTGTGCTCCAGGAGCCCGCAAAAAAGTAACTTCTGCTGCGTTCTCCCAGGTAATGGCCGTTATCACTGCCTCTCCCTGCTGCTTGGGGGGGAGAGAAAATCCTCTGGCTTCCTTAGCTGCCCCGCTTCGATCCCCGCACTGACCTTGCTGTGCTCTCGCGAGGTCCCAGGGACTTCAAGGGTTAATTACTTGCTGGCTGTGGCTGGTTCATTGTTCTCACAAGCTTCCTACCCCCCTCCAATTCCATTTCCAATTGTAAAATTTGCCTTAGTTTAATATTTTTCTTTTCACAGAGGCAGTACACATTCATTATAGAAAAATGCAGATACGAAAAATGAAGGAAACTTTAAAAACCATCCTCAATCCCACCACTTAGAGATAACCTGTTTTAATAAAAATTATAGCAGTAATTTCATAGGCAGTTCAAAATACAGAAGAGGGTCATCACACAAAATCCAGCCATCTGGGACACGATCTTCTTGGGGTTTTTTTTTCCTTCCAGTCTTCTTACAGGCATTGTAAATGATGCCTAACACAGAGTCTGCTAAAGCTATCTTTTGGGGAAAGATACAGTGTCGCCGTGCAAACTAGGAAGGGGTACTTTTAGCCATACTGGTGGATGAGGACTCCCGGCATTTTACAGAAAAACCTGTTTAGAAGTTTGCTGTCATTAGCTGAATTACTGTTGCCATTCAGATATTTCATCCCTAGTGACAGAATCAGACCCAGGAAACTTGTCTTTCTTCCCTGGAATCTCAAAAGGGAAATAGAGAAATTTCTACTTTAAGCAAGTCTGATGTACGAATACCCGAATTTGTGCTGAAGAGTGCTTGACTGTCATGAAGGCCTACCCTGTGCCAGGCGCTTTGACGTATGTTACCTCAGTGACTCCTCACGGTAGTCCTTCAAGATGTTATCATCTCTATTTCACTGACGATGAAAGAAGGCTCATAAAGTTTAAGGGGCTTGCCCAGGATCTTAGTCCACGGCAGAACTGGGACCCAGAGGATAGAGACAGGGTGGTAGAGTAAGTGGAAAGGGTGTGGCAGACCAGGGCTCAGAGCCCCACTGGGCCACCCACTCACTGTGGGACCTTGGGCAAGGTGTTTAACGTTCTGCGTCTCCCTGAACCGGACTTGCGTGTGACTCCAGGAGCCATAAGGGATAGTCCCAAGAGCCAAGGCATGGAGTCCGCTGGGAGGGTATCTGAAAGAAAGAAGTTCCTGTTTGTCCTGAGTTCCAAGGACAGTATACTCCTGAGCGATGTGTTTTCTGTCCTATGGCTCCTGACTGTCAGCTCTCCCTTCAGCGTTGGCTCCCAGTCAGGGCCCACCTGGACAGAGTTTGGACCTTTGGGATAAGTGCGTTTCATCTCATTCCCGATTGCACTTTTTGCTCCAATTTTGTTTTCATTTCTTCTTTCACTACCTGGGGATAATATTTCTTTTAGGGGTGCCTGTAAGGCATTTAGCACAGTGTCTGGTCTATATTAGATGCTCAGTAAATGGTGTCTCCTCTCATGCCCTTGGGTTACATCCGCGTCACTTCATAAAAAAATAGAAAGACATTATTTGCATTGCAAAAGATTCTCCCATTTATAGGAAGGTTCAATAGAAAGTTCTTTTAATAATAAACACAGGTAGCCCTGGCCGGTGTGGCTCAGCGGTTGGAGCGATGGTTCATGGACCAGTGAGTCGCGCGTTCGATTCGGTCAAGGGCACATACCTTGGTTGCAGTTCGTCCCCGGCGGGAGGCAACCAGTCGATGTGTCCCTCTCACGTCGATGTTTCTCTCCCTCCCTCCCTCCCTCCCTCCCTCCCTCCCTCCCACTCTACCTGAAGATAAAAGGAAAAATATCCTTGGGTGAGGATTAAAACAATAAAAATAAACACAGTTACTTAAAATAGGATGCTGTTTCACAGACCTTGATGGGCATCCCTTACGGGGTCTCTGTCCCATAATTGGCGCAGTGCGGAACCACCAGCTCTTATGCCTCCTGCTCCGCGTCAGTGCAGCTACTCTCGGGTGCTATTTGCAAAGTGTTTGGGATGGAAAGGACTGAATTTTTTAAATGAAAACCTTTTCTTTATCTTTCCAGAGGAATTTTAAGATAGAAATGGCCTGCTGCAGAATACACAAAATTGGTGAACCAAGTTTTCTCTTTTAGTTCTTTTTTTAAAAATATTTTGTCACTTGGTTTTTTAGAGAGACAGGAAGGGTGAGGGAGAGGGAGGAAGGGTGAGGGAGAGGGAGAGGGAGAGAAACACTGATATGAGAGTGAAACATTGTTCAACTGCCTCCTGCATGCCCCCTACCAGGGATCGAGCCCGAAACCTTTCAGTGCATGGGATGACACCCAACCAGCTGAGCCACACCGGCCGGGGCTTCTCTTTTACTTCTTGAAACTGGCCTCCCTTAACCAATTCTTCAGTTTTTGTGTGTGCCTACAAGGGGGAATTGAATCCTAATCCCTCTGCCTTCTAAAACAGATATTTCCATTAGGTCAACATTCTAGAATTTATCAGAAAGTAAGTTGATGAGTTTATTGTCAAGCTATTATGAGTTTATTAAGTAACATAAGCTTATGTATTATTATTGGTGATTTCCTAAATTACCATTTTTTAATTTTAACCATCTCAAAAAATTCTTAAGCATCTTGAGTATTTTTTTATTTCTTCAGTTTCTATTCTCAGTCCCTAGCACTTTCAAGGTATCCAATTAAAAAGTAAATTAGTGGAATTAATAATACGTATGGAATAGGTCACGGTTAAGGTCACTGTCTAATAATCTTCAAAAAGACCTGGGCAAGCAGAGCTCAATAATCTACTTATGTTTGCTTAAAGCAATTTGCTGGATCCTTAACACCTGTTGAGTTGAGTGTTGAGAAGTTATTTTGCGAGGCCTGTCCAAGCTGCATTGCCCCAAGCTTTCTTTTGTCCTCTCTCCTTCCCTCCCTCCCTCTTTCTTTCTTCCTATCTTTCCTTTCCCATTTAAAAACTTTATTGAAAGGCTTTTGGCCTCCAGGCTCTGTGCTAAACACGGGGTGGGGGTGGGGGTGGGGGGATCCAGTGGTGGGCAAAGTAGACAAGGCCCCTACCCTCATGGAGTTTATAGGCCCAGTCCGGGGAGGATAGACATTAATCAAATCACATTCATAAACAATGTAAGATGACAAATTGTGGGAGGCACCGTCAAGGACTACAGTGCAGTGTGGGATCTGACCCAGTCTGGGGGTAGGAGACAGCTTCTCTATATTGAGGTATGAAGAATGCGTGGGTGCTAAGGGAAATGTGAGGGACCCAGGCAGCAGAAACAGCATGGGCAAAGGTCCTGTGGTGCTGGGAATCATGGTACTCTGGGAAAAAAATGAATGAAAGATATTATGGCTGGATCAGATAGAACAAAAGCAGGGGGTAGGGGATGTGTCTGGTGAGGTCAGCAGGGCCGGAGACATATGCTTTATACAGATGTTGGCTTTCAGCTTGGGAGCAACGGGCAGCCGCTGAAGTGTTCTGAGGGACAGCTGGCAGTGCAAGAGCTGTGCTGGGCTGAGACGTCTCACTTTGTCTCTGCAGGGCCGATGCAGTCATACACATGGTCTCTGACCTACACGGTGACGACGGCGGCGGGGTCCCCGGCGGAGAACTCCCAGCAGCTCCCCTGCATGAGGAGTGCGCATGTGCCTTCCTCCTCGGTCACACACAGGATGCCGGTTTATCCTCACAGAGAGGAGCACGGGTAGGTGACTCTCCTGGGCTGTCGCCTTCCTTTTACAGTTGAGTTTAAAGAGCAGGGTTTACTTGGCAGTTGTCTTCTCAGAGGACAGGAAGGGCACTGCCCTGTGTCGAGGTCGCACAGCGTGCTCGGCGCTACACCGAGTGTGGCTGTCTCATGCGGTCCCCACCACGACCCGCTGAGGGGGTGTTAGGGACCCCACTTGATAGGCGAGGACTTTGAGACTTGGTTGATGAAGTTCGGTTCCTCTGAGTCACACAGCTGGTAAACATGGGGTCCAGACTGTGCAGCTGTTGCCTCCAGAGCCTACGTTCTCCCTTCTCGACCCCCACTCAGCAGTCCCCCGGGGGCCCTTTGTGCACTGTGTAGCCTTATAAAGCCTCGCCGTCGGTCCCCGTCTTTTATGACTGTTTAGAGGAGGGCTTCCCCACCTGAGAGCCGGAGGTCCCCGGAGGGGGGTAATTCCGGATGGGGTTCAGGGAATCCCTATGGGTTCCAGTGGTGCTTTGGACCCAGAATGAATAAATCATTCATTTTGCCCATATTATGTAGTGCTGTTGCTGTGATGAATAAACCACACATCCATTGAAAAGTGTGACCTGAATCATGGTGGCTTTTTGCCATTATGCATTGTCTTTATCAAAAGATACTAATCTTACAATGTCTGATGTGCAGTGATCTGGAAAACACTCATGATGTTACAAAGGGCTCATATTCTCAAGAAGGTGAGGCTCTGCTGTGTGGGTGCAGTGAGCCTCACAAGCGTTTCCAGCAGACCAGCTGTGGGGATACGGAAGGGGGAGGAGAAGAAGGAGGGAGGTGGACGAAGAGGAGAAGGAGGGCCTCTCGGGTCCCTTCCTCATGGTGGCCCACCATAATGCAGCAAGGTGGCAGCCCTGAGGGTGGGCGTCCTTGAGTTATTGCCATCGGTTCAGGTGCCCCTGACCAATCAGTAGGACAGCCATTACCTTTCAGGGGGCTCTTAGGGTATTTCCCCACATTGAGAATAGGCTTTGAAAATTATTTCAGAGAGCTTTTCGATTCTGCAGGAATGGCTGAATAGACACCCATGTCATCATCTGTCAGCACCTTTGCTTAAAGTTATTAAGAACAGTGATAAGAACATCCCCTGTGTCCATAGGAATGTCTTCTTTATGGGATGTCTTCCTTCACAGATGTGACCCTCAGAATAAGCAGGTGCAGCATTTTTACAGGTGGGAGAAGAAATCAGGCTGCGAGGAGCCCGAGGGCCCACGGCAGGAAGGCGGGAGCCAGGCTGAGAGCTGGGTCTCTGATTCCTGGCTGGCCCTGCCATGTGTTTTCTCCCAGCAGAGAGCTCACAGCACTCCATCCTTCCCCATCGTGGGGAAACAGAGGCCTGAACAACACAAAACATACATCCCCAAATCCCAAAGTAACTTCTTTTTTTTTCTCTTTGACTTGAGGCTATACTGTGGGGCTTTTTGAGACAACAGGAGTAGAAGTTTCCATCACTAATCATGTTTTGCTCAGGGCTAGCTTCTGTTCCCCAAGCACTCGCCGGGTGTAAGGGAGGTGTGCCCAGGGAAGAAGGAAGATCAACCAGGGAGCTGAAACTTACCACAACAGAGCTAGAGTGGAGATGGGAAGACTCAGGGCGGGGTGAAAAAAGGAAAAAAAGGAGAACAAAAAGGAAAAAAAAAAAAAAAAAAACAGATGAGGTTGATTTTTAAAGATGTCAAACTGATTTGTTCTTCCTGCTGTTACTCACGATATTCAGTGTGCTTAATGCCTTTTAGATACACAGGAAGCTATAACTATGGGAGCTATGGCAACCAGCATCCTCCACCAATGCAGAGCCAGTACCCGGCCCTCCCTCACGAGGCAGCCATCTCTGGACCGCTCCACTACGCCCCTTACCACAGGAGCTCTGCACAGGTGAGTTCGTGGTCCTGCTTGCTTGCCCGGGCCAGGTCTCGTCAATGGAACACAGTTAATAAGCACCTTCTGTATACTGTGTGTGCAGCCAGTGTGTCACCGAGGAAAGGACAGTCTTGCCCTCGGTGTCACTTGGGCCCTTGGTGGCTGCCCGCAGTGGGTGTCAACCACGTTCATGCTCCACTTTCTCTCACACGTGGTGCGAACAGCTGTCTTTAGTTCCGCCCTCTCTGACCTCTCTGCTCCCAGGATCCAATTGGCTGTGATGTCTGTTGCCCATTTTTGGTCAGCCCCACTCCGAGGGGACCTTGGGTGTTCTTTCCCATCACACTCTCCTGGTGCAGACCCTCACCGAGTCCTGCCAGGACGGTCACCTCAGCATCTAACCCGTGTCTCGGTCCCCCACACACAATCTTTCCAGTAGAATCCTTCTGAAATGGACCGTTTATCAGATCGCTCTCGGGCCACACAGTTCCTTTGGGCCCTCACTGTCTTAACACACCTGTGGTGAGGGGACCTTGTGGTGCACCTGTCCTGTCGGTGTTGGGCCCTCTACTTGTCCCAGACACTTTCCTGTGCACTGGCCCAGACACAGCAGGTCACCAATTCCATTCAACTCTATGTCCTCAGTGTCTCTGCTCTCCCACTGTCCTTGCTTCAGTGTTGGTCTTTATCTGACCTAGATGACAGCAAAAGCCTTCCCATCGGTCTCCATGTCGCTCAACTCGGTCCACTCTGGTCTGTCCCCTACACTGCAGCTAAGGGAATCGTTTGGGAAAAAACCCAGACGGTCCTAATGCTCTCCTTTGCACGTCATCGCTTTCAGAGTCAAGTTCTGTTCCTGAGCTTGTCTCTCAGGACTTATTACCATCTGGCCTCTGCCTGCCTTGCTGGCCTGCAGACGACACCCGCCCCCATCTGTGCTCCAGCCACGCCAACCGGTGTGCAGTCCCCGTGTCTGCGCTGAGGTGGTTTCCTCCGCTCAGCTTCTCTTCCCCAGCCTCTTCTGCTTATTGTTCCCGACAAGCACCTCACGGTCTTTGTGGCACTTCCTGACACTCCCCCCTTCCTTCCTCCAGGACTTTATTAGGTCCCACTCCTCTGAACTCGAATAGCATCCTGGGCTTTCCTCTGCTGGTAACACGTCTCAGTGTTACCATCGCCGACTTTCCTGGCTCCCACAGGAGACCCCAAAGCTCCTTGAAGGCAAAAATCAAGTCTAGTCCCCCCGGGTCACAGGACATGCCACCTGTTGGAAAGAACAGCTTACTTGTATTGACCATGTGCCGAGCACTCTACACGTGCTCACGGTAACCCTCGCGCAAAGAAGGGGAGAGCCTCTTGCCCGAGGATCGGAGCCCAGGCAGTGTGGCCCAGCTGTCCAGACTCTGCGGCACCACCCTCAGCCGCCCTGCTGAGCTGGCACTCTGGGCGTTCGTGGGACAGATGAGTAAACAGGAGGTGGGGTTGGCATGAACAACAGTGTGGGGCGCCAGGGAGTCGCACTCGGTTCTGCAGGTGTGGGGGCCGCGGTAGGTTTGGGAGCCCGGGAGTGGCGAGGGGAGAGCTATGCTTGAGAAAGGGAGCTGTCGCAGCACCCACAGTGTGGACCGGAACGGGGGCTGGTGGAGGCAGGGAGCTCTGCGCCCACGCGCTTGCTGGAGTGGAGAGGAGGGAGGCAGGACAAGAGCGAGGGTGGAGGCCGTGGTTACATCAGCTGGCGGCGCACCGGCTTGCCTCTGGGGGAGGGCGCGAGGAGAATGTGTGCACGGGACTCGGCACTCGGGGCCCACAGGCGTCTGTTTTGATTTCCATCCGTAGTACCAAGGGGAGCCCTAGTATAATCCCTAGACAGGCCAAGAAGTTGATTCCACTAAATCAACACCTGGGGCGTTCGTTATAGGTCTCCAGCTGCGTCACGCAGCGATGCCAGCTCCTTAGGTACCGCTGCTCTTGGGAGCAGCGTCTGTGCTCCTCTCGGCCATCTGCCAAGTGACTTAGAGCTGCTGCTACAGACTGCGTCACCCTTGACACAGTATCAGCAGCTCGCTCGCTCGTTCATTCATTCATTCCTCAAATGACTGCCAGGTGCCTACTATGTAGCAAGCACTGCTCTAGCCTTGAGAACACAGTGGAGAATGGGACAGAAACGGGCCTGCCTTGGGAGAGCTGGCACTCCAGGAGGAGACACTAGGCTAAGCAATCGTGGTGAGATCAACTGACATTCCAAGCTACCTCCTGGCATCATCTTCCCTCTTACTTCACCCCCTCGTCCCTCATCCCTCATGAAATGTCTGCAGCTGGTTTTCTGGGGTGATATTTTTAAAGCCACTGCTGTAAAAAAAAAAAAAAAAAAAGCCAGGGTGTCCTCAGGGCCCATGGGGTCCCTGGTGGTCAAAGATAGGTCTGCAGCATCCTCTCTAGAAGCCACAGCATCCCCGACTGGAGTGCTGTCACAAACAGTGGGCCTGGTCGAGGACGAGCGCTAAAGGAAAGCCCAGGAGGAGCTCTTTGAACCCAGATAGGATGTCCTGTGAGAGGTGACAGGTCCTTGGCCGGCCTCTTGACTACCATGCCCTGTGGTCCTCAGACAAAGTCTTTGACAGCCTCTGGCCCCACCACACAGCGCGCTTTGCACTCCATGGTTTGTGCCTCCATTTAGAAAGTGGGGCGGGGAGAAGTTAATTGTATCACACTTGTATCAGGTGGATGAGTGGAAGGTACTCTCCAAAGACAATCCTTTTTGTTGTTTTTCATGAACATTTATGCATCAAGTACTGTTTTAGGCACTTGCAAAGACAATTCTCATAGCAGCCTTGGGAAGAAGGCATTTTTCTCCAGTCTTTAAAGATGAGGAAACAGCTTCAGAAGGTAGTTTGTCCCAGGTCATGCATCCAGTGACAAAGCAGACCCAAATGCAAATTCTCCGACTCTCAGCCCCAAGCCTCCAGCACGGAACACTGTACTCATGTGTCTTTTGGAGAGATGGAGGTAAATTCAAGAGGTCACTGCAACTATTCTCAGTAAGTTTCAAGTTCCCAAAGAGAAGAATCACACACCCAAGATACCTTATTTCTTTCCTTTCCTGGTACTTTGGATTAAGGTTGAGCATATAGGGGAAAATCTACTGCAGGGCTAATTAGTTGTTTTTAAAAACATGTTTTTAGCCCTGGCCGGTTTGGCTCAGCAGTTAGACCATTGGCCCGCAGGCACATGAGTCACGGGTTCAATTCCGGTCAAGGGCATGTACTGTGATTTCAGTTTGTCCCTGGCCTTGCCAGGTCATGCGGGAGGCAATCACTTGATGTGTCCCTCTCACGTCAATGTCTCTCTCTCTCTCTCTCTCTGTCTGTCTCCATCTCCCCCCCCTTCCCTCCCTCCCTCCCACTCTATCTGAAGATAAATAGAAAAATATCCTCCGGTGAGGATCAAAAAAAAAAAAAAAAAGGAAAAAGAAAAGAAACATGTTTTTATTGATTTTAGAGAGAGACAAAGGGAGAGGGAGAGAAACATCAATGTGAGAGAGAAACATCAATTGGTTGCCTCCCATACGTACCCTGACCAGGGACTGAACCCACAACCTGGGTATGTGCCCTGACTGGGAATCGAACCAGCGACCTTTTGGTGCATGGGACAACGCTCCAACCAACTAAGCCACACCGGCCAGGGCCAGGGCTAATGAGTTTTAGCTTTCCAGAGCAGAGGTCCAATTGTTCCAATCCTGAGTACTGAATATCACACTTTAGAATATCAGACTCACTGGGGAAAAGATCAATCTGAATTGAAGAAAAATTGCAGTTATGGAATCTGGTTAAAGAATGCCATTGGTCGTCAGCTCAAGGGTAACTGAAACCAACTTCTGCAAATGCATGCCTGCCAGTTTTGCCTTAAAGAACGGATACAGTACACCTCTGACGTGCAGCAATTGCGTGCATCCCAGCGTTTATCTGCTCGAAGCAATCTGTAGTCATTCGGGTTTTGAAATAGAGTGTGTGTGCCCTTGCTCATACTGCAGATTTGCACAACACACGCTTTCTTTCTGGGTCATACCAAGGTAGACCTCCGGCCCTACTTGAATTCTCACACTTTCTGAAGGAGCGAGTCCAGGTGAATGAGGCTTCACAGTGTAAGGTTTCAGTTATTTCAGAGGAACACCCTTGTTGCGATGGTGCTGCCCTTGTTCACATCACAGTAAGTGAACAAGGGAGCTTGTCAGCTGCTCCCTCCCAGGTCCACATTCTCATCCCAGCCCCAAAGAGAAAACAACCAGGCCCAGTACACGGCTACAAATCGTCCTGAGCTCCACTCGACACATGTTCATGGAACCTCTACCCTTTCCACGGCCATGTAAACTGGGAATGTAAACTTGAGCTCAAAAGCCATTTGATTAACCAGAAGCTGTGTGACTAGAAATACACTTAGAGTGGCCTAGAGCGCTGTCCCTTGCGTCGCATCGGGATGGCCGAGGCCCAGCCGTGCCCGCCAGCCACACGACTCTCACTGAACCCAGATCAGCCCAGGGCCGGTGACTGCTGCTGAGTTTGCTTAGGGTGCTCTGCTTTGGGCGAAAGGGAATACAAATCAGCCAGTGTGGTGTAAGATCCTGACTGCAGAGCCAGACTTCCTGGGTTCGAACCCCGCTCTGCCTCTGCCGAAATGTCCTCGTGTGAAAACCGGGATACAGCACCTGTTTCATGGGGCTGTTGTGAGGGTCAAGTGAGTTCATAAAGGTTAGAGCAGGGTGTGGTTCACAGCACAATTCGTGTATATTATTATTACCCTTGGTAACTCCGCAGTTATATTTTGTGTAATTATAGAAGTAATACCTGTCTCCCACACGACAGTAGCTCTGTGAAGGCAGGGGCCAGGTCCTTTATTTCTGACCATTATATTCTCAGACCCCAGCACGGGCTTGCCCCTTGGTGGGTGCTCTGTAAATACTTGCAGTGAATGAATGAATGAAATGAGGGGATCCTTACTCTGGTACTAAGTTGTTGTATGACCTCATGCAGGTCATTTCCCGTCTCTTGACCTCACTTCCCTCATCTAAAAATGAGGGGGGCAGGACCAGATGGTCAGTCACTCGGGCCCTCCCTATCATTAACGGACCACAATGTTATGATCCGAGGAAGAATATTAATTGTAGCTAATGCATTCTGAACACTTACGACATGGGTGTTGTGTGTCACGTTATTAACTCGATTAATCCTGACCCCGAAAGCTCGGCAGATAGGACTGTCTGACAAAGATCTGGGGGGAGCGCCGTCCTCTTCCAGAAGAGGCTAAGAGGAAGCCTGCGGGGCGGGCCCACGGCAGAACCTCGGGGCGGTGAGAGCCGCCTTTCATAGGAAAACAGTTTGTGCTCCTGCCCGGGCCACCTTTCACCCCATGCTCAAGTAACAGCCCATTTGGTAAGGGTCAGGGACAAAGGGCTCATTCTTCCCTCTCCGTGTGCAGGAAAGTCAGCCCTTGGTGTGGGGCGTCGGGTCTCAAAATAGAACGTCCTAACATGGTTCCAAGGAGGCCCAGAGTCGGTCACAGCGGAGATGGCCTTAGGCCTCGGCCATGGGACGGAACCTTTGGCTACTTGTATACACACATGCACACACACACGCACACGTGCCCACAGCTGCCCCTCACACCCCTCTCACAGGGTGGGAGCTGGTGACTTAGCTCCATGTTAACAGCGAGAGCATCGCGTGTGATTTGACCCGGAGAGTGGTAACTTCCTGCTGTGGGCCCTCCACAAAAAGCGCCTTTATTCTGGGCAGAGCTCTGGGGACCCCAGGGGCGGTGCCCAGCCTGCCTGAGGACCCTGCATGAAAGCGGATGTGAAGTGTGAAAGGTGAGGCGGGTGCCACGGGCGGGCTGAATAGAAGCCTCATTGGCAGCGGCGGCGGCGGCAGCCCCTCGCCTGTCAATGGTCCCTTCACCACGGGAAAGCGAGGCACTGACTCATTGCAATTAGCTGACCTGCCGGGACAGAATTTTCCGTGCCGGATTCTGTGGTAACAGAATTTTATTGTCACATTGGAGATATTTTGAGCCAGTCTCATTTCCAGGCAATTACTCTTCTGAGTCTGTGACACAACCCCTGGGCACAGCTGCATCTGGGCCCTGGAGTAGGCACAAAAGCCACACTCTCTGGGGTTCTGTGGGAAGGAGGCCCCGAGTCCCGACTGTGACATTTTACCTACCCGAGCCGAGGCGGGGAGGACGTCTGAGCAGCACGCCGAGGCCTGGTCGGAGCCATCAGGCGGTCTGCAGGGCAGGAGGCCGCCGCAAGGCACGGTGACAGAGAGGTTCAGGCCCACGGCCGCATTTCCACTAAGGCATGCTCTTCCTCTCCCGTGGAATCCAGCCGCGGGCCAGGCAGACTGAAGTGGGGAAAGCGCACGACCCGGTGTGACTGCGGGCAGGGCATCCCACCTCCCGGGTACTGCCCTTCTCGTCTGGACGGCTTGAAATTGGATGATGTGACCCCTCAGGCTCTTTCTAGTGGTGACATCCCACCAAATAATAAAGTACTCCCCAAATAATTACTTGGCACCTGCTAGGTGCCAGGCATGATTCTAGATGTTGGGACAATGGTGGCGTCCATGAGAAGGCCCCACCGGGAGCTTATGAATGTGAACCAGTAGGAAGAGATGGTCGCCAAGAAGGGTCCATTCCGACCTGCGGCAGAGGGTGGGGCATTGGCTTCCTGAGACAGGATGTCCAGAAGAGTCTCTGAGGAGGTGGCATTTGAGCTGAGATCTGCAGGACAGAAAGGCAGACATGCAAGGGGACGGGGTGGGCAGGGGTGGAGAAGCAGTGTTCTGGGGAGAGGGAACGGGTAGGACACGATTCCCTGAGATGGGAACCGGGCTGGCCGGCCACAGGACCAGAGAGGAAGCCTCGGCGCCAGGGCGAGCACTGTGAGGCGAGGCGACGTGTCCAGGGAGCTTACTTGCGAGAATATCAAGAGGGGGGAGCAACCTTTTTGAAAAAGCTAAAAGAATGTTTTGGAATATTTCTTAATATGAGCTGTTTAATACCTGGGATCTTGCTTTCTTGAGCAGGGCCCGATGTTAATGTGGTCTCTCTGGGGGTTAGGGTCCTGGGCTAGACTTCCCTGCTCAGGCCCGAGGGTCCCCGTGGCTGCCACACAGACAGCGTCCGGTGGCTTCCCGCGGGGGCACAGGAGTGGACTGCAGTGCTGCTGCTCTGACTGGACATTATGAAAGCCTTGGTACGCTGTCAGTAGTCACCTTGGCAACAGCCCTTGGTGCCTTCTCCCGTGAGTTCCCAGACACCACCTGCACCCTTCTCCCTCTTTCCTACTGTTCTTTTGAGTGTGGAGTGGCTGCTCTGCAGGGCACGCTGTCCGGAGCAGGACAGACCCTCTCTATTGGAAATGGGATCCCTCCTTCTTGACCAATGAATGGCTGGTTCTCTTCCCATGCTTCGGGCCTAACAGCCTCCCCCTGCTTCCCTTGGGCTCCCACTCAGAAGCAGAACGGTTCCCTCTGGCCCCCGAGACTACAAGCAGCAGCCATTGTTGTCATAACCCCTTCTCCCGGCTGTCTAGGCTTCAGCCTGTCTGTCTCCCTCACAGGAGGCAGCCTCCCACCTAATCCCTTGGGGCTCCACTCTCCAACTGTCAGGGAAGACAGATGGGGAGCAGAAGAATTCTCACATTCACACACACTCTCCCCTGCTCGCTGTCCTTGCCATCCTTGTTGACTGGCTCCTGTCCCTGTTGGGGTGGCCCTTAGCGCAGCAAGGAAATCTTTGTTTACTGGCCCGCAAACTGGGATTCTCAGAGCTCCGCCCCTGTCTCCCCTCTGATTGTACTGAAGGGCTTATTTGCATAGCTGTCTTGGGAACTGAAAAAAAAAATTTAAAAAGAAGCACTTTAGAGACTTCTCTCTTATTTCTAATTCTTTCTAGAACTGCCTCCCCTCTTCTTGTAGCTCCGAACACCTGTGCTTCTGACCCGCACAAAAGCACAGCTCCCCTCCCCTCTCAGCTGGCTCACCCTGACTCCTTCCACATTCACACACACCAAGCCCAATAATTTGCCACTTCCTGCTTGAGTATCTTCCAGGACTCCAGTGACTCTGAACCAAAAAGATGTTCTTCAAATGATAGGCACTAATAATAACCTTTGAAGCTGTTGACTTGCTTCCTCTTTGAAAGCCTGCTTTTAGGCTGCGAGTTCATAATTGAATTCAACTGTAAAATGCTATTTTTAATAACGTCATTGTGTTTTACTTGGCAGTCTTGTTCTCTCGGGTTGACTGACTGGGCTCTATCACATCTCCATAACTAATGATAAAACTCACAACCATCCAGCCACATCTACTTGGACATGCTGTCACTCGCGTACACACGGGCTCTCTCTCTCTCCTGTATCACTCTCGTATTCCCAGTAGGGCCATTCCTTCTTTTGGGTTTGACTTCCCAAGATATTCCAGATTAAGAGCACAAAGTCTGTATCACTGGTTGAGTGAACACCAGTCCAGCTCGGGCTAAGAAGTCCTTTGCATTTCTCCTGTTGGATACTTCCTGGACCAAGGTTCAGTCTTTGAGAAGTTCACCGATTCTATCCCCTCGACTTTCACTAATAGCATCTTAAGAAATTTAACTTAAACTGTGAACGTGACTGATGCTGTGTACATGTAACTTCAAGCTCATTTTAACTTTGTGGAATTTCTTTCCCCTCAACAAGTACCCTTTTAATAGCCCTACTTCCCGGATGGAACCTTGTTTGATGAGCAGTACTCCCAGGCTGCATCCTACCCCAGTCACCCCCCGATGGCCAGAGGTGCCCACGGCCAACGCGTGCTACACGAGCCCGTCTGTGCACTCCACGAGGTATGGAAACTCTAGCGACATGTACACGCCCCTGACCACGCGCAGGAATTCTGAGTATGAGCACATGCAACACTTTCCTGGCTTTGCTTACATCAACGGAGAGGCCTCCACAGGATGGGCTAAGTGACTGCTCTCATAGGAATCCATATTTAATATTAATAAGTATTAATAATAATAATAAACCCATCCACCCCCCCTCCCCCCAGAAGACTTTATCTCTCTACATTATAACTCATGAACCATTCCTAGGCGTCCATTTTCCTAATGAACGTGAGGCTGGGATTCAGTGTGGGATGATTAAACTTTAGTTCAGAAACAGGACCCACTAAAAGTCAGTGAGACTGGGTTCCTGCAGCCGAGCCAGACTTGACTTTCTATAGAGCACTATCTCAGACAGGCCAGTCTGTGCCTTTTCCCTTTGTTCCATGACTTTGCTTCGAGTTGCCAACCACTCCCTCCCTGTAAGTTACTTATTTTCCTGTTGACAAAAGCTCTGTAGTCTTGAAGGATGGATACTGGAGACAGAATCTGGTTTGTGTTCTTGGATGGGCACGCTATTTACCAAGAGCATTCACCTTGCCCTCTGTCTGTCACCTTACTGTCCAGTGAACAGCCCTCAGATATGGTCCACGCATCCCTTCTTCCCGGGGGTGCTTCCTGGAGCACCAGCGCTAAGTGCAGGTGTCTGGAGGCCCTAGATGCCCTGGCACGCTCGTGCCTGTCACAGCGCCTGCCCTGGAACGGAAGCACTGTCTAGAGGGACGGACGAGGCCTGCTCCGTATGCCTTAAGTTGACTGAAGTTTGTAGGGGACCAGTCCTTCTACATACAAATACAAGTATTTGTCCTACGTTTGCACAATGGCTAGTGCCAGCAAGAGGCAGGGGAGGGGTCTCTGACGTTGCGTGAGAATGTGATGTACAGCACTGAGTATCACGCTCTGCTGTGTGAACGTTGCAGAGCTGAGTGGACCAGACATTCACTTACCGAGCACCAAGTGTGAAAACGACTTTCACGGTTCCTTCATAAGACTATAATAATTTCCGACACTTTGATAGAAAAAAGAAATTTCAAAGCTGTGCCTTTGAGCCTATACTATACTGTGTATGTGTGGAAATAAAAAAAAAATGTATTGTACTTTTGGAAAATTTTTTCGTAGGCATTTTTCTGTCAGATTTGTAGCAATTTGTGAGGTTTGTTAGAGCTTAACATAGGTTTTCTTTCTGTATTATAAAAAGCACCAAGCAATTATGGTGGACCTATTACCCTATGGGTAAGAAATAAATAGAAATATGACATCGGATGTTTTAGCAATTGTTCTGTAAATAAAATCTTTGATTACACCCACTCCGTGTGATAATCATGTCTACAGCTAAAATGGAAATAGTTTATCTGTACAGTTGTGCAAGATATGAATGGTTTCACACTCAAATAAAAAGTATTGAAACGACCTGTTTTCCTCATTTTGCATTCGATATGACCTGTGTGTGTGCGTGCGTGCATGTGTGTGTGTGTAATATAAATACCATTCTGAATACTTCGGGTATAAGTAGGCGAAACAGAACTAAGTGGTCTCGCACGGCCATGCTTATCCGGTTCATCACCTTGTCATACAACGATCATGAACCTTTGGACAGGCCCCAGGTGCAGTCCTTCAGCAACAATTCAGTACCTAGGGCCTGATTACGTCTACGCACAAGGACTTGTTTGCACGATGACTGACGTCAGCAAAGGGCAGGGGCCCCTCAGCCCTTAAAGGGAATACTGTTCTTCAACACCAGCATCACTGAGACTCGGTTCCCTGGTACTTAGTCCACTGTGCTTTCACGATCACTGGGTGTAAAGATATGTCAAGTGCAGTGCTTTAGATGCTAATAAACTTCTGGAGCAGACAGTGACATGATTGAATACTTATTAAGTCTCAACAGAGCCTCCCCCAGCACTAGGGCTGAGGACTGAGGATACCAAGGCAAAAGGATGAAATGTTTTGCCCAAACTTTAAGAGTCTAGGGTCTACAAGAAGAGTCAGAGCCAAAGATGTCCAGAAATGGCAGTAGTGATATGTTAACTAAAAGGCATGAGGATTTGACAACTCAATTTGCATTTTGAAAGATTTATTTTTAAAGCTAAGCTTTTACTTGCTATTACATATCTATACCTGAAAATGATTTTAAGATTAACATGATATATTTTGCATAGCATCCCCTTTAAAAATTTACCTATGTTAATCTGCCAAAAGAAAAGTAGGTGCTGAATGTCTCTCTCTGGAGGTCAATTAATTTGATCTTTGGCCACGATCCATTAGTTGGCTTTATCTGAGGAAAGTAAGGGAGAAGGAGAATGAAATTTCAGATTTAGTCACTGTACAGAACAAACCTGAGGATACCCAGACCCATCATGCTCTTACAATCCAAAGCTAATGCTCCAGAAATCAAAGGGCGGGGTACGTTTGCCTTTGACTTACTAATCATAAAAAAATAAAGCAAGTGCCGAATTCTCTGGCCAGGTAGCGGCACTAACAACACCCATGTACAAGTAACAGCCACAGCTCACTAAATGCATGGATCTTTGGGCAAAAATAGTCACAATCGACAGGGACCTGAATCCCAGAGAATAACGTGGTCACTCCAAGAACTCTGCCAGGGAGACGATGTGTGCCTCATCCTCACAGCACAGCCGAGAGCTGGGAGCCACTGGGCGTTCCCTCCAGAGCGCAAGGTACTCATCTCTCGGGAGGTGAGCGTTCCCAATTGTTCTCAACCTTCAACTTCAGAACTGACAAGGATCTGATTAGGAAAAGACAACAGCTGCTGTGAGCTCATGACTCAAATGCACCTTCTCTCCCTCTCTGATGGTTCCTACCCAGTCACCGGAATGGGAATAGGCAAGGTTGGCGGCTGGGAGTGGGGCCAGTCACTTGTCAGAGGAAGAACAGAGGACTCTTGGCAATAAAGGGACACTCCCCTCTTTAGGACTCCTTCTGAAAAGGACTCTGCCAGCTTGAAACTGGCTGGAGTCGTGAACAGCAGCCAGGATGGCTCACCCACGTTGCAGGCCTGTGGTGTCCTAGGCATCCAGCCTGCTGTGTCCTTTGTGAGGCCTCTAATACACCAGGTCTGGAAAGAAAGGGAATCTGTGGCCCGTCTGAGACTGCAACTCAGTCACAGACCAATCAAAACCATGCCATTGAGTAAGCCCAACCTAAATGGGGAGAGGGACTGAAACCGTGGCAAGAGAACTGAGAGGAAGCCTTGGCTTTACCACCATGTGACCTTGGAGGGGTCACCTCCCCACTCTGGACCTCAAGCAGGCATGTTATATGACTATGACATCCCAATTACAGTCTGTGTGCTGACAGACCCGGGCCAGCAGATCTGGGTGAGGAGGGTGGACAGCTTAAGGAAAACAAAGACAGGACTTGGCAGCTGGGCAGTGATTCAGGAAGCCAGCCACAGAGAGAAGGCGACGACTCCACCAGCTGGTGCTCAAAAAGAGCCTGAGGTTCAGGTCTATCAGCTCAGCCCATATACCTGCACCACCATCACCCAACATTCCGCCCCTTCCTCAGGCCACCCCACCCTCTCCACAGGTCGGGGCAGTCTTCTGCCATTTTCCCGTCCTTCCAGATTTGTCCTTAATATCTGCTTTAAAGTGATGTCAATCAAATTGTCTCAAGGAAATCTGGAGAAGAGCAAAAACGGACAGGATATTTGTCCCTACTTTCTGCATCTCTTAAAGACAAAATTGCAAAACTTTTATAAATTTAACTCCTGGAAGGGGATAATATAAATACTCTCATTATTACAGGAGAAAGGGTGTGGGGAGGGGTTACTGTGGATCTCCTGAGGCACAGAGTTCAGACTTATTCAAGAGCCTAAAGAATGCAAGTCATCCTTGGAAGCTTAAAAGAACAAGTGGATGTACTAGTGCCTTCAAAGTGAGGTCTCACAAAGGAACTGAGATTAATTCCTAGTTCCATGAAAGGTGCTGTCGAAGGGGCCCTCCTGCTCCAAGCAGGACTGGACTTCAGTGGTTCTCAGCCCTGGCTAACCGGCAGAGTTACCCTGTCGACGTTATAAAACACTTGATGTATAAAGTCCCACCCACACTAAGTAATTGACCTGAAAGTGGCCCCCGGGCATCAGTAGTTTTTTAAAGCTCCCTAGGGGATTCTAACATGAAGCCAAAGCTGAGAAACACAACCCCTTGCACCCTGAAGTACTAAGATCCAGAGATGACTATTCCCTGCCCGCAGAGTGGAGAAGAGTGGCAATCCCCAGTAACCTACACCCATGATTTCAACTGGTGTGCTGCAAGTTTTTAAAACATGCAATACCTGACTACTTGGTCAGGGCCACTGACCTATTTTCCCTGTGGGTCGCGACCCCTTTGGAGGTCGAACGACCCTTTCACGGGGATCGCCTAAGACATAACAGTAGCAAAATTACAGTTATGAAGTAGCAACGCAAATAATTTTATGGTTGGGGGTCACCACAACATGAGGAACTGTATTAAAGGGTCACGGCATTAGGAAGGTTGAGAACCACTGCCTTAGACTGTCAAATAAAAATAAAAAAAGACAATATCAACATTTTATCTTTTTTTTTTTTTTTGGTCAGATCAGCAAAAAAGATACATTTTTGGTGTGCCCCAGCGTGATAGTAATTAGCTTGTGTGTGCCACGAGGTGAGAAGGGTTGAAAATGCTGGCCCGCACTGTTGAGTTTCCCGCAGCGGACAGACCTCTCCCTGACTGCACTGCTTTGCCGGGCCTGCAGGCCAGCCCACCTCCCTGCCACCTTGTAACCTGGCCCTGCTTCAGTTCCTTGGCAGCCTCCCAAACTGCCAGCTTGGACACGGCCCTCGTGGTTTCCTCTTCTTCCGAGGAGGTCAGAACCTTTTGTGCTCCATCAGCCTCCTCCCTGGAGCTCTTTCCCCGTTCCTCCTCCTGCACCTCAATCTGCCCCAGCCTTCTCACCCCCATATTTTGCTGCTGCTGGTGTAGGTGGGCCGGAAGACGTGGTCCCCAAGAGTTGAGCAAAGAGCTGTTGCTAGGAAAGGGGTGTGGGTGAAGAGAGGTGGTGGGCGGGAGAAATAGGGCTCCCGGTTTTATTCCTCCCTTTGTCATCATAAATGCCTCAAGAGCTCGAACCAGTTGTTTGAGAACTATTATGAGAAATAATGAGGTCTGACCGTGACAGCAGGGGTGGGAGCAGCAGCTTCGGAGCAGCTGCGGTGCTAATACTGGTATTTAGAATCGGCTCCTGATAGACAGGAAGGCGCTGAGTTGAGAAGAGGGAATTCTCAAGGAAACGCCAAACTGCACCTCCCCCCTGAAAGGCATCCCAAATGCCCTGGTCCCTGCTACCCCCCCTCAGGAAGGGTAAACTGCAAGACGTCTTCTTCAGAACTGAAATGTAGCCAAAGCCAAGGACAATCTTTAAAGGAGGAGAATGCGACACACTGGCCTCACCCCACTCCCAGGGCTGTGTGGCACCTTTCTGAAGTAGATCTGCCACTCCCTGGGGTCTGCTGTGTGCCAAGCACATCAGAGGCATCGGCGCCCCTTCTCACAACCTCCCAGCTATGTCAATGGCACAAACATTTGTTTACAGGTGAAGAAACACAGGCTCTGAGCAGTTTAGTGCTTTGCTCAGAGTCACACAGTAAGTGGGAAAGCTGGGGTCTGAAAGCAAAACTACCCTGCTCCGGAGTCTGCTCCTTCTGCTCCAACACACTGCCTTCTTCCTCCTTCCTCCTTTTGTTTCCACCCCACCCCACCCCCATTCCTCTCTCCTAAGCAGCTTTGCAGTTTTTAAATCAACCTTGACCATGGTCATAGAAGCTACTGGGGTGGACGTTTCACAAGGGCTGGGAAATTCGGGCGTGCTGATGAAGGCAGTTCCTAAGCTGGGAACCGGACCGTTCCCCCACGCCCAGGTGACATTCCACTCACTCAAGTTAACAGCAGACCGGCTTTCCCTCGATCATTTCCCAGGGTACACACAAACCAATACATTATCAAGGACCAAGATTTGGTCATTCTATAGAGAAACAGGAACAAAAGAAAATCAATAATAATGTTTAAAAAAAAAACAGGTCACAGGAGGATTTTTATTACCAGGTTGAAAAAAAGCTCTGCAGGGGCAGTGCAGTGAGCCAAGTATTCACCAGAATAAAGTCGTTTGAGGGGAGTGGGGGCTGGGGGTCCTGGTTACCTCTTGCTGTTCAGGTCACTACCCTTTGACAGCGGTGGCCTCTGACCTCAGCAGCTCTACAATTCTGTTTTGACTGACCCCGAAATCCATGAAATTCAGATGTAGGCACTGCCCAAAAGTTGAGATAAAGCTGACTAATATGGGAAAAGCTCCCGGTATGTGCCCCCAGCTGAAAGGAGCTGGCAGTTCTTTGGCCGTAGATGCAACTTATTCTGTCCTCCTCCTTTCAGGGAAATGCTAATCCTTCATAGGCAACTCAAGGGGAAGACTAAACTGTGTAGATGATGAATGGCAATAATCCTTTGTCCACTGCCACCTCCTTCTGGGGTTGAACCTTAAGAGTTTAATCAAATGTTGGTAAGTAAATTAATGCTTTACTGCATAAGGAGTTAAAAAGGAGTGGTGGGAAGAAGGGGTGTGAGAATATACTTCCTCTGACGTGCATCTCAAAAGCTTAATTGCAAAGACATTGATAGGCTGTGTGTGTGTGTATGCTTTATACTCCTTATTTACACACACACACACACACACCAGTCACTATACCAAAACTGTCTTATGCCAAAGCATGTCAATGTTAAAAACTCCAAGGTTTAAAGAACAAAGCCGTGTGTTGGAATTCCTCTTCTATTAAAAACAATACCACTAACAACAAAACTTATGCATTTGTACCGCAATAGGAATAACATGACTTTTGTCCCCAAATCTTCACAACATCACTGTGAGGAAGGCTGCATTTTTCATTCCAGCTCAGCTAACATTTGAGTGGCCACTCCATGCCAGGTCTGCTGTGCTGGCCACTTTGACAGCCAGCTCTTTTACCCTTTAAAGCATCCTGCAAAGTAGGTATTATTATAATCATTACAGTTGGAAAAAAATCAATGCTCAAAGAGGGCAGGTGACTTATTCCTGGACACCCAGAGACAGAGTTAAAATTTAAACTCGAGTCTTTTGGCTTTCAAGTATTCCTGTTAGATTTTTTTTTTTTTTAAACTGGTTGCCAGAAGGGTTTTAAGGAATTTGACAAATGATCGGCTTCTGAAACACACAGTGAGTCACGACCAAAAACCAGGTTTTCCAATTCCCAGTCCAGGTTCTTTCTCCACATTACAGCATTGCCACCCAAAGTGTTGGGTTTTCCCAAGAGGTGTTTGGATGGGATTCCAAGCCAGTGAGATGCAAATAGGTCTGACCCACATTCCAGCTCTTGGATAAATAAAAACTCCTAAAGGGCAGAGCCCATTTTGTGTGTTTCGTTTGCGAGTCCCACTGTGGACAGTCAATCACTATTGAACAACTGTAGGTACATTTGCCAAGGACTAACACCGTGGGCTCAGTTTTAGCAATTAGAATACTAGAAATATTCCTGAGGAACCTCAGAAAGGTGCTGAAAGGCTGGATCGAGTAGTCATGAATTTTTAAGAGTTTTTGTTTTTGTTTTTTTTTTAATTCTGAAGTGATTTAATCCAACTCTAATTTTATAAATAAGATCCTGAGAAATTAAAATAACGTGCACAAGGATCTGACACCCTCTGGCAACAGACCATCTCCTGTTTCCCAGTTCTAATGAACTTTATGTCACATGGCATTGTGAGAGAGTGCTTTCAGGAATGTAACTTGTTGAAGTTGGATTGGCTGGTCTTACACTCATCACTGATTCTGAAATGTCTCTCGGATTTAACTTTTCCTTATTCCACTGAGCAATTGACCTCTTAAGAAATCTCCATTGCCGGCTCTCAAGTTCGACCAAGTTGGTATCATTTCTCAATAAACGTCTCGTTAATTTTGGCCTCCTGAATTTTTCTAATGGCATTTCCCCCTATTTGCTAAGCCCTCTAAAGTTCTCTCCACTACTCTCTTGACAGCTCACCTTCTCCAAGAAGGCTTCTCTGATTACTCTTCTTCCCATCCACGTTCATCTTGCTTTGATTTGCATAATACTTATATTCAGTTAGAAAAGATTTGCTGATTGCCTGGATGTTTCTTATATCCCCAAAGAACAGGATCAGTTGTTTCTACTTTTTTTTCCCAGTGGTGCCTAAGATAATTCTGTGCTTCAATAATCACCACATATATGGTGGGACAATAGTAGGTTTACAGTTTTTCCTATGGAAAATAAGACAAATAATAATCCAAGAATAAACTCTGTGTTTCCCGTACTCACAACTGCAAACTAGCTTTTGTCCCACCCTGTACTTGTTAAAGGATCCAACCACGATAACTAGAACTTTGTTATTAAAAAGGGAGACTTCATTCTTGGTAGAAATGAAATTAAAATAACTATCATCTTGCTGGGTCATTCTCATTTCTAACTAATGAGTCACATGCACTTGACTTTGGTAGTCTATCAAAAAATGAGTTCAGTGGTTGATACTCTATTAACATATTGGTCCACTGGTTCTCAACCCTGGCTGCTCACTCAGATCAACTGAGAAGGTTTTAAAACCATCAATACCCAGGCCTCACCACAGATCAGCTAGATCAGAATTTTCATAGGAATGCCCAAGAAATGATTTGCATATATTATATTGATATTAATTTGCACAAATTGATTTGTACAACCTCATTCTTTTTTGTTGTTTTTTTTTTATCTTCACCCGAGGACATTTTTGCATTTACCTTCAGATAGAGCGGAAGGGAGAGAGGGGGGAAGAGAGAGAGAGAAACATCGATGTGAGAGAGACACATCAACTGGTTGCCACCCACACGACCCCAACCAGGGCTGGGGACAAACTGCAACCGAGGTACGTGCCCTTGGTGGGAACCGAACCGGGGACTCTCTGACCCGCAGGCCGATGCTCTAACCGCTGAGCCAAACTGGCGAGGGCTGTACAACCTCATTCTTAATAGATTCTTCTAAAGAATGAGCATGTTCAAATACAGTTTTGTTGTTCTTAGAATCACAAAATGTTAGAACTGAGAGGGAACTAAAATAATATCTGACTCAATTCCTTCATTTTCTAGCTGAGGACACTGTGGCTTAAGAAAGACTGAGTGACAGGTCGTATCTTGAATTAGTGGAATTCTCTGAATTCCAATTCTGGAGCTGAAGTGACTAGATAAAGCTGTTTAGTTTTTAAATTTCTGCTTCTAAAGAAAAGGTGTAAAAATTATTGCATGTGGAAGATTTGGATTTTCAAAGGTGTTGGCACCAGGTACTCCTTAAAGACCTTCAGTTTGGCACATTCCAACTTACCGATTGTCATGGCAGAGGAAGTGCCACGGCAGGAGATATCAAAGTCCAAAATAAATGACTAGTATCTATTTGCAGGCTTTTTCATTGGCCCTGACCTGTAAGTCCATAATGTTTTATTCTATCAGAACCCAGAGCAGTTCTAGCCCTTAACTATACTACTTATTAGCCAACTTATTGCTTATGAGCAAGCTAATCAACACCCAGAACTTCCCTTTTCTCTATGAAAAGAAAGATAGTGTCTGTCCTATTGACCTTTCATTTTTCCAGCTGTTATAAGGATTAAATCAGATGATCTATGTGGAGATATTTTGAGACTAGTCAAGCACTACTGATACATATGTATAGAATTATTGTATTACTATCTTTCAGAACAATGACTTGTGACTCAGTATTTGTTGCTCTGATTACCCAGTCTGTAAGTCCTAATTCCTTCATACTATGCCACCGAAGAATCAACAGGAACTGGAGTTAGTCCTGAACTAGAGGCTCTAGTCACTGAAAGTATCACATAACTAAATATTCAGGGAGGTAAAGTGACGTAGTGACCCAGGATTTAGCTAGTCTAGGCTCTAGTCCCAGAGTCTGCTTTTAACTATTGACTTTGGACAAGTCACTTAATTTTTCTGGGACCAGAGTCTCGTCAGTGGTCAAAGGATGACTTGAATTAGAGTCAAAGATCCTTTTGATTTATAAAATCAGAATATTAGTGCTTAATTAAAATTACTAAAGTGCAATTTCCCAAGCCATTAATTCATGTGGTTTCGCATTTTTAAAATCTCTTTTTAGAAGTACAGGGTTGAGGCCTAAAATCATAAGCCTATTTCTATTAAAGAGACATTTTAAACATGTGTAAGACTCTCTTTGAAAGACACAACTCTACTCAGATACTTTATTCTTGTTAGTATCCTGTCCGGGAGCCCTTGCTCCAAAAATAAATATATGATTACCCAAAAAAGCACAAAATACAGTACTGGATACAGAGTAGGCACCCAAATACTGTTATGTTACAGCTCTCAGTTTGAGTCCCAGTTTGTGTTACTTAACCCATCTGAGCCTGATTTCTTATCTGTAAATGGGAACCATACCTTCCTCAAGAATCCACTGAAATAGTGTTTATTAAACTGTTTTGTAAACTGTTCCAAACAATTGCAAGATGTTACTATTACCTAAGGAATGTAGCTTACCTTAGCATGACCTTTCAAAAGAGTGTGCTCTTTCAAGAGATAGATTCTAATCTTTCTGACTTAGTTTATTATGGACATAGCACCTACCCCAGTGCCTGGCTTAATACACGTTTGCTTAATACATGGAAAGTATAATCCACAGAAAGAGCTAAAGCTCCATGAGTTCAGATTCCATATTCAGTTTTATTTTCAAATTCCCAAAGCCTAGCACAATATCTGACACATAGAAGAAACACAATCATTATTAGATGAATAAATTTTTGTCCCCTCCGGTTCCTCTTTGGCACAGCTCAAGAGTTAGAGGCGGGCAAGGGAGTCATTAAAGATGATTTCTGATAGAGGCTGCTTGGAATGGAAAACTGCAAATTACTTGGAGAATTCACCCACTTTCTAACAAATAGCTTTGGAGAGCAAAAAAGAACATAGATTCTGAGTTCAAATTGAGTTTCCAAATTCTGCAATCTTGGTAAATTAACTATTAGCCTCTCCAAGACTCAGTTTCCTCATCTTAAAATGAGAATAGTCCCTCCCTCATAGGTTAAGCACTAGAACTGAAGCTCCATCAGGGCGGGGGCTTCATTTGGAGCCCACTGTCTGTCTACACCATACAGTATTGGACTGTATGGAACAGCACCCAGCACAGCACAGGTTCTCAAATATTTGCTGACTGAATCTGTGAGAAATCGACTGAGGCAATATAACTAAAGCAACAGAACGCCTGCCCATAGTAAATACTTAGCAAAGGTGAGCCTCTACCATCACCTCCATCACCATCATTGCTACTATTACCAGTAAAGTATATCAGTATTATTACATTACTGGTGGTTGTAGAGCAGCCACCTTTGGGGAAAGGCCCAGATTAAAATGTCAAATTCTCCATTCACTGGCTATGTGACTTAGAACAAACTGCTTAACCTAGTCAGGTTCCTTTGGTTCCACAAAAATCTCAGTGTCGTGAGAATGAGAGGCTACATGGTTCCCACCTAACACCGAGTCAGGCAGCACGCAATACATGACAGCGATTATTATTCAGGCAAAAAATCCCTGACTTCCAGTCAAGATGGCAGTGTAAGTAAATGCAGTATGCATTCTCCCACAACCACATAAAAATTACAACTACAGGACCACCATCATTCAGAACTGCCCGAAATCTAACTGAACAGAAGTCCTACAACTAAGGATATATAGAAGAAACCACGTGGAGACTGGTAAGAGGGGCAGAGGTGCAGATGGGCTGGTCCCACATCCATGTGTGGTGGATAAAAATCAGGAGGGATATCTTGGCTGCAGAGGAGTGAGAGGTCCCAGCCCCACACCAGGCCTCCCAGCCCAGGGTTCCAGTGCCAGGAAGAGAAGTCCCCATAACTTGTGGCTTTAGAAACCAGTGGTGATTGTGGCTGAGTGAGACAGAGGACTTCTAAAGTCCCAGGCATTCCTCTTAAAGGGCCCACACAAAGACTTACTCGGACTCACTCCCTCTGAGCTCCAACACTGGGGCAGCAGCTTGAAGGGTACCAGGGACATATAGGGAGGAAGTGAATTGTCTGGCATATGGGGGAGGGCTGAAGGGGTGGCATTCTCCCAGACAGAAATGCTGATAGGGGCTGGCCTATCTTGGCTCATGCCTCAGACTTGCCTAAAAGCTCTCAAAAAAGCAGCATCTGGCCTCAGTGTGCCTGGTACCTCTCACTAAGTGGCCCTAGGCCTGGCACTAATGACAGCCAGCCTTGGTTTGCAGCCTGGCCTCTCCTTGGCACCTCCAAGCCTGGTACTAGTAGCAGCCATCTGCAGATCACTTTGTAGATCATGTTGGGAGGCCCCAGGCAGAAAACACAGGTGGCTGCTGACCTTGGCCTGTACTTCCAGGGAGGCCCTACAGCCATCTCACCCAGTGGACAACTTCAGACCATGTCAAATTACCACCCAACCACCTCCATAAGCAACATACTCAAAGGGCAGGCTCAGAGGGCACCAGAGCCCTGCTGAAATAAGTCCTGATTCATGGGGTGGCTGGCCACTGCACAGCTGATCCTCCACAGTGGTTGCAGCCAGTCCATGCAGCTGATCAGCCTTGGGGGTAAATCTTTACCACTGATGTGTCAACAACAATCAAGGCTCAACTACAATAGGAGGGTGTACACAGCCTACACTGGGGGGTTGGCGCACCTGAAGTGCTCAGCTCAGGTGAACACGGAGGCTGTGCCACTGGACCCTCCAGGACATCTACTACATTAGGCTACTCTACCAAGCCTGGGAGACCTAGCAGCTCTACCTAATACATAGAAACAAACACAGGAATGCTTCTGAAATGAGGAGACAAAGAAACATGTTCCAAATGAAAGAAGAGAACTCCAGAAAAAGAACTAAACAAAATAGAGACAAGCAATCTACTAGATGTAAAGTTTAAAACACTGGTTATAAGGATGCTTAATGAACTTAGAGAGTACTTCAACAGCATAAAAAGGACATGGAAACCATAAAAAAGAACCAGTCAGAAATAATTTACAGGGAATCAACAGTAGAGTTGATAAAACCGAGAATTAAATCAGCGATTTGAAACAGAATGAAGCAAAAAACACCCAATCAGAACAGCAAAAAGAAAAAAGAATCAATGAAGACAGTATAAGGAGCCTCTGGGACAACTTCAAGTATACCAACATTCACAAGATGAGGGTGCTGGAAGGAGAAGAGAGAGAGCAAGAAATTGAAAACCTACTTGAGAAAATAATGATAGAAAACTTCCCTAATCTGGTGAAGGAAATAGACATACAAGTCCAGGAAGCGCAGAGAGTCCCAAACAAGAGGAACCCAAAGAGGCCCACACCAAGACACATTATAATTAAAATGCAAAAGATTAAAGACAAAGAGAGAATCTTAAAAGCAGCAAGAGAAAAGCAGTTCATTACCTACAAAGGAGCTCCCATAAGACTGTTAGCTGATTTCTCAACAGAAACATGTCAGGCCAAAGGGATTAGCAAGAAATATTCAAAGTGATAAAAAGCAAGGACTTGCAACCAAGATTATTCTACCCAGCAAAGCTATCACTTAGAATGGAAGGACAGATAAGGAGCTTCCCAGACAAGAAAAAGTTAAAGGAATTCTTCATCACCAAACCAGTATTACATGAAATGTTAAAGGGTCTTCTTTAAGAAGAAGAAAAAAAAAAAGATTAAAAATATGAGCACTAAGCCCTGGCCAGTTTGGCTCAGTGGTTAAGAGCATTGGCTCGAGGACTGGAGGGTTGCAGGTTCGATTTCTGGTCAAAGGCACATGCCTGGGTTGCAGGTTCGATTCCCAGCCCCAGTTGGGGTCATGCAGGAGGCAACCAACGGATGTGTCTCTCACACATGGATGTTTCTCCCTCTTTCCCTCTCCTTCCCTCCCCTCCCTTCCCCTCCCTTCCACTCTATCTAATAAGCGATGGAAAATTTTGCTCAGGTAAGGATTAACAAAATATATATATATATATATATATCTTCACTAAAATGGCAATAGATGTGTATCTCTCAACAATTTAATCTAAAAAAAAAACAAAAAACAAAATAAACAAGCAGAACAGAAACAGACTCATAGATACAAAGAACATTTTGACAGTTGCCAGATGGGAGGGGGTTGGGGAGATGGGTGAAAAGGGTGAAGGGATTAAGGAATACAAATTGGTTGTTACAGAATAGTCATAGGAATCTAAAGTACAGCACGGGGAATATAGTTGATGATATTCTAATGACTATGTATGATGTCAGATGGGTATGAAATGTATCAGGATGATCACTTAGTAAGTTATATAATGTCTAATCACTGGGGCGGTACACCTGAAACTAATCTAATATTGTGTGTATGTCAACTTTAATTGAAAAATAAGAAATGATTTTTTTAAAAAGGTATTAAAAAAAATCACTGTCCCCTTTTATCTAATTAGCTACCTGCAATTTCCCACATTACTGTAGCTGAATACATTACATGACCACAAACGAGGGAGGAAGGAAAGAATTTGAAAGAGACCGAAACCGCTAAAGGAGAAAGAGGGAATTAAACCGGTGCTTCACAGTTCCCACCAAAGGGTGCCACTTTCCGCGAACGTCAACCCGTCCAACCAGCCAAGGCTCCAGCAGGACAGTCTGCTCCGTAAGGAACAAAAAGGAGGCAGAGTCAGCGCTTAGATCCACCCCCTAACGGTTTCTTGGCCGCTGGCCTCAGGGGCCGCCAGACTCCCATTTCCGGCCCTCGCAGGACCACAGTTCCCAGGATGCCTTCGGAGGGAAGTCTTTCCCACTGGATGACTACTAATCCCGGCATGCCATTCGGCACTCCAGTATATTAGATGGAATAGTGGGATGACCCCACTGCACGCAGGGAATTGTAGTCCATTTCGTTGCTGTCTCTTAGAGGGGCGGGGAAGAGCCTGGTTGTTCTTGTCAGCTGAGAAGAATGATTCACAGAAGGGGGTCAGGAGAGAAGAGTTCTGTCTGTAAAAGCTCACTTAAAAGGCTGGACTCTTCTTCGAGGGAGGGAGAGGCAGAAAAGCGAGCAGGACCTCGGGCCTGAGTCCCCCTCAAGCCAATCGGCAGGCCTCTGTCGAGTCCCGGGCCTTGTCGGGGCGGCCGCAAGACGCTGGTTGCTGGGGGACCGGTGACGTCGCGGGGTGAAAGTTGAGGGGCGGTGACGTCGGGCCTGCCCGGGCGGAGGCTGGCGGGCTGGAGGCAGGAGGGAGGGAGGGAAGGAGGGAAGGAAGGAAGCTGGGAAGGAGCGAGCGAGCGGGGGCGCGAGGCGTTTACCTGGAGGCAGCGGCTTGGGCGCGCAGAGCGGCCGCGGCTCCCCCGCACCTGCGGCCATGGATGAGGAGCGCGCCCTGTACATCGTCCGGGCCGGCGAGGCGGGGGCTATCGAGCGGGTCCTGAGGGATTACAGCGATAAGGTAAAAGAGCCCTGGCCCCGGACTTGCAGTATAGCACCCCCGGGCCGCCCTCCGGGCTTGCACGGCGCATCCCTCCCCACCCCCTTCATTCCGGGGACGCGCATTGCTCTCCCCCGAAAATGTTTCCGGCTCGGGCATGCGTGTTTGTGCCCCCAGCCTTTCCCAGCCGTGCATCCTGCATCCCCCTGCCCCCACTCTGGCGCCCACTCCTCTGATTCCGGCCCAGCAGCTTGCCCTGCGGTCCTCCTCCCCAGCGCGCAAGTCACACCCCCGGAATCCGTGGATGTGCGTCTCTGCCCTGTGCCCCTCTCCGATGCATAAATGCACGCGAGGCTTCCTCACCTGTATAGTATAAAAATATTTGCTTAAACACGGCCTTTGACATGCATAAAACGTATCAGCCACGATGGTAGTTCTTTATATACCTATAGCACTGTCCAGTTTTCAAGGCGTGATGTCTCTTATATGGTATAACTTCAATCTCAGAGTGTTTATAGGGTAGATGGTATTATCCTCCCCATTTTATAGATGAGAAAACCGAGGCGCAAAGAACTGAAGTCATGCCAAGGTCATGGACATACTATGTTGTAAGTGGGGGTAGAATCTAACACGTAGTCATACCTGTTATTTGTATTGCATTAACAGCTTTCCCATCCCTTATCTCATTTAATCTTGACAGCAGTCCTGTGAGGTTTTATCAGCGTTTTGCAATTGAGATTCTTGATTAGTTAAGTAACTTGTCCAAGGTCATGGTTGTGAGCCTAGGTATTCAAACCATTCATTGTTCTTTCCACTGTACAACTCTGCAGTAAAAAGGTATCTTGTTGTAAATCCCAGTCACTTCTCTGAATCTCTCTCTTAAAACCGTTAGCTCTCCATTACTTGTCCTTCCAGGAATTTTACGTGCTCGCTTCAAAAGGTAGCCTTACCACACCTTTGTTCTTCCATTTAGAAGACTACTTTATAGAAATGACTGACTACTCCCTCTGTGAAAATACACGCAACACCAAGTCACACCCTAGATATATCATCTTTCTGCCTTTCGTTTGCTTCCATTCATAATTTCCTCTTCTGTGTTTGCTATGTGCCCACCACTGCACTTTCATACACTTTATATTACTGACCTGCCAATATGCCATTTCTGCCCTGGGTGGAGAAGATCCCAAAATAAGATCCCTCCATTCCCATGTAATCTTCCCCAAACCCTGTGAAAGTGGTGGTATTTCCCCTTTTCACAAATGATAAAATTTAGGATAATGTTGCCCCAAGTCCAGTCAGCCATTGAGAGATGGGGCTGAGATTTGAATCTAGGTTGTCTGACTGCTGTTTCTACAGGACTACACTGCTTTCTTTGGGAGGATACATGGATTCAATTCTCTTCATATCTTTGGTCCTTCACTTTTTGATATGCTTTACTACTGCCTATCTACTTAATTTAGGAGAAATTCATTTAATGCGTAGGTGTACATATTGTGGAGGTTATATTAATTTTACTTGATTTATAGCTGCTTTCCAAAAAAGATTTGAGGCAGCTGCAAACTCATTTTCAAAAGAAAGAAATACAACAGAAACCTTGCCATTGTGTTGAACCGATTAGTATTTATTTAGCACTTACTATATAACATATTTAGCAATAAAGAACTTTCTTCCATAGGGAAGGGAGGAGGAAAACCCTCTAACTGGATCTTATCATCTCCTTTAATATTTTTCCTCCCCATTCATAGCTAAACTAATTAGAACTCCAGATTTGCTTCCTCCAATTTATCTCTGACTCTCCTTGATCTCCCTCCAGGTTGATTACCACTCCTGGCCAAGTGCTGTCAGCTTAAGTTCTGGACATCTCCAGCTCTCCTTTCACATTGGGAATATCTTTAAAGTTGTAATGCTAAATATGTGTGTTTTTTAAATCTTCACCTGAGGATATGTTTTTATTGATTTGTTTAGAGAGAGAGAGAGAGAGAGAGAGAGAGAGAGACATTGATGTGAGAGAAACATTGATCGGTTGCCTCCCGTATGCGCCCTGATCTGGGATCCAACCCACAACTTAGGTATGTGCCCTGACCGGGAATTGAATCCTCAACCTTTCTTCGTGTACGGGACGATGCTCCAACCAACTGAGCCCCCTGGCCAGGGCCAAATATGTATTTTTTTAAGGTGATATTCCTGAAGTGTTTGGGAGGATTGAACTTTTTGGGCCAAGCTGAAAATGCTCTGATTTGATCCAAACTGTGTCAGTTCCTTCACAAAAGAGTTACCATGTTTATTGCTGATTATAGTAGGGCCAAAGAGCAGAGAAAATAGCTGAATTTTGTGTTGGCAGTGGGGCTTTGCCCCTCAAGGTAAGAGACATTGGAGGCAGATGAATAAGAAGGAGAAGTATGATTGCTGTGGTCCAGCAATAAGAATGGGGAGGTAGAATTAAATTGTCCAGCTTGATAGGATATGGAGTCTGAAATCCTAAAAAAGTAGCTAGATACCATGTGCTTCATTTTCCCTATCTGGAAAAATTGATTTAAAAAATGTTTAGCCCTGGCCGGTTTGGCTCAGCGGTTAGAGTGTCAGCCTGTGGCCGGGGAGTCCCGGTTTCAGTTTCCGCTAAGGGCATGTACCTCGGTTGCAGTTCATCCCGGGGTCGTGCGGGTGGCAACCAATCCATGTGTCTCTCTCATGTCAATGTTTCTCTCTCTCTTTCTCTCTCCCTCCCACTCTATCTGAGGATAAATGCAAAAATGTCCTCAGGTGAGGATGAAAAAAAAAAATAAGGTGGTTATGGGGCATTGAGGAGTCTAACCAAGAAGGGAAATTAATGATGTAGAGAGAGAATGATTGGTTCATTGTTTGGGGGAGGATGTTCTTTATGTTACCTTATTTCTCTAATAAAGCCAGTCTTCAAAAGGAGGCAGTCAAGTATAGTGGAAAGAAGGTGGAATTTGGAATCAGATAAATCTTGTTTCAGATCTGCCATTATTAGCTTCATGACTGTGGATACGTTATTTTAAGCCTGAGTTTCAGTTTCCTTATCTATAAAATAGGAATATCATCATCTAAGTTATTCTGAGGCTTAAATTAAATAAAGTATAATGCCAGACACTGACCACAATACACCTGAAGGCATTTACTCATTGAGTTACAGTTCCAATAATGATCAAGGTACTCAAGAGGTCCTGTGGACCAAGCACAGGCTCTCAAGCCAGACTGGACTCTTGCTTCTCAATTCATCCGTGTGGCTTAGGGCAAGTTATTTAACTTTCCTGTGCCTCAGTTTCCTCATCTGCCAAACAGGAATAATAATATACCTACATCATAAGTTTGTTGTCAGGCTTAAATGTGTGTATACACACACACACACACACATATATACATATATATGTGTATATATATACAACATTTAGAATAGGGCCTGGCTCTGAGGAAGAACCCATAACTGTTAGTTTTTTAATTTAAAAAAGGCAGTAATTAATTATGTGCCAGTGAGTTGACATAGTTGACATAAAAGAAATTGGGGAATATACTCCATTCTTTCTCTTTTTACTTGACCCTTGTACTTTCTGATGGGTAACAAAATACCTTGTACCATATTTAGAACAACAGTTACCTGTCTGGCTCCAGGTAACGTCTAATTTCTACTGTGTTACAGAGACTGATTTCCAAGCCGCCTTGTTTCACTCACTCACCCTGGTTATCATGGGGAGAGGGAAGATCTATTTATCCCAGAAAAAAAAAAAAAAAATGGAAACTTGTCTGTTTCTCAAGGGCATAATGCAGGTTGACTCAGCATAGGAAAGTATTTTAAAAAAAATAGGAAGAGTGGTTGGTTGTTCTTTTTCCACTCTTCTCAATGTGTTAACATGTATTGAGTGCCTGCTATGTGTTAGTATTATCCTGAACACTTTTACATGTTATTACATATAATCCTTATACATTAAAACTTATGAGGGAGATGGAAGTTATTCTCTTTTGGGGGGTATAGGAAGTTGAAGTTCAGAAAGACAAAGTGAAGGGCACATGGTTAGAAGTGGCAGACCTAGTCTTCAGGTTACATTTTCAGGGTTCTTTTTGCAAAGCCATGTTGCCTTTACCCTGTCTATTCTGTGTTTCTGAGCACAGAAGACAAAGGTTTTTTCATTGCCAGTGCACTGCTTCCTTTGGCGACTGTTGGACCCTAATCACCTCCACTCCAGTTATAGAACAGGCTATTATGGGAAGTATGTATTGTGGTAGTCTAGGCTGTCCAATCTCCTTCTCCTCTTTTGGGGTCTATTCCGATAAAGATTTAGTAGAGAGATTGGTGGCCATCATTATGATTATCAGCAAAAAATGGTGATCCAGTACACTGAGATGCACAGTAGTGTCATAGTTCCTTGAATCACAGGATATTTAAACTAGACGGAACCTCAAAGGTAATTGGGTCCAGCCTCGTCAGATAATTGGTGAAGAAACTGAGGCCTAGAGTCGTCAACTATGATGATAATCAAGAGATGGACTGGTAGCCATAGAAGACACCTGGGTATGTGTTACCCCATAGCAAGCTTCAACAGGATTCTATGTTAGAAATATGGCAAGTTTATGGCCAAATGAAAGGTAAAAGTTATTTAATATATAGGCAAGTAGGTCTCCAAGAGTAATCCTTATACGAGAAGAAAACCACACTGATAGCAGTGAGGTCTTCATTTATGTGCTAGAAGAACCTGATTGATAGGGACCTAATATTGGGACAGTTCTAGAAATACAGTCTCCACATTTGAATAGGGCATATAAATATCTTGTACCATGTAAGAGAACTTGCTTTCCCTTTGAGATTGAGTTCTGACTCAATCTGATTCTGAGTTCATTCCACAGATTTTTGCAGAGGAGCATTTTAGTGGGCTGTTCCTTTGTAATACTTTGTTCTTATTTCCAGGTTGGGTTGTATAATCTCAGTACTGGTGTTCAGTTCTAGAAGTAATCTCTATTCATGAAACACAGCAACACACACACCTCACCCCAGTTAGGTTAATTCCCTTGTATCAGTACCATTTGAGTGTATCTTTGGAAATCTATGAAATAATTCCTAGTTCCTTTACCATAAATAGTTCAGTGTTTGGGCACAACATAGACCATGCAATGATGACAATAGTGGCCACTTATTGAACACCTGCTATGTGCAAGGTGCTATACATAAAGAAGGACATTCTGACTAGTAGAAAAGTTGATTAACTTGCCCATGGTCACACTTTTAGCAAGCAGCGGGACTGGACTCAAACACAATGCTGTTAAAATACATTTTTATAACTTAATGAGGGTCTTTCCAAAAGATTTCCTTATCCTCTTACTGTAAATGCTGAAAAATGTTTATAAGAACCATTATATTGGCAATTAGGTACATTTCAGATAATTTAAGGAATTCACATATAATGACAAAGAATAAGCTTTTTTGGTTTCTAAGTACAATGATTTATATTCATTTATATTGGACCTTTACTAAGTTTCAGTTTACAAGCTTAGCCTGATGTCTGGTGCTTCTATATCTTTTATCTAATGTTGGTTTTTACTAAATCTCAAGTCTATAAATTCCTAAATTATAGCCTTCAGATTTACTAACTTGTTCTTTCTTCCTTCCTTTTCTTCTTTTCTCATTCATTCATTCATCTTTTATTTTACTTATTATTTTGTTGTTGCTAATCCTCACCCATAGAATATTTTTTCCATTGACTTTTAGAGAGAGTGGAAGGGAGGGAGGGGGAGAGAGAAAGAGAGACACTGATGTGAGAGAGACACATTAATTGGTTGCCTCCTACACGAGCCCCCACTGGGGCTGGGGATTGAACCTGTAACCAGTTACGTGCCCTTGACCAGGAATCGAACCCGTGATCCTTCAGTGCGTGGGCCGACACTCTAACCACTGAGCCACACTGACCAGGGCCATTTATCTTTTATTTTTTTATTTTTAATCCTCACCTGAGGATATGCTTATTGATTTTTTTTTTTTAGAGAGAGAGTAACGGAGAGAGAGAAACATTTGATGTGGGAGAGAAACATTGATCAATTTTCTCCAGTACGCACCCCGACTGGGGATTGAACCCACAACCTGGATATGTGCCCTGACCAGGAATTGAACCCGCAGCCTTTTGGTGTATAGGAGGATGCTCTATCCAACTGAGCCACACTGGCCAGGGCTCATCTTTTATTTTTAAAATTTCTCTTTTAATTATAAAAATAATATACCAGCAATGAGTTTTGTTAAAAAAAAAAATCACCAGAAATTCCACCACCCCTTACAGTTGCTTTTATACTTGCATTTTAACACTCAAGCCTTTGTTTGAATGCATCCATATAGTTATGTAGATACTTTCACTATAGACATAGAAATATAATTTGATGTTTTTCTCTTTTTCCATGTGATGCCATCATAAGTGATTTCCCATGTTGTTACAGAGCCTTTTAGCTATCTTTCTTAAGTTGCAATATAATATTCTATCAGGTGGATGCACAGCAATTTATTTCATAAGTCTCATGTTATTGGTTATGCAAGGTTGTCTCTTTTTCTTCTATAATATTAGATAACACTGCAGTGAATATGCTTCCATATATAATTTTTCTCTCATTCTGGATGATTTCATTAGGGTAAATTCCTAAGAGTAGAAGTTCTGGGTCAAAGGGTATGACTATTTTTATGGTTTTCAATATGTGTTGCCAAATCACTTTCCCTTTTAAAGTTTGTGTCAGTTTATACTGCCACCAGCGATATCATGCTTGGATTATTGATGACCATTTCTCAGAGAGCTTTATGTCTTCAGTCTTGCTCTCCTTTGACCTAGCCTGTAAGCTGCTGCCCAAAATATTGCAGTATGCTCTGCTGTTCACTTTTTTCCGAGTCTTGATGCCTGCTATCTCTCTTCCAATTGAGGTATAACTTTTAAAATCCAACCCCTACAACCTGACATCATTCATTTTAATTGTTTTACATACTACATGTGAAGCAGTCTCTCTTAGGTTTCCTCAAATGGCCTTCTCCCTTACTTCTAAGTCTTCCCTCTGACCATTTCTTACATTCAGAACTGCTGCTCTGTCAACATTTCTTCTCCATCTCATTTAATTTCAAAAATTGCTTCTTCTACAGAGCTGTCAATAAAAACCCACCTATAATGGTAGCTTTAGTACTCAGTGTACTTAACTCCTGGTTGGTTGCCAGTAAATGTTTGTTAGTATGGCCAATGAGGGAACTACAAAGGAAAGGCAGAGAGATGTTCAATGGAGATTTTTTTTTTTTTAAAGGAAAGCTTAGAATTCATAAAAGCACTTGGTTCTTCTGACTAAAACTTGAGAGGAGAATGAGAAATTTTGTGGTCTAGTTTTTGGGTACCATCACTCTTTCTGTGACAGTAGACAAGTCAGCTTACTCCATCATCGATTTTAGCTACAGAGTGGAAAATACAGTGTTGCCGTCAGTCATTTGCAGAGTCATGACACTCTTGTCTTTCAGTTATTTTTTTCCTCAATATCATTGGCATCACTATCATTATAACCCTGATATTTACTGTTTACTATGTGCCAGGCACTGAGATGGTGAATTATATGCTATAGCTGTTTTAACCCTCACAGCAGTTCTGTGAACTAGGTGCCCCCTCTTTTCACATGAGGAATTCAGTTTTGGAGAATTTGTTACTTACACAACTAACTAGTAAGTGATGGAGCCATGATTTAAACCCTTATTCTTACAGAATATTTTTCTGAATATTCTCTTCCCTATCTATCATTCTCTGATGATTTATTACATATGTCAAAGAAAGTACAAACTCCACAGCAACATTGGAAGAAGGCCCTTCCAAATCTCTGCCCAGTCTACTTTTCCATTCTTATCTTTCTTCATTCAGCCCATCCCCTAACATGTGTCCTATGTTTCACTCTGACAGAGCTGCCTATATCACAAATATATCATACTGTTTCACACTTCTGAGCCTTTGTTTCTATTCCTGCAATTATTCCTGCAATGCTTTCCATTTTCCTCCTGGCCAATTTCTATTCATACCCTAAGGTCCAGTTCATATTCTCTGTACTGCATGCAGAGCATTCCAGATTTCCCTGGGCAGAGTTAGAGGTTTGGTGTTCTGTGCTCCATGTTATATATTACTGCTATAGTCGTTTTATACTTCTTAAAATTATTTGCTTACATGCCTGTCTCTCTTCCTTTCATAAAAATAGTGAGATATGATATGGGAAGGCAACATTTCTTTTTTTTAGTCCTCACCCAAGGCTATTTTTCCATTCATCTTCAGATAGAGTGGAGGGAGTGAGGGAGGGAGAGAAAGAGAGAAACATCGATGTGAGAGAGACACATCGACTGTTTGCCTCCCGCACGACCCCAACCAGGGCCGGGGACAAACCGCAACCCAGGTACGTGCCCTTGACCAGAATCGAACCTTCAACCCTTTGGTGTGGGCTGATGCTCTAACCACTGATCCAAACCAGCCAGGGTGGGAAGGCAACATTTTTACAGAGACATATATTTTAAACATAGCCAAAATTAAAAATATGTGTATTTAAAATGACATTGTTTCCCTTTTCTCCCCCCCTCAGCATAGGGCTACTTTCAAATTTGAACCAACAGATGAAGATAAAAGAAAGGTAAGCCTTAGTGTACTGTGTAAGTGTGTGTTTGTGTGTGTGTTTCATTCATGGACTTTCTAAACAGTAGACTTGTTTTCATCTAATGGTTATTTAGTTTTCGTTTTCCCTCCAGTTTTTTTTTTTTGTTTTTTTGTTTTTAGAAACTCTGAGAAGAAAGCAAGTGCCAAGTTTAGTACACATAACTCACTTCTGTCCCATCCCCACAGGATTATTACACTTGGATAAATAAGAGCAGTGGGAAGGGTTCGTTTAATAGCAGGACTGCAGGCTGACCATAATGCTTTGCTAATATTGTAAAACTTGGTTTTGGGTTCAGTTTTGGGAAAACAGCTGTTTATGCTGCTGCCCATTAGCCACATATCATTCCCTGTCCACCAGTTATTCATGTTGTCAGCAATTGTCTTGGTCACTTCATGGGCATAGAGAAAAACGGAGTCGAGAGACTCACCACTAGAGCATTTATAAGAGAAGGTGCATCAGAGATGTGACCATGTAATGTGTGTTTCTCTGGTTGCTTGTAGTTGCTTTACTTAGTTGATTAGAGCATGATTCTAAAGGAGCAGCTCACGAGTTTTATCTGTGTGTTTTGCTTGGCTGCATACATCTATCCCTGGTCTCATAAATGTGAAGACCAGGTAAGAGAGTATGACTGAATCAGTGTAAACCTATCACTGCTGCTGGAAAAATAGCTTAAATCTAGTGCCTTCCTGGTAGTGGTTTGACAATACCTTGAAATCATCCTTCTGTTTACCTCCACCCCCAACATCTTAATGTCTATGTCCTGCTCATTTTACCTTTTATGATTTCGTTAGTCCATTCTCTCCTTAACCACTTCCCTAATTACAGCCTTCATCTGGATTACTGCACCAGTTTCCTAACTGTTCTTTCTTTTTCCAGTTATATGCCTTTCCAGTCCGTTGTCCATAAATGTAGAACAACAGTCTGATCGTGTCAATCCCAGCCTTTAAAACCCCCAAGTGGCATTTTCTGCCTATAAAGTTTAATCTTCTTAACATGACATACTAGATGCTTAGTGACTTGATCTCTGCCTACTTTTGCAGCTTACTTCTCTCCCTTGTATTTTATGCTCTAACAATATGAAATGTTTCCAGTTACATACACATCCCTTCTGTTTCTTATTTTCTACCTTAGCACATGTTGTTTTCTACCCAGAATGGCATTTCCTTTGTGTGTACCTCTGTCCTTTTCACCTGGTTAATCCTACGGAGCTCCAGGAGCACATCCTTCAGGAAGCCTCCTATGGCATTCCTGTTAGGGTGAAGTATCCCTTCTCAGTATTCCCATAAAATTCTATGTAAATCTCTAACACTATGCTTATATATTGTCTCAATTATATATCTATGTCTCTCATTATTAGACCCTGCAGACTCCCTGATGGCAGATACTATTTTTTATCTTTATGTCCTTGACACCTAGAGTGTCTGGCACATCATAGGCACTCAAAAAGTATTTATTGAATGAGTGACATGGAGTATAAACTTTGGAAGTTAAAGATTTAACTCTGAATTTCTTTTGAATTTGAACAGTGTAAGTAAGAATAGAATACCTTTTAGAACTCGGGGTCTCAACCAGGACTGTGCTGTTGGGGAACTTTCTGATGATAGGCCTGCTCAGGGCTGACCCTTTACCTACCGAGTGAGAATTTGGGGGATGGGATCCAGGCATGTGTATTTTTATAGGTGGTCTTCAGGAAACAAGTACTCACACATTTGGTGGGAGTGCAAAATGGCACAGTCCTGTGGAACAGAAACTGGCAGTATCTACCAAAATTACAGATGCAGTTTGCCCTTTGACCAAGCAATGCTACTTTTAGAAATCTGTTTTGTGGATAGGTTGAACTCAAGTAAACAGAGTAGTCATTGAAGCGTTGTACATAATAGCAAAAGATTGGAAACAACCAAGTGTCCAGCTATTAGGGAGTATTTGAAGAAACTAGAGTATATCTACATAATGGAATACTACTATGATGTAAAGAGGGAGGGAGAGGGAGAGATAGACCATTATGTGCTAATGGAAGAGGGGGTTAAGTGAAAAAAAAAAGCATGTTGTTAACAAGAACACATTTTTGACATACTCATAGGTGTTCAGACTAGGAAGGCAACTGCTATTCATTTAGTTTAATTGGGATCATTTATACTACATCTGTAGATTTATGGTGCCTTGGGAATCTGGCGCCAGAATTTTTAGTAGTGTTTTTACTGGTCAAAGTAAATACATTAAGGCAGAGATTCCCCTGCTTCATGTAAGTTTCAGTTGAGGGAGAAAAAATTATTTCCTATAGAATAGTAGCAAAACCTAATGTTTTCAGAGTATTGTGTTTTACTGCTTTCAGATCTTTGGAGGCGGTAACTACTGTACTGGTGTAATTTTCTGCTTCATGGGAGTTCTGATATAATAAATAAATGTCATTAGGGACTTAGCTAGGTAATCTTCATTAATGGAAAAACATTGACAAAACATTTCAGTCTCCAGTGGTTAAAACCATTAGTGACTCTTTCATGCCCAAGGCCCTAAAAAGAGTTTGAAATCAAAACTGTTGCATTGTTCTAAAGGATCTACATCCTAACAGTTTTTTAAGTTCTCAAGGCAAAGAGACATAGAATAGTAGGCATGTCTCCACATTAAACCCAATCTGAAAATAAGAGGAACTCCAATTACCATTCAACTTGTTTTGCTACCCTAGTTCTTTTTTTCCTAAACATGTCTGTGGAGCCTTCAAACAATAGCTCCTTGGTAACCGCAGCACCCCTTTCGATAAACTACAAGTGCTGTTTTTGAAAAACACAACACTTTTCTTATGTAAAACCTTTGTGACAACTTAAAAGTAAATGTAAGGGAACAGAGCCTTTCACAAAGTAAAAATTATACTGAGATTTTTAGGAAATAATTAAGGATCCCTAGAGCTAATTTCTAACACTTATGTAGTGTTTTGCATTTTTACAAAGATGTGCTTTGTAACAGTAATGCACTAATGCTATAAGTATGGCAAGAATGTCACCGTCCCTATTTTATTGATACGAAAACTGAGGATCACATTAATAACAGCTTGCTAACACTCATGTAACTAGTGAGTGGTGGAGTCTCAGAGAACAGAGTTTCTGCTCAGTGCTCCCACTCATCACCACTTGAAGTGTATTTCATAAGGTTTGAAATTATGGTTCAATACCTTGTTTTATATCTTATTTCATACCTTGAAACACCATTTAGGCGACTAGACTTAAATTGGAAGATAGCAAAGGAAACTACCAACTAGGAGTGCTTAAAATTTTCCAGATAAAGTAAAGTTAGATACAACTGCTAATGTTTGTGCATCTATGCAAATAGTGCTAGGTGCATGTGGATCATTATACATTTGGATATAAGCACCTGTGCTTACTGAAGCGTTTGCTTTATATTTTCTACTTAAATTGGTAGGCTGTGATTATCTACCAGCACATAAACAAATATATCATGCAAATATATAGGATTGGGGGAGGTATGAATAATCTGAAAATTTACATCTTGAAGAAATGAAAGCTGTTATATTGGTTTCTAAAATACAACTGGATCTCAAGACCAGTAGAGTACTACGTAATTGCAATAAATGTTGAAAAATATGTGTCATAAAATGAGCAAAAGAATTGCAGCTCTTTCACTTGTAAGGTGAGAATACAACCAGATAAAATGTGGAAAACTTCAGTTGTTGTCCGCGATAAATCTTTGTGTATAGTAATATTCCTCAAAAGAATGAAGTTTAAAATAGCCAAATTTCAAGCATTTATTTTATTACCTTCAAATTCACATAGGTATGTGAAGGCAGAGAGTAATTGCTGAGTTGAGAATTCTTTGAGGACAAGAACATGCTTGCTTTGTATTTTCATCCCCCAGCACTGCATGTGGCGCAAAATAGGCACCTACAATATAAATACCTGTTGAATGAAGGGAACTTGGAAACTGAGTGGAGATCAGAATTCCTATGACTTGTACATATTATTTGGTATTGAGTTTGATATTCTCTTAACTATGCAGCAGGATCTCAAGCACATCTCATAATGTTGTTTACTGAAAAAGCAGAATACAAAAGTATTCATACAGCATGATCCCAACCATGTAAAACTAATAAAAATTATACATAGAAAAATGACTACAAGAAAAGTCACTAAATGGTGACTCTGAATATTATTACTGTGGATGACATTTTCCTTTCCCTTGTCTGTAATTTAAACTTTTCTATTATATTATAGTAGATTATAATGGTATAAAAATATGGTAATATATAACATACATGTTATATATTATATTCTTTTATAATAGTGTGATTGGAGGCATAAGCAAAGACCAATACTTTTTTTTTTTTTAAAGAGAAGGAAGGGACAGAGAGATAGAAATATCGATGTGAGAGAGAAACATCGATTGGCTGCCTCCTGCACATCTCCTACTGGGGATCTAGCCCGAAACCCGGGCATGTGCCCTGACTGGGAATCGAGCTGGGACTTCTTAGTCCATGGGAGGATGCTGAACCCACTGAGCCACACCGGCCAGGCAAGACCAGTAATTTTTTTAAAAATTATTTATTTCCTCTAAAATTGAGCCTTCTTGATTATCTTACACATTCCTTTTAGAGGAGCATAAAAAATATCTTTACATTTAGAGATAGTATTACCTATAGAGTCTATTTATAGAGTGAAATAATTTTATATGAACACAGAGTTCCATCCTACCATTTGAAATATTTCTTTTTTTTTTAACTCCCCCCACCCCCTGACTTGGTATATTGGTGGAGATCTCTGTAGTCCACAAGTCTTTTTTCAGTAATTTCTGTATTCCAGGTCCTATGTTAGGCTTTGATTCCTAAGTTGGCTATTTGCCCATGTTGTTTGGTTTGTCACTCTCTCAGCTACAGGTGCATACTGAGGATTACCATTGTGGACTATAGAAAATGAATGGATAAATTTTCATATTAGATTCCCCCATGAAAAATGTGCAACATAGAAACATTAATCCTATAGTGTGGAACCATGCTTAAGAATTACTTGAGGCATAGATGTTGGTTCTAAAAGCCTTTTACACTTATTTTAATCATTTGAAGTTGTTACACTCTAATTTTCACTAAAACAAATGAGCTTCCTATGCCTTGCAAATTGGACTCAAATTTTATTTGGCATCTTTATCTTAGGGAATACTTTGATACATGATGGAAGTAAAAGTTCTCATTTAGAAACCAGTAACTTTAAAGATAATCACTTAAGCCCTGGCCGGTTTGGCTCAGTGGTTAGAGCATCGGCCTGCGGTCCAGAGAGACCCGGGTTCGGTTCCCGCTAGGGGCACGTACCTTGTTTGCAATTTGTCCCCGGCCCCAGTTGGTCGTGCGGGAGGCAGCCACTCGATGTGTCCCTTTCACGTCAATGTTTTTCTCTCTCTCTCTCCCACTCTATCTGAACAAAAAATGGAAAAATGTCCTCGGGTGAGGATAAAAAACCAAAAAAAAAACCAACCAAACAAACAAAAAAGATAATCACTTAAAAAATAAAAAAGCCCAGCCTGAGTAGCTTAGTTGGTTGAACGTTGTCCTGTGCACTAGTAGGCTGTGGTTTGATTCCTGGTCAGGGCACATATGTGGGTTGCATGTTCAGTCCCCAATTGGGCCACATGTCGAAGGCAACTTATCAGTGTTTCTCTCTCACATCAATGTCTCTGTCTCTTTCTCTTCCTCTCCCTCTCTCTAACCATGTCCTCGAGTGAGGATTAAAAAAAAAAAAAATTAAAGATAATCATTTGTAATATCTTGATTTCTTTAACACACACACACACAACCAAAGCATCCTATACCTTCTACTTTTTAAAGTTCCATCCAGCTGGGATCTGGCATAAACCTAAGTAGAAGGAATGAATTGTATCATAGGCCAGGATGAATACCTCACAGTAGTTAAAAATAAAACAATTTAAACTGCATTTTTTATTTCAGATGTTTTGCAAAGGCATTGAAGGATAAGTGTAGGGAGAAAGAACAGAATAGCTCTTCTGACTTAGTAAGCCACATATGTGGTAGCCCATACGTGATCTTTGGATGACTGTTTAGGATTTCTGCCTGGGAATGATAGGACTAGTTTCTCTGATTTGTACTTTAGAGTTTCAGATCCATTTTCTCATACAAAAAACTCACCAAGAACTTCCTCTCCGGCCATGACAGTGCGAGGAGTTCTATGGATCTGCTCCCCAATTAAACTAGTAAAAGATTATTTTAAAAAACCATTTAGAACCTCTGAAAATAGTTCTAAGAGCATACAGTCAATGAAAAAAACACTTATTCAAGCATATCTGCTAAAACTCAGAAGAATGAAAATCTGTGGTATTTGAGCTGAGACCTGCTTCCTCCCTTCCTCTCTCTCAGCTGAGCAAGATGGAAACTCTCCTCTAAATTGGTGCAACCAAGAACACAGAGCTCCCTCTTCCATCAGCTCAGAGTTGGAAGGCTTTCTTCCTAGTAGGCACAGGGGGTAAGCTCAGCATTTTTTTTTTCTGCCTCAGCTACCTATTACTGAGATTAAATTCTAAGTGAGTGAGTGCAGCTGAGATGTTGGGTCTCCTTCCTTTCAACCAGTCCCTCATTCCTGGGACAGAGGCTCTACCTTGGGTATGATACTGTTGAGAATAGTAGGGCCCCAACTGCCCTTGGCTCTCTCGCTGGGACACAGGTTCTACCTTGGAAGAGGCAAGCTGCTGCTCCCCAACCCTCCACTTGTTCTCTCAAGGAGGTGTTACCCAGGGAGAAGTATGCCATTGTCTCTACCCCAGCATCAGAACCAGGGCTCAGAATTTTGTCCAGAGGAGCAAGCAGACCTTAAAACAGAGCTTAAACCTCTCCCTAAAGGAACTAACTCCATTTGCAACAAAAGTGTGAAGTTCATCACTGAGGGTGCAGGTGGTGGTGAAAGGCAGTTGAAGAAAGACTGACAGATTCATTGACAATACAGGTAACCAGAAGACTAGCTAGCTGGTTTGCTAGAGAGAAGGGAAAGGACAGCTAGGAGGAACCCTCCTGTGGTTAGAACAAATTCTAAATATTGACCTCAGGAACTGTCCCTTCTAAGAAGCTCTAATAGACTTTTAAGTTTGTAGAGCAATGTATGCTCCTGCATATTATTGAAAACAATAGATCAATCAGCCAGGCAGTTAGTGACGCTTAACAGCAGGGTATGGTCAGAGAAAGAGAAAGTCTAAGAGGAAGGGCCTGCCTAAGCCACTGTTCTTGTAGAATGACTGTGGGCCTACCCAAGGGCAAGCCCCCTTGTAGTGAGGGAGAGGGAGAATATGCTTCACTAAAATAAGAAGCCAGTCACTGAACAAATAAACCAGCAAATAACAATAGCAAGTATTGGAGGGTAGGGGCATTACCCAGTGTTACTACAAAATTTTATCTAAAATGTCCAATTTTCCAATTTCAAAAAAAGAGAGAGAGACATGCAAAGAAACAGGAAAGAATAATCTATACACTGGGGGGTGGGGGTGGGGAGAGAGTGAGGAAGCAGGCAATGGAAACTGCCTGTGAGAATGACCAGATGTTGGATTTAATAGACAGTTCAAAGTAGCCATTATAAATATATTCTGAGAACTAAAGGAAACCATGATTAAAGAAATAATGCAAGGTTTTATGAAATGTCACATCAAATGGAAAATATAAGTACAATGATAGAAATTATTAAAAAGAAAAAGAAGAACCAAATAGAAATTTAGGCATTAATAAGTACAATAAAATTCACTGAAGGGGCTCAACACTAGGTTCAAACTGGTGGAAAAAAGAATAAACAAGGACATAGACAATAATGCTGGGGGGTGGGATTGGGAGGAGGGTGTCAATGGGGGAAAAAGAAGAAACATCTGTAACAAAAATAAACATTATTTTTTGAAAAGGATAAACAAACTTGAAGATAGATCAATAGAGAGTATACATGGTGAAGAGCAGAAGAAATGAAGAAGGCCTCAGAGAATTGTAGGACAGACTTAATGTACCAAAAGTACCAGAGGAGAGGAGAGAGAAAAAGAAGAAAAAAATATGAAGAAATAATGGCTAAAGACTTGCCAGATTTATTGGAAAACAGCCTGTACATCCAGGAAGATCAATAATATCTGAGTAGGATATACTCAAAGAAAACCAAAAACAGATACATCATAATAAATGCTGATAGACAAAGACAAGGAGAAAATCCTGAAAGCAGCAAAAGAAAAATGACTCAACTACTTACAAGGGTACGTCGATAAGATACATAGCTGACTTCTCATCACAAATGTAGGCCAGAGGCAGTGGGATAACATATTCAAGGAGCTCAAAGAAAAACTCAACTAAGAATCCTATATCCAGCAGAGTTCTCTTTTAACAATGCAGGGGGGAATAAAGACACCAATTAAATGAAAAACTGAAAGAATTTGTCCAAGACACACCTTATATGAAATACTAAAAGCCAGTGACTCCAAACAACAATTCGAATCCACACAAAGAGCGCTGGTAGATGTAATTATGTAATTGTAAAAGAAATGTAAGTTCATATTTCTTTTCCTTTCTTCTCTTAACTGATTTCAAAAGCATTTGTATAAAACAATATGTATATAATTTATTGAGCCAGTAACCTATAGAAATGTCCTGTATTTGCCAAAAATAGCATAAAGGTAGCTGAGACCAAACCTGTATTGGATGAAGGAAGTAACTCCAGATAGTAACTCGAATCCTCAATAACACATCAAGAGAAACAAATGATAAATAAGAAAGCTAATATAACAAAAAAGTTATAAGTATATATACTTGCCTTCCTTTCTCCAGCATCTTTAAAAGACAAAATTGTATAAAGTAATAATTATAATGTATTGTTGGATTCTAAACATTTATAGATATATATAATATAATAATAATGCCACAAAAAGAAGAGAGGAATAGCATCATATAGAAGTAACAATTATATATCTCACTGGAATTGAGTTAATACAAATCTGGAGCTGATTTTGATAAGGTATATATGCTAAGTAAGCCCTAGAGCAACAACTAAGGAAATAACTCAGTTTTATAGAGAACTATAAAACATTGTTGAAAGAAATTAAAGAGCTAAATAAATGGAAAAACATCCTATGTTCATGGATTAGAAGATTTACTATGGCTAAGATGGCTGTACCTCCCACATTGATCTACAGATTCAGTGCATTACCTTTTAGAATCCTGGGTAGCTTCTTTGTTGAAATTGACAAGCCAGTTCTGAGATTCATATGGAATGCAGAACAGCCAAAACAATCTTGGAGAGAACAAACTTGGAGGACTCAGAATTCCCAATTTCAAAACTTACTATAAAGCAACAATAGTCAAGACAGTGTAGTACTCTCATGATGATAGATAAATATAAATATAAAAAATTATATCAAAGGAATAGTATTGAGAGTCTGGAAAGTATTGAGACTCGTGTGTCTATGGTCAACTAATTTTTGACAAGAGGGACAAGACCATTCAATGGGGGAAAGAATTGTCTTTTAACAGATGGTGTCGTGACAACTATATAGCCACATGTGAAAGAATGTAGTTGAACCTTTACTTCACGTCATATATAAAAATTAACTCCAAATGGGTCAGACCCAAATACAGAGCTAAAGCCATAAGACACGTAGAAGAAAACATAGGGATAAATTTTCATGGCTCAAGGTTTGGCAGTGGATTCTTAGATATGACAACAAAAGCACAAGCAGCAAAAGAAGAAATAGATAAATTGGACTTAAAGTTGACTTTTGTGTTTCAGAGGCCCCTATCAAGAAAGTGAAAAGACAGCCCATAGAATGGGAGACAATATTTGCAAGTCATATATCTGATAAAAGACATATCTAGAGTATATAAAGAACTTACTAATAAAAAGGCAATCCATTTTTAAAATGGGTAAAGGATCTGAATAGACATTTTTCCCAAAGAAGATACACAAATGACCAACAAACATGAAAAGATACCCAACATCATTCATTATCAGGGAAATGCTAATCAAAACCACAATGAGATACCATTTCACACTGGTATGGCTAGAATCAAAAAGTCAGAAAATAAGTGTTGAGAAGGATTTGGAGAAATTAGAACCCTCATATGTTATTGGTGGGAATGTAAAATGGTGTAGCCACTTTGAAAAATAGTCTGGCAGTTTCTCAAAAGGTTAAGTAGAGTACTATATGACCTATCAATTGCACTATTATGTATTTACCTCAAAGAAATGAAGATATATGTCCACACAAAAGCGTGTACCTGAATATACACAGCAGCATTATTTATAATAGCCAAAAGGTGGAAATAACCCAAATAACCATCAACTTGTGAATGGATTAAAATGTGTCATATCCATACAATGGAATATTATTCAGCCATAAAAAAGAATAACTGATAATTGCTGCAACATATATGAGTCTTGGGAACATGCTAAGTGAAAGAAGTCAGAAAAGGGCCACATAAAGTATGATTTTATTCATACGAAATGTCTAAAATAGGAGATATGTAGTGACCGGAAGTAGATTAGTGGTTGCCCAGGGGCTCTAGGGAGAAGGTAATTGGGGAGTTACTGCTAATGGATATAGGATTTCTTTTGGGGATGATGAAAATGCTCTAAAATTAGATGGTTGCACAAGTGTGAATATATGTACTAAAAACCAATTATTTGTAAACTTTGAGTGAACTTATGTGAATTATATCAATACAATTGTTATTAAATACTAGTAACATACTACATGCCCATCATCATTCTAAGTGCTGTATGAATACTAACACATTTAATCCTCAAAACAAGGCTATAAAGTAGGTACTGTTATTTTATAGATGAGGAAACTAAGGCACACAGAAATTACAGTAAGTCCTACTTAACGTCACCTATAGAGTCTGTGACTTTAAGTAAAATGATGTATGACAAAATCAATTTACCATAGGTTAATTGTTACAAATAATACTTAGTTCCTATGGCATCTCATCAGCATACTAATAAAATGACATAATTCTGCTGTACTTGCCTAAACTAGTGTGGTGAGAGACCGTGATTCAAGCTTATGCAGTCTGGCTCTACATCCAATGTGCTACACCAAACTGCCATTCATTAATAATTGAATTGACCTGTTGTATAGCATATGAATCGATTCTATTCATTTTCTGATTTTAGGCATCCAAAATTTGAGACTTGATGTGGAACATAAACGGAGCTTTGACATTGAACTAATTATCAGCATTGACAGGAAACAGAAGAGCATGCTTTGCACTCTAAGTGACTGGATAGGATAACTAGTGAGGATATCTAGTGTCAGCTCTCCCCATAAGCAGTATAGTGCTTGACATACAAGAGTTAGACATGCTGAAGACTTTTTTTTTTTCTTTTTAGATTCCTCAGATTATTTTTTGGCCAGAAATGTAAGGTTTCTTCTTTTCAGCAGTTATAGCTCCTTCTTCCTTACAAAGTTCAATCATGTACTAAGGAAAGTGGAGAACCTGTACATCTTTGACTAATTAAAAACTCTTAGGGACCTGAGAGAGTTCTTGGCTGATCAGACATTCCCATTGTTCCAAACTTCCCCATTTGTAAATGAAAAACTGAGAGACTGACTTGCCCAAGGTTACAATTAGTGAGTGGCAGAGGTGAATTTAAATCAGGTCCTCAGCCTCCTTTTCTGCCTTCAGTGGTCACCTTTGCAGGGTTCTTCCTCAGGGAACTCACAGTGTAGTAAGGGACCCAGATATCTTCCAGCACAGTGATTCTTTCTAAGGTATCTCACGCTCCGTGAAGACGTCAGTAATGGGAAGCTCACAGCAGCCACTCTGCTGTTGGATAGCTTTGTTAGAAAGCTTTTACTTTATATGAACTCTAAATCTGCTTTGGTTGATCATCCTACTTTCCCATATCCCTCTCTGCCTCTGCCTTTTTCCACCATTTGGCTTGCCTTCCTACTTCTTTCTGCCACTCCATCTCTGTCATCCCCACCCCCCTCACCCCCACTTATTGCCTAACATTCACATTTATCAAGAAGCTTTCTCTGGCTAAATTCCCTATAGTTTATTTCTTCAGTCTTCTTAATACACAGTTTAAATGTACACTTAAATGTATTGTTATATATTTACATTTCTTATTCATTTAACATATGTTCAATCTCTCTAATATTATAAATAACTTGAGTCATGTGCTCTTAACTCAAAATAGGCTTCTTGTCACTTGATTAGAATTTATTTCTCTTGAATAATTTGCATTTACTTGAATTTTAAACTGGGAGCATTTTGAGTTTTGTACATAGCTCCTGTGTCAGGGCTATGTACACAAGTGTTCAGTAATGGACACTATAGATTCTAAATGGACACTATAGAATCCATAAAATTAATATAAAATTGTAGTGTTATATTTATAACATCAGCATTTTCCCTTCTCAAGTGGCTTTGTCTTTAAAAAGCAAATACAGATAAAGACTTCCTAGCCATATTGACTGTATAGAGTATGCCTCTTAATGTTTCTTGATCTATTTGTCCATCTGGCCATCTTTATAATGTAATGTGCATTAGCCTTTCTTCAATGCCAAGCACTATGCTAGAGAGTTTTTAATATATCATCGCATTTAATATTTATAAGCTTTAGATATTACCCCTATTTTTAGAGATGAGGAACTGAGGTACAAGTGTTTTTAAGAAATGCCCAAGATCATATAGCCATAAGGGGCAAAGCTAGTGTTTGAACCCAACTGCTTTCTTTACTTCAATTGTACTGTTTCCCAATAAGTAACATATAAGATGCTTTATACCCTACAAAATATGTTCTCTCAGATGCTATCTATATTAAATAATTACAGTAACCCTGTGAAATAGATATATTTGTCTTACACATGAGAAAATTTAGCTTCAGATAGATTAAGCAAACCAGTCCAGATTGACGTTCAGAAAATAGTAGAACTAGGGAATAGAAAGAACCCGAATAATCTTTCTATGCTTTTTCTGCTATACCACTAGTGTGTTACAGTGCCTTTGAAAACCTCTAAAATCTTAGAACTATCTCATTGAGATAACTTACCTTCCCTATTGTTTCTGTTCCTGGCTCTTAGTTTGCTCAGGCTACTGTAACAAAATACCATAGGCTGGGGAGCTCAAACAACAGAGATGTATTTTTCACAGTATTGGAGGCTAGGAAGTCCAAAATAAAGGTTTTTGGCAAGGTTCATTCTGAGGCCTCTTCCCTTAGCTTGTGGGTGGCTGTCATTTCACTCTGTGCTCACATGACCTCTTTGTGCAGAGAGGGGAGGGGGAAGAGTGTGAGTGAGCCAGCTCTCTGGTGTCTCTTCTTATAATGACACTAATACCATCAGACTAGGGCCCCACCTTCATGACCTCATCTGACCCTAACTACCTTCCAAAAGCCCCATCTCCAAATAATATCACATTAGGATTAACTAGTTCAGAGTAATAGTTAAGTGTTGGGAGATAGATGGCATTGGAAAGAAAGCAAGGAAATTCCAAAGACACTGTATATAGAAAGTCTTTGATACGCTGAAAAAAAGACAAGGCAAAGGGCTGTAGAAATCAGTGGGACCGGGATCTATATCAGCCACCAAGATATGAGGTATATGTTGTGACAGAGCATTCATCTTCCAGCCCATTAATAGACTACGTAATGAAACTATAGCTTGTGCTAAGAATTCACTAAAAATTAAATGAGATACTGTTTTATTATTTGGTAAATTCAGATATGCAACAAATGATGGTGCTTCTCTATTTGCCAGTATATTATCTTAAAATACTAAAATATGTTTTGCATAGGTAGTGAGAAAAGGGCTTTCTGAAAAATAAAAACTCCTACTTAAGTAATAAGAGAAACGGAGTTGGCTGGTACTGTATTTGAAGAGAAACAAAGTTTTGACATGCTCATTTCTGCCCTTAGTCAAGAAAGGAGGGGCAAATGATTGGTTTTGTAAGCTTTCATTTACACCTAAGCTGTCTTTCCCATCTTTTGTTTTAGAGAGAGAGAGAAACATCAATTTATTGTTCCACTTATTTACGTACTCATTGGTTGATTCTTGTATGTGCCCTAACTGAGATCGAACCTGTAACCTTGGCATATCGGGATGATGCTCTAACCACCTGAGCTACCTGGCCAGGACTTATCTTTCCTATCTATTAAGTCTTGATGATAAAACATGTCTTTCTCAGGATTACTAATTAGCAAAGAAACTTTACCGAAATTTACGTAATTGTTAGTCTGAACTGGTTTTTCAATCTTTTTAGCAAGATCACCATGATATAGAACATAGCCAGGAGGACTGTATTATTGAAAGGTGTACATGTGCAACAAGGGAAGCTAGAGATGAAATTTAGGTAGAGACTGGAAACTTCTTTCACAACGACAGTATCCATTAAATAAAAAGTGAGGGTTGCCAGAAAAATGGCGGCGGAGTGAATGGAAGCTACACAGACGATCTCCCAGGACCAAATGGGAATTACAACTAAAATAAAGACAAATCGTCGGAAAAAAGCAACAGAAAAGCAGTGAGGAGGACCATATAATCAGGGACACTGAACAAGCCTGGTAGGATCTGTGGAGGTGCGAGAGGGTGGCGGGCTGGGTGCCCACGGACAGCAGTGGTCTTAGCTGTGAGCAGCGCCCTCGGGGTTAAGATCCCAAGCGGCTCCACAGCGCAGAGGGCTGGGACAGAGCACTAGATTGGCTACAGCCACTCACCTTGGGCTCCGGCAGAGGGAGGGCGGACTGGACTGGAACTCTGTGGGGACACCTGGGATTTGGAGGGTGCTCAGAGTTTGTGCTGAGTCGCAGCCACAGAGGACGGTGGCCAGCTTGCTCCTTCCCGGAGCTGTGGGGAGAAAGAGCAGCCTCTCCCTCGGAGATTCAGCCCCCTACAGGTGAACCAAAGAAATGCAAATTGAGGCCCATTAACAACCAGCATCTGCCCAACCCTCTGGAAATCCTCTTACTCTGAACACCTGACGGAGTTTCTCATTCAACTGAGAACCCAGGCTTTTCAAGTAACTGAGGTTAATAGCCTCCAGGCAAAAAGGTAGAGGATAACTGAACCTTCCCTGGGTTTGCAAATCTACCCAGGAAAGTAAGACTTGACAGTGGTGTTGGCGTGGGCCCTCCTGCGCTCATCCAAACCCAGTAGAGGGAGCCACAAACAGCAGAACACCAACACCCACAGGGAAAATTTGGCAGGCTCCAAAACCCACTGAGATAGCCAAAATGGTGAAACAAAGAAACAAATCCCAAATGAAAGAACAAGAGACCTCTACCGAAGATGGGATAAATGAAAACAGTTAAGCAAGTTATCAGAGATAGAGTTCAGAGCCATGATCTTGAGGAAGCTCAACAGCATGAGTAAGGACATCAACACCATGAGTAAAGATATAGAAACACTGAAAACCAACCAAGTGGAAATGAAGAATGATATAGCAGAAATAAAGAACACATTGGAAGGACTAACCAGCAGAGTAGAGGAAGCTGAGGACTGGATCAATGAATTAGAAGACAGGGTAGAAAAAAATCTACCAATCAGAAAACCAAAAGGAAAAACAATTGAAAAACAGGAAGACAGCTTAAGAGAACTGTGGGACAACTGGAAACGTAATAACACTTGCATCATAGGAATCCCCGAAGAAGAAGAAAATGAGCAAGGGTTAGAGAATATATTTGAAGAAATAGTGACAGAAAACTTCCCTAATTGGTGAAGGAAGAAGGCATTCAAGTTCAAGAAGCACAGAGATCCCCAAGTAAGAACCCAAACAGGCCCACACCAAGACACATAATAATTAAAATGCCAAAAATTAAAGACAAAGATTTCTAAAGGCAGCAAGAGATAAGCAACAGGTTACCTACAAAGGAACCCCCATAAGTTAATCAGCTGACTTCTCAACAGAAACACTACAGGCCAGAGGGAATGGCATGAAGTAATCAAGGTCATGAAAAACAAGGATCTGAATCCAAGACTATCCAGCAAGGCTATCATTCAAAATAGAAAGTCAAATAAAAAGCTTCCCAGACAAAAAAAAAAAAAGGCTAACCAGAACTGCAAAAAAAATGTCAAAAGGACTGCTGTAATTAGTAGAAGAAATAGGAAGAAAAATAGAACCACAATAAACAAAAATGGCAATAAATAAGTACATATCAATAATCACCTTAAATGTAAATGGATTGAATGCTCTGATAAAAAGATACAGTGTAGCTGATTGGATAAGAAAGCATGACCCATATATATGTTGTTTACAAGAGACTCACCTCACAACAAAAGACTCACATAGATTGAAAATGAAGAGATGGGAAAAAATCTTCCAAGCAAATGGAAAGGAAAAAAAAGCTGCGGTAGCAATACTCATATCTGATAAAATAGATTTCAAAATGAAGGCCATAACTAGAGACAAAGAAGGTCACTAAATAATATTGAAAGGATCTATCCAACAGGAAGATATAACCTTGGTAAACATATATGCACCCAAAATACGAGCACTACAGGACCACCTCAGGAAACAAGAAAAATTTCTAATTGACTACCTAACCTCACAACTTAAAGAACTAGAAAGCAAACAAAAAGAAAACCCCAGAGCAAGCAGAAGGAAGGAAATAGTAAAGATCAGAGCAGAAATAAATGACATGGAGACCCAAAAAACAATTCAAAGGATCAATGAAACAAAAGAGCTGGTTTTTTGAAAAGATAAACAAGATTGATGGACTCTTAGCTAGACTCATTAAGCAACAAAGAGAGAAAACCCAAATACACAAAATCAGAAATGAAAAAGGAGAAATAATAACTGACACCACAGAAATACAAAGGATCGTTAACAAATACTCTGAACAATTATATGGCAACAAATTGGACAATCTAAGTGAAATGGACAAATTTCTAGAAACACATAGTCTCCCAAAACTGAACCGGGAAGAGATAGAAAACTTGAACACACCAATAACAACAAAGGAAGTTGAAGATGTAATCAAGACTCTCCCAGCAAACAAAAGCCCAGGCCCGGACGGCTTCACGGGGCAATTTTACTGAACATTCAAAGAAGAACTAACACCCAGTCTCCTCAAACTATTCAAAAAATTCAAGAAGAAGGAAGACTTCCAAACTCGTTTTATGAGGCCAGCATAATTCTAATTCCAAAACCAGAAAAAGACACTTCAAAGAAAGAAAACTACAGGCCAATATCCCTGATGAACAGAAGATGCCAAAATCCTGAACAAAATACTAGCAAATCAGATCCAGCAATACATCAAAAAAATTATTCACTGTGACCAAGTAGGATTCATCCCAGGGATGCAAGGCTGGTACAATATTCACAAATCAATAAATGCGATACACCACATAAACAAAATGAAGGATAAAAACCATATGATCATATCAATAGATGCTGAAAAAGCATTCGACAAAATCCAGCACCCATTTCTGATAAAAATGCTCAGCAATTTGGGAATAGAGCGATCATATCTCGACATAATAAAGGCCATATATGAAAGACCTACAGCCAACATCATACTCAATGGACAAAAACTAAAAGCATTTCCCTTAAGAACAGGAACAAGACAAGGATGCCCAGTTTCGCCACTCTTATTTAACATAGTACTGGAAATCTTAGCCACAGCAATCAGACATGAAGATAAAATAAAAGGGATCCAAATTGGAAAGGAGGAAGTGAAAGTGTCATTATTTGCAGATGACATGATATTATACATAGAAAACCCTAAAGACTCCATCAAAAATCTACTAGACTTAATAAACGAATTTGGCAAAGTAGCAGGATACAAAATTAACGTCAATAAATCGACGGCATTCTTATACACCAATGATGAACTCACAGAAAGAGAAACTAAAAAAAATCCCATTTACCATCGTGGCAAAAAAATTAAGATACCTAGGAATAAACTTAACCAAAGAAGTAAAGGACCTATTTTCAGAAAAATACAAGACATTGAAAAAAGAAATAGAGGAAGATATAAAAAAGTGAAAGCACATACCTTGTTCATGGATTGGAAGAATTAACATCATTAAAATGTCCAGAGTACCCAAAGCAATCTATAGATTCAATGCAATCTCCATCAAAATACCAACAACATATTTCACAGAACTAGAACAAATACTTCAAAAGTTCATATGGGACCAAAAAAAGACCCCGAATAGCCACAGCAATCTTGAAAAAGAAGGACAAAGTAGGCGGGATCACAATACCAGATATCAGGTTATACTACAAAGCTACTGTAATCAAAACAGCCTGGTACTGGCACAAGAACAGGCATATAGACCAGTGGAACAGAACAGAGAATCTGGAAATTGACCCAAGACATTATGCTCAATTAATTTTTGACAAAGGTGACAAGAGCATACAATGGAGTAAAGACAGCCTCTTTAGTAAATGGTGTTGGGAAAATTGGACAGCTACATGCAAAAAAATGAAACTAGACCATCAATTTACACCATACATGAGAATAAACTCAAAATGGATAAAAGACTTAAATGTGACTCGTGAATCCATGAAAATCCTGGAAGAAAATGTAGGCAACAAAATTTTAGACATCCTACTCAGCAGAATTTTCACTGATACATCATCTAAGGTAACAGAAACAAAGGAAAAAATGGAACACATGGGACTACATCAAACTGAAAAGCTTCTGCACAGCAAAAGAAACAACCATCAAAATGGAAAGGGAACCCACTGTATGGGAGAGCATAATTGCCAATGATACATCAGATAAGGGGTTAATTTCCAAAATATATAGAGTGCTCATACAAGTCAACAAAAGGAAGACAAAGAACCCAATTAACAAATGGGCAGAGGAACTAAATAGACACCTCTCCAAACAGAACATACAAATGGCCAAGAGATGTGAAAAAATGCTCAACATCACTAATCATCAGAGAGTTGCAAATTAAAACAACAATGAAGTATCACCTCACACCTGTCAGAATCACCGCCATCAACAAAGCATCAAACAACAAGTGTTGGCAAGGGTGTAGAGAAAAGGGGACTCTAGTACACTGCTGGGAATGTAGACTGGTGCAACCACTATGGAAAACACTATGGTGTTACCTCAAAAAATTAAAAATTGAATTGCTATTTGACCCAGTGATCCCTTTTCTAGGAATATACCCTAAGAAGCCTGAAACACCAATCATAAAGAATATATGTACCCCCATGTTCATAGCAGCACTATTTACAATAGCTAAGATCTGGAAACAGCCCAAGTGTCCATCAGTAGATGAATGGATAAAAAAGCTGTGGTACATATACACAATGGAGTACTATGCAGCTGTAAGAAAGAAAGATCTCTTATCCTTTGAGATGACATGGAAGGACCTGGAAACTATTATCCTAAGTGAAACAAGCCAAGCAGAGAAAGACAAATATCATATGATCTCAGTTATTTGTGGAATATAATGAACATAACAGTCTGAGGAACAGGGTAGTCCCAGAGACCAGGAAGTAGGGTACAGACTGACAATCCTCAGAAGAGGGGGTCGGCGGGGAGAGATAAACCACAGAACTTATATGCATGTATGCATAACCAATGGACATGGACAACAAAGCTGGGGACAGGGTGGGGAGGGAGGGAGAGGAGGGTGTCAATGGAGGAAAAAGGAGAAACATCTGTAACAAAAATAAATAAATAAATAAAGTGAGGGTTACCATTGCCTCCCATACTACAAGTAGGAAAAACCATGAAGTGTAAAGATATAATATTAAGCTAAATAGAACTGGACCCAGGTGCATGAATATTCATTTAGAAAACCTCACCTTTAGCCTTTTATAAAAGAAATTCCAAGTTGACATCTAGGATTCTCTCTAACTTTTGTTAAAAGCACATTTTAGAATTCCGGCAGTAAGTCATTAACTATTTAATATTTTTGTAAAATTCAATTTTTTAAATAGGTCTGTCTTGTGGGACTGACAGCGTTCTTCCAACTGTTGATTATAGTAAGCTTCTTTTAGAATTTAATACCTCTCTCTCTTTGTTTTGTGTGCACCTATGCAAACACTCTCACACACGTGTGCTGTACACAGAGGGCAAAAGTTTAGAACTATCAGATTTAGGTGGCTGACCTTCAGCTTCAGTTAAGAACTAAAATTAGATTCTTGTGGAATATATATCCAGTGACGTCCATCAGAGGACAGTGTAGGCATAACCTTGAGAGTCCAGGCAGGCATCATCTAAGGGATCCTGCTTTAACTACAAAATTCCTTAGATACCTGATTTTCTATCTTAAATATTTATGTGACTTTTTGTATTGTGATTTGTAATACATTTCGTTATTTTCATGTAGAAATTCTACCCCACCCCTAACCCCAGTAAATCTTTTAGTAATATAGAGGTTAAAGAGGATGCACCCGGATTGTCTTGTGACTTTAAGTATCCCTGGCTCTGTGCCACATCTCCCAGTTGAATATGTACAGTCTATTTTAAGATCGGGGTCGTATCCCATCACAATAGGAGTACTGTTGATGGAGTGAGAGCATAAATCAAGCATGTGGCTAACATTGTAGACATAATGGGCAAAAGGAGAGAAGGAAAGTCCATTCTTATTAAAGAGAAAGTGGCAGACTGTAAGGATAGGTGTTTCACTACCACTATAATAGAACAGCAACATTAAAAGAAAAGCAATAAGTAGAACCATGTTTAATGACTTTGTTTAAGGAGAAAAAAAAATGAGTTTTCAATAACTGCTTTCACGGACCTAGCTTAACCTAAAATTGCTTTTAATTTTTGAACACCCATTATGTTTTACTTCTTATATATCACCAGATACCAGCAGAATGAAAAGAGAGTAGGACTGAGTCAAATAAGAATCTGAGTCCCCTTTCCCATTGTAGCTTTCTGTGCTACCTTAAGCAAATCACTTAGCCTCTCTGGGAATCAGTTTTTGTATCTGTAAAATAAAATAAATATCCTCTAGTCCTGAGTATATTATTAGGTATTATTTTTTTCCATAGTACATCTAACAATCTTTACTATTTTAATAAGCCTTATACGTTTCTCAGACTAATTTTCCCATAAAACCCTTTTTTTTTTTTTTTAATAGAACCTTTTGCACTTCTAGTGCTCATTAATATTAAGTAGTCACTATAGCCCCATCTAACTCTTAACATTCGGATTCTGGAAATTATACTCGTTTTGTTTGGCTCTTAAGCTCTTTTCTGGCATGTAGTTATCGTAGGGTTACTGCCAAGTTGAACTCAGTGCCTGTGCTCTGTGTATACCCTGCCCCTGTTTCCAGCTTGAACTGCAAAGTTTTTGCATTTTCCTGTTTCTTGTAAATAAAACAGACATTACTCCTTGTCTTTTGCAATGTTCACTTTCTCTAGTCACTGTTGTTTCACTTGATTTGATTATTCAGTTAATGGCTCATTTTTAATCTGTGAATCTTCACCTGAATTTTACCAACTAATAGTAAACACTTGAAAACCTCAGCTCATTAAATTGTTTTGATAAGCACTGATGTTGGAGAGAAAACTGGATGTCAAGTCTACTTGTAGGCTTATTATTTCAATCAGAAAAACAAGCTGCCTTCAAGATACTGCTGTTGGCCGAGATCTTTAATTAGAGGTCTTGTTTTTGGAAATGTTTAATTTTAGCTATTACTGTATATCATCATCTCATTAATAAAACAACACTGTAATACACAAGGTATTATCTCCATTTTACATTTGAAACTAAAGCTCAAGTAACTTTAAAAACCAAGTAACTTGCCCGGATCTTACAGGTAAAAAATAACAAAATGAAGTATGTCTGGCTGTAACTCTTATACTCTATTATACCATGTAGCCTCTTACTGAAGTATATGATAATACTGTGTATGGCACATACATTGTAGTTATAATGTTAAATAACATTTTTTATTTATATTTTTCTAGGGCAGCACATACCATTATCTCGTTTAATTCCCCCAACAACCCTGTGAAGTAGGTACTATCATACCCATTTTACTGATTAAGAAATTAAAGAAGTTGGCTGATTTGTTCAAAATCATACAACTAAATAAGTGGGACCTGGCAATTGAACCCAGGGCTTTCATGACCTAGTGAATGTCTGGACATAATACTTCCTAGCATGCAATGCTTCAAAGATGTCACACTTAGTATGTGTGTAAGTAGTCATTCAGCATATTTGACTGCTTCTTTGTACTTGTGGAAGAAAAAGAAATATATCAGACAAATCCTGCCCATGCCAAAGCTGATGAGAGAGATAAGAAGTCTCCATAAATATAATTCCAGGTCAGAGGTATTAAGTGCTATAAAAGTGGTAGGGATTAAGCACTCTGGATTTAGAGGTGGAAGAGGTTACTTCCTGTTGAGAGATGACAAAGAAGATAACATTTGCTTTGAGGATAGAAATGATTTGGGAAGGATAGGGTTTGAGAAGACTTTTTGAGTACAGGAAATAACATGAGAAAAGCACATAGGTTCACACAGGTAGTAGAGAGTAAGTTTTTCTGCCTGGATCAAGGATATTGTGACACAAGTAGTTGAGTGTGAGTTTCGGAAATGTGGGTTATGGGGCAATCTGACCCCTTCCTAGTTAATGAGTGTGGATGCATTTTATTTGACGTGTCCACCGTGGGACAGTTAACGAGAAATATCTGCCAGGCAATAACATTTTCTTTTTGCTGCTGATTTGAGGAAATGAGTCTCATCTGATGAATGAACAATAATACCATCAACCAAGTTAGAAACTTGAGAGGCTCCTTGCCTCCTCTTTCTTCTCTACCCTAGACATCCAATCATTCAGTCAATTTCACTGTCTTAAAAGCTCTTAGCTTTCCACTTCTCTGCCTTATTTTAGACCTCTATCATTTCTCACCTTCTTAAGTGTTTCTGTTCTGTCCCTTTCTTGTCCATGCTCCATATTATCATCAGTGATATTTCCAGAGCACAAGTCTAATGTCATTCCCCTGTTTAATACTTTACAATAAGTTTCCTATTACCCTGTGGATTAATTCTAAACTCTTCATTCCCTTCATCGTACAGATGTGGACTAGTGTATCTTCTCTTTAAAAAGAAAAGTAAAATCTCTCTTGACCTTATTCCCTCTTGTTACCATCCTATTCCTCTGCTTCCATTATAGCCATATATCTTGAAAAGTATGTACTTTTCTTTCCACTTTGCCACCTCCCAAATAAATACTGTCAGGAAACTGCTTTTATTAAGGTCATTGGTGATCTAGCATTGTCAAATCATTGTGCTGCTTGATCTTTTCAAACAGTTGAATAGTCCGTCCATAAAATACATTCCTGTCTTGTCTTCCAAAATATCACACTCCTAGATTTCCTTTTGCTTCTCTAGCTGATACCTCCTAATCTCCTTTATCAGCTTCTCCTCCCCGCCAGCTTCTAAGTGTTGGCATTTTCTAGGGCTTTTAGTTGTCCTTTTTTCTGTATATTTTTCTCTAGGTGATCTGATCCATCCTTATAGCTCAAAATGCCTACACTTATATATATCATCAGGCATAACGTTCATGACCGTTTAGGGCTCCAGCTACATACATCACCTTCCTATTTGACATCTCTCTAGGCATCACAAACTTAATGTGTCCATACAGAATTTTCCCCAAAACCTGTTCTTCCTCCAGTCATCATCCCCTTCTCAATAAATGGCACTACACTACTTAAGCCAGAAACCTCCCTCTCCCCAACATATAGCAAGTACTTTCAATTTTTCCTCAAAACTACACATCAAATCCATCCACCTCTTTCCCTCTTCATTGCTTCTGTTCTGATTAAAGCTGCTTTTGTTTCCCTCTAATTCATTTGCACACAGTAGCCGGTGTGAATTTTCAAAATTTTAATTGGGTTGTATTTCTCCTTTGCTTAATTTTTTTAGTGACTTTTCATAGCATTTAAAGTCTAATCTCCTTATCATGGCCTGTAAAACTTCACATGATCTGGTCCCAGCATATATCTTACAGAACTCTGTCGTTAACATCACCCACACTGGCTTTCAGACCTTAAACACACTAGGCTCTGCTTGAGTTGCTCTTTCTTCTACTCTTTGCACGTTTAGCAACTTCTCACCATAAGAACTCGGCGTCACTCTATCTAAAGTTGATCCTTTCTGCACTTATTTTCTTTTTAACTTATCTTTATTGTTGAATGTATTACAAATGTCCTTTTTCCCCCCATTGATGCCCTCCTCTCCACTCCCACCCCCCTCCTGCCTTCCCCACACTATTGTCTATGTCTATTGATTATGCATATATGCATAGAAGTTCTTTGGTTTATCTCATCCCGCCCTCCCTCTATCCTTCCTTTTGAGGTTCATCAGTCTAACAACCAATTTATACTTCTTAATTCCTTCATCTTTTTCATCCATCTCCCAAGCCCCCTCCCATCTGGCAAGCAACAAAAGTTCTCTGTATCTATGAGTCTGTTTCTGTTCTGCTTGCTCATTCTGTTTGTAGATTCAATTGTTAATAGATATGTATTAATTGCCATTTTATTCATATTTTTGTTTTTCTCCTTCAAGAAGACCCTTCAACATTTCATATACTGGTTTGGTGGTGATGAACTCCTTTAGATTTTTCTTGTCTGCGAAACTCTATATGTCCATCGATTCTAAATGATAGCTTTGCAGGATAGAGTAATCGTGGTTGTAGGTCGTTGCTTTTCATCGCTTTGAATATCTCTTGCCACTCCTTTCTGGCCTGTGAAGTTTCTTTTGAGAAATCAGCTGATAGTCTTGTGGGATCTCCTTGGTAGGTAATGAACTGTTTTTCTCTTGCTGCTTTTAAGATTCTCTCTTTGTCTTTAACCTTTTGCGTTTTAGTTATAATGTGTCTTGGTGTGGACCTCTTTGGGTTCCTCTTTTTTGGGACTCCCTGTGCTTCCTGGACTTGTATGTCTGTTTCCTTCACCAAGTTAGGGAAGTTTTCTGTCATTATTTTTTCAAATAGGTTTTCAATTTCTTGCTCTCTCTCTTCTCCTTCTAGCACCCCTATGATGCAAATGTTGGCATGCTTGAAGTTGTCCCAGAGGCTCCTTACACTATCCTCATTTTTTTGTATTCTTTTTTCTTTTTGCTGATCTGATTGCTTCCTTATATTCCCAATCGATGGTTTGCTTCTTCGCTTTACCTACTTTACTGTTGATTCCCTGTAAATTATTCTTTATTTCAGTTAGTGCATCCTTCATTTCTGACTGGTCCTTTTTTATGTTGTTGATGTTCTCACTAAGTTCCTTGAGCATCCTTATAACCAGTGTTTTGAACTCTGCATCTGATTGATTGCTTATCTCCATTTTGTTTAGTTCTTTTCTTGGAGTTTTGTTCTTTTCTTTCATTTGGGACATGTTTCTTTGTCTCCTCATTTTGGCTGCTTCCCTGTGATTGTTTCTATGTATTAGGTAGAGTTGCTATGTTTCCTAGGCTTCATAGGGTGGCCTATTATAGTAGGTGTCCTGTAGGATCCAGTGGCACAGCCTCCCTGATCACCCCAGCTAGGCTCTCAAGGTGCATCCCTAGTGTGGACTGTACTCCCTTCTGTTGTAATTGAGTCTTGATTGCTGTTGGCACGTCAATGGGAGGGATTTACTCAGGCTGATCAGCTGCAAGGACTGGCTGTACCCACTGACCACTGGCCTCTGACTCCCTTGGAGGATCAGCTGTGTAGGGGCCCACCACACAGAGCAAGACTTACTTCAGCAGGGTTCTGGTACCCACTGAGTCCACTCATTGAGTGTGTCACTTATGGAGATGGTTGGGTGGTGGTGTTTCGATGTGGTCTGAAGCTGTCCACTGGGTGTGCTGGCTCTGGGGCAAGGTCAGCCTCTGTCTGTGTTCTACCCAGGGCCACCCGGCATAAGCTACAAAGTGATCTGCCAATGGCTGCTTCTTGTGCTGGGCTTGGAGGTGCCCAGGAAAAGCCAAGTTGTGAACCAAGGCTGGCTGCTTCTAGTGCCAGGCCTGGGGCCACTTAACGAGAGGTATGGGGCTCACTGAGACCAGATGCTGCTTGTTTGAGAGATTTTAGGAAAATCTGAAGCAGGATCCAAGACAGGCCAATCCTATGGTAAAGCCATTGGAAACAGCTTGAGTGGGCCCAAAAGTTAGGTGGGGCAGGGCCTCAAGGAATCACCAGGGCGGGGCAAACAGTGTGAGCCAGGTTGCTGGAGTCCCAGATATGGCGGCATCTGCCGCCCCCGAGAAGGGCTCACCAAAGGATCAATGGCCTCTGATAGCACATCTGTCCAGGAGAAAGCCGCCCCTCCAGCTCTCGCCCCAATGCCAAACAACTCATTTCTTCCCTAGATGTCTCTGGTCCCTTTCAAGCTGCCTCCCCCACTCTGGAGCCTGGAGGGTTGAGTCCGAGTAAGTCCGTGCGTGGGCCCTTTAAGAGGAGCTGCCTGGGGCTCCAGCCACCTCAGCCTCCCGCGGCCTCAGTTCCCACTGGTTTTACAGCCAGAAGTGATGGGGACTACTCTTCCTGGCACTGGAACCCTGAGCTGGGCACCTGGTGTGGGACGGGGACCCCTCACTCCTCAGGGAGGACCTTCACAGCCAGGTGTCCCTCCTGATTTTTATCCGCCACACGTGGGTGAGGGACTAGCCCATCCTCGCCTTCACCCCTCCTACCAGTCTCGATGGGGCTTCTTCTTTAATTTTGTAGTTGTAGGACTTCCATTCAGCTCGATTTCAGGTGGTTCTGAATGATGGTTGTTCTGTAGTTTAGTTGTAATTTTGATGTAGTTGTGGGAGGAGGCGATACCGCGTTTACGTACGCCGCCATCTTGACTGGAGGTCTCTGCAGTTATTTTCTATCATAGCATCCTGTTCATATCCCTGTAACATTTAACAATATTTTAATTATGTATTTTTAATTTGTTTATTATCTATCTTCCCCATTAGACTATGATCCCCATAACACAAAACAGAATCATGTCTGTGGTGTCATTGCTGTTCACCTACCATGTAGTACAATGTCTTGAATATAGTAGGCATTCAAAAATTTGTTAAATGGCCAAATAGAAATTAAACATGTACATTTCTGGTATCATCTTAGATGCCACTTCCTTAGGATGTTTTTCCCTAAATCAGTCCATTTCTCTCCTATAAGATTAGATTAAGTGCCTTAGATTTGTGTTGTCATAGATTTTTACACTTAAGTCAGTGTTTCTAGTTGAGGATGATTTTTCTCCTCTGGAGACATTTGGCAGTTTCTGGAGACATTTTTTGTTTCCATGACTGGTTGTTGTTGGTGGTGGTAGGGTGTTACTGGCTTCTAGCAGGTGGAGGCCAGGGTTGCTAGTAAATATCCTATAGTGCACAGAGCAGTCTCTTACAACAAAAATTATCTATGTAGTCCAAAATGTTAATAGTAATGAGGCTGAGAAACTCTGGTTTAGATTTATCAGTGCACTTATCACATTAATCCATAACTTGTGTTTCTTTGTAATTCTCCCCCCTCAGCTTAAGTTCCTTAGAAGTTCATCATTGTCTCCCTAGTACCAAGGAGATTGCCTTGGGTTTATTAAATAGACACTTGGTGAATTTTTGATGAACAGGTGACTAGATGAACAAATATTCCAGCCAGCCATGGTACAATAAGACCAAGTTGGTCTAACTCTTGTTATTAGATATAGAGAATGGTTGCTTAGTCACCGAGGTGAAATATAACTTCTATTATTTATGGAATGATGATACAAGATGTTCTGTAGAGGGCACTGATGGGACACCATATTTCACAGGTGTATTCTATTTAAATTTAAATTTAAATCTAACTTGTTGCAACAAAGGGATCCCAAGATAGAAGTGACTTAAGGAATATAGGTGTTTATTACTTTTTAAGTAACAGTTCTGAGGTGATCAACCAGGCAGGTGGGTGGCTCTGCTCCACAAATTTGATTCAGTGACCCAGTTTCTTTCCAAATTGTCAAGTCATACTTCACCATCTAAGCATTGTCCTAGCCTATATTGGGCTGCCATTTCCAAGTTCTGGGCTTCAGAAGGGGACAAGAAAGTGGAGAAGACATACCCACTGTGTTGAAGACCCAAACCTGGAAATGGCATACAATGTGTCCACACACATATCCTTTTCAAGAGCTCAGTTATATGGCCATGGAGAACAGCTGAGGAACGTGATGTAGCTAGCTAGACAGGCTTTCTCATTACACTGAGATTTAAGCTAGTTTTACTACCTTGGTTATATAGTTGAAGAAAACATATACAGGATAAAATGCATTCTCTAGAACAGTACTTCTCAAATTATTTGTGACAAAGGATGAAGTTTTTGTTTTGTTGTTGTTGTTATTTATTTACTTTCCCCTAATTTGTAGTAGACCAGTACTTTTGTAAAATACAATAAAAATGAATCATTAAAAGAAATAATCACATACTTGGATGTCACAGCAACATTAAATTATTAAATTACTATAAAGGTTTCTAAATGCATACTCTAAATTTTGTATACCTGCCTCAGCTCATGTACCTGTCTCTATGAGGTCTAGTAACAAACAGTTCGTGAACTGGTATCAATCTACAGACATTTTTTAGTAACATTTGTCTCAAAAGTGTTTTCTAACCTCTTTTAGGTTGCCAGAGTGTAGTAGACTATGATGTCTGTCTTTAAAGCAAAGACATTTTTTTAAATGTATAAAACTTAACTTTTGATTTTTAAATACTTTTATAAATCACTTTTTAAGACAGTACATATATAAGTCATAATAGATCATTTAAATGTTCACATATGCTTCATAGCATGGTTTGTTTGTTTCATAGCAAAGCCAAAGCTGATCCTAGTTTTACAGATTCATAGTGAAAAGCCTACCATTTTGGAGCTAGAAAGTTCCCTCAGAGAGTCTTAATGCATGGTATAGATGAAGAAAGAGGTCTAATAAAGTGACAGGCTCAACATCACAGTTAATAAATGAGAGACAGCTATGGTACGATCATTAACTTACAGTGGAAATCACACTGGAGTCAGATGATCTGGCTTCTTAGCTAAGTGTCTTTAGGCAGTTATTTAAAGAATCCAATAGCAAATGTTCAGTAAGCATTTCTTAGATTGAGGAACATATATAAAAGTTTTTGTGGACTGTAAAGTATATAAACAAACAATATTATGATACTTACTAAAATTGTGCAGCCATCCCTTCTCATGCTCAGTTCACTGCTCTTTCTGGACTGCTAGAGATTTATTGAGTACTGCATTCATTCAAAATTATGTTTATGCCTGGCTGGTGTGGCTCAGTGGATTGGCATTGTCCCATGGACTGAGAAGTCCCAGTTTGATTCCCAGTCAGGCCACATGCCAGGCTTGAGGGCTCGTGCAGGAAGCAGCCGATAGATGTTTCTCTCTCACATCAATGTTTCTCTCTCTCTCTCTCCCCCCTCCTCTCTCTCTGAAAAATCAATAAAACATATTTTTATAAAAATAAAAAATAAAATTATGTTTATAAGCACTGTAGCAAAGTGGGGAAATTCTTATAATTAAGTTAAAAATTATATCTAAAAGAGAACAAAATTATATACACATGATTGTAACTCTGTATGTTAAAGTAATGTAGTGTTACTGATAATCAAATAGATTGACTAAGGGTAAACCCATCTGTCCACTGCACATAAAATACACTAGCTAGTATAATTTTTTTTTCTATTTAATAGTTTGATTCATTTTACTTTTAAAAAAATATCATTATCTGAGGATATGTTTTTTATTGATTTTAGAGAAAGGAAGGGAGTGAGAAACATAAATGGGTTGCCTCCCATACACATCCCAACCGGAGATTGAACCCATAACCTAGGTATGTGCCCTGATCGGAAATTGAACCCACAACCTTTTGGTGTACATGACAATGCTCCAATCATCTGAGCCACCCAGCCAGGGCTCATTTTACATTTTAAAGATCATATATATTTAAGTAATTTAAACTCTTCAGGAAAAAAAAAGTTTATATGAAGACACATAATTTCTGCTACTCATATGAAAAGAATTTTTACCCAATGGACCAAACCATCCTACCAATACAATCACAAACATAGCCTTTACTACATCTCTCTTTCCTTCCTAGAAAGGAGAAATGTCAAGACAACATGAATAGAGCTCTACTAGTGCTTTAGATTTGGGGAACTTATTAATGCTAGTTGCTCTGCTGAGGGCTATAAGGATTAAGAAAAAATAAAACATTATAATAGTCACTATTAAAAGAATGCTTATTGCCCGGCCAGTGTAGCTCAATGGTTGAGTGTCAACCCATGCACCAAGAGGTCACCAGTTTGATTCCCAGTTAGGGCACATGCCCAAGTTGTGGGCCCAATCCCCAGTGGGGGGCACGCAGAAGGCAGCCAATCAATGTTCTCTCTCATTGATGTTTCCATCTCTCTCCCTCTCCTTTCCTCTCTCTCTAAAATCAATAAAGAAAAAAAAGAGTGCTTATTGTGCCCCAGTGTCTATTTTACAACAGCCCTCTGAGACATAGGTGATGTTATTCACATTTTACAAATGGGAAAGTGTGGGTCAAAGAAGTTAGCATGTTTGAATTACATAGTGGCAGAGCCGAGATTAAACCCAGTTCTTTCTAATTCAAAAGCCACTGCAGTACATTTTCTCTTCTCATTAAAAAATAAATAAAATGTCCTTGTCCTTTCCACCTTCAATGAGCTTTTAGTAATTGAGGCAAACTTATAAAAAGAAAACTAACAGGAAGAATGTACTGAACACCAAATGATCGCTACATATTGTAGTTTGGGTTTTCCTTGGAGAGAAAAAAATGTTGGGGACTAAAGTGGTTAGGGAAAATTTTATATCAAAAGTGAATTTTAAGCTTAGCTTTGGGGAATGGTTAAAACTTAAATAGTCAAAGGAGGAGAAGGACTGATGCATGTAGAGGGGAGGCGGTTAGAAAGCAGAAGAACTCAATGTTAGATAATTTGGAAAGGAATATAGCTAAAAAAAAGGGTTTGATAGGGGAATACTATGAAAGAGGAGACTCAGAAAGCAGGTTGGAGGATCCTAACTGCTAACATGAAAACATTGAGATTTCATCTTACAACAATATATAAAAGTTATCCTGTACTGAACACTTATCACATGCCTGGCACTATTCTAAGTGCTATACATGTGTGATGTCATCTAACTCCTACAGTAAATGAGACCCAGAGAGGTTAAGTAACTTGTCAAGGTCACACTGTTAGAAGATGGCAGAACAGCCAAGATCTGAACACAAGCAGTTTAAATCCAGAACCTCTTCTCTTAATTACAACACTGTTCTGGTTCTAGAGTCCATGGTAAGTTGAACAAGTTTCAAACCCAGGATCCCTGACCTTAAACATGTAATATGTTTAATATTTCTAGTAGTTTTTAACATTTAAGAAAGGTAACATCTCTCTCATTTTTTATTCTTGCCACCCATGTACATCTTCAGCACAGGACAGTCAAGGAGAAGTTAAAGTATTTGTGCTAATTGCTTTCCACTCTGCCCACTTTCCTGTGCTTATCCAGTCAATTACTCCCAGTTTACCACTACCCCTTAACATCTAAGTTTCATCAGTCCACTGTTAAGTATAGTTCAGTGGTTCTCGGAGTGTGGCTCCTAAGCTGGCAGCAGCAGCATCAACTGGAAACTTGTTAAAAGTTTCAATTCTGGAGCCTCACTCCAGATCTACTGAATCAGAAACTCAGGGGGTGAGGTGTGACAGTCTGGGCTTTACCAGTCTGTTTAGGTGATTATGGTGCCTGGTGAAGTTTGAGAACCTCTGCTGTAGTATACTCTAGGGTTTCAGTTCAGGAACAAACTACTAAACCTTTTTTAGCAATACGTGGTATTGACATTGGGGAACAATTTGGGATCTTACTCTTAAGTCTAGGCTACTGGTCTTGCGTTCTTAACTTTATAGAAATAGCCATGGCTTGCTAAGCTAATGAGCATCTTTAAAGGGCCTTTTCTCAGACTCTGATTTTTAGTAATTATACTTTGTAAGCATACCTAAAACCTTCGCTTTATGACTTTAGTTCATTCCTGAAAACCTGACTTCTGAGTGCAGTTATTACTATCAGGAAATATTTTTATTAATTTTAATGGAAAAAAGTATGTTTCATGATTATCTGTGATACCAAAATAATTTTTAGATTAAAAAATATTATCAGCTGAGTGATGAAAACAAGTTTATAGAAATGAATACTTTGAAAGTAAATAAAAATATTTTTACCTAAAATGTAATGATGGTCTGTTGTACATACAAACAAAGGAAGATTTGATAGTGAGTGGTGGTTGGTAACTTTGGGAGTTCATGGTTTTCCTGCACTTAAAAATAGTTATAGTACACCTGAACCTGCCACTGGGTTACAAATGAAACAGAGCCTCTGTTCTCAGGGAGTCTGGAGAAGGAGTGAGATTCCCCAACAGCTCATTTTATAAAGAGGCCAAACTAAGTGCTGTTGCAGGCACAAACAGAAAGAAAGCGAAGGAGGGAGTGGCTGGGGAGGCTTATTGAACCCTCAGGCCTTGAACTAAATCTTAGAAAAAGAGTGGAGTTGTGACGTTGTGACTGGCAGGGCATGCCATGCTGAAGGAACAGCGGGGGAAATGGCTCAGGACTATGGTTAGGGTACTGGAAGTCAGTTTGGAGCACTTAGAAAAGGAAGGGAAGGGAATTGTGACAGACATCAGTAGGAAAGGACACTGGGTTCATTATAGCTAAATTCTATGGGCAACATTGAGTTATAGAAAGTGTTTGAAGAGAGCAAGGCATGTTTTAAGGAGAGTAAAATTAATGAAAAAATAGCCATAGCACAGAAAAATGCTGTTAGGGCAAAACACAAGAGCACCTTTAAAACAAGCAGTGCGCACACTCAACAGATGAAAATACTACTTCTTCAGTCCTCTTGCTTGGTGTACATATACAAAGCAAACTTTTCTGATTCATCCATATGTGGTACATGATTTAGTAATTTGTTCTTTATAATATTCTCTGAATAGAATAGACTGTATTGAGTAAAGCGATGAATATCTATTAAATATCACCTATTTTTAAATATTTTGAGTATGCCTTTGATTTTTTTTTAAGTTGCAATACCAAAAAAAGTGGGGTGGGGGGAGGGTGTCATTGTCCATAAAGTGATATTACTTTTCAAGAGACATTTTAGCAAAAAGCTACCTAACAGTCATTATGTGAGGCAAGTCTGTAATGAGAAGTGACACGTTTAAGAAAATTGTGCTTTAAAACTAGATTGATTGAAAACTGCTTTAAAACTAGAATTCTTGTCTTTGGTTGCTAGTTGATCTCCTATAAGCCCTTAGATGAGGCAGTTTTTAACTATAAATTTTGTAGGCACCTCTAATCTCTTTTCATGTAGCTGTCTTATGTCCCAGAGTTTCACAGTCCATTTGTTTTATAGCCTTGGCTATTCTAATTTATATTCATGCTTTGCTCATTTTATTTATTTTTTTGTTAATCCTTACCCAAGGATATTTTTTCCATTGATTTTTAGAGAGAGTGGAAGTGGGGGGGGAGAGAGAGAGGAACATCAATGTGAGAGAGACACATTGATTTGCCTCCCACACCCACCGTGACTGGGGCCAGGGATGAACCTACAACCCAGGTATGTGCCCTTGACCAGGAATTGAACCCAAGACCCTTTGGTACAAGGGCCTCTAACCACTGAGCAACACCAGCCAGGGCTTTTTCTTTCTTGAGTCTGAAGGCAGAGAAAGAAAGGAACCATATTGCCCATAGATTTTTGTTGTTGTTACTGTTTTTGGTTTAGAAAGGAAAACGTGTAGAACTCCAAATTCACATAAATAGTATTTTGTAATACTTTATTGCGTATTTCTTAACTTAAATATGAATGTAGATGGTTTCCTTCTTGAGTAAAATTATGTGGGAACAAAGATTATTGGAGTCCACCCCAGGAATATAACATATATATGTAGAATTTTGTATGTAGAATTTGGGGGGGGGCGGGTGGTGGTCTTGGATATGAAAGATCTGAAATTGGAGATAGATAGATAGATAGATAGATAGATAGATAGATAGATAGATATTTTAATTAATTAATTTATTTTTGTTACAGATGTTTCTCCTTTTCCCCCCTAGCCTGTTTTATATATTTTTAATAATAGGCATATTATACTTTACCCCAAAACTGCATTCATTAAAAAAAAAAAAAAGATTTAACAATGATATTAAAACATTAAATGAAAGACCCTTCTGGTTATCAGGTATGGCAGGGATAGAGCTGATATTGTTATAAACTTTTTTTTAGCTTGCAGGTTAATTTCCTTCCTACCTCCTTTTACAGAACTAGTACATTTTAAATTGGCTTCATTTCCATGGGCTGTACAACTAGGATGTACTGAGAAGGTGCACGTAAACTGAGATTCCTGCTAAAATCATAATGCTTGACGTGTAGAGAGTCTTTTATAAAGAGTTAAAGTCTGATGATAGGTTAATAATGACTTTATAAAATATTATATTGGTCATAGTTGTTGTTGCTGTTGTTTTTATGAAATGTAATGGGTATAGAAATGGTTAGCAGTAGAATGGTTATACCTGATTGCTCCATATATAAGGCATAAGCTTGAGAGACCCAAACATGCAGTTTATGGAGAAGAACACTGGATATTGAATTTTGAGAGAATGATAAGTGGTTCTTAAATTCGGCAATGATAGAAATAACTATTTTTCAAAAAATTCAAGAGAGACTACACTCTGGGTTTATTTTAAAAGAATTGTTTCTCATATAGTAGGAGCAAGATTTGGAAACAGGACTACTGTGTATGTATGAGTAATCTGTGCTCTGTACCAAGAGAACAAAGGGGAACTTAAATCTTGCCCACACTGAGCTTCCCAAGCCATGTGTGCTGGCATGGGGCTGTCAGAAGAACAGACACCCAATAGGAACACTCTTTTGCCTGGAGAGGGGCACCTTTTTGTGATTGGCTCAGAGGCATCCTATATGCTAGCTAAGACTTCTTTGTAACCCAACTTAGAGTAATTTTTAGCAGTTTTGTCTGCAGAAGATCTTTGGGGTGTCACTTAGTGATTAAATGTTATTACATGTTAGCTAAAGAGAGTTCTAAGGTTTATAAAACATGGGACTACTAACATAGAACTGTAAATTCAGAAGAAATATCACAGCTAAAATGCATACTTTTTAAAGTATTTTTACGAGAACCTGTACTTATGAGCAATTGTGAACCAAATCTGAAGACATTAATCTTTACTTCCGGGAAGGGAACAGCTATGATTCAGACTGGTTGCCTTCCATCCTGATATTATATGTAGTCTGAAGTTAAAAATCCATTAAGAACAAAGCTATTTGAGAAATTTGAAACTAATCAGTTTAAAAGAGAATAAATTATTTTATATGAAGAATGTTGGCTGGAAGTTAGGAAACCCATACTCTAGCTCTTACTACCCCACTAATTCACTCTGGTCCAGTACAAGCATATTAACCTCTCTAGTCCTCAATTTTCTTATCTCTTTTAGTTCTAACATTTTTGTGATTTAAAAATAATAAAAATCTTCTCTAGCCAGATCTTGAACTGCTATTAAATACTTTGGTAGAGAAACATTCTATTTTAAGCCTAATAATGATTTTTGCATTATCATTCTTGTTTTTCAGAAACTCTGTGAAGGCATATTTAAAGTCCTTGTAAAGGACATCCCAACAACATGTCAAGTGTCCTGCCTGGAAGTTCTCCGCATTCTCTCCAGAGACAAAAAGGTTTTAGTTCCTGTAACAACCAAGGAAAATATGCAGATACTGCTGCGACTAGCGAAGCTAAATGAGTCAGATGATTCTTTGGAGAAGGTGTCAGAGTTCCCAGTTATTGTGGAGTCATTAAAATGTCTGTGTAACATAGTGTTCAACAGTCAAATGGCACAGCAGCTCAGCCTGGAACTTAACCTTGCTGCAAAGCTCTGTAACCTCCTGAGAAAGTGCAAGGACCGAAAGTTTATCAATGACATTAAGTGCTTTGACTTGCGCTTGCTCTTCCTCCTGTCACTTTTGCACACCGACATCAGATCACAATTGCGCTATGAGCTCCAGGGACTACCGCTGCTAACCCAGATCTTGGAAAGTGCCTTTAGCATCAAGTGGACCGATGAGTATGAATCGGCCATAGACCATAATGGACCTCCTCTCTCACCTCAGGAGACGGACTGTGCCATTGAGGCCCTCAAAGCTCTCTTCAATGTGACTGTAGACAGTTGGAAGGTACATAAAGAGGTAAGGTTAATAAGGGTATTATTTACTGTGGAATTTAATTGGTCTGAGGCATCCCTAGAGCTGCCTGCAAGAGAGGAATGCTAAGTTGGGAAATGGAAAAAATTTCCAGTTCCCCCATTAAATCAGTTGTATGACTCAGGATTAATTTCTTAACCATTATAAATCTTATTCTTTGCATTTGTGTAACACTTATTAGAAGAGTAGGGTGAAGATGGACTACTGTTTTTAAGATGCCAAATATAGTTCCTTTTCTGAGTTGTACTATCATGTGTCTTTTTTAAGAGTGCCTCTGTCAGGAACAAGGTTTAAATTAATAAGATTTGAAGGGAAACAAAACAATGTGGTTCATAAAGGTAGAGGCATTTTCAGTGGCTGCCATCTTAAAAGTTAAGACAAATCAAATCAGTTGAAATTGATCTATCAGAATTTGTATCTGCTCAGAAGAGTAAAAGATACTGTATCACGTATCATCCCAGTCTCCTAGAGTGTTACTTTATAGTGTTAGATAACAATCAGAAGTGTAGGACTACAACTAGATATCTATGTTTCTACACAGTACTAGAAAACAAGCATAATTACATGAGAGGATGGGAAAGATTATTTTAAACCACTTGACTTATTTCTAGACTAAGATCTTTTCCTGTGGCTTGGACTGTCCAGCAACCCAAAGTGAGGCAGATTTGATAGTTTATATTTGAGTACCCATGAGAACAATATACTAAACAAGAAACTTAGTTTAAGGAAGTCAACAATTTTGAGTGAAGCAGATGTAAACTTTTTTTCCTTCCTTTAATAACTGATAAAAATTAAGCCTCTGCCTTTAAAAAGTAAAAAGAAAGAAAGAAAATAAAAGAAAAGCATTTTGGTGCCAGAGCAAATTATCTTTTCTGACAATTGACTTTAGGACTTAGGTTAACATTTGCTGTGTCCATTTAAAGCAGTTCTCACCATGTATAAAGATCTCTTTTTGCCAGTAACTTACTTTGAAAGTATTATCTCAATGCAGTGCTATAGTGGGAATATGCAGGCATCTGAGTTTTAAAGTGCAAATAGGTCTATATTTTGAGAACAAATATTTGAAGATCAGTCCTAACAGCTATTTTAGATGACCCAGAGTATGGTCAGTTTTTCCTGGGACGTGGCAGAAAAAGATGTAGAAAGCCCACATGCTCCATTTATGCTTTGAAACCAAATATTTGGAAGTATTTAAAATGTTATTATGTCTCTATGCTTATTTGGTACCTTCTATGATTGTTTTTCTTACACTGTTTGTTTTGGTGTTTTTAAGTTTTCCATTTAGTTGCAAGAGCTCTTCTGAGGCTGTTGGTTTGCCATTGTTGGAGCCCCTATTCTTTATTTTTTTTATTTTATTATTTTTTTTTATTAATTTACTTTTGTTACAGATGTTTCTCCTTTTTCCCCCCATTGACACCCTCCTCCCCCTCCCTCCCTGCCCGGTCCCCATTTTTGTTGTCCATGTCCATTGGTTATGAGTACATGCGTACAAGTTCTGTGTTCATCGCTCCCCTCCCCCACCCCCTCTTCTGGCAAATGTCAGTCTATACCCTACTTCCACGTCTCTGGGACTACCCTGTTCCTCACACTGTTATGTTCATTATATTCCAGAAATAAGTGAGATCATATGATATTTGTCTTTCTCTGCTTGGCTTGTTTCACTTAGGATAATAGTTTCCAGGTCCTCCCATGTCGACGCAAAGGATAAGAGATCGTTCTTTCTTACAGCTGCATAGTACTCCATTGTGTATATGTACCACTGCTTTTTTATCCATTCGTCTACTGATGGACACTTGGGCTGTTTCCAGATCTTAGCTATTGTAAATAGCGCTGCTATGAACATGGGGGTACATGTATTCTTTCTGATTGGTGTTTCAGGCTTCTTAGGGTATATTCCTAGGAGTGGGATCACTGGGTCAAATGGCAATTCAATTTTTAATTTTTTGAGGTAACACCATAGTGTTTTCCATAGTGGCTGCACCAGTCTGCACTCCCACCAGCAGTGTACTAGAGTCCCCTTTTCTCCACACCCTCGCCAACACTTGTTGTTTGATGCTTTGTTGATGGCAGCTATTCTGACAGGTGTGAGGTGATACCTCATTGTTGTTTTAATTTGCATCTCTCTGATGATTAGTGAAGTTGAGCATTTCTTCATATGTCTCTTGGGAGCCCCTGTTCTTTAAATTGTGCCTAGGATAGTAGCTCACACTGTTCAGATTCCTGACAAAAGGGTTTATAATTCAGTGGCTGCACATCAGGATATGTATGGGATGACATGTACTAAATATCAGGAAATTGAGATTAGCTGTCATGAGTGGGGCTGGAAGAAGGTTTAGAAAATGTTGATGTGGCAAATAATCATTCTGTGTTATAGAACGTTTATTCTCCAAAAGGTATGTGAGAGAGAATCAGTAGTTCCGTAGCAGGCATCTCAACAGACCTAGTGCCTCTTATGAGTTGTGGATCAGATGATACAGCCATTATAAAATGTACCCCGTTAATGTGACACTGGGCTATTATATAGTCTCAGAAATGTAAACAGTATTGAAAATAGCATCTTGCCAACCCATTTAGGCAAGAGAGTGGGAAAGGTCATTTTAAGCCACCTGAGTCCCCAGATTCAAATTTTAGCTAACATTTAGTCATTCAGTCTGTCAACAAATATTTATGGACAAATGCTAGGTGTTATGCTGGGTGTTATGTAATATAGTGGCAATAATAGGTATAGTCTCTGCCTTCATGAAACTCCAGTTTTGTTGGTGAAACAGGTAATAAAATAGTAAACAAATATATAATTTAAATTATGTTAAGTGCTAGGAGAGAAACAGTGCAATGATTGAGAATACTTAGTACGGTCACAGAAGACCCATGAAGGTCTCTCCTGAGATCTGAAGACTGAGAATGATTCAGCCATTTGAAGAAGGGGGCCGAACATTTCCTAGAAATTGAACAGCATGTGAAAAGACACAGAAATCAGCGTAGAGTTTTTTTTTGTTTTTTTTTTAATTCTCACCCGAGGACATTTTTCCACTTTTTGTTCAGATAGAGTGGGAGGGAGAGAGGGGGAGAGAGAGAGAGAGAGAAACATGGACATGAAAAGGACACATCGAGTGGCTGCCACCCGCACGACCAACCAGGGCCGGGGACAAACTGTAACCGAGGTACATGCCCTTAGCGGGAACCGAACCCAGGTCTCTCTGGACCGCAGTCCGATGCTCTAACCGCTGAGCCAAACCGGCCAGGGCAGTGTAGAGTATTTTTTAGTGAGGTACCCACACTTAACGTAAAGAAAATCTATAAAATAAAATAAAATGAAAGGCCCTGGCTGGTTTGGCTCAGCAGTTGGAGCATCAGCCCACAGACCAAAGAATCACAGGTTCAATTCTGGTTAGGGGCACGTACCTCGGTTGTGGTTCAGTCCCCGGCCCTGGTCGTTGTCATGTGGGAGGTAACCAGTTTCTCTCTCACTCTATCTGAAGATAAATAGAAAAATATCCTTGGGTGAGGATTAAAATAAATAAATAAAAAGAAAGAAAGAAAGAAAATCTATAATAAGGGTGCAGAGAAACTTGCCAGTACAGTCTATTTACAGTACCTGGCTTTTAATATCTCCTTAACTGTCAAATGAAAGACATCTTTCTCCAATTGAGCAAGTACCTAAAGAATTAATACTTTAAAATGCCAACTGAAATAAGGGGATATGGAAATCTTTTTGTACGGGAAAAAAATCCAACTTTAAAATCATATTATTTTTCTTTTTACAAAAATAATACATGCTAATTATAGAAGATCCATGGGGAAGAGAGCATATAAGCAATAAGCAAATACAGTTACCTACCGCTCGAAGATAAGCACTAGTTGCATTTTGATATATATCTTTCTAACCATTTTACATTGTATAATATATACATATGTCATATGTATATATTTTTTTACAAAAATGGAGTCATTTTATAATCTTTATCTTTTTTACAACAAATGTTCTTATGAGAGTAGTGGTTTTCAAAATGTGTTCCTTGAAGCCATAAAGTTCCTAGGAGTAACCCCCGGGGATGAGTGGGCAGTGCTCCAGGTTCCTCAGCCTCACTTTAAAAAAAGCACATTTGATTGTTGCTATTACTGTTTCTTTTTAAACTTAGGCTGTAACTAGATTTCATTTCATGGGTAAAAAAAGAGTTCTGCAACCAAAAAAAAAAATTGACATCCACTTTCTTCTCCTGTTTGTTAAAGGTTTATAAATCCTCATGAAGCATGTTATTCTCTTCATAAGGTACTCTTCATAAGGATTTATCAGTCTTTAACAAATCCCCTATGTATAGACATTTAAATTATTTGCAATTCTTTGCTATTTTAAATAGTAATACAGTGAATTTTCTTATTGTAAAAATCTTTGTAGATAAATTCCTAGAATGGATTTTTTTAAAACTTTAAGGTTTATTGATATGCATTGCCAAACTGACTTTCAGAATAATAGTGCAAGTTTATATCTTTTCAAACCCAGGACATTTCACTTTTTAAAATCATTACCTTTTTTTTTTTCAACATAATTATGTTTCAAATTTTTGCTTGGATATATATGTTTTTAAGAAAGAACTCTTTTGAAAATGGTTTTTTAATGGAAATATTTTAATAACTCAACACTATTATTTTATTTTTCTTTATTGATTTTAGAGAGAGAGGAAGGGAGAGGGAGAGAGAGAGATAGAAACATCAATGAGAAAGAACATCAGTTGGCCGCCTCCGGCATGCCCCTCACTGGGGATTTGGCCCACAACCTGGGCGTGTGCCCTGATCAGGAATTGAACCGGCGGACCTCTTGGTGCATGGGTTGATGCTCAACCACTGAGCCACACCGGCCAGGCTCAACACTATTTTTAAAATCAATTCGTTGGTCAATAAATAAATGTTACTAATTATAATTTTTTTCAACATGTCAAAGATAGTTTTATTTATTTTGAGGATTTTTTGTGCAATTATTATTAATTTATGTTATAGATGTTTCTCCTTTTCCCCCCCTAGACACCCTCCTCCTGATCCCCATCCCCCTCCACCTCCCAGCATTGTTGTCTATGTCCATTGGTTATGCTTACGTGCATAAAAGTTCTATCTCATCCCTCCACCCCGCCCCCCCTCCTCTGAGGTTTATCAGTCTGAGCTGTACTTTCTATGTCTCTGGGTCTATTTTGTTCCTTAGCGTATTTTGTTCATTATTTTCCACAAATAAGTGAGATCATGTGGTATAAAATCATTACCTATTTTACAGCTCAACCATTACAGAAAATACAGATGTTTGGTTTTGGTTTTTACTATTTTAGTAGGTATTTTTTATGACTATTCATTTACAATTCACCATAAACAAAATTAATGACTATGTTTTTCTTGAGGTTTAGCAAGTTAGTGCCATTTGTTCATTTTCAGGTTCATGCCTCGGTGTTAAATTCCTGCCTGCTTGGTGATGCCATCAGCAGATTAATATGGAGATTTCTTTCCATTCAGTAGGAAATGTAGCTGGCCTTATTTCCACATGTGGCGTCAGTCTCATTTTCCTCCCTCCCTTCCTTCTTTTTTCTCTCCCTTCCAAAAGGTAATGTGTTTAAGAGGTCAAATGATTTCCTTAGCAGGACCTGAAGTCAGTTCTAGAAAAATGAATTTAAAAGGTCTTGTCTTCCTCTGCCCTCTGGGCTTAATTATTTAATTCATTTCCCATGCAAAATATCCTTATCCTGTCCTAAGATTCCCCCCTCTCAAAGTTCCATTCCTTTACAATCTGCTCAAAGACCAGGATGTTGTCATCTAAATTAGGTCCAGGTGTGTATGGGGCTCCTCAGGTGCAGTTTTTTAAACACAGGTCCTTGAGTACACTTTCCCTCAATCTGAAGACCTGTGAATTAAAGATATAACTGACAGCCCATGGTAGGACAGGCTTAGGATAACCAGAATAGACACTGCTGTTTAAAAAGAAGCAAAAAGGGAGATTCACAAAAGTCACTGGTCCATAGTAACTCTAAAATTCAGCTGGGCACAGGTGGCAATTCCTTCATTAGAACTCAAAGCCTGGGAATAGTTTTCTATGGCTCCATCTTTACCCTCTCAGTTTTTTATTCCATCTGTTGAGCCATTCATCCTTTTTCATAAAATGTAGCCTGTGTTTGCAGCTGTATATTTGTCTTAGTCTTCTTACTGATTCTAGAAGTTTGTGGGTTCTAAGCAGTCTTTCACTGTACTGTCTCTGTTCTTTTAAGTAAACCTTTCTCTACCTTGGGCTTCTGCTGAGACTGATGAAGAACAACATTCTTAAACTTCCAGTTATATAGTAACAGAACTGTAGGTCCTACAGTTTACCTTGCTTTCTGAGGGTATGCTTATATCAGAGAATACTGGGATTCTCCAAGACACTACTTCATTTAGAAAACTTTTCTGGCATCATTTCTCAATGTCATCTGTTCAACTTTGTTTTTAAGTTAATAAATTTACCTTTTATAAGGGCTGCATGTTATTTGAGTAAATAAAATGTGAAACTACATTTCAGTATGACTGAATGCAGGTAGTACAGTTAGGAATGCATTCAGGTGCAAGTAACAGAAAACCTGTCACCAGTGGTTTAAACAGGAAGATTTACTCAAAAAACAGGCTGCAGGCTGCGCTACCTTAAGGCAGTAGTGTCACCTGATGCACCTACTTCAAAATATTGGAAGAAATGTTAACAATTATTAATACTAATAATACCAATATTCACTCATTACTTACCACTTGCCCTCTTCAAAGTGCATTATACATACCAACATTTCAGGCTCACAACAAACCTGTGAGGTGGAATGGTGATGTCTTTTGAAGGCATTCCTTTTCTTCTCCAAGTCACAAACTAGCTATAATATTTCTGGGGCACATGGTTTCACCAAAATCCCTCCAAGATTTCTTTTGCTAATCAGTGCATCAAGCAAGCATAAGAATTCTAGACTCTAATGCTATAAAAAAAAAAAAAAAAAAAAAAAAGGTCTTGTCTTCCTCTGCTTTAACCCTTTGTTAAGTCTCTCTGTTGATGGAGGAGAGCATGTTATTCTAGAAATCCCTTACTTAGCACACATTCCCTTCTGCAGTACTTCCCAGGTGTCAAAGCAATATAATGAGACAATACAAGGACCAACAGACACAGTACAGCCAGACAACCAAGAGCAAACAGAGAAGTAGTTCGAGTACTGAGTAGTCAAAGGATGCTTTTTGAGTGAAATAAAACAGTGAGTATTTATAAAAGGTCATTGGGAATGTCACATTGTAACAGAAGAGTTTAGTTCCATGATTATTTTAGAGGCTTTGAAGGAAATGTAAGAAAAAGGACATAATATTAGTTAAGTAAAAATAAACTTTCAAGCTGTGCCATGTTTTTTGCTGAATCATTTTTCAACAAAAATGTATTGCCCAGTATGTGCCAGGTTCTGTGTTAGACACACAAGATGCATGATAAAGCATCAGTGCCCTCAAAGAACTAACAGTCTAATAGGAAAATCAGACATTACAACTATGTTACATTATTAACTATTCTCTATATTTTCTATATACTTGAAAATAAAAAAGAATCACCTCAGCAATGCACAGTTGCTTCAAATGCCGTATGTTCTAGATCTTTGGGGGTATTATGTCTGACCTCACTGGCATAGCCTTTCTGCTAAGCAACATACCTAGTGCAAAGTAGATGTTCAATAAATATTTTCTTAATGAAAAATAAAATGTGATATAGTTTGATATCTATATTGATAGAAGTTGAAGGAATGCCTTCAACTTCAGGAGAAATCACCTGAAGTTGACAGGAAAGAAGAAAAGTTTATGTTTGATACCTTTAAAATTTTTAAAGCTAGTACAAAATTTTCTAGAAGCCTAAAAAAATTTAATTACATTGTTTATACTAGCAGATTTCTAGCCTTTTTGGAATTATAGCACTCTATATGATATCATTTATATTTCCTTTTGTAATTTAATTCAAAAAAGTATTTATTACTTTATGCCCAAGCACCATGATAGATGCAAAAGAGATAAAGTAAATAATTTTTGCCTGTAAGGAGACAGAGCTTTTGTACACAGTTTTGTAGGACAAACAACTATGGTAGAGGTAAGTGAAAGGGCCAGGGTAAAACAGGATGAAAAGCTACCTGAAGTATTTCCAGACAAGAATGCTTAAATGCATCTGTGCACATGTATCTGTCTATGTCTGTATGTGTTTCACTTTTTATAGAATTGAAATTGAATTTCTATAGGACAAGTTTCCTAAATCTTATCTAAGTAATTAGAACTACCCTCAGATAACAATGAGATTAGAACTCATTGGTGTGAAGTATTCTCCCTTTAGACTTCCTCTCAGGCGTTGATTAGATCAGTTAAAGCTCTGAATGAAAAGGTGTGAGGAAATTGATACCTTCACCAAACAAAAATCAAATCTACAGTTTGCACAGGAGAAAAAAAGCAACAGTACAGTAGAACCTGTAATTAAGAAATAAAGGCTGTATAAAGAGATCCCAAAGAATTTCCTGAGTTTTGTCATCTCATTTTCATTTTCACTATCACAACAAACCTGCTCCCCTTTCTCTCTCTTTCTCCTCCCTTTGTCCTTAGAGACTTCTTTTCCTTCACAACCTTTGGAGATAGTATGATTTCAGAGAAGAGAATATTGATGCCCTAAAGATATCAAAACTAAGATCATGAAGCAAGTAAATGACAGTTGTATAAACTAGGCTTGTATAATGTTTTATAAAGTAATTATTTTTAATCCTTCTGTCATCCTTGTGGGGTAGGAGCATTAACCCCATTTGAGAAATAAGGATACTAAAGATCAGAGAGTTTAAATTATGGAAAATCTCACAGCAAAATAACCAACAGTAGCAAATAGTGTTCCCTCTAACCTTTGTTAGGTAATACTTCTTTTTTTTCTTGTTAATCCTCACCTGAGGATCTTTTTCCATTGATTTTTAGAGACAATGGAAGGGAGAGAGAGAGAGAAACATCGATGTGAGAGAGACACATCGACTGGTTGCCTCCCATACGACCCCGACCAGGGCTGGGGATCAAACTTGCAACCCAGGTAGGTGCCCTTAACCAGAATTGAACCTGTGACCCTTCGGTCTGCAGGCCGACACTCTAACGGATGAACCAAACCAGCCAGGGCAAGTAATACTTATTAAATGGTAGCACTCATTCAACAAATATTTGTTGAGACCTAGACTAATGGGAGTAGAATAAAGAGTCTAGAAATAAACCTACACATATGCAGTCAACTGATTTATGATATAGGTAACATTGAAGTACACTGAGAGAAAAGTGGGCTTTTTAATAAATTGCACTGGATCAACTGTGTGGCTATATGGAAAGAAACAAATTTGAATCTCTACCTTATACCATACACAAAAAATTAATTTGAGATGGATAAAAAACTAAATATAGCCCTGCCCAGTTTGCCTCAGTGGTTAGAGCGTCGGCCCGCGGACCAGAGAGTCCCAGGTTCAGTTCCTGCTAAGGGCACGTACCTCGGTTGCGGTTTGTCCTTGGCCCCAGTTGGGGTCGTGCGGGTGGCAGCCAGTTGATGTGTCTCTTTCACATCGATGTTTCTCTCTCTCCCTTCTTCCCTCTTTCCCTCTCGCTCTGTCTGAAGATAAAATGCAAAAAAAAACACCTAAATATAAAAGATAAAATAATAAAGCTCTTAAAAGAAAATGGAAGATTATCTTTATGATTTTATCTTAAACAAGTCAAACATTTCTTAAATAGGCAAAGATTTCTAAAACAGGACAAAATAAATGTCAAGCCATAGAGGAATATTGACAAATTGGTCTTCATTAAAATGAGTTCATCAAGAGAAGAAAGTAAAAAAGCAGGCTACCAAGTGGGAGAAAATATTTGCAACACATATATGCAATAAAGGGCTTTATCCAGAATACATTAAAAAGTCCTACAAATCCATACAAATAAAGTCAGTCAACCCAATAGAAAAATAAGCAAAAGGTTTGAACAGGCCCTTTACTAAAGAGCTATCCAGATAACCAATAGACATGTGAAAAGTTGTTCAACCTTATTAGTCATCCAGAAAATACATACTAAAACCATGAGACCACTGCACACAAGAATAACTAAAATTAAACAGGCTTACAATACCAAGTATTGGAGCAGCCTTAGAAAACTGGTGGGAGTATAAATTGGTTTAAACACTTTGAAACACTGTTTGGCTGTCATTACCTTCTAAAGTTTCATATGTATATGCCCTCTGACCCAGCATACCAAGTGACATGTAAGGAAGTATGTTCATAGCAGCACTCTTTAATATAACCCCAAACTGGAAATAATCCAAGTGTCCATCAAGAGTAGGACATATAAGTAAATTGTAATGTATTCACTGTATGCAGCAGTGTTTTCTTAACCTAACTGTGGTGAAGAACCAGATTTTCCCCCCTACCTGTCGGAATGAAACTCTTGTATAATATGACATTACACACAATGTCAAACTGCTCGAAAATTTCTAAATGCTCACATGCAATTATAGCTGTACACTTATAATTTGGGCATTTTGTTTGTTTGTTTGTTTTACCATTTATATTAAAAATGATTGAGGCTGAGTAGCTCAGTTGGTTAGAACGTTGACCCAATACACCAAAGTTTGGAGTTTAATCCCTGGTCAGGGCTCATACAAGAATCAACCAATGAATGCATAAATAAGTAGAACAACAAACTGATCTCTCTCTCTCAAAATCAATAGATTTTAAAAAAATGATTGAACACCTATTATTTACATGCTCTCTAAACTTGTGAAGGTAATAGGTTAGTAGAGAAGACCATGTATATGCAAGTATATAAACAAATGTGAAATTATAAATTATGATTACATGAAAAACATCCTAACAAGATGTAGTGATAGAGAATAATGAAGGAAAGAATCTACCTAGATAAGGTGGTCAAAAAAGGGGCTTCTATGAGAAGATATTTTAGCTGAGACCTAGAGGATGAAAAGGAATTCGATGCCAAGAATGGAGGCAATAATTGGGGATTTCATTAGTTGTTTTGAGTAGAGAAATAGGATTTAGTGTATTTATGATAAAAGAGGGCATTTCAAATAGGGTACAACTTGGGAATTGGTGTTATAAAAATCGAGACAGGAGGAAATGGGATGAAAGGAAGTAGAATTTGGGGTTTACAATTGCAAATAATGGAAAGACCAAAGTGAATGATCATTTTGCAAGAGGCCTGTCAACATCAACATGAGAAGGATTGTGATGTCTAGAATAAAGGAAAATCTAGTTTAAAAGGAAGTGCATTCCCAGTTAATTTTCAAAACCAAGGAAAATATGATTAAGTAATGGATGAGTTTTGCATGCATTTCAGTGTGCTTTGTGTAATTTGGGGTAAATAAAAGTATATTTACACATTAGAGAATTTTGATTCCAGCATTTGAAGATGGATGGCAAAGAGGACAGCATTCATTTCAACCCTGCCAGCCTTTGTGTCTTTGGCATTCCACTGGTCCCTCTTCTCCTTTACTCTTCCCTGTTCCCCCAGCACACAATTATTTCATTATCACTTGTTTCAGCTCTCTTCAGCTCTCTATCAGTCTCACTTTTTGTGTCCTTTTTCCCTCATTCTTGCTCCTCACCTTCAAATGTTTCATTGAAAGTACTGAGCACGTGTACTTTCCAGGGGACCGGAAAGTAATGTCGTTTCTGCGCATTTCGATATTTGGTTGTCATTTATCAGCTTATTGTGTACTTCAAAATCGTGCCAAAGACATTTTAAGGTTAGAGTGACTTGTTTACTCGTAAATAATTAAATCTTAATTTTTTTTTTTTGCAATTTATAGTGAACTGGCCAGTCAAATACCAGAAGAGGTACATATCCGGCATTGTATGCTTTTTGAGTTTCACAAGGGTAGTAATGCAACAGTTGCTACCAAAAACATTTGGGATGTTTATCAAAGTGCATTAGACGTTCGTAAATGCCAAGGGTGGTTTTCTAAATTCAAATCCGGTAATTTTGATCTTTTTGACTCGTATCAATCAGGAAGACCAACAACTTTAGACAATGACATGTTAAGTGTGGAAGTGGAAGCAAATCCGTGTCAGACAATCGAGGAACTGTCAAACACTCTTAACCAACCTTGGTCGACCATCCAAGAACATTTGCAGCAGATTGGTACAGTAAGCAGAGCAGGTGTTTGGGTCCCGCATAATCTGTCCGAAAAAAACAAAGTTAACCGGTCCCCCACATGCAACTTATTGCTTCAGCGGCACAATACAGAAGCGTTTTTTGATCTCTTGATCACTGGAGATGAAAAATGGGTCCTGTATGATAATCCAAAACGCAAAAGGCAGTGGCTCTCTCCGAATGAATCGCCACGAAGTACAGCTAAGCCAGGTTTACACCCCAAAAAGGCACTTTTGTGTATTTGGTGGAGTATTCGCAGGGTTGTTCATTTTGAAGTGCTGAAACCTGGACAAACTGAATGCAGACCTTTACTGTGAACAATTGGATCCAGTAAATCAATCTTTAATTGAAAAGTGCCCAGAGATTGTCACCAGAAAAGGCGTTATTCTGCAACACGATAATGCAAGACCGCACTGCACAAGACGAACCCTGGAAAAACTTAATGAATTGGGGTGGGATGTATTGCCTCACCCACCATACTCGCCCGATATTGCGCCATCGGATTTCCATTTATTCTGATCGCTACAACATTTTCTAAGTGGCAAAAAATTTGAAAATTTGGATGATGTCCAAAATGCCATCTCCAGATATTTTGCTCAAAAACCAATTGACTTTTATCGATCCAGCATTGAAAATTTGCACACTAGATGGCAAAAGGTTGTTGATAACGAGGGTGATTACATCATTGCTTAAAAATAAAAACGTTAAAAATTTATCTGTTTGAATTAATGTCGTAAAAACACGACATTACTTTCCGGTCCCCCTAATATATCATCTTCTTTAATCCTTTTATAACCCAAACAACCTCATGTTTGTGGAGGTGCATGTAGAGAAGCTTTGGCTCGGAGAAGCTATATGATTTGTGCTAAGGTCACAACCTACACCCCTGACTCCAAGTGCAGTGCTTTCTTATTATGCCCCTGAGGCCTTCATCTCTTCCAAAAATACCCATGATGGTGTTAATGTTTAAAATGTTGTCATTTGCATTATGAGTAATGAAAGTGTGCCCTATTGTTTGTTCAATTTTATAAGAAACATCTTCCTAGAAGGGCTGAGTTATATATCTGAATATAGGATATATGTGTATAATATGTGAATATATTCCACTTTTATATAAACTTTAAATCATATATATACTGAAGTTTTTTATAATTGCAATAGCTTTTGAAGTAGAGTCTTTCTGAAGTATAGCATATCTGGGATCTCTATCATAATTCTCACTAATTTTATGTCTTCTTAATTACTAAAAATCTGGCAGAAGAGAGCTATGACCCTAATGCAGATAATTAAAGAAATTATAGTGATCCAATCTCACTAAAAATAAGGAGGTGTAAACCAAGTGATTTTTCAGAGTTTAACTTATTTCCTGCTATTTGCCTTCTACCTTCTAACTTTCTCTGTCTTTAATACCACTACCAATGAGTAAACATTGGAAAACTAGATTAAACTTAGATCACTCATTTTTCATCACTTGCTGGTAACTCTGGGGAAACTTAGCAGCAAGATTTGGAGGAACTAAGAGATTAAGAAGATTCATTAAAATGAAGTCGATATATTACAGATTTTAATCCATTTCTTTTGAAAGTTAAGTGATGACAGTTAAGAGATGAGACATTTTTACTAAGGATGTACAACCTGTTCCTAAAATATCTGACAGCATTGCATCTGTATGAGCGTCTGTAATGACTAGTGAACTGGAACAGTATACTATCGAAACAAAAGAATCTGTACTTTCTAGAAATAAAAAAAGATCCCTAGTTGAATTGACCTTAAAGTAAAACACAGCAGGTAACCAATGGATGCTGATCCTGTCTCTCTTTGCCTGACATGCCCTAAGGGAGTGGCTAGATCAATAACTTCCGGTTTCAGCCACTTCTGGAGGTGGCTGCAAGCTGTTGAAGTGAGACAGTAACTATGACCTCTCCATGTATGGTGGAAGAATGACTATTTTGAAGGGCAGATGGGCCATTATGATGACTCCCAGGGATGTAGTGATGTACCAGATTCCTTCATTAAGGCATTCAATCTCTAATTTTTCCTTCCCTCTTTTTTATTTGCCATAGAGTGATTCTCATCAGTTCCGTGTCATGGCAGCTGTCCTTCGCCATTGTTTACTAATCGTAGGTCCAACTGAAGACAAAACAGAAGAGCTGCATAGGTAGGTAACCTCTCAGTTCTTATTGTTTCTATGCAGCTGATTTTAATTGTTACAAGCATAAGAAGGTGAAAATATCATAGTAAATCGGGTAACTGGTAGGTTAGAAATCATTACTATGCTCCGATGAGAAATTTTCATTCTGTCCCCTTTGATTTATAAATTGAGCCCCAACAAGAGAAGAGAATTTGACATTTCTTGCATTCGACAAGAAAACCCAGAACAACTATAATATAGCACACAGTTACTGAATAGTGTGTGCGGCATTGTATTAAGTTCTTTATAAAAATTAACTTCTTTTAATCATCACACCAGCCTTATGAGGTAGGTACTACAGTAAAACCTCAATTTAATGGACTAATTCAGGTGAGGGGGTGTCCATTAAAGCTGAAAGTCCATTATATAATAAAGTAGGTTTTCTGAATGCGTATGTTAAAAAATTGACAGATTAGTTAGTTTGCCTCTTTTAACTTACGTAGACATGTTTGTGTAATTAAAATTAAGTATGTACTGAAAGTTTAATTTCACAGAAAAGTTTTCTACATGTATTACTGTAATTTTAAATTTATACTGAGTAGGTCTAGTAAATGCATGCATTCACCAGTCATAGTAAACAAATGCACATGGCTGGGGTGTGGCTTACCGCATGTGGGAACATTGATGGCACTTGTTAAAACTGCTGCAGAGCCCTGGCCGGTTTGGCTGAGCAGTTAGAGTGTTGGCCTGGGGACCACAGAGTCCCGGGTTCGGTTCCCACTAAGGTCATGTGCCTTGGTTGCAGTTTGTCCCCGGCCCCTGTTGGGGTTCTGTGAGTGGTGGCCAGTCGATGTGTCTCTTTCACATCGATGTTTCTCTCTCTCTCTCTCTCCCCACCTCTCTCCCTCCTGCTCTTTCTGAAAATAAATGCAAAGAATGTCCTCAGGTGAGGATAAAAAAAAAAAAAAACTGCTGTAGAAAGTCAGCTACTCCCTTGTGATGTGGTGTGACCATGTGCTAATCATTTGCCGACCATTGTTTATAAGCAGTGACTCTTAGATTTAAATATATAGACTATAGTTGTAGATACTGTAATATTTATGTCGGCAAAATTACCACTGTTTTTTTCTAACATATGGCCTATTTGCTAAAATTAAAATAAAAAAAAAAACAATGACGCCCTGGCTGGTTTGGCTCAGTAGTTAGAGTGTCAGCCTGCAGACCAGAGAGTTGTGGGTTTCATTCCGGGTCAGGGCACATACCTCAGTTTTGGGTTTGATCCCAGCCCCAGTCAGGGTCATGTGAGAGGCAACCAATTGATGTGTCTCTCTCCCATCAGTGTTTCTCTCTCTCTCTCCCTCTCTCCTTCCCAGTCTAAGAAAATCAGTGGGGAAAAAAATCCTCAGGTGAGGATTAACAAAATAAATAAATAAAAATAAAAATAACAGTGAATTAATAACAAAAAACTTGTTAATTTAAGTATAAGCAAATCTTTAATTATAAGAAAATTTTATAAGCATTAAAAAATTAACAGGGTGTTAATTTTTACATATGACATACAGACTGGAAATTTTTTCTGTTAAATCAAAGTCCACAAAATCGAGGGTTTAGCCCTGGCCAGTTTTGCTCAGCAGTTAGAGCCTGGGTCCTTGGACCAAAGAGTCAGGCCAGCGAGTCACGGGTTCAATTTCTGGTCAAGGGCATGTAGCTCAGTTGAGGGTTTGATCCCCAGCCCCAGTCAGGGTCATGCAGGAGGCAGCCAATCCATATGTCTCTCTCACATCCATGTTTCTCTCTCTCTCCCTCTCCCTCCCTTCCTCCCACTCTATCTAAAAAAAATCAATGGAAAAATATCAAAATATCCTTGGGTGAGGATTAAAAAAATTCGAGGGTTAACTGTACTATTTTTTCCTTTCAGTAGATGATGAAATTGAGGCATAGAAAGATCAAGCAATTTCTCCAAGATCATATATAGCCCTAATAAGTGAAAGAGCTCGGATTTGAATCCTACTTTTAATTACTACATTTAAACTAATGTACTCACTAATTTTACTGTAGGAGTATTTACCAAAAAATATATCTTAAGCAATATTAATTATATTTTATAAACTTATAAGAATTAGATCACAGTCTCTAGTATTAATATACAAAAAATAGTTAATATAAAGTTTTATGACTTGACAGAGTATTAATGGACTACTGTTAAAATGTATCATTCTCTAAGAACAAAATAAGTATTAATCTATTTTTCTAGTTCTCTTACTTTCTATTCGAGATCAGATTTGCAATAACAAGACTTCTGACTTTAACATAAAACTGCTCATGGTGCTTTATAAAAAAGAATACAAGTGGCTTTTTAAACAATTCAAATACATTTTTTTTCAATGTTTTTTTTAAAAATTATTTTATTAATTTATTTTTGTTACAGATGTTTCTCCTTTTTCCCCCATTGACACCCTCCTCCTGATCCCCCACTCCCTGCCCTGTCCCCAGCATTGTTGTCTATGTCCACTGGTTACGCATACATGCATATAAGTTCTGTGGTTTATCTCTCCCCCCCCCATGTTTTAATTTTTTCCTTTGTTTCTCTTGCCTTAGGCATTATATCAGTGAAAATTCTGCTGCGTGTGATGTCTGAAATTTTGTTGCCTACATTTTCTTCTAGGATTTTTATGAATTCACGAGTCACATTTAAGTCTTTTATCCATTTTGAGTTTATTCTTGTGTATGGTGTAAGTTGGGGGTCTAGCTTCATTTTTTTTGCATGTAGCTGTCCAGTTTTCCCAGCACCATTTATTAAAGAGGCTGTCTTTACTCCATTGTATGCTCTTGCCACCTTTGTCAAATATTAATTGAGCATAATGTCTTGGGTCAATTTCTGGATTCTCTGTTCTGTTCCATTGATCTACATGCCTGTTCTTGTGCCAGTACCAGGCTGTTTTGATTACAGTGGCTTTGTAGTGTAACCTGATATCCGGTATTGTTCTCCTACTTTGTTCTTCTTTTTCAAGATTGCTGTGGCTATTTGGGGTCTTTTTTGGTTCTATATAAACTTTTGGAGTATTTGTTCTAGTTCCGTGAAATATGTCATTGGTATTTTAATGGGGAGTGCATTGAATCTATAGATTGCTTTGGGTAGTATGGACATTTTAATGTTAAGTCTTCCAATCCATGAACAAGGTGTATGCTTCCACTTTTTTTATATCTTCCTCTATTTCTTTTTTCAATGTCCTGTATTTTTCTGAGAATAGGTCCTTTACTTCTTTGGTTAAGTTTATTCCTAGGTATCTTAGTTTTTTGGGTTTTTTTTGCTGCAATGGTAAATGGGATTGTTTTTTTAGTTTCTCTTTCTGTGAGTTCATTATTGGTGTATAAGAATCCCATCGATTTCTTGATGTTAATTTTGTATCCTGCTACTTTGCCAAATTCGTTTATCAGCTCTAGTAAATTTTTGATGTAGTCTTTAGGTTTTTCTATGTACAATATCAGGTCGTCAGCAAATGATGACAGTTTCACTTCCTCCTTTCCAATTTAGATCCTTTTTATTTTTTCTTCATATCTAATTGCTGTGGCTAAGGCTTCCAGAACTATGTTAAATAAGAGTGGCGAAAGTGGACATCCTTGTCTTGTTCCTATTCTTAAAGGAAATGCTTTTAGTTTTTGCCCCTTGAGTATGATGTTGGCTGTAGGTTTTTCATGTATGGCCTTTATTATGTCGAGATATGATCCCTCTATTCCCAAATTGCTGAGCGTTTTTATCAGAAATGGATGCTAGATTTTGTCGAATGCTTTTTCAGTGTCTATTGATATGATCATATGGTTTTTAACTTTCATTTTGTTTATGTGGTGTATCACATTTATTGATTTGCGAATATTGTACCAGCCTTGTATCCCTGGGATGAATCCCACTTGGTCGTGGTGAATAATTTTTTTAATGTATTGCTGGATCCGATTTGCTAATATTTTGTTCAGGATTTTGGCATCTTCTGTTCATCGGGGATATTGGCCTGTAGTTTTCTTTCTTTGTAGTGCCTTTATCTGGTTTTGGAATGAGAATTATGCTGGCCTCATAAAATGAGTTAGGAAGTCTTCCTTCTTGGATTTTTTGGAATAGTTTGAGGAGAATGGGTGTTACATCTTCTTTGAATGTTTGGTAAAACTCCCCCATGAAGCCGTCCGGGCCCAGGCTTTTGTTTGCTGGGAGATTCTTGATTACATCTTCAATTTCCTTAGTTGTTATTGGTCTGTTCAAGTTTTCTATCTCTTCCCAGTTCAGTTTTGGGAGACTGTGTGTTTCTAGAAATTTGTCCATTTCACTTAGATTGTCCAATTTGTTGGTGTATAATTGTTCATAGTATTTTCTAATGATGCTTTGTATTTCTGTGGTATCAGTTGTTACTTCTCTTTCGTTTCTGATTTTGTTTATTTGGGACCTCCCTTTTTGTTTCTTGGTGAGTCTGGCTAAGGGTCCATCAATCTTGTTTATCTTTTCAAAGAACCAGCTCTTTAATTGGTCTTTTAAGTAGTTTTTTTAGTTTCTATGTCATTTATTTCTGGTCTGACCTTTACTATTTCTTTCCTTCTACTCGCTCTGGGTTTTTCCTTTTGTTTACTTTCTAGTTATTTAAGTTGTAGGGTTAGAAAGTTAATTAGAAATTTTTCTTGTTTCTTGAGGTAAGCCTGTAGTGCTATGAACTTCCCTCTCAGGACTGCTTTCCCTGTGTCACATATATTTTGTGTTGTTTTGTGTTCATTTTCATTGGTTTCCAGGAATTTTTTAATTTCTTCCTTGATCTCCTTGGTAACCCATTCGTTGTTTAATAACATGCTATTTCGCTTCCATGTGTTTGAATGTTTTTGTTGTAATTGATTTCTAGTTTCATGCCATTGTGATTTGAGAAGATGCCTGACATGATTTCAATCTTCTTGAACTTGTAGAGACTTAGTTTGTGTCTTAACATGTGGTCTGTCTTTGAGAATGTCCCATGTGCACTTGAGAACAATGTGAATTCTGCAGTTTTGGGGTATAATTCTCTGTAGATATCTTTTAAATCTATTTGATCTAGTGCATCATTTATAGTCTTTGTTTCCTTTTTAATTTTTGTCTAGAGGATCTATCCACTGGGGTGTTGAAGTCCCCTGCTATGATTGTATTGCTGTTGATTTCTCCTTTGAAGTCCTCCAGAAGTTTTAAATGTATTTTGGTGCTCCTATGTTGGATGCATATATGTTTACCAAGGTTATATCCTCCTGTTGGATAGATCCTTTCAATATTATGTAGTGACCTTCTTTGTCTCTAGTTATGGCCTTCATTTTGAAGTCTATTTTATCGGATGTGAGTATTGCTACCCCAGCTTTTTTTTTTCCTTTCTGTTTGCTTGGAAAATTTTTCCCATCCCTTCACTTTCAACCTATGTGAGTCTTTTGTTGTGAGGTGGGTCTCTTGTAAACAACATGTATATGAGTCATGCTTTCTTACCCATTCAGCTACTCTGTGCTTTTTATCAGAGCATTTAATCCATTTACATTTAAGGTTATTATTATTATTATTATTATTAATTTATTTATTTTTTTATCCTCACCTGAGGACATTTTTGCATTTATCTTCAGTTAGAGCCGGAGGGAGAGAGGGGGAAGAGAGAGAGAGAGAAACATCGATGTGAGAGAGACACATCGAATGGTTGCCACCCACACGACCCCAACCGGGGCCAGGGACAAATTACAACCTAGGTACGTGCCCTTAGCGGGAACTGAACCCGGGACTCTCTGGTCCACAGGCCGACGCTCTAACTGCTGAGCCAAACTGGCCAGGGCTAAGGTCATTATTGATATGTACTTATTTATTGCCATTTTTGTTTATTATGATTATGTTTCTCTTCCTATTTCTTCTGCTTATTACAGCAGTCCTTTTAACATTTCTTGGATTGCTGGTTTGGTGCTAATAAATTCCCTCAGCATTTTTTTGTCTGGGAAACTCTTTATCTCACCTTCTATTTTGAATGATTGTCTTGCTGGATAGAGTGGTCTTGGATTCAGATCCTTGTTTTTCATGACCTTGATTACTTTGTGCCATTCCCTTCTGGCCTGTAGTGTTTCTGTTGAGAAGTCAGCTGATTGCCTTATGGGGGTTCCTTTGTAGGTAACCTGTTGCTTATCTCTTGCTGCCTTTAGGATTCTCTGCTTGTCTTTAATTTTTGGCGTTTTAATTATTATGTGTCTTGATGTGGGCCTCTTTGGGTTGTTCTTACTTGGGGCTCTCTCTGCTTCTTGAACTTGTATGCCTTTTTCCTTCACCAAGTTTTCTGTCACTATATCTTCATATATAGTCTCTAACTCTTGCTCATTTTCTTCTTCTGGCACTCCTCTGATGCAGATATTGTTACATTTCATGTTGTCCCACAGTTCTCTTAGGCTGTCTTCCTGTTTTTTAATTGTCTTCCTTTTTGGTTCTCTGATTGGGTGATTCTTTCTACCCTGTCTTCTAATTCACTGATCTGATCCTCGGCTTCCTCTACTCTGCTGGTTATTCCTTCCAATGTGTTCTTTATTTCTGCTGTGTCATTCTTCATTTCCAATTGGTTGATTTTCAATGTGTCTATATCTTTACTCATGCTGTTGAGCTCTCTACTCATGCTGTTGAGCTTCCTCATAATTATGACTCTGAACTCTACCTTTGATATCTTGCTTAATTCTATGTCATTTATTTCTTCTCCTGGGTTTATTTCTTTGTTTCACCATTTTGGCTGTCTCAGTGAGTTTTGGAGCCTGCCAAATTTTCCCTGTGGGTGTTGGTGTTCCGCTGGTTGTGGCTCCCTCTACTGGATTTGGATGAGTATGAGAGGATCCACATTAAACACCACTGTCAAGTCTTACTTTCCTGGGTAGATTTGCAAGCCAAGGAAAGGTTCAGTTATCCTCTAGCTTTTGCCTGGAGGCTATTAGCCTCAGTTACTTGATGAGCCTAGATTTGTAGCCCTGAGATGAATGAAAAATCCCTCAGGTGTAAGAGGGTTTCCAACAGATGGGGCACTTGCTTGCTATCAGACTCTAGATGTTAATGAGCCTCAATTTGCATTTCTTTGGCCTGGCCTGGTGGTGTTGAATTACTGAGGGGGAGGGGCTGTTGCTTCTCCCTGGGCCTCTGGGAAGGGGCTCTTTGAGTAAGATGGGTACTGTCCTATGAGGGAGTGATTCAGCAGAAAACTCCTGGTGTCCTCCCCTCCAGTTCTCTCCTGAGCCAGGACCCCGGACTCTCTCCACACAGTTCCAGTCCAGTCCGCCCTCCCTCTGCCGGAGCCCAAGGTGAGTGGCTGTAGCTGATTTGGTGCTTTTTAAAACCCCCGCTTTCTCAGCGGGGACCGCTCACAGCTAAAACAGCCCTCAGCTGCTGTCCGTGGGCTCCCAGCCCACCCTCTCACGCCTCCGCAGTTCCTACCAGGCTCGATTTGGTGTCCTCTTTCTGTCCCTGGCTATCTGGTTCTCTCCAGCTGCTTTTCAGTTGGTTTTTCCTGATGATTGTCTTTTTTTGAGGTGTAACTCCAGTTTGGTCCTGGGAGACAGTCTGTGTAGCTTCCATTCACTCCACCACCATTTTTCTGATCCCTGAATATGTTTTTATTCTTTTTTTTTTTTTTTGAGAGAGCAGGGAGAGAGAGAGAAACATCAATGTGAGACATCGATTGGCTGCCTCTTGCACACCCCCTACTAGGGATCGAGCCTGCAACCTGAGCATGTGTCCTGACTGAGAATCAAACTGGGACCTCTCAGTCCATGGGACAATGCTTAAATCACTGAGCCACACCATCTTGGCAAAAATTAGGTTCTTAATAATAGAAATTGTCTTTTGAACATTTATAATATTCTTTTACAAAATATGGCTTAAATAAAACTATAGAAATACAATCAGAATATAAAATGAAACATACTCTTGTTATTTTTCAAGCAAATCCATATTATTTTTGTTATGATTGGCAGTTTATTATTTGATATTGTAATGAGTTTGTTGGTAGGTTATCTTTATGTACTCCATCCCGTGAGTCCTCAAAAGATTGTGTTTTTGTCACAGTTAAAAAGTATAATTTTTTATGCAGATCAAAAGTTCTTTTAATTTTCTTGAGACTGTGACTTTAAAAAATAATCAGATAGCCCTGGCCGGTTTGGCTCAGCAGTTAGAGCATCTGCCAGCAGTCCAGAGAGACCTGGGTTCGGTTCCCGCTAGGGGCATGTACCTCGGTTGCAGTTTGTCCTCGGCCCTGGTTGGTCGTGTGGGAGGCATCCACTCAATGTGTTCCTTTCACGTCGATGTTTCTCTCTCTCTCTCTCTCTTTTCCTCTCTCTCCCTCCCACTCTCTCTGAACAAAAAATGGAAAAATGTCCTCAGGTGAGGATGAAAAAAAAAAAGAAAGAAAAAAATAATAATCAGATACCTGCAATAAATTATATCCTCTAATAAGATGTTATTGAGCATTTTGTCTTACTGTAATTTTTTTCATAATCAAGAGACACTGGAAATCTTGATACTAAAACTTAAAAGAAAATGGGGTTTATAAGCCCAGGAGTAAATTAATTTTTAAAAAAATCAGATAGCATGAGTTAAAAAACATTCATACAAAGATTTGAGAACATTCAATACAAAGTGCATTGAAAGGAATTGTTACACCAGTCACAAAAGCATTGCTAAGGATTTCTCTGAAAAATGAACTTAATGTTTTAACATAGTACCCAGTATCCATCAAATTAGAGAAAAACTGTAGAGGTTTTAAAAATCAGATTTTTAAAAAGTAATCATTTATTTTCCTTTCTGATATTTACTTTAAATGTTATTTTTCTTAAATACATTTAAAAGATATTTTTCTTCAAATTTGCTTTTATCTTAAAACTCACTTTGATAAACTGTCTGTTAGCTACACTGTAAATAAAAATGGCTTTTCCCTAGAGGCACAGACAGGATTTATGAGCGCAGAAATCTGAGAGGCTTTCCTGGAAGATTGAGGTTGTTGCTTTCTTGACAGTTTCTCTGGAAGGGCCCTACATACCCCTTTAATCAGAATTAAAGTGATTAGTATCATTTGAGCAGTAATGAATCTAGGCTAACCGATTTAATACAGAGAAAACTGTATCAGCATCAAAGGGCTATTTTAGGAATCTTATTAGAATTTAATATTTACTAAATTCTTCTCATTTGTAGTGACCCTGAAAACATTTGTGTGTGTGTTTGTGTGTAAGACATAAGTTTAAGGGGAAAAAAGAGACTGTTTCAAAATAATATCTCACTCCATTTTAAAAATTATTTTCTAAGGGTGTTTTAGGATTTTTTTGACACTGATTTAAGGAAAAATTAATGAAATAGGTAAACCTGGACAGTATAGTGTATGATTATGCATTATGATCAAATTCCAAGGGTTACAATAATGATTAAATGAGAAATTAATGAAGCACTCCATCCCTGGCACTGAGTAAGTGCTCAGTAACTGGGGGAGCTACTGCTGCCATCACCACGACACTCCTATTACTATTATTATAATAAGCACATTGGCTTTTAGATCCAATATTTAATTCCAAATCTCCTTTTTATTTATGTATTTATTTATTTTTAAATCCTTACCTGAGAATATATTTTTCCATTTATCTTCAGATAGAGTGGGAAGGAGAGAGGGAGGGAGAGAGAGAGAGAAAGAAACATCAATGTGAGGGAGACACATCAACCAATTTATTGCCTCCTGCACGACCCCAACCAGGGCCAAGGATCAAACCGCAACCAAGGCACATGCCCTTGACTCTTTGGTCCATGGGCTGACGCTCTAACCGCTGAGCCAAACGAGCCAGGGCCCAAATCTCTTTTTAAGAATTGTTTCTTGATTGTGATATTTTATTTTGGAACTTATTTCTGTTTATCCTGGGATTGTGTAGAGAAATGTTTTCTGTTCATCTGAGTTTTTCTCAAGCCATGTGTGTTCTACGATACATGCGTGTCAGCAGCCTATTAAGGTGCTCTAGGAGACTAGTGAGTTAGAAGATGGCTTGGCGGAAGCTTTTTCTGATATGTTGTCTCTAAGACAGTGCTTTTTTTCACCCCAGAGAAATCAAGAGGACGTGAACATAGAGGTAGAATGAGTTAGCTCACAATGACAGCTAACTTGATTTTTATTTCCACCATCAGCATTTAATTTTTTAAATCTATTATATTTCATTTCCTTTTGTCTATACTATGGTAACAAGTAAATTGTTGGTATGATTCACCTTCTTTGCTACGTTAAAGGACAGCCTGATTCTGTTTATCTCTGTTATCTGCCTGAAAGTATTTTTAGCCCTCTTGTCCATAATCAATAAGCTTATGCATTAACACTTAGCCCAAAACGCTTGCATGCGGATGTGGTTGTGGTTTTGTTTTGTTTTGGAGAGAAGAGGTAGGAAGGGATGGCCTATACACTGGAGAGGAGAAAAAAGAAGAGAAAAGGACCAGATCTGATTTCATCTCTTTTAGCCTCTCAATCTGATTTCTTTCACTCAGTACATTGGCATCTACAAAGCTTTTTTTTTTTACCCATATATTGAAGGGGACAATTTAATACTTAATGATACCTCATTACAATGCTAATCATAATGTCTTTTTCCCAGCTTTATTAAGATATAATTGATATGTAACGTATAAGTTTAAGGTATACACCATGTTGATTTGATATCCTTATATACTGCAAAATGATTAGCACTATAGGCTAGCTAAGCATAATAACTTACACATGACAGACTTAAATGTTTGAAAATTGGGTGATTTCATTTTGGCTTATATTTATTAACTGAGCCCTTACTAAGTGATCGGCACTATGTTGAGCTCTAGGGCAGCAAACATGAATATAGTGCAGTCTGTGTTCTCCAGGGCTCCCCAACTAGGGGGTAAAACAGACTCATAAGTAAATAAGTGCATGCCCTGGCTGGTGTGGCTCCGTTGGTTGGAGCGTCGTCCCGTACACCAGAAGGTGCCGGGTTTGATTCCCAGTCAGGACACATGCCCAGGTTTTGGGTTTGATCCCCAGTTGGGGCACATGTGGGAAGCAACCAATCCCATGTTTCTCTCTTTCTCCCCCCACCCCCTCCCTCTCTCTCTGGTGATTCCTTTTTCTCCTATAGCCCCTGAATAGGTTTACTTTCTTCCCTCTCTATAGTAAAACATTGGTTCATTTCATCTTCAAGCACCCAAGCCCAGATCACCTTTTTTCTCCACTTTTAAACTCAGGCTGCTCAGTACTATGGGAAAGTTTTACCTAACCTGTCAGCTTGGTTCATCCTCTTTGCCACACAGAGTCATTTTTCAAAAAGCAAATCTCTGCTTAGAATCCTCTCTGTCTTTACAATTAAGAGCAAATTTCTTTAGTCACTATGCATTTATTAACGATCTGCAGTTTCATCTGGGAAATCTGTTTCCTTGGCTTTTGCACCTACTCCATTGCCAGCACAATTCTGGTGTAAGGTCATCAGTAACCCATATGGCATCACATATATCTCATCGTGGCAGTCCCCTTTAAAATCTCCCCACCCCACTTCACACACACCCTTTTCTGCTCTTATTGCCTCCTAAGGCCCCTCATTTAAGGCCTTGTCCTTTGCCTTAGACACAGGGACCTGTTTTCAGCTCCCCACAGATACCATATTCTCTCATTCTTCCAGATTTTGCTGTCTCTCCTATAGTGCAATATGTCTACAGTTCAAAAGCTCCTTGATAGTTGCCGTTTACTATGTGCCAAGCAGAGTGCTTGACATGCCTTTTTTCATTTAATCCTCACATCAACCTGGTGGGATAAGTTTATTTCCCTTTACTTTAGAGATAAGGACACCAAGGCCTAGAAGAGGTCATGTAATTTGTGCAAGGCACGTTTTTACTAAGAGCCACCTAGAATTCCGCCCATTGCTCTGCACATTATGTTATGCTGCCTTCTCTTAGGAAAAGGAGTGTGTGTGTGTGTGTGTGTGTGCACGCACGCGCGTGTATTTTTTAATCCTCACTCGAGGATATTTTCCACTTATCTTCTGGTAGAGTGGGAGGAAGAGAGAGAGAGAGAAACATCAATGTGAGAGGGACACACCAATTGGTTGCCTCCCGCACAACCCTGACCAGGGCTGGGGACCCAACTGCAACCGAGGTACATGCCCTTGAGTGGAATTGAACCCAAGACTCTTTGGTCCACAGCCGATGCTCTAACCGCTGAGCCAAACCAGCCAGGGCAAGAAAAAATAGTATATTTTATTCATGTTTGTATAATCAGCACCTAGCACAAGGCATAGTTAATATTTGTTGAGAATGAAGTGAGGTTTGAGCTAGTCTTAAAGAATAAGCATGTTCTAGGCAGGAGAAATCATAGACAAATACAGAAATAGAGAACAATGACCAGGTCACTCTGGGTTTAAAAGGTATGCTTTGCTGAGAGCAGCATTCAGGGGTCTTTCTAGCCATAACTTATCCAAGTTTTCTTGACATTTCCCTATCTGCTGCTGCTCCGGTCTTCTCTTGCCCTTTGCACAAAACTCCTCTAGGTGTCGGCTGATTCTAATGTTATCCTCTCTTGAATCCTTTGCTCAGGCTTTAGTCCCACTATTGCACCATAATGGCTATTACTGAGGTCACTGGTGACTTCTGTGTTGCTAAATCCAGTGGACATTTCTCAGTTGTCATCTTAATCTGTCCACATCACTTGTCACAGGTGACTCCAGTTTTACTTATATACTTTTTCCAGGATACCATACTATCTTGGTTTTCCTCCTAACTCATAATTTCTTCCTGTACTCCTCAGCCTCTGGATGATAGAGTGTCCCAGGCACAGCCCTCATAGTTTTTCAATCCACACTCACTCCCTCACTGATCCAATCTAATAGTCTATCTTTAAATACTATCTACATACTAATGACTCCTCAGTTTATATCTCTAATCCAGATCTCTCTCTCCCTGAACTCCAGACTCTTAAAACTAACTTCCTACCAACACCTCCACTAAGAAGTCTAGTAGACATCACAAATTTAATATATTCAAAATTAAACTCTTAACATTCCCCTAAAAAATGGTGTTTCCCATTTCAGTTCATGGTAACTCCAGTTTTCCAGTTTTCCACTTGCTAAAGCTAGAACCTTGGATTCCCACACTCTGCATTAGCCTGTCAGTAAATCCTTAAAAATGGATCCAAATCTGACACATCACTGTTATCCCCCTGTTCACTCACCTGAATTACTCTAGTAACACCCTAACTGGTCCTCCTCAGCTTTAATGTCCTAACACCTGTTCTCAAAGCAGGAACCAGAGTGACCCTTTTAACATAAATTAGAGTATATCACTATGCAAACCCCTGCAGTGGCTTCCCATTTCACTAAGAATAAAAACTAAGGTTATAAAAGCCTGCAAGACGAATCTGACCTCTATTATCGATATGGTTTTCTGTCCTATTCCTCTTCCTGTGCATGATGGTTCAACCACACTAACTTCTTTGCAATTCAGACCTGCCACTGCTCCTGCCCTGGGGCCTTTGCTCTTGTTCATCTTCCTGGAAAGCTGTTTCCCCAGAGAGCACATGGCTGACTCCCTATCTTCCTTTAAATCCTTGTTTAAATGACACCATCTCAATGAAGTCTGCCCTAAACACCCTGTTCAAAATTATAACCCATATGTCCTGGCTATCTTACCTAGTCCTGGGTTTTCCTCTCAGACCACTTAATCACTTTTATTCAATTTACTTACTTGTTTTGTTTACTTTTCATTGACTGTTCTCTCCATGCTGGAAAATAAGCTCCATAAGGGCAGGGATTTATCTCTGTTTTCTTCATAATACTTGCCTGAAGCAATGCCTAGCACAAGTTATTAATAAATAATTCCCAAATTGAATTAAAGTAAACTGAGGTATTTACACCTGAAAATCTTTGGGAGATCTTAAGGTTCATTTAAGTAGATTTTCCAGCCATGAAAAAAAGATCTGTGAGCCCCAAACATAAAGAAGATACAACTGCCCAGGAAGATTTAACAGCTGTAGGTCTACATGTACTGTTATCATGCTCCTTAATGTCATTTGGTATTAAATTATGTCTAGTCCAGTGATTGATACAGGACTGGATTTTAGATTGCCTTCCCACTCACACAACTAATAAGGCTTTAATCAGGGCATTAAGGAGCTCTAAATAGTCCTTGCTTTTAAATCTGCATATCAGGAGGGGGCTGGGAGTATGAGTGGGAGGATGTCATGTCCCAGTGATTAATGATCTCTAGGAAGCTGAAAAGGGGAGAGTAATATACACAGTATTTCTACCCCCTGGAGTAGGAATGCAAACACCATTGTGTGGATCTGTGCATAGTCACTGACTTCCTGGTAGCTGGAGAATTTCATACACTCTTCTACCACAAATAAAACTGTCAGAGAAGTGACAGAGCTAAAAAAGCTGGCCTTCCTTACTTAAAAAGAATAGCTCAAACACAGTGAGCCAGAAAATTAATTTTGTAGTTGTTTGGGAACCCGGTTTGTTTAATAAGAAATGAGAAAATGGGAACTTTTCTTGAAAAGCCTAAAACCTCCAAATATTTGTTTAATCAAACTCTACATTTGGTTTTTTAAATTTACCAAGTTCCTAGAACCCGCTTATTTTAAATGAATTTAAAGTGAAACATTCCTTTTTAATGAAATGCACTGTCCTAAACTTTTCAGTGTGGTCTCTATGGTAGATTCCGTAAATTATACTATCTGTGGACTCCGGAGCCTATTGCCCTGTGTGTCCAAAAAAAAAAAAAAAAAAAAAATCCTAACATTTCAGAATGGCTTGTAGAGTTTTAGAAAGTAATTCTAATGTAGAGTCCTTTTGTTTGTTTTAATCCTAGTGAATGTATGATATTTAATAACAGTTTCTAAATGTTTAAGTCAGAAGCAAAACATTTTTAACTATAGATAAAGAACTACAGATGTTTGCAAAATTTTTTTAAAGAAAGTTTGTGGGAAAAGCATTTTATTTCAACCACTTCTAATTATTTACAACTAACCAAAATTGGGGACTTTATTTAACAGTAGCAGTAATAGCAGCAGCAGCAACAGCTCTAGTGGATTTTTAGTGGGGACAACCAAACAACTTGTATTTTGCCAGGAACCGTTCATTCGTAGGACTTGTTAAGTTATTTTTGTTCTTGGTTCAGATTTATTTGATATCTATTACCACTCATTGCTCTGCATTGTCTAATCTTTAAATTTTGATTTCTTATGAAATTTTTCTGTAATATAAAAAGAAAGACAAGAAATCCTCATTTTGGGGGGAAATGGAGCCATACTTCAGGGAAAAGGAAAGGGGAAAAAACTTGTATTTTATTTCTGTTTCGTTGTTTATTTTTTTTTCATTCTTGAGAGTGTCACTATAGTCTAAATTAAAAGGAACTACTGTGGTCTAAATTAAGACAGCATCAGATAGATTAAACTCTGAATTTGGTTTCCAAGTGGTTAGACTTTTAAATTGCATTTGCAAGAGTTTATTTTTAGTCAGGATGTGGTTATTTTTAGATCTGCTTCTCTGTCACTAGGAAATGTAATGCCTGTCTTTCCATTGTTGTTTATCAGGAAGTTCTGAGGCACAGGCTTGTAAGATCCAGTTAGCACAGAACACCGCCTCTCCTTTTAGGAAAGAATATGAAATAGTGCATGAAGGGAAATATGTAAATTGAGAACATGCCTAATTTTTAAATTGTTAGTGTCATTTTAATCTCTTATACACTGAGCAACATGCAAGGTGTTTTAGGGAATACCAAAAATATAAGGTTTGGGTTCCCCCTACTGGTGTGCATTCCAGGCTTGTGTATTCATTAACATATAGCAGAAGGGCCTAGAGAATAGATAGAAAATTGCTGTGTTAGCCTCTTTTAGAGAGACCTGGTGATGAGAGAGCAAGAAAAAGCACCATAACCCATTTTCTGCAAATGTCTTACAAAAAAATGGGATGATCTAAAAATTGTATTTTCTACTACATCTAAAAAGAACAAAACTTAATCCCACAGTATTTGGTTTTTAATGTTTTTGCCTCTGTGATAAGCTGCTTATATACAGAGCTTCTCAAATGCTTTATGTTGTAATCTAAGGAATAATAAAACACCAGTGGATCCACATAGGATTTAAAACCCCGAGGAAAAAATGCAAAACTAGCATTGTGTTGTAATAAAATTAAAGAGCTGGCGTTCAAGCTCACTAATTCCTGTTTTAGCATTTCAGACAGTGACATGACAACATGTGATTGTGTTTGTCCATTTAACATCTGTTCTTTCTAATTTGTCTTATGTGTATTTAAAATAGTTCTCATTATTTTCTATCTCTTAGTCAGTAAATGCCAAGTAATATTAAAGGCTCATTTTGAAAAAGAAAAATTTTAATTGACTCCTAAAAGTCACTTCTGAACTTCTTATTATGTTTGCTTTTTAAAGGACTATTCAATCAAATTAAAATATTGTATTTTTAAATTGCTTTTCAGCAATGCAGTCAACCTTTTAAGCAATGTTCCGGTCTCTTGTTTGGATGTTCTCATTTGTCCATTAACCCACGAAGAAACAGCCCAAGAGGCAACGACTCTAGATGAACTGCCCAGTGATAAAACAACTGAGAAAGACACAGTTTTGAAAAACAATACCATGGTATACAATGGTATGAATATGGAGGCCATTCATGTTTTACTCAATTTTATGGAGAAGAGAATAGACAAGGTAAGGCTGATAAAATAGAAGCCTTGGGAAAATGCTTAAGAAGAATGTAAATGTGTCATACATATAAATATCACAGGACATTATTTTTAAATCTAATCTTTTTTAAAATAGCTGACTTCTTGCATAGTTATTTGTACTCTGGACAGCAGTTTAATATAATATATGATACATTGCTGAAACCGAATTTATTTGTTTAAAGCTGAAAATTGTGTTGCTACAACACCAAAATTGTGACTAGTGCCTGAAAACAAAGGAAAAATTACTTTTCCATGTAGGTATTTTGTAAATCCTAGAAGTAAAAATTATCCCCCCAAAAAACAATGATAAATGCTTCCCGTAATATCTAAAAGTCATCTTTGAAAGAAAAATCACCAACTTTCCATTTGTTGTCAATTACTTATTTTCTCTCATCTGTCACTTGCTTTGTCAGGTAACTATATTGAAAGGCAGCAAGGTATTCTGGGTGGGTCATCAAAACCTTTACCTCATTTAAGCCCATTGGTTAAGCCAGTGAGGACCCTACAAAAAGTAGCAAAATTCAGGAATGATAAAAGTAAGCCTTAGTAAACATGAAAATAACAGATGAAATGGAAATACTGTTAGGAAAATAATTTTTAAAAATTGTTTTTAAAGCTTGGATAACATGAAATGTCTCCCTTTCAAAAAGGGGTATTAATATGCTCAGTTATATGGAAGAAAGTCATACTGTTAGAAACTAAACTAATGTAGCATGTATGGTTTTCTTTGTAGGGAAGCAGCTATAGAGAGGGCCTAACTCCAGTTCTCAGCTTATTAACAGAATGTTCCCGAGCCCATCGAAACATCAGAAAATATCTCAAAGATCAGGTAACTGCTTAATGCATATTATATCGTAAAGTTAATCTTCCATGTTTTTTTTTTAAAGCACAGAATGAGTTGAATTCTTTCATAATTTTTTTTCAGAAACTCAGAAAAGTTTGTTTTAATCTTTGAAATCTTCCTAATCTAGAAATAAGTGATCCTGTGTATTTTTGTCATTTATTCAACAAATATTTATTGAAATCTATATGCTGTGCTCTAAGCATTGAAATACAGATGAAGTCTTTGCCTTGTTGAGTTTACCTTATAGTGGGGGACAAAAAGTAAACAAATAAATATATGATATAATGGCAAGTAGTGACAAGTGCTCTGAGGATAGATGCAGCTGGGGAAGGGGAGACTTAGGGGAATAAGGGAGGGCCTTCCTGAGGAAAGGACATTTGAGCAGAAACTTGAATAGGTAGGAAAAGGATCTCTGAGAATATTCTGGAAGAGGAATGTACCAGAGAGAACAAGTTCAAAGTTTCTGAGAGGAGAGGATGCTTTGGAATGCTTAAGGAAAAGCAAGAAGGCTAGTAACAGTGTGCACAAGGGGGAGAGTGGTGGACGAAGTAGAAGTAAACAAGAACTAACATAAGATTATATAGGACTTTTAATTCTCTTTAAGTGAGATGGGAAAGCATTGGACCATTTGGAGTAAGGGAATGATGTGACCTCATTTATATTTAAAGATAACTCTGGCTACTGTAAGTAGGATAGACTAGAGGAGTGTGAGTAGATATGAGGAGACCAGCCCAAAGAGAACCGATGATGAAGGTTTGAAGTAGGATGGTGGGAGTTAGAGGTCATGGTAAGAAATCATCTTCCCATCACTGCATCTGTACCACCATATCTTTCATTTCCCCCTCTATCACAGTAGTTGAATTGTCCTGCTTCCTTCTGTGGCTAGCCTTTGCACTTTTATCCTGGATCCCTTTCCCTCTCAAAAACTTTCTCAGGAACTTTCCTCCTGCATTTAGTCCCCCTTTTTCTTCTTACATTAATATTTTTTAATGTATTTGATCATTTCGGTCTGCACCCAAACACATCTTCCATTATAAAAGCAATTAAAACCGTCCCTTAACTCCACTTCTCAAACTACCTCCCCATTTCTCTGCTCTTCTTTATGCAGTGTTTCTCAGAAGAGTTTGCTGTACTTACCCTGTCTTTTCTTTTTACTCATCTTTGATCTCATTCAGCAGTCATGGTTTTGAAAATCATCTAAATACTGATGACACCCAAATTTCTGTCTCCAGCCCTGAGCTATCCCCTAAGCTCCAGACTTAAGTAACAAACTGCCTACTCATCTCCTCCTATTGGATGTATAGTAAGTATCTTGTTTAACATATCCCAAACTGATCTCTTGATTTCCTATCCCCTCCACCCTGTTTCTTCTCTTTCTTTACACATTCCAGTACATGGTACCACCATTACACTTCACTGTTCATTTATTGCCAGATAGAATTTCTCCTAATAAATGAACCAGGTTCATTTCCCCCTCTGTGTTTATGGTCAAGATCTAGTAAGCACTTTACTATGTGTAGAGCCAATTAATAGATATTGCTGATGATTAGAGATTAGAAAGTAGAGAGTCTGTCTTTGAGGAATTTACAGTCTGTTGGAGAAAGAGATATTATGAAAGCGTGACTAATCATTTAAGCAAAATAAACTAGTTAATTAATGAATTAAGGTCATTTCCAAGTTTGACTGTGTTAAGACATTCTACTGTGACTAGGAGGACTTGATGAAGAAGAATAAATGAAAATGCTTTACGTTTTGTACATTCTATATTTTTCACATAGGACATCCAGGTACAACTAAACTGTTTAGATTTTGCTATCTCTAACCAAGACGCCAAAACAATCTATTTGTTAAGTAGCTTCTTTATATGAAGGCCTTGGGTCACACATGTAAATACAAAAGATTATGAGACCCACTCCCTGTTCTCAAAGAAACACTACAGTATAGATAAAGAGATGAGACATGACAAGTAAAAGATAACTAAAGATACAAAACGTAATATAAAAATCTACTTTCCTTCTGAGGAGGATGAACTCTAGCCTGTGATAATCAAGAAAAGCAGAGCTTAAAGTAACAGATGATTAGCTTGGGTAATAGTGTAAATGGAATCATGCCTAATAAATTATTATGCCCTATAGTTAATACCTGATTACATCCTACTCATGCATATCCAAAGGGAATTGGTTTTGAGTATTCTGTATTTGGGCAGGTAGAAAGAGAACAACAGGTGGTAGAAGTTGGGTTAGTCTGGAGAAGCTTATAGAAGAGATAAGAATGCTGTGGGTTTGAAAGAGAAGCTGGACAAGATTTGTCAAAGAAAAGAAAAATTGTTGGAGGGTAGTGTTTGGTAGATAATAGAAAGTTTCCGTACCTATTCAGTTCGGGAGTGATATATAGCAATATAAACAACAAAATTTCATTTTAAAAATTTGTTTTAAGGAGCTCAAAATATAGCTAACAAAATTTTTGCGTGATAACTTTTGTTAATAGAGTCTGTATTCTGGAACTATAGGCACACGCTACGTGAAATCACTTGTTACGTGTCTCATTCTTCTAGAAATAGGAGGTAAACTCAGTGTGGTTGGCTGAATCAAATATTAAGAATTTACTATGTAATTACTTTGTGCTAAGGAGCATTGTGCTCTACCCTTTCAGAGATGTTAAAATATGTGTTCTGTAAATCCTTTGGGTAGATTACTCAATTTTCTGAGACTTAGTTTCCATTTTTATTCATAGTTATATTTCCATTGCCTCTAGTACCTCCTGATACATGGTAGGCACTTTAAATATAGAGAGTGAGGGAAGGAAGAAAATAAATTGAATGGATTAAATAAAATAATATACACATAAAGGGTCTGGCACAGTAAATTATTATTTGACTTTGTGTCTATCCTCATTTGTTAGCGTAGTGCCTGACTTAGAGAAGGCACTTTATAAAAGTTATTTTAATTAATTTATTCTTCCTTCAATCAGGAAATATTGACTATAATATGCCAGGCTCTGAGAACAGTAAACAAAACAGAAAGAAATGTCTGCTCCCATGCCCCACTGACTCTTGTGGAAGAAGGCAGGCAGTAAAGAAATAAATATATATGGTGTCAGGTGGTGATAGGTGCTATGAGGAAAATTAAAGGGGGGGTGTAAAAAAAGAGAATGCCAAAGGTTAGTTATGTAGGTGCTCAAGAAATGTCTTCCTATAAGTGACATTTGAACAGAGACCTAAGGAAGTAAGGGAATAAGCCATGCAGGTTTCTAGAAAAATAGTTTCTGGGCAGAGGGAACAGCAAATGCAAAGACCACAAAGCAGTAAAGTGCTTGGTGTATTTAAGAAGTTCCATGGAAGTTTGTGTGTCTGTAGCAGTGTAAGCAACTCTAGTAGAAGAGAAGTCAGAAGAGTAACAGGAAACTGGATTATGTGAAACCTAAGGGTATTGTAAGGACCTCGTCTTTTATTAGGAGTAAGATGAGAAGCCATGGGAACTTTGAGAAGAGAAATGACATGATCTGACTTTCAGAGAATCATCCTGGCTGCTATATAGAGAATAAATCATAGAAGGACCAGGATAGAAGCAGGGACCACTTAGAAGGCTGTGGCAATAGTCCATGCTAGAAGTATTGATAGCTTGGATTTGGTAATACTAGAGGAGGTAGAGAGAAATGGTTGGATTGTGGGTATATTTGAAGGTAGAGCCAAAATAATTTGCTGATGGATTTGATGTAAGTGTGAAAGAGAGGAGTCAAGGATATTTCCAAGGTTGGAAGAATGGACTTGCCATTCAATGAGATAGAAAACTATAGAAGGAATAGCTTTGCTGGGAGCATCAAGAGTTCTATTTAGGGCCCTGGCCAGTTAGAGTGTCGGCCTGCAGACTGAAGGGTTGCAGATTCCCGGTCAAGGGGCACGTACTTGGGTTGTAGGTTCAATCCCCGGCCCTGGTCAGAGTCGTGCAGGAGGCAACCAATCAATGTGTCTCTCTCACATCGATGTCTCTCTCTCTCTCCCTCCACTCTATCTGAAAATCAATGAAAAAATATCCTTGGATGAGGATTAACCTCCTCCCCAAAAAAATGAATGAAAGGAGGAAAATAAATAATTTTCTAAAATAAGAGTTCTGTTTAGGACATGCTAAATTTGAGAGGCCTATAAAAGTCTGGAAGTCAGGAAAGAAATCAAGATAGAGATGTAATTTAGGGAGCTATCAGTATATAGAGATAATATAGTGCCATAAAACTGGATGAGATCACCAATAGAGTGAGTGAAAATAGTGAAGAAATGTTGCCCAAGAACTCAACATTTGAATATTGTAACACTCAGAAAACAAGAGAGAAGAGAATCAGTAGGAGACTGAGCTAAAGCAACCAGGGAGATAAGAGGAGAACCAGAAGAGGAGGGGTCTGGGTAGGTGGATGGGTGACAGAGTGAGCAAATGAACAAACAAACCAAGCAAGTTATGTAGCCCTTCTGAGGCTCAGTCTATAAAATAGAGATGATGGTGAGGATTGATTATAGAGAATATATGTATATCATCTGCTACAGCAACTAGCACATGGGAAGTAATGATTAGTATACATTTTTAATAGAAAACATAAGTACACTTTTTTTTTTTTTTTAGTAAATAGAAAATGTGGCAGGAATTAAAAAAAGGGAAAAGTCATTATGTGTCAGGGTATTAAGGAAGCCTCCATGGAAGAAAGAAAAACTTGACCCAGACTTTAAATGGAGTTAGATAGAGGCAAGCAGAGACATTCCTGGTGCTGTGATGAGTAGAGGCTCAGAAATGGGTATGAGTAGATCATGCTGGTACAGTGAAGAGATGTTTCTCTTCAAACGAAATTTCATTACAGGCATGAACTTATTTGAGATTTGTTTTTGTTGTTGTCATTGTTTAGTTTTATTTTATTTGGAAACAAACCTATTTATTTTTTAAATATTTCTTCTACTCTTATAAAACTGAGCTCAGTAGACATTACAAGACTGACCAATTTCATGGTGTCATCCTTGCTTGCTCCAGTACCCATGACTGATGATGGTTTTTGCATTTGTACCATTAGGTTTTACCACCACTGAGGGATGTGACAAATCGACCTGAAGTTGGCTCAACTGTGAGAAATAAACTCGTGCGTCTCATGACACATGTTGACCTTGGAGTCAAACAAATTGCTGCTGAATTCCTTTTTGTCCTTTGCAAGGAGAGAGGTAGGTCAACTCTCCTTGCCCTCTACTTTTTTATTTTTTCTGAGGAAGTTTGAGAAATCTTTCTCATAGTAGTAGCCATATCGTCCCATTCTTTTCAGAGGCTACTCTCCATCTATTCTATTAGAGACCTAAGGGATAGTAAAAGTAATACTTTAAAAACATTTCCTATATGCTACTGAATTCATTGAGACATGGAGATACACTACCAAACACACTCACATTTACATTCTGCCTTCTGTATCCTTAACCCAGACTTCTTAATCTTGATGAGTCAGGACCTGGATCCATTATAAAAAATCTGCTTTTAACTAATTCAGATGCTGCAATTTGGATAACCAGACAGAGGCTTGAGTTAGTTCCCCTTTTTAATTCCTTTTGGAATTAAAGCTCTAGGAGTTTTTCTTTTTCGCTAAGTTCTTTAGTCAATAAATTGCTATAGAATGTAAGCTATCTAATATACTAGATCAGCGATTTTCAACCGGTGTGCCACGGCACACACAGAGTTTTTAAAACATGTAATACCTAACTATTTAGTCAAGGGCACTGACCTCTTTTCCCTTAGATTGTCAAATTTAAAAATGATAACAGCCAACAATAGCCTTCTGGTGAGAATGAATCAAAATTATGCTTATTTTGTTGTCAGATTGGCAAAAAATATGTTTTTTGGTGTGCTATAGAATTTTAGTAATTAACGTGTGCCATGAAATGAAAAAGGTTGAGGATCACTGTACTAGATAGAAGTACAAAAATGCATAAGATGCAACCTTTACCCTTGAGGTAAGGTATGATAGAAGTGGAGAGAAATTTTTAAATAAATACATAACTATACTACAATGTAATAAATACTGTTTTCTAAGTATATATAAAGTGATTGTCTTCTGAAATACATGTAACAATTTACTGTGTTTCCTAAAACTGCATGGATTATTTGCTCTGCAAAAGGCAAGTTCTCCAAACAAGACACTTTGACTGTTATTCTGATATTCTTACCTATTTCTTCATCTCCTAGATTATAAATGTACTAGAATAAAAGTCCCATCTAAGCAGATTTTATATTCCACTCTTTTATAGTACTCCAGTTTTGTGAGATAGATAGTCACCGTGCTGTACATTAGATCCCCAGAACTTAATCATGTTATAACTGAAGGCTTGTACTCTTTGACCAGCATCTCCCCATTTCCCATACCCCTACCAGACTCCCTGGTAACAACCACTGTACTCTGATTATGTGAATGTTTTGTTTGTTTGGCTGTTTGTTTTTTAAGATTCCACATATATCCAACTGCATGCGAGAACAACCTGGAGAGACTTTGACAGCTCGGGTCAGCCTAATACCTGCAGCTGCCACTCGCCTTTCCTATAATATATATAAAAAATAAAAAAAAAGATTCCACATATAAATGAGATCATACAGTATCTGGCTTGTTCACTCCACATAATGTTCTCTACGTTTATCCATGTTGTCGCAAATACCAGGATTTCCTTCTTTGTCAAGGCTGAATAATATTACATTATTACCACATCTCCTTTATCCATGCATTTATCGCTGGACACTTAGCTCATTTTCATATCTTGGTTATTGTATATAATGCTGCAATGAATATGAGAATGCAGATATCTCTTGGGGATGCTGATTTCATTTCCTTTGGAAATATACCCAGTAGTTGGATTGCTAGCTAGATCATATGGTAGTTCTATTTCTAATTTTTTGAAGAACCTCCATACTGTCTTCCATACTGTCTTCCATAGTGGCTGCACCCATTTACATTCCTACCGACAGTGTACAAGGAATCCCTTTTTGCCACATCCTTGCCAAAACTTATCATCTCTTGTCTTTTTGATAAAAGCCATCCTAACAGGTGTGAGGTGATCTCTCATTGTGGTTTTGATATGCATTTCCCTAATAATTAGGGATGTTGAGCGCCTGTTGGCCATTTCTAATTCTTCCTTGCAAAAATGCCTGTTCAGGTCCTTTGCCCACTTACAATTGAATTACAGTTAACCCTCGAACAACATGGGGGTTTAGGGGTGTCAACCCCCTGCACAGTTGAAAACCCACATATAACTAACTGACCCCCTAAAAACTTAACTACTAATAGCTTACTGTTGATAGGAACATAAACAGTTAGCACATATTTTGTATATGTATTATATACTATATCTTACAGTAAAGTAAGCTAAGGAAAAGAAAATGTTAAGAAAATCATAAGAGCCCTGGCTGGTTTGGCTCAACGGTTAGAGCATCAGCCTGCAGACCAGAGAGTCCTGGGTTCGGTTCCCGCTAAGGGCATGTACCTCGGTTGCAGTTTGTCCCCAGCCCCGGTTGGGGTCATGTGGGTGGCAACCAGTTGATGTGTCTCTCTCACATCAATGTTTCTCTCTCTCTCTCTTCCCCTCTCTCTCCCTCCGCTCTGTCTGAAGATAAATGCAAAAAATATCCTCGGGTGAAGATTAAAAAAAGAAAGAAAGAAAATCATAAGAGAAAATATATAACACTATATGTATTTATTGACAAAAATCTGCATATAAATGAACCCACAATCGCAGTTCAGACCTATGTTGTTCAAGGGTCAGCTGTATTCAGTTTTCTGCTATTGTGTTGTATCCACTGAATTCTTAAACTTCATATCCGACTGATTGATCCAACCAATTCAGTTCCTATTAAGATGGTATATTAGCAACATGATTTGATCAATATTAAACGATGATAATAGCAGCTGTGTTGAGGTATCACGTGCCAAACGTCTTATGCCATAATCCCATTTAACTCTCATAAGGACCTGCTAACATAAATATTATTATTTATGTTACTTCCACATCTCTGGGACTACCCTGTTCCTCAGACTGTTATGTTTATTATATTCCAGAAATAAGTGAGATCATATGATATTTGTCTTTCTCTGCTTATAAAGGAGGCAACCTGGCATTTGAGAGCCTTTCAGTAACTTATCCAAGGTTACATAGTTGCTTAGGGCTGAAGCCCAAATTTGGGTCTTATCATTCAGTTCTGCCATATTTCCTCTCATAATAATCATCTACAACTATTATCATAGACTAGTTTTTTAACATCTGCTCTTTTAAACAATTCAGTTCTTTCAAGACTTTGAAAAAAAATTGATATAGCATCTTGAAATTAAGTGACAGATACAGTGCCTTGCATATAATCTGCAAATACTGGCTGAACTGAATCAATTTTTCTGAGATCAGAAGTTAGCTGTTTTTTAAAGTATAATTATATACACACACACACACATAAATCTAAATGACACACATAGGTATCTATTCATTAAAAAAGGTTTATCAAAAATACACCAAAATATTATCTATAGTTACCTCTGAGCGGTAAGATAACTGTTAATTTTTTTGTTGTTGTTCTTTGTTTTGTAATGTTTTTTCTACAATGAGTATGCATTTCTTGTATTACTTCTATAAAATGTTATTAAATGAGGGAAAATAAAGTTTATTTCTACTATAATTACATATCTGAATACATAAATTACATATCTAAATGTGATCACCTTAGTGAATGTCATTAACAAATATAGTATATGCATTTATAAAGGCATTTGTTAATTGTTTTTCACTTGAAATGGTTAGCTTTGTTCCCCTTTGGACCCAGTATTTGTTTTTCATAGTCCTAACTTTGAGCCCAAAGCCAACCTATATTAGCAAAATTGTATCTTTTTCATTTGACCTTTAACAATTAATATATACTTACAGCTTTTCCTTCCAATTTGATTTTAAGTTTAGTAGATTTATTGATCTGTAATAAAAATTTATTAACTTAACAAATATTTTTGAGCTAGACCTTGGGAATACAGAGGTGTGTATACAAGATAAATAATGTCTCTGCCCTCATATTTACTTTCTTTTTTTTTTTTATTGATTTATTTTTGTTACAGATGTTTCTCCTTTTCCCCCCCATTGTCACCCTCCCCCCCTCCCTCCCTGCCCCGTCCCCAGTTTTGTTGTCCATGTCCATTGGTTATGAGTACATGCGTACAAGTTCTGTGGTTCATCGCTCCCCTCCCCCACCCCCTCTTCTGGCAATTGTCAGTCTGTACCCTACTTCCACATCTCTGGGACTACCCTGTTCCTCAGACTGTTATGTTTATTATATTCCAGAAATAAGTGAGATCATATGATATTTGTCTTTCTCTGCTTGGCTGGTTTCACTTAGGATAATAGTTTCCAGGTCCTCCCATGTCATTGACCCAAAACATTATGCTCAATTAATATTCGACAAAGGTGACAAGAGCATACACTGGAGTAAAGACAGCCTCTTTAATAAATGGTGTTGGGAAAATTGGACAGCTGCATGCAAAAAAATGAAACTAGACCATCATCTTACACCATACACAAGAATAAACTCAAAATGGATAAAAGACTTAAATGTGACTCATGAATCCATAAAAATCCTAGAAGAAAATGTAGGCAACAAAATTTCGGACATCATACGCAGCAGAATCTTCACTGATATATCACCTAAGGCAACAGAAACAAAGGAAAAAATGAACACATGGGACTACATCAAACTCAAAAGCTTCTGCACAGCAAAAGAAACAACCATCAAAGTGGAAAGGCAACCCACTGTATGGGAGAGCATAATTGCCAATGATATATCAGATAAGGGATTAATTTCCAAAATATATAGAGTGCTCATACATCTCAACAAAAGGAAGACAAAATACCCAATTAACAAATGGGCTGAGGAACTAAATAGACACCTCTCCAAACAGGACATACATATTTACTTTCTTATCAAGGGTTATAACACAAATGCCTACAAGTGCCAGGCTGGTAATAAAAGTTAAGTCAAATGGACTGGACATAAGATGATAAATGAAAACTGACACTTAGCTCATTGTTGGGGACATAGTGAGTTGGGACTGGGGAGCAAGGGGACTGGGGCTGGGGGACTGGAAAAAGGACACTGCTGCTGTTTGGCTCCCAACTGATTATTACCTTGAGGGAACATATAGCCAGTGTTACCAGATCTTACAGAGTTTACAAGAGAAGCCAGGACTCTGGAGTTCTACATAAAATCTCCCATTTTTTAAATGCTGTCAGCTAATTCTGATTTTTAAATTTTCTGGGGGAAAAAAGTTTGTAGTCCACATTCAACTTATAAAAGTCATCAGATTTTGGAATTTGGGTTGGGTTTGGAGGCAGACTGTATCAAAATGAAATAAATTTCAAATAATTTATCAGAGTGGCTAAACTTCCCTCTTAAGAACATTCAAAGCTCTTTGAAAGTGAAGGTACCATGATCAAGGCCCAAAAGTCAGATCACTAAGTATAGACAACAAGCAGCTGTCAAATTGGATTAGGAACACAGAGACTAGATTAAGTAGGAAAATTGAAATGGGGTAAGATACAAAAGGCACAATTTTATGGATGACTCGGTACAGAAAGAATTATTCAAGTGTCTTCAGTACCCATCTGTGCCAGGCTAAACTGTATCTCCAACTGATAGTGGCCCACAAGTTAGCTTGGGCTCATGCTACTAACTTGTTTTGTGGATCCTTGACAAAGCTAAACTTTTAATACCTGCTCTGAAAATTACCTACTTTCTAAAGGGGGTCTAAATTTAGGCCTTACACGGTTTAATAAAAGAAAATAATTTGTAAAACTCCCTGCCTTTGTAGGGTTTCCCCCCTTTTAACACATTCATTACTTCCCAGTATGTGCTAGGCATTGTGGTAGGGACTGAATTGCAAAGATAAATAAGGCTTGAAATCCCTCCACACCTTTATAAACTTACTTTTGTTTCCTTTCTCTCTCAGAGGAAAAGTGTCTCTTTATCTCAGAGCTAAACAGTCCTCCTTTCCTATTGATCTTTTCTCCTGTCATCTCAGAAGGCTTGCTCCATCGGTTGTTACCTTCTATTTTTTAACTCTCCCTATAGTTTCCTCAACCTATATGCATCTTCATGTCACTGTCCTTCACATCTCAGCATCTTGAAAAATTAACCTGCTTTTCAGTAACTTACTACCCACTCAGGCTTCGACTCGCTGCCAGTCAGACTTTCCACTACCATTCCCTATCCCCAGAATCCATTGAAAATGTTCTCAGTCAGTTCACAAGTTAGCTAACAAATGATGCTGTAGATATTTTTTAGTCTTTATCTTACCACATCTCTCATAACAGTTGACACTATTGACCACTCTGTTTATGTGCTACACACACTCCCGGATTTCCTTTGACCTGCCTCTCTGTCTCTTCTTTTCAGTCTCGTGTGCTAACTCCTATATTTGTCCACATTTCATCGCCACTGTTCTTTGAGTTCTCTTCTGGCCCTGTTCTCACTTTGCATTGCTCCCTGAGTGATCACATCCTCTCCCTTGAACTTCTGCTTCAGCCTATTTGCTGGGCATTCCCAAATCTAAGTATCATTTAATAAACTATTAAAGTAGTCATCTCTCTCTCTCTGTCTGGTCAGGTTTTCTTTAGTTTGTCTTCCACATGGCTAACAGAGGGATTGTTCTAAAAATACAATTTTATCATTCCCCCTTGTAAAAAGTTTTAATGACTCCTTGCTACCTACATGGTAAAATCCAAATTTTCCCTCCATGCCTATCTCTGTAGTGTATTCTTAATCATATTAAGTTCTTTATTCCTGCCTGATTATACTGCACTGTTTCTTGGCATATCCTCTTGACTTAGCATATGCTTTTCCTTTTGCATGGAATACCTTTCCCTGTCTTTGTTAGCACAGTGAGCTTTATTTATCCTTGAAGATCAGGTTAAGTATCATGTCTGTGAAGACATCTCTGACTAGCAATGGCATTGTTACTCATTCTCTGCCTTGTATCATTTTTACTTATCTGTTTTTAATATTTTCTGCATTTGCTGTGTTGTAGCTCTTCCTTATTTGTTGAACTTTCATTCTAGACGTTAGTTTCTTTAGGTCAGAGATCATGTCTTCTTCATCTTTGGATCCCTCATATTTAACAAAAAGTACCTTACAGATAGTAGGTGCCCCATAAGTGTTTACAAAAGAGCAAACATTTGTGCTCTCTGTGAATTTACTGTGGTGAATACAGGGTGGGCAAAAGTAGGGTTACAGTTGTGAGTACATGAAACAGTTTATTCTTGTATTATTATTTATTAATTATTGTATTATTTTCCATATGAACAGCTGTAAGCCTACTTTTGCCCCACCCTGTACATTGTCTTGTGGATTTCTCCATATAAAAGAATAATTTCAGTGCACTGTGGTAAGTACCATAAGAGAGGAATGTGCAAGGTTCTTGGCCTCCTGAAAGAGGGAATGATTGAGTGGTGTGGAGAAGGTCAAAGAAAGTCTTCAGCTCTGGCTGGTTTGGCTCAGCGGTTAGAGCATTGGCCCACGGACCAGAGCGTCTTGGGTTTGGTTCCCGCTAAGGGCGTGTAACTCGGTTGCAGTTTGTCCCCGGCCCCGGTTAGGGTTGTGTGGGTGGCAGCCACTCAATGTGTCTCTCTCACATCGATGTTTCTCTCTCTTCCTCTCTCCCTCCTGCTCTATCTGATGATAAATGCAAAAAAAAAAAAAAAAAAGAGTGTTCACAGAAGAGGACAGAGAAATGGGAAACAGCCTTGGTATGTACAGAAAAGAAACTAGCTCAAGGTGTGAGGAATCCATAATGTATAGGAGTAATTAGGAGATGAGTTTGGAAAAGAAGGCAGAGACCAGAAAATGAAGAACCTGTTTGGCCCTGTTTTAGAACTTGAGCTTTATTTAGCCTTAGGGAAGAAATTAGAAGATTTATCCAGGAAGGTGGTACTGTCATATTTTTGCTTCACAAAGATATACCAGGCAATTGTAGAGGAATGTGAAACTGGAAATAAGGAGAGTAGTTAGAGGAAGCTAGTATAGGATTTCTAAAAGTTGCAGTATTTGAAAGAAAAGTATTATAAATCCTTTTCTGTGTAACAGAGAAGGGGAAGGGTCTCTGGTTAGAATGTGGCTCTGCCATTCTTTTTCCTTGATGAAAGAGCAAAACCTTGTTTTCGTTTTCATGGTCGAGTGTGATAAAACCCATGTTTGTGTACACAGTAATACCATGACAACCAGTGCAGTTCTGACTTTGCAGTGTGCTGCTATTCATGCTCTATTCATAGTGCCCGCTAGCATCTTGATAAAATAATGGTGAAATATTTCTTGTAACTTTCTGACTGAATGCTATGTTTCATTTTTGCAGCAGTTTCACCTAACTGTATGGATGGTTACCATGACAAAGAACACATATATTTGTGTGTTTCTTTTTCTTTTAAGGACCACCAGAATATCTTTTCTTTGCCTTAAGCAGGTCACCATGATCTCTCATTAAATTTCTAATATGATTTTATTGAACACACACTGAGAATTATTACCAAAGAAACCACAGTTACCAATAGGTTTTAAGGTAGCAAATGGTTGAAACTTACAGTGTAAACTTTATTTAATCTACCTATATTATCATTCCATGTTTCTTTTTGCACAAATTTCACCAGCTTGCTATATTCTTTGAAAGCAGGACTTCCTTTTATTTTCGGTGTCAAGGGAGGTACCTTGTAGATCAAGTACTTCAAAATGTAATGAACAACTCTATCCTGGACTATTCATTCCATCCACACCCTTCATGATTTCATACTCTTATCACATTTATCCTCTGTCCTTACCTATCTATTTCCCTATCCACTGTCCCTTTCTAGTTCCCAAAGTCATTTTAATTACCCTCCTCTGAATCTTCTCCAGTTTATTTTACCTTTTTTGAGGTAAATGATCTGAATTACAATGTATTTCAGATGTATATTTTACTAAGGCTTTACACATGGATAAGATAGTGTTACATTTTGTTTCCTACAGTTGTCTTTAAGTTGCCATTTCATTGAACACCTTAAGCAAATTTTGCCAATTTTTATCTTTTGATTGAATATTTTAGTGTTCACCTTCAAATTGTACCTGAAAAAAAGAAGGTGCTCCTAAACAAAGCTGCTTAGTCATTGATTGCTCAGTATCTTCCTTAAAGGTACTTAGAAATCATACACACATGTCCATGAGTTCTCTCTCTTCTTTTGTCTTTTTTGCTCAATCTCTCCTCCCTCTCCAGTACCCCCAGCACCAGAGCTGTGGTGATTGTTTGTGGGGGGGCATGAAAGAGGGCATAGAGGGGATAAATGGTGATGAATAAAATAAAAGATACTGTGGCATTATAAAAAATAAATAAAAACATATTTGTATTTTTTTAAAAAGAAAGAAATCATACACACAAAGAAAAACTCCTATAGTTCAGGGTTTCCCTACAAAAATTCTACCTGTCTGCATCTCTTAGAGAGAATCACCTCACACTGGTGATGAGCAAGGTAATACTTAAAGAGGACCTGCACCAAACGCTTCATTGGGGCTCATTTGTTTTGTTTGGGTTGACTAAGATAAGTCAAAAAATGATCAATGGTCATTTTACCTAATATTACCAAGGGAAAACTTTGTGCCATATGCTTTTTTAAGCATGTTGTATGTATTAACCTGTGAGGTAGATACTATTATTCCAATTCTCCAGATCAGAAAATTTGGGTACAGAGCTGTAAAATAATGTACCCAGGGTCAACCAGCTAGTATGTGTTCATGATTGAAATCCAGCCAGTCTAACTCGTAGGCCTCTCTCAGTAGATTCCATGTGCTTTCATACATATTATTACTGACTTTTTTTTTTTTAAGCAGTAACTTAGCCCATCCTATTTGCCAATATCCTTAAGTTTTCTTATTTTCTTTCCCTACAGTTCCTATAGAGGGTATAAGAAAAATTTTATATGATGTGCTATATTGGTAAAATTCCATCTAACCTTCATTAACTCCAGATTCTAATCATCATTTCTCTAAAACCGGATAAAGACATTTTGTGAACAAAAACATAAAACACTACCCTTCCCAATGGCCTAGTGGTCACAGAGGCCACCCTCCTGCTACAAAGTGTATCCAGATCAGCTCCATTGTAATTTCAGAAACCTGAAAAAAGACTTGGTCCTCAGAGCACGTAGAATTTGCAAGTAGTCCAGTATAACCACTACCACACTTTGAAAAATTCTCAGTTTTAAGATTCACTGCCATGGCATATATCTCCAGCCTCCCTGTGTGGGTGAGTGGTCAGTGATGCTAGTGCATACCCAAGGATTCCTGTCTAAAAACCTATTCTGTTTTTGCAGTGGATAGCCTGCTGAAATACACTGGCTATGGGAATGCTGCAGGACTGTTGGCTGCCAGGGGCCTCTTGGCTGGAGGAAGAGGAGATAATTGGTACTCAGAGGACGAGGACACAGACACTGAAGAATACAAAAATGCAAAACCAAAGTATAGTATCAAGTTTCTTTTCACCTAACTCTGTCTGTGCCTTTGAGTGGGTTATTTGCCTTTCACTTCCTTTGTCTCTCATTTTCCAACTGTTTCTTTTATTTTGTGGATTTGGAAACTTTCCGTTTAATAGTGTTTTTAGGGGCAGTTTCATAGCTCATGCCTTAGAGAGTGACTTCAAGTGATTGAGGAAGGATAATTGCAAGAAATGTTCTGCTGCATGATTTTTTTCAATATGCTCATTATCCTGTCACAAGTATCAAGAGAGATGGTGCTTTTATTTTTATTTATTTATTTATTTTGGTACGTGCCCCTAGCGGGAACCGAACCCGGGACTCTCTGGTCCGCAGGCCGACGCTCCAACCGCTGAGCCAAACCGGCCAGGGCGAGAGATGGTGCTTTTATATATCTACTGTCATATACTTAAAAATGTTGTTGCTTCCTTTTTGTTTTCCTTTCCATAGGTTGAGATTTTAGAAGGTATAACCAAGACCAAGTATTTAAGTTGGTTATTTGATACTTCAGTCCTTCTCAGAAAGCTAAATGTAGGTTCCATACATTGTGATCTTCCCTCTTGTATAAAAGCCCTTCTGAGTCAGTAAATCAACAAGGCACATTACTAGCAAAAGGAAAGAACTTTGGCTCCATAGTAAATTTTACTCAAACTGAGGGAATTACCTTTGAACACATGCATAGGTGCATTGAATAGGCAAACCAGAGACTCTATCAAGTCTTCCCTGAGTCACTGCTTACAAATCAGATGCTAATTCTTTTCTGTCCCCAAACAAACCACCTATACTTCGTTCTGTTTCCTCCCCATCCTTTTTATCTTCCTCTCAACCCCCATCCCAGGTAAATTTCTTAGTTTCCATTTATTAGGAGTTGTTTGAGCTCAGTTTTCTGGTTTCCATTACTGAATATTAAAAAAGGGTAACTGCCTTTTAGCATCGATGATGTTGCCATGCTATATTTTCTACTGACACTATTCTAGGAGTGCAATGTGGGTCATGTAGTAGTTGGTCAAAGATAGAAAATAATTATCAGCAAAATTAGGACCCCCCCTTTAAAAAAAATTTTTAAATATGTTTTTATTGATTTTTAGAGAAGGTAAGAGAGAGAGAGAAACATAGAACAGCTGCCTCCTGCATGCCCCACACTGGGGATCGAGCCCACAACCCTGGCATGTGCCCTGACCGGGAATCAAACCTGCAACCTCTAGGTCCATAGGATGATGCTCAACCAACTGAGCCACACTGGCCAGACTTGGCCCCACCTTTTTTTTTTAGTATAGATTGTGCCCTGTTAACATGAAAATAATGACTTGTCAGAAGTTAAAATATCATTCCTTATTTAGACCAATATTATATTGTCTTATTCTTGGCAAATTAGGTCTGAGTAGGTAGCATTGCTTTTAGTATCCCCAGTGCTATCAGCCTCAGCAGAGTTTATAGAGTATATCATAGAAAAAAAAGGCTTTGTGGGGAAAATGCTAGCAGTGACTTTAAGTAGTAAGTTCTTAAGACTGCCATCATTTAGATGTTATAAGCTGGGCATCTTTATCAAGTATTTGAAGACAAGATAGCTGAATCATACTTCAATCTTTCCCTAATTATATATAATTTAATTATAAATTAGTCTTGCTCGCTCTTGTTTTTTCCATTCCATAAACTGTATTTCCATATCAGTTTAATATTTTATATCTCTCCATTTGAGACATTAAAATACACCAGTGGAGAAGTCTCATATTAAATGAAGGTAGAAATTACATTTGGCATTCTTTGTGCCCCAGGGATGTGGACACAGTCAACTTGGATAACTCTTGAGTATTTTTGGATGGTCAATATTGTTGCAACTCAGTGTGTATTGTTGCTTTTGTTTGGTAGATGACTTCTGTAATGGTAATTGTCATATATCATCTAGCAAGCACCAGAATGCTACTGTAAAAGAAAGAACTCAGAGAAAATAAAAGAACACTGGGTCTCTCCCAATGGTATGGGAAATAGACATGCTAGATGTCAAGCGAGCACTGTTTGTTTAAATCAAGGACCATGATGTTTGATACTGTTATTGTCTCGGCTTTGTGTCATAGGAGGATTCTGTACTTGGGCCTAACTTCCTTAATCTTCTTTAGCCTTTGGACTTGGCCTAAACTGTTCATAGGAGTGGTATGTAATGGTCAGAATAGTCACCATTGTGAAATCTTGTGTTTCTTAAACATTACTTACTGCAAGTATAAATATGTGTTGCCCTTTTTTTTTTTCCTTACATCTTCCCTACTTTCAGGTGAAACAGGGTAGTGAGATTTTTAATTTGTTAAATTAAAATACTTGTTTAGATGGTCCTTGTGGAAGTAGTGGTGATTAAAGTACTTTGCAAGCAAGATAATTCTTTGTGTTCTAGGCAATGATCCACAGAGCTCGAAGAACTTTTTCCCAAAAAATTATTATGAAAACTTTTACCAATCTAGTGAAGCTTATAAAATCAGTGTTTGAAAGGATTGCTTACTCCCTTACCCCCTGATTATCCTTCACCAGTCAGTGTTTCCAGGATCAGGGTCTGCATTTCTTATGATGCATTTATTCACAAGGGTTGCTAGTGTTGGCAGAAGCAGAGAAATTACCCTTCATCCAGCTGGCCCTTGTCCCATTGTAAAAAATGTAAGTGGATTCTGATCAATGCACCAAGGTAACCTGTAATCCTTTAGTGGAATCTGAAACTAAGAATTGTATGGAGCTTACACTCAAGCTATGGGAGACAGTTAATATCACAACAGTCCTTTTTGTGTCAAAATAAATGTATTTAATGGACTGGAAATGGCTTTCTGTAATTAGCACACTTAGACCGAATATACTCATAGAATCAAGTTACATGCCACACAGGTTTTTGGTTTATGACTAGCCATGTTTGTTAAAAGTTTTCAGATAAACTTTGGTATTGTATGAAAGGGAAACCAAGTTTCTAAATTCTAATTTTTATACCCGTTTTTCTTATGCCTCTGAGCATAGAGACCCGACCCCTAAACTGTTTATGTGGTATGACTGACTGATATGGTATATACATCATTCCAAACATCAATTGAAAGATGTGAATCTAATAGCATTTGGCTCATTTTAGACCAGTGGCTTTCATGCTGGGTCTAGGAGCCTGGGGTTCCAAATAGGTGTCTTGAAAGAACTGCTATACAGAGGGGCAGAAGGAGGGGATGGCCAAAGTGGGCAGAACTTTAAGATACCTCCTTACGCCCTAAATAAGCCCACTAATTCAAATCACATTCAAAAGCTTAAAATCCTTACACTAAGCTATTTGGGTATTGCCTTCTTGACTATATTTCTCTCAACAGTAGCTGTGGCAGCAGCTGTATTGATAGTTTCTTTAGCACAAGACAAAAGACTTTTTTTTATTTGTCAAGGTTCATTATGCTGTTTTAAGTCAGGTCCCATTATAACTGTCTCCGTATACAAATGAAAGGTCTTTGTTTTTAATAGTTCTTGAAGTAAATGAGCCAGAAACCAGGACTTGAAGATTTTCCTTTGCCTAGTTTGGGCTATGATAGTATATTTATGTATGATAGAATTTAACTAGCATTTCTAGGAACTGGAATTTATTTACTCTAAGCCATCATGAAATACAATCTAAATTCAGATCTCTAAAAGGTCAGAATTGAATATAAAATCATTGCCACTTCTGCCACATACACTGAAGTTTACCAGCCTTTGTGATATTTGCAACCACACCAGTTTTATACTTTCAAAATTGAGTTCTCTGTTTTATATTTTTTGTATTATAATTTAGGTAAATGGCCAGCAAGAGGTCAGTTGTGTTAGATGAACTGCAGTGTTGCTCCAGGTTTCATTTCCTATATTTACAACCGTAGTTTCTATAACCTTTATAATCAAGGATATCAGTCTTAATCCAAAAAGCCCCAACATAGGAAACACTTAGAAAACACTATAATTTAAAAAGACATTTGGAGTTTTTTGTTTTGTTCTTGTTTTGTTTTGTTTTTAATCCTTACCCAAGGATATTTTTCCATTTATCTTCAGATAGAATGGGAGGGAGAGAGAGAGAGAAACATCAATATGAGAGGGACACACTGACTGATTGCCTCTCGCACGACCCCAACCAAGACTGGGGATGAATCACAACCGAGGTACATGCCCTTGACCAGAATCGAACCCGTGACTCATTGGTCTGTGGGCCGACACTCCAACCACTGAGCCAAACCGGCCAGGGCTGGAGGTTTTTTTTAATTGCCTAGATGCAATATGGTATTTATATATGTATATGTATTCAGTATGTATATTTGTATGGTTGATACACGAGAGACACTTAATAAATATTTGATGAACAAATGAAAGAGTGACACTACACACCCTAGTTCTTTGCACTGCTAATGGAATGCAGAAACTTGGATTAAGATGTTTCATAATTTACCATCTTATTTAATGTGGAATCACTGTTACATTTTTATGGTAATTCCCAAACTACTTGAGACATTTTCAGCCTTAGTCAACATTAACTGATGTCTCTTCAAATTATTTTCTATCTGGATTTATCTATAGGAAACTGCTCAGAATGCCTAGTTGTTGCATGGTTAATGAAGACAACACAGGCTGCTCCTGAGCGACGATTTAACTGAATACAGTAAGCTCGCTACATCATCCAAGGCCTTCTGACTTGCTTATTTCTTAGCAAGTGGCACACTTAATGCTAATAATAATAGCTGGTATTTATTGTCTAATATGTGCCAGGTACTGTTCTAAGAACTTTCCTGATATTGTCTCATTTAATCTTCATAACAACCCTTTGGTATAGGGCTATCCCCATGTTACAGAAGAAACTAAAGCTCATTGATATCAAGTACTTGTGTAGGGCACATTGTTCATGAGTGGTCAGATGGCCTGATTCCAGAGCCATGTTTTGTTATTGTTGTTGTTTTGAGGTAGGCAAAGCAAGTTTTATTGCCTTCTTATTTAGGGGATAATATTTACATAATATGAAATTTACTATTTTAAGAATCACATATAGGTGAAATCATATCATATACAATATTTGTCCTTTTGTGACTGGCCAATTTCACTTAGAATAATGTCTTTAAGATTCACCCATGTTGTAGCATGTGTCAAACTGTCCTTCCTTCTTAAGGCTGAATGACATTCCATTGTATATATATACCACATTTTATTTATTTGTTCTTCTGTCAGTGGACACTTGGGTTGTTTCCACCTTTTGGCTGTTGTGAATAATGCTGCTGCTAAAATGGGTGGACAAATCTTTGTTCAGGTCCTTGCTTTCAGTTCTTTGGGGTATGTACCCAGAAGCAGAATTGCTGGATCATGTGGTAGTTCTGTGTATTATTTTTTGAGGAACCGCAATACCATTGACATACTCTCTCACCTTTTTCAAGTCTTTACTCAGTACCATCATCTTAGTGAAGCCTGTCTGTACCCTGATCAAAAACTGCAGCACTCCTACTGTCACCCCTCTACCTTGCACCTCCTTACATCGCTCTTTTTTTCATAGCACTTCTGACATGCCATATGACTTACTTATTAAGTGTGTTTTCCCCACTGGAAGATAAGCTCCAGGAGAGAAGAGATTTGGGGGGGGAGTTGTTTTTGTTCATTGAGATGTCCCCAGAATAGTGCCTCGTACACAGTAGGCACTCAGTAAATTTTTGTTAAGTACATTAATTGTTTGAGTTGTTAAATAAATGTTTTTAGTCATTCATCCTCTCTCAGCATTGGGATACCAAATCCTGCCCTCATCAGGCTCAACTTGTAGTTAGAGAGTGGAAGCCGGAAAATGGAATAAAAAAAATCAGGATGTGGTAAAGTTCTCCTCTGCTTTTGTTGTTTTGTGGGGGACAAGTATTCTGGGGAGTTTTTCCTGGAAAAACATTCTAGCTTCATTTGCAAACGATGTTTCCTTTCCCACCCCACCTGTCTGGGCTCACAAATGCCTTTTCCTAAAACCCTGATTTCTTTCCTAGAGGTTGCAAATTGTAAGCCCATAGGTTAGATTTAACCCACAAGTAGGTTCCTCTTGAATTCCCCCGTGTTGCATTGGTTATTTGGGTTTTGTTTTTATTTTTTCATTTTACATAATATTGCTTAAAATAATTACTTGCCAGCATTTAATATTAAGATATATCATGTGAAAATTTGGATTTTCCACTCCTTTTTAAAAAGTGGAAGTTCTGATAACATTCTCACATGGCAACCTACTAATGGGGTTGAGTTACGGTGTGGTCCCCTTCATACCAGGCATAAGCTCCCTTGGTTTGACAGCATACCCTTTTTGTTCATCTTACCTGCCTAGCTCTGTAGGGATTGGACTTTAGAGCCCCTTCTTCAGCCAGAATGCTTTGAGTAAAATTTAATCCACACTTTCTAGAAATTGAAGTTAACTTTCATATAGCTCAGGAAACTTTTAATGGCTCTTTTTTGTTAAGTGACCTGGTGCTGTTGATGGCCAAAGGTAACAACAATTTGAAGAAAGAACAAACATCTTGAAATGTATTTCAGCTTTTATGCATATGTTCATTTGCTCATACCTTTTTAGTATGTCTTAATCCTTTCATCTCCAGGCCCATGGCTGTTGTCAGCTCATATAGTGGCCTAATATAATACAAAATTCTCAGTGAAACAGCACAGATAAGAGTTTAAATACTTCTTGTCACCTAACTGGAAGACAAACATAATCATAGAATTAGAGTGCTGGGAAGAGGAGGGAAGGGAACAGAAACAAGATGGGGGAGATCATGATAAATGAAGCCTTCACTCAAGAGACAAAATGAGCATATACAGTTAATAACATCTACTACCTTCCCTGTACTTTGTTCTAAGACCTGATATCTTTTGTCTGTAAATTACCCAATAAAATACCCACCACAATTAATATACTTAAAGCATCTTAAGACTCAGCATCTTGGAACAAAATAAAACTATCCCCAGAATTTCATAGGTTCAAGATTCTGAAACCTGGCAAGTTAAGTCTCATACTATACTGTCTGAGGTTATAAAGGTGGCAAGTGTTTGTTCAGCCAAAAAGAACCTATTTTATGGAAACTCACATCATTGTTGTGGTGACTATAATATGTTTTCTCTTCTTCTCTGGGTAAGGAAACCACATGTGACTGTTTTGAAGTGGGGAGCAAGAAAGGAGACAGTGTCCCAGTCTGCCTCCTGCCCCCAACACATTGGCTTTTCCCCTTCAGAGAGTGGCATAGTTCAGTGCCCCAACCTGTGTTTTCTGTGGTATTGTTTACATTGTTCTGAGTATTGGGGTAGGGGAAGGGGTTGTTTTTGTAAGGGAAAAAATGAAACCTGAATCCCTGGAGTGACTTTGCGGGATTGGAATGTTTTACTCCATGAGTAAAAGGATGGTAAATTCCTACTCCATAAAAATGGATTTCTGGCTACTGCTTTTATGTTCAGTGAGCAAAGGATTTTGTGAATTTAGTACCTAATTTCAGAGCCAGCCATTAAATCCTTTTGGTAGCAGAGGACTTGATGTCAGCTTATGGAAAACGGACATCATTTCCATTAAACCCTTAAAAGAACCAAGAAAAGAATCAAATGTGTCCTGATCCAGGAATACATGTCCTGACCTTTGTATGTTATGGTGTCGACAATACCACAGAGCTTACCAGTGTGTCCTCCTGACACATTTTCCCCCTGAGGCACATGGTAGCTTGTATAATATCATCATAGTCTAAAATAGTCTATGGGTCTGATTTTTTAAATTACCGTTCCATAGACCTTTAGGAGAGAAGCTTTTACTCAAGAGACAAAATGAGCAAATATGGTTAATACATCTACTACCTTCCCTTATACTTTGTTCTAAGACCTGATTTCTTTTGTCTTCTTGAGAAGTGGTATGTGCCTATAATAAGTACTTTTACTTATTATTTATAAGACTAGTTGTTTTTCTAATTTAGCAGGCGGCAGTAGAGAAACCACCGAAAGTATGTCTTGTTTTTACATGCCTAAGCAAATAATAGATGGGTGGTGGAATTACATTGTCATTGTGGCATCTGGATACATCTTAAGAACTCTGTAGTTCTCAGAAGACTTGTCTGGGTCCTCTTTGTTCTTGACTTTTGGGAAATATGATGACCCCATTCAGCGTTTTTGTTAATGGCCACTAACTAGAGGCCTTTTTCTCTTCTTTTATGAACACTTGAAAAAAAAGGAGAGAAAATAGTGGCACACAATGAGTGTCTGAAGTAGGCACTCACGCCCAGTGGTTCTTAACTAATTGTGTATCAGAATTACCTGGAAAACTTAAAAAAAAAAAAAAGATTTAATTGGCCTCAAATGAGGCCCACACCTTTTCTCTAAAGTGTCCCAAGTGATTCTTGATTCTAAGGTACATCCAAGGCTAAAAATCACTGACAACCCTGTGGGTTTCACACTGTTTACCCTGAGCACCAGAGTTCCTGAAAGTGCTTTAGGGGCTGCCTTAAGAGTGCAGACAAATAGAGGGGCTCTTGGCCATCCCTATCTCTTCTGCCTGAGCAGCTCCAACTTTTGTCCATTTTATATATCGGCCCTGCACACAGGATTTCATTTGTTAAATAAGAAGTGGGGGATGGTTTCCACTGCTTTGAAGGAAAAAAAGTTTTTTAGCCCAGCTGGTGTGGCTCAGTGGATTGAGCATCCTCCCATGGACTGAGAGGTCCCAGTTCGATTCCTGGTCTGGGCACATGCCTGGGTTGTGGGCTCCATCCCCAGTAGGTGGCGTGCAGGAGGCAGCCGATCGATGTTTCTCTCTTACATCAGTGTTTCTATCTCTCTTTCCCTTCCTCTCTCTCTAAAAAAAAATATATCTATATCTATATATCTATATATGTGTGTGTGTGTATGTATGTGTGTGTATATATATATATATATATATATATATATATATATATATATATACATATATATATATATATATTTGGAAAAAGAAAGAATGTTTTTTACTCATGGCTGTAGACATAGGTCTTATGCAAGAATGGCAAAACAGATGCTTTAGATCCGGTGTTTGAGGATGGTGAGCACTGCATCCTTTTCACAAGAATCTGAATGTCATGTAGCCTCTGAGGAATTCAGCAAAAGAAAAGGAAATCTTCTAGTAATAGATAATAATACCTAGTGGCCTAGCCCTTACTCCAAATGAGAAAAGCCCAGGTCAGTAAAGAAAGTTAACTTCCCCAAGTAAAAGTCTAAAGCTCACCACCAGAGGACCTAAGTGATCACAATGTCTTTGTTTTGGCCCACATGATTTTTCTTTTCTTTTTCCTGTTTATACTAGCATTCTAGTCTCCAGTTTACTCCAGTCCCAACACTCCACATGGTTTATACTCAACCAGTTCACTCATTTGCCTATCCTGAAGGCCTGGCACCTGAACACATTTGTGTTTGTAGACCCTACAAAGCAACTTATTAGTAATTTGCTGTTTGCAGGGATATTTCATTTGATCATTAAAAACAAAATATCTGTACTTGGCTGGTACAAAATGCTATAATTGCTTGTCTTTTTCTCCAGAAACATGTTTAACTTATAGATATTTGACAGCCATTGGAAGAATTGTCTTTTATTTCACTTTCTAAAAAAAATAGTGTGGCTTTTATCTAAGAGGATAGCTTATTTTGTATTAGAACTTCATACAAAGTTTATGGAACATATTCATTTTAAGTACTTTATTAAATCTATTTCCAGAAGGCCAGATGGTGTACCTGTCTCTTGGTGGGCTAGATTTCATTCCTTTTTTATCTAGGTCAGATCAAATCTAATTAAAATTGTTCTTCTGCTTTATCTTTTATTATTTAAACACTCATTGCCTTCTGTGGTCTCACTAATGGACTAATTTCCTGAGATTATAAATTGGCTTGCTTTCATTTTCAGATTCCAGCATCTCAGTCATCATTTTTCTAATTTTTTTTGTATATTTGTTTTATGCTGTATCACAAAATGAATTTCTACCTCTCTGAAATCATCTGTCCCTTATAATTAATGAATAAGGTGTGCATCCAAGGATATTTACCCTAACTGCACCAATCAAATTTTATGTTTTTAAAAAGCAGCCATGCCTTTTTAAGTTGGCAAGTTAGTTTTACTTTTTCAGAAACAGTAGTTAATAACCATTTCCCCAAGCAAATCACTAGGAAAGTAGTTTTTTAAAAATTTCCTATAGTAGTTCTATACCCTAAAATTGCTATTATTGCCAATTTTTTGACAATTATACTCTTTCTTATTATAACTTACAACTTGGACCAGCAAAGTATAGAAAGAGCATAATTTTAAAACATACAGCATAACTTTTTTTTCTTTTTGTAGCATTAATCTTATCACTGGTCATTTAGAGGAACCAATGCCAAACCTTATAGATGAAATGACAGAAGAACAAAAAGAATATGAAGCCATGAAACTTGTCAACATGCTTGATAAACTTTCCAGGTATTGTATTCCCATCCATTTTTTGCTTGGTTTCTACAAATGTTCTATTTCTTTGTCTCTCTTGCTGAGAGTTACCATAGAACAGCAGCTCTGGAATCCATGCTGGTTGGCACAGGGTGGCCCCAGCAGCAGCAGGTAGCTCTCAGCTCCCGTGGCTTCCTACCTGTGCCGCTCTGATGTGCACTCTTAACCACGCGAACTCTCACAGCTGGACAGCGGCTGCTAGGTCACTGTGACGTTTAACCAACTAACCTCCCTGTCTTCAAAAAGATGCTGAGTTAGGTTCAGCGATTTTGCTGCTGCTTGTATTTTTTTGTTTTAGTTTTAGTCTGTTTTGGTTTTTGTTTCAAATCATGATGCTTTTTTTTTTTTTTTTCTTATGTGTAAGTTTGCAATTCTATCTTTTTGGGTTGCTGCTGAAACCAAGAATTCTCAGTTGTCATGCACCAACAGGAAAAAGTGAAAAAGAATAGCTCAAATGAAGGTTTTTCTGAAAGCGGGCACTTATATTAATTAGGGGTTCTAAAAACAATCTCCCCTTCCCTTCTTGCTTCACACCTCCTTCCTCTCTAAACATAGTCAGTTTTGGAAATAATTAAATCAAATATATACTAATCAACAACTAGTCATCTTGGAGGAGTTATTAGAAAATATTAATTCCTTTCACACTTGTCTGAATTGCTCTATTTTCCAGCCATACATTGAGTCACTGTCTCCTTTAAGCCATCTTGAGTGAGTGCTTCTGTGTGTTGGTGGCAGCTGTCACTTAAAGGTGAATTTCTTCTGTTTATCTCCTTTTTTACAACCATGTAAAGGCTAGTATACCTCAGTCAAGAGAAGTAGCAACTGGAATAGGAAAGCCAACCATTAAAGGGAAAGGTATAACAAAGAAACAAGCAGAGGCTAAGAGCACAGCAGGAGGCTTGGAGTAGAAATGTTTGAAACATGGGGAGTGTGACAAGTATGGATGAGTATTGAAACACTCCGCAGAATCTGAGCTTCTTTCCGATGATGATGGTAATGTGGTAGAAGTTATTTAGAAGTGAGTAGTTTCATAATCTACAAAGCTAGCATGACTAGAACTTAGTTACTTCCAGCTAGTCTTTTTAAACTTTCATCCTTTCCCAAGGTTAGAACGTATAGCCAACTGACAATGCTCACTATCTTCAGAAGACATTGTCATCTATTTGCAGATGACATTCTCTATACTTTTGATAGAACAGACATGCTCCATCCCTGAAGGAATCACAAAGATACAATACTGATATGGTAAACCTATAGGAGGCAAAATAACAAGTGTAGAATGAATATATAAAAATCAACTTGTGTTTAGCTGTTTCCAAAAGAACCTGATGAAACACAGTGGTATGACAGTTAGGACGAGAACCAACAGAGTCCCTCTGGTAGGAGGAAGTGTTAATGGAACCTGAGTGGAGCATATTAGTGTATTAGGACAGTAAACCAGTCAATTACATAATTATCATTTTCATAAATTATTTCAATAACATGAGTTCTTAAAAGATAACACAGATGTTAGTCAACTGGCCCATATATCCAGGATGTGTAAACTCCAAGCTAGGAAAGTGGGAGGTGGGGGATAAAGCTACATAAGATAATATAGTATAATTCAGGTACTTGACTTACTGAAAGAGGCAAGACCATTTCATAAGGCATCCCTATAACAAAAACAGAAAACAGTGCCATGTCCTTCTCCCTATAATCTCAAGGATATCCACATATTCTAGAAGCTGCCAATAAATAAATAAACGTCAAGTCTGACGTACCAAACTTCCACTTTTAAACTATGCCTCAAAGAAGATACTACTCACCCAGAAACTCCTAGCTGATAGATGCCCAACTCAACTAGAAGGTGACACTGATGTTTGTATTTATAAAGCAGAGCAAATATATCTTGTGTTGGCTTTGATGGTACCGATTTTACTATTAAGGTTGAAGCTAAAAGCAACTTTGAGAGTAGACCTACATCACAGACTTTATGCATGGCGTGTGCTGGGTTTTTTACAGTTTGCTTTTATGTGCTTTCTAACATTTGCTCTCACTAATAACAGTCAATGACAAAGCTGTATGGCGGTCAGCAGTGGGCATTCCAAGCAGGAATGCAAAGAATGAAGCCATTCTTTATGCATCTTACATGTTTGTCTTAAGTTTCTTCTCTCTTTTCACTGTTGTTGGATTTGTTTTTGTTTTTGTTGTTGTTGTTGTTGTTTTTTGAGGTAAACAAGAAGCCATAAAGCCAAAGTAGACTGAATGCAATACAATTCAGGGAACATTTATTAAGCAGTTACTCTGTGCAAGGCACTGTGCTAGGAAGATGAGGGAGATTGGTGAACATGACAATCTCGGCCTTTGGAAAACTCACATTCTAGTGAAGGAAATGACTTTAATCTATTCTAGAATACAAGGTAGAAAAAAATAATGACAAAATAAGGTCTATGTTGAACTGTAAGCACCCAGGAAAAGGAGCAGTTCATTCTGTCTGATGGACCAGGGACTGTTTCACAGGGAAGGTAGCATTCGTGTTGATCCTTGAGGTGTAAGAGGTATTTGATAGACAAATGGAGAAATGACCATTCATTTCAAGTGGAGGGAAACTCACTCTTGTTAATAAATCTTTGGTATTCACATACTACTTCTTTCTTCCAAAGAGCTCAAGTTGTTTTATCGTTATTTGATCACTATAATTCATTATCAGATTTACCACTGGGGGAAGCAAGGCCCAAAGAATTGCCCCAAACATTTCCAAACTAATGTCTGGTTATAATCCATTTCCTTTAACAGTGTACAAAACACTTCACATACATTCTCTTTCTAGCTTCATAATAAAGTGAGACTAGGAACTTCATTTTCCAAAACTCAAGCCTTTTGCTCTGTCTCCCGTGCTGTGTCTGTCTGTGAGAGTCAGTGTTGCCAGAACACTTCCTGATCATCCTCTTCAGCATTGTGCTGCTGGTTAGTTCCCTCAACCGTCTAAGGATGTTCTGCATCCCACCAAGTCTTTATTGCGCTAAAAGTGTACTGTAGCTTTGTCTGATTAACTTTTCTTCTCAAAAATGAAATCATTTTCTCCTGGGCCTGAATTGAAGGGCATGTGAGTAAAGGTTAGGGTTGGAGGTGATGTGGCCAATGAATGGACACTAGACACTTCCTTTTTTCCATCCATAGGAGAGCAGATGTGAAGGACCTGCACCAGGATGGTGGTTAGCAACAGTGGCCCGTGCCAAAGCACTTACCAAAGTGATGACTAAGGTTGGTCATGCCAAATACTGTTACTGAGCCTGGTGTAGGGTACAGGTGATATTCACTACCAAAACTGTAAAACCACCAATACAAAAATTAAAAGGACATTTCCATTTTGCCTCCATGATGGACATAGCCACTGCCTCAGTCTTACCAGCTTTATCTCACCTAGATCTCCAACGACACTGGAGAGATCAGTGCTCAAACATTTTCTTTCCATCTAATACCAACTGACTTAGTAGTGTTCCAAGTGGTTTGTGTGTTTGTTTGTTTTTAAGTATAAGGATTGTATTTGTGACAGATGTGGATAAAGGGATTGGCAGTGGACCTGGAGGTCTTAAGAGTTTGAGAATAATCTGAGCCCTATTAATCCCATCAGGTGAAGCTAGTACAGGGCCTTGTACCCTGTGGTTTTCCCAGGGTGTGAGAAAATAACACAGCTGATCCCCAAATCTGAAGGTCAGTTTTCTGCTCTATAAATGAGCCTATATGGTTTAAGACTTCAAAATATACTTTTGGTAGTTCCATTTCTTGGCCAAATGTTATAAAATTGAGGGATAGAAAATAATTCCATAAAGGTTCTTTGGCCCATGACTGGCTAATTTAAATATCAGGGTACATAGTTCCTTTGATATAGAAAGATAATTATAATATTTATCAAACATAAGCATTATGGCTTGAGGCATGAGATTATAGAAAGCTTCATTTGACATTTTTAATGTGAGAGCAGAGATGGAAAAGGGGATGAAATTTGTCTGCCTCTCTACCTCCTCTTTCTCTGAATTGGGGGAAAAAATAAGCCCCTGCAATTTAAGCGAGAGATTAGAATGGGGATTGTGTGTGGTTAAGCAAGTCCAGTGTGGCTAATACAATTGCATTCACCTTAGCTACAGCACACAACTCGTATGTAATAATGCAGCCTCCACCAGAAACGGGGAGAGAGGATTGATTGGCTTAAGCTTAAACTAACCAAGGGAAATAATATTTCAAGTTTGTTTTGACTTTTCTAATCCCCTTTAGTTCCTTAGTTGGAACCAGGACTGATTAATCTTATACTCCACCCTTACCCATCACTGTTTAACAAGGTACATTGCCTTTTTGCTTATATATGCTATCAAAATCCTCTCAATTTTACATTTATATAAATAAGTAATAATTGTTTTCCCATTTCCTCCTTCTCTTATCACTCCTTACCTAATAATTTATTCATTTATTAATTTATTTATTTACTTATTTATTGCCAGTCATTGTGTAGTATTTGGGACATTGGCTTTCTTAATAAATGCAGGTACCAAATATGGAATAGTTTCTTTTAATCCATAGATTATCTTTAAACTTACTAAAGCTGGGACAGGTGATTTTTGACTGAAAAGTAATAAATACGTAATTTTTTCCTTACATATAAGTTACTTTACTCTGCTTACAAAATAACAACTATGATTACACTCACCTTTTTGATGAGTGAGTCAAGGAAGTGCTTTTCAGGTACATTTCAGAAATGTGGTCCAATTTTTAAAGCATTGTGAGATCTATTGTAGGAACTAAAATATAAAGATCCTAACTGTTTACATCAGAAAATCCTTTAGATCTCCTCTGTCCAATATGGTAACCACCAGCCATATATGACTGTTGAGCACTTGAAATGCAGTTAGTCTGAATTGTTAAATACTGTAAGTGTTAAAGACTCAGGCTTTCAAAGACTCAGTACAAGAAGAGAATGTAAAGTTTGATATAGATTTTACATTGAAATAATATTTTTGATATACTGGGTTAAACAAAATATACCAAAAGCAATTTACCTATCTCTTCTTACTTTTTCAGTGTGGCTACTAGAACATTCAAGATTACATATATGGCTTACATTATGTTTCTATTAGCGCTATTTCATGTCATTAACATATACCGTAAGGTTGCTTGGAAGGTCAATTAAAGGAACTTGAATCCAGTTAAATTAATGTACCTTTAAAGTGGCAGGTGAGAATTAATTTGAGAAACTTGATATTATGTATTATTAGGTCACAGAAGGCCCTTCCTTTGACTAGACAACTCTTAAGGAGGATGTCATGCTGCCTCTGTATTGCCTATTGGTAGTCATTGTCCTTTGACTCTGGTAGGAATGACTACTTTGAGCTCTTGGTTGAAGCTTAAATGGCTTCTGTCTATTAGAGAAACATCAAATAAGAATAACCTCCATGGCTATTTGCTCTCTTAGTTATCCTCCATGTTTAACTGTTAAGTCTTTCTACTTGGGAAGAACAAGTAAGAACTTCTATTTCTACTGCTTTATTCAACAGTGTCAGTTGGCATGCTGACCTCTTACTAATATTTATTTTGCTAATTTGGACAACAGGATAGAAAAATTCTGTAAAGAAATTACCAAGAAATAATAAGGAAAAAAAACTGAATTTTATTCTTCTAGCACTATACCTAACCTCGTTTTCTGTATTTTAACCATGCTGTTCACTGTAAGGTAGGAAGCAAATATTTAGAAGTTTTGCATGTGATCTTCTAACAGAATTGAGAACAATAATAAAAGACTAATATTTATATAGTGCTTTAAAGTTTTAAAAAAGTGGTTCCATATATATTATCTCCATTGATCATTAAAACAGCCCTGTGACTTAGATAGGAAAAGAGGTATTTTACTGAAGAGTAAATGGGACTAATGATTCCATGACTACCCCAGATCAGGCACCTAGTTAATGACATAGCCAGGACTCAGCTCTCAGTCTTCAGACTCCAGATCATATGTTATTTTGGAAATTACCAACACCTCTCAAAAATTTGTCAGTCTGATTATTTTAATAGACATTCAAAATTTTAAACAAGTGCAAAGCATAAAGACAGATAGTAAGCACATTTCCCTGAGAAGAGAATTAAGATTTGGAGGACATATATTCCTGCTCTTTCATTCCATAATTGTTTTAGGCTCTTTTCAAATATCAGGTCAGGAGCTAAGTAAATAGCCTATGTTTAAAAAACAAAACCAAAAAAAAAAAAAGCCAGCTTTATATAGAGGAAACCAGTAAAATTGCTATGATTCTATGCTAATATAAGGTCTCTCTTTTTTTAATGTAAGGTCTCAATTTTGGAAAGAGAATGTTTATAGGACCTCTAACAAATTCTTATATTTAAGAAAACTTAACCTTATAAAGGCTTCCCCTTTGCAACTGTAGGCAACTCCCAATTGCCTTCACAAAACGGAAGGACTTGGTGTAGACAATATGCCATATCTATTTGTCTTGAGAATGATGTTTTTATGCTACATGTTTAACCTTCCCAATTGTACCCAGTCTCAAAACATTATAGTGAGGCTGAGGGAAGGTCCTCAGAATCATTTTTGAAACGTGTAGCCTGCATACCTAGAATTTGCTGTGGAAAAGCCACCATATACCTCCTACCTACTGGGTTGGTGGCTTAGTGAAAAATCATTTTAACCAGTCAGCACCAGGAAACCATTAGACAAAAGATACAATGAAAGATGAAGCATCAAGGTCCAAAAGACACTTTCACAGTATGTAACTGAACATGTTAACCAGGGCCAAAGGTTATAATGTTATTTCTGTGAGAAAAAAAGAGTTAAAATCGCTTATAAAAATATCACAAGTTATTGGGAAATCCATTGTATTTCAGTGAATTATAGACTATTCTAGTGATGCTGAAATCTTGAAATAAGATGCGCTCTCAGACTTGGAATCGTAGCAGAGATTAGAGCTTCTTTCTCCAGGCTATCACAGGCTCCATTCTTGCAGGCATTTTTGGAAAAGCTCTGTGTTAATTAAAAGGCTTTATTTATATACCAGTTTCTCATTCTATCTTTCAAATGTGAAAAGGAATTAAATATGAAATGGCTAATTTAAAATGTCAGGGTTCTTTTTTCCAAGCCAACCTTGCATTAAGAGCAGGAATCCCTGGGCCAAAGAAATGGTTCCCAATTATCCCATCCTGGGTTTTGTTATACATTGTACAGAAGTCAACAAAACAAGTATGTAACAGAACCTGCCTAAATAACAGCCACCCTCATTAAAAACAGAGAATTAATCAGGGGGTGATTGAAGGAAGCAATGCCTCATAGGTTCCCCCCTTTTCTTCCTTTCTAATCATAGAACAAAATATGTTACATAAAAGGATCGGAACTATTATGCAGTACTCAATTAGAGGGAGGTGAATAGGTCTCTAACATGCTGTTTTATCAAAAGAGCAGACCGGTGTTTGCATGACTGTTGTTTCATTACAGACCCTGTCATTAATTCCATGTGTCAATACTGCCCTGTAGTACACAGAGCAGACAAGAAAGAAGAGCCCTTGAAAACAAGGGAATGATTTTTGAGTCGTTATCAAGCTAAGTGGCAAGCGGGAAGCTGAAACTCGTATAGGTAAATTCGAAGGGACTCTTGGGAGATCTGCAAGTGGGAAACAAGAATGCATTTTACCAACTGCTTAATTGTGTCCTGTTTTTCAACAAGTACACTTGAATTGAATGCTTTGTTTGTATTGCACAAAAACATGTGCTGTGGGCAAGAGTATTCTCTTGCTTCCAGGTCAAGTAAGGTGTTTTATACACATACACATCTGGCCTCTTCTATAATGTGCGATTGGGTATGTTAGTATCTGAGCCCCAATATTGCACTGTCATTTCTGGGGAAGGAGTTACATAGGAACCATAAGCCCTAAAAAGTGGAACCTTCTCTAAGGTTCTGAGACGTTCTGTAAGCCCAGGCATCCCAGAAGACCATACTTACAAGGAAGCGAGCAGTGGCTCAGGAAAATGTTCAAATATATCTGGAAAAAAAGAGATATACCAGAAAATTTTAAATATGGTATAATTCCCATAATCTCCCACCCCTAAATCTTCAAGAAAGTGTTTTTTGGTTTCAGTGAGCAGTCCCAAGGGTGTTAGGCTGGGGCAAAATAGGGTTTCCTTTCTTGGACGTGCTTTATCTGTATCCTCATGCCTGGCCAAACCCTTATAGATTATGGTTCCTTATCGTTTAGTAAGATCAAATTTCTAAATGATGTTTCGTTCCAGTTGAACATTCTTGGAGGCTTATCTCTTCCCTGGCCAGATGCCTGATCAGATGAGAAGCCCGCCATGATACTGTCACAGTGCCTAGAATGGGCTCTTTATCCAGTAGACATCACTGTACTTTTTGATGATAACGAGGGCAGTCTTAACTTGTGTTAAGGCCTGTGTATAGCATTGAAGGTAAGTATGAAGGAGTTGTTGCTATATGAATATCTTAATCCTGATGCGCATTTCAATATACAGTCTCTCTGTTTAACCATGATGTACATATATCTGACACCTTTAGATGGGACCTTCATAATTTAGGACCAGTAACTCTTCGTGAAATGGCCTGTTTATTGAGGGCCATGATTCAATTTAGATCCTTCCTTGTAACCCTTGCCATTGCTTTGATTTACTTTTGTAATCATTCTAATCATCTGCTGATAGTTTTGCAGAAAGGATTTCCGGTCTTGATGTATGTCAGTGACAATTAGGTAGGATTTGACTCTTAGGCTTAGAATATATTGATTAAAAACAAAGGCTTAGCCATGTTGAGTTTTAGTGTATTAAAACCTAGCAGTTTTTTAAATAGATCAAAATTATTTAGTAGCCTAATATTTAGACTCTTAGAATAGAATCTTGGGGATCATCTTGTCCAACCCCTTCATTTTATAGATGGGGAGACTCAAGCCTAGAGAAGGCAATGACTTGCCCAAGGACACCCAGCAAGTTAGTGGCAGACCTGAGATTAGAATCTAGACCTCCTGATGCTCCATATGTAAGAAGCTGAATGAATGTACACCATTCAGTGGTTGGGAGTTTCAGGCTGTACGGTGCATAGGGGGCCTGACTTCTGCTGGACATCACGATGTCTCATCAAGGAAATAATTAACTGCAGTTAAAATAATATGAGAATGATTCCTGACAAATGGTTCTCTACCATTCTCCATTTATGCGATGACCCATGTATTATATTCTTTCAGTAAACATTTACTGAGCACCTACTGTGTGCTCCATCCTATACTGGATATACAAATTATAGCCAGGGAAGACATGGACTCTGCCCTCAAGTTGCTCACAGTCTAGTAGAGAACGAGAAATCCCTGGAAAGAATTTTCTGTAGAACGCTAATAATACCTTTCCTAACTCCGTGGATCTTGATGATGAAAGTAGATCTTCTACCCAGAGATCTAGCTTTTCTATTGGTCATGGTTTATTTATTAGGAGGCCCATAGAACAGCATACCTTTCCTTCCTGTGTAAGTGTAAGATGATATCAACTGCAACTAAATTTAGTTCATAAACACTTGTTGAGGATCTGCTATCTGCCAGGCACTGTGCTAGACACATAGGGATATGAAAATTAAAGTGTAGAACGTTTTCTTCTTAATATGTTAATGATGCTGTTTCATAGCTTTCAAACATTGTAATGAGAATTATTATTATAATTTTTTTTTAGAGAGAGAGTGGAAGGGAGGGAGGAGGAGAGAGAGAGAGAGAGAGAGAAAGACACACCGATCGGTTGCCTCCCACACATGCCCCACTGGGGCCAGGGATCGGACCCGCAACCCTTCAGTCTGCAGGCCAATACTCTAACCACTGAACACACTGGCCAGGGAGAGAATTATTTTTAATAAAAAATATTCTTAAATGTAGGGCCCTTGAAATAGAAGACAAAAATACCTCTGTACTATAATCCAGACTTGTCAGCCTAGGATTTCAAAGTCTCCTTTGAGATTCTCTGTCGTACCCCATATCTGTTTTGAGCTTTTTTTTTTTTCCTTTACCTCAGCCAAGCCCGCCTGTTTGCCAATCCCTGCACACGGCTAACTCTTGCTTCTGTGCCTTTGCTTGACTAATTCTGCTTCTGGGATGCCTTTCTCCCCATGAATCCATGTTCATCACTGCCATTCCAGTCTGGCCCTGAATCCATCACCTGCAAGGAGCCTGTGATCAGCCTCCCATCTCTTGTGTCCCTCCCACACGCACATATGATTGGTGGAGCAACATTTCTGTGGTATTCATTAATGCCTCCCATTCTCTGTCCACATCTTGCTGATTGAGATTCAGCAGAGCTGATAAAATGAAACAGTCTAGTATAACCAGGTCATTTATCAGACCTTTAGGAGTGAGTCTCTGTATCAAAGATTTCATTTGACTGTTTGTGGGCTGTTAGTTGTATGATAGAGAGGAAGAATGTCAGATATGTTAAGATGGAGGTTTGAAAAGTAAGCCTGGGGTCTATAAGAAAAAGTCACATGTCTGTAAGTGAACCTCACTCTTTCTGCTCCCAGACGGGACAGGAAATCTCCTTTGAACAAACTCAGTTGCAGTGAGGCTATGTCAGTGACCTGTCAGCTAGGGAAAGCAGGGCTCTGCCTGTTAATCTTCTCGAGCTTGTTGATCTGCTGTTCTGTAATTCTCTTACTATTGTTCAATGTGTGTGTGTTTTATCTTCTGAACTGACTAAAAGCTTCTTGAGGACAGGGACCATGTCTTTTATTTGCTTCTGCATATTCTTCTCCCACTTAATTCCCAAAGAGTGTCCTAATAAGCTTGGGGAGACTTTCCATAAGCATATGACAGGAAATGCAGCTGTGGGTTCCAGCCACAGTCCAGCCATTGCACCTCGCACTTTAGATGTATGATGACCTTTTGCCCTCATGACAGCTCAGTGAGGTGGGTATCCCAGTTCTGCAGATAAGGGATTGAAGTTCAGAGAGTTCAAGGTCTTATTGCTAGTGAGGGGTGGATCCAGGATTAGCACCTAGGGTTGTCTGACTCTAAAACCTGTATGTGCCTTTCATTATACCACAATGATAACTAATTAGGGCTCCTTCACAGTTCATAGAAGTCTTTCATCTGCATTGTTATTACTACTGCTACTCCAGTATCAGTACTATTACTGCTATTCCTTACATCATCACTAGGAAGTAGAGCTAGTGTCATCATTATTCCCATTTCACAGATGGGGAAACAGACTCAGAGACTTGCCCACGATCACACAACTAGTAAGTGGAAGAGCCAGGACTTCACACAGACCTCTTGGCTCCAGATCTTTTTGTTCCACTCTATCACGGTGCTGCCTTCATTCATTTGCACGAATGTATGACTCTGTGGCCGGTTATCACTGACACTTCTCCTGCAGAAGTGTCAGCAAGTCCAAGCATCACATGGAGCCACGTGGAAAAGAAATAGTTCATACCCTCAGGGGAGCTTCCGTGCTAGTGGAGGGGTGAGACAAAGGGCCCAAAAATAAATGCTTGTGAAGAATAGTTCACAAGTGGAAATTAAAATGTGGGGCCCTTTGTTCTGTAAATGAATTATTGGCCATAAAACTTTGAATTGTTCTTAATTATTTCCACTGTAAATTGGATTAAGGAGTAGAGAGGAAAGTGGTGGGCTTGATTTGGACATACTCCTGGGCTTGAATGAGAAAGCCAGCTGCCCTGCGCAGTTGCTAGCCTGCCCTGCATCGTCCAAGAGACGCAGCCGTGTTCGTGGTGTTAGGGGTGATGACATATCCCCCAGCAACGTATCACTGTCTTGGTAGAATTTCTCTAGTCTCCTCTACGTCCACCTACCCCAGCCCTTTACCCCGCCCCCACCTTACTGTACCCTCGAGTCCAGCAACCTCCTCAGACCATTGAACTTTCTTATGCCTTAATGTTCCATTGCCAGCAGATTGTCCCCTTTCTCTTTTGTATCAGTTATTAGTAAACAGTGCCCACTGTCAGAGGCCTCCAGCACACAGTGGGGAAACTGTTGTGAAATACAGCTGTGCATCATGTACAGCCATGCTGGAAGGAAGTTTTGATGGAACCGATGATTTCTAGCTCTCCACTAAACATTTCCACCTGGTTGTCATGCAAGGACCACAAGCTCTTCATGTCGTAAAGACATCAGCACCCCACACCTGCTCCGTCACTGTGCTCTTGCTGCAGTGAACAGTGTAACCGTCCACGCGGTTCGCGGAGCTGGAAGCACAGGACACGCGACTCCTTCCTCACCTTCCCCAGCCAGCCCCGCCCTTCGGTGGATCCCAGATCTGCCTCAGATACGTAGTCTTTTCTCCCACACCACAGCTTTGTGTGTCCTCTCACACACGCTTACAGTGACATCCTGATGATGTCTCTGCCACCAGTGTTCCCATCCAGTGTGCCCACCACGCTGCCACCAGAGACAGCTCCCCTAGGACAAGCCTGGTGGGTGTTTTGACGGTGAAACCCGAGCTCCCTACTTTGGCATGTAGGACACGTGACTACTAATCCCACACTCCCTCTGCAGCCTTAGCTCCTGCCACTCCGTCACCGACCCTCACCACTCCCAACACTGGGGCCTCTCACAGCTGTAGAGAGCAGAGACGGAATAGAAATGACACAGCCCAAAAAGGTCTACAGAGTCACACAGGTAGATGGGACCTCCCAGAGCCCTTCACACACCTCCTGTGCCCGAAACGCTGCGCCTGCCCTGCCGGGCAAGGACCCCTCCTGGTGGCGCCGTCCCCCTCTGCTGGCAGTTTGGGCTTCTCAAGGGCTGCAGCTCCTTGTCCGAGGTTCTCCCAGCACTCACCCGTGGTCCTAGGTCACTGCTCAGCGTGTGAAAGGAACTGCTCGAGGGCAGAGCTGGGCCCCGTCTTCCTGTCTCCCCAGTGTCGTCCTGGCGCAGTTACTGAGCAGGGGACTTGGTGTGCTCCCCAGAGCAGTTAGAACAGGCCACTCAGCCTGTGTGCCGCACAGAGCGCTGGGCTGGGCTCCAGGGTCCTGTGTCCCGGGTCCAGCTTTGCCAGTAGATATGTGACCTTGGGTAAGTCACTCAGTCTCTTCTTAAAGGAGGGGGTTGGACTAAATGATCTCTAAGTCCCCTTCACCGTTAACATCTATGATTCTGACCCAATGTCTTGGATCAGGAAACCTGTTTCCTACTTTATACTATGCAGGAGCCTAACTTAGCCAGTCAGCCATCCACATTACTGATTTTTCAGACTCTCAGAAATTAGTCTTCGGTGCTGGCAGAGCCGCCTGGCTAGGCCGCTGTTGGCCTGCCAGTGACCACCGAGCTGTCCTTGCCCTGGGGTCACTGCCGCGCACTGCCATGCTGTCGGGTCGGTCCTGCCCAGGAGGGAGCCCTCCTTTGTGCTGGCCTGAGGGGACAGCAGCAAGGAGAGGAGGTTTTATGATTTGCCTTCCCTCCAGACCTCACCAACATTACAGCTGCTGCCATGTGGGTTTTTGGTTGTAGACGTGTTTTCAGGAGGTGACGCCGGTTTCCGTGAGAAATCAGTTGTAAGCAGCTCATGTGCCAGTTCCAGGCTCCACTTAAAGTACCTGCTGCCCTCGGGGTAGGAGGACTAGAGTCCGCCACTCAGCAGGTACATTCACCGTAATCTCCATGTAACAAGAGCCTATGAAAAGATTAAATAAATCTTTCCTAATGCTTTTTGATTGGCTTAATCAATAATTAATCATCTTTAGATGAGGCCGTAACTTTCGGAGTAGATATAATTGGATTAGATGGAAGGGGGCAGTTGGGGAGCTTTGAAGAGATTAAAATGGCTGTCAGTCCCATAATTAAACTGCCGCAAACAAAAGCAATGGTGTTCTTACAAACAAGGAGAGAGAAAAAGAAGGAAAGAAAAGGGAGGGAGAAAGTTGGGGAAGGCCAACTGATTTGAAATGAATCAGTAAGTACCTGTGATCACTAGAGATTGGAGAGGCAAAATCAAATCTGATCAATTTATCCACTGAGTGAAATCCACACATATCAAATCAGCTATTTATTTGTATGCCTGGCCCACTGGGACAGGTGAAACTTTGGCAGCTTCAACTTCACTAAAACAAAACAAATCCAGAAAAGGAAAAAAAACGTTAATTATTAAAAACAGAAGAGACCTGCTCCTTGTCCTGAGCCCGTTTAGACCTTGACTTTTCATACTTTTAATTGGCTTAGTAGGTTTGGCCTGTGTGAATGGAGTCTTTTATCTCCCTCTTTTTCTTTCCATGCCCCTTTCATCTGTCCTGTTACAAACACACAGAGAAAGCTTGAGGAAAAATACTTTGGTTTTTAAAGACTTCTTTTTAAAAGGCTGGATCAGGGCGGGAGGGAGGGGTGTGTGTGATGCTGGTGAATACTTTTTTTCTTTCTTTTATCTCTTTTTCCAGAGAGGAGTTGCTAAAACCAATGGGACTAAAACCTGATGGGACAATAACGCCTTTGGAGGAAGCACTCAGCCAGTACTCTGTCATCGAAGAGACCAGCTCCGACACAGACTAAAAGCATCACCTGCTCAACTCTCATACTGCTTTTATCAGCATCTTTTCTCTGTAGCTCCAGGGGAATCTTTTCTCTAAAACATTTATGCCCTTGCTTTGGCTAGAAACACATTAACTGGTGTACTCATTGAGAACCAGCATATTTAAGAGGTGATCCTGTGTTTTTGCGACACTGAGGCATTCGCAGAGCTGCAGTCGGATGGAGTTGCGGAGCTGGCAGCAGGAAGGCGGAGCCGTGTCACCGGGACAGAACCGACAGACTTCACTCTGCAGCCCTGGTTGAACCTGGCAGATCCGAATGTTTGCCAAGATTCTTAGCAGAAGAGTTAGCCGCGTCCTTCCTCTCACTGTGGGAGCTGCCCCTTCTGAGTCTCTCCAGCGGACGAGGGCGCGTGAGAAGCAGAACGAGCTGCTGAATAAGGGCTGAGGCAAGTGAACTTGTTCGATCAGGACGGACTACATGGACGCCAAGCAGCTGCTCCATCACCCTAGCCCCACTCTCATTTCAATTTTGTATAAATATGTAGAAATGCACACACAAATACACACACAGCCCGGACCTGCAAACTGATCGCACTCTGAAAGTTTGTATGTCACTTACGTAGAACTTCAGAATGCATTTCTCCCTATGAAGAGTTACAAATGACGGTTTAGTTCTGAGGCAGCTACAAATGCCTATTTATTCCCTCACGTACCTGAACACTAGTACCATAGAACTGGACCTCCATCTGTACCACTGCGTGGGGAGCGTGCATTCTGAGGTCTCTTTCGGGTGCCAGGACATGTGTCCTCCAACCCAGCAGAGGGGACGGGGACTCCTGAGTCCTGGGCGTTCTTGTGTGGCCTCTTCTGGGGCTGGGGGTCAACAGCAGCACCCTTTTGTACATATAGGTCATTCATACATCACATGTTTTAAATCGGGGACTGTGTGTGTGCTGGTGTGTGTGTTCTACCTTCCTACATATGATCGGTTCAACGGTAACCTTATTTATTTAAAAAAAAAGAAACACAAATAGTTACTGTTAAACTGATGAAGGCTGTTTATTTTTACTTTTAAATTGGTCATATGAAGAAATAGAAAATGAATCCGTGAGCCTAGTTAATCAGTGGCTAAAGTTGAAAAGGGGTTGGTTTCCTTTTATATATGTATGTATGTTCGTATACATACATATATATACACATAGATAATGTGCTTAACCACTGCCTTTTAAAACTTTAAATTAAATAAAACATTGGGGTTGATTCAATTTAGCCATCTGTGTGTGTTTCTTTACAGATACATGGGATAAACAATACTAGTTCACAGTTCATGCTTTTTTAAAGTGCTTTTACATCCATGATCTCACTTATCATAATGGCCTTTTTAAAGATAGGTGCATGGAATATAAATGAAAATGTCATTTATCCAGAAATCACTTCTCTGGCAAAACAACAGATCAGGAATTGAGCTTTTAAATGCCTTTGAGCCACCAAGGGAGAGGTCAGAACAGCTCGCAGTTTACGCACAGGAGAGAGCCTCGAGAATCTCACTTTTTGCCTCATTACTAAAATTTACATACATTTTTAACATGGTTAGTTATCTGGCTCTTAGGCCCACAGAAGAATCACAGAGGAGGAGTGCCAGATGGAAGGCAGGCCTGCTCAACGCAGAGAAGGCCGGCCGAGAGCGACAGGAAGGCAGCAACAATGAACACGCCCCTCGTGCCGCAGATCTGGGACCTCTTTCCCCGAGGACACGCTAGTTGACCTAGCAAGTATCCGTATAACACTCTGGCCCACAGGCTAATTCTCATGATGATGATCCTGAGTGTCTTTAAAAAAAATAAATAAATCCAGAATACTCTATAAAAAATCTAGGAAGAGTACAATATATTTTAGGATTTTCATCCAAAATAGTTTGGAAGTAGTTGTTGGTGACTCAGTTTAACAACAGGAAATAAAATGAAACTTGGCAATTCATAATTTTAGATTAAGTGAAAAAAGCTTAGAAAAGAAGAATTTTAAGTATTTTTGTTACTTCGTTCTACAGATGCATTTTGAAAGTATTTTTCTAATTTCTACAGTCCGATAGCTTCGGCATGTGTGTCGGCTTCCCTAGTGGAGACGCGTGACGAGATAGCGCCTCACCGGCCGCGTGCAGGGTGATGTTGAACTTGTTGGAGGAGCTGTGCTCTTCTGCTTTGTTTTCAGTTCCCCTGCACTGGGCTAAGCTTTGGTGTTGAAGAAAGAATTTGCAGGGAGAGATGTTGAGCATGACCTCACCCTGCACGTGGGCGAGAACTGACGTCTGTTACATGCTTACTCTGCGCTGTTTTCTATGTTATGTCATGTAACCTCATCGCGTCCATCTCATTTCGAGATCATCTCCAGAAAGCCTGTTCCTCAGCTCCCGGCCCGAGCTCTGGCCTCTCTCCTTCCCCTTCACACACTGCCCACCTGGGTCCACGTCGTGCCTCCTTTTGACTCTGGAATGCTGGGAGAGTGGTAATTCTCAGGCCATTTTAAGCAATAACTATTTCAGCAGAACCAGACTCAAGAACTTTTTAAGTGGGGAGGTGACCTGGCGTTGACGTGTGAGTGGGGAATGTGCTCCGTTAGGGCATCGCCAACAAGGACCCCGAGTCCTTCAGGTCGGAGCAGGGCTGCAGGCTTTCAGACACCAGCCTGCGTGCTGGCCCGCGGCGGGGCTGACGACTCTCGGCCAGCCGCTCGACAGGCCGTGTCTGCATCCCTCCCGACCTTTGCACTGGTCTGGAGGAACGCGTCCTAAAATAATGCACTTGAGCTGCTGCTTTACAGTAACAATCAAGACACTTGAGACCCTCTTCCACGCCCCGTGGCCCTGAGAGGCGGGCAGGACAGAGGGTGTCCCTCCTTTTTAAACAAGGACACGGGCTGACAAGGTACAGGTACTAAGTATCCCCTGACTGCCACATCAGTCTTGCCACCTCCCAGCACTGGGTGTCACCTGTATTGACTTCCTCCCCCACTCCCCACCCCAATTATGAAAGTAATATATGTTCATTGTGGAAAGTTTGAAAAATGCAGAAAATAATTTAAAAAAATAATTCACCCCAAATCCCACCACCCTGAGATAAATCACTGTTGACGTTTTAGTGTATTTCTGTCCTGTGTTTTTTCTATGCATATATAATTTATTTTACTACAAGATTGGGATCATGCTGTATTTACAGATTTGTATCCTGCTTTAAGATATTGTGAGCATTTTCCCATGTCAATAAATCTTCTTCAAAAATTGATGGCTATATGATATTCCATTATATGAACTGCGGTAAACACTGCTAATTGCCTACCCGTGTTACTCTTGCTTACTAACCGAAGACATCATGACCTGCGCCCTCCCGAGATAAGGAAGGTGCCAGCCTGGGAGGCGGCACGAGCCCTGCCAGCTCCGAAAAGCCACGGAAATAGGAGTCACACCAGGAAGAGCAGACTTGGGCTACCCTACAGCACCAGCCTCCGTAGCACAAACCCTGACAGTTAGGTGAAGGCCCAGATGATCCTGTAGTTTTTGTCAAGGAGAGAGTCTTGGAAATAGCAAGAGATGCAGGTGACTTTAAAAAGTCTGCATGTGAAAAAAAAGGACAAGGTATCGATCACGTTTACTGCTGTGTGGTCTAGTTATTGGCAGAAATGGTCTTGGGGATTCTCTTCACTGTCATTCCAGAGCTGCAGCGGGGTGCCAAGGGTGGCGAGCCACGGTTACCCCTCAGGAACAGCAGAGTGGTCAGAACAGCCGGCGTGTGGCGAGAGCAGTACGGAGACGGAACAAATGGATGGTGTTCTAGGAACAAGTCATGGGTGCGGGAGGCAGAGTAGATTCAGGAAAGGAAGAAGCTTCTAGAGCGGACTGGGGAGGGTGTGGCTCTGATGTAATATGCTGAGCCCCTGCACCAAGGCGGCAAGAGGCATCAGAGCAGCCTTTCTTAAAGGGGGGGAGGAGCGAGATTAAGCCTCGGGGTCCCCAAACATGCATTGTATACAGTGAATGAACTTCCCTGTGCATCTGGCGAGGTGTTAGTTACGTAGCATCCCAAGGGAGAGAGAAAACCGTCACTCCATTCGTTTTCTGAGTTCCGTGGTTCAGATGAACCTGGTTGAGAAGGCTGTCCTCAAGGGAAAGGCGAAACTCTTCTCCAAGGCTTCTGCGTCAGATCTGTGTGTCCTTTTCACTGCAGTGCCGTGAGGGCGCCGGGCCATGGGCTCGGGGCCTCCAGGTCTCAGACCTCCACCTTTCTGCGCGGCTCATAGCGGGCACAGCTGTGTGTTTTCCTTGTGCAGTTACCGTGCCAGGCACTGTGCTGGGCACTTCACGTGCACTTTCTAATTTTATCTTCATGACAGTCATGAAATTCCCACTTCTGCGCCCGGCCGGTGTGGCTCAGTGGTTGAGCATCGACCCATGCACCAAGAGGTCGCCGGTTCGATTCCCGGTCAGGGCACATGCCCAGGTTGTGGGCCCGATCCCCAGTGGGGGGGCATGCAGGAGGTGGCCAATCGATGTTCTCTCTCATCGATGTTTCTATCTCTCCCTCTCCCTTCCTCGCTCTCTAAAAAATCAATAAAGAAAAAAAATTTTGTTTAAATAATAATTATTCCCACTTTTCCGAGGAGAAAACTAAGGCATGAAGATGTTAAGTACTATGTGCAAGGCACACAGCCGGTAGATAGCAAAGTCGAACTTAAACCTGTTTTAAATACTATGCTATGTGCTGCTTTGGTAATCAGAGAAAAATGTAATAAAGAATTATGTGAGCCCTGGCCTGTTTGGCTCAACGGTTAGAGCGTCGGCCTGCGGTCCAGAGAGACCCAGGTTCGGTTCCCGCTAAGGGCACGTAACTCAGTTGCAGTTTGTCCCCGGCCCTGGTTGGGTCGTGTGGGTGGCAGCCAGTCGATGTGTCTCTCTCACATCGATGTTTCTCTCTCTTGCTCTTCCTCTCTCTCCCTCCCACTCTATCTGAACAAAAAATGGAAAAATGTCCTCAGGTGAGGATAAAAAAAAAAAAAAAAAAAAAATTATGTGGGAGGAGAAAATTTCAGAAGGGATGAAAATGGAAAAAATAGACTTGGGAAAATAATTGTAATACATTTCCCCCCACTCCATTTCCATCTCTACAATACAGAGAACCCACTCAGGAGCGGGCATCAGAGGCCCACGCTCACGAGCACACCGGTCCACGTGCACCTGTCCAGGAGACACTTACCGGCATCTGCTCTGCACCGGGCACTGCTCGAGATGCTTGGAGACACAGACATGACTAGAAGTCCCCAGAGTGCCCACAGCGGGAAAAGCCCATAACCAAAGCCTGTCACAAAGCTGCAGGACACCAGGAGACTTCAGGGTGAATGACACGGTTTCACCGGAGACGCACGCCCGCCGTGTGCGAGAGAAAGACTGCTCCCGCCAGAGGAACCGGCTCAAATGAAAGCTGTGGGACAAGGTTCTTTTTTTTTTTTTTAATTAATTTTTTTTTTCTTTATTGATTTTAGAGAGAGGAAGGGAGAGGGAGAGAGAGATAGAAACATGGATGAGAGAGAACATCGACTGGCCGCCTCCTGCATGCCCCCCACTGGGGATCGGGCCACAACCTGGGCATATGCCCTGACCGGGAATCGAACCAGCGACCTCTTGCTGCATGGGTCAACGCTCAACCACTGAGCCACACCAGCTGGACAAAAGGTTATTTTTTTGTTAATCCTCACCCAAGGGTATTTTTTTCACTGATTTTTAGAGAAAGTGAAAGGGAGGGAGGGAGGTTTGGCGGGGGAGAGAGAGAAACATCGATGTGAGAGACACATTGATTGGGTGCCTCCTGCACAACCCCAACCGGGGATCCAACCTGCAACCCAGGTACGTGCCTGACAGGCCTTGAACCTGTGACCCTTCAGTAGTTGGGCCGACACTAACCACTGAGCCACACCAGCCAGGGCTCTTTTTTTTTTTTTAATCCTCACTTGAGGGTATGGGGTTTTTTTTGTTTGTTTGTTTTGATTTTAGAGAAAGAGAGAAACATCCTTCGATTGCCTCTAGGACACGCCCGATCCAGGGATCAAACCCGAAACCCACCCCTTTCTTTGGTGTGTGGGATGACACTCCAACCACCGAGCCACCTGGCGGGGCAGGGCAGAAGGTTCTCGATGTGTTTACAGAACACAGGCAGTGAGTGTGACGGGAACAAGGGCATCCCGTGTTCAGGATGAGCGCGTGGGCAGCAGCATGTCAGGCGAGGAAAGGACACCCAGAAGGGTCCTGCGGCTGCAGCACGGAGAGGATGGGGAAGGGGCAGCCTGGAAGGAGAGACCGGCAGGAAGCTGTCGCCTGGGGACACGGAGGGGCGGGGCCGCACAGTGGAAGGGGTGTAGGAAAGGGGGTGGAGTGAAGACACGTTTCAACGTTGGCAAGAACACAACTAGGCGTTGGAGAAAGGAAAGAAAGCTCGTTTACACTCAGATGACAATGAATTTGAGGAAAAGATACTCTAAGACACTGCTTCCCAGCCTGTGAACTAAGCCGCTTGGGTTTGGGAGCAAGAGGGTGGAGCTCCGGGTTATTTCCAGGAACCCGCAAAGGTGCGCGGTCACCAAACATGTGCGCGGAGACTGAATGAGGTCCTGGCCATCAGCTACTCCTACTTTACAAAGACTGCATATGTACGTGTTGATATGAAAGCATTACTCGATTCAGAGTATCCTTTTCCCTGTCTGTATTGACTGTATTTTCTCAATCAAAATATACTAATGATGAGAGCTGTCAGGTGGAGAGAACCACAGAGTTCAGGCTTAGAAAAGTCTCACAGGCAGCACCTCGCGCTCTTTGCAACGTGGGCCTGGCGTGGTGGCGCCCGCAAAGAAGGGTGAAGGGACAAGGAAGGCCGGCCGGCCACCAGCATGCACAAGCGCACCCACGGAGAGGGTGTCGGGCAGCGTGCCCCGGGCACTCGGAGCTCTGGACACTTGCCGTGAAGGAGGCGGGGCTGCAGGTGTGCGCACTGACACCAGCCTCGGCCACGCTGCGGGCCGGGGAGTAAGGCAGCCCGCACCCTATCGGGACCCTGACACCAGCCTCGGCCACGCTGCGGGCCGGGAGTAAGGCAGCCCGCACCCTATCCGGGACCCTGACACCAGCCTCGGCCACGCTGCGGGCCGGGGAGTAAGGCAGCCCGCACCCTATCCGGGACCCTGACACCAGCCTCGGCCACGCTGCGGGCCGGGGAGTAAGGAAGCCCGCACCTATCCGGGACCCTGACACCAGCCTCGGCCACGCTGCGGGCCGGGGAGTAAGGCAGCCCGCACCCTATCCGGGACCCTGACACCAGCCTCGGCCACGCTGCGGGCCGGGGAGTAAGGCAGCCCGCACCCTATCCGGGACCCTGACACCAGCCTCGGCCACGCTGCGGGCCGGGAGTAAGGCAGCCCGCACCCTATCCGGGACCCTGACACCAGCCTCGGCCACGCTGCGGGCCGGGGAGTAAGGCAGCCCGCACCCTATCCCGGACCCTGACACCAGCCTCGGCCACGCTGCGGGCCGGGGAGTAAGGCAGCCCGCACCTATCCGGGGCCCCGGAGCAGCTCCAGAAAACAGAATGAGGGTGAAGATTCACCAAACAAGCGCTGTAGGTTGGTCCCCTACGTACCTGTCACCACTTTCAAAAGTCTACAAACAAGGTGATCAGAACTAACTCCTGATTGTCGAATAAAGTTATAAAACTGCCAAAAAAACCTCTCATAATTGAAAAGACAGAGCTCTCAGTAACAAGTACTGGAGACTGAAGCGAACTAGCACAGCGGTGGGAACACGGGGTGTTTTCTCTGTAGGAAGAAGCCAAGCTGTGGAAAGGACGGAGATACAGTAGGGTCTCCGTTACTACCAAACCTAGGTCTTTTTATGTCACACAGGGAGATAAAGGGATTTATAAAACCCTTTTTTCACAATAAATTAGAACTTTGAAGCCTATTATGTTGTCTTCAACGTGTAAACAAGAGCCTGGCCAGTGTGGCTCAGTGATGGAGTGTGGGCCCATGGACCGAGAGGTCCCGGTTCCATTCCCGGTCAGGGCACATGCCCGAGTTGCAGGCTGGTCCCCAGCAGGGGGCGTGCAGGAGGCAGCCGATCAGTGTTTCTCTCTCACACCAATGTTTCTCTCTCTCTCTCTCTCTAAAAAATAAAAATAAATAAATAAATGTAAAAAAGAACTAAACAATTTGTCTTACTTTTCTTTCCTTCTGTAACAATTCTAATTCCCTCCTCCTTTGCCCTCCCACCTCAAGACAGGATAAACTCACTAGGAATAAAGTCATGGACTCAGGAAAGGAAAATACATATTGATAGATTTAAAACACCACGAACTCATTTTACCCAAAACAAACACTCTGGGAAGTAAAAATTTTACTACGGCTGAATGTCTGTGATTTCTATGTGGTTAAAAAAGAAGAGTTACTACTGTAATATTGAATGAATCCATTTTCATACAAAAAGCACATTGAGCAATGGAAGTCAATGAAGTAAATTTCATACTAAAAATGTACGTGAGCCACATGAGGTCACCAACTATGCAAGGTGAAGATGGAGAGAGAGAAAGAGAAAGGGGGGAGGGGGGAGGGAGAGAGGGAGAGAGAGGCGGTCAGACTGACGCTATGAGCCACCAGGAACTGCGTTTTTAAGTATGTATATGCAAGAAGAAATTAAAAGTAACTTTAACTGGAGACACTCCTGGTTAAATAGAGCGGTTTGAACACCTGCTGAAAACCCAGTAAATTGGCAGCAAGTGGCTGTTTTCGGTGAGGCTTACGCCCGGCGGGACAAGGAGAACGGGAAAGGGTATGACAGCAGAAAAGAACGATCAACAACACTCTGGAGACGGAATCAGATGAGCAAGGGGCAACGACGTGGCACGAAGACGCCAGACACTGAACAGTTAAAGCCCACAGGAAAGGACGATTTTCTGACCAGCTGGGTGTTCTACACTCAACTCCGTTCTGACACCTGGAGACAGCTCAGGTCCCACAGGTTAAGGGCTCGGTCCTATGAGACTGCCCTCCGCCCCCATTTCAGACGCCAGTCCCAGGTGTCATCTGTGCTGCTGACCAGCCGACTGCAGATAGGAGGTTCCAACAACCCTCTCCTTGAGTTCAGTTAAAGTGCTGGAGCAGCTCACAGAACTGAGAAACGTTTACTTACGAGATCCCTTGTTTGTTATCAAAAGACACAACGCAGGAACAGCCGGAGGAGGAGATGCAGAGGGCGAGGTGTGGGGAGGGGCCCAGGGCTCCCACGCCTCTCCAGGGGCACCACTCCCAGCACCTCCCCGTGTTCACCACCCCGGAGGCTCTCTGAACCCAGCCCTTTTGGGTTTTATAGACGTTATAGCACAGGAATGATTGATTAAATCACTGGTGATTGATTCAACCCGACCCTTCTCCTCGCACGCAGGTCAAGGGGTGGGACTGAAAGTTCCAATCGGCTAATCACCTGGTTGGTTGTCCTGGCAACCAGCCCCCTTCCTTAGGTGCTTTCCACAAGTCACCTCAGTGCAGAACAAAAGACACCTCTATCACTATCATCACTTAGGAAATCCCAAGGGTTTGGGGAACTCTGTGCAAGAAATGGGGACAAAGATCAAATACATATCTATGTATTATAAATAGCAGTATCACAGCTTGCCTGGTCACCGTCATCATCGAGCAGAGTGCCAGCAGCAGGGACCGAATTTCGAGAACCACGGTGAAGGTAAGCGCAGGACAGGGTAAGCACGCGGGCAGTAACCCTCCGGAGGCACCTCCTGGAGAGCCTGCGTCTGTCTGAGGACACAGTCTGGCCTTCCTCCCACTGCCTGCCCGTGCCAGGGGCCGATTTCACTGCACGCCGGTGCTTTCTTCAGGTGAAACACAAGACAGGAAAGGAGTTGGGTGTCTCACTGACGCTCACACCAGATGGTAAGGATTCTTACTCCTCTTCACTGATGAGAACATTGAGACTCAGAAAGATAAAGCAACCTGTCCAACGTCACGAAGCCGGACTTGGCAGACCAGGAAAGTCTTGCCTGTCTGTATGACCCCAAATCATGTCTTACGTCCCCACACTGTCTAACGGACTGATTTACAGCTGATTCTTAAGGAACCTGTGCTAAACCCTTGCTCTCTCCATGTGTCTGGCAAGCAGGCAAGAAGGAAGGGAGGGAAGGAAAGCCTTCATCAACCAGTCTCCATCTCTCTCCAAGTTTTCAGGAATAGTGAGAATAATTAAATGTAATAAGTATTGACTCTGTGACCCTAAGGGCTTTGTACGAGGAGTCTCCCTTCAGTCCTCACAGCCACCTGACGGCATAGCCACAGGATCATTCCTGAGTGACAGGTGGGCAGCGGAGGCCTGCCGGGGAGGTCACCTGCTCAGCAGTTGAGCTGGTCTCAAACGCGATCACGCGCTCCGCCGGCCCGTCCAAGGGCCCACTGACTCAGCAGCCAGTGTCAATGTGCCTCTGCTCTCATCTCGGGAGCCTTCTGAGCATCCGTGCTATCATTCCAGTTTCCGTTTTGAGTATCTTGGCAAACTGTCTAGCCATCCCTGTAGCCCAGACATCCTATCCTGGGCCTCCACTTCCTGATTCAGATTCAGTGTCACGAAGATCTTCACTGACCACCCGGGGCCTGCCCATTTGCAGCCCCAGCAGTGCTGTGGGGGCGTTTTCCAGGATCACCCTCAGTTCACCGCCCTGTGGCTCAGGGAGGCCTGTTCACAGGCTGGGATTCAGCAGAGCCAGGGCTCGCCAGCTCCCGCCCCACCTGCTCCCTCCCCAGACACACCCAGCTTCTGATCACGAGAGGAGGTGGGCAGGAAGCGGGCATCATGTCTTCGGGCCATCTTCCCCGAACATGTGTGTTTCCTTCTTTACTCTCTCATCATCAAACTAATAATCACCACCTCAATATCAGACCTTTGAGATTGCTGAGTGGGCACCACTCCCGGGAGAGTGACCATTCCCCGGGCCCAGTGCCCCCTTCGCTCGCCCCTGCTGCCCTCTGCGCTCTTGCCCTGCATCTGGCCAGGCCTGGTCCAGGCCGCACAGGAAGCGGCCCTCGGCACCTCTGGCACACACAGTAAGATCTTCCTCCCCACCAGGGTTGAGAAAATCACCCCATCCTGAAAGACCAGACCACAAGCCTCCTCGTCTCAATGCTTCTGAAACAGCAGCCAAAGGAAAAAGACGGCGCCAGCCCGCAGGCCGCCATTCCCGGGCTGGCCAACTTGTGTCACAGGCTCTTCACTCGGGAGGGAGGGGGTTGGACAGGGAAGGGGTGGGGTGGGGGAGATACCCCTCCCCGTGTTCCTCGGTGTCAATTAGCATAATTTAAAAGGCGGTGGGGGGGGGGGTACTGGGTATCTGTGGGACTCTTTTCCCGCTTTGAACTTTTCCGTCCTGGGGGCTGAGGATGGCCAAGTAACCCATATTTAAAAAGCATTTACAATAAAATGATGCACTTTCTTTTGTACCATCGGCTTCTCCGATGAAAAGCAAAAATGTTTTAAAATTGTCCCTTTTTGTCAGCGGTAATGGCTGTGCTATATTTCAGCTCGTCCCCCTTGTGGGCACAGAAAGGGAAGAGTAATAAAGGGCACAGCTGTGGACACTTTATGGCCTGCTTGCGGGGTGGAGCGGGGTGGGGGAGCGGGTGCAAGCAGGAGACAGATTGACTGCCTGTCAACAAATGCAGCTGGGAAAAGAGAAAGCTCTTAAAGACCTCTGCAACTTCAAGTCCAAGATAAATGATGTTCCTATTTGGAAAGGAGAAAAAATGGAGGTGGAATTCAATAAAGGCTGGCTGAAAGAGGAGGGTTCCAAAGGCCTTTCTGTGCAGCTAGGCAGCTCCGAGAGAAATGAGCAGAAGTGGCCCTAGGAGAGGGGGGTGCAGCCCAGAGACACAACAAAGCCCCATCCCGGCCACGTGCTTTCCAGGCCAGCCCGGCAAAGTGGGGCCCAGCGAGCCAGGTAGGGGGTGGGGCGTCTGCTGGAGAGAAATGCCCAGGAGACTCACACGCTGCCACAGGGCCACCTGGGCTGTGCGTTCACGGGAAGGCAGAAAAGCCCGGGATGACCGTCCGGTGTGACGGAGAAAACTGCAGTGGGGATCTGGAGACCAGACGAAGGCCCGGCTCGGGGCCGCCAGCCCTCCCAGCAGCGTCTCTGCGCCCTGGGCTGCTGATGAAAACCTCCCCTCCCATCATCTCATCTCATCTCACCAACACCCCACAGGCAAGTGGGGATGCGTGACCCTCATATCACAGACAGGAACCTAAGGTTCCAGGACATGAACGAGGCACCTCCAGGAGCGCTGTCAATGAAGCCCATGCTGTCCTTACATCCCCGCGGGCCCGGAGCCGTTTGCCTGGGAGGGTGCAGACAGCTGTCCGGCACAGGAGCCCCTGGAGGAGGCCTCCAGGCAGGAGTAGCTGAGTTTTCTGGCCACGTGCTACCCGAAGATGTTGGTGGGCACCCACTTCAAAGCAAGTTGTATCCATGAGTTTGCAAGGAACAGAAGCCTCCACTCCACCCGGCTCCGGGAAAAGGAAATGTATGATCTCACAAAAGCCAGGAGTCCAAGGTGGTGACTCAGCAGTTCTATGATGACCAAAGAGACCATCCTGTAATCTCACTGCATTTGTAGGAAGCATGAAACAGGCAACCAGTCTGACAGGCAGAAGTCAGGGTAGAAATGACCCTTGGGAGGTTAGAGCCTGGAAGGGAGCAGGAAGAGGGCTCGAGGGGCACCCCACATTTATGAGAGGTGCTCTTGCCCGAATGTAGGTTCTCTCCGGGTTTTAGAAATACAGGCTCTGGCCTGGCCAGTGTGGCTCAGTGCACTGAGTGTCATCCCATGCACCAAGAGGTCACCGAGAGTTTGATTCCCGATCAGGGTACATGCCTGGGTTTCGGGCTCGATCCCCAGTTGGGGGTGTGAAGAGGCAGCCAATCGATATTTCTCTCTGACATTGATGTTTCTGTCTCTCTCTCTCCCTTCCTCTCTCTGAAATCAATAAAAATATATTTTAAAAAAAAATACAGACTCTGCAATCATACAAGCTTGGATTTGACTCATTGAGGTACCAGTTACTTGCAGTGTGACTGGGCAAGTGACTTCTCCTTGCACCTCATTTTCACCTGCTATGTGGGGGTAATTATAATACTGCAATAGAGGCTCATTGTGAGCACAAAATGAGACAACGCACACAGAGTACTTAGTACAATACCAGGCACATAGTAAGTTATCAATAAACAGTATCTATTCTTGTTATTAATTGTTGCTAACAACAATGACGGTGCCTTCTCAGGCACTGAGGGTACTGGCCCTGAAGGGCCTGGAGGGTAGGGTTCGCAGCTTTAGGGGCGTTGGGGACAGGAGATGTCATTGCCAAGAGCTGGAACAGGCCAGGTGGAAAACGGCAGGCTCCACAGGGTGGCCCAGACCAGTGCCTCCCAAACTTCACTGGACACCCTGGGGACCTGGAACATGCAGATTCTGACTCACCGGGGCTGGGTAGGCTGAGATTCTGCATTTGTAACGAAGTCCCAAGAGAAGCCAATGATGCAGGTCTGCCGACCACACTGAGTAGCAAGGCTCTGTGTCTTGGAGAATGCACCAGTCGGAGATCTGGGAGAAATCTGGGGCGAGGGGTAGTTTTCTCACGCATGGCGGCGACAGACCTACACAGGATGTGGTGTGGCTCGGGAATAAACCCCGTCTCCCGTAAGGCGCGCAGTGGCTCCGCTCCCGGACTTAACCCTGACCACCACGCCTGCCCTGGGCAACAGTTTTCTTTTTAAATTGAAAATACGAGACAGGCCAATCGTAAGAAAAAAATGAAGAAAAGCGATTGGAAACTGCAGGAAGTAAAAAGCTATGCGCACACAAAAAAATTATCCAAAGCCAAGGCTTGATTTTGTGATGAAGACTAGCTATTGATTTTCAATTTGGGGAATCAATAAACAGACAAAAATAAGGAAGGCTTAAATATCATTACTGAGCAGAATTTACATGTATCAATCTCGGCGATGCAAAAATAAAAGTCTGAAAAGAGGAAGTGAGGAGAAAAGAGTCGAAAGGAGGCTTATTTTAGAAAGTGATGAGTCAAAGATGCTGCTGAAACTCCGCCACAGTTTGCAGAGGTTACTAGAAAGAGGACGCGGTTGCCTGGTTCCCTATTCGCCCCTCGTGTCTAGTGTCTGACAGTTTTCAAGAAACAGTGGTTAAATGAAAGGAGACCAGAGGATGTTGAACCCTGAAGGTCCACTCCCCTGTCTTTACAGATGACGGCACTGAGGTCCAGAGGGGTATGGGAACTGGCCCAAAGTCACCCCGTTATTTTGTGGCCAAGCCAAGGATTACATTTAGATTCTCTAGCTCAAGTCCTATCCTTTTCCTCCACGCTGCCATCTCAACGAGAGTCTTCTCAAATCCACTCGTGGGTAGAGGAGTCACACTGAGGTTTGGCGGAAGGCCCTTCCAGTCTCAAGAGGGCGTCTCGGTGCCAACACTCGGGGTGATTGGGTGACCGCCTGGAGCTCCCGGAGCACAGCGGCCTTTGAAGCCATGGTGGCTGACCTGCACCAAGGACTGAAGGCCAGTGACGGGAACATCAGTGGGCAGACCCGTGTGTCACTGATAATCACAGCTAATAGTTGAGTATATCTTTCTACTGAAAACGTATTTCACAGTTGTGATCATCATGTATAGAATGTTGCATACTCTATCCCTATTATCATAACGTGAGCATCTTCCCCTGTTCTACTGTGTTCTGAAACACCTGGGTCGGAGTCACTGGGGGTGCTGCTCCACATGGCTGCGCTGGCATTGCCAGGAGCACCCCCTGCAGGAGTAGGCCGCTCGGCATTCACGTTTGTTATTATTTGGTCCTCACTCTAAGGCAGTGGTTCTCAACCCTCCTAATGCCGCGGCCCTTTAATACAGTTCCTCATGTTGTGGTGACCCCCCAACCATAAAATTATTTTCGTTGCTACTTCATAACTGTAATTTTGCTACTGTTATGAATCGCCATCAGAAATATGTGTTTTCCGATGATCTTAGGCGACCCCTGTGAAAGGGTCGTTCGAACCCCAAAGGGGTCGCGACCCACAGGTTGAGAACCGCTGCTATAAGGCATCAGTGACTAATTCTGTAGGTAAATCTTTGTCTCTCTTATTACTTGCTTTGTGTAGATTCCTAGAAGTGGAAATACTGAGTAATTCCACTTCTGCTCTGCAGTAGCTAACCTTACACTGTCTAAGGGACAGTTTAATGCATCACATTTCCATGTGAGGCTCTAATGATGTGTTTCATCCAAGAACATCATCCTTTTATTCTACAACTGTTTTCCCACCGTTGCGGTCATTCATTCAGTAAATACTGAGCACAAGCTCTCTATGTAGTGTCTGTACTGTGTAGCGTACAGTCCGGGTACATACAGTCTATGCACTAGTTCTTACTTTACATACTTTAAATACATTGTATTCTTTAATCCAACTAACTACTCTATGAAATGGTGGTGTTGTTTTCCGGATTTTGGCTGAGGAAACTACTTACAGAAGTGGAATCAATTATCTAAGGTGATACCTCCGTAAATGGCAGAACTGGAACTCCGACCAGGCCCATGTGACTTCAAAGCGCCTTGGATTTCTATCATCAGCCGGCACTCACTGACCGTGTGCGGAGGCTGCCAGGCTGGGCCCGTGGCTCTAACTGCTCAGAGGGGCCTGAGGCCCTCTACCAACCCCCCTCCCCGCCTCCCAGTGTCTGTGTAGCCAGATTTCTCATTATTCCCAGTGTGAGCCCCCCTCCCCTCCCCACCCCCACCATTTACTAAGCACACACATTTAGAGCGCTGACTGTCGGGCCCAGGGGTGCTGTCTGCAGAGAGCTTACAGGCTAGTTGTTAGGAGGAGACAGCCAGTAAGCAAGCAAACAAATAAGCGTGTCATCATAAATTGGAAAAGTGCTAGAGAGACAGTAGTCGGTGAGGGGATAGGAGGTTACACAGAAAGGCTGGTCAGGGAAGGCCTATCTGCAGAAGTAAGCCTTACGTTGTGAGTTCCAGTCTCTCCCCTCTTGGCCCAAGGCTTACTCTTTTAAAAGAAAACTAAGGACCTACAAGACCCCTTCCAATCTTGAGATTTTTTTTTTTTTTTTTAATTCTAAGACATCTCTGACTAATCCCCCAGGGCTACCCCATCTTTGCAATTTTCCAGGACCGTGTTCCAGCTTTATACTTTAATTTTGGTCTGTGGACCAGTGGTCTGCAAACATTTTTAATTGCCTGTGTCATCAGTAACAGCCCTAGCTGCATATACATAATTTTTCATGTATTATTAATTTATACACATAATCTACAGTCTAAACCCGTGCTATCCAAGAGCGTGGTCACTAGCCACATACGGCTATTTAAATTTAATGTAAATGGAAAAAAATTCAGTCCCTCAGCTACATTTTAAGTGTTGATATAAAACATTTCCATCATTGCCCAGTCGGTGTGGCTCAGTGGTTGAGCGTCGACCCATGCACCAAGAGGTCGCCGGTTCGATTCCCGGTCAGGGCACATGCCTAGGTTGTGGGCCAAATCCCCAGTGGGGGACATGTAGGGGGCGGCCAATCAATGTTCTCTCTCATCGAGGTTTCTATCTCTCTCCCTCTCCCTTCTTCTCTCTCTAAAATCAATAAAGAAAAAAAAAAAAAGATGAATGCACATTAAAAAAAAAAATTTCCATCATCCCACAGTTCTACTGGACAGAACTGTTCTAAACATTATACCAGAATAGAAACGCTTAAAGGGCACCTGGAAGACATGCAAGTCACGACCTTCTTTAGAGATCACCACCTTAGACATCTGATGCTCATGGTGAATTCAAAAAACAAAACAAAACAAAAAACCCTTCCTTCTTAACAAGTGTGCCTAAAGTTATTCAGATCCAAGTAAGCGTTGTTCCAGTCCTAATATTTCTCTACCCATGTCCTCACCCCTACACCCAATATCTAGCCACACTCACCTAATCGCCTTTCTCTGGTGCTCCTTTATACTTGCCCAAGCTACTCCAGAATGACGAATCCCCACTTCTCTGCTTAGTGAACTCAGCTTTCAAAATCCATCTCAAAGTCACCTCCTTTGTGAAGCTTTCCAAGAGATCCTAGAAAAAAATCAGTGATTTTCTCCTTCTATTGTGCTTATTTAGTTATTCACTCAACACTTCCTTAAGCCGGAGCATGAAGACTGAAATGAATGACTATATGTAAAGGAGTTAGAACAGTGCAGAGCACACTGAGAGCCCTGCCTGAGTGTTCACCATGACGATGACCGTGACGATGTTGATGCTGATGATAAAGATGCTGTTGCTGGTGGAGGCCAGAAAGAGAGATGGCTGATAACAAGCAAAATAGAGACAGACACATAGAGAGGAGGCTGACAGCTGGGGGGGGGGGGGTAGGGGTTAGGCAGTTAGAGAGATTGAGCAAAAGAGAAAAAAAAAATCATGGACACGGACAACAGTGTGGTGACTGCCGAGGGGAGAGGGTTTGGGGGGAGATGGAGGAGGGTATAGGGCGGATAACTGGTGATGGATAGAGACTTGACTTGGGGTGGTGACACACAATACAGTGTACTGATGATATGTTGTGGAATTGTGCACCTGAAACATATATAATTTTGTTAACCAGTGTCACCCCAATAAATTCAATAAAAAGGAAAAAAGATGATTGAAACACAATCCGTGATTCCAGAAGCCTAGAGCTGCTGAGAAGGGCCCACGAGAAATCGCAGGCAGTGCAACGTGAACTTTGTAATGAAGCACAGGGCACTGTGGGATCACTTAGCCAGTATTTCAATCCAGTTTAGGTTCTGGACAAGGTCAGACAAGTTCCTCCAAGGAGGATGTCTTAGTCTGTTCAGGCTGCTATAACAAAATACCACAAACTGGGTGGCTTATAAACAACGGACGTTTATTTCTCATAGTTCTGGAAGCTGGAGGTCCTGGAATAGGGTGCCAGCAGGGATGGGTGAGGACACTTTTGGGGGTTGCAGACATCTTGTTGTACCCTTGCACGGTGGAAGGGGACAGGATGCTCTCTCCGGCCTCTTTTGTAAAGGTGCTAACCCTTCATGAGGGTGCTGGTCCCACCGCCTAATCACCTCCCAAATGCCCCACCTCGGAATACAGTCACCTTGGGCATTAGGATTTCAACACAAGAATTTGGGGACAACGCAAGCATTCAGACCACAGCGGAGCCGGCGTAGAATGGAGCTGTATAAATACATATAAATACATATTCCGAGAAGCTGCCAAGCCCCCCACCTTTCTGCACTACCCTTTGGAAGTCCTTGAGAGCGAGTTTACACAAGGCTCGGGTCAAGCCCCATTTCTGACCCAAGAGTTCACGACCCAGGTTGATCACCCGTCCTGTTCAGGACACCCAGCTCGTAAGTGGCAGCAGCGGGATTCGGGTCTATATCTCAGGAAGCTTCCGGAAGGACGTCTACCCGAGAGACTCACAAAGTCCCCTGTATTTTCCTTTCACAACACTCCTCACAGCGTGTAATTACATGGTTATATACCTGTTGAGTGTGTGCTACTGTCTGTCTCCCGCACTGGGCTGTCAGCACTTTGCTCACCACTGAACTCTCAGCCCAGGGCGCAGGCAAGGTTCACCAGCCTCGCCGCAGTTTCCTGGGGACCACACGCCCTGTGCAAGGCCCCGCCCACTCCACGCGAGCCCCACCCGCCTACCACCAGGCCCCGCCCAAAGCCCCGCCCGCTGCTCGCCAGGCCCCGCCCCGCCCCGCGTGCCTGCGGCGAGGGCGCAGTGCTGGCAGCGGAGCACGCGGGGGTGCCGGGCAGCTCGGCAGGCTGCCTCGGGCGGGCTCTCCCGCCGTCCCCGCCCCGGGCCGGGACCCCCTGCCACTCTCGGGCCCCGAAGGCCCAGGCTCGGCGCGTGTAGTCTGAGAAGAGCTGGTGGACCGGGCCTAGAGAGGAGCATCTGGGCTCGGCTGAGGAGCGGCTGGGGGACGTGGGCGGGGCCTGAGTAAGGGGAGGGCTCTGGGCCAGAGGGCAGGATCTGGACGAGGAGAGGGCGGAGCCTGATGGCAGATGGGCGGGCCCGTGGGCAGAGGGCGGGGCCTATATGGCAGCGGCTTGGGCAGGCGTCTCCTCGGGGCCTCTGCCCAGACATTACTGGATGAAATTGCTTGGAACTACATACACACGAGCGAAATCTGTGTAAATTCAGTGGATTGTATCAATAACAATTTCCTGCCTGTGATATTGGATTACAGTTATGCAAAACGTTTTATTTCTAACAACTACATCTGAAACTACAATAAAGTTGTTTTTTCAAAAAGCAATTCGGATTGGATACGTAACAGAAAATAGTTTCTAATAAGCTATTTTAAAGTATATTTTTATGTATACCTTGGGTCCCCTGAAAGGTACTTGAGAGCAAAAATCAGTTCTGATTAATTTTTGTAGTAGTAATAGTAGCTTGTAATTAGGCCAGGCCTTTGTACATAGTACATTTGAATTTCAATGAATTCCCAGGTCCTAACTTATTAAACACACTCACCAGTGTTAGGCTCTGGGGAGGCAAAGGTCCTTGCCTTCAGGGAGCTGAAGGAGGACACAGAGGAATAAATTCACAAATATAATACCATGTGATCAGTGAAGTGAGAGAGGGTAACAATGGGTTCATTGAGAGCATTCAGAGAGGACTTCCCGGAGGAGGTGCAGATGTAGTTGATATCCGATAGAGGTGAACTTGCCTTGAACTCAAAGAAGATTAAGCTTCTGGGCCCCTTTAAGGCCCTGTGAGAGACCCTACCTAGCAAAGGGTCACATGAACATTTATTTTTGTAAAATTTGAAAAATTAAGATATTTTAATGACCATCTTTAAAATCACTATTTTTTTTTTCACTCCATCTTTCCTTTACCACACTTCCTTTCCATCAGATGGCATTGTCCTGGCTGAGGGTATTTTGGAGTCTTACCTGGAGGAGGCTGAGTTGGGAATACTCTGTTTTAACCACAATTTGGAAAGATGCTTTAAGAAATTTTAAATAAAACTAGAGCAATATACAAAACCACCCTTTCCTTTTTTTGTCCTCCTATCTATAAAAATTGTATGATGGATGTTTTTATTTCCTAGTTCTCCCAAAAGCCTAGCCAGAGTCTCTGGGGCTTCACACAGGGGAAGAAAGCCATTCTGGTAAAGAGAAGATAGTATATAGATTCCTACCCTGGGCAAGTATCACCGCCCCACCAGTGACACTGGGTCACCCCTTCAGTCTCACACATTGAGAACTCCTAGGTGATGATACTCCTCGGGGGTTCTCCAGCAGATGCCACCCCCATCTCAGGAAGAGATGAACTCGGTGTCCAGTTCTGGTCCTTTTTGAGCAGTTCCTGCCCTTGGAGGCCATGAGATGCCCCCATATCCATCCCATACATTGACCTCTTTGGTTAAGCTGGAAGGCTAGGTTTTTGTTTCTGGTCATCACATGAATCCTGATTAAGACAGAAGCAAATCCATCCAGGTCTCTCCTCTCTCACTTTTCTAAGCCCTTCCTGGAAGCCTCGACGATATTTATGAAGTCTCTAGACCCCAAAAATGTCTCCATATCTGGTCAAGTGGAGGAGCACAAACAAGTTTTCTGCCTTTGTCTTCTTTGAGTAACAACTCTTCCCTGTACATGTCTCACTTTCTCCCAGCTGCTTCCTGGATTGAGCATTGGTAGAGCAGAGTTTGAATCCTAGCTCTACAGATCTGAGCAAGTAGCTTCACGTTCCCGAGCCTTGGCATTGCCCGAGCTCTAAAATGGGAATAATATCTCCATCTGTAGTAGTTTGTTAGGGCTGCGGAAACAAATACCACAGACTGGGTGGATTAAACAACAGTACGGAGGCTGGAAGTCCAAGATCAAGATGTCAGCAGGGTTGGTTTCTTCTGAGGCCTCTCTCCTTGGCTTGTAGATGGCTGTCTTCTCCTTATGTCTTCACATGGTTGTCCCTCTGTCTGTGTTGTTTATGCCCTAATCTCATCTTCGTACAAGGACACCAGTCATTGGATTAGGGCCCACTCTAACAGTCTCATTTTAACTCACCTCTTGAAAGTCCCTATCTCCAAATACAGTCACATCCTGAGACATTGGGTTAGAACTTGAACATAAAAGTTTTCGGAGAAACAATTCAGCCCATAACACTATTGCAGGTTTTATTAAGGATCTTAGTTAGAAAATGAACCAGCACAGAAAAGGTATAAATAAGGGATTTAGGCTTCATGGCTGAGCCCAACTCAGTTCACCCCCACTGGGAGCCTAGCTCACACTGGAGGCAGTGTGGAGGGGCTCAAGGTCTCGGGCCGCGGCAGAGTTGCGATAGTACTGCATGCAGAATGCCCGCAAGGGTGCCCTGCTGGGCCAAGGTCCAGCCCAAAGCAGCCCCTTCTCGGAGCCCAGATCTTGGGCTTGGTTCTGAAGACTGTGGGGAAGTTCTCTGAGGACTATCTCCAAGCACAGCGATGAATGACTGTCTCCACGACTCAGGAAAACACTTCTACAGCCAAATGGCTTTTAGGTATTTCAGACCTTTCCTATGGCCTGGTCCTATAGCCAAAATTCCACAGAAATCAGAGTCAATTCAAATGAGAAAACTGGGTAAAAGAGCAGTACACTTTTAAATAGTAATGACCTGGTTCTTTTGGTAAAATGCTCTAAGACAACAACCTTATCACTAAATCTATTAAAGTACATCTCTTTCACCCTGGCCGGTTTGGCTCAGTGGTTATAGCGTCGGCCCGCGGACCAGAGAGTCCTGGGTTCGGTTCCCGCTAAGGGCAGGTACTTCGGTTACAGTTTGTCTCCGGCCCCAGTTGGGGTCGTGTGGGTGGCAACCACTCGATGTGTCTCTCTCACGTCGATGTTTCTCTCTCTCTCTTCCCCCCTCTCACCCTCCCGCTCTATCTGAAGATAAATGCAAAAATATCCTTGGGTGAGGATAAAAAAAATAAATAAAATACATCTCTTTATAAGTGAACTACTGATGTTTCTATACCTGGAATATTATGTATATTTTATTTACTGGATGTTTACACTTTTGGAAGAAAATTATTTATTCTTTTATTTTTATTTATTTATTTATTTTTATTTTTTGGTTAATCTTCATCCGAGGACATGTTTTTTGATTTTTGAAAGAGAGGAACGGAGAGAGAGAGAGAGAGAGAAACATCGATATGAGAGAGATCGGTTGGTTACCTCTTGTACGCGCCCTGACTGGGAATCGAACCTGAAACGTTTCGATGTATGGGACAACACTCCAAACAACTGAGCTACCTGCCCAGGGCTATTGTGATTGTACTTTTGAAAAATACTACATTATTTCATACCTTTTAAAAATGTTTAAAATGTGACATATAGAAGAACATTGCAAATGGTTAAAAACAAAATGTGAAAATATTACAACCTAAAAGAATTCTTACTGCCACAAATGCTTTTGATGTAATTTGGGACACTTTTAAAAGGATACTTTATATTTGTAATAATATTTGAAGAGCTCGGAAATTAAATTTCTACCTCATTCATCAAAAAAAAGTGGGTACATATGACTTTGACTTGAACCTCAGATTTCCAGACAGTCCTTTTCTCAGCATCTCTCCTGCTGTTCAGTAAACCTTGGGGTGTCCTGGACATTCTGATGCTTTGGTATCCAGTCTCCAAAACTGAGACCTGTCCCAGAGTCTTGTGTGGAATCTGGTCCTTGCAATTGAGGCCTGGGCTCCAGGAGGGGGTGGCAAAGGCAGCTCGCTGGTCCCCAACAGATCTTCATTCCTTCCAGGCTTGAGAATCCTGCTTTGTGGTGACAACTTCTCGGTACAGGCGGCATTGTCCCTGCTGCCCACAGAGCCGCGATTCAGGGCCCACGCTCGGCCCTGCCAAGCTCCTGGAGAGCTCTGGATCCTGCCCGAGTGGTCATCAGCCTCCAGTGCCAGCTGTGTGAAAAGAGGCCACTTTACATCTGATACAAAGCGTCAGCCGGTCTCATTCACGGCGCCCAGAACATGCTAAGCTCCGGACGTAGGGCTAGAAAGTGGCACTTGAACACAAACTCCCTTTCCTGCCTCCCCAGCAAGGCTTTCACAGGCCGAGATGTCAAGAGATGTTGTTCTGGGGAACAGCTCGAGAAAAGCCCTATTCTCCTCGCTCCTCCTCACCTGCCAAGAAGCCCGCAGCCCCAGGTGCCTGGCGGGGGCGCCGAGGAGATGCCCGGAAACGGCAGCACATGTACGCTGCTTGAGAAGTGCCCTCCTCTGTGCCAGTCCCAACCTCGGCCCTCCACGCAGGGCCTGGTTCTCAGGAGCGGCACCTGTCTGCCCAGGCTTTGAACCCAGCTCCCACGGGCCACTTCACACAAATGCAGGTGACCCCATGACCAGGGCCTGCCTCGGAGCCGGGCTCCTCCTCTGACAAAGCCCTGCTTGTTTGAATCATGGAGTCTAAGGGAGGTCGGAGTCCCAGAAATAAGAGAAGCCAGGAGACTGATGATGTCGCCCAAAGTGTCCTTTTCACAGATGGAACATTTCAAGTGCAGGTGGGAGAGGGACATGGGAGAGTATCACCAGGTCCAGAGAGTCTCAACCCTGGCTGCAGTTAGGATCACCTGTGGAAATTTAAAAAGTGAGACCCTGATTTAGCTGGTCTGGGGTGGGGGTGGGAGGCAAGACCCCTCACTGGAGCCCATGTTGAGAATCCTTGATCTGGTTCAACCCACTGACTTTACAGACAAGTAAAACGGATCTTGTGACAGTAGGGACATTTGCGATTGTTAATCTTGTTCAGTCCACCTGTTTCACAGATGGGGAGGCTGAGGCCCAGAGCGATTAAGTAGAATCACCCAAGGCTCCATAGCTACTAAGTACTTTTTTTTTTTTAGTATTTTGGACAGTTTGACCTTTGTCTCAAAGTGGTTATACTTCTATCATGTCTAGTTTTATTATCATAAAGCTTTGCTTTAAACCTATAAAGTTTCCCTGCTGCTTAAGAAATCAAGTCTACCTACATTCCATAACATAGTCTCCAAGGCCCCATAGCACCCTGGCTCACTTAGCTTTTCAAAAGTACCACCTTTATGCGCAGGCAGGACGGCCTATGCTCTGTCCCCTCACCTCAGAGGACTGTACTCTGGCTGTGTCACATCTCATGGGACAAAGAGTCCACAGGGTCAAGGACACATGCTCACCTGGGTACTCTGGGCCTCAGAATATTTCAAGTTCACCTACAGGGCTTGTGCAGGCCTCTTCTTTAGGTCTTTCTTTTTTTTTTAATTTTTTTTTCTTTATTGATTTTAGAGAGAGAGGAAGGGAGAGGGAGAGAGAGATAGAAACATCGATGAGAGAGAACATCGATTGGCTGCCTCCTGCATGCCCCCCACTGGGGATCGGACCCACAACCTGGGCATGTGTCCTGACCAGGAATAAAACTAGCGACCTCTTGGTGCATGGGTCGACGCTCAACCACTGAGCCACACCTGCCGGGCTTCTTTAGGTCTTTCTAAAAAAATAAAAATTGGGGGTGGGAGGGTGGCTGGAGCTTGACGTGCAGGTTGGGTGTCCTCACGTGTGCATGTAGGTCTCCTCCTGGTGCGAGCTGGAGTCCAGGGTGGGCAGGGCCGAGGGACAGGCTTCTGGCTGGGAGCTGGCTCCTCTGTGTTCTGGGGAATCCAAAAATTCTAAGTTCAAAGGCTGCCTTCCAGCCCTGGCCGGTTTGGCTCAGCGGTTAGAGCGTCGGCCCGCGAACCAGAGAGTCCCGGGTTCGGTTCCCGCTAAGGGCACGTACTTTGGTTGCAGTTTGTCCCCGGCCTAGTTGGAGTTGTGTGGGTGGCAGCCACTCGATGTGTCTCTCTCGCATCGATGTTTCTCTCTCTCTTCCTCCCTCTCTCCCTCCTGCTCTATCTGAAGATAAATGAAAAAAAAAAAAAAGGCTGCCTTCCAGGTTGTCAAGAAGGTATGTTTGTCAGGATATACATCAAACAGTTAGATATGTTCTAAGTTTTACATATGTAGGTCTATAGGCATCTAGGCATCCGTGTGTGCCCTTGCCTTGGCCCTGCACACCCTGGGGAGGTGGGCTGACTTCTGAGGGACTCGGGGGAGGAGGGGTGGCCGTCCACCTTGCTGCTGGCAGGTAAGCGCCCCCCGTCCAGGATGTACGAGCTCTGCACTGGCAGCTCCCGGAGGGCCTGCGGGCTGTCCTTATGGTGAAAAAGAACACACGCAGTGTCGCTGCGACATGGAACCAGGCTGGTGAGCAGTGCTTATAAAGTCCTATTTTTAAATTCCTAGGCTGTGGTCTTTTTTCCAAAATAGAATTTCCATGGAATATATAAAGCCTAGGAACAGGACTGCTAGGTCATTGGCTAGCTCAGATATTTAATTTGCCTAGTTAATTCTAGATTTTTTTTTTTGAACGGCTGTACCGGTCTACCGTCACCCCAGCTGTGCATGGGGCTGCACCGTCCCCATGCCTCTGCCGACACCTGGCGTTATACAGCTTTCTGATTGTTGCCAGATCACTGGTAGAAAAGTTAAATCTCATTGTCGCTCTAATTTACAAATTGCAAACATCACCGTCTTGGCCTGTTCAGGCTGCTCTCACAGAACACCACAGACGGGGTGGCTCATACGCAATGGACATTTCTTACAGTTCTGGAGGCTGGCGTCTGAGATCAGGGTGCCAGCGTGGTGGGGTTCTGGTGAGGGTCCTCTTCGGGGTTCCAGATGGCTGTTTTCTCCTTGTGTCCTCGCATGATGCAGACAGCAAGAAAGCTCCCTAGGGTCCCTTTTATAAGGGCACTGAGCCCATTCAAGAGGGTTCTACCTCATCACCTAATTACCTCACACTGGGGGTTAGGATTTCAACATATGGATTTGGGGAACATATGTAGTGCATAACAATTACTAACGACTTCGAGCAGCTCATCATATGTCTGTTAGCTTCAATCAGCTCCAAACCCTCCCACTGACCTGTCAGCCAGCCCACCTTTCTCTAGGGTTCTTGGCAAGGAATCAGTCGCTGATCTCTAGACTCACCAACACTGAACAGTGGAGAGACCCACGATAACAGGTGTTTGCCCTTCCTGTTTATTCTCATCTCTTGGGGACTCCATCTCCTCCTCCCTGTCCCCATAGAATCCTGTTCTCTAGCTGCACTGGCCATGAGCATCCAAAGCCATTCCTGTCTCAGGGACTAGGGCTCCCACTGTTCCCTCTGCCTGGGCCACTGACCTTCTCGAGGCTCGTTCCCTCCCTCCTTCGAGTTTCTGTTCAAATGTCATTTCCTCAGTGACACCTCTTTTCCTTGTTTCTAAAGTGGCTCTTCTTCACACCTCCCATCACCTGGCATCCCCGTTGCCTGTTATGACACGCATTCGCCGGTCTGTTATTTAGTGTCTGTTTCCTGGGTGCCACAATAGCAAGGACTGTGTCCTGGCACCTGGCACCCGGAAGGGAGCTGGGCACATAGTAGGCACTCGTAATCACTTGTTAAATAAATCATATCCATTCTTCCTCCCCACACATATTGTCACAATACTTAACTGCAAACATTTGGACATTTATCCATTTTCTCGGGGTAGTTTTTAGATCATTAATGGGTTAATGTGGGGAGAAACATTACAAAGTGACAAAACCCACAAACAGGTGAGTAAATCATGGACTAAGCAGGAGACTCAGTTAGCTCCCCTAGGGTCTCTGGTGCATTTCCCAAACTGACTGGATCTATATATTTCCAGATCTGGTTTTGAAAAAAAAAGGAAGTTTCTTCTAAATGTGAGACTATATAGCACAAACGGTTGTCTTGTATTGCTCCTACTGTCTTTAGTCCTACATGTCATTTTCTTATTTACCAAAAATATATCTTTCCATAAAAATCGATCACTTTTTAGGCTTAAAATTTTAGTTCAACAAAATGACAGATAAGCAGAAAAGCACCTGGTCACAGTTGCACACTCTTCCTATAAAAATCTTAATGCCACTTGCTTTCTCTGAAATGTGCCAAAAAAAAAAAAAAAAAAAAAAGTGGTTAGGAAACACTGGGGCTAGAATTCAGCCACAGCCATGGCTTAAAAAAAAAAAAAAAGTCTGTTGGAGTGCCAGTTGTATAGGGCTGCCCATTGTTTAAGAAAAAAAAAAGTTTTAACCCCAGGGTGGAAAAACTAACATTGTCACTAGGATATGAAGAAACCATGGTGAAGAACTAGGGCGGCGAGGCCCCCGGAATGGCTGGCGGCATCTGCTCCGAGGGCCTTTATCAGCAGCCTTGTATGTTCTATTCAACACTCTCACAACGATTGTTGGCACGATGTAGACAAATTGACGCAAATTAGTTTAGCACGGGCTATGCAAAGTTTAAGCTTGTTGAGCAACACACGTGGACCACATAGCAACAGCTCCCAACACTGTGCAAAGGTGTCGGATGCAAAACACCGACGCCCCCGATCTGCTCTTCCAGATGGGAAGCAGAATTCCAGAATCACTAGTGGAGACTGGGAAGGGGGGGGCAGGAAGCTGGCAGCAGAGGCCAGAACCCCACACCGACCCTGAAGGCCAGTGATAGTTGAGAAAAATATCTCCTGAAAGTACCGCTTGTGCTAAAACTGACTGCCTGTTATTTCATGGCCAGAAATCCTCAAAGGATCGGCCTCCAGAGATTAAGGGGATTCCGCCACTTTGCTCTTTACTTTTGGTTCAAATATCTTAAGACAATTCCTTGGGGGCTGGTGTCACACAGACCACCTAGAGGGGCCTTCTAATTGTATTTACAGTAATTTAATTACCTCGGGGAGATCTTCAGAAGGCAGGATTTACCCAGATTGACACTCTAGGTGCCGCTGGCAGAGTTTTAATCTGTTAAATCAACAGAGAAGTGGTCAAAATAAAGCCACTCCAGAGTTTGGAAACCACTTCACAGACTTTTTTTTTTTTTTCCAGGGGAGGTTGGGAGGGTGAAGGAGACATTTTCCTGAGGTCCGCAGCTTTCCCACTTCTGCTCATATTATTTTATACTCCACGCACACATTCCATCCGTCTGATCACACACACACACACACACACACACACACACACACACACAGAGCTGTGGTGCATTTATAATATCCACACTGTGTGTGTGTGTTTAACTCAATATATCTCTGGATAGGTAGTGAAGAACTTGGTAGCAGTGGAGCTTCTGAGGAAGATCCCTGGGGGAGGGAATAAGAGGTCAGGGTAGGAGGCAGATTAACTTTTAACCTTATTCCCTTTCCTTCGTATCGCTGCTTTGGTGGTGGTGGTGGTTGGGGTGTTACACCAAACATTTAAAGAAGTTTTTCCAATGAATCCATAAGGAAAATTTCCTGCAACTATTAAATCACCAAAGTCAGCAACCTGTATACAAGCCTGTCCATTTGGATCGTTTCGCCAACTAAGCTACCTGGCCTTGGCTGGCATCTTTCCCTCTGGGGGGGGCGGGGGGGGGCCTCAGCTTTCCCATCTGTAACATGGGGAGGAATGGACCAACCCTACTGAAGGCCCCTTCCCCTCTCAGTGTGAGACTGACCTAAGCCCAAGCACAGCGTGTGCTGCTACTGCCATCTAGCAGTGCAACCGGGCACCGTGGACCCAGCCTCTCCTGGACATTCTGAAAGAGTTCTGGGGGCTATAAATCAAAACATAAAGACCGTTGGATATGCGAACATCCTGCAGCCCCTAAGTGCTTTCTGGAGCAGGAGAGAGTATAAATATGTCAACAAATCCTTAGATATTTAATAAAATAGTTCTGAGCCTTTGATATTTGACAAATGGTAAAAACCCTCATTGCAATTCAGTGGCCTCAAGGGTTTGGGGATGTGCTCAGGCTGCTCAATGTCACAGATATTTGCTGGGTACCCCTGTGTGTGCAGGGCACTGTGCCAATGCCTGCGTCACGCAGTTCAGACACTGTAGCCCTAGAAGGACACACACTAAGACATTAGGGCGGTGTATCCTCCGTTGTCCTGTGCAGCTCCAGCAGCTGGTGTAGACTGGCACGTACCGGGAACTTAATAAATGCTTGTTTTCAATGAATGAACAGGGAATGAACAAATGACCCGGATCTGAGGCCACATCTCCCACTCATAAGGGCATTTTCTTCCCTGAGCCTCCCTTTCCTAATCTGTTAAATAGAAATGGTAGCATTGCCTCTGATTGTGAGGACCTAGTGATATAACAAAGGGTAATGCCTTTGTCAACTGGAAAATAGTTGGAAAAAAAAAAAAGATGAGGGAGGAGAATCTCCATATTCTGAGGTTCATCAACCATTTACTTTGCATAATAAGAAATAAATTCTTTATTCCCAAAATTGATATTTCCATTTGAGAACTAGAAAATATTTCCTGCCACATAGTCTAAGTTTTTGACTAGCCAGAAGGGACCGTGTAGAAATAACCTGAATTCAGTGTGAAGTACACACAGAGATGAATCTCCCCACCCCTTCCTCCCAGCCCCGCCCTTTCCTGGCAAATGAATAAATTGTGCTTTGTTTTTACTTCATCTCCAGGTTTCCACGTATGTAAATGGAAAGAATTGAATGAGACAAACTCTGAAGTTTCTTCCTTCCTTTGAAAACAGATTCTAACAAGTTGCCCAGCGAGAACGCCATGTCAGGTCCCGTGTTGTGAAGAAACTGTGATATGCTGCCACCTGTCGGTGATTCACTGTATTATTTTAAATTTTAAGCAAAGCTGAAGTTTAGCATTTAAATATTAACTACAACCCGATGAATTTATACACATATTTTCAGTAGAAACTCATTACAGTGCTGAGAGAAAGTGCTGTTTTCCCTCAAAGCAATAACAATAGCCGAAGCATCCAGTGCTGGGTGCTACGTGTACTCTCCCACTTAAATCCTCACATCACCTTATGCTGAGGTTCCCTGACTATCCCTACATTAAGGTGAGGAAACTGATAGTCAATGGGGTAACAGCGTGCCCCAGGTCACACAGGTGGTAAGTAGCAGAGGCAAAACTCAAGGCTAGTCCTTTCTGAGCTCAGGGCCCAAATATTAACATATGCCCCCAGCAGGTGTATTGTACACTGTTGATTTCCTTGCTTCTGAATAGAAAAGTGCTTTAACATGTTGGTAGAAATGTTATGAAATCAATGTTAAGATTTTGTGCATATCTCCAGTCTTTAATGGTTATACTCTTCATATATTTGTACTTTTATATATAATTTTTTTTTGTCAAAACAAAAAAACTTTTCTTTTTAAAAATCATTCATTTATTCAATTGGAGTTAGCACATGCTTACTTTGGGCCAGGTAAAGCTACAATGGATGAAATTAAAAAACAGAAACAAAAAACGACATGATCACCACACTCGTGAGGCTATTGGTCTGGAAGAAGAAATGGACAAATAATCACAACGAGATTCAGGAGAACAGGGGACAAGGGGCTCACCTACACTGGGGGACCACAGAAAGCTTCCTTGAGGAGGTGATGCTTAGAAAGATATGGTCAATTCATGAATCTCTTCTCCCCCACCCCCATCACCAAATTTCCAAGCAGTTCTTGGCTACATGGGCGAAAAGCCTGCCCTCTCCATTCTCTTCCCATTGCTCACTGGTAAGTCCTTCCCTAAGCCAAGGAAACAGTGGGAATAAGATATTCTTCTCTTATTGCAAGCACCCCTATATTTACAAGTGATTGTTTTAAAAAAATATTTTTATTGATTTTTTTTAAGAGAGAGAGGAAGGGAGAGAGAGATAGAAACATCGATGTGAGAAAGAACATTGATCGGCTGCCTCCTGCACGCCCCCCACTGGGGATGGAGCCCGCAACCGGGGCATGTGCCCTGACCGGGAATCAAACCGGGACCTCTCAGTCCACAGGATGACGCTCAATCCACTGAGCCACGTCCCCGGGCAACAAATGATTCTTTTGGGTCCTCCCCTCTCTTGGCTTCAGGAAGAGAACTTCTCCCCTCAAACACCTCACTTCCACTCCCACCACTAATGGATGGGTGTCTAGGCTCAGATGTTGGGACCTCTCTTAGGGGAGAACCAGAGCCCACAGTTTTCAGCTGAGGTCCTAGTGTTAGTACCTGGGTGACAGGAAAAGGCCAGCTCACTGACTGCACCACTGGTTCTCACTCCTCACTGCACCTGAAAATCACCTGGGTTTTGGTCCTCAGTCTCAGAGATTCTGATTTAAGTGATCTGGGGTGGGGTCTGGCTGGGGATGAGGGTAAGGGGGGGGTGTTTAAAAGCTACCGAGGTGCAAAGCAAGCAGACAATCGTGTCTTTTTTTTTTTTTTTTTAAATTTCTGTAGCATTTAAAACTATTATCTGCTTCCTTCTCCCACACTCTTAAAACTGTCCTTCCTTGGTTCTGATGGGTGGTTCCGATTACCCGGCACCACTCTTGTCACTCCATCTCTTCGGATGTTGACGGGCTCCTTTCTCCTCTTGGCCCCCGGATGTAGATGCTCCCTGTGGTTCCTTCTTCATCTCACCTGTCTTCATACTGGTTTCCTTGGCTTCCAGCTTCAGCTGTTTCTTTCCCGTTCCAGCCTCTTTCCCCAGACCCAGACTCACAGTTTATTTTCCCCCTGGGTATATATTCCTGGCCATCTACTAAGATTTCCAGAATCATTACTTCTGACTATAAAATGCCTTTGTCCAACATGGGTAAAACAACTGACCACAGACTTAGCCTGAAACAGCACAGATTCATTATCTCACAGTTCTAAAGGCTGGAACTCTAACAGTGGTCTCACGGGAATTAGAACCAAGGTGTCAGCAGGGCTGCACTCCTTGCGGAGGCTCTAGGGCAGAACTTGCTTTCTTAGGTTTTCCAGCTCCTAGAGGCTGTGGCTTTCCTTGGCTCCTGGCTCCCTTCCCCCAAAGCCAGCAGCGGTCCTGTTGAGTCTCTTCTGTCTGCATTGGGCGCACCCACTGATGTTAAGATCAGCTGATTAGCACCTTAATTCCTTCTGCAAATAACTCCCCTTTGTCCTGTAACAGAACATATTCCAGCTTCTGAAGCTTAGGGCGTGGACTTCTTTGGAGGCCATAATTATGCCGACCACAGTTTTCGCTTTCATTCTCGTGCAGTCCTTCATTATTTCTCATCTGCAGTACTGGGTCAGTCTCCTGATTGACACCTCTCGTTTCAGTTTCTCCTTACTTTACCCATAAAATAGAGGGCTATAGCATCAGTCTTCCCAAGGACAGTTCAAATAATGCTATTATTTGGCTCAAAAACCTTCAGCATATCCCTAAATAATTGCTTCAGTAATATTTTGTAAAATAATTAACGTTTACTGATACTTTCCCTTTGTTTCCTTCCCCAATTCCAACGTCTTCCCTTGTTTCCCAGGGATAGCCACACCCAGAAATGTATGTGAACTTTGGAGTGCATGAATTGATGTGTATACATCCTACACATAAATGCATCTATAGAAATATATAGAATGTTTTGGATATGTTTAATTTTTGTACATAAATAATACATCATTCTTTGTATCTCTCTGCAAGTTGCTTTTTTTTTTTACTGCCCATTGCTTTTCAAGTCTCTACTTGTTCGTACATATAAATCTAGTTTATTCTTTTAACTGCTGTATAGATTCAATATGACGAACATGTTACATTCTAATTTTCCAATGTTTTGAATGGATAATTCATTTACATGGTTCAGAAATGGAAATTATATAAAATGGTACACACTGAGATCTTGCTCCAGCTTTGTTCCTGTCTACCTATTTCCACTCATTATAAATGAGTTTCTTGTATATCATTCCAGCATTTCAGTATGCAAATACAAGTGTATATTCTTATTTTCAACTCCTTTATTTTGCGAAAGCTGGCACATTATATTCACCCTTCATAATTTTGCTTTTCACTTAACAGTGTATCCTGGAATCACTAGGAAGCTATGAGTTTACAGCTCTGTGGGAGGGGCAGAAATCTAAGCCCCTTCAGATATGGAGTCTCTGGGCTGCAGGACCTACTGGGAGCGGCTGTGTACGGGATGGTGTGTGCATGCACGAGGAACCCTGGCAGTGGTCCATTTGGCCTATCTGGTCGTGGTGAGAGATGAGCTGCCAAGATTGTTCTCAAATGGAGCAATGGCAGTGGTGGCCCCCATGGGCCAGGCACCTTCCACGTTTCCCTACACAACACCGTCCAAGAGCCAGAAAAGGACACGGAACAACAGCAAGCATCACATGTGGAAATCAACAACGACCACACTTACCAATAGATGGAAGCAGTTCTGACTTGAAGCAGGCCTTCACAGCTCACCCCATGAAACACAACTAACATCCAGAAGATTGTCTGAGGTCAGAGACCAGAACCGCCACAAGAAAGATGTTTAAGTGAAACAAACAGTTAGCTAACAATCAAAGAATCTGAATCACGTTTGAGAACCAGACAAGAGTATCTGTGGACTTAGGTTGAGAGCAAGAAAGATTTAATTCTGAGTCAATGATTGGCAATATCCAGTTTTGCCTCTTAGAAAAAATGCAGAAAATCTTACTAAGTTTATGCTTCTGTGAATATCATCTACTAATATGTGCTGCTAGCAAGAAAACAAAAAGAAGCCCAACTATGTGGATGGTATAAAAACTCCTCCAGTAGCCCTGGCTGGTTTGGCTCAGCGGTTAGAGCGTCGGCCTGCGGTCCAGAGAGACCTGGGTTCGGTTCCTGCTAAGGGCACGTACCTCGCTTGCAGTTTGTCCCCGGCCCTGGTTGGTCGTGCGGGTGGCAGCCACTCGATGTGTCCCTTTGACATTGATGTTTCTCTCTCTCTCTCTCCCTCCCACTCTATCTGAACAGAAAATGAAAACATGTCCTCGGGTGAAGATAAAAAAAAAAAAACTCCTCCGGTGAACAGGTTGTGCTAACACCTCACTTCAGCTTATTAGAGCTTTATCATTTCTGGCTAGCTGCTTTTCGTGTGTGTGTGTGTGTGTTTTATTTATTTATTTAACCTTAACTGTAATTCAGTGGTTTTCTAATTCTTCTTCCTTCCTTGTGCAATTCACCTTGCAGCAGACTTGATGCACTGTGCTAGAACAGTCAAGAACTCAAAAGAAAGTTTAAATTATATATAACTGACAAACTCTGTGTAAGTCTAAAATCAACATTAAATCTAATTAAAAAAAAACACAATAAAAAATCCCAACAATATATCTTGGAGATCTTTCCAAATGGGTTCACAGAGTTTGCTCATTGTTTGCTTGTTTAAACAAGTGCATAGCCCTGGCCGGTTTGGCTCAGCGGTTAGAGCGTCGGCCCACAGACTAGAGAGCCCCGGGTTCGGTTCCCGCTGAGGGCACGTACCTCGGTTGCAGTTTATCCCCGGGGTCGTGTGGGTGGCGACCACTAGATGTGTCTCTCTCACATCGACGTTTCTCTCTCTCTCTTCCTCCCTCTCTATCTGAAGATACATGCAAAAATATCCTCGGGTGAGGATTAAAAAAGAAACAAACCAACAATGAACAAGTGCATAGCATTGCATTGTGTGCACGGCCCATAGTTGGTTTCATCATTTCCTTATTGAAATTAATGCTGTAATGAATAACATACATTCAGCATTTTATCCATTTGCAAATGGATCATTAAGATAATTCCCAAAAGTGGGATTGCTGAGTCAAAGGGTAAATGTGCTTGTAACCGTGTTAGGGATTACCAAGTTGCTTTGGGAAGAGTTCATCATTTGGCATTCCATGGTACAGGGCAAGTCAGTGTGTATTTCCACAAGCCTCTCCAAGAGGAGGTGTTGTTGAACGACTGTATCTTTGCCAGTCTGATAGAGGAGAAAGTATCTCAGTATAGTTTACAGTTGCATTTCTCTCAGAATGAAGGCTGAGTGAAGGTCGGCATCTTTTCACATTTAAGAGGCATTTGTCTTCCTTTCTTTTTCTCTTTCTTTAGGAACTTTGTTCTTGTACTTTGTCCATTTTTCTATTGTGTTGTTGTTTCATTTCAACTTAATTTCTAGCAGTTCTTTACATAGTGAGTTGATTAGTACAGAGATTAAACCCCTTCTGTCTGTAATATGGGATGCAAATATTTTTCCCAGTTTACTATTTGTCCTTAATCATGGCTTCTTTTACTTGAAGAGGTTTTAGATTTTTATATAGCCAAATTTAGCACTCTTTTTAATAGCATCTGAATTTTGAGTCATAGTTAGAAAGACCTTCCCAAGTCCAAGGCTATAAAAAAATTTACCCATGTTTTCTATTTTTTAATCCTCACCCGAGGCTACGTTTTCCATTGATTCTAGAGAGAGAGGAAGGGAGAGGGAGAGAGAGAGAAACACTGATGTGTTGTCTCCCGTACCCACTCCGACCGGGGATTGAACCCACAACCTGGGTATATGCCCTGACTGGGAATCGGACCTGTGACCCTTCCTTGCATGGGATGATGCTCCAACCAACTGAGCCACACCAGCCAGGGCACCCATGTTTTAATTTAATACCATTGTAAAAAATATATTTATATTTTACCCCAAGTGAAAACTATTTACTTAAAAAATTATTTTTACTCCACCAAATGGAGATGCTACCTTTATCATACAGAAGATTCCCATACATATATGGACCTTCTTCTGAATTTTCCATAATGTTCCACTTGTCTGTTGTCCATTCATGCACATTGTTTTAATTACTGATACTTCATTGTGTGTTTCATATTGGATAGGACTACTTTCCTCTCATTGTTTTCTTGGCAACTTTTGCTTGTTCATTTTTTCATTTTAACCTCATATTCAACTTGCCTAGATTTTTTTAAAAGTTGATATTTTTATTGGAATCAAGTTAAATAAATATATAAACAGTTACAATCTTTTGATGTTCAACTGTCCTATCTTTGCCAGTGAGAATCACTTTAAGTTGGCTTCAAGTTCTTCTTAAATTAATAACATTGGTTATAAAAACTTTCAAACACACACAAAATTGGAGAAGATAGAGAACCAAATCCCCTCAAGTACACATCACCCATCTTTAACGACTTATCTAACAATGGCCAGTCTTGCATCATCATCACCCACATCTACTCCCCCTACCCACAGATTACCTCTAGGCAAATTGCAGATATTATTTGTATTATTTAATTCATAAATAGGGGCCTAGATAAGGCAACCTGCCAGAGACCAACTGAGTCAAGGGGGCTGTGGGTCACATCTTCCAGAAGCATAAAGCACTGACAACTATATCTCGCTCAAAATTTGTCACTCCTATAATCTGTCCTCTTAAGTCTCAATGGGCAGTGGGACGAGTGGTCTATTTTGGGACTATTAACTAGCACAGAGGTTCTGAAAAGCTAATTAATCTCTTGGCAAATAGATCCCATGCAAGGATGTGCCCTCAAAGCAAGGAAGGAAAGTAGGTCAAGCAGCCACTGATAACACATTTTAGCTTGGCAGTTTTAATTCTGGGGAGAGGTTAATGCTAGCTCCTTCACACTTTGGTGAAGGTTTTCTGGCTGTTTCCCTCATGTTCAATGTGAGTACAAAGGACAGTATCAAAGGTGCTCTAAAGCAGCTTTTCCTCTCCCAGAATTCATTTGTCTTTTCATGTTGTTTGATATCAGTGTTTCACTTAGTTATCCTGGTTACAGAGGACTTGATTTAGGATGCTGGGTTCTCTCAGGCTTTTTCTTCACCTATACAAGAAGGACCATACCCCTCAGGTGGTCAATTGTTCCCAAACACAGGCCAAACTGAGTGGCTCTCTTACTGTAGTTTGCACAAATCCCAGACCAACCATACTGTGTTCTAGGGTCACGTGGGAAACATTAACTCAGTAAGTCGGCCATCTCATGGTAGACATCCTCAACTATGGTAGATGACAATAAAGACCCTACGGCTCAACTCTGGGCTGCTCTACTCTGTAATTATTGTTTTTTTTTTAACATTTCTCACCTGAGGATATATTTTTATTGCTTTTCTTTATTGATTTTAGAGAGAGAGGAAGAGAGAGAGAGAGAGAGAGAGAGAGAGAGAGAGAGAGAGAGAGAAACATCGATGAGAGAGAAACATCGATTGGCTGCCTCCTGCATGTCCCCCACTGGGGGTTTGGCCCACAACCTGGTCATGTGCCCTGACCAGGAATTGAACCGGGGACCTCCTGGTGCATGGGTCAACGTTCAACCACTGAGCCACACCAGCCAGGCTACTCTGTAATTTTGTAAAGCTCCACCTTACCCATCTTTGCCAATCCCTGTTTAACTCTTTACCATTGAAAAGGTTAATGCTAGGTAAGCTCTGCTACCGTTTTGAGTGCTTTGCCCCAAGGCAAAGTAGTTTAGGTTTCTTACTAGTCCTCCGCATGGGTCTAACATCTACACTGGATGTGGTGGAAAATAGTAATCATTCCACTCTGCCTATTTATAAGTATCCAGCTCAAGTCCTTATAAAAGCAGGCACTTAATACTTATTAAAAGATAACTTCCGCCCTGGCCAGTTTGGCTCAGCAGTTAGAGTGTCGGCCCCTGGACCAGAGAGTCCCAGGTTCGCTTCCTGCTAAGGGCACGTACATCATTTGCAGATTGTCCCTGCCCCAGTTGGGGTCATGTGGGTGGCAAGCACTTGATGTGTCTCTCTTGAATCGATGTTTCTCTCTCTCTCTTCCCCCCTCTCTCCCTCCTGCTCTATCTGAAGATAAATGCAAAAATGTCCTTAGGTGAGGATAAAAAACAAAACAAAAAACTTCCTTCCCCTCTCTGTTCCAGGAGCTCTCTGCAACCCACATCCATATCTTTCTTTTCTGCATCCATTCAGTTCTCTTTTTCTGACCACTTATTTTGGCATTTATTTGTGTTATCATTTAAAGATTTATAAATATTTAATGTGCATATGTCTTGCCTTTATTAAGAGTGTAAACTCCCTAATGATAAGAGTTAATGCTATCTTTTAGTGCTAAACATATATAGCTGGTGTATAAGAAATGCCCAATGTTTTGGTTAGATTCTCCTGACTACAAGAAACCGACTATAGTAACCGCAAGAAATGAGGGAGACTATTGAGAGAAACCAGGCAAAGACAAATAAATAGCCCATAGGAAGAGCAGGGTGTGTAGCAGTATCAGACTATGGTATATTTAGTGTTCGACCACTCTATAGGGTAGAACCAGGGGTAGAAAGCAGATTCAAACTGGGGTACTTAGATTATTTTCTCCCAGGCAAATAGACTTGGGTACCGATGATTCTAGTAAGGAAGCTGGTGTGAAGCTGATCTGGTAGGGGACATGGAAAGATAATGAAAACGGGAATAACAAAATTCTTAAAACAGAAGTGAGGTGTGAGAGTGAGAAAAGCAGCTTCCTTGACCACAGAGTCTACCAGTTCATGGCTGTGCCTCCTCCTGAGGTCTGGTTGCACTCAGTGCCCTTGCCTTCCATGAGATGAATACACACTCATCTTCTCAATGCACCTCCTTTTTTCACTGTAGCTCAAGTGGTTTTCTCTTTCTTACAAGAAAATAATCCCTTTCAGTAAACCAATTTCCTGCTATAAAATGGTTCCTCACTAAGTCACAGTATAGCAGTAGTCTATTAAAGCACCCACATTACTTCAACCCAACCACAGATTTTACTAAAATTGGTTAATGATTTACCTTTCATAATTGAAGTCTCTCCTTTTTGAAACTATTGGGAAGAGAGAACATCACCTCCAGTGTGCACATGAGAAAATCCTGAGTCAGACAAACCTTCAATGACTGAAAAAAAGAGGAGAGCAAATTTAGCAATTGACAGAAACAATAAGAGAGAATCTTCAATAGCTACTGACTCTCACCCTGGCCAGTTTGGCTCAGAGGTTAGAGCATAGGGTTGTGGATTTAATTCTGATCAAGTGCATGTATCTGGGTTGCGGGTTCCATCCCTGGCCCCAGTCGGGGTCCTATGGAGGCAACCAATCTCTCTCTCTCTCTCTCTCTCTCTCTCTCTCTCTCTCTCTCCTTCCCTCCCTCCCACTCTGTCTAAAAATCAATGGAAAAATGTCCTCAGGTGAGGATTAACAAACAAACAAAAAAATTACTGACTCTCTGTCTCAGGTCCAACTTGGGAGACTTGGAGCGAATTCCTTACTAGAAACAGAACTAATGCCAAAGAGGAACTTGAACTAAAAAATGGGGGCTAAGTCAGCTGGTTTCCTCGTTACAATTCGCTGTGGCTGAGTAGGAGGAAGAGATGCTAGGGCAGGCTGGTGATGCGCAGTCCCTGACTAGGTATATACAAATTAAAGATGGTTCTATGAAACATCTGAAAGTGCAACTGGTTGACTCCAAAGACATGCCAGATACGAAGTACTTGACCCAAAAGTTTTACTCCTTTAGGAAGTTACCTTGGCAGAGTCCCAAAGTCAAGAAACTCCTTAAAACCAAGACAACGGTAGCCACCAATGCTGGAAGAGTTGGTGGATAACCAAGCTGGCTCACCGAGACCCTTTAAGCAGAGAACAGCTCTGTAGCAGTCTGATGAAGTTTTATACTCAACCAGGAAACTGTGAGACTGAATTCTGTGACACTGCAAGGTTTCCAGGCACTAAGCAGTCTTCTCTAAGGGCTTCTTTAAAGGAGCCTGGAGGACGTAAGCAGAATGAAGACTCGGAAAGCAGGCCTTCCGAGCCCTGGTGGGGGAGGCCCAGGATGGACGTTTGTTTCCACACTGGAGAAAATCTTGTCCACTGTGGCAGAGATTACTGGTGACTTCTAATAGCAGAACTATTAGCATAAACTGTGACATTAATCTTGAATTAATCCACCTGTATCTCTGCTAGATCTCTAAACCACATGAGGTTACACAATGTATTTGCACATTTTAAATCATTCCAATTTATTCCCTTCCCTAAGTCTAGAGGAGAGCAGCCATTCGTGCTCCTACAGGTCAGCACTTCATGGCCATTTCAGTTATACTGCTTGAGCTTGAAAATGCTCAATTTGCTTTTATGTTTTTGCCTAATTGCTCACCACACTTGAGCACCGTTGGCTACTTTCTGCTTTCAAATGCTCCTTACCTCTGCAGTACAGCATCAGGGACCACGTTTGTGCAATGAACATGTTCCTGAAAAACTGTAAATCAGAGCTCTGAAATCCAGTTATATTTTCCCATAGTTCCAATAGCTTCAGAGATGCTTAATCTTCATCTGTGTCTGCTCAGCAGTTGGCAGTGACTTCAGTTTTAAGTTACTGCACTATAAACCAAGGAGCTCCTCATCGTAAAAAGAAAAACATTTCAATGTACTATGAATTGCTACTCTACAAGAAAAAAAGCACAAGTTCTTTCATAATGTGGATTATCCACTAATAATTCATCTTCTTTTTTTAAATTTAGAATTTAATATCAGGTGTGCTACTTCAGTTTTTGTGTTGGCCCTGCTTCATCCTAACTTTTTTCTATTTCAACGTCTTTCTTTTTTGTCAAACTTATTGAGATATAATTTACATACAATGAAATTACTCTTTTAGTGTATAGTTCTGAGTTTTGAAAGATGCATGCATACACTGTGTATCCCACATCACACTTGAGATACAGAACAGTTCCATCGCCTTCCAAAATTCCCTCAAGCCCTCCCAACTCCCAACTACTTTTGAGTTTGCATCTTTTATGTAGAATACCTTTGAGATTCATTTATATTGTTTATTCCTTTTGAGATTTCATAGTATATATGTACCACCATTTGCTTATCCATTTACCAATTAAAGGGGACTTAGATTGTCTTGTTTTTGGCTATTATAAAATGTGTGTCCTGCCCAGCCGGTGTGGCTCAGTGGTTGAGCATCGACCCATACACCAAGAGGTCGCTGGTTCGATTCCCCGTCAGGGCACATGCCCAGGTTGTGGGTTCGATCCCCAGTGGGGGGCATGCAGGAGGCGGCCGATCGATGTTCTCTCTCATCGATGTTTCTATCTCTTTCTCCCTCTCCCTTCCTCCCTCTCTAAAATCAATAAAGAAAAAAATTAAAAAAAAATGTGTGTCCAAGTTTTTGTGTGAACAGGTTTTCATTTCTCTTGGGTAAATATCTAGGTGTGGGATTGCTGGGTCATATAGTCAGTGTATGTTTAACTTTATAAGAAACTGCCAAACTGTTTTCCCAAGTGTTTCTACCATTCTGCACTTCCGTCATCAATATTTGGCAGTTCTCATTGCTCCACATCCTCAACAGCATTTGCAATTATTTTATTTTTACCAAGTAGTAATAGACATTGTGGTTTTGATTTGCATTTCCCTAATGACTAATGTTGAGTCTCTTTTCTTGTGCCATTCATATATCTTCTATAGTTATCGTTCAGTTATGTCAACGCTTTTAAAAATTGGTTTGTCTTGTTGAGTTGTAGTTCATGTATTCTGAACACAGGATATGTATTTATCAGATATGTAATTTGCAAATAGTTTCTCCCAGTCTGTTGCTTATCCTTTCATTTTCTTAAATGTCACCCAAAGAGCATACGTTTTTAATAAAAAAAAAATTTCTTTTATGGATTGTGCTTTAGGTATTGTATCTAAGAATTTTTTTTGCCTCACCCAAGGTTACAAAGATTTTCTCCTAAATGTTTTATAAGTTTGCATTTAGATTTATGATCCACTTTGAATTATTTTGCATGTGGTTCAAGGTGTGGGTTGACAGGTTGAAGTTCTTTTTTTTTTTCCTTGCAAAATGATGTCCAGTTTCTCCTGCATCATTTGTTTCTTTTCACTATCTTTTGGTAAGTTTGTAGTTAGCAACCTTAGAATCTACAAAAAGTAAGAAAACCCATCAGCTTTGGGGTGAGAATCCAATGGCTGGAGATAGGAGGGCAGGTCCGTTTCTCTGATTGGCAAGAAATGCCTAAGTCGTATGCTTTTCACTTCATAGACATGCACAGTATAGGACAGTCCAAACTGTCAATGCTCTCTAGCCAAAAGTCACCAGTAACACACCTGTGGCTGAACAAGTTGAGCTCATTACTCGTTGCAGCCAGGGAGAACACACAGTATGGGGAACCTTGAGGCATCTTAGTAAGAGGGTGCTATAAAGGACTTATATTAAGATTTGAGTTTGTGTCAGGTGATTTGGGGGACTTTGCTCTAAAATTAGATGCTGTCAGAAGCAGGGGTAATTCTATGTCTGGGTAGCTTAATAAATCTTATGTAGAAAGAGGGAAGACTAGAATGAGGCTAAAGCTATAGTTGGTAAAGAAGTAACAGCCATTCATATTAGTTTGATATTTTCAGTTTGTGTATTCCATCTGGAGGTTTGGATAAGGCTTATGTTTTTGTCTGTGTTTGGACATGATTATGGAGTAGTCTTATTTTTGCCCTGATCCATCATGCTCATGGAGTGACCTTTCCTGACGTTGATGTTCTCTGAAACTGTTTATGTTCAACAGGAGACACCAAGGCCTAGCCGTGCCAGCCAGCTCCTAGCAACACCAAGACCCAGCTGATAGCACCAGACCATCTACTCGGTATCAGGGACATCTTTTTTTTTCCAGAATGTAGTAGCTAAGAACTGAGGCCCTAGGTCATGAAGGTTCTAATTGAAAATAAAAACATGGTGTGGGGGGGGGGGGGGCGGGATAGGGAGGAGGGTGTCTACGGGGAAAAAGTAGAAACATCTATAACAAAAATAAATAAAAAAGAAAAGAAAAACATAACCTGTTAGGCTACACAACAGGTTGATCTACACACACACACACACACACACACACGGAGGCCCTAGAGCAGAAAAAAATTGTGTTCAATTCTTAGGTCTGCTCTTCACTAGCTGTACGCCCTTGGGTAAATTATTTAACCTCTTTATGCCTCATTTTCCTCATATGAATATGGGGATACTTGCCTCATTGGATTGTTGGGAGAAATGAGATGATACATACTAAAACTTGTATCAAATAAATCTTAGTTATTATTATTATTATATCACAGAAAAGATTAAGGAGGATATTGGGGAGAGGAAGAAAAACCAAGAATAGTCCAGGTAATTATGCCAGGTAAGTCAGAGTAGTAAAAAAGTGAGGATAGAAAATTAAAATGATTTAATTTTTTTAAATTAACAGGTGGTAGTCTATATAAACCTGTTACTTTTTCAGTTTATTTCAAAATGCCAGGATAATTCACTGAATTAATGAAAACATGGTGAAACACGGGAAAATGTGTGGACCTTACACCAAGTGATTTGTCCTTTAAATGGGTTCACCTAGAAACACTGAGAAGAGTGGTTGACAACTCAACAATGAAAACTGTTATCATGCATATGCTAGGAGGTGGATTCATGTGTTGGACAGATGGTTGGATTGGCTTCCCTTTCATTTATTTTTTCTTTTTTTTTTTGTTAATCCTTACCCAAGGATATTTTTCCATTGATTTTGAGAGAGAGAGAAAGAAACATTGGTGAGAGACACATCAGTTGGTTGCTTCCCAAATGCACCCCACCACAGCGGGGCTCAAACCTGCAACCCAGGGACGTGACCCTTCCGTGCAGGGATGGACACTCCAACCACGGAGCCACACCGACCAGGGCAGATTGGCTTCCCTTTCAATTTCAATATTTTATCAGCCTACAAATAACTGATTTCTTTCTTTCATGTTTCTGGTTTCCAGCTTGCTTCTTTCTGGCCCTTACTTTTTGAACTACTCCACCTTGTTAAGCATGCAATGTCACATCTAATTAAACTGGTTTTTCCATAATGCAAAAGGCTCTGTGTAGCCAACTAGAGGAAAACCCAGCCATTTAAGAGATTGGATAATTGACATAGGCTGTATTAAGAATTTGTTCTATTAAGACTGCCTGGTCAAGATGGCGGCATAGGTAAACGCAGTATCGCCTCCTCCCACAACCACATCAAAATTACAACTAAACTACAGCACAACCATTATTCAGAACTGCCTGAAATCTAGCTAAAGGGAAGTCCGACAACTACGAAATTAAAGCAGCTGCCACATCAAGACTGGTAGGAGGGGCAGAGGCAGGATGGGCTGTCCCACACCATGTGGCGGATAAAAATCAGGAGGGACACCTCGGCTGGGAAGGTCCTCCCTGAGGACTGAGGGGTCCCCGTCCCACACCAGGCGCCCAGCTCAGCATTCCAGTGCCAGGAAGGGAAGTCCCCCCATCACTTCTGGCTGTAAAACCAGCGGGAACTGAGGCTGAGGGAGGCAGAGGCTTCTGGAGCCCCAGGCCGCTCCTCTTAAAGGGCCTGCGCACAGACTTACTCGAACTTGCTCCCTCTAAGCTTGAAGAGGAGGCAGCTTGAGGGGCACCAGAGACATACAGGGAAGAACGGAGCTGTTTGACCTCGGGATGAGGGCTGGAGAGGCTGCTTTCTCTCAGACAGACATGCTGGTGGAGGCCTGAGTTCCTTTGGTAAGCCCTTCCCCGGGGGCAGCAGATGGGCGCCATATCTGGGACTCCAGCAACCTGGCTCGCACTGTTTGCCCCGCCCTGGTGATTCCCTGAGGCCCCCATCCCTCCCAACTTTCAGGCCCACCCAAGCTGTTTCCAAAGGCTTTACCATAGGATTGGGCCTGTCTTGGATCCTGCTTCAAGTTTCCTAAAATTTCTCAAACAAGCAGCATTTGGCCTCAGCAAGCCCCATACCTCTCACTAAGTGGCCCCAGCCTTGGTTCACAACTTGGCTTTTCCTGGGCACCTCCAAGCTCAGCACAAGAAGCAGCCATCGGCAGATCACTTTGTAGCTTATGCCAGGTGGCCCCGGGTAGAACACAGGCAGTGGCTGACCTTGCCCCAGAGCCAGCACACCCAGTGGACAGCTTCAAACCATGTCGAAGCACCACCACCCAACCATCTCCATAAGTGACACACTCAATGAGTGGACTCAGTGGTACCAGAGCCCTGATGAAGTAAATCTTGCTCTGTGTGGTGGGCCCCTACACAGCGGATCCTCCAAGGGAGTCAGAGGCCAGTGGTCAGTGGGCACAGACAGTCCTTGCAGCTGATCAGCCTGAGTAAATCCCTCCCGTTGACGTGCCAACAGCAATCAAGACTCAATTAGAACAGACGGGTGTACAGTCCACACTAGGGTTGCACCTTGAGGCCCAGCTGGGGTGATCAGGGAGGCTGTGCCACTGGATCCTACAGGACACCTACAACAATAGGCCACCCTATGAAGCCTAGGAGACATAGCAACTCTACCTAATACATAGAAACAATCACAGGGAAGCAGCCAAAATGAGGAGACAAAGAAACATGTCCCAGATGAAAGAAAAGAACAAAACTCCAGGAAAAGAACTAAACAAAATGGAGATAAGCAATCAGTCACATGCAGAGTTCAAAACACTGGTTATAAGGTTGTTCAAAGAATTTGGTGAGACATTCAAGGAACTTAGTGAGAATATCAACAATATAAAAAAAGGACCAGTCAGAAATGAAGGATGTACTAACTGAAATAAAGAATAAGTTACAGGGAATCAACAGTAAAGTAGGTAAAGCCAAGAAGCAACCATCGATTTGGAATATAAGGAAGCAAAAAATACCCAAGCAGATCAGCAAAAAGAAAAAAGAATCCAAAAAAATGAGGATAGTGTAAGGAGTCTCTGGGACAATTTCAAGCGTGCAAACATTAGCATCATAGGGGTGCCAGAAGGAGAAGAGAGAGAGCAAGAAATTGAAAACCTATTTGAAACAATAATGACAGAAAACTTCCCTAACTTGGTGAAGGAAACAGACATATAAGTCCAGGAAGCACAGAGAGTCCCAAACAAGATGAACTCAAAGAGGTCCACACTAAGACACTTCATCATCAAAATGCCAAAGGTTAAAGACAAAGAGAGAATCTTAAAAGCAGCAAGAGAAAAGCAGTCCGTTACGTACAAAGGAGCTCCCATAAGACTGTCAGATGATTTCTAAAAATAAACTTTGCAGGCCGGAAAGGAGTGGCAAGAGATATTCAAGGTGATGAAAAGCAATGACCTACAACCAAGATTACTCTATCCTGCAAAGCTATCATTTAGAATAGATGGACATATCAAGAGTTTCCCAGGCAAGGAAAAGCTAAAGGAGTTCATCACCACCAAACCAACATTATATGAAATGTTGAAGGGTCTTCTTGGAGAAGAACAAAAATATGAACAATAAAATGGCAATAATACATATCAACAATTGAATCTACAAACAGAATGAGCAAGCAGAACAGAAACAGACTCATAGATACAGAGAACTTTTTGTTGCTTGCCAGATGGTTGGGGGCTAGAAGGATGGGTGAAAAAGATGAAGGAATTAACAAGTACAAATTGGTTGTTAGACTGATGAACCTCAAAGGGAAGGGGAGAGGGATGGTGGGATGAGATAAACCAAAGAACATCTATGCATATATGCATAACCAATGGACACCGACAATAGTGTGGGGAAGGCAGGAAGGGGGTGGGATTGGGGAGGACGGGGTCAATGGGGAAAAAAGGGGGGACATCTGTAATACATTCAACAATAAAGATGAGTTTAAAAAATAAATAAAACATTTTAAAAAAGAGTTTGTTCTATTAAAAGAAAGTTATTGCCTAAAGGCACTAAGGATTCATTAAGACTCATTGAGAGTAGGCAGACAACTCTGGTGGGGAGGGTAATGGTGGGGTAGAGGGATTGAGCAAAAAAGAAAAAGAGAGAAAGAACTCATGGACATGGACAACAGTGGGGTGACTGCGGTGGAGTGGGTGGAGGTGGAGGAAGGTATAAGGGGGATAAACGGTGACGGAAAAAAAATTAAAGAGAATAAAAAGACATCATACAGTCTTTTAAAAATAACATCCAGAAATAAAAAAGCTTCATTTTAATAATCTAAGAATGGGATTTCAGACCAGGAATCAAGAGCTGAGTAGATTCAATCTATAAAATGAATAGTGCCTGACTTCCTTAAGGCTCCTTCTGCTGCAGCAAGGTACCCCAAATAAAGATAGCATCCCTCTGTAGAAGCCATTCCATCAAGATCGTAATATTTATTTTCATTTTAGATCTAGGGGTGGGTGGGCACTGAGGGGTGCTCTTCATTTTTGTAGGTAAGAAAATTGAGGCGCCCTGGCCGGTTTGGCTCAGCGGTTAGAGCGTCGGCCTGCGGCCCAGAGAGACTGGGGTTCGGTTCCCGCTAAGAGCATGTGCCTCGGTTGCAGTTTGTCCCTGGCCCTGGTTGGTCGTGCGGGTGGCAGCCACTCGATGTGTCCCTTTGACATTGATGTTTCTCTCTCTCTCCCTCCCTCCCACTCTATCTGAACAAAAAATGAAAACATGTCCTCGGGTGAGGATAAAAAAAAAATTTGAGGCAACAAGGAATGACTAGCATTAGACTTACTAACAAATATGTGACCTTCCTACACTTGCAATTTCAGAAGGTTCTGGTGAACACACAACCTCCTCAAAAAGCTCCCCTACATCTCCGTTGGTTTATGAGATGATTTCAAACACTGCTGGGGATTATGGCTTTAATAACTGTAAAAATACAGAATCTCTCAGGACAGCTACAGTTTTATCAATCATTCTCTTGTAGAGTGAAAGAAGTGCAAGGGGAAGGAAGAAACAGTGTAAGTGTACACTTCATAATTTCTAAGTTCACCCTAGAAAGATCACATATGGAGAAAGGTTTGGGTGATAACAAGCAAACAGAGTAGGTATCCACCTCTTCACATGCTGGGTAAACACGACAATCCACAGATCTTCCTAGCCACCCAAATGGTATTTTTAAACAGGATTATTTAATGTCCTCTTTAAGTTCTGGAAAACTGAAATATCTTGATAGTCTCAGCACAACGGTCTAAGTGGATCTGATTCACTGCTTTGACAAATCAATGATTAGGTTGAAACCGTAAAACTATATTTAGTCCACGCCATTGAAGACCTGGATCAAAGCTGGCTTCTTCCAGGCTGCTTTCCCGGGTTGTCCTCTTCTGAGCCTTGTCAAAGGTTACTCAGCAGCATCACCCTGCTTAATTTGCATGAGGAAAAACATGATGTGAGGTCACTGACTGGTTGCTTCACGTGCACGTTCTGTCTTGCTAACTCGATTGTGAGGGAAGACCTTACACTATCTAGGAATTCAGTTTACAACCCTTTCAACCCCACCACCTGTTGCTCCTCTCAAAAGACCTATACTTGACTTATTGTCGTCTTCATTTTACAGGCGTGGAAAGAAGCAAAGAAAAGAGCAGATACCATTCATCTAGTTCAGCAGCCTTTGCACAACGAATCTCGTTAAGTCCTCGCAAGAACCTGTGGAGTGGACATCACAACCGCACTTGGAGGCGGAGGTGCCGGCTGTGTCCTCCCAGCATCGTGGGCGAGCGGAGCCCGCGGCGAGGCGGGCAGACCGGCGGGCGCGGCCCAAAGCCGGGTCCGGACGTCGCTCCTCTGCCCACGGCTGAACACCGTCCTCCGCGGCGGGCTCCGGGCCCCGGGCGAGCCCTCGGCACTGCGGTCGTGACTGCGCTGGGCGACGGCGGTGCCTGGAGGGGCTGCTCCCAAGCAGCTCAGTTCAGGGGAAGGGGAGATTTGCGGTAATAATAAATAATGAGCACGCCCCCTCGTCACCACCGTCACCTCCACGGTCCAGGCATGCAGACCCCGAGTCAAGGGCTGAGAGAAGGCCCAGCTTGTCACCACCCCGAGGGGAAGCAGGTATGGGAAGAAGGCTGAGACCCCAGGGCAAAGAGCCGAGGAAACTGGAGACCGTCCCACCGTCCCCAGGGCGATGGTTCTGAATTCCGAGCGACCGTTATCATAACGGAACGACGGCTCCAGGTAGCCGCGGAGGATGGAGCTAGAGACCCTAGGGCGGCCGCCTCCGAGTTCCCAGGGTTCTGCGCCCCTCGCCCGATCTGATTGGCCGGCGGAGGAAAAGGGCGGGGAGACCCCTGAAGGAGGCGCGCGCGCAGGCTGGCCAGGGTTTCCCGCGGAGGCACCCAGGGGGCGAAGGGGCGGGAGCAGGGCTTGGGGGCGTCGCGCGTGCGCACGTCAGCAGGCGGTGGCTGGGGGCTGCTGGGAGGGCTGGGCAGTTCGAGAAACTGGTGGGCGCCGGAGAGGCCCGCGGTGCGCGTGCGCGTCGGAGTCCGAGCCGCGGGAGGAGGCGGGAGCTGAGGAGGCGGTGGCAGAGGGGGCGGGTCGCGTCGGGCGCCACGTCCGCAGCCAGAGGCCGCTGCCGCCGTCAACGGAGTCTCCCGGCTCCACAGCTTGAGGAGGCGCCCCGCAACCGCCCGGGGCAGTGCCAGCCGATCAGGCCTCCTCAGCTCTTCTTGGTTCTGCTTGCTCCCTCCGCCCGGCCAGGCGGCAGCCCCCGATCCCGGCGGTAAGTCGACCTGGGAGGGCGGGGGGCACCGTCCCGGCTTCCTGCCTCCCTCTCTGTCGCCTTCTTCCGTTAGCTCTCCTGCACCTCACCGCCTCCCTCTGCGGGCCTGGATGCCGCGAGTGGGGCCTTTGGGAGCCCTGAGCAGGAAAGGGGGAGGGGCTGGATGATGTGGGGCGATGGAGGTTCGCTGGCGGAGTCCCCTCTTCACCTGTCCCTGACTCCTCCGCCGCACTTTGAGATTGGGGACTCCCCTTGGAAGCCTCCGCCTGACTTCCCAGCTCCTTGGGTGTGATGCTGGGAGAATGGGGGAGTCATCAGCCTGGGAGAGGAGAGTAGAGGAAAGGGATGCGGCAGAGAGGCAGTGTGCTGAGCCCCCGCCCCGCTGACTCCTGACCTGTTGATAAACCACCCTGGGGTTCGGGCACACGAGCCTTGGTCTCCAGTGGACATAGCCAGCGCTTTTCCCAGGTAGGAAAGCTCTTAACCTCCACGCCTAATCTAAACCTGAAAGTGTGGGATTGGAGAGGCGCGGGCGGCGGCGGGGGGTGACTGGGGACCATTGGAGCACCCATCGGTGGCATCACTGCCTCCCGAGTCTGAATTAAAACCGTGCCTGCTAAGCACACGCAGCTTCGAGACTGGTCCCCAGGCTCCCACTTCCAATCAGATGGCCTCTTCTATGTAAGAAGACAGCAATGTTGGAATCCTATGGGAGTGGGGGTGTCCTGGGTGTACAACGTGGAGCTGAGGGAGGTGCTGAGCTCAGCCCTAGCCACGGTCCTCCAGGGTCATTTTCTGCCTCTCCTGCCACGTCACTCTCTCTGCTAAAGGGAAAAAAAAAACTTGCTAGTACCTAAAGGGATCAGTGTGGGGAGAAGTGGCCGCCGGGAAAGGTTTACACATACCTACAGAAAGGAAAATTCTTGTTTGATCTATTACACGGTGCTAATTCCAAATGAAAATATTTACTACCTGTGATTATATGCTACTGTTTAGCCTTTAAAACTTCAAATGGTGTGGGTGCTCCAAAGAACTCCCCAGGAATATTGATGCATCAACAAATACATGCGTGTGTCCATACCTGTTGTTTGTTTTTAAAGAAAGAGGGGAGTGACCTTTAATAAACCCATATGCATCCTGTTTTTATTTTTTTACACTTTCATTTCTTTAGTCATTGTTAGAACATGTACCAGAAACCATGTTCATTAAAAATTTGTCTACTGGTAGGCACATCGTTAGAAAAGCTTAAAGTAGTTCTATGTGTGTGTTAGATTTTTTTTTTTTTAACTACAGGAAAATCTTTACCTTTCTTTGTTTCAGTCATTGAGTATTTGCTGTTTTGCTACTTCCTGAAGATAGCTCACTGAGTTATATATATAAACATTTTCAGAGTAGGGCTTTACATGCTCATTCAGGCTGAAACCCCAGTACCTAATACAGTGTCTGACACACAGTAGACACACAAATATCTGTTGAACTAATGAGGTAATAACTTAGTGAAGATGGGTGATATACTAGTTATCTGGTTTGATAGTGTACTACTGTATTTCTGCTTAGTGTTTCACTTAAGGGCAATACTTAAAAATTGCCATTTTGATACTGTCAGTTGTTACTTGTCACTAGGTAATCACAAGTTTTACTGGTAGATTATTTTTTCTTTCCTGCCAGATTCAGTGCATTTTTTGTAGTCTATTTGCTGTTGATTTAATAGGCAAGGCCCATCTTTAAAAGCAGCCTGTTCAGGATAGGTGGTTAGCTAGAGAAGCCTAAAAACAGTAAGCTGGTGTTTTACCAGACACTGCTTGTTGGTGTATGTGTGTTAAAAGCTCTGTATAAATATATATTTGAAACTCCTTATAGTTGTTTGGCAAAGAATTCACCCTCACATGGGAGTGAGGATGTGGCCAAGTTCCTATATATAGACTATGTAGAAGAATTTAGCTAATTCATTTATGTTCTTTTTCATATAGGGAAATTAGCACTTACTGTTTAATAATAGGTTTTTGAAGCAGCACTGAAGGTAAACTGTTGTACACTGTATTTTGTAGTAGGCTTTATACAACTTGTTAGTGCCGTTTAGCTTCCTTTGGTACACAGAGGGGGGTTTAGCCACAGGCAAATTTATGTACTATTTTCAGACTTTGTTCTCATTATTAATGAAAACTTTACATATATGTAAAGTGTTACAGATATCTACAAACAACATTGATTCATCTGTTTTCCTTTAAAAAAGAAAGCTTCATAAGAGGCATTTGTTTACTTATTTCTATTATTGGAAGAAATTATCCTCTAGGGAATAGTGTTATTAATCCTTGCTCAATATATTTGCCAGCTGCTATAACTATGATACTACTGTACTGGACAAGTCCTTCACATTTCAGTTTCTTTAAAAAGCACACACTTATAACCAGTTTTAAGTTGGTATAGTTTGTTCACATGTGAAGACCAAAGGGTAAAACTGGTTTGTCCATAAAATAAGTTAAATTATTTGTTCTGCCCTAAAGGCTGTTTTCTGTTTTAACTTTCCTTAGAAAAGTACATTTTAAAAAATAGAAACTTTTTTTCATTATGGATCCCTAGAGAGCAGATTTTTTTTCTTGAATGAAACTGAATTGATAATTTGAGGGAAAGTGTATCCAAACTGGATTGTAAACTCTGGTTGAGAGGATTCCTGTGTGTCCTTAATCACACTGAAATCTTCAGTGCCCAAGAGGGTGCCTGGCACATAGTTGGGACTCAAGTGTATGTTGAAGTATGTTTCTGTATAATAGTATCTAGATTCCTATATTTCAGACTCTTCTGCCAAAAATACTCCCAACTTGAGAGCAAAGTCATGGGGGAGGTGGGAATGTGGTTGGGCTGGAGAAAAAAAGCTAGTAAATCTAAGTATACCCTGAATAAGCTGCTGGCAAGAATGAAATTTCTTGAAAGTCTGGTAATCTTTAAAAATTCCCAAAAACTTTTTACTTTTTAATTAGTGTATATTAAAAACAAAATAGTATTTTCAGTTACTATGTAGTAAAATGCATGCATCAAGTCTCTCGGTGTTTCTTGAAGCCCCTGGCATACCATTGCCTAATCTTAAAGATGTACATTTGAAAAGCATGATTCTAGCTTAAAGTGTTGTTTTGTTGTTTTTTTAAATAAAAAATTTGGACCATATTTTGGTATGCATTTTCTCTTGTGATGCTTAAAATGAATGTGGATACAGTCCTGGCCAGTTTGGCTCAGTGGTTGAGCATTGGCCCTCAAAGGGTCTCTGGTTCAGTTCCCGGTCAAGGGCACGTACCTGGGTTGCACATTCAATCCCTGGCCCTGGTCAGGGTCTTGTGGGAGGCAGTGTTTCTCTCTGTCTCCCTCCCTCTCTCCCTTCCACTCTGTCTAAAAATCAATGGAAAAATATCCTCGGGTGAGGATTAACAATAACAACAAAAAGAATGTGGATACAGATGATATTTTTATCCCACTTATTCCACAAATACTTTGTGTCAGTTTACAGCAAACACATGTACTAATAAAATGGTAAGAATATAAGTAAGATATTCAAATTGCAGACCAGGGGAAAAAACAGTAAGAGTGAAGTCTCGAGGAGGTGTGGAGTTGGGGGTGGGGGGAATAGGACACAACTCTGCAGGCCACAGGAACTTACCTAGTTGCGTAGGAATTTTAGCTATAAGCTTCCTGGAAGCCAAAGGGAAAAGGGAGACAACACATCTTTGTATCTTTGTTCAGGAAAGTACATAGATCTCAAAGAGAAGAAAACATGCTAAGTATTTTGGGGAAACAAAAGGTTTTCTGAATACCTCTAAATAAATTTCTTCTGTAGAGCTCCATGTCAAAGCTAGTGTGATGTAGGTTAGTGGGTAATTCCTTAACGGTGTGGTATAGTTAATGTAGTGATAACCCACATAAGGCTGTCAGTCAGGGTTTCCTTCCCAAGGACATAACCGTGAATAAAACTCAGTGATGTCATTTTCCTCAACTCAGCTTTTTGTGATTGAAGTACATTGTTTTTCAGATGATCAACTTGATCTGAGGATGAAAACCTAGAATAACTAAGTAGATGAACTGTATGCTTTAAAAATACCTTTATATATATCATTGATTTCTAAGGCTTAAAAATATGTATTTTTCTTTAGTTACACAAGCAATACCTGTTTATGGTAGAAAATTAAAATATAGGTGTTAAATATATATTTCTCTCTATATATAGAAATACTTTGTAGACCTCCATATATATGTATGTGTGTGTGTGTGTGTGTGTGTGTGTGTGTGTGTGTATAATATTTTTCCCACCCCCTAGTGGCAGTCTGTCAACTCTGGTATACTTCCTTCCAGTCTTTTTATGTGCATTTTTAAAAAAGTTGGATCAACGATATATGCCTTTTATATTCTCTAAATGTAACATTAGCATTTCCCCATAGTATTTGATCTTCATAAATTATTTTAATGTCTGCACTGTGTATGTTTTTATGAAGCTTATAAATTCAACTTTTGCCTTCCATGAGGCTGTACTCATTTGACTATTCATTTTCAGATGTATTTTGTTTTCGTTGGCTTCTCTTTCACTCATCTCTTAAATACGAGCAGTCCAATTACCAGTCTACTTCTGTGTCTTATAACTTTTCCTTGATCATATCCACCCCCACCCCCCAGCTTCAGCTATCACTTCAAACCACTCTCAAGATCTCAATTTAGACTTCATGCTGAGTTTCAAGCCCTTTAAATCCAATGCCTGCTAAACATCTGTGGATACCCTGAAGGCATCTCAAATACAGCTGTTCAAAAACAAATCCTTTCATTGTACCTATAGTCAACAATAATGTATTGTACACTTATTTGTTAGAGGATAGATCTTACGTTAAGTGTTCTTACCACAGTAAAATACAATTTTAAAAGTCCACCTTCTCTCAGAAATAGTTTCTCCTCGCCTGTCTCATGTCTTCATCACCTGTCTACTTAGCTGCTCATACTAGAAATATTACATCCTATATTCTTCTTTTATCTAACATTAATACCCAAAGTTATATTCTACTTCATACAACAAAATTCAAGTACTTGCGTGTGCCTGTATCAGGCATTGATTATGGCTCGGGATGGAACAGTGAATAAAACCAAGCCTTGTTCTCAGGGAGCTTACCTCCTAATTGGGAGAGACACAAAGTGAACAGATACATATATCAAGTGACAATAAGCACAATGAAGAGGATAGAGCAGGTTTAGGTGATAATGATAGGGAGAGGGGTAGGGGCCTGCTTATCTATTATAAGGTGGTCAGGGAAGACCTTTGATAAGGGGACATTTGCACAAAGACCTGAAGGAGGTAAGGAAGCAAGCCATGTATATATTTTGGCCAAGAGCCTTTCAGGAGAAGGTGAGTAAGGAAGCCCCTGTGTTGCTAGACTGGAATGAGCCTGAGGCAGAATGGTAGGAAATGATATCGGAGTGTTAGATATCGGGCCTCAGAGGTGAAGGGATGGGCTCTGGATTTTATTCTAAGAAAAACAAGCAGCAGCAGGAGAGTTTTAAGCAAAGTATGACAGGGCTAGACGAAAAGAGCTAGCCTTCCAAGGGTGGAAGCTCGGAGACCAGGTAAGAGATTTTGTAGTCCAAGTAAGAGAGATTATGATGGCTTAACTGATAGTGGTAGCAGTAGAGGTGATGAGTAGTCTTATGCTGGATTTATTTAGGCAACAATATACCAGTGATTAGGTGGGAATGTTAAAAAAGAGGAAATCAAAGGTAACTCCTAAGGTTTTGGCCCAAACATTTATTTAGACAGGAAAAACTGGTAGAGTTCAGACTGTTATTTCATCTCACTGGACTACTAAATTAGCCACTTACTGTATTTAATCTCCTTGTCCTTATCTGTTGCTTCAGTTAGCTTTTTTTTTTAAATCCTCACCCGAGGATATTTTTCCATTTATCTTCAGACAGAGCGTGAGGGAGGGAGGGAGAGAGAGAGAAAGAAAGAAACATCGATGTGAGAGAGACCGATTGGTTGCCTCCCCCACAACCCTGACCAAGGCTGGGACAGAAGTGCAACTGAGGTACACGCCCTTGACCCAGAATCGAACCCGCGACTCTTTGGTCAGTGGGCCGATGCTCTAACCACTGAGCCAAACCAGCCAGAGCTTCAGTTCGCTTCTTAAAGCACAGGTCTGACAATGTTACTCTGCTCATTGCTCCACATTGCCTACCTACAGGAGGATAAAGTCAGTTCATTTATTATTTAGATGAATTTTCATGTCTTTTATGCTATCATAGTATAAAGCAGTTCTAATCTTTTAAATGGTGGTCTTTTTCTTTTTTAAATTATAAGATCTATGTGGAAAAATTAAGAATATTTTAAAAAGGGATTCTGTATTAAGAGGAAAATGTTAGACTCTTAGTAGGGATTTGTGGGATATATACAGAAGGGTAGTTTTGAAATGCATGCAATTACTATCACAGCTGTTTTTAAACTCCTGCTAAAATATGTAAGATGTATATTGTGTATATAATTTCCCCATATTTCTGTACAGGGTATGGTAGCCTCTACTGATTGGTGATCAGGTGATCTGGATTTGTATGTGTATGGTATGCAGATACTGGGATTACAGTGATGAACGAGCTAGACAAAGTTTCTCTCCTAGGAATTAAGTCTAGTGGGGAAGAAGGTAGCTCTAAAATAGTTGTTCTTAGGAAGGGACACAGATTCTGCCAGGAATTTCTGTGTGCTTTGTTTTGAATTTGTTAAATAGTATTCTCACCTTAGAGGTAGGGCTAGAATATCTTTAATTTCTATTTTATATTTCCTGAACAAGGATCTGTGAAGTTATTTGTCCTTAGCCATACAGTTTATGGGCAAGTTGGGATTCAGACTCAGGCTCTCAGATCCCAGAACCTTAAATACTGTGCTGTATAATTCCTCATGATCTTACCATGAAGATAAATTAAAGAAATACAAATATGAGTGGAAACAAATTTAACATTCTGGTTTAAGGGAGTTTTAAAATTAAGGCAACTCTGTCAAGAACTCCCAGTAATGCAGCACCTGCTATTCTTTCGTTTTTGTTTTTTGTCAGAGATTACATGTCTTTACTATTACTTTAAATCTCAAGTGTGTATAGGACGATGTGCTAAATTCACAAACCAGACCAGCGTAAGATTAGGTGTTCTTGATAAGTAGTCTGAGTCACTACAGCAACTAAAAGATATTTATTTAAGCACTTGACATGCTCCTTGACTCTGTGGGTATTGTGAAGTCCCATCTTACATGGGATTTAGGGTTTAAGGGCACTCACTGCAGGTCGTATTACACGAAGTTAAAATTACCTTTGAAAAATGCCACTTCTCACAACCACTACCTCTACCACACTCATTTACCACCAACATTTTTGGCCTTAATTATTGAACTATTGAAGGAAATATGGATGAATTTTGATCTGATCATCTGGTGCTTCAAAAACATTAGGAATCATTCAGGAAAAGGAAACTTCCCTGACTTTTCTTTGACCACTTAAAATAAACCACTTTGTTCTGAAACATGCTGCAATATGTTTGAACCTTGAAAATGTTATGCTGTCTCCTAACAAGTCTTTCTGCCTATTCTTGCTCTCCTGTTGCATATTCTCTCCACAGCAGCCAGCATTTTCTTTTAAAAGTATACATCAGAACACATCACTCCTCTCTGTTCAGTGCCTTTCACTGGCTCTCATTTCACTTGGAGTTAAAAGCTAACCACCACCATAGCCTGTTAGGGCCTAGGCAATCCAGACCTCATTCTTTGACCTCCTTTCCTACCGTCTCCTTTGGCAAGGCCTCTGCCATACTTTTCTGGCTGTTCTTTGACTTACTGCACTTAGCATAATGCCCTCAAGGTTCATCCATGTTGTCACAAATAGCACGATTTCACAGTATCCTTTTAATCTTTGTTGTATATGCACAGATACAATAATTTAGGCTCCATGGTTTTATAACCAGGAAATACGTAGTTGAGCTGGGACCATTACCTTTGTTTTCTGGCTAAGCAAGAGAGCTTTTAGACGAGTCTTGACTTGTTTTCATCTTTACTTAGTTAAGTTACTATAAAAGCAACTATTTTAAAATAGTAAAAGAAACTGGAAAAAGAAAGTTTAACTATGTTTTCTTCATCCCAGCATAGCTTTATTTTATTTATTAGGTTCTTTTACTACTTGTATTTAGAGGTAATCATGGTACATATTTTTTTTCAAAGTAGATTTTGGATTCTTTTGCTACCTATTCATAAAAGCTCTAAAAACAACAATAAAAACGTAATCAAAATCCATGTTAGTGATTCAGACTGATGGTGTCATCTCTGTAGAAGGATGTCATGTCTTTTTAGAAAAATTTCAGATAAAACATATTTTGGTCATAGTGTAGGTTTTCTCTATGTTGTGAAATAAATTACAGTTAAGTTAGCCAATATTCTGTAGGAAGAAGCACTTAAAATTTTTGTCTGATAACCCCCACCTTCCAACTTCCTTTCAGTTAATCATCCTCAATTTAAGTTTAAGCAGCAGTAACAACATAGGATAGCTTGTACTATACTAAGCTTACCACTCTTTGGTTGGTGTTTGAGATAAGATTTATATTGTCCACTAGTGTAATTAAAAGTATGTCTTAGTCCAGCCAGTGTGGCTCAGTGGCTGAGCGTTGACCCATGCACCAAGAGGTCGCCAGTTTGATTCCCAGTCAGGACACATGCCCAGGTTGTGGGCCCGATCCCCAGTGGGGGGCATGCAGGAGGCGGCCAATCAACGTTCTCGCTCATCGATGTTTCTCTCTCTCTCTCCCCCTTCCTCTCTCTCTAAAATCAATAAAGGAAAAAAAGAAAGTACATCTTAAACACCACAATGTAGGAGAGAAACAAGAGGAAGTAGTCTTGTGATGGGTGTTTTAAAATGTTGTTTATCCGAATAAAGTTGATTAAGTCTTTTTTTTTTTTTTTTTTTAGTCCTCACTGAAGGATATTTTTCCATTTGTCTCCAGATAGAGTGGGAGGGAGGGAGAGAGAGAAAAACATTGATGTGAGAGAGACACATCGATTGGTTGCCTCCCATAGGACCCCAATCAGGGCTGGGGACCGAACCACAACTGAGGTACGTGCCCTTGACCAGAATCGAACCTGCGACTCTTTGGTCCATGGGCTGATGCCCTAATTGCTGAGCCAAACTAGCCAGGACAAAGTTGATTAAGTCTTTTTTTTTGGTAGCTTAATAGTATTCAGTATATATTTTTTTCAATTTGTATTAATTTATTTTTGTTACAGATGTTTCTCCTCCCCCCCCCCCGACATCCTCCTCCCCATCCTGTCCCCCCCACTCCCCCAACATTGTTGTCTGTATGTCCATTGGTTATGCATACATGCATATAAGTTCTTTTGAGTATCTGACAAGTGGCAGTCTCACATGTTGAAGTTAAAATGAAATGTGTGTTTTTTTAGATCATGAATCAGGCAGATAAAAATCAACAAGAAATCCCATCTTACCTTAGTGATGAACCACCAGAAGGTAAGTTTTCATCTGTAACACTAAGAATGGAAAAAATGTCCTACTAAATCAAAGTTCTGGTTGTTTTTATTAAATTTAAAGTAACATAACCTGTTTACCTTGCTAGTAAACATGTTCCAAAAATAACTGACGAAAAACTTTTTTAGCCTTGAAAACACTGATTTGGTGAATGGGGACAAAAGCAACTGTTTTATTATATACGATCTAGCTCTGTCTTCCTATATTATACATTGTCTTAGAGTCTGCTTTCATTTAAATTCTCTTTTAATCTGAAAATTGTTATATCATGAATCATTTTATTCTTACCTTTACTTCAAAAATCCTTGGAAACACCAACTGTGCAGCTAAATGTCTCAACTGTATACAGAAAATGCCCATAGGCATTTTTTATTTATGGTTTTGGTGCAGAATATTATTATACTTAATTCAAATAGTGATCTCCTTGGACAACTGCGTATTTGTACAAGACAATCATAATAGGTAAGAAAGAGAACTGAATTGGAGAATAAGGGATGAAGTAACTGACAGACCAGACAGACTGCAGTAGCAGACAGAGAAGGATGTCTCTGGGAGGAGGCTAGGGCTGAACTTCTAGCCCTAGGTATGGTATTTTGCTCCCAGTTCCATTACCCACTGTCCAAAACTTTCTTCCTATATTTATGTTGGTAGACAAAAATGAAGTCGCTAGAAAATAAACACAATGAAAAATTCATACTTAAGCCTAAAAGAGGATGGAGGTAACCAGCTTGAGTTTAGTTTAGTGGAGGAATAGCCTAGAAAATTATTGGCTCACCTGTTTTCCTTGCTTTATTTTTTAGGACTAGAACCCTGAGTTTTGCAAAGAAGTTAGGGCTCAATGAGAAAGTTATAAGGACTTTGTGAGCAAATCTCCAGGAAAGAGACAGAGCAAGGCTTTCCAGGAGCATGACTGTCAGGGAAGAGAACAAGCCTCAGGAGTGGCTGTGTATGGCAACCTGCTAAACAGAAGTAGTCTGCAAAGCAGATAATTTATATGGTGGTAATTAAAAGCACACTGTAATTAAAGAGATGAACAGCATTAATATTTATATGATTCGACTAAGAAAAATTATCTTCAACTAAAATTTAAAAATTAGAAAAATTTTTAAAGAAAAGTTGTCTTCATTAAATGCCTAAATTTAGCATAGCAGCATGATCCTACATGAGGTATTCAGCGTGAAGCAGTTATCTGTTTTATCCTCAAATCAGGATCTCCCCCTTTCCTAGTGCAATGACCTTGACTTTAATTACAAAAGAATGACCAATTATGTAATTCTTTCCATCATAATTTTATCATTAATGCAGTAGTTCCCCCTTATGCACAGGGGATACATTCAAAGACCCCCAGTGGATCCCTGAAACCTTGGATAGTATCGAACCTTATAAACACTATGTTTTTTTCCCTATATATATATATGCCTATGATAAAGCTCACTTGATAAATCAGACAAGAGATTAACAAGAATAACTAATAAAAAAATAGAACGAGTATGACAATATACTTGTAAAAGAAGTTATGTGAACATGGTCTCCCTCTTTCAAACTGTTTTATTGTACTGGACACTGGGATTATTCACCTCCTAGGCAGGATGGAGAGGGATGGCTCGAAATTTAATCATGTCACTCAGAATGGCACACAATTTAAAGCTTATGAATTGTTTATTTCTGAAATCTACCATTTAATGTTTTCAGACCATGGTTGACTGTGGGTAAATAAAACTGCTTAAGTGAAACTGTAGATAAGGGATGACTACTATATATTCAAATGTGTATCTATGTCTTAAGCCATTTATTTCAGCTATTTTAAAATTTGTATTAACTATGCTTATTATTCAAATAGTTTTAATAAAAAATTTTGTTTTTATAAATTTAGCTATTGCCGAACATGAGAATTTGTAATGTGATTGATCTTCTCAAAACAACCTCCTGATTGTTAGGAAGTCTTGGTTACTTAATGGTAAGGACTTATATTTAACTGTCTCATTATATTTTCTCATTAGGTTCAATGAAAGATCACCCACAGCAGCAACCAGGCATGTTGTCCCGTGTGACTGGGGGTATCTTCAGTGTTACAAAGGGAGCTGTTGGTGCCACCATTGGTGGTGTGGCTTGGATTGGTGGAAAGAGTCTGGAGGTGACCAAAACAGCTGTTACAACTGTGCCTTCCATGGGAATAGGGCTGGTGAAAGGGGGCGTGTCCGCCGTGGCTGGAGGTGTTACAGCTGTTGGGTCTGCTGTTGTAAACAAAGTGCCCTTAACAGGAAAGAAGAAAGACAAATCTGACTAAAACACGGAGATACATTTGCTCTCTACAGCATTATGATGCCAGTGGCATTGAATTGCTAAATTTTGGACTACAACTAAGTCAACTGTTTTGGACATTCATCTTCTTAAACTGCTGTGTTGAAAGTATTGATGACTGGCTTTCGTCTAAAAAGAAGAGACCAATACTAGCACAGTGTATGAAGGTTTCTCATACTTAAATTCCAGCTTTTTATCTGGTAAAATGTTACACTTATCAGTTGTAACTGAAGATATATTTGAATATTTACTATAAGTCTTTTAGTTTAACTAAAAATGTGAAAGTTGAATTTCGTGGATGATCTTTACAGTTCCATATGTATAATGTGCCAGGTAACTCATCTGTCCCTTAAAAAGGGAACCTTGAACTACATAAACTGTAATTTTGATGTGCCTAATAGTTTCAGATGTCTTAGTTTTTTTTATAATGATAGTTGATTAGGCCAAGAGGTATTCTTTTCTTATTTAAGCTAGTGAAAGTAGCAGGATTTAGAGAAATTTAAAAGAAAAGATAAATGGTTTTATGATCCTGAGTGTTAATCATCTTTTGTTAGATACGCATTCTAATTTAATCATCAATGCCTTACAAAAGAAAAAATCTTTTCCTAATACCCTAAATATGTGCAGTTCTTAGAATTATATATGGATTCTCTTAACAGTTGTTTGTGAAATCAGTTTTCCCTCTTTAAGAATCTCAGGAGTCGTGGGGTAAAGGCATTTCTTGCTCTTAGCAGATAAGAAAGTGATTAACTTTTTGTTAACTGTCAGTAGTTATAACCAAACTGTATGCTTCAACCTGGGTTCATGCTTCATCATCAGTACACCTCACAGTGCCTAAGGAATATTTCTTTGCCGGTCAGGAGCTATGTTGGAAGAGCTTCAGATAAAGGAGGAACAAATAAATAAGTTTAAGTGTTTAAAAAATTACCTAGAACATCTAAGATATAAAAAGAATTCTTCACACCTATTGTATCTCTAGGATGGCTTAAATTAAAAGCAATACTTGGTAAAAGAACCACAAATATGTGGGGACTGACTTTTAAATTGAATGAAATGGGCTCCATGGATTAGTTTTGAATGTAAAATATATATAAGTGCTTTCAATGGTTTATAGGCTTTTAAAATATGTTATCTCACCTTCCTTTAAAGCAGCTGTAGACTTTTTACCATTTTCCAAGTCAACTTCAGGCAGGAACTTGAAGTTTTTGATTGTGGATGATAAGTGTCTCATATCTTAACATATCTCATCATGTCTCACTCATTCTCAAAGAATATGACTTAGTTGAAATTCATCGTTTTGTTTCTTGTTTCATAAAAAATTTTAAAGTGGCACATATATATTTGGCATTCTCTTAACTAAGTTATAATCCAAGCCTGAAAAAAAATTTGTTTTCTATATACTTAAGTCTGGAAATTTGCCTCCATTCTGCAGTTTTTTGTTTTTTTCCTTGCAGGGGAGGGGAGGAAAGGTATGATGCTGTGGAGTGAATAAGTCAAATAGCATTCCTGAGAACTTGAAACGGATCATTCCAGCACCCAAGGTTTAAATGTCTATTTGTAAACGACAAAGAGTTTTACATTAATAATGTGGATTAATAAATGGATAAGAACATAACTTTTAAAAGCTTTCATAAATACCAGCAGGGATTTTAAGCAAATCTACAAAGGTTCTTGGGCCTTTCTACAGTATACAAAACTGAAAAGTCGTTAAGGAGTTCAATTCATCAGAAATTAAATGGCCATTTATTTCATGCTATATTATTTAAGGTATACTTGTTGGTATATCTGATAAGATGTCATAATCAGCAAAAGTTTTTTTTTAATCCAAAATTAATAGATGAATAAAAATAATGATCTAAATAATGGTATTAGAGAACTTGTTTCCTGCTATTTGAAAGAAATTATTGCTTCATTGCTAGTTTATATTTCTAATTTATCTTCTCTAGTCATAGGCTCTGCTTTGCTTTGTACCTGAATTTCTAAATATAGACTTTAGTTTATTGTATGCTTGCATATTTATTTTTAATTTTGCTTGTCTTTAAAACTGCTTGAGGAAAATGGTTGTAATTAATTTCTGCTACAGAAAAGCCACCTGATACATGTTATCTTACCGAGTTTGTTTTAAATGCTAAACTGTAACTTTGTTCAGGAGCAGCTTTTGCAGTGATAGCAGAGAACTGTACAAATGAAGAGTTATGGAAGTTCTTGTTGAAATGAACTTGCCATTTGATATGTATAGCTGTACACTTGAGTCTTTTTTGGTTTATTTTTGTAGATTAGCAATTTGACCTGTTAAACAGTACTAGTTCACTTCAAGAAACTAAGGTTGTTGTATATACCTGGAGGTATCTGTTATTCAGCTTATCTTTTGAGTGGGTATTTGGCACAATGAGGACAAACTTGTGTGGCCCACTGAATGACTGACCTAATAATGTTGATATTATGAGTCCTGCACTTAGTGAAAGACATGTCAGATGAAAATAACTGATGACTGAATTTTTTTGTATTAAAGGAATGGGAAAAGAATACATGAATCTGTTAATAAAGCACTATGATCTACAAAATATGAAATGTTTCATAAAGATCTAAGGAAATAAAATAAATTTTAAAACAGGGTATTCTTAAAAATTTTAGTTACCTAGCAGTTCAGAAAGTACTGTAGCCAGTTTTCAAGTAAAGAAACGATAAAACATCTCTATGTATTTTGATGCCAACACAATAGATGAAATGCAAATATATATATATATATTTTTAATACTTTTCTTTATTGATTTGAGGGAGAGAGGTACAGAAACATGGATGAGAACATGGATCGGCCGCCTCCTGAACGCCACCTAAGGGATCGAGCCCACAACCTGGGCATGTGCCCTGACTGGGAAATCAAACCAGGGATCTCTTGCTGCATAGGTTAACGCTCAACCACTGAGCCACACCAGCCGGGCAAATGCAAATATATTTTAAACAACTCTAATAAAGATTAAAAATGTAGATTTCTAGGTTTTACCCCAATTTGTTGAATCTCTCCTGAGTGGGGCCCTGGGCTGCAGTTTAACAGCCTCTGCAGGTGATGCCTATGCACGCTGAAATTTGGGGAGCTGATGGAGAAGTTACAAAGTAGTGAGCACTTCCCTCTGTCCTAGATAGCTGTGGAACCAACTTAGACATCTCACTGGACAGAAGTGACTCAGAGGGACGGGAACCAGTTGGAGGAAGGTAGAAAATGGATACATACTGGCCATCTACTTACCCACCAGGTGCTGTCCATACATTATCTGATTTAATCTCAAAGAGAGAAGTATCTTTCTTTATTCTCTTTGTACAAATATGGAACCAGCTAACTTTCAATGTTAGTTGAATTTCCCATATCAGTTTTGAATTAGTGTAAGCCACAACTTCTCCAGCTTAGGTCCAGAAACAAATGGGGCTGCTCAGTAATGAGTCCCTCATTCTGCTGTTGGCATTCAGTGCTGCCTGTGTGTTAGATTTACCAGACTGTCTACTGGAATTCACTGGAGTCTTCCTGGGACCATATTTACTTTGGCAGCTAATTACATTTTGCCACAGAAATGAGTTTAGTGTAATTACATATAAATTAAAGGAAATCATTAAATTTTGTTACTAGAGCCTTTATTCACACAGGAAATAAAGTTTGACTCTAGTGTTTTATGTAAGAGTGTCCCCCTGCTACATTGTTGATTTTGAATATTTAAAATTTTATTCCTAGATCCGAATAAGAATGCAAGAATGGAAAAAGGCAGAGATTCAAAGGCTTACAGAAGAAAACATGTAATAAGATTTAGTATATGGGAATATAAAGTCAACATACTGGAATTTTGACCAAAATGTAGATTTTTTTTAAAAAAACTTAATCTTTTCAAGTTAGTTACAAATGTTATTCCTAAAACCCAGAGTGCCTCTGGTTCTCTGTGCCTGGGCCTGCACGCATAAATTTTGCTGCTGTACTGACTAGGCTCTTAGTAAATAAATGGCCACAAAGCACACATGGCCACTCAGTTCTGTCAAACTTTGTTATATACCCTCTTCTATGTTCACTTTCCTACTCCTCAAGATGACTATTTCCTCCTTCCAGCCCTCCTGCTATATGTACTCCCCATCTCCCCTTCTACTGTCCTCTGACAGCAACTCCCCTGCCTCTTACACCACTCACTCCATCAGCCTGCCCACACCTGTTCCCACACTCCATAGACCAGGACTAGTCTCTCTGCTCTTATCCAAAGTCTGCCCACCTTCACTTCCTCAAGGATACGAATCAACACATAAACAAGTCTTAGTATTTGCTTTCTTTAAAGAAAAAATTTGCAGCAAAATTTCTTGAAGAACTGCAGTTTCTTCCTCTTCATCTATTCTTTCAACCCACTCCAGTTGCCTTACCTTTCTCAGTCCATCAGAATCACTCCTGATAGGGCCAGCTAATGATTTCCTGTTTGCCAAATCCATTAGTCACTTGTCTGTATCTCAGTTGGCATCTCCACAGCATTCAATCTTACTGACCATGCCCTCTTTCCTTGGCAGACTTCTTGCTCTGGTCAACCCTTTCCAGGGTTAGCCAGCCACTACTACAAATCTGTACTTTGTTTCTAGGTAAGCTCATCATGAGTCATAGCTTTAAATTATATAGATATGCAGATGACCAGATGACCGCAGGATAGCTATCTCCAGTCCTGACTTCTCACAACTCTGGACTTCGCCATTTGCCTCTTTGACATTTCTGCTCAGATATCTACTACACATTTCAAAATTAACATCTAAAAGGTGACCTCATAATGTATAATGTATTTGAAAATGTATAATGTATTTGAAAACTCAGTTGACAGAGCACCACTGATAATTATATCGGGACAACAAGCATAAGCTAGTTTCTCCAAGGGTTTTCCATCACACTTAGAATAAGACTGCGCCTTAGGTGGACCTGTAATGCTCATCTTGCCTTGCGCCACTCTCCCTGCCCCCACCATACTGATCGCCATTCTTTTTCTTGAACTAAATTCCTGTGTGACTTTGGGTGACTGAGTAACCCTCTGTGTGCCTGAGGCTCCTCATCTGTAGACCAATAAACAATGGTACCGAACTCTTAGGGTTGCAAAGCACAGTGTGCCTGGCACTTGGTGCTGCATAGGGATTTCCTTCCCTCTCCTAAGGAACTGAACAGATTTGGACACTGGGGGTTACTTGCATTTGTTGAATGAAGACATGGCCTGCATTTTTTGTAATATTTTCCTTAAGAAAAGGCCATGCCCACATAGTGCACAGATGTTTGAATATCAGTCAACTGTTTGGTTGTGTATTTGTTAAAAAGTTCAAACTCCACAGCTGAAAGTGGGCCAGTCTTTATCTGGGTAATGTTTATCTTGGAACAAGATTTAGAAATAGACATGTGAAATGATACTAAATTCAGGACCAACCATCACACACTTTCCCTTTTATGGGCAGACCTGGATTTTCAAAGTTCTTAAAAATGGTCCATTTACTTCAAATGTATATAAATTATATCATTTCAAATTTAAGGAATTTTACATAGAAGTTTTTATAAAAATCCCTCAATTTGTTGGTACTCACTCTTTTGACAGGTCAGGTAGGGGTGACTTTCCTCAAGCTAACTCATAAGCAATCCTTTTTCTATTTACAAGGTTTAAAAAGAAGTCAGATCATAGTAAATCTGGGATGTCACCTGACAGCTGAAGGGCCTCTCTAAGCTTCAGTTTCCTCATCTGTAAAATGGGAAAGTAATGAATGCATTTAAAAGCATTTCATGAGAGAGAAAACTGGTCAAATTCAAACAAGCTGACCTTACAAGTTCTAATTGTTCTTTTTGGATGAGTAATACTTGGCTCTGAAAGATACTCATTTATTCCAACCAGAAGATAAAATCAATCAGCTTTCTCTAAAAAATGTATTAGAAGTTTGCTGATGTTTCACTTAACACTAAGCTACAGAATTCAGAGCACAGTGGTGATGTTTCAGAGCTGGTGGTGAGGAAGAAGGCTGGGTCTGAATCCCAGATGAAATGTGCTATATGAATAAAAAAATGTATCCATACTTTGAGTTAAACAAGTGCACTTGTCAATTTCTTAGAAATGATTCACTTACAAAATATCACACTGATGTGCCATTTAATAGTATAGGATTTTTAAAAAGTAGCTTAAGCCCTGGCCGGTTTGGCTCAGTGGTTGGAACGTTGGCCCACGGACGGAAGAGTCCCGGGTTCGGTTCCCCCTAAGGGCATGTACTTTGGTTGCACTTTGTCCCTGGCCCTGGTTGGGGTCGTGTGGGTGGCAGCCCCTCAATGTGTCTCTCTCACATCGATGTTTCTCTCTCTCTCTCTTCCTCCCTCTCTCCTTCCCGCTCTATCTGAAGATAAATGCAAAAATGTCCTCGGGTGAGGATAAAAAAAAAAAGTAGCTTAAGGTCAAAATTACCAATTTCATTTAAAATAAATGCAATTTATATATTGCATATGAGTTGGAGACTATTTACTTAGAGGTAATTTACACACAACTGAGAAGGTAAGTAGGTTCTTAAAATTACTGGTGCCTACAAACTGCCTGAATCGTGTTCCTTTGGTACTCAATTTCACTCTGCTGCTCAGTTTCACTCTGCAGGGCCAGAAAGAAGCAATGTCAGCCAGCGAGTTACTCATCAACATGTAATGGTGCCACAGGGTTAAATAATGGCCTTCTTTTTTTGGCCTGAATTTTACCAAAGTTAGCCTCAAATTCTTTTTTTGTTCCATTTAGATCTGCTAGATGTCCATCCTTGATTCTGTAGCCTAAGGAATTTAGTTTCCTTATCCTGTACTGTACTATCTGTGGTGTTAATTCAAGAACCATGGGTGTCTCTCTTATCTGAGTTATGGAAATTCCTTCTTTCAATAATCCCTGAATTCTCTCTTCCAAAACAGGAACGGAATAATATAAAAGGGCAGGACATTTCAAAACTAACTGCTTCAGATCATGATCTGTGCATTTAAAAGCATTTTTAGAGAAGGAAATACTGTTCTGTATGCTTCTTGGGCCAAGTTGAAAAAGAAACCCTTTCAGTTTGGACAGAAGTTGGAGAATTTCAAAGTTTGTGAAACCTTGATCCTGGAGAAATTCCAGTGTTTCTTTTATAGCTGCAGAAGAATTTAACAAAATAAATGGGTTTTGGCTTAATAACTTCAGTAGCCAAACTTTCATGTTGGCCTCGGAGCCACCTAAATTTAGATAATTCTCTTGGAGAATCCTTATCATTTGCTTATTCTTCTCAACGGGATTATGAAAAATACTAGATGCAGTTGTCAAAAATCTGCTAATGACCACATTTTTGAGTCCCAACTCTTGAAAGAACTGAACGTTCAGTTTCTGGTTCTTCTGGTCTTTAACAGTAAAGAAAGATTCTGGAAACTGTTCTATTAACTTGACTAACTCTTCCTGGTTTTTGCAGACTGACTGCCAGAGTTCTCTCTGGGTGTTAACAGCAGTTGGACTGCAGACAATGGCTTCTGGGCAGCGTTCCAAAATACTGGCTACAGCAGTCTCATCGGCACCTAGTTGTTGTAAAATATTTGCAATTTCTTCAATATAGGTTTCATCCTCCAAAAGGACCCACCCTTTATATCTGCGAATTTTCCTGATGTCAACTGAAAATTTATGGAACTTTTCCACTGTTCTTTTATTTTCTTTGTTCGACTGATTGTTAGTTGTATAGGTGAAGCACGCTAACAAAGGTCTGTATTTGGGAGCTGATAACATCTTTCTGCAGGTACAAAGCCTGTAAGGCTGGGATCTCATCAGCAACTTCCACAACATGCCTGGAATCCACCGGCTGATCCCCACCGTCCTGTGACTCAGAACGTACTCAGGGCGCCTGCAAGAAAGAAGAGACAGACTTTAACATAAAGGGTGTTAATCTGTAGAACACAAACACAAATTTGAGCTGTAAGTAGTAAGCATGGAAATACATGGATTTAAATTAGACAGGAAAACTACTAGTGGATATTAAATATATCCTCTTAAATAATTGATAAAGTAATTATACCTCTTCACAACTTAGACATACTTTATAAATGTCTATTTCAGCTTTGCGGCAACCTTGTGAAGTAGCTATTTCTATTTTATAGATCAGTAGCAAGTCCACAAAAAGTTCAAAGATTCACAGACCACAGATACTATTTTGACACAAATTCCCCCTCCTACAACTCTAATATGTTTCTCTTCAGGAGACATATATTACTTACTTACACATACACACACACACACACACACACACACACACACACACAGGTTTTTTTGTTTTTAACGTTTTACATTTTCAAGGTGATGTTTAGTTGAAGCAAATACTAATTAAGAAAGGGGGGGCTTCATCTCTAATTTTATGTTTCGGGGTAAATATTTATGCTGAATATTACCCAAAATAAGTCAGTTAATTTGTTTTATTTAAAACAAGTTAAAAAACGTACGTGTTCTATGAGAATTATGTGAACATTTTCTATAAATCCAGAACTAAAATAAGTTTTAGCCAGGTACAATGAAGGAGGCCTGGCCTGTGTGACTGCCCCAGCGGAGCCACGGGAATGCATGTCAGCTGTGGAATGGGGGCCACACATTTACAACAGTCTAACCAGCTGTCCCCACTTGACAGCTTTGGCTACCTAGAGATGGCTATACTGTGCCTGATGCACTGTAGCCCTTGACACTATTTTCTCATGTTTCTGTTAATGAAAACATGCCTACTTTGTGGTTTTAACTTTTAGTACCTGAGAGTGAAATGTCTCGGCTCTATCATGAAAGTGTAGTACTGAGTTATTTGGCTAGTTAGCAGCCTTCCCTTAGTCTTCATAGGTTTGAAGGAAAACTGAAAAAAACCATTTCCAACCCCTGCCCTTAATAGTGCCTTTGCCTTATATGCCAAGGACTCTTCACTTTCAAGCCTGTCCTAACTAATCCAAATAAATGATTATTCTCTAAGGAAAAATAATAGGGAACAATGTTCTCGTTTTGGTTTACTTTTTGTTAAAATAGCTGAGTTAGTGCCTATGATGTCCAAAATAAATGTAGGCATTGCTTCTGTTTTACTTCTAGTGGTTCAACCAGAGTTTTCTTCAGATAATTCCTAATACCAATTTCCTTCAAATAACTCTCCAATAGCCCAGATATGAATAATAAAGCATTTTTTAAATTTCTGAGAAGACAGCGGATTTTCAACAGCAAGGAGGTACGCATAATGAGGAAGGGCAGGGGCACATCTAGGCTGGAGCCCCACACCCCACTATTGTGGGACCCCACAAGCTCGGGCCTCACTCCTGTACCACAAGCTGGAAGGAGCACAGCTCTGCAGCTAAACTGCCCATGCCCTGCCCTGGCTCTAATTTATGGGTTCATCTTGGGAAAGTTCCTTAGCTTCAGATTAAACAAGTAAACAAGTAGTAATTAGAACATAGCCTCACAGTAAATGTTCAATAAGTATTAATCATAATAACAATAGCATCATCTGTAAAATAGAGCAGCAGGTAAATCTTAAAGGAATAGTGTGAGGGTTAAAATGCACGTCAAGTACTTTGTACAGAACCTAGTATGCAGTAAGTACTCAATAAATGGTAGCCATTACTAGGAAACATCTGGAACTAAAATTCTTGTAGTAATGTGACTTTAAATGGTATTTTAGACAGAAGTACATTATTTACAAAGAATATCTAAAAATTGTCAAAATTGTATTTTAAATGCTTTTATAAGCAAAATAACTGCTTATAAAAGCAGTTATATAGTCTCACTATCGAGAATCTGCCAAATTCTGAAAAGTATAAGTGGAAAACAAATCTTTCATAATCCCATCACCTATAGACAGCTATTCATATTTTGACATCTAAGTCAAGTTTTTTCCTATGCTTCTTGTCCCCTTTATTATAATTTTTATTTTTATTTTTTTTCCTCACCAGAGGACATTTTTGTATGTATCTTCAGATAGAGCGGGAAGGAGAGAGGGAGGAAGAAATATTGATGCGAGAGAGACATATCAAGTGGTTGCCACGCACACGACCCCAACCGGGGCCGGGGCAAACTGCAACCCAGGTATGTGCCCTTAGCGGGAGCCGAAACCGGGACCCTCCGGTCCGCAGGCTAACGCTCCAACCACTGAGCCAAACTGGCCAGGGCTATAATAATTTTTAAACACACAAATCTGCCTTATACATAGGAGTTAGTTTCTAAACTCAGCCTATAAAGTGAAAATTGCAGAAACTCAAAAATTTCCTTGAAAATCCCTTAAGCAGGCACCACACTGGATACCAACATACCATCTTCCAGTAAGTCCCGTGCAGCCAGGGGTTCTTCCAGGCCTGGAACAGATCCCAGTGTTTGGCCAAACACCAGATGAAGTAGTTGGCTTACTCTGGGGGTTACGTTATAAAAAATGACAGATCATTAAATATTAGAACCACAATGACCACGGTATGACGCTCTTGCCCAGTGAGGCTAAGGGAAAAGCGGGCTGGCTCCCACTTTCTGCTGCCTCCAGGATGAACTATCACGTGTTCAGGTGAGTTGTCTGAACAATTAAAGCAGTCTTGCTCTATCTAGCTCTCATTCTCTGATAAACACAGTTGAGTACAAAAGTGGAAAGTACAAAAGTTGTGGCTCCTTTACAATCAATACACGTTATACAGGGGTGGACAAAAGTAAGTTTACAGCTGTAGTAATAATACAATAATTAATAAATAAGAATAAACTGTCATGGACTCACAACTGTAAACCTACTTTTGCCTGTATACGTACGTTATTCTTTTATCCACTATATCTAACCTTGGCATCAAAAACACTCTAAATATTTAAAATGAGTGCATGATATATGGGATGGGTATAATTTCATTTTGTAATTTCCTAGTATTGAGCAGTGGAGCTATTTGTAACTTTTTGCTATATGGTGAATATCTGTCCACATTTCATATGGTTGCCTCCCGCACGACCCCAACCACGTACCACAACTGAGGTAGGTGCCCTTGACTGGAATCGAATTCGCGACTCATTGGTCCATGGGCTGACGCTCTCACCACTGAGCCACACCAGCCAGGGCCAAAGTGACTAATTTTAAGTGGTCAAAGGGTCAGGGCAGTTTCCCTTTCCTTTACGATTCCTACTGCTTTTAAGCACCAGATGATCGGATAAAAATTCACCCATATGTCCCTGTATAGTTTTGAATTTTAAAGGTTAGCTCCTTTAATTCACTTGAAATTTGTTTAAGAGTTGAGAATCAAAATAGATTTTATCAATAGTTTACCTCCAAGCACCATTTTTAAAAAATCCTTTCCTTCCCCATGATCTGTGATGCCTCCTTTATTATACAGTAAATGTAGCTTCTGTTTCTCATTAGCTTTCATCCTTAATCCTCTACTATTTTGCAATTCCCTGAATGAATCAGAAGGCTAATTTCTGGCCTTGCCAGACCACCCCAAAACAATCTCTGGTCAACTATTTCTGTACATGCCCCCACCAAATTTGTCAATTCTTCTCAAGTTGGACCTATAGCTTCCCTCCAACCCTGTTCCCTCCTCCTTCACTCTTACCCAATGCCCGTCTTTCACCTCTACAAAGAAAGGAGAGCAACCCGTCACACCACACACAATCCTTCTGCCATCTCCCCTCCCTGCACTTATACCTTTCATTATCCAGGGTAATCCTGGCTCCAGTACTGACCCCAACCCATCTGGCCCAAGATCCCTGGAGCCCATCTTTCTCACACATTCACTCCTTCAGCTGCATCCTCTCTAAGGCTCCCACCCTCACCTCAATGGCTCTTCCTCTCACTGCCACTCTAGCTAAATCCCTGTTTCTCCCATCCCCTCGGTGAATTCTTGCCGATCCTTCTTTCTCTCCATTTCCTCTGCTCCTACTTATACTGCTTCCAATAAAAAAAACTTCCATGTGATTAGAGCCAATGAGCGGCTTTAGTCCTTATCTCTTGACCTCTGCAGCTCTCAGCACAGTTGACCACTTTTCTCCATGAAATACTCACTTGACTTACAGGACTTCCCACTCTCCCGGTTCTTCCTCTTCCTTCCTACACGTCAGACCTCCCTTTAACTGTGCCCTCTGCAGGCTCATCTTCAGGCATTGGTTCTAGACTCTCTCCTCTTATGTTACACTTTTTTCCCCAGAGAGCCTGTCCTTGTCTGGAGCTTCAGTTAATCTACTGGGGCTTCTCTCCAGCTTCTTCTAAAAAATGTGATCTTGTCACCTCTCTGCAATAAACTTTTCAATGGCACCTTAGCCAGGGGCACTGACCTCTTTTCCCTTAGATTGCCAAATAAAAAAATGACAGCAGCCAACAAAACAATAGCTGTCCAGTGTGAATGAATCAAAATCATACCTATTTTTTTGGTCAGATTGGCAAAACAATACATTTTTTGGTGTGCCACAGAATTTTAGTAATTAGTTTATGTGCCATGAGATGAAAAAGGTTGAAAATCGCTGCTTTGCCTGTTCCCACCACAGGGTCTTTGAAGACCGAGGGCTGTTCTCATGCCCTAAATGCCCCTAACTCCTAGGTTCACTTTCTCAGGTAAACTTCCCTGACCTGCATGAATAGAGGAAGCCTCCTGTCCCATTATAGGCTATCATGAAACCATGGACGGCTCCTCTGTGCCACTTGTCATAGCTGCACCTGTTCATGTGTTGTTTCTGTCTCACCCTCCATGAGGGCAGAGACTGGTCACCGTGTTCCAATGAACTGCTTCCCGACCCTTCACCTGGCTGATGTCGGTGAGTCTAGGAGGCATTCCTAGTCAGGTGACCTTTGTGTGTGCTCCTCCACAGCAACCAGCTCTTGATACTGTAGCACTATACTCCTAAGTTTGTCATTTATTCAACCACCGGTTTTTTGGCTTTATTTTAAGCTCACACAATGTGTCTGGCATCATGCTAACACTAGCTCTTCTACTAAAATGTTTCTTCATACCTCTGGGTCACAGACCCACTGGAGAACCTGATGATAGCCACAAACTCTCTTTCAAAAATCCAACATTATTTTGCAAAAGATTTTAGCAGGATTCGTTTTAGCAGCATTCAGACCCTGCACCCAAATAGGAACAACTTGCAAGAGACTGCAAGCACGGGGGGGGGGGGGGGGGGGGGGGGGGGTCCTGACTGCTCTTCCACTTTATCCCTGTACCCAGCAAAGAACTTGGTCCACAGAGGAATAAAATCAGTGTTTGTCAATTGAAACTGAATAAACAAACCAAGTTCATGAGGCAACTTAGTGTAGTGGCTAAAACTGTGGGCTGCCTGGGCTTAATTCCTGGTCATGCTGTATTGTGACTTGAAGTCATGTCACCTCTCTGCGCCTCAGCTTGAGCTGAGGAAAATGGGGACACTACATCCTGGGTGATTGCAAAGTTGAAATGAGTTAATACCATAAATCACAGAGTATTCAGAAAACTCATTAAATCATACAACACATCCTAAAGATGAGAAAACTAGATAAAGTAGTCTGTCCAAGGTTGCTCAGCGAATAACGGCAGACCTCGTGTTGCCATGTAAACCCAACAGCGTGGCTCCAGAGTCCAGCCCTTGGCCTGTGCCCTACACAGAAGAATGCTCTTGGTGTGTTTGTTGAAAGACAACGTTGAGTCCTCTGAAACTTCATGTTTCCTGGACATTTCTGAGTAGTGAAATCCACTCTGTAACATGCATCCTTTTCATAACACGGGCCCCTCTATAACACCGGAAACTTCAATTAAGTTCTACTTTTACGACATGTACGAACTGCTGAGTTTCAAATAAACCCCAATGGGAAAGACGAAGGCCCAAGGAAGAGAACCTTGGGGAGCGATCGAAAGCCACACCTGCGTCGTGTGGGGCCTGCGCTCTCCCCGACAAACTCCGACCTGCGGCGCCCGGCGTCCGCGGCGTCCGCCCGCCCAGGAGGCGGCGCTGAGCGCCGGGCGGCCCTCGACCCAGGCCGCTGCCAGGCATGGGGCGCCCACCCGCAGGGGCGGGGAAATGGCGCGACTCACCTGTCGGCGTCCGCTCCTCGCTGAGCGCAGGGAGTCTCGGGTCCGGCGCCGTCCTTCCTCCCTCACCGGCTGAGGCCTCCCGTGGCCGGCCGTCTTCCCGAAGACCAGGAACCGGGCCCAGGGCCTTGAGCGGCTGGCGAATTTCCCTCAGCGGCGCCAACTAGGCCACCAGCCCCTTTACCGCAGCCAATCAGAGCACGGGGAGGCCTCTGCCCTTGGCGCAGCCAACCAGGGTGCGGCACACAGGCCACGTGACCCTCCAGGGGCGGGGCGGCGTGGGAACTAGCTTTCTGTGGAACTCCGCCAGAGCAGACAATGATGGCATTTTCACACCCTTTCCTTCCCAGCGTTTTAGAAAAGTTGGCGTTTCGGTCGTTTTGTCTCTTGGGGAATGTCACTAGCCCGTAATTAACGACGTAGAATTAACTCAGAAACCACCATCTTTAAGCTAGAACCATTGAGAATTCCCTAATGATTCAATAGGCAAAGAACTAATTTACAAAAGAAATGTTTTAAAAAGCCCAAATCTCTTTGGAAGGTAAGGAGCTTTCCTCCTACCACTGTCCCAGTCCCCCACTCAGCAGTCAGAGAAGGTAGAAGGTATCTGATTAATCTTTAAAAACCTCCCTCCTGCCACCTTCACCTAAATACTTGCAGTTTACATTCTCATTATTGCTTGTAATGGCAACTTTATAAATTAATTTCTCCTTAAAATCAGGCTTAATGTCTGTCCCATTTACTCTCACGTTTATTCATCCAATCAACAAAATATTTATGGCATGCCTATGAAGGGTCAAGCATGGGAAACAGCAATGAGAAGATAGACGGCAGTGGACAAGACAAAGGGGAATAAAGTACTTTCTTGTTCTGGGAGTTTACATTCTAGTGGAGGGCGAAGACATTAACAACCAATAACATGATTAATGGCAACTAAAGTTAAATGTTTCCAAGGACAGGATGCCCTGATGCTCATGTGTGGAGCTGGAGTCAGGAGAGCTGTAAGATTTTCCTAGCGTTTCCATAGCACACTGTGCACAATTCTAACACAGCCTAACACACAGCACTGCAATTCTTTTCGGCTGCCCTCTTTCTCAGCTTGCGGAGTAAACTTCCTGTGGATACTGATGAATTACTTTCCTATGAACTATGCTTGGCACACGGTAGGGACTCAGAAAACGCTAACTATATCTTTGAGTATAGCCTTAGTACCCAATTTGTGTTCAGTAGACTTTGTTGAGAGGGACTGACGCTTGACTTTAATTCCAGAGCAGCAGCAAGAATCCTGGCTCCTTGTCTCAAGATCGACTTTGATCTCCAGGATATTCTAGAATGAATTGAGTAGCTTTTGTATACTATAAGGTAGGGCAGTGCTTGTCCAGTAACCCTTTTCCCTTTAAGTTACCCTTATACAAAAACCTTATTATTTGTGGTTTTATTAAACACTTTTTCCTGAAATACAGGGACTTTGGGTCCAGACTAAACAAAGTACTTCACATACATTTATGAAAAGGGAATTAGAGTATACAAAGAGAAAGAAATTAAGGAATGTAAACTCAGACCTTAGAACTGTACGGTCAGGAGGGAGGGAGCAGAGATGTGCACTAGGGTGCTAGCAGCTTATACCAGGATTCCACATAACTGTGACAGGAATGATAATAGACATGACCCTGTGAATTGTAATCAAAACTGGAAACTGACCAACTCAGCAATACCAACTGTATTAAATGTTACCCAAAGCCGTCTCCATCCTAAATATTTAAACAGTGCATTTCTAGGGCCATAAAATCAGGGTGGGGGGGCTTGGATGGAGAAATAGGGGGAAGGCACCTAGTATTATTCATATTATCTATAAGAAAATCACAAACATGTCTGAAATTGTGAGAAGACCCTGAGGTTTCTAGTATGTAAGAGATGCATTAAAAATGATATTGTTACAAGTCTTTTATATCCCAAATTTATTCATTTATTTTAAGTGAATGTGAAAGATATAAGGGCTTTGCATTGGTTCATTCAAAAGCTTGGTTCTCGCAACTCAATTCTTCCAGGTTGCCAGCACAGTTTTTGGTAGTAAGAGTTCAAGAAGTATTTGCTGAATGAGTAAAAGGTCTTGAATCCCTCAACCACCAACGGGCAGGGATTTTAGAACACTAACCCTTCTAGTGAGGGGAGAACACTGTATTCAAACATAGTGCATCTGCTCAGTTGGAGCACACTGATACCACTCTTTCTCTTTCAGTGATTCTTGTTAGTCACAATTTAGACCAAACTGAAAAAGCTTTCCCCCCCAAAACCCTAAAAAAATAAAACAAGATATTCCTACATATCAGTGTGAAATAATATCAGTGCCTTTGCTAAACAGCATTCTTTTACTAAAATACTTATTCACATTAAAACTGAATCTTTTATTCCCTTGGATGGTGATGGCAAATCCTAGGTCTATGAATTTCTCAGTTTTGTACAGTGTAATCAGGTCCAAAGAGTATGATGTGAAGTATGGACATTATGAGAAACAAAATATTACTCATTAACAGTGGTGAAAGAAGAAAAGGCACATTTTTTTCTTTTCTCAGTAACAGAATTTATTGATCAGTATTAATTCATTATCCAGGATACTGTTAAAATGCCTATCACCTAAAATTTATTGTTGTTTCTGGATTTCTGACTCAAATTTATCTTGGTTACCTTTAAATATGATTATCACACTGAACATCTACCATTACTAAAGATAAGAAAACAACTCATTTGTTATAATGGCAAGAATTAGCTACCAGAGACAGGAAAAGGATAATAATACTAAAACAATAATGGCAGCTAACTAGAGCTGCAGCATACAGTTGCACAATCCAGTGAGCTACACCGCGTGGCAACACTGTAGCTAACATTTATCTATTATATCATACCATATGCCAGGCACTGTCATAAGCATTTCAGATGCAGTATGAAGCAGATACCACTCTCATCCTCATTTTATAGATGAGAAAAGAGAAGGCACAAGTTAATAACTTGTCCAAGATCTCAAAGCTAATGAGTGGCAGAGCCAGGCATTTGACTCCAGAGCCCACATTCTTAACTTGTTATCCTGTACTAACTTACAGCTACAATCCCTATTACTTGAAAAAAATCTCTTTGGTTTTACCTCTTTCTTGAAGATGACTTTATTTTTAAAAGTATTAAGTATTTGGAAGACAATACTCTTCTGGAATAATTTTGAAAAATACCATTTTACTAAATACATGGGTGGGCAAAAGTAGATTTACAGTTGTTTGTATGGAAAACACAATAATAAATAAATAATAACACAAGAATAAACTCTGTGCTTCATGTACTCCCAACTGTAAACCTACTTTCCCCACTCCTGTATATGGTAGCTGTTCCTTCATTCAGAATGGTGACATGTGGTTTATAGACTCTCCTTAATTTGTAATCATATCTCACAAACCAATGTTCTCCATCTTTCCTAAACCAAACAAAAAGTAAAAAAAAGAAGAAAAGCAACCACCAAATACACAAGATTCCATATATGCATATACTTTAATAACAAAGGTCACTTTAGCTCTAAATGAACAAAGAAAGGGAGACAAAGAGAACTTAACACATGATACTTCTACAAGTTTGGTCAAACAGGCATACATGAAGCTTTAAAACATAATCTGTCTGTGTTAACAAAGACTATAACTATCAATTTTGATTACACACATTTCTTAAAACATTATTATCAAAGAATGCAAAGTTGGAGCAAACAATGATGTCAAGAAAATTTTAACAAAGTCTTTTAAGAAAGTCTAAAAACCTCCTATTTTCCCACATTGACTCTCAAAACTTTGATTTTTTTAAAATATCAGAATATCAGTTTGCCACTTTAACTTTTACCATACATGAAAAATTATCAAAAATATATTGATGGGTCTGTACTAATTGTGCTATTTATATTTACATTAAGCAAATTCTTTCACCAAGTTCTTTATATACAAATTACCATGTGTCCTATGTGAAATTCATTAAAAAGTTAAAAACCACAGAAATGTCATTAGAAACAACTGCTTTCCATCAATGAAGAACATTTTTAAATAATTTAACTGAAAAATGTATTGAACTCCCCACCAATTTCAGCTGCAACAGTATTCTTCCTGAACGTTTTCTGTGATTTAAGGGGAAAGAAAAAACTAGGTAAAGCTTGATTGCAAGGAATTAAATGATAAAAATTTGATGAGAGTTTACTGATCTTCAAGAAATTTACAGTCTAATTAGGTTGGCAATAAAAAACAGCAATAATTTTTTATTTCATTTTTAATAAGTAATTTTGTTAATCCTCACCTGAGGATATTTTTTCCATTGATTTTTAGAGAGAGTGGAAAGGAAGGAAGGGTAGCGAGAGAAAGAGAAATATCAATGTGTCTCTCTCACATCGAATGGTTGTCTCCTGAATGAGCCCTGACCAGGGCTGGGGACTTGAACCTGCAACCCAGGTACGTGCCCTTGACCAGGAGTCAAACCCAAGACTGTTCGGTGTGTGGGTCAACACTCTAACCACTGAACCACACTGGTCAGGGTAAAACAGCAATACTTTTAAAACTGTAAATAGTTTAAGATAACTGAAGAAACAAAAGTATTTAAAAACTGTCAAATGCACTATATAAATACTTTTCCTATAAATTTAAATCACAAAATAATATCGTATAGCAAAGTGAATTGAATGCAGGCATGGCCTGTTGATACTTCCAAAAAGGGCCATTTAAAAAAAATTAAACTATTTCCAAACTGGAAATAATTTAGATTTTAAAAGTATCACATAGGTAAAATAAATTTATAAAGACTTAAGAGGCAAAGATTTGGGGAAATGTTCATAATGGGATTACATTGATAACGCTAACATTAAAAAGTCACCTTCTTTAGACTCATGGTCACATAGGAAGGAAATGAAAAGATGTCTTTTTTTGAGAAAAAAACTTGAGCACAAATTCATAAGCTTTTCACATTTAAAGATCATTGATTAAGAGGACCATAAAACTGAGTTCAGCACTTTGTTAAGTACAAACACATTTCTCTTGTCTAAGAAGTAAGTGATTTTATAATAATCACTGAAAAATGTATGCCTCTCTAGTCTGAAAATAGAGATTAGTTCCATTTTAAAAATTATCTTGATTTATGTTGATTACACACTCCACTAAAGCAAGAAATAAGGCTGTTAAATATTTACCTAATTAGTGCTCTGTCGCTGGACTTTAGGACCGATACTCTGTGTGTCTTCCTCCTGACTAGGACGTTTCCCACTGCTGAGACCAGTGCCCATGGAGCTTCTTCCTACACATTTAAAAAATATATGTTTAAAATAGGAAAGGTGAAAAGAACAGTATACTCAAATGCTTTATTCCTTTTTAATCCTCCCCTGAGGATAACCTCTGTTGATTTGAGAGAGAGAGAAAGGGAGAGAGAGAGAAACATCCATCAGCTGCCTCCTGTACTCGCCCTGACTGGTATCAAACCCACAACCAGGTATGTGCCTTGACCAGGAATTGAACCTTTTTGGTGCATGGGGTGACACTCAACCAACTGAGCCACCTGGCTGGGCTCAAATGCTTTATTCTTACCTTGCTTTAGTAGGTGTGTTTGCTGACTGTCTCCATGAGCATAATGTAAAATACCACTCCCTTGAGTGCAACCTGTTAGTATTTAGAACATAGTAAATTACTTGAAATAAATTCTAAGTTGTATGTATTAAGACTACAAATCCAATTTTTAGTATTTGTATTTGAGGTCATGTATGCTTTTGAAGACTAAACCTCAATCCTTCACATGATCCAAAAATCACAAGATCAATCAGGAAAACTTAAACTTAGGGTCATAGAAATATTAACCATTCAAAGGCAAAATGATGGATAATCATTTTTGAAGAAACATTTCTTCACTGGATGACAACAGAAACTTGACCATAAAAGCAAAACAGGGCAGCAGTGAGTCATACATCCTTCCTTCACCTCTTGCCCCTCTCTATTCCACACTCCTCTCTCAGGTGCTGTCTAAACCATGTGTTCCTGGAGACCCTTATAAGGGCCTGGCAGATGACAGTTAGACAATTCAAATCACACAAGGAGGAGACACACACAATGTGGCAGTTACCTAGCTTGAGCAATTATATTAACCCTTCTAAAAAGAAACAAACTTACAGGAGAATAGACAGACTCAGAAAAGTAGTTTCTACAGAAACATTTTTGTCAGTGTGTCCAGATTATGGAAAAATATGAGCATTCTAGTGCCTAAAGAGGTCACTTTATGGCCTGAATAAGACAATCTACTAACTTTTATATTATAACTTCATGCTCATCAAGTTCTTCTGAATTAAAAAATTCAGCTTTTCAGGTATTCAAAATTGGAAAAGTAGATGCCCTGATCAGAGATAAGGCCTTCTATCACTGAAAACTGATATCTCCACCATAAATTAATAATCTAGTGTTCCCTGTCGATATTTTAATTTACATGATTTTAAAATTTCTAATCTGTCATTCACAAAATGGAGACCTCTACACTGAAAACATTCAGTTTTTGAACTTGTAAGGCTAAAAGTCAGACTTTAGACTATGGCAAATTCACCCTGAATGGTGCTACTCCTGATCTTTCCATCAGCAGGGCTTCCCCTAACAGTGATGCTCATTGCCAAGCATTATTGTACAACACTATTTAAAACTTCACACAACAGTATGAAAGTATTTAATTCCATTGAATTGTACACTAAAATGGTTAAAATGCTATTTTATGTTATGTATATTTATAATTAAAAAAGCTTTAACCAAAACATTTTTAATTATCATATTTATTTATTCATACCTTACACATGTGTTGAGGGTCCATTTATGCTAGAGACTATACCAGGTAATAGGACTACAAATATTACTAAGACATGAAGTCTGTCTTCAAGGGGTTCACAGTTAAGTAGGAGGAGACAGATACATAAAATCACTAAGTACAAGGAAGTGTTATTTAGGTGTTGGGATGGAACTTGGTTCAGGATACTGTGCGGATACTGAGGAAGGAAAGGTCAATTTTACTGAAAGATTCACAGAGGTGGCCTGTAGACCAAGTCATAAACTAGTCACCTTGGTTTCATTTTCTCAACTTCATCAATTTTATTCCTCTTACAGTACTAAGATAAATGAGAATAATCTCATTAACAAAATATTGAGTGAAAGCAGCCAGACACAAAAAGGAATACAAACTATGATTCTATAAAGTTAAAAAAATGGGCAAAACTAGTATTAGAAATCAGGAAGTGATTACCTTTTGGGAGGAGGGGGTAAATCAATATTACTCAATAAATATATTAGAATTTTCCTTAACATGGGATTTTATTTCCTTAGAGAGCTAAACGATGAGCAGGCACTTAGTATCTTCCTGAGTCCCTACGTCCAAGAACACCTCTGTTGCCTATAACTTCCCCATAAAAATATAGTAAATTATATTTTCATGAGAATAGCTATATAAGAGACAATGACTAGCCCTGGCCGGTTTGGCTCAGCGGTTGGAGTGTTGGCCTGCGGTCCAGAGAGACCCGGGTTCGGTTCCCACTAAGGGCATGTACTTCGGTTGCAGTTTGTCCCCGGCCCTGGTTGGTCGTGCGGGTGGCAGCCACTCGACGTGTCACTTTCACATCGATGTTTCTCTCTCTCTCTCTTCCTCTCTCTTCCTCCCACTCTATCTGAACAAAAAATGAAGAAATGTCCTCGGGTGAGGATAAAAAAAAAAAAAAAAAAAAGAGACAATGACTAGAGAACAGAGCTTTGATGATCAATTGGCTAGAACTAGCATAGTAACTTACAAATATCACAAATCCTCATATTCATGTATCTTCAGACATTAGAGCAGTTAAATTTCAAATGCCAAGATTATACAAGATGAGAATCTTAGAGTGAAAGGAACTTTTTAAAAAACGTATTTCTTGTTTTAAAAAAATGTTTCCGCACTGGCCGGTGGTTTGGCTCAGCAGTTAGAGCGTTGGCCCGCGGACCAAAGAGTCAAGGGTTCGATTCTGGTCAAGGGCACACACCTCTGTTGCGATTCGGTCCCTGGCCCTGGTCGGGGTCATGCGGGAGACAACCAATCAATGTCTCTCTCTCACATTGATGTTTCTCTCCCCCTCACTCCATCTGAAGATAAATGGAAAAAGATCCTCAGGTGAGGAATAAAAAAAAAAAATGTTTCTTAAGGGCAAAAAGTTTATATAATCACTTTCCCCTTATGTTACACTATCAGTAGGACCAAAAGATTTACCACTTATAAAATTCTAACTTAAACATACTAGGGGAGAAAATTGCATAGAAAAGATATTCAAAGGAAATACACCAAAATTTTAATTGACTGTCTCTATTGGATGGAATTGTAATTTTGTTGTTCTTTTCTACTTTTCTGAATTTTCTAAATACTCTATACTAAATAGTGATTTTTAAGCAGTTTTGAAGTATAATTGATATACCATAAAACTCACCTATTTTATGTGTACAATTCAATGATTTTTAGTACATTTACAGAGTTGTGTAACCATTACCCTGAAAAGATCCCTCATGCCAACTTGCATTCATTCTCCATTCCTACCTCTAAGCCTAAAGTAACCACTAATCTACCTGGTCTCTTTCAAAGACATGACTTTTCTAGATAGTTAATATAAATGGAATCATGCAATATGTGGTCTTTTGTGTCTGGCTTCTGTTCTTTAACTCAACGTAATATTTTTGAGGTTTATGTTGCAGTATGCATCAGCATTTTGTTCTTTTTATGAATTAATATTCCATTGTATGGGTGTACCACATTCTGACTATCATGAATAAGGCTATCATAAGCATTCACATGTAAGTCTTTGTGTAGAGATATGTTTTCATTTCTTTTGGATACTTAGGAATGGAATTTCTCGGTTGTATGTTAAATTTATGTTTAGTTTTTAAGAAACTGCCAAAACTGTTTTTCAAAATGGCTGTACCATTTTACACCCCACCTCTCAGCAATGCATGAGGGTTCTACTCTCTTCATATCCTCTACAACACTTGTTACTGTCTTTTTCATTCTAACCACTTAAATGGGCACAGGGTGACCAACTCATCCCAGTTTGTTCAGTATTCTTTAAGTGTTAGCACTGAAAGTCCTGTGCCCCTCAAAATCCCTCAATTCCAGGCAATCAGTGATAACCCTAAGTGGGTATGAAGTACTAGCTCTTAGTAGTTTTAATTTGAACTTCCCCTATGACTAATAATGCCAAACAGGTATTTTATAATAGAAAAAGTTAAACTAAAAGTTAAATAAAAATTGTGATCTATTTTATTAAGAACAAAAATACTTAAAGACATGTATGTATGTATAGTTTATTCATTTCATTAGCATTAAAAAAATCTATAAAGAGGAGAAAGAAAATGCAATTTTTGCTGCAGAGATTAAGAATTTTCCAGTCATGTAAAAATCTAAGAAAAGTCATAAAGAATCTTGCCCTTTGATAGGCCTTGTGAGACACTGTAAAATAAATGTCTACAAACTATATAAGTATGGGGCATAAAGTGATATGCTTCAGAAGTATGTAAGTCCTTTCAAATGGAGCAGAAGCCCAAGGAGAGAAATACTTAACATAGTCCAAATCCTAGGGATATTTCCACAATCGTTCCTGCTTCCAGATCTATAGTGCTCTCCTCTATCTGCCTGCTCAAATGCTACCTACCCATTATCTTCCGAGAAAACTTTCTTATTTCCAGCATTTCTCAATAATCTCTCCCTTTTTGTGGAGGCAGCATCTTACAATTTATCCCCTTTTTTCATTTGTTTTTGCTTCCCTTCGATACCCCTATTTAGACTGTAAGCTCACTGTAGCTTTTATGTCTTCTATGTCTTTTGAAAATCTCACAGCACCCAGCTACAAAGTGTATTAGAGGCAAATACATGATTAAAGTACTTTTAAGATTTATTAATCTTATTATATCATAAAATATGTTTTTATATATTTGGGAAGCAAAATTATTCCAATTTAACTTGCTACCATGATTTGTTTTTGTAGGTAACTCCAAATACAGATTTGAGTGGACTAAGAAACAGTATGCACCATCATTATCCATTAGCCAGGCACCTGGGGTTGTTGCTTCCCACCCCTCTGCTACCTGCCTGTTATCTTAGTGCTTCCCAGAACTTCTGTCCCTCAGCCTCATGCATGCGCAGAAGAGCAGGCTGTGAACCGAACAAGAGATCTGACAGAACTTTTGATATGATACCTTATTGACACCTTATCAGTTTATTTCAAATTGTTAGGAGACTCTAAGAAAGAACATATCTGAAGTATACTGTCATCATTGGTAATTATTTGACTGCCAGGTAAAACACATTCCAGTAATATGGTACTTTATCTTATAAACACTACACACGGCATTACATTTGCAGCGGAGGCCCAGTGATACAGGAAAGAGTAAGAACTTTAAGATTAATCAGACTTGGATCTGAATCTTAGCTCAACTACTTACTAACTGTGGGATCTTGGTTAAATTATCAAACCTTCTAGGCTTATTTCCCCAGTCATAAAATGAGAATCCCACCACCACCTCTCCAGATTACTGTGAGAATGTGGTAAAAATCTCCTCGTATCGGAAACAAAGTAGGTAGTTAAAATGTGAGTGCCTTTGTCCTTTCTCCCCTAGCTAATTGTTGGAGAATAAAACAAATGCTCTCTCTCAAAAGGATGGAGGATCTTTCAGAATTCAGAAAGGTTCAATTTTTAAAAAAAATTTTACTTTTAATAACAATTTTGAACATCTGAATTTTTTTAAAAAAATCATTCCTCAAACGTTACCTTGTTTTTAGTAAAATTAAGTAGCTTCATGCTATTTTGGGTTCAAACCTTTGAAAACTGATATAATGATTCAAACTGCAAATACATACGGACTTCCTGACATTATTAACATTACCTATATTAAGAATATATGTACCACCCTGGCTGGGTGGCTCAGTTGGTTAGAGTATCATCCCATACACCAAAAGGTTGCAGGTTTGATCCCTGGTTTGGGTGTATATAGGAGGCAGCCAATAGACATTTCTCTCTCACATCAATGTTTCTCTTTCTCTCTCCCTTCCTCTCTCTCTAAAAATCAATAAATGTTCTCAGGTGAGGATTAAAAAAAAAAAAAAAAAGAATATATGTGGCAACTAAATATATATCATACAGAAATCCATTACAGACCAGACTTTGTAAGGAAAAACTCATGTGCAAAGGACTAAAGGTCTATGATAAATTTTCTGGCCATGTTCACAGGGCCACTGACCTTAACTTATTTACCTTATTATAGCTGATATATATACCTAAAGTTAGTGAAAAATTCTGAAAATATGATATTTGAGTTTTATTTTATCCTTAAAATTGCTCTCCTTATTCAGTTTGCAAGAAGATCTTTACTTTGACCCAAACTCTACCACATGTAATGATGCTTTTTATCTCTTAAATGTCACTAATAGAGTTAGGATGTGTGTTGCATGTATGTGTATACACATGTATGCATATGTACACAAAACTACACACATTATAAAGAGAGATTTAAAAAAATATTATAGTGAGGTTTAATAAACAATATATTTGATTATTAATCTCTTGATGTTAAGTACAGACATTTCCTTTTCACTTACTTCCACTGCTGCTACAGCCTGCAATATTTTCTCCAGGAGAATACCCCATGAGGCCTCCATTCCCATTAGGATTAGAAGGCACTGATGCAAGAAGACCTAAAGGGAAAAAATTTCCTATTAAATTATGATCAAGATCAATCAAGGGTAGGTACATAAATAGCTGCCAAAGAAGCAAATCAGAGGCAGTTACTGACATACCTAGTCCTCTGTATCGTGAAAGCTGCTGGTAGATCTGTTTCATCCTCTCAATATTCAAACGGCTCGCCTCAGCATGGTTCACCATTGGTTTAGGATAATTAACTCCTATCAAACATTTGGCTACCTTTTGGATACCTTCTGGTGCATTCCAGGGATCATAGATATATTTTGCAGGGAAGCCTCTTAGGACAGGCAAATATCGCCTTTTGGGAGAAGGGAGACAAATTATTAATAAAATGAACTATAAGCAAATGATAACAAATTATTTATTAGCTATGAATGACCAATATCAAATTAGTACCATTTAAATGATTTGTTTACCCTTTTCCTCATCTCTGCTGACCGTCATGAGTGGGGTATACTTAAAGTGTTGATTAAAAATGAAAAGCTCTTCCTGAATTAGTTATTCTAACCTGAATAATAATCACCCTTGATTTACCTGATATAGTCTCCATTGGGATCTGTTCGCCTACCAAAACCAACAGGGCAATAGCAGTGAAAAAACTGTTGAAAAAAGGAACTACAAGACAGCCACATCCAACTTCCAGCATTTATGCTCCAATCTGCATCAAGCAATAATTCTTCAAATACCTTCAGAAGTAATAGTAAGCAATTAGTTTGCACACACATACTTCTAAAAAGCAAGCATTTTCCAGGTCTCTACAGATCAAAAGTCAAGACAAAGAAAATCTAGCATAGAACTGTAAAATTAAACATTCCAAAGTTAGCTTCTTTGTCTATGTTTGGTTCCACAGTGAGTTATTTCAGGAAAAGCAGCATATCAGTAATATAAGTGGATTTCTGAATAGAATTTACCTTTCTAATCTTTGCAGTGTTATATGGAAGAAGGTTAAAAAATTATTCAAGTCACTGATTTAAAAGGAATATGAGGAGATTAAAAAATGGAAGAAAAATAAAAGCAGTAAACATTTTCAAGAAAGCAAAAATGCTACAAAATAAATCACCAAGAGACTTAGAAGCTTGGTACACTGGCCTACCTAAAGACAGCATCCAAATATAAATGACTTTTGAAAATGCACTGGCATTATAGAGTTTAAGTTTGAAATTTCTTGATTCAAGAGGAAAACAGAATTAAAATAAATTATTTTAAATAAATTTGTGAAGTATGTGCTACACATCTACGTTAGGTAAACTTTGTACTAGGAAATATAACAGATGCAAAAAAAAAAAAAAGGATTAGAAATGGTCCTTGGAGAGGGGAAATTATGATATAAGTAGGAAGGTAAAACATATACATAAGTCCTGTTATGTATAACCACAAGATAATGCTACAAAATATAGTATGCTTCATTTTACATAATAAATGTATTACTAAATAGCTGTGATGTTGAAGTGAAGTGATATATATTTTAAAATGTATACTATGAATTCATTATTTCTAAAAACTTTTGGGTGAATCCTTTCTGTGACAGAAATGATCACCTGTAAGTATGTCAATGCAATGAAGTCCAGAGTGTTAAATCTTATAGTTCCCTTGATGGCTAGGCTGGTTTAGCCAAAGAAATGACGTGAAATTAACCAGTTTTTGCCATATCTCCTGTCTGATTACACCATTCTGGTCTCCAAAAGTGTGACTGTATTGTGGGAATTAAATTATTTGACCACTGAAAAACTAGACTATACATGAATAAACATAATAGACAACTTCTAGAAAATGTTTTAGTAAAGTATAGAGTCCTTCAAAATAAGACATGCTATATCAGAACACTCACCTTCATTCCTTCTTCCCAACTAATCCACAGGTCACCTCGGGTAACGAAGCAAGCAACTGCATGTCTGGCCAAATGGTGAATCCAACCCTCCTGACGAAGCTGTGTCATGATGGCATCAATCCATGGAAAACCTGTCCGGCCTTCTGCCCATTTTGCTAAAGCCTCAGGATTCTTATCCCAAGGAATCTGAACACAGATGGGGTTTCCTTCCATTTTATCAAAGCGAGGATTATTTGTTGCTGCTGTATAGAAAAATTCACGCCATAGTAGTTGCCCATAAAGAGAAAGGGGAGGGGAACTGTTCTTTTTTACCTAAGATTAAATAGTAAAGATGTATTATAAGCAATTTTTTAAAAAACCACTTTGAAAAATAAAAAATCCAATTTTAGTTAATACCTTTTTGTAGAGATCTGTTAGTTTGAAGTAAAACAGTCGACATGACAAACAACCAAATCGGAGGTAAGGACTGAGTCCAGTAGGGCTAGCAAGCAGGGAATTGGCATTCATTCGAGGTCTTTCAAAGTTAGCCACCCAAGCCTGAAAACACACAGAGAGAATTACCCTAACTTTTCCATTTTAAAGAAGTGTTTAAGATTTAGATTTTTAAAAATTATTACATAGGTCTTGGGGAATAATATCTTATTATTCCAGCCACAAATGACATGTTTTAATAGAAAACAAGAAATAATAAAAGCATTTTTTTTTAAATCCTCACCTGAGGATATTTTTTCCATTGATATTTACAGAGAGAGTAAGGAAGGGAGGGAGAGAGGGAGAGAGAGAAACATCAATGTGAGAGAAACACATCGATTGGTTGCCCCAGGGATCGAACCTGCAACCTTTTGGTCAGCAAGCTGATGTTCTAACCACTGAACCACAGCGGCCAGGGCTAAGTGGGCATTTTGTTGTTGTTGTTGTTTCAGCCATCCTCATGTAGCACATACTCACATGAAATAAATTACCTTCAAATTCCTAACACAAAGCTGAGAGCACCTTCCACCTGTCTCTTTGACAATGAAGGTGAAATAGAAGAACTCTACCCTAGCTTCAAAGTTACGGTCACCAGATACCAATTTACACAAAAAGAATAGAAGAGGTAGTGTTGGTAATAGCTAAAGAGGAAATAATCCAAAGAGGAGGGAAAAGCTATTTAAATGAAGAGATAGCTGTTAATTTTCAAACAATTAGGTTTATGCTACTTCAAATATTTCTCTCAATCCTTTTTCAAAAGCCTATTTTTTTTTTTTAAGAAAGAGTGAAATTATTTTTAAAATGCCAGTTTGGAAATATGAGCATGATCTATATTATCATACTTTTCTTTCCAGATGCCTTTCCAAACGTGTAAGTGCTTCAGTTTCTCCACCTGGCCATACTGCAGAGGGTAAGCCATCTGTATCAAAACCTAAAAAAAAAAACACCATTCTTCTGTAACATAAGTAATTTTATTTAACCACAATAATTACAAGAAAAATTATGATAGCAGAAAAATTATGATAGCAGCATTAAAATGAATTGATGACCCTGGATAGTTCTTCACATATAGAAGATATAATGTTCTCTATTCTTTAAAATGCATATTTTAAGGTGATAACAGATAGGTCATGTATTTTATTTTTATTTATATATTTTTAAATATTTGTATTGATTTTTAGAGAGAGAGGAAAGGAAAAAGAGAGAGAGAAATATCAATTGGCTGCTTTCTGCACGCCCCCTACTGGGGATCAAGCCCAGAACCCGGGCATGTGCCCTGAACTGGCAATCTTTCAGTGCACGGGACAGTGCTCAACCAACTGAGCCACACTGGCCAAAGCGATCACATATTTTAGAACACAGATTGCACAGATTTATCACTTCTTAGTTTGAGTTTCTTTTATTTTTTTCTCCTATCTTTCTTTCTCTCTTAGTGCAAAATACATGTCAAATCAGAAACAGGATTTTCTGAGTGATTTATTAACTCGTACGTTCCACCTTCTTACCATTTGTACCTACCTAGTTCTTCCAAAGAAGGGACTCCATATTTCTCATCATGGTCATCAGACAGAGGAGTTGTGCACTTTTCTATCACGTCCGAAGTAATTGTTTCTACTGGTATCTCTAGTGGCTCCATTTTGCTGACGAGAGTCTGGAATCTTTTATAAGTAAGAGGTGGTTGTCCACCATTGAGTTCTATGATCCTATTATAAAAGTTAGTAAATCCAGTTAGGATAAAAAAATGACAATATATTTTGATTGATAAGCTCTGAAAAGGCTTAAAATCAGAAAATAAATAAAGTTAATAATTACTTGACTTCTAGGAGAATGACTAGGAAACGTGTTAAAAAATGGTTCATGAATTGCCCTGGCCAGTTTGGCTCAGCGGTTAGAGTGTTGGCCTGTGGACCAATGAGTTGCAGGTTTGATTCTGATCAAGGGCACGTACCTTGGTTGAGGTTCGTCCCCGGCCCTGGTCAGGGTCATGCGGGAGGCAACCAGTCGATGTGTCCCTCTCATGTTGATGTTTCTCTCTCTCTCTCCCTCCTTCCTACTCTATCTGAAGATAAATGGAAAAATGTCCTTGTGTGAGGATTAAAAAAAAAAAAAAAAGGTTAATGAATCTAAAAATAATTGTTTTCATTTTCTAGACATCTTCTAGGTGTCAAAAATATACAGCATGCAAGTACCAAAACGTTTAAGACAAAGGGTATTAAGCACCTATGAGTGAAAAAAACAAGTGGCTAAATTAGCCTGAAAGCAATAACATAAAAATATGAAATTGTAAAAACATATTTTAACTCAGCTCCAAGAAGAAATGTAAAAACATTATAACTCAGCTCAAGGAATCTCTTAATCATCAAAAAAATTTAAACCAGGCCAATATTGTATCAGGGAGCAAACAAGTCTCATTAATTAGAATTTTATATTACTGTAGTGACAATCACTTGCTATTTTCTGCTGTGCTCATACTTTGGTTAAAAATGTCAGCATATCTATTTTATGTATCTTTATGTAGTAAACATAAAGTATACTTCTGATCACTAATTGCTTCAATCAAGTCATACTAAAAGGAAAGATTAGCCTTTGCCAATGGTAGTTTGAACTAGACACTATTTGGGAATAACTTCTTTTTTTCATTATGGCCATTTGCTTAGCATTTAGCCTTAATAAAGAATTACTGATGAAATCCAACTCCATCATTTTATGGCCAGAAACTGAAGCCTACCAAGAGAGTCAAATTAGTCAAGGTCACATAGCTAATAAATAGCAAATCAAGGTTTTCTTAATCCAAATACAGTACATTTTTTATTATGCCACATATAGTATGTATCAATTATATGTACAAGACATAATCACCAAAAAAAATTATCCTCTCTGACTTTCGTAATTTTGCTTTGCTGTAATACTTTGAGTTTATACTTAAGGTCATAATAAAATTTGTCCATTGTAATGATACAGCAATGGCACTACTGTTAATTATATAATAGAAACAAAGTAAAAATCTTAGAAAAATATTTTCTATATGTTACATTGTTTTATGGTGGATTATATATTAATATTCACATTCAATACAATAAATAATTCAATTTTATGTATAACACTGAGTCTTCCACTTAGAAGCAACTGCTCTTATCCTGTTTTGCCTCCTTCTTGTATCAGCTTCCTAATATTAAGAAAACTGGTAAACTAGAAGGCAAGTTTATTATTAAAGGATATATGACTTTTGGCTTAATATCAAATAAGACCCTTGCTGAATCAAGTCACAATTTTTTATACACTTGGAAAAAGTAGAATAAAATGAACTAGTTTGTCATGTTACTTATAATTAGCTTTATTAACTTGATAAAAATGTATAAGTTAACTTGAAAAGTAAAATAATTTAAAATGTAGATAAATTATGAGAATTCAGCACTTGTAAGTACAACAGTATGCCAAAGGTTCTTAAGTTAATGAATCTTATGAACCTTCAAAACTCACAGCATATAATACTTCCTAAATTTAAACTTGACCACGGACTTTTTGTTGGACAAAGCATCACTAAAGACTGGTTATTTCAAGAAACACACTTTGAGAAATATAATACTATGGCATTGTTCAGAGGACTAGAGCTACACAAAGTAATATTTCATACAATTTGCATCTGGATTTAAAATCTAGATAGACAAGATATACACACATGAAGTGTGTATAACTTAAGACAATCATACAAAATATATCAAGATAGTTTATGCCTATGTATCAAATAAACTATAAAATGAATATTGCTAAGAGTCCAGAAAGGTAAGACCAACAAACAGTAGGCTGAGTTACAACAGTGAAGGAGAATTTTTATACTCTTAATATTTTGAAACTAAAATTCTGAGTATTTTGATCTTAAGCACTGTGACTAAGTCTGGTATCTGTCACTGGGTAAGTAAAAATCACAGCAGTTTTGCTAAGAGTTTAATATATATTTATTTAGTTCTCCCATAACTCTATTATGTGTATGTTATTTCCATTTTACAAACCTATGCCCCACAGCTTAAAATTTATTTGTCTATGTACTTACTAATACTTAACTGTACATTGAAAAATGGTTAAGATGACAAATATTATATTATGTATATTTTACTATAATAAATAAAGAAAAAATACTTACTTGTCTAGGTCATATAATGTATGTGAAATTCGTACAATTACTTCTACTCCGGCTTCAGTAGCCAGTTTTTTAATAGCTGCATCTCGTTCCTTTCCAAAGGGCTCAGAATCATACTCAATTGAAAGTTTAGTAATGTTCCATTCCTAAAATAAGATAAAGAAGCAAAATTTACACAAATTTTAAAATAGTTTTTCTAGTATAACAATGGAGGCTAGAAAAAAGTGAAAAGCTCATGATTTGCATATCAAATGATTAAACATACATCAAACTTTGAATATGCAGCAAGAAAATGTACAATTTATAAATTCAAAAATATATAAATAAGAAATGTATGTTCCCTGGATATCAAGTATTGTGCTAGGTATTAGACAATATAGCAATATGCTTAAAACCAGCTTCCTACACTAAATGTGTTTGTATAGTACTTTACTTTTTCAAGTAATTTATACTTACTTTATCTCATTTGTTACTCTAAACAACCACTCAGAGTTTGGCACTTTGGTTAGTATAACCATTTTGCAGATATGGTTATTTTAATAATTTAGAGACTTACTCAACTTCACAGAGCACAAGAATATCTGCTACTTCTATGAATTGGTCTTTAATAAACCTTTGATAGCTAATATGGTATAAGCTACTTTGCTGAGGTACTCTGTTAACTGGAAAATATGGAGAGAATAATAATAGCAGCTATTGAGTGTCAGGTGCTCTATTAAGAAGTTCTGCACATCTCCTTATGGTGATTTTCACTGAGGAGACTGTGACTTCAGGGAATTAAGTGATTTCCCAGGGGGGTAGTAAAGTTGCTTTTTTTTTAATTCTAAAATTTGCTCTGATATACCTTACAAAGAAAAAAAAATCATCTCTAATTCTACCATTATTTAACTGACTATATAGTAACATACTGTAATTCTCCAAACCTGTACAGATTAGACAAGGGCTGTCATCAATGGTGGGCTTTGTTTTTTTTTTAATTGTTATTATAAACCTTGCACTGCACATCTTGATCTTTATGCATACATCTTAAACACTTTGGGGCATCTGTTCTATTTTTTCTAGAAATAATTTCTTGAAAAACAATTAATGGATAAGATATTCACACTTAAATATTCAATACACACTGTCAAACTGTCAACCAGTTATACTGTATCAAGTTATACTCTCATCAGTAGTAAACTAGTGTTTACTCCCCATACATACAATAGTGGTTCTATTAATACATATACACAGTATACAAAGAAAAATAATATCTCATTTAAAATATTTTCCTTACTTGAAAGTCTTAAAGAATTCCTGCTAAGCTTTCAATAGCTGCTCCCTTTGAGGTGTAGAATTTAGGAGTGTAAATAATATAATTATTTTTATTTTACACACTATTGTATTGTTCAGGTTTGTTAGTACAATCATGTACTGCTTTTGAAATTTAAAAATCAAATTAAAATAAGGCCCTGACTGGTTTAGTTCAGCAGTTAGAGCATCCGCCCAAGGACCAAAGGGTTGCAGGTTTGATCCCTGGCCCCGCTCAGGGTCGTGCAGGAGGCAACCAATCCATATGTCTCTCTCACATTGACGTTTCTCTCCACCCCCACCCCCCTTCACTCTATCTAAAAATAAATAGAAAAATAGCCTCAGGTGAGGATTAACATAAAAACCAAAAAAAAAAAATTAAAATGAGAACAGGAAAACATTACATTTGTTTTACAATAAGGCAGTATATAGTAGTAGTCAGAAAACACAGGATCTAAAGTCCTGAGTTCAAAGAATGATTCTACTATTTGTGCAAATTGCTAAACTCTCTGCTTCCTTATCTAAAAAGTGAATAAGCACTGGCAGGTTTGGCTCAGCAGTTGGCTCTGGCCCGGGGACCAGAGAGTCCTGGGTTCAGTTCCCACTAAGGGCACGTACCTTGGTTGCTGTTGGTCCCGGCCCCGGTTGGGGTTGTGCAGGTGGCAGCCAGTCAATGTGTCTCTCTCACATCGATGTTTCTCTCTCTCTCTTCCTCCCTCTCTCCCTCCTGCTCTATCTGAAGATAAATGCAAAAGTGTCCTCAGGTGAGGACAAAAAATAAAATAAAAAGTGAATAAAATGTAAGTAAAGTATTTAAAGTGTACCTAGCACATAAGCACTGTGTGTTTGCTATAGTAACATGAAAAAAAACAACAAAACACAACAACAAAGAACAAAAAAACATGTTACTAGGTTGCTGAAAGATTAAATGAGATGATGTCTGCAAATTGTTTAGGACACAGTATATAGTAAGACCTCAATGAATAATAGCTATTATTATTACTAGCCATTTGTATATTTCTTTTTCTGCAAGTAGTAGCTTATGTTTGCTTGGTTTTCCATTGCAGTTAATTTTTCTCTTATGGATTTTTAAGAGCTCTTTACATTTTAATGATAGCAACCTTTCTGTCACATATATTTAATAAATAATAGTTTGCACTTTAATTTTATGATTTAAAAATTTTTTTTATTTAGGGAGGGAGGGGGAGGAGGGTGTCAATGGGGGGAAAAAGGAGAAACATCTGTAACAAAAGTAAATTAATAAAAAATAAAAAAATTAAAAAATTAAAAAAAATTAAAAAAAAAATAAAATAAAATGTGACATTAAAAAAAATTTTTTATTTTTATTTTTTATCCTCACCCAAGGACATTTTTGCATTTATCTTCAGACAGAGTGAGAGGGAGAGAGGGAGGAAGAGAGAGAGAGAAACATCGATGTGAGAGAGACACATCGAGTGGTTGCCACCCACACGACCCCAACCAGGGACAAACTGCAACCGAGGTACGTGCCCTTGGTGGGAACTGAACCCAGGCCTCTCTGGTCCACGGGCCAATGCTCTAACCGCTGAGCCAAACCTGCTGGGGCAAATTCTATGATTTTTTTTGACAAAAGTTTTTTTAGTTTCTAGAAAGTAAATGTTAGTGTGTAAGATGAGTCAATAACATTCCCTTGCTTTTATCCCTTTTTGATAAAGGAAGGGAACATAAGGCAGAGAGCTAAAGATTAAAATATAGACCAGCCCTGGCTGGTCTGGCTCAGTGGTTAGAGTGTCGGCCCATGGACCAAAGAGTCGTGGGTTCGATTCCAGTCAGGGCACGTGCCTCAGCTGCAGTTCATCCCTGGCCCTGGTCCGGGTCATGTGGGAGGCAACTAGTCAATGTGTCTCTCTTGCATCGATGTTTCTCTCTCTCTCTCTCTCTCTCTCTCTCTCTCACTCTATCTGAAGATAAAAACATCCTTGGGTAAGGATTAAAAATAAATAAATAAAATATAGACCATATTACTAGTAAAGCTGAACTGGAGAAAAGATATTAGGTTTAAGGGTAGGTAAGCCTGTTAATATTTCACCCCTGAATTAAATAGATTTACCTACTCAATGATAAGCAGCACCTTCCCTGCAGTATGGGTTGCCCTATAAAATTGATCACATGGAAGAAGAGAATAGGATATGCTCTCTGCAACTGAAGAGGAAAAAAGGTGCAATCTGAGCTATCCTAGTCCAAGTCCTTCTACTAAACTCAACAATGAGATCATTCAATTCTTCCCTGGGGAAAAAATAGTGAACATCTTTCCACAAAAAACAAACAAACAAGCAAACAAACAAACAAAAACCCCAAAAAGCTAGGGAAGAAAAGGTTCCCAAACATCAAACGTATTCATTCATACACCAAATATTTACTATAATTCTTATTACAGGCCAGATACTATGCTAGGTCCCTCCCTCCTAGAGCTTACTGAGGAATAATGGCAATACAGAGTTAAATAAATAAGTAAATATATAATTATTACTAGAAAAAAATAAAATGCTAAGATAGAGAATATGGGGGTGAGGGTGACCTGGTAAACTCATTCTACTTTTTTTCTTTCCTAATTACAGTGGCTAGATGTTCAGTGACTAATGGAAATGAATATCTGCACTTTGCTCCCTATCTTAGGTGGAAAGTATTCAGTATTTCACCATTGAGTATGATGTTAAATGGGTGTTGAATTTTGTAAGATACTTTTTCTTCATCTATTGAGATAATCATAACATTTTCCTTTATTCTATTAAGAGGATGGATTATGTTGATTTTTTTTTTCCATTTTTTGTTCAGATAGAGTGGGAGGGAGAGAGAGGAAGAGAGAGAGAGAAACATCGATGTGAAAGGGACACATCGAGTGGCTGCCACCTGCATGACCAACCAGGGCCAGGGACAAACTGCAACCGAAGTACATGCCCTTAGTGGGAACTGAACCCGGGTCTCTCTGGACCACAGGCCGACGCTCTAACCGCTGAGCCAAACCAGCCAGGGCGATTATGTTGATTTTTATGATATTGAACCAACTTTGTATTCTGGGATAAACCTCACTGATCAAGATGATGTATTATTTAAAAATACTGCTAAATTCAATTTGGTAATATTGTTAAGGATATCTGAGTATATGTTTATGGGAAACACTCGGCTATACTTTTTCTTAAAATTTCTTCATCAGGTTTTGGTATCAGTTATGTTGGCCTTATGAACCAAGTTGGGAAGTATTCCTAACATTGTCCTCTATTTTCTGAAACAGTGTTATAATACTGGTATTACTGTATTTCTTCATGTGATAGAATTCACAACTAAAGTCATCTTGGGCCTAGAGTTTTATTTATGGGAAGGTTTTTATTACAAATTCAATATTGCATTTCTATTATGATTCAGTTATAAATATTTGCTATTCTCTTGCTATTCATTTTAACTTAATTCTATTGGAGTCAGAGAATATATTCGGTAAGATTTCAATTTTCTGAAATTTATTGATACTTGTTTTGTGGCTGAGTGCATGGTCTATCTTAGTGAATGTTTCATATGCACTGGAAAAGAATATGTATTCTTCAGTTCTTGGGCATAGTGTTCTACAAGTATTAGTTACATCAAACTGATTGATAGTGTTATTCATATCATCTATATCTTCATTAATTTTTGTATCTTCTTTTTTTTTAATCCTCACCGGAGGATATTTTTCCATTGATTTTCAGATAGAGTGGAAGGGAGGGAGGGAGGGAGGGAGAGAGAGAAACATCGATGTGAGAGAGACACATTGATTAGTTGCCTCCCACATGAACCCAACCAAGGCTGGGGATCGAACCACAACCAAGGTACATGCCCTTGACCAGAATCGAACCCATGACTCTGGTCCGCGGGCTGATGCTCTAACCGCTGAGCAAAACTGTCCAGGGCAATTTTTGTATTGTCTATCAATAATTCAGAGGTGTAAAAATCACTAACTTTGGGTTGTGAATTTATCTATTTCTCCCTAGAGTTTTTACCAGTTTGAGATTCATGTATCTTTTTGCTATTAGTAGGTACATATACATTTATGATGGTTATATCTTCTTGAAGTGAGACTTTACTCTGTATCTCTGATAATTTTGTCTTGCATTCTACTTCCCTATGCTTACTGTTTGCAAAATACATATTTTTCAGTCTTTTTTATTCAAAATATGTTTCTTCATATTTTCTAAGTGTCTTCTCTAATTAGCATATAGGTGACTCTTGCTTATTTTTTATCCAGTCAACCTTTGTCTTTTAAATGGAGAGCTTAAAGTAGACCATTTACATTTAATATAATTATTGATAGAGTTGAGTTTAAATTTACCATCTTGGTAAGTTTTCTTTTTGCCTATCTCTTCTGTGCTCCCACCTGCCTTCATTTGAATGAGTCAAATATTTTTAATATTTCATTTTAAACTCCTTCATTAACTTTTTAAAAATAGCCCCTTGTGTTATTTCATTTTTATTATTATTTTTTTTAATCCTCACCTGAGGATATTTTCCTATTTGTCTTCCCATAAAGTGGGAGGAAAAGAGAGGGAGAGAAAGGGAGAGAGAGAGAAACATCAATGTGAGAGACACATCAACTGGTTGTTTCCAGCAGGACCCAGACCAGGGCCAGGGACAAACCACAACCAAGGTACGTGCCCTTGACTGGAATCGAACCCACAACTCATTAGTCTGTGGGTCAATGCTCTACCACTGAGCCAAACCGGCCAGGGCCATTTTAGATCACAATAGGCATTTTTATCACAGTCTATCTTTCAATCATATATTACTATTGAATAATATATGAACTTATATATACTTCTATTTACCTTTCTCCCACCTTGTGTGATCTTGTTACAGATTATGTTACAACCCCATAATATTGGTATTGTCCCCTACAATTCATTGCTATTAGTTTTAACCTGTCAACAGTCTTTTAAAGAAAATAGGACATATAAATATACATAACTAAAATAATGAAAAAGGTTTTTTTTTAATATTTTTCCATATACTTAGTGCTCTTCCTTCTTTGCCACAGATCTTGTCTTCATCTACAATTATTTCCTTTCACCTGGCAGAACTTCCTTTAGTATTTCTTATAGTACAGAGCTACTGGGAATAAACTATCTCTGCTTTTGTCTGCTGAAAAATGCCTTCATTTACTTTTTTTTTTTTTTTTTTTTTTAAGAATAGTTTTGCTAAGCTAACATGGTTGCTTATAGTTCTTTAAAGATGTCATTCTATTGTCTTCTGGACTGTATTGCTTCTGATAAGAAACTACTTATCATTCTTTTTTTTTTTGTCCTCACTCAAGGTTATGTTTATTGATTTAAGAAAGAGAGGAGAGAAGAGGGAGAGAGGGAGAGAGAGAGAAACATCAATCAGATGTCTCTGGTGTGCACCCTGACTGGGGATTGAACCAGCAACCTAGGTATGTGCCCTGACTTGGAATCAAACCTGCAACCTTTATGGTGTATGGAATGACGCTCCAACCAATAGCTACCCAGCCAGGATTTACCTATCATTCTTTTTTTTTTTAATCCTCACCCGAGGACATTTTTCCATTTTTTGTTCAGACAGAGTGGGAGGGGGAGAGAGGAAAAGAGAGAGAGAGAGAGAGAGAGAGAGAGAGAGAGAGAGAGAGAGAGAAACATCGATGTGAAAGGGACACATCGAGTGGCTGCCTCCCGCATGACCCAACCAGGGGCCGAGGACAAACTGCAACCGAGGTACATGGCCTTAGCGGAAACCGAACCCGGGTCTCTCTGGACCGCAGGCCGACGCTCTAACTGCCGAGCCAAACCGGCCAGGGCTACCTATCATTCTTATTGTGGTTCCACTAAATATGTCTTTTCTCCTCCAGCTGCTCATAAAATTTTCTATCTTTCAGTTAATTGACTATGATGTGGCAAGATGTGGTTTTCTTTATATTTATACCATTTGGTATTTGTTTAGTTTCTTGGCACTGTGGGTTGATATCTTTCATCAATTTAGAAAAATTCTCAATCATTATATATCATCAAATATACATATTTTTTGTGTCCTAATCTCTCCTCTTTTGTCTAAGTCTACAGTTATACATATGTTAGGCCATTTACTATTGTTCCACAAGTCTCAGACACTATTCCGCCCCCCCCCCCCTTTTAAAATCTTCCTTCTCTTTCTGTTTCAATTGGGATAATTTCTATTGATTGTCTTCAAGTTCACTGATGCTTTGTGCTGCTCTGTCCAGTCTGGATAAGCCCACTGAAGGAATGAATTCATTTCTGGGATTGTATGTTCTAGAATTTTCATTTGGTTCATTTTAATACTTTCCATTTTTGTACTGAAATTACCATCTATTCACATATATCTTTCACCTTTCAACTAGATCCTTTAATATTGATAACGTATTGTAAAGTCCTTTATTCTAATCCCAACATTTGAAACAACTGTGAGACTATCTGTATTGACTGTTTTCTTTTTTACTTAATTGCATGTCACATTTCCCTGTTTCTTCATGTGTCTCATTTTTTATTGTATGTCCAAAAATGGTATAAAATAATGATGAAGTAAATAATACTTGTCTCTAGAAAAGTGCATACAGTCTTTGCTCTCTCTGACTGCTAGAAGTTAAATTAATGTAGTCTGTGACTGAGTTGGGTCTGGGCTTTGTTGCTGCTTTGGTTAAATTCCATTCACCACTGGCTTCAAATATTTTGAGGGCAGGATCCAGATTTTTCTTCAACAGGGCTTGGGATTTGAGCACTGACAAGATGTCTTCCTCTGCTTTACAGCACAGTCACTAGCTGTACAAACTGTAGGGCATCTCTCTTTACTTTGCTGTCTATCCATCAGTTTTATGTTTGCTTTGTTACCATAAAGTTCTCTCTGTTTTCCAGTGCTGTCCCATAGTTTTCTGCACCTCAGGAGACATCTTTCTATCCTACTGTCCTGTCCCCAGCTTCAGTGGACTACTATTGCACTAAGTGAATGCCCAGTGCACTTCAATGAGGGATCTTTCTCAGCTCTTCTCCCTGCCTTAGCCTTTGGCACACTGCCACTGACTGGTATTCTATGGAGGCACCATAGGAAAGAACTGGAAAGTGAGTGTAAACTTGCTCTGTGACAAGGGCTTCTTGGGATTCTAACCTTCCATGTCAGCCCACATATGACCACAAAAAGTTCTGTAAAACTTCAACTGATTTCTCTTCACTCTCAACTATCATGGATTCTTTTCTCTTCCTGCTGTGCTCTCAGGGATATAGCCATGAGTCTTTTCTTTCCTATGAAAGGCTCATTCCTTTATGGAATTTAGTTTATTTAGGTTTCTTTGTGTCCACAACTCTTTGGTAGGATAAAAAAAGGTATGATTTTGTGAATATTCACTTCTTCTCATTGTTAAGATGGCAATAATGGTCTGTTGCAACTTTGTACAACTTCACCAGAGGTGGAAGTCCCTATCTGCTCTTCAGCACAGGTCTTTACCTTAAACAATGTGGTTACCTTTGAATTTCAGTAGCTGAATATAACAATAAGATTGCATGTAGTATTAAAATATTTTCATGTGAATAAGTGAATATTCACTCTGTTGTTGTTTTTTTTTTATCCTCACCTGAGGACATTTTTCTTTTGCATTTATCTTCAGATAGAGTGGGAGGGAGAGAGGGAGGAAGTGAGAGAGAAACATCGACGTGAGAGAGACACATCGAGTGGCTGCCACCACACGACCCCAACCAGGGCTGGGGACAAACTGCAACCAAGGCATGTGCACTTAGCGGGAACCGAACCTGGGACTCTCTGGTCCGCAGGCCAATGGTTCTTCTGTTAGTCTAAATTGAGCTCAAGTACGAGCCTGCAATCAGCTGGCAGCGTGGCTGGGGCTGGAGAACCTAAGATGATCTCTCTTACACATCTCAGACCTTGGTGCTAGCTGTTGGTTGGCCTTCTCTCTCTACTCATGGTCTCCTATAATTTGATATTTTAACCCAGGTTTCCTTGCATGGTACAAGGAGCATTCCAAAAGGGCAAAGAGTTATTTGAGACCTAGGATCTGGAACTCAATGTCTCCTTTGGCACTTGGTCAAGACAAGTTATAAGGCCAACCCAGGTTTAAGGCCATAGGAAAATAAACTCCACCTTTTGATTAAACAAGCTGCAAAATATCACATCCCAGATATTTTCATGGCTCAGTTCCTTCATATGTTTGCTCAAATATCACCTTATCAGTGAGGCCATGATTCCATATTAAGTAACTACCCTTCCCTCATCTTGGCACTTAAATATCCTACACTTATTTTAGGACCTATCACCACCTGGCATTGCATATTTACTTGTTTATTATTGTCTCTTTCCCACTATAGTGCAAACTCCATAAAGGTAGAAACTTCTGTTTGGTTCACCACTATATCCCTGGCACCTTGAACACTGCCTTGTATATAGTAGGCACTCAATCAATATCTGTTGAATGAATTATCTTATTCAAATAAGCATATACCATAAAATAATAAAGCAAGAATCTGAAATAACTAAAAAAGGATAACAAATTTTATGCACTGAGATGTTAGTGGCTTTATATATTCTTCTTCGATTTATTCTGTGATTTTGAACAAAACATTTTCTTACACTTCAATGTGTCCATCAATAAAGACTTTAGCCACATGTCTCTGTTTCTTGGTTATAATGAGGATATTTTTTATTTTTTATTTTTATTTATTTTTTTTAATCCTCACCCGAGGACATTTTTCCATTTTTGTTCAGATAGAGTGGGAGGGAGAGAGAGGAAGAGAGAGAGAAACATCGACGTGAAAGGGACACATCGAGTGGCTGCCACCCGCACGACCAACCAGGGCCGGGGACAAACTGCAACCGAGTACATGCCCTTAGCGGGAACCGAACCCGGGCCTCTCTGGTCCGCAGGCCGACGCTCTAACCGCTGAGCCAAACCGGCCAGGGCTAATGAGGATATTTTAAAGCAGTACTTTAAATTCCTTATGCATAAAAAGTTTCTGCAGGGTCTAGAATGTGCATAGTCTTGGTAGCTAACCAGCCTGGCACCAAATATGGAAATGCAAGGTTTGACTGCATAATAATAATGTAAGATAGTTATGATTAACAGTGTCATCCAAGTTTTGCCTAGGCTAGTGTCTGCTAAGCTTCTTTATCATTTCTTCAGTAGAATGTGGGGGGAAAAAAGTTTTTTTTATTTATTTTTATCCTCACCCTAGGACATTTTTGCATTTATCTTCAGATAGAGCGGGAGGGAGAGAGGGAGAAAGAGAGAGAGAGAAACATCGACGCAAGAGAGACACATCGACTGGTTGCCACCACACGACCCCAACCGGACCAGGGACAAACTGCAACCGAGGTACATGCCCCTAGCGGGAATGAACCCGGGTCACTCTGGTCCACGGGACGATGCTCTAACCGCTGAGCCAAACTGACCAGGGCAAAAAAAAGTTTTTTTAAAAAGCTATCATGTCATCCTATATTAAGTCTGAATTGAATTGAGAAAAATTCTAAATTCAAAACACATCAGAAAACAACAATTTATCAGACATGTGTGTAAATATGTGTGTATAAAAATGCTCTGATCCCATTCCTAAATCAACAGAAATGGAATGAATGAATGCTATAGAGAGGAGAAGATGCATGCTGGAGGAGACATCAGTACTGGAACCACTGTCACCATCCCAATAATACCAGCAGGAAAAGACTAGGTAGTGTTGATTTGATTCACAGCAATGGGAACATTCTCATTCAAGGAAAGGAATTGTTCTCTTCTGCATTAGAAATAGAAACATTGCTATTATAAAAACAAGTTTTTAAAAAACAAATTAAAAACATAATCTCAAGGCACTGTTATCAGGTCTAAACTATTTTTACCTCTAATTTGGGGAATGTGATTACTTACCTATTAAAAAGTCTCACTATTTTATGTACTAAAATAATAAAACCAGAGGTGTCTGGCCAGATGGCTTGGTTAGAACATTGTCTGGTACACCAAAAAAAAAAGGTTGTGGGTTCAATTATCAGTCCAGGAGTATAGGGGAGGCAACAATCGAGGGGGGAGGTTTCTCTCTCTCTCTAAAAAAATAAACAAACATTTTTTAAATAAAAAATAAAACCAGAGGCAATAATGTAAATGAGTCAGCTAATTCAGACAAAAATATATTTTCTCTCAGAGAAACGGGGGGTGTGAAGGTTAGGGATGGAAAGGAGACCTACTTTTAAGGCTTTTTTTTTTTTTTTTTTTAAACACATGCACGTAGTACCTCTAAACAAAAATTAAAAAACAAAGCAAAAACATCAATACGATAAAAAAAAAAAAAAAAAGATTTTAATTCCCTCTATGCTCTCTACAGAGTAAATAAATATGAAAGGAAGTTTTCATAAATGGCACTTTATATAAACTAGTGCATGTAGCCCAAGGAAAAATCAGAATAAAATAATAAACATTTTATGTGTTTGTGCTTGTGTTTATGTATCTGTATTTTATGGCCCATGTGGAAACTACTGCCTCTCTGCAAACTGACAAGACAGGATATCATCTATTCAGAAGACAGTTTGATCTAATAATACATTATTTTAGGCAGAAGAAAGTTCAAAATAACACAAAAGACTTGCTGACTTAAAACAAGTTTTTAAAAAACAAATTAAAAGTTTTGTTATTTTTAAAACAAATAAAATCCCCAGGATTCATTTAACTTATACCACATGAATTCAAAGACTGAAGCAATTACTCACACATACTTTTTACTCATGAGTTGTTGATAAACTTTTTTTTTTTAAACCCTCACCCAAGGATATTTTCCCATTTATCTTCAGATAGAGTGGGAGGGAGGGAGACAATGAGAGAGGGAAGGGGAGAGAGACAGAGAGAAGGCAAGGGAGAGAGAAAGAGACATCGATATGAGAGAGACACATCAACTGGCTGCCTCCCACATGACCCAGACCAGAGCCAGGGACCAAGCCACAACTGAGGTACATGCCCTTGACCAAATCGAACCTACGACTCTTTGGTCTTTGGGCCAATGCTCTAACCGCTGAGCCAAACCGGCCAGGGCAGTTGTTGATAAACTATTACCGTTGTTTCTGATAAACTTCCTACTCAGATCTCTTCCATGTACCTAAGTTAAATTCTGACTCTAAGCCGCTATAGTGGTGAACAAACTTTAGTGTAATAAATGTTCACTAGCCAAAACTGTTGCAATAGCCAAACCCTAAACATTAAAGGTTTCTTTCATACCAGCAGGAAAAGACTAGGTAGTGTTGATTTGATTCACAGCAATGGGAACATTCTCATTCAAGGAAAGGAATTGTTCTCTTCTGCATTAGAAATAGAAACATTGCTATTATAAAATTTTGGTGAATCAAACAGCTGCAAGAAAAAAAGATGATTTAGCCCTGGCCGGTTTGGCTCAGCGGTTAGAGCGTCGGCCTGTGGTCCGGAGAGACCCGGATTCGGTTCCCGCTAAGGGCATGTACCTCGGTTGCAGTTTGTCCCCGGCCCTGGTTGGTCGTGCGGGTGGCAGCCACTAGATGTGTCCCTTTCACGTCGATGTTTCTCTCTCTCTCTCTTCCTCTCTCTCCCTCCCACTCTATCTGAACAAAAAATGAAAAAATATCCTCAGGTGAGGAAAAAAAAAAAAAAAAGAAAGAAAAAAAGATGATTTACATTCAGAACTCTAATAGGAAGGGATTAATTTAAAAAGCCAGGAAACTCAACTTCTGGTCTGAGCACTTCCACAAGCTACTTGTATGACCTTGGTCAACTCATTCAATCTCTCTAGTACTAATTCTTTCACTTGGAAAAAAAGAGGGAAATTAGATGAGGAGATTTTAAAGATTCTACCAAGTTAAAAAAAAACAAACCCACAATTTTATATTATTGGTAGCATGTCAATTGTTACAGGCCTTTGACCCAGAAAGTTTTCTTCTAAGAATTATCCCACAAATATAGTGGCACATGTGATCAAAGATATGTGTATCTGGTCAAGAATGTTCACTGACAGCATTATTTGTATTAGCAAAAGGCCTGTGGAAAAATAATTCAATGTTCAGTAGAAAGCTAGTTAAAGAAACTGTAGCATATCTACACAATGGAATACTATGAAGCCATTTAAAAAACTGGGCAAATAATATAAAACAATCTCCAAAATACATGGTTATGTAAATAAAGCATTGCACAGAATGATGTAATAGTGTTTTCATTTTGGTATTTAAAAAGGGGGATAATAACATACACACAAACACACAGATATATATGTATATATATGTTTATGTACATATACACATATACACATAAACATTTTTATTTATTCAAAGAATATTTCTAATGAATACACAAGAAACTGGTAGTTGTTACTTCTGAGAGGGGAACTAGCAGTTTAGGGCAGAAGAAAGATTTTTTTCATTCTAAGCCACATCTTTTACTGTCTGATTTTATCATATGTAATGTTTTCACTAAATAAAGGAAAAAAATCCAAAAAATTTTTATTTAAAAACTTTTATCTCTCACACTTTAAATTACCCAAAACACATTATTTATCAAATATGTGTCTTCTCTGACAAGAGATTATTATTTTATGCATAATTACCTTGAAAAGCCTAGGAAACACATCTGCTGGTTGTCCACGAATCACAAACAGACGAGAGTTTAATTTCCGCAGATTAGCATCGAGGTCTTCAAGACATTGAAGCAAAAATCTAGGGAAAGGATATTATTATTTTAAAAATATATTTAGAAGATATAAAATATTGCAAAATCATGTTATTCTAAAAGTTGAAATGCAAAATTCATCATCTTATTATCGCTTATCATCTTATTATCTCTAACTGATATATAAATTACTGTTTCCAGAAGCCCTGGCTAGTTTGACTCAGTGGTTAGAGCGTTGGCCTGTGGACCAAAGGGTCTCAGATTTGATTTCCAGTCGAGCGAATGTACCTGGGGTGCAGGTTCGATCCCCCCGGGGTCATGCGGGAGGCAACCAGTGTGTCTCTCTCACATGGATCATTCTCTTCCCTCCCTCCCCCTATCTAAAAATCAATGGAAGAATATCCTGGGGTGAGTATTAACCAAAAAATAAAAATAAATAAATAAATAATCACACAAATTTCTTAGTATTTTAATGAATTTCCCAAATTAAATCACTAACTTTCATTAAATAATAGTGACTGTTAGCAAAAACTTAATTTGTAAATATAAAGATTATATAAAGAAATAAAGAAATTAATTGATCTCATTGTTTAAATTTGATGAAATGAATTCAAGTTCACATAGAAAAATCAACCTGAAAAACCTAGAGCATTTTCTACTGGAAAAAAATGGAAACATCCTGTTTAATCAGTCTGAAGAGAATGAATAATTTAAGAATTTGAGCATGTTATTGGGGGATAGTGTAATTATCTAAGAGAAATAATAATGCTCATTTTCAAGTTTCTAATCTAATTATGGAAAAAGAAACTGATAATAGAGGTTAAATTATGTGGCATTAACTCTGAGTGTATAGTATGCCAGATTAAAAAAAGATTTCATGAGGCAGGTGGGGCTACAGATTTTTTCAATGAAATAAGTACCAACAAGGCTTACACATGATACAGATTATCTGGGGAAATTCTGGGGCAGTACCAGAAGATTGCTGACTGTGCATCTTTTATTGTGAAGAAATGGAGCGGCCACTGAGAACAAATCTGAAAGAGATGTCACCCTTGAAAGGTTCAACCTCATTGTTTGCCTCAAGTTAACTTTCTATAACATTTCACCTAGATTCTGTTCCTCAAAACTGGAAATATCATGATCTCTGTGGGCTTGGGGAGTCACAGTGCTGTATGCAGGAGGATGTTAAAGACATCCCCCATCATTTCATTTTAAGTAGTTTCTGAGTCATTCTTTTTTTTTGCATTTATCTTCAGATAGAGCAGGAGGGAGGGAGGGGGGAAGAGAGAGAGAGAAACATCGATGCAAGAGAGACACACCAACTGGTTGCCACCCACACGACCCCAACCAGGGCAGGGACAAACTGCAACCGAGGTACGTAGCCTTAGTGGGAACCGAACCCGGGACTCTCTGGTCCACGGGTCAACGCTCTAACCGCTGAGCCAAACCGGCCAGGGCTCTGAGTCATTCTTAAACAAATAGGAAACAAACCTTTGTATCCTCACATTTATATTGCACCATACCTCTTTTCTGTCTTGGTTTATAGTTACCTCCCTAACACCCATCTTCACTCTATCCCACCCCACCACTACCAATGTGAAAATACTTTGGGGGGAAAGATTACTGTTGTTATAGCAATATAAAAGCACTTGAGTTTTGTAAAATTATCTGTTACTATAAATAACTTATAATGTTTGGCGATAAATGTTTATTGGGAAACATCTAGTTTGTGCATTTGCTTGGCAAAAGAGTTTTTAGACACCAGCAGTCAGATCAAAAATTTAAGAGTTGAACGAACTAGCAATGTTAAGTTTTCATAATTTTAAATGGTATAAGACTAAAATGTCCTGGGAGGATAATTCAAGGCAGAGATAATTCTCAAATCTCTTTTGTACCATTAGTTTCAGTATCTTCTCTACCAGAGCTGGTAGTATATAGCAAGGGTTCTCCTTATTCAACTTTTTGGTGGAAGTATTTCTATGTGGTACAAGCAGATCAATGATAGACCCGTAAGATGGGAAAAGAAAAGAAAAAGGACCTGATTAATTCATAAAATGAATGTCTCAATTAATAATTGGCCCTTTATTTTCCCTTTCTTGTTCACAAGCTGAATAATCATTGTTAATGCTTTTAAATAAACACACTATGAAACAAACACTGTACAAAATGATCTGGACTGACGCAGTCAATGAGTTATAATAGAAAAAGTTTCACAACCAAAGAATTAATTTTGTTTTGACACTTCATAAAACAAAGGAATAGAAATGTATTTAAGTATGGTGTTTTTCTTCCACAGATGTTATTTTTAAAATTTTTATTTTCAATTACAGTTGACATTTAATATTATTTTATATTAGTTTAAGGCATACAGCACAGTTGTTAGACAATTATATAATTTATGAAGTGATTCCCCTGATAATTCAAGTACCCATATGGCATCATACATAGTGATTACAATATTATTGACTATAGTCTCGATGCTGTACTTTACATCCCCTCCACAGGTGTTATTGATGGTGTTTTTCTTCTATGTATATTATCATTTAAATCACTGTAATTTCACATAAAAATTGCAGAGGTACACTGCACTCAAATATAGACACTTAAAAAAAAAGAATATAATGCTTACTTTGTACTCATATTTTAAATAAAAAAGATTTACGAAGAAAAGAAAAAGAGCAGGATGGAGAACACTCAGTGATGCTGTCCTTTGTTATAAGACTTTTTGCACTATGACTTTTATTTATTTATTTATTTATTTATTTATTTTTATTAATTTATTTTTATTACAGAGGTTTCTCCTTTTTTCCCCATTGACACCCTCCTCCCCATCCCCCTGCACTATGACTTTTAAAACTATATGCAGATATCATTTTGATATAATAAAATTACCTTGCATGTATCTGCTTATGTTATACGTGCATAAGAAAATAAATGGAAGTATCCTTATACCAAGCTATTAACAATAGCTACTGTTGGAGAATGGGAGTTTGGGGTGGGGTTGAAGAAGAAACATACTTTATTTCTACTGCACAGATTTCCCATAATTTAACAGGTCTAGCAATAAATTACTATCCTTTAATGAAACCTGAAAAGTTCTAATTTCCTCATCTGTAAAACTGGGATAGTAATAGGACTCATATCATATATAGCACTGTTGTGAGAATTAAATAAATTAACATATGTGAAGCTCTTAGAACAGTGTTTGACCCATAGTAAAGATGATTATATGTATTATCTATTATTTTTTGTCCTTTTCTTCCTACTACTTCTAATTTTGCTACAATAATTCTAGACATTGTTATCTCTTGCTGGTATTATTTACTGCAATGCCTTAAAATAGATCTGCCTACCAACAATCTCTTTCCACTCTAATCCATTTTATACACAACAGCAAATATTCCCGAGGCACACTTTCCTGTACAAAGATCTTCGAAGAATCATTCCTATAGAATAAAGAACAAATTATTTTCCTTGGCCACTAACAGGGTTCCAGGTTCATTTCCTACCACTCCTCTTTCCCTCCCACCAAACCAAACTACATCTCTTTTCCTCAGACATTCAATCTCCTGGAATTTGCTCCATGCTCTTCTTTTGACCTGGAATAACTTTCCCAATTCCCATTTCTTCAAGTTCATATCCTACTAATCTTCAGTCTTCCAGCTGTAAGTAATTTCTCTATCCTCTAAACTGCCAAAGGACATAATGTACCTCATCCTAAAGAAACTTTCAGATTATACCTTATATTATAGCTAACACACACACACACACACACACACACACACACACACACACACCTTCTCCTCCTCATGAATTTCAAAAAAAATAAAGTATCTGTGTCTCGTTCCTAATTACACAGTTTCCTAACATGTGTTTTGGTTTCTACATTTGGCAAACAAATCTCATCATGTGCCTTATACAATTGAAAAGATTAGAAATAGGATAAAATGACCTATAGCGTTGTCTTGTACACTGTTGAAAGGACTATAAATAGCATAAAAATCATGCCTAGGAGAATCACCAGTACTTGGCAGATATACATTAAGCAGATATGAAAATTATTCTCCCTTGATAATATATATATTATATTTATATATAATATATAATATTATATATAAATATATATTAATATATTATAAATTATATATAATATATATATATAAAATATATATATATTTTAGAGAAAGGGAGGGAGAGAGAGAGAGAAACATGGATGTGAGAAAGAAATAACCATCAGCTGCCTCCTGTACTTGTTCTGACCAGGGATCGAACCTGCTACCTTTTGGTGTACAGGACGATGCTCCAACCAACTGGGCTACACTGGCCAGGACCATAATTTATAATTTTGAAAAAGGAACATGTATTTCTATATGCAAATGCCTGGGCATGACAACAGAAGACAATGAATTAGTTTATATATATCTATATACAGAATCATCTTAAACTTATAACTTCTCCTGAATGTGACTTTGGACAAAGGTTCAATGAAAATCTTCACAGTGACAAGGCAAATGTGAATATGAATATGAATATGAGTATATATATATATATTTAGCAAGATACAGTGCAGTTAAGATCCTGAATTAACTAATCTCTAAGCATATAATTCTTCCTTGATAATACCATAAAACAAAATCTTCAATATCTCAGGTTCAAAGTATCAACTTATTGACCGATAAGATTTCTTTTTCGTGCTGAACAAATGTTACTTGAAAGGGTGCTACATACATTTTAAACTTTCACCCTCTATCCTCAATTGGGAAGTGAGTGAGTTCTGTCAGAGTTCAGATTCAATGTGTTCCAGAGAATACACCAATTTTAACCTTTATATATTACAAATGCATATGCCTTAGAACAGGCATCCAATATTGAATGCAATGATTTAATATACTGTATGTTGAAAATACAAAGGGCACACTTTTAATAGGAATATTTTCAGACCTCCAATTTGGCACATTTACTGTTCTCTTGAAACTTATAAACCTTTGAAGGCTCAGTTAATAATGCTATTAACTACATGCAATAGGTTAGTTTTTAAATAGGCCTAAGGGTAGTAAAACTCACTACATCTCTTTGCATAACTGTATTGCCTACACAGAAGCACAGTTTTTATGTTATTCAATTATACCACTAACTGTACTACTTCAAAATAAATTGCAGAGGTGCTACGTGACAAAATATTTCTTTACTTTAAACACTTTAAGGATTGTTTTTAACCTCCAGAGATCACTAGCTTACTGCTATTAGAAAAAGATATACGCAATGAGTTTCCTTATACCATTTCCAAAAGATGATTTCAACATGAATCAACAGAAATCGTTTCTTAAAGTAGGTCACTGCTATAGCAACCAGTGGGCGGTTTGGTAAACTCCCCGTCACAATGACCTACTTTCCAGCCTGAGCTAGAACAGCTTTATATAACTAGAATTTCTAGTTCTGTCTATAAAATAATCTAAAAAAGGCAACAGTAGGATATAACACAATCTTTATGCTGTTGAAAATAAGGCATTTTGCATTAACATGTATCTTACCAGAATAAAGCCATCTGGTTCTGCACTTTAGTTTATAAAATATAACTTATATGCTTAACAATGAAAACTATACTTTGAATATCTAAACCAAAACAATTCATTACTGACTCTAGAGAACTGATTTAAAGAATATAAATTAAGATAATTAAAACCCCATGCAAAATATCCTCTCTTATCCTCTGCATGAAACAACAGAATTAAAGTTTAAAAATTAAAGTTCTAGATATATTAACTATAATAAAGAAAAAATGGAGTCTCAGTCATTAACCAAAGTCAATGGTGTTTTATTAGAAATTTAAAAATTAAAATAGAAATTTGTTTCTCTATAAATTGCATAAAGTTTACTTTTTTTTTCTGGTTTGCAACAAATGTTTAGTGCTTTGATCTAAATTAACCATTATTAAAATGGTAAGAATATTTGTTATATATATTTTCTATGGAGAATAGCTTAATGTTCAATAAAGATTAGATATATATTTTAAAAACAAGTTTTGTAAGGCTCTACTGGTAATATATTAATCAGTGAACCTATACCATGAAACAATGTCCCTTTTTATAACAAATATTTTGCAATGCCCTCTTTTAAATTATGAAATGAAGTTCACAGATAATACAGTATATCTATGTACACAATTTTAAAGCATTATATAATGCTCTAATACAATATATGGGAGAGGTCAATTAAAGGAAGGTGATTTATATTTTAAAAAGAAGTAACATGTGCCCTGGCCGGTTTGGTTCAGCGGTTGGAGCGTCGGCCTGCGGTACAGAGAGACCTGGGTTCGGTTCCCGCTGGGGGCATGTGCCTCGGTTGCAGTTTGTCCCCGGCCCTGGTTGGTTGTGCGGGTGGCGGCCACTCGATGTGTCCCTTTCGTGTCATGTTTCTCTCTCTCTCTTCCTCTCTCTCCCTCCCACTCTATCTGAGCAAAAAGTGAGAAAGTGCCCTCAGGTGAGGATTAAAAAAAAAAAAAAAGAAGTAACATGTGCCCTGGCTGTGTGGCTCAGTTGGTTGGAGTGTCATCTCGTACACCAAAAGGCTGCAGGTTCAATCCCCAGTCAGGAGGCAACCAATTGATGTTTCTTTCTCTCTCCGCCCCCCTCCCCCTTCTCTCTCTGCCTTTCATTCTAAAATCAATAAAAACATATCCTCGTGTGAGGATTTTAAAAAAAGTAATATGTACTTCTATATGTAAACACCTGGGCATGGCACAAGAAGACAATGAATTAGTTGGATGCCTACATGTACATACAGAATTATTTTTAAATCCAACAGCTACAAAACAGACTGACTGATACAACTGTATTATTGGCAACAAACACCATGAGTGGTATTGCCTTTGGTGACATGATTTTCTGTAATGTTGAGCAAGACTTAGTAAAGTTATAGACAAAACAAAGTATAATCTTTCCTTTATTTTACATAGGTGATCAATATATTTCAGAAATACTCACTATATATTAAAATTGTGTAAAAATCCTACTTTTACATATAAAAATGGATTTAAGCTCTAGATCAGAAAAATATGAATACGTTTTTCACTTACATTGAAACATCTGGTAGAATATTTAAAATATATGTGGGACTCAGGACAACTACTTATTTGAGAAACTATCCTGAGCATTGCAAGAAGTTTTCCGTTCTTGGCCTCTCCTAATACCGCTAGTTCCCTCCAATCATTGTGACAAATAAAAATGTCCCCACAAATTCCTAAAATACCCTCTAAGAAGTGAAATGTTTATTACATCATTTCATTTATTTGAGGGGCACAAGATAAATGAGATTCCAATACTCAAGGACCTTAAACTCTAGAAAAGAAACTTGAAAATGTACATGATGTATATATGAATATAACAGAACCTGTTATGGAAGAATGTAATATATATTGTAAGAGATACATATGGATACCATTAATATACTTTGAAAAACCAGGAGGGAGAAATGACTTCTGAAAATTTTTCTTTTTTAAAATGGGGGAAAATTTCGGCAAAAATTTCAAGGATATGGTGATGGTAGGGAGAGGCCTTACAGTATTAACATGATTTCAATAGCTGGGGATAGAGAGGGAGAATTACTGGCCACTTGACTATAACTTCCTTAAAGACTGGGACTAGGTCTTGTTCACCACTTGCCAGTGCATAGACAATGCTTGACATATAGAAGTTAAAAAAAATATTTAACAACGAACCAAATAAAAAAATTAATAAAGGCAGATGAAAGAGACTTTACAGATTTGATTCAAAAGTCAATGTAGTATAAGAAAAATAAAATTCTCTGAATGTCTATTGCATCAGGCATTTTATGTATAGTATACTCCCAACAACTTTATAAGATATATAATTTTTAAAATGATGAATCTGAAACTAATCAAGGACATTTGCCAAAGTAACTCAGCTAGACAATGAAGTAAAAATTTTCATTTGGATGTGTCTGGCTCCAAACCCATGCTTTTTGCACTATACAATGCTACATTCCTACACTACAGGATATATGATAATGTAAAATGTTTTAGGAAAATTAGTCTGATAGCTTTAAGGACATAAAGGTGACTAGAATATAGTTTTTGCCTTCCAGATGGAGGACAAGCATGTGTGTCAATGAAGATACAGTATGTTAGGTTACACTGAGGTAGCAAACAATCCCCAAAGCTCAGTGTCTTAAAATAACTAAAATTGATTTCTCACTCATGCTATATATTTATTGCTGGTCAGCCAACGCACTTTTGCTCACATTTAATTGGTTAAAGCAAGTCAAAATGGCCAAACCAGACTTCAGGAAGGCAGAAGGCAGAAGCTTCCTGCAGGAAGTGACACTGATTAATGGTGAAGAGTAATAATATCCACCGTAATATCTAAACCAACATTGATATATGTGTCACATATAGTGAATTTCTTAATGAAGGGTATATTATGGAAGGACAGATGAAATCTAGCTCTGTGTGGAGGGGCAGAAGAAAGAGAACAGGGGAAAACATGAGGAAAAAAACAGAGTTAAGCAGAGTTTTGAATGAATAAGTGTTGATCAAGAGGATAAAGGAGAAAAGGGCAATCAAAGCAGAGGAAACAGTGTCCTTAAGTCTAGGAATTCATAAAGACTGTGTGTGGGAGTAGGGAGAGAGAGGACTGGGAGAATGACTATAAGTATCACACTAATATGAAAATGTAAATTTCCCCTAACCCAAGTGTTAACATTTCAAAATATAGTTTAAATCAATGTCAAAAATACTTACCAACTTCCATTGCTGATAGTGCATTAGATTAAAAATACCCTAATAGAAACAACTAATAACAAACAACAACAAAAGGGAACTTTTAAACATAATTCACCAGACTGCCCCAAAGTAAGGAGTTTTAAGAGGTTAATCAGGGTGCTGAAGTCAGCTTTAGCCTAGAGGATTTCCACAGGGCCCAGCAAACCTTGAACATAATCCAGGTTGAGGAGAACAGGAGATAAAGCCCAAGGCCCATCCAAAGTGAGGAAGCTAATAATAGACCCTCAATATAAAACCTGAGCTTCAAAAAGCTCTACCCACAATTCAAGTGTAATTTAGATATAATTCTTAAGTCACAGAATAGGACAGCAAGGAAAGTTGCCTGTTACTACTCAGTTTCCTATTTCTCAATGAAAAGGGAAAAAAAAATAATAACTTTACAATGGAGAAACCTGGCAATCCCTCAATCACATGGTCAGAATAAACATCACCTATGTAAGTCAATCATGTTGATATCATGTACATTCTGATATGATTGATGAGAAGAACATTTCACCTCTGTGGTATTTTCCACAAAACCCATAACCCCGGTCTAATCATGGGAAAAACATCAGACAAACCTAATTTGAGGGCCAGTCTACAAAATACATGACCAGTATTCAAAATCGTAAAGGTCATAAAAAACAAAGAAAGCCTGAGAGACTGTCAAAGACAGAAGAGACTCAGGAGACATATGACTAAATGCAATGTGGTATCATAGATGGGATTCTGGAACAGAAAAAGAACATTAGTGGAAATCTGAATAAAGTCTGGAATTTAGTTAGTGCTATGGTTTCTTAGTTTTAACTAAAGTACAGTGGTAATGTAACATGTTGATTTAGGGGAAACTAGGTACAGAGGACATAGGAACTCTTTATACTATCTTTGCACATTTTGTATAAATAATTACTTGTTTATTTATTTGAAAAATTCTGTCCCTCAATGCATAACTCAAGGCAAATTCATGGAATTTAAGTGGTCCCAAGTACCTCAAGCATATTATTGCATTTAAAGTGGTCCCAGGTTGGCTGTGATCTAAAATAACTGTTAAATGTTCTCTGGATTCTCAACTTCAACTTATGCCTCAATTTCCACAAAAAAGTTCTGCCCCAACTCAACCAATCACATAATACACAAGGAAACAAGAACTTAAATCTGAGTTGCAGAATGAGAGGCCTGAAAATGAGAATTTTTTTGGAACTGTTGAAAGATGCCAATTCAAGGAGCTTATGAAAAAAATAAAAGCTGATGAATCTCAAGCAGGGTAAAAAAGAGCGGGACTCAGGGCAGGGGACAGGGAATGGAATGAAGGGGGAGGGAAATTAAGATAGACACAAAGAACAGAAATGGGAAGAGAGATGGAGAGAAAGAGGACAGAGACAGAGAGAGGATCCACATATAGACACATCATACTGAAATTACTCAAAACCAAAAATAAAATATATAAAGCAGCCTGAGAGTATTATACTAAATGGAGATTACAATATAATAAATATTCAAGTATATATGGAATATTTTATGAAAAGTGACTCTCTACTAGGTCATAACACTGTATTCAACAAATTTAAAGGAAATGGTATTGTTCATATATTTTGAAGTTAAAAAATACTTTTCTAAACAATTTATGGGACAAAGAACATAATAGATTTTAGAAAATATCTGGAATTGAATGATAATCAAGAAAATATATCTGAAATGTGCAGAATGCAAAACAAAAAAAGTGGTATTAAAAGAAAATGTATAGGCTTAAATGGTTATATTAGAAAAAAAGATGTGGAATTGAGTTAGGAAAACAGCAGAATACATTTTAAAATAAATAAAAATGAAATGCTATAGTAGGAATTAGCGAAAACAGAACACAAATACATAATAGAAACAAAGCCAAACTTTATTATTTGAAGAGACAATAATATAAACCTCTGACAAGATAAATTAAAGGGGAAATGGGAGAAGAAAAAAATGAGCAATATTAAGAATAAAAAGGGGATATACTCTCAGATACTGCAGGGACTAAACAGAAAATAAGACAGTATAAACAATTTTATGCAAATAAATTTGAACACTTAGATGAAATGCATAAATTCCTTAACGAAACTGACTCAAGAAGAAATTTATAACTTACCAAAATTGACTCAAGAGCAAAAAAAGAACATAAATGGTCCTATAGCCATTAAAGAAACTGAATCAGTGGTTAAAAATATTGCAAGGAAAACATAACAGCCAGTTAGCTTTACTGATGAAGTCTATCAAACATTCAAGGAATAGAAAATTCTAATTTTATAGAGTATTCTAATCTTATACAGAGGACAGAAAAAAAAAGGAACACTCCTCAACTCATTTCATAAGGTTAGATTTGACACCAAAATTAGACAAGCACAGCACAAAAGGAAAATTGCAAGCTAATCTCACTCACAATAATATAATTTTAGCAAAACAAATCTAGCAATATATAAAAAAAATTATATATCATGATCAAATTGGGCTTACCCTCAGAAAGTTGATTAGTTTAATGTAATTCAACTTCATTCACAGAATAAAGAGAGAAAAAAATCATGACCAATTGAACAAGATGCAGAACAAGTAGCCACTAAAATTCAATTTTCATTTAGCTTCAACAAACTAGGATTAGAATAAGATAACTTCCCCTAATGTGAAAAAGAGCAGCCACAAAAATACTTATAGAAACATCATTTTAATGGTAAAATGTTGAAAACATTTCTTTTAGGATTGGGAAGAAGACAGGATGCCTGCTATCCACAACTTCTATTCAATCTAGTACCAGTAGGCCTAACCAGTGTAGTAATATTATTATTATTTTTTTTTCTTTATTGATTTTAGAGAGAGGAAGAGAGAGGGAGAGAAAGATAGAAACATCGATGAGAACATCGATTGGCTGCCTCCTGCATGCCGTCCACTGGGGATTTGGCCCACAACCTGGGCATGTGCCTTGACTGGGAATCGAACCAATGACCTCCTGGTACATGGGTCGATGCTCAATCACTGAGCCACACCGGCCAGGCCAGTGTAATAATAGAACAAAAAATAAAAGGGATAACAATGGGTAAGGAAGAAATAAAAACATGATTATTTACACATAACATGAGTACTGATACTATCAATATATTTTTAAAAGAAATACAGAAAAATTATTAAAATTAATAATAGAACTTAAAAGGGTTAAAATCATTTAATTTCTGGAACCAATTTACACTAATACAATTTATGTAACTTATGCCTATCTGATCTAAAAAAAAAAGTCACACAAAGCTATTTATAATCTAGACCTCTTATTATTCCTTGTCTAATTTTAGAAACCACTGCATTGTGGCCCTAACAGATTAGGCCAAAATCAAGTATAAGATGTATTTCCAGGCTTTAAAGGATTTACATACAACTAAATAAAATCTGTCCAACATGTGGTCAAAAGCATGCTGTCCCAGATCTATGTATAATGCTTTTCTGTAGTCTAAGAGTCCTGTTGAAATCTTTCTCCTTCAGAAAAAGACTAGTTATATGTCAATTCTATCCCAATAAAGCTGAAAACATAATTTAATAAAATTTCAATTTTCATCTGTAAAAAAAAGACATTAGTAATGCTGAAAATTTCTTCTTTTTTAAATCTATGATCTAGCATATGTCACACAGGTCTGTCTGAAGTTTGGCCAAAGGTCAAAATCTGTCCCATACTGACACTGCTGCAAAAAGTGATAGTCACATAATGTAATACAGCCATCCATCTATCCATCAAAAATATTATTGAGATCCTACTGACACTGTTGTGGTCCCTAGGGTAAAGGTGAGAACGAAATTAAGTGCCTGGAGTCATGAGTTCACATGTTTGATGACGATGATAATAATGACTGCAACGACAATGACTTCGACCACAACCACGATGACAACAGCTGCAAATGTTTAGAAAGTGTGCATTATACACTGCTCTAAGTCTTTTACATGTATAAACACAACCCTTTGATATAGGTATTTCCCTCATTTGCAAATGAAGGAAATGAAGCATAGAAAGGTTAAGTAATTTTCCCAAGGACCCACAAAGAGAAAAGTAGCAAAGCCAAGATTTTTTTTTTATTAATTTATTTTTGTTACAGATGTTTCTCCTTTTTCCCCCCATTGACACCCTCCTCCCCATCCCCCCCATCCCCAGCTTTGTTGTCTATGTCCATCAGTTATGCATACATGCATATAAGTTCTGTGGTTTATCCCTTTCCTCCCCCACCCCCTTCTGAAGATTGTCAGCCTGTACCCTACTTCTATGACTCTGGGTCTATTTTGTTCATCAGTTTGTTTAGTTCATTATATTCCAGAAATAAGTGAGATCATGTGGTATTTGTCTTTCTCTGCTTGGATTGTTTCACTTAGGATAATACTTTTCAGGTCCCTCCATGTCGTCTCAAAGGATAAGAGATCTTTCTTTCTTACAGCTGCATAGTACTCCATTGTGTATATTGGGGGTATAGCTCAGTGGTAGAGCATTTGACTGCAAAGCCAAGATTTTAAACCCATTCAATCTGGCTGGCTCCAGATGTTAAGCTCTTGAACCACTACACTGTATTTCTGTTATGATCATTTCTATGGAGAAAACTAAAATAGGGTAGACGAATATTGGAGGACAGGATAATTTCAAAGTGGCCATAGAAGGATTTTTTTTGATACCATACTGCCTACTCAACATCTTCCTTTAAAGGTTGCCTCAAACCTTCTCTTTCCATGTCTTCCAATCTTAGTTAATAATGATCCCATAATTCAAGTTACTCAGGCCAAAGTATCACCTGATTGATCAGAATAGGATATGTTTATGTTGGGTAGCAAACAACCCCCAAATAAGTAGTTTGACAAAACAAAAGTTTTCATCTTGCTCATGCTGAGTTCACTGCAGCTCTAGGTAGTTATTCTCCAAATGGTGACTTTACCTTCCAGATGCTTTGATCTTGTGGCTCTATAATTTGAAAAAAACGGCTCCTTCACAGCAAGGAAAAAAACTGGAGAAGCATACAGGGACCTCACATTGCCTTAGCTGAGCACTTTCTTACACAATTCACTGGCCATAACTGGTTATGCTTCTCTCTCCCATGTCATTGCTCTTTATCCCATTTATCTGTCCTTACTTCCTCCCTTCCTTCCATCAGTCATTCCATCCATCTTTCCTTCCAGAAATACATACATCTATTCTTTGCTTCTATCCCAACGTCATTCCATCCTTCCTTTCCTTTCTTCTCTCTTCCCAGTCTTCTTTGTAGGATTCTGTCTAGCATTCCCTCTGTTCATTCAAAGTGAAGGTCATTCCTTCCATCAGTCTTTTTCCTTTATCTAGTCTTAGGAATACCGTATACATGTTGATGACTCCCAATTTTATATTTTCAGCTTACACTTCTACTTTGGACTCCAGATTGAGTAATCCCACTTTGCTATACTACCTCTTAAATTGCAATCCAGATTCCAAGTGTTCCTATAATTTTCACCATTACCACTCATATCCATACCACCACTATCTCTCTTCAAGTTAAGTATAGTAGCCTCCTAAGTGTCTTCCCATTATGCCCTTTGCCTGATACCCATTTTCCACCCAGTCCAAGTGATTATTTTAAAAGTTAACTCACATCATTAGTTTCATGTAACTAATAAGTAAGTTATGAACCAGTCATGGGCCTCGAGCACATATCATATATACTTGATTTCATAGTTGAAAATAAGAAATGTCTTTATGGATGCTAACAGAACGTGTTCTATGCTTAGAGAGAAAAATATAAGAAGTGAAACTAAGTGAACCCAAAGTATTATCCCATTATTTCTCATTTGGTAAAGAGATTCATTTAGATTCACATTAACTTTTAATCTCTTCAGAGACATTTGAGTTAATTATTAGTAATCTAATGAAATGCAGAATCACATATTCTTAGGTATGTCCTTTCATTTATAAAACCAACATTTGGGCATCTACATAGGACACACACAACACACACAAAAATGACTCTAGAATTCTAGTCCTCGGAGCCTCAAAGTTTAATGAGAATAGATGTGTAAATTTATTATTATAGTAATTAATACACTGTATTACTGAAGTCCCTATTTTTAAAAGATGTATAAAAGCAAGGCAATTATGCTGAGGAAGATCTCTAAAGTTTTACAAAGATATGACTAATCGGGATCTTTTAGTATCTATTAACAGCACTTAATGACAGCAGTTTAAATTAGTCTTTACTTGAAGTATCTTTTAACTTCTGAGGTTGACTTACACTAGTATAAGGCTATGTAATTTATACCTCCTTAATCCCCAAATCGCATAAAGGTATTTGAAATCTAGGACTTTTACTATTCTGTGTGTATTTTTAGAAACCACTGCATGAGACACTATAATAATAGGCAAAATATCACATTTAAAATCTACTTCTAGGTTTTAGAGTATTAAAATGGAACTAAATACAATCTGTTCAATACATGTACAAGAGCAAATGACAGAGCCGCACATATTGGTTTTCTGATATTCCTACAAGAAAATTCTCTTCTCCTAATAATGCTAATTTAACTCTAGATATAATTCAAGTTTTTCAGAGGTTTTTCATAGTGGCAGGACTATGAAACAAAATGAGACAACACAAAACAACAGGTGTGTCAGGAAAAAAGTCTATGTGTGATGAAACAAGCACCCGCTTCATGGTTTCTATACATCCTTCTCCAAAAAGGGTTCTCTAGAGCAGTGGCTGATGCAGGGCTGAGCAAGTAAAGTACATGATGAGCTGGAGCATCTCATGATGCCACAAAGTAAGGAAGAGCTCCAGAGAAATAAGATGGGTATATATCAAAATACAGATGGGTGCCAACGCTGGAACAATTTAAACAACAAAATAAATAGTAACAGTAATAGATTATAACCCAAAGAATAAAACAAATACTCATGAGCCTGTATTTTTATAAACTATTGAATAATTAAATAAATGGGGGGAAAGGACCAACTCTTCATTACAGAAGAATTCCAACTAATAAATATAGAAGGAATGAAAACATCATGATTAGAATAGCACATGATAATTGTTTCAGGCAAGATCCACTAATGAATAATAAAATTAATGAAGAGAAAGAGGATATTTACATAGCATCAAAGTATCCCCAAATATTTATTAATTACAAAGGAAAAATAGTAATTTTACAGTGGAGAAACCTGGCTGGCAGACACTATCTTAACCATATGATCAAGGTTAATATCACCATTAATGAGACATTGATACCATGTCCCCTGATAGAAGAAGGCCACATCACCTCTGTGATTTCTCAGAAATAAAGAACCTCAATCTAATAATGAGAAAACATAATATAAATCCAAATTGAGGGACATCCTACAAAATATCAGACCAATACTTTTAAAGTCTCAAGGTCACGAAACAGCAAGAAAGACTGAGAAATTGTCATTGGTCAGAGGAAACTAAGGACATATGACAACTAAATGCAATATGGAGTTCTGGATTGGACTCTTAAACAGAAAAAGAGATCAGTGGAAAAACTGGTGAAATCCAAATAAAGTGTGTAGTTTAGTTAACAGTATTATACCAATGCTAATTTCTTAATTTTGATAACTTTACTATGGCTATATAAGGTGTTAACATTAAGAGATGCTGGGCGAAGGGTATATGGTAACTATTATTTTTGCAACTCTTCTGCAATAAAAACAAGTCAAAACAAAAATAGATGAATCAGAACATCACATAATGAAGTAAACAAGTTTCTAAGTTCTTTCCCACATCAATATTATTTCCACCTTTCCACCATGGTAGTAACAACTTGAGTAGTTCCATTCATGGCATTTATTCATTTAACAAATAAACACCTGAGTGCCTACTATTTGCCAGGAATATATTACAGAGAAAAATAAAGCAGGGAATGCCAAGTATAGGGGAAGGAGATTGCTGTTTTATGGCTGATTAAAGATGATTTCATTAATAAGGTAATATTTAGCAGGGTTCTGGAGTAAGGTAGTAAGCCATGTGGATATTTGGGGAAAGGAACAGCAAGTGCAAAGGCCCAGATATTCAATGGCATGTTTGAGGAACAGCAAGATGGCCAGTGTGGTGGCAGTGCAGTGAGGGACAGGCAGAAGGCAAAAAATAAGACGAAGTAATAAGCAAATTATTTAGGGTCTCCTTGGCCATTATAAGGGCTTTTTTTTGTTTGTTTCTATGCCAAGAGAAATGGAAAGCAACTGGAAAGTTATGAACAGAAGAGTGACAGTAAGGTTTTAAAAAGTAATTTTGACTATTGTGAAGAACTGGGTTAAGAGTGGGGACAGAGAGACCAATTAAGAAATTACAAGTTATCCAGGTAAGAGAGGATTGATGGCTTAGGCCAGGCTGTAATCAATGAAGGGGATGAGATGTGACTGGATTCTGGATATATTTTTAAGGTAAAGCCTTTAGGATCACCTGATAGGTTAAATGTGAGGTATGAGAGAAAGAGAGGAATCAAGGTTGATTCCAAATTCAAAGCACATGATAGGATAAAATTTCCATTTATTGAGATGGAAGCCCAGTTTGAAGAACTTCTGAGATTCTGTTTCATTCTTTTTGTTTCAAGGAGTATAAATAAGGTGTTCAGGTTTAATTTTTGTTCACATTTATTATTTCCTTCTTGTCACTTTATTTTTTTCTGATATTTTGTTCAACTTCTTGGACATGAATGCTCAGGTCATAGATTTTTCTATCTTCTCTTACCTAAAACGATATGCTTTTAGGGCCATAAATTTCTGTCTAAACACTGCTCTAGATGTATTCCATAAATTTTGATACGTCAATATAATTATCATTTAGTTAAAAATATTTTCAAATTTCCACTGTAATTTGTTCTTTGGCCCATAAGTTATTTATAAGAATATTGCTTAATTTTCAGCAGGGGATTTTCTAATCATCTTTTTGTTATTAATTTCTAGCTTATTTTATTGTAGTCACAGAACATATTATCTGTTATTTCAATGTTTTGAAATATATGACTTGCTTTATGACGCAAGATACAATTAACTTCGTTAAACTTGCAATGTGCACTTGAAAAGAATGTGTATCCTATAGATGTTGGATAAAATGCTCTATATATGTTAAGTAAGACAAGGTTGTTAATCATATTGTTCCAATCTTTTATAACTGCTGACTTTTGGTCTGCTTGTTCTATTAGTTATTGAAATAAATGTATTAATATTTCCCTCTGTGATTATGAATATATCTATTTCTCCTTTTAGTTCTATCAGTTTGAGCTTTCTATATTTTGAGGCTATGTTTTACACATACAAATTTAGAATTGTTGTATCTTCCAGGAAGACTGTTCATTTTAATAACAGGGAAACATCCCTCTTTATCTCTAATAATATTTCTTGCTTTAAACTCTACTTTAATATTAGAAAAGCTATACTACCAGCTTTCTTTCTACTAGTGTTTGCATGATTTAACTTTTTCCATACTATTAACTTCAGCCCATCTTAAACCCCATATTTAAAATGTATTTCTTATAAGCAGCATATTTTAGGTTGTACAGTGTTTTTGATCTACAAAAACAGAAATTTCATATAACTCAATCTAATAGTTGGGTTATATTTTCATACTTTTATTTATTAAATATTTTTTACTGACTAGATTCTAGAGAGAGAGGAAAGGTGAGAGAGGTAGAAACATCAATGTGAGAGAGAAACATCAATCAGCTGCCTCCTGCACATCCCTACTGGGGATGGAGCCCAAAACCTGAACATGTACCCTGATTGGGAATGGAACAAGAACCTCTCAGTCCATGGGATGACGCTCAATCCACTGAGCCACACCGGCTGCACATAGCTGGTTATATTTTAAAATTCAAACAATCTTTGTTAACTGGAGAATGTGATCCACTTATAATTAATAGAACTAGTGACATACATAGTTAAATTTATCATCTTAATATTTGTGCCACTTGTTCTGTCTTCTTTCTTGCCTTTTTTGTTGTTGTTAAGCCTCACCCGAGGATATTTTTCCATTACTTTTTAGATAGAGTGGAAGAGAGGGAAGGGGAGAGAGAGAGGGAAACATCAATGTGAAAGAGACACATCAACTGGTTACCTCCTGCACGACTTTTGACTGGGGATCAAACCCACAACCCAGGTATGTGCCCTCAACCAGGAATCAAACACGCGAACCCTTGGTCCATGGGCCAATGCTCTAACTGCTGAGCCAAACCGACCAGGGCTCTTGCCTTCTTTTAAATTAAGTTTTTGTTTTTTTTTTATTATACCATTTTCCTCAATTCTTAAGATTGTTGGTTATAACTTCTTTAACTGTTATTTTAGAGTTTACCTAGAAATCAAAACAATACATCCCTAACTTCTTGAAGTCCAATATAAATGAGTATTTCTATAGCTTAACAATGCAAAGATCTTAGAATACACTGACTCCATTTAATGTATATGTATACATACACACTTACGTATAAGGTATTACATATAATACCTGAATGGAACAACCAGCCTTTGGAAGGGCAAACTAACCAATCTGAGGACAGATAGATGTCTGGATGTCAATTAGGAATGAAGGAGGAGGAAGGATGAAAAGAAAGAAAAAAAAAAAAAAGGAAGGGCCCGGCCAGTGTGGCTCAGTGGATTGAGTGTTCTCTCATGCACTGAGAGGTCCTGGTTCCATTCCTGGTCAGCGCACATACCTGGGTCTCAGGCTCGATCCCCAGTAGTGGGTGTGCAAGAGGCAGACGATCAATGTTTCTCTTTCACATTGATGTTTCTCTCTCTCTCTAATAAACAGGAAGAGTGGAATGGAAAGACAGACATTTGGGTGAGCAGGAGGTTAATATGAAGATTCTAAAGAAAAAGACCAAAATGAAAGAATAAAGAAAATTCAAATAAGACACCCACTAATATATCGTTTTCAATGACTGGGAGTGAGAGAACATTGCTTAAATTTCAAACAAGAGGGTCTGGACCTGTCATGGACCACAAACGAATTCCAATTGTATATTTGTACATCTACAAATAAGAGCTGTTGCCCTGGCTGGTTTGGCTCAGTGGTTAGAGTGTCGGCCCGCGGACCAAAGAGTTGCAGGTTCGATTCCAGTCAAGGGCACGTACCTCAGTTGCGGTTCGGTCCCCGGCCCTGGTCAGGGTCGTGCAGGAGGCAACCAGTTGATGTGTCCCTCTCACATCGATGTTTCTCTCTCTCCCTCTCTTTTCCTCTCTCTCCCTCCCTCCCACTCTATCTGAGGTAGAAAAAAAAATCCTCAGGTGAGGATTAAAAAGATAAAATAGAAATAAAAATAAGAACTGTTTCTTGATCATACAGATGTTAAATAATTATATGAAAAAAAGATTCTGAGTGGAAGAAAGAAATAATAGAAGTGTACTTAGTGAACTAATTGTGTGAACTACATCATCTTATTTAGGTAAAAAGTCACACTTAGGCCTGTATTAACTTCTACTATCTTTATGGTCCACTGGTGGTATGGTTCATACCATTTTTATAGTAAATTAGTAGTGACTAATAAAATGTAGAAAAACGTATCTGAAGCACATTCATTCTTTGAATTAACACTTGGGCATTTCCTTGAGACACAAAAATAAACATCCTGATGCCTCTCAAATTTAATGAAAATAAGGTAAAAAACTATTATATTACTTATTAAAACTGTATTATTATAGTTCATGGCACTAAGGAAACACAGAGGACTCAAATCTGTCATGGAGGGCCATAAGATTTAACAAAGATGATGTTTGATATGGGTCTTTTTATAGCATTTTACTTTTTGATAACAGTGTAAGATGATCTTCAACAGAAATATCAGGTAATCCTCTGGAACTGAATTACACTAATATAAGTATATGTAATTTATGCCACGCTCATTTAAAAAATCACACAGAAGTTATTTATAATCTAGGCTTCCTACTAATCTTTGTCTATTTTTAGACAGGACTGCATTGTGACCTCAAAAGGACAGTCAAAATCAGGTAGGACATCTATTTGGGGGCTTTAGGGTACATACATGGAATTAAATCAAATCTGTTAAACATTTATAAAAGGCGAATTAGAGAGCAACATATAGGGTGCGGCAAAAGTAGGTTTGCAGTTGTGAATACGCGAAACAGTTTATTCTTTTATTATTATTAATTAATTATTGTATTATTTGCATTACAACTGTAAACTTACTTTTGCCCCACCCTGTATAATGGTTTTGTGTAGGCAGTTGGTTTATTAAAGTGTCAAACATTCTAATTAATAACAACGATAGTTTCCTACCACTAAGAGAATGTTATTGTTTGCAATATTTTATCAAAGTCTCTTTACCTTACTTTAGTGATAGTAACTAATTTAAGCACTCAGAAACTAATTCAATGAACCCCCCCCCCCAAAAAAAAGTGACAACTGAATGTTTCAATTTGGGAAAGAGTAAAAAATGGATTCCTAATTCACCCTTTTCAAGTTGCATTTGAAAAAGAAAACGTTTCTTCAAATTTTATTGCTATACACAAACATATACTTTTTTTTTTTATCCTCACCCGAGGACATTTTTCCATTTTTGTTCAGATAGAGTGGGAGGGAGAGAGAGGGGGAGAGAGAGAGAGAGAGAGAGAGAGAAACATTGACGTGAAAGGGACACATCAAGTGGCTGCCCCCCCGACAACCCCATCCAGGGCCGGGGACAAACTGCAACCTAGGTAGGTGCCCTTAGCAGGAACCGAAGCTGGGTCTCTCTGGACCGTGGGCCAACGCTCTAACTGCTGAGCCAAACCGGCTACAGCACAAACATATACTTTTTATTGTTGTTGTTAATCCTCACCTGAGGATATTTTTTCCATTGAATTTTAGACAGAGTGGGAGGGAGGGAGAGGGGGAATGCTGGAGGGGGAAAAAGGTCTATGAGTGATGAAACAAGCACCCAGCAGGATGTTTCTGTAAATATTCATAAATTATAAAATTTACATGGAAAGGCAAAGGAACAAGAATAGACGAAACAATTATAAAAAAGAACAAATTTGGAAGACTCACACTAGCTGATTTCAAGACAGTATGCTCTTGGTGAAAGGATAGATACATGCAAAGACATTTGAACACATGGAGGCTAAATAGCATGTTATTAAACAATGAATGGGTTACCGAGGAGATCAAGGAAAAAATTAAAAACTTCCTGGAAACCAATGAAAATGAACACACAACAACACAAAATCTATGGGATGCAGTGAAAGCAGTTCTGAGAGGGAAGTTCATAGCACTCCAGGCCTACCTCAAGAAACAAGAAAAATTTCTAATAGACTATCTAACCTCACAACTTAAAGAACTAGAAAGCAAACAAAAAGAAAACCACAGAGCAAGTAGAAGGAAGGAAATAGTAAAGATCAGAGCAGAAATAGATGACATAGAGACCAGAAAAACAAGTCAAAGTATCAATGAAACAAAGAGCTGGTTTTTTGAAAAGATAAACAAGATTGATGGACCCTTAGCTAGACTCACCAAGAAACAAACAGAGAGAACCCAAATACACAAAATCAGAAATGAAAGAGGAGAAGTAACAACTGACACCACAGAAATACAAAGGATCGTTAACAAATACTATGAACATTAATATGGCAACAAATTCGACAATCTAAGCGAAATGGACAAATTTCTAGAAACACACAGTCTCCCAAAACTAGACCGGGAAGAGATAGAAAACTTGAACAGACCAATAACAACGAAGGAAATTGAAGATGTAATCAAGACTCTCCCAGCAAACAAAAGCCCAGGCCCAGATGGCTTCACGGGGGAGTTTTACCGAACATTCAAAGAAGAACTAACACCCATTCTCCTCAAACTATTTCTAAAAATTCAAGAAGAAGGAAGACTTCCAAACTCGTTTTATGAGGCCAGCATAATTCTAATTCCAAAACCAGAAAAAGACACTACAAAGAAAGAAAACTACAGGCCAATATCCCTGATGAACATAGATGCCAAAATCCTTAACAAAATACTACCAAATCGGATCCAGCAATGCATCAAAAAAATTATTCACCATAACCAAGTGGGATTCATCCCAGGGAACAAGTCTGGTTCAATATTCACAAATCAATAAATGTGACACACCACACAAACAAAATGAAAGATAAAAACCGCATGATCATATCAATAGACGCTGAAAAAGCATTCGACAAAATCCAGCACCCATTTCTGATAAAAACGCTCAGCAATTTGGGAATAGAGGGATCATATCTTGATATAATAAAGGCCATATATGAAAGACCTACAGCCAACATCATACTCAATGGGCAAAAACTAAAAACATTTCCCTTAAGAACAGGACAAGACAGGCATGCCCACTTTCGCCACTCTTATTTAACATAGTACTGAGTACTGGAAGTCTTAGCCACAGCAATCAGACGAGAAGAAAAAATAAAAGGAATCCAAATTGGAAAGGAGGAAGTGAAACTGTCATTATTCGCAGATGACATGATATTATACATAGAAAACCCTAAAGACTCCATCAAAAGTCTACTGGACTTAATAAATGAATTTGACAAAGTAGCAGGATACAAAATTAACGTCAAGAAATCGACGGCATTCTTATACACCAATGATGAACTCACAGAAAGAGAAACTAAAAAAACAATCCCATTTACCATCGCGGCAAAAAAATTAAGATACCTAGGAATAAACTTAACCAGAGAAGTAAAGGACCTATTTGCAGAAAACTACAGGACATTGAAAAAAGAAATAGAGGAAGATATAAAAAAAAGTGGAAGCACATACCTTGTTCATGGATTGGAAGAATTAACATCATTAAAATGTCCATATTACCCAAAGCAATCTATAGATTCAATGCAATCCCCATCAAAATACCAGTGACATATTTCACGGAACTAGAACAAATACTTCAAAAGTTCATATGGAACCAAAAAAGATAACGAATAGCCACAGCAATCTTGAAAAAGAAGGACAAAGTAGGTGGGATCACAATACCGGGTTTCAGGTTATACTACAAAGCTACTGTAATCAAAACAGCCTGGTACTGGCACAAGAACAGGCATATACATCAATGGAACAGAACAGAGAATCCGGAAATTGACCCAAGACATTATGCTCAATTAATATTTGACAAAGGTGGCAAGAGCATACAATGGAGTAAAGACAGCCTCTTTAATAAATGGTGTTGGGAAAATTGGACAGCTACATGCAAAAAAATGAGACTAGACCATCAACTTACACCATTCACAAGAATAAACTCAAAGTGGATAAATGACTTAAATGTGACTCGTGAATCCATAAAAATCCTAGAAAAAAATGTAGGCAACAAAATTTCGGACATCATACGCTGCAGAATCTTCACTGATATATCACCTAAGGCAACAGAAACAAAGGAAAAAATGAACACATGGGACTACATCAAACTCAAAAGCTTCTGCACAGCAAAAGAAACAACCATCAAAACGGAAAGAGAACCCACTGTATGGGAGAGCATAATTGCCAACGATACATCAGATAAGGGGTTAATCTCCAAAATAAATAGTGCTCATACAACTCAACAAAAGGAAGACAAAAACCCAATTAAAAAATGGGCAGAGGAACTAAATAGATACCTCTCCAAACAGGACATACAAATGGCTAAGAGACATATGAAGAAATGCTCAACATCACTAATCATCAGAGAGATGCAAATTAAAACAACAATGAGGTATCACCTCACACCTGTCAGAATGGCTGCCATCAACAAATCATCAAACAACAAGTGTTGATGAGGGTGTGGAGAAAAGGGGACTCTAGTACACTGCTGGTGGGAATGCAGACTGGTGCAGCCACTGTGGAAAACACTATGGTGTTACCTCAAAAAATTAAAAATTGAATTGCTATTTGACCCAGTGATCCCACTTCTAGGAATATACCCTAAGAAGCCTGAAACACCAATCAGAAAGAATACATGTACCCCCATGTTCATAGCAGCACTATTTACAATAGCTAAGATCTGGAAACAGCCCAAGTGTCCATCAGTGGATGAATGGATAAAAAAGCTGTGGTACGTATACACAATGGAGTACTATGCAGCTGTAAGAAAGAGAGATCTCTTATCCTTTGAGACGACGTGGAGGGACCTCGAGAGTATTATCCTAAGCGAAACAAGCCAAGCAGAGAAAGACAAATATCACATGATCTCACTTATTTGTGAAATATAATAAACGTAACAGTCTGAGGAACAGGGTAGACCCAGAGAAGTGGAAGTAGGGTACAGACTGACAACCCTCAGAAGAGGGGGTGGGGGGGAGGGAAGAGATAAACCACAGAACTTATACGAATGTATGCATAACTGATGGACATGGACAACAAAGCTGGGGACGGGGTAGGGGGATGGGGAGGAGGGTGTCAATGGGGAAAAAAAGAGAAACATCTGTAACAAAAATAAATTAATAAAAAAAAGAAAAGAAAAGGAAGGACAGATACATAGATCAATGGAACAGAAGAGAGAGACCACAAATAAATTCATACACACACACCCTCACACACACACACACACACAGTGACCTTTGACAAAGATGCAAAAGCAATTCAATGGAGAAGTGTCTTTTAAACATATGGTGCTGCAACCACTTGATATCCATATGCAACAAAATGAAACTTGACACATTCCATATACCTTATAAAAAATTAACTAAAAACAAATAAAGACCTAAATGTAAAATGTAAAACTATGAAACACAGGAGAAATCTTTATTATTTTGGATTAGGCAAAGAGTTATTACATATGGCACCAAAACCACAATCCACACAAGAAATAAAATTTTTTCTGAAAGACAGTGTTAAGAGAATAGAAAGATGAGAAAATATTTGCATGTCATTTATCACACATCTGACAACTTGCACCCAGAGTATACCAAGAACTCTCAAAACTCAACAAAATAAACCCAATAAAAAATGAGCAAAATATTAGAATACACACTTCACCAAAGATGATACACAGATGGAAAATAAGTACATAAAAAACAAAAATTAAAACCACAATGAGATGACATTATGTACTTATTGAAATGGGAGGAAACAATACCTAACAGTACCAAATGCTGGCAAGGATGAGGAGCAACATGAACTCTTACACATTGCCAGTGGGAGTGCAAAATGGTACAGCCACTTTGGAAAACAATTTGGCAGTTTTTAATAAAGTTAAAACATATGCTTACTAGAAGACCCAGCAATCTCATGCCTAGATATCTGCCTAAGTAAAATCAAAACTCACATTTCACACGAAAACCTATATGTGAATGTTTACAGAAGTTGTGTTTGAGGTCCTAAAGACAATACCTAGGTTCACGATTCATTTGAATAACTCACAGGACTCAGCATACAGTCATACTTATAGCTAAGATTTATTACAGAGAAAAGATACAAAGCAAAATCAGCAAAGGAAAAAGTACAGAGGGAAAAGTTGGAAACTTGATGTAAGCTTTCAGGAGTCCTCTTCCAGCAGGATGCACTTAGTCCTTCCAGCAATGAATTGTGACAGCTCATGTCTACCTGGGAAACTTGTCTGCGCCTAGGAGTACAGGTGTTACTGGGGACTGGTCACACAGTCATCCTAGTTTAACACATATCAAAATTCCATACTTCTGCCCTGGCTGGTGTGGCTCAGATGACTGGGCATGATACTGTGCATTGAAAGATTGCTGATTTGATTCCCAGTCAAGGCATATGCCCAGGGGTTTCAGACTTGATCCCAGCAGGGGGCGTGCAGGAGGCAGCCAATTGACGTTCTGCTCTCACATTGATGTTTCTCTTTGTCCCCTCTCCCCTCTCCTCTCTCTCTAAAAATCAATAAAAATAATTTTTTTTTAAGTTCCATACTTTCAAAAGGAAAGGTGTTCAGCATAAACAGTTTGGGCACATAAACCACCCTTATCAGCCAGGTGGGAATATTTTCAAAATCTAAATTCCAGACAATAGCCAAGAGCCAACCTTGCAATCAGGACTTTCTAAAAACAACAATCTCAGGTCTGCTATGTTAACTTTCTTCATGATAGCTTTACTTACAATTGTCAAAAACTAGAAACAATCTAATATTCCTTGAACTAGGGAATTAATAAACAAATTGTAGTATATCCATGCAATGGAATATTACTCAGTAATGAAAAGAAATTAACTATAATACTATCTACAATAACATGGATGAATGTCAAATGCATTCTTTTAAGTTAAAAGAAGCCAAATTCAGCCTGGCCGGGGTGGCTCAGTGGTTGGGCGTTGACCCATGCACCAAGAAGTCGCCGGTTCGATTCCCAATCAGGGCACATGTCCAGGTTGTGGGCCAAGTCCCCAGTGGGGGGCATGCAGGAGGCAGCCAATCGATGTCCTCTCTTATTGATGTTTCTATCTTTCTCTCCCTTCCTCTCTCTCTGAAATCAATAAAGAAAAAAAAAAAAAAAAAAAAGAAGCCAAATTTAAAAGGCACACTATGACATTCTGGAAAATGCAAACTAGATCAATAATAGTTGCCAGAAGATTAAGGGTGGGAGAGAGTTTGAATACAAAGGGATGGCATGAGGGAATTTTTCTGGAATGATGGAACCATTCTGTATCTTGATATTGGTGGTGGTTATAATGCTCTATGCATTAATCAAAACTCATAAAGCTATTCTCAAAAAGGATAAATTTTATTATATGTTAATTTAATTTTTTTTAAAGTTCCCGACACTAAACATGAATAAGATGAAAAGAAATAACATGATGTTAATGTATTAAAGACAAAAATAATTCCACAGCAGGTAAGAAAACAATCCAGTATAGAAGAAAAAAGAACACAAGAAAAAGAGGAAAACTCTGCCAAAAAGATATGCAGCTTCAGATGAACTTAAAAAGAACATCAAATCAATTAAACAAGTGCCCAAAGACAAAAATAATAAAAGAGTAGAATAAAATAAAAAAGATTGCAGAGCTAAGAAAAATAAAAACCAAAATGTCACCATTAGGAAATAATTAAATTAGAAACAGAAAAGGGTAGAATCCATACAGTATAACTGAATGACAATAACATGTAGGAATTATAGATAACAAGTAGATCACAACAATTTGAGAGAAAAACAATGAAATAATTGAAATCATAAAAGATAGGAAAGTCAAAGCCTATCTAACTTAATTAGTAAACTTCAAGTATTGAACACAATAAATGGAATAGAAATGTATTCAAAAATATGTTACAAGAAAATGTCCCTGTACTGGGGAACTGAACCTGTCGAATGTGAATGAATCATATTTAGCTATTGAAGATTAAAACTTCCAATCAGGTTAAAATATTCAGCTACATTCTGTTTATGAGATATACAAAAAATAAAAGCAAAGATGTAGCAGACAAATGAAAAAAGAAAGTATGAATAGCAACAATAACATCATACGAAGGCAAAAAAAAAAAAAAAGTTAAATGTAAGGAAAAAGGAACAGTCTACTATAGGGGTCAACAAACTATGGCCTGTGGGACAAATCTGACCCATGGCTTGTTTCTGTATGGCCCATTAGCTAAGAATGGCTTTTACATTTTTGAAGGGTTGTTTTTAAAAAAAGAAGAAGACTATAAGGGACTTAAATTATGGCTCACAAAACCTAAAACATTTACTATCTAGTCCTTTAAACTGCTAATCCTAGGTATAATTTACACAATTCATAATTCATTTATATATAGGTGGTCTTAATATATTGAGAAAACCAGACTTTTATCACATATATCCTGACTTTTTTCCCTTAGCATGCTGTCTTCGGACTTTCTTTATGGTGATATCAGAATGTACAACTTTTATATGATTATCTAACGGAATTTACCACTCTTTACTTTCTGGTTTCTGGATTGCATGTTAGAAACACTTACCTTACTTTAATGGTATTTTTAAAAATTCCTCCCAAGTTTTCTTTTATAAGTTTCATAGTTTTGTTTTTTATATTTTAAATTACCAAGACACTTGGAATTTATTGTGGTTTTACTGAGCCTTTTTAGGATAAGAGGAGACTCTATACAGCAGTATACTGGACTGCATACTAACTGGGGGAGGGAGGTATTAGAAGTTTAGGGAAGAGAAGGAGGGAGATAAAGCAGGAGTCTGTAATAAGGTTTAAACCTTGAAACTGACTGAATGATAACTAATATCATAGGTTTGCTGCCTCTTCTCATTGGAAAGCTTCAAACTATAGTCTTTGTTGAGTCTTGAAAAAATGTTCTCAATTGAGGAAGTCTCATGGGTCATAAAGCAATAAATTCTAAACTTCTACACCTCCCACACTGTTATTTCAGAACAAAAGTCTAGGTAGAGAATAAGAAAACATCAATCTCTTTGTATCTAAATTCAAATTATCACTGGGTGTTGTTACCTCTGTGTTGCTATTGTAAATAGGATTTTTCTTTTTATGATACTTTGTTGTTGTCTTTATATATGTAGCAGGCGGTCAGCAAACTATATATAGCCCATGGATCAATTCAGCCCACTGTCCCCTTTGTAAATCAAATGTTATTGGAACACAAGACATGCTCATATGTCTATGGTTGATTTCACGCTCCAACAGGAGAGTTGGGTAGCTGTGACAGAGATTGTATGGCCCACATAGATAAAATATTTATCATCTGGCCACCATCTGGCCACATGAAAAGTTTGCCAATCTCTGATATATAGGAAAGCTATTTGTAAGTTTGTGAGGCAACATAATTACATAATATTAACCATTTTAAACTGTCCAATTCAGTGGCATTTAGTTTAATTCATAATGTTGCATAATCATTACTTCTCTCTAGTTCCAAAACATTTTCACCATCCCAAATGGAAACGCTCTACCCACTAAGCAATCATTCTCCATTTCTCTGTCCTCCTGCTCCTAGCTACCACTAATATGCTTTCTGTTTCTATGGGTTTACCTATTTTGGATATTGCATATAAATGGAATCATATGTGATCTTTTGTGTCTGGCTTCTTTCATTAGGATAAATTTGGGACATTCATGCACATTGTAGCACTTCATTTCTTTTTATGAATAAATAATATTATATTTTATAAATATACTACATTTTGTTATCCATTCATCAGTTGATAAACATCTGAATTGTTGCCACCTTTTAGTGACTGTGAATAGAGCTGCTATGGGCATTCATGTACAAATTTTTGTTTCAATGCCTGCTTCCAATTCTTTTGGAATTCTTAAAGTGGAATTGCTGGGTCATATGGTAATTCTGTTTAACTTTTTGTGGAATTATCAAACTGTTTTCCTCAGTGGCTGCACCATTTTACACTCCCATCAACAATGCATGAGGAGGGTTAAGATTTTTCCACATCCTCACCAACACTTACTTTTCTTTTAAATTTTTGTTATTTTAGCCATCTTAGTGGGTATGAAGTGATATTACACTGTGGCTTGGCTTTGCACGTCCCTAATGACTAATGATGTTGAATATCTTTTCATTTGCTTGTTGGTCATTGTTTGTATTTTAATATATATTTTAAAACTCCTACAAATAAAAATTTTAAAAGACAACGATATCAATAGAAAAATGGGCAAGACTATTAAAAGGAAATTTATAGAAGAAAAACCTCTAAAACTAATATAACAAGAAAGGCTCAAATCTATTAGTAACCAGAAAAGCACAAATTAAAATAATCAGATATCACTTTACACTTATTAGACTGGTAAAATTTAGGAAGTGGATACTTTCTGAATGTTGGGATATTAGAATATATAAACATTCATGCATTGCTAGTGGAAATATAGGCTGGTTCGGCTATTGTGGATAGCAATTTGGCATTTCTTAGTCAAACCAAGTATAGGGCTATCTTGTGACCCAGCAATTCTATTCATTTGTTTATATGTTCCAAAGAAATCATTACATAGAATTTTGTATAAGGATGTTCACTACAACTAATTTGTGGTGTTAGGAAACTGGAAGTAAAGATAAGGTAGATAAAATTAGGTAAATGTGTCCAACAGAATATTATGCAGCTATTAGAACAAGTACCAACATGAGTACATATTAAAATTTTACTGCCTATGGAAAAAAAAAACAGAATAAGGTATACAGCACAATAACTTTTATGTAAATTAAAAATAAATGCACACAAAACAATATCCATTTTTCAAGAACACAGTTACAAAAAGATAAATATATTAGAATATAAATAATACAACATATACTATATATTATAAAAAATACTATAAACAAAGAGACATTCAAATAGATATATAAAAAGAAGACTGCAGAAAGAAAACAAGTGAAAGACTTTATATATACCAATGACGATAACGTCCCTTGAACTGAGGATTACCTAGCCACATCACTAAAATTATTTTATTATTAATAGCACTTTTCAGTTGATTCTCCTAGATATTTCAGGTGTACAATCATATCATCTAAACATAGCAATAATTTTACCTTCTCTACCATTTTTATACTTCTTAAACTGCATTAGATAGTATCTCTAGCACAATGATAGTAATAGTGACAGCAAGCATTTGTATCTTGTTCTCAATTTCACAGAAATTCTTAAGTTACCCATTAAGCATAATGCTGGCTTTTGATATAACCTAATTAAGGAGATAGCCTTCTATTTCTGGTTTAGCACTAGTTTTTACTAAGAATGGATGTTGAGCCCTGGCTGGTTTGGCTCAGTGGTTAGAGCAGTGGTCTGTGGACCAAAGGGTCAAAGATTCAATTCTGGTCAAGAGAATGTACCTGGGTTGCAGGTTCAATCCCTGGCCCCGGTTGGGGTCATGTGGGAGGCAACCAATCGATGTGTCTCTCTCACTCCCTTCCTTCCACTCTCTCTAAAAAATCAATGGAAAAATATCCTCGGGTAAGGATTAACAACAACAAAAAGTGGATGTTGAACTTTACCAAAAGTCTTTTCAGCATCTATGAAGATGATCTTATAGTTTTTACTTGACCTAGTAATACAGAGATTTATATTAATATACATATTTCCAATATAGAATTATCCTTGTATTTTCAATGTAAATGTAGAATATACTTTTATTATTTGATAAATTTGTACATTTTATTCCTAAATAATATTGTACTGTAGTTTCTTCTTTTACTATGCTCTACAACAATGCTTCTTATAGCACTGAAGTTACATGTTCTTAAAAGTTTGGTAGAACCCAACTATAAAACTATCTGAGCCTGATGCTTTTTATGGAGGTAGCTCATTAATAATATTCTTTATTCCTTCTGTTAGAGCTCTGCTTTCAAAAAATCAATAAAACGGAAAAGCATCTGGCAAAGTTTAACCAAGGAACAAAAAAAGAAAGAAAAATAAATACCTATTAGTAATGTGAGAAAACAACTATAACAAGTTTGACAATACATATGAAAATGTCAAACTAGATTAAGTGGTAGACATGTTAGGAAAATAAGAATTATCAAATTCAATTATCAAGCTGATTGAAAAGAAAACCTAAGAAAGTTAATAAACACCAATGGAATTGAAAAATACGAGAAAAATGACCCACATCAGTAATTGTTTCAAAACAGAAATTTACTCAAATTAGGTCAAGCCAAAAAAAAAAAAAAAAAGGAAAAGGAAAAGTATTGAAAGAATACTGGAGCTCAGCTGGTGTGGCTCACTGGTTAAGCACTGACCCATGCACCAAGAGGTCACCAGTTCGATTCCCGGTCAGGGTACATGCCCAGGCTGTGGGCCAAATCCCCAGCGGGGGACATGCAGGAGGCAGTCAATCGACATTCTCTATCATCGATGTTTCTATCTCTCTCTCCCTCTCCCTTCCTCTCTCTCTAAAACCAATAAAGAAAAAATAAAATAATAATAATAAGAAAAAAAGAATACTGTAGTATCTCATGGAGTCTTTGCTCAGGAAGTATAGTCAAGTAAAAGGATTCTAGAATGTTAGGAACCAGGACACCTGCTCCTTTTTGGAACTGAATGGTCCTGTTTGTTCCTTTCTGCACAAGTTCATTTTTTTTTTTTCTTTCTACAATCACCTTTCTATGCTAAGATAACTTAGTTTTTTATAACTGCTCAGTGTCAAGGCCCAATATCAACCAACTAGAGTCTATGTATCCCTTTTCCAAACTCCCAACTTCCAAATGGGTACAGTGTGGGTCAGGTATTTATTCTAGATCCAATAAATAAACTGTCCACAGGAGAAAGAGGGGAAGTAGATTACAGATCATAAGCTACTAAAATGAAAGCTAAATTTATCCTTTCAGTAAGGGTTTTGATGTGGGCAGTTTAAGGTATAGACTGTGCAGGTATCCTGAGATAGCTACAAAAAGAACCTGCCTCCTTCCAAAAGCCCCTAATCCAAAAGACTTTGCAGGTGAATTATAACAAATCTTTATGGAACATAGAATTCCTGTTATTTATAACGTTAGGGAGCATAAGAGGGATACACAATTACCAATTTATCTTACAAGGTTAACATGATCCCATTATCAAAACCTAAAAAAATTAGTTCCCAAAGCAACACTCAGTGAATCACACATTTTTTTCCCTTTCATCCTCACCCAATGATATGTTTTTATTGATTTTAGAGAGGGAGAGGGAGAAGGGGAGAGGGAGAGGGGGAGAAAGAGAGAAACATTGATATGAGAAATATCAATTAGCTGCCTCCCAGTACGCACCTGACCAGGGATCGAAACTGCAATCTAGGTATATGCCCTGAACGGTAATCGAACTCACAACCTTTTGGTGTATGGGATAATGCTCCAACCAAATGAACCACTCAGCCTGGGCAAATAACTCACATTTTTGAATAAGATGCCAAGGTTTATGTATAAATATGCAACATATTCATATGCATTTATATTTTCAATTTTTAAAACTATTACGAATAGTATACTTTTTAGGAGTGATGTAAGATATTTCTTCAGCCCTGGCAGTTCGTTCAGTGGTTAGAGCATCGGCCCATGGACCAAAAGGTCTCAGGTTTGATTCCGGTCAAGGCCACGTACCTCAACTGCAGTTCCGACTCTGGCACTGGTTGGGGTCATGCGGAAGGCAACCAATCGATGTGTCTCTCTCACATCGATGTTTCTCTCTCTCCCCCTCCCTCCCTCCCTTCCTTCTACTTCATCTGAAAATCAATGGAAAAATATCCTCGGGTGAGGATTAAAAGAAAAAAAGATAATTTCTTCATATTGTTTATTTATAATTATTTTTCATTAGGAAAAAATCACATTTTAAACATTAAATAGCCTAGAAATAGACCTCAAAATATTAAAATTTTACTATATGGATAACATTTAATTATTATTCAATTAATAGTGTCATTTTGGGAAAAAACGTTAGAGCTCAACCGCAGTGTCAATATAAATTCTAGATATAATGCATGTTTTCATGTATAAAAATATACATGTATTAGAAAAACATATTAACATTTATATTATCTCTCAGTGGAAAGGCCCTTTGAAGCTTATCATTAATAATACAGACCATAAAAATTTGAGTACAAAAAGTTTAACATGCATATTTTTTCAAAGATCAGACTGCCATTCCTTTTTTCCCATATGTCCCTATTCCAGTGTTTTCATAATTTTCCTACTTTTAATTATCACCTCACAAAGGATTATTTCCAATTACATATACACATCTATCCCTACTTCCCTTCCTAGTTTCAGTCCTTGTTAACCAATTGTACCTGGATATCCTGCTGTTACCCTAACTTTGATACACCTTAAAAACAAGCTTATCATCCTAACCTCCAAACTAACCCCTTCTAACTTTATATCTCCCTCTCTGGGGTCTCAAACTTGGAATAATCATTGTCTCCTCCTTTTCTAAAATCTACCATATAGCCCTGGCCCGTGTGGCCCAGTGGTTAAAGCATTAGCCCCCACACAAAAGGTCCATGGGATCAATTCCGGTCAAGGGCTGTACCTGGGTTGCATGCGGGAGGCAACCAATTGCTGTGTCACTCTACGTGTGTCTCTCTCTCTCTCTCTCTCTCTCTCTCTCTCTCTCTCCCTCTCTCTCTCTCTCTCTCCCTCTCCCTCTCCCCCTCTCCCCCTCTCCCCCTCTCCCTCCCTCCCTTCCACTCTCTAAAAATCAATGGAAAAAATATTCTCTGGTGAGGATTAAGTAAATAAATAAAATAAAATAAAATCTCTCATATATGTCGCCAAATCATATTTAGTATTTCCCTTTAATTCAATCTTTCCTTTCTATTTCCATTATATCACCCAAAATTGTAACTCATTACAAAAGTTACAATAAACCCTGTAATAAAAAGGTATTTTAGCTCTGGCCTGTTTGGCTCAACAGTTGGAGCGTCGGCCCGTGGACCAAAGGGTCGCAGGTTCAATTCCAGTCAAGGGCACGTACCTTGGTTGCGGTTTGGTCCCCGGCCCTGGTCAAGGTCAGGCAGGAGGCAACCAGTCGATGTGTCTCTCTCACATCGATGTTTCTCTCTCTCTCTCCCCCCCCGCCCCCCGTCTGAAAATGAATGGAAAAATATCCTTGGGTGAGGATTTAAAAAAAAAAAGGTATTTTAACCCCGAAAATTAGAGTAAGACAACTCATTATATGTTAATATCAATATAAAGATTGGCCATGTACATTCTCTAGTACATAGACATTACAGCACAGTAATTTAATATTGTCATCCTATTTAGAGACTTTTAATTCCTGCTGGTCCATATCACTTAAAACAGCAAACTAAGAAAACCCACAAGCATCATTAAGATATTTAGTTTGTTGTTATTGTTGCTATTGAGGAGATAGAGCTGGGATTAAATAAAAATGGCAAAAATAACTAGTCAATAGAATTTCATTTATAAAATAAATTTTTTTTCTTTCATCTCTAGGAAACACTAATATCTAATTAAAACAAATGTGCAATCCAAACCAAATAAAATTATGTAAGAATCTGTTTTAAAATGTCAAAATTTAAAAACCTAGAGTTACATCTGTTATATTACTAATAATTATTTTTGCTATTATCATCACGGAAACTAAGCAATCCCTCCATATCCTTTGTAAAACATACACAAGCCATATTGACTGATGGCCATGGTTAATTTTAGCTTGAGAACAGCAGGCTATTGTTTTCTAGTACACTTGATTCCTGTTCCAATTAGTGAAAGTACTAGCTATGTTGAGTAAATTGTATTACTCAAACCTATTTATGCCAGCTGAACTTCTTATTGTAACCACATAATTTAATTAAATTTTATATACATTAATTAAATGAGTGTAAAAAGAAAGCTGTTTTATTGAAAACTAAATTGAATGCTTCAAAAAGGCTTGATAAAAGGAGAATCACCAAAAAAATAACTGTGGATAAGATCGTTATAATAGATCAGAAGAAAAAAATACTAAAGAAATTTGGTACTCAAGTATACTTCTCAAGGGTGTTTAAGGTTTTAACCAACTTTAAAGAAAATGACAGGCAACATCAGGCTATGGGTGTAATTTATGCACGAAAGCCAACATGAAACTCCATCAACAAAATCAGAACAATATTAACCTATACATTCAATCCACAAGTACATATTGAACACCTACCTATCATGTGCCAGGTGTTGTTCTAGGGCAGCAGTTCTCAAACTTTTTGGTCTCAGAACCCTTTATAGTCTTAAAAATTACTGAGTAACCCCAAAGAGCTTTGTCTTATAGGTAATATTTATCAACAACTATGTGAAAAATTAAAGCTAAAAAAAATTTAAAATATAAGAATACACCAGCATACACTCCTTTAGCCATCACAGCAATAATGTGATCACTTATCATGCAGCTTCTGGAAAATAATACTGTACACATGTGAGAGAATGACAGTCAGAAAGTCAAATAATGTCTTAGTGTTATTAGGAAAATAGTTCTGACTTCACAGATACCCGGAGTCTCAGGAACCAGTAAATGTCCCTGGACCATCCACTGAGAACTACTGTTATAGGGCTGAGAAACCAATAATAAATCAATCCCTCTTTTGTGTAATTTAATGAAGGAGTAAGACAATAAAGAAGTAAATCAATAAACATATAAATTCAGGTCGTGATAAATGTCATAAAAAAAAAACAGGGCAAGGAGATAAAAGTGGAAAGTGGGAGGTGTGGGGAAGGAGTAGGAGCAATTACTTGACAATCTCTGAGGAGGGATACTGAAGGAATAATCCCTGCTAAGGTCTGAGGCATAGGAATGGCCTGATATGATTAAGGTTTTAAAAATATTACTCTGACTTCCACATAGAACAGACTGGGAAGGCGGGTATAAAAATGTAAGTAGAGAAGTTAGGAGGCTATTTCAGTAGTCCTGCAAGAAATGCTGGTGACTTGGGTAACATGACAGCAGTGGAAGGGTGAAATTTGAATGGATAGTGAAGTTATTTTGAAGGAAAAGCCATAATAATTGCTGAAAGACTAGACATGAGGTTGTGAGAGAAAAAAGAAATGAAGGAAAGATGGCTCCTAGGTTTTTACAGAGCAACAAGGTGAATGTTGCTATTTATTATGATTTAGAGAAACCATGGGAGATGGGGGAGTAAGGGCAAGACTTAGCTTAAGATGCTTAATTCAAATCTGAGTAAAAACACTGGATATGACCTGGCCAGTTTAGCTTAGCAGTTAGAGCTTTGGCCCTAAGACCAAAGTGCCATGGGTTCAATTCCCAGTCAAGGGCATGTACCTGACTTGCAGGTTCGATCCCTGGCCCCAGTCAGGGTTGTGTGGGAGGCAACCAATGGATGTGTTTCTCTCACATTGATATTTCTCTCTCTCTCTCTCTCTCTCTCTCTCTCTCCCTCTCTCTCTCTCTCTCTCTCTCTCTCTCTCCCCCTTCCCTCCCTCCCTCCCTCCCTTCCACGCTATCTAAAATTCAATGGAAAAATATCCTCAGGTAAGGATTAACAAAAGAAAAAAATACTGGATATGAGGGTCTGGAACTCAAGACAGAGGTCAGAGCAGGAGATGCAGGATACAAAATCATGAGGAATTCAAGTATGTGCCTAGATGAGATCACCTAAGGAATAAAAGAAGTGAGCAGGAAAATTTAGGTGTGAAATTTTGCCCTACATCAAGGCTGTCAAATTAAAACAATTTTAAAATGTGTTATTTTTTAAGCTTGCCTCTTTAAAATAATCAATGGTATAAAGAGGGCTTTTTTAGTACCTCGCTTTTCATATTAGGTCACTAACTCAAGAATCCCCTTTATCAAGAACTTGGGAGCAGGGAACAGACTAACAAACCTCAGAGAGAAGGGGGTGTGGGGTGGGAAGAGATAAACCAAAGAACTTATATGCATAACCAATGGACACAGACAACAGTGTGGTGAAGGGGGGGGGCCGCAGCAGGAGCGGGGAGGAGGGGGTCAATGGGGGGGAAAAGGGGGGACATCTATAATACTTTCAACAATAAAAATAAATTTTTTAAAAAAGTATTCTAAAACTTTCTGGAACTCATCCTCTCAAACCAGTATCTCACTCCTTGCTCCCTTTCCCCCTAACCCCCAACACACTCACCCCCCCCTACTCCTAATCCCTCCTTCTCCTCCCCCTGTCTCTTCTCTGTGCTCCCATGATTATCTTTTCATATTTCTACAGAGGTCCTATTTAACATTCTATATTCTAATTATTAGTTCTTTAGTGGTGTAAAAGTTTCCTTATGGGCAGAAACCAAGACTTTCATCTTTGTATCCCCAATGCCTTGCAAAGTGCCTGGCAGGTAACAGGCTCTTAATGAATGTTTTCTGAATTAATAAAATGAAGGGGGAGTGACTTACCCAAGGTTAATCCTACTTAGTAGGAAAGCAGGGATTCAAATTTAGGTTTTGGGACAGCCAAATATTCTACACTCCAGTTTGTCATTCAAAGAACTCCACAGTGGGGGCCTCACCATCTATATATTTTATTTTCTGTCACTGTGTCTTGACTATAAGTCTGGTAATTTTATTGTCCTGGCTGTAAGTCTGATGATCTGCCCAAAATTAATTTTCCCTCAGCCTGTCCAGAACTTGTGCATCCAAACTTACGTCTTACTTTTCCCTCTTCACCAAGCCCTCAATCATTACCCTTTTCCCCCACACCAGCCACATACACTTTCAGTAACACCCTATACAACCTGACTTTTGTCTTTACAATTACATTAAAGCTACTCTCTCAGTTTACCAAAGGCCTTTGTAACAGTTAAAGTATAATTTTCAAAATGGAAAAACCATGACTCTCATACAAATATGAAATGAATTTATGGCAAAGATTTTATCTAACTCATTAGTGAATGAAGGAACCAGTAAGATGTTAAGACTGGTTTATATAAGAATGTGACTTAGAGCCCAGCCAGAGTGGCTCAGTGGACTGAGCATTGGCCCATGGACGGAGAGGTCCCAGTTCCATTCCCCGTCAGGGCACACTCGGGTGAGGGGATCGATCCCCAGTAGGGGGCGTGCAGAAGGCAGCTGATCGATATTTCTATCTCGCTCTCCCCTCCTCTCTCTCTCTAAAAAAAAATCAATAAAAACATAAAAAAGAAAACAAAAGAATGTGACTTAGAGATTTATAGTGTCCACTCTACAAATTCATTTGCATAGCATAACAGGAGTAATTTGTATGGGCAGGAAACATTTGTTCTGTTAATCAGTTTTCTACAACTTAACTTTTATCTCTTTTTACAGAGTTGTAAAACAGTCTAGTGAATCAAGGATGAAGGTGCATATCTCTAGATCAGAATAATATAATTTGTGGAGGGTCCTCTAAGTTCCTGGAGGGTCCAATGCCCAGCATTCAAGATTCACAATAATTTCTTCTGCCCGTTTCCAAGTCTGACAATTTTTCCTGCATAACTGTCAAAACTCATCCTACCTAACCTGCCTTCTTTAGCACAATGAAGAAAACTCTCGCCACCTTTGGTTTCCATGATACAATACTCTCCTGGCTCCTCTTCCACCTCTCTGATCCTTCTCACTCCCCTTCTCCAGTTCCCTTCATCTTAACTATAGTATTCACCAAGGTTTTGATAGGTCTTATTCTATCCAATATCATCAGTCATGTTTCACCTATTAAGTATATAGGAATTATTCCCATATCCACAGCTCTAACGTCTATAACCCCCAAACTTAAACTCTTATTGTCTCCATTTCCCATGTTGCTATCTTAGCAGTACCTCACATTTATCAATGACCAAAATAAACATACTCAATACCTCTTCTAAATATGGTTTATTCAAAAGCATGAGAATCTTACATTCTACTCTCTCTCTCACATCCTCCTTTATGAAACTGCCTTGTCCAGGCAGTCACAAACTGTCCATTGCACCTCTATAATCGCTCTCTTATATCTCCCCTTTCCTTATAGCCTTTACCCTAATTCAGCCTGTATTATCTTTCAACTTAACTATTGATGAAGCCTCCACATTATTATATTGTCTCTTTCCTCTATCATTTACTCAGCTGCCAAAGTTATATTTCCTCAAACAGGAACCAAAGTTTTTCTGACTTGGTCCCACTTTCTGATGTGAGTTCTTATATAATAGGCATCTGTTGTTTTAGGATATCCACCCACTTCCTACTCATTCTACTTTAGTTACTTCAGTCCAGTCGAGCTGATTCCACCCATGAGGAACACAATTTCAGGTCAGACAATCAGAGGTGCACAATGATTGGTTCAGAAACTGGCCCAAGCCCTGGCCGGTGTCTCAGTTGATTAGAGTGTCCCATGTACCAAAGGATTGCACATACTCGGGTTGGGGGTTCAATCCCCAGTTGAGGTGTATATGGGAAAAAACTGACCAATGTTTTTCTCTCTCCCTCCCTCTCCCTTCCTCTCTCTCTACTAGGATCAATGAAAAACATATCCTCAGGTGAGGATTAAAAAAAAGAAAGAGAAAAGAAATTGACCTAAACAGAGCCACTGAAGTGCCACAGAGCTTTGCTGAGACTTGAGGCCAAGTCTTATGCTTTTTAACCGCTACTGTTATTGTTACATTTTACCACCAGAGGACAGGCTGCCTGAAAAGCCAATCCAGTATAAGTGAAGTTTGGAGATACAAAGAAAGAAATTTGGTCCTAGAGATTGTCTTTTGGCCCTAGCATCAATCCATGTCTGAAGCCAGTTTCCCTTGCATTGTTCCATTATACTTGCCAATCAACTCTATGCATAAGGCTCTTTGACTCAGGCAACCATCTGGAGTACTAGACCAAAAAAATACTAAGCAGCACCTCCTGTCTTTCATGCACCATATGATTCAGTCATACCAGCCTCCTCACCAGTATCAGAATACTGTGTCTTCCCTCATATTATTTCCTCAGTCTGGAATTTTCTTCCCTTTGCCTGGAATTCCCTTCCCTCCATTCTGTTTATTAAGATCCATCTCACACTTCAAGGTTCAGCTCAAATGCCTCAGTGAAGCAATCTCCAAGGCTGAAAAAAGAAGCAGAAGACTAGAATACACAGGGATTTTAAACCACACTCTATGGTTTTTTGAACTTTAACCTAAGGATAAGAAAATGTCATTGAAAGATTTTAAAGAATAAAGGACATGATCATATTTGCAATTTTAAACGATCACTCCACTTGCTGTGTAGAGAATGAATTAGAGAAAGGCAAGGGGGGACAATGATTTGTAAACTACTCAAGTAATCTAGGCATAATGGATGGTGGTATGGGCTAAAGTGGCAATGGAGATAGAAGAATGTATTTTTGTGGTTATTTTATTTCTGAATAAATCTCTCTCTATACTGTAAACTCCCTAAGGACAGAGAAATTATCTGTTGACTACCATTTTACACAGAAATTAGCAAAGTGATTGGCACACAGTAGAGACTCAAATATTTGTTGAACAAATTAATATATAATTAACAATCTGATCTGTAAATTGAGCAACTGGGCAAATGGTAGTACTATTTATGAAAATGGAAAATAGAAAAACTCAGTTTGGTTTTTTTTGTTTTTGTTTTTGGGAGACAGGTTAGGGAAAAGATTAACTGAAAAGTTGAGTTTAAGGTAATATAATACACTCAAATAGGCAGGAAATCTAAATATAGTGGATACAAATCTGGGGATTAGGAGAGAGATATGTAGGTATGGGATGAGGATATTGATTTGTGAATTCTGGGCATATAGATGGTTACTGACTTTACAAAGAGAGATGAGATTGCCTTGGGATAATGTAAAATTAAGAAGGTGTAAATCACAGACCTCAGAGGCATTTAAAGGTTGAACAGAAAAAGAAAAGCCAAGGAAGAACACTAATAGCTCTGGCAGAAAAACAAACACAGAAGGGTCCTCTAACCAAAGCAGAAGGAAAAAAAGGAAGGTGTGGTCAAATGTGTCAAAACAGTAGAAAATCAAAGAATGAAAAGTTTAAAAGTATTCTTTGGATGAAAACAGTTTTGGTGGAGTAGGTACCAAGTAGAATGACACTAGTTTGGAGTGAGTTAAGAGTGAGCAGAAAATAAAGAAATGAAGTCAGCCTGTCTTAGACATTTTGTTTATGAAGTTTGGCTATAAAAGAAATAAGACACATAGTTATAGGAAAGGAACATAGTTAAGGGTAGGTTTTGCTCCTCTGTTGTATTTGTTGTTGTTTTTAAATAGAGCTTGGACTTAAGCATATTTAAATGTTGATTGGAAGCAACCTAAAAAAAGACTAAAGAAAAGGTGAAAGAATAAATAATCAAGAATAAGTTTCACAATGTATACATATATCAAAAATTGTTGTATACCTTAAATATGGTATATACAATTTGTATTTGTCACTTATACCTCAAAAAAGCTGGAACAAATATGAGTAGTTTTAAAAATGCGGTACAGATAAAGAGATTGGTTTTGAATAAAGGAAGCAATATCTCCTTCCACAGAAATCATGCAGTAGAAGGAAAGAATGGGTAAATATGTAGGTATAATTATAGATTTGATTATTGAAAATTAATAGACTCTACATATGATAGCATTACCTATGTAACAAACATGTTGAAGTTTAAATATTAAAAGTAATCTGTTCATTGAAATTTTTTCCTGAATTATTAGTCTAAGATATACATTAACATCTAAGTTAAAAGTAACTGCCCCTTGCCCTGGCCGGTTTGGCTCAGCGGTTGGAGCATCGGCCTGCAGACCAGAGAGGCCCGGGTTTGGTTCCCGCTAAGGGCACGTGCCTCGGTTGCAGTTTGTCCCCGCCCCGGTTGGGGTTCTGTGGGTGGCCAGTCGATGTGTCTCTCTCACATGGATGTTTCTCTCTCTCTCTTCCTCCCTCTCCCCCTCCTGCTCTGTCTGAAGATGAATGCAAAATATGTCCTCAGGTGAGGATTAAAAAAAAAAAAAGGAACTGCCCCACTCTTAAGCCATAGACTTACAAAGGAAAATTAAAAGATATCAAATGCCTTCTTTGTACAAGACACAATGCTAGACACTGTGGAGAATACAAAAGAGGGCTCTTCCCCCAGATATCTGCATAGCTTGTTTCCTCCCTTCCTTTAGGTCCCTGTTCTCACATTCTGCTTTGTTTCTTTCCATGACACTTACCACTACCTGACATCGTATTTGTTTTATTGTCTATTTCTCCTCCTAGATTAGAAGAAGCTCCTTAAGGGCAGGAACTTTTTCTGTTGTATTCACTTTTCTGTTAAAGCCAAAAAAATCCAAGAAATGCTGACTGAAGGAAATGGCACGAAAGAAAGTAGAAACCTACAAGATGACTGCCTAAATTCCAAGCTAAGGAGTTTGCACATTATCCTATGGTCAACAGGGAAATAAAGTTGTTTAAATATAAAATTATTGACTCATGAATGTCATTTCACTCAACAAATAATAACTGAGCTACTATTTTATGAAAAGCACTGAATTTGGTGCTAAGAGAACAGACTAAATAAAACTGTGTCCCTGCCTTTTTATAACTTAGTCTACAGTAGAAGAAAACAGTCTGTCTCTATTCATTATTTACATCTTTACCTACCATTTTAAAAAGGAAAATATGAGACTATTCCTATTGTGCTTACCAGTTTTATTTCACTCGTTATTTGACAATGTGAGTTGCTAGGTGTCCAAAGTTAAACAATATATAACCCTTCTCCTACAGAAACTTAAGAGTCTAGATTTTATAAACTTATAAAACTGCTCTAGAAGAAACTTACTATAGACATTTAATTAGATATTATTTACCTAGGCCCTAGGTCCTAGGGCTTCCAATTTAATAGCAAATGACAAGCATTTACTACTACCACTCACATTTTAAGCATTTTACATTTGTTAAGTAATTTAATCCTTCTAACAATCTTATGAAAAGGGAATTATTACTCTGTTACTGTAAGATATTATTAATACATTAAAATATATTACATTTACCATCTTTTCCCAGAAGCAAGATTAATGACACTAATTCTGCTAATGAGTATTTTATATACAGTTGTTGTATCATTCCCATCAACATGCAAACATACTGTAATTTTTCCCATCTTAAAAAAAAATCCTCTCTTGACTTTACATCCCACCATTTCTCTGATCCCCTTACAGCAAAACTCCCTAAAAGAGCTGTCTGTGTGAGTTGTCTCCCAACTTTCTCCTGTCGGCTTCTCTTGAGCCATTCCAAAAAGGTTTTTGCCTCTACACTACTGAAACTACTCTATTCAAGATTATGAATGGCCTCAAAATGCTAAATACAATTTAAAATTTTTCATCCTCATCTCACCTGACCTGTCAACAGCACCTGACATAGGTAAAACATTCTATTTAAAATACCTTCTTTACTTAGCTTCTTAGACATTATACTCTTCTGGGTTTTCTTTATATCTTACTAGATGTTCCTTCTCAATATCTACATATTAGAATACCCAAGGCTGAGTCCATGGACCGCCTCTCTCTTTTTTAAAAAATTTTTCTTTTTTTTGCATTTATCTTCAGATAGACCGGGAGGGAGAGGGGGTAAGAGAGAGAAACACATTGACTAGTTGCCTCCCGCACAACCCCGACCAGGGCTGGGGATCGAATCTGCAACCCAGATATGTGCCCTTGACTGGGAATTGAACCTGCGACCCTTCAGTCTGAGGGCCGACGCTCTAACCGCTGAACCAAACCAGCCAGGGGTATACTTCCTTTCTTAATGTTCTCATACACAGCAATTTCATGGCTTCACTAGAATGTAGCTTCAAAAGGGTATGGATTTTTTTAAAGCTATTTTGTTTAAGCTGAATGCCCTGCACCTAAAACAGTGCCTGATATATATTAAAAGCATGATAAATATATGTTCAATGAATGGATGGATGAATAGCTTTAAATATTACATATAAACTGATGACTCTCCAATTTATACCTCCTGCCGGGATTTCTGCCCTGAACTCCAACTGCCTATCTGCCATCTCCACTTGGATGTGTAATAAACATCTCAAACTTAATCAAGTTCAAAAGAGAATTCCAAACACCCTTCCAATGGCTTCTCTGACTAACTTTACCTTCTTAGCAAAGTATACAGTTCCATCGTTCCAGTTCCTCAAGCCAAATATTTTGAAAGTATTCCTAATTCCTCTTTCTCTCACACCACATATCAAACCTCCCAACAGTGTGGATTCTGCCTTCAAAATATATTCAGCATTTGCCTACTCACCACATCCACCACTATCACTATGGTCCAAGCCATTATCACCTGTCACCTAGATGAACACAGCCTCCTCATTGATCTCCCTGCTTCTTGTCCACCTGCACACTCCCACCCCCTCCAATTCAGTCTGTTCTCAGAACCTCAGCCACAGAAATTTTTCCAAATTTAAGTCAGATCATGTCACTTCTCTGCTCATAATCCTGCAATTATTCCCACTTTTCTCTTTGTGTAAAAGCCCAAATCTTGACTACCTATAAAGCTCTACTCAATATGGCCCTGTTACATCTCTGACCTCGTCTACTACTTTCCCTCTCACCTGTTCTGTTTCAGTCATATTGGCTTCTGCTGTTTTCTTCCGAAGGCCTTTCCCCCCCGATGTGCCCACCGCCTGAATGCTTCTCCCCTAGACAGCGCAATCCATATGTGCTTCATCACCTTGCTCACTGCCACCTTCTCTGAGTTTTTCCCAATCACATTTAAAATTGCAACTCTAACCCCACCCTCTTGTCTTCTTTGTGTCCTTTCTCCGCTCTATATTTCTCCACAGCATTTATCACCACCCAACACTATACAGCTTACTTTCTGAAGCTTATGCTCGAAAAGAAGAAGAATTTTGCTCTGTTTCATTCACGGCTATATCCCTGGTGTTTACAGCAATGCCTGGTATACAGTAGGTGATCAACTTCTGTTCATGGAACACTTTCATTTCCACCAGAGGGCCTAACAATCAACTCGCCTGGCGTTTCAGGAAAAGGTCATCAAGCGTCTCTAAGATTTCCTCCAGTCCTCTGATCCCTAGAAGGATTACACTTTGCCTCGAAAGAAAAAAGCTGTGCTTTGTCCAGTCAGCCATGAGGGGGAGTCCGAGAGGAAGGGCTGAGCAAAGAGAAACCAGATAAGGTTATTTCCCTTGCTTTTCCCTCGTCGACCTCAAGGTGGAAGAAAACTGGGTCTGGAGGCGACTGCACTGAATGAATAATTTTCTCCATACTATGAATTACCGGGGCACAACCGTAAACACTAGAAACCGCAATCCTTTCGAATGCCACAGAGAGGCCGAGAAAATCCACCCACGGGCCACTGAGAAACGGGAGGGGGTGCCTTTAACTCCGCCACTAAGAATTCCCCACGAACCCGGGGAGGAGTCCCCATCAGCGCCGAGACCCGTACTGCACACGCCGCGGCCGGGGTGTCCCAGGCTGCAGCACGCTCGGGCCAGAGCCCCGGCCAGTCCCGTCCATCCCGCACTCAGAGCAGCTCCGACGCTTAAAACGGCCTGAGCAAGGCGGCCCCGGGTTGAAGCTGTCAGAACTGGGCTGACCGTCAAGTCCCGCTCCACTGACACCGACACCGATCCCCCCGGGATTCCGACTCACCGCCACCTGTTGATGCCCACGTTGGAGGAGCCCGCGAACCAGGGGTCGAGGATGTAGACGCAGCGGATCGTGTCGGCGCCCTGGATGCACTCCTTCAGGGCGGGGTTGTCGTGAAGCCGGAGCCCCTTGCGGAACCAGTGCACCGCGTTCACCCCCATCCCGGGGCGCGGCGGGTCGGCGCCCAGGTCCTCCCCGGAGATTCAAGGAGCGAGGGTCCGGCTCATCACCGACACCTCCGCTTCCAGGAGAACCGCCGCGCCGCAGGAGCGAGGTCAGGGCGGCACAGGGGGGAGAGGAAAAAATGAGTCCGAGGAGGGGACCGGAGAGGGAGAGGGCGCTGGAGGCGCAGCTGGAAGCTGAATGGAGGCTGCCCGGTCCGCGGAGTCCGGGGGTGACGCCCGTTAGGAGCCGGCGCCCGCCGCAATCGCCTGGACGACACGCATAACTTCGAGGGCCTCGGATCCCCGGAGGGTGAGCGAGTTCCAGGAGCCCGAGCTGCCACGACAGCCCGAGCCGGCACCCGCAGCCCCAGGAGGTTCGTCACGGAAACCTCGCCCCGCCGCGGCGGCCCCCGGGGAAAAGCGGCCCGCCCGAGGCGAGCCACCCAGCGGGATGAGCACGGATTCAGCCTCTGTCGGCCACGCTGCCTCTCGGCCCAGGAGTGAGGACGGAGCACGGAGGCGGTGGTCGAGGCCGCTGGACGGTTGCCGGCCGGTGACCGGTCTCGAGCCGGCCCGGGTGACTCCGCCACCGCCGCCGCGTCAGCGGCCTCGGCCCCGCCCCCGGCTCCTCATTGGAAGGTGCGCTCCCCACGTGACCACCGGCACCTCACGTTTCTGAAGTGTGTTTACTACAGCGGCTCGTACTGGGGAATGTCCCCGGGCTTCAGTCGCTTCTAGGGGGCGGCAGCCATTCAGTTTCAAAACCGTCGATCCTCTCCCAGACGCTGGGCCCTCTAGCTCAGTGCCTTTTTTCGGTTGGCCGGTCGCGGTTGCCTGGAAGCGCCCGGGGTGATCACAGGCCCCACGTGAGGGAAGGCTTAGCTCCGCCTCCAATGGCCGTGAGCATCCACCATTGGCTGAGGCTCGCCGAGACCCGGATGAGCACGGGGATGCGGGAAGCTCGCGGGCGCGCGCTCTGCTCGAGAAGGTGCGCGTGCGCTTTCCCTGCGTTCCAGAGGGAAGTAGGGCGGGGCCGGCAGGCGGGCGCGCTTGGGTACTGCGCTGGCCGGGGGGTACCTGGAAGGCTTGTGGATGACTTTGTACCCTCTGAGAGTCAGCGAGGGGTCGCAGCGGGTGGTGAGGGGCAGGGTGGGGTGGACGCAGGAGAGTAGGAGGCTCCACCTCGACTTTGATGCCAAACCACGTGCTTCAATCCAGCTTTGTGCAAAGAACCCTACTTTGGAGCGTGCAGCGCCATTTCTTAGGGACCTCGCGATGCTGTACCCTTGTACTTGCTCTGAGGAAGAGGGGTGATTGGCAGGACGGTTGCCAGGCGTTCCTGGACTTCTTGTAATTCCTTAGTATCCACAATATATCAACAGTATGTCAGCCCTACTCTTACATTTAGTGCGGCCTTGGCCCACCTTACCAAGAAGAATGAAAGGCAGGAATGCCATCCCTATTCATGTGATGCCCTTACATTCATTCAACCATTACTGAATGAAGCCCACACTGCTCACAGTGCTGGAGATACAGGAGACAAGGAAACAGGCCAAAATCCCAGCCTTCTGTAGAGTTTATAATATGTATCTCTTAACCTTTACTCTTTGCTATTTTTTTCTCTATAAAAGGCTCTTCTTTGGAATCTGCTGCGCACTACAACCACCTTTGCCCTACCTAGTGTATTTCCACACATTCCTTTAGATTCAGATGAAGTGCAACTTTAATTTGTGAAACTACTCCTGTCCCCCATCCCCAGCAGATTTAGGATCTCCCCCAGCCCCCAGGTATCTCTCTGATACATCACTTTTCACGCTGTTGAGAAGACTGAATGAAAAGTGCCTATGTTAACACTAGCACGAAGTAGGTGCTCAATAATTGCAGTTACTACTGTGGTAGGCAGCTAGACCTGAGCTGAGCAAGGATAATGGTACCAGGTGCAGAAGGTCACCAGGGTGGAAAGCCCTGGGTGCCTAGCAAAGGACAATTGTAGGGTGACATTTCCTCCCCTAGCATATTGCTGGTCACACAGTTTGGACCCCCTGACTTTTCCTCCCCAAGGATAACATCTAGGCCTTAGTTGTATTTCAACTCCAGGCCCAGAAAAGCAGCAAAACCAGACCAGCCTCACCAAGGCTGACCTCAGGACCAGCTTCATTGAATAATGACCCCCCTGCCCTAGCACTGACCAATCAATCAGTGGAGACCACAACCCTGAAAGGACACACCTGGAAAGCTGCTGAATAGTCTGTTGAAATCTTCCCCTGGGACCTCCCCTAAAATCTCCACCCTTAAAAACTTGAGGATGGAAGACCCAGTGCACGCTCTCCCTCCCAGAAGCATGCCTGCGACTTTCCCTTCGCCCTCCACACGTTGTTACCATTACATTCCTTACTCCCAAGCACCGGGGCCCCTTCCTTTACTTCTGTAACTTGTTTTCTAAGCCCATTTCTTCTACAAATTACTTCTTCTACCACTGTGATTTTCCAAATAAATGTTCTCTTCTAGTTTGAGTCTTGGCTCTGAATTCTTTCCTAGCCAGAACTCAAGTACTGAGGTTGCTGAACCCAGTGACCCCACTGATCTAACATTTGGTGCTGTTCTGCCACCTCCAACATTACTATAATCATGTGTCTCTGATTCCCTCGAAAGTGTGACTTCTTAAGGACCAGGGCTCAATCCAGTTCTTTTTTTTTTTTTTTTTTTTTTTTTTTGCATTAATACCCACTCAGTACAGAACATGATAGATAAGCATTCAAATGTTTATTGAATGACTGAATTAATGAATGCTGTTTGTCACCAGTGTTTGGCAAGGTTAGAGGGAGGAAGGCTATGGCAATTGTTACTGGTTGAATAGTGTCACTCTAAATTCATAGAAACTCTAGTACTTGTGACTGTGACCTTATTTGAAAATAAGATCAAGTTAAGATGAGGTCATTCAGTGTAACTGAGGTCCTTAAAAAAAGGGTAAATTTGCACACAGACCCACACACAAGGAGAATGCCATGTGCAGACTGGAGTTATGCTGTGTGGGGAGGGGTGCAAGGTTCAGAACTAGTCACCCCGAGTGATATGCCTCAGTGGTACGCAGATTATTTTGAGCTAAAGGCAACAAACCCTGCAGGTTCAAGAGAAACTTCTGCCTGCCACCTTCACTACCTAGAAGAATTTATCTTTATCCTCACCTGAGGACATTTTTTTTGCATTTATCTTCAGATACGGCAGGAGGGAGAGAGGGGGGAAGAGAGAGAGAGAAACATCGATGTGAGAGAGGCACATCGACTGGCTGCCACCCACATGACCCCAACCAGGGCCGGGGACAAACTGCAACCGAGGCACATGCCCTTAGCGGGAACCGAACCCGGGACTCTCTGGTCCGCGGGCCGACACTCTAACTGCTGAGCTAAACCGGCCAGGGCGCTAGAAGAATTTAAATGAGGAGCCTGGCCTATGATAAGCGTTATCACCAGAAATGAGTTTTTAAGTATCTATATGGTAGGGCAAACTAATAAATTACTGAACATTTGCTCTCCTCCCTGCAGTGACCTTCTGAAGCCCCAAGGCACATTACCTCATCTAAGCTCAGAACATTTTACATACCCATGTTCCCTTTCTGTCTCTGAACCTCTTGTGCATGTGGTGTCTCTGGCTCTCTCATGTATGTGGGGTTTCCATACATATGTATGTATTAAATTTGGTTATTTTCTCTGCTAATCTGTCTCGTGTCTATTTGATTATTGGAACCTTGAAGGTAGAGGACAGTGTTTTCCTCCCCCACAGCTGCAACAAGGCAAGGAACTATGTACTCAAAGCTAGGAGAGCAGCTGAACAGATCCTTCCCTAGTGCTTACAGAGGGAGAGAGCATGGGCCTGCCAACAGGTTGATTTCAGACTTCTGACCTCCTGTACCGTGAGACAGTAAATGCCTGTTGTTCTAAGCGACTCATTTTGTGATACATTGTTACTAGCAAACTAATAACAGTAATATAAATTCAGTCATCTAGTGAGCCAGTATATCTGGATAGTATTCCCTACCCCTGCTTTTGTTGCCACACAGAGGGCATAGATCCTTTCCTTGGCTTCTTAAGAACATTTAAAATTATGTATATGAAAACTTTTTTTCACTATAAAGTATTAGACAAATAGTTATTTTTATCAATGGGATGAGCCTTGGGTAACTACCACTCTGAAGGTTCCATCACCTGTGCAGAGGATGTTGCATACAGAGCTGTGCCCTTACTTGGATTGCCTCATACTCCAGAGTCTATCATACTTTTAAAAATACAGTGTTTTGCCCTGGCTGGTTTGGCTCAGCAGTTGGAGTGTCGGCCGGTGGACCAAAGAGTCGCGGGTTCGATTCCAGTCAAGGGCATGTACCTCAGTTGCAGTTCAGTCCCCGGCCCTGGTCAGGGTCGTGCAGGAAGTGGCCAGTCGATGTGTCTCTCTCATGTCGATGTTTCTCTCTCTCTCTCTCCCACTCTATCTGAAGATAAAAATGGAAAAATCGCGTGAGGATTAAAAAAAAAGAATTGTTTTCAAGCATCCAAATGAAACAGTGGGAGGTAGAGGAAGAGAATATTGGTTTGTGTAGAGTTGAATTATGTTTGCTGACTGTTCATTCAATAAAGATGGATTTTTTTAACAGCTGCGTGTGGGTGGGTGTGTAACTTATTTACACATAAAAGTACTAATTTATTATAAAAGTGTCAGTATTATCAACTGTGCATTTCTCAAAGACTGAAGAGTTTGTATGGCATATAGATGGTTACTTGAATATATCTGTTATGGGGGAGGAGTAATCATTTAATAATAGGTATAACTTACTGAGCACCTACTGTGTGCCAGGCACTTTATATGTTATTATTAACCCTTGTAATAACCTTTTGAGGCAGATTATTATTATTATTATTATTATTATATATCTTTTTATCCTCACCCGAGGACATTTTTCCATTTTTTGTTCAGATAGAGTGGGAGGGAGAGAGAGGACGCGAGAGAGAGAGAGAGAGAGAGAGAGAAACATCGACGTGAAAGGGACACATCGAGTGGCTGCCAACCAGGGCCGGGGACAAATCGCAACCGAGGTACGTGCCCCTAGCGGGAACCGAACCTGGGTCTCTCTGGACTGCAGGCCGATGCTCTAACCACTGAGCCAAACCGGCCAGGGAAGCTTATTATTATTTAATCATAATTTATGCCCACATTGCTGAAGACACTAAACCTCAGAAATACAAATAAGTAGTAAAACTAGTTGGAAAAAAAAGACGATTTCTGAATCTAAACTCTTTCCTTATCATATACTATCCCTCACATATACCACCACTCCCCTTCTTTTTCAGAGTAAGTATTTACATATAAAGGGGGGAAGAGGAGAAGGGGAGCATTGTCAGGAATCTTGGGAAATTCTGGTTGGCTCCAACATCATGGTGCTAGAAAGAGGATGGGACTGGGTTACATCTCAGTTTGCCATTGATAAGTTCAGCGATTTTCAACCTTTTACATCTCATGGCACATATAAACTAATTACTAAAATTCTGCAGCACACAGAAAAATATGTTTTTGCTGATCTGACAAAAAAATAGATATAATTTTGATTCATTCACACAGGACAGCTCTTGTGTTGGCTATTGTCATTTTTTTTTTTTAAATTTGACAATCTATGGGAAAAGAGGTCAGTGCCCCTGACTAAATATGTATTGCATGCTTTTAAAATTATTGTGGCACACCAGTTGAAAATCACTGGATTACGTGATGCTCTTTAACAAGTCACCTAGGCTTTCTCGACTTGATCTGTAAAATGAGGAGTTTGAACTAGATGACTTCTAACTTTCCCATGCTATTGTAAAATTCTAGGATTCTGTGAATACAACCCTGCCATGGGCTCAAAAATATCTAAGAAGAGTTCTGTTAAACATTATTTTAACTGCCAACAACGTTAGGAACATCAATATCTCTTTGATTTCATGAGCACCCTTGATAAAAGTGTGTCAGCCTCTAAATTGAAAGCCTGTATTCTCTCTTGACCCTACCTTGCAGAGGTGATTGTTGGCATGTGTTATCAACACACAATAATGAAGGAGTAAACCATGTGATCAGCTCATTCAGTCTTGATGTAAAGTGAATGTTAGGCTGGTGGCCCTTGGCTGAGGGACCCCTAAGACTAGAGTCTTTGGGGATTGAATTTAAATGTGTTAAAGGATCACTATTATTTTTGTAAAGGTAAGTTATGAGTCCATGTGAATATAAAATGAACACATGTCAAAGATTTCACTTCACTTGTTAACTAATAATGGAACCAGTAAGATGTTGCAATGGAATAAAAGAAGATTCCAAAGAGTAGTTACATGTATAGGTCATCAGGAATGTTAAATATTAATTTGCTTAATATATGCAAAACTGGCTTCTCCCACAGTGGGGTGTGGGGAGGGAAGTCGATTGCACTTTTATGGGACAAAATATATTTGCATGTCCATGGACAAGATTCATCTGCATTGCTCTCAATTGTCTACAATTTACAGAGTTGTAAAATAGTCCAAAGATGAAGACAGGCAGAGAATAACTTGAAGGGTGCACTAGACTAGAGATCCAGTAATCTTTTTGCCTATTTCAAAGTCATTCATAATTTCTGTCACCTTTTCTTCAGACAGGTCTTCCCATCTGCCCATTCTAAAAAGGGCCCCTTCTTTGTCCCTATCATAGTTCCCTATTTACTTTCATCTTAGCACTAATTAGGATATGTATTTTTTTTGGTTGTTTACTTATGTATTATCAGTAAATTGATGCCTGCCTCCAGCCTAAATGCAAGTTCCAGGAAGGCAGAGATTTGAGTCTATCATGTTCTTCATTACATCATTAGCACTGTGCCACAGTACCTAGTACTCAACAGACTCTCAGTCAGTGTTCTTCCAAGTACCATGGTAACTCCCAATTGATCACATGAACATGGTACTGCAGCCACATGTCAGTTATCAACTTATGTCTCTCAGCTCCAAATTTACCTTTCATGCCTTCTCTGTTAATAGATTTAGACCCTGTAAGGATTTCTCCTTTGCCACTGGCACCACGTTAAATGCTGTCAGTAGAGAGCACTAGAAGGACACTGCAGGAGGAAAGGACCTCTCTTCCTGGTGCCATTATGCTTGTTTTCTTTTCTTGCTCCTACGCCACTGCTGCCAGAGGCCCTCGGGTGAGGACACACTGTGGTGCTTGCTTCTATCAAGTTTCAGTGGCAGCCTTGCTGGTGGATTCCCAGTGAATCTTGCGGGCATTCCAGCAGGCAGCTACCCTGCCTCTCAGCCCACCTGCATTCTGACCAGGTATTTCCTTTCCTGTGGCCATTCCCAGGCATGGTTTTCTTCCCTCCAGCCTTGGCTTCAAGACTGTAGATCAACTCTGGCCCAGGTCAACTTCTTTACCATCCAGTAGCCATCTCAGATCCCAGTGAGATCTGAACCCATTCTTGAAGATGACCCCTGGCACTCCCCTTCCAAGTTTGTCCTTCCTTGGGTACTGTCCTGCAGTTCTGGGGTATTCTTCATAGTTTCCTTTCCTCTTTTATAATTAATCCCTGTATTAATTAATAATTATTTTTATGAAATATTCCCTGTTGGGTTTGCTGTATGGTTTCTCTCTCCTCACAGGACACTGACAGTTACAATCCATTAACAAAGATGTGGTTGTGAACAATTTTCTTGCTTGTTCTTACCCTTTTTCTTGACCATGTGCATGTAGAACGTGTAAATAGTTACAAATGTGGCAACATGACATTGTGAAATATTAGCCAATGTTTTCCCCCACAGCTCTTTTTTTGTTCTGTGACCATCCCCATTCAGGTCATTGGATGTGAGTCCCTTGTTGCCTCAGAGGGACAGAACTAAAGGACAAAGGTAGTCCAACATTTTTGTTCTAAATTCAAGAGCCTTGATCCAGTTGTAAATCAGGAAAGATTTGCTGCTCCCCACCTGCTTCTACCAACATTATACAAAAATTTTCTAAGCTGGAGTGGACTATGAGTGCAAGGAAAATAAGATAGATAAGCATCGGTCTTTTCTAAAATAAGAAGATAGTATTTCACCTGCCCTTATGCAGGATTAGCTCCAGATTCTTACATAAACTTGGGGTGTTCTGAGAGTAAAAGAGACTGAGAGAAAAGAGAATTTCCCATCTGAAATCTGGAAGCTGACTCTCATGGAAGTCCCCATACCACTGTCCTGTGGCCCAGCCTATGAAGGGTGCCATGAGATAGAGAGGGCCTGGGAAGCCCTGCCAAGCCTCCTGCTGGCTATGAGAACTGCTGGACATTTCTAAATGTCCCCTCTTCCTTAGAGGGCTGCAAAAGTCAACTGAAGGAGAAAACCAGAAACAGAATCCAGGGAGGGAGGGTTGGAGGGAGGTGTCTCTTTTTATAAGGACACTAATCTTATTAGATTAGGGCCCCACCTTCATGACCTCATTTAATCCTGATTACTTTTATAAAGGCCCTATTCCAAATACAGTCACATTGGAGGTTAAGGCCTCAACACTTGAATTTGTGGGTGGGGAGTTGGACACAATTCAGCCCATAACAATATGTCTTTCCCTACTCTCTAGAGTAAACCCCATGCTATGGGCTGAATGTTTGTGTCCCCCCCACAATTCATATGTTGAAATCCTAACCCCCAAAGGTGATGGTATTAGTATGTGGGGCCTTTGGGAGGTGCTCAAGTCATGAGGATGGAACCCTCAGGAATAGGATTACTGCTTTATGAAGGAGGCTCCAGAGAGCTCCCTGGACCCTTCTACCACGTGAGGATAAAACAACAAGTCAGCAGTCTACAATCCAGAACAGGGCCTTCACCAGAACCTGACCACGCTGGCACCCTGATCTTGGATTTTCAGCCTCTAGAATTGTGAAGGATACATTTTTGTTGTTTATAAGCCACGCCAGTCTGTGGTATTTTGTTATAGCAGCCTGAACGGACCAAGACACCCCACACTATGTATTACATGAATGTATGGATAAATACCCAAAATAATATTAGTAATACCCATATCCATTGAGTCCTTGATATGTGCTAGACACAGAACTTCTATATGAGGAACTATGACACATGATTTCATTTAATTTTCACAACAGCCACATAAGATAGATAGTACTATTCCTGTTTTATAGAGAAGAGAACTGCGAACCAGAAGTCCTCATAATCTGCCCTGAGAAGTGGAAATCCCAGGCTCTCCCCACTCCAAAGGCTGTGGGTTGCCCAGCACACCCGACCGCCTTCACGGCACTGACATGCGGGTGCTTTTATACAGATGCAAAATAAGGGCTGTCAGAACATGGGGAAGGCTGAGTTCTGGTTAACATGAGTCTGGGTAGCTTTCTGTAGAAAGTAAGTAGCACTTTGCACTGGGAAAATACTTTTTTTTTTTTTTTTTAATTTAAAGGAATAAAGGGAAGGATTCCAAAGGAGTAGATGATTGTACAACATCAAGCAATATATTTATTTTTAAATGTTCATGGAATAAAGTAAACATACACTAGAAAAAGGTTGAAGTATAAATTGAAAACCTAGTGAAGAGTGACAGAAACTTGGAGGGGTATTTGTTGTAACTGCAACATCAACACAGCTTGTTAGTATGACAGAGGCAGGAAGGGAAAGCAAGGGCAGAAGGACACTGCGAATTGAGCTGCATGTTACTCAGAGCTGTCGATGTGCTTCTGAAGGGCTCATCTCCGTGGCACCTGAGCACGCAGTGAGGAGCAGAGCAGCCTGTCCCGGGGTTGCCGTGTGGAGACGGTAGCATCTGGAGGATTCGGTAGAGGGTGGATTTAGGAGTTAATTTATAAGATAACCACACCCCAAAAGACTGCTAGGAGCTCTCTAAAGAAAATACTCACAAATGACAAGTGTTATGAATTCAAGGCAGAAGAAAGAACAGTTCTGTGCTTAAAGCTGGATTTTTAAGTAACAATATTTGCCAGTCAAGACTGAGACAAGTTAGAAGAGGCAGGGTATACAGTATATACAAGGTGGGGCAAACGTAGGTTTACAGGCCTGAGTACATGAAACACAGTTTATTCTTGTGTTATTCTTTATTAATTATTGTATTATTTTCCATACAAACAACTGTTCACCTAAGTTTGCTCTACCCTGTATATGCTGTGTGCGAACAGGCACTACCCAAACCACTGCTTCCCTGGCTCCCCACCTCTCAGAATCTCTGGAAAACAAAGTTGTCTGGGGCTAGTGATGCCACCTGGTGGCTAATGCGAGAAGTATAAGCAGTTCTACAATAATCCATACATATGTGCAGAGAAATCTCCATTCTGCAAAAGGGCATAGTTAAAACAATAAAGCTATAGAAATTATTTGGTTGAGACAGAACACCTAAAATGTATGCAACTTAATGACTATGCCAGTAGCAAAAAAAGAACCTAATAAAGTAACATACATTTAAAAAGAGAAGTTTAATCCCTAATATAGAAATAATTAATGAAATACAGGGCTTTACCTTAAAAAAGTGAAGCTAGCTTGATGTAAATGGATACAAGAACAGACTGAGGCTACTGATTCTTGGAGACAGAACTCAATAAACAAAGGTCAGGTAGAAATTCCACCTATAAGACAGAAGACATGGCTATATCAAGACAAGGGAATAACGGGATGACTCATGGATATTCAATAACTGGACTGTATTTCTCTGTGGCGTGCTGTGTTCAGCTGTTGTTACTTAATAGACCAAAGTGGAACAAATTTATGGAACAAATCATTGACCTATTGGTAAAATTGCATATGAATCAACACAAGTTTTGCCTTTTACATTTCTTTATTAACCAATCACATACAGATAATTTGCATATCAGAAACCCCTGTTGTCATAGAAGAGATTGCAAGTCACTTTCCATTCCCTAACACTCAAGGGGATCTTGACCTACTGAGCTTTCTGCATCCAATCCCCACCAGCCCTCCCCAGCTCACTCCCCTGCTCACACTTTTTCCAGTCCTCAAAATTTAATTCCACCGCAGGCAAGCTCTTTATCACTCTTTTTTAGCTGATATGAATCTTAGTCCACAAAGCTAGGTGTAGAGAAAAATTATTTTCTACAAATCAACTTAATTTCTCATTTCATGCTCCAGATTGGCATGAGATTCATCTCAGTCATTCGTGAAGCTTTCTTCTCCCTTCCTCACAAAGTCATGTAGCCTCACACAGTGCCTACATTTGAGGGGCCCTCTGTTGTCTGTCCATAGTGGCCTCTATAAAGATGGCTATTGTCTCTCTCACATGGTCCTTTCAGAACTGGGTACTGTCTGCTCACTTTTGTGCTTCACATACAGAATGATGGTTTCGTTTTTGCTTCTGGGATCTCCTCCAACCCCAGCCAAGCCTTCCTAAGTCACCACTCCACTCATCTGGGGCCTTGTCATCTCTGTAGGGCATCGCCACCAAGAGGCGAGTGGGACCCCTCCCCCTCCCCCATTGTTAGGGAACATCTCTTCTTTGTCCCTGGTCATCTGAATCCCTCTTGCTTCTCTGAGATAGTTTATTTCACCCTCACATCCTAATCTCCCTCTTATCAGTTAAGAATATTTTAGTGGTAAGCAACAGAAAATACAGCTCCAATTGACTTAAAAAATATATAGTATTGGCTTAAATAACTGAAAATCTAGACATAGAGCTTGTTTCAGGTTGGGATTAATTTGGTCAGTCAAAAAAAAAAAAATGGAATTGAAATCTATCCCTATGTTCCAGGTCCTGTTCTAAGCAGAGGTGAGCAAGGGTCCTCTGCCCCAAGTCGAGCTGCCGTGTGGTACGGTGATAACTGTCCCTCTCAAACTCTGCGCACATTGCATACTTGTGAGCAAATTAACGATTATTGCTGTCTTAAATGACTAGGTTTTGGAGTTGTTTGTTACGCAGCAATGGTAACTGAAAGACCACTTGTGAGCCCAAAAGAAATGCTAGCATTTATTGATAAATGTAAGATTGATGCTGATGAGACACTTTTATCAAGGATAAGGAAAGGTATACATTTTGAAATTAGAAAATCATCACAACAGCAACAGTAACAATGTCTGTACCTATCAACTGCCTATTTCCTTTCCCATCCATATGAGGTCTTATCTGTTCTGCTCTGAATTCAGTGACCTGCCTTTCTCAGGCCCCTTGGCCTCTGATGTCCAGGTACGTTTGACCACCTCCCAGCCACCACTATTTCTTGTGCTTTCGTTTCTGATAGTGGCAATGATTTCTCATTGTCCCACTATGGGCTGGACAGCCCCTCTCTCAGGGATGCTACTTTCTGCCCAGTAACCCCCACTGTGGTTCTGGCTCCCTCTGACAGCCTGTCTTCTGGGCTGCGACAAGATTTTTTTCTTCATTTGCCTCTGCAGGCCCAGGGGTGGTACCACTTACTGACCTCTGGGTTGTCTCACCAGATTGCTTGTCTTCCTAGCTTTTCCAACTCTAGTTCCCTTTGTAAGAAAGACTTAAAGTGGTTCCTATTCCCTTGCTGGACCCTGATTGATACAATTGCTAACATTTATTGGTATATCCTAGGAATGAGCCTATTTGGAAGCTACTATCAGCTCGATATTGCAGATGAGGCAACCAAGGCTCCGAGATGAAGGTGCTCGAGAGCCCACATTCATACTCAGTGCTGTGATGTCCACAAACAGTGAAGGGCAATCAGAAATTATTTTCTTAATTAAATATGATGGAAGTCACTGTTAGGGGACTCAAAGGGGTCTTCGGGGTGCTGGAAATATTCTGTTATTTGATCTGGGGCTGGTTACATGAGTGCTCACTCTGAACACTCATTGAGCTGTACATGGATCGGGGCACTTTGCTGCATGTATTCTTCAATAAAATGTGTACTCTTCCTCTAGGTATATGTCAATTTTGAATTCTTCAGAAATCTTCATTTAACTCCTCATTAAACCTGTTTTTCTCAAATGCTTAATTTCAAGATACATTATTTCTTCTTTAATGTTAGAGATTAGGGTTCCAGTTTCAATTCAAGTCTACCTTATAAGTAGTTTTGTGCAACAGCTATGTGCCAGGCATGTGCTAGGTTTGGGGACTATAACTAAAGACAAACACAGTCCTTGCCCCAGCGGGGAGCCCAGCGCTGGGAGACCACAATGAAAAGCTCTCACAACCTGGATGTGTGTCCTGCCCAACAGCAAGTTCATTAGACTATGGAAACGCATAAGGGAGTTAAGTGGAACTGAAACGAAGACCTGCAGGTTAAAGGGGGAGGGAAGGGTCTGTACTGGGAGAAAGCAGAAGGGAAAGGCTACTGAGGAGGGGACAGAGCAGGGAATAGTAGACCAAACAAAGGCTACGTCAGGTAAAGCAGTCCGGCAAAGGCATATCAGAAATGGATTTTCTGGTAGAAGAATGTTATCCATGGTTATTAATTGGCTCTCAGGCCGGCCTGCAGAGAAGTACTAGGTTACAAAATCTACACTCAGGGTTTCCCTTGGAATATCAGGATGTCAGTGAGACCAGACCCTACTGATTTCCCCACTACTGCCACTGCCTCATGGGCAGAGGTGATAGCAAATCCACGGCAGGGTTTGGAATGGGGAGGTGGGAAGTTATGGAGCAGAGGTTCCACGCCTTGGGCCACTGGTCCCATTATGCCTCTCCTCCCAAGCACGTACTTCTTGATGTCCAGCCAGCTCCTTCCCTCTCCCATTAATACACAGATGGCCACTGTCTTCCTGTCCCAGCCTAGCTCTCTCCTTCTCCATTCCTTCTTAAAACAATGCAATCTGCCCTGGCCAGTTTGGCTCAGTGGTTAGAGCATCAGCCTGCGGACCAGAGAGTCCCAGGTTCGGTTCCCGCTAAGGGCACATACCTCGGTTGCAGTTTGTCCCCGGCCCCAGTTGGGGTCGTGTGGGTGGCAGCCAGTCGATGTGTCTCTCTCACGTTGATGTTTCTCTCTCTCTCTTCCTTCCTCCCTCTCTCCCTTCTGCTCTATCTGAAGATAAATGCAAAAAAAAAAAAAAAAAGTCCTCAGGTGAGGATTGAAAAAAATAAAATAAAATAAAACAATGCAATCTCACAGCATTCCTAGGACTCATTCCTTCCTTGAAGCAAACACATGATGTCACTAAGGCTTGAAGATTGTACAGACAGCAGACAAAGACAAAAATGTCAAAATAATGCCCAATTCAATCAAGCAGTAAAAAGCAAGTTGAATCCAATTAAAGTGGTGAAGCAACATGGGGGATGGGGTGGGTTGTAGACTCAAATAGGAGCAAAGAATTAGATCATGGTGTAATTTATACCCAGAAGGTGGGGTCAGCGAAACTAACCATTTCCATTGGAGAAGGTTTGGACTTGAAGTACCCAGTTGGAATAAGTGACTAATTTTTTAAAAGGCGAATGTGTCTATTTTTGATGCTGGAAAAATAACCCTGGAATTTAGATTCTGCCTTGGGCCAAAAATCTCTGGCAAGAAATCAATGCAACTTGCTTGGGATGGGAACACCAACTCATTTTGAGATGCTATAAACTGTTCTCTTCGTCATAGTGTGTGCATGTATTTTAGCCTTGGGAAGATTTACAATTAAATATAGAAAAATCTAGAGAGCAAATCCACAGTATTAACACTTTTGTATTAAAGAACAACAACCTCTGTGTATTTGGTATTCACAGTATTTATAATGTTTAAAATAACTGGGTGTATGAGAATATCTGAGAGATTAGCCTTCTGATTTCAACTTGAAATGTGTAATGGAGTAATTGACTTTAGATTTATAATTTGTTGATGAAAGGTGTAAGAGGATATTATGGTTTGCAAGCGGTATAATATTGGACTGTTTCAGAGATTCATTATATTAAAAAAAGAGATTCATTATATTTATAAATTTAATTTAGTCTGTAAATACTTGAGAATGTTTTGCTTGTCAGGATAGGTGATTAATGTGCTTTAAAAAAGAAAATTAAATATGTTAAATTTATTAACGCAGTTTAAAACATTTAAGGGAAATTTAATTAAACCAAGCTTATAAACATAACTGGTTGAAGGGAGTTTAGTTTGTTCAACTTGAGAATATTAATCAAAGCCTCCTTATTAAAATGTACTGGACTTATTAATAGAATAATATGATTTGCATATTAACTTGAAGGCTTAAGGGAAACTAGGCTTTAAATTTTACCATTTAGAAAAATTGAATATAAGTTTAAAAATAATCTCTTCTGTACTTATCACCAAACTTCCACCTCTGTTCTTCATTGGATACCAAGATAAAAGAATAGTCTTTTCATTTTTTTCTTCCCTAAGAGCTTTTACTATTAGCAAGATTGGTGAAAAGGAAAAAGGAGGGTTACAGTGCCTGGCTGCAATGAAGCTCAAGAATTCAGGAGAAGAAAATCAGGAGACCTAAGAGGGAAGGCGAGCTGTTGAGACCATGAGATCAATTTAGCTGCATCAGCTTTTCCTACAGGCTATTTATGTATAGGAAACACACACTTGTAGCTATCTATGCTAAGAGCTCCCTTAAATAATGTAACAGTATTGTTTCCGACAATTTTGAGTTCAAACGTAACCTATTTCAGTTACAATGTGAATCAAATAGGCTTGGGGAACTAGCCTGGAAACTAACAGTTGACAAAATCGTTTTTGATTGAACAGATTTCTATAACATTTTAGAACTTTAAAAAATGCTATTTATTTATTTATTTACTTATTTATTTAATTGACTTTAGAGAGAGAGGAATAGAGAGATAGAAACATCGATGAGAGAGAAACACCAACATGGATTGGCTGCCTCCTGCCCAACCCCCTTGCTTGGAATGGAGCCCACAGCCCGGGCATGTGCCCTGACCGGAAATCAAACCGGGACCTCTTGATGTATGGACTAGTCCACGCTCCACCACTGAGCCACACTGGCCAGGCACATTTTAGAACTTTTAAAACATGAAGCAATTGGAATTTTGAAGTTAAACGTTGACTTTCACAAATGAGAGAAAAAGTCAAGAATATCCAGGGGGTGTATTGTGAATTAGCTACAAATGACTTTCCTGAAAGAGATAATGTATCCTTTTGTATATGGCCCACTTTAGAGTCACGAGCAACAGTGTTACCTTGCTGCTATTATTATAGCTTTTAAGACATTAGAACTAATTTTAAAGGTTATTAATGAGTGTAACAAAGTGATATTGTGAAGAACTTATTACAGTGTTCTCTCTCCTCCCCTCAGCCAACACATCCTTTGAATTTCTTCATATTTAGCAGGCAGTCAACCCTCAACCAGACAGGACCACTTCACCTGCCCCAAAGGGAAGGAGGCTCAGCAGGGCCAATGGAACACAGCCTTCAAATTCTTGGGTTTTAGGAAAAAAACAAAACAAACAAGTATACGAAAATCAAACAAACCAAAAACCCAAACAGGGTTTCAGGAGTAAAGTTAAAAGATTTGGATAATTTCTGCTGAGTCACTTGTCAACTGCCCACTCCCCCAATTTTGCAAAGATCCCATGGGAAGAGGGCCATAGGCTAAGAGAGGAGAAAGTTGGGTAAGAAACCAGAGTGTTGCCATTGCCGGGTGGCTCAGTCACTTGGAATGTCGTCCTGTACACCAAAAGGTTGTGGGGTGATTCCTGGTCAGGGCACATACTTAGGTTTTGGGTTTGGTCCCCTGTCAGGGCACCTATGGGAAGCAATTGATTGATATTTCTCTCTCACATTGACCTCTCTCTCTCTTCCTTCTCTCTCTCTAAAATCAATGGGAAATATCCTTGGGGGAGGATTTTAAAAAAAGAAAAGAAAAATTTAAAAGATACCAGAGTGTTAACCTCTGCTAGGGTCTCTGAGATTAGCTAAGAGCATGTGGGAGGAGATATGATCAAACCCCTAGATATACTTGGGGAATTCAAGAAGAGGGAACTAGCACCTCCCTTGCTGCCTGGACCCCTGGGAGACAGAAGCATCGTGTAACTGCACTGCCTAATACAGTAACCACCAGCCCTGCAGCTGTCAAAGCCTGGAAAAGTGCCTGATCCAAACTGAGATGTGTCTAAGTGTAAAACACTCCGGATTTTAACATCTTACTCTAAAAAAGAATGTAAAATATCTCACTAGTAACTTTTATATTGATTGCATGACAAAATGATAATATTTTGGACATACTGTATCGAATAAAATACATTATTAGAATTAATTTCACCTTCAGTCAGGTGCTCAAGGTCAACATCCACAGCCTTAAACCAAGTTGATAGTGTGTATCCTTGATGTGTTGTGATACAAACGGCACGCTACCTCTGTGATCTTCCTCACGAATACCCATAACCTAAATTTAATCATGAGAAAATGTCAGACAAATTCTGGCAAAGGAACATCCTACAAGGTACCGCATGAGCAATCCTCAAAACTCTCAAGGTCATCAAAAACAAGCAACATCTGAGAAACTGTCTCAGCCAACAGGCACCCAAGAAGACACCACAACTAAATGTCACGTGGTTTCCTGGATTGGAGTCTGGAACAGAAAAAGGACATTAAGTAAAAGCTAAGGAAATCTGAATTAATTTTGGATTTTAGTTGATAATAATATGTCAATATTGGTTCATGATTTGTAACAAATATACCCAACTAACAGAAGACATTAATAATAGGGGAAACTTGGTGTGTCTGTGGAGGCATGTAGGAACTCTCTCTACTATCTGCTCATTTTTTTCTGTATACCTAAAACTATTCTAAAAGTTATGTCTATGAATTTAAAATAAAAAAGGCAGGAGACTGGTAATACTGGTAACATAAGAGAAGCAGGATTGGGTTGAGATTGGGCCAGGACTCATGACAAGCCCCCTGCAGTAGTCAGCAAAGTCCTGTTTCTGACCTTGGGTGGTGGTAACACAGGTGCTCACCTTATGATAACTCATGAAGCTATACTTTTGTTCTGTGTAGTTCTCATTGGCTATGGTTTTATTTTTCTGACAATATAAAAGTTGAAAACAAATAAACCAAAAATGAACTTCACCTGTTTCTTTTTACTTTTACAAAAATAAATGTGACTCCTAGAGTTTTTGAAATATGTTTTTATTGATTTCAGAGAGAGGGAGGGAGATGGAGAGAGACACAGAAACATCGATAAGAGAGAAACTGGATAGGCTGCTCCCTGCATGCCCCCTACTGGGGTTCGAGCCCGTCAACCTGGTATGTGCCCTGACCAGAATCGAACCAGCAACTTCCTGGTGCATGGGACGACACTCAACCAACTGAGCCACACCAGCCAGGCATCCTAGAAAAATTTAAACTACATTGTGACTCGCATTATATTTTTATTGGCCAGTTCTGCCTTAGAAGCTCCCAGGGTCAGAATATCATTGCACTGTGCCTTTGCATGAATCTGTCCTGCAAGATGCTTGTCAGGCTCCAGAAGGGCAGTGAGTGAGCCACTGAAATGACACCGAATGCATGGTCTTTTGCACCCACTTGTCAATAAATGTTTGTACATGTTGCTTTCATTGTATGATACCCTCTGGTAGTGAGGTTGTACAGAGAAACATATTAGTCTCTCTAATCAGGGGACACCCCTGATCCTTACCAAAGGAGCCTGGCAATAATAGGACAGACATGTGAACTTAGGTCAGTTTGCAAGAAAGAACCAGCAGTTTCCAAAGTCTCCATGAAAGGCTTAGAAATAAGCTGAGAGAGAGTGAGAGTAAAGAAGAATTCTCAGCTCCAGTGAGGGGTGGCTGCAGAAAGCAACGTGGACGATGGCACCTGGGACACAGCTGCCTCAACAGGAGCCAGCCTGGAAGAACGCCCGTGCCCAAAGTTCAGCCGGGATTTACCTTTTTATCCAACGTCAGTGCAGGGCCAAGGACAGCTGCAAATCAGACAAGTTCCCTGCGTCGCTTCCAAGCTGCCTGGAATTTAGATCAGTCCTGGGGAAGGGGGAATACAAAAAGAAGAGGGAAAATTTTAAATCAGCCGAGTTTAAACCCAAGGTGACTAAGAAAAATGGAAAACTTCCAGACTAAGATTTCTGCCCTCAGGTAGACTGGGAGCTCAGCCAGAAACAAAGTTTGGCTGTTGAGAAATAAGCTTGATACTGTATCTGTTTGTTTGTTTGTTTGACATATTATTATCAACTAAAATCCAAAATTAATTCAGATTTCCTTAGCTTTTACTTAATGTCCTTTTTCTGTTCCAGACTCCAATCCAGGAAACCACGTGACATTTAGTTGTGGTGTCTTCTTGGGTGCCTGTTGGCTGAGACAGTTTCTCAGATGTTGCTTGTTTTTGATGACCTTGAGAGTTTTGAGGATTGCTCATGCGGTACCTTGTAGGATGTTCCTTTGCCAGAATTTGTCTGACATTTTCTCATGATTAAATTTAGGTTATGGGTATTCGTGAGGAAGATCACAGAGGTAGCGTGCCGTTTGTATCACAACACATCAAGGATACACACTATCAACTTGGTTTAAGGCTGTGGATGTTGACCTTGAGCACCTGACTGAAGGTGAAATTAATTCTAATAATGTATTTTATTCGATGCAGTATGTCCAAAATATTATCATTTTGTCATGCAATCAATATAAAAGTTACTAGTGAGATATTTTACATTCTTTTTTAGAGTAAGATGTTAAAATCCGGAGTGTTTTACACTTAGACACATCTCAGTTTGGATCAGGCACTTTTCCAGGCTTTGACAGCTGCAGGGCTGGTGGTTACTGTATTAGGCAGTGCAGTTACACGATGCTTCTGTCTCCCAGGGGTCCAGGCAGCAAGGGAGGTGCTAGTTCCCTCTTCTTGAATTCCCCAAGTATATCTAGGGGTTTGATCATACCTCCCCCCACATGCTCTTAGCTAATCTCAGAGACCCTAGCAGAGGTTAACACTCTGGTATCTTTTAAATTACTCTGAGTAAGCCACAGCTTTCTAGTTCATCTAGGAGATACAAAACATTTGTTGCTATTGGTCATGATCACCAAATACTTAAGTGCTGAGTGTTATAATCAGGTTGAAAAAACTGAACATTACCACCGTAGGATGAATTTTTGGTGGACAAAAATGTGGTAGATCGTTGGGAAAACGGCCTTAATTATACCCCTCCCTGTATTCATGCTTGTTTAATAGTGAGGATACAATTTTTTTGAGGCAATTCCATACAAATAAAAGCTCTGTGCACTATTCAAAGAAGAAGCTGTTTTCTCAAGCAGACAAAATTATTGCCATCGCTTTCATTTTTTCATCCCTAATATTTCTATATATACTTGCTGCCTCACACCATCACTTGAGAAAAAAAAAATGTGTTCTTAAATCTTATCCAGAAATGTGGCCATCGACCAATTTAATTGGCTTCCAAGGTAACACAGTCCCCAGCATTTTCATCTGCAGCTCGGGTGTGTGGCATGTACACCACCTCTACCATCTTCCCTGGCCGAGAATGATAAGAGCATCTTTACAGATAAGAAATACTTGCTCTGTTCAGGAACGTTGCTTTCGGTACTGCTTCTGCGGGTTCTGGCACAGGAGCCACTTTCTCTGCAGGCAACCTTTGGTGGTGAGTAAGCCCTGCTATATTTGTATTTCAATCTGCAAAGTGCTGCATTAAAGGCTTTCTTTTGTTCGAGCTGCCTTTTAAGACGCTAATCGCTGCTATTTCATCTTGTTTGAACATCTTGTATAAGTACACGACAAGGCAATTCCCAAGTCTCTCATCTGCCTTGTGGTTTGCCGCTACTTGAAGAGATGATGAAAATGGCCTGTTATCTTTCTGTTTAAAGTCAGGAATTCTGCTTCGTTAGACTGCATGCTAATCACTTTCAGAAAACACAATGGAAGACTCTTGGTCCAAATGGAATAAATAACTAAAAGCCAAATACAGTTTGAGGGGCTCTTTTATTCAGTGTTATGAACCCTACAACACCAAACAGTTCTACAAATATTAGAATTATGATATAATCTCGTCTCTACTGTTCTGCCTTGTGTTATTTAAAATTTTATAAAGCTTTGTGGATTCAAAAAAGACATGTTTTTCCCAAAGTTTTCTAGTTAATGCTGTCTTTACTAATATATTATAAATTTCTTAATATATTTTTCATAACATGAACAGATTTCACAATCTTTATTTATTCTATTTTTTATTTTAGTAAATTTATTGGGATGTCATTGGTTAGTAAGATTATGTAAGTTTCAAGTGTACAATATTATAATACATTATCTGTATACTGCACTGTGTGCTCATCACCCCAAATTTAGTCTTCCGTCACCATATATTTGACCTTCCTTACCCTCTCTCGTTAATTATCCTAACATTTCACTCTTGCAACTAAAAATACAAAGTTAGACTCAACTAAGTGATAGTAATTCAAAATCCAAAGCACACAAATATATCTTTTTTGCTGTGTTACATCTAAAATGCTTACCTAATTTGAAAGCACATATTCAGATAGTAATGACTCTGAATGATATGTCTTATTGACATTGTTATGCTGATTATATTTAATGGTAACTGTGCAGATACTTGCATATTTATCAAGCAACTTCAGGGAGGCCAGAAATGACATTAAAGTTGCCATTCTACTACTCATTATACCAGAAGGCTTTTGACCTTCCAAAGATCAAAGCCAGTGCCAAAAACAGATGTTGGTCAAATATTGTGGCTGAAGCCAAGCTTTGATACCCTCATCCCTAGGAAACAGTGAATGAAATGAAGTACGGGCATTTAGGCAAGAAGCAAAGAGTAGCTACCACTGAAAACGACAGCTACAATAGGCAGAAACAACTTATTGCCCAAATTAACAGGGAATATAGAGTTAGGCCAGGAATAGGATTTGACTATAGGGCGTTGCTGTCAATTAAGGTAAACTTAAATTAGACTCATCCTTTATGAAAAGCCTGCTAAATACCACACGGATGCTAAGTATTTTCCATGTGTAGCCCAGATGTCTGCTAGCTTGATGGGCCCAGCTAGTTAGTAGCTATACCGCAGCCTGCCCCTACCCCTTTTGGCAACCTCAGATATTTCCAGAAAACACCCAAAGGTATGACTCACGTCTTCCTTCTGTCAGTTGGTTATGCTTGTGGACACTGTCTATATAGCTGCTTGGAGAAGGCCCACCATCCAGCCTGGATGTGGGAAGAACAGTCCAGGCAGAGGCAACAGCATGTGCAAAGGCCCTGAGCTTGGAAGATAGAGAGCATGAGAGGAAGAGGGAGGAGATTTGCTAAAGGCAGTCAAAGCATCCTGTATGTCAAAGTCAGGACTGTGGACATTTCCTGGAATTTAAGGAAATTAAATGAGTCTGTTAAACTGGGGACTGAGTTGATTTATATTTTAAGAGAAGAGATATCTCTGGCAACAGGAGGAGATTGACTGGATCAAGTAGGAAGACCACTCAGGATAATAATGAGGTAGGCAGGAGTGAAATAGAGAAAAGGGAGCAAATTTCAGGAAGCGATGGGAATATGGGACTCCCATGTCTCACCAATGCAGCCCTTGAGAGTGGGATTATGGGAATTAGGAAATCGTGATTGACATGAAACCTACCGTACCAAGTTAATGGGTGAGGGTTTTGTAATGCAACCCGGGGTCTTTATCCTGGCAGGACCAAAGTAAGCTGAGATCTGGGGGTGAGAGGCAGTGGGGGAGGTGGGGTAAATGTCATACACAGACCCGATGTGAGTCCCTGGAGGTGATCTGCTGTTGCTTTCCTGATGGGTCTGATCAAAGTTTGATAGTCTGGGATAGCGATTTTCAGCCAGCGTGCCGCAAAAAATTTAAAACGTGCAATACTTGACTATTTCGTCAGGGGCACTAACCTCTTTTCCCTTATTGTCAAATATATATTTTTAAAAATGACAACAGCCAACACAACAATAGCCATCTGAGGTAAAGGAATCAAAATTTTGTCTTTTTATTTTTTGGTCAGATCAGCAAAAAATGTAATATGTTTTTTGGTGTACCACAGAATTTTAGTAATTAGTTTACGTGTGCCATGAGATGACAAAGTTTGAAAATCGCCGCTCCTCTCAGCCACATGGCTTGTTTCTCATTCCCCTCAGATTCCTGCTGAAAATGGGGAGGAAAATACTGGGGAAAGCTAGAAGGTTGAAAAACTAAACCCAAGTTGCTCTTTTGTTTAGTGTTTTGGGGAAACAAGAAAAAGAGGATCAAATTTCTGTTTTAAAATGTTACCTTTATTATTTCTGCTATTGGGCATTTATCATTCACTATATTCCATTCTAAGGCTTTTTTTTTAAATTGTTTCTACTGGATACTGAATATGTAAAAACTAATAACTATAACATACACGTAAGGCTTAAGGAATAACAATACCTGCCCTGCCGGTTTGGCTCCGTGGTTGGAGCATCGGCCTATGAACCAAAAAGAGTCATTGGTTCGATTCTGGTCAAGGGCACTTACCTGGGTTGTGGTTCAGTCCCCGGCCCTGGTCGGGGTCATGCGGGAGGTAACCAGTCGATGTGTCTCTCTCACACTGATGTTTCTCTCTCTCTCTCTCTCTCTCTCTCTCTCTCTCTCTCTCTCTCTCTCTCTCCTCTCTCTCTCTCTCTCTCTCTCTCTCTCTCTCTCTCTCTCTCTCCCCGTCCCTCCCACTCTATCTGAAAATCAATGGAAAAATATCCTCAGGTGAAGATTAAAAAAAATAAAAAAGAATAACAATACCATGAGCACTCACATAATCAAAATCTAGATTTAAGATGGACCAGTGTCCTCGGAGCCAAGTCCATTCTGTGTGCCTCCCTACTCCTTCCCAGAGGTGACCACAGTCCTCAGTCTCATCTTTTGCTTATTTTTCTTTATGCTTTGATCACACACCAATCTCTAATCAAGGTAGTGTTTAGTTTTCTGTATGTGTGAACTTTCTGTAAGTTGGACTATATGGACTCCAGTCTCCTATGACTTGTTTTTGTTGCTCACCTTATGCTTTTGAAACACAGCTAGGTTCACTCAATTCCATTGCTGCATAGTATTTCCATTTAAATGGGCAAAAGACATGAATAGGGACATCAGAGAGGAAAACATCATAACCAATGGCAAATAAACATGAAATGACTCCCCCATTATTATTCAGGGAACTTCAAATCAAAACTGAAATGAGATAGTTTACAATCTACCCATTTTCTTATCCATGGATATGTGTAAATTTCATCTTTTGGTTATTACAAACATTGCTTCTAAAAACATTTGTCTTCTGATTTTTTTAATGTACAAGAGTTTGTTTAGGAAATCAGCCTGAAATGGAATTTTAGGAAATTGCTGGATCATAGGGTATGTGCACCCTCAAAATTATTAATTAATATTGAATTGTTCTCCAAACAGAGAGTGTTGACTTCTACTTTCAGTAGCAGAGTATGTGAGTATCTCTTGTTGCTCATTTCCAATCAATTTTGATTAAAAAAAAATTTTTTTTTTACCAATCGGGTGTATGTAAAATATCTCATTTCAGTTTTGATTTGCAGTTCCCTGAATAATAATGGGGGAGTCATTTCATGTTTATTTGCCATTGGTTATGATGTTTTTCCCCTATGTCCCTATTCAAGTCTTTTGCCCATTTAAAAATTGTGCGGTCCTTTCTTTATTGACATTTTGGAATTCTTCATATATTCTGGAGAATAGTCCTCTGTCATTTGTATGTGTTTCTAATCTCTTTTCCCAGTATGTAGCTTGTCTTTCACTTTTTTCTCATGGTACTCTGATAAATAGAAATTCTGCATTTTAATGTATTTGAGTTTAATCAACCTTTTTCTTTTATGGTTTGTGTCTTGATTCAGAAATCTTTTCCTCATCCAAGGTCTTAAACATATTCTCCTGTTTGTGTCCTAAAATTTTTATAATTCTATTTTCTACATTTAAGCCTTTAATCCATCTGGCACTTATTTTTGTGTATTAATGAGGTAGGGGTGTAATTACATTTTATTCAATACAGATAACGTATTGTCTAGTCCCCCACCCCCCCATTTCTCACTAGTCTGTAATTCCAGCTGTTAGATAATCTTTAAGGATGATGGCTACCATTAGTTCCTTCCCTCTCTATATGTATGCCACTCCATCCATCAAGAGGTTTGTTTATTTCTTGTTTTTTTTCTCTTGAATCTGGGCTGGTCTAGATGCTACTTCAGACAAATAGAGAGAGGTCACCTGGAAGAGAATTGGATGCCAGCCAGCAGTCAGCACCAAGCCTCCAGCCATGTGAACACAGTCTTTTGGGGTTTCTAGCAGGGCCCAGTGACAGGCTGAGTGCAGCTGTGTGGCTGAGTAGAGGTGAGACCTACAGGGGAACTGGCCAGTCAATCCACAGAATAGTAGGAAATCATAAAACCGTTACTGTTTTAAGACATGAAGTTTTGGGGTAGTTTGTGATTTGCTCTGTAACAAATCCAGTTTCCATACACGTTAGAATATGTTTCAGGGATGTTTACTCTGTTTCGTTGGTAAGCTTGTGGCCGCTACTCTCTGATCAGGCAAGTACTACAAACATCCCTCCAAAATACTCTCTCTGCTACATTGCACTAATCTGGACAAGTAGATTATTGTTCAGTTTCAAATACCTTCCAATTTTGCTATGATTTCTTTGTTCCATGAGCTGTTTAGAAGTACATTTTTCCATTTCCAAATGCATGTTTTTTTTTTGTTTATTTTAAAATTTTCAATTTTAAATGAATTGCAATGCAGTCAGAGATTGTGCATGCAAATTATCTGGAATTTGTAAAGACTACTTCATGATTAGTACACAAGTCACTTTTCATAAATTATTCCACAGGGCTGGTTAAGAAAACATATTTTCCTGTTCTTGGGCTCAATGTACCATAAATAGAGATTATATCAAGCTTGTTCATGGTTCTTCAAATCATCTTTATCTTCACCGACTTCTGTCTGCTTGACTATACACTTCTTTATAGGTTTATGTTCAATTTCTCTTCTTGCTCTATGAAGTTGTACCTATCCTGTTTGCATGGTACCTCCTTTGAAGCCTCTGTTTGCATCCCACTGGGTGACTCTGAAACTTGATCTAGTCTTCCTTTGCTAGGTTATGTGAAATGACAAACAACCCCCAAATCTCTGTGGCTTAAACCACAGTGTACTTCTTATTCATCCTACATGCTATTCACTGGCTGGCTCTGCTCCACATCTTCCTCCTGGAACTCAGGTGGGAGGAGGAGCCCTTCCCTGGGGCTGGCTGTTCTGTGTCAGAGGCAAAAGAGCTTCCGCTTGGATGAAGCGCCCTGTAGGGCCATGCACTGGGCCAGGCCTGAGGTCCTTGGGGTGGGGCACATCACAGGGAGGAACACAGAATGATAGGGAACAATCTACAGCACCTGCCTTTTTTGTTCTCTTTGAACAGTCTCTACATAGACTTTCTAAAGAAGGTCTTTCGGTAACTCATTCAGAGCTGCCCCTGCCTGGTTCCAATTAGTCGTCCCTCGCCACTTCGCGCTTGGACTTTTGCGGCTTCACTCTATCGCGGTTTTTTCAAATATAGTCATTAAAAAGTTGATCGAGACAGTGACAATGATACAGCCCGCGAGTGAGGAGGAGGAAGAGCAGCCAGAGGTTCCTGGGGGTCAGGAGGAGGAAGTTGGCCTTACACTTGAGCGTCTCTCGCAAGTCGTGAGAACTATTAAGGTAATACAGGACATGATTGGCGAATGGGACCCACAAATGATGCGTGCATTGCGGTTCCGGAATGCACTTGATGGAGCCATAGAACCCTACAAAAGCCTCCTCACGCATATGAAAAGACAGCGCCAGCAACTGCCTATCACGATGTTCTTCAGCCGCGCACCCAGACACCCACTGCCTACTCCTAGTGCTCCTTCAGCGGAAGACAACGACGCACCTGCTGAAGATACTGCACCACCTGCAGACTCTCCTACTGAGGTCGTGCCTTCGGAGGAGCAACAACCTTGCTCTGCTTTGCTGTGCAGTACATCTCTTCATCTCATCGCTTCATCATCGAACAAGTTGCAGTATTTTCATAGGTTAGTGGTTGTGTGTAAGAACTGTGTGTGTGTAAGTAAATGTACAATAATAATAATATGATATTTGTAACATCTAATATGTCTTATTTTCTCTTATTTTGTCTAATATATTGGGTAATACGAGTGTAATGGTGACTAAAGGGTGTTATTTCATGTCTAGAGGGCTCTAATAATGTTAAAAAATGTATTTAGAAGGTTGTAAACAGGTTTTCTATGCTCTAACTGTAAAAGTATTCGATTTATAAGTAAAGAATCCTACTTCGCAGAAATTCATTTATCGCGGTAGAGTATGGAACTGTTTAACCGTGATAAACGAGGGCTGACTGTATATGGTTCATCCAGTTCAAAATAGCTGAATGATGTTTCTGCTTTGGTTTTATATGTTCTTGTACCGTTTGCATGTAGTTTTGTCTCACCTCAACCATTAGACTGAAGACGGTTAAGAATCTGCTGAAAACAATGAAAATGACACATAAACACATATATCCTGTTTTGCTTACTCTTTAGGGGGTTTTAAAAACCTCTTTGAATTTCATGCATGAACCAGAGGTCCCTGCTAATTTTGCAATTGCCTATTAACATGTCGGTCTACACTAGTCTGCACTCTGAGGTCAGGTTGCATCTGTCTTGTTCACTATTTTGTCCCAGTGACTAGCACCGAATTTGGCATATGATAAGCCTTGGATAAAAATGTGTGAAATGAATAAACCAACTAAACTGAAATTAGAATACAAGGCCAGGGTCCCAAATAGAATGACCAAGATCAAGTTAGTAAAGATAAACTTGTCATTAAAAGCCCATGATCAAATGGAGATAATATTTATACTAAATCAGCAAAGTCTTGGGATTGTCTGCCTCTTTTGTGTCAAGTCTAACGAACAACAAAAACCCTGGATAAATGGAAGCAAGCTTTCAAGTCGGTGCAAGTGAATTGTTTTTTTGCCCCTTTTTTTGGTTCAAGGGTCCACAGGCAGAGGATGTCAGGATGGTAATGGTTATTTCTATTTTATGTCATACCCCTCTGAGAACAGCATCATGTGAGAGCCTCATAAAGGCAGAGAGCCTGGATGAATGAATGGATCCTGGCCGCAAGTGAGTGGGTCATGTCTGGAGTTTTCTGTTTGGGAACCAGCCTCCCTGTATACCCAGAACCACCAGCAGATGTCCTGCCTGGTCTCTGTGATGAGCCTGTTTGCTTGTTTTCATCACACAACATTTTCCCACCTGTGCATGCTTTGTACTGCAGGGCATGACATTTCTCTGTCATCTCCATGATCCAGGACAGCTATGATGTGCTCATTTATTTATTCCTTCAGTAAAGATCTGTCATGCGCCTACTCTGTGCCCTGTACAGAGACCGCAGTGGTGAGCAAAACAAACACAGTCCCTGGAAGAATTCTACTGGAGAGGACAGTTAATTCAATGAATAATCTCCAAAAATTAGGATTTGGGCTATACTGGACAAAGTGCATGGTACTAGGAGGGCAAGTGAAAGAAAAAGACCAGATGTAGCTTAAGGAAGCAAGGTTTCCATTCGTTTTGAAAGATGACTGAGTTAAGTAGACCAAGAACCACAGAGAGAGCCTGTAATTTACCTTAAGTGAATCTTTGTTCTCTTAATTAGAAGAGAGACCAGAGAGCGTCTTGTTAAACTCACAGACTCTGGGCTATGCTTCCTGGGGTCTAATCCTCACCACCATTTATTAGCTATGGTCTAGTTTTCTCTTCTGAAGAATCAGAAAAGTAACAATACTTACTTCATGGTGTTATTGTCAGGATTAAATGAATTAATTCATGTAAATGCCTAGCATAAAGTAAGCACTCAATGCACGTCATTGAGTGCCTTACTGTTATTTACTAGAATAGTCAGCAATATCTATTGCACCTCAATTATTTTTCAGATTCAAAAATTCTCTGTGAATTAGAACCATGCCAACCCAATGGGCTCTGATCTGCTAGGTTTTTTCCTGAGTCACAGACACCTCTGGCTTTGATTATTGCACATGTGTCCTGTGTGGATGGCACACGAGAATCTGGCGAGTTTCACATGACAACGTGAGATGTACAGCTCTAAGCCACACAACACAGTTATGAGCTGTATAATGTGCAGGAGTCCCCCTTATCTGTGCTTTCGCTTTCCACAGTTTCAGTTACCCTAGGGCAACTGTGTTCGAAAATCTTAAATGGAAAATTCCAGAAATAAACAATTCATAAGTTTCAAATTGTATGCTGTTCTGAGTAGCATGAAAAACCTCTCGCCATCCAGCTCCTTCCCACTGGCACGTGGATCATCCCTTTGCCCAGTGTCTCCATGCTTACAGGCTCCCTGCACGTTAGTCCCTCGGTAACCACCTCGGTTACCAGATCGATTGTCGTGGTATCGCAGTGCTTGTGTTCAAGTCATCCTTATTTTACTGTTATAATTGTTTCATTTCATAATTAGTTACTGTGGTTAATCTCTTTGCCTAATTTATAAATGAAACTGTGTCATAGGTATGTATGTATAAGAAAAAACATAGTATAAATAGGGTTTGGTACTATTCGTGGTTTCAGGCATCCACTGGGGGGTCTTGGAATGTATCCCCCCGAGGATAAGGAGGGACTACTGTAATGTTTTTTCCTAATCCCATAAGAGACCCCGTAGATAACACAACCACATTGATAGGAATAGAAACCTTGAATCTTAAGAAAGCAAATTACAGACTCATTTCGAAGCTGACACACAGATCGTTGTAGTGTCTTCTATCCAATCCGTTTAAATTGCACATTCTCCTCTCACTTGACAGTATAACCCCTTCAGTCTCAGGGCTGCACAGCCTCTTAAGTCATATAACTTTACTGTTTAATGAGGATCTTTGTGATTAGATTTTGGGGAATGCTTTGAAGTTTCTTTTCAATAAAAGGAGCACTAAAAAAGGTGTGCAGGGCATAATTAAATGGTCTCAGGTTGCTGTAGAGAGTAGAAGCAAAATATACAAATAGACCTGACAGAAAAAAACAAACCTCTGAAAAGAAGAGCACACTTTTTAAATTGCAAATTATTTTTGTTTTCAGAAATTATACTGTACTGCAGAATATAGCCAAATATCCTTGAGTTTTAAATGTTTTAAGTTTTCGTTTTCTAACTGCCCATCATCCCCTCCTGGTCAATCTTTTTGATGTTCAAAATATGCCAAAATTTTCTTTATAGCTATTTTTATTTATTTATTTTTAAATTTTTTTCTTTATTGATTTTAGAGAGAGAGGAAGGGAGAGGGAGAGATAGAAACATTGATGAGAGAGAACATCGATTGGCTGCCTCCGGCATGCCCCCCACTGGGGATCGGGCCCACAAACTGGGCATGTGCCCTGACCAGGAATCAAACCAGTGGCCTCCTGGTACATGGGCTGACGTTCAACCACTGAGCCACACTGGCCAGGCTTTATAGCTATTATTATTATTATTATTATTATTATTATTATTATTATTTTAATCCTCACCTGAGGACACTTTTCCATTTATCTTCAGATAGAATGGGAGGGGGAAAGAGAGAGAGAGAGCGAGAGAGAAACACCGATGCAAGAGAGATATATCGATTGGCTGCCTTCCGCATGACCCCAACCAAGGCCGGGGACCAAACCGCAACCCAGGCACGTGCCCTTGACTAGAATTGAACCCGAGACTCTTCTGTCTACAGGCTGAGCCAAACTGGCCAGGGCTATAGCTATTTTTAAAAAATGCACAAAGCCATAGGTTCTCTACCAATTTTATTTAAATCTGCATACAGATATATAGGAAAATAACACTCTAAAATATTACTCTTGGTTCTCAGATTAAGAGAAGCCTTTGTTTTTGTTGTTCTAGTTTTTCTATTTATAATTTTAGTTTTGTAATAAAAAGTGTGGTGTGGTTTTCTAAGTGGACCTAGAAAATAGTTCAGTCCTAAGCAATTCCATTTGAATATAATTTACCTATTTTAAAACAAAACAAAACCAATAAAAAAAAATTAGCTGGTAAAAGAAATGCTAGTTTTTATTGGAAAACTCCCCAGTTCCAATATGCTTTGCTTGACAAGGGTTAACATATAACATCTACAACTTGCCTTTATATGCTTCTTAAGGGTCTTACCCTTGGGTTGATTCATTAGTGAGACCAAGTTAAAATTTCTCTGGAAAAGAGAGTTCCCCTGCTCAGCAGGCTAGCTGCCTTCAGACTGGCTACACTAACTACCTAGCCCCAACCTAGCCAAAGAGTCCATAAAGATGGTGGAGTAAGACAAGTCATAAATTTGACTTCTATTTCCAAAATCACTTCCATTCTGGGCTGACCTCACATTGGCGGTCTGATTTGATTACAAGGTCATTTCCCCACATGTTGTACTCAGCAGTTTGAAAGGTACAATGTGTTGGTTAAAATCTGATCCTTGGGGTATATTTGCTCATTTTACAAGCAGCTCCTCAATTTGACATAATTCAATCCAGTGGGAACCCAACACACTAAACCTCAGAGCTGTCCCGGCCCTGCTCTCCTGGTGCCCAACGGAGCTGGCCGAGCTCTGCTCTGCGTCGCTATTGGTGCTGAGGCTCCGCTCCCCCCACCCCGCCCACCCCGACCTCATTTCCACTCAAACCTTTAATAACAATCTACAAGGAAGTCTTTGTGCTCCAGAATGCTCTCATATTTATGAGAGCTCTAAAGTGGGGGAAAAAACTCAACCTAAAGATTTGATGGAGAAATGTTTTTGTAGCCTCCGAATAGTCATTTTCATAATAATAGCATTATTTCCATTACGCAGAACTTTGAAACCACTTAAAAAATTTTTTTCTTTATTGACTTTTAGAGAGAGAGGAAGGGAGAGGGAGAGAGAGAGATGGAAACATCGATGAGAGAGGACATCAGTTGGCCACCTCCTGCATGCCCCCCACTGGGGATCAGGCCCACAACCTGGGCATGTGCCCTGACCGGGAATCGAACCGGTGACCTCTTGGTGCATGGGTCAATGCTCAACCACTGAGCCACACCGGCAGTGCTAAAACCACTTTAAAAGCAACAGATCTCATTGAGTTTAATTCCAGAGCTGAAAAGGACCAGGTACACTAGGGATTTTATCTAGAAAATGAAGAGATGGAGGCCCAAAGAGATCCAGTTGGACTAGCCCCAAGTCACATGGGTAGTTCCTAAAGGAATGAAATAAAAACGTTAGGTCTTCTGCCCGGCTGGTGTGACTCAGTGGTTGAGCATCGACCCATGCACCAAGAAGTCGCTGGTTTGATTCCTGGTCAGGGCACGTGCCCGGGTTGTGGGCCTGATCCCCAGTGAGGAGGCATGCAGGAGGTGGCCAGTTGATGTTCTCCATCATTGATGTTTCTATCTCCCCCTTCCTCTTTCTCTAACATCAATAAAAAAAGTTTAGGTCTTCTGATATCCAACATTGTGCCCTTTCCACTGCCTCATTCTGCCCCTTTAATCCCCTTTTCAATGTTGGCTGAGAGGCTTTGCATTCTCTGTTATTAATAATGATCATTATTGCCCTGGCTGGTTTGGCTCAGCGGTTAGAGCGTCGGCCCGCAGACCGGAGAGTCCCAGGTTCGGTTCCCACTAAGGGCACGTACCTCGGTTGCAGTTTGTCCCTGGCCCCGGTTGGGGTCGTGTGGGTGGCAGCCAGTCGATGTGTCTCTCTCACGTCGTTGTTTCTCTCTCTCTCTTCCTCCCTCTCTCCCTCCCGCTCTATCTGAAGATAAATGCAAAAATGTCCTCGGGTGAGGATAAAAATAATAATAATAATAATGATCACTACCATTTTTTGAGTGCCTGACACTGTGTATCACACTCAGTCTTGACAACAGCGTGATGAAGTAGGTCCTCTTATTATCCCATTTTCTAGCTGAGAAAATTGAGTCCCAGCGAGGATAAGTAACTGACCCAGCATTTTAAATGACAACGAGTACAAAGCAGGACTGAGATTTAAATCACATTCTTTCTGACCTCAGAGCCCAAGCTTTTAACTATTTAGCACCATGACTGGACTTCTCAGAACCTTCTTTTCTTGGCAAAAGATATAAAGAAAGCCTTTTTCTCTCTAAGTCTAGAGTGATACTAGCTACAGACAACATTTAACAAGCCAGGGGTGGCTGGGCAAAGGCCTCTTGTCTGGGAAAGACAAGAGTGTGGGACCCACGTGGCCCGCCCACCGGATCCAGGCAGGCACAGCACGTCGTAAATAACCTCTTACACAGGCCTCGCTGCCAGCTCAAAGTGGGTTTTGAGTGTATTTGGTTTGTTTTTAAAGAGAGTGTGAGCGAAAGGCTGTCATTTAAAATTGCCCAGAACCCACGTCACAAAAACAGGTGGGCTGAGATTGAAAACAATATAAACGAGAGGCTGAGCTTCCCAACGCAGACATTTGGGAGTGATTATTTTGCTTTGGAACAGGGTTAGCCTTGAGGTATTTCAAAGCAGTGATCCCCCCCCCCTAAATGCGATTAAAATGTAAATTTCCCTACTCAGATTTGGTTAACGCTCATGACTTTTCAGGAAAATGCTTGTTTTATTAAGCAATGGATCCCTTGCACAGGAGAAGAGCAAATGAAAGGTTTGGTTCTTTCTTCTACATACTGAAGAAGGCCTGCAAAACTCTATTTCCTTTTCCTTTATAAATGTTAAAGCTGTTAGAGAAGCGCTTTATGGGAGAGTTTTTGTTTTTAAACATTATGTGACATTCTTTCCTGAAACTTACTTATTAAAACCCCAAATTAAGAAGAGATTATAAACCCCTTTGAGAGCATGTTTATCTGCTGTGGGAAAGCCCTTTATCAGTAGGTGGCGCTCTAAGAATGAGCTTACTATACTGTGGGGACAAGGAATTCAAGCAAGAAAGCAACATTCCACCCTTTCTTGGGCATCTTCCTAAAGGAAACAGCTTTGCCCTGTCCCCTTAGAGGGCCAGTCTTCCGGAGCTGTCCAGCTCTGCACCTGCTGTTTGAGCACATGGATGCTCACCTCATACCCTTCTTAGATCACAGACTGTGAAGGCTAGAAAGGGCCTCTTATGTAAGGGCTTAGCTTGCAGCCTCTGGGTCTTGGAATCACAGGATCTCTAAAGCTTGGAGGATCTGAAATGGACTGAAATAAAACTGAGATCTGAAATGAAGAACTGATCACCCAAGGTCACCTAGCTAGCTCTTAGCTCAGCCAGGACAAGAGCCCTACTGGGCGTTCTCCCTGTCCGGTGTTTGTCAGCTTATTGGTGATCATTATGGGGGCATGGTGGAGAGGGAAGAGATACCAGCTGAGTGCATGGAGACAGTGGCCTGCTTGGTGGGAGACGGTGCAGGCAGAGCTCACTGACCGTGGGTGGGGACATTACACATCTAGGATTTTCTTCCTCCACTCTTTACACTCCTAACTGCCACTCTAGAAGGAGTCATTACAAATGTCAGGTGCTGATTTTCTCTGTCCAAGCTAATTTTCTCAGGCGTCTAACGTACACCAACCCAACCACCATTTCCCCATCACCCAGATTCAAAACCCTAGAGGTATTTTTATTTTTATTTATTTATTTATTTATTTTAGAGAGGAAGGAGACAGAGAGAAAGAGAAACATTGATGTGAGAGAGATACATTGAGCAGTTGCCTCCTATATGCGCCCATTGAACCCGCAACCTAGGTACGTGCCCTGACCGGAATCAAACCCGCAACTTTTTGGTGTATGGGACGGCGGTCCAACCAACTGGGCCAGAACAAAACCCTAAAGTTCCTATTGGCTATTCCGTTTAGCGTGGATTCAACACGAGCTTGGAAATATTCTGGGCTCCACGATATAGAAGTGAAGAAAACAGACAAAAATCCCTGCTCTCGTGAAGGAAATAGAAAATAAATAGAACAAATAAGGCAGTTATATAGCATGTTAGTGATGAGTGCTAAGGAAGAAAAAAAGAGAGATATGGAATGTTAGGGAGGGACTGGAAATTGGGTCAGGGAAAGCCTCACTGAGAATGTCACTTTTCAGCTAAGACTGAAGGGGGGAAGGAGCTAGAGGAAGGACATTTGAGGCAAAGGGAACAGCAGACGTAAAGGCCCTGAGTCAGAGGCAGGCTTGGAATCTTAAGAACGTCCAAAAGACCAATAGATTATTTCTAAATTCTTACTGTGCAGATGTTTTTCTTTATTAACATGTTTTCCCACTCCCTCGTTCATTTCTGTTGTCATCTCCTTAGGCTAACCAGATCCCTATACCTGGATTCTTACAATTCTCATCTAACTGGTCTCTTTACCCTGAGTCTCTTTCCCAGGCTACCATACCTTTAACCAAATGCAATGTGGCACCCTGGGTTAGATCCTGGAAAAGATGTAAGACATTAATGAAAAGACTGTGGAAATCCAAATCACGTCTGGAGTTTAGTTAACAGTAATGGAGCAATGTTGTTTCTTAGCTGTGATAAATATAGGATGTCAACACAGAAAACGCCAGGTGAGGGGTATATGGAGACTCTATGTACTATCTCTGCAATTTTCCTGTAAATTTAAATCTATTCCAAAGTCATTTATTTTTAAAAGATTCTATTTTGATATGTCACTCCTCTGTTCTAGAATTTTCAATCACTTCTTATTATTGAGTTTTAAGAGTTCTTTGTATATTAGGATAATGGTCCTTTATCAGATGTATCTTTTGCAAAGATTTTCTCCCAGGCCATAGCTTGTCTTCTCCTTCCTTTGACGTATTCTTTTTTTTTTTTTCAGAGAAGAGTTTTGCATTTTAATAAAGCTTCTTACCAGTTATTTCTTTCATGAACTATTAATATATCTTTGGTGTTGTATATAAAAAGACATCATCACCATACCCAAAGTCATCTAGGTTTTTTCTTATGCTATCTTCTAGGAGATTTCTAGTTTTGCAGTTTACATTTGAGTCTGTGATTCATTTTGAGTTAGTGTTTGTGAAGGGCGTAACGTCTGTATCTAGATTCATGTTTATTTGCCTGTGATGTCAGTTGTCAGCACCATTTGTTGAAAAGACTATTTTTGCTCCATTGCATCCATTGTATTGCCTTCACTCCTTTGTGAAAGATCAGTTGACTATTTAGGTGTGCAGGGGGGCTATTATTTTCATCCCCGCTTTACAGACAAGAAAACTGAACTCGAGAGAGGTTAAGTAACTTTCCCAATGTCACACAGCTAATAAGTAGCAGAGCCAAGATTTAATAACAAGAGTTAATCAGAGCTAATAAGTAGCAGCCTGGTGCCAATATCCCTGCACTTAACCACTGTGCAAAACTGCTTGTCTAGATACAGAGACCCAGTCTGGGTCCTGGGATCATTTTTGAGTAGTTGCACCCTCTTTGGACTGCCTATATTTATATTTCTGTGTATAGAAAATAAATCTCTATTTGCTTGTATTTCTTATTACATGTGAAAAATAAACCTCTATTTGTTTAAGTCACTATTATTCAGGTTTTCTGCCATGGGTAGCAGATTACAGTCCTGATATGCAGGCTATAGGGTAGCTAATACCCCCAAATCACTTTCACGTGCCTTTGTAGTACATCACTCTCTCCCTTTTAGGGTGTTAGCTCAAGGAGGACAGAAACCTTAGTACAGTGCCTGGTATATATCAGATGCTCAATAAATATGTTTGAATAACTGAATACGTCAGTAAATGATTGATGGCTAAGACTGCAATGCATTTTTATCTCCTGTTCATGCTTTGCTTGGCATCACACTGATTTCCATTCTCTGTGTGTTGGTGAGCAAAGAGAGAGGGCAGGGATTCTGTACTTCACCATCATGTCATTCTAACCTGACATTCAAAAATATACTATGAATAAATCATCGAGTCCATGAACTGTTGAGAGGTAAGTGTACTTTTGGGTTTTTTGTTTCCCTTGCTTTTTTTTTTTTTCTGTCCCCTTTCAGCCCTGTCTTTAGCTATCAGTTTCTTACTTCCTTTTAATTCCAGACTATGTCTAACATCAGTTTATCCTTTTGATTTATGTATCTCATATATGCTCTTTTTTCCTTCCTTGTCTCTCCTTATTTCCCTGGACATGCTGCACGTTTCCTCTCCACTTAGAGTGATTTCTCTAAGGTATAGAGAACTGTTTGCTACTCTATAATGTACCCTGCTTGCGCCGTCCTCGCCACTCATTTCAATTTCCTGGTGTGATTTATCCAGCAATCAGACCATTGCCCAAAATTGGCTTTGCAGAAATCTTAATGCATTTGTCTTGCCCCTTCAGGGACTGCTCCTGATTATCATCCAGGGAAGCTCCGGTCTCCATTTTGCTGATCCTTGGGCCACATCAGCCACACGAGCCATTTTGTGTAACACCAAATTGAGCTATTAATTCCCAGAATAACGTGCAATATGTGGAAGGAGTCACATGCCTCTGTCAGCAGGAAGGGCTCCTGCTTCTTCTTCATAGTACAGCTTGCTTGTTCCCCTGTGATTCAGGGGAGGGAACACTGGAAAGCAGGTGAGCTGGAGCCTGGGCTCATCTCATCGAGATGCTGGTCTTGAGCAAGTCATTGGTCCTCTTTGGACCTCAGTTTCCTAACCCTTGGAGAGTTTAACTCAATGGACCCTAACATATCACCCAGCCTTGTAATTTATGATTTTATAAATAAGAAATGGCAACATAGCTGTTAAAAACCAATATTACGAAGGCAACCTCAATCAAATGTCAGGAAAAAGGCTCAGATTCTTCCCATAAACATTTATTATAAAATTAATCACATTCTATCTCAGAGGTCAAGCTCAGAAAAGTAGACTATAAGAATCAGATAACAGGTAACACCAGAATCCAGGATTCAAGGTTAGAATTCATGGCAGGCAGCAAGAACAAAGGGATCAAGTCCAGCAGAGACTTGGGTGAGGCAAAAGGGAAATAGCTTCTAAGAGGTGAAATGAGTTTTTATGTCTTTCCTTGTTCTGTTGTTTGTGCCCTCTTATTTCCTGACCTCTAATCTCTGCTCTCCTTCCTCTTGCCCAGCACACACACACACACACACACACACACACACACATATATTTTTGGTTAATCCTCACCCAAGGATATTTTTCCATTAATTTTTAGATAGAATGGAAGGGAGGGAGAGTGTGAGATAGAAACATCGATGTGAGAGAAACACATTGATTGGTTGCCTCTTGCACAATCCCAACCAGGGCCAGGGATTGAACCCGCAACCTAGATACATGCCCTTGACTGGGAATCTAACCCATAACCATTTGGTCTGAGGCCTAATACTCTAACCACTGAGCCAAACCAGCCAGGGCCCAACAAGTGTACTTTTGTATTTGTTATTTTTGTTATATAAATATATATTTTTAATTTTTTTTTTGTAGGAAATTCAAAAAATAAGAAAGCATGCATTGCTTCCTTGTTTTTCTCCCATGCATATTCAGGTATGTTCAGCCTTCCTGGGCTATAGCCTTCTAATCAGTAGGTAGCTGCAAATGCTGTGGTCCTGTGTCAACAGGTGAGTGAGCTCCCGACACTCTACTTCATGGCTTCTTCCAGGCAGTGATGTCAGCGGGGAGAGCAGGCGGAGCCTCACAGGTATGCTACCACATGACTTGTCCTCACGGACCCCGTCAGAAGTGAGTAAGAGAATGAGAACATCATTTGGAACCTAGAAGCTCTAAAGTGCACAGGCTCATTTTAGGTCATTTACACATAACTCACATGTGTTCCCTTCACTACACAAACTCTCCCGGCCCCCCTCCCTGGCCTTCTCCAGTGAAACCACATGTGACCCTTTGACTTCACTTGCATGGAGTTGCCTCATCATGAAATAAGGACCCCTTAACTGAAGTGAGGCTGTTGTGATGGTTAATTTCATGGGCCATGGTGCCCAGATATTTGGTCAACATTATTCTGGATGTTTCTGTGAAGGTGTTTTTTTTGGAAGAGATTAACGTTTAAATTGGTGGACTTTGAGTAGAGCAGATTACTCTCCATCATGTGGTGGGCCTCATCCAATCAGTTGAAGGCTTTAGTAGAACAAAGACTGACCTCCCCCCACCTCCACTCAGCAAGAGGGAATTCTGCCATCAGACAGCCTTCAGTCTCGAACTGCAGCTCTTTCTTGAGTCTCCAGCCTGCTGGCCTACCCCATCAGATTTTGGATTTGCCAAGCCTCCATAACTGTGTGAGCCAATTCCTTAACATAAATCTCTCTCTCTCTCTCTCTCTCTCTCTCTCTCTCTCTCTCTCTCTCTCTCTCTCTGTATGTACATACCCTGTTGATTCTGTTTCTCTAGAGAATCCTGAACACAGATTTCTGTGGCCAGCCTTGCACAGGGAAAGCCCCTAGGCAAACAGAAACAGAAAGCGCCTGGCCTTGAAGTGCACGTGCAGATCATGGAAGATTACGCTGGTGCAGAATTTCAAGGCTTGGAACCAGGACCTTAAGCTTAGATGACCTGGCTGGCTGAAGAAGCAGAGTTGTTGCCTTATATGGTAATATCAGTTTCTAGCTGATGCCACCAAATCTGTGATTCTGCACTCCTCTGATCTGGCAGATGTTTCCCTCGGCTCAGTTTGGGTGCACCGCTCTGAGATAAAGGAGAATGGGGGCCAAGTCCATTCATTTGTACCCTTGTCCTATTCATACTCTTTGTGCGACTTCAGGAGTGATCCCAAGGAGAAGGAGTTTTGAGCTGAGTTTCAGCCATTGTTCCCTAGTCTAGAACCCAGACCAAATGTTACGGTCTGGCCCAGCACATGTGGTAATGCCAGGTGCCGCACACGTCGGTCTTGCATGCACCTGCTGCACTGTTGGGTCAAACTTCAGCTGCGTTTGGCCACCTTACCCACTTGGTCATAAAGATGCAAACATTTCACAGTTTCCAGTTCCCATTTCCTTATTTTACCTGTTCGTCTACTAGGTGTTTGTTTCTTGTACCCATTGCCTTAAATTCAGACTCCATATCTACTTTTCATTTCTGAATCCGTTCCCTTCTCTAATATGACTAATTCCTACTCTGAGTGATGCTGTTCATTCAACAGGGCAAAGAAAAACAGAAAAATCACCTGTAATTCTACTGTATAGGGGGCTCCTATTAATAAATGGACCGGGGCAACAGGTAAATGGCAGTGCTCATTTATTGAGATGGGAAGATTGAGGGAAGAGCAAATTTCAGAGATGGCTATCAGAGTGTAGGGGAAATTAAGAATTCTATTTTGGATAAGTTTGAAATGCCTACTAGATATTCACGTGTAGAAGTGAAGTAAGCCATTGATAAAGGAGTCTGGAGTTCAGGGGAGAAATCCAAATTGGAGCTAGAACTTAAAAGTCATTAGGATGTAGATAAAATTAAAACCATGGGCAGGATGAGGTCATCAAGTGAGTATAAAAAGAAAAGAATAGAGACCTGAGGACTCAGTTCTGGGTCACTACAATGCCTAGAAGTGGAGAGAATAAAGAGACACCAGCAAAAAAAAAATAAAAGTAAAAAATACTAAGAGTGAACAGGAAGGTAGAGCGAGAAAGAGTTGCCAAGTGAAGGAAGAATTTCAAGAAGATGTGAGCTATTAACTATGTCAAATGCTGCTGAGAAGGTCTAGAAAGATGAGGACTGAGAATTAGCCAATGGACCTGGCAACATGAAAATCACTGGTGACGTTGACAAGAGCGATTTTGGTGGAGCAGATCCTAATTAGAGGAGCTTCCAGAAAGAATGGGAAGAGAGACCGTGAACTGAGATAAGTCTTTCTAGGAGTTTTGCAGAAAAGGCAGGACGAAGATGGGGTGTGGAGTGGAGGAGGACGTGTCGGGTCCAGGGAGGACATCTTTTTAAATGGAAGGTATTTGAACGCAGGTGGTCACAATCATAATACATTATCCGTGTACCATAGTTTATTTAGCCAGTCCTGCATTAGAACACATTTTATGTTTCAAACTTTTGCTATTATAACTAACACTGCAATAAACATCTGTACTATTTCAGGTGCTAGTGAAACCCAGCTTGAAAAATCACTGGCCAACACTGGACCTATAAATGATGATCAGTCAAGGGGGTAGGAATTCTCCTGGCCCAGTTTAGATAAGGTGGCCAGTCCTGCTTTCTCCAGTCAGTGCCGACCAGGGGACTGGGAGGAGTAAGAGGATGGCGTTCCAACCACAGAAGAGGGGAGTTTACACAAAGGTGGGTGTGTGGGGTGGTTGCACTGAACAGATTTCAAAAAAGGTATTTATAACAATATCCTTCTACACCAATCCTTGTTTGCATTGCCTGGCTAGTGTGGCTCAGTGGATTGAGCATTGTCCCCTGGATGGAGAGGTCCTGGTTCGATTCCTGGTCAGGGCACATGCCCAGGTTGCGTGCTCGATCCCCAGTAGGGGGCGTGCAGGAGGCGGCCAATCGATGTTCTCTCTCACATTGATGTTTCTATCTCTCTCTCCCTTCCTCTCTCTCTAAAAAGTCAATAAAAACATATATTTTCTTAGATGAAAATCTTGAGTGAAATTAGTGGACCAAAAACTAGGAACTTTTGTAAGGCTGCTGCCAGGCTGTTTGCCCATCTTCGTTTGCACCTGCTGAGTATTAGAAAGTCATTGTGTGTGCTCTTTCCCATCTTGGCATCGACAGCTATAAACACTTTTCAAGTGGAATTTGAAAAGTGGAAAATCATCTCTCGTTGTTTTGATTTTGTTTTCAAAAAATTATTAGTGAGCCTGAATCCAAGCAAAAATGAGCATCGAACAGCCTGTGCTGTCTGTCCACTCGCTGGGCCGTTCAGCATGGCGGAGCTACCAGGTGCTGACCCCTCAGGGCGGCACTGCCAGGAGCTGTTTCCAAACCTGTCTCCTTTCCAGAACCTTCCAGCATGAATTCTTGGAGACTCAATCCGTGCACCTCAAGGTCTCAGCAAAGAGGAGAGGCCAAGGGGATGTTCGTGGAGCCTGTCCCAATGCACCAGAAAGTGAATTCCAGCCTCGGCTCAGCATTTCTCCTGCTTCCTCCATTCACCTCGGTGACTTTTCCTGTCAGCTGAAGGAGAACATGCCCGAGGCCACAGAAAGCAGCAGCTGATGGTGGCAGCGCAGCTTGTCCCAGCCCAGCCCTTTCTCCTTTTTCCGAGACGCTTGTTCAGATGTCAGCACGATCCACGGTGCTGCTTTCATTTCCAAGCACCTCCAGCCCCAGCCCCTGGGTCCCTAACACGTGAACATTGTTCCCAGACGATCCTGAATTCCTCCGGAGAGAAAAATGAAACTTCATTCCAAAAGAGGGAGAGAAGGAGGAAAAATAGTTTCATCTTTACGATTTCCTTTCAAGTCTGAGGTCTATGGGACCTGCATACGCAGAATAACATCCTTGATCTCACCACCACACGGCCAGGGCTGGGGTCCTGTGGCACCAGAACGTATTTTGATCCTTCCATTGTATTTGGTAGGTCGTGTGACCTCTGTGCTTCCAAATTTGTAAAATAAGGAGAATAATGGGTATCACTGTCTCTTGGGTGTCTTCCTCGCCTGTCTGAGTGGATTTCTATAGCGTTTGCTTTTCACTGGGACTAGAGCTTTGGATAACTAAGTTGTACCACACAATGCGTTCATTTTCTGGCTTTTTTTAGTGGGTTAAAAATTGACTGGCCCTGAAAAAGTTTAGAAAAAAATAAATGTCTCTCCTCAATATTTATCAGTTCTGGAGTGAGACAAACTTGGGTCCACTCATTTTCTAGCCACATCGACCAAGGGCACATTTCTCAATCTTTCTGCCTCAGTGTCCTCATCGATTGGGTTGGGAGTTTGGCCTCTTGAGGTTGTTCAAGTTAAGATGTAAAAAGTTTGGCACATAATAAGTGCTTGATATAGTTGGCTATGATGATGATGATGATGATTCTTACTATTATTAGAGCCAAGGCTGTGGCATGAGACTAGACCTTGGTTCAAATGTCAGGTCTCCTGTTTATTGTACCTCTCTGTGCCTCAGTTTCTTCATCTTCATCTATAAAATGGGTGTAATAACAATACCACCTAACCTACAGGGATGTTGTAGGATTAAATGAAAGAATATAAGTAAAGTGCATGGTGCAGAATAAGTGCTCTATAACATTAGTTATTTTATTACTAGTCCCTCACCTAGGCTCACCCTAAGGCAAATTTATGCAGCTGGTGAAATATGTCATCTAGGACTTGTGCCTGTCTACCTGGCTCTGCCATGAGTTCCTCTCCCTTTGATACCCATCTCCCCAGGGATTCATCCATGTCACGCTCCTTCCCCACCCTGATCAAAACTCAGAACAAGCCCTGGCCGGTTTGGCTCGGCGGTAAGAGCGTCACCTGTGGACCAGAGTCCCGGGTTCGATTGTGGCCAAGGGCATGTACCTCGGTTGCGGTTTGTCACCGGCCCCGGTTGGGATTGTGCAGGCAGCAACCAATCGATGTGTCTCTCTCACATCGATGTTTCTCTCTCTCTCTCTCTCTTCCTCCAGCTCTATCTGAGGATTAATGTAAAAATACCCTCGAGTGAGGATTAAAAAAAAAATTCAGAACAAGCTCAGAAAATAAATTTTATTGTGTTTGCTACCTAAGTCTTATCTCAAGTGATAAAACAAGGCTCTGGCCATGATCCCAGGAATTTTAGGCGCCAGCAACCAGGTAAGTATATTTCTCAAGGAGCTGGCTTTTTTGGTGCTCTTAATATTGCAGTAGTTTTGCAACAGCTCTTGGAGAAGGCCAGACCCGAACAGAATAGTAATTCAAAGTCATGTGCATAAGGTGACATATCAGTTAGGAATTGTGTTCAGCTGCTAATAGCAGACACTCAACTAAAACCAAGTAGGGGTGATTCTCTCATAAACAAGAAGCCCAGAAGCAAACATTTTAGGGAACGGATGGTATCTCTGAGAGCATTAGGGCCCTGAGTGTCTATTTTCTGCTGTTCCATGCTCAGCATGTTACTTCCATCCTCAAGTAGCTCCATGGGCCCAAGATGGTGACTGGAGGTCCAGCCATCACATCTTTCAAGAAACGAAGAAGAGGAAGGGCGAGGGTCAAAAGAGAGGCTCTGAGTTAGTCTTCTTTAAGGAGCTTTCCTGAGAGCCCACCCAAGATTTGCACTTAAATTTCCCTAGCTGCAAGAGAAGATGGGCGAAGTAGACTTTTCACTGAACGTATTGCTATCCTGAATCAAATCAGAGTTCTGTTACTGATAAAGAAGAGGAGAGAGGATGATGGGTAGATAAGAGCTGTCTCTACCATAGATAATATTTCTTTGAAACCAGCTACCTTCTTTATTTTGTTTTGTTTTTCAGTGCTGAGTAGGTGGACATAGGCTAACTCACTGGGCACATAATGGTGGCTTGGACAGGATGGTCGCAATGGGGATGGTGAGAAGTGGTCAGATTCTGGATGCAGTCTAAAGATAGAGTTGACAGGATTGCTGAGGAACTGAATGTGGGATGTGAGAAGAAGGGAGGGATAACTCCAAATTTGTGGCATATCAGCCAAATAGAATAATATGACACCATATGTATGAAGACTGTTGAAATATAAACAAATATTTATGATAAAATGTTAAGTGAAACCGTAGAATCCAAAATAGTATGTTTGTAATGATTGCAAGTCTGTAAATTGCCAACAAATGGTAATATGCCAAAATAATAATAATAATTCTATGATAAATAAAAATGTTAAATTTATCAGCCTTACATTCGAGGGTAACATCAGCAAAAGGTTAGCATGCCCTTTTCAGGTTTGGCCATTATGTAACCTCACACAGTAGCTCTCTTGATCTCAGTGCATAAGAAATGGAATCAGGGAATGTAGACATACACAGAGCCTGGAAGATCACCTGGTACAATCCTCTCCTCTTAAAGATGACAGAACAGAAGCTCCTAAATGTTAAGGGTTCTATAAGGTCACACCGCGAATTACAGGCAGAGCCCTACCTGAAGTGCAGCCAACTAACTCATGATCCACTAGTCCATGTAAATCCTTCCATCTAACTTTGTTTCCTTCCATCTAATTTTATTTTCTGCTTTTACAATGATCCTGAAATGTATTTCTTATAGTTTACTGAAACCTTGTTTCTTGGTGATTTATTCACAATTGCTATACTCACATAGGCTTGTTTGCATGCAAAGTATAGCCTATTTTCAAAGTCGAAAAGATTTGAAATGTCTTTTCCTCTGCAAAGCCTTGCATAACATGTGAATCCTAATATTAGACCTTCAAATGAGGAAACTTGGTAAATCCCATATGTGCATAACAAATGCTTACTCCACATTTTTTCAGGGTCTCTGATTTATTCAACAGGGAAAGTTATTAATAACTCTGTAGTGTTGGGTGAGATGGAGTTACCTGTCATAATAAATTTGAGTCTAGAAGTAAGTCAAGTCAAAAACTGGGAAAACCCCACAAAACCCACCAAGATCTTACATTTATTAGATTCTCATCAACGTTACATTCCTATTATTAAGGTTTTGGGGCAAATACTACAGAGAAATTGGAGCGCAACCCCCCAATAATAAGATTGGTTATATATCTTTTAGAGGAATCAGATACTGCAGGGAGAACGATGACTCTTGAAAAGAATGCAGAACCAAATACTCATATTACCAGATTTAATATACTGAGGTGGTACTAGGTAGTAGAAAGGGCTTTAGGTTGGAACTCAGGATGCCTAAAGTCTAGCCCCTGTCCTCTTACTAGGATGAACTTGGACAGTTTACTCATTTAATCTTGCATACTGAGTGCTGACATTCAATCTCCAAATATTTATTGAGCTCTGACTATGTCACGGGCTGCAGCAGAAAACACTATGAGTGGCAAACTCAGTATCCATCTCTCCTTCTTCTGTGCTCACAGAACCCTGTTTTGTTTTGTTTGTTTTCCTGTGGGGACGGCAGTATGCTCAGCTAAAAACTCTCTTTCCCAGCCTCCCTTGCAGCTAGAGATAATCATGTGACACAGTTTTGGCCAATGAAATAGAAGCAGAAGATGGCTGGAGATCTACATGGTGGTCAGAGGTTCCTGGGATGCAGAGAAAACTTGGTTTCTTCCTATAAGGAGTTCAGAATCTGGTTTTGTCACTCACCAATAAGTTCTACGATAGGGGAGGGGTACCCTGCTCAGCCTGCAAGGGAGCGGAGAAAACTGGGAAGGCTTATTGGAGGGATGCTACTTAAACTGGGTCATGAAATATCTCTGGGCTTCTGGGCTTCTAGTTCCTCATTTATAAAACAAGGGGATTGAACTAGATCCACTATTTATGCCTTGAGTTAAAAAAACAACACAGTGATTTTTTAAAATCTTACTTATATACAGAGGAAATTTAAAAGAACAAAAAGCCACATTCTATTTGGAATAATAAACAGGGAGTGTGTGTGTGTGTGTGTGTGTGTGTGTGTGTGTGTACATGCCTCATATGGGAAATTCAACTTCAATGTGAAACTGTAGCCCATGGCAAAGAATGAGCTATATTGTAAAACCCATGGCCCTAAAATGTACAGAAGTTACTTCTATTAATTTGTTTTTGGACCCATTTTTAAAAATCATTCTTCCTTGGGCAAAGCTAAAATTGAAAAAAATTCCAAACTAGAAAAAGAACAACTTTCCTGTTAATAGAGGTGAAAGAGAGGAGGAGGACACGATCTGACCACCTGAGAGGAAAGGAAGAGGAAATTAACTTGACAACACCATGACCAGAGAGAATGCACGTAAAAGGCAAATGTAACTTGACTCTCTGTTCCTGGAGATAAGAACTAATTTTGTCTAAAGCTTTATTGTGAACAAAATGTCCACATATCCCTTATCTTACTTGATCCTCACAACAACCTGACCGAGAGGCATTATTAACATCCCTGTTCGACAGAGAAGAGAGCTGATGGGATCTGTCCAAGGTCAGATGGCAATAAGTAATGCTAGAACTTGGACTCAGATACTCCAAATAGCATTCTTTATATGATTCCAGAATTGCATCAAACTGCACTTTAGCAAACAAAAAAATAATTTGGATGTCCTTTAACCACAAAAACAAACAAACAAACAAACAAACAAAAAAAACCCAAAAATCAGTGCTAGTGTTTCCCACACAAAAATGGTCAAATAGCAAAATCTTGTAGAGGCAGCTAGTGGACAATTTTCTACTCCCGTCTTTTATTCTGTCTACTATCATTTGAAGCCACGGGTGGGGAATTTGAAAGTGGGATTGCAGGAAGTAATTCCAGAGTAAAGGGCCTTCTATTAGCCAGGCGGGGCTAACTACTGTAACAAACAACCAACCACTCTTAACATAAAAATTTACTTGTCATTCTCAAAATGTGGATGTTCCTGGTGAGGTGACTCTCCTGAGTGGTTTTCATGTAAGTGGTGACTTAGGGGTTAGTGTCTTTCCATGTTGTGACACCACAGTCTTCACAAATGACCTCCAATGTCACTATGGAAGGGAAGTTGGCAAGAGCTCATACCAGCTAAAGGCCTTGGCTCTACAGACACACCTCACCTTTGCTTTTACTCCATTGGCCAGAACTAGTCACCTGACTACCATCTAGAAGAAAGTGAGGCTGGGTAATGTAGTTTCTGGCTGGGTGGCTGCTTCCCAGTACCAAGACCACGCAATGGAAGAGAACCCAGGATCTTTGGCATCAGCTAACTCTGCTGTAAGTTTCAAAGAAATCAGGCATGTGGTTCTTCCCACCCCACTAAAACCTTGACAGGTCTAAAATCATTGTTCCAGTGCAGCAATCTAGAAAGAAGGGATTGTGTACCAGGAATGTTTGCAGAATTGGAGGAGAGTTGCACTGTCCGCATAGGTTCAGATATAAGTAACGGGCAATGGAAACAGACATAGTGAGAGCCAAGGAAGTATTGGGAAGATTCTGTGCCTTAAAGATGTTTTGCTGTTACTATTACAGAGTCACTGAGGCAGGGGCCAATTATCTTCTGGGAATGCCCGAGATTCACTCTTATCCTTTTCTGCTACGTGCTCTGCCCTAAGAGCTTCCCTGCCCGCCCTATGTTAAAGACCTCCTTTGCCCTCTGGATCCCAGCTGGGTTTAGCCAATGGGAGCCCCTGCAGGAGACTAAAGAGAGGGAGGAGAGAAGAGCAGTGATGTATGTCCCCAGCTTTATTCCTAGGAGGTAGCCTTGGGTTTGCTATGTCCCTCTATTGAAGGCTACTGCTCCTCTCAAGGCTCCCTGCTCAACATGACACTGTCTCCTTCCAGGTTCTGGTAACCCTGCTCTCCCAACACTGCTTCAATCCTAAGGGTGGTAACAGCTCTTCTGTTGCTAGCTCAGGACCATCTCTTGTGGTCTCCCTAGTTCCCACTCACATTTATGTTCTTAGTTCCTTTGTAAACAAAGTATTCTAATTTGATTTTGCCATTTGTTTCTATTTCTGTCTTTTAAATATGTAAACACTGTATTTCAGCTGCAAGCAGCAGGACTATTCTCTGTACAAACTATAAGAATCCCTTTTTATTGTTCTTAGCATTTTTAAATTAGCCTTAGAGATTCGGGCCTTTAGCTCCCTGGACATTATTCTTACAGGGCTTTGCTAGTCTTGGTGCATTTAGTTTTGATTATGTGTCTTTCCATCCCTCTTGTACATGCCCTTTGAAAATCTGAGCTCATCAGCACACTCTCCACCTAATCACATGTTTCTCTCATCATCGCTCCCTAGATCTTCTAAAAGAAGAAATTGCTAACAAGGCAAGTGGAAGATTCATCAAATGTTTTGATTTTTGCAGATTGAAAATTCCATCAGATTTCCAAAAAAAGCTGAATTAGGAATAAGCCCAATGAGAAGTAAGCCTTGTTTTGAGATTTTCTGTGTTACCAGAGACATCCAGATACACTGAAAACCCAAATTCAACTGTTCTTTGTTTAGTTCTCTTTCTTTCTGATAATTTTAAAAATCTTTATTTTATTTTATTCTTTTTAGTTTTACCTGCTTCTATCCCAGCTCCAAGCTGAGTCATCTCCCTCTCCCAATTCTCTGAAATCTCCAAGGAAGATTTTGTTTGATTTCCTATTCCTGCTCCTAGCCTACCTTTTTTTTGATCCTGACTATCTGAGAAGCAACTTTCTTCTAGGCTTGGCTATGACAGAAGCCACTTTTCCTTTTCAATTTCTTCTTCTTTTTGTTTTCCTAACAGCGAGTCAGTGTAGAATAGATTTTTGAGTCAGATAGGACTGAGCTTAGTCCTGTCTCTGTTGCTGTCTAGACTGAGTGAACTTGGTGAGGTTACTTAACCCAATTTTCAGTTTCTTCATTTGTAAAATGGAGATAATAAAGGTTCGTAGTTTAAAGAACTATTATGAGAATTAAAAGAGAAAATGAATGTGGCACATATTGAGCATTCAATAAACACTGGTCATTTTCATTGAAACCCTCTGTACATCACCCAAAAAAGGGCTGCAAATTTGACATGTTGTTCAAAGTGAAACCGAAGGTCTCTATGTCCGTCCCTTCCAGGAGACCCCATAAATATTCTTGTTTGTTCATTGCCAACTAATGCCCATCAATTAGTTCTGGTTATTGCTCTAAGTACAAAATAGTCACTTAAAATACGTTGTGCAAAATCAGATTCAACCAATATTGATGGAATACCTTATAAAAATCAGATATCGTGCTCATAGATTTTCTACCAAAAAAGGTAATGACACGATAGAATCAGACACAGGCAGTGAATACTGTTTTGTGTAGGATCTGCAGACATCCTCAACCCTTTTATTTTTATTGGGTTGGCTTTCAACTGTTCTAATCATCTGACCATAGGCAATCTTTTCTGGAAAGACGGCAGTTATAAAAAGCAACCATAGACACATTGAGACAGGAAGGGATCATTTTGGAATCACTTGTTTTTAATAGTCTTTTACTTATCAAAAAGACATCACTTACTTTGAATGAATATAATTTCAAAAGGCTTTTTAATGGTCATTTGTTTCTTGATAAAGCTAGCATTTATACGGGTTATATTTACTCTCTAAATCTGTTCCTATAGATTTGTACCAGCTCTTTTCCCTCCTGCATAGGGACCTGGCCCAATTTTCTGTTTCTATGGACATTTCAGTTCGCATTTTTAGCTCTTTATGCCAAGCTTGTCAGCTGCTTGATATATCTAAGTTTAACATCTTCGATGGTTTCTTCTCCTTTTTAAACTTTTTTCATCCCTTCATTTATTCTAGGACAGTTGCCTTTTTTTTTTCTTCCGTTTGAGATATTGTTTAACATTCTGACAAGCTGGGACCTACAAAGACCTCTGAAAATTATCTACTTTGCTAGTTAGGAGTGTTCTTGGCTGCAAGTAACAGCATATGCAAATAAGTGGTTCAGATAATACAGGTGCACATTTTTCATATAACACTAAGACTGGAAATAGGTTGTCCAGGGTTGTTTGAGAGGGTCAACAGTGTCACTGGGGACCGTAGCTCTTCCAATATTTCTGTGCTGGATCTCCAGTGTGTTTGCAATGTCTCCTTTCAAGGTCCTAGGCCAGATGCCGCAGCTCCAAGCATCACAATCTCACATGTCAGCATCCCGAGAAAAAGGAAATGGACAGGGCCAAAAGGTCCCCCTCCTTGTGCAGCTTTCTCTTTTATTACTATTATTTTTTAATTCTCACCCGAGGGTATTTTCCCATTTATCGTCAGATAGAGTGGGAGGGAGAGAGAGAGAAACATCGATGTGAGAGAGACACATTGACTGGTTGCTTCCCGCACGACCCAACCAGGGCCAGGGACTGAACTGCAACCGAGGTACATGCCCTTGACTGGAATCGAACCCGTGACTCTTTGGTCCGCGGGCTGACGCTCTAACCGTTGAGCCAAACCGGCCAGGGCAGCCTTCTCTTTTATCAAAGAGGACAAACTTTTTCCGAAGGCCTCCAGCTCATTTTCCCCTAATCTCATTGGCCACAATCTGACCACAAATTTACCTTTAGATTAGTTAATGTTGGAAAAAAAAAAAAAAAAGAATTGCCATTGTTGGCTTAAACCAATCATAATTAACCCAAATCATAATCAATCCCTTGAGGGTGGGTACATTGACAATGGTGAACTATTGGGGTTCTACTACCCAGGCAGAAGGTGACAGGACCGCTGAACAGGCTCCCAGAGGTCTCTATATTTCTCCTCCCACCACCATTTGTAGATGAGGCATTTGAGGTCCATTGAGGTAAAGGGCTTTACTAAAAGTCACAACCCAGAAAATGTCAAAGCCAAGACAAAACCCTTGTTTTATGTTCTAAAATTAATTTCTCTACTCTATTGTCTCTGAAGTAATCTTTTAACCATGAAAGTTCTGGGGAAGAAATGCAAGTCAGTAAGGAGCCAAGCAGGTCAAAGAGAATTTCTGTCTGTATTCCAAGTCCCAGACTTTATAGGGTGATGAACTTGTCATGTTCAAATTTATGAGGTTCATTCATTCATTTAGCAAATATTTACTACCCTCTTACAATACATTAGGGATAGTGTTAGGTGCTAGGGATACCATTCATGTGGTTCATTTTCATAATTGCCTCATCAAATACGAAATGGAAATCGAGGGGTAGATTGATAGAAATTATTGCAATTGGGGACAGAGATAACATATACATTTCTCAAAGCCTGTTTTATCTTCCTCTTCTTAGTCACCTTGAAAGATGACATTTCCCAGCCTCCTTTGCAATTAGGTTGGACCATGTGACTGGCATCTGGCAAATGGGATTCGAGCAGAAGTAATGTATGTACCATTTCCAGGCTATAAACCCCTTCACACTCTGGACAGGGGTCTCAAGGTTAAAGCAAGGCCATCTCTGCTAGTCATTTTACCTGTAGCTTGGATTGTCAGACTGTACCTCCATCTTTCCCCCCTTTAACTTCACATGGTTTAGAAAAGTGATAGTTTTCAGGGTAGCCTTGAAATCTCATGGCTTTTTTACTCTTTCCTATTGATTCCTTTTAATGAATAGCTTCATCTGGTTTTACTTCAGCTTCTTGAAAATGAGGATAGGGTTTCCTTTTTATAATTGGAAACATTATTCAACTGCTACGTCCAGAAAGGAAGATCAGAAGCCCACCTTGTCAGTGGAGGTCCAAGCCCAGTCAGAGAGGGTGGTGAAGGGAATTACGGCTCCTATCAGGGGTTGGCTTAGTTATTGTTTAAGTCCCCTGCAGTTTTGAGAGTCCATGTTTTCAAGTATTTGCCCTATTTCTGTCTCTTAGCACAACTCAATGGGGAGAGAAAATAAAGCAGAAACAAGTAAGGTAAGTCTAAGCCTTTTAAAAATTTAAGCTCCTCCCTTTTAAAATGGCAATAGGGCCCTGGCCAATTTGGTTCAATGGGTAGAGCATTGGCCCATGGACCCAAGGGTTCAATCCCCAGTCAGGGGTGTGAACCTGGGTTGCAGGTTCGATCCCTAACCCTGGTCAGGGTTGTGCTCGAGGCAGCTGATCAATGTGTCTCTCTCACATCAATGTCTCTCTCTCTCTCCCCCCCCTTCCCTCCCTTCCACTCCATCTAAAAATCAACGGAAAAATATCTTTGGGTGAGGATTAGTGAAAATAAAAAAAATAAAATGGCAATAGGAAACCTAAATATCCTTGGGTGAGGAGGATTAACGAAGATAAAAAAATAAAATGGCAATAGGAAACCTATCTTCATTGGGTTGCTGGAAAGACGGAATATGATAAAAGATAAAATGGTCTCACAATAAGGCCTGGCACATGCTAAAAGCTTAAAATGCTGTTAAATTGACAGATACCAGAGTGTGGTAGTCAAGAACCTCGACTCTGGAGCCAGACTGCCTGTATTCCAGTCCCTGCTCAGCCATCTCCTCATCGTGTCATTTTGTATAATTCACTCAGTCTCACAATGCCTGTTGTCTCCATCTTCAAAATGACAGTAATCATACTATCTGCTTCACAAAGTTGTTGTGAAGATGGGGTTAAGTACCTCAAAATGTCAGCTATTAGTGTGGCAGTTTTAAGTTCCCTTGGCCTAATTTCATCTCTTTCTCAAATGAGACAGCATATCACCAAATAGCCATCAGGACTTGATATAGGCCAAGGGATAATGGCTCTTTTGTGATTTTCAAGTTAAAAAATGGCAAAATCTCTCTACTGGTTTTTTGACATGCAGTTTACTTTTGCTGTGTCTTAGAGCTCTCTGTCCAGTACTTGGTATAAATAATAGGTCCATAATCAATTATGTATTACAATTTTATGCCTGCCCTTCTTGTATACATATATTTCATATATTAATATGAAATGCTTGTTTTTTGTGACTATTCCATATGTTCTAGTATCAAAAAGTGTGAAATCATTTCTAAAATCTGTCTAATACTTGTAGGAATGAAAACCACATTCTCATAAAAATGGTGAAAAATACAAATGATTAGCCTTTGAAAACTTAATGTACCATGAAGCACTTTGAGTTTTCACCTTTTTTTTTTCCAATTTATGCTATAACTTCTGAGTTAGTGGTTCAGTGTTAGCTATCAGTTACATGTAAAACATCTCATAAGTAAGCACTAGAGATTGCAAAATCAATAGATCTTAATCAATATGTATGTCATTAAAATGCATGGGAACATCGAATAGGTAACCAGTGAAAACCAGTAACCTACATAGGATATAGAAAGGTCATCCAACTTCTAGGTCATTTGTTGCTTTGAATGGACAATAGAAATCAGTTCCATTGGTTTCTGCAATCTGTCTTCATAACACACAATTCCAAGCTAAACTGCTATATTTTTCATTGAAAGGGATCTGTTTGTGGGGGAGATTAAAACCAAGGACAGAGAAAAGCAACAGATTGATTCTCACTCCACCTCCTTAGTTTGACATGAGCCAAGTCCAAGAAGACACAAGAACAGCAAAGTTAGTGAAAGACCCCCCCCCCAGAAGCCAATTATTCATGACCCCTTGTGTTGATCTTATCTACCTAGCCTAGAATGGGAGACCAATATTGGTTGTATAACACAATGAGTTGATGTGACCTTGGAAAACTGTGTAGGGCTGTTTGTGGCTTTATCTTAAAACTAGACCTGGGTTGAGTCCTGGCTCCATTATCTCCTGGTTGCGTGGCTTTGGGCCCACTGCTTCACCTATGTAGTGTCATAGTTCCTTGTGTGTAAATGGGACAGTACTGCTATTTCTGTGAATAAGTGTGAGAATTATAAAGCATTGTGCAATGGGCCTGACTCATAGTCAGTGCAAGAAAAAATGACTATTATCATCAGTATGTTTAATCTTTATTAGGTAAGTTACTTTGGTTCTCTGGGACTAGGTTTGACCCACAAGTGAAAAGGATTATGACTATTTGTACTCATCTGAGGTCACCGGGCTACATTAGATGATCTTCCAAGGTCATGTCCTATGATTCATATATATATTCACCCTTAATCCTATGTTCTTCTCAGGACAAGTAGATGAGAGAATATATATATATATAGCACTTCAGGGATTGAAGGTCCCTTAGAGTTACCAAGTTCTGATCTGATTCATGAGTCCCTCTACATCTCTGTTTTATGATTTCAGTCACAGGAAACTCACCTATTTATTTTCTAACTGACATTTTATTTTACCACAAATTTATTGAGCACATACTACACGCCAAGCACTGCTATCACATGCACATGATGTTCTCTAATCCTGACAACTCAGGGTATCAGTGTGAACAGTATCCTGTTTTACAGATGCAGGAACCCGGTAATGGCACTGGGATGTGAACCCAGGCTGTCCGACAGTCTGACTCCCATGTATACTGCACTGTCCCTAGAAAGGTCCTCCTTAACATGATTCCTTTACCAGAAGTCTTTTTTGTCTTCTTTTCATCTTCCCTATCTACGTAAGAGTGTTTATTCTGACATGTCAGTTCACCCCATCACTATGAGCCTTTAGAGCTGGAGATGAGGTCTTGTGCATTTTGGTATCTCCAGCAGTTAGCAGAGTCCGGCAGGCAATAGGCGTTCAGTACATGTCTGTGGACCTGACCTCTAGGAAAATGGGAACAATGGGGGGGGGGGGTAACCCAGGCAGAGTGCAGCCAAGGCTATTTCTCCCCCTCCCCCTCCCCTCAGCCAGCCTCCCTCATGCCTGGTCAATGCCACACTATTCAAAAGTTTTCCAGGATGTGGATTTTTAAAACTAAAGATTATAAATAATAGTCACAGAAACGGGTTCTATTCGGCTCTGTTCTAGCCTGTGAAAGGAGTTCAGAGTCGCAGCGGGTGGGTAGCCAGACCAGGCAGGGCATTGATTTGTAAGTTAGGTGAACTGGAAAGTATACACACAGCATGTACACACTGACACACATGTATACTTTTTACATACAGACAGAAACAAAGCAAAAGACTTTGCACATTTCTCCTGCTCTAACCACAGTATGTTGTTTTAGTTTACTGGAGTGAGTGATTATCCACTCCACAGAAAATTACTATTTTGGTTTTTCCTAAAGGGTGGTTTGTTCTGCAGCAGAAAAGTACAAAAAGACTAAGTTTCCCAAAGGAGTATTTTTGTCATCTAGCAGAGCAGCAGGGTGTGGAGAGAGTGCTGGCTTGGGGTCAGGAATCCTGCATGTATACTCCTCGCTGTCCTGGACGAACTGTTGCATTGGGGCCAAGCCCCTTTGTGAATCTCAGAGTCCTGCTTGGGATGATTGTTCATTTATAAAAGAAATATAAAGAAGTGATCCTTACCGTCCATTTTCTATCTACGCTGTACTCTGATCTTACCCTTGGAAACCGGAAGTGCAGGTTTGAGGTTGAATGGAGTTGGACCAAGACTCAGCTTGACTACTTCTGGCTGGAGATTCAGCCTCTGGGAGCCCCTGTTCCCTCCTCTGTGAAACCGGCTTAGAAATTCAGCCCACTTTCTAGGGTTTCTGTGAGGATTAATAAAGGGATGCGTGGGAACACTTGGTTCAGTGTTTGACACGTGGTATATCCTTGGCAAGTGTTAATAACTATAAGAATAGTAGCAATAATGGTAATTAACAAAATACAAAAAAAAAATCTCAAAATATCTAGTGATCAAATAGCAATGATTAATAAATCCATGAGCTGGAAAAGAGATGAGAAGCACAAAGCCAAGGACACGCCCTGACCTTGAGAAGACAAGATGTGTAAAACATGAAAACAATGGAAGCCGATGTGAATTGAGTGTCAGGGAGGGGTAGAGAGAGGTGATATCAGGAGTCACTGGGGGTGAGAACCCCTCAGACGAACATGGTCAGCAGAGGCTTCCCAGAGGTGGAGGCAGGAAAGCTGGGCCTTCCACTATTCCTGGTGGCAGGAAGGAAGACGGTGACATTTCCAGGAGAGGGTGTAATGGGTTTTCAGAGGTCAGGACACAGACTGCTTTGATGGAGCAGAGGGTCTTTAATAAAATATAAGTGGGGCAAATGTCTGTCTAGTTTCTTCCTCAGGGAATACAAATCAATAGTTGTTGTTTTCTTTGTACACAAGGTTCTAAATCTGTAATTCACTTTGGTGAAAGGCTGGCTTTGTCCTGGGCACTGTGTTGGTGTGGCTTCAGCAACAAGATGTTTGCATCCTCCTGGGGCATGCGTGTAACTTAAGGACAACAGCCTGGACAGGGCTGGGGGCAAGGGACAGTCACTGCCAGCTGTCCAGCTGGGCGGGGCCTCCAGGTACACAGAGAATTTGGCTGGAGAGAAATGGAAGTTGGTTCTCCTGCTTTGTCTCTTTAATTGGTTTAATTTGTTATCTGTGGTTTGGGTCCCCTATGGTGGTCACCCAGCACCCCAGAGTCCACACGTCCAGAATTATTCTGTTGAACAGTCGTGAGTCTCCATGCTGAGTCTCGTGGTTTGTTGAGCTTCTATAACAGAATAAATTGTTTGTTTTTTTTTAAAAAAAAACAGACAAAAGACAACTAAGTTAGCATCAGTGCTGCCTCCTCCGTCCCCAAGAAAACAAGGCTAACAATAGAATTCTAAAGACCCACTGAGGAAAACTGTGGTGAAGGGAAGAGCTTTGGGGCAGGGAAGGTGGGCGTGGTCATCCAAGAATGGGAAGGAGTGTGGCTATGGGGTCCCACAGACTAATGTCCTGAGAAGCACCTCAAATCGGATAGCTGCAGAAGGCTATGCCCTTGTGCCATGGGGACTACTCCTGGGCCCACCTACAGAGCAGCATCCATGAGATGGATGATGAAGACCAGCGCTTAGCCCTGGTCAGTTTGGCTCAGCAGTTAGAGCATTGGCCCGAAGACTCAAGGGTCACAGTTTTGATTCCCAGTCAAGGGCATGTGCCTGGGTTGCAGGTTCAATCCCTGGCCCCAGTGAGGGTTGTGCAGGAGGCAACCAATCAGTGTGTCTCTCTCACATTGATGTTTCTCTCTCTCTCTCTTCCCCTTCCATTCAATCTAAAAATCAATGGAAAAATATCCTCAGGTGAGCAGCAACAACAATGAAGACCATTGCTCACCAGACACAGAATGAAGAGCTAGTGGTAAAGTTTGTGACCACCAAGGTGCAATGAATTGCCCCCTACTCCAGTTTTCTGGTCTCACCAATTCCAGAATGCTTGAATTATCCAATGGAAAGGGAGAGAGAGATTTACCCCCCACACCAATACTGAGTTCCCAATAGGTCTCCCACCATCCAGAAGAAGATTGGGGAGGATAAAGCAGATTATTTGATTTTGAGAAATGAAAAGTATTGTGACATACCTCATACCTTAGGTTTGTAGACTAAATTATTTGCCCACTACACTTCTTCAGTTATGATGAGCAGTTGGGTAAAGGAGTAAGTTGATTTGCTTGCTAGCATCTCCACTGTTTCCCCACATGGAAAGCCCAGTCTGTCTCAGGAACATCTAGGGCATCAAGAAGGCAGCAGAGTTTTCTAGGTCTCTCACTGTGGTCTAAAGACCAGTTGCTGCCCTGGCCGGTTTGCTCAGTGGTTAGAGCATCGGCCCGCGGACCAGAGAGTCCCGGGTTCGGTTCCCGCTAAGGGCACGTAACTCGGTTGCAGTTTGTCCCGGCCCTGGCTGGGGTCGTGTGGGTGGCAACCACTTGATGTGTCTCTCTCACATCGATGTTTCTCTCTCTCTCTTCCTCCCTCTCTCCCTCCCGCTCAGTCTGAAGATAAATGCAAAAATGCCCTCGGGTGAGGATAAAAAAATAAAAGAAATAAATAAAGAGCAGTTGCTCAGTAGGTCCGGCCCTGAAAGAAGAGCTGGCCCAGGAAGCAGGCCAGGGCACACGTAAGTATGGTATTTGTACTTACCATGCCCAGATGTTTCAGTGCCTCGAGGCCAAGGGGTCACAGTACTAATGCAGAACTGACCAAACAAATTTCCAAGAACATCTCTGTGACCCTTGACTCCCTTAACCAGATCAATGATATAAAAAGGGGTCAGAGTGTATGAGAGAGGATTTGTGGAGAAGGTTCCATGTGTAGGTACCACGTAAGTGGCACCGTACAAGTCTTCTCTATCCCCCCAGGAGGGGGATTCTACCTCCATCACCCCAAGTCACAATTGCCACAATCAATTTTACAATATTTTCATTACCCCAAAGAGAAACCCCATATTCATTAGCTATCACTTCTCATTTCCCCCAAGACCCACAACCCTAGGCAACTATTAACTAACTTTCTGTATCTATAGATTTGCTTATTCTTTGCATTTCAAATCAGATTGTATGATATTTTGTAACTGGCTTCTTTCCTATAACATAATGTTTTCAAGGTTCATCTATGTTATGTAATGAATCAGTACTTCATTTCTTTTTCTTGGCCAGTAATATTCTGTTACATGAATGTACCACATTTTGTTTATACTTTCATCAGTTGGTGGACATTTGGGTTGTTTCCACTTTTTGGCTCCTATAAATAGTGCTGCTGTGAACATTGGTATGCAAGCTTTTGTTTGGACAAAGTTTTCATTTCTCTTGGGTCTATATGTAGGAGTGGAATTGCTAGATCATATGATAACTCTGTTTTAACCTTTTGAGGAACTACCAGACTGTTCACTGAATCACTTTTAAAGGAACGGTGAGAGAGAAATAGAAAATTGTGTTTTTATTATGTCACAGTTGTGCTTGTTCAACTTACTGATTACAGATGAACTCAGTCCAATCCCACCCCAGCTAAGCACCGTCTGTGGCCTCGGAGCTCATGGCCTGGGGAGGGCGGGGAGATAGAGAACAGGCAAACAGGAGCTTAAAGAGAAGGCATAGAGACACCAGATGAGACCTCAAGAGAGGTTGGCAGTAGGTAAGAAGTGGCTTGGACCCAGAAGTCTATGAGCCAACTGAGCTAACGGTGTGTACTTAGACTCATTCAGTCCAATGCATGTGCCTATTATGTAGCTGCTGTGTGCCAGGTACTATCTTTAGGTGAAATTATGATCACACACACATTGTTCTACATCATCACAAACGCATGAGATGGCTATCATTCGCCCATTTTACAAATGAGAAAACTCAGGCTTTGGTATATGACTAGTCTAGGGTCACATAACTCTAACTGGCAATCTGGGATCACTGGCTTGACTCTGAGGCCAATGTTTTTAACCACTAATGCCTCTCAGTGAGCCTGGGCTTATCTTGCCAGCTCCTGAAAGACTAGTTTTGCAGGCCTCCAAAAACCCTCCTATGGAGTGGGGTGTGCTGTTATTTATTTTATTTTATTTTATTTTTTTATCCTCACCCAAGGACATTTTTTGCATTTACCTTTAGATAGAGTGGGAGGGAGAGAGGGAGGAAGAGAGAGAGAGAGAAACATCAATGTTAGAGAGACACATTGACTGGCTGCCACCCACACAACCCCAACCAGGGCCGGGGACAAACCGCAACCGAGGTATGTGCCCCTAGCTGGAACAGAACCCGGGTCTCTCTGGTCCGTGGGCCAATGCTCTAACCGCTGAGCCAAACCAGCCAGGGCTGGGGTGTGCTGTTAAAATGGCTCTCAAACAACAACAATAAAAACGTCTAGATATGTAGTGTGTGCCAATTTCCACAGATATTCCTATCACAGCAGATTCCAAGCTACCACCCCTTTAACCAACAGTTTGCCAAATTCCTGAATATTTAACAATTAGAATATTCAAGAACCAGTATGAGCACACCGCTGCTTCTCTGCCTTTGAGTTTTACAACCTTTGTTCTCAGTTTTTGGAGTCTGACTGCTAAAGTTCCAGAACAACATGCATCCTTGAGAATTCTGGTTACTTAAGGGGTTTAACCTGTAATACTAACTCAACAAATCATTTTGGGGGGAGACAAGCTTGTAAAACCTGATGCTCCAGGACTCACAGAAATAGAAGCAAAGTCACATAAAAGACACGCACTAAATTTGTACGCACTTTCCTCTAACTAATAGTTAACATATTTTTAGGCTTATTCCAGAAATGTCAGTCATAAGCCAGTGACCGTCTGATAGAAGCTAAAGATGACAGAAACCAGACCTTCTTCAACGCAGTATTTCTCCAACTGGACTCTGCATGTTCTACCAGAATTTTAAAATATATAGTATATGTTTTCCACGGTCATCTGTGAACACTTTATTGGTTATAAAGATAAAGATGAAACTTCTCTTTGCTTATGATTCATAGCCATTTAACACCAGCATTTAGTTTCTTATGGGAATTGAATTCTTTGTTGGGGGAGAGCGATAATATTTTCCCCCTTTAAAATGAAGAGGTGGCCTTGGCCAGTTTGGCTCAGTGGTTAGAGCGTCGGCCCACGGACCAGAGAGTCCCGGGTTCGGTTCCCGCTAAGGGCACATACCTCGGTTGCAGTTTGTCCCCGGCCCCGGTTGGGGTCGTGTGGGTGGCAACCACTCGATGTGTCTCTCTCACATCGATGTTTCTCTCTCTCTCTTCCTTCCTCTCTCCCTCCCGCTCTATCTGAAGATAAGTGCAAAAATGTCCTCGGGTGAGGATAAAAAAAAAAAATTAATTAATAAATAAAATAAAATGAAGAGGTGTGCATATTCCTCATGGATGACAAACCCTGCTCCATCCCTTAGAATCTGATCACCTTAAAAAAAAAATCACCCTTGCATGCTGTTTCCATATTTTTACAGATTCTTTCCAGTTTTATTCAGCTTCTTTTGTTTTCACACAAACAGGCAACCGGTGACACACCCCAGCCCTCGCTCTCTGTGCGACAGACAGATCAGATCAGTGAGAGCAGGGTAAATTGGCCCTCTGTAATCTTCCAACCAATTTCACGTAGTTCACCAGAGCGGGATCTGCTGGGATGGTATTTCCTAGCTGCTAATGACCAGCTTCATTATCACGCCGCCCTGAGCTAACATTTTGCCTTTGGCTTATAATGGGAGTCATTAGATTCTAGGAAATTCCCTCTCTGTCCTGTTTCTAAATTTGATTTCCCCAGAATCAGAGAGAATGCAGATTCTCCTGAGCTTTGCCTATAACAGGTGGATGAAGCAGGAACCTGCCTGGCCTGGTGCTGGCGGGGCACAGCTCCTGACCCACCAGGAAGAAGCCCAGCCCCAGGTGGGCGCCGCAGCCTGGGCTCACTGCTGCAGCATGCTTGGAGTTTTCTGCAGGAAATTAACTAAATAACACTAACGTTCTTTCCCTCCTCTCCTTTCCACTCTTCACTTCCCCCTGTAATGAAACAGTTTAAGCTCAGCACTTTAGCTCTCTCAGGAGGGCAAAAGTGTTTGACAATTTCATTCTCTTGTGACCTTCCGGTCAAAAAGAAAAGTCTCTTCTCTCCTTCATTTGCTTATTCCCCATAGTGCTTCTCATCAAGGCTATTGTATTTCCCTGAAGACGCAACTTTCTGAAACAAGATGTCCCGAAATGACAGCTCGAAGATGCCTCCTTTGGAAATGGCAGAAGTGGCACTTCAGAGAGAACCCATCACACCGCAAGTGGATCTAATCCTGTGTTCAACAGAATAATTGTGGCGCGGTCAGATAGCAGGTTGCTAATGCTGTACATAAAATCAGCCGATGAATCAAAATGAGGGTCAAATCTCCCCCAAGTGGTCATTCTTTTGTTTAATGTGTGTGTTCCTTCTTCATAATGAACCCACTAATGGAAGGTTTAAATGGAAATGTTCAGTAGCAATTTAAAAATATTGATGGAGAGCCTGGTAGGTGCCTAGCTGTTACCATCCACTTTACAGACACAATTCAATCGACTTCAAAACACTCGTGGCCTAGGGTGCACAAAGCTCTGTGATAGGAGATGTGGGACGTAAAAAGGTGGTCCCCGCCTCAGAGTTTACAACTGAGAAGAGAAGCAAGCAGAAATAACAAGAATACAGACCATTACCCCTGCCAGATATATTCCCTGAGTGCCCCTCACAGGCCAGGCACTTTGCTAAGTTGATTGAGACACAGTGATGAGCCAAGGAGAACAAGTACCTCCCTTAATAAGGGAGAATGCAAGTATTAAGGTACCTTTTTTCCTTCAACACAGGTCTGCTGAGCAATTACTCTATGCCAGCTGCTGTCTTAGAGCTGTGGGTATAGCAGAGAACAAAGTCCTGACTGTCATGGAGTTTATGTTCTGTTGGGGAGCTAGAAAACAAACAAATAAACAAATACATAGTTTCAGGTAGAGGTAACTACTATGAAGAATACAGGAAGGAGTACATGGATTAAAAGTGATGGAGGTGGCTATTTTATTTTATTTTTTTATCCTAACCCAAGGACATTTTTGCATTTCAGATAGAGCGGGAATGAGAGAGGGAGGAAGAGAGAGAGAGAGAAACATCGATGTGAGAGAAACACATAGACTGGCTGCTACCCACCTGACCCCAACCAGGGCCAGGGACAAACTGCAACCGAGGTACGTGCCCTTAGCGGGAACCGAACCCGGGTCTCTCTGGACCGCGGGCCGACGCTCTAACCGCTGAGCCAAATCAGCCAGGGCATGGACCCCCAACTTCTTTGTAATCACGCCAGCACTTCCCACCTCACTGCCTTGGTTCTAGTCTATTGCACTGTAGTGCCAGTCTCTCTCTCTCTCTTTTCTCTCTCTATCTCCATGTAGTAGCCTATCTGCAACTCTCTTGAGAGTGAGTTTTATTCTCCCCTGTTCATAGCCTGGCTGTCTGTCCTTCTAAGCAACAGCAGAAGAGGACCATTCATCGCTCCCAAATTCACAAGCTGCTAGTTCAAGTGATCAGCAAGGACTGATGAGCATCCCTGAACCACAATTCCAAAGGAAAGGGACCATAAGTCACCCATCTTGGGACAGTTGTCCACCTCTTATGACCTTTTGGCAGGATCACTGTCCCACATCGTTGCCAGGTCCTATTTCTGTGGATCAGAGGGGCAGTGCTCAGAGAAACGATAGCCGGGGTTCAGTGGACTGTGTTTAGCTGCATTATAACACCTATCTGCTTCCTGGAAATCTCTTGTTAACTCTTTTCTCTTCCACTGGACCGGGAGCTCCCTGGGGCTCATCTCTCCATTCCAGTGCGAAGCACACTGCCTGGCACATTGTGAGAACCCAGCAAACTGAGTGAAGAAGTATTTATTCATTTGCTTTCATACAAAAATGATAACGAAGGCCCCTCTGTAAGCTCTCCATAAAACACTACAAAAACACAGTAAATAAACAACAGCAGTGAAAGTCTTGAGGCACATCTTTGGAAAGGGTGCACTTTCATTGAAAAAAAAAAAAGAAAAGTGAAAAGTACTTGCCTAGAAAGTTGCTGAGCGTGGAAAATGTTTCCTTCTGAGGCGGTCGCTGTCAGTCATGGACGGTACAATGATTACATATGACAATGCTGGTGTCAAACCTCATATGGATGATATTTAAAACTTCACTTAGCATTTCCTCCACATTCTGTTTTTGTTTTGTTTTTTTATCCTCACCCGAGGACATTTTTCCATTTTTTGTTCAGATAGAGTGGGAGGGAGAGAGAGGAAGAGAGAGAAACATCGACGTGAAAGGGACACATCAAGTGGCTGCTACCCGCACGACCCAACCAGGGCCGGGGACAAACTGCAACTGAGGTACGTGCCCTTAGTGGGAACTGAACCTGGGTCTCTCTGAACTGCAGGCCGACGCTGTAACCGCTGAGCCATCCAGCCAGGGCTCTTCCAAATTCTGAAATCAGGACTTCTTTACTTAACGGGGGGGGGGGGGGGGAGAGAGAGAGAGAGAGAGAGAGAGAGAAAGAAGAGACCACAGGCGCTGTGACCTGGGAGACAGTGTCTATATCAGGCCACCCCCCCCCCCCATCTCCTTGGCTCAGGCTCTATTGTCAACAACTTGCTTGTGCAAACGCCTCCTATGGTGAGGTCAGAGTCACCACAGAGGTTAAAAATGAATATTAAATCACTATTAAGGGCTGAATTGTGTCCCCCCCAAAATGTGTATATTGAAACCCTAACCCCCAGTACCTCAGAATGTGATTGTATTTGAAGATAGGGTCTTTAAAGAGAGGTCATTAAGCTAGCATGAGATTGTTAGGGTGGGCCCTAATGCCATCTGACTGGTGTGCTTATAAGAAGTGATTAGGACACAGAGACACACCAGGGATGTGCATGCCCAGAGGGAAGACTATATGACGTCACAGGGAGAAGGTGGCCACTGCAAACCACGGAGAGGGACCTCAGAAGACACCAACCTGCCAACTCCTTGATCTTGAACTTCCAGTGTCCAGAACCAAGAGTAAAGACACTTCTGTTTAAGCCAGCCAGTCTGTGGCGTTCTGTTATGGCAGCCCTAGCGAACTCATACCATCTCTTTCTCTGATGGCTCCCCACCTTTTCAAGTATAAGGACTTATATTTTATTATTAGTTTATTATTGCATATATATGTATTTCCTTGAACCAGCAAATGAAAGCACAGAAAATGCAACTCTGTAACTGGTTTATCAGACATCCCCAGAAAGAAAGGCTGAAAAACCAAGCATTAGGGCCCATCCAAATCCAGGATGACCTCATCTTAACTAGATAACATCTGCAAAGATACTGTGTCAAAATTAGGTCCCATTCATGGGCACCAGGGGTTAGGACTTAAATGCCTCTCTTTGGGGGACACGACTGGCTATGCTTGAGGGGAGTTGGATAGTAATTGCAGAAGCACCAACGATCTTCTGGAGTGCTGGTGATGTTCTTGTGTTTGATCTGGGTGCTGCTTACACTGTGGTTTCAGGTTATGAAAATTCATCCAGCTATTCCTCTATGAGATGTTACTTTTTTCTATGGAAGGTACACTTCAACAACAAAAAGAAAATTTTAAAAGTCACCTTTGTTTAGAATTTGCACTTGTTTATTTTTTTGATTTATGTATCTCTAAGCTATTAGGGAAAAGCAAATCTATCAGTGTCTCAAAATAAGGCAAAAGAAGACTGTAATTGGATATATTGCTATGGGCTTTGATGTCTCCCCTGTATCTATGATCAAGAAACTATATAATAAGTAAAAGACACAATATATTCAATATTTTAAAATTGAGTTCATATTTTTCTTCTTCACAACATCTACATACATTTGAAAAATATTTGTACATAAATGTCTTAGGTATTATACATTTGTTTATGGATTATACTTGCCTGCCATATGGATTCTTAGACACTTTGTGACAGTTCATAGACACTCTGGAGTCACAAGTTGGGATCACCTGTCTAAACTCCTTCAGGGGATAATGTACGGTGGTGAAGAGCATGGAATTTGGAGTCAGACTGTCTGGGTTAGAATCCCAGATTCTGCCATTTTCTTGGTATAAGAAATTGGTATGTGCCTCAGTTTTTCCACCTGTAAAATGGAGTGATAATAATAGTGTCTAACTCACAGGATTGTTGTCAGTATTGAGACAAATTAACACGTAGAAACTGTAAGTTTCTGTTATACAGTAATTGGGCAAGATTTTATATAAGTATCAGTTATTATTATTATTTTTATTATTGTTATTATTATCAGGGTTTGTAAGTCTGTGGTTGCTGCCAGAGTGTCTGAGGCTGGTATCTGTCCTGCTCCTAACTGGAGTAGATATTAGGGGTACAGATTATTTGGAGGGATCTTATCTTTCAGCTGTTGTGAATAACGCTGCTATGAACCTTGGTGTACAAATATCTGTTCCAGTCCCTGATTTTAATCCTTTTGTGCGTATACTCAGAAGTGTAATTGCTAACCAATGATAATTCTGTTTAATTTTTGAGGAACTGCCATGTTATTTTCCATAGCAGCTGCACCATTTTATATTTCTACCAGCAATGCACAAGGATTCCAGTTTCTCCACATCTTTGCCAATGCTTATTGATTTCTGTGTGTTTTTTTTAAAAATAAGAGCTGTGATGGTTAATTTTATGTATTAACATAGCTGGGCCATGGTACCCAGATAGTTGGTCAAACATTATTCTGGATGTTTCTGTGAGCATGTTTTGGATAAGATTAAAATTTGAGTTAATGGACTTAGAGTAAAGCAGATTTCCCTCCATAATGAGGGTGGGCCTTACCCAATCAGTTGAAGGTCTAAATAGAACAAAAAGACCTACCATTCCGCAAGTGGGAATCCTCCAGCAGTTGGCTTTTGAACTAGAGCTGGAACATTGGTTCTTCCTGGTTCTTCAGCCTGACAGTCTTTGGACTGCAACAGCAGCATCAGCCTTCCTGGGTCCAACCTGTCAGCCCACCCTGCTGATTTTGGTCTTGCCAGCCTCTGTAATCATGTTACTCAAAATTTTTTTACAATAAATAAATGTATAATAACTTATGTGTAATAAATATTTTATACACACACATCTATTGACTCCATTTCTCTGGAGAAATCTAACACAATCGTCATCATGATGGGTGTGAAGGTCTCATTAATATTTGAATATGTATTATAAATAAATATATATCATATACACACTGTATATAAAACTTTTATTGAGACTTACTCTAAGTCGGGTGCTGCCCTAAGAACCTTACATGTCTTATTCATGTGACGTGCACAGAAGTCCCCTGAAGCAGGCATTATTATGACCCCAATTTATAGATGAGAAGGCAGGCATGTAGAGGTTAAGTAACCCTTGCCTAAAGTCATGCAGCTGGTGTGTGGTGATTTGAACTCAGCAGTCTGGTTCCAGAATCCTTGCTTTTGCTAAATGATGCTCAGACACCTTCTGTTCTAGTCACGGCACTCAACTGTCACCATCTTGGTGACTTCTTGTGCACCGATTTCCCTTTCCACCACTTCCTCTCTTCCTAAAAGTCCTTCTTTACTTCGGTTCCCTAAAATCGATCAAGGCTGGGTACTGCAGTAGTCCCTTTTGTGACATATGGCGTGAAGGGGACACACGATAGTTTCTGGTTGTAACAGAACCCTGAAAATACGCCCTTGAGAAATAAAATTAGGAACTGCTGAATCCTTTGCACTGGAAGGGAAAAAAATTAAATTGTTTAAAAATGAAAATGATTCCCATAATGTATTTCAGCCGAATAATTAAAGTGTACTCACATATTAATTACACTTCAAGGCTTTCCTTGCCCTCCTTTGTGGGGCTCTCCTTCTTCCCGGGGTTAAGTGAGGACAAGCTTTTTGCGGTAGCACAGAATTCCATTTCGAAAAGTCTCACAAGGTGGTTTGGTGAAGATTTCTATCCAAAAGAATTGCCCAGCCAAGCAATTAAGTCACTTTCAGAAGGTTCTAACTTCCAGATAACCTTTGTAGAAGCTGGAGCCACAGTTATAACTCAGAGATTTTGATTTTTTTTTTTTAAAGATCAAACTTCCCCTCCAGGACAAAATATATCCAGCACTTGCAACTTGGAAACAACGCTAAGCTAGGTCCCTCTCTTTAGAATTGCTGCAAATACTTTCACATCCGGTTGACTTTACTGTGTCCCATTTTTCAAAAGCAAAGCCTGAATAATTTCATCAGAGCTGTTTGCTTTGACCTTGATGGGCTTCCCAGGATAACTGTCTTCTGCAATGTGTCTTAGACTCTCCCAGGCTGTAAAGCCTGAGCTACTGCTCGGAGGTGGCTTAGCAGGGCATGCCACGGCTCCAGTCGTTCCAAAGACTTAAATCAGAGAGGGATCTCAAAGACCATCAAATCATACTCAGCTTTACAGACGAGGAAATGGAAGCTCAGAAGAGCTGTGGAAAGACACTGAAGGATTTTAATCAGAGATGGGCCAACAGGGTTCTCCTGCTGAACTCACTTAATAAATCTATGGGTGATCCAAAGCAAAGAATCCGAGAGACCACCATAGGTTGGGACAATGGGCCCAACAAACATGATGCAGTTCAATAAATAATAATAAAGCACTACCTTTAGCTACAGAACCAGCAAAGCTCTCTAATAACACGAGGATGTGGGACAGGGAGGTTTGGCTGACTGCAATCTTTGTATGAGCCTGCAGAGACTGTGCTAGCCAGATGTTTAAACTTAATTAAATTCTAATAATGGCACAATCGTGTGTTAGGATATGGATAAAGTTTAGAATGACACACAAAATTGTTCATGCTAGTTATCTTTGGACAGTAGGACTGGAAGGAAGAGAGGGCTACACTTTTTACTTTACACATGTTGTATTACGTGGCATATTGTACAATGAGCACTTTATTAATTTTGTAGGAATCAAATCTTAAAAACTTTTCAGACGTAGTGATTAACAAAAACTGAGGCTGACGGAGAGTGTCCAGATGAAGAATGGGAATGTGCTAGAGATGGGATGGAATGTCTATTGTCTAGCCTTGGGGGTCAGGGGGATGGATGTCAGTAAGTTAAAGTACTATATTCAGGAGGAGAGAAACCAAGGTGGTGGTGGGAGCTGTAAATCAGGTCACCAAGGGTTTTTTTGAGTGAATTTAGCTAATTTCAAACTTTTGAAAGCTCAGCATGTAAAACAGGGACACAACAACTATCTCATTACAAAGAACTAGCAGATGGATGTTCATTCATTCATTCATTCATTCATTCATTCATTTACAAAATATCATAAACAAAGTATAACTTCCTTAAAAAGGCATTTGAGAAAGTATTTCCCCTCACAAATAATTAGATTACTTTAAGAAGATGAGCAGCTTGCCCTAGCCAGTGTGGCTCAGTTGGCTGGGCGTCATCCCATGCACTGAAAAGTTGCTGGTTCGATTCCCAGTCAGGGCACATACCTGGGTTGTGGGCTCAATCACTGGTAGGGGGTGTGCAGGAGGCAGCTGATTGATGTTTCTCTTTCTCTCCTTCTCCCTTCCTCTCTCTCTCTCTCTAAAAAAGCAAACAAACAAACAAAAAATCAATAAAAATATATTTTTTAAAAAGATGAGCTGCTTGTTCTGGAACATATTCAAAGAATGATTGACTGATCAACTTTCAGAGATGAACATCTGCATTTTTAAGGATAGACTACGGAATGTCGAATGATTCTCCCCGGTTTATATTTACATATCATTTTTCTGCCGAAATATAAAACAAAGGCTCCAAATTGCCAGCAATATAAAAGAAGGTCAAACTATTCACTGTGACATTCAAGGACTTCAGAATGTTTCTCCGCTCGCCTTTCCCAGTTCAGCTCCTACTGTCCCCATTGGGCACCCACTTCCCAGCCTCACTGTCATCCATTTGTCAGGCACCTTTTGGCTTCCTTGCCTTTCCTTTGTTCATGCTGTTTTTTCCTAGAATGTCCTTTAGGCTTTTCTTGACCTAGTAAATGCACTTCCATTTGAATCATCAAATACTACCTTGCTATAAGGCTTTCCCACTCTCCCAGAGGTTATTTTTCAAGACTGACATTCACCGGTAGGAATTCAGGGTCATACTAGTAGCTAGGGTCCACACTACTTGGTTGGTCAGTACCCACACCGTATTAGAGGTTAAAACTATAAAACATCCCCTGGCTGTCACTGTGACACATCTAATACTATGTTACGCTTTGTTTTCTGTGCTCCAATATCTGCTATTAGACCATGAGCCCCTTGAGGTCAAGACCATGGCCAAAGTCAGATCCCTGGGCTTAGGGAAAAGTCTGTCACCTCCCTAGCTCTCTGAAAATCCAAGTTGAATGAATTAATGGACTTTGAATATCTCTGGTTCTCATCCTTACCAGTCAGTTAAATCTTTTAACTTCAGTAGGCAGTTACCTTCTTCATGCTTAGAGACTTTAGCTGAAATCAGTACCGTAAACAAATGTAGTATTTGTTACTGCTTTAGAGGCCTTTGAGAACATTCTGAGAATATACCTAGTTGCTGTAGTTAAACTTTCAAAGAGGCAAGGATACCTATGACCGTGATTCTCAGAGTGGGCATTTTAGAGGCCAACAGATAGAGTCTACAATTCAACTCAAGATTTCAACAGAGCTGACTTTGAATTCTAGCAATGCCAAGTGCTGGCCATGGCAGTTGAGTATGTTATTGTTGTATCTAAGCCTCAACTTCCTCATCTACAAAAAGGGGATAAAAGTGGTACCTTCCTTGTAGGGTTATGCAAAAGAGGATTTCCTAGGATTCTGCATAGAAAGCACTAAGACCAATGCCTAGCATAAAAGCTGGTGTTGTTATTGCTGAGTGTTCTGAGTTTGGCAGCTGTAAAAACAACCCCGGATTCATGAACAACTTCTACCTGTTGTAACTTCTGCTGGGTGCTCACAATGTGTGTGGACATGTTTCGAGTGCCTGTTTCCTCAAAGGCCATGTAAGATGTTGGATATACTCAAACGTGTACTTCAGTGCTTGGAGCATTTGGATTCTAGAAGGGATGTGCTTTTACATTTATGCTTAACGTTGCTGGTTTTGCCTTAAATCCAGCAACAAATCCACTTGACCCATTTGTATTAAGCCCTTTACATGAGCCGAGCATTGTGGCTCACACTTACTCAAATCCAAATTAAGGTCTAAATCGGAAAGAAAGAAAATCACCTTTTTAAAGAACCAAACTCCAGGAGGAGAGAAAGTAGGCCAAACACCTACTGGACAAGCTGTGGGAAGGGATACACCATCTCTTTTAACCTGTGCTACTGGCTACTGGCACTAAAATAAATCCATTCGTGCCAACAGCTATTATTTCCCCACTTCCAAAAAAGGTCAGCACGCAGACAATATAGAAGATTCTGGATTTGACCTTGTAACAATGATCACTTCTCATGAAAAGTTTAAATTCTGGTTCTGCATCTTTCTGGCTGTGCGATTTTGCCATACTTCAACCTTTCTGATGCTCAGTTCTAGTTTTCCCATCTCTGACATGGAGAGAGTAATGTAACTTTGTCCCTTAGCCCGTGACTCAGTTTCCTTTCCAAACTTGTATTATTCCAAATGATAGGGATAATAATATCTACGAGAGAGAGAGAGAGAGAGAGAGAGAATGCCATAGACTTCTGATCCTACCCAAAGTTCAGCAGTTTTTCATGAATAGTTTTCAATTTCCTGTTTGCCTTTGGTCAATTTCCAGACCTCTGAAGTGATCATTCTTTAACAATTTTGTTCCATTTTATTGTTTTTTCGGGGGGGAGAGGGAAAATTTTCGTGCCTCTTCTCTCTGCCCTAGCCAGACATTCCTCTTGTTCATGCATTTTTAATACTTTTGATACAGAGATAAATTGCCCTTCAGAAAGATGATACCAATTATGCTCCTGTTGGTAGTATATGAGAGTGCCAGTTTTCTTATAATTTTTTCAGGATTGTATAATAGCATTAAATACATCTATCACAATGTATAGGCAAAAATCTTACCATACTATGGGTTTAATTTAAATTTCCCTAATTACTATTACTTCAAGGATCTTACTTGAGAACAGAATGAGATGATATTATCTGTGTTAAAATCCCCTGGACGTAAACATTTCTATAGAAATACAAGGTATCACTCTCTTGCAATACTTTGACCACACACGAACATAGTTCCCACAAATCCTGTGTTCGAGATGCTTGGGATAAGCCCAGAATGATCCCTGCCTCGTCTCTGGAGAACTCAGGCTTTAATGCACGTGTCATACCCTTCTTGAGGAATATCAGTCATGATATTACAGAAAATCAAGGTTAGAATAATGTCCCAGTAAATGCAGGAACTGCAGGGTTTGACAGGAAATTGGAGGAGTAGGGATGAACCAGAACATCTGACAGCTAGTGTCTGCAGACCAGTTCTGATACAGATGTAATATCTGAGAGTGTCAGGGCAACATTTCTATGACAGTGTCCTAAGAATTTCCAGGAATGATGTATGAATTGCTGAAGTTCATTCAGCATTTACTCTAAGGAAACAAGGGAATAGGAAGGAAAATCCATGGAAAGTCCATGAAACTCAGGAAATAGGGCATGGACTTCTTTTTCCTCTCATAATACACACTCATTATAGAAAATATAGAAAATTCAGATATGCCAAAGAACACAACTTCTACTCTTGGTCTCATCACCCAAAGATAACCATTGTTATAAGTTTGTGTATATCCTTTCTGGTTTTATATGTGGGAAAGGGGAAGAGAAGGGAGATATTTTGTCATCGGTGTGAATTTTTCGGTTTGTTTTTAACTCTGGTACTTCTTTCTAGCCTCTCAGTTGAGAGAGGAAGCTGTCAAGAAGCCAGAGCAGTGGGACCTGAGCAGAGACATCAGAATCAATGTTTAAAGGCCAGGAGGTGAGAAGCTGATGAAAAATGGTTCTATAACTAGATAATGAGACTTAATACCTGGGAAGACACTCTCAATACCTGTTGTGGGAGGGGAGCGATACAGAACAAAGGACAATGAGAGTGGGCTACAGCAGTACTTCTAGAACCACCTGTGATGATGGGCCAGTTTGTAAATTTCAATCCGTCCTAGACTGATGCTTTTGTGAAATATTAAAAAAATATATGTTTAATGCATTTGGATGTCACAGCAATTCCAAATTGCTATAAATTACTCTAAACGTCTGTATTTATTCCAGACTGATGATAAACAGTTGCAAGGCCAGCACAGGCCCATGGATCCCACATTAGACAGGATTGAGCTGAACTACCTGACTTGTTGCAGTGACAATTTAAATATCAACAGGGATAAAGACAGTGGTGTGCTGGTAAACATTTAACAACTGCTTCTGGGGAGGGAGGAGCCCTGATATGTAGCATTTGACAATTTCTAAGCTGTAAGCACTCCATCACGACAGACTCCAAGCTCCTAAGGCGAGACCAATGAACGCAGAGTGAGAACAGATGTGCACAAGCCGTCTGCAGCACGTCGTTGTAAAAAGAAACCTACAAAAGGGTCTGAAGTTAACGCAACCATCATAGCATGTAACCTTTAAACCAGCAGAAGAAAACTTACCCCACCCAAGTGAAAGCAGGAAAGGAGGGTAAAAAGAAACACCCTTCCTTGGACTGAAGTATTTCTCACATTATACAACCTGCCCCTTAAGAGAGAAGCCAGAACTCACTTTTCCAGGGTCTCTGCAGCTTAGGTGCAGACATGTGACCTACGCTCAGCCAATCAGGTGGCCTCCCTCCAGACTTCTCTTCTGAAGAGAGCCTCACGAGGAAGCTCAGTGTAAGCCCTGGCGCCCAGGATGTCCAGATCTTGGCAAGTAGCAGCGAGGGGAAATTGGCACCAGTTCCAAACCTCACCAGTGAGAGCTGTAGAATCTGTGGTGAGTGGTGGCTTCTCTGGAGGAGTTCCCAAGGTATGGTTTGGAGACTGACATCTTGACCCTCCTGGAGAGTCTATGAGATTCCTAATAGCCTTAATAGATTCCCTTTCTGCTTAAACTATCAACAGCAGGCTGAACATTGATTGATATAGCACCTGCACCTCATCTTTAAAATAACATTATTCTTGTGATACCATTCACATATCATACAGTTTGCGTGCTTAAACTGTATAATTCAGTGGTTCTTAGTATACTCACAAAGTATACTAAATAGTCATCTTTATATTTTCATCACTCCGAAAAGAAAATTTGTAACCATTAATAGTTACTCCCGATTTCCTCCAACACTCTGTCTCTCTCTATCCCCCGCCCCAAGCTCTAGGCAACCACTTATCTACTCTCTGTCTTTGCCTACTTTGGACATTTCATATAAATGGAAGCATGCATGATGTGGTCTTTTGTGACTGGATTTTTTTTTCCACTTAGTTTCCATTTTCAAGGTCATTCCATGTTGTATGTTTTGGTACATCATTCCTTTTTATTGCTAAATAATATTCCATTATATAAACATACCTCATTTTATTTATCCATGGACATTCAGGTTGTTCCAACTGTTATGAATAATGCCACTATGAGCATTGTGTACAAGGTTTTTTTTTGGGGGGTATATGTGTACATATCTTTTCGCTTTTCTTCGGTACATGCCTAGGAGTAGAATTGCTGGCCCATCTAGTAACTTTATTTCTAACCTTTTGAGGAAGCGCAGGTTGTTTTCAACACAGTGGCACCATTTTACATTTCCTCAGTAGTATATGAGGCTTCTCTACCTCTTTGTCAACACTTATTATTTGTCTTTTTTATTATAGCCATCCTAGTGGGTGTAAAGTGGTATCTCATTATAGTTTTATTTTTTAATTTTTTTCTTTATTGATTTTTTTTTTTTTTAGAGAGAGACGAAAGGAGAAGGAGAGAAAGAGATAGAAACATCGATGAGAGAGAACATCAACTGGCCACCTCCTGCACACCCCCACTGGGGATTTGGCCCACAACCTGGGCTTGTGCCCTGACCGGGAATCGAACCGGCGACCTCTTGGTGCATGGGTCGATGCTCAACCACTGAGCCACACTGGCCAGGCTCATTATAGTTTTAATTTGTGTTTTTCTGTGGTTAATGATGTTGAGCATCTTCTCCTGTGCTTATTGGCCATTTGTAAATCTTCTTTGGAGAAATGTCTATTCAGCTCCTTAATCCATTTTAGAGTGGGCTATTGACTCATCTTTTTTATTATTAAATTGTAAAGTTCTTTCTATATTCTAGATACACATCTCTTATCAGATGTATGATTTGCAAAAAGTTTCACCCATTCTGTGGGTTGTCTCCTCACTTTCTTGATGTACACCTCACTTTTTATGACAGAACAGAGTAAGTTAAGTCTGGAATTGAGTTCTGGTGGAATCACAAACACAGATAGATTGTGAGTATTCAGAAAATATTAAAGAGATCACTTGGAGGTAATATGAGAATAAGAACTAACATTATTTCATTTTGCTCTTATACTTTTACTTTCCTTCTGTTGCCTTTTTAATAAAAAATATTACCTCCTCTTGTTATTAATTTTACCTCCTATAAGGAAGCAGATATCAACTCTCTATAAGCCACGATATTCTATACTAAAGCTGGTTTGGATTACCTTATCAGGTGGTGAGCTTCTAATCACTGCAAAATCAGGATCAGGCCATTGGACTGACCATCTGCTAAGGATGTTGCAGAGGATACAACCTGAATTGAATTTTATGTGGTTACTGAGGTCCTCTTCCATGATTCTAGTCACTCATTCACTCATTCATCCATCCATTTATTCATTCTTTGTCCAAGAGGAAATTTAAGCATCTGACAGGAATCCATGGAATACCACCAGTGAACAAAAATGAGAAGAAGTGAAAAAGAGGACAAATAAGCCATGTTGAGATAGCAGAGAAAGCCAGGAGTGAGGCAGCGAATGAAGGGCCACGTTGTCAGATGTAAGCCGCACATTTGGCTTCCAGCGTGCAGGCAGCCAAGGCCGAGAGGGAGATTGCTCAGCTACACAATGTGCAGTGCCCACTAGGTGCCATTCTTCTTTATTCTAGGACCAAAAAGGAAGGACACCTGAGCCCAGCCCTGCAAGTCACCCCTTTGTATTACAATATTTCCCTTTCCAGGGCCCCATTGAGCTTTTAATCACTTTGCTAACTGCCTTTTGCCTCACGTTGGATGACACTTAGGAATTCTGACAGCCCAGAAGCTGAGAGCTATTGCCCCACAAACAAAAATAGAAAACCCTTGTTTTTCTTGGAGTCCCGACACTTGGGTCCTCCTTGAATCGCCTCTTATGGTGATGTGTTTTGAATAATAACGACAAGTGCCATTTATTGAGCACCCAGGCACTTGACCATCTTGACCTCTGGTCTTCACAATGACCTAAACCAGACGCAGGTGTACCTTGTTTCACTGCGGTTCGCTTTGTTGCACGTCACAGCTGTTGCGTGTTTGTTTGTTTGTTTTTGTTTTTGTTTTTTTACAGACTGAAGCAAAGTCCTCCACCAGCAAAAAGACTGTAAGACTGGCTCTCCGGTGGTACTTGCTTTTTTGTGGTGGTCGCGAACCGAACCTGCAATGTCTCTGAGGTATGACAGGAGCATTTTCCTATTTTATGGGTGGAGACACAGACTCTGGAAATGATCTGTTCAAGGTCACAGAGCCGGTAAGCAACAGAGCCAGGACTGTGAGGGGGTGTGGGGGCGGGGCATACAAGGCGTGTGGGTGGGACACCGGTGTGTGCATTACACAGAGGAGAGGAAGAGAAAGAAAAAGAAAAGAAAGAGGGTTAAGAAAAAGAGGGAGAATTCTGGAATGTGTGTCAGCAGAAGTAAGCTTAAGGAGAACACAAGCAGGAGTGAAAGTGAGACAGAACATACCAGAATGTGTGTGAGGGAGGAGGGAGACTACAGCACAGGTGGGAGAGCTCTTCATGGGAGAGGTGTGATGTAAGAGCTAATACTCCTCCTTCACCGGGGTGGCTGTCAGTCTGTCCTCCATCCGTCTGCCCATCACTGGCCATGTTGTATATATAGGCTGCAAGAATTTCAGATGTTGAGAGGTCATGGTCCAACCCACAAGGAGCTTGTAAGGAGATGGGGAGACACAGGAGAAAGACCTCAGAGCCCCAGTGCAGGGCGGGGAGTGAGAACTGGTAACAGATGTGGGGAGAAAATTGCTATATGTTAGTTTGCTGGGGGGTGGGGATGGGGGAGGGGAGAAGACTCTAGTCTAGCACTGAGTTTAACAAGAGCGACTGTTAAATAAATTATAACAGTCTGCCATATAATGTACCACCAGGAATGATGAGGTTGATGTGTATCGATTGACGTGCAAAGAGATCCACAATTTATTACGAAGTAGAAAAAGCACAGCCGGTTGTGAAACAGTACATACAGTGTGATGCAATTTTATTTGTTAAATGATACATTTAGGTATGAGAAAAACATCGGGAAGCATATACATACAATTGCTAGCAGTGATTACTTTTGGATGGAGGGATCTTGATTTCTTTATTTATGTTCTTCGTTTTGTTCTTTTGTTTTTCCCAGTGAGCATGTATTTCTTTGATGATCATGAAAATAGGAAAGAGAGAATGTGTATAAAAGAATGAGAGGGTGTGAATGAGATTCGAGCAAGTGCCTATTGATCAGCTCTGTCTTGGAGGGCGCAAAAGGCTCTACTTGGAGGCCCAGAATTAACCAATGACCACCGTGGCCGACCTGTGGCTACACTGTCCCAGCTCCTATCTTCCTCTCCCTCCACCCCTACCCTCCTTGCTTCCCCCTCTCCCCCAGCCTCCTGCCATTGTGGGTCAATCCTGCTGATCCTTGGGAAGGTACCTTCCCACCCTGTGCTGAGTTGGGCCCAGCTAGAATGTGCCCTTGACCCCAGGGGAGGAGAAGGGAGGAGCTGTGGGGTTTCCCACTCCTGCTCCCAGGAAGCAGAGCTGAGTCAGGCTTGGGAACAAGAACACACAGGTTCTTTTGCTCAGATGGACTGGGAAGGCGACTGTCCTGCCGCGTGTCACATCCAGATTAGCAGTTCTTTCGGAGAAAACCTAGGGAGCACGTTTTCTGCAGCTGACGTGTGTGATTCACGGCTCTGATGAATTCTTTGCAAGTTGCAGTCTGGGTCTGAGGTGGGCTCACACTGCCGAGGCCATCTGCCACGTGAGCCGGGGTCGTTCAAAACTCAGCAGTGCGGGGGCTGGCATAAGGGAGACTGTGATAAATACCCTTTGGGGCCAACACACGAAGTGAGTTTTATAAACTGTGCATATCAAACAGAGAAATAAACACTATTTAAAACAGTTGCTGACAGCCGCTTCTGCTTACAAAAAGGGATGCAATTTCTCTCTAGAGGGGGTGGCTTTTTGCTTAGCAAAATTCAGTTTAATCAGGTGCTCAAGCAACACTTCTTCCTGTGTCCCCTTCCACCCCCCAATGGGGATGGTTGAGAACGTGACAAGAAAGCAGAGAGAGCTGAACTCTTTGATAGGAAGTGAATAGAAGCTTTGGGGTGGGCAATGGAGGAGGAAAGAGCTTAATATGTTTTTTTATTATTATTATTGTTTTTTTAGAGAGAGAGGAAAGGAGAGAGTGATAGAAACATCGATAAGAGAGAACATCTATCGTCTGCCTCCTGCACACCCCCTACTGGGGATGGAGACCACAAACCTGGGCATGTGCCTTGACCGGGAATCGAACTGGCAACCTGTCAGTCCATGGGCCGACGCTCAATCCACTGAGCCACACCGGCCGGGCAAGAGCTTAAAAGTAAGTGAAATAGTGTCAGGGCAGAAACTATGGAGAAACATCCCTGGCAAGGCGCCAGGGACTAAGGTGGTTTAAGGACAACTGAATGAGTTTTGTTTTTGTTTGACCAATTCTGAGATTCTGGAGCCCCCTCAACTAACCCATTAGAAAGGGCATCATTTGGGCTCTGGGCTAGGCTGCCCAGTTTGAGACTCAGGTGTGCCACCTGGGGAACTCTATAGCTTGGAATCAGTTCCTTGACTTCTCGAAACTTAGTTCCTTCACCCGGTAAATGAAAGGAATGATATTTGTGAGAATTGAATGAGATCAGCTGTACAAAGCACCGAGTACAGCGCTTGGCTCCTAGTCATCACTAGTGTCAGTGATGGTGATGATGGAGATGAAGAAGAAAATGAGGATGAGAATGATGACAAGGATTCCACGATAGCTGCAGCTACGTTAGATAGGCTGTCACCTGCCAGTATTTAATGTCAATTGGAGAAATCATGGAGAGGAAGAGCTAGCTGAGCACCACACTTAGATGAATTATTGCAGTGGTTCTCAAAGTGTGTTCCCTGGACCAGCAGCATCGGCATCACCTGGGAACCTGTTCTAAGCCCCCACCCCAGATGCACTGAATCAGAGCTCTGGGTGTAGGCCCAGTAATCACTATTCTAACACACCTTCCAGATGATTCTGATGCATGCTTTAAATGTGAGAACTACTGAATAGGTGAATGCTATTTTAGCATCTTGCAAGAAAGGAACCACATGGCTGGTGGGTTACTTGTTTTCATGCTTGTTCAGATGTGGGTACCGTATAATTATTGTAATTTCACTGCATATGATTATAAGTAAATGTATGGGGGAATCAAATTTATTCAGGTGTGACACAGTGTTTTAGTTTTCTAAAACTCATCTCATCTTACCCTGGAGTTCTCATTGTCCGGGGAAATTCTCTTCCAGCTTACTTCATCATCAATTAGGAGCTCAAATTTCTGTCATGGGTGTTTTCCCTCCTCCCACCACCCCCTTCCTGGGATTGCATCTGGGTGCAAGAGGGAGCTGAGGCAGCCTCGTGGCGACAGGGGAGAGGTCTCTGCACATGCGCAGTGTCCTCCCACCGCTCACAGATTCGGCTCTGGGCTCTGGCGGCTCCCTCCTGGTCTTTTGGTGTCTCATGCTGACATCTGCTGCTGGCAGCTCTGGCCCCTGTCACAGCTTCCCCCTCTGCAGCCTTCTCATGAGATCCTGCTGCCGGGACCTTCTTGGATCCTAGGATAGCAGACAAGAGCCCAGAGCGCATCAAACCAGGGGAAAAATGCCATTAGTAAGAAAGGACAAAACACCAATTTATCTCATAGCCATTCACTTTCCTTCCTTTTATTTTTTTTCTTTAACGAAAAGCCCAAATGGAAGACATCTGTTTTGGAAATTGAGATTTATTAAGAGCAGGCAATACTCTGGGAGGCCCTGGTTGCTATAATTGCTTAAATTTTTAATTCAAGATTCTTCCCAAGAACTCAAGGTCTAGGTTATATGACAAGACACATCAGGAATTACATTTCTTTTTACTTTAGATAGAACAAAAATTAAAGTCTCAGTAAATTTGCATTTTCTAAAACCAGATCTTTCCTAATTATTATAGGCCGCACTCTCTTTCTCTTCACTGCCTTCCAAAATATACACCGTTTGGAAAATTTTCTCTCATTTTTCATTTCTCATAGGCAGTGAAAGATTATTATTTAATATTTCATTTTCTTAAGCCTTGCTTCTGCTCTACAAATGGTAAGCCACTGATGGACAAAGATTATAATAATCATAGCTGGTGATAATTTGAGAGGTTACTATATACCAGACGTATTAGGCAGGATGGATTAGGTTATTCTGCATTAACAAATGACCTCAAAATCTTGGTGGCTTAACATAATAAAAGTTTTGTCGAGCCGGTGTGGCTCAGTGGTTGAGCGTCAACCCATGCACCAAGAGGTCGCCAGTTTGATTCCCAGTCAGGGCACATGCCCAGGTTGTGGGCCTGATCCCCAGTGAGGGGCATGCAGGAGGCGTCCAGTCAATGTTCTCGCTCATCGATGTTTCTATCTCTCTTTCCCTCTCCCTTCCTCTCTCTCTCTAACAATCAATGAAGAAAAAAAATTTTTGGAAAAAAAAAGTGGTTTTTTTTCTCTCCTTGCTCATTGCACATGTCCATTGAGGTCCTCAGGCAGCCTCTGCTCCACACAGACTCAGGACCTAGACTGACAGAGGCTCCAACATGACCTGTGGTCCCACAGCCTTCCCAGCAGAGCGAGGGGATGTGGCAGATTGCACGCCGACTCTTAAAACCTCTGCCTAGAAGGGCCATATGAGTGGTCCTCACATCCCATTAGCCGAAGCAAGTCACACAGTCACACCTAACTTTAAACTGGGATGGTAGAGTTCTGTCACGTGCCTGGAAGGAGGACAGCCAGAAACATTTGAGGAGTGACACTGATGATTATACCAGGCATTGTGTTAAGCTTTTGATTCATGTTGTCTCCATCCTCACAACGTCATGATAGAGGACTGCGTCCGTCCCATTTTTTTATAGTAGGGGAAACCAAGGTCAGACAGTTCGTGAATGGTCGAACAGGATTTGAGACTAGATCTGTTGGATTCCAACATCTGTGCTTATAACCTAAAGACTACCCTGCTTTTTCAAGAGTAGTGAGTTTACTCGTACTGAGCTCACAGACTATCGAGGCACAAAGTGTGTGTTTTGTATGCTTATCTCATTTAGTCCTCACAACAGCTCCGTGGGTGGCTTCATTGGGAGGCCCATCCATGCTAAGGGGAACCAGAGCTGAGAGAAGTTAAGCTCTCACAAGGAAATTGATCCTCATCTAACTCCAAAGACTGTTCTCTGAGTCTACAAAACACGGCAGTGTTTCTTAAAATGAATGTTCTTCTTGGGAATCACCGGGGGGTGCTTACCAAATGCGAGCTCCTGCCCTCGCCGGTTTGGCTCAGCGGTAAGAGCATCGCCTGCAGACCAAAGATTCCCGGGTTCAATTCCGGCTAAGGGCACGTGCCTCGGTTGCAGTTCATCCCCGGCCCCGGTTGGGGTTGTGCGGGTGGCAACCAATCGATGTGTCTCTCTCACATCGATGTTTCTCTCTCTCTCTCCCTCTAGTTCTATCTGAAGATTAATGTAAAAATATCCTCGGATGAGGATTAAAGAAAAACAAATGCCGGCTCCTAGAACTTACTCTCCTACTGAATCAGCTTTTGGGGAAGTGGGTGGGGAATGACAACTCTGATCTCCCCGGAATGTGATACCCACAGTCCTGTTGTCACACTCACTCATGGTTGTCCCACTGCCCCTGGCATGGCACCCTGCCTCTGGTGGCGAGTCACACACACATCAAAACCCCGGCCCACCACCAGACCAAAAAGAGATGATAATTTCTTTGCCACTTTGCTGGCGCTTACAGGAGCAGGTGAAGAAATGAATACATTCAGCATCAGGTTCCTGGGTAAAATCCCTGCCATCAACATTTTTCAAGACTTAAGGCAATAGGGAGGGGGAAACAAGTCAAAACTATTGCTCACTGACATTAACTTTGCATTTCAGTCATATTACGGAATTCCTCACTGACCTGAAGCAGATTCCAAAGACATTATGTTTCTGTGAATGGGGCAGGGACCTTTTTTCTGCCAAAGGCCATTTGGATATTTATAACATCGTTTGAGGGCCATACAAAATTACCAATTTAGAAATTAGCCTGCTGTATTTGGTCAGGCTGAGTTAGTGAGGGTGTGATGTAGCTGATATTGATTTCTCAGGCCGTATACGGCAGCGCGCCAGATGTTCCCCACCCCGGCCTCTGCTAGCTGCCCGCCCACCCCCAGGTGCCACAGCCTCCCCTCTGCCAGCTGCCCCCACCCCCAGGTGCCACAGCCTCCCCTCTGCCACGTGCACGTCTTTGCGCATGACCATGTCATTGCCAAGTCCCGCTTCTGGCACTTTGTCTCAACTGAAGAAGCTGAGGAGGATGTGAGGGCGATCTGGCTGCGACATCTGTCACCCCATTGATCGCCAGGGTTGATTTCGGCTGATCTGGCTGGCTAGGCGGGTGTCCCCTCCTCCCTCACTGATCCATGTGCATCCCTCCCGCTGCGCGCTTGGTCGAAGAGGAGACCTTCCCCCCAGAGGAGAGGACCGGTCTTCGTTCAAGGGTATACACGTAGCTGCGCTCCCCTGAGAGAACCTCCAAACATGCTCTCAAGAAGACAAGGACATCGCTAGGGAAACCCTCTACTTTGGGCAGGTGTTGGAGAAATCCTCGTTGGGGTGAAGAACTGTGGCATCTGGCTGTGCCATGACCCCTGCAGTGGCACCTGCAACATGACCAGGAGTCCCAGGACCTGACCACCCCATCGAGATGCTGTCACCCAGTGCTACCGAGACATGGGGACCTGGCACCGTGCCCACACCTACTCAATCCAGATCATGAAGGTGGAGGAAGGAGATCTCGGCCAGGAAGTGCCACTGACTGGCACTCAAGCATTTCTAGGACTCCAAGAGTAAGTTCCTGCTGCCCCACTGGGTCCTTCCTCGTCAGCACAAGCCTGGCTTCACCACCAAGAGGCCCTACACCTTCTTTTAGATGCAGGGCCTCCCTGTCCCCTGGTCTGCCCAAATAAACTCCTTGGGAAACAGGGGGCTCCCTTCTCCCTTACACCCCACGTGGAGGCAGCTAGATTCGGATGCTCTGAGCACGGAAAGGGCAGGCCTACCCTACTCAGCTGGGCAGGTTGAGCAGGGCACAGTGAGGACCCCACTGACAGAGCCTGTGATGTACCAGCTGTCAGGGGGCACAGACCTGAGTCCAGGGGCCTGGTCTGAGCTGGTCTCCAGGCCCCATCTCTGTAGCTGGTGTGGCTTGGGCACGACTCTTACCCTTTCTGGACCTCTAAAACGTCATTATTTGGAGGTGCGTTATATGGAGACTTTACTGCCTATCACATTTCATGGATACTCCATGTGCTCCAAGCCCTATGCTAGTGCTTTAAGTCATGCAAATTTCAAAATGACCTATGATGTAGGTACTATTATTAGCATCTCATTTTTATCGATGAGTAGACGAGTGCAGAGAGGTTAAATGACTCCTGTAAGGCCACCTGGCTGCTACATTATAGGTACAAGATTCGAATGCAGGAAGCCTGATCCCCTAGCTCAATTCTTAGGCTCATATGCTATTGACTCTATTCTATAGTGTAAAAGTGAGCATCTAGAATGAACTAGTCCGATTTACTTACTCAGGGCTGGTCAGACCACAGTCAGCGGTCGTGGTTAGGTCTGAGTGATCTACTGTAAAAGAGGCGTAGACAAGTTGGAGGTGATTCAGAGAAGGCTGGTTAGTGCAGTAAGGAGGATGAAGCCCTGTCATCATTAATAAGCTCACGCTGACTTAGTCCCTGACTGTATAAAGTGCTTCACCTGGAATGTTTTATTTAAGCCTTTACAATATCCCTATAGAGTAGTCCTAAAATTATCCCCATTTGATAGAAAAAGAAACGGAGGCACAGAGAGGTTAAATAACCTGCCCGCACACAGCTAATACGTATCAGGCAGGGCCAGAGTACAAACCCTGGCAGTATGGATCCAGGCTGCCTGTGCTTTAAACCCGCGCTGTGCATGAGTCATGCGGGTGGGGGCCTAGGGGAGGGTCCTGTTACAGCGCAAACTCTGATTCAGTAGATGTGGGGTGAGTTCGAGAGTCTACATTTCCCACAGCTCCCAGGTGATGCCGCTGGTCCACAGACCACGCTTTGAGTAGCCAGGCTTTAACCACAAGGCTTGACTGCCCGCTAGGTGAGCAGTGATGGGAGGAACCAAAGCTGCTTAGGCAGCTCAGTGGGGCGGGGCTGAAGGATGTCAGCTGTCCTCGAGTATTTATCCGACCTCCACATGAAAAGCAAATCAGACTTGACTTATAGAGCCCCAAGGGACAAAATGACATGCTCGGGTATCTGTTTCCAGTCTTGACCCTATCCCTGAATTTCAGACTTCCATATCTAACTGCCTGCAGAACCAGTCACTGGGGTGTGTCCCTCAGGAAATTCGAACTGGATATGTCCCAGTTTCCCCACTGCCTTGCCCAGTTTTCCAGTCACCCACATCGGGAACTTGGAACCATCCTAGGCCACATTCAGTTACTCCAACGTTCAATCAGTCATCAAGATCTGCTCATGTTGCCTTCTATTTCCTTTTATAAATTTTATCTTATTTTATTTATTTAATTATTTATTTTTTGGTACGTGCCCCTAGCGGGAACCGAACCCGGGACTCTCTGATCCGCAGGCTGACGCTCCCACCGCTGAGCCAAACCAGCCAGGGCATCTTTTTATACATTTTAAATCAAAATAAAATGGACATATTACACTGTATCAGCTTTAGGTGTACAATAGTGACTTGATGTATGTACACATTGTGAAATGATCATCACAATAAGTCTAGTTAACATCCATCACCTCACACAGTTACATTTTGTTTCTTATGATGAAAACTTTTCAGATCTACTCTCCTAGCAACTTCCCAATAACACAGTGTTGTTAACTGTCGTCGCCGTGCTGGGCATGGCTTCCCAGGACTTAGTTATCTTACAACTGGAAGTTTGAACCCTTTGACCACCTTCACCCTTCCCACCCATCCCCCACCTCACAACCCAGAAACAACCTATCTGTTCGCTGCATGTAGGAGATTGTTTTTTCTTCTTCTGTAGGTTCCACATGGAAGTGATATGCGGTATTTGTCTTTCTCTGAATTATTTCACTTAGTATAATGCCTCGAGGCTCCTTCTACTTTCTATATTTTTTTAAACACATCTTCCCTGCTTCTTTGCCTCTATCCACTGTCATTTCAGTCCCTTAGAAGACCGCTGGCCTCCAGTCCGACCTGCTTTCTCACACGTGGGCTGCCAGAGCAATCTCGCTGAGGCTCACACCCCACCTCTGGTCTCCGCGGTTTCACACGCGCCTGTGGCCCTTGCTGCTTTCGAAGATAAAGCCCAAGCTCCGCAGAGAGGCCGACACCCTCCACTGGGCCTCTGTGGCCTTTCCCCCCCCACCTCCTTCCACTCCCATCTCGCACGCCGAGCTCTAGGACACCCAGTGTGGAGTGGTTTCCTTGACACGTCCCTCAGATCCCTGCCTCCAGGCCTCGGGCAGGCTGGTCCCAGGCCCGGGCAAGATCTCACCGGCCAGCTCTTACTCATCCAAGCCTCATCCAAGTATTTCTCCTCCAGAAAGCCGTTACTGCCCTTTCTCTGGGTTCCCAAGTAACCTAACATTTAGCCTAAATACAGTGTCTAATATACCAGGCCCTGATGTGTTAAAATGGTCTGGGAATGTGTCTGTCTCTCTCAGGGATACAGGAACCAACCATGTTTTGTTCATGGGTGTATCCCCAACATCTTACATATTTGTTGACATAAGGTATTTGTTTAAAAGAGACTTGGGCCCAGCCGGTGTGGCTCAGTGGTTGAGCGCTGACCCACGCACCAAGAGGTCGCTGGTTCAATTCCCGGTCAGGGCACATGCCCAGGTTGTGGGCCCGATCCCCAGTGGGGGGCATGCAGGAGGTAGCCAATCAATATTCTCTTTCATCGATGTTTCTATCTCTCTCTCCCTCTCTCTTCCTCTCTCTCTAAAATCCATAAAGAAAAAATAAAGAGACTTGGAGTTATCTCCGACTCTCTTCTCACTTTCACACCTGCATATAATCCGACGACTCCTGTTGGTTCCTCCTACAAAATACATCCAGCATAAAGCCACTTCTAACCCATTTGCCGCCTGGACGACTCCAGCAACCTCCCACCCAACCTCCCTTCTTCCCCTCTTCTCCATCCCCCTTCTGTTCTCACACAGCAGCCAGGAGATGCTTCGAAAACATCAATCAGCTCATGTCATGCCTCTGCTTAGAAGCCTCCAGCGATTTGCCATCACACGTAGCATAAAATCCAGTGTCCTCAGCATACCTTCAAGGACTTTATGATCGGCCTTTCCCGTCTTCCCTGACCTCATTCCCCTGCCTTTCTCCCCTGTATTCGCCACGCTCCAGGCATCCTGACCTTTGTGCCGTTGCTCAGGTATGCCAGGCAGGTGTCTGGTGGCAGGTGTCTGGCATGATGCCCCTTCACCTGGAATATTCTTCCCTCAGATATTCACAAGGTGCCCTCTGTCACTTCAGTTAGGTCTCAAAGGTCACCTCCCCAGGGTGGCCTTCCCTGACTACTCTTTGTAAAAATCATGCTCCCCTCATTCTCTACTTCTTACCTGGATTTATTTTCTTCATAGTAGCCAGTACTCTCTGTCTTTACATTATATTTAGTAATTGTGCACCCTCCCCCCCCCCCACCCAAGAATCTAAGCTCCTTGGGAATAGGACTTTGTCGGTCTTGCTCTCTGTCATATCCCGTGGCCTAGGACAATGCATGGCCATAGCGGCCCTGCCGAAGACTTCATGAATAGTTCATAATGGGACCAGTGCAGGCACACTCCAGGGAGACACTTTCAGTTCCTTAGAAGGAAAGACTTTCTGTCATTGGCGCCTGAGAGAAGTGGCTGTGAGTGGGGTGAATCCCCTGTCGTGGAGACATGTGGTTCACAGAGAAGCTGGACAGCTGTTTCCTGGGCACGAAGCAGGGGGTTTAGAGCAGTTTGGGGGACAGGGGTGCGAGGGGCGGGGCACGAGATGGTCTGTGGTGCCTCTCAAGGTTCCGGCTGTGTTTGGTCTCACGCCCCTGCACGTGGTCCTCAGAAAACCCTCCTGGGAACCCTCGAACTAGACCAAAGGAGCCTGGATGCCAAGAGCGTCACAGTCCGAGGTTTTTCAACACGAAATGTATTTTTCAGTTTTTCAAGGAAATATGTGATCATTCCAAAACTTCAGAAAGGAGGAGGAGGAAGAACACAGACACCCATAATCCCACCCACGGTGACCTCTATTAACATTTTGGGGTATCATTTTCTTCTTTTTTTTCCATGTATTTTTTGCTTTTATTTTAAATAGTTACATATTTTATGTATTGGTATCTTAGTTATCTATGGTCGTGAAGAAATCACACCAAAGCTTGGTGCCATGAGATGGCGGCAGTCACTGCGCCCACGGGTAGGATCTCAGGATGCTCAGCTGGTGCTGGCTGGGCGGGGCTGTGGGTGCCGACAGGCCGGGGCCGGACCCTCTCAGTGGCTTCCGAGTCTGGTGCCTGGGCTGGAAGACTCAAGTAGCTGTGACTCCAGAGGCATCTTTCTCCCTCTCTTTGTGGTCTGGCCAGTCTTTCCGGCGTGGGCTTCAGGGACGTGGTAGACATCTACATGTGGTCCAGGATTCCAAAGCCGTTTGTCTCGTGGGAGCCAGGCAGGAGTCTTTCATGAGCTAGTCTGGGGAGTCAAGAGCAGCATTGCTGTCACGTTTATTGGTGGCGGCAGTTACAAAACTCCGCCAAAAGAGGAGGGTCAATGTCACGTTGTAAGAAAAATATCTATGCATCCATCCATCTATCCTTCTCCCCTCCCTCTGGAAAAATCCAATGCACCATAAGTTACAATAATAAAATGTTTCTTCCTATCTTTTAAAAGATTTATTGTAGCATAAGCCTTGCCTCAAGACTTTTAAAACATTATAAAAAAATTGTTTAATCCTCACCTGAGGATATTTTTCCACTGATTTTTAGATAGAGGAGGAGGGAGGGTGGGAAGAGAGAGAGAGAAACATCAATGCAAGAGAGACACATTGATTGACTGTCTCCCTGCACAACCCTGACTGGGTCTGGGGCTCGAACCTGCAACTGTGGTACATGCCCTTGATCGGGAATCGAACCCGAGACACTTCGATCCATGGGCCGGTGTGCTCTAACTGCTGAGCCAAACCAGCCAGGGCAACATTTTAAACATTTTAATTGCCAATAATATTTTGCTTTAATTAATTTTACCTGGTTCTGGACCCATGATTGGTTTCAACTTTTTTTCTATTATAAATAATGGTGCATGAACATATTTATTAATTATAGAGCTTTCCCCTCTTTATTTCAAGAACTGGAAATATGGAACTATTCTATGAAATTACCGATTTAAAGAGTACAGACATAAAAACATGTTTCTCTCTTCTAAATAGGATTGAAATGTTTCTTTTAATATTCTCGCTACATACTACAAAATTGCCTTCCAAAAGTGTTGTATCCACCACTTTACATTCCTGCTGCAATGCCTGCAAGTGTCTGGGTCACCTAACTTTAGAAATTATCATGAAGAATTACCATTAACACAAAATTGTTGCTAATTCAATAGGCCAAAAGGTATATTTCTTGAATTACTAGTAAATGTTTGCCTCTGTTTGATAACCTGCAACATTAAAACATTCTCTTAAAAAAAACACATACATTTTGTAATTGAAAACATAAAGCATTCACAAAAGCAGAGAGACCAGTGTCGTGAACCTCCGTGTACCCATCATCCAGCTTCATGACATCCAACCCATGGAGGGATGGATTTCATCTATAACCTGCTTACTCTGCCTCTCACATTAGATTATTTTTAAGCAAATCCCAGACCTCATATTATTTCTCCATAAATATTTCAGTATGTCTCTAAAAAGATAAACACTTTTACAAAACATAACCATAAAACCACTATGACACTTAAAATATTCTTTCATGTTACATATCAAAATATCCTGAAATATTAAATATCCACTCAGCATTCAAGTTTCCCTGCTCGTCTCATAATTTTTTAAAGATTGGTTTATTTGAAATCGAACCTGAAGAAGATCTACAAATGGAGCTTGCTAGAAGTGTACCTTCAGCCTTTTATAATCTACAGATTTACTCTCTCCTTTTTCAGGAAAGATACAGTAAACCAGGTCACTTGTCCTTTGGAATTTCTCATATCCTGGATTTTGTTGATCACGTCCCTCTGCTGTTGTACAGCATGTTCCTCTGTCCCTTGTACTTTCTGTGAATTAGTAGTTAGATCTAGAGCATTGGTCTGGTTTAGGTTTGAATTTGGCAAAAAGTGATACACAGATGGCATGGTGTACCTCCATTACGAGCCCTGATGTCAAGTTGTCCCTTTTTGTGATGGGAGCTGCTGTTGATGACATTGCCTAGAACCATTGTATCCTGAAATTAAGGCTTTGCAAAATAGTGATTTAAAAAATTCTTTCATCCCTCCTTACCCATGAAGAGAAACTTTTTCTCATCAAGTATTTGGTTACCCTGAGGTATTTTTATCCAAGAAAGTCAAGTGAAATGCTTGATTCTTTCCCTTTACTTACCAAATTTCAGAGTGATGAGCTGGTGTATTCGTTTTTGGGGGCTGCCACAAGTACCACAGATGGGGTGTTTCAACAACAGAAATCAATTTTCTCTGTCCGTTCTGGAGTCTGGAAATCCAAGGTCACAGTGTCAGCAGAGCTGGTTCCTTCTGAGGCTTCTCTCCTTGGCTTGCAGGTGGCCGTCTTCTCTGCGTCTTCACATCATCTTCCCTCTGTGTGCCTGACTCCTAATCTCTTCTTAAAGAACATGAGTCATATTGGGTAGGAGCCACCCCAGTGACTTCACTTCACTTACCTCTTTAAAGGCCCCATCTTCAAATACAATCACATTCTGATCCTGGGAGTTAGAATGACAACATGAATTTTAGGGGGACACAATTGGGCCTATAGCAATTGGTTCCCTAGAATTCTCCAAGGTGACCAATGAGGGACCCCCCACTCAGCATCATTATAAACTCATGAATTTTAACATATTTGATATACAGGGTGGGGCAAAAGTAGATTTACTGTTGTTCGTATGGAAAATAATATAATAATTAATAAATAATAATACAAGAATAGACTCTCATGTACTCACAATTGTACATCTACTTTTGCCCCACCCTGTAGTTTAATCTGTTGTAGTTATTGTTATTGATGCTTATACACTGTTCCATTTTTGACTGGTGGGAAATTCTTAAAGTTGGCTTCTGAATCCTTTAGACAGGGTCCAATTGTCTTTGATAGATTTTTATTTTTATTTTTGGCATAACAAAAATAGAATCAGCCATTTCTCAGAACTCATGGACACGGACAACAGTGTGGTGATTGCAGGGGGTGGAGGGTGAGGGGAGGTGGAGGAGGGTATGGGAGGGGGATAAATGGTGATGGAAGGAGACTTAATTTGGGGTAATGAACACACAATGCAGTGTACAAACAATGTGTTGTGGAATTATGCACCTGAAACTTGTATAATTTCGTTAACCAGTGTTCCCCAATAAATTCATTAAGAAAGGGGCGGGGCGGGGGAATCAGCCATTTCTCCAAGAAACCTTATTCTTTTTAATGGGAACTGGCAATTCAGGCCCACAAAGGAGGTACTAGGGGTGTTGAGGACTGCTGGGTTGGTTATAAAATATTCATATTTTTTAAAAACTAAATTTGAAAATATTGATAGGAGATGGTGGGATTATACAGTAACCACAAAACTCAAACTCCTGGCAAGGGTGTGAGGCAGCCCTCTCCTGCTCTGCCCTCTATTTCAGGAACTACATGTCCTGGGCCCTGACCCAACAGCCCCCAGGGAGGTCCAAACATGAGAGGTTCTATGGAAAACTGGAAGACAGGACTGGGGAGAGGCCAGAGTATTTCTCCCCCTCCCCTCTGCATTCTGTGGCATCTCCTCCATGGCTCCAGCTGAGACCTCCTGTGGGTTCAGGCCCTGCAGGACAGCCTACAAAACAATGTGCCCCTATTCCTCATCTCTGAGCTGGGCATCTGTTTGGTGTCTCAGCTCTGTGGTCTCCCCTATGACTTATTTCCTGTAATAAATTCCTGTTGATTGAAGGACCTAGAGTGGTCTGTGTTTCCTAGCTGGAAGAGGACGCAGCTAATATTAACATTGACATTTCATTTAACTGTTTAATAACTCTATCAGGTGGGTAATGGAGGAAACTGAGGCAGAAGAAGGTTAAGTAACTTGTTTCCGGTCACATACTTAGTAAGTGGTGGAGCTGGGATATGAACCCAGATGTGTCTGTCCTCAGTATGGTCCTAGATGAGCACGGTGAGGTAAGACAACCATCTACCCACTCGCTCTGCCTTGAGAAGTCTCTTCTTATGCTTTATAGCTAGTTCCTGAGCTAAGGAGGGGTGCCTCTTGATATTCTGGGGTTATTGCCCTTCTGGGAATTTTTCTGGACCATTTTCTCATGAAGTTCCTCTCCTTGGGAACTCATGAATGACTAAAATGTCCGTGGTTCATTTCTGCATTGCCCTGTTCTACTGATTTATTGATCATTTAGAAAGCTTTACTGTCAAATGTACAGACATATAATGGACAGTTGATTAAGTGCAGGGTTTGTGGGCTTGTCTATAAAACACTGAGCACTGGCCCGTGAAAGGAATGTGACTCCACACAATGAGACTGTCTCTCTGGGGTAGCCAGAGTCAACCAACAGTACCTTTTTCTAAGGAGCCATCGGTGATAGCCCAAGGAACGCTCGTTACACAAAAGATGCTCAAGGTTTAGAACAGCTGCCTTTGAGTGGGATGAAAAGTGAGAGAAAGCTTTACAAAGTAGAAAATTACTATTGTTCCCTAGATCCTGGTATGAGAAATGGAACATCAGATTAATCTCACACGCGAAATAAAAAATATTAAAAATCCCTGCCGTCCCAGAAAGGCAGTAAACATGGGCACTGAAGAAAGGTTACTTCGGTTCAGAGAACTGGGGCTTTTTCTTTACGACAGAGATCATTGTTACTATCTAAAAGATATTTTACCCTTTCAATCACAAGTCCATTTTCAGGTTTTGCTAATTAGGCGAGGACTAAACCTGGGGTCTGCTGATTGTTCAGGACTTGTGTCCGGTGTCACCTTGGTGAGTCCGGTTGAATGGTTGTGCAACAGTGTTGCTGGGTTTGTGGGTCCTGCCTTTCTAGGCTCCACCATGAAAATCATTTCTGTCCGGCACCTTGGATGATCTGAAGATTGGTTACATCCTCCCCAGTTTGGTGTTTCTACTGTAAACAACACTGGAGTGAAATTCTTTAATGAGGACTTTTGAAATAGGATCTAGTTTCAGTGGGATGCTGGAGAGTGTCAGGAGAAAGACACCGTGTCCCCTACATCAAACATCCCTGCTCCCTGCCCCAGGAAACTAGTGAATCCTTCCTTTCCGGTCTTTACCTTTCTCTCCATTCAAAGTATTCTCTGTCCACAATTACACTGAAGCTGATAGGCCTCAAGGTCACCTCTAGGCAGTAAGTTGATAGAAACCACTCCTTAGTTTCACTCCTTAGCATTTTCTTTTCCTGACCACTATTCCTGAGTACAAGACATTGTAGCCAATTGATTTTAATTTTATACAGAGAGAGTTCACCTGATAAGTCTGCAGAATTCTTTTCTATGGGAATTCCAAAGGACCAAAGCAAAACTAGGTCAAGCCCAAGAAAGTCTCATTAAATCCCGAACTTGCCAGACTGGAATCATAGGGCCAGGCGTGGTGGGCAAGCCCAAGCTTGAATGAGGTATTAGAGCAGGCTCACTGTGTTGGCCTTTCGGATCCCCTGCCTCCTTATCAATAATGCAAACAGCAGCCCTCAGAGCTGAGAGCACCCACAGTGCAGAGGATTCCTGGGATCCGGATTCATCACTATTGCTATTTCAGAGTAAATATGGAGAAGGGGGCCAGCATGTATCCAGAGAGCGGGCTGTGGCCAGCACCTGGACCAAGGGCCCGGGCCAACCTAGACAAGGGCTAAGGAATAATGCGTGAAGAACAAAAGGAAGTTATCAGCCTATTTGCACATTTCACAGTAGAATACCATATCAATTTTTAGCACGAGGCTGAGGACTTTCCAACTTAGGATCATCAAATTCAGAAAAGAAGACTCCCCAGGCTTCCAGCTTCCAGTCACATTACACCAGTGAACAGAGTTTTTGAGGCCAATGTGGGGATAAAGCTTTGCTGTAATAGTCAGTGATTGTCAATAACTATAAACCTCCTCCTTTCAAGAGACTGATTCAGACTGAACCAGAAGCTTCCAGTCTTAAATCCAAACACCTAGGATATGGATTCTGATTGGCTCAGCATGAGTCACATATTCATAGTTGGCCCAATCAACTCTGGGTAGTGTGACCCCATAGAACATAAATAGCTGCCTGGGGCCTATCCTTGTCAGGGGTGGGGAGCCCTTTTTCTGCCAAGGGCCATTTGGATATTTATAACATCATCTGAGGGCCATACAAAATTATCAACTTAAAAATTAGCCTGCTGGCCTGGCTGGTGTGGCTCAGTGGATTGAGTGTCGTCCCATGGACTGAGAGGTCCCAGTTCAATTCCTGGTCAGGGCACATGCCTGGGTTGTGGGCTCGATCCCCAGTAGGGGGCGTGCAGGAGGCAGCCGATTGATGTTTCTTTCTCTCTCTTAAAAAAAAAAAAAGAAATAAAAACATATTTTAAAAAATTAGCCTGCTATATTTGGTCAGGCTCATTTGGTGAGGTGTGTAATGTTAGGTGGTATTGATTTTGTGGGCCTTATGTGGCCCGAGGGCCTGGCATTCCCCACCCCTGCTATGTGAAGGAGCAAACTAAGATCCTTGTGAGCTGAGCAGAACCTGCAAGTAGCATATACGAAAGAAATGCAAAGAAAGAGTGTAGGTTGCATTTCCTGTTCTTCTTAGAACAGAACGTCACTACTCCAGCACTGTGCCCCCTTTCTTGAAATTCTCCACTTTCTAATCGGATGGTCTTTCAGAACTCAGGACGTCTGTTAGATGGACACAATGCCAAGGGCCCCAGTTCCTAGTTTTGGAATTTTGCAACCTGGCTGTACATTTCTCGAGGGTCAGTATTAACTTGCTCTGTCAAGGGTAGTCACATTAGATGAATTGCCAGACTGTAATGCTTAGTTACTAAGATAGGCCAGACACTTTCCATCTTTCACTCTTTGTTCTTGCTGTCTCTTCAGCCTGGAATAGTCTTAAATAATCCAGCCATTGAAATTCTGCTCGTTATCCCTTAAGGCACAGTTCAAAAGCCAGTTCCTTCGGAAGTCTCCCTTGATCTTCCCGAGTTCAGAGTTGCCAGATTTAGCAGACAAAAATATAGGATACCCAGTTCAATTTAATTTGAGATACACAAAGAGTAATTTATAATGTAAGTATTTCTCAAATATTTCATGGGACATACACTAAAATTTAGTTTGCTGTTTATCTGAAATTAAAATTTAACGGGACAGTCTATCTTTTTGTCTGGTAACTCTCCTCTAGTGCGATTTTGGGAAAATCTCTTCTCGCTCTCTGCATTGGCCTATACTCTTTTTCAGATTTATTTTATTCTGCCACGGATATGTTGGTTGTTCCTGTTTGCATCTTTCTCACTAAATTCTAAGATACTTGAGTAACATATTCTTCACTTTTTAAAAAAGAACTTTTGTTTTTTAAAGAGCAGTGTTACGTTTGCAATAAAACAAAGAGGAAGGAACAGAGATGTCCCATGTACCCCTTTCTCCCACTCCTACTCAGCCTTCCCCAATATCAACATCACTCACAAGAATGCCACATTTTTACCAAAGATAAACCTACATTGACACATCATAATCACCCCAAATCAATGGTTTACCTTAGGGTTCACTCTTGATGGTGTACATTCTGCGAGTTTGGACTAATGCATAATGCCATGTATCCATCAAAATAATCTCATCCAGAGTATTTTTACTGCCCTAAAAATCCTCTGTGTTCTGCCTATGTATCACCTTTCTCTTCAGAACCACTGATCTTTTCATTGTTTTTATAGTTTGCCTTTTCCAGAACATCAAGTAGTTGGAATCACACGGTACGGAGCCCACTCCGATAGGTTTCCTTCACTGAGTTGATCGTAATATGCGTTTACAGTTCCTCCATGGCTTTTCATGGCTTGGCAGCTCCCTTCTTTTTAGTGCTGAATAATGTTCTATTGTTTGGATAATTATCAGAGTAAAAAAAGGTAGAGCAGATGTTAGACTAGGAGAAGATAAAATCAGGGAACTGGAGAGTCAGGGAAATGAGAATACGGAGGAAGTCGCAGATGAATAGCCTCGCCAAGGACGATGCTGGGTTTTCTCATCTCCCTGAGTCCCCTGATGTTTCCTGTGAAGACAAGTGTAGTGGGCTTTTGCCATTCCTCCTGACCACCCAATACTTTTAACATCTTCCCCAGCTTTGAGAAATTCTTCACTCAGTGAATCAGCTTCTCCGTTCCCGTCCTTGGTAGGAGCCAGAAGCGTGCTTTTCCAGCCTCCTCGGTAGCCAGGATATAATCAATGGGATGGACTCGCTCTGTGTAATGAACTGGAAACTAATGAAGCAGAAAAGCCGTTTCTGGGTGGAGTCCATTCTATTTAGGATGCTGGCAAACACCTCCATTTATGAGAAGCAGCAGGGACAGAGGTTCCAGCAGGACCATCTGCTGCCCAGTGTTGCTGTTGTAAATTGAAAGAGCTGTGCCCAGGGTGGGGGGCAGCGGGCAGCAAAGGACTATGGGAGACTGGATAACTGCCCCCGCTCTTCACTCTGTCCCTGTAATAGAATCCCTACCTTTGGACCTGTGACCCACAGTGCCCCGCATGGCAGTAGACAGCGTCTACATTGACCCATCTACCTTGAGCTTGGCTGTATGACTTATTTTGAGCCCCGGTGTCTTAGTTCTGTCTAGGCTGAGGGTCTAAGAGACACGGTGACTTTCCATCGTCTTACTGGGGCCTCCATCCTTCCCATAAGAAGAGCAAGCTGCATGGAGCCATTGTCGCCTCAGCTGGGTCCTGGAGGGCAGACACCTGGCACAGACCTGAACCTGACTCAACTCTGGACCCAAACTCCACCTAGGCTCGCCTGAGCCCCATCAAGGTGAGCCAGACCACAACTGCCCGTGCAGATAAAATAAAGTGCTTGTTGTTGAGAGTGGAGAATTTATTATGTGGCGTTTTTGCAGAAGAATTCTGACTAATACAGTATCTCCGCTGGAGTGCTTCCAAGGTATGCTCTGGGCAGGGCTGCTATTCTGTGATTATTTTCTGGAACGGTTACGGAGGTTGTTTACCATCTTCCGCTGTTCTGATTAGGGGGAGCCTGTGCCACGTGGGAGTCAAATATTTGACAATCACCTCGAGGTCTGGTTGTCCCTGGTAACGTGACTACTGAGCCTGGTTCTCCAGCCTTTCTGGAGATTCTGTGATGTACCTAACATCCTTGACTACATTAATTTTTGCATCAAAAAAGAGTGAGTATGTTTCGATTTACAAGTTAAAGCCCTGACTGAGAGAAAGGAGAGTGCCAGTGTCAGGGGTGTCTCGCCTCCCTCAGTAAACACAGTGCATTTTCCGATTTGCTTTATGAAAGCATTTCAGCGCTCTCTATCTTTGGACGTTGGGTAAAAATGTAAGCAACCTAAGAACTCTGATTCTACATTTTACAAATTTGGCACCAACACTTAGGACTCTTCTCCTGAGCGTCCCGGGGACGGGTTTCTTTTTGAGTTCAACGGAAAGAAGTCTTGGCCATGACCCAAGAGACCTAGGCTCCATTCTAGTTTTGCCAATAATCTTCATGATCTTGAGACAGTGAATGTACGTCTTTGGGCCTTAGTTTTCCTGCACGCAGAATCCCAGGACACTGACATCTGCTCTCCCTTTTACGATGGTGGCCAGGGAAGAAAGAAATGATGGGAACCTGTCATGGGAAGCCACGAGATCTAAATATATGCAAAGCGTACGACACGCATCTCTGTTTAATCTGTAGTTTGGCATTAATTATGTATAAATGTATATATAAGCATACGTAACAGTCTGGAAGGAAATGTGCAAAAATGCTAGTTGTAATTTTCTCAGGACTCTGAGATTATGGGTGATTTGAATATTCTTTTAAAAATGCCACCGCATTTTCTATAATGAGTGTTTATTACCTTTGTAATGAGAGGTTTATTTTTTAAAAGAAAATAAAGGCACTAATGTCCTATTTTAATGTAGCAGGAGTTTGGCTCAAAGTGGGACCTGTTTTCAAGTAAAAGCAAATATAAGAAAAGGCAGGAAAAGTAGGGAGCGAGAACAAGAAAGGGTAGGAATGTAGTACCCCCTTGCAGTCAGGGCATTGGCCCCTTATAGGGAGGGAGAAGAGGAGAGGGGTGTGGAATAAGGATCTCCCTTCTAAGCCCAGGGAACCCCACTTTAATGTGGCACTTTGAGTCACAGGATCATTCATCATCAGTTAAGCCATAACCACCAAACGCACAGGAAGTCAAGTAGAAACCTGACCCCCAGCGTTAGCCTGTAGGTGAATGTTGTTCCTGTCCCCCAGCGCAGGGCAGCAAAGGGTCTGATTACACACATCCTCAGGAAATCCTCAGGAAATAATCGGGGTGCATGACCCTGGTGAAGAGGAGCCAAAATTTTCTCTGGGGCCTGGATTTTTTGAGTTGCCTGCAGCAATCAACTTCCAAAATGTTTCCCCATTATAAATGCAATGGAGATGAGGGAAACTGAGACTGTAGGCTGAGGGTGGGCACAGAGGCCACAGACTTCTCCATCGTTACCATTTCACTCCAGCAAGACAACTCTCTGGCTCTGCCAATAATGAGAGAGAGAGAGAGAGAGAGAGAGAGAGAGAGAGAGAGAGAGAGAGGGAGGGAGGGAGGGAGGGAGGGAGGGAGGGAGAAGAAGAAGAAGAAGAAGAAGAAGAAGAAGAAGAAGAAGAAGAAGAAGAAGAAGAAGAAGAAGAAGAAGAAGAAGAAAGGGGAGAGGGAGGGGAGAAGGGGAGAGAAGGAGAGACAGAGACACACACAGAGAAATGATTTATGATCATATTGCTTCCACAAACTTTAATGGAGCACATAGTGTGTTCCAGGGACAGTCAGGGCTAGGGGTACAAGGCCGTGTCCCAAGATTACAGTCTAGTGAGAGAAACAAACAGACACATGGGTTTCAATACTGACTGGTAGGTTCTATAAGATAGTTAATAATGATAATTGCTAATATTTGTGGAAGGTTCAGAATATACCAGGCGCATGCTAGGTCCTTTACATGGGTGATCTCATTTAAGCGTCACACCAATACTATCACATTGGTACTGTTACTGTCCTCATTTCACAGATGGGAAGACTGCAGTCTGGGGAGTCAAGTACCTTGCTGAGGTCACACAGCTTACCAGCAGAGGAGCAAACATGTGAATCTAGTGTGCCTGGCTCCAAGCCCACCTGCTTAACCCCCCTGCTCTACAGCACAGAGAAGGGAGGCAGAGGGGGGCAGTCCCATCTGCCTGGGGGAAATCACAGAATGCTTCATGGAGGAGGTGGCTCTTGGCTGGGTCTTAAAGGATGAGCAGGAGTTTGCTTGAGGACAAGGAGGCAGGAAGGGCAGAATATTTTGAGGCAAGGGATGGAGAAGCAGCTTGGCTTCTTCTGGAAATACCAAATATTCTGGGACAGCCGGAAGGTAGGGGGCCAGCAAAGGTTGGCTGTGAATGATGAAGAGACACTTGGCTTAGCAACTGCCACACCTGGTGGCTTCCCCTCAGAGTCATCATCGACATGTGGCAATGCCAGCAGGCAGGGTGTGAGCCAGCAGTGACCTCGCAGGGCCTGGTGCTTCCAGCCCAGCTGGGGCTCCTTTCCAAAGAGCTCAGTTGGGTCTTTTCCAGGGGACCTGAAGGCAGCCTATCTGAGTGCCAGATATGGCAACTGCGTTGGAATACGAGAGGGAAAGTTCTGGCAAGGAAAGACAGGAGAAGGCTTTTACCTGAAATGCATGGTGGTCGAGACCACAGACTTTGCCTACAGAATCATGGATTTTCAGCTTGGCTTCTTCATTTACTTACTGTGTGACCTTGAGCACATCACGTAGCTGCTCTGCCCGTCACGGGTGTCTTACGTAAGTCTGGGCACTCTCATACCTACTTCTTAGGCTGTTTGTGAAGAGTAAATGAAGTAGTTCATACCAGGTACTCAGCACAGTGCATTGCACAGAGTAAACACTCAGACTATGGTGGTCTTATTATAAGCAGTTACAGCCACTCATTCAACATTTATTAGCAAAGATTTATTGAGGGTTTTCCTATAGCCGTGAACAAGGAATACAAAGTTGTTGATTGCCTGGAGCTTATAGTCTAGGGAGGGAGGCAGACAATAAACAATTACTGTGTTATAATTTCAGATAGTGATGAGTGCTATGCAGATAATTAAAGGGTAAAGAATGAAATGTGTGTTTGTGTGTGTGTGTGTGTGCGTGTGTACACATGTGAGCTTTAGATAAGATAATCAGGTAAGATCTCCTCGAGGAGGTGATAGGTGAAGAAAGACCTGAATCAAAGGAGCTTATCTCATGAAAATGTAGAACAAAAATGACTCAGGCACACCCTGGCCGGTGTGGCTCAGTTGGTTGGAGCATCGTCCTCTGCACCAAAAGGTCACTGGTTCAATTTCCAGTAAGGGCACATGCCCAAGTTGCAGGTTCGGTCCCTAGTCAGGGTAAGTATGGGAGGCAACTGATCGATGTTTCTCTCTCTCTCTCCCTCTTCCTACCCCCACTCTCTAAAAAAAAAAAAAAATCAATAAAAACATGTATTTTTTAAAAACATTAAAAAAATGATTCAGGCAAAGGGCACAGCAAATGTAAAGACCCAGAGGCAGGAAAGAGCTTGCATATTCAAGGAATTACAAGAAAGCCAGTGTTCTGAAAGGGGGAAGTGGGGCGAGCGATAGGAGACGAAGGAGGTAACGATAATAGTAATGACAACAGCAATAATAGTTTGTATTGAACATTTGCGCAGAGCTGGATGGTTCATACTCATCTTCACAACCGCTCTATGAAGGAGTTATTAGAGTTCCCATTTTACAACTGGGAAATTGAGGCTCAGCAAAGCAAAGGAACTTGCCCAAGGTCACACAGCCAAGATAGGGCTGCAGAGCCAGGATTTGGGCTGAACGGATGGCTCCAGACACCATCCACAATCACTGCCCTGTTCCACCTTCACTGGGAAGGCACTCACCTGTGTATCCAGTTTAGTGCACAGCAGAGGGATGTGCCAGTGCAAGTGTGCACACGAGTGTGAGTGTGTATGCACGTGGGATCAGAGGCGCAGAACAGCGGGAATTACAGATGTGTCTTAGCTCTTGGGCGTGGAGACAAAACTAACACACAAGCAAAGACAATGCTGAAGTCAAGGCAAAATATATTTATGGGACAAATAGTGTGGTACAAACCCTAGTGCTTTAGGAACACTCTAGGGAAGAGGGAATTGGTGAAGGGAGGAGAGGGAAGCAGTCTAGTTTGGTGATGAGAAGTCAGGACCCAGACTCAGATGCCAGCTGTTCCACTATCAGCAATGTGATCTGGGGCGACTGACTCAGCCTCTCTGAGCCAGTTTCCTCATTTGTAAATTGGGAATAATAACAGCACCCACCCTGCCGAGTTGTGAGGATCAATTCAATGAGTTAATGTACACAAAGCACTTAGAATACTGCCAAGCAGAAAGTGTTTGCCATTATGAAGATTTTTTTTTTCCATTTTGGTTCTAGATTTTTAAAAATGACTTTGATAAAACACAAATGTTCGTTAATAGCCTCTTTATTTATAATTTCTTGATTTATTCCTCCTACCCCTCAATGTTGCAGTTTCAATATAGAGGGTCCATTCTCCTCCCCACCACCTGACACCTTCAGTTCTGTGCACTTCTTTCCCCCAGTGACGTTCTCACCCTCTCTCAGTCACTTCCCACACAGCCACCTCCTAGAACTGCATTCCACCCTAATTTCGGTTCCTTGTGTCTACTCTCTAACGTCTCAGGGCTTTCTCTAAAGTATCCCAACTAAAACGATCCTTTGTACCCATAGGACCTCCAGCTTATCGATACTACCATATTACTATTCATGGCCAACCATTAAATTAGTATTTACTATTTTATACACACACACACACAAAATATATATATACTACATGTATAGTATATAGTCTATATAGTATATATAAATATATATATACTATATATTACATACTATTATATATATATACTATAAACTACAAGGGTTGTAGTGTATGGCATGTACTGATTTGAGAATATCCTCAGCTCCTTTGTCCCTTCTAGCCTTCTAGCTTTGTCATCCTCTCTTGGGGAAACGAAGCCTTGGTTAAATCTAGCCCCACCTACTCCATGTCCAAAGTCACGCAGCTAAATGTGACTGGAGAAAAATCACACAAACTTCCTGCTGGTTTCACTTTAAATCCACGACCACAGACTTCATATGCTATTTCTCCAGCAAATTCACTCGCACTGTGTAGATGAACTTCGGCTCTGTCAAAAATCAATCTCTTCTCCTGTACACAAGATCTTATTCCCTCACCGAAGGGCATCACTTCAGCAGTTCTCCCCTCTCTCTCCTGGATTTTTCCCTCCATGAGGTCATTCACAAGAGCGTACAGACCTGTTTTCTCTCTCTCTCTCTTTTTTTTATCCTCACCCAAGGACATTTTGCATTGATCTTCAGATAGAGCGGGAGGGAGAGAGAGATAGAAACATCGATGAGAGAGAACATCGATTGGCCGCCTCCTGCATGCCCCTCACTGGGGATCGGGCCCACAACCTGGGCTGTGCCCTGACCGGGAATCGAACCGGCAACCTCTTGGTGCATGGGTCGACGCTCAACCACTGAGCCACACCAGCCAGGTAGTTTTCTCTCTTTTTAATAAACCTTTATCTAGCCCCACTGTATTAGTTATCTACTGCTACATAACAAATTACATCCCAGACTTAGCTTAGGGCAACAAAACCTTGTTAACTCCAGTTCACGTGGGTCAGGGATCTGGGCGTGGCTTAGTCGAATGTCTCTGGTTCAAGGGCTCTCACAGGGCAGCAATCAAGGTGTCCACTGGGGCTGTAATCATCTCAGGGCTCAGTAGGGAAATGACTCACTTCCAAGCACACCCATGTGGCTTTTGGTGGCCTCAGGTGTTTATTGGCTGTTGGCTGGACACTTGTGTTCCTTGACACATAGACCTCTTCCAGGGAGGCTCACAGCTTGGAGTGTGCTTCCTTCAGAGCCAGCAAACCAAGGCAAGCTTCTTAGAACCTAATGTTGGTGGAGGTGACACCCCATCATTTCTGCTTTATTCTATTCATTGGAAGCAAGTAAACAAGTCAGCCTAGGAAAGACTGTGTACTGTTAGTGGGAATGTAAAATGGTGCAGCCATCGTGGAAAACAGTATGATGGTTCCTTAAACATTTTTAAATAGAATTATCATACGATCCAGCAATTCTACTCCTGGATATTGACACAAAAGAAATGAAAGCAGGGACTTGAACACCCATGTTTGAGCATGAGTGCACTTATACCCACAATGTTCATAACTGTGTTATTCACAATAGCCAAAAGGTGCAAACAGACCGTGTCCACTGATGGATGAATGGATAAACACAATGTGGTCTATACACGCAATCGAATATTATTCGTCCTTAAAAGGAAGGAAATTCTGGTATATGTTACAACATGGATGAACATTGAGGACATTACGCAGAGTGAATTAAGTCAGTCACAAAAGGTCACATATTATATGATTCCACTTATACGAGGGACCTAGAATAATCAAATTTATAGGGACATGAAGAAAGTAGAACGGTGGTTGCCAGGGGCTGGGAGGAGGCGGCTGGGGAGTCGGTGTTCAGCGCGTACAGAATTTCAGTTTGGGAAAATGAAAGGCTGTGCAGATGAAGGGTGTTGATGCTTGTGCAATAATGCGAATGTACCTAATGCCACGGAACTGTACACTTAAAATCATTTAAATGGTAAATTTTATGTTAAATATATTTTGCCACAATTTAAAAAAAATGATAGGAGAAAAATTAGCCTGCTCAAGACAGGGCATGGACATAGGCACACAAGGGCACAAGGACCAGAACACAGCTCTCAGTGGCGGGTGGTTGGGATTGGGTGTGCGCTCTCGACAGGGAGAGTACGCTCCCAACCAGGTGAAGCTTGAGTCTTGTTGGGAGAGAGAACAAAAAAAGATTCGCTCAGATAGACACACAGTACGTGAGAAGATGGACACGTGTTTGTGTTATCAATATTTCACGGACAGTCTATTAGGAAAACACATTTCAAATGCTACGCTAGGAAAAGCAATATTAACACTGGGTTAGGGCATAAAGCTGGGCTCTTCTGGCCACAGTGAGGTGAGGTGGGTTTGCGGGAACCCAAAATCAATGATGACAATCCCTTACATTGATCTTCCTTCATCGAGTTTACCAAAGGCTTTCATCTATAGCAGGTGTTCTTACCTCTGTATCTGTGGACTTTAAAAAAAAATCTACCCAAGGATATCTTTCCACTTATCTTCAGACAGAGTGGGAGAGAGAGAGAGAGAAATATCAATGTGAGAGAAACACATCGAGTGGCTGCCTCTTGCACAGCCCCGACCAGGGCCAGGGACCAAACCGCAACTGAGGTACGTGCCCTCGACTGAAATCGAACCTGCAAGTCTTTGGTCCACGGGCTGATGTTCCAACCGCTGAGCCAAACTGGCCAGGGCATAGATCTATGGACTTTTAAGTGATGGTGGATGGGCTTTGGGTGCAGGAATCTGTGACCCCCCTGAACTGTAGGCACCATGTAGGTGCCCTTGTATGAGAATCAGAGAAGCATGGTTGTTAAATCACTGAGTTTGAGTCAGATGACCTGGTTTCAAATTCTGACCTTGCTGCTCACTGTGTGATTGGACAAGTTACTTAACCTCTCTGAGTGAGTACCAGATCACAGGTTTGCTGTGATGATTAAATAAATAAAGCTTCTAGAACAGTAACTGGAACAGTATTTAGCAAATATTAGCTATTATGATGTATGTTAATATTTCTGGGAAGAGAGTACATAGATTTCATAAAATTCCCAAAGGGATCCTTGACTCCCAAAAGGTTAAGAATCTCAAAAATGCAAGAACTATTCTGATAAAAACCCATGAGGTGATATGCAGTGCTCACCCTGCTTACCCACATGCCAAGAACCATGTTCTGTTCAATTACTGTATCCCCCTCCCCAGCCCAGTCACTCACCATCCCTCAGCTCTGTTTTCTTCTCAGCTCCTCATTCTCCCGTAAGCTCTCCGCTCAGCTCGGCCTCTATCAGCAACCGGCTTGGCTCACCCCAAACTCCCAGCTGCCCTGTCCCAGGGGACTGTGAGCCACTGCTCTTCCCTGCACTTGGGCAGTGTAGGGAGGGGGTGGGAGCGGAGGAGGGCACGCGCAACATCTGGCTCACTTCCTTCCCCTCTCTTTCTGGGCCTACTCCCTACAGGATATTGAGAATTAGGGAGAGCAGATGAGTTACCTGTTGGTGGGGGTGGGGACATGCCCTTGGTCTCTGCTTGATGAAGTGCTGTCTGTGTAGATGATATGCATTGTTTTCTAGGGGCAATACTGAGATTCACCCTGACCCTGCTGCCCCTGACCCTCTAGTCCCTGGCTAAAAGCCCCTCATCTGTGACATGCCTTCTCTTGGCAGCCTTGGACAGCTCAAGTCCCCTGCCCCTTTCTCTAACCCTGCTGCCTGATATGGGGCCCTGAGAATCTCTGCCTTCCTCTCTAACAGTCTCCGATGGCCATGGAGAACTGGGCTGGGGTGTGGGGTGTCCCATTTTCTTCCTGTGCACATTATGCATGGCCCCTTCTCTCTCTACCATCACAGGCCACTCCAGCAAGCCTTTTGACTTCATAAATGCACAGGCCAGAAGCCCCCAAACCAGGGCTGCCACTAAGTATACGCTGCATCTTGTCCAGACCCTAACAGGGCACCTCATCTGTGTGAGCAAATTACCAAAAAGTTCTCCTTTCCCATGGTTCCTCAGCCCCTACTCACCCCTTCATCCAGCCATCCTAATTCAGGGCAAAAACGCAGAATCCTACACTATGGCCCATCCAAACTCCAAGGGACACATGCCAACTTCTCCCAAGGATGTCCTCACCCCTGATGGCAGCCCAGGGTTTGCCTACTGACTGCAGTTCCCCAAGTATCCAAAGTGGGGCTCCACTTCTCGCAAGCACCCACTCTGATCTTCATGGAGCTTCACCTCCCTTCCATTTGCTAGGACAGCAGTTCTTACAGTGTGGTCTATGGACTCCTGGGCATCTCCAAGGCCCTTTGAGGGCATCCACAAAGTCAAAAGTATTTTCATAATAAAATGTTATTTGCCTTTTTCACTGTGCTGACATTTGCACTAATGGTACAAAAATAATTGGTGGGTAAAGCTGCTGCCACCTTAGCATGAGTGAAGGCAGTGGCACCTGCATGCACTAGTAGTCACTGGATTCTTCACCACCAGTAGGAAAAAGTTTCAGTGTCCCCTAAGCATGTCTTGATGAAGTGGTGAGAATGATTGCATTTAGTAAATCTCAACTCTGGAGTGTATATCTTTCTAATAATCTACCACGTGGCAGAGCGGGAAGTTCCTGGTAAGCACATCTGCTTCATGCTGAAGTATGGGGGGGGGGGGGTCGCAGAAAAAACACTTGTGCAACTTTGTCGTAAGGTGAGCTAGCCACTTCCATGGCATGTCAGTTTTATTTGAAAGGATGACTGACATAAAGTATTGTTCTCCTGACTTGGGTATTTGGTAGCTATTTTCTTGAGTTGGACAAAGAGAGCCTGCCACTTCCAGAAAAATAGCTGACAGTATGTGTTGTCAGTGATAAAATTTGAGTTTTTAAGTAGAAATTGGAATTTTGCAAAACTTGCCTCTGAAACTATGAGCTCTATAGCTTCCCGTACTTGAAGACTTTTCTGATGGCATTGTGGGTGATGATATCGAAAGTGCTTTTTGACCAGTATCATGACGTGTGCTAATTTGAAAGGGCTGTATAATTCAGTGAACTAATATTCCCAAATGACTGATCAATTAATGATGTTTAAAAAAAAGGGGTAAAAGATCCATTCCAAGTCCAAGATTGACCAACAGATTCAATAAATTTTTTAAAACTTCAGTTATAATATAATTGACATATAACATTATATTAGTTTCAGGTGTACAACATGATTTGATATACACATATAGTGAATTGATCACAATTACTTTAGTTTACAGTTATTATCACACAGTTATAGTTTTTTTTTCTTATGACAACTTTAAAATCTACTCTTTTAGCAACTTTCAAATATAAAATATGGTATTATTAACTATAATCACCATGCTTAATTTTTTTGAGATATAATTGACATGTAATATTGTATTAGTTTTAAGTATACAACATAATGATCTGATATATGTATACATCGAGAAATGATTAGCACAATACGTTTAGCTAACATCCATCATCACACATACTTACAAATTTTTTTCTTATGAGAACTTTAAAATCTACTCTTTTAGCAGCTTTCAAATATATAATACGGCATTGTTTACTGTGGTCACCATGTTGTACATTCCATCCCTAGAACTTATTTGTCGTAAAACTGGGAGTTTGTATCTTTTGACCACCTTCACCCATGTTACCCAGTGGATTTGAACTATAACAAAGTACAAAAAAGATCAATGTGGTTTCAGATTTCACATTGAAGAAATAAATTACTACTTGTTGAGTTTTGGTATAATATCAAAGAAGAATATCCATAGTTATATAAAAGGCTATTAAAATATTCTTCTTTTCCAACTGCATATCTGTGTAAGGCCAGATTTTCTTCATATTTCTCAATCAAAGTAACATAATGTAACATTGAATGCAGAACCAGACACGAAAATCCAGCTGTCATCTATTAAACTAAATATTAAAGAGATTTTCAAAAATGTAAAACAATGCTACTCTTCTCATTAATTTTTTTATTTTTAGAAAATGGAGTTAATTTGCTTTAAAATGTTATGTCAACATGTAATGGGTTTATTATTTTTATTTCCAAATGAATTCATAAGTATATAATTTAAAATGTTCTAGTTTCAATTTCTAACACTGTGAATACTCATAGGTAGAATTCACATAGACAAAAGCTCTTTAGGGTCATCAATACATGTTAAGAGTGTAAAGGGGTTTTGAGACTAAAAAAAATGAGAACTGCTGTGCTAGGAAATGAGGAAACACCCCTCTCACCCAGTATAGAAGAAAATGTCTCTGACCCCAAATGCAGTAGCACCCACCAGGCCTGTGACTCACCACCCAGACCAGCTCCTCCTTCCTGATACAGAACCAGTCCTTCGGCTGCTCTTATGAAGTCCTGGGTGGATATCTGTCCCAATTTTTCGTGACTGTATTTAGAAGTTTGGGTATGTGGAACCTTTGTTCAGTCTCACTTGTCAGTTACAGAAACTGGAAAGTTTCCCACTTAATATCTTGTTAAATAGCCTTTCATTCTTTCACCGAATTTATTTTCGTTTCATTGTGGGAGAATAGTTACTCTGTTATAATGTAGGTTCGCTATCAATTTAAAACATTAATTACCGTTTTGGTGTGACAATGAAGAGAAGTCAGAAGATAAGGTTGGTGTTTTGAAAGAGCATTAATTTAGAAATGCAGCTTTGTCATTTACAGAGTAACTGTGGGCAAATTGCCCAACCTTTCTCACCTCATGTTCTCATCTGCAAAATTAGGATTAAAATACCAGCCTTACAGCTTGCTTAGAGATAATGCATATAAATCGTCTGATACATAAATCATCTGATATATAATAGCCAATTAAATGAACTATCATCATCATCATCATCATCACCACCCTAGTACAGAAGATGGGGAAGAGTTTTGTTGGAATCCTCTGAGACACATGGCCTAAATTTACTTTTGGAGTCCTTGTTAAGTTTTTGGTGGCTTCTTATTTACTTTCTCACCAGAAACTCAAGGTTTCTCTCTGAATGCCGGGGAAGAACAGATCCATTGGACATGAAGATTATCTGTCAGTCTTCCCCATTCTGTCTTGACAAAGAGGAATTGTTTTCACCCTGATTGAAGGGTTATTTTCCCCAAAGAGACTTTTCTTCTTACCTCTCATTCCCCTTGAGGCAAACGCCTTTCTCTGGGCTTCTCCCAAATTCTAGGCCTCAGTGTAGGCTGGAATAGACCAAAAAACCCCAACAAAACCTACCATTGGATACCATGTTTGGTCAATGGTGGAAAAAGAAATAAACAGCTGGGTGAATTTTATGAGGTAAGATTTAATAAAAAAATTTTTTTAAAAAAGAGAGAGATATGTGAAGCTGCAGAGACTGTTCCCTTGAGTATTTTTATTTTTATTTTTTTTAGATAAGGACTCCAGGAGGGGATTTTTATGGAATGATGCGTGAAAATGGTGTGCTTCTCCCTGCTGCTGAAATGGAAGCCCTGGCTCCCTTTCACAGCAGAGGGAGGCAGATTAATGAGTTGAGGGGATGTGGCGGCTGCCTCTCAGCAGCTGGCTCAATTACCTCGCCTTTCATGCTGTGCCTTGAGCCTTGGAACACAAGCCTGGTGGAATCCTGACCTTGCTGGAGGACTTTGTTCCTTCATCGAGGCTGCCTACTTTTAGCTTGACTATGTCCTTTACTTCTCATAGGTAGGCTTGCTGGAACCATGAGTGTGAGGGAATTGCCTAGTGAGATTCGTTCCAAAAACAAGGAAAATAAATGAGATCATGAGGATGTTAACAAATGAGGAGCTCTGGGAAGGAAAACGATATCTCTTTGGGGAAAGGATATTAGTGCATTTTATTCTAATGAAGCATTTTGGTGGGAGAAATGGCTTGTCCAAAGAACTTCGTCAGATATCATTTGATTGCAAATTACAGAAACCAACTCAGATGAGCTCAAGTAACATGTGGCTTTCGTGTAAGGCATTAGGCACACCTCATGGATCCCAAGGGCAGAACGAAGAGCTGAGAATGAAGAGGTTTATAGTTCTAGGCGAGGTATAGGAATCTAACTCATGTTACCTGGCTTCAAATTCTGGGTCTACCACTTACTGTATGACCTTGAACGAGCTACTCACCTCTCTGTGCGTCGATTTTCTTCTCTGTCAAGTTTCGACAATTAGAGTACTTATATTTTAGAATTGTAATGAGATTTAAACGAGTGGATGAGTGTAAGTGTATCGAGCAGTACCTGGCACATATTAAATTCTTAGTAAATGTTAGCTACTGAAGATTTCCACAATAGCTATCGGATTCCAGACCAATTTTCCCACCGAGAACAACTAGAAAAGCTGGATGAAAATTTTAAAAATCACTCCAGCCCAGCTGGTGTGTCTCACTGGTTGAGCGTCGACCCATGCACCAAGAGGTCACCGGTTCGATTCCCGGTCAGGACACATGCCCAGGTTGTGGGCCCTATCCCCAGTGGGGGGCATGCAGGAGGCGGCCAATCGATGTTCTCTCTCATCAATGTTTCTATCTCTCTCCCTCTCCCTTCCTCTCTCTCTAAAATCAACAAAGGAAAAACAATTTTTTAAAATAAAAATTGCTCCAAAGATATTGGAAAAGCCCCAAGGCTGAGGGACGTAAGAGCCTGAGCTCTCAGAGAGAGGGAAACAGAGAGCAGTGAGTGTGGCTTTCTGTGCTGCTTCTCTCCCAAGGTGTTTGCTGATAAGCGTGATCTAGAACACTGAGAGACGGAACAGAAAAGACTGACAGGTGAAGAGCTGAGCATCACTTCTGGCAGTTTTGGGGGGCTGGAGGAGGAAAAAAATGGATTTTAGAGCCTTCCAAGAGAGAGAAACCATGGTAGTTACTCTACTCTTTCCGTTGGAACTCCCAAGGGTTATAATACAGAGATATGGATAAACTATACATACATCAGCCTTCATAAAGACTGAAGCCTGGTTTTGAATCTGTACATTGATTTAATTAAGGTGGGCCAATCTGCCTTTACTAGCTACTTACCAAAAGCAAAAGATAATCCTCTCTGGAGGAAGAGAACACCATCTAGAGCCCTATATTTATAATAACTGATATTCAATCCAAAAATGATCAGACTCACCTGGAGGCAAGAAAAATTGTCCAAAAACCATTAGGAAAAGAAACTCAGACAATATAAAGAAACCAACAGGATATAAAAAAATACTAGAGTTAATACAGACTTTAAAAGAACTGTCATTCATGTAATCAAGAAATTAGATGACAGAGTGGTGACCTTCAGCATAGAAGAAACTATCAACATGGACCAAATTAAAATTCTAGGACTAAAAAATACTATAGCCAAAATAAAGACTCAACATATGGAGTTATCAGCAGGTTAGAAAGAGCTGAGAAAAAATAAGTGAACTGAAGAATTTACCAGGAGGAAACATCTGGAATGAAGCACGGAAAGATAAAAGAATGTGAAATATGGAAAAGAACATAAGAAACACACGGAACAGAGTCAAAGTTGAACAAATAAGCAGTTGGAGCCACAGATGAACAAAAGGGATAGAATGGGGGGGAAACAATGTATGAAGGGATAGTGGATGAAAATTTTCCAAAACTGATCAAAGACATTGCACCACAGATTCAAGTTTTATGAACTCCAAGGAGCACACATAGAAAGCAAACTATACATAGGCATATCATAGTAAAACTGCTCAAGATCAAAGTTGAACAAATCATCTTAAAAGCAACCAGAGAAAAAAAGGCATGTTACTTTTAGAAGGCATGTTACTTTTAGAAGCAACAATCATCTGACAGATGACTTCTCACAAAAACAGTGGAAGCTCCACAGTGGAAGAAGGCAAGTGAATGCCATCTTCAAAGTGATGAAAGGTAATAGCTGCCACCTAGACCTCTGTACCCACTGACAATACCTTTAAAATAAAAGTAAAACTAAGGCATTTATAGGCAAACAAAAACTGAGAGGATTCACCACCAGTAGACCCTCACGAAAGAAATACTACACGGAGTTCTTTAGGCCAAAGGTAAGAGAAAACAGGAAAGAATGAAGCGTAATCGAAAGCAAATGTGGATATATCTAAATAAATGGTGAATGCTTAAAACAACAATATTATGTCTTGTGTGCTTAAAAATAATTGTAGAATTAAAGCATATTACAATAATAGCACCAAAGGTGGGAGGGTAGTGAATGGAATTAAAGTGTTCAAGTTCCCTAAATTGTCCAGGAAGAAGTAAAATTACTAGTTTATACTGGACTTGGTAACTCTATCTGCATAGTTGTCTTCAGGACAATCACAGAAAGAATAGTATCAATATGTAAAACTATGCGAATGAATAGATGGAATAATTAGAAATAGATAATTCATTCCAAAGAAGGCCAAAAAAATCAAAAAGGGAACATAGAATAGGTGAAACAGAGAAAACCAGTAAAATAACAAAATTAACCCAAATATATAGGTAATTCCATTGAGGCAATAATACATAGTACTCTAATTCAAAGCTAAGATTGTCAAACTGGATAAAGAATAAAATAAAACCATATCTTTTTACAACACCCTCAGTTGTTATCAGATGCTACACCCCTCTCCTAGTACGAGCATCTTGCTAACACTAGTGTTTAAAGATACAGCGCAAGTGTTTTGAACAATGCGAAGAGGGTGTGAAGTCAGGCTGGCCCAATGCTCCTATTAGATTGAAGAGTTTGAGATTATGGATCTGGAAACTGGAACGGACTTTAATGGTCCTTTAGGCCAGCACTTCAGGGGGTCTAAGCACCCCAGAGCTGTATGCAAATATGTGGACTGATGTTTGTTTTGCGGGGGAGATGTCCATCCATATCTTTCATGATCATTTCAGAGGTGTCCATCACTCCCCAAATGTCAAAAGCAGAGCTTTCGGTGAAACCTCTTATTTCACAGGTAATAGGTGTATGGCACAGGGAGGTGAGGTAATTCAAGGTCACTCAGAGCTCTACTTACATCTATTGATTCCTGAAGATTCTTTGTATTGCCTCATAGCAGAACTCCTCATGTCCTCAGGAGGAATGGGGTGAGGGGAATTGTTAAGCTCTGCTTTGCAAAGGTCCTCAGATTTAGCCACACATTAGAATCACATGGGTCTCTTGTGGGGCAGTGGTTTCAACATGCAGTCAGGGCTGAGACTCTCTGGATTAGAATATTTCACCAAGAAGGGTGTTGTCAGGGTGGAGAGATGGATTTTAGTGCCAAGCCCTACTCCATCAGTCTCCTAGCCCCCAAATTCTGTCTGTGAGAATCTAGCGTTTATAAAAAAAAAAAAAAGACCTGAATGAAAAACCAAGTTCCACTTTATTAATGGATGATCAGGTGCCCAATTACCCGCCACTGCTCACGCAAATTAGGGCTTCTCTGCTAAACAGAGCCGGACCCCTGGACTTCAGCTGGGAAACTCAATTAAGGCTTCCTGTCTTTCTCCCCTAAAAAGACAGCACAAATCACAGAGCACACCTACCTGGCTTACCTACGTGGGCACAGGTAAAGGTACAGGCCCAGAGAGAGGGAAGGATTGCTGGGCCGGTGGGGCAAGGCTGTCTGGTCTCCACCATACACAGGGCAGCACGTTCTCTTCCTTTACCAATGGTACAGAAGAGAAGTGGAAGAGAAAGTTTGCCCGAATCACCTCCCAGACTCTTGTTGGTGGCAGGGGAAGGCTGGGAAAGTTGTGACTTTCTACAGGAGGGATGGAGTGGTCTTGGCCATGGTGGCTCCACTCACTAATGAAATGTGGCCTAATTAATATCTGAGCTCATCAGATTAGCAATGAGTTTCCCTTTAGGAGGGAGAAGGTGGGAATTGGAAAAAGAGAGTGCTGTGGCGGGGGAGGGAGAAGAACATCTCACCTCACCTGCAAAGAGACACTGACAGTACAGAGAGATGACAGTCAAGGTCAGCGTTTCCAGGGCAGTAGAGGGAAGAGCTCCTAACGTTCGGGGGACAGAGAGCTGGTGGCCAAGATCAGCTTGATGGAGGTGACTGTTGAGCTGAATCCTGAAGGAAGAATGGAAGTTTTCCAGATGGACAGGGGGAGGGAAATGAATTTTCACACATGTTATGGTATGGAGCAGTGGTTCTCAACCTTCCTGATGCCACGACCCTTTAATACAGTTCCTCATGTTGTGGTGACCCCCAATCATAAAATTATTTTCGTTGCTACTTCATAACTGTAATTTTGCTACTGTTATATCTTAGGCGACCCCTGTGAAAGGGTCATTCGACCCCCAAAGGGGTCGCGACCCACAGGTTGAGAACCGCTGGTATAGAGGTTTGAGTAACGTGGTATTTGGGAGGATTGTAAGAACTGAGTCTGACTAGAATGTAAATTGCATGGAGCATGTGTATTTGTAACAGGCCATTAAAATATAAGAAGGAGCCGTGGCAACTCCTCAAAGAATTTTGCTTAGGATAAATGAATTACTTAGCTGATCCCTCAATCAAGAAAATTCTTAATCTTCTTGGTTTGGAAAAATCTTACTAATTTTGACCAGCTTCTCTTTGTTCACTAGACTTCGGATATTCTCTCTAAGGACAAGATTGCTTTGAATGTGATGCAGTGAGAATCACAGACAACAGTGTCTGGCTGTTTGTCAATTCTGAATTAGTGTGTTGTAGATAAGCTTTCTATGCCTGAACCTTCACAGGAGAATCTCAGAATTCCCAAGAGTTGTTGACCTGGGCCGTGAATAAACGCAGCGAACTCCTCAGAGTGTAGGTGACTCGTGCAGGTTGCAGAGAGGTGTTGATTCTGACGCTGGCACAGGGTCCCTTAGGGAGCAGAAGGTCTCTGCAGCCAGACAGGCCTGGGTTCGAAGCCCAGTTTGATTATTTACTAGCTGAGTGCTTACGCAGGTCACGTTGTCTCTCTCCGCCTTGGTATACACATTAATACTGTGGAAATAACACCTCTCTCTCACTGGGTTGTTATGAGGATTACCTGGAGGACAATTTGTGAACAGATTGTCCTGGTCAAGGCTTTTTTTAGTCTAAGGAACAGGAAGCCACTTAAACTGGTTCAGCTGAAATCATAGAACAGGAAATAAAATACAGAGTCCCCAGGGGAGGAACCAGGACCTGGACTGTCAGAATCCACATACATACGCCATCGCCACAGAGCCCGTCTCATGGTGCCTCCACCTTCTCCTCTGTGCCCTTCTCCCCCTCTTTGGTCTCTGCAGATTGGGTCCTCAGCTCCCTTTCCACCTCTCACTATTTCCCCTTCTCTAGACCTTTCTACACCCCAGCCTTTCTGCAGAAAGTCCTGTTTGGTTTTCCTGTGTCCAGGGCCATGTTTCTGGGAGAAGAACTGAATTGACTGAGTTTAAAAGGTCCAGGGTCCACTCCTGTACAAATACATGTTCTTCATGCAATCTACATTCTAGTCAGACTCGATTCTTACAATCTTCTCAAACACCACATTACTCAAACCTCTATGCCAAACCTCTATGTAAAACTGGATATAGTCTGTGACCAGGGTGTGAGACTGGTCGCACAGTATAAACGTGGCCCTAGCTAGGCCCACGCTTTCAGTTCTGTATGGGGATGATTCCCAGACACCAAAACATATGAGCTACAAGTGCCCGGCACAACAAATATTAACCTCTGTCTCTGTCTCCTCTCCTCACTCTGGCTGAGCAGGTTTCCATAGTGAGCCCTGCACAGAGTCATGATTATCTTTAGGTTTTTACTTTTGCTTGGGCTCTACCTTCTACGAAGGATATCCTGCTCCATTTATACATCCGTCCTTTTATCCATCTGCTCATCTGTCCATCCATCCACTTCTATCTTCCTTTTAGCTATTTGTCCTATTCACCCTTGCAGGCCGACTTCCTCCCGGAAAGCACCCCTGAATATCTTCAATCCCTCTTGATTCTCCTAATTTCTGTTGATTCTTATAATCTATGACATACAATTTAACATTAAATTATACAGTGGCTTGGGTTTTTCTCTTGATCACTTTTAAGGTGTTGTTTCAACTAGACGATAGATTCATTCAGAACAGAGAGCGCCACAGTGGGAGGCACAGAGAGGAACAAAGAGTGAGTGTCCAAGGAATGGAGAAAGGGACAGCACAGTAAATGTTCTACAGCTGGAAGGGATCTCAAAAAGAATTTAGTTTAGTCCCTTTGATTTTAGGAAAACTGAGATCAAAACAGAGGAAGTACATTGGATCGATTGACTATAAAGAATAAAATGGAGACTAAGTATTATTTATGTAATAGAAGAAGCCTCTCCAATTATACTGTAGAACAGCATTTGAAGAATCATAATTCATTTGACCTGGAAGGGAACGTTGAAGTGACCTAGGTGGGATATGCTGTTCAGGTTTATAGATGAGAAAACATTTTCCCAAAAAAAGGAAGTGATGTGTCCACGCTCACCCAAGTATTTAGTGGCAGAGCTGGGACCAGGCTCCACACCCTCCTCACTCCTCTGATTTTCCCCTGTGCTCACTGTCACCGAGTCCTTGCCTGTGACCTGAAGCATTCCGATTCCCTCCCTTGACCGCACAGCTGGCACCACATCGTAGCTGAGCACCAGGCTCATTTGCCCTCCTAACCCGAGATCTGTGTTCCTGACCCATCCCTTGCACTGTATTACTTCTTGTCCTTTTCTGCCATCTGTCTGTTTTTTGTTTGCTTGTTTTTACAGCAGATTGAATTTACATTTTACTTAAAAAGGGGGAGAGGGGAGTACATACACCGGGAGGAGAATGGGATGGGGAACATCTGTCTGTTTTTACCTCGCTCACTTTGTCTTTTTTTGCCTCGCCTTGCCCTGTGGACTAAATGCTTGGCCCTGTCTCCTTGACTATAACTTCGACTCTGTTCCTGACCTCTGGCTGGTATAGACACTCTTTCCAGTTCAGATTGGCCTCAGGAATGGGTGTCGCCCAATATTGGCTAATTTCTGCATTGATTTAACTCACATTTACTGTACATTTCCTCTGTGAAAGGCTCTGAATCTGAGGGATTCAGAGATGAAGAACACTTAATCCCCACTCAATAAGTTTACAATCTAGTGGTGAGAGATTTTAAAAACAATATGGCAGATGCCCTGGCCGGTTTGGCTCAGCGGTTAGAGCGTCGGCCCAAGGACCAGGGAGCCCCGGGTTCAGTTCCCGCTAAGGGCATATGCCTTGGTTGCAGTTTGTCCCCGGCCCCGGTTGGAGTCGTGTGGGTGGCAGCCAGTCGATGTGTCTCTCTCACATCGATGTTTCTCTCTCAAGAGAAAAAACACAATATGGCAGGTGTGTTCATTTCAGAGCTTTATTCATATGGGAGGCCTGAACTGAGCCTGAAGTGGTGGAAAGTGCCAGTCAGGGAAGACTTCCTGGATGAGGTGTTTCCTGAGATGAGCCATTAAGGACATATAAGTGTCAACTGATGAGTCAGTGGGGTGGGGGTGAGTGGATATGCTGGCAGAAGAAACATGCATAAAGGCATAAAAGCATGAAAAAATAAGAGGTGTAAAATAAATGTCAAGCACCCTGATGTTCTTGGAGAATAAAAAGGAGGGTAGGGGTAGTGTGGGATGAGGCCGGAGAGGTGGGTAAACCAAATCAGGAGGAACTTGTCAGCAAGTAAGATCATTCTACTATTGGGATTTAGGGAGCTAATAAATGACACCCCTGTTCCCTGCCCAAGTTCCTAATTAATTGAGAAAAACCCCAAGGAGTTAACCGGATGGAGATAAAAATGTCAGCTTTACTGCTGATAAAACAATAAACATGGCTTAGAGCTGGCCAAATTGCTTGCTAACACTTCCAGTACTGAACTCAATTCCCCAAGTGTAAGCCTTTCCCGCAGGGACAGATCTGCTTAGAGCCGATGGGCACATTTCCTGAGCATCTGGCCCCCAAGGAGAAAGAGAAATGGAACTGAGCATGCTCACTTCCTTGTCTTAAATTCACCAATCACATAAGGTATTCCTCCTCTGGGGGAACAGGGCAGAAATGTTACTCTAATGGTGGTCCCTTCACTTGGAAACATGAAGCAAGGGGGAAAGAAGGTTCCTACCTAACACTTACTCACTGTTTACTGAGCACCTACTTGCTGCATGCTGCCTTGCAGAATGCCCTGGTTCACAGCTGGCACTGGACGGAATCAGAATTAGGTTGGGAAGATTCTCTAACAGAGTGTTTAAAAGGACACGGAAACCTCCACCCGAGAATGTCAGGATTGAAAGAAACCCTAAACCTCATTGAATCTGGTTTTCCATCAGTGCTTGAAAATATCTATAGCATCTTCTTCCAGCCAAATGGCCATTCACTCTCTGTTTGCATATGTCGTTGAAAAGAAACTCACTATCTCCCACAGCACAGACATAGCAGAGGAAATGTCTGGTGCTAACGGAGGGTTGAGCTCTCTATGAGACGATGCCCGTATTCTGTGTTCATTTTCTATTTTGCTATTCTATCTGCTTGAACTTGTAGTCACTTGATAGATATTTATTGAACGATTACATGAACAAGTGAATAAAATTATCCCTTTCTGTTCCAATATCTGATATTGCTATAGATATGGGGGTCATGACTCAATCTGTATTGGCCAGAAATCTTTCCTTGCAAATAACAGAAGCTCAATTCAAACTAGTTTAGGAAAAACATTTAAAAGCCTGGGGTGGAGCAGGGACATGGAACTTTTGGCCTTCCATAAGCAATGAGATGAATGGGCTGGCCTCCAGGACATCTGCCATAAGAGGTCTCAAATGCTATTATGTCTCTCTGCTTCCTGTTCTGCTGTCTCTCCTTGTGTGGGCTTTATTTTCTCTCTGGTGGGGTAGCTGGTCAGCAGCAGCTCCGGGTTCATTCAAATCTGTTATTAGAATAAAGGAAGCTGAACAGTGATTGGTTCAACTGAGGTCACATATTCATCATTGGATCAATCACTATGACCAGAAGAAATTGGCCCTCTTATTGGTCCATCTTATGTGACAGTGGGAACCCCAGAGTCAGGGTAAGGAACATGACTGCATGACTGGTGGCCTACACCAAGGGGTGGTTCCCCAAAGACAGGAGGAACAGTTATCAGTTGAAGGAAGGGAGACCCCCAAAATCCCCATTAGATGCCAACTACAGAACCCAACCTCCACTGTCTAAGTGGCATCCCTTCCAATTCTGAGAGCTCCTTCCCGTCACCAAGACCACGGTTCAGAAAAGAAAAAGTTGGTGAGTGGCTAATTCTTTGAAGGAGCAGAAGCTGACACAATGCATATTAATGCAGACTCAGAGACTATGTGCTGGGGCCAAGAGTCCAAAGCTGGGTGGAGAATTCTGAAGAAAGACAATAGCTGAGTCAGCCTTGACAAGAGGCTCAAGGAAAATGCCAGAAGGGAAGACAAAGAACCTGTTTGGTAAGAGGAGAGGAAGACCTGGTGGCTGTGATCTTGCTTTTATTCACAGAACTCATCAAGCACCAGAGAATAATCAGCTTGTAAGCAGGCAGTGGAGGTGGCCTCTGTGTTCGTGCAGGTTCCAAGGCATGCAACTCTTGCTGGAATTATTAATCCTCCCTTTCCCTAAGAAGTCATTAAGCATTCATTAAAGCCCAATTTCCACCCTACCCCCACGCAGAAGCCCAAGGATCTTGAACAATTAAGGCAAAGCCATACAGGATGCACCTTTGCTTTTAAGCAAATTATTCAGATATTTGAGGCTAAAACAGTGGTTCTTAATGTGGGCAACTTTGCCTCCTCAGCTGCAGTGCCACCTTCCCCAGGTAGTTCAAGTGCAATGGCAGATCTGTTTGGAGAGTACAAAGTCCTGGTTGTCTTGACCTATCTTGGTACAGCTATGATGGGCTGGTCTATATCCTGAACTCCCCATGAGGTCAGTTGAGGCTGCTGTGGGGCCATCATTGCAGCTCAAATTATCCTTCTGTCCAGTTCTGCTTTTTTCCCTTCCTCCCTGTCACAGTTGAATTGTCCCAGGGCACTCCTTAATAAACATCCTTGCATGCAAAACTTATGGTTTTCTGCTTCCTGGGAACCCAACCTGCCACATCCTGTCTATAACTCTGTGATGCAGCACCTGACTTCCTCTGGTGTCATGTCTCACGAGTCTCCCTCTGAGTCTGCTTCAGCCACATGATCTTCTTTTGATGCCTCAGGGTCTTCGCACTTGCTGTTCCTTTTGTGTGTGAAGTCTTCTCCCCCTAACCCTTCAGGACCAGCTTAAAATGGCATGAATTTAGAGGCTTTTACTTGACTACCTCCATCCTGTCCAAATAAAAATGGATTTCCTCTTTGTACAATCCCGTTCACCACCCTTTGCTTCTCCTTGTGGTGCTCAGACCAGTGAGGATGCTTTGAACAGAATAATTAGGATGTTCTTATAACAATTAGGTGCAATGAACAGAACACCTGAGTGAAAGTAACTTAAGTAATAGAGGTTTATGAGTCTCATGTAATAAGAAATTTAAAGGCGATTCTAGGGTTGGTTCAGGGCTCATCTGTGTAGCTGGGATGAGGTAATGGTGGGTTGTGCCCCTTCCCGAAGTTCCCTTCCATATGACAGAAGCTCAATCACTGTAACTCCCGGTCTCTTCCTTCCTCTTCACTCTCTCCATCCCTGGGGAGGAAGAATGGCTTACCTGTTTGGTAAATTTGGTCAAGCTCCTTTGGGGACTACTGGTCTGGATATGATCTGTAACTAGGTACTAAGTCTGCCTAATTCAGAGGGTCAGGGCCAGCTGGTTCTCTCATTAAGTTATACCCCCATACCTGGCACTTGTCAGTAACCAGGATGATGTATTTCCCTTCATCTCTTCCTCCGCTCACTGATTTCTCAATTTGTTCAGAACTCAGAGTGCAAAAATGGAAGCTACTCATCAGGAGCCCAGATATATGCAGTCTGTCTGCTCTGCCATCATCTGTGTGTCAACAGCGTGTCCCTTCGTGTCACCAGATGGCTGCCACAGCTGCAAATATCACCTTGTCACAAGACTGCATCCCAAGCAGAAAGGATGGAATGAGACAAAGGGGCTTTCCCCTCAAATAGGTTCTCTCTCATGAGTGAGGAAAATATTTCCCAGAAGCCCCCAGTAGACTCTCCCTTACAGCCTATTGGCCAGAATTGGGTCACACGTCACCCCAGACCAATGACTGGCAGAAGAAAATGGAAGTATCATGACGGTTTAGTCCAACTCAACTAAATTATAGTGAGTCACTTGGAACGGGGGATGTGGCTTCCCAAACAAAATCAGGGTTCTGTTAGTAAAAGAAAGGGCGTGATGGCATTGGACAGGCAGCTCTGTACCATGTACAATTTGTGGTTGGGTATTTCTTGGTTGGATGATTTATTAATGACCTAACTATCCTTTCCAACGTAAGTCCCACGAGGCAAGATGAGTGGCTGTATGTTCACGGTTGTGCCCTCAGCATCTACTTATTGCAGAGCCTGCCTCCAAGTGGAGACTCAATAAATATTCATGCGAACCTATAAGCACATGCTCAGAATGGCTGGGCATTGTAGTAAACACCAGAAGATAAGTCAGACACACTTCCTGCTTTCAGAGGAGTTATGGGGCAGTTGAGGCAGGACTAGCACATTTAAATCATGTTCAATCACTATGAGGCAAGATGGCTCTCTTCCTTAGTTCTTCCAAATAATATTTATGGAGTGTCTACTATGTGCAGACACAGTGGTAGGTCCTGAGGATGTGGACAAGACCCAGACCCTGTCCCTAACGGTGAAGGACTAGCGAGGGAGGGGAATGAGAATGCCACCATGACAGATAAGCAGGGAGGCTGGAGGAGCACAGGAGGGGAGCTTCTGAGTTCCCTCTTTGTCCCCGAACCCACAGGATGCAGCCCAGGACCTGCCACGTCATAAGCACTCAGAAAATAGTGGCTCTTGTCTCAGGGGAAACACACATACACACACAACTTATCACACATGTAGGGCAGGCATTGTTGGTTCCACTTTGCATATCAGGAAATTGAGACCCAGAGAAGCGATGACAACAAATAATGCGGGACAGAGCAGAGAACCAGCTCTGCGGATGGCTTGCCCCTTCATTCTGCTCCTCACCACTTTCCTAGTGAGGTGACCGGCTGACATCAGATTCTTAGGCTTGGGAGTTGTCCTGCGACTGGCATCCTCGCTTGACCCACAAACACCTAAAATTCCACCTTCTCCCGTGTAGTATGGACACCAGCGTTCATTTCCCTCCTGGCCTTCAGCACCAGCAAATGAGAGTAGCCAGCGCTGGGAGACCAAGGTCTAAACATGTAAGATTTATTTTTCTCCCTTTCTTTTAATGACAGTATGTCTTTAGTATTTAAGTGCTAATTATAATTACTCACTTCCTAGAGAGTGTGCAAACATCACAGCACAGCTGGGAGCCTGCATAATTTAAACATGCTAATTTTAACTTCACAATCTGGGATTGTGTGGGTTTTACCAAAGAGCCCTCAAACCCTGGAAGGTGGGGGCAAAGGTCCTTTGTTTCATCAGCTCCTCTAGTGCTCTGTGCAGGCCTTTGAATGGAATTACAAGGCTTCACCTGAAAATGGTAGCAGATGTCCTCAAAATATTTAAATACTAGTATGACCTTAAGCTTTCAAAGAGCCTTGTTTTGCCAATTCCCAGCTATCATTTTCATAGTTTAATGAGTGTGAATAATTGTTCTCTAACTCAGGCGGATAGGAAATAACATTTTCTTTATTTCCTTTAAATCACTTTAATTGTGACACTAGATCCTTATCCCACTGGAATGTGGGGGTTTAATCTCAAACCTTACTGGGATTCTTTCATGTCCCAGGGTCTTAACAGGATCTGGGAGGCTCACGCGGTCAGGTGTCCTCACTGCCCAAGCCCAAGGAGACCCTTCATGAGCCATCCATAGGGTTTCTGGGCCATTCGTAGGGTTTGGAGGTTTTCCCAGGTGGGCACAGTGTCTCCCTGCCTCAGGCACTCCCAACAGCCATCCTCTCTGAAGCTCTTACATCTTCTCGGAATAGGCCCACAGAGCAGTTCGTGCGTCTCTGCTGCGTGAGAAAACCACGGTCAGCACCCTCTTCCTGGCTGGGCGAGTCTTCCTCTCTCCACAGCCTCTCCATCCTCCCTTCTCTTTTTGGAGACACCAACATTTTCTCATCAAATGGCTGAGACTTGAACAAAAGATCAGGAAAGCTGTCGGCTCCAGATTCTTGGGCGTTTCTGCCCTGGAAGCAGAGTCCACTGGGCCCCCTGCTTGAACTGCAGGGAGGGAAAGCTTTAGGAAGAACAAACATGATCTAATCTCTTAATATATTATCCTGCCACATTAGTTAATCCCCACCCACCCATGGGGTTCTTTTTAACCCAGAAAGATTAACTGACTAATAATACCCTATGCACGTGTTCAGATAATATTTCACGTCTCCGAGGTGCAGCGCAGTGTGCTGGTAACTGCAGACACAGCCATACGGTAGGTTGCATTGTTGCTCCCACCCCTTCACCCACCCCTGTGCCCGCACCCTATGCTGTGTGACTGCAACTGGCCCCACTAGAGGCAGAATATTTTTTCCCACCCCACGGAGGTCAGGTTTGACCACGTGTCACCAGAGTTCAGGCTGGAAGGCGCTCAGCTGTCTAAATACTCCATCTGAACTACTGCAGCTCTGAGGCATTTCACAAACGTTTCTTAATGGAAGTCTCACAACCATCACATTACTATCCCCATTTTACAGATCAAAAAACTGATTCTCGAGGACATCAAGGGTCTTTAGTCAGTGCCCGACTTTTATACAAATGAGCTACTGAAAATGTGTACGTGAGTCAAATGTTATAGGGATGGAGGAGGGGAGGCATCTCCCCAGCTACAGAACACTGTGGGATTCCTATGTCTGCATCACCGCTGACCATGAGCCTCGTACACTGCGTGCATGTGCTTTCATTGTGCTCTTTGCCTTCACAATGACTATGTCCGGCCAGCTTATATCAGCAAGTGTCTAATTGAAGCTAATTTACTGATTTGTCTGCTCCATGTTCTCCCTCCTGGCTCTTGATAGTGTTACGTTTTTGAGGGCCATGTTTCTTAGTATAAATACCAATGTTATCGATTTTCAATTTTCCGCTTATTTTTATAGAACAGGGAAGGGAGAAATGAAATAAAATAGCTAACATTCATTAAGTGCCTTACTATATTTTGTACAATACCCATAAAAAATGTGTAGTGTGGCTCAGTGGTTGAGCGTCGACCCATGCACCAAGAGGTTGCCGGTTTGATTCCTGGTCAGGGCACATGCCCAGGTTGTGGGCCTGATCCCCAGAGGGGGGCATGCAGGAGGCGGCCAATCGATGTTCTCTCTCATCTATGTTTCTATCTCTCTCTCCCTCTCCCTTCCTCTCTCTCTAAAAATCAATAAAGAAAAAAAATTTTTTTAAAAACATGTAGTGTGTTCACAATCACGTATACTGCTTTGTCAAGTCTTTTCCTGAAAAGGGAGACATTGTTTTGATAGGCATGGATGAGAACCCAACCCGCCACTTAGACATTTCCATGTCTCACGCTTAAAGGAGTTTCCCGGGGATGGGTTCTGCCTTCTTACACTTCAAGAAGTGTTTCTCTCCCCTCCCCACGCCCTTCCAGTGCCAGGCTCTGTAGGACACTCTGAAAGCACCAAGTGACCTCTAGCCCTGTCCCTTTGGGTTACGACGATGGATGAGGTGTAGGAGTGTTCTGGAAGCCATTCCCATGCTAGGCCTCAGGCAATAGTGTAACCATCCATAATCACTTCACTAGATCCAAACTAAATGGTCCCCCTTAGGCCAGACCCCCAAAAGTTCCATGACCATTTCAATGCCACCTGACCCGAGGGAAAGCAGGAGGGAGAGGAAGTATTCTTAAAGTATCTTCCTTATGCAAATTAAATCTATATTCATATATATACAATCCCATTGCGAGGGACCAACCTGGGGCCTTAGAAGAAGCCTGTACCAACCAGTGTGCCGATGTAGCAGAAACGTCAGTAGCTTCCCAGGAATCTGCCTGTGCGCTGCCACAATGAAACTGGAATCCGCTGGAGTTATGTCACCAGGAACGGGCATTGTGGTAGCAGGGGTGGTAAAGGGATGGGTGCGCTAGTAGAAAAAGCACATGGCTGATGACCTAGTTCAGGGGTCAGCTAACAGTGATGCACAGGCCAAGTCAGGCCCACTGCCTGTTTTTGCAAATAGGTGGTCCTGGCACACGGTCACACTCATCCGCGTACGGACTGTCTATGGCGGGTTTTGCTCTGCAGTGGCAGAGCAGAGTAGTTGCAACAGAGACCTGGTCCTCCCAGCTGAACGTCTTCACTATTTGGCCTTCTATGGAAAAGTTTTGGGGAAAGTGTGAAGGTCTTGAGAAGGAGGAAAAGGAGGCAAGAAAAAGCTAGATTCAAACTATTGGGATTTAGTTTCAGCTCCATCACGTCTTGACTTTGGGCAAGTCTCTGGACTCTTCTGAGCCTCAACGTTCTCACCTGTAAGTGGGGAGAATAGTTCTTCTATCATCATTTGCTGTGAGGATTAAATGACGCCCTGTATGTAAAATGCTGGCACAGGGCTTGATATAAAGCCAGGGCTCCATACATGTCATCGGCTATTATTAGCTGACAGCCACAAAGATACCAGTTTTTTGGTTCAAATATTGTTGGCTCAGGTAGAAGGATTTTGTGTGTGCGGTGAAGCCCTGCGGTTCCGTGCTAGTGCTTTGTTCCCGGAGCGGTTCTCATGGTTGTCCTCCGCCATGACACAGCTGGAACAGCCTGGGGCAGCACTGATGTGATTCGCATCATCCCGTTTCTCCCCACTGACTTACCGCTCCACATCACAACCAAAGTCTAGATCACTTTCCCCTTCTCCAAGGCTCTCACCATTTTCTCAGAGGCAAGCGAATTCTATAATGCAATCATTCATTCACCCCTGTCTTAGAAGAATTTCTGGATTTTCCAAGGCAACATCAGCTAGGCAGTTGCCACCTTGCCTTTCCTTCTTTCTTTTCTAATCTCAGATCCCTCTTCGTCATCCAGTGCAGAATGGGGGACGGGATTGGCAGAAGAAATGTACTCAGAAATAAATCTGCATCAGTCAAAATCCTTTTGGCTGCAAATAAAAGAAAGCCCAACTATAGTTGGCTTAAGGAATGAGGACATTTATTAGTTTATTAGCTCTCATCACCCTAAATCCAGAGGTAGGATGGTTCCAGAGTTGGGTACTCAAGTAGCTCAGAAACATGAACAGGGCATGTTCCTTCCACTGTGTTAGCTCGTCCTCTTGGCCTGGTCTCCCTCATGGTCCCAGGTTGGCTGCCCCAGCTCCAGTCATCACACGGTGATTGCGACATCAAGAGCAGAGGCAGATTTCCATGAAGCTAATGAAACTTAAGCCTCAGGGTCCCTCACTTTCACAAGCCCCTTCAGGGCCTAGCGATGTGCTCAAGTGGCCACATACTTTTGTGAAATGTTCAAGATGTGTGTGTTCTTTTTCACTTAAAGGAAGTGCTTCACATTATATAAGCTTTAGACCCCACAAAATCTGGATCCACGTTGCTCCTAAGGTGGAAAACAACAAGAACAACAACAACAAAAAACTGTCCTACTGTGGTCCCTTTTTTAAGAACAAAGAAAAGTTCCCCAAAAACCTCCCCCTTCTCACACCACACACTTCTCTTTGCATCTCATTGACCAAATCTGCATTACATGCTTTAAATGTTACTTGGTGTGTTGGTCCAGGTTTTCTAAGAAGCAGATGCTGAGATGAGATTAAACATACTAGAAGTTTATTAGGAGACATGCCTATGAGAGAAAATGGGAGGGAGCCAGAGAGACAGTGCAGGCCTCATCCCAAGTGAAGGGGAGCGAGAAGAAAGGAAGGTTGGGTAAAAGCATCTTACACTGCAGTGCGGTCTAAGGAAAATTCAGCAAGGTCTTTGGTGAGAACTCAAGGCAAAGTCACCTGTCAAAGGAGTCCCGTGTCTCCCAGGGGTCAGCCTGCCTTAGTATCCCTGCCACACTGTCATTGGCTGGGAGCAGCCCATCAGAAACACGAGTCATCACCAAAGCAGTGAAGGGTTTTTGAGCACAGCAGATGGACTGATGTCCAATTACACTCACAGGCACTTTCTCATGGCCACCACATTGAGCAAGGAGAATGAGAACCCTATAGCTGACATAGACCAATAAAGAGTCACCCCTGGAACAGGGAAGGGTCTGGTCTGCCCAGGAACTTGGCCACTCAGAGCAGGGAGAACAAAGGTGAGGACTCCTCATAGTGGACGGAAGGGAGGAACTGTGATGAGGAAGCAACAATGCTATCTGCCAACCTCCCCACCTCCCACATCTCAACACAGCTCTTGTACAAACAGATGGCCACTGAGCAAGTCCATCTCCGCCAGACCTGAATGAGGCAAGGCTGCTCTTCATCGGGAGTTTTCCCTGATGCCAGGGCCAGCACAGTGTGAGCAGTAGAAGAAAGGAAAATAGCCACTCCACTAGTCCTGTCCAAATCTCAGTATTTGTGATGAACCTGTTCTAAACGCTCTGGTCCTGGGTCTTTTCTGCAGATCACCTCGGCTCAGGGCTGGACTGCTTTTGTTCTTTATTTTTGTAGGGGTGTGAACCTTGGTGTCCGTGTCTGTTCTAATGTGGCTAATTGCATGTTGCCTATTTAAAATCTTCCCCCACTATTTTGATTACATAAAAAGGTCTTCATGTTCTGCTTGACAAATCAGGTGGCAGAGCACTTGGGGTCCTCCCCTTTGGAGGAGAGGTGGGTATCATTGATTATGCGTGAGGTGCGGCAGGTTGAACCAATCATTTGCGTGACATTGTCATACTCTTGTCAATGATTTGGGAACCAAGGAGATATTTCACACACAGGAGCCTGGATTATTACCACCGTCTCCTAACTGGTCTCCCTGCTTTCACTCTTGCCCATTCTCTCTCTTTCCTATTCTCTACCCAACAGCCAGAGCGATTCCGTTAAGATGCAATTCAGCTCATGTCATGTCCATGCTCAAATCCTTCCAATAGCTGAGCATAAAAGCCAAAGCCCTTATGCTGATCTACAAGGCCCTGCAGTAGGGTTCTGCCAACTATGGCCCTCCAGTCAAATCCAGCTGCCTGCTGCCTGTTTTTGTAAAGTTTTGGAACACCCATTCATTTACATGATGTCTATGGCTGCTTTCTTGCAGAGTTGAACATTTGCAGCAGAGACCATGTAGCCTGCAAAGGCTAAAATCTATCAGCCCTTTGCAGGGAAACCTTGCCCACCGCTGTCCTGCATGATCCCCACTCCCCTCCTTGCTCATTTTGCTCTAACTCAGCCCACATCCTTCCACCTTGGCCGTGGCCCTGGCTGGTCCCGCAGTGGGAAAACTCTTTCCCTCAGTCTCCTCATGACTTGCTCCCTAACTGCCCTCAAGTCTTGATTTGATACTCACTGTCTCACTAGAGACTTCTCTGGTCACCCCTTTCAACTGCAACCCTCCCTCCCCTGATAGCCTCCACCCTCCTTTCATTGTTTATTTTACCCCTCAGCACTTTTCATTGATATAATACATATTTTACTACTTTTCTTGTTGATACCCTGGACCCCCAAAGTAAGCTCCTTGAAGACAGGTATCTGTCTTTTTTGCTTTCTGCTATATCCTCAGGGCCTAGAATAGTTCCTTGTACATAGTAGATGCTCAATAAATGTTTGCCCAATGGACAAATATGATATTAAATGCTCAGAAGTCTGCTGCACAACAGAAGACCCAAACAATAGTGGCTTATTCCAGCCAGTAGGGTGGCTTCACAATGCCCTCAGGGCCCCTTGGCTCCTCCAGCTGTCACTCTGTGAGCTGCCCAGGTGACAAGGAACTGAAGCCTCTAACCAATAGTCAGTGAGGACCTGAGGTTTACCCACAACTATAAGTGATCCTGAGATGACTGCACTCCAGTTGACACCTTGATTGTAGCCTGTGAGATCCTAAGCTGAGAACCCCACTTTAGCTGTGCTGGATTCTTGACCCACAGAAACTGTGAAATAAAATGCTTGTTGTTTTAAAGCACCAAGTTTGGGGGGTAATTCTTCATCTGTCATAGATAATTTGAACATTCATTCATTCATTCATTCATTCATTCATTCAATAAATATCTAATAGCATTATAGCAAGCTCTTGGGCCACATTGGTGGGCACGGCAGACCTAATTTCTGCCCTTGTGGAGTTTAAATTAATTTAAAACAGGTTTCTATGCTACAGGGATAGACAGAGCCTTTAATATGCTAATGTTCATCCTGAATCTCCAAGAGCCAGAGAATGGGTCTGTAACTTGTAAACTTGTTTTGCTTTGCATTTCATAGGGCTAATGTTTTATGAACCACACATTGGTAAACTCTCTATTAGCTAAACGAGGAAATGAATTAAAGCTGTAATTTTAAAGGCTTAAGCTCCCCTGCAAAAATGTCAGGGTCTGCCCTCCTTTGTTTATTATAGGCTAATAGCTATTCTCTTCCTGGACCCCACGTGCACAGTCACTAATTTACTCAGCAAACATTGACTGACTCTCTGCTACACTGTAAGACATTGCAAGCACTGAATTGTTGCTTGGGCGATGGGCCTGCGACATATCTCCTGAAGTATATTTGGAAATCCACTCATCGATTCGTTTTGTGAGTAATAGTTTAAGCCACAATATTTGGGCAAAGTGCAAAGGAGAAAAAGAATGGGACTGGTTAATGTTAAAATCAAACCTTTGCTGAAAACAGTAATGTGTATTGAAGCAAGGCATTGTCCTCAAGGAGAGGAGGCAGAATCAGTATTGAAACAGTGCCCGAAGCACTTCATCGGACTGTATTTAAAGCGTTTAAAGAACTCTTGGAACAAATAAAGCCCTGAAAAGATCTTTCAAATGGAAATGAATTCTTGGCATGCTTTCCCCTCAACTACCACTGCCCTCCCCACAACAGCCACTTCGGAGAAGCCCAGGGAAGAAGGGCTTTTGTCTTAATTGTCTACCTTGATTCAAGTGTTTCATATTTTGGATGGAAAGCAAGAAGGAAAAAGGGCACCTTATTTATGAAGCGGCAATCCTATTTTGTCTTTAATGAATCCTTAAGAATTTACATGTCATTTCCAGGTTTTAATGAAGTAGCAAATGGCCCGGGACCCACATCTCAGCAATGTCTCATGTCTATCCGGGGGAGGCAGTTGGGGTCTGTCTGGTCTCGAAATAAGGCAGTGCTGGTGTCGGCAAAGGTGCAGAGGAAGGAGATGGATTGAAGCTTTGGGAGTAAAATGTGAAGATGGGACAGAAGATAGAGGCTGGTGTTTATCCTCTTGAGAACAGGGCAGACCTTTCTAACTTCCAACCTTAAATGGAAGGATTGACAAATTTAACCATGAGGAAATAAAAAGCTTATGCTACCTAGCTAGCAAATTAATTAATTAATTAAAGAGGGGAAGTGGCAAGCCAGGGAGAATTACCTACAATATATATATTACAGAGAAATAATATTTCTATTCTATAGGTAGTTCTTAACAATCATTAAGAAAAAGACAGCCCTGGCTGGTTTGGCTTAGCGGTTAGAGCGTCAGCCTGAGGACCAAAGAGTCGTGGGTTTGATTCTGGTCAAGGGCATGTACCTCGGTTGTGGTTCAGTCCCCAGCACTGGTAGGGGTCATGTGGGAGGCAACCAATTGATGTCTCTCACATTGATGTTTCTCTCTCTCTCTCTCTCTCTCTCTCTCTCTCTCTCTCTCTGTCTCTCCCCTTCTCCCTTCCCACCCTACCTGAAGATAAATGGAAGAATATCCTCTGGTAAAGATTTTAAAAAATAATAATAATAAAATAAAAAGACAAACATCTTAGCACTTAGTCCCCCCCTCCCCCAAGGAAATGATGTAAACAGGGAATTCTCGCAAGCAAAGATATAAAAGAGAAATAATGTGAACAAAATTCAACTTTGGGGTGAGATACTACACTGAGAGGTAACAGCATAATGGTAGACACTGTACTGAGAGAATAGATAACAGCACAGCCTCTGGCGTCAGGCTGCCTGGGTGGCTGTTCCCTAGTTGCGTGACCTTCAGCAAGCCGCTGAACCACTCTTTGCCTAGTTTCCTCATCTGTAAAATGAAGGTTATAGGGTTGTTGTAAAGGGTAGGCAAGCTGATATGTGTCATACACTTGGGATAGTACCTTGTACATCAGGAAGGGTATATAAATGTTAGTTGTTACCATTTTGCGTATTAAATTGATAAATACCAACAACGATAACAGCAGAGGTGTCAAAGGAATGGAGACAGACACTCTTGGACACTGTTGGTGGATACAATTGGTACAGTCTTCTTGGAGGGCAATTTAGCATCATGCATCAGGCTTTTAGAATGCTGCATTGCCTTGGACCAAATTCCATTGTAGGAATTTTCCCCAAGGAAATAAAAAGTCAAATATATAAAGACGTAGCTGTAAAGATTTTTTTCAGAGCTATGTACAGTTATGCAATACTGAAAGAATCTAAATGTCCAACAATAATAGATTCATTGAACAAATTATTGGACATCCGTTCAGTAGAATTCTATGTAGTAATCAGATGACATGAGGAAAACCACTCTACAGGACACTTTGGGGACTATTGAAATATGAATTATATTTTAGATAACATTATTATATCAATGTTATTTCTCGAGTGTGATAATGGTCTTATGGCTCCTTGTAAGAGAATGTAGGATATACATGCTGAAATGTCCTGATCTTTGCAGCTTACTTTCCCAAATGGGTCAGAAAAAAAGAACATCTCTCTCTCTCTCTCTCTCTCTCACACACACACACACACACACACACACACACACACACACACACCTCTCTCACAGAGAGAGAGAGAGAAAGCAGATGTTAGCAATAGTGAATCAGGGTAAAGGCTGGATGGGGTGTTTATCCATTTTTCTGTTTGAAATTTTACAAGATAAAAAGTTGAAAAATGTAAAAAAAAAATTTAAAGACGAAAAAATGATAAATTTTAATGAAAAAAGGGGTTTACAAATCTCTATGTACAATATTTCCTCATTTTTTTAAATTAAAAGACGAAGATCAGCAAACAGTAGCTGGTATTTCTTGGAGCCATTCTATGTGCCAGGCATGGTGACAAAGTACTTACATGCATTGTCTCTGTAGTAAAACCCTATGAGGTTAGGAGGCATTATGATTTTCCCCACATACAAAGTTAATAGATGGAAACTCAGAGGTTAAAAACTTATCCCCAAACCACATAGCCAGCCACAGGTACTTAAACATGGGTCTCTATGACCCCAGTTCCACACTCTTAACTACTACTTTATGCATAGAGAAAAGAGCAGAAGGCTGCTGTAGCCCCTAACAATGATAATTAGTATAGCTAATAATTATCTATAAGAGCTGTGATGGATGCACATTGAAAGAAGCAGAACAAAGAGAAAGGCTAGTTCTAGAGGGCAGAACAGGAGAAGTGTGGTAGTTCTTATTAAAGTGGTAACATTTGAGATGGGCTTTGAAGGATGCATAGGAGTCCAATAGGCAAAGAAAAAAAGGCATTCAATACAGAGGAAACAGCGTGAATGAAGACACAATGTATTTAACAAACTACTTAGTCCAGCCAGTGTAGCTCAGTGACTGAGTGTCATCCCATGCACCAAGAAGTCGCCGGTTCAATTCCCAGTCATGGCACATGCCCAGGTTGTGGGCCCGATCCTCAGTGGGGGGCATGCAGGAGGCGGCCAATCGATGTTCTCGCTCATCGATGTTTCTATCTCTCTCTCCCTCTCCCTTCCTCTGTCTCTAAAATCAATAAAGAAAAAAAAATAAAAAAATAAAGAAACTATACTTAGTCTGTAGAGAGTATAGAGGCAGGTAACCAGGGCAGATAGCAGTGAATGAGATTGGACAGAAACAAGAACTACTTCTTTCTGATGATGATGGGAAATGTTTTAGAAAAATGACCCAGGCAGCAGAGCAGAATTGAGTCTGGATGGGAAAATGAGACTGACAGTGGGGAGATCAAGTGAGGGGCTCTTGGGAACAGTTCCAATAGGAGGTGATGAATGATTTTGCCAGGGTAAGGACAGTGGGAACAAAGAGGGAACACAAGGAAAGCTCCCACCTCTGAAAGTCTGCAGCATTTCTTTGGGATACTCCACGATAGACACATGTCTCAAAATACTGTCTTATCTTCCTAAACTTGTCCTTTGCTTGTCTGTGCTCATGTCCACACCTGCCCTTTTGTCTACTTTGTATCACAGGAACTACCTTTCCCAGACTCCCTCAACCTCCAGCTTCCTGATGGGTTGGCCAACGGGAGGGACTGGCAGAAGGTGGAGGTCCAGGAGAAGGGGAGAGGCTAGGGTTCTCAGTCCCTCTCTACGTCTGCTTCCAGCTGTGCTCCTGGCAGCAGCTGTGACTCATCCATGAGCTCAGAGCCTGCCAGGCAGTCCTTCGCAGCATGGAGCTACCTCTCCGTTGTGGTTCTAGATCCTGTCACATGGCTTGGCTTCTGGACTCTGGTAACACCATCTTCTCCCCATCCAGCCCTGGAGGTAGCAGGGCCTTCAAGGTGATGCTACTTTCCTGGTTGTCTCTTTCCTGTCCCATGTAGCTCTTCAGCGCCCCTGTCCTCTCTCTGATTCTTTGCATTTGATTCCTTTGGATTGAACCTAGAGTGGTTTCTGTTTCCTGGCTGGATCCCCCACCTAGAGCAGAAGTTCCAAATGGACAGAACTGTACCTCTCCATTTTTAGAGGGATGGAGCAATTATCATATTCATGGACCATTAGTAAACCCTTGGATGAAATCTGGGGTCAGTGAACCCTGATATTGTATAGCTATTGTATACAAGTCATGTTTATGCATGTACACGCTCACGTTGGGCTCTGAGAGCCTCCTTATATTGACAGGTGCAACTATACCCTGGCTTAAAAGTTACCTTCTAAAGCTCTTTGAGCTGTGTGACCCATCTGCTCTGCAAATGAGCAAGCTATATTATGTTGACTCTGTGATTCTTTCTTTCAGGAGAAAGTTCAGAAGAAGTGGGCACATACTTGCCTTCCTGATGTGGAACAGCCTGAAACTGGGGTAGACTCACTTTGTAGTCTTCTACCCAGTAAGAGTCTTCCACTCAAAAGATGTTCGCAGAGCACAGGGATCATCACTGAGCTGCACCCACTCTGACTATGCATTTAGAAAATAGCTGATATTTGCAAGAAGCTCGCTCAGAAACGCTGCAGCAAAACATACACAGTCTGTTAATTCAGGTGTGTGACCCTTGAACTTCCCTTTGCTGAAACTCATTGCACTTGCAGCTCTCATTCATGTCTGTCTTTGGACTAAGAGCTCAACAAGAGCAGGACCCAGAAGGGAGGTGGAGACTCCATAGCACCCCCACCCCAATCACTGTGTCTGACCTGCTGTAATAAAAGTAACCAACACTAGTGAGCATTTACAGGACTGGCTAGACTCTGTTCTAATGATCTCACTGAATTCTCACAGACAATCTACAGGCATGTGGTGTTATTCCCATTTGAGATGAAGAATGAAGGCATGGCTCAGCCGCTGTGGCTCAGTGGTTGAGCGTCGACCCATGCACCAAGAGGTTGCTGGTTCGATTCCCGGTCAGGGCACATGCCCAGGTTGTGGGCCAGATCCCCAGTGGGGGGCATGCAGGAGGCGGCCAATGGATGTTCTCTCTCATCGATGTTTCCATCTCTCTCCCTCTCCCTTCCTCTCTCTCTAAAAATCAATAAAGAAAATAATTTTTTAAAAAGAACGAAGGCACGGAGAGGCTGAGGAACTTGCTCAAGGTTACACAGCTAGGAAGGAGTGGAGCCACGCTCCATGCCCAAGTGGCCTTGCTGCTCACACACAGTAGATGTGTGGGAAGCACATGGTGAAGCCCCCAACATGTGTAAGTCCAACTGAGTGAGGCTAGTTCATGTTCTGGTTGTTGGGTTAGTTGCTATGCCTGCTGTTTGGTTTCTAGAATGCCGAAGGACAAATAATTATATATCAGTACTCTGATGGACAGGTAGGCTTCTCAATAATGGGCAGAAAATATAGTTTTCTTTTGAAAATAGCTTTTTGGCTCTGGTAAAAATGATATGTGTTTATCATAAAAAGTTCAGGAGTACAAAGAATAAAATTAAAAATCACCAGGAAACAACAACAAAAAAGAAGACATCAGGGCCCGGCCAGTGTGGCTCAGTGGTTGAGCGTGGACCCATGCACCAAGAGGTCGCCAGTTCGATTCCTGGTCAGGACACATGCCCAGGTTGTGGACTCGATCCCCAGTGTGGGGCATGCAGGAGGCAGCCAATGGATGTTCTCTCTCATCGATGTTTCTGTCTCTCTCTCTCCTTTCTTTCTCTAAAATGAATAAAGAAAAAAAATATTAAAAAAAAAAAGAAAACATCAGGGATAGAACTTGAATCAATAAAACGGATTCAAAAATCACCAGAAATCCAACAAACTCGTTATAGCTATTAATTTCATTTCAGGCAAGTTGACATACTTATTACACAGGCACACCTCAGAGATGTGGGTTTGCTTCCAGACCACCACAATAAAGCGGGTCGTAATCTTTTGTTTACTGGTGGAGGGTTGTGCCTTCAATTTGTAAAAACACAACACCTGTGAAGCACAGTAAACCAAAGGGCAATAACTTGAGGCACACCTGTATACATATTTAGCTCTTACGTAAATGAGATCAATTATATGTGCAATTCCAAAACCTGTTTTCAAACAGTTCTTCCCTCATCAATATGTTGTAGAAGTAAAGATCATCATCATTTCTCTTTACCATTGCTTCACATTCCCTTGTATGAATTACTATAATTCATTTCATCAGGCCTTTTTGAAAGACACTGAGGTTGTTTCCCAAAGTCCTAGGTTAAAACAAAAAATTACCAAGAACATCCTGTATAATTTTGAAAAATTCACAAGGATCACCCTGGATAATATCAGAAGATGTGATTTCTGGGAAATCACAAGGAACACACACTGATGTTTTGATACATATTGGCAAACTGCCCTCCCAAAAGATTGCCTCAATTTCTGCCTCATCGTGACACACATTCATCATGACTGACTTTATAAATCTTTGCTAATCTGATAGGCAAAATAATCCCAGTCATTTAATTTCTGTCTTTTTCTTTATTTTTGAATCTTTAATATATGTTTATTGCATGTCTGTATTTCTTAGAGGATAACATAGAGAAGACTTACTTTTGAAGAAGAGAGCTATTTATGCACAAAGAGGGTCATCTCAGCATTATCATAGCAGTTTGAAAACAGAAACAACCAAGTGGGGACTCAAAATGCACCAGTTAAGGTATAAACATAAGTCGGAATATTTTGCAGCCACACCAAAAAGAATAGTTTAGATGCATATTTAATAGCACAGGGAATAATTATACTATGAAATTTGAGGAAATTTCTTCAGGAAAAAATTAAAATGCAAAATAACTTGCAGAATAATTCCAACTCTTAAAATGTGTATGCTTAGAAGAAAAAAGGTGGAGAAAAAAGTAGGAAGACTAGAGGAAAATACAAAAAGTTGTTCATGTTGATTACTTCTGGGAGATGGAATTTCAGATGATTTAAATTTCCTTATTCATACTTTGCAGACACTGAGTTTTCTAATAGCGTGGGCTAATCGTTAACATTTGGTTTATGTATGTATTATCTTCAGTGTTTTTCAGGGCACTCAGACTCAGATACTTAACATCATTGTTAATGATTTCTTCTAGTAAACTAAATGGACATGTGCTTTGGTTATTCATAATAATAAGGAACCGGCTCATTAATGCTGGTACTGTATTAGGGACAAGGTCTCAGCTTTCAAGGAGTGTGCCCCCTGGAAGGTGAGAGAAGGCATGTGCAGAACATCTGGAGCATGAAAGCAAAGAGCATGTCTACTGACATATGGGAAAACCTCCTAGAGGAGGTAGCCTTGCAGCCCAGCCTTGAAGCATAAGTTGGAATTTAAATGTAATGCCATTTTTTCCCTAACTCTCTAAGAAATAAGTGTTTATTGTAGGAAACGGAAAATGTAGATAATGGTCACAGACATGTATAAGGTTATAATCACGTGTTGGACACTGTGTTAAATATCATTTAACACCCCCCTCCCATGGGTGTGATTATTTTGTGCATTCCAAATGCAAGAAAAGGGAGGATAAAAGAGATTGAGTGAGTACTGGCAGGAGCAGTACTGGAACCCAAGTTGACCTGGTGCCACAGAAGAAAATAAATGTGTGTTAAGCCCATCGCTTTCCAGTATCTTTTTTCCCCCGATGCACAGGGCTTTTCCAGGGTTCTTTTGCTGCTGACACTCTGCTGAGTGGTCATCACTCAAGCATTAGCAGCATATAGGTGGTGACTGAAGGCATACAAGGGGATGAGCTCACAGGGAAACAGGCAGAGGAGAAGAGAAAAGGTCCTCGGAACAAACCCTGAACAACAGAGATGGAGACACCGTCCCAGGTCTGGGCTGGGTGAAGAGCAGGCAGCGTCAAGGAAAACTTCACAGTGGTGGTCATATTGGAGCTGAATCTTAAAGGATGAGAAGTTTTCCAGGTGGAGAAGAGGAAGACAAGTGTCCTGAGCAAAGGGAACAATATCTGCAAGACATATCAGATACAAGGGACAACATTTCAGATGATTTGGTGCCTTGGAAAACCAGCAAGTGATTTCGGTATAGCTAGAACACAGGGGTGTCTGTGTGTTCATTCATGGGTGTGCAGGTGTCTGTGTGTCTACAATAGTGTGACTATATATTCAGGAGGCTAGGGTGATGATGGAGAGGCTACAGGGGAAGGAAGGGTCACATCATTAAAGATCGTATGTATTAAACAAGTTTCCAAAGGGGAGGATATATATATATATTGCTTCTGATTCTGCTTCCTATTGCTTCTGATTCTCTGGAAAAACAGAAAAAAATAATTGGCTGGTGGGTTTATAGAGGCTGAGAAGCCCCACAATCCAACATTTGCAAGCTGGAGATGCTTAAACTGGGCAATTGTGGCCCATTCAAATTAACACATAAAATTAACCATCACAATCCCCTCTAAAAGGTTTGGAATATTATGGAAAGCGGGTCTGTGAACAGAGTAAAGAGATCAGTGAAGGCCAGCTAATCAGTACAAACTTGATTTATCTAGAGTCAATGGAAAACCTTTTAATTAATTAATTAATTAATTAATTTTAGAGAAATTACAAGATCAGAACTGTGCTTTCGGAAGATTCTTGGACTGGATGGTTTGGAGAAAGAAGAGGCAGGAGTGAAGGAAACCAGTTGGTAGAATATAATAATAGTCAAAGTGAGAGATGATGAGATATATATTAGGATGGTAGCTGCAGGGTGAGGGTGGTTCACTGTTGGGAAGGGAAGGGTGATGGTGGATTTAGTTGACAGATATGAGAAACGTCAGACAATTTACTGGGTTATCTATTGTTGAACAATCAAACAGTTCAAAAGAATGTCCTTCCTTCATCCACCCATTTACAACAAATATTTACCGACGGCTTATGCATGGGGAACCCCTAGTCCAATGTGCAATCTAGACATGTTATCAGACTAAAAGAACCTAGTGTTATAAGGGCCTAGAAATCAGCAGTCTCAGATGGGGTGGGGTAGGGGAGTCAGTCTAAGCCCCCAAGCTAGCATTGAATGATCAGGCTTCCTTTCTACAGGAGGGGGCTTCTAAGCTGAAAGTTCTAGCCAGCCAGAGGAAGAGGGTTTCCTACCCCAGGCAGAGATGTTAGGTGGAAGCTGGAGATCCCCAGGTGAAGAAGATGTGGCTTCTGGCCTAGTGGGTGGAGACAAACTAGACAAGTCATTTGACATAAATGCAGCCAAGTCATGCAATATATGTTGCATCTTTCTTTAGTCAAACAGTAAACTCCCCTCCGTGCAAATTTACCATTTTTAAGGCTGAGCTGCCTGGAACCATGCCTACCAGGAGGGCAAAGTGGGACGTGAGCCTTCCCTCCAGCGCACCCCCAGGCGTTTGAAGAATGGGCACAGGGTCTGCCTGGCTACTGCAAGGAACCTAGTTAATGTGCCCTGGTGGCAGGCGGCTACTGCCCAGAGATTCGGTCTTCCAATGGTGTCATTTCTCTGGCCCCTCAGCTTGCCCGGTTTCTTATTTCGCTCCACATTGGGGCAGACTGGGGCTGAAAGAGGGCTGCATTAATTGATTTGGGTACCCGAAGGCGAGGGAGAAAAAACGTGCTTCGTGTAGTAAAGAAAAAAGGAAGTGAAATCCGAAACGCAGAGGCAGACAGACCGACCCCAGGCCAACACTGTATAAACAGCTAAGGGGAGCATACCTCGGTGGGGAGAGGAATCACCTGTCCAACCTACCACCTTCCCGTTCTGGTACCAAAGATGGGAGTTTGAGGGGCAGGGACAGCAGCAGGGACTTATGCGTCCCTACGCTCGCACAGGACCCCCAATTCCCAGACCGCTGCTCCCCACTTCCTGCAGTCTTGATTGCAACCTGGGGGCGTGCGTGAGGGGCGGGAATGCGTGGAGCTGAGGAATTAAAAAAAAAAAAAGGCGAGGTAATTAGCATCTTCTGATTCCATTGGCTCTCCTTGGGTCCTGCTTTACATACGCCCGCCCCTCGAGCTGCCCGGGGTTTGCGGGGTTTGGCAGGGTTTGCAGCCGCGGCGGTCGCTGCTGCGCTTCAGTGCGGGGCGGGCAGGCGCCGAGAGAACCCCGTGCGGGGATCTGGGAGCCAGGAGCCGGAGCTGGGAGCCAGCTGCTGGCGGAGCTGCTGCTGCGGCGGCGGCATTTGAGTCGATTTCCGTCCTACGAACATTGAGGCCGGCGCTCGGTAGCTTGTGCACCCAGCCGGGCCCAGGAAGGAGAGGGGCCAGATACTTTTTATTTTATTTTGGAAGGAAGGGGGCGAGTCCCGGCGTGAGCTTCCCTCTCGGCCTGGACCGCTCCTGAGTGCGCCCCAGCTCCGGCCCGGGCTCTGGAAGATGACTCCGGGGTCTGCCCTGTGTATTCCAGCGGCGGCGGCTCGGAGAGGCAGTGGAAAGTAGTTAACACTTGGTAGTAGCGGCTGGTGGAAAAGTGAGCCGAGTCGGAGCGGACTTGGCTCTCCCCGCGCTCCGGCGCCCGCTGCTTCTCGCCGCTCCTTCCCCTCGGCTCTCCGGCGGCCGCAGCATGAAGTGGCGCAGCGATGGCAAGGAGAGGTAAGAAGCCCGTAGTCCGAACGCTGGAGGATCTGACGCTGGACTCGGGTTATGGTGGCGCGGCGGACTCGGTGCGCTCCTCCAACTTGTCCCTGTGCTGTTCCGACTCGCACCCGGCGTCCCCGTATGGCGGGAGCTGCTGGCCGCCTCTAGCTGACTCCATGCACAGCCGGCACAACAGCTTTGACACCGTCAACACTGCCCTGGTGGAAGACTCCGAAGGGCTGGACTGCGCGGGCCAGCACTGCTCGCGGCTGCTGCCGGACCTCGACGAGGTCCCCTGGACCCTCCAGGAGCTGGAGGCGCTGCTGCTGCGCTCGCGGGATCCCCGGGCAGGCCCGGCGGCCCCCGGCGGCCTGCCCAAAGACGCGCTGGCCAAGCTGTCGATGCTGGTGAGCCGGGCGCTTGTACGCATCGCCAAAGAGGCGCAGCGCCTGAGCCTGCGCTTCGCTAAGTGCACCAAGTACGAGATCCAAAGCGCCATGGAGATCGTGCTGTCCTGGGGCCTGGCGGCACACTGCACCGCGGCCGCGCTGGCCGCGCTGTCCCTCTACAACATGAGCAGTGCCGGCGGCGACCGCCTGGGCCGCGGCAAGTCAGCGCGCTGCGGCCTCACCTTCTCTGTGGGCCGCGTGTACCGCTGGATGGTGGACAGCCGCGTGGCGCTGCGCATCCATGAGCACGCCGCCATCTACCTGACGGCCTGCATGGAGAGCCTCTTCCGGGACATCTACTCTCGGGTCGTGGCCTCCGGGCTGCCCCGGAGTTGCAGCGGCCCCGGCTCGGGCTCCAGCTCCGGCCCAGGCCCTGGCTCGGGCCCCAACGCGGCCCCCGCGGTGGATAAGGAGCGGGAGGCACCCGGAGGGGGAGCGGCGAGCGGCGGCGCCTGCAGCGCAGCCAGCAGCGCCAGCGGGGGCAGCAGCTGTTGCGCCCCGCCGGCCACCACTGCTACAGCGGCGGCAGCCCCTCCAGCCGCGGCCGCCGCCAACCACCACCATCACCACCACCACACGCTCCACGAGGCGCCCAAGTTCACCGTGGAGACGCTGGAGCACACGGTCAACAACGACTCCGAGATCTGGGGGCTCCTGCAGCCCTACCAGCACCTCATCTGCGGGAAAAACGCCAGCGGTAAGTGGCCGTAAGAGTGCCACTCAACGTGGCTAACTCTCGTGGCAAGTTTGCCTCGCACTCCCCTCCCGCGTCGTTCCGGCCACCCGCTGCAGTCCCAAGCTTCTGAGAGGACCGCTGAGCTGGAGGTGGCCGGAAACCCGCCTGTTCTCTCCTGTGCTCGGGCTCCTAAGATCCCAAGTCCAAGACCGCGCGGTTCCGCCCCCTCTGCGGGGCTGGGAGGAGGCTGCCTCCTGCATCCTGTGGGAGGGCAGGTTTGCGATCATTTGCGCCTAGCACATATTTCTGCCAGAGCCCTGTTTTTTATTTTTGACCTTGAAGATGCCAAATTCTCAGGCGCACGAGTGTCTCCCTGGAATTCGCGAGGAGTCTCCTTCTTTCCTCCGCGGCCGGGTTCACGTATTTCCCGGCGCCCTTGGGGACACTGTCAGCGCCCGGGTGGAGAGGCGCCGCGACCGTAAAGGCTGAACGTCTGAGAGCTCGTTAGTCATAGAGAAAGCAGGGGAGTGGTGAGAAGGTGGAGCGGGAGGACTTATCGGTCCCAAGTTTTTCCTGGGCAGATTTTGAGGGCCAGAGCGCACAGCTGGTGGGTGCTGCGCAGTGGACAACCCCCTCCCCAGTTCCGACCTCCCAGCTCTTGCCGCCTTTGGTGCCCCGTGGCAGGGAGCTGCAGCTGTTACCACTTGGCCTAAGGAGCACCACCCCGGACCCGGGCAGGATGGGAGTGGGGCGGGGTTCTGGAGGGGATTGCCAGTTTAGGGCGTCGTTTCCAGCAGGTTCTGTCATTCTTCCCGCATCCCCCTGTTTTGGAGGCAGGAGCTGGGTGGGATTGAACCTGTGGTTCTGGTGGCGGAGTGCGGGGGGGGGGGGGGGAGGGGGGTGTCTTGTTTTCGAGAGCTCGAGCTGGCGGTCCTGCCTGTCTGTGAAAGCCGGAGCTAGACACTTCAAAGCTTCAATTTTCCACAGGAAATGGTAGAAGCGTAACTGGAGAGTCTAAAAGCGAAATAAAACTTTGTTTTATATTCGGCGGTTTGGCCGGAGGTTGCGTGGTTGGAGCTGAAATGCAGTCTTTCTGGGCAGATTTCATTCATGTTGCTGCCTGTCCATTTCCTTGGGGCTGAAGGAAAGATGAGGCGGGCTCGGCCGGGCCTCTGGAGGGTACCATATGTGTGCATGTGAGTGTGTGCGTGTTTGTAGTCTCTGCATGCGCGTGAGCGTGTGCGCGTATGTTAAGTGTGCCTGTGAGTGCGCGCAGGAGCGAGCAGAAGCGTGGGGCTAGCGGCTCTAGTAGCAACCCTTTGGTAACCTACCCTCCGGCTCTCAGTCCCTTCAGCTGGCTTTGATCATCGTTGGGGGAGGGGAAGGAAGGAGCAAAGCGTGTGCGTGTGTGTGTGTGTGTGTGTGTGTGTGTGTGTGTGTGTGTGTGTGTGGCGCGGGAGGGGGTTGGGGTGGGCGGGGTCGCTACTTCCGCGTTGATCCCCGAGACTCTTCGCAACCTCTTTGCCAGAGCCCTTCCCCCTCTGCTGCCATTCGAGGGCGCAGCTCTTAAAAGAGAGGGTATCTTTGAGGCTCCCAGCACCCCCCTCCACCCACAAGAAATTCTGACCGAGATGGGAACACCTGGGAGAAAGCATTGGTCTTTGTGTGTGCTTCTGTAGAAGGGGTTGGATACACCTGCAAAACCCAGGAGCATGGATTGGACTGGATTGTTCCTTGTTTGGAACCCTACCTCCAGGAAAAGCGCAAAGGGGCTGAATTTTCTTCCCACTGCATGTGCCCATCGCGCTTGTTCTTAGCTCCCCAATCACAATCGCTCTTTACTCCTTACTGCTCCCCCTCCCCCAAGTCCCTTATCCCCTGCTGGAGATGGAACCTCATCTTATTTTCCCCTCATCATTTCCTTTGGCAGGAAGGAGCAGTCAGTCTCCTTAGAGGACTCCAGTTTGGGAATCTGGGCACCCAGTTCCACCTCTGTCTGCCATTCTCTTGAAGTTACCACTTTGGGTGACTCGCGTTCCTTCTCAGTCTCTGCATCTGTAAAATAAGGGTGGAGATCTGTAAGACACCCCAGGTCCTCTTGTAGCTCCATCTGTTTGTGTTAGTAGCTTCTATATTTTTTCAAGCTGGTTTTACTTTTATGATCTTTAACATCTTTTAAAGACAGTGTTTGTGTTTATCCTTTTGGGAGTAAGTATAGTTTAAGGAAGGAGAAGCCCACAGCATCGGTTTTGGGCAGGGTGAGTGTGTGGTGGTTGGGGTTTGCTGCCATCACAGCGTTTCCCACACCACAGAGCTTAACTCCTGGGTTTCAGGGCCCCTTCGGCCAACTCTTAGTATGAGATATACTCTAATTTCATTGTGATCTCTTCATCCCTTTATCTGGGTTTGTTTAAAATGGCAGGTCATCTATGCAGAAGAGTTAAGAAATAAGTGATTAATTTCTTAGGTATCTGAACTATACATTAAACATCACACTGATTAAACTATTTTGCATGGCAGTCTTTCTGTGATCTGCAAGGCTTAAGAAAGAGCTCATGCCTTGCATTGTCAATTTTTCCCCTTTGACTCAGTAGCATCACTTATCCATTCATTTGTGAATTCATTTGTTAAGCATTATTTATTGAGCAATTACTAAATGTAAGGACTTAGGAAGTAGTGAGGTACAGAGGCAATGACAACTAACAGGCATCCAACACTACTCTGTACGTTGACCCACCTGATCTTCAACATTGCCTTGAAAAGGTACTGCTATTATCCCCATTATACAGAAGAGGAAACTGAGGCACGAGGAACTTTAGTATCTTGCTTAAGTGTCTTGCTCTTTATTGACATGAATTCCCTACCTTCAGGCCACCCTTCCTGCCCTTCATTACATACACAGTTGAAGAGACCCTTCACAGCCTGACATCCTTCCTGTCTCAATTTATACATCTTTTGTTCCTATCAAACTGAACTGGGCAGTACAGGATTTTCTGTTTTCACATCCCCTGCCAAGCCTACGAGAAGGCCTGGTACACAGTTGGAGCTTATTAGATGCCTGTTGAGTTGAGCAAGCTATTGTACTATATTATACAATGATGTCCTGAAAGAAGCTATTGATTTGTGAGTTTCTTGAATCATCTTTTCAAGTGTTTTTTTCTACCTTGGTTGCCCCTTCTTATTGCCACCTCTGTACCTGTCCACCCTTCCAATTTGCTGCCAAGGCCCGAGGAATCATGGAACTAGTCACATGGAACTCAACTCAGAAAATAAAAGTAATTGCTCTCAGTGAGGGCTTGGTTGCTCTCAAAACAGCACAGGCGTGGGCTTAGGGTATGAAGTTTGTGGCCCATTGTTTTACTCTTTACAGCTGATTTTTAATGTGGATTTTTAGCCCTTTTGAAGAGCTGGGGACCCCAGTGAGTGTTGCATTTCTCTGAGCTTTTACAATCTGGCTTGGCTGATTTTGCTACAGCTGAATAAGGGGCCAGCAGACATGTTTCACAGTGCTGGTGTGTGCGCTGGTCATGCTACCTCAAACCCCTTCTGAGCTGGCCAGTTCCTGCTCGTCCTTGAAGACTTGGCTCAAGAAAGATCTTTCTGGCATCTCTGTGAGGCTTCCCTTGATGAAAGCCCTCCCCTGCTCCCCATACCTGGCTGGCCCTTTCACAGCCCTTTCCCTATGCCTTGAGAATCCTGACCCTGTTTCCCATCACACTGTGGCACCTCCAGTGCAAGCTTGTGTCTCGTTCATCTTGGTCTCTTCTTCCATCACTCAGCACAACACCTAGCACTTTGTAGATACTGACTACTGTCTGTTGAATGAATATAACCAGCCCATTACCTCTTTGGGATTTAAAATTTGCCCATCAATACCTGCCATCACCATCTGTAAAGGCTTGTGTGTTTTTAGGTATGTTATCTAACCTCTCTGAGACCCAGTGTCTTCAGTGTAAAATGAAAGTAATAATTACGAGGATTCAATGAGATTATATATATAAGGGTATTACAGTCTGGTGCCTGACAGAGGCCAAAATCCAGACACAATTATAAGTCTTATTTCTGTCTTATCCAGATTAACTGATCCCAATGTGTTCAGTGTGGATGGAGCCAGCAGGGTGCAGAATTTTAACTGGATCCCCCTTCCCAATAATTCCAGCATCAAATAATTCAGTGTTCCCACCTCAGGCACTGACCCCATGGGCACAGCCCCACTGCCTAAATTATAAAAAGATTGTTTCGGTCAAAGGAAAGTAGCTCATTTTATTTGTTGTATTTTTTAAAAAGACATTGTTAATGAAGGAGCACCAGGGAACTTTCTGGGGTGTTAGAAATGTCCATTATGTTAATAAGGGTGTGGGTTCAGAGGTATATATGCTTTTGTCCAAATGCATTGCCTTGTAAATTTTAAATATGTGCGTTTCACTGTATTGCAAAATATACATCAGGAAAAAAAAAAGACATACAAAAAAAGAAGAAAAAGAAAAGCTTTAGGCATCCTTGAATGAACGTTTGTTTTAAATGCAGAAAGAATCTGAAGGGCAGACTGGAAGAGGCAGTGTGGAGTGATGAAAGGGAGAGACCTTTACACTAAGAAAGTTCTGGCCTTGAATTTTAGCTCTGCCACTTTTAAAAAAAGTGACTTCATTGTGCTGAATTTGGTTTTCTCATCTGTACAGAGAGAATTACCTAAAAAAAAAAAGACATAAAAAGGAAAGCACACTCTAACCTACCACATAGGGTGATTAAAAGTATTAAATCAGATCAAGTATGTGAACACACCAGCCACATAGTAGGTACTCGATAATAATGGCTTCCTTAAAAATAAAAATAAAAAGATTACTCAGGCTGCTGATAATAACACTGGGGATTTTGAATAGGCTCTTTCATTTCAGGGATCCCAAATCACTTTATAAACATTAATTAACGTGAGCCCTCATCTCTCCAACACTTGCTTGGTGAGGAGGGAGATTTTCAAGTCTTTTGTTTTACTGTTGCCCTATAGATTCTGATTCTGCACTAAATTCTTGTTCGGCAGTTTTCCTGTCCCTGGGCTGGTTGTGCTGTTCTGTGGGGCATCATCACTGTGATGGACTATGTCACAGAAGAAACCTTGCTTCTTACAAAGAACAGTGAAAGCTGTCTCATGAGCCAGCTACAGCAGTGTCTGTGCTCACAGAGCACGTTTCTAATTAACTAGCTCAGTGTAAATTAAAACTGGGAATTTGGGTCAGTGGAGGGTTATTTGGTTTTCTATGCAGACTTGCCAGTTCAGTGCTTAGGACATTTGCAAGTAGGGTGTTTCCTGAAACATAGAAGAGAAATAACAACCAAATAAAACAACGGAGGACCACCCTGGAGACCTGGAGTCCAGGGTGAGCTTCCCGAAGGCCTTTGAGTAAGAGGAAGGCCTCTAATTCTGGGTCTGTTGTTATTTGTGACCTTGAGCCAGGCACCAAACTCACCTATAAAATGGGTCTGATTATCATCTTCTGAGAGGTAAATACAAAATAGTAATCGACTTTGGCATCGGACAGCATATCTTGAAGTTTCCCTATCTGTAAAACGGGTATTATAATAATAATAATAACTACACTTGTAGCGAGCTTATTATGTGCCAGGCACTGTTTTAAGAGTTCTATGGATTATAATCATTACAGTTACATTAAAAGACAACCCCAAAATCTCAGGAGCTTAACACAATAGAAGGTCATTTATTACTGACTTAAGTCAGATTGGCAGAGGGGGAGAATGGGAGGAGGCGGGAGGGTCATTTAGGTAACAAGACTGACGGAGAGTTTGCCTTCTTTATTGCCAACACGTGGCCTTTAGGGTCTTCCTTGGACATCCATCCAGCCAACAGGTAGAGGAAGAAGAAGAGTGTGGAGAGTCTTAAGAAAGGCATTATGGGCTAAGCCTGCAAGGGACCTCATCACTTGTGCCCGTGTATCATAGGCCAGCCGTGTCAATGGCCCCCAGGCCACCAAACATCTGTATGCATCCTTTTTACACACAACACGTCTGCCTTTCCCACAAAGAGGAAACTCATTCTGCCCAATCAGTGCTCACAGCTTAAAGTTCAGGATCTTTGAGTGAATCTCTGTCCCATCTATTGGATTGAGTGTGGCTCCGCATAGTCCAGGGACCCATGAGTCAAAGAGACACATTATCTGCCACTCTGTGCCCCCGTACCATACTGGAGGATAACCCGTTAGGAAAAGGTCATTGTGGAAGACACGTAGAAGTCACTGGCCCTTAATAGTGATGAGACCTTGCCATGCAGGCACTGTGTGGGTGAAGCGCCGTGTGCCCTGGAAGTGGGTGAGGTTCCTTGCTTAAGCCCTCTGTGAGGAAGTTCCGGGCTCACTGTTTTCTGTGCTCCTGGCTCTGCCCTGTGAGAGGATTTTCTTTGTCCATCATCCTTCTTGGCCACACCTGAAGTGGGTCTTGGGGCGTGTGGTCTCCTTGAGGCTCTAAATCTCTTGTAACCTAGTTCCTGCCCTTGAACTTTTGAGGCCCAAGTTTCAGTGCTGTAAGTGTAAAAGACTTAAAACCCAGGCTTACAGGTGTTGCCAGTGCAATTCTCACAACTTAGAATCTTCATCTGTGATGTCTAGTGTGCCAGTAGCCACACCCAGAGTTATTTCCTAGACCTCATTCTGAAGCCTGCATGATTTCTTTGCTTTCTTAACTCCATGCCTCTCTTTCTCTTTCAACTTAATGGCAGCTACCTTGAGGCCATGAAGTGGGAAGCTTATACCCTTAGTCTGATATTTCATGTAAAAGTCTTCTCAATCTTTTCTCTGATTGTTTGGGGTCTAGAAATAGTTGTCTTTTTCACCTCTCCAGGATTCCTTTCCAGTTTTACTTGCAAACCGGCTAATTCATGCCTGAGTTCCTCTCTTTCCCTAATACCATGCTACACTCAGCCAGGAATAATCAGCAAACTCTATTACCACTATTTTTTCAAATCTCTTTCTTCAGAGCTGACAGGCTCAGTAGGCATGAGTTCTGCCTTCTAAGTTTTCACAGATTATAGTTTCACCCAAAATTTTACCACTGCATGACCCGGGTCTTCAGTTTTCCAGTCTCTAATATCGTAACTTGCTATTTGGCGTCTAAGCCAATGCCACTTACTTAAGTACCCCACTTATGGTACCAATTACTTTATTAGTTAGGGAAATGCTAGCTGTTATATCAGAGAAGCCCTAACATCTTAGGACTGAACACAATACGCGTTGTTTTCTCATTCGTGTTGAGTCCAGTTGATAGCAGGGGAGGGAGGCGCTCTGTCCCATTTATTGAGTGAAGGGCTTCAACTAGTCTTCCAGGAACCAGACTTCCAGGGTTCGACCACTTGCTAGCTGTGTGAAACCCAGCATTGGGCAAGTTACCTAACCTTTCTGTCACTCAGTCCTCCCCTTTGTTAGATGCAATTAATAATAAAACCTAATTCATGGGGCTGTTGGGAAGTGCCTGACAATTTATGAAATTGCTTCATAAATGTTGACACTGTTGGCTTTTATTATATTCACTATGACCTTTTCTGTAGGCACTGTGTTAGATGTTGAGCAACATGGTCCCTGCCTTCATGGAGATTGCAGGCTGGTGGTGCCCTAAGCTTTTTCATCAAATAATTGTGCAGATGTAAATTCACAACTGTGACAGTTGTTACAAAGGAGAGATGCGTGGGGTTTTCAGAGTCTTTACTGAGGCTCTTGTAGTCTGGAGAAAGGGTAGTCTTCACTAAAGAAGTGAGGTTTGAGTGAGCTGAAGCATGGCTTATGTGGTTGAAAAGGTAGAAGAGAGTACTTCGTGAATGCAGACAGAATGTGCAAAGGGCCTGTGGCAGATTGGGAGCATGATGATTAGGAGAGTGGCCAGTGTGGCTACAATGGGAGAATGAAGTGAAGGGAAATGGGTAGAGTTGGACCAAGCATCTGCCAGATTAAGGAGTTTATTTTCCCGAGGACACTGGAGAGCCTTTGAAAGGTTTTAAGGAGGGAGATGCTATGATCAGATTTGTGTTCTAAACAGCTCACTCTGGGCTGCAGTATGGAGAGCAGACAGGAAGGGATGAATGAACGGGGGAAGGCCAGTTAGGTATTATCACCCCCATCTTACATCAGGAGAATCTGAAGCTGTGAGACATTGAGTAACCTGCCCGGAGTCACTAAGACAATAAATGGCAGAGTGGGGATTTCAGCTCAAATCAGAGGGACATCAAATTCCACCTTCTTTCCACCCATGCCACGCCTCCTCCCTAGGGAGAACTTGGTTCAACTCTCACTTTTACAGATGGGGAAAATGAGTCCCAGAGCGAGACACAGCCTTGCCCAAGGTGACCAGCAGAGCTGGAACCAGCACCCCAGGTTTCTGGATTCCTAGCTCATCTCCTGTCCACTGTGATTCATTGTCTCCTCCAACAGATCCCTCCTGGAGGCAGAGTGGGCCGAGAGGCTGCCTGTCACAGCAGTTTTGGAGATTAATTGACGACTGGCTGTAACATCTCCGGTTTTGCTGTACATCTCACAGTAAGAGAAATACTAGTCTGGAAGCGAGCCGAGGTCCCCATTAGCTTGTGGCTGAGCCGATGAAAGCGATCACCTTGAAGATGTTAGGTGTGCTCAAGGCAGAACCAAGTTAGCAGTTCCCCACTGTATTTACATCTGAAAGCAAACCAGAGAGGCAGGTTGATACCTTAAAAAACAGTGCCCGGCCTCAGAAGAGGTTGAGGTTGCTGGGATCAGCTGGGCTTTGAGGGGGGTGGCATGTGTCATTGTTCCTTCCTAATCCCAGCTTACAGTGCCACCCATGGGGTCACGATGTGTCTGAGAAGCGTGCAGACACAAGTCACTTCTCCTCTCTCCATTATCAGCCTCCTCCCTCAGCCCCTTGTGGCCTTTTCTTAGCTGACTGTTGAGGTTTGGGGCCTGGGCTCACTCTTGTGAGCAGAACTAGGTTCCTGCGTTCATGGAGCTTGCAGGCCTGAGGTGGGTTTAGTGTGTTCACAGATAAGCATTCAAATATGAATCTGCACCCATGGCAGGAGCTACCTAGGAGAGAGGTTCATGGGCCATTGGACGAAGCCTCCTGGGACTGTGGGGTGAGGTCCAGCACCCCTCCCTTGTGTTTCCAGGGGTGGCTGTGGTCAGCACAGGACACCAGACACTCGAGAGATCTGGGGTGGGGTTGGGGTTAAGACTCAAGATTCTCCTTCGCACACTGGAGCCATGTCATCAGGGTGAGGATGAGGGTGGGGGACACGAGCCAGGAATCTCATCCCCGAGTCAGTGTCTCTGAATTCTGCACCTGTTCCTTTCTCTTTGGGAGCCCACCCCACCTCTCCTCCTGCTCTCTCCCTTCTGCAGCCGGCATCTTCGGCCCAGATGATGAGTCCCTTGAGGCTTCTTATTCAGATCGCTGGGGCAGGCTGGTGTAGGGAGCGGCCAGGTGTGGGGCCCTGGTCTCTCCTCCCCTCCCAATCTCCTACAGACCTCCTCACCTGGTCTCCCTGTTCTTGCAGATTCTATTGCTGCTCCAAGTTTTCCTTTTCCCAGCATGAGAGCTGTGGATTAAAGAACAGACCAAGAGCAAGGGTGTGATTTCATAGGCCTCACCATGCAGAACTGCTCTGAGCCCGCCAGTGGCGAGGGAGGGGGGCAGCGGAGGAGGAGGTGCAGGAAGGTGCCTAAACCTTCCAGTCAGTGGGAAGGCGTCAGCTCAGGTCTGTGTGACCCCGGACAGGCCCCTGGTTGCTCTGAACCTCAGTTTCCTCATATAGGAAAGGGAAATAATGATGATACCAGGTATTCATGGAGTCCCTAGCGTCAAACGAGGCAACCCTTTGGAAAACTGTAAAGCCCAGCACTTATCAATGGTCAACGCTAACGTTGGTTGAGTGTTTACCACTGTATTAGGGTTCGCCAGAGAAACAGAGCCTGCAAGACATATGAATATGAATAAGAGGAGATTAATGACAGGAACTGGCTCAAGTCATTGCGGAGCCACCGAGTCCCACACTTGGCCGTCGGCGAGCCAGAGAACCAGGAAGCCGGTGGTGTAATTCGGTCTAAGTCCTCAGGCCTGGGAACCAGGGGACCGCTGGTTAAGTCTTGAAATCTGAAGGCCCGAGAATCAGAATTTGCCTCCCTGGAGCTTCCCAGTGGCCTATGCAAAAGGAGCGATCGTGAGCGATCAATTCATAGCATGATGGATGGGACAGAAATAAACTAGCTGCTCTAACAATTCCTGTAGTTTGGGCCTGAAAGAAATTTCTCATCAGGAGACTAGAAGTAGCTATTAACTTGCACTCCACAACCTCACATTTCAGCGCATGGTTATGCAGAAAGAACCAGGGGAGCCTCCTTTTGATTTGCAAAGTGTCTCTCTCTCCCCTCCTTGCTGCCTGCACCCCTCCCTCCTTCCTTCTGGAGTACCCAGTTGTTGTGATATGTATGTAAACAGAAGGCAGGGGTGGGGCAGCATAGCAGGGTCCCTCCTGTGTTCTGGAGCAGGGGCTTGGGGTGAGAAGCTGGCCTGGAAGCTTATGTCTATGACAGATGGTCCCTAGAGGCAAGATACGAGTTCATTTAAGTGAAAGTATATAAATGCTCCTCCGCGGAGGAAAAAAAAGCAGCCTGTGCACTGTACCTGAGCAAATATGGTCATCAGCAAGCCAGGGTGCGAGTTTAGGGAGGTAGGAAAGAGCTGGTTAGGACCTGGGCTTAGGAGAGATGGGCAACAGTGTGATCAGGTAAGACAGTGCTTGAGGGTTTGAGGAAAAGGAGGGCATGAGATCCATTCTGGAACATGCTATGTGATCTCAGGCAAGCGACTAAACCTCTCTGGACTTGTTTTGCCATCTGAAAAATCACTCAAAGGGATCATCAGATGTGAAAGCGATCTATAGGCTGCAAGTCATCATTTGTTTATTTATTCACTCAACAGATATTTATTAAGAGCCTACAATGTAGGAGGCATAATTCTGGGCAATTAGCATACATCAGTGTACAGACAAAATTCCTTGCAGTGATAGAACTTGCATTCTAGTTCTAAACAAGATACATAATGTAAGTAAACAGTGTAGGATGTTAGACAGTGATAACTGCTATGAAAAAATAAATCAGAGTGAGGGGGACCAGGAGGACTGGGGATGGTGGGTTGTAACTATAAATATTATGGTCAGAGATGTCTCACCGAGAAGGTGACATTGGCACAGAGGGGTGAAGGAGGTGTGAGGGATTTAGCCATCTGAGCATCTGGAGGAAGAATGTATCAGACAGAGGGAACAGCCAGTGCAAAGGCCCTGAGGCAGGAGTAGCAAAGACATTGTGGTGGAGGAGAGTGAGTGAGCCAAGAGGGAGTGAGAAGTGAAAGCAGAGCGTCCCGACAAGCCAAGTTGGATAGGTCCTCATAGGCTATTGCAGACTTTGGCTTTTATTCTTAGTGAACTGGGAAACTATTATAGGATTTTAAGTAAGGATGGGCAGGTCTGGCTTATGATTTAAAAGGATTGTTTTGGCTGCTGGTTGAAAATAGGCTCTACAGGATCAAAGGTGAAGTCACCAGTGTGTGAGGGCTCTTACAATAATCCAGGCAGGAGTTGATGGTAGTCTAGACCAGGGTGGTAGCAGTAGCTGGGCTACGAAGGGGTTGGGTTTGGGTCATCATGAAAAGGAAGAGGCGACAAGATGTTGCTGATGTATTGCAGTGTGAGGGAATGGGAGAAGTCAAGGGTCACTCCAGGGTTGTGGTCTGAACCACTGGAAGGATAGAGTGGCTACGAACTGAGCTGTGACCGAGGCAAGGACAGGTTTGAAGATGGAGGCGAGGTCACAGGTCCAGTTGGGGACGTGCTCAGTGTGAGTGCCTTTCAGACGTCCAGGTGGGGCTGTCAGCTGGGTAGTTGGGTAGTCATGGCTGACATGCAGGGCGGCTGGAGATATACATTTGGGAGTTGGGAGCATACAGATGTTTTTTTAAAGCCACCTAGGGAGTGAGTATAGAAGAGACAAGAGGACCGAGCCCCTCCTTGGTTCAGGAAGAAAAGGAGGAACCAGCAAAGGAGACTGAGAGGGAGCAGCCAGTGACAAGGAGAACCAGAAATATCCTAAAAGCCAACAGAAGAAAGTGCCTGGGAGGAGGAAGTGATCAGCTGTGTTGTGTGGCACGTGAGGCGGTTACCACACGACTCCCTGGGCTGCGGGGGTATTTCTGCCCGCAAACCCTGGGGACTGTTTCGGGCCCAGTGAACAAGCAGCATCCATGTGCTTCATGAGTGAGCCAGGAGGGGTGTTTTCTCAAGGGAATGGAGGCAAAATGGCCTCAGTATGTTCCCTATAAAATGGGGGAATTAAGCCAACTTGGGGACGTCAAGCTGGGCTCTCACGAGATTTAGGGTTCTATAAAGGGTCCCTGTGTGGGGAGGTTTCCCACTCCCACACGACACACACTTCACCATAGTTGCTACCCTTCCATCTGTTTTATATATATTGAACTTTTGCATAAGATGCATTTGAGAAAAGGATTCCATTTCCAGATAGAGTCTGAAAAGCACTGGCCAGTCCAGAAGGATGTTCTGGCTCAGACATCCTGGGAGGCTCGGGTGACCCAGGGAGCAGGGGTCCCACAGTGTTGCCATGGAGACAGACCCGGAGAGCGGAGAGCGTGTCCTGCTGAGGCTCAGAGAAGCACCCAGGGAGGTGGGGTGGGAGGGGAGAGGAGAGAACGGTAAGTGCTGTGCTGGGAACCTTGTTGAACTCCAGGACCCCAAAGTGATGGAAGAGAGAGGGAAAGGACTACGGAGAACCAATATTCGAAATAAACAGAACTGGTAGAATGCAGGGTCCAACAACTGGATGCTTCCAAGTCGAAGATGGCGCTCCCCCCTCCCCACGATGATTGGCAATTCTGCTTTGTTCCCTGAGGCACGGCTCTTCTTTTTACCTCCCTTCAACGCAGCATCCTCACCTCCCGGGTGGCATTTCTGATACAAGGGGGCAGAGGTGTAACCCATCAAAGCTATCTCCGAACCAAAAATAACCCTGTCCAGCCAGATGCTTCCCAGCCTCCCATGCCCAAGGGCTGGCCTTCATTCTCCGAAGTTGGCACATTGACCTGCGGCTCTCAAAGGTCAGAGTTTCAAAACTGGCTTGCCTCTGTAGTAAAGAAACATGTTTATTTCTCCCCAAGAAGTGTGGTGGTTAAACCACTTTTACATAAACAGAAAGGATCGGTCCTGACTTCCTAAACCCTGATGGAGAAGATGGTGACTGTATATTGAGACTTGTGTCGTGTAAATGATTTTCTCACTAAGAGGTCTGATCTGGTTGATGTTATGGAATGGTGTCATACATGGTATACCACGCTGTATAACCAAGGGTTTAAGGTCAGGCAGCCTGGGTTCACATCCCAGTGTCATCCCTGACTGTGCCCCCTTGGGCAAGTGCTTCCCTCTCAGCCTCAGTTTCCTCGCCTGTAAGAGTGCCCACGAAACGCCACAGTGTATAGCACTTCGTGTGGCAGCTATTATTGGGGTTCTCCTTCTCCAGTCATCTGAAACCCCTATGCCGGCACTCCACAGGTTATGCCGACTAGTCCACACACCTGTTCATCTTTACGGGTCCGACTGCTTCTTACTCATCTGTGCGTCTCTAGGACCCCTCTGGCCCCTAGTTGGGAGTTAAATATATTTGTTCAGTGGATGCATGTGGCCATAGACTGTATATTCCCTGCAAGCAGGGATATTTGTCTGTTTAAGTCACCATCACCCCAACGCTTAGAACAGTGCCTGCACGTGGTGGGCACTGCATGAATACTTGTGGTCTATGAAATGAACCAGGAATCAATGGCACTTCACTGACGGGCACATCAAGAGCCCGGCGCTAACTATTGGCTAACTGGCTGGGAGTCTTCCTCTGTATTTCCGAATTCTCAGCCCTGGAAATCTCTCCTTTTCAAAGCCTGGTTCTCTTTGAAGAACAGAAGAGGAATGACTGCTCATGATTCCTTTATACCCACTCTCTTCCTCTGAGACGGCGCCTTGCTCTGATGCAAAGTCTGAACGTTGTGTCTGCGTAGACTCGGATCTTAGGGCTGGAAGGAGCCTGCGCAGTCCCTGGCCCAGCCCCGCTGCCCTCAGCCGGGGTGTCGGGCAGATTTTGCAAATTAGACACCTGAGAACCAGGAGGATTAGTGTGTGGGGCCGCACAGCTGCCAGCAGGTGAGCAGTGGAGGAGCTTTAATCGTGGGGAGTCCTCACTCCACGGCTGGGCCTGGATCACAGCTCCCTGAAGCCCCAGGTTGTGTCTACAATGCCACGCTGTCCCGGGAAAAAAGAAACAAGGCTTTGTTCTCTTTCCTTAGTTGGGATTAACACCAGGTCCTGTTCATTGCGGTCCGCCATGTGTTAGCATCTGTACGGAGCACCTTTCCAGTGTTCTCTCAGCTCGGTTCCTCCAACCCCACCACTGCACAGCCTGGGAAACTCAGTCAGAGAAGCAATTGGACTCTAGGCCACCCAGTGGGGGTGCAGGACCCGGGGTTCCTACCCTGGCCACCTGGTGCGTCGTCAGCACGCTGTCCCACTAACCGCGTTGGCTACCTGTGCCGGGCGCAATGGGATCTTTTGACAATTCCTTACACATTCTGATGACACTAAGACTGTGTTCAGACTGTGCCGAGGTCAATCCCGGGGGGAGAAATCAGCTGTTAGGCGTACAATCAGTGTAACCAGATTGGCAATGTAGAATTATAAATATAAAGCAACCCCCTTGTCCAGTCTGCCCCCTTATGGCTCATCGTGCTTTTGTTGGCCTCTCACTCGGGACATAGTTCAGCGTCTCAGTGCCAGGCACTGGCACAGCAAGGAAAGTACACACCACTGCCAGTATCTAGTCCAGTTTTGCGATTGAAAGACCAGGGCCGGCCCTGGCCGGTTTGGCTCAGCGGTTAGAGCATCGGCCTGCAGTCCAGAGAGACCCGGGTTCGGTTCCCGCTAAGGGCATGTACCTCGGTTGCCATTTGTCCCCGGCCCTGGTTGGTCGTGCGGGTGGCAGTCACTCGATGTGTCCCTTTCACGTTGATGTTTCTCTTTCTCTCTCTCTCTCCCATTTTATCTGAACAAAAAGTGGAAAAAGGTCCTCGGGGGAGGATAAAAAAAGAAAGACCAGGACCGTTTGTTTTTTTTCTAGAACAGCGTGACACTGATTGATTCAAATACTTAATTTGAGCTGGTTTAACCTAATGTTCCTATTGACTCACTCACGTTGGCTTCTTCTTCCCCCTTCTCCAGGGGACGAACTCACCTACCAACTGAGCGGAACTGCAGCGGGGGCCAGGGGGAGACAGGAGGGGATGTTTACTATTCGTCAGGCCACAGGGACTAATTCTCAACCCCACAATGCCTTGTTATTTATTATTGATTCTTTAGACTTGCACAGTTTGCGAAGTCTCATCAATATTATTTCTATTACTATTCCTAACAGCCCTGTGTGGTAGGTGGGTAGTAGGTATTAGTATCCTAACTTTGCACGAGAGGAAGCAGAGGGAGGAGAGGTGGAGCACCTCGCCCAAGGTCAAGGGGCAGCAGGGGCATCTGCTTGACTTTCTGTGCTTCCTGATGCTGCTCTTCGGGCATTGTTGTGGCTCATGTCTTTTATTTTATTTTATTTTTTCTTTATTGATTTTAGAGAGAGGGAGAGGAAGAGAGAGATGGAAACGTCGATGAGAGAGAACATCGATCGGCCACCTCCTGCATGCCCTGCACTGGGGATCGGGCCCACAACCTGGGCATGTGCCCTGACCGGGAATCGAACCGGCGACCTCTTGGTGCATGGGTCGACGCTCAACCACTGAGCCACACTGGCTGGGCAGCTTATGTCTTTTGAGAGCCTAGATTGAGTATCTCAGGGACAGGAAAAGAACACATGGGGTCCCACCTGAAGACTAATCAGGACATGGAGGTTACCCCAGCATTTGGCCCCCCAACCTTTGGGCGTCTGAAGTTATTCTGACCCTCCCCTGGAACCTCTCCGGCCTCAGTGGAGCCTTGAGTCTGCTGACCCCCACTCTTCTATCTGTGGCTGTGGGAGGGGAAGAGGCCCCCCAGAGCATTATGACATGGGCTTCAGTTGCTGCTACATGAAGGTGGGGAAGTCCATGAACGTCCATTAGGAAAGGAGAGGGGGCGCTGTGGGAGGAGGTGAGCTCTGGATCCTGAGAGCTCTGCGGGGCTCTGCGGAACACAGATGGCCCCTAGCCATCCTCCCACTGGCCACAAAGAATGGGCTCCATCGTGGGCTACTGGAGTCTTTTCCCCAAACCCCCTGCGGGACTTTCTGGAGGAATGTGTGGCCCAACCTGAGCGAGCTCTTTCTGAAGGAAAACACCCGTGCAGAGGCTCACGAAGCCCCGTGTGCCTCAACTCAGCTGTAAAGCCCATTCCGTTCCCACGCAAAAGCCGTCTCCCCGTGTTGCACCGCGTGTGAAAGATGGGGCGTGCGCAGTGGGAGGCGCGCTCCTCCCCAGGCTTCCGTGTACTGTTTTCAGTTTCCAGAAGTTTTCCACTGCGAAGACTGGCACAGCCAGGAATCCTCACGTATTCTGTTCACAGGGTGTCTGCTATGGATCTTAATCACTCATCATGTTTCCTTAAAGTAAAATGAGTTTTCTATGAAAGGAGAAGTAGGAGGTTATTGATTGTGCATCGTATATCAAGGAAAGCTCCAGTTTGTTTTCATTTGGAACAAATAGGGAAATACTTGGTAACTGCAGCAGTAGCTGGGAAACAGGCAGCCTGTGGGGGTGTGTGTGTGGTGTATGTGTGTTTGGGGGTTGTGCGCGTGTGTGGGGTGTGCATGTGTGCACGTGTGTGCTTGTGTGCACCTACATCGGCTTGGCAGAATTGTCAGAAACGAGACATTTGCATTAGCTTCTCAGTTTAGGTTGAGTTTCCATAGCTAAAGGTTCGCAGACTGTCATGTAGGTCGTTTTAATGTCTTCCGAAGCTCTAGCCCCCCAATCCTTGGAGGCATCCATCCCCATTAAATTTATATTACGGCTGAAAAAAGTTTGTAATTATTTTGCTGTGTGTATCCGACATATTTTTCGGTGAGCTCTGATTTCTCTGCCATCATCATGTCCTCGGGAATCCTTGCCAACTGAGAAAAATCCAGTGAGCCAAATGTAATGAAATCGTTATGAGTGTTGAAGTCAACAATTCAGGAGGTTGACTTCATGCTACGGGTTTTAGCCACTTAATTACACAGTAATTAATTATGGCTTTCCAGTTTTCTTTTCATGTTTTGGAACTGATAATTTTCACTTGTAAGGCATCGGATACTTTTCTAGTCTCAAGAAGACCCAAGAAGAGGCCCTGAAACTGAGTGGCTGCGTGGAAAAAATGCCACTGTGCCTGTGACATCAAGAAACCAAGTGGAGATTGGCCTCAGAAAGATTCCTCTGAGAGTTTCACTGCCCCACTGCGGGTTCATGCGCGCGCGCGCGCGCACACACACACACACACACACACACACTTTCTCTCTCACACTTACACACACTCACCCATGCTATGCCGTCATTGAGATCATTAGATTCTAGAACAAAACCAAATGGTGAGCTCTCTCCTGCCTCTCCCACTCCCCGTGGATGGTGCTGTGGGCTTTCTGAATCTGGATAGGAAGTTTGCTTCCACGGGTGTTTGTCTGGGCTCAGCAATGTGGAATGAAGCCGCAGCTGGTGCCCGCCATGTGGTTCCTCATTTATACAGTTCACCCGTTGGTCCTTTCTCCAGCAGCCACATGGAGATCAGTGCAGCCCTCAGGGCTGATGAAGTGGCCAACCCTCTCATGTTAGAGAGAAGGGAGAAAAACGAGCAGCAGAGAGAAAAACACCCCTCCTGAGAGAGTCACCAGAGACTCCCCCAGACGGAGCCCTTTTCCGGCACAGCCACTTTGCAGTCGGCACGTTCCCAGCTGTGTTTGCAAAGACTTGCCGAGTATTTTTAAAAATCGGGAATTTGGTGAAGAGAAGCAGAAGGACAGCGCTGTGGGTCTGTTCCTGGCTGGGCTGGGTGCTGGAGAGACAGCGATGAATGTGACGCAGTGGGTGCCCTTGAGGAGGTCGCACCGTTACTCAGACACAGGGTGATGGCTGAAGACAGACCCCAAGCCCTGCCACAGGTGGCTGGGACTCTGAGCAGAGAAGCCAAGGATGTCCTGTCCCCACATGCCTGAGCTCAGGCAACTGCAATAACTGGGCCGTGCTGAGCAGCAGGCGTGGCCCAGGACACCTTCATCCCCTTCCCTTTGTAGCTCTGTTTAGTAATTAGGTGCCAATAAAGCACCTACCTAATGGCAGGTTTTGTGCCAGGAGCTGGGGTTCCAGCAGTGCATGGGAACAGCATTGCCCCAACCATGTGAGGTGTCCAGAAAATGTAAACACTGACCGAGTGATTTGATTACAAGATTGATGGGACTTACAAGAAAGGGAGATCAGGGTTCTGTGGGCTTCTGTTTCTTGACCTGTCAGAGGAGGGAGGAGGGAGTTGGGGTTGTTGATGGTTTTCAGCTTGGTAGTGACCCTTTGGTTTGGAAAACAGCCTTTCTGGGAACTTCAATATAGGAAACATGAAAAAGCAGAGGTGTTTAGCTCCAATCAGCGTCTCCTTTGTGTATAGTGCACCCTACTGCCATATGGAACCCAGTTTGAAAACCAGTGGGTGAGATGATCCCTGAGGAGTCTTCCAGGAGCCCACGCAATCCTAGAATTCTGTGACTTCTTGAGGACAGGTGAGGTCCCTTCCGTTCCAAGTCATCATGATCTTGTGTCTGGAGTTCCGAACCGTCATTTGGATCGGGCTAGCATCCTTCTTTGCATATGGACGCCAGGTTTACCCTCATTTCTCTTTGGGCAGAGGAAGGAGTCTGAATGCGGAAGCTGCCATCCAAAGAGCCTGCCTGCAGGAGGGAGAGGCGGGCTGATGTGTAGTCACCTTGCTCTGTCCCTCTGGCTGTCCAGAGTGACCCTGAGTTGTAAGGGCCATGGCAGTGGTGCCATTGACACCGTCATTCCATCTGCCATACTTGGCAGAGCCACCGAACCCCATCCCCACTCAGAATGTCCCAGGAGCCTGTGGACCGCAGTCAGTCTCCTTACTGGAGCCTCCCTTACTGTAGTCTTGTTCTCCACCCTCTCCTCGCCCCAGTCCATCCCTCCTGACACCCCAGATCGGCCTCGCTCTGCTAGTATTATTTTCCTACTGGCCTCAGGGTCAAGGCCAAGCTCCTCATCTTGGCACCCCTTTATTGTGCCTCAGTGGGACATCTGGAGCCTCCCACCCTCCCCTGAACACGTTCATTCCTAATTCCAAGCTCCTGCTTAAGCTATTTGTCCACCTGGAATGGGTCCTTTCGTCCCCTCCTCTCAGCTGCACTGCTCCATGTCAAGCCCAACACCCTTCCTGGGGTGGCCCCAGACAAGCAGATTTTCCCTTGGAAATCCCTCAGCACTGGCTTGCTGTCTGAAATGCTTCAGCTGTGCATCACTTAGGTCCTTTTGTTGGAAACCTTTTGCTATGGCTGTGACCTGCCACTCCCATTATACCATAAGCCCTGTGAGGACACACTCTGGGTCTTCCAGGTCTTTCATCTCTTCTCCTGTCCTGCACCCAGTGAAGATTATCACTTGATCAACTCTCCCCAAATTAAAGCACAAACCCATGTATTCGATTAGAGCATTCTGATTGCTAAAGGTGGCCAGAGGTGAAGGTGTCATCCTTGGCCAATAAGAACACTTGATTTTAATTTGCCACTCTAATGTCAGATTATATTTGGCAGCTAGTGTCAGAGACCAAACTCACAGTGGCTTAAACAGGCAGGGAGTTGTTTTCTTCTCCTATGACAGTCCAAGCCAGATAGGCAGCCCAAGGTCAGGAATGTGGTTCTGCAACATCTCAGGCTCCTTTGTCTTTCTGCCCTGCCATCTTCAGCACATGGTTTTCATGCTCTAGGAGCCCTCATGGTCCCAACATGGCTGCCACAGCTCTAGTCATCATTTCTCCATTTTAAGCAGAATGAAGAATGATGAAGGGTAGGGGAAAAGGGTGACAGTCAGTGGAATCAGCCCTTCTTTTTTTAAATTTCTTTTCCTTTATTGTTTAGAAAGAGAGGAAGAGAGAGGGAGAGAGAGATGGAAACATCGATGAGAGAGAACATCGATTGGCCGCCTCCTGCATGCTCCCATTGGGGATTTGGCCCACAACCTTGGCATGTGCCCTGACCAGGAATGGAACCGGTGACCTCTTGGTGCATGGGTTGATGCTCAACCACTGAGCCACACCAGCCGGGCAGCCCTTCTTTTAAGGAGCTTCACTGATGCCCTTCCCAGTAATTCTGCTTATATCTCTTTGGCCAACACTTAGGCCCCAAACCTCCATTTCTCCAAGGGAGGCTAAGAAAATTAGTTCTTTAGCTGGACATCTTTTTCCTACCACCACTACCCAATCAGAGGGCAGGAAGGGATGTTGATTGGGCTGGCAGCCAGCAGTGCCTGTTGTAGCTGGTTAATGGTAACTATTGTGTTTCAGGTTGAGTAGGTGTCTGTCAAAGAAGGCAATGGATATTTCCAGTCCATGTTTTACAGTTTTCTGCTAGTAAATTTTAGAACTTTAGAGGTCAGGTTTCTGCAAGACCTCATCCTCCAACAAGTGTTTCTTGAACGACTCACCCTGAGCCCCCAAAGTCACTGAACTGTAATTGGCCTCATAAAGGAGTGATGGCTAACACCCTTGTCATGGCCTGCTCATTCTTCAGCACTGAGAATGGTCCTGGTGTTCTGGATAACTAAAGATTTGCTAAAGCAAAGGTGGGGCCAGGCCATGCCATCTGTGTAAAAGTCGTTGTCCTCAGGACTTGATCATGGGCATAGTCTTGATTCCATGCAACTTTGGGCTTCAACACAGATTTGATTAAATAGGTCTGCAGGTTTTAACAACCTGATTAGATTAAGAAGAGTAAATTCTAATTTTTAAAAAGGATTGATTTGCTTTTAAAATCACCCAGTGGGACCCTGGTTAGTGTGGCTCAGTTGGTGAGGCATCGTTCCGTGCACTGAAAGGTTGCCGGTTCCCTTCCTGCTCAGGTCACATGCCTGGGCTGCAGGCTCGATCCCTGGTAGGGGGGGTGCAGGAGGCAGCCAATTGATGTTATGCTCTCACATCGATGTTTCTCTCGCTCCCTCTCCCTTACTCTCTCTCTCTAAAAATCAATAAACTATAAAAAAATTAAAATAAAAAATAAAAATCACTCTGGTGGGTAAAGGGCCTCAAAAAGAAATTGGCCTTGGACCAGAAAGAACTCTGCCTCATTTTATGGTCTGACCTTGTTTATTTCCAATGGAAGGCAATGATTTTCCAGCCTAGTCGTTCCTCCTGCTCACCGATAAGCTTTAGCTGGAACCACCCTTGCTTTCACCGCTGCTCACAGGGTTCTCTCTGCTCATGAGGTCCTCTCTGCTTGGAAGGAGAGTCCCTTTACCAACTTCTGTTACTACTTTCAGGGTATTTAGTGTTTAGGGATGAGTGTGAAGTGTCTTGCTTGTGAATTACCGTGGACTGCCTCAGGGCTGAACCACGGGTAGAAGAAAATGAAGGGTGAGCTAGAGATGCCACCAACAGTGAAGAGATGGCCACCCACTGCTGGTTCCTGCCGTCTGTTCACCTAGAGCAGCTCTTTCAGTCAACGTTCACTACAGCCTAAGCCTTTTACAAGACATTATCTCATGCAGGCTTCACAGTAGGCCCATGAGGTATGAGCTGTCCTTGGCCTGGTTAGACCTGTGAGGTTACATGACTTGTCTAAGGTCCCATCTTCTATAAGTAGCCGAATGGGTCTCACACCTGGGGCTGCTGAGATGGAGTTTATGCTGCTCCCACCGGGATGCTCTGTACACCCGAAGAGTCGGGTTGAGAAAGGCCTGTGCTCTTGAGCAGGGATTTTTACCAGGGCTTGGCACAGGTGACCCTCAGGTCCCTTATGATTCTGAGTTTATGATATCAGGGAATATGGAAGGTCTGGACTCGGTGGAGCTAAACTGAGAGGACTTTGTGGAAGCACCCTCACTGAAGGAAGTTGGGGGTGCATGGGAGGAGGCACCCCAGGCCAGAGAATGGCTTTTGTGATAGTCCAGTGAAGTCATGCTATAGCCAGATCTCTCAGCTACTGGACATATCACATGACAGGAAGCCCTTCAAACTGAGGCCGCTCCTAGTTTTTAGCCAATAAAAACGAAGTGTGATTTCTACTGGAGACAGAGAGATCTTGGCTTGTCAGACCCTGTTCCTGAGAGCCTGGGAGTAAATGGCCAAGGCTCTAGGATCACATCTCCGTTCTGGTCCTACAGGGAATGAAGACATTTATCAGGCTTCCTAGTACCAGATGCAAAAATAGGGTATTTTTATGCAATGTATTTACAGCGACTGTCATAACTGGCAATATTCCTAAAATGTACTGAGGGCAATTGTACTTTTATTTCATCCCTATAAAAGTCTTTTGATTAGAGCAGCATATAATATTCTGTAAATCTCCATGTAAACTCTACCCATCCATTTTTCACATGGGCCAGGTAGTAGCTTCAGCTGATCGCTGAAGACATTTTGGCTTTATTTACTGAAGTAGACCTCCTGACTTGGGGAAAATTAAATCAGTCTGAGCCTGTTCAGTTCAGCTGAATTTTATTGAGCTGACTCTGAGCCTCACCCAGTCCTAGGCTAGGAAGATATAAAGTTAAATAAGATAGAGATCCTGCCTTCAAGGATGCTTCAATTAACTGTTGTTACATACAAACTAACTAAAACTTATAGTGGCTTAAAGCAATCATTTTGTTGGGTTTTTTTTGCTCCCAATTTTGTGCATCAGGAACCTGGGAAGGGCTTGGGCAGGTGGTTCATCTCTGACACCTGTCTCTGGGTGGCTGGGGCAGATGGACCCGCCCCCACAATGGCTTCTTTGCTCAGGTGTTTGGCGCCGTGATGCTTTCCCACCCATCTCTCTCTACATAGCATCTCATCTTCCAGGCCCTCTCCACATGGCCTGGGCTTCCTGCAGCCTGGAGGTCTCAGGATAATTGCCCTTCTTCTGTGGTGTCTGGTTTCCAAGGGGCAGAAAGTAGAAGCTTCCAGGTCAGTTAACAGCGACATCCGAAACTGGCACAGCGTCACTTTTGCCATTGGCCAAAGTGGTCACAAGGCACAAAGCACCACTCCCTTTCAAGGGAGTAGGAAGAATCCCACGCCTGCTGGGGGCGTGGCAAGGTCACATTGCAGAACAGCAAGGTCAAATTGCGATGGGAGCCGTTGTTGCAGCCACCTTTGGTAAAATACAGTCTGCCACAAGGGGCACAGGCATGTGCAATTGAGTAAGTCGTAATTTAGGAAATAACCACAACAAAGAAAGCACCAGCAAGTTGGAAGAGGAGCCCAGAGATGAAGTAATGGGCTCTCTAATGGGGTGGGGATGGGGAGAGGGTCAGAGAAGTCTCCCAGGATCAAGAGGCAACTGAGCTGGGTTTTGAAAGATGACCAGTTTGTGCATTTCAGGGAGAGGGAACAGCACGTATGCAGGCGTGGTGGGGGTCCTCACGTGGGGGTTTACCCAGAAACACCTCCAACATGTCATTACTTGTATTTAGTTGGTTTATGTTGTGTGTGTATATGGATATGGGTATATACATATATGTGTATGTATTTATGTATGTATATATACATATACACACACACTTTAGACAGAGACCTCCATTCAGTCTTTTACTCAGCAAATACATCCCGAGCACTGACGTGAGCCCGACAGTGTTCTAGGTGCTGAGGATGCGGTGGTGGAGAAAACAAAAGCGGTAAACAAGAGACCTGCTCGGGAGCTCCCAGTCTGTGATGGAGACCAGCAGTCCCAAGGACCATTTCAGTATGTGGTGTGATTTCAGGCAGTGCTGAGCGACAAGGTAGAGAGTGCAGGGTTGCTGTTTCAGACAGGGAGCCAGGAAGGCCTCTCGGGAGATGACATTTAACAGAAGCGAGGGGTGATCTTGGGCAGACGGGGGAACAGCCAGGGTATGTGTGAACGACCTGGACATTTATCTTCCTCCGGGTACTCGGCGTTCTCTGTGAACCTGCCTTTCTGCACTGTAGGCTGTCTGAGGTCACATGGTTAGATGAGGGTGGGACCGACCCCCTGCCCAGCACTCTTTGCTGCTCCGAGCAGGTTGGGGACGGTCAGCTTCAGACCTTGAGCTCCAGGGTGATGGCTTCTCAGGATGGTGAGCAGCCTGTTCTGTCTGGATCTCCTCCCTCTCCCCCCATTGTTCCTGGCACCAGGAGATTTGTTTTCCCTTAGGGAGAACCTGGCCTCATCCACAGCAATGTTGTTCCCGGGAAACTGGCCCTTTCCCAAGAGGAGGAATGTGGGGTCATCACTGTAGCAATCTCGATAATGAGGAAGTGTGGTTGGGATTCCAAAGAGGGAGTGATGACTCAGGGGAAGGCGCATAACAGGTCCCTGGTTACTCACCTTCTGCACTCGTGCCTGCATTCATTCATTCATTCATTCATTCATTCCCCAGACTTATGTTGAGCATGTAGATGGATGCATGGAGAGGGTCAAAGTCAGCTCTAGCAGCTACTAGCTGTGTCATCTCAGCAGGCTGGTTAGCCTCTCTGAGCCTTTGTTTCTTCAACTATAAAATGGGCATAATATCTATTTTTCAGAGTCGTGAGGATTGGATGAGAAGAATCCCTGGGGATGGAATTAGATTCAGCAAACAAAAAGGACAGGATGCCAATGAAAGTTTTGAATATTTTAATATAAGTTTTGTCCCAAATATTGCATGCTTACCTGATGTTCTGTATTTTACCTGTATTTTATCCTGTATTTTACCCTGTATTTTACCTGACAACCCAACCTGGGGATAAAGATGAGGGGAAAAAACACCTGACCTTAGGAGCACATACCAGTGGGAGGACAGGCATGGAAAACAGAATTGCATAGCAGGGCCCTGTGGCTGATGTCTGCGGTATCAATGTCCCCCCTTTGGGCTCTTAAGAAAAGAAGCCCAGAATACACCCTTGCTGATTGCTTGTCAAACGTCCCCAGTGACCGTGGGATTGACACCATGAGAGCACAAAATGCAAGCACATTAAGTGAGACACAGAGTTCAGGTTTGCTTTTCCATCGAGTAACCTGGGAAGATGAACTTGGTTTTCTTCCCTCTCAGAGCAAAGGGTGATTTTTGTTGATCAGGAAACAGACGAGTCATTACTTCTAGTCATTTTCTACAGACCATTTAAAAATCAAATGAAATTAATTTAGAGGAAAAATCACACTGTTCCCAACTTTATATAGACTGTGCATCTCTCAGATAAAATGCTAATAATTCATTATTCTGCTTCCCCGGAGATCTAGAGGTAAATTTGCCATGCGCCGCCCAGACCTCTGATAGGAGAGACACAATAAGATCTTTGACTCCCAACTAAAATTTACCCAAATTGGTGAAGCTGCAAGCCTCAAAATACTGGGAGAACAGGTGGGGGATATTTTTTTGAAAGGGGTGAAATCTATCAGGCTCATTGTTGTCTTCTCTTGCAAATGAATGGCCTGGTATTGAACTTGGTCCTATCAGCATTACTGAAGGCTCCCTCTCTTTCTCAGGCAAGGCAGGGATATCCTAGATTGAGGGGATTGTTTAAAAACCCTGGAGGCCCAAAGACTTTGGAGCCCTCTCAGCTGCTTGCAACCCTCTCTAGGAACTGAACCCACCATGAGGTTTGATTATTCATTGCACCTCAGGGAGGGAGTGGAAGTGAGGGTTTCTGCAAAGGGGGAAAAGCAGGGCCTGGGGCTCAGTGGGGAGGAGAAGGGGAGTATCCAGTGTTCTGAAAAGATTGTTCAGTGACAGGATTCACAGATCATTTTAATTGATTTTAAACGCCAAGCACTGTGCTAAGTGCTTTTCAAGCAAAAGTTCTTTAATCCTCACCCACAGGCTTGCAGTAGGTGTCTAGGTCCCTGTGTTACAGATTGGAGACCCAAAGTGTTTGAATGACCTGTCCAAGACCACAAAGCTAACAAGTAACCCTTCTGATTGCAAAGCCCTTGGACTTAACCCCTGTATTCCACTGCATTCTGCCATCAGACCTTTCTCCAAAGGAGTGTCCCATTTGCTGCAGGTATTTCCCTTCTCTCTGCCTGCTGTCGAGGATGGATCCTTAGCCTGGCTTCTGATTCGTGACTTGAGTGAAGTCGTGGGACCTCCCTGAGTGAAATGGTGGCTCAGGCTGAGCTAGGAGCCTTTTCCCGATCTGAAATCCTGTATGTCCTACGGATGGCAAACCGTTTCGTTTTATTCACTCGCCTCTTCATTAGTTGACTAATTCATTCAATAAATATCTCCCTCCTGCCAAGGATGTGTCCCAGATACAACGGTGGATAAACAGCCAGTCCTGCCCTTGCAGAGGCTGGGGTCTAGGGCAGAGACAGCGGAGTAAACAGGCTGTTATGGTACAGGGTGAAAAGAGCTGTTAGGAGGGAGGTGCAGGGTGCCACCGGGCCACGGTGTAGGACTTGGGGTCAGGTGAGGCTGTGGGGAAGGGAGGGACATCTAAGGTGAGAGCTGCAGGGTGTGCAGAGTTGGCCAGGCTGAGCGGGAACAGTGTGTGCAGAGGGAGGGCACTCGCGGAACGCTTGGGGAGTCGGGATCTGTGCCGTCTGGACGGAGATGGAGTGCGGTGGGGAGGGAACAGTCTGGAGGGGAAGGAGTGTGCAGAAATAGACACGGCCCACATTGTTTGTTCCCAGAGCAGTAGACGACGTTGAAGGTCAGGGCTGCCCTGGGTGGTTACCCAGGTGTGTCCTGCCCAAGGATGCCAGCTGAGGAGGGCCCCTCCACTCACCAAGCAGTGGGTTCCAGCCAGGGCGTGTGTCTGCCCAGAGGAGGGTGCCTTCTGCTAATTCTTATTGAGGAGCCTTAAGGCGTGGTACTAGCCTCAATATCAGGTACCGGGTGGGAAATAGGGGTGATGGCAGCCTGGGAGGCCATTGGGATGGAGTGAAATGAGTGGATTCCAGGTACCAAGCAAGTCCCTGGCCTGTATGAATCAGCCGGATCTCACTGCCTCCTGTGAGCTAGGTGAGGAAAGTCCTTCAGGAGCAGAAATGCTAAATCGGGGAGGAAGGCAGCTGAGAGGTGTTTGTCCCCAGGCTACTGAGACAGTCGGAGTTAGGTCTGGTCCCCGCTCTCTAGCTCATGCTCAGACATTTGATTCAACTGCAGGAGGCCCGTTAGGTGATGGCTGGGTGGCCCAGTGGCCAGACTCAAAGCTGAGTCAGCAGACTCAGACCTGAAACTCCTCTGAGGCTGCTGGCTCTTCTGCCTGCCTCTCCTTCATTGTACCCTGACCCTCAAACACTTGTGGGGGCGCCTGCGGAGTGGCTCTGTGCCAGCATGGTGGGGACTCAGAGCCTAAGGCACGGTCTCAACCCTCGAGGAGCTCACCAACGGTGCAGTAGTGAGCAGACAGGCAACCATGGAAGTCTATCTGAGAGATGCTCAAGGAATGTTCCAGATTATCAGTGTGTAGGGAGGCACAGCACTGTGGATACTGACGTGGAATCTGGAATCAGACAGAACTGGGTTCAAATCCTGGCTTTGAAAACATTTCCTAGCTATGGTCCTCAGCAAGTCATGCAGCTGCTCTGAGCCTCAGTTTGCCCACCTGTAAAACGGGGACAGTGTGCCCTGGCTGGTTTGGCTCAGCGGTTGGAGCGTCCGCCTGCGGACCAGTGAGTCTCGGGTTCGATTTCGGTCAAGGGCACGTACCTCGGTTGTGGTTCATCCCTGGCCTTGATTGGGTCATGTGGGAGGCAACCAGTTGAAGTGTCTCTCTCACATCAATGTCTGTCTGTCTGTCTCTCTCTCTCTCTTTCTCCCTCCCTCCTGCTCTATCTGATGATAAACAGAAAAATACCCTCGGGTGAGGATTAAAAAAATAATAATAAAACAGGGATAGTAGGACTTAGGTGGTTTGCTTTAAGCATTAAGTAGTTCAAGGCATATAAAATGCTTAGCCTAGTAGTATCTACTAGAGGGTAACCATTTTAATATTGATCAGGATAGGCCAATTTATTTTTCATTTTCAGTGTATAGTTCTACGCAGTTTGGCAAAGCACGAACTCATGTAACCAACTCCACAAACAAGACAGTTCCACTTCCTCCCAGAGTCCCTTGTCTCATCCCTTTGTCGTCAAACCCTCCTCACACTCTTTTTTTCCTTGTGGTGATTGATCGCTTAGTTTTTTGGACAACTTTCTTGAGATCTAATTCACATACCATACAATTCACCTACTTAAAGTATACATGTCAGTGGTTTTTAGTATATTCACAGAGTGGTACGACCATCACCACAATCAATTTTAGGACACTTTCATCACCCCATGAAGAAACCCCACCCCCTTTATCAATCAGGGCCATTCCCTCTACCTGTCCCCTCCTCCCCAGCCCCAGCCCCCGAAGACCACTCATCCACAGCTCTGTCTCTACGGATGTGCCTCCTCTGGACATTTAATATAAATGGAATTCTATACAGTCTGGTCTTTCATGACTGGCTTCTCTTACTGAGCAGAATGTTTTCAAGGTTCATCCATGTCGTAGCACGTATCAATACTTCATCCCTTTTTATTACCGAGTAATATTCCACTGTACGGATATACCGCTTTTTGTTTATCCATTTGTCAGTTGATGGACGTTTGGGTTGTCGCCTCCTTTTGGCTAATATAAATGATACTGCTGTGAATGTTGGTGTACAAATTTTTGGGTGGACGTGTGTTTTCATGTGGAATTGCTGGGTCATGTGGTGACTGTGTATAACCTTTTGAGCTTGCCAGACAGTTTTCTAAAGCGGCTGCACCATTCGCAATCCCACCAGCAGTGTAGAAGGACTCCAATCTCTCCACATCCTCTCCAACACTTGTTAGTACCTGTATTTCTGATTACAGCCCTCCTGGTGAGTGTGAAGTGGTATCTCATACATACGTACCCTTAACCCCGGGCAATCACTGCTTTATTCTCTGGCCCTATCATTTTGACTTTCTGGAATGTGATAGCTGTAATCATACATTTTGTAGCCTTTTGACTCTGCCTTCTTTCACCTACATCACACACTTGAGCGTCACCCATGTTCTTGTGTCCCCGCTGTGGCTGAGTTGTGCTCCCTGGGATGGAGGTACCACCCTGGGAGTCCTTGCTCTTCCATGCAGTAAAGCTTGAGAGACTCCTTGCCCAGATGAATCAAAGGCTAAGTCTCTCCCATCGCCAGAGGCTTTTATAGTTTGGGAGGCCCTTTTTAAGTCTCCCGAGGCTGCCAGAGTTGTAGGAGACCCAGCCTGTTCTTCCGGCAGGTCCCTGCAGAGCTGAGTCCATGGTCTGGGAGCTGGAGGCCCTGGGGAGGGCAGACCCTCCAGGATGAGAGTCTCTGCGTGTTGGCTCTGATGAGCCGTTTATGGCAAGAGGCCTCCAGATATAGGCAGCAGTCCAGTAAGACAGGTGGGGCCTGGGCCACCGGGACAGCTGCTACTTGAGAGCCTGGGCCTCTGCTGTCCGGCTGTCTCCCGTCTCATCAGGGAGCCCCCGTAGCAAATTGGGCTCATAAACAAAGCCGTTTTCTCGTTCTTTATCTGTGTCCATGGCTGGCTTCCAGCTCAGGGCTTTGAGCACTTGCCACCTTCCCCCTGTCCCTCACCCGCCCAAGCCCAGCAGTTTCCCAACTCTCTAGTACAGGCCCAGGGAAAATATGATGTAATGATACGATAATGAATTTGCCTCTCCTAGGTTCATTGCATACATCAGAATCCACAGGGTAGACATAATCACTTTAAGCAGGAAAGAAATCAAGGTCCTAGGTGGGTAACTGAATCATTCAGAGTCACCCGCCTGGGGAGCAGCAGGGCTGGGACTTGAACCTCACCTGTGCTCTCCTGCGCCAGAGCGCCTCCGACCTCAGGCACGCGCACACCACCTTCCCGCGTTCCTCCTTCCACCTGTGCTTTATGGATCTCACGTTTTCATTATCATCACCGCCACATTTTTTGTTCATCAAGAACATGTCCAGCGCACCAACACTGTGGCATATATATTTTGTAACATACAAGCAACTAAGCACATAACTCAAAATAAAAATGTTCGTCCACCTGTCACCTAAAACCGGCTCGTGTCCGCCAGTGATCCGTGGACCACACTTTGGGGAAGGCAGTGTGCGCTGTGCAGAGGTCCGCTTCCAGGTCAGGCTTCCTCCCTCGATGGGGAGTTACAAGTGGGCCGTGCCTGTGACTTCGTCCCGACATCCTCCACATCATGTACAGTAACAGACCCATTAGAGGCACTTGCTACATGATTAATGAGTAAATGACAGAATGAATGGAGTGATAAAGGAGAAGGGGAAGAATGAGTGGCATTTCCCCGGTCCTTCTAGAGAAGACTAGAAGGAAGCTGCTTTCCTTGACGTTGATGAGACGGGAGGCTGGCGGGGAGCCAGGGCCATAGCAGCAGGCGGACGGGAGTGCTTAGAAGCTGTGGTGACGACAGCCACCACGGAGCTGTTGGAAGGCTGATGTTCTCTGTGTGAAGTCCTTCAGCCCTCACCAGCTCTTGGCGTGTGGGACCATGGACACAGTCATCTGATTACACTCCTTCTAGCCACTTTTATCTCCCATGTGGAAAAATCAGCCTGCATCTGGTTGTTTCTCTAGCCAAATGAGTTCCCACGCACGGTGCGACTTGCTGCTTTCCTTCCTCCTCCAGCTCCCTTCCAAAAGTTGGACCACACTCCAGACACATTCTGCGTCCTTCCTCTCGAGCAAAATGCAGCAGAAAGGCTCAGCCCCAGTCGGGACCCCAGAGCTGCATTTACTCTTTGGATGAGTCAGCAGATCTGTCCATGAACCAATCAGTCAACATTCATTGAGGACCTACTACGCGTCAAGCACAGGGCTCAGTGCCCTGAGTCCGCTGATACTTCAGAATCAGATCCCCTAAGCATAGGCATTGAAGGCGGAATTTCTCAGTTTAAAAGGAAAAACTCAGCTCACCAAATATTTATTGAAGCTCAACCGTATGGGGGCATCTGAACTCAGCCTTGAGAATAGAAAGATAATAAGTTCCTGCCCTCAGGAGCTCAGAGGGCCCTGAGAAATCTTGCTGAATCACAGCTTGGAGAGTTGCATGTGCCTTGGGCAGTGTTTTGAAATGTCACTGTACTCAGGCCCTTAGACAGCCAGCACGTTGCAGGCACATTCCGCAGGCGAGTGGCATCCATGATCAACTAACATGCATGGGGCATCTTCTGCAAGTGTGGCAAATGCAGGCACATGCATGCTTGCATTCCCACCAAGTGCTCCACGGCGGGTGTCCTGGAAGTGGCCCCAGCATCCTCCAGTACCCCAGGCATTCAGAATTGGGATTAAAGTGAAACCTACAGCCCCTGCTCTGTTATGTGAAAGGCACTGGGGCTGAAAATGTCCTCCCTGTCCTTCAGCAATGGTGTGACGGTGCTCAGCGCGCTGCATGGCACCGTGTGGGCTGCATTTGTCCAACTCCAGGGGCACCGTTGACTCAGGCTACCAAGTTCTTGGCAGCCTCTGGTCCACCCTGTGGGGCCCTGATGTGATAGGAGATGGTAATTGATGTTTCCGGGCTTTTAAAGCCCTTATTTGGCAAAATAACAAAGTTGGCACCCATGTTATTGATCTCTTACAATTATTAAGACTATTATGCTGCTATGAACATAAGGGTGCATATATTCTTTCTGATTGGTGTTTCGGAGTTCTTAGGATATATTCCTAGAAGTGGTATCACTGGGGCAAATGGCAGTTCCTTCCATTCCTAATGTTTTGAGGAAACTTCATACTGTTTTCCATAGTGGCTGCACCAGTCTGCATTCCCACCAACAGTGTACTAGGGTCCCCTTTTCTCCACACCCTCGCCAGCACTTGTTGTTTGATGATTTGTTGATGGCAGCCATTCTGGCAGGTCTGCGGTGACATCTCATTGTGATTATAATTTGCATCTCTCTGATGATTACTGATGTTGAGCATTTTTTCATATGTCTGTTGGCCATCTGTTGGTCCTCTTTGGAGAAGTGTCTATTCAGGTCCTTGTAGTTGGATTGTTTGTTTTCCTCTTGCTGAGTTGTATGAGTTCTTTATATATTTTGGAAATTAACCCCTCATCAGCTGTATCATTGGTGAATATGTTCTCCCATACTGTGGAGATTGTTTTATTTACAACAGTTAAGATCTAGAAACAGCCCAAGTGCCCAGTAGTAGATGAGTGTATAAAAAGCTGTGGTACATATACACAATGGAATACTATGCAGCTGTAAAAAAGAAAAATCTCTTACCCTTTGAGACAGTATGGATGGACCTGGAGATTATTATGCTAAGCCAAATAAGCCAGTCAGAGAAAGACAAGTATCACATGATCTCACTTATATGTGGAATCTAATGATCAAAATAAACTGATGAACATAATAGGACCATAGACATGGAAGCATGGAACAGACTGACAGATCTCAGAGGGATGGTGGGAGGGAGGGCGGGAACAGATTAATCAAAGAACTTATATGCATAGCCCATGGACACAGACAATAGACAGGTGAAGGCCTGGGGTGGGGTGGGAGCCGGGTGGAGGGGGGCAAAGAGGGGAAATGGGGGACATCTGTAATATTCTCAATAATAAAATAAATTAAAAATGTATTATGTGCGTGTGAAATTCCTTCCTTGCTTGTTTGCTCCCTCCCCATTCTCTTTCCCTCCTTCCTTTCTCCCCTCCCTTCCTCCCTTCCCTCTCTCCCTCTGTCCTTCTCTCTCTTCCTTCCACAAATGTTAGATTACCTACAATATCCCAGATGCCATTCTGGGATACAGCCGTAAGCAACACAGACAAAACCCCTGCCTTCACAGAGCCCACATTCTAGAGGGGGAGATAGAAATAAATAAAAACAATACTATAAAATATATATGTTATGTGGGGGTAAGTGTTACAGAGAAAAATAAAGCAGTGAATGGGGACAATAAATGTTGGGAGATTGTGATTTTAGACAGGGGACAGGGGAAAGCCTCACTGAGAGAGGAACATTTTAGTAAAGACCTTCAAAAGGTTAGGGAATGAGCTATACAGAAAACTGGGTAAGGGCCTTCTAGGCAGCAGGGACAGTATGTGCCAAGGCCCTGAGGCAGGAACGAACCTAGCATATCTGGAGTGGGTTGAGCAAGCAGAAGTGTAGGAGATGAGTTCAGGCAAGTGATGGGGGGTGGGAGCCAGACCTTGGAAGGCTTTGGAATTCAATCCCAAATAATGATTCTCCGAGTGTAGTCTCTGAACCACCCAAGATCTGCTGGGTCAGAAACTCGGGTGGTGGGGTCCCCAATCTCTGTTTAAACAAGCCCTCCTGGGGGATTCTGATGCCCTCTACAATGTGAGAGCCACTGCTATTGAACATCTGGGCCACTCCTGACCTTTCCTGCTGGGTCTGCTATTCCCTCTGCTGTTGGTACGAGACAGAGGGGCAGACATGGTTGATCTGACTTCCTGACCTCAAGAAATGAAATCATCTTGGTGTCTGCGAGTTGACATGCAGACTAATAAAAGAGGTCAGATGCTGTGTCTCTCAAACTGAGGCCGGGTGACTGTGAGAGACAGACGGTAGCTGTAGGGGATGTAGGCAGTGCAGGTAGCTGTAGGGGATGTAGGTAGCTGTAGGGGACAGTGCAAGCAGCTGTAGGGGACAGTGCAGGTAGCTGTAGGGGACAGTGCAGGCAGCTGTAGGGGATGTAGGTGGTGCAGGTAGCTGCAGGGGATGGTGCAGGTAGCTGTAGGGGTCGTAGGTGGTGCAGGTAGCTGTAGGAGACGTAGGCAGTATGGGTAGCTGTAGGGGACATACGTGGTGTAGGAGTCCATCAGAAAGGGATGGGAGGTGGTTGGAGGAAGGTGAGAAGAAGAACCTCATCGGGGGCTTCGGGGGACCAGAGTATGCACCACGAGGAGTGGTAAGAGTTTTGTTTGTCTGGAACTGACTGGTGGGGTAAGAGTGAGGGCCAGCGCACAGAGGTCTCAAATGCCATGCTAAGCATCTGGGACTCTAACCATTGGCAGTGAAGGTCCCCAAGTCCCCAAGTCCCAGGTGTCCACTACCCGACAGTTGTTTCCAGGCTGTTCTAAGCTCCTTACTTGTGTCACCACCCCGACCCGGCCAGGACTGACTGTCCCCCAGGGCTCCTGGCTCCTACAGAGCCCCGCTCCTACTTCTTCCAGAACAGACTAGAGCAGCCAGGCTCTCCACTGGTAAGTCAGGACGGCCTGGACCGAGCACAGTCATGTTTACCTGGCGGCTCTGTTCGCAAAGCGGGCCAGGCCCCTCTGAAGGCGCGAAGCGGAGGTTAAACTCCCCAGAGGCGTTTCCATCAGCCCCTGTGCACCTGGCTTTGTGAAAAATGAAAAATACCATGTTTTCTTAATTTGAAGGAAATACATGTACACTGGGTAAAAATTGGAGCATTTACATAAGCAATAAAATAAAAAAATTAAATGACCCACCATCTAGAGATAGTGTTAAGTGTTAACAATTTGTATATCCTTTCCGAACACTTTTATGCGTTTAATCTTTTCCTCACAGACTAGAATCACATTGTACATATTGTTTGCACTTGCATATTTCACTTATCAGATTACGGACATATTTACATGTCATTACATTCTCTGACAGCAACATTGAAAATGGTTGAATAATATTCTATCTTACGGTCAATTCTCTAATATTGGACATTTAGGTTGTTTCCCATTTTTCAATTTCATAAACAGCTCTGTAGTGAATTACCCTGTAATATAACTTTTCATGTGCAATCGAGTATATCCTAAGGATAAATTCCTAACCTTGGGATTGTTGGGTTCGACCACCCAGCTCATAAAAGTCCTCGCGTGTCTGCCAGAAAGATTGCAGTGACGATCGGTGAGACTGGAGGCACTCCGGTAGCTGTCACCTCTTTTCCCCGTACTGGCCCTCATGTAGCTGAGCTGGACACAGGAGCTGTCTGTCAGGCAGGTGGAGATCAGTGTCACTTTGAGGACAAATGAAGACTAGTTCGCAGAACATGGCTAGGACATGCGGCAGCCGTCGGCTTCCTAATACTGGACCCTGCAGTGAGTCGGGTGTAAGTACCCACTCGTGGGCTGTGCTGGAGAAGGGTCCCCTCATCCTGGATGACGAAGGCAATGCAGGAGTTGGGCAGAATGCTCGCTTCCTGTGGGCAGCTGGCTTCCAGGGGGGAGTTTGAATATCAGGGGCTGATATTCGGGCCCAGCTCCTCCTCCCCAACGCACCAACCAGCGAGTCATCCCACCTCCCCTGGAATGTAAGTACAAGGGTCAAGAAAAGCCAGGAGTGTTATACAAATAGATGTCCCTCCACATGGCAGAAAACAACAGGACAGGGGAAAATAGTGTTTTCTAATAATAATGATAACGAGAGCTCATGTGTATTGAGCGCTGTGCTAGGCCCTTTGCCTCTACCTCTCCTTCGATCCGATCCTTCTAACAATGAAATGGATATTCCGGCCACTCCTGTCTTGTCGATGAGGAAACCGAGGCTGAGAGAATTCAGTGACGTCCCAGATCTCCGAGCTGGCATGTGGAGGAGCTGGGATTTGAACCCAGGCAGCCACTCTTGCTCAACCACTGTGGATGTGCCTCCCACCATCAGCATCGTCTGACTTTTGAAAGGCTGGCAACTTAGAGGAAGAGCCAGCTAAGAGCCAGACCTGCCAGCTTGTCATTGTCCTCAGGTTGACATGGCATGCCCCTCACAGCATTCGGGCAGACCTTCTGACCGGCCCTGTTCCCCTGAAATTCATTAATTGCTTTGGAAAGAACCACGTGACCCAGTGTCCTAAATGATGATGAGCGGCAGTGTTGATGGACCGCACACGACAGAGAGGACCTTGACAAGTGTCCTTGCTGAGAAGAGGACTGAGAGAGACACACTGGCGTTCACGGCGTGAGGTTTTGGATGATTTCATTTTGTCTTAAGGATCTCAGCAACTCATGAAGGATTTGCTTTGATTTAGGGAGAAAGTAATGAATCTGTTAAAGAAATTTTTTTTTCTTCAGTTAGAAAGAAAACATGTAATTTGGGGGGAGGGTGAGAACACTAATTATACTTTTAATTGTGTCTACTGCCCTTTAGGGTAAACTCTAAGGAATTGGATAAAGAAAGAAAAACTTTCTCTTCAACTGTTTCTTTCAGTGTTTTTCCATCATTCCAGGCAATTCCCCACAGACTAGTCACCTCCGTTGTCACACGTTTTCAGTTTTAATTGCCTTACAAGCAGAAGCTAGGCTGTTTTCTTTTTTAAAGCAAGCAATTTTGGTGTTTCTTTCATTATATGTTCTTATAATTCTATAATTCTTTTATTCTTTAAACATTGGCTAAGGCCTAGCAAGAAATTTATAGACCTTGATGTTTATGCTTCAGGGCTCTGATCAAGAGCCTAGATTCAGGAGTCTTATTCTTAAGGTTCACAGTCAGTTCTACCTTTTGCTAGCTGTGTGATCTTTAGCAAGTTACCTAGCCTCTCTGTGCTTTAGTGTCTCGTCTGTAAAATGCGGGTAATAACAGCACCCCCATCATAGAATTGTTATGAGGATTCGGTGACTGTTAGTCAAGATAGCATAGGTTATGCTGCAGTAACAGACAAATCCCAAATCTCAGAAGTTTGAATCACCAGAGTTTATTTCTCATGCAAAGTCCTGGGAGATCTGGATGACTCCCGGTGCAGTGGCCCTGTGTGTCTTGGCTCAACATATTCCAGGCCGCTTCGGTTCTACAGCTTCTTCATAGCGATGCGTGCCCATGCTTGCTGCCGAGGAGAAGACATTATGGAGAGTTATGTACTGGCTCTCAAAGGCTTCACCGACAGTGACACAAATCACTTCTGCTTGCGTTTCATTGGCCAAAGCAAACTGCATGGCTATGCGTACGTCCAGGGCGGCAGAGGGGCCCAGAAGCGGAGGGAAACCGGGAATGTGGGCGCGGGTGGTATGTCTACCACCATATATATCGTACTTGTCAGAACAGCGCATGGCACACAGCGAGCATGAAATAGGGCAAACTATTGTTGCCGAAGGCTGGCACTTCCAAAACATAATTTAAAGTTTTATTGAGATGGTTTTCCTTTTCTTTTTAGATTTGGTCTAAAGAATGACTCCACACACGCTTAGGCCCTCGTCGACGCCCCTGGGGGTAGAGGATGTTTCTCGTGGTCACAGGGGTTGTACTGGTGCTCTGGCACTTAGTAGGTCGCACTTAGGAGGCAGCATTAGCTGTGTTTGAGAACATGGACTTGGAATCAGGCGGACTTGAGTTTAAATCACAGAGCCAATGACTACTGAATGTGTGTGACCTTGACCAGGTGACTTAACCTTTTTTAGACTCAGTGACTTCACAGTTGAAATGGTCATAATGCCCTGGCTGGCTTGGCTCAGCAGTTAGAGCGTTGACCTGCGGACCGGAGAGTCCCAGGTTCGGTTCCCGCTAAGGGCACATACCTCAGTTGCAGTTTGTCCCCAGCCCCGGTTGGGGTCATGTGGGTGGCAACCACTCGGTGTGTCTCTCTCACATCAATGTTTCTCTCTCTCTCTCTCTCTCTCTCTCTCTCTCTCTCTCTCTCTCTCTCTTCCTCCCTCTCTCCCTCCCACTCTATCTGAAGATAAATGCAAAAATGTCCTCAGATGAGGATAAAAAACAAACAAACAAAAAATAAATAAATAAAATGGTCATAATGATGCCTGCATCACAGGGTTGCTGTGAAAATTAAATAAAATAATAGATATAAAGGGTTTGCGGAACCTGATACAAAACAAGCGTTCATTGATACTCATTGCCGTTCGTGTTGTGATGATGATGATGATGAACAAACCTTCCTGAACCCTCAGCTTGCTCATCTGCAAAATGAGAATAATAATAACTGCCTTTTAGAGTTTTCTAGATGCTTTAACACAGAGTAAACACCAAAACATTTTTCCCCCTTCTGTCCACCTGCTTCATAATTTTGTCAGATTTTGATCCTGACCCAGTGTAGGAGAGCCATTTGGGGTTTCTCCGACTCTTCCCTGCCCCCCAAGCCTGTTGAGGGTTAAGTGGGCGGATGTAAACACCTATCATTGTGGGTACATAGTAGCTGCTCAGTAAATGTTGGTTCCCATCGCCCTCCCCCGTCCCATCATGTCCTCTCCTCACTAGAAGGCTGTTGTCCTGGGGGGATGGAGTTTGAGATATGGGGAGTGACATGTTTCACGACCTTGGGTGGGTCCAGTCTGGCACTGCACAAATCTCATCAGGCAGCTGCCCGTCCACCTGCTGCAGCGACCTGACCCACAGCAACGTGAAGAGTTAGACTTCACTCACAAATGGGTAACATTCACAGCATTTCACAGCCAACACCGCCTCACTGTGGGGTGGACTTGGGTGCCATGGGTACCCATGGGAGCTGGTGAAGCCAGAGTGGGGACGATGCATCATGACCACACACTGCGGGTCCCTGACAACACCAGCACCTCTCAGGCCACATGAACTCATCTAGAAGGCTCCTGAGAAGGTGCCGCCTCCTCCAGGAAGTCTGCTCCTCCCCTCCCCAGCCAATTGGCCGCTCCTTGCTTTGTGCCCCGACTTGAACCCCTTGTCAGTTTCTATAGGTGAGCCTTGGGAGTGGGGGCGGGGAGAGCTTGGCAGCCTAGACATGACGGTCGAATGAATAATTTAGGGAGAAAATCAGGGACCTTGAAAACAATGATTTTCCAGAGAAAATATCTTACATAAGCTCTTTGGATATAATGAGAAAGAGAAGAGTGAATATTATCCTTTTCTAATGTCTTTAAAAAAAAGAAAAAGAAAAAGAAAAAGAAGGCAAACCTTGCTAACAGGAGGCTGCAGAAAAGGCTAGGCTTGGGGGAAGCGCTCAGTGATGGATCGCTCACGCCTCCTGGGGAGAGGGCGGGAGAGGCAGCGCTTCTTCCTGACAGCAGCATCTCTCTTCAACCCTTAACTAGCGACCAAATTAGGGAAAATGCAGCGTACACAGTGAAGTATGGCCTTTTCTCCAACCTTTAATTGGGATGTTTAGCAAATGTGTTTTACTATTAAAATGGAAATGGGGTGGAAAATAGACTTCATTCTATAATCCATATTGAGTATATATTGGTACCCTATCAACAGAAACGATGTTTTTCATGAACGAGAAGGAAAGCAACGCTGGCCATCTGAATGGCTGAGGATTCTTTCTGGCTGGAGAGGGACATCTGATGGCAGTCCAGGGGACAGGGAGGAGGGGCATTGCTTGAACACCAAAGACCTGTCAGGGTGGGGCAGTGTCCTGGTTCATCTTTGGCCTTAAAATCAGAACACCTATGTTTTCCCTCCAACTTTAAAAAAAACTTTTTTTTTAATCCTCACCAGAGGATTTTTTCCCCATTTATCTTTAGATAGAGTGGAGGGGAGGGAGGGGAGGAGGGAGGGAGTGAGAGGGAGAGAGAGAGAGAGAAACACCAATGTGAGAGAGACACATTGACCCCGACCAGGGCTGGGGACAAACTGCAACCGAGACATGTGCCCTTGACCAGAATCAAACTCGCGACTCTGGTCTGCAAGTCGATGCTCTAACCACTGAGCCAAACCAACCAGGGCTTAAATTATTATTTTTAATCCTCACCCAAGGATGTTTTATTGATCCCAGAGAGAGAGGATGGGGGAGAGAGAGAAATATCTATGTGAGAGAGAAACATCACCATGCTTGGGGGTGGGGGGAGGATCGAACTCGCACCCTAGGCATGTGCCCTGACCGGAAACTGAACCCACCACCTTTCAGCTCATGGGATGATGCTCCAACTAAGCCACACCAGTGAGGGCTTTTTCTTTTCTTTTTTTTTTTAATTTGAAGAACTCTCATGATACACAGTATATACTCTTTTTCTTTATCATGATTCACCACCTGTTACTATTCTGTCACATGCTCTCTCCTTTTCTTTCTCTCTCTCTCTCTCTCTCCACACACACACACACACACACACACACACACACACACACACCTTTCATTTTGCTGAACCATGTAAAAGTAAGTTTCACACATCATGACACTTGACCCCGATCTTCACCACAAATGCTTCAGCTGCATTTCCTGAGAACAAGGACATTCTCCTACATAATGACAAGACCATTGTATCACAGTCAAGAGAGTTAACATTAATACAATAACATCGTGCTTCAGAGAATTCCTATTAATTCAATAATACCATCTACTATTCAGTCCTTATTTAATTTTCCTCAGATGCCCCAAGAATGATGTATAACTTTTGAAAACAATCTCGGCACCCGTGTGTTACATTTGATTGCTATATCTCTCTTAATTTAGAGCAGCTCCCTGCCTTTTTCTGTTTTCATGACTGTTTTTGAAGAAACACAGACTGCGTGTTTTGTAGAATGTCTCACATTCTGGATTTATTTGCTGGTTTCCTCGTGGTTACAGTAAAACGAAACGTGTTTGGCAGGAATACCCACAGGTGTTACTGTGTGCTTGTTACTGCATCCCATTGGGGACACACAGTGTCTGGCTGCCCCACAATTGGAGATACTAAGTTTGATCCCTTGACTAAAAAAGTAGTGATGGCAAAATCTCACTATTACAAAGTCATATTTTCCCTTTGTAGCTAGTAAGTAACCTGGAAGTGATCCTTTGAGAGCATGTGAATATCCTGTTGTCCACACAGTCTCTCTCCCAGAAGTCTTAGCATCTGTTAATGATCCTTTCCTCAGCCAGTTGTTACTGAGGATCGCAAAGTGCTGACTTTCTGATTCCATTGTTCCTTCCATGTTGCATTCTGGAAAACTGTGGGTTGCTTGCTTACTCTCTTTGAGCTTTATCCTACTTATCTATATAAAGAGCATAATAAGGGAGTGCTGGTGCTATAAGGATTAATCTCGATGAATCTGAAAGAAGCTTGTATCACATGTTGGATCATTGAAAGGAATTACTATTATTTACATTCAGGGGAGGGTGCCTCAAATAAAATGGATGTATCTAAGTTGGTGGTTTCTAAAAGAAAATGAATAAGTAAGAAGCACATAAACAATTCAGTTCAGTTCAGCAAATATTTATAAGCTTCTGCTGTGTGCCTGACACAGTGCTAGGCTTGGAGATAAATAGATCAATGCGCCGAATTAATTCAATGCCAAGGGGGAGAGAAGATGTATAAAACAGAGATCACTGGAAGAAAAATTAATTTATTAATCAATTAACTAATTGGCGCATTCGTTACTTTATTCACTCAATAAACATTTGATGAGGTGCTAGAAATACTAAATCAAATAATTCCTGGTCCCTGCCCGGAAGAGACTTATGGCTTCTCCCTGGGGCACCCCCTGAAGTCAGACTCAGATCTGCCTGACTCCAAGCCTGGCCCCTTTGCACTGCACCAGGAAAAGGATGGCAGGGAGCCTCTCTGGTGAGCTGTTGGGGCTGAGCTGTGTTTGCCTCTCCAGTGTGTTTTGCATAGTCATTGATGGAATGTGGCTAGGTAGTGGAGTTCCAAACCAGCCTACTCCTGAACCCTACGCCCTCCCAGAACCCAGCAAGCTGGGCTGCCAGGAGCAGCCCCCGGAACGCCTTGCATCAGTTCCTGCAGGAGCAGGCCTGAGCGGGACTTGCAGCCGCGCCCACTGGGCCATTGCATGTGTTTTCAGTTGACATCCTATCAGGAGCTGGGACGACTCCGCGCACAGTGTGTGGGGGTAACGCAGCCCATCGAAGCCATGGGCTTGGAGTTTGCCCCGGCTGTGCGGTTCTGCTCTATCCAGCCAGGCTGCTTGCAGCTCCTCCCTCAGATCACAGAGAAATGGACATTGGCAGCAGCCGGGCTGTACTCTTTGTACCCAGGGCGTGTGGTACCCATGGGGGTTGGGAGGTGAAAGCCTGTGTGGGTCAATTAAATCTTGGTGGGGAAAGGAAGGATTGAAAATGCATCTGGAAATCAACTAAGACAAGTTATTGCCACCTTTCCCCCTTTTCTTTTCTGCTCTCAGACATAAGAGAGAGTTGGGTGAGTCATACTCATAAGTTTATGCAAGGCCCTCTCTTGTTTTAGTTCTTCATTTTTTTTTCTTCATCTGTGATCTCCACGCCCCTGTAGGTACCCACCGAAGGTGTTTAATATATGCCCTCACACAGTTATGTAGTGTTGTTTTGTGTGTGTGTTATTGATGTATAGCAATGATACTGTGCCAAGGATCTTGTCCTGGTCTTCACTATTTTCACCCGTGTTCTCACCATGGTTTTAAGATCTGTCCACACTGTCAGCTGTACACCTTGTTTATTGCTTCTAACAGCTGCATAGTTGTAGTGACCAAGGGAAGGCTGGGTTATGCTGCAGTAAGAACACAAAAATCTTAATGGCTTAAAATAATAAAGCTTGACTGCTTGGCCATACTACCTGCCCATCAGGTCACTAGGAGCTTTGCTTCACATCTCACTCAGGGACTTAGGTGATGGGTCCTCCACCAGGGCAGGGAGAGGAGAAAGTGGCAGATCGCTCACTGGCTCGTCAAGGCTCTGTGGCAAATAGCACACAGAAGTGGCCAACACAAGTCACAAGTCACATGGCTATTCCCAACTCCATGAAGGGTGGGAACTGCAATCCTACCATGAATCGAGGAGGAAAACTGGAAATAACTGGTGAATGGTGCAAATGACTATCACATCATAAGTACCCAGTTATCCATTGTTTAGTGATAGGAAACTAGTTGACTCCAGTTAGCCACTACCACAAACTGCTGCCACGAATATCCTCTTACTTGACCCCTTATAGACCTGTGCAAGTCTCTTTCTGGGTTCTACCCCTAAGTGTGGGTTTTTCGGGTCATAGGGTTTATACATACTTGGTTTCAATACTCACCAGGTAAGTGTCTAGAATGGCGACACCAGCCCAGACTCCCACCAGCAGTACGTGAGGGTTCCCATTCACCCATTCACATCACTCAGCATTCCAGTTTTGCCAATCTGTTGAGTATGACACAGAATCTCATTGTTGTTTTATCTTCATTTCTCTTATTACTCGTGATTTTTAGAATCTTTTCATATACCTGTTGACTATTCTTAGCATTCTAGTTTTCACGTCTGTGAAAACTGCCCACTCATATTCACAGACCGTTTTTCTGTTGCTTTTCCTCTTTTCGCCTATTGATTTATTGGTCTTTTGGGCAGCTAGATGTTAATACTTTGTTGGGTTTAAACACTGCAAATATCTCTTTCCACTCTGCCACTTCTCTGTTAACTTTGTCCATAGTATCTTTTGTTGAGCAGAAGCCCTTAATTTTGATGTCATCAAAGCCATTGACTTTTTGCTTTATGGTTCTACTTTGGGGATCTTATTAAAGAGACCCTTCTGTCCTGTAAGTTCGCAAAAATAGTCTGTCACGCCTCCTCCTGTTAGCTTTATAGTTCTCTTTTCACATTTAGGTTTTTCATTCATTTCGAGTCTACCTTTATAGATGGTTTATGGGAAGGACCCAAACTCAATTAGTGAGCCACTTTTCTCAACATTATTAAAGAATCACTTTTTTTCCTGCATTGATCTGTGGTGCAGCCTTTATCATACATCAAGTTCTTCTCTGCATGGATTTGTTTCTGAGTTTTTTTATTTTACTATAAGCTCGCCGAACTTTACCATTCAGAAACTGAAGCAGAAGGAGACTTTGTTTTGAAGAATTTGTATGGTGTGTTCTGAGCAGGGGAGCCTTGATGATTGCCCGTAACGCGGAGAGGTGGTGAGGCGCAATGAAAACAACAGAACCTGGGGGTCAGATGAATCCACCACTTCCCAGCCATGGGACTTTGAGCAACTTCTTCAGCCCTGCTGAGCCTCTGTTTCTTCATCTGTAAAACAGGGATGATAATACACACCTCTTAGGATTGTTGTAAGAATTAAATGCTGTTATATATGTACATGTATAGCACTCCATAAGTACTATTTGCCCTTTGATCATCATCATCAGACAAATGACTTCAAAGATGCTCTAAATCATTTCCCCAGGCCTCACCAAGATGTGGCTATAAATGGGGAAATGTTACTCCGAATACCACGAAAGTCATTGCTTGTTGTTTCCACCTGCTAATCCATGACATTTACTCAATTATTTCTGGGTATACCGTGGTGTCGCGTGAGGGCTCATGAAAGCTTCCAATTGGTCTGTCCACCAGCACCTCTGTGGGCACTGCGGAGGTCTCCGTGGAGCACCCACGGGGCTCAGAGACATGGGCCTGGTGCATGGTAGATGCATAGCCAGGAATGTTGGATGTCATCAGAATGCTTGTCTTGCCTGGCCATTTCCGCACATGCACTCTAGAAACACGTAGTATTTCTGCTTCGCTCTCCTCCCCTCTCAGCTCTTTCTCCTGAAATGAAAATAAAAGTAAAAACAAAAACAAAATAAAGCCAGGTCTGTGAGCCACAAGGTTGAGGGAAGCACCGAAGTCTTCACACCCGGGCTGTGGGCTGGGCCGCCTGTGCTGCTGGGCAGAGTTCGCTCTCAAGGCCGCACGAGGCTGGCTCTGTGAAGGCACGTTTTTGTCTGCCTTTCCCAAAAGGACCTCTTTTTTTTCTTTTTTCTTTTGTGATTTAAGCTTTTGATCCCTTGGCTGTGGCTCTGTTCTATCACCTCTTTCCTGGAGGGCTGTCAGTCTAGGCGAGAGGACACAGCATTTCCCTTGACTCAGCACAGGGCCAACGGGGAGACCTCATCTTCCCAATGTGGCGCCTTCCTGGGGTGCCTCTGGGGGGAATCCACCCAACCCACCCTTCTTCCCCTCCCTTCTGATTGTGTTTTGGAGTATTGCCGGCGCAGCACATCCAGAACGCTCTCTTACCCCACTCCCACTTTGTGATATTAATAAAGCAATTTCATCTCTCTCTGGTCCTGAGACCTGTGCACTGCCTTTGGCTCGATCCCAGCCTGACTAGCAAGTGGAAAGATCATTCTGGAGCTATGTTGTGTCCAAATGAACTAAATCTCATTTCTGGGTTGCTTCGGCCAGGCTGACAGAGTTCTTCAGACAGCCTACAAACGGGCCGTGGACAGGGTCCCAGAGAAAGGAGACTTAGGAGGTCTGCCCCAAACCTGTTGCTGAGCAGCCTCCTGAAGGACTGGGCAGTGACACAGGGACATCCTGCACTGTCCGCCCGGCCCCTGGGAAGGGAGGATTTGACTGGCAAATCCAGTTCTAGGAAGAGATTTCACTGCTCTCCTGCCAGACTCCCCAAGATGGTTCTCTGTGGAACTCTGGGGAGAGGAGGTGGGGTGGGCTGGGCAGGGGCCCTCAGCCCAGAGCTGCACCCATCTTCAAGCCAGCTACCCCCGATTTTAAGTTGCAACACCTTGGCTGAGTCTTACAGTTATTCATTTAGTAGCAGAGAATTCCTCGTTCTTTCTCTTTTTTCTTAAATACTCCCAGAGTTGAGGAGGTAAATAAATGTACACTCATCATTATGAAACTGAGTTTTTTTTACTACTCGTCATTTTTACTTTACTAGTATAATATATTTATTCTATTTCTATATGAAATGTGAAAAGAAATGATATAATTCACTTTTAAAACCACAGTTCTGCTTATTTGGTCTCTTCTTCAGTTTGGATGGCGAAGACCCTTGCTACCTCTGCCACATGGGCTCTCTGTTCATGGCAGACACACGTAATTGAGCGTAGCACTTTCTCTGACTGAGCTCACGTGGGACTTCAGAATCCTTCTCGACACTTCTAGGACCCATGAGTGATCGGAATTGGCATGAGAGATGAAAGCTGCGTGCTGTCCTGCCTGTTAAGTAGTCATTGATTCTTATTCATCGTTCTGTGTTCATTCTCTTCAGTTGCTACTTTGTACCTTCTATTATTAATTAGCTGTATGTCTGAACTTTTCTCCTTACCCCGTAAGTTGCTTGAGAAAGAATTTGTGCTTGATTCCTCTTTGCATCATCCCAGCTGTGCCCTGTGGTTATCTTTAAATAACTACTGTTGGATCAATGGAGACTATGTCTTCTCATTAAGACTCAAAGGACAGTGTTGAAATCCTATTTGGAATCAGCTCTAGGTCTTGCAACTCCCTCCTCAGTGATACATATCATTATATACTCTCTCTCTTGAAATGAATGAAAGCCAACCAGCAATTACAAAATAAAAGCTGACAACACATTGAAACCCATTTCCTGCCTTAAACTGGAACACAGTGGGGACAGTTTGTCTCGTGTAAATTTCACAGTACAGGAAACTGCCTGGCCTGAGCCAAAATACGGTTCAACTTGGCATCATCCTCAGCCTAGTTCCAGCAAGTGTGTGGCACTAAGAGGATGCGTACAAGGGCATGGCCTGTGCTCCCAAGGACGGTGCCACCTTTGGGGGCCATATGATGTCCACACGGCTAACTGAATTGTCCGAGTGACTTTCCGACTTCATTTCCGACCACTTGTTCCACGCTCACTGTGCACCAGCTGCACGGACCTTCTGCGGTACTGAGGGTGCACATGCGCCCTGCCCAGGGCCTTTGCCCATCACATCAGGCTGCTACAGAGTCACCCCTCACTTCCCTCCGGTCTCTTTTCAAATGTCCCATTAGGTCTCCATGACCCCATTACACTATTTCCTCCTGTCCTACTTTATTTTTCTCTTTAACACTTAGTTTATTTGTTATTTGTTCATTATCTGTCCACTGTCCTGGGATGTGAGCTCTAGGGACACTGTCTGCTGCCCTGGGTCCCCAGGGCCAGAGCTGGGTCTCTGTTGGTGATTTTGACCAGAGAATAACTCAGCATTTATTTGCACTCGTACCTGTGCTAGGGACTCTCCTCTCCCATTTACTGTCACATCTGTGGACAGAGCAATTCCCGCCTTGTGGAGCGACCACAAGGTATAGGAACAATGTCCATGAAGCATGTGAACCACTTGCAGACATGTGGCAGTAGGTGCTTAAGAAATGACAGCTGTGACATTAGGCAAAGACCCTGACCTGACCCCGTTCGCCAAACCAGCCTCATCCCCCCACCCCCCATCCACCACACCCCTCCATTTTACCCAGGAAGGACTGAAGTCAAGACGCTGGAGGAATTTGCCCAAGGTCACACAGCCAGGGAGTGCCCCGCCAGCCTCCCCTCCCTCCAGCCCTTGACGGAGGAGTGACCTTGTAACTCAGCATCCTCTTCATGCTCCATAAATATTTGTGAAAGAATTGAGCGCACAGCCCAACAAATAAAAGTCAGACAGGATAAATGCCGAGTGGAGTCCATGCAGAGAGCCCAGGAAGCACGGGAGGGAGAGTTGCAGTGGGACCACAGCGTGAGCCTGCGTCCGGCTGCAGGAACAGGACGGGATGCTCAGCTCCTGCATCACTTGGCCCCAGTCTGCTGCCCGGCTGGGCAGGGGAGGGGTGGCTGGCAGCGCCTGCCCTCCTCTTCATCAGAGCGATTCCTTTTCTCTCCCCCTGTGCTCCTTTTCCAAATCCCAGGCTTTGCCACCCACTTGATCTTTTGTCTTATTCTATTTCCTCTCCTACAGCCCCTGTCTGACTTCCCGCCTGACACAGCCTGGCTTCAGAACTGCCCCAGATGCTAACCTACATTCCCTTCCCCCGCTGCTCGGACTTGTCAGGCCTCTCTTGGAGCTGAGCGAGATTTCTCCCCTGCCCTATGGGAGGGGGGTTCTGAGGCCTTGTCACCTCTCCCTCTGGTCCCCCTCCCAGGCTGGGACCCTCCCCACGCCCAGCCCCAGATCCAGCTTCAGATCTTTGCCCTGTGCCAGGCAGGGGAGCAACTTCCCTCTGTGCTCTCTTCTCGGACTCCTCAACACGAGCTGTGTCCTTTGTCCCCGCAGCCGCAGCTCCACCTGGGACAGCCTGCTGGGACAGGGACTCTGGCTGGCTGCCCGCAGATGGTGTTTCATGTACAGAAGACGGACCCCAGGAGAGCGTTTGTGTTCTGGGCCCTGTCGCTGGACCATGGACTCAAGTGTGTGGCCTCTTGGCTGATGGCCCCGAATCTTCTCACGCCTTTTCTGCAGGCCCCGCCCAGCCAGACCATGAGGAGCACTTTGTCTCCGTGGTAACTGATCTGCTTTTCCCACGCTTTGCGTCCACGCTTGCCTGAGAGTTAGACCCTTTCTCTCTTGAGCCCTGACGGGATGCTTCAGACAGAGCAATGCTGGGGAAAGGCTGTCTTTCTGGCCTCTTGTGGTGTGTGGATCAAAGAGAGACTGGTCAGAGGACACAGAAATAGTTCAACTGACCCCTCAGTTGCCGTGACTCAGGAACCTCCCTGAACTATCTATATATCTATCTATGAATCTATCTATGTATTTTTCTATGTATCTATCTATGTATCTATGTGTGTGTGTGTATGTGTGTGTGTGTGTGTGTGTGTGTGTGTATCTACCTACCTACCACCTCCATTAGTGTGAGGATTTGCCTTAAAAACGACAGCAACAAAAACTAGCACCCTCTCCTCAGCCTGGGCTGCTGGAGCACCTTCAGGGGAGAGGAGCAAGGTCCCCACCCTCCCTCTGCTTCTCAGTGGCTATGGAACCCTCAGCAGGTCTCTCGCTGTCTCTGCGCTCAGATCCTCATCCACCACCTGGTGACATTCGTCCTTTAATTGCTGAAGGCAAGGAGCTGGGCCAGACGCCCTGGAGACTCTTTACTGCTCTGGGATCTGGGGCCCTCTTCCTTCTTCCTTCACTGACAAACCCGCAGCCGGATGATTTTTGTTAATGGACTTCTGTTCCTGCATCTCGGAACCTACGCGTCCCTCAGCGTCCGTCTCCTGCTCCAGACGGGCCGGGGCTCCCCTCCATCACCTTCAGAGGAGGGTCCAGAGTTCTCGCCGCCTGAGTGATCTGGCCTGGCTGCCTCTTCAGCCCCAGCACCGTCCCCTTGCCCATGGGTCTCTCAGCCCCGGGGTCCTTTCTGCCATCCCCAGAATATAAAGAGCAATTCTCTACCCCAACCTTGGACCTCGAGGTTCCTGCTACTAAGATGGCATCCCCCACACACGCCTATGGCTCCTGTCCTCACTTCTGTCTGGAGTTGGCTCACCTGCTCAGAGATGCTTCCTTCATCTTTCTGTCCAGAATAGCCCCCCGGCCCCCACCCCATCTGTCCCCAGCTAGCGCTCTGTCCTCTTCCCCGGCTGTAAGTTCCTTCATAGGGCCTATGTCTCAAACACACTTATTTTCTGTTTCACTCAACTGCACGAGGGCCAGGCTTTCTCCGTTTGGATCACCACTGCATGCCTGGGACCTCGAATGGTATACATTTGTAGGCCCCAAATAAACATCCATGAGTCAGCGTTCGTGCCTCTGACCCTGTGAGACTCAGAAACAGAAACACTGCCCTGTGGCCTGAAGTCGTCAGTTTCCTCCTCCATTCTGGGTTTGTAGCAATGGTCAGAGCTGCCTTTTATTGAGTGGTTACTGCGTGCCAGGCGCATGTGTTGTTTTATCCAACCCTACAACAGCTGGACGCCTGAGATACTCTTAGCGCCCCATTTTACAGGTGAGGGGCTCAGAGGTTTGGGACAGGTTCTCCATTGGAGCCCTGGCCGGTGTGACTCCAGAGCCCGACACCTCAATGACTTGCCTGTGTTCTCCGGGCTTCAGTGGGGAGAACGTCAGTGGCCACCCACTGAACAGCGCTGGACACAGAGATGCACTGGTGAGGACCCCTTCGGGACTGAAGGCCACTTGGCACCATTGGGATGCTGCTGGTACAGCCCACAGCTCCCAGCCCTCTTTGGAAACTGCCTCTGTGAAAGAGAATAACTGAGCCGCAGTCACACCCCCTTCCTAGGCAGCCAACACTCAGTGGCCAATTGACCGGGGTGTGGGTATGAAAACTGGACCCCTATTCACCAACTCAGGGCTGCTCTGAAGGGTCATCCCAGCTTCTGAGAGCACAGTGGGCTGGGCTGAGGCCTCTGTCGAGACCGAATCATAGTCCAACTTCTCCCTCTGCCCAGTCCGGCTTCTCACCTTCCCTACCTGGAGGTCAAGCCCAAGAGCACACCTTTGTGTCTCTCTCTGTAGAAGTCCTCTATATACACCTCTCCATGCGCACCTTCCTCTGTTCTCCTGCTTCTTGGGGAACCCATCCTGCCGCTTGGACTGCCCCCTGCATCCTCTTGGAAGGCTCTGGGGTCTTGGAGGGCCAGCATGTGCTGTTGAAGACTTGGAACTCTTCATGGGTAGTGATGGCCAGATGGAGGGGTCCCCCCTCAAGTGACAGACTTAGTGTGGTTTCTCATGGAGGTTCTGAGTTGTGATATCCCACTGGTGAGATGAAGAACTCTTTGTTGAGCTGCTAGAAGACCTTATCACGGTCTTCTTAGGGAAACGCTCGTGAGGACTGGATGTTTGGTCATAAGAAAGGCAGAAATGGAATTGCCCTTTTAAGAGTTATGTAGAGCCCTGGCCGATTTGGCTCAGTGGTTAGAGCGTCGGCCTGCGGACCAGAGAGTCCCGGGTTCGGTTCCCGCTAAGGGCACGTACCTTGGTTGCAGATTGTCCCCGGCCCTGGTTGGGGTCGTGTGGGTGGCAACCACTCGATGTGTCTCTCGCACGTCGATGTTTCTCTCTCTCTTCCTCCCTCTCTCCCTCCCACTCTATCTGAAGATAAATGCAAAAATGTCCTCAGGTGAGGATAAAAAAAAAAAAAGATTTATGTACAGAGTGGACAGGCAAAGGAAAGACCTTATTCTGGGAAGGCAGTAGGATGTGGCTAAGTGTAACACATAATTGACACGCCAGTTAGTTCAATGCTTATGTCTGGTTGCTTCAGTTACAGCCCTGTCCTGACGCCTTTTAATACCCTACGAGTGTCCAGAAGGACCATGACATACAATAGACACTCAAGAGGCATGGGAAGAAGAGACGTGAGTCAGCAGGGAGGGAAGTAAAAGGAAACCTAGCAAAGGGAGAGAGTCGGGAATATAATCTCATTATGGACTTCAGGAGGCGCAGCCACTTGAACATTTTTCTAGCATTAGTGGGGTGCCCACTCTGTGCAAAGTCGATGCCAGGGGCTAGAATATCAGATGATTCAGCCACAGTCACTGCCCAGAAAACACTGTGACTCAGCCTTGGGCACGTCACTTAACGACTTTCTTTGGCTTGGCTGCATTCGGACATGGTCTGTTAACCTCGAGTCACTTAAAGATTGGGGGTGATGTAACCGGGCCCTCCTTACAGCTTCCCTACTCATGCCTTTGCCTTCCCTCACTTTACATACTAGTTAACGTGACCAGCACCTCCAATCACTGTTGCTAATCAGGCACTTTCCACGTGCCAGGCTCTGTGCTTAAAGTAGTTTATATGCACTATTTTCTTTTTTGGTTAATCCTCATAAGAGGATATTTTTCCGTTGCTTTTTAGGTAGAGTGGAAGGGAGGGAGGGAGAGAAGAAGAGAGAGAAACATCAATGTGTTGTCCCATCAATTGGTTGCCTCCCGCACAATCCCAACCAGGGCCGAGGATCAAGCCTGCAACCCAGGTACGTGCCCTTGACTGGGAATCGAACCCGAGACCCTTTGGCCCGTGGGCCAACACTCTCATGAAACTGGGCAGGGCTCTGTGCACTATTTATTTAATCCTTACAACAAGTCTATCAGGCAGGTACTCTTGTTACTCGTCTCCTTTCACAGATGAGGATGGAGGCTCTGGGGGGATCAGTGATTTGTCCACATTCTCACGGAAGTGAGTGTGGAGCAGGGCTGTCTGACTGTGCAGCCCATCCCCTTGGCGTTTTTCCCTGGAGATGCCCACCTTTCCACTTTGTTGGCTCCCACCTTGACACCGTGACGTGCCCCCTTACCGGGCCCTCATTCCCCTTGAGCTTCCTGGTGCCGCCTCCACACACTGGCCCGCCTTCCCACTGTTTCCCTTTCGCATCCTCGTCCTGACTGTCCATGCCCAAACTGACAATGGCACTGGCTTCTTCTGCCTTTGGGAGTGAGAACGGACCTTCCGTCACTGTGGAGATGGCCCCTGACAGGGCCTTGGCCGCACGCCCTGCCCTGTGGACGGGCATCAGGTTCCTAGGAGGCCATGACGTAGGAGTCACCGGGAGGCTGTCTCCATCTGATGCGACAGCCACACCTGCTCTTACAGCACAGCATAGCACAAGGTGCTGGAAAGAATTTAAGAAGTCTGATTTCTGCTCCGTGGCAGGCAGTGTGGGGTGGTGGTTAAGCACCGGAGCTGTCCAAGTTGATATTCTGGATTTATCACCTACATGCTGAGTGACCTTGGGCAAGTTGCTGAACCTCTCTGAGCCTCCATTTCCCCCTCTGTGCAATGGAATGACAACAGTGCCCTCCCCATAGGAAGGTAGATGAGACGTTGCATCCAAAGCACTGGCTGTACCAGCTGGTGCAGAGAAAGGGCTCTGTAAATGGGCTTTGTTTCTGGCATTGTTCTCAGTATTGGCAGAAAAGCTATATATTGAATTCCTCCCTCTCATCTCCCTCCTTCCCTTCTTCTCTCACCCGCTATCTTCCCTCCTCAATGTCAGTCACCACCTACTACCAGCAAAGTCTCACGCTGGGGCAGTGGGAAACAGGTGACAAAGACCAGCCCAGCCTTGAGGAGCCTACAGAGCCTTCCAGACGAAGGAGGACCAGCGGGTCAGGCTGCTGGGAGGCTTGGCTGTGAGTCTGGGCTCTACTCCTGACTGTAACTCTGGGGCAAGTTGATTTCCGCGAGCCTCAGTCTACTCGCACCCACCCTAGCCCGTCTCAGTGCTGTGTCTGGCTGTAGTCCGGAGGGAAGCAAACTACTGCCATCCATGTGCCTTGTAGCAACAGAATCCCTTGCAGGCCTGGCATCGCATGATGTTGACATTCATCGGTGACCCTTAAAGGACCTGCCTCGACTCTGGTGCAGAACAGCAGAATGAGTTCTCAGCGCTGGCGAACGTGCTACGGACTGAGCGCCGGCAAACAGACCTGGGATTTATGAATGGGTGTCGCTGGCCTGCTGCTTTGCATTTTATCACCAAAGATTATGGAAGGTTGGGATCTCTTATTTCAGCGAATGCTTTATGGTTTTCATTACTCTCTTGAATCTCCGCATAATTTGCTGGAGTTAGAAATGGAGTGCCTTTGTTTCTTTGCCAGCATTTTCTTCCCCTTCCGTGTAAACCAGTAATGATCGATAAAAGGCCAGCCCTGCCCACCCCAGAACTTGGCTGCATGTCACAACACAATGGAGTGGGCCCCTGCGTGGTCAGGGAACAGTGGTATGCTTACGGCCGAGTGAAGCTGACCCTGGGTCTCCACGCCTGTGTAGCCTCATGGAGGCCCCTGGGCATTCAGACCACACTCCATATTTACAGATGGGGAAACTGAGACCAACAATTAGGAAGTGACACCTCTGAGGCTGACTTACCTGGTGTCCTCTGAACCCCATCCTTGGAGTCATTTGGCAAATTCCTTTTAGGTGCCTGTTGTATGTAATTAGCTAGGATCAGGGAGTATCCTTGTTTGTATTTCTCCTTTTTAACACTCAAGCAAGATGGCATTCTGGCACACAGCCTTTAAGTCAAGGTACACACCCGAGTGTGCAGGGTAGTGCACCAGGAGGCAAGAAGAACGTTCCAGAACATCTCTTCCTAATTCATTTTTTCTCATTTTTTTTGGACTTCTATATTTTGTGTATATTTTATAATAAACTGTATAATACGGTAGTGATTAAGTGTAGTCTGTCATGAAATATATATTCGTATACTGGGAGGTATCCTCGGGATTCTCGGGGTATGTGATCAAACAGCTGGAGCCCGCTGGTTTAGCGAATGCACGGCCATCCCTGCCACTCTGTCTGATACAGCCCCACCCCACTGCTTTCCCCCTCTCCTGGGCCTTTCTCCACCATTCTCCCTGATGTTATGTTGTATTTTTGTTTGTTCTTTGTCTCCCCCACTCTGCATGGTTGGAGGCTTTGGTTTGCTACTGCTGCCTCCCTGCAGGTCCCCTGTGAGGCTGGGCACGCCATGGGCGTGCAGGAAATATTTGCAGAAACACATGAATGGGTGTGGCCCCAGTGCAGACGGGTGACTACGCATGCCCAGCAGAGGGGGCCGCATCCAGGGTGAGGGGCAGGAAGTGCGGGGAGCTCAGGGGTCACCTGTAGAGGGGCCACTTGCCCCAGGCCTTTGGAGAGGCTTCCTGTGCTGGAATCCTGAGCTGGAACTTAGGGTAAGAAAGGAGTTGGTCAAGAAAGGTGAGAGCTCCACGTGGAAAACAGCAAGGGCAAATGATGGGGACAAGAGAGGGCAGAGCCTTCCAGAACGTTCTATAGGATTGGAACTTCGTGTGTGCATCAGGGAATGCTGAGAGATGAAGCTAGAAAGAAGGTTAGGTCTAATCACCAAAGGCTTCCTCGTTGTTTTAAGGAGGTGAGGCTGTGTCTTGAGGGCAGGGAGAACCATTGGAGCAAGAACCTAGCAGCCAGATGGCCTGGATTCGCATCCCGGCTCTGTCATTCGGGCAAGTTGTTTGACCCCTTTCGCCTCAGCTCCCCCCTCTGTAAAATGTGGATGACGCTAGGACCAGCCTCAGCAGGGTGCTGTGAGGAGCTAACCCACGGAAATCACAGACATCGTCCCTGGCGTGGATTAGTGCTCAGGAAGTGGCATTACGAACGGTGCAACCCACTGTTCTCCAGGCTGGGGAGACATCACGACCGAATTGTACGTAACCCACGCTGGTATGGAGCTTGCACTCTAATTAGGGGAGGAAAATCATTAATGAATAAATAAACAAGAGCACATGAGCCAACGATAAGGGAGTTAGAGTAGGGATGTGTAGAGGTACCCGGGCTGCCCTCAGGTTGGGCATCTGGGAAGGGGACTTACCTGCAGTGAGACTGAGTGTGTTCAAGGGTCCCGAAGAGTCAGAGTGTTTGGGATGTAGTGGGGAAAGAGGTGGGAGGTCAGGACCTGGTCTTCAAGGTCAGGGGTCCAGGTGGGAAGGCACTGGATGGAGGCTGTGAGTGACGATGGGATTTGGCTCCTTTGAAAGACATCTTTGTGGCTGCTGCCTGGATTCAGTGCAGAAAGGGAGGACAAGATGAGATGGAGAAAAGTATGGGCGTGTCTGTGTCCCTGTTCTAAGTCCCTTCACCAACCCCCCCTCCCACCCCCGCCAACCATGGCACTTTGCCTCCTTTTGCTACCAGTGATATCTCCCCAACCCGTAGCTTATTCCGGGAGTCATTCAGGGGAAGGTCCAAATGACTGCAAGAGCGTGCTTGGTGGCTCTTGGTCTGAGGGCAAGTGATGCCACATTTGGGGAGCAGACCCATTCCTGAAGGCGGGGCCTGTAGGCCTCCCCCGTTCGCCTTGCATGGATAGCTGACCTGAGACTTCCACCATGACCGAGATGTCTCCCACCCACAGCCCCTGGTGACGTGTGGACTCCTGGGTTTGGGGAGCTGCCTGGTGGAGGGATGAAGCAGCCCCAGAAGCAGGCTGCCCGGGGTGGAGTCCTGCTTCTATTCCTGCTGGCCTTGGGCAAGTTCCTTAACCTGTCTGGATTCTAGTTTCCTCCTCTGTAAAACGAGGAAAACAGCAGTAACTGCCTCCTAGAGTTATAAGTGAGTTAATATTTATGAAGCACTTGAAATAGGGCCCAGCCCAGAATAAGTGGTCAGTAAGTATTCACTCTTCCTATCAGTACTATTTTCCTGCCTACTCGAGGGAGAGGCCCTGCTCTCTGCCTACCTCCCAGAGATGGCTGTAGGATTAATGAGATAATGATTGTCGACTGTTTGGAGCTTTGCCGAACAAAGGCACTGCATAAATTCACATTATTATTGTCATCTTGATGCTTTGCTGGGCGGGCCTAGTTGGTTGATTTATGTAAATGACATGTCCCTCGTTGATCTGAATTAGTGATAAGCAAATTTCAGACAGTTCAGATGATAACAGTATCTTCCATCTGCTCAGGGTCTTTCATTCTGAAGGCTTCTAGAGGGCTGGGTGAGGGGGAACAGCAAGAGAGCCCTCTTACAGGCATTGCTCCGAGCATCCGGGCATGCACCTGTCTACCCGTCGGGCCAGGATTCGCATCAGGCCCAGGCTCTGCCGGGCTCTCGGGGCCGCAGACCTGCACGCCCACCGTTTCTACAGAAAGAGAAGACGAACGTGCACCTTATGAAATCGTCAGCCGCGGAGAGCTCACGTGTCTGGGGCGCCTGCAGAGCCCTGCTCATGTTCTGAAGACTTCTATGTATTGACGGGTGTGATCCTCAATGTCCTGTGAGGTGGAATTCTATTTTACAAAGGGGGACACAGAAGAGACTTGCTCAGGCTTATGTAGCGAGGGAGGGTGAACCTGGGATTCGAACTCAGGCAGCCTGGCTCCGGAGTGAACAGTGTCATTAACCAGCACGTGGCCATTTCTAGCCAGGAGTAAGAACCACTCACCTCCCCACCACCCCCCACTACCTTCCCCAAGTCTCAGATGGTGGAGAGACAGGTTGGCTGAGATCCAGGAGCACTGGCCCCAAATTGAGCTCCTGGTTGGGTGTCCTGGGTTTTTAAAGCACATCTGGGGAGGAGTCTTAGTTTGGGGTCCCTGGAGAAACGACTCTAAGGTTTTCCTGCAGGAGGATTATTGGTGATGGCTCCTGGGGAAGCAGAAACGGACAGAGGGAGAGGGTGAACTGCAACAGAGGCCTCGGCCGATGCCATGGGGAGCTCAGAAGCTCAACTCAGAACGGCCTCAATTCAGAGAAGAGGCCAGGCCTTTGCATCCTGACACGGACCAGTCATTAGATGTGGTTGTCCCTGGAGGGGTGTGACCCAGGGCAAGGCCATCCCTTAGGCTGAGCATTTCCTGGGGAGGGACTCAGCAGCTGGGGGCAGAGTTCCCTGAACCTGATAAGGGGGTCTCGGGAGGAAGCCCCACAGCCTCCACTTCGCAAGGCATTGCCGATGTAGACTGATTCTGTATTTTGTAATCACGGTGGAGTCATAACCAGAAACCAAGGCGACAGCTTGGACTTGGACTCTTTCTCGGCCCCTGCTCTGCATCACCATGTCGTGTAGCTCTGCCGTCCGCATGTGTCCGATCACCCTCTTCTGCCCGCTGCCGCAAGGGCTGGGCAGGCCCTTGGCCCGGGGCGGAACTGGGCTCCGAAGCTCACTTGCTGAGCGATGGAAATCAGCCAAGTCTTTCAGGGGCTGATGGGAGTTAGTGGGTACTGTATAAAGCTCTCAGCCCAGGGTTTGGAACAGTTAGAAACTCCACATTAGTTATCTTCCTTCTTTCCTTGAAGGCATTCATTCACATTCATTCATTCATTTCATTCACTCATTCATTTTTTTTTTTATTGTTCACTCACTCCATCGCTATTTACTAACTGCCAGGTGTGATGGGCTCTGTCCTCGTGGAGTTTACCTTCTCCTGCGTGGACACACGACAGACACGTTAGCACACGGGGTAAGTTCCAGCAGTGATGACTGCTGTGATGAAATTAAAGCCAGGGGTTGGGACAGTGGCTGGAAGGCCCGCGACGTGTACATCTCTGCATTCCCTGCCTGGAGCAGTGCCTAGTGCAGTCTCCCAGGACGTGACAAATACTGGTTACGTGCACACAACTGAATGACAGGCTGGCTTGACTGTCATTGTCGGGGTTGGGGAGCCTGTCTGTCCTTCCTGCCTGGTAGGGTGGGGTTCCATAAAGCTTCTCTGGAGGTATGGTGCCTACTGACTCAGCTCTCCTCTGCCTGGCAGGGCTGAGATGTTCCTTGAAAAACCTCCCACTGTGGGGCTTGCCCAGATACCCTGGAGGTGCCCATCAGAGCAGCTATGCCATGATAACAGCTTGTGAGGCCCGGTGGCCATGTACACCCTCCCTGCTGCCCTTCCCAAGCCCGGACTCAAGCTGGGCAATCTTGTGAGACGGGGCATTCTCTGCCATTTCCTGCTCCTTGCTAGCCTGGGATGCTGTGTGAGAACAGCCCTGCCCCCCACCCTCCTGCCATTCCCACTCACATGCCCAGCCCAGCCTGAGCCAGGACCATGGTGGTCCTGGGAGAGAACTGACCTTGGGGGTTTTGAGGAGTCCATGGAGTTTCGCAAAACCAGGGTTTGAATCAGAGTTCTGATTCTGGTTTCGCTGTGTGGTTCTCTGGGTTTTAGTTCCTCATCCATAAAATGGGGATAAGATGAATATGGTCTGGCCTGCCCCTCAGGGTTGTTTTCTCCTGCCTCGGGGCCTTTGCACAGGCTCTTCCCTTGCTAGAATGCTCTTCCCTTTTATCTAACAGACTCCTTTTCTCCTTTAGGTCTCAGTCAATCACTACACTTAACCAGATCAGTTCCCCATTATCCAATCTCAGGGGACTAAACAGAACTGCATTTTTTTTTTAATCCTCACCGGAGGACATTTTTGCATTTATCTTCAGATAGAGCAGGAGGGAGAGAAGGAGGAAGAGAGAGAAAGAAACATCGATGTGAGAGAGACACATCAAGTGGTTGCCACCCACATGACGCCAACAGGGGCCAGGGGCAAACTGTAACCGAGGTACGTGCCCTTAGCGGGAACCGAACCCAGGTCTCTCTGGTCCATGGGCCGATGCTCTAACCACTGAGCCAAACCAGCCAGGGCCAGAACTGCATTTTTTACCTTTGTCACGGATCAGTCATCAGGTAGCATTTGTTTCTAGGATTCTTGAGCTAGTGACATCCTTGTATGCCCAAGGAGGGCAGGCTCCTTGCTATCTTGTCCGCTACTCTATTTCCTCTGTGTAGTAGAGTACTTGGCATATTGTTAACTGTTCAGCACGGTTTTGTTGCTGAACGACTATCTAAACAAGATCATCTCGGTGAGGACCCTTAAACATGTAAAGCACTAATCAAAAGGGAGGTGTGTTGTTATCAATGGGATAACAACATTGACCTGAGGGAAGCATCTCAGTTCAAGAATGTGGGTGACTTTTTTAGAATGTAAAAAAGCATTTGTCCAGCCCTGGCCGGTTTGGCTCAGCGGTTAGAGCGTCGGCCGGCGGACCAGAGAGACCTGGGTTTGGTTCCCGCTAAGGGCACGTACCTCGGTTGCAGTTTGTCTCCGGCCCTGGCTGAGGTCATGCGGGAGGCAGACACTCGATGTGTCCTTTTCACGTCAATGTTTCTCCCCCCCCCACTCTATTAGAACAAAAATGGAAAAATGTCCTTAGGTGAGGACACACACAGGAAAAGCATTTGTCCAACCGTGTCCTGAGTCAGCCTGTGCCCAGTGAGCCAGCGTTCCTGATTGATCATTGGCTTTTGCTGGAGACCAGGTGGGGCCAGGTGTTTCTGAGCCCCCAGCAGATCAGCCTTGCTCAGGCTCTCCCTGCAGCTGCCACACACAGAAGGGAAGTGTAAGGAGATGCAAAGTGTGCGTGGGTGTTGGTGTGCGTGGCACAGGCAGGCACAAGAGGATGGTGCAGACAAGACAGGCAGCTTCGTTCCACTTTAAACAGTCACAGCCCCACAGCCTGCCCCTCTCAACAGTAAGCAGCCTCTGTCCCTCGGCCAGTCTGTCCCTAAGTCAGTGAGCATTTGTTGAGCAACTACTGTGTGCCAGGTGTCGGGCTACTGTTGAGGACTCAGCGGTGACAGTTTGGGCAGGATCCTTGCCAGCGTGCCGGTGACTGATCAGTGGGGAAGACTGATGTTAAAGGTCACCAGATGTAGTAATGATATGGTAACAAGTGTTCCAGGTGCTGCAGAGAATGGGGACAGGGTAGGTGTCTTATTTATATGTCCATTCATTGGTTTGTTTGACAGTATCTGGAAGCACCCCCCTGTACCAGACAAGGTACTAGGTTAACAAACCCATTTCCTCCCTGGAACCTTCCTAGACCACCAGGCCAGACTGGTGACTCTTTCTTCTGAAGAGCCCACGACACCTGCACCTCCCGATTGAGACTTGGGGACTTTTGATTGAGTGCCGATTAGTTTCAATAATGTATCAGGCCCTGGCTAAGTTCTGGGGAGAGGACGATGAATATGATCCTTTCCTGCCCTCCAGCACCTCATACAGGAACTTTGTTGCCTTTTTCACGGGTGTGGTGTTCATTCCATCGCTAGTTTGAGGCTTCCTCTGCCCTTCTCCTCCCATTCCTCCCCGCCCCCTCTCTTGCTCTTCCCCTCCTCCCTAATGCTGGAGGCCTGGCCCAGCTGTCCTTGAGCCCTTGAAGGCCTGCGCTGGGGACTGGGTGAGTGTCATCTGTATGTTACTAAAAGGTCCCCCTTCCTGAGTGTTCCATAACTCCCCAAGCTCCACATCCTGGATCACCCAGGGCCCTGTTAATAGATGCCGGCTGCTTTGCAGTGTCTGATAATCAGTGCTCCTGAGCGGATGGTGGTCGTGTTCACGATGATGGTGATGGTTATTAGGAACCACGCTTTCCTCCCACGGATACATTCATTTAACCAAGATCAAATGGGTTTGCTCAGATTTTGTGTTCCTTGGAGGAAAAGCATTTAGATGTCACTTCTTTCCCATGTTGGAGTGAATCAACGTTAAAAATCAGAGTTCAACTTTTTTTAAATTTCCTTTTTCAAAGCAACGCTATGAAGAGCTGCAGGTGACTGTTAACCTGCGGTCATTGGGACTGCACCGATGCCCCTTGGAGACCACAGGCCAGCTTTGTTTGAATGTTTAGGGGTGGGAAATGGAGCCAGAGGCTAATGGCATTCACCTCAATAAATTTGCAGCAATATTTGGGAAGATTCTTTTAATCAAACAGAAACTCGTTAAAGAAGCTTGTCACGAAAGCTGTAACCACCTACCTCCTCTAGCCTCTTCCCCGTAATAGTTAAACTTTGAAACATTTTATGTACCTGCATTTTACATCTTTTATCCAATTTGCATTTATGCCTACATTTTGCATCTTTTATCCAATTTGCAGTTACAACAACCCAATTATCCCATTTTACAGATAAGAAAACTGAGGTATAAGTAGGAATACTCCCCAAAGGTCACATGCCTTATAGATGACAGAGCCCAGATTCACACCCAGGAAATCTGACATCGGAGCCCACACACTTCCCCACAGTGACATTTTGCTCCCAGACAAGATCCTGTTTAGAGTGTAGATTCTGAGATTGGCGTGGCAACTCCAATTTCTGCGTTGGGTCTCCTCCCAGTCCTGTCCAGGGTGAATATTTTGGTTATCAATTGCTGATCAACAAACCACCCAAATCATAATGACTTAAGACAACAACTGTCTTATCTCCCGAGATTCTGGGTGTTGACTGAGCTCAGCAGGGCGGTTCTTCAGCTGCAGTGATGTCAGCTGGGGCTGTGCTCTGCTGGGGGCTCTGATGGACTGGCACATCTGGGATGATTCACTGTACGTCTGGTGTCTTTGCTGGTGATAGTTGCAAGTCTGAGGTCAGGTGGGACAGCTGGCAGTGTAGAGGGCTACTTCCTCTTCATGTGGCATTTAAGTTATGTCTCTCCACATGGTCTTTCCAGCACAATAGCTGTTCTTCTTACATGGTGTTTCTGGGCTCCCAAAAGTTCAAAAATGAAAGCTGCCAGGACCTATTCTCTAGCTGAAGTCATGTCTAGGTGCAGTGTGAGAGGAGACTGAGCCCGGGCAAGGCAATGACGGGGGTGGCCTGTTTGGGGCCATATTTGGAGACCAGCTACCAAAGTCAGGCTGGTTAGTGCTGACATGGTACTTCTGAGGACAGAGAGAGTCCACAGACTGAGGGCCTCAGCTGGTGCTTCTTGGAGGAAGTGGGACTTACGTTACATTGCACCTTAAAAAATTATTGTGATCTGGATAAAAGTCTGAGTCCTGGGGTGATAACAGTTGAACTTATGGAATGCATACCATGTGCTACACAAGACACTTACAGCTTTATGTGAACTAATTCTTTTAACCTTCAAACGACCCAAAGAGCTGGGCACCATCGTATTGCTGCTGTACAGATGAAGAAATGAGTGCACAGAGAAGTTAAGCAACTTGGTCAAGTTTGCACAGCTCGTAAAGTCACAGAGCTGGATTCAAACCCAGGCAGTCTGGCACCCATTCGAGAGACTAATCATCAGGCTTTGCCATCTCTTGTAAGGAGACATAACCAGAGTTAGCGGTTAAATAGGGTCCCACTAGCTCCCTGCCAACCGTGTCCTCCAAAGACTGTGTGCTCCATGCGGCAGGAGTCACAACTACCCACGAGCCAAGCCTAGTATTGGGTACACAGTAGGCACTTAATACATGTTTACTAGAATCATTGAAGCGAAGAGTGTAGGTCGTGTTCCTAGAGGAAAGGTACACTCTTTTTTTAAGGAATCAGAAAGAGTTTCTCTGACTCAGGAGAAGTCTATCCCTGCAGGAGTCCTTTACAGACTCTCGGTGGGCAGGTGGCTGACGGGCCGAGGAGGGCGGTGCATGGGAAACTGGAGGCGGGTTGGCCTCCAGGATGCGGTTTTCAGAGCAAGAGCCGTTGGGGAGAGGAGGTGGGGGAGGCAGGTGTGCAGGACTCGGCCGGTACCTCTGCAGCAGCTGTTCAGGAAGCTGGAGATTGGCGTGCAGGTGACTCAGGAACTGCTTCCTCGAGGGGCCCTGGGGGAGAGCAGGCAGCCACGGAGTTCCAGCTCTGCGAAATGTAGTCGTCACCTCTCGTCTTAAAAATAAATCTTCTGTGGTTTCCTAATGAGGCCACAGGAGGAACGTTCTGTGCTTTCTAGTAGGAAGGGTGAGCAGGGTAAGGAAGACAATCTCTGGGTCTCATTCCACATGAGGCAGAGGTCCCCTGGGGGGCGGGGGTGCCACAGAGGGCCAGGAAAACGGAAATCCATAGCATCCAGAACTTCCCTTCAACTCTCGTGCTCTGTGACAACAGGGACATGAGCCAGAGCTCTGAAGATGACAGGGCTCTTACCTCTAGCATTTACGGTAGCCACCCCAATGGCACCGTGTAGCTAGGTACCATGTGATGCCCTCCACAGAGGTGATGTCATTTAATCATCACCATGATCCCCCGCCCCCACAACTTTACAGAATCATGCCTGTAGTGGTGACTGGGTCATAGGCAGTTCTCAGTAAATGTTTGAGTGAATGATAAAACCAAGGCACAGAGAGATGAATTCACTTCCTCAAGGTTGCACAGCTAGTAGGGTCCAGATTCCCCCCACGGCTGCCTGACTTCAAAGCCAGGGTTCTTAACCATTTGCTCCATCTGGCCCTTTTGCAAAGAACTTCCACACTGATACTTCTTTTTTTTTTTATCCTCACCCGAGGACATTTTTTCATTTTTTTTGTTCAGATAGAGTGGGAGGGAGAGAGAGGAAGAGAGAGAGAGAAACATCGACGTGAAAGGGACACATCGAGTGGCTGCCACCCGTACAACCAACCAGGGCTGGGGACAAACTGCAACCGAGGTACGTGCCCCTAGCAGGAACCGAACCCGGGTCTCTCTGGACCGCAGGCCGACGCTCTAACCGCTGAGCCAAACCAGCCAGGGCCACACTGATACTTCTTGAAGCCCCACATATGACCCCCCAAACTGGGGTTTCTCCGGGCTATTTGTATATGTCATCTCACATCCTTCTGCCAGTGGGTGTTGGACATGGCCCATATTGACCCATTTTTCAGAGGGGGAAACTCAGGCTCAGAGAGGATAATCAGCTTACCCGAGGTTACAGACTAATAGGTGACAGAGTTCTGGAGGCAAACTAAGAATTATAAAGCTATCTCATCAGTGAAGTGTGCATGCCATTAGCTAGTACTCCATCCTGACACCCACATCTCTGTCCGTTCGGTCCCAGCCGCCCTGGTGCAGGGCGCAGCCTGGCTGGTTAAGACCACTTGAGGCTGCAGCGAGGAAACGAATGCGGACGTGCTTCTGGAAACACTGCAGCGGTTCAGATGAGCCGGGGAGTGTGGGCTGTGGAGCTGCACTGTGGGCCTCCCATCCCAGCTCCGTTACCAGCCGTGAGCGTTTCTTACCCTCCCTGTGCCTGAGTCTTTCCTCTGCGGGATAACAGTCCTTTCCGTGTGGGGCTGTTGTGCTGTTAAGTGATGCATAGACAGCGTTAGGTCCATGGCTGGCACAGAGCGAGCTCTTGGTAAGTGGCAGCGGTTGTCATCCTCATCACATTGTTATCATCAGCATCAAAAACACATGATTATTCCCCAAAACAGAGACAGGCCAGGGGCTTCCCTCAGTGCAGCCCTGCAGTCCAGGGCTGCTCTGTGCCAAGGTCCTAGGGTGTCACTCGGGTCCTCGTTCTTCCCTTTATGTTTTACTCTCTCCCCTCTGGCCCCTCTGTGGAGCTCTGAGCACCGCCCGCCTGGCCCCGCCTGGTGGGTGTCTGACCAACATGGCCTGTGTATCTGTAGCTCACCCCCTCCCTCACGCAGGTGGCATCTGGAAGTGCACCCATTGTCCTCACGTGTCAAAGCCCCAAACGCTCAGCACACATGCCTTGTGCTCTATTCTATGCCTCACCGCCGTTGGGTTTGCCTGTTTCTATGCAGGGGTTCTGCCTGAATTCCTGGTTTGGCATTTAGCTTCCCTGCTAACACTGTCTAGAAGTCTAGGCTGTTTACCTATGGCCTGGCACCCCTCCCTCCAATACACACCCCCTCTGGGCAGTCACCTGTGCTGCTCGCACCCCTAGCCAGTAGCTGAATTAGTGCTGTTAAAAGTGTTTATTGGGCACCTACTCTGTGCACTATTCAAGGCCAACTGTGTCTAAGCATTTTCCCAGTTGTAAGGTGGGTGCTGTCACCCACCCAGTCAGCGCTCTGGGAGCGCCACCACCCCAGCAGGGGCCAACCCTGGTCATTCCCTCACTCTAGGCCTGTCCATTCCCAGTAGTGTTCCCCTTTTTCACCCACTGTCCCTGAAGTTCCTGTTTTTGCACAGAAGGGAGCCAAGGCATAGAAAGGATGAGCCATTCACAGAAGGCAGCACAGAAACCATGTGTGGTTAACCTGAAGGTGCGGACCTGGCTAGAGCAAGTACCTGCTTCCTGCCAGCTCTTCACTCCAGCAGATCCTCCTGCTGGCACCGTCTTGCCTAAACCTGGGAGGTCCTGGGCCAAGTGTGCCCAGCCCTTGCATTGCAGACCCTCGGGCTCTCCTCGTTGTCCTCTGCATGTTAATACTTCCCTCGTAGGGTCCTTGTGCTGTTCGAGTAAGTTCATGCATCTGAAGAATTTAGAACGATGTCTGCAGCTCACTCTCTCTGCCCTATCTTCTCCCAACCTCCTGCTTCGCGTGTAACTATACCCTGAACTTTCCCACCCATGTTTGTGGAGTTAGATCCAAGTTTAAAATCTGTTAGCCTTGCAAGCGTGGGCAAGTCCTTTAACCTTTCCAAACCTCAGTTTTCTCGTCTGTACAATGCTCTCAGAATGTTGTGAGGAATGAATGAGGTGATGCCTTAAAAAGGTCCATTCATTCAGCAACCATAGACCGTGGCCAGACACCGTGCTCGGCTCTGGGTTTGTAGCAAAAGACAAGGAAGGTCCCAAGCTCTGCCCTCAGGGGAGGTGGACCCGACGCACGTAGTGACATGGATGGCTTTTTTTTCACATGATGAATTTTATTTGCTTTGGGTTTAATGTTCTTTTCAATAATTCAAAACGCAGAGACTATAAAACCACCCGCAAGAATAAACAATGGTTAATAATTTCTATTTGCATGATTTTTTCAAGTAGAAGAAAGACAACGCTTTAGCAAAAGCCCAAATCCCTCTTGTTAGCCACCTCCCTGCTCCTTTGTCCTTCCCTAGAGGTGACTGTTATCTTGAATTTGGGGCAGGTCTTCCAGTCTGTCTTTATAGTTTGCTCTCTCTGTGTGTTCATAAATCACAGATGGTCCTTTCATGGGTTACATTTATGTATATAATATCAAGTGGTGGGTGACATTCCATGACTCAATGTTTCCCACCCAGTATTGTGTTTCAGATACACTCATGTTGGAACTTGGAGTTCGCTCATTCATTTTGATGGCTACATGTTATTTGGTCAGTTCCCAACCTTGGCTCTCCCCCAGGTCTGCAGGGCTCGGGCTGGTATGCCTCTCTTGGGGCTCCCATGGCAGGCTTTCCTGGAGGCAGAATTGCTGAATCACAGGGTGCTCTTGCTGGCAGCTTGGCTGGCCAGTGCCAACTTGTTTTGCAAAGAGTTTGTATGGATTTTCCCCAGCAACATCTGCGAGTTCTGGTTCCTCCACATTCTCACCAGTGCTTGGTGTTGCTAGACTACAATTTCTGCCAATCTGATGGGGTGTGGAATGGCATCTCATCTGCATATCGCTGATAGAGCGTGAGCTGAACATTGTTACAAGTTTGCTGGATATTTAGGTCTCCTATTCAGTAAAATAGCTATTCAAGTACTTATTTCTTTTCTATTGACTTGACTTGCTTGCCTTTTTATTATTATTATTATTATTATTATTATTACCATTATTAATATTATTGTGAGAGTTCTTGATACATCTTGGGAACTGATTCTATTTCTGTTATGTAGGTTGCAAATGCCTTTTCCTAGTGTATTGCGTATCATTGAGCTTTGTTCATTAGGCTTTTTGTTATGCAGAGGTTTTTAATTTTGGTTTAGTCAAATGGATCATCTTTTCTTTTATGATTACAATTTTCTTGACTTGATTAAGACCTAAGATTGTGAAGATACTCTCCTAGGTTCCCTTCTTATAATGTTGAGGTTTGTGTTTTAGTTTCACATGTGGATGGTTAATCCATTTTGAATGTACTGTTGTGTGTAGTGTGAGGTAGGGACTAATTTAATCCCGCCCCCCCCAAGTAAAGCCGTTTGTCCCAATACCATGGTTTGAGTAGTCCATATTTTTCACCCTGCTTTGTAATGCATGCCTAAGTCGACATGTATATGTGGGTCTTTTTTTAGGCTCACTATTTTCTCTTCTCTATCTAGATGTAGATAATTGCTTAATCACAGTGCGGAAATGCTATCAGAGAGGAGCCCAGGATGCTATGAGAACATACAGAGGGGATTTATTTGGCAGGCCCTTCATTCCTTCGCTTGCTTCTGCTGCTTTCTTGGCTTGAACATGAATCATGGGCCTTTTCTTGACACAGCCTGGCCGCCTGGAGTGAACCGCCTGCCCTGGCATTGGGTTGGAGCTGGGGTGGGCACCGCCTGGGAAAAGAAGGACTGACTCACTGAACAGTGACAGATGCCACCCCACTTGGGGTGGCCCTCTGCAGGCAAGGCCCAAGTTGGTTTGCAGGAGCTGGTGTGCATGCATGCCTGTCCTCACTGCCAGAGAGTCATTTCTCAGAGCACTGTGACCATGGCCGTGGGCCTGTCTCCACGGAGATGAGGCAACAGACACAACAGCACAAGTTGGTTCCCAGAGAAAAATGTAACGTCTCTGAGCTCATTGGCAGGCCAGGCGGGCATCTTCTGAAAGAGGATGCTGGAGGTGCATCCCCAGGACGGGTGCCCCTTGGGCCAGGAGCAGAGGCCGTCAGGTGACAAGCAAGCACGCTGGGTGCCAGGACCGCTCCGGAAGCCTGCGTTTCGGGTCGCCACCTCCCCTGTGCAGCGTCGGCATGTGCTCCAGGGCATTCAGGTCTCTTCATTTCCCTCTTCCGGTTCGGCATCCCAGGGCGTGGCATCCACGCGCAGTTCTCACACGGCTCAACCTCGCTGTGAAATCCAGTGCCTGCAGTTCAGGAGACTCCTGACCTGGAGCCGAGGAGGCGCCGAGGGGGAGCGAGCTGATGGTTCACACCTTACACAGAGGTCTGACCTCACCAGCCCGGGATGTGTCACAGGGATTTCTGTGGAACTCTGCACACCTTGCAAAGCACAGTTTGGTGCCCGGCCGGTGTGGCTCAGTGGTTGAGCGTTGACCCATGCACTAAGAGGTCGCCTGTTTGATTCCCAGTCAGGACACATGCCCAGGTTGTGGGCCAAATCCCCATTGGGGGGCATGCAGGAGGTGGCCAATCGATGTTCTCTCTCATCGATGTTTCTATCTCTCTCCTTCTCCCTTTCTTTTTCTCTAAAATCAATAAAGGAAAAAAAATTTTAGAAAAAAAAAAAAAGCACAGTTTGGCTTTCCAGAATGATCAGTGAAACCTTAAGGTGCTGGACTCTGGAGACCAGACCTGGGGTGAGTTCTGCATGATCCTTGATGAGTTACATACAGTCCCATCTTCTATGCGGCGGGAGCAAGGGCAGATTATGTCTAACCTCAGTGCATGAAGTGAGAGCCAGCGTTACCCGGGACAAATCCCTGGCATCGTCGATGAAGTGAATGCATTCTCAGAACAGGTCCGCCACAGCTGGTTTTTCCTCCATCGCTGTTTCATTGGTTGAGCACCAGATGAAGGAGGTGGCTTGTGTGTTTAGAGATGCATTAGGCATGATGGCAGTTAAGACCATGAAGAAAGGAGCAGTGTGCAAACAAGACCTCGAGAAGTTTCTCCAGCAGACGTGCAGCTCCCCACTCCACACCCCTTCATTCCCTGGCTGCCTCTGTCTTTGAACACTGGACTCATACACAGGCCTGGGAGGGGAGCTCATTTTGGCAGCTGGGAGCCCTGGAGGAAGCAGCAGACTCAAGACTCCCATTGCCCTGTGCTCTGGACACGGACTCTTTGAAGGAGGCAGTGGAATCACCTGCCCTGAAAAGGATAATAATAATCATTCCACTAATATGACAGCAGCTGACACTGTGTGTCCAGCACTGTTCTAAATGCTCTCTCTACATTAGCTCGCTTGATGATATGTATGTAATAAACACTCCAATGTGCCCACGATAAGACCACCTGAGGCACCCATTAACCAGACAGGTTGCCAGGCCTCTCTGCTGGAATTTCTGATTGAGTAGATCTGGGTCGGGGCCCAGGAATCTGTGTTTTGAACAAGTACTCCAGGCAACCCTTATTTAGAAAACTGCAGAAATGCGGAATTATTTCTTCCTGTCCCTGTTTCTTTGTTTTTAAAAAAAAATTTTTTCTTTATTGTTTTTAGAGAGATAGGAATGGAGAGGGAGAGAGAGATAGAAACATCGATGAGAAAGAACATCGATTGGCCGCTTCCTGCGTGCCCCCCACTGGGGATTGGGCCCACAACTTGGGCATGTGCCCTGACAGGGAATTGAACTGGCAACCTCTTGGTGCATGGGTCAACGCTTGAGCCACACCGGCCGGGCTGTTTTGTTGTTTTTTTTAATCCTCACTCGAGGATACCTTTCCATTTATCTTCAGATAGAGTTGGGGGGCGGAGAAATCGATTGGTTGCCTCTCAAACAACCCCAACCAGGGCCAGGGACCGAACCGCACCCGAAGTATGTGCCCTTGACTGGAATCAAACCCACGACTCTTTGGTCCGCTGGCCGATGCTTTAACCACTGAGCCAAACTGGCCAGGACCCCTGTTTGTTCTTGAGCTGGTATGTTGAAACTTGTCAGGTTCCACGCGTGTGGCTATTCCCCTGAACTGAACCTTTCTGAGTCCGAGTCTCCTCTTCTGTGAAATGGGAATGTAAGAGGATGTAATCCGTGGGGTGTGTGAGGGCTCGGTGAAATGAAGCACCTGGGATCGGGTAAGTGTTACCGCTGCTATTGTTGTTGCTGTTATTTAGGACTGGGCGGAGCATGCAGGGGGACTCACCCCTGCACTGGAGTGAGCTGATGGCGTGCCCTTTACTCAGTTTCCCCCTGGAATCTGCTCCAGCTAATCTCCTTTCTCCAGTTCTTACACGTAGACCCGGTGCCCGGAGGAAAAGAGATTGTCAGAGAATTGATTACTCCCTGCCTCCCTCAGCAGCCCTGCTTCAAAAGGCCCTGGACAAATTAAAATGCATTAACAGAGTCTGTCAAGGAGCCACCCGCCATCTGGGAAGGCCCGTCCCCTGCCCGCGTGTGCCAGGCCGCAGACCAGGCCACATCCACATGCAAGGCCACGCAGCAGCGCCACGACTTCTCCCGTGGCCGCATCCTGGCTCCCATGGAAACCTGGGGTTTGGTTCTGAGCCTGCAGACAAATGAAGTGGCTGTCTGCACCGTGTTCGCAAATCGGTTCTCTTTCATGTCCGATATTTCCTCTGCCTATTGTAGGGGCTCAGCCACAGAACGCAGAAGCACAAAAAGGCCAAATGGAGAAACAGACCCACAGAAAGGGAGCCAAGGGGAGGTGATTACATAACCCAGCAGCCAGGCTGTCGGCAGGCCTATGACTTATTTAGCTGTCTGTCTTTGCGGGATGTCAGACTCCATCCTTTCCAGCTGGCTCTCCGCTTTGGTGATTACATTAACACTTAGTAATTATAGGAAATAGACACCTCTCCAGTCACCAGCATTCCCAAGTGGCGGGATGGGGGACATTTAACACCAGGAACGCTGGATCGCTGGCCTGCACACTGGTCCCTGCCCAAGTTCTCCACAGTCTGGGGCAAAATGAGACAGAAATAAGAGCAGAGTAGCGAGCTTTCCCAAGATGGAAAATATATACAGTTTAAAGGCTGGTGCTTGATTTGATACTGAGTTGACGTTAAAATGTCCTTGAAAAAAATCCACAATGAGCCTGGCTGGTGTGGCCCAGTGGATTGAGCATCATCCCATGGACTGAGAGGTCCCAGTTTGATTCCTGGTCAGGGCACATGCCCGGGTTGCAGACTCGATCCCCAGTGGGGGGCATGCAGGAGGCAGCCGATTCATGTTTCTCTCTCACATCGATGTTTCTATCTCTCTCTAAAAAATAAAAAAATAATGATGCTGATAATAATTAGTGGTTGCTTCTGTCTATGATATAACACAAAGTTGGTCCCTAGTATTAGTCTCTACTTTGAAGAGGAATTCCTGATCTATGAAATCCTAGAGTCTAAGAATCACTGCTTTATATATAAAAAGATAGCATAATAAACCAAGTAAAATAATAAGGAATAAAAGGAACCTCTTTCTTTTTAAAATCCCATGTACATAGCATTTTAAGTCTCAACCTCTTCTCTTTAAACAAAAGGGAACAACTGCTGAGGATTCCTTGCTGGCTCCCGCTGCCTTCCTTCTCCATCTTCTGCCTTCCCGGAGCAGGTCCTTGGGAGCCTCCCTGCCCTGCGCCCAGCCCTATCTTAAGTCTTAAGACAGTCTTGGTGGAGAGTAGAAAAGTAATTATAATACAGCCACTATAGCTGCACTTTTACTGTGTCCTAATCACTTGACATACTTTATTGAATCTTCATAACAACACTAGGAGAAGAGTACTACTATTAATAACACCATCCTATTTAATAAATGGGAAAACGAAGGCTCAGAGAGGTCAAGTCATTTACCAAAAGCCACACAGCTTTGAATGGCAGAGCTGGGATATGAACCCAGGTACCCTGACACTGAGGCTATGCAGTTAGCTACTAACTGTACTGCCTCCCACGGGGTAAAACATGGCAATGGTGAAGGGTGGGGCTGGATTCACAGCCCAGCTTTAGTACCTAATGGATTGGGTCTTAACCTCTCCAAGCCTCTGCTTTCCCATCTGCAAAGCGGTCCTCATGACGGCTGCCTCGCAAGGTTGTTTTGAGGATGGAGTCGGTAAAGGAAAGCCCTTGAGACATGGTACCTCCCTCTCCTTCTCCTCACCTGGGTGGGACTCGTGGTCCAGCCACACCTGCTGGCCTCTGATTGGCTTCCTGGAATGTCTTTACTGCCACTTCATCCTGTAATTTGCTCCCCACCATGACTCAGGCTGCAGCTCCCCTTCCGCCCCGCACATTGCTTTATTATCTCCCTCAAGTCTTGACCAGCACCCCAAGCTCTACCCTCACCCCATCCCCTGACTGCTGGGAGTGGTGGGGCCTGCCAAGTCCCCCAACCTTGCCTTACTCCACACTAGGCCTTGCAGACAGAATTCCTACTTAATGACATCCTTGTTCCCTCTGCTAACCCCTAAATTCCTCCTCTTCCTGGATTTGCGTCTCTGGGGCTGGCCCGGTAGATTGGGAACCTGTGGGCTGAACAGTTTCTAGGACAGTAGCTGTGGCTCTTGGGTCTCTCGTACCTCATGGTCGTCTCCTACCCAAGCTGTGCTGTTGGGAGGTGGGAAGGGCTGGTCCCCCGCCATAGCCTGCCCTAGACACTGCTTCTTCTCCCCCCATTTGCTCCATGTTACTGAGAGGGCCCCTCAGGCCTTGGACCCAGGTTGTGTGTCTGCGTGCATGGATGCCATTTAATGTAGCACCTGTAATGTCCCAGGCATGGTCTGCAGGTCATATATGCAAGAGAACCCTGACTGCCTGTGAGGTGGGTCTCATTAACTTCCACTTAATGAATGAGCCAACTAAGGCCTGGCAAGGGCCAAGAGATATGCGCATCGCCCAGAGCCTGCTAATGACAGATCTGAACTTTGCACAAGCCTTCCTCGTTCTCAGTATCCCTGTGCCTGGCATAACACGTGCCAGAAATGCAGTGGGTTGTTTAACCAGGCTCTGTCTGTTTCCAGAACCTGTAAGAAAACTTGGGGATGGGTGGTACTACCTCCCCACCAGCTACCTCTGCCCAGGGTGTGCCTGCACCTCTCCAATGACCCTTGGTCTTCTCATACCTCAAATGAGCCTCCTAGGGCTATAGGGAAAATAAAATGAGATCATGTCTACAAAATGTTCACCAACAGTCAACACTTAATAAATGTTATTCTCCTTATCCTTGATTTTAAAAAACCCTCTATCAATTCAGCAACATTCTTGTTTTTTAAAAATACAGCTCTCTGGGAGCACAGACTGGATGGTCAGAGTGCTCTTTGCCATCACAGATCCCAGGGGGCAGAGAAACGCCAGGCGAGGAGGGCACCTCTCCACAGGGCTGCACGTTTACTCAGAGCTCTAAGGGTGCCCTGGGAGACCCTCCCTCCCCAGCTCCCTCCCCAGATCAGAAGTATACAGACAGAGGGGACTGAATACAATGCCTGGAAGTCTTTGAAATGTATGTAGAAAACAAAATCAATGGCAACGAGATTTTATTCGAATGATCCACATCCCATCTGCTAGAAAGAACTTGTTTCTACAGAGAAAGTCTTCCCATATTGTCTCGATCAGGGGTAGAGGGGCCAGTGAAATTGCAGTTTGGGGAATTGGTCCCATGAAGATAAGATCTCTGTTCAACACAGACAGTGCAGCTGTGCCGTCTCCCCGTTGCCCCTCAAGAGCTCTCCTTGTGACCGCATCCTGTCTCTTTAAAATGCGTAATCGAGACAGATCGGCTCAAGATTGCCTTTGAAAGTGACTCCAGTGGTTCTTGGAGCACCCCGAAAGACGGAGGATTCCGAGAACACCTTGCTGCCTTTGGTTCTCCTGGGACTTCTTCTGGCTTCTAGGAATAACGCATACTCAGTTTTTCTAGCGGTTTGGGGAGCACTGATTAATGGTGCTGTGACATTCAGTAGAAGCAGATGTTTTTCACTGCCGCGGCAGCCCTGATGGATGGCACAGCCTCTTCCCCGGCTGGGGCAGCCTAGACCAGGGCTCCCTCTCCCCGCTCCACGCCTTACTCATCACTATGTCCCAATTGCCAGCTGTCTTTGAGGCTCTGTTCGTGCGTGTGAGCTCGTGTGAACCTCCTAGCCACCCCACAGGGCAGGCACTATTATTATTGTTCATTTCCGAGCTGAGGTTCAGGAGTGCCCCCACCCCAGGCCTCACATCACTATGAGGCGGCAGAGGCAGGGTGCGAACCCAGGTTGCTGTGGACCTGGGGCGCTGCTCTCCTGCTGCTGCGCTCTACTTTGGTGAGCAGACCTTAGGAGTGATGTAGACTAGGTTTCGGTTTGATTCACCAGTTCTGTCTGTCTGTCTGGGCCACGGCATATAGTTGGCCAGGTTGTACACTGCACAGCCCTAGTGGGTGCCAGTCACAGAACAGTCTATGTGAATGGCGTCCTCTAGAATTGTGCAATGCACTGCTACACAATCCAGGTGTCAGCCCTGGGATTCCAGCTGTTTCCAGCCGTTTACTCCGTGGGAGGGCTCGGGAGACTGTGCATTGCCCGTCAGTGCTGGGTTGGGCAGCTCCATTTGTGTGACCTAAGGCAAGTTCCTGATCCCTTGTGTGTCTCAATGTTCTCATCTGTAAAATAGGGAGTAACAGCATAGTCTGTCTCTAAGTGTTGGTGCGGTGAGTACATGAGTTCATCCATGTACAGGGATTGGAACAATTCTGCCCCATAGTGAACACCCCGTGAATGTTGGCTCATGTTTGCAATTATTTGCATGACCTTTAGATCTTCACTTCCCACCATCTCCTTCGCCACCAGCACCTTGCAACCCAAGTGGCTTGCCCTTCCCCATACATTCCTCCGCTTTCCTAACTCATTGCCTCTACTCATGTTTGTTTTTCATTATTGATTTTTTAGAGAGAGAGGAAGGGAGAGAAAGAGAGAGATAGAAACATCAATGAGAGAAAGGCGATTGGCTGCCTCCTACATGGCCCCCACGGGGGATTTGGCCCACAACCTGGGCATGTGCCCTGACCGGGAATCGAACCAGCGACCTCTTGGTGCATGGGTCGACAAGCAACCACCAGCTGGGCTCTACTCATGTTTTTTGCCCCACCTAGAATGCCAGCCCTTATTTTTAAGTGCAGGGGCTAGCTCAGATGTAGCCTCTTCCATGAAGCCTAATCTCCTGAGGAGGAGGTTCTCTCTACGCTGCTATAATATCTCATAGCACATAGCTTGTGTCTCTGACAGTGCTAACATCACAGCCAGGCCACCTGTGAAGCGTCTCCCCCACCAGACTGAGCTGGTTGAGGACACGGCCGGCTGACCAGGCAGACCTCTCAGTCCACACAGTGCCTTTGCCCAGGGCTCGGCACATAGCAGATCTCTAAGAAATGCTTTGTATTTTTAGTTGAATGGATAGTTTTTAAATTTTTTGTTTAATCCTCACCCGAGGATATTCTATTTATCTTCAGACAGAGTGGGAGGGAGAGAGAGAGAAACATCAAGAGAAACATCGATGTGAGAGGGACACGTTGACTGGTTGCCTCCTGCACGACCCCCATCAGGGCCGGGGACAAACTGCAACCGAGGTGCGTGCCCTTTGCCGGAATCAAACCTGCAACTCATTGGTCCACGGGCCGATGCTCTACCACTGAGCCAAACCAGCCAGGGCTTGAATGGATAGATGAATGTCTTCATAATGGTGACCTAACAACAGGAACTTTGCATATGGTGGGCACAAACATATATCTTTTTCTTTTTTCTTTCAAAATATAAACAGCCATCATTTATTTATTAATTTAACCTCATCTTTCCTTGTTTTAGTTTCTTTTTAATTTTTTTTTATCCTCACCCAAGGACATTTTTCCATTTTTTGTTCAGATAGAGTGGGAGGAAGAGAGAGGGAGAGAGAGAGAGAGAGAGAGAGAAACATCGATGTGAAAGGGACACATCGAGTGGCTGCCTCCTGCATGGCCCTGACCCAACCAGAGCTGGGGACAAATTGCAACCAAGGCACGTGCCCTTAGTGGGAACCGAACCCGGGACTCTCTGGACCGCAGGCCGATGCTCTAACCGCTGAGCCAAACCGGCCAGGGCAGTTTCTTTTTAATTTTTAAGTGTACGACTCAGTTATTTTCGGTATGTTCACAAAGTTGTACAGCCATCATTACCCAATTCTAGAACATTTCGTAACCTCAGAAAGAAACCCTGCCCTCATTAGCAGTCACTCTTCGCCTTATCCTCCCCAGCCTCTGGGAACCGCTGATTACTTTCTGTCCCTGTGATTTTCCCATTCTGGACACTTTATATAAGTGGAATCATACAACATTCATCTTTGGGGTCTGGCTTCCTTCGCTGGCCTTGTGTTTTCAAGGTGCATGCATGTTGTGGCATGTATGAGCACTTCATTTCTTTTCGCAGCTGAATAGTATTCCCTTGTACGATGGATAGACCGCATCTTGTTTATCCATTCACTCCTCGCTGGACATCTGGGTTGAGTCCGCTTTTTGACTGTGGCAAACAGTGCTGCTGTCAACATTCATGCACAGGTTGCCGTGTCCTTTTCTCTTTCCCACACTGTCGCTGATACCTCCGTGCATCCAGGCGAAGGGTATGCAGGGTGTTGCTGCAGAAAGTCCTGAGAAGAACAGAGGTTATGATTCGAGACAGCCACCCAAGTGCCAGGCTTTGTGCTGGGTAATGGACACCAGCGATCTCCTTTCACCTTCACAGAGCTCTGGGAGAGTCTCCGAGTGGGCAGGTGCCATGCTTAAGATATGGACCTGGCGGGTAGGATTCAGTCCCACATTTCTGTGACTTCAAAGCCTGTCTGCCTCCGTGAAGTGAGCAAATCCACTTAATGAAAGGTGTCCCTTCAGAGAACTCAGGCGTTCCCAGCCTGGCCCCCGACAGCCCTGGGGGTGGGGGTGCTCTGCCCGCGCTGTTTGTCCCTGGGCTACCCCAGCCAGCACCCTGGGCCTCTCAGTCCTGCCCCCTGAAGTCCGCATTCAGACTGCAAGTGTGTCAAGAAGGCTGCCACCTAGGAGCATCTGTAAGGATCGACATGGGGTGGAAGAGACCACGTGTCCGTCACAGAGAGGGACTGGGGAGACCAGTCAGGAGTGCCACCTGTGAGTGGGAAAGCAGTGCAGATGCTGGGCCCTGCTGCCCAGGAGCTCTGGGCAGAGAGGGCTCAGAAACATTCTGACAGCAAGTTAACACCGGCCGACCTTGTAAAGACAGAAACCACAGGGTGTGGGGCATCGACAATGGCTGTTCTCTTTCTTGGCAAGTGGTGACATTAGTTGAGCATCTAAGAGCAAACACTTCCTCTCCTTTTTCAGGATGAGGGTACAGGGCCAGAGGCCAAGGGATGGTAGCATACTGCAGTAGGGGACTTCAGGACCTGGAGGAGAAGGGTGAGGTAGAGCCGGCAAAAGGGACACCTGCAGAGGTCAAGGATGTCAGAGTCTCAGGCAGAGGGCCACGCTGCAGCCGAATCTCCCTAGGTGGGGAGGCCTGCAGGCCCCTTCCAGAACACTGACACTCCTCCATACCCATTGCGAAGGTTCCTGGCCCAGGACACTTAGGATCACAGCTCCCAAAGGATCCATTTGAGGTTGTGAAGGAAAGGTGATCCATTCCCCAGAGGGTGGGTGGCCTGGCCCACAAGGGTGCGTGTGTGTGTGTGTGTGTGTGTGTGTGTGTGTGAGAGAGAGAGAGAGAGAGAGAGAGAGTCCCTAAACTAACTGATGAGTACACAAGCGTTCTATCTAGAGCAGGCTCAAGATATGGCTCAGAGGCCATCGTAATGCTGCCATTGTTGATCACCTGTGTAACGGTACCTTGGGAATACTCCATCTCATTCATGCCCTATAAACAGCTCTATATGGTATTGATGTTTACTTCTACAGCTGAGGAAAACGGGGCCCTGGGGTTACCTTTCCTAAGGCCACACCACCAGAAGCAGTGGTGCTGTGATCTGGACCCAGGCAGGGGTGCGAGACCCCAGCCCCTTAGTCTTTATGCCCTCTGGCCTCTCCATGGCCACATCCAAGTCTTCGCCAGCTGCTCTGGGCCCATCTGGCCAGGAGGCTGCCTGGGTCTAGTGCGAGCTCAGTTACTAACCTTGTGTGACCTTGGCCAAATGACGTCTCCTCTCGGAGCCTTAGTTTTCTCATCTGTACAGTGAAGGGTTAGCCCGGGGTGTTGGATTTCAAAGTGAGTTCCACAGACCCTCCCCAGGATCCGTAGGGGGCTCAGAGACCCCTGAATCTAGAGCCAGTGCTCTTATTTGTTCTCTATTGGGCTTCCGAGGGAGACTGAATAAAGGCTTCTGCTGGTTATAAATAAACAAACAAGTAAACGTTAAAACCTCCAAAGCCGATACTAAGGAGCCGTGGTTCTGACTAGCTAAGTAGGATTTGGAGAAGCAGGCCTGACCTCCCCACCAGGAAGCCCGGGGACAGACTGGGCCTGTGTGCTGGGCTGTTCTTCTCTGAGGGGCTGCATCGGTATTGGGGTAGGGGTCCCCAAAGGGGCCAGCCAAGCGTGGGCTGGACAGAACACATCTCAGGATGACCATGAGGAGGTGGAGTCACCAGAGTGGCCACAGTGGACCAGGGCAGTGTTTCCCAATGCCAGTTATTTGAACACTAACCCATGGTTTTTGCTGCACCTGTGCGATGAGAGGCAGTGTAGCCTGATGGTTAGGGATCGGGCCACCTGGGTTTTCTACTTCTGTCTATTGCAGTGGGCAAGGTACTTACTCTCTCTGAGCCTCAGTTATCTTCTCTGTGCAATGAGATGGTAGTAGGGCCTGCCCTTGGAGTTGTACTGATTTACTAGGTGCAGAAAGCATTTGGTACAGTACCCGGCCGGCTGTGAGTGCGGCTTGTTCCTGACTTGGCTTGTTACTTCAGTTTCCACATCTGTTGAGTGGAGACAGTGATAATGGCAGCTGATTGGGGTCATTGTGAGGATCGAATAGTGAGTAGTCAGTGAAGGATCGAAATGGTTGCTACTTTTATTTAGTTGTATTTTTCTTTACATCGATGCTCATTTTCATCCTTTCCTGAAGGTGGCCACCATCTGAGAGGTGGGACAGACAAGGGGTCAGGGCTGGCACGGCCACCGGGTCGTCCTGCTCAGCGACTGTCAGAGCTGCTGCATGGCAAACACTTGGAAATCCTTGAGTCTGGGCCAGAGTCGTGGCGGGCACCTGACCCGCCAGCTCATGCTGGGAACGGAAGCCAGTCCCCAGGGGCCTGTGCTATAAATAGACGCACGGCCTGTCATGGACGCTGGCCAAGGAAGCCCTTCCCGCCTGGGACTGGTAGCCTTGGCTTTCTCTGTTTCCCTACCCTCCCAGGCCCGTGGTCCACACGTCCCATGAATGAACCGAGGGATTAGAGATCCTGGTGCAGGTCCTGCTCTGTCCCTCACCAGCTCCCTGACTTGGTTATGGTGCGTCCACTATCTGTCCTCAGTTTCCCCATCTGTACAGGAGGGCGTTGTCTGGATGTCCTGGAAAGTCTCTTCTTTCCCTGCTCTGGTTAGTGAGGGGCAGCACAGGGTAGCGGTTAAGTACAGCGGTTAAGTCAGACATACTCCTGGGTTCTAGATCTGGTTTTACCACTTCTTAGCTGGAGACAAGGTACTTACCCTCTCGGGGTATCAGTCTCCTCTGTGAAATGAGTTAGCCGTGGGGTTGTGATAGTATCTGTCCCACAGGTTGTTGCAAGGATTGTGGGTTCATACACACAGGGTGCTTAGAATAGTGCCTGGCACCAGCAGCGCGCCCCCAGTGGAGCTTGTTACTTAACTGGGCTGCTCCTTACAGATGCCCTGGTTTTCCTACTTAGTCCCACCATCCCCGGTCTTGGAGTGTCATTGCTGTTAAGCCCAGGAGCCTCAGCAGCCTCAGGTCAGCTCAGAGAGCCGAGGTGGTCCCAACCAATCCATAGTGATGCTCACCGAGCATCCCTTCATTCACCCACCCGGCGCTGCTTAATGAGCACCTGTGATGTGCCAGGCACTGTTCTGGCACTGGGGATATGCTAGTGACCCAAACAGGCAGAAATCCCTGTCCTTATGGAGCATACAGTCTAGTGGGGGAGATGGATATGAAATACATAACCAAGTAGAATATAAGCACGATTCTGCAGGTGTTTCTTTGAAAAAAATGTAGGTGACTTTCAGACTCCCACCAGCCCCATCCCTGGTTGAAACTCATTGATCTATGAAGTCTAAACACCCCCAGCTCAGCTCCTATGATATTCTTCTGGCAGTTCTGAGTCACCCTCCTCCAGATGAGGCCCTCCCTCCTTTATTCTCCGTGAGCTCGCGCTCTGGAACCAACCGGGCCTGGCCTTTCAGTCCCGATTCTACCACTCCCTGCCTGCTTGACCTTGGGCAGGTCACTTAACCTTTCCATTCCTCTCTTGTCATGTTTAAAATAACATTGCCTACATCCTAAGACTGTCATGAGAATTAGAATAATACATGTAAGGCATTTAGAATAATGCTTGCCCCTGTATAACCTTGGGCAAGTCGCTCTTTGAGCCTCAGTTTGCTTATCTATAATGTGGGCACAAAATAGTACTTAATACACAGGGAACGTGGAAGGAAATTAAATACGATTATGGATGTAAAACATTTGGCTTAGCACAGAACTGATGCTCTTTCTCCCCTCCCATATTGATTAATTATTGCTGTGTAACAAATCACCCGGAAACTCAGTAGCTTAAAACAACTACTTATAATTGCTTACGTATCTGTGGGTCAGGGGAGGCAGTGGACATATTCTAGGCTTGACCGGGCCACTGTGCTTTAAGCCACAGGCTCCTCGCTGAGGTTAGGGCTCAGATCTACCCCATGTGCTCATCTTGGGGACCATGTGAGAGCTTCTCATGGCCCTGCAGAGATACAAGAGCACAAACATGCAAGGACTCTTAAGGCCTAGGTTGGGACAGTACTGTCCCTTCTGCCTCCCTCTGTTGACTTTGGTCAACCCCAAAGTCAAGGGGTTAGAGAAATGGACTCTGATCTTTCAGTGGAAGGAACTGCAAAGTCATATGACAGGGGTGTGAGTAAAGGCAGGAGTGAAGAATCAAGGACATTCATGGCATCTGCCCGGCCTCCCAAGAACCCCCAGGAGAGGTCCGACGTGAGAACTTCCAGTAAGGAGCAGTGATTCTCAGAGATCCTTTGTAGTTTCCATTGACCCATGGGACACTAGGCCTGAAATACTTGCTAAATTGCTGCTCTAGATTGCCCAGGGATATGCTGTGGGGTTTTCCTCCCAGGGATGTTTGTGCAAATATGGAGGATGGGTGCAGGAAGGCTGGACTGCAAAGCCCTGGAATGCCCCCCTCCGCCCATGGAACTTGTCCTTGCAACAAAATAAATAAAACTGTCAGCTGGAAAAATGAGAGGCAAGCCGACCAAATATGATAAACTGTCTCTCACTGTGCATTGTACTCGCTACAATGAAACCCCAAGCGGATGCTAAAAATGTGTGCAGCTTTGTGAGGAGACAGGCGTGCTCTGTGTGGCCGAGATTTTCTGAGAAAGGTAATTTAACTGCAATGCATAGAGAGGAGAGAAATACAAAGAGTGGTAATTTGGAAATTGTGCATCAGGTGCTTTTTAAAAAATTGATATTGTTAGTTATTTTTCTTTTATTAAAACCCAGAGTCTGCTGTCTCATCCTTATCTAGCTCATTCAAGGCCTGTGTTGACATTTCTAATTTGCAAATTTAAAGATTGTCAGGAAATGGTTTAAACACTTGGTGAGGTTGGGGAGCTCCTTGACTGTTAGTGACAGGGTTTATCTCTGGAAAGTTGGTGGAGAGGGGAGCTGGGCTGCATTTGGGGAGACCTGGGGATAGCAAACGTTTACTGAGCCCTCGGTGTCAGACACATTTTACACTATCTTCCATTAAACCCATGATTTCCATTTTGCAAATGAGTACAGTGAAGCCCTAGAAGGTTAAATAATGTGCCCAGATAAGGCAGCTCCTACATGGCAAAGCTGGCACTGGAACCTGCCTCAGGGAAAGACCATACGCCTCCGAGTCAGATCGTTTGGGGATTCAAATGGATGCTCTGCTAGTTACTATGGGGCTCTGTGACTTTTTACTCATTCATTCATTAAGTGAGTGTTAATTGAGGATATGCTATGTGCTGGGTGCTGTGCTGGGCATCAGAGGCATGATGGTGAGCAAACCCCAGTCTCCTGCCTCTTCCACTTTGTACAGGGCTGCTAGGAAGGAACGTATAGCTCTAAGGGCATGTGGCCAGAACTGGGACCTGGGGGGCCTGGCAGGACTTTTGAGTGGCTCTCAAAGGGGATGAAAGTCAGCTAGGCTGTGGCTCTCTGTCCTGAAACTCTCAGACTTGGAAGCCAGCTGCCATGCTGTGAGAAAGCCCAGAGCCATGGAAAGACCACATGTGGGTGCTGAGGCCAACAGCCCCAGCCAGGACTGGCTGCATGATTTGCAGGCTCCAGTGCGAAGTGAAAATACAGAGCCTCTTGTTTAAAAAAAAAAAAGTCCTAAGAAGCTAAAGACGATGACAACAGAGCACCAAACCGAGCACAGGGCTCTTCTAAGTGTGGGCCCTGAGCACCTGCACAAGTCACACACCTTGAGCTGGCCCTGGCTCTCGTTGCGGTCCCAGCATCAACTGCCCGCAACAGGAGTGAGGAAGAATTCAAGATGACCCCAGGCCCAGCTGCCATCTAATTGTAATGAGGTGACAGACCCTGGTGTAGAGCCACATAGCTGAGGCCAGTGTGCCTCTGGATCTGGAAGGGTAAAAATAAAGAAAGAAATGATTTTTTAAAAAAGTCAGCTAGGCTAAAGAAGAGGGCAGGGTGGGTTCTGGGCAGAGGAAAAAATTCAAAAGTGCTGGACCAGATGGTTGTATGGTGTGTCTGAGCAGCTGAAGTACGGCCATGGGAGTAAGTGTGAGAACAGGGCTGAGGCGGGAGTGGCCAGAGACGGAGGGAAGGACCTGGGATTCTGGTCTTGGTCCTGAGAGCAGAGGACACCATTGGAAGTCTGGGGAAGGGAAGAACACACCTGGATTTGCATTTTTTTTTCTTTATTGATTTTAGAGAGAGAGGAAGGGAGAGGGAGAGAGAGAAACATCGATGAGAGAGAACATCGATTGGCTGCCTCCTGCATGCCCCTCAATGGGGTTCGCTACAATGGGCATGTGCCCTGACCGGGAATCGAAGTGGCGACCTCTTGGTGCATGGGTCGATGCTCAACCACTGAGCCACACGGGCCGGGCTGGATGTGCATTTTGTGAAGATCACTCCGGTGTTCTGTGGAGCACAGATAGAGAGCACCCCGAGTGAACGCGGGCCGGTGAGGAGGCTGCTGAAGGCGAGGGATAAGGGTGGTCTGGACCAGGCAGGCGGTGGGCGCTGGAGATGGGGCTGAAATGCACAGATTTTGGTGACGGAATGTCACAGGACATGGTGAAGGACTTGCTGCTGGTGGGTGAGGGGAAAGGGCCGAGGATGGAAGGGCCACAGCAGCTGGGCGCCGTTTCCTGAAACTGAGTCAAGAATGGGGTTTGAGGAAGAATGCCCTGGGTTTCATTCTCGGCTAGTTGAGTTTAAGGTGCTTTTGATAAAAAGATACGTCAATCAAACATTTGGGTAGAGCCAGCTGGAGATGGAATTGGGGATCTATTGCGGTGTAGACGGCAAGTGCAGCCTTGCGTGTTGGTGGAACGGTCCACGCAGCGTGTCTGGAGCTGTGCTCCCAGTGCAGCAGTCACTAGCCACTTAGGGTTCATGAAATTTAAATTTGTCTAAGTGAAATATAACTTGAAATCCAGTTCTTGGGCTGTTCGAGCCACATGTCAGATGGTCAGCTATGACTTGTGGCCAGCGGCTCCCTATCAGACAGTGTTCACGGAGAACGTCCCTTCTCGGCAGACAGGTCTCTTGGACCCGGCTGCTCTCGCGAGAACGTCCCGTCTTGGTACACAGGTCTCTTGGACCCGGCTGCTCTCGCGAGAGCGTCCCGTCTGGCAGACAGGTCTCTTGGACCCGGCTGCAGAACGTCCCGTCTTGGCACACAGGTCTCTTGGACCGGGCTGCTCTCGCGAGAACGTCCCGTCTGGCAGACAGGTCTCTTGGACCCGGCTGCAGAACGTCCCGTCTTGGCACACAGGTCTCTTGGACCGGGCTGCTCTCGCGAGAACGTCCCGTCTGGCAGACAGGTCTCTTGGACCCGGCTGCTCTAGAGAGAACGAAACGGAGTCTAGGGCCAAGGTTTCCCGGCCTGGTAGAGAAGGAGGCGCTGTCATTGATAAAGAAGATCCAGGCCCTCCTCAGGTCAGACACTTCGCCTGCCTGAGGTTAGTTTTCTCCTGTGGGTAGACATTAATACTTTCCTCATGGAGGATTACGTGGACTTAATGCCATCATATATGTCATAACTTAGTGAGCTCTTAATGGATCCAGCCACTCTGCTAACCCTATACACTTAGTACAGGGCCTTCGCCATTGCCTGAATGAACGTGAGGGGTTCAGTAGGTGCTCAGTACATGTTCGCATCCCCTCGTTTTTACTCTTCCTTCCTTGCCTGCCTCAGGCAAGCTGTGAGGCCTTTTTGAGTCTCGTTCCCCCTCTGGTCCTCAGTGTCCCCCTCTTCAGATGGACTGTGAGCCCTCTTGAGCCACCATCTCTGATTCAGGGGCCCATCAGCTCGAGGGCCCATGGAGTTGTTCAGAGTTATGCTTCCTCTCACCACGTCCCTCGGCCCCGCAGGACTGACCGGTCGTGCCCAGTGGGGTGAGTTTTAACTGCACCGATGAGTTGGTGGCCTGGTTTATGAACTTCGAGCTCCACCTTGCCGTGCATGGACTCTGGGGCTGGGAGCGAGTCCCTGGGCGGCCTGCAGCGCTGGGGGCCGTAGAGCAGGGCTCTGTGCTGGGAGTGGTTCCTGTTGCTTCAAGGATGCCGGGGCCCCAGCAACCCTGACTCACTGCAAGAGATGGGCAGTTTCAGTGTCATTTTGGAACTGTGGGCCTTATTGTAACAATTGGCAGTGTTTATAGGGTGGGCCTCCATTACTCTGCTGCTACCTCCAACTGCAGACGTTTATTGAGCTCTTAATGGATGCCACTCTGCCAACACGGTGCACAGCCCCCGACTTTATCCCTGCGACAGCCCATGCACTGCACCGACTGCAGTTCACCCCACTGTGCCCGTGAGGAAGCACATGCTCTGGGCCACAGAGCTCATGGTCTGAGCTGGGCTCAGGTGCCCCAGTCCACACGCCTGCTGTTGGACATGGTTCATCCATCCGAGCAGGACACTTCAGTCCTACCAGGTTGGGAGGGACAGTAAAGGGGAGCGTTTGTGCTTGGTGTCCTCCAAGTGGTGGTGTCACTCATGAAATTGCATTAATGGGGGACAAGGAGACATTGGAGGTATGAGCAGGGAACTCATAAATCCTTTTGTTCTTTTGCAAATGAGAAAACAGCCCTGGCCAGTGGGGCTCAACTGGCTGGGACATCATTCTTTATACCACAAGGTGGCGGTTCCTTTCCTGGTCAGGCAGCATACACAGGTTGTGGGTTTGATCCCCGGTTGGGGCATGTGCAGGAGTCAACCAATCGATGTTTCTCTTTCACATCTCTCGCTCTCTCCATCTCCCTTCTTCTCTCTAAAAATCAATTTAAAAAAAAAAAAAGGAAAAAGAAAAGAAAACCAAGGCCCAGAGAGATTACAGCTGAACCAGGTGACACACAGATTAATGAAGACACACGTTCCCGAGCACCCAAACTCAAAGCCTGGTGCTGACCTAGTTCTCCTCCTTGATTAGGGTGGTCTTGCTGGGGGCAGCATGGCATTGAGGTGGTAGGAGGGTCAGAGATCCCCCCACATTAGAGAAGCTCTGAATCGAGGGACTTCACCCTCAACTGATTGCCCTCATCCTCCACCCTACCTGTCTGGTGACTGATGGTCCCCAAACTCGTAGGGTCATCAGAGCATCTGCTAGAACTGCAGGTTCCCAGGCCACGGCCCTTATGCTCCAGATGCGCTATGTCTGGGGTTGCAACTGGGAAGTGGGATCTCTTCAAAGTCCCCTTAATGTCAGATTTGGAAACTGCTGCTAGTCCAGCATCCCCCAAAATGTGTTCCATAGAACCTCATCTCAGTGCCATGCGGACATTAATAGGTATTATGCAAAAAAAAAAAAATCTTTCAGGCAAGTATGGAAACTGTTGAGCTAAAGGAGTAGTTCCCAACTGCGGCTGGAATCACCTGGGAAGTGTTGACAGCTGCTGTCTGGGCTACACTCCCAAGTCCCTCTTTAGGGACAGGACCTGGAATAAATATTCTGTAAAACTTTCCAGGTGATTCTAGTGTGCTGCCAGGTGGAAAGCCACTAGGTTAGATGAACAGGCTTAGACACAAACAAACACAAAAATGCAGACCTTGTCAGGACCTTTAATACACAATGTACATTACGAATCTCCAAAAGGAGAAACAGATTATTTTCTGATTCTGGTGACCAGGGGCATACAAGAAGAAAGACAGTATGGCTAGCAGAGAAAAGCCATGGTATACGTGGAGAGAGTGTATTGGTGAGAGGAGATGATGGCGGGCAGTGCGATATTTAGAGACCAGTAGAATTTTTTAACTCAAATGAGCAGGAACGGTTTTTGTTGTATTGATTTGAGCAATGGTGATGGTTTGGTAATTGGTTAGTAATTCTAATACCTTTTAGGCTGTACATATAGCATTTCTGTAAGCAATAAAAACAGTGTTACAAGTTTATTATCTCACTGGGGGTTCCAACCCCATTGGGTAGGTCATCTGGCAGAGGAAGTTAGCTCCATTCTGCATGGACTGATGCTTTCAAAACACCAGCCTGCTGCATAAAGCTCTTCAAAGGCTCGCCATCCCCCTGGTTGCTCTTTTTCACAAAGCCATACATGAGCAATGTCTAAACTTTTGTATTATGTACTCCCACCAAAAAATTTTGAGCGTGCACTCTCGTTATATGCATGTGCATTTAGAAATCAAATACCTGTACTGCCAGCAGTAAAATAGTGAAATTAATGAGTTTGATTTCCTTCTTATATTTTTAGGTTCACAAATAAATGTAGCTAGAAGTTCCAATATTTGTTCCTGCCTGGATCATCCTTGCCCCCTGGTTTAGATCCCCTACATGATCTGGTCCCTGCCTTTCTCCTGTATCATCTGTCACCATCTTACCCCACACACACTACACTCTGGCCACTGGCTTCTATCTGAATGTCCACATGTGGCTCAGCCTTTGGGCCTTTGCACCTGCTGTTCCTCTTCTTTGGATGTTGCTTCTCTTGCTTTTTGCATGGCTGGCTTCTTCTTGTCACTCGGGTCTTATTGTCTCTGTCAGCTCCTCTGAGGAGCTTCCCATGGTCACTCCATCTAAAGTTGCAATCCAGCCACTTTCTCTGACACAGCCCATTTTAATTTTTTGAGTAGCATTTACCACCAGTTGATATTTTTCTTGTTTGTTTTTTTCGTTTATGGCCTGCCTCCCTCCGCCATAAGGAACAGTGTCGGCCACAGTGTGAGGGCTCAGTGACTGTTTGTTGGGTGAACACACAAACTGAGACTCAGAGATTAGAACATTTATCTAGGCCCTGCCATCAGTAAACAGTGGAGCTAGGATTTGAACCCCAAGTTCAAGGTCCTTTGCTCCATGCCAAGCTGCCTCTTGTCCTTCAGAGGCCAGTTGAGAGGTGCTTGAGTCCAGACCTTGACCGTTGGAGTCCGAAATCTGTTTTGATGTCAGATGACTATGGAATTTGAGAGAAAAACATCTGGCTGGCATTCTACACGGTTCCCAGCCAGCTAGTACTGGGAGCCTGAAATCATTCAGGCAGGCCCAGCTGCAGCTGGAGAAGTCTGTGGTCGGGAACCGCAGGAGGTGAACGCAGCCTAGGGAAATGCTTGGCCTGCGTGTCCTGACGAAGCCCAGGCTCTGAGGAAAGGTGCAGGGTCCCTAGGAAGAAAGTCCCACCATCTTCCCTCCTGTTTCTTGCTCGGGTTTGAAGTGTGACATCAAGACCAGACACCTAGATAAAGAGTTGCTAAGCGCCCACTTTCTTTCTTCTGTTGGGCACCTGCAGGTTGAAAACCAGTTAGCAGGGTCTGCAAATCCAGCTGGCTGGCCTTTGCTCTACCCTGAAGGCACTGTACCCCTCCCTCAGGCCTGGGGAAGGAGACAGGAGGGGAAGGAGGCAGCAGAAAAGAAGATGAAAGCCTGAGGCCCTTGACCTCTTGAAGAATAAATGGTTCATTTCGATGCCTAGTTAGGTGTGTTCAGTTAGGTGTATTGCCTCCCTGCATTACTTCATTTTCCCTTTCCAGGAGTAGTCCGCTCACAATTGAGCTGACAGGCCTTTGGTTGCCAGGCTCCGGCAGGTGTTTCTCTTATTTTTACCCCACGGCCTCTTTATGCAAGGCCTGCTGTCCCCTTCTCCTCTGTCTGTCGAGTGCGGGAACCCTAATGATGAGTGAACAGGCAGGATTAAGAGTGTCAAATTTGATGCCCGAAGGCAAATTGGCAATTTATTTTTCCTGCCTGAGTCTCCCTCTTCCCCATCCCGTTCACTGGAACAGTATTGATATTCTGCTGTAATGAGGTTTCCTCAGTCTCTCACTCATTCATTCATCCAAGCATGGATCATTCATGATTGACAGCACAGCTTTTGGGGTCCAACAGATCCACCTCTGCCACCCACTGCCCTTGTGACCTGCATTAGTGACCTAAAACTGCTGCAACTATTGGCCACAAGCTTGGTGCCTTAGAACAATAGAAATGATTCTCTTGCAATTCCAGACGCTAGACATCCAACATCAAGCTGTCCTCGGCAGGGCTGCGTTCCTGCTGAAGGCTCTAGGGAAGAATCCTTTGCTTCTTCCAGCTTCTGGTGGTGCCAGCGATCCTTGGCTTGTGGCCGCGTAGCTCCAGTCTTTGCCTCTGTCTTCACATGGCCTCCTCCTCTTCTATCTTCTCTGTATCTTCTAAGGACACTTGTCATTGGACTTAGTGCCCAACTAGATAATCCGGAAAGATCTCATCTCAAGATCCTTAACTTAAGTAGTATCTGCAAAGACTCTTTTTCCAAATAAGGTCACATTCACAGGTCCCATCCTTCAACCCACTCTATGACCTTAGGCGAGTTGTTTAATCTCTCTGAGCCTCGGTGTCTTTAGCTTTAAAATGGAGATGTCTCTCCTCTGTAGCTCATAGGGATAAGGTGTGGAAAGCAGTGCCCACGCATAGCTCACGCTCCATCAATGGCAGTTACTGTTACTTATTGATGTTGCTCCGGCTCCCTCTGTATCCCCTGACAAGCTGAGTCCCGGACCCCTTGTGATACAATCTGCAGAGCCTGTGGCTAATTCCTAGGCACATCCAAGGCCTACCTGGTTATGAGAGGGCCCAGCATCTCTGCAAAACCCAGTTTTCCTAGATACGCGTGGAATGACCCACAGCCTCACCAGTAGGGACAGTTTTAGAAAATTCCTCAGCTCATCCTCGGACTACCTTGGGGGATTGTCAGGACAGAGGAAACCCATGCCTGGCTGTTGGAAGTCATTCCAGTCCTGCATCCTGTCCCCACCCCAGACAGGAGGGTCTTTTCTAGGTGTTTGGAATTGAGGAGGACGCTTCTTACCCACCACCTGGTGGGTATCTCACAGATGACAGCCCTGTGGACATTCTGAGAGCAGTAAGCTCATGTCGTAGCTTGGTGACTGGACAGCCAGGAAGGGAGGTGGCCTGATGGAGAGCTGGCAGGAGTGTTCATCCCACTCTGTGATTCCCTGATGACCTTGGCCGAGACTCTGACCTTCTCTGAGGCTCAGATATTCAGCTAGATAGAAGTGGGATTGATTCGGAGCAGTCATTCTCAAACTTTTTTTTTTTTTTTTAAAGCACTACATCTGCTTAAAAATATTCTATAGAATCCAAATCTCCTGGCACCCGCTCCTCAGCCTTATGCCTGTGAGAGCCCAGTGGCTTCCCCAGGACTTTTTCAAGTGTCTATACATGCTTCCTCATTTGCAAGTACCTCCCTTGATATCAGAACGTAGAACTCACCCCCTTTCCTTTCTCTTAGGAATTCTCCTCACTCCAAGGATTTTTATGGACTCAATTGAAGGTGTAAGGGGACCATGAGAAGGGGTCATACCCCGGCCCAAGCTGGACTGACACCGTCCAAGTGCTTCACCCCCACCCTTTTCATATCTCCCCTGTCCCAGCGCCCCACCATCACCCCCTGTGTCAACACTCCTCACCATCCCCACTCTCAGCTCCTACCACCAATGCCAAGGGACCTGTCATGTTGTTCCCCATGCCACCATCCCACCTCCAGGCCCAGAGCAGACATGACTAATCCATCACAGCACTTTCCGCCACAGAGCCTGAGCACGACCACAACCCTGGAGCTGGCTGGCCCCTCAGATGAAACCTCTCTGCCCTCCCATTCATGACGGGGAAGAGGGGGACTGTGTGGGGTAGACACCCTGCAGGACTGCAGGCTGGCCTCCACGACGTGTCAGGAGCAGGATTTCTGCTTGTCATGGACCACGGCCCCTAAATTATGGGTATTGGGGTTCCTTGTGTTTTATCTCCTTTCTTCTCATTTTCCTTCACACTGTTTCCACTCTCACCCTTATCTTTCTCAGATATAGATCTGATCATTCAACCTGCTGCCTCACCAGGCCAGGTTTATCTCCTGGCACTCCCTCGTGTCCACAGAGCACATTCCCAAGTTCAGGCATGGCATCAAAGGCCTGGAACGCCCTGGTCCCAGCTACTTTTCAATGTCACCTCCAGCCAGTTCCTGCATGTTCCCTATGGCCAAGTCCCCTTTTGGTTTTCTAAACGCAACTCTGCCTTTTAGGCCTCTGTGCCTCTGTGTATGCTGTTCCTCCAGCCCGAATGCCCTTCCCTGCTCTACTGTATTGCTGCTGTAACAGATCGCCACAAACCCAGTGGCTTAGAAGAACACAAATGTATTATCTTATAGGTCTGGAGGTCACAGGCTGAAATGGGTCTTACTGGGATAAAAATTACGGTGTTGGCTGGGCTGTGTTCCTTCTGGAGACTCTAGCAGAGAACCTATTTCTCGCCTTTTCCAGCTTTTAGAGGCTCCTGCACTCCTGGGCCCCTTCCTGCATCTTCAAAGCCAGCGATGGCCCATCTCATCTTCCTCACGTTGCGCCACTCGGATCGCTGCTTCCATCACCACATCTCTTTCTCGGACTGACCCCCCTGCCTTCCTCTGATAAGGTTTCTTATGATTCCACTGCACTCACCCGGAGAGTCTCGGATAGCCTTTCCGTCTCAAGATCCTTATTGCAATCACACCTGCGGAGCCCCCTTCTCCCCGTAAGGTAACATATTCACAGGTTCCAGCAATTAGAACATGGACACCTAAGGGGGCAACTTATTCTACCTACCCCACCCACTTTTATTACTAGTTGGATTAGTCCTTCGTAGGCATTTCAAATGTCCCCTCCTGTGCACAGCCTCCCCTGTGCGTCCCAGATGGAAGGACTCATCTTTCTTCAGTCCGTGGCATTGGGCCTAATTGCGTGACAGCAGGCACTGGGATACAGCTATTCTGGTTCTTGGTACCTGGTCTTGCTCCCTTGGCAGACCATGAGGCCCTTGGGGTCCAAATGCTGAGACTTGATCAGCTTTGGGACTCCGTGTGTTTCAGAGTCAAACATTTGAGGAATTTGCTGTATTCGTCTTTCCGTCAAGAGTCATCTCAAGTGCCACCTCCCGACTATGCTCTTCTGTTTCCTTTAAAATGAGACTTTATCCTCTCGTGAACCCAGCGCGAACCGCAGCCTGGTGCAGAGCAGGGGTCCAGTGGATACTGAAGAGCTGACAGCCTCTTCTAGCCTCTGATCTATACAACAGAGCCGCACCTCACCCAGGCGTGAAGGGGTAGGTGGTGGTTTTGCAGTCGAAATGGTCCCTGACACTGCAGAGTCACAGCCAGGGCTCGAGAGGCTCACCTTCTGGGAGACAGCTGAGCCCGCGGCAACCACAGCTCCCTGTCTGCGTCTCTCACTCACCCTCGGGCATCTGCGCGTTGACCAGAACTGGGGATAAATCTGCCCGTCTATCTAGATTGGTTGTGTTTTTTTCTGTTTCTGGAGGGGAGTGGTTGGATTTGCATAAGGAGACCGCCTACAGGAGGACAGCCCAGCAGCTCTCTTGGCGCTCCACTTCCCCGAATCCAGCTGCTTCCCTGCTCTTCTGTTCCCAGGCAGCAGATGGCCTGATAATTTAGCGCCATTACAGGGAGCAGGTCGCCGGGATTTAATTAAAAAACAAAAGTACTTTGAGAATGCCTGCTCTCACAGACAAATCTGAGGGCTGGGTGAGCCGGGTCACTGGGTTGTACTGCCCTAGAGCCCACATTCACCGCAGAGCCCAGGTGGGCGCCCCCCACGGAGTGGTGTGTAGCACGGCCTGCATGGCTCTGCAGTAGCCTGCCAGGGAGGGAGAGATGCTTGTTCCCTGAACTCGCCCTCTCCCATTGGACTTCTCCAGGCACCGACCTGCTTGGTCTCCGTGTAGGCCAGTGGAACACTTAGAATGAAATCCAGATTCTTTTTTATGGCCTGAGAGGCCTCCATGGTCTGGCCTCTGCCTGCCTCCGCAGACCCTCCTAGTACCCATCTTCCTTTGCTCACTATACTCCTATGTCTCTAATATACAGGACTGATTCCTGTCCCAGGACCTTTGCACTTGCTATTTCCTTGGCCTGCTTGTTCTTCCCCCAGGTATTCCCGTGATCATCTCACCCAGATCTCAGCTAAAATGCTACCTCCTCTAAGAGAACTGCCTGGAGCAGTCTGTTTTTGTTGCTCCCTATATTATTCAGCTTGGAATGCCATAACAAAATGCCACAGACGAGGTGGCTTAAACAACAGAAATTTATTTTCTCATAGTTCAAGAGGCTAGAAGTCCAAGTTCAAGGTTTTGGTTGATTTGGTTTCAGTTAAGAGTTATCTTTCTGGCTGGAACAGACAGGAATCTCAATCTCAATCTCTCTCTCTCTCTCTCTCTCTCTCTCTCTCTCTCTCTCTTTTCTCATCTGTTCTTATAAGGACACTAACTCCTATCAGATCCAGGCCCCATCCTTATGATCTCACTTAACTGTAATTACCTCCTTAAATGTCCTATCTCCAAATATAGGCACATTTGGGGTTAGGGCTTCAACACAGACATTTTGGGGGTAGACACACATTCAGTTCATTATACTCCCCATTGCCACCCCCCACTCTCTATCCTATTGCCCTCGGCTACTTAACCCCTCTGTGCCTTGGCTTCTCACCACAAGATAAATGGAACCTGACTGCACAGGATGGCTATGAGGACTGAACGAGTTACTGCACACAGACTAAGACCAGAGTCAGGCACAGAGGAGGTGCTCGATAAATGTTATTGTCATTGTCACCCTTATCATTATATTCAGTCCAGACTTGCTAACCCTGACTCAAGGCCTCAGAGACTGCTTTTCTGTACACATGCTACAAGAACAGGAGTGTTGATGAAGGGACAAGGGTGGGGGGAAGAGCTGGGCGAGCACATGCCTGGCAGAGGGAACAGCATGAGCAAAGGAGCTTGGCTGTGGGGAGCCAGCGAAGGGTTTTCAGCCGGGAGTTGTGTTCAGGTTTGCATGCTGCAAAGATCACCCCGAAGCATTTCCCCACATGAGGATCACACCCTAGACCAGGGTCCCCATCATCTCACTGAAACTGCTCTTGCAGGGGCCCCAGTTTGCTAGTCCAGTGCTGGGTTTTCAGGTGATATTCTTCTTGACCTTTCTGTTACACTTGATAGCTGACCACGCCCTCCCTCCTAAGCCTTCCATGTCCTTGGCTGCCCTGACATGCTACTAGATCTCCTGGGAGGCAGAGCGGTGTGCTGGAGAGAGCCCTGACCTTGGTCCTGAGTTGGAATCATGGCTCCATCACTGTCTCTAGTGTGGGAGTCAGGCAAGTTCTGGGGATTGATGTTAAGTATGTAGAAGTTACTCCGCTCCCCTGCCCATTTCTTCTGTCTCCTGCCTTCCATTTCTCCTCCAGCCCCTAAATTCTCCAAGAGGGGCTTCCGGAACCGGTGCTGTTCAGATTACATGGGCCTTGGTTCCCAGTTTCTCCTGTCTCTCCCGCAGACTTTCTAAGGTGTTGTAAATGAGAAGACAGGTCTCAGAGCCCCGTTCCTGGGGGCAGTCCACTGAAGGTTATTGTCTGAGGTTCACTCTGAGCCTTTTTTCCCCCTGCGTACATTTCTCAATATGCTGAGTCTGTGGAGGAAACTTTTGCCTCCAAGAAAAGGTGCAAGAACAGGCAAGAAGCACAATCTACTGAGACGCTTTTTAATTAGCCTCATACATAGATCGATTTTCTCTCCCTATTTAAACTTCACATCTCTGTAGTTTTAGAGAAATGTGCCAATTTCTCTAAATTCCACGCACTAAAAGAAACAGGAGAGATGTGTTGCCAAGTGAGGAGGAGGGAAGGGATTTCCTTTAAACATCCAGAGCACAGGGACCTCTCTGCTGGGACCTGCCACGGCAGAGGAGTCAGCAAATGCTGACCAGATAATAAATTGGTGCCAAAAGGCAGTAACCTTCTCCGTGCTTCTTAATGAAGAGAAAGCAATTCCGCTAAGGCTTCCTCAGAATCAAAGGCGGAGAAAAAGCCCACGAAGTTCTTCTGCTGAGAGGATGTAAAGAGTGCTGAAATGACTTGGGACACTTAGCACTGAAGTCATCCCAATCATCTAAGGCGCCACTGAACAGTGGTGTGCCTTTGTTTCTTTTATGGAACCCCAGGATGTAAAAGTAAAAGTTGAACTGCTCTGTGGAAGCAGGGAAGGGTCTCAGAGTGCCCCCGACTGCCCCCACTCAGCCTGAAGGCGAACTGTACTTGAAAACCACAGATCTCATCCATTCTCGTTCTTTGCATATGGGAAAAGGGATGCACCCGAGAGGCTGCTAATTGCCCGAGGTCACTCATTACATGTTCACGCTTGCTTAGGTTCTCAGTAAATATTTGCTGAGCACCTGCCATGTGCCAGGCACTGTTCTGGGCCCTGGCTTTTAGCAGGGCCCCAGAGAGATAATTCCTGTCCTTATGGAACCTGCACTCCATGGGGGAAATGGGCAGTACACCAATGGAAAATATCTGTAATGTCAGGTAGCAGAAGGTGCTAGCGAATAAAATATTTTTCATTTTTATTTTTTATTTGAGAGAGAGAGAAAGAGAGGGATTTGTTGTTCCACTTATTTATGCACTCATTGATTACTTCTTGTATGTGCCCTGACTGGGGATCGAACCCACAACCTTGGCGTATCGGGTGATGCTCTAACTGAGCTACCCGGCCAGTGCATGGAGGGCTATTCTAGATGGGATGGCTAAGGAAGGCCCCAAAGAGGTGAAGTTTGAGCAATGAGAGGGAGGCAGGAAAACATTGGCAGAAGAGGGAACAGGTGTAAAGGTCCTATGGTGAGAATGGACCAGCAAGGAGGCTGGCCTGGCCAGGGCTGAGAAAGCGAGGAGGAGGGTGATGGGACATGGGTCCAAGGGGGAGCTAGCTGGATCTGTGTGGCCTCGAGGGCCATGACAAAGCCCCACAGGTTGTGGGAGGCCTTTGGATTTTTATCCAGAGTGGGGTGGGAGCCACTGAATGGTTTTGAGCAGAAAAGTGATGTGGTCTGAGTTAGATTTTAAAAGGATTCTTTCTGCCTGCTTGCTAAGTGAAAACAGGCTGACGAGGGATGAAAAGGGAAACACTGAAATCAAATTGGAAACTTTTGCAGTTTAGGTGAGAGATATTGGTGGCTTAGACCTTGATGGGAGCAGTGTAGGTGATGAGAAGTGGTAAGATTTGGGATAGATTTTTGAAGACAAATCCAGCAAGGTTTAGTAATAGACTGAATGAAGAGATAACTTCTTACACTTCCTTTGAGCAAAGCACTGTAATAGGTTATAGGAATCAGGACCCTTTTGCTTGGAAGAGTAGAAACCCAATTCAAACTGCATCTATAACTGAATAGTTCAGCCAAAATGGACTTCAGGTATAGCTCGTTCCAGGAGCACAAATGCTATCTTCAGGATTTAGTCATCCTCTCTTTCCATATCTTAGTTTGGCTTCATTTCTCACAGGGTGGCCCCCAGCAGCTCCAAGCTGACTTGAACCTTACAAATAGCCATTGCCATGGGGAAAGGGTATTTCTTTCTTAATGGTTTCAATAAAATTGACACTTCACCTACCTAAAGTCATCTGCACATCCCTGATCCAATCACTTTGTCCAAGGAAATAGAATACACTTATTGGCAACTCTTGTCATGTGCCCAGCCTGGCATCAGGGGGTGGTGGGGAGGGGGGGAGAAGCATGCTCCCTACCTCCCAAATAATTGTGCATTACCAGGAGGAGGAAAAATGGGTGTTGTACAGGAAAAAAATAACCAATTTACACTATCCAGGCATAATAAGAAAAACATTTTTTAATAAATGAGAATTTTGCCTTCTCATTTTTCTCATGTCACAAAATATGCTTTCCCGGAGACACAAAAAGTAATTGTAGCAACGAGAACTGCAGTGTGCTGGAGACCAGATTTCAAACTGCTTCCCCACACATTTTCCAGCTGCAGAACATGATATCTCCATGCCAAGAAAAGGAACCTGAACCTGAAAAGCTGACAGTCACATGTTCTCCAGCCACCCGATGAGCCCAGCGAGAGCAGAGAGAAGTACAATATTACCTGCATTCAGAAGGGAGAGAACACTGTCTGGGGCTATTGTGCAGGGAGAATGGAGACTCCGAACAGCAATGGGGAGGGGCGGGGGCAGGGCAGGGGGGAGCTGGCTCAGAGAACCGTGAGGGGGCCCTTGCACAGTGGTCCGGATTTGTAGCCAGTGATACCTCATGATCCCCCAAACATCAGGTTTTCTGTTAAAAAGGGTGGCTGAGTCACACTGAATTATTCAGATGCAATTTCAGTGACAACCTGATCGCCAAGCCTGGCCCTCAGCAGCCTGAGCTGTTTGGCCTTGAGATTGCAAGCCGGGCTCATTTTAAAAAACATTCCAAGAAGATGCTGTTTTTGCTTCATTAAGATAATGGTTCCTCCATTGCCTTGCTTGCTTTGGATGGCACCTCATCACGTCCCTGAGATATTTTTGGGGGGTAGTTTTGTGCTCCCCTGGGTTTTGTTTGCCTCGGGGCCTGGTTTATTCTTGCCAGTTAAGAAGCTCCCCAAAGCCCCAAATTTGTTCATGAAATTGTTAACTCCCCACCGTGGCATCGTCAGCTGGGCCACGTGACATGGGAGGGATCAGCTAATGTCATTACCTTGAGAGGCCAGAGCAGGCACTTGAGTGATATAAAAAAATATGCACAGTTTTCCGACTCTCCACCTCAGGGACATCTCCCTGGTTACCTTATCTGAGGCAGCTTCGTCCCTGCCACGCTGGGGTCTAATTTGGGTTGAGCAGCACATCCTGGGGAATTTTAAGTGTTTACTTGGAAAACAGGGTCCTCCTCCCTCCCTCTCCTTTCTCCACCCCCACCCGTCACAGTCGAACATCAAGATGGCAGAATGGCTGCTCTGTGCTTCGCTCAGGCCCATATTCCTTCTTAGGAGGAAGTGCTGAGTGGATTTCGGGTTTGAGGAGAGAAGCGGGAGCCGCAGGGAAAGAATGAAAAGGTAACGTGGCTTCGTGGGAAGCTCAGAGGCTTCGGAGTCAGCAAGACTGGGCTAGAACCCCAGCTCTGCTGCTTATTAGCTCTGGGGCCTTGGGTGTGTGGCTTAGCCTCCATTTTCCTGTCTGTAGAATGGGAACACGCCCGTCTGTAATACAGACTGCTGTAAGAAAGAAATGAAGCAAGATCCATAAACCTTTACCTTCAGCCCAAACACCTCTCCTGACCCAGAGCTAGGAACCACCGGATCATAGCTGGGGCCCTCGCCTGGATGACTTCCAGAACCCTAACCATGAACTCACCTGCCCCAGATCTCTCATTTCCTCATTTCCACTCCTCAAGACATCTCCTCCAAGAACTCGTCTGAGACCTCTGTCTGACTGTCACCCTCACATCCAAGGTGGGTGGGTCACCTGTTAGGTTTGCCTGTTTAACATACCTGCAGCCAGTCCCTTCTCCGCCTTAGTCCTGGCCCCATCACCTCCCAGCAGCCACCTAACCGGTCTCCCTGCCTTAGTGGTCCACGCTGCAGCCAGGACATCTTTCCTGAAGTGCAGGTCTGGTCATGTCACCCCCTGTCCGCCTTCCATGTCTCCCTAAACGTAAAGTCCCCTTAGCCTGCTAGGCACTTTCTACTGTCTAAGCCTCATCTTCCACTGCTCCTGACCCTCCAGGCATCATGAGGTCCCCAGAGGAGACCTGACTGTCTCAGGCCTCCATGCTTTGCCGGGGTCCCCTCCTCCGTCAGGTGTGCCATTCCCCTTTGACTTCCTGGCTTGCACACACCTACTCATTTTTCAAGATCAGCTCAAGAATCACCTCCTCTATTATTCAGCCATAAAAAGGAATGAAGGTCTGATACCTGCTATAACACGGATTAACCTCCGAAACATTATACTAAGTGGAATAACCCTGACACGAACGGCCACATCGTGTATAGTTCTATTTATATGAAATATCCAGAAAAGGCCCGGCCGGTGTGGCTCAGTGGTTGAGCGTCGACCCATTCACCAAGAGGTCACCGGTTCGATTCCTGGTCAGGGCACATGCCCAGGTTGTGGGCCGATCCCCGGTGGGGGGCATGCAGGAGGCAGCCAATCGATGTTCTCTCTCATTGATGTTTCTCTCTCTCTCCCTCTCCCTTCCTTTTTCTCTAAAATCAATAAAGAAAAAAAAGAAAAGAAAAAAGAAGTACCCAGAAAAGGTAAACCCACAGAGACAGAAAGCAGATTGGTGGCTGCCAGGGGCCGGAGGGATGGCGGGAAGGGGACTGCTTAATGGATCTGAAACTTCCTTCTAGGATGATGAAAACGTTTCGGGACTGCATGGTGGTGGTGGTTGTAAAACACTCTGAGTGTCTAAGCACCACTTTGAAATGGTTAATTTTATGTTCTGTGAATTTTACATCAATTAAACAGAAAGGATTGCCTATTCTATAAAGAACCGCTCAGGTGTAACAGACCCTTTCCATGGCGGCGCCCATGCCCACCTTATGTCGTCTAGATTTGTATCAGAACACCCCCCAGACTCCTTTGTCTCCACGTCTGCGTCCCAGAGGCCCGTGAGCCCCCGGAGAGCATCCTGCGCTCCATCCAGCCTGCACCCAGGACAGCTAGCTCAGGGCCAGGCGCGCCGAGACGCTCCGGTGAGGTTAACCCCCCACCCCACCTTGTCTTCCTGGGAGTTTGTAACCTTTCAAGTCCTCATGTTCTGGAGCAGGGAGGAGCCCTCCGCCTGCTTGGGTCCGACCGTCCATCACAGCCTTACCAGACACCTGGTGCTCAGCCTTCTGAGGATCTGTTCCGAGGAGGCAGAAAACGTTTGCATTTCCAACGCAGCGTCCTCCTGCCCCCCACGATGGGGATTCGCAGAGCTCTGGCCTAGTTGCATAAATGCTGTCTTCGCCTTTTCGGTCTCTCTCTCGGCTGTTTCCTTTTTATTTACTCTTCTCCCCAATTTTGTGCCATCAGCACTTCACAGCGGTGCCACGGTCCTCTTCCTGGAGCAGTTCAGCCCGATGAAGGACACAACTGGGGCCACGTGTCTGGGCAGGCTGAGGTGGATGGACGGGGACGTGGAAAGGGAGGGTGCCTCTGGGCCCGCAGTGGTGGCCGTGAGCCTGCTGTGAGTCCGTGTGGAACCCATCGGACGCCTCCCCGTCCCCAACAGGACACGGTCCACCAATCTCCACGTGGACTGCTTCCAGCTGGGGGCCTGGGTGGGCTCCCAGACTGCTGCGAAGGCCAACCAGAGTGAGGGTCTGGGCGCTGCTGGCCTCTCTTCCTGCCCACCACATCCAGCCCCTCTCGCCCTCCTCCCTGCCACCCAGGCAACACCCAGACTGTGTTCCCTGCAGCCCCCGCTTGGGTCTCTTGCACATGGTGACCGGGTTGGTTTTCTGGATTCGCTCACTGGCACACACGAGCCTTGCTGAGCGCGAGACTACCAAGAAAGACCGCCATTGTGGGGGGAGGGTCAGCACCTCCTTGACCCCAGGGGGGAACGGGAACCGGTGCTCGAGTCCCCCAGGCCCAACTCAGCCTTCTGCCCCTCACTATCTGCTCAATCCCCCAAACCAATAACCTGGGCCAAACTTTGTCCCCTCCCTCCCCGCTCCCATCCCTGCCAAGCCCTGGGGTTCTGTCCCTGCAACACTTTTCCAATCCATCCACTCGGGCTGCAATGACGGGCCCACCCGTCCGTCGCCACCCCTGTGACCTGGCAGGGCCTCTACTCTCCTGCTCTTTCCTCAGTTTCATCCAGTCGTCATATTAGTTTTCTCGTTGAAACGTTAACAAATTACCGCAGGCTTTGCGGGTCAAAGCAGCTCACACGTGTTCTCTACAGCGATGGAGGGCAGAGTCCAGAATGAGTCCCCAGGGCTGAGGTCAAGGTGTCGGCAGTGCTGGGGCCTGCTAGAGATCGTCCTCTCCCAGCGTTGAGAGGCGCCAGCATCCCATGGCTGTGCCGCATCCCTCCCTTCTCTGCTCCCTGCATCACTTTGCCTTCTCCCTGACCTCTGACCCTCCTGCGTCCTTCTTATCTGGACCCTGGATAGTCCAGCATCGCCTTCCCATTGCAAGTTCCTGAATCTGACCACATCTGCAAAGTCCCCTTTGCCACGTAACGTGACATCTTCACAGTTCAAGAGAGCAGGAGCGGGCGTCCTTGCCGGGGCCGTCATTCAGCCCACCCAGCCATCTTCCTAAAGTACTTCCCACGTCTCTCTTTTGATGATGGCTCTCAGTTGCTTACAGAACCAAGTCTAATTCTGACGGCCAAAACGGATTCCACATTCACCATGCGCCCGACGTGTCCCTGGTGTGTTAGCTTCTCCCCTGAGGGCTGGAATCCTCTGGGACAGCCTTGACCCACCTGCCCTACTTGTCTCTACCTCATTTTCTCTGTGTCCCGCGTCCAGCACCAGGAGGACGTCCTTCCCCCTGGTCTCGGCTCGTGCTGGTGTCTGGACCTGGAATGCCCTCTGGCTCTTCCCTGTCTTTCAAAGCCCAGCTCCTTCCTCGTCACCTCTTGCAGTGTCTCACACAGCAGTCAGGGATGCTCAGTGGGTGCTTGGCGAATGGCTGCCTGAAGGATGGAAGAAATGAACAAATGCATGAATGAAATAAGGAAGACCAGCTTACCCGGCTAAGCCCTGAAACGGCTCAAAGACTTGAGCATGATGGACATCCAGGGATCCAACTGTTCAACACCCCTCACCCACTGTAACAGACGCTGTCAGTGGTCCAGCCGTGTCCACTCCCGCATGTCTGCCCCGTGTGTCCTCTGCCGCTGGGACGTGTTCAGCTTGCATCCAGGCAGGCTGGAAGTGATGGGAGTTAACACCCCAGGAGTGACCCTGCATCAGGGAAGGATGGGAGTTCGTGGATAAACACCTGGCATCCTCGCCCTCTTGGTGGGACAGTTCTGGGGTGTGTTCCACGGCCTCTCAGAGGGTCCCCAGCAAGGCTGAGCCCCAATTGTGTAACACTCTCATTAAAGCATTCTTGGGTTTTCTCCTCACTCCCTCCTGGTGCTTCCCAAATCTCTGCCTCAGGGTCTGCTTTTGGGAGAATCCAAGTGCATACCACACTGCGAAAGGCAACATCAGTTGAAGTAATAAAGCCTGACATTACTGAGTGCTCGCCAGGTGCCAGGTGCTGGGACAAGCCACCAGCACGCCTACCGTGTCATCCTCACGGCAGCCCTGTCCGCTGGCTGCTGCCTCTCTAGGTGAGGAAGTGGGGCTGAGAGATGTGACGAGACTTGTTCAGAGTCACGTAGCTGCCACACGGCTTCCCCGAGCCACCCGTCCAAGCATGCAGGGCAGAGGGAAAGGAAGTCCAGAGGAAAGAGGGGGAGGGGTGAGGACCATCCCGAAAGGAAGACTTGTTGCCAGGTGAGGTGAAGGGGTCCTGGGGTTGCTTCTCTGGTTTAAAGCGCAGAACATGCTGCTCTTTTTAGCGGGCAGGGATCGCAACCTCCTTTTCTGCTCTGCTTCTGAGTTGAGTCAGCCTGTCTCAGGCTGGGGGTGGGGACCAGACACCCAGCTGACCCTTGGCTGCACCACCCCTGCCCTGCCTGCGGCCTCAGGGCCCCAGCTCTGGAACCCTCTGTGTCTCCTTGCTCTGGGCTTGAGATGAAACTGCCCTGCCACCCATCTTGACGACACGTCTCAGCCCACGCCGACTGTTACATGTTTATTCTGCCCGGTCTGCCCTCTTCACAGGGCAGCAGGGGTGTGCAGAGAATCAGAGCGTGTCATCTGTTCACCTGGGCCAAACGCTTCCTCACCCTGCAGGCCGGGCTCTCAGAAGCGCCAGCATTTGTCCTCACCTGCTAGGTTTGAATAGCAAGGTCAGCCCCACAGAAACTGTGGGTCTCTTGGAACTCCCAGGATGCTTTAGTGACAGGGTTACACTGTGGGGTGGATGAGAGATTTGGCCGTTGGGTTATGTTTTCTCCAGGGCTCAGGGCACAAGACAGTCTGGTTTATGAGTGCATAGATCTGGTTTTATTTCACAGATGATCACAGTCTGAGTCAGCCATAAAGCAGGAAAAGCTGCTGGCCTGTCACGGGTCCATGGAGAGGCTTTGGCATGCCTGGCACGGGGTACCCACTGCAGATGTGACCTGAGATGCAGACACGTCTTCAGCAAGCGTGGCAGATAGTACCCGCCGCGCGTGAACACTTGCCAACTAGTTTTAAACAGCACGTTTGTTTTCTAATGACTTTCTAATAAACACGAAGAAAGGATAAACAAAAACACCAAGGTAGTAGTTTTCATATTTGCATGGGAGTCTTTCTAGTCTATTTTCTGTGCTCATACCTATAATTTCCAAAAGCAGATTACAGTCAGCACCGTGTTTGTTATTGTTCCTTCTTTTAGTAGTATATATGCTCTTTCCTGCAACGAGTATTAGTCACCTAAAATGCAGTTGTAAAATGCTGCTTTATAGCCCGGCCTGTGTGGCTCAGTGGTTGAGCGTCGACCCATGCACCAAGAGGTTGCCAGTTCGATTCCCCGTCAGAGCACATGCCCAGGTTGTGGGCCCGATCCCCAGTGGGGTGTATGCAGGAGGCGGTCAATCGATGTTCTCTCTCATCGATGTTTCTATCTCTCTCTCCCTCTCCCTTCCTCTCTCTCTAAAAATCAGTAAAGAAAAAAAAATTAAAGATAAAATGAAGTGCTCCTTTATATTCCATCCATCTCCCAGGGAGACCATAATTTAGTTACCTAGTCCTCTTTTGCTGTTATTCCTTTTGTAGTTTAAATAAATGCATAAGGATGAACATCCTTGAATATAACATTTGCCCATGCCGCTCAGATTATTTCCCTAAGATAAATTTCTAGATATGTGGTTACTGGGCTAAGCGGTATGAAAAAGGCTTTTGCTTATGTTTGTTGTTTCGATACTATTGAAAATTCTATGTAATTTCTACTCTGATGATGAATGTTTAAGAGTTCCCACTGGCTTTCTAGGTTAGCAGTCACCACACCTGCATATAATCACGACTTGCGCCTCTTCATTCCATTTGTCTTTCTTCTATCTACCCATTCATTCATCCATCCATCCTTTCCTCAATGTATGGGCTACAACTTCTAGAGTAATGTCAAGTAATGGTGATGAGCCACTTTTCCTAGTGCCCGAATTTAGTGGGACTATCTGAAATATTTCACTGTTAGATATGATATTGATTGTTAGCTGAAGAGACATTCCCCATAACAGTAAGAAAATGTCCTGTGCTCTTAGTTTTTCAAATCTTAAAGCAGATTATGAAATCCCTGTTGTCATCTACAGAGGAAATCATTGTTTATCTCCTCGGATCAATCAGTGTGACTGAACTCTTACTTTCTTAATGTTGACCTACATTTTGTTATTAGAATGAACTCTTCTTAGTCAAGACTCATTATGGTGATTTTTGGAAGACACCACTGAATTTAGTTTTAATGCTATGTTAATTTTCTAAAATAAATGAAAGAGCTTCCTAGCTCTCCGTTCCAGAAACACTCACCATAAACCTGTGAACGTGTAGGCGCTCATGCTCCCTCCGGATATTTCTAGTCAACGAATCAGGGTCTATGTGAGCTGGATGAGTGGAAGGAGAAGCCTGTCCGACCAGGGTGGGGCTGTGGTTCTGTGCTGCAAAAAGTGGCTTATTCGGTTTCTGTTCTTGTTCATCGCTGACCAGTGGGTGGCAACGCACAAAGGGAAAAGGCTCCTTCTGTCCCATAAACAGGCTTGGCTGGGTCACCTCTGCACTCCTAGGAGTTCTGGCACATAGTAGGTGCTATAAAAACTCAACCTAATGAACTGCAAAGTGTGACCTATTTTTCCTGGGCAACTAGTCAGTCAGTCAGGTCTGTGTAGCCAGACACATGGAAATTGCATTACTTCCCTGCACCTGCTTCTCCCTCCCTTGAGTAGCCAGGTGGTACAGAGGGTGGGAAGACCTGGAGGTCAAAGGTCCCTCTGCCCTTGGGAAGACTGATGGGGAGAGAAGGAAAGAGCCCTTTTTCTATGCTTATGAGAGAAGAATAAAGTACGAGGGAAGTGGGTTATGAGCTGATGTTGTGTGAAAGACCCTCTGGTATGTTTTGTGACGACTCTTGAGTCACCGTAAAACTACTGAGTCCTCAAGGAGTCCCTCACCTGTCCTTTAACCCCGGGAAAGCCCTGACATTTCTTCTTCAGTGGGGCCCTCCTCTGTGTTTAAAGCTGGTCCTCGATATATTGAAAGTGGCAGGTACAGGTTCTCGAATATCATAGCAGTACCAGTGCCAACTTCGTGGCTGGGACAGAGGAGGTGTCCAGTGAGAGATGAGGAGTGGATGAATGGATGGGCGCTCACTCTGCTCTAGCATGGCCAGTGAACACCTGTGCAGGTAACGAACAAAAGGACCATGTTTCTCCAGGTGTTGACTGGCGGGCAGCTGGGGGGGGGGGGTCACCTGCATCAGAATCTCTTGGGCAAGTTACTAAAATGCAAATCCTGAGCCCGTCCAGATTTTCTGTATCAGAATCTCTATGGGGGGTGGGAGGGGGGTGGGAATATGCATTTCTAACAAGCTCCCTCGGAGGTTCTGATGCACTCTTCAACTTGAGACCCCTGCTCTAGGTGATCATTCTTCATGAGATGATGTGAAAAGTTTCCTGTCCGCAGCCCACGCATTCACAGGCACGCCTGTGAGCCTGCCTCCTCTTCTCGGCAGAGCAGGGTCAACACGTTCAAGACAAGGAGAGCAATGGAAGATGTCGAGGTGGCTCTACCGAATTCAGCGAATCATCAAAATGAGTTATAATTAGAAATTGTAATTGCCCAGACAGCTGTTGGGAGAAGGGATGAGCATGACCTAGGCAGCCCAGGGAGGCTTTGCAGGGCTCAGTGGGAACAGACGGGGAAACTGGGATGAGAGCAGCCCCCACGGAAGGGCAGTCCTGTCTACTGAGTGCTTCCTGTGTGTCACTCTGGGCGTGTGATGTCTGCTTTCTTCTCTGAGTCCACATGACAGCCTTACTAGGGTAGCTTCTAACCTACCCTGGTGTTTCCCCCAGAAGCAGACACAGGCAAGGATTTGATGCTAGAGATGTGTATGGGAGGTGAAGGTAGCGAGTGAGATGTGAGTCAGGGAAGGGAAGACCACCAACAAAGCGTGTGTGAGCAGGCCAGCTGCCCCGTGGCTGCCGGGAGCTTGTTTGCACTAGGGAAGCTGGCAGTCAGCGTGGAACACGTATCTCAGTTTTGTGACCATCAGCCACGTGTGGCTATGAAGTACTTGAAATGTGGCTAGTGTGACTAAGAAATTAAATTTTAACTTTAAAAATTTTTAAGTAATTTAAATTTAGCTAGCCACAGGTGGACAGTGCAGATAGAGACTCTTTTACATTCTTTCTGTATATTTCCAGGGCTTCCTCCTCAGAAATGCAACCGATCACTGTGCCACCTGTGGCGGGCCTGTGCCCCCACGTCCCCACGCGGAGCTTTCCTGGTCCTTCCTAAGCCAAGGTGGGAGGAGTGGGAACAGGGGACAGTTCGTGCTCATCGCTTCATTCAGAAGACACCTACTGGATGCTCTCCAGAGCCCTAGCTGGTAGCTCTGTTAGTGAGAGCGTCGTCCAGATACGCCAAGGTTGTGGGTTGGCCCTCCTGTCAGGGCACATACAAGAAGCAACCAATGAATGCATAAGTGGAACAAATCAATCTCTCTCTCTCCCCCCCCCCCCCAATCTCTCTCTCTCTCTCAAATAATAAATAAATAGAATACTCTCCAAGGTGCCAGGTGCTAGGAGGAAAGAATTCAGAAATGAGACTCAGCCTCTGCCCTCACCAGCTTACCAGTGAGCACACATGCTCCTTTTGGGATGAGTGACAAATGCCCAGAGGCCTAATCAAAGGCCCTGGCTGTGTGACGAGCTGGGCTTGGGGCTCTGAGCGTGGCCTGCAGTTAGCTCTGGATTGTGTTTTCTACACCACGAATGTGGTCACGTGATCGAAACAAGGATTCGGGGACACTTCTGGGTGGGACAGGCAGTCAAAAATAGGGTTGCCATGTTGGAATTTCTGGAATATTCTAAGGGTGTGAGGGCTCCACGCAGCTCTGACTGACTCAGCTTCCAGGACACTCATCTTGCCTGTCAAGGCCTGAAGGGATGTGGCCCTAGTGGGCAGAAGGCCCGGAGTCGAACCCATGTGTCCCTGTGTGTCCAGTGTGGTGGAAAATCCGCCTCTGCTATTAATAATTTAGCGCAGAGCTGGCACCGGCACGTGACAGGTGCTTTATAAATCTTTGCGGCGTGATTGCTGGGATACGGGAGTGAGTGATGATGAGCTGTGACCGGGCTGCTTTCGGCCTTCATGGAGACCTGTGGGTTTGATAGTTTTGGGGTCCCGGTCTCATGTGTGATGAGAGCTGTGGACACTTTCCTCTCAAGCTTGCGTGAGTGCCCAGTCACACAATTTTGTGTATGGTTTGGGGGGTGGAAAGCCATCCCTGAGCTCCTGGGGTCCAGAGGCTCTTCTTGAGAAAGCTGGGCTCGGTGGTGCTCCGCTCCTTTAGGGATTGTCCTCGGGTGTGTGCATTAGGATCTGTGGCTGCATGCACACAGGCACACACTGGGTGGCTCAAACAACAGAAATCCGTCTCCCACAGTTCCGGAGGCCGGAAGCTCCAGATCCAGGTGTCAGAGGGCAGTGCTCATGTGAGGTTCTCTGGGAGAATTCTTTCTTTGGCCTCTTCCAGCTGCTGGTGGCTGCCGGCGGCACTGTTTCCCTTGTGGGGACATCGCTCCCGTTCCTGCCTCTGTGGTCACATTACCTCCCCTGTCTGTCTCCCGTCTCCCTCTGCTTTTCTCTTACAAGGACACTTGTCCTTGCATTTAGGGCCCATCTAGACAACCCAGGGCGGTTCTTCATCTCAAGATCCTTGACTTAATTACATCTGCAAAATCTTTTCCCAAATAAGGTCACATGCACAATTCTGGGAATTAGGATGTGGACATATCTTTTGAGGGTCACCATTCAACCCACTATAGTGGGGACGGGGCTTGTTTGCCTTTTCTTGCTATCACTCCAGTACTGCCCCAAACAGCCTTGACCCTGATTGGAGTTGCTCAGTCACAACCACAGGGACTGGTTTGCATTGTACCCATTTCCTCTGGTCTCTCCTGAGGATATTCTCTAATGGGGGTGGGGGGGCATTCAACGGTGACCCAGAGATGTGAGCTGGGCCCAGCTCAGCTCAAAGGTGACGCAACCAGGCTCCATGGCACTGAGTTGCTCTCGTACCCCTGATTCTGCTCTGGGTAACAGTCACTGTGAACACTGTGATGTTATTATTTTCTGGAAACATGAAGGGGGATTGATCGGGGGGTGGTCTCACACGGCACCCCATTTTCATGCATTGGCAAGTGCGGAGGGGACCGTTTATAAGCCATTCTCCTGAGGACAGAGGGTCATCAATTTGTGCCTTTCCAGGCCACTGAAATGTGATTGTCTTTAAAAATTGTCTCATATCAACTGTGCAGAGCCCTGAGATGGAGTCCTTCAGGAGGGGCGTGGTGTTGACCTCAAACAGCGCTGTATGAAGACTCGAACGGAGCCCCCACTTTTCCAGCTGCAGCCTGGAGACACATTAGAATATTCTTTATATGCTCAGTGCTTTGTCCTCAGGAAATGCAAATATCTGTGCTTTCAGGGAAACACATCTTCCAACAAATAAAAGGCATCGGCCCTCTGGGAACTGCTCCCTCTCTTTCTCTTTTTAACCAATAATCTGCTGTCATTGTCCCGACTCCCCTCTTGAGTTCTTGGAGCTGTTCTATGTAGCACCCCCAAAGATGAGACACAATGACACATTAGCACCAGACCCTTCCTAGGGATTATCTTGATGGAAAAATAAATTCTAATATCAGAAGGCTACAGCTGCCTGGCTCTCGGAGGCGGGTGCTCCAGGTGAAATAACTTGGAATGCCAAGCGATCGCACCACCTTTCACAACATTCTTACTTAATATCTGCTTGGCCGAGGAAAGCACTCCTGCTTGTGCCACTAGCAAATGGAGATGTGTTTTGCACACATAAGGCATCACCCATTGCATTTTATTCTTGCGGTTGTCAACAGCGATGGCAGTGTGGCTAACACTTGTCTCCTGAAGAACAAATTGTTTGTTTGTTGCTGGAACATAAAGACAGTCATCTACACACGAAGTACTAATAATTGCACGTCTTGAATGGTGCTGTAACTCACAGATAACAGCACTTCAAATGTCTGTGTTGTGTTTTTTCCTTCCAGGGTTTAACCTGAGCCAGACATGCCTGGCTTAATAATAAGGTCGGCTGTCTCGGTTTGACATGAGCTGGGTCTGAACTTTAGCTCTGGGGATGTTCGGGATGTGGAAGGAAGCGTTCAGACCAATTAGCCTCTCATTTCTCAACGTAGGCCCCTTACTCACCGGGAGGCATCTGCAGGTCAGAAATCTCACCTCTGTCTGTCCGGTTGCTGGCCAGAATGGTCAGGCTACACATTCCCTCTGGCGAGTCCTGTGGATGCCCGGGAGCCCATTGGTGGGGCGGGTACCACATGGGTGGGGCTGAGACCCCCAGCTGGCCCCACCTCTCCTCCTCCACTGCCCCTCCCTGGCCCCACATCTCTCCTGGGCCAGCAAAGAGACCTCCCCCCACTCTGGCCACTGCCATTCGTCTGTGCACAGAAATCCGAGTGGGCTTTTTAAAAATGTCATCCTGCTGGCATTATTCCCCTGTTGCTTAACCATCAGTGGCTTCCTGTTGTGCTTAGAAGAAAATCTAAATGCCTTCAGGTGATTTATTTGATGGCCTGATATTTAGCTGGTATTCATGGGTGAGTTTATACCAGTTATTAGAAGTCTTGGCTGGCTCATTACCTGGGAATCCTCCCACTCCCCACAGCTCCTCATAATACAGCAGCAAAGGGTTAACCTGGGGCATATCTGGGGTTCCAGGCCCCCCTTCAGCACTGTGGTCAGCTGATGCTGTGAAGGCCTGTTCAATAGTCTGCCCATCACCCAGCTGATGTCTATCACCTGGCCTCAGCTCTCCCCTCCAGGTTCATGCCTTTGCCGCCTCCATTCGGCCACACTGAGCTCTTAGTTCCACAGACACCCCAAGCTCACACCTGCTCTCCAGAGCATTCGCCCATGCCATTCCCTCTGCCCGGAAGGGTTCGTCTCCAAATCCTTCTTATCCTGCCAGCCTCCGTCTAACTGCTGGCTCCTCAGAGAGGCCTTCCTCACCATGCTTTCTAGCCAGGGCCCTCCCTTCTTCCCTCTCTCTGTGCCTTCTTTATTCCGTTCATGGACGTTAGCCCCGCCTTGATTTTGTTCGTCTGTACGTATGTTTTTATAAACTCGTCCCCATGAGAACGTATGCTCCCCCAAGCCAGGAACCGTGCCCGTAATGATCACACTTGAACTTCCCAAGTGCTTGACACAGTGCGGGAACCTGCAAGTCCCATGATAATGGAAGGAGGAAAGAAGGGAGACTGGGCAAGGAAGGAGAAGGAGAAAAAGAGGCAGTGGAAGGGAGTGGAGGGCTGAGGCCCCACCAGTATGGAAACAAGGACGGGGACAGCTGCCTCGAGTGAATGCTTACACCACGCCGGACCCTGAGCCAAGGGCATGCCGCCCTAACCTCCCCTACGTTCTCACCGGGACCTCCGCGAGTTTGTAGTGTTGCGCCTGTGTCGCACATGATGAGAATGAGGCTCCAGATTGGAAGTGACTTGCCCAGGTCACACAGGCGTTGTTGAGGTGAGGGTTCAGTCTGAAGTCTGCCGACTAGTAACGTGCCTCCCAGCTTCCGCACCTCCTGAGCGGGGCGCTGGAGGACGAGAGAGCACCAGCTCTGCTCCTGCAGGGAGGATGGGTCCGCGGCTCTGTCTTTAAGCCTGAGACTCACCTGCGGTGTTTACTTAAAATGCAGAATTCTCTGTCTGACTTATTTCACTTAGCATAATACCCCCAGGTCCATCCATGTTATCTCTGTCCACTGTAATTGAAAAAAAAATTTAAATATATTTGTAAAAATGCAGAATTCTGATTTTACCCCGAGAAGTTCTGATTTCAGTAGGTGTGGGATGGGGCCCCTGGAATCAATTTTTTTAAAAACATTGTTGGGCCCTGGCCGGTTTGGCTCAGCGGTTAGAGCGTCGGTCTGTGGACCAGAGAGTCCCGGGTTCGGTTCCCACTAAGGGCACGGGTACCTCGGTTGCAGTTTTTCCCCGGCCCCGGTTGGGGTCATGCAGGTGACAACCAGTCGATGTGTCTCTCTCACATCGATGTTTCTCTCTTTCTCTTACCCCCTCTCTCCCTCCTGCTCTATCTGAAGATAAATGCAAAAATGTCCTCTGGTGAGGATAAAAAAAATAATAATAATAAAAAATAAAAACACTGTTGGTCTACACAAGTTTGTTACCCTTGAGGACAGTGAGGGGTCATCCTATCTTTGCATTTCCAGAGTCCAGCCTGGGGTGCCTTGCTGGTGCTCAGTAAACATTAGGTAAATGGGCAGATGAGGAAATGAATGAATGACTGAATGTTTCCATTTTGGATCCTTTTTTCCAATTAAGCAAGAAATTTTGAAAGTAATTCGAGTCCTGTTAGAATTCAATAGAGTTATTAGCTCTAATCACTTTCCTCCTTTCTGGGCTATAACCTAATTTGTGTTTGAAAAGTAGGAAAGAATGTAGATTTCATTCCCACTCTTGCCCACTGGAAACCAAACATGTTTTTGGTTGTTGTTTAATTGTGTATTGCTAACTATGGAGGATTGATTTTGAAGGCTTATTTGATATCATTTGTGCTGCCAACTATTCTGATATCTGCTCGCTTTTCTTCACGGGGCTCCAAAGTTTTAGGAAATGAAGTGGTGAATAAAGAGGTCTTTGGGCTCTTTTTCTTTCCCGGGTTTTCCTTCCTTTCTTTTCCTCCCGGTTAGTAATGGTTCCAGGTGGCAAGGGACTCATAAAGAGCTGAAAGCATGTACATCCTATGAGATCATTGTGACTCCTGCAGGCCAGGAGGACTCTTAAGTAAAGAGCACGGGGGAGGGGGTGGAGCGCTCGGCCTGCTTGCCATCCTGGGTTCTTCTCTCCACTGCTTGGTGGACGCGATTCCCAGGGCAGCCCAAACCACAAAGGAGTGGGATGCATTTGGTCAGAAGGAGCTGGAGAGAACGAAACGGCATGGCTTGTTCATTTAGGCTTCTCAAGAGCAAAGGAGAAACTTGGGAAGATCGTGTAACAGGCAGGGTGAAGGGACTGGGGTGCCCCAAACTGCCCATCAGGGAGAAATCGGCAATCAGGAAGCCAGACGCTAGAGGAGTCAACTAAGGAGATGTGTGACTGGGAGGACAAGTCACTCACTCATTTACTCATTTATTCAACCACTCTTTATTCAACCTCTACTCTGTTTTGTTCGTTGTTGTAGCCCCAGCACCTACAAAAGGTGACAGTCGAGAACAAAGTCCTGGTCTTCATGGAGCTTATATTCTAGTGGGGAAAACAGAAAGTCACTCGATCGAGCAAATCCTATTCTGTTGGATGGTGATAAGTTCTGTGGAGAAAAAGCAAGAGCAGAGGAGGTAGAGAGCTGCTGGGGCAGAGGAAGTATCCATTTTAATAGGGCAATCCGGAAAAGTCACCTTGAGAAGGTCACATTTGAGCCAAGACCTTGGTGGGGGTTAGGCTCCCAGGAACCCAACTCTGAGACAGAGATTCTCATGAGAATTGCTATACATTTAGTGGCTTAAAATAACGTAAATGTATTGTTTTGCAGTTCTGGGGCTCAGAAGCCCTAACATCAAGGTGTTGGTAGAGCGGTCTGGCTTCTGCAGGCCTTAGGGGAGAATCTACTTGCTTGCCTTTTCTAGTTTCTCGAGATCACCTGCATTCCTGGGCTTATGGCCCCTTCCTCCATCTGTAAGACCAAGAGCATTGCATCTTCAAATCTCCCTCTCCGACCTCTGCTTCTATCTTCCCATCTCTACCCCTGTCTCTGATCCTCCTGCCTCCCTCTTTTAAGGACCCTTGTAATTACATTGGATGCACCCAGGTAATCCAGGATAATCTTATCTCATGGTCCTTAATTTTCTCACATCTTCAAAGTCCTTTTTGCCACCTAAGGGAACAGCTTCACAGGTTCCAGCCCATCTTTGGGGTTATTATCCTGCCTTCCACAGATGGGAAGGTATTCCAGGCAGGAGGAACGGTCTCAGCAAAGGCATAGTAAACACACTGCTGAGTGCTATGAGGATAACGGAAGAATCAGCTTTTGGGGGGCGGGGGAGCTCCTCCTAGGTGAGCCACTTTCAGCTCTGGGTTTCCTAGATAAGAGGTTCTGGGGGTTAGTGTGGGTAGAAAGGTGATCCAGGGGACTTGCCCTGAAGCTACCGTGTTCCCTAACAATTGCACTGTCGTTACTTGAATGGTGTGTTTGGCAGGAGGGACAGTGCAGAGATGGGAGGGCCTAGCACCATGCAGACTGGGAGGGGGAATAGACATGCCTTTGGCCAGGTTTTATTAACTATGGAAACTGGCATCTAATATGTACTGGAACATAGACACTGTGAATGAAGCACCACGAAGACCAGAATCATTCTTCCCGTGACTCCCACCAACGTGGGCCTAGAGGCAAACCCCAGGTGACTGCGGAGGCAGTCAGAGCATCTCCTGGGTCCTTCCTGGGGTCAGCAGAGCTTCATCCCGGGCTTCAGCGACCTCTGTGTCTGTCCTCAGAGTGGCCACTGATGCCAACAAAATACTTAATCCCAGAGCAAAGAATTGCCTCCTGTCAAATGGAGTGCCCAGCAGACGTGGGGTGGCAGGAAGAGGCTGGACTCAAATCCTGAGGACTTGTGCTCAGATCCCAGCTGTGTTGCTGCCAAACTGTGTGGCCCTGGGCAAGTCACTTAACCTCTCTGAGCCTCAGTTTCCTCATCTAGAAGTGTGGATAATAACTTCTACTCCAGGGGGCTGTTGGGAAGATTCAATGATGTAATGCTTTGGAACATGCCTTCTGCAAAATAGCTTTATAATTTTTTAAACAGTAGGGTTTTTAAATGTATATTCTAATTTTTTCAAAGGTGGTCATCTACTCCGTATGTTTTCCAGAGCAGTCTGTTTCTGCACATTATGAGGGGACAGAATGCATGGTCCTAGGCATCTGCTCCCTGGCTAAGAAGAGGAGATGGAGGCCCTTAGGTTGACTCCCTAAGCCTTGCCTGGTTCTTCATGCTGGTGGTTACCTAAGAACCCAGGTATCCCCTAAACCTGCACCCAAGCCAGGGTGGGGATGGGGTGGCGAGAGAGTGAGATACACCCTCACCTGCACACCAGGGTGTTTCAAGCAGCTTTGCCACATTTGAAATTCAGATAGCTGCAGCGCTTCTGCACTGTATTAACTTCCACAATTACCAGAGAGAAAGGCTCATGACAGAACTCACAGGTCAACCCATGTAATGGTTTTGTCCCCATGAATTATGGAGCCCGCCCCGCATCTCCTCTGCTACGAGAGGGAGATCAGAGGCGCCAGGCACAGCCTCTTTGTTAAGGTCTCCTGCAAGATGAAAACATGATTTTGAACTTGCTGATGGAGGCCAAGAGAGAACTTGAGCCTTGATTTCTGACCCACATCCAGGGCAGAGCCCAGGGGTCCTGGGCTCAGTACAGGCTCGAGATACTGTCCCCTCCTCCCAAGTATTTACCATTTTAGAGATTAGAAGAATGAGGCCCAGATGGGGGTGAGAATCAGACTGACCTGAGATGGAAATCCGTCTCCCAAAGCAGACTCCATCCCTTAAGATAAGCTGTGTGACTTGCACAAAAACACGATGGATCCTCTCAGCTTTGGTGTATTTGCCTGCAAAAATGGGGGTCATTTACTGACTTGGGTTGCTGTGAGGAGTAAAGGAATGGAAGTGTGTAATTAACTACTGTGGGAACTCTGTGAGTGGCAGCCCCGGACTGCTTTGCCTAACTCCCACTGGGAGGGGGTTGGGTGGCCCCTGCGTCTTTGACCACTAGTTCCATGCTCTGCCCCCAGGGGGCACCATTCAGAGTCTGTGCTCAAAAGCTGACTCCCTTCCCTGAAAAATGGCACCCAGAAAGAAAGGAGGGCATTTTTCAAAGAAATTAGAAGAGATGGGAACAAAATAATTTGAACTTAAAGCAAAATTTCAAACCAAACCCAAGGCAGGAGCTGCAAAGCACCCACCATCAGCTCCATCTGTGAGGAGCACCTGAGAGGGGCCAGCTCCTGCATGTTCCATTGTGGGGCCTCAGGACCACACACAGCTGGAGCTTGTTGGCACTTTCTAGAATGAATGAATGAATGAATGAATGAATGAATGAATGAACAAACGAACCCGCCCACTCCACCCAAGCAGTACTAAGAGAAGCAGGAGGAAGCCCAGGACTGAGAAGAGGCATGCAGAAGCATAAAGGAAGACTTGACTGAGGCCAGGTGACCTGGGGCCGCACCTGTGCTGCCACTTGCCAGTTATGTGATCTTGGGCGAGGCAGTCATATGCTGGGCCCTTGGGTTTCCCGCTTGTCAAACTGCGATTTGGAGGGCAAGCTGACTCGACGTAGCGTGCTGGGCTCCAGGAAGCCCAGGCAGCGCTGGAAGGGGGCCTCTGCCGCTGAATTTCCCTCCCTCCTGTGGTTGGGTCTGTTTCATGGCATGGACAGGCCAGGTTTGCTCTGGTGAAGAAGTATTCTTTTTTTTTCTCTAAATATGTTTTTATTGATGTTTTAGAGAGAGATGGAAACATCGATGTGAGAGAGAAACATCAATTGGCTGCCTCCTGCACGCCCCCCACTGGGGATCGAGCCTGCAACCCGGGCACGTGCCCGGACCGGGAATCCAACCGGGGCCTCTCAGTCCATGGGAGGACGCTCAGCCCTCTGAGCCACACCGGCTGGGCAAGCAGTACTCTTGAAACCTCAACTGCCCACATCAGCATCATATCTCCAGACGGCATGTGGAACAAGTAACAAATGGCCATCCCCAGATGTAGACGTGAAGCTGCAGGGAACCCCTCCTCCGCTAATCGTTTCGCGGCCCAAATCTCCCTCCAGGCCCAGAGGGCACTGAGCTCCTGGAGGGAGGGGCCCGGCCTCCACTTCTTTGGAGTCCCTCTGAGCACCACACTGCTGGCCGTGGAGCATGATAGCGTCAGGAATATTACAGTGTCGCATACCTTAGCCCCTTGGCTGACGTTTTCAGGCCTGTGCTTTTGCATCTGAAAATGAGGGTAATGAGATGCCCAGCATCAGTGAAGGGAAGATGCGAGGTTTCACTGAGATGCTGAGTTAGCACATGCCTGGTATGCAGTAGGCACTCGGGAAACGCCAGTGCTCTTCTTCCCTTAGTAGTAAGTCTGCTGGCCACGTGATTAACATGTGGCTGCTGGGATTCTGAGTCACGAACAGCCCATGGGGACAGGTAGGAAGTTATCTGAAGCATTTCTTGGGAATCACTTGTCTCTGGTCTATTTTATTTTTACTGATTCCTTCCTTCCTTCCTTCCTTCCTTCCTTCCTTCCTTCCTTCCTTCCTTCCTTCCTTCCTTCCTTCCTCCCTCTCCCTCCCTTCCTCCTTCCCTCTTTCTTTCCTTCTTTTTTTTTTTTTTTTTTTGCCACTTCTCTTCCCATAACAGGGCAGGATGAAATTAGAATTCCCCCTCTGGCTTAAGATATGTGCAATTTTTAAAAAGAGAGAGCATGTGAAATAATTCTGAAAGATTCTCAGGTCGAGGAATCCAACATTAGAAATGATGCCCTTTAGTGGGGTGGATGGACTCCACACAGCGGCAGCGAGATTCGTACACACAGCTGCTGTGTAGAGCACGCTTTGCTTTGATAGTTTTGAAAGAAGTGACATTAAAGAGAAAATATGGCACCACAGAGGATGGATTTTTTTTCCTTCTCTTGCTTACGACTTCATCTGAGGTGAGATTGGTGCGCTTTGATAGCTCTGTTCACCCTCTCTTCCTTGCAAAACACGAGGTGGAAACTTCATTTCTTTTGCAGCTGGATGCTGAGCTTCCAACGCGGAGCCCGTTTAGAGCATGTGGAAGGCGGGATTGTCTGCGACACCCCGCCACCCTCCCGCTGCCTCACGCACTGCCGCGCCCTCCGCAGGGCTGCGTGAAATGAATGGATGTGCTCCCTGGAGTTCATAAACTATCTTCGCCTGGCCCCTTCTGATTCATCCTCTGCACAACTGTCTCCATGCACCGTCCAAAACCGATCATGTCTTGCTTTAAATTCTCCATAGTTTTCCCACGGCCCTCAAAGTCCAGACCCTGAGCATGGCTGATAGGGCCTTTGGGGCTTCCCCAGCCGCCTCCTTCGATGCTCTTTCTCCACCCACCCCAGCGCTCTCCCAGACACACATGCTCTTTCCTGCCTCCTTGTTTTCTACTCATTCATTCATTCATTCATTCATTCAATCATTTATTCATTCAGCAAACAAGTATTGAGCTGAATGAATATGTTTGGTACTACGGTTAAGAGTGACTCGGACAGATGAGAGCTTCCATCTGTCATGAAGCTTACAACCTCCAGGGGTGGGTCATGGAGGGGAAATACTTAAAAGTTTAGAGAGAATTATCAGTAAAATAATCATCGATGTGATATGGGAAAATGGGGGCAGGGCTGAAACACCTTTAGACCAAGTGGTCAAAGAGGGCTTCTCTGAAGCTGTGACATTTCTGTTTAGAACTGAAGGAAGAGACAGGATCAGCTGTGGAACAGCAAAGGAAAAGTGGGGAAAGTGATCCAGGTCTAGGAAACAGCATGTGCAAAGGCCCTGAGGTGGGAAAGAGTTAGCTGTGCTCGGAGAGCTAGAAGGAGGCCAGGTTGCCATGATAACCAGGAGCAAGGGGGAGAAGCCTAAGATGAGATCAGGAGACCAAATCCTGGAACTTGAGGCCAAGGTTAGGAGCTGAGATTTTATACTAAGAGCAATAGGAAGTGACTGGTAGGCTTTAAACAGGGAGTGATATCATCTCATTTACATTTTAGTTCCCCTGGTAAGAGAGAATGAATGGGCTGGGCAAGAATAGAAGTGGGAAGAGCGTTAAGAGGCTGCTGGAGCCCCTAGATGAGAGGAGATGATGGCTTGGAGGAGGGGTACCAGTGGGGATGGAGAGAAATGCACAGATTGGAGCTAAGATCTGAAGACAAAATGCAGAGGACTTGCTACTGTTCTACACAAAGGGGTATTGGAAAGGGAGGAGTCAGGATGACTCCTGGGTTTCTAACTGGAGAGATCAGGAGGATGGTGGCACCCTTTACTGAGCTGGAGAAGTGCAAGGGCAGGAAGAAGGAACAGGTTTAAGGGAGATCAGGAGTGCAGTTGGGGTGTGCAGAGTTCTTGAAGGTAGAGTCCTTGGCTTTCTCATTACACATACCTTAGTACTTAGCCCTGAACCTGGCACACAGCAGGTGCTCATAAATACTTGTTGAATGAGTAGATACCCCAGTCTACCTGAGCAACGAGGGTGCAGCTTTGGTCTCTGCTGATGCAGATCTAACCTGGGGATATGCAGAGGATCTGTACTTGAATAGGCCCAGCAGAACAGTCTGTGTAATCTACCAGGCCCAGTGCAAAATGAGAATGCAGGGCCCCTTGATAGAAACTGTTAGGAAATCCAAGACGGTGACAAGAGAGCGTTAAAGCAAGTGCAAGGTGCTGGGCACAGTCACACACCCGTGAACTGGCCTGGCTCCTGAGTGGGAAGCCAATCACTTGAGGGAAAATGGGGGTTCATCCAGGGTTTCTGAGATACGGTGTGACGTAGAACTTTCCTCAGAGGCAGCAGAAGGTGCTCAGATGTTGAAGGAGCCCAGCGGGGACAGTTGGTGTACAGCCTGCAGGTCTTGGGGAACAATTCAGCCATATATCTGTCCTTGACGATGTGTCCTCCTGCCTCTAGGGGGCAGTAGACCAGTTGGAAGTGGGAAGGCCGACTCTCATGTGGCCGGTGTCCTTCCTGGGGCAGGAGGAGATGGTGGCCCCTGTTCTCTAAACTCCAGGTTCCAAAGGCATGTGGACCCCAGAGCCCACGTGCTGGGCAGGGAGAGGACACATTTTCCCTCCTTTCCCTTGCTCCCCCTTTTCCTCTAGTATTTCTATCTCTGTTAATTCAGGTTACTTTGAATTATAGTAAATAACAATAATAACACCTGGCTGCTAATTATTCAGTTCTTGATATGTGTCACCTCATCTGCAGGTAGTTAACCTGAGGTCACACAGCTAGTGAGGGGCCAAAAGGGAAAAAAGCTAGTGAGGGACTTGAAACCCTGTCTCTCTGATTCCAAAGCTGGAGCACTGTGCCACACTGCTGGGAGATGAAGCTGTACCACTTCTTGACTATAGTCTTAGGCAAGTCTCCCAACCTCTCTGAAAAATCTTACCACCTTAGGTTGTTGAAATGATGACATGAGTCCATCCACAGGGCTGAGCTGGTGTTGATATGGCAAGGGTCGTTTGGTATTTGTTTCTTCTTTCTATTCCTTCACCGATGAAGGATGAGATCTCAGATCCCCTGCTCATGGGAGATTGGCAATAGGTGGGCAAGAAATGCTGTCATCCCTCCGTGCCTTTGCCTGAATGCTCCTTCTCCTTCTCACAGGGGATCCTTCAAGGCCCAGATGTGACACGATTTGGGGGGAGAGTTGTTTCTCCTACTGGACAGCAAACCCCTGAAAGTATGAGCAGTACCTCGTTCACCACTGCTTCCTCCATGCCTACCAGTTCTCTGTGTAGTTGGTCTGTATCCGTTAGGTATTGCTGCGTAACAAACCACTCAAACTCAAAGTGACTTAAACAGTAAGCATTTATTAAGATTCACAAGTGAGCCCTGGTCAGTTTCGCTCAGTGGTTAGAGCATCGGCCCGTGGACCAAAGAGTCTCGGGTTCAATTCCGGCCAAGGGCACATACCTCAGTTGTGGTTCAGTCCCCAGCCCTGGTCGGGGTCGTGTAGGAGGCAACCAGTCAGTGGGTCTCTCTTGCATCGATGTTTCTCTCTCTCTCTCTCTCCCTCCCTCCCACTCTATCTGAACATAAATGGAAAAATATCCTCGGGTGAGGATTTTATTTTAAAAACTGACTCACACGTCTGAGGGACAGCTGGATGGTTCTCTGGTTTCAGCTGGGATTTCTCATGCAGCTTCTGAGTCAGCCATCGGGTGGGGAGTCGGTTCTGCCATCTGGGCAGAGCTCTCTCACAGATTTGGAAGTCGGCTGGCCACGGGCTGGTCTAGAATGGCCACAGATGACACACCTGATGGCCCAGAGCCTCCTCTGGGCTCTCCTCCACAGTCTGTCATCCTGCAGCAGGCCAGCCCCGGTTTATTCACGTGGCCACACTAGCTTCCTAGAGAGGGGATGGACTTGAACAAGATTTCTTCAGATCTGGGCTCAGAACTGGAGCACCACTGTATCCACTGCATTCCTGTGGCCAAGTGAGGTGACAAGGTCCCGCTCAGAGGCAGCGTGGAAGGGCACTACCAGAGAGTGTGGGTCAGAGAGACATAAAACACTGGAGCCACCATGCTCAATCAATGTTTATGAAGTAAATGAAGGTGTACTTACCATGTACTGGGGACCATTCTAAGCCCTTTCTGTTGCTGTAGGTGGAATATTTGTGTCCCTTTCTAATTTAGTTGTTGAAGCCTAACCCACAGTGTGGTGGTAGTAAGAGCTGAGGCCTTTGGACGATGCTTAGGTCATGGGAGTGGAGCCCTCATGAGTAGGATTGGTGTCCTTATAAAAGAGACCCCAGAAAGCTCCCCTATCCCTAATGCCACGTGAAGTTGAGGTGAAAAGACAGCCATCTGTCAACCAGAAAGCAGGTCTTTACCAGACACTGAATCTGCCAGTGCCTTGATGTTGAACTTCCTAGACTGTGAGATAAAAATATCTGTGTTTATAGGCCACCCAGCCTGTGGCACTTTGTTGTAGCAGCCTGGACAGACTAAGATTAGTGTATTAACTCATTTCATCCTGACAACTCCCTGTGATAGTCACTAAGTTTTATTCTCATTTTATAGATGAAGAAACTGAAGCACAGAGAGGTTATATAACTGGCGCAAGGTCACACAGCTAGGAATTGGTTGAACCTGGATTTGAACTTGGGCAGTTGGGCTTCAGCGACCATGTGTGTGGCTGCTGAGGGAGTCTTACTGCTCTCCATAATCTCCCATCAGGTTCACACCGCTCGTGTTAGCTTGGAATAATTGACAAGCTCATTTGGTGGCTGTGGCTGTGTTTAATCCGAGGGTGTGGAACTCTGAGATATGGCTCTCACGGCTCATTTAAATACAGACTGCTTCAAAGGCGATTCCAGATTTTACTGCTGGCAGTGGAGCCGACTTGCCGAAAGATAGACTCCCAAGTTTTATTAACTGTCACATGGCAATTTCAAAGACATTGGTTATGCCGAAAGATTTCCTGACACTTCTTATTCATAATGGCACTGGCGGGTCCCAGGCAGGCTGATCTATGGCTTTTAATCAACTAATAGATGGGGTCTCTGGGTACAGATTCACAGCATTCAATCTTGTTAGGGCAGAAATGATTCTGCAGCTCAGAGCCGTCCTCGCTCCCAGCCCACGATCTGAGTCCTTCTGGGCAGACAGCAGTAACATGGCCTCTTCAGCCTGATAAAAAGCAGGGTGTCATCCATGGCCCTGGAGGCACGGCCTCCGCTGCCTCTTGTGTGCCAGGCCTCATGCCCTGTTCCTCCTGCTTGGCCGAGCGTTCAGTCCCAGGGAGGCAGTCAGTGCGCCGCAGTGAGAACAGAGGCTTTAGCCACGGAAGGAAATTGGTTTGCATTCCCGCTCTGTCCGTCAGTGGCTGTGTGACCTCAGTCAGCTTGCTTGACCTTGCTGAGCCTCAGTTTCTTCCTCTGTAAAATGGGAATGATAATGTTGTAAAGATTGAAATGGATGATACATTTAACTTTGTCCAAGATGGATGCAAGAACTCAGTAACTGCTCACCACGGTGACCCCCCTTCTCTTCCTCCTCCTCCTTGTCACCATCGCTGCGGCTGTCCACTCCCCCTTCCTCCCAGGCTGGACGAGAAGGAAAAGACTGTGCCCTGAGCTCCTACTGTGTGCCCAGCGCTGTTGTGCATGTTGCATGCTGGCTCTGTTTCGTTGTCACAACTCCCTGTGGGATAAAGAGGTTTCATTGTGGTTTGACTGGTGAAGAGAATGGGGTCCGAAAAGTCAGGTGACTTTTGAAGGTCACTCAGCAAGCAGGAGCAGAGCTGGCACTGGAGCCCAGTCAGTACCAAGACCGAGGTCTACACTCTGGGCTGTTGGAGCAGGATTGGACCCAGAACTGCAGCCCCATCAATACTTGTTTTCTGGGTCAGGATGGAGTCCAGTGGGATGGGTCCCCTTCTGAAAGTCTTCCATATGGAAAGATAGCAGAGTCAGACCAGTGGAGCAGAAGGGGGCCCTCCTCCCTCATGTACTGATGGGGAAACTGAGACCCAGAATGGCCAAGTGACTTGTTCCAGAGCCAGGCAGCCAGAGTCAGAGCCAGAATTTGAACCCCAGATGTGTGAGGGAGCATCTGTGGCCAGGAGGGTCCTGTAGGGCTGGGAAAACCAGCAGGCAACTCACTGCATCTGGACACCCCTCCGCCCAAAATACCCTCCCCACCGAGTTATCTGCTGCCTCCCATGGATGAGGCCACCGGACCCGGAACCATCCTCTGTCATGGACCCTGGGGAATGAGACGTTTTCTCTTTACTCATCTGCCACCCCGTGCATGCCCACTCTGTGCCAGGCACTGGGATAGGTGCCGGTAGCTTGGTGGGGGCCTTGAAACGCCAAGGCCCCTGAAGACGGGGTGTGTCTCCCTCACCTTGTTCTCCCCAGCAGAACTTTGCAGTCTTCTGCCCCAAGCAACAGTACCAGTCTAATAATAATAAAAATAGCTGATGTTTCTGGGGAGGGTGGGCAGTATATCAGGCACTTCGGATGCGTCTCAGTGGGTCCTCCTCACGATCCTATGGGGTGGGCACTATTTTATCCCCATTTTGCAGATGAGGAAACCGAGGCCTGGAGACATTAACTTGCCCAAGGTCACCTGCCGAACAGTGAGGAGTTGATTCAGTTCTAGAGAATCTGAATCCAGAGCCTTGCTGCCACACTGGATCCTGTAGTGAGTTCATTTCCTGCATGTACCACTTTATTTACCAAATATTTATTCAGTGCTGGGTAATATGGTAGATACTGGGGCTTCACCAGTGAAGAGCACCAGCAAACACCCCTGCTCTCAGGGACCTTACAGCCTAGAGGGATAGACCATAAACAAAATTTAAAACGACAAGACGTAAGGTGTTGGAGGAAAATGCAGGGAGGGGGCTAGGGAGTGTGGAGGTGCAGTGTTAAGGAGGCTGGTCAGAGATGGCCTCACAGATGAGGTGCTTTTGTACAGAGCCTTAAAGCAAGGGAGGAAATGCCCATGTGCCTGTCTGGGGAAGAATATTCTGGGCAGAGGGAGCAGCAGGTACAACAACCCCAAGGCCGGTGGGAACAAAGAGGCCGGTTATCAAACTGTAACTTATTAGCCATTTATTAAATGAACAGGATTATGCCTGTGCTTTCTTCAGGGAGAAACAGGGCCCGTTGGCTGGCGTGCACAGGGCCCTTTGGGTCCAGCCCTGTGCCATGTGATGTTGAAGGGATGTAGCCCTCCCCCTAGAGCGCCCCCTGCAGGCTGGCTGAGCACGTCCTCCCGCCGTCCAGACACACATCAGCCCCTCTCATCTCTCTGAAGATTTCCAGTTGCACTGCTGGGGAAGAGGGTGGGTGAAAAGGGAATTAACATCAGAAACGTGCTGCAGGATTCTGAGGAGAGCTTATCTGAGGGAACAACAGGAAAGAAACCCAACAACCCCTGGCTTCTCTTGATTTTTTTTTTTTCTTTTTCTTTTTAAGGGAAAACTAGCTGGCTCCCTCTACACAACCAGTACCCTGCTACTGTGTTCTGGGGCACTCCCTTACTCCCTCTTACCTTCTTAAGACGCATTTTCTCCCCAAACTCCCAACAGGTTTCCAAGCCACCTGTTTTCTGTTACAAACTTACCAGTCCTGTTCTTTCCCTGATAAGAAAATGGGGAGGCAGAAAGAACCTTGGACATGGGGGAGAAGGCCTGGGTTCTAGGCCTTACTCTCCACTTAGCAGCTGTGTGACCATAGGCAAGTGGCCTAACCTCTCTGAGCTGTGTCTTCATTGGAAGATGAGGAAGGCCACTCTCCATCCATGGTCATTATGAGGCTATACCGACATACTGGCTGGAAAAAATGGCTTGAAAATTCCAAGTTCTGCCACAGAGGGGCCACAGTGTTGCTTCTCTCCCTGACTAGACATCTCCCTTTTCCATCCTACACGGGGGCTGGAGGCTGTGAGGCCCCCCAAAATTCATATACACCCAAACCTCAGAATGTGACCTTATTTGGAAATATGGGCTTTGTAGATGTAATTAGTTAAGCCAAAGTCATACTGGAGTAGGATGGGCCTCTACTCCAATGTGCCAATGTCCTTAGAAGAAGAAGAGGAGCCCGACCGGTGTGGCTCAATGGTTGAGGGTCAACCCATGCACCAAGAGGTCGCCGGTTCGATTCCTGGTCAGGGCACATGCCCAGGTTGTGGGCCCGATCCCCAGTGGGGGCATGGAGGAGGCAGCCAATGGATGTTCTCTCTCATCGATGTCTCTGTCTCTCTCTCCCTCTCCCTTCCTCTCTCTCTAAAAACAAAATCAATAAAGAAAAAGAAAAAGAAGAGAAGATGCCCTGCCCAGTGTGGCTCAGTGGGTTGGGCGTCATCCCGTGCACCAAGAGGTTGGCAGTTGGATTCCCGGTCAGGGCACATGCCCAGCTTACAGGCTTGATCCCTGGTAGGGGGTGTGCAGGAGGCAGCCAATCGATATTTCTCTCACTCTCTCTCTAAAAAAAAAAGAAGAAGAAGAAGAACAAGAAGAAGAGAGGATGCAGAGAATAGACACAGATGGAAAAAGCCCCTGTGAAGATGGAGGCAGAGATCAGAGTGATGCAGCCACAAGCCAAGCAGTGCGAAGGTTGCTGAGAACCACCAGCAGCTGGGAGAGGCCAGGGACGGTCTCCCTCCGCCTCCAGAAGAAGCCAACCCCGAAGACACCTTGATTTCAGGCACCGGGCCTCCAGACCAGGAGAGAACGGTGTCTGTTACTTTAAGCCACCCCGTGCGTGGGCATTTGTTACGCAGCCCTGTTTATCAAATCTGTCCCTCGTGGCTCCTAATCAACTTTTCTTCTTGAGACTTCTCTTGCAGATTTGCCCTGAAAAAGACAAGACAGTTTTGAGGGTCAGGAAATTGGGGAGGTGAAGGACACTGATAAGCCTGGAGTCAGAAGCCTCAGAGGTTCACAGCAACCCCGAAGCCTCCGGAGAAAGAAGATAAACCTGACCCGGAGCCACGAATCTCGAGTGAAGCTCTCAGAATAATGGAGTGTTCCCCTCCTGGCATGATTCCAAAGATGGCTAGACTTAGCATGTGCTGATGAATAAATAAACAGGGCCGACCGGAACCGGGGCTCTCTGCACAGTCCCTTCTGATTGTGCATCATGGGTTGGGGCAGAGAAGAAGTGTCCCCAGGAGAAGAGTCCAAATGGGGAGAAGCATCCGAGCCCTTCCTGACCGGTGGTTTCCCTACAGGGTCCCTGGAGAGAATTTTGAGGCTTAAATCAGCTTCAGCTCAGAAATCCCGTTAGTAAAAGACAGGGTGGGGCTTTGCAGACCTTGGGAATCTTTTGTAAATTTTACACTGATCTTTTATTTGTAGAAAAATTAAAGTCAGATTTTCATTAATGTCTTAAAAGAAGTGAGATTTTAATATTAGTTTAATATTCAATGACTAAGACTATCTTGAGTGCGTTTTCAGCCCGCCTGTGATGTCTCTTGTACTGAGAACAGTTTCTGAGAGTTGAGAAATCCTCCGAGCAAGTATTTTGGGAGAAATCAAAGCTTCCCTGGAAACCAAGGGGTGGGGATTTGGAAGTCAGTCAACAAGCAGATTTGTGGAGCTTTTCTATGGGCCTGGCACTGTGCCGACTTCATGGAAAGTTTGGAATGGTGATGGCGATGATGATGATGATGATGATAAAAGTAGTGATGGAGGTGATGGTGATGGTGATGATCATGATGGTTGTGATAATGGTAATGGCAATAGTAACCTTTACTTTTTTTAATCCCTGCCTGAGGATATATTTTTATTGTTTTAGAGAGAGAGGAAGGGAGAGAGAGAGAGACATTGATCTATTGCCTCCCGTACGTGCCGACTAGAGGATCAAACTCACAGCCTAGGTGTGTGCCCTGACTGGGAATCAAACCCGCAACCTTTCAGTGTACGGGACAATGCCATCCAGCCAGGGCGGTGATAGTGACCTTTAATGAGCACTGCCTATGTACTGGGCCACCCTGATAAATACTTTGCACACGTGATCTCAGTTCATCTTTACAAGCTCCCTCTGAGGTAGGTTCTATGATTACCCCCATTTTATGCATGAGATAACTGAGGCACAGATGGGTTAAGTAGCTTTCTCAGAGTTACACAGCCAGTATACAAGAGATGTGGGATTTGAACTAAGACAGACTCCAAAGCCCGTACCTAAGCCCCATAAACTCGGTAGGAGACAGATACTTCCAGTAATGGCAACAGCAGCAATAACAGACGTGCTCCCACTCTGCACCAGGCGTGTGCTAGGTGCTTCATAAACATCCTCCGCTCATCTCCTCCACAACCCCGCAAGGGGCTTCCACCCTCGCTTTGCAAATAATGAGCTTTCCGGAATGCTATGTTAAGGGGCCTCAACCAGCTTCTCTTTCAGTTTTTGCTTCTAGAGAATGCCGTTCCTGCCTGGGCTCAGAAAAGATGGGGCTTCTGGGCCCTGCATTGCATTGTGGGAAGATCTGCCCCATCTCTTGGCCTCTGTCTTTTCACCTGAAAACAAGGAGGAGACACAGACGATCTCCACGGCCCATCTGGGTCAGCCGAGGGAGGGGGAAGCACAGTCTCAAGGGGCTGACAGAGCTCCCTGTGGGGGCAGCTGCAGCCTGGCTCTGGGTCTCCCCTTGCATCGGGCTCACAGCCTTCGGGTCAGGCCAGCTCTAACTCAGCCAGATGTAGGCTAGCTACAGGGTAGAGAGTGAAAGGGGTTGGAGAGCCATGAAACATGTATGTGGGGTGTGTGTGTGTGTGTGTGTGTGTGTGTGTGTGTGTGTGTGTGTTGCATGTTGCAGTAGTTAGAGGTCTCTCTGAGGAGGTGGTGACATTTGAGCAAAGGGATTGAACCATCTGGTTATCTGGGGGAATAGCATTCTAGGTAGAGGGAATAGCAGGTGCTAAGACCGTAGGGCAGTGGTTCTCAACCTTCCTAATGCCACGACCCTTTAATACAGTTCCTCGTGTTGTGGTGACCCCCAACCATAAAATTATTTTCGTTGCTACTTCATAATTGTAATTTTGCTACTGTTATGTCTTAGGCGACCCCTGTGAAAGGCTTGTTCGACCCCCAAAGGGGTCGCGACCCACAGGTTGAGAACCGCTGCCATAGGGTTTGGGTAGGCTTGTTTATTTAAGGAACAGCAAGGAGATCAGTGTGTCTGGAGCAGTGATTTCAACCTGGGGCCATTTTACCTGCCCAGGGGATGTTTGGCAATATCTGGAAGCATTTTTAGATGTCGCAACCAGTGAGGGCATTGGTGAGACTACTGCTGTCTAGTGGGTAGAGTCCAAGGATGCTGCTAAACATTCTCCAGGTGCACGGGACAGTCCTCCTCCCCAACCACACACACCAATAAAGATGGTCTCCAGTCCCACTGTCAATCAGGCTCAGGTTCAGAAACCCTAGTCTAGACTCAGTGCAGAGGTGTTAAGAGTTGAGGTCAGAAGGGGTCTAGATCATTAGGGCCTTGGGGGCCATGGCAAGGGCTGCCACAGCATTTGTCACGGTGTAATCATAATTATTTTTATCATCAGTAGTAGTAGTACATCAAACTTGTGCATTATATCATGCAAGCCATAGTGTTCTGAAGATTTGATACATATTAACTTGTTAAAACTCCCAGCTGCCCAGTGAGATAGGCACCATTACTACCCACATTCCAGGGCTGAAGGGCCCAAGGCACAAGGTAAAATGACTTTCCCAAGGTCATACGTGTAGGTGGTGGAGCCAGAATCTTGCTAGGCAGTCGGGCTCCAGAGCACAAGCTCACGGCCACCAGGCTCCACTCTCTGGTTTAGGATCATTTGTTTACATCTCTGTTCCCTCCCCCAACCGTGAGCCCCTTAATACCTTCATATCCCCAGCACCCATGCTGGGGGTGGCACACAGTAGGGACTCAGTAAAGGCTTATTAAATTAGGTGCAAGTAGACATGCAGCTCTTAAATGTAAAAACCAAAGCAGTCCCATCATTCTGAAAAGTGCAGGCATCCTGCTTAGGGGAAGGGGGTGCTGGAGGGCAGACCTCAGCCGTAGCTCTCTCCTCATCTACATACCAGGAAGGAAGAAGTCACCACCAGGACCTCTGCTTTGGGCTCACGCTCACCACTGGTATCCCTTGATCACTAGGCTGCTCTGGTTGGCACAAGCCTTGGGCACTGGGCTTGCCCACATGATCTCATGGCCTGGCTTGTCTCGTTTCTTTCTACCTCACATATTTCCAGGCCTGACATCCATGACCCCCACTCCCAGAAAACACACACACACACTCCTCTGTCTTTTGTGCTCTTTAAGAAAGAAATCTTCTCTGCATTTTGTACTGCCTCTCAGGGATAGTCTTTATTTTTCACTCCTTTGCGCATGTGTGCATTCATTCATTCATGGATTCTACAGTCACTTCTCGAACTGTACTATGCATCCAGCTTTGTGGTAGACACTGAGGACAGTGAGCTGAGCAAAACAGACCAGTGCAGGGAAGACAGACAGGTAAACAACTGTAATAAACTGAACCTTTTTATAATTTTAGCTGCTGCCTTCAGAATACCCTGGGGAGGATGCTGCCTGCTTTGGGGAAAAGCCTTGATGAGCTGCTTAGGATCGAAGCCGGAAGCCTGAGGCTGCGGGGATGGGATGAAAGGGCGTGAAGAAGGACCTAGGCAAGGGCAAAGCTGGTCTTTTCCAACAGGAGTTGGATCTGCTCTGGTGGAGCAGAGGGCAGGGGAAGGGAGAGGAAGGACCAGAGAGATGGTGGGAGGCTTGGGACACGGGGTGGGGGAGGACCCAGAAATTGTCCTGGGGGGGACATTTAAGAACAGGACCCCACCCCTGGCCAGTTTGGCTTAGCAGTTAGAGCGTCGGCCCGCAGACCAAAGAGTTGCAGGTTCAATTCCGGTCAAGGGCACGTACCTCTGTTGTGGTTCGGTCCCCGGCCCTGGTCAGGGTTGTGTGGGAGGCAACCAGCCGATGTGTCTCTCTCACGTTGATGTTTTCCTTTCTTTCTCTCTCTCTCTCCCTCCCTCCCACTCTATCTGAAGATAAATGGAAAAAAATATATCCTCAGGTGAGGATTAAAAAAAAAGAACAGGACCCCACTTTCAGTTAGAGGTGGGCTGTATTTCTGCAGTGTGACTGTCTCCTTTGTCCCACCGCAAACACAAATGTCCAGCAAAGGCGGCTCGGGTCATGGTGGGCATCAAGGAGGGCTGGTGACTCTGTGTACGAGACAGCTCACAGGAGGGAGCCTGGAGGCTGTGGTCGCCCAGCAGAGCCCCCACCCCTGAGGATCTGCAGACCACTTAGGGGTTTTGGGACTTCTGAGGGGTGTGGCATTTCGGGTGGGTGCCTGGCTTGATCCTAAGAGCAGGTCAGGTCCCCTGGCACCTGGTTCCTGCTCAGCGGAAAGTATTCCTGCAGAGTTAACAGAGCTGTGCAGCTCTGAGCAGGGCCCAGAACAAGACAGCAGTTCAATCTGCGTCTCATCAAGGAAGGGGCTTTGCAGGATGACTAGGAGTTGGCCAAACACTGAGAGGAGTTGAGGCACTCAAGCAGTAGGAACAGCATTTGCAAAAGCCACGAGGAGAGAAAGAGGCTGGTGTGTTCAGAAGCCTGTGCGGTTGGCTCCGGGTGGGAATAGGAGTGTGTAGAAAGCAGTCGGTCTGGGGAGGCACGTTGGGAGCCGCACCCGCGGGCCTCTGCTTCTGGGAAGATAGCTCTTCAGACGTTCCCACATGCACGCCAGGGAGGCTGCGCGGTGCCGGGCTGAGAGCCCAGCTCCGGAGCCGAGCTGGCCGGGTGTGAAGCTGCTCCTACCCCCACCAGTTTCACCGTCCTGGTCACTCTTCTCTGCAGAATGGGCCTTCTTACCCCATTATCTGCGCTCCCCAAACCCTGAAGCTTTGTTCAGACACTTGGCACGAATTCACGTGGCAGCCCCACCGGGCCCAGAGGACGTGAGGCTCTGCGTTCCATGAGGGTTTCATCCCGAGGAGTGGCTGCCAGAGCGATAGGTGACCCTAGGTGATCGGTTGGGGGCGTTGTCCTGCATCCTCTGGCGTATCCACTACACCATCTTTCTGAAAGTAAAAACTTCTGTAGTTCTGAAACGCATCCGGCCCCAAGCACTGTGGAAAAGCGAGTGCGTCTCTGCAGCGTCTACCTGATAGGGTTGTCGAGGGGTAAGAAGCCGTTTACTCGGTGAAGCAGTTAGGAGGGTGCCAGACAGCACGCGGTAGACGCTCGAGAAGTGGGAGCTGTCCGTGTTGTGAGTGTGGTGAGCTAGCAACCCCTAAAATCCTTTGCTTCCAGAGTCTCAGCCAGAGCTCACGGTCTGCAGAGTTGGGGTGCCGTGAACAGCCAGGTGGGGTGGGAAAGCCATCGGCACAGCCAGTGTTGGCTTAGCTGGGGCCACGTGAAAGCAGGCCTTTGTGTGGTGCTGGTCTGGAGACCAGCCGTCACGCCCCCTGCTGGCCGCTGCTCCCAGTGGGCGTCCTATGCCCACCGCACACCCAGCCGGCCTGGCGTGTTACAGACAGCCTACAGGTTCCTGGCACCAGGGCCGGCTTTCACCCTGTTGTCCTCCGTGCCAGCTGGGCCACACGATAATTATTTACTGAGTTGAATCCCATCTCTTGACTCTCAGCAGAAGGTAACTGGAGATCTGCTTAGGAGGCTGTTATTCCCCAGCCCCAACACACACACATGCACACACGCTTGCATGTACACATGTACGCATGCATGCAGATGCACACAAACACGTCAAGACCCAGCCTATATTTTGATCCACTCAGGCTCCAGGGAAACCAGTTTCTTGAAGCGACGCTCATTTTTCTCCTGCTTTTCTCTGTCAGAGAAAGGGGCTGTAGGGAAGGGCCAGGAGAAAATGCTTGGTTTCACATCAAAGGTTCCCCCTCCCTCTGTTTATGAAGTCTCCTCTTTCTGGAGCCGCTTCGCTGCCTGCTGCCCACTAGAATCGAGCAGAGGCGTGCTGGCTTCAGAGGCTCCAGATGTGGCCCCCAGGGATCCTCCAGATGTGGTCTGCCTGCAGGGCCCGGAAGTGCCCTCTGCCCGTGTGTGGGAAGAAGCGAAGGAGGCATCTGCAGAGGCCCCAGTCTTTGTCTTGACTTCAAAGGTTTTTGGGCTTTGCTAAAACTCATCGGTGCATTTCATAAGCAGGACATGCCAAGTCCATCCTTGGCCACGGTTTTTCACGTTCAAGCCCTTCCTGCAGGAGCTGAGGTCAGCTGAATTAAAAGCTAAACGGGCCCCTCTGAAGGCTGGGTGGCAGGAACTGGCGTGGCATTAATCAAGCGAAAAAGGGAAAAATCTGAAGACCAGGCGCTCGCTGGCAGCCGTGAAGGTAGAACTGGAGCCAGGCAGCGTGGGGTGTTTATTTTTCACTTCCGTGGGCCTGGCGGGAGAGGGGAGCTGGCCCGACAGTGACCTGTGAGTGGGTAGAGTTGAAGGGGCCCTGGCTTCCGGCAGGGACCACCAGCGCCCTGGGACTGTCAGACAGCCAGGGATGGGAGTGTGAGCAGCGGGCTCAGGTGGGGAAGGCGGCGGTTCAGGATGACCTTGAAAACCAACAGCGCCTCTTCAAAGGCCCACTGTGGACCGGGCTGGATGGGAGAGGACCACCTATAAAGATGAGCTGCCTCTGGGCTATGGGTTGTGAGCTGAGTGGTGCTTCATACTCATTGAAGGGAAGGGAACGGTCATTTACTCTTCTAAGAGGTTATTCTGCAAGTACTCATTGAGCACCTACTGTGTGTTAGGCACTGTTTTCGGCCAGGGAAATACAGAGATGAATGAGATGATGAGGGTCTTGCTTTGCAGAGCTTACATTTTGGTGAGGGGAAATAATAAGTAAACAAATACAGCCGTAAATACTATGCCTTCTGATGTAGATACGTGCTATGAAAAAAATACATCAGGGTCGGGGAGTCGGGAGGGGTGGGTGTTCTTCCTGTCGCTCTCCCTGTCATACTGAACGATAGCTGAGTGTTTCTTCTGCACCGGGTAGAGGAGTCAGCCTGCGACGTTGAACCCTCGCAGCCGCTCTGTGACCTGAATGTTGTCATTTCTGTCACCCTCGGGCAGTTGAGACTTGAAGCCATTGACCCCGACGACATGGCTAAAACGTGGTCCAGCAGACGTGAGCAGGGCCATGTGACCTCAGGGAATTTCATCCAGGTCACGTAACTTTTCCATGCCTCAGCTTCCTCATCTGTCAACGGGGGATGATGAGTGTAGGGATTTTAGGGGTTTGGTAAATAGCACCTCTCTTCCCATACCCCTAAGTTTGGAATTGATGGAGAGAGAGACCCAAAGGCAGGTAGACACGGGTAACAGTATCTCCTTTCTGATGGGGAAAGGATCAGTTGAAGGAGGCAGCTTTCCCGAGGGGCCACAGTGGGCTTGCACCCCGGATCCAGGCGCTGGACGCCCAGAGGCCTCCCCTGCAGGCACAGGGTGCCCTGTGAAGTTTCACAGGAAGGGATTCCATTAGCAGAACGTGTGTTTCCTGTGGGCAGCTGGCTCCCAGAAACGGACCAGAGAGGGAGGGAGGGAGGAAGGGGCTGCACTGTGCATGCTCAGCCCCTTCCCCACACCCACATCAGCTCACCTACCGGTACAGTGCAGCCGGGGTTCAAGTGCTGGCTTCGTCCTTTGCTAGGGATATGACCTTGAGCAAGCCGCTCAACCTTTCTGGGACTCAGTTTTCTCATCCTTAAAATGGCACCCATCTCATGGGGTTCCTGGGAGGAGTCAATGAGGTGGCGTGTGTTAGTCACATAGGACAGGGCCTGGCATATCCTGGGGTGAAGAGGGCGAGGCAGCAGGCCACGTTCAGGGGAGCCCTCTACTCTGAAGCACAAAACCAGAGAGAGGGGGATCCCCCCACCGGCAAGTAGGTCCCACCGCAGAGGGTGGCTGTAAAGATTCAACCTGTTAATATGAGAACAGTGTCCAGCACATAGGAAGTGCTTATTAAATAATACTATGAGACTGTCAATATTCAATTCTTTTTGACCTACAAAAATGGCAACATCATACCATTATTGTTTTTATCATTTCTTAGCAGGGTAGTATGGTAGGGGCTCAACACACGTTCGATTCCTTCTTCCCAAAGAATCTGGTTGGGGTCCCAGGGAAAGCGGAGATTCTCTGCCTTCCCCCTCTATTCCAGCTCAGTGTCCTTAGGGCAGCTGGTCGGGAGCCTTGGCCCTGGGCCCCGAGGAGGGCCTGTGTCAGCCACCCGAGTCCCTGGTGCTGTGATGCCCAGACAGCAGGTGTGAGAAGAGCAGGCACCAGAACCAGCTTGGACGTGGCCCTTGGCAGAACTGGACACTCCTAATTTATCACTTGGAGCCAAGCAGGCTGCCATCTGCGGGCTTGCCCCTGGGCCTCCTCACTTAGCGCGTCTGCTAATTAAAGGCAAGATTAACGACCCTGGCCTGGTGGCACCTCTCCCGGGGCTTGGCTCTGACTGATCGGACCTCAGCTAGGAGGGGCTGCCCTGCTACTTGGGATGGCGGCCAGAGCACAGGAAACCCACCCAGAATGGAGACTCGAGGGAGAAAGCACCAAGCCATCTGGAAAGCTGGGGTTAGCCTGTCGCCTCACTGGCCACCTGGGTGAAATGAGATCTTGGTCTAATAAGGGACAGACAGGGAGGGAGGGTGACATGTGGGCACCTTATTCCCATAGGTGTCCCAGCACCTTAGCACAGTTGTTGGGAGTTGCTGCTGTCAGAGGGAACAGATGTGAAATACCGACTGTGCCGGGCACGGAGGAGGCATTTAATAAGTAATAAACTGTTGAATAGCTGGGTGCACGGGTGGACGGCTATAAGTACACAGGCGGTGCTTAGCAAGTGTCGTTAGCGTAAATTATGATAGCAAGCCCTTATGGGGTGCTTTGAGTCGAATGTTATTCTAAACATATATATATATATATATATATATATAAACTCAACGGGTGCTCACAAGAACTCTGTGAAACATCATTTACAGAGGAGGAAACTAAGACACAGAGAACTTAAGTAACCAGCGCAGTCATGCAACTGAGACGTATTAGGGATCATTGAAAGATCACAAGATTCTGAAGTGATCATCTGGGTGAAACTGATCTTTCCAGAAAGAAAAATGTTGCTTTTCACGTCCCTGAAATCTTAGAATTGGGAGCAGAAGTGGGGACTCCCACTGCAGGCCAAGGGGAGAAAGGGAGCGGGAACTTTTTACTAAACTTTTTACAGTTTTAGTAAAAAGAATGCCCCGTAGATAATTGAGCCCTGACTGTGGACTTAACTCTGTACCGAGCCCTCGAGTTGTTTCATGATATTTAAAGAGATAGCAATGCTGTGAGGCTGGTGTGAGTTCTGTCCCCGGTGTGTAGCTTTTACAAGTGACACACACTGCAGATGTGCCTGGAGTTTCTGGGAAGGAGACAGCAGCAGCGTTTCCCTCTGCGACCCGCCAGGTCAGGCTGGAAGATGGACCGTGGGCTCCCTGGGCTCCTCCTTCCCGACACCCATGGCCAGTGCACTCTCCGTGTGTCAGTGCCCTTGTCTGTGCAATGGGACCGAGACCGCCTCCTTCACAAAGCTGCGAGGCTCCGTGGCGTAGTGGGTGCTCACCCCCCAGCCCTGCCTGAAGTTCTAAAATGTTGGTTTCCTCGCCCTGAAGCTTTCTATAAGACTGCAAATTGGCCCCAGACGCTGAGGCTCCTGGACCTTCCTCTTGGACCTGTGTATAACCCTCCCCCCACCCCGGAGTAGCTGAGAGTAGGCATCATTTCCCCGCTTTTCAAATGCAGAAACTGAGGCTCAGAGGGTGACTAGACGCCAGGGCTCCCAGCCCAGTGTAGTTTCTAGGGCTCTTCGATACCACTTGAACCTAAAGAAACAATAGCTGATCATTCATTACCAGGAAAGACATTGGAGACCAAAGAGAAAACACTGAGGGGCTCATGTACTGTCTGGTTTGGCAGAGCCCAGAACACAGTGTCTCCATCCATCCCCGTCATTCCGGCAGGAGATGCGGGTTTGGACTGGAGAAGTCCTGAGTGGGGCAGTGCCAAGGAAGGGCTCTGAGCGGCTGCTGTGGGCACGTGCAGGTGGCCCTTAAAGACCCCCACAGGCCGAGAGGGGCTACGATGGAAGCCTGTACGATGTCGAAGGGAGGGGATGGTAGAGCAAACAGGACAGTTGACATCCCAGCCTCGCCAGAAGCCAGGACAGATCAAAGCACAGCCAGCTGTCGACAGAGGGTAAAAACATGGACTCTGGAGCCACATTCCCTCCGTTTGAAACCCTGCCCTGCCATTTACTAGCTGTGTGACCTTAGGAATTTCACTCGGCTTCTCTGTTCTTCATGTTACACCTGTCAAATGGGCTAGTAGGTAGAACCTGCTTTGAAGGGGTGCTCTGATGGTTAAAGAGATACTACCTGGAAAGGGCTTATAATAGTCCCGGTGCAGACATAGTAAGGGTTGTGTAAGCGTTGGCTGTTGCTCTTAGTAGGAATGTCAGCTGTCCAGTTCAACAGAGGTTTCTCTGATCCTACACTTGGGGCCAGCCCTCGTGGTGCAGAGATGGGGGAATTCACAGGCTGGGGGGACAGGACAATGACAAAATTGAGCGAGAGGCCCACAGGGTTTAGCTGACCTCAGGGATGCTCCATGGTGTTGTTAGAAGTCAGAAATGTCTAGGTGTGACCTTGGCCTTTGGACATCTCTTAGCAGCAGCAGCAGAGTCATTCCCCACTAGATGACAGAGGTCATCCCATTCCAGTGCTCCTGCTCTATAGGTGAAAGATGACACTGAGGCCCTGGCAAGCCCAGGGACCCAGGTAAGGCCACAGCAAGCCAGTAGCCGAGTGAGGACGGAGGAGTCCTGCGTGGCAGTTTTTTGGATCCTTTGTGTCAGATTTTTTTCCAGTTGAAATGTAGCAGACATACAGAAGGTGCACACAGCAAAAGTGGACTGCTCAGTGTATTGTCACCACCAGATCACACCCGTGAATGTTGTCCTGACTCCTATAGCATAGGTTAGTCACACCTATTTGGAATCATACAGTATGTACTCTTTTGTGGCTGGCTTCTTTTGTTCAATATGACGTTCGCTTGATTCATCCGTGTTGTTCTGTGTAGCTATAGTTTATCGCTTTGGCTGGAGAAAACCCACTTTGATTTGTCCATTCCACTGTTAATGGGCATTAGGTTGTTTCCCAGTTGGGGCTACCCCATAAGGTGCTGCCACGAACATTCTAGAACATGCTTTTGGTGGCGGTTTGCCGGCAGGGCAGTCCTTTTCAGTGTCCTCCTGGAAGTGGGATAGCTGTCTTCCGCACTTGACCTCCAGCATCAGGCTCAAGAGGAGCCTCTCAGCCCACATTTATTGGGCACAAGTCTGAGCTAAACGCTGTGCAGGACTCCCAGCCGTCCACCGCAGCCAGGAGCCCCCTCGGCTCACTGCGTCTCTAATGAGGATGTGACTAGTGAGTCAGGCCCCTGGGACAGAGCAGCTTCGAAGATTTACAACAAGACATCGACACATTTAAGGGAGTCCTGCTCTGAACAGTAGGCCTTTCCTGAATGATTAAAAGCCGAGGGAAGCAGGGACACTTGAGCAAAGATTAAGAAATCAGAACCTGTTTTCTGAAATGGCTCAGCTCTGGGGCAGACAGGCTTGGACCGTGGACCTGTAGCTGGACCAGTGATGTTGGGGAGGGGAGTGGTCAGCCACACGGGGAGGCTGGTCATTAAAGAGAAATCCAGAAAGATTAAATATTAGGATGCCCGTGGCCCTGGGAAGATAGGTAAGGAGGGACCAGACAAATATCCATTGAATCAAAGAGATTAATAATATGAACCTCCACTTGTTGCCATATTTGACCAACCTTTAGCACGGTGCTTGGTTCCCAGCCTCCCAGGTCTGCAGAAGCTCCTGTAGATTGGAGTTTAACACAGACATCTGGTCTACCACCTCCCACTGACTCATATTCTCTTGGGCTGGGGCCAGAAGAGCAATATTTTTGTACAAGCCCCAGGAGTGATTCTAATTCTAGATTTGGAAACCACTGTTTTAAGGGACCAGTCCCTTTGGCTTACACTGAGCCCGATCAAAATAGGGCTTAGCTTTTCCAACTCACCCTTCACAGCCTCCCTGCTCCCTGACCTTGTCGGTTGTCCTCACACTGAGGTTGCCCTTCACTCTCGGGGTGATTTGTTTACTCTGCACCCTATTAGGCTGCAGCAATAACTCAACTCAGCAGTGAATCTCCTTCCCATCTCAGCTTCCTTGGGCTGTTTTTAAGTAACACTCCTTCATGTTGACCTTCTTTTTGTGCATTTTAAGAGACAGTATCTCTCCAGACCAGTATGGGATCTGATCAACCTTGACCTTTCTCAGCCCGTTTCCTTACCTGTAGACTGGGAATAGTGACACCTGGATTAAGCTGTTGTGATTACCAAAGGATACAGTGAAAATAAGATGCTAAGCATAACTTCACTGATCAGTTGGGTATCAGAGCAGCAAGGAATGGCTAGAACCCAGGGGTGAGTGCAAACCATTTCCGTTGCCGAGGGTCTGTTGCACCAGCCTGGTATCCCTGTCCCCAGTCTCGTCCGCTCCAGATCTTTAGCTCCCACTGAATCCTACAGTGTCTCTGTGCCAGACCCTGTGGTGTAGGGACTTTACATGGGTTATTTCACTTCCTCTTCACAGTTGACCTTTGCAGATGGCATTGTCTTTGTTTCTAAAAACAAGGAAACTGAGGCACAAAGAGGTCAGCAATAAAGCTGGGCCTTGCACCCAAGGCTTCCGACACCAAAGCCTATTTTTTTTTCCCTTTGTCCCAGTTTGTCCTCTGGCCCTCCCCTGGGTGCCCCAGCCACTGTGGGTGATGTTTGACAACAGAGACTGCCGTGCCAGCTGAAGGTGGCAAAATGCCGCAGGGTAGGACTGCCGGTCTGGCCAGAGAACATCTTCACAGCTCCCCAGGCCTCTGGAGCCCACTGTGTTGGCATCTGAGATCTTGGTTCTTGGTGGCTGGGGATGAAAGTGATAGATCCCATTTCTGCAGGATGGGGCAAGATGCAAACATTCCCCCAGCAGCTGGGACCCTGATTTGCTTATTTTGCAGTGTCAAACCACCACTTCCCTCAGTAGGCTGGGAGAGAGAAAACTGGAAAGGGCCCCATGTGCTGCGAGGTGGGGGCCGGGGGCGGGCTGGCTGGCTGGCTGGCTGGCTGGCTGGCTGGCTGGGTGCCTGGCTGTTCAGGCCAAGCAGACTGTGCTCAGGCTGTTCAGCCCGTTGCCTGCTCCTCCCCGGTGAGCCTCCTGGGGCACAGTGATATGTCAGATGTGAGCTGGGAGCTACCAAGCTGAGTCTCAACCACCCCACACCCTTCTAAATTGTGATCTGTAGATTTCAGTTTTCTGAAAAATCATGGAACCTAAAGTTTCCAAAGTGGAAGGTAAGCATTTTGGAAATCATCTATTCAGCTAATATCTCACCTTCAGCTTTGGAGATCAGGAGGCCCAGATTCAGTCCTGGCTCCTCCTTTGCCTGGAGATGAAGACAGAACGTGCCAGACCATCTCCTAGGGTCCCAGTTTTGCCATCTGCAAAGTGGAGATAATAATAGCTCCTACTTCATAAGCCCCTTCTAAGCATTAAATAAGGTAATATGTGAAAAGCATGTAGCACATTGCTTGATTCACAGTAACTGCTCAAAAACAATAGCTGTGGTTCCATTTTACTGGGGAAGATAGCAACATCATTTACTCACTCATTTGTCCACTCAGTCACTCGTTCACTCTTTCATGCTGCAGACATTCATTAAGCACAACTTGAGTGTCAGGTGTATCCCATGACATCAGTACTGTCACTTGACCTATAAGACACCTGACCTGCCTGAGGGAGACATGTGGAGGGGATCGAGACAGGCTTTCCAGGGGAGGTGATGCCTGGGCTACATTCTAGAGTCTCCAAAGAAACTAGCGGAATGTAGAGAGCCAGGACTGCAGGCAGCTGGACTGTGAGCTCCTTGAAGGCGGGGAACATGTATGTACGAGGGAAGCATGAAGTCTGTGTGCGTGGATTTGCTTGCTTGCTAACTTGCTTATTTGTGCATGTACAAACACACACACGTACTCCTTATGCACGTCATGTCTATACACTCACATCTAATATGACATTCACATAGTAGGTGCTCAATAAATATCTGTCAACTTGAACTAAAGAAAAGCAGCTTTGTTCTCTAGTTGGGGGGGGGGTCCAGCTTTTGGGAGACATCTGCTGTGTTCACAGGCCTGCCGGTGCTCTGAGCTGGCTTAGGAGGGGCATTTAAATAGACCTGTATCTAAACAGGCTGGGCCTTTGTGCTTAAAAATCGAGGTGCTGGTACTCGGGCCTTGAAAGATTGCAAAAGGTCACTTCTGTCTCTCACCTCTGACCAAGGTAAGGTCAAGAGGGCCTGTGGCCTCTCTCCTGCCATTGCCTTTAGGATGTGTCCATGATACAGAGTTCAACGGGTAGGTCGAGGGACATCACTGTGGAAAACAAAGGAATGGAAAGCAGATGACCTCTTAATGATCATTAGTGGGGAACGGCAGTGACTGCTACTTTCCCCGGGGTGGGAGGCCATGTGGATTAGCAGACACGCAGGCTCTACAGCGCGCTCCTGCCGGGCGCCTGGGCCGAGAGGGGAGTGCTAACCTATCAGTGACACGGGCCTTTGGGAAGAAGGTGCTAGAATGTACTTGTGGTGTTTTAGCGTGAATGCTGTAGGTATCGTCCTGGGGTATGGGTGGACCTGGAGTGTTTAGAAGAGTCCACCTCAAACTATTGTTATTTTACTCTGCTGTATTTCATTCCATGATCTGCATCAACATGTTTCAAAAGAGATTCAAGTGTGCTTTCAAGGTTATGTAATAAATGGTAAGATAAACTAAATGTGAGCCAGTGCCAGAGATCAAAGGAAAACAAGGGTGAAGACACAAAAAGGAGCCAGAAATGGAATGAATTTACAAATGAATGCCTTGCCATTCTGTGGGGAGCTGCGAACGAACGGGGCCCTGACTTCCCGGAAGGCATGAGAAACAGGGAAACCCAGTCACACTGTCCCAGTGGCCGCCAAACGAACCTATTGATCAGGACAAGAAACACACGGTGGATACTGAGGGGATTTCCCCCGAGCCCTTTGTGGAGGGGACCCGTTGTGGGGAAGAACATCCTCCCTGGGAAAATCCTTACGGAGAGCCCAACGTCACATACGTAGCTCTGTGCACTGTGGTGATGCTCAGCATTGACCGTCCTCCAAACACAAGTCAGAAGCATGTGCAAAGGCCCCGATGCCCAACGCTGCTGTTCCTGCAACAACGTGGGGTGGTTTCACTCGGGGATTCTGGTCCCAGAGCTGAAGCTATATGACAGGTGTTTTTAAACTGGTGTTTAATTATATGCCTTACTTTTTTTTTTTAAGAAAAGAAAACATGATCTTGTTTGGCTTTCAAAAACTGCGACTTTGGGATAGAGAGGCGCTGGGAGGGGTACAGGGCCAGAAGGCCATCAGACCAGGCCGCGGGGTCAGGCCCAGGAAGGCGTAGGGTGTACTGCTGTGCCTCCCATGCCTTGTCTGGTGAGCGGCACGCAGTAGGTGCTCATCACAAGTGTTTGTTGAATGAATGGGCTGGGATGTGGTTTGAACAGAAGTTTGGTAACAGTTCAGAGAAAATAATTTATCGAGGCACAGTAAGACAGTCATAGTGAAAAATTGCGGAACGTTTTTTCATTTTCTATCTTTTGAAGAGTTTAAATAATGAGACGATTGGATCTCTGATAATTATCCAGTCTCATTCCCCACTCCCCATCTTTATATATTATATAAGTGGTATATCTGGGGAGCTTGAAACCCCTGTCCATCTCACCTCTTGAAGACAGGACTCTGGTGTCATCATCTAGAATCTAAGAGGAGAGTTCTGCCCCCTCAGCCTCTGGCCCCGCCCTCCCCAAATGACCGAGGGCCCAGACGGCTTCTGGGTTTGCCCTAACACACACTGAACCAGGAGCAGCCTTTGAACTGCCTGAACTCCCCAACTTTGAAACTTACAGGGGAACTGGGATGTGTTTGAGATGCTTCCTGGAGATGTTCTTTCTAACTCGAGTCCCCCAACCTCCTTCTCACAAAGTATTTTAAAATGCTTTGAGGACCAGCAGCTTTGAAAACTGCACATATGTTTACTTGGCCTGGGGATGGTGGATGCATCTGGACTCCAGATGTTTTGCAGCCCTGCAGAATGGTAGGCGATCCCAGGTGGTATGGATGGGGCTTAGACTAAACACCAGACAGTGCTGCATAAAGGTGCCTTCAGATTCCCTTGCGGCCTTTGACACTGGCTTCTGATCTAGGAGGCTCCCTGATGAGCTCCCAGGGTCTCCGTTTCAAGAGACATTACAAACACCCCCCGTTAGGGCACAAGAGTCTTTAGGACAGTACCCAGGAGGCCTGGGATTGAATTCCAGCTCAGCTGCGTGATCTCAGGTGGGTTATTTGCCCTCTCTGTGTTGCAGTGTTCTCATCTCCCAAAGAAAGCCGATGGTCTCCACCTTACAGGACTGTAGTGAGGATTACAGAGTTAACACACATAAATAAAATGCTTAAAGCAGTGCCTGGGACACACTCCGCAAGGAGTAGGTGTTTGCTGTTTTTACTCCTAATTCCCTTCTTCCCTGGAGGCCACTGTGGAATTAGAAGCTGGTTAGTGTCCTTTAATTGGTCATCATCAATTCACCTTAACCCTGTGGACAAATCTTTTTTCCCGAAGTGTCCCCAGGGTCTGATAATGATGGCGATGATAGTACTGAAATTTACCGAGCACCTCCTCTGTGCCGGGCACTGTGATAAACGCTTGACGTGTATATAGCCTCTACAAGATCCTATAGCTTGGCTCCGTATTGAACAGAGAGTGTCATGCAGACAGTAATTCTTGGAAGTGGGCACTATTATTAGCTCCACTTTTCAGCCGAGAACGAAGACTCAGAGAGGAACTGAGCGAGCACGTGGTGTCCAGGACTTGATCCAGGATAGTCAACCTCAGATCCCATGTTCTCACCCATCACACGGAGGGAAGTCACAGGCAGAAGATATGATGCCAAGCGCTGTAGGAACTTGGGTGGGAACACATTTATCCACCTCCAGAGGAGGTGGCCTTCAAGCCAGAGAGGGAGTCCTTTGAGCAAGGCCTTTGACAAGATGGATAGAAGTGAGGATGGGGAAAGGCATTCCAGGCAGACGGAACAGCATGAACGAAAATGTAAAGTTAAAACCCCCAACGAATGTCTAAGCACAGAAGTAGTTAGCTTTAGCTAGAGTGTAGGTAGGTGGAAAGCTAAAACAGGACCCGACTGTGGAGGGCACTGGGGGACAAAAACAGATATTATCCTTTAGGAAATAGGGAGCCACAGAATGCTTTTGAGCAGAGGAGAACATGCCCACAGCTATGCTCCAGGAAGGTCAACCTGGCAGAGGAATGGCAGGTGGAATGAAAGGTAGAGTGGACACTGGGAGATCTTTGGATTTGGTGATGCCTAATTTTCCTTGCAGCCCTAAACAAATGAGGTCTTCCCAATCTTCCAGAACCGAGGCTCAGCGGCATCAGATGACTTGTCCAGAGTTGCACAGTAGCAGAGTCCAAACTCCAGCCAGGTCTTCTGACTCTCGGTTCTGTGTTCACTGTGCTGTCAGGCAGACTGGCTGAGCCTGTGGGAGGTCTGAAAGGGTTAAGCCCCGTGAACTCTGAGGGGTCACGGCTCTAGCTATAGATTACTGAGGACTCCCTGACATGGGAGACAGAATGGCAGTGTGTGTGTGTGTGTGTGTGTGTGTGTGTGTGTGTGTGTGTGAGCCTGCACAGGTGGCATCTGGTTTGGGAGATGGTTCACTGCATCAGCTTCTTAGTGGAAGCTGTGACCACAAAAGCAGTGACGAACCTCTGTGACGCATCAAGGGTCACAGACAAAGGTGGAGCCCAGAATTCTGCAGCAACAATGCCTGGCAAGTGGCAGGAAATCCTGCTCTGCCTGGATTTAAATAAGCCAAGTGTTTTATTCCATAACCGAAACATCCAGGGCTCCAGCTTCAGACACAGCTGGATCCAGGTCAACCTGGCAGAGGAATGGCAGAGTTGCAAAGTAGCAGAGTCCAAACTCCAGCCAGGTCCAGCCATCAGTCCAGCCAACTGATGCCGCTGAGCCTCGGTTCTGGAAGATTGGGAAGACCTCATTGGTTTAGGGCTGCAAGGAAAATTAGGCATCGCCAAATCCAATGTCAGGTCCTGCCTCTGGCCACCTCCTGGCTCTGCTCTCTTGTCCTCAGCTCTGCTCTCTCCCTGGGACATCCCAAGCCTTGCCCTTCTTGGAGGCAAGAGAATCACTGGGTTTCCAGGTTATCCGTTCACAAGTGAGGGACATAACTGTCTCTCAGCAGCCCTGAGAGCGCACCTTTTTGGCTCTGCATTAGGGAACGTCCCTGATCCAACCCCTGATGCTGGAGGGAAGTGGCGCTCTGAATGACCAGCCCAGAGCAGACAGGAAGGGTCACCTGCCTGCACAGGGCGGGAGAGGCATGGTCCTCCAGAGGAAATTTGAAGATGCTGTTGCCAGAGGAAGGGAGAGTGCACCTTGAGTGAACCAGAATGACCCATGGTCACCACCCTCAGCCCGATGTCTGGCCTGCTCTTTCATTCGCCACTGCCCCTAAGACAGAGCTGCTGCCTCCCCCCACCCCCACCCCCACCCCCAACAAGGTTTAGGTGCTTGGCCCAGGGGAGCAGCAGGTATGGGAGAAGATAGTCCAGGGATGAGCCCTCAGCCCAGTGGGGTCTGCGATCTGGCCCTGCTCTGTCAGAGTAACGAAGTGGGGGCAGGAGACTTTGATTTGGGCAGCGACTCAGGGAAACAGGACGAGAAGGGCCTGGATCCAGGACTTGGGAAATGATGTGCCCGTTCCCTGGTGCCTTTCTCCCTCCCTTCCTGCCTTCCCACCTCCTCCCAGTGAATATGGATCACGGCCCCCCCAGAGCAGCTTGGATGCTTCCTCCAATCCATTGGCACCTACAGGGCATGCAGGGGAGGAGGGGTCTTACTCCGTGCTTTTCTTGGTTGCTGTTCTTCCTGGGAACCGGTGGGTTGTGAGACCCTCTGGCACTGAAGACACACCCTGCCCACTCCTGGGCACCCTGCCCCATGCCAGTCCCCCGGCTTTTCTCCCTGCAGCCCCCTTCCCCTCCCCAGCAGGCCCCTGGCAGCTCCTTGATTGGCAGCAGCTAGAAGCAGAATGGACTTGGCTGTCCTGACTCTGAAAGAGCGAGCCAAAGCTCTCTCCCGATACAGAGGAGACGGCATTGGTTAGATGGTCCAGGTTGCTTCTTTTTAATCCAGTACAACCAGGAGTCTCAAGTGTGCCTCTGCCTTGTAGAGAAACATCCAAGTCCTTCCACGGGAGTCCACTGAGCGCTACTCTGAGCCACACGCTGTCCTGGGCGCTGGGGTGGGGCAGGAAGCACGAGACCACCATGTGTGCCTGCGGAGCTGACCCTGAACGTGCAGGAAGTCAGATAGATGGTGTATCAGGTCGGAAAGGCTCAGTGGAGAAAAACGGGGTTGGGGGATCCAGGGGCAGAAGCTGTGACTTCAGACAGGGAGTCCCAGAGCCTCTGAGGGTGACATTTGTATGCATCCCTGAAGGAGGCAAGGTGGAGAGCCTTGTGATGCCTAGGGGAGGCTCCAGGCAGAGTGACGAGTCCCTGTCGCAGCCTAAGGGTGGATTCAAGGGGAAGGGGCCGGGTACATGGAGCTGAGTGAGCCCAGAGGGGGTGGCAGATGAGTTGCAGAGGCTAATGAGCCCCCCGCCCCCACCCAAGCATTGCAAGGACTTTAGCCTTTACCCCAGTGGGATGGGGGCCTTTGGAGGGTTCTGAGCTGAGGAGGGACCTGGTCTTATTTTTGACAGAATCGCTCTGGCTGCTGTGTTGAGAATAGACCCTGATGGGGGTGGGGGTGAGGATAGAGGCTCCCGAGGGTACAGCAATACTCCTGGAGATGAGGATGACAGGACCCGGTGCTAGCAGAGGGGATATTGAGAAGCGATCAGAGTCTGAGCTTACACTGAAGAGGGGCCACGGAACTGCTGATGGGTGAGCTGTGGGGGGTGAGAGAATGAAGGGGTGAAGCGACTCCAGGGATCTGGGCCCGGGGAATGGAAGGTTGGAGAGGCTGTGTACTGAGATGGGGAAGTGCTGGCAGAGCTGGCTTGGGCGGGGGCGTAGGTCACCAGGTCGGTGTGGGACGTATGTCTGAAATGCCCTTTGACATGGAGTGACGATGTCTAGCAGACATCCGCTGAGATGGGGAAGGCTGCGGGAGGCGTACTCTGGGCTTACAGAAAGATCTTTATGTACGTTCTCTCCTTTAAGGCATAGAAGACCCATAGGCTGGTGGACTTGATTATACCCACTTTAGAGATGAGGAAACTGAGGATCACAGGGACAGATAACTGACCAGAGGTCACAGGGTTTATATGCGGCAAAGCCGGACCAGCCTCTCTGATTTCAGATCCATCTCTGCTTTCCTGTCCACTGTGCTGCTCCCTGTGATTTTTCAAGAGGTTAAAAAACTGGTGGAAAATGGATGACCAGAGAATGTTATCGTCATCCCCAGCTAAGGGAGGAGAGCCCTGTCTGCGCCTCACCAGAGTCCTCCCTTGCAGTGCTGTGTCCTGGCAGGCTGGGTGGTGGGTTTCAAGGGCACAGGTACCACGTCCGAGTCAGAGTAACAGACCGTCTGGTTCACGCAGAAGATCGCTCTTTACTGCCTCTTCCCTCTGGCTCTCTGCCCTGGCTTCTGGAGAGGAGGCTCCTGGGGGACGATGGGAATGTGTGTCCATGTGTACCTCTGTGTGCGTTTGCACACTGGAGGCTGGAACAGTGAAAACAGCAGAATGTTTGAACATGGGAAACGAATAACCCAACCTTGCAAATAAATCAGCCACTCTACCAGCCCGAGGGATTCCACCTGTAGGGCAGTAAATGAGACCATTGTTTTCTTTCTTCTTCTTCCTCTTTTTCATATTCTCTTGACACACCACATAACTTTCTCTGGAAAACAGTGTTTCCAGGGCTGCACAAAACTATTGTCAGAAATATTTTCATGGGAAAAAAAAAAAAAAAAAGTCTGTATAGATCATCTGAAAAAAATGACTTCGTATATCTATTTTACTCTCTTAAATGTGGAATGGGAAATAATCACTCATGTTTCCAGAACACTGTGTACCAGACACTGTTCTAAGCCTGTCACGTGGGCTAATTTGTAACCTTCATAGCAACTCTAAGTAGTAGGTAGGCACCTTTACTATCACCATCTGATAGATGAGAAAACCAAGGCACAGAGAGGTTAAGGAACGTTCCGCAGTCACACAGCTGGAAAATAGGTGAGCTCGGGCTTGAACCCAGGAAGACTGTCTCCAGAGGTCAGTTCATTCACCATCTTGCCATTAGGGGCTGTTATTATCCCCATTCACAGCTGAGAAGCACAGACTATCGCGCAGCACAAATTCCATCGTGTTATAACGAGGTGCACCTGTGCCTGTCTCTTCCCAGTGTTCCCCGGAGGGCAGAAATACTCCCCTCACCCCAGACCTTGGGGCCTGGCACGCAGCAAATGCTCAGTGGCTAAAGGCTAAGGTGGCATTCACTTTCTCCACTGGGAACCCCTCAAAGCCAGGGAGGGGATCTCCTGTATCACCAGATGCCCTGTGCCCAGCGCTGTGCCCGCCTCAAAGACCCGGGCCGGCAAATGGACCAGGAAGAAAGGACATTTCCGGGGACAGGGGCCCTTCTTTCTGTCTTGCCTGTGCTCTTCCTTTCCCTGGTTCCTTCAGCTCCTCATTTCTCCGTGGTATTTGCCGCTGAGACGCAGGCCTCTTCCTCCCAGACTGCCGGCAGGGAAGGTCAGCCAGTCCTCGTGCCAGGGACTGTTTACCTTGGCTGGGAGCGCTCCTCGGGGAAGGGGAGGATGTTACCTGCCATCTCCTCTGGCATTTAATCTGACTTGGCCACCTTTTCACTGATTGCCCGTAAGGAGCAAATCAGCATAAATTCTGCCAGGACGTGGAAATAGCTCGGCAAGTGTAATTTTACCCTCTCTCGTTCCAGTGGGGTTGATCTCTGAGGAAACCTAGTGATTGACAAAGACCCCAGCTACAGTTGTGTAGTCACGATGTCACAGTCATCGCCAGGAAGACCCTCAGGGGGAAAGGGCAAATTTTTAAAAAATCACCAGTTGATCACCATCGATTAGTCAATTGATCACCATCAATTACTCAGTTGATCACCATCAACTGCGTATTTGAGCAGCGTCCACTGGTAGCAAGGCAATGGGCGTTCAGAGCAGGGGCCCATCCTTGGGCTGCTGGGCGAGGGCAGAAAGACTTCCTCGGTCAAGCAGAAGGAGTCGTCCTTGTTGCATGATCATTCTGTACATCTGAGTCGAGAGCCTCTGGCTGAGGAATCGCCTGATTCCAAGACAAAGATAAGGAGAAAAGCGGCTCTCCAAGGTTCCCTGGTTCATTCATCACCGAGATGCACAGCTCCTTAGCTGTATGCCTCTGCACCCCCGTGGACCTGTGGGTGAGACAGGTCCACACTCCCTGTCTCCACGCTCCGTTCTTAGGTCTTCTCACAGTGCTAATAAATAGGAGAGCCGGGCCGGTTTGGCTCGGTGGTTAGAGCGTCGGTCCACAGACCAGAGAGTCCTGGGTTCGGTTCCCACTAAGGGCACGTACCTCAGTTGCGATTCGTCCCTGGGGTCGTGCGGGAGGCAGCCACTCGATGTGTCCAATGTGTCCCTTTCAAGACAATGTTTCTCTCTCTCTTTCTCTCTCTCTCTCTCCCTCCCACTGTATCTGAACAAAGGTGGAGAAATGTCCTCAGGTGAGGATAATAAATAAATATATATATATATATAGGAGAGAACGTGGTCCCAGAAGTGTGCAGTTTCCTTTCAAATGCATTCATTCTTTCCTTGACCCATTCATTCATGTATTCATTCAACAAACATCAGCCAGGCATTCCCTTTGTCCTAGACCCTGAGCTAGGAACTGGCGCTGCAAGCTGAATGGAGCCCAGTCCTGCCCCCAGAGACCGTCAGTGGGTGGGATGGGGAGTCAACAGTGATAAAGTGCTTCATCCAGCTATGGGGGGAGGGTAGAGTCGTGCTGCTAGCTAGCCTGTTGGGATCCAGGGGCCTTCGGGAGAGGGTTATGAAAGGAGCCACTCTCCGGAGAGACTTTATAAAATGATGTTTCTGAAGACCTTAAATGAGAATTGAGGTTCTGAGAGTGGAAAGACTCCCCTCCCCCCTTCCCCTTTCCTGTTACGTTTTTTTTTCACCTCTGCAGACTGAAACCTCCCAATCATCACTTATTGACCACACACCACTTTCTCAGCTGAAAATGGGGGTGATGCTGCCCACCCCGGGATTCAGATCCCTGTGCAGTCTGTGCTCGCCCTCTCTCCGTCCTGTAGATGGGGACACTGGGGATAGGAGAGACACAATGCTGCCCAAGGGGACCCCTACCCGGGAAGGTGGAGAAAATGACAGGATGGCTCTTCCAGGCCCCAGAGCTGTCCCCCTTCCCGCCACCTCCCAGCACTTCTCCTAACCCCGGGGGCACAGGTGCCCTTGTCCATCATCGCAGAGTCACCTCAGACAAGCCCGCACCTCCTCACTTCCGTGTCCTGTGCCCAGGCTCTCAGACTGCCCCTGCCTCCCTCGCCTCCGCTGCATCCTCCCTGGAAGGCGCTCCCCCAGCCCACCCTGGAGGTCTGCCCAGTACTTCCAGAGGAGGCCAACCAGCCACACTCAGCACAACCAAGGAAACCGTGTTGTGGTTCGAACTAGCACACTTTGGGGACAGCCACAAGGTAAAACCTTGTACGGACTTTGCTGCTTATTTATTAGCTTGGTGGCCTCGGGCAATCACTTGTCTTCCTAGGAGATGACCCGGGGCCACCAGCTGCTGGTGCAGAGCGAGCAGAGGGCCCGGGAGGAGCTTTGTGCTAACCAGTGGCACCCAGAGCCAGTGTTCAGTAGTGTGTTCAGCAGTAATTGTTTACAGGGCTACTGTGAGGATCAGAGTGACTTAGACAGGGAGCACGGTAACCCCCAGGGCTGGAGAGACAAGCTAAGCTTCCCAGGGCCAAGCCCCAGAGAGAAAATGTCTCTTCCGTAATAGAACATAGAAAAAGACCAAGCTCCGGAGGGGTCACCTGGGGACTGAGGCAGCTCTTGGGGCCTCCCCGCTCAGCATCCCCGCCGGGAAGCAGGATGCCTCTCCCTGCCAAGCCTTGGCCTGTCCCTTCGCTGTCGCGGGAGAAGCTGTCACGCAGAGGACAGCCTCAGGGTGGACCATGAAGGTGTTCCCTGAGGCAGGGCACCCTGATGGGGAACTCGGCCAGGAGCATGAAGGCGGACCTCTGACAGCACCCCCAGACAGACGGCATTTGCCCAGCAAGCAGTGCCTGAGCCCAGCAACAGAGCAGCCCCCGACCGGAGCCTTCTGGCGGCCTCGGAGGCCAGCTCCTCCTTCATAGGGAAGGAAAGGGCCCGGCGTGTCTGAGGACCTTTAGGTACATGTTATGGTTGAATTGTGTCCCTCCTCAGAAGTCCTAACCCCCAGTGCTCCAGAATGTAACCTTATTTGGAAATAGGTTCATTGCACATGTAATTCATTAAGATGAGTAGGGGGTGGGCCCCTAATTTAATACAACTGGTATCCTTATTTTTTTTAAAAAAAGGAAAAGGGGGAGGAGGGAATTTGGACACACACACACACACACACACACACACAGAATACCATGTGGAGATGAAGGCAGAGATCGGGGTGAGGCGTCTCCGCGCCAAGGAATGCCAAGGATTGCCAGCCACCCGCCGGAGCTGGGGGGAGGCCTGGGACAGAGTGTCTGTCAGAGCCCTCGGAAGGAACCGCCCTGACGACTCTTTGATCTCCAACATCCAGCCTCCAGAACGGAGACAATAACTGTCTGTTACGTAAGCCGCTGAGCTTGTGGCACTTGGTTATGACAGCCCTGGGAAACTCGAACAGCATGGTACCTTCTGAGACCTCACATCAAGCCTGCAAAGGGAGGTATTATTATCCACACTTTACGAATGTAGGAGTGGAGGCTCAGAGGGGCCAAGTGACTTGTCCAAAGCCACACAGTAAGCAGGAAAAGAGCACAGGTGAGCCCAGCTCTGTCCAGCTCCACACGCGGGCAGCGTGGGATGCACTCGAGCGCTGACGCCTCGGTGTTGGTCGGAAGCAAAAGAGACCTAAGCGGCGTCCTGAGATTCCCGGGAAAGCACTGGGCAGCCTGGGATTCTGGACCTACGTAAAGAGTCCTGCCAAGTCCCTCCACCCTCCCACAACGAGGGGGGCTGGGATGGAAAGCCAGTTCCTGCCCAGAGGGTTTGGGGAGCCCCTCAGCCAGCTGACCGGAGGCAGGACCAGTGGCTTCACCCAGCCTGGGCTGGATGTGGCCAGGGAGCCAAGCGACCCCACCTAAATGGCCCGGCCTTGCAGGGGCCAGGAGCCAAGAGGTCATTAGAGTGTCCGCCAGAGGCCTGAGTCAATCTGCCTCTAGCTCTCTTTAATGTTCTCCTACGGACTTTCAAAGCCCGGCCTCTCCCCGCTGGCTCTAGAATACCCAGTTATTCCCAGCAGGCCTCCCTCGTCCCCACGCACCTCCCTAGGGCTGGAGCAGCCGTCCCCACGCAGCACCTCCCTTTCCACGGAGGGCCTTCTCTCTGCAGCATCCTCTCCCGTTCCCATATCCGCACAGGCAGGGGAGCTCATCCCCTCCTACAGCAGGGCCCCCAGGATCATTCTTAATCAAGGCACGGAAGGATGGCATTGCAGTCCCCCTGGAGCCTGCAAAATAGGATTTTAAGCTTCATCTTCTTCCAGGGGACTGTGGGGGACTCAGGGGAGCTGTCGCTCACAGGGAAAGGAGAGGTAGAGAGTAGGCTGGTTGTCGCTTCTCAGGACCCAGGGGAAGGCAGGGGGTGGCCAGGACCTCTCCAGAGGTGTCTGCACCGCCAGCTGTCCTTGGGAACACCGTCCTCCTCTCCCTTGGTGATGGGGAAGGGGAGGGGGAGGGGGACGTGCCATGTTTTGCAGGCAGCAGAGCCAGATTGCACTCGGGGTGATTCCATTTTGCCTTAGCCATTGCCTCCTGCTGGAGCAGCCTGGGGAGGAAGTCAGGCCCTGACACTGGCTCAGCCCCGCTGTGCTATTCCTCTGTCCGTGTGCTGTGCAGGTACAGCAGGCTCGAGGCCGGCAGCAGTGGGACTCAGGGACCCAGCCTGATGGCCATGGCCCATGATGGCCAAGCGGGCCAGCCCAGGTGGTGGGAGGCCTGCAGAGGGAGCCCCTGGCAGCCCTGTGTGCCAATCACAGGCCCTGGCCTGCGTGTGACAAGAATGGGGTGCAGCCATCCCAGGACCCTATCCCTGACAGGGGCCAGAGGAACATCAGAGAGGCTAGAACTGGCTGTCTCCCTCCCAGGCTCAGGCAGGACCCCATAGTCACCTCTCAGGGGCTCCCCTCCATGAGTGCTCCCTGAACTTTGGGGAAGCCCTTCCTATCTTCAGCTGATACTTCAGGTATCGGTTCCTAACATCCATTTCCCACGGGGTAAGCCAGGCAGCTTCTCCTGTACCTAACATAGTCTTTTCCGAGACCCAGGTCCTGGGTCTCTGGGTTCCCGTGCAGCTTTGCCCACGTCACATACTCTTCCCTACCTCTGTTTTCTCATCTGTAAATGGGGATAATAATAGTAGCTACTTCATATGATTATTGTGAGGATTAAATGGTTTAAAACCCAAAGTATTTAGAGTGGCACACAGTAAGTACTAAATGAAAGTTAAGGATGGTGATGTAAGGACGGTGATGCTGATGATGATGATGGCCCAGTTCCCACATCAGCTGTTACTTTCACTGCCATCATTGCTGCCATGACTGCCCATGTCATTATCACTGCAAGTGCCACTGGTGCTGGTACTAATACCACCCCCAGGACAAACACCCCCAGGATGTAATAACAGTTATGGGGTTATGAGCTTTGGGAACTTGAATGGTCCCCACTGAGCTCTGACGTGTGGAGGTGGTGGTCAGGGTTCCGCACACTCTGGTCTGCCCCTGCCTTATCCCAGGTGCACCTGCTGCCTGCGTGTCCCCCAGGCATCACCCCACTAGCCAGACCAGCTCCTTCTTCCTTTTGAATTAACTCCCTCCCTTTTTAAAATGACACGTTTCTAAAGACTCAGCTCAAATGTCATCTCTTTGACAAAGTCTTCCGTGGATGGGGAGAGGTCAGGATGCAAAACAGGAAATCAGTTTCATCAGAAGTGGGGATGTGGGCATCCAGGACAGCAAGAATGGACGCAGTACAGTTCCCAGTTAGACACTGAGAACTGGTCTGCGGGAGAAGCTGAAACTGGGAATCTGAAGCAACCCCGTCTGCCTCTGGCGGAATCCTGCCGAACACCTTATAGTAAGAAACGCTGGGTACTGAGCATCTCGTATGTGCCAGACACTGTTCAGGTATGGATACATACACAGCAACCCTATGCTGTTCCTACCACCCCCACTTTAGAGGTGGGGAAACTGAGCCACAGAAAGGTTCATTCATTTGGCCAGAGAGTGAATGGAGGTAATAGGTAACAAAGCCCAAATTTAAACCCTGGCAGTCTGGCTCCAGAGCCCATATGCCTACCCACTGCTGTGTCTCATTGTATCATTATTATTTCTATTTCTATTTCCTCTCTCCCATCTTCCCTTCATTCTGCTTTACCTACATCCCTCGTTGTGAGTTTAAGGTGGTAGAAACCAAAGTCATCCTCTATTCACTAATTTCTTAATTCAGCAAATATTTCATGCCCACCACCTGAAGATATAAAATATGCAAGTATATGGTAAGTAGTTAGAATAGTGCCTGGCACATAGTGGGTATTAGCTACCATCATCAGTATCTTCATCATCACCATTATCATAATCATTATCACCATTAGCATCATTATCATCATCATCATCATCATCATCACCATGACCATCATCAGTATCTTCATCATTACCATTATCATCATCATTATTGTTGTGGCGCGAGAGAACCGAGAGATCACCAGAGCCAAATTAAAGCCAAATAGAGAGCAAAGCCGGCCGGCAACTGATCCCTGAGTTCTCGGAGACCAGCCCCAATATGCTTTATTACATGCCTTTTATACCTTACAGAAAATAGGATCTTCTTGATATAATGCCCAGGGCTACAACAATGCTGTATAGAATTAGTTTGCCTTTCAGATAACAGGGACACCCAGGCCCACCCAGGAACACTCAGGAATTTCAAGGTACATTGGGTCACACTTAGCCCCGAGCTGCACAAACACAATCAAGCCTAATTCCTTGAGATTGTGGGAGAGGTCGAGTCTCTGACTCAAGACCTCCAGGCTCCGTGGACTCTGTCAGACATGTAGCCAGTTCCCAACAATTTCTTGGTTCAGGGAGTATTCCAATTTACTAAGGTTATTTTGACAAAACAGGTTCAGCTAGAGGAAACACAGAGACTTTCCCAGTCATCAATTATGGAGCAGCACAATAATTTACCAATAATCAATTATGGGGTTATAAACATGTCAGCACAATTATCACCATCATTATCATCATCACCATGACCATCATCATCATCATCATCATCACCATCATTACTGTCATCAGTATCTTCATCATCACCATAATCATAATCATTGTCACCATCACCACCCATCACCATCATCACCACCATCACCATCATCATCACTATCCATCATCATCACCATCATCACCATCATCTATGTCCCCTGCACAGTATCCGGCACTAAGAAGGTTTTCAATGACTATTTTGTTGAATAATGGACAAAGCATTTCTCAAAACCACTCACATTCCCCGGAGGGACAGCTTTCCAGTGTCAGAAAATCAATGCTCTTGTTCTGAGTCCCTAGAGAGGCCATTTGCCGCCCATCTGCCTCCCTCAAGACTGTGGACGCCTCTTCCCTTCTCCAGGAAGTGGATCTTTCCCATTTCAACTCCTGACCCTCATGGACAGGAGTGGTTCCCCCTCCTCACGCCAGAACATGGAGCCTGGCCCCACTCCACAAGCCCTTCTCCTTTCCATTCATCCTAAGTAAAGAGTTCAGCTGTACGCTTTCGTAACGAGGGGCCAATGCTTCACCATCTCATGCCTAGGGTCCAGCACGCAGTAGGCACTCAGGAAATGTTTGTGCTGACTAGGGGGGAGCTGGATTTAGTGGGGTCTAACTTTTCTCCACTTTTGAAGTCTGTGATTTCATGACTCACTGGTTCTAAATTACAGAACACAAATTTCCAAAGTGGATAGTCACATCTATTGAGAAACTTCTCCTAGGTTTAAAGTGTGTCATTTTTCTTGATTCTACACACATGTACATATGGTAAATGGATGGATGGGCAACTGTGAATGGAGGGGTGTGTGTGTGTGTGTGTGTGTGTGTGTGTGTGTGTGTGTGTATCTGTATCCATGTATGTGTACAAACTTCAGATAGCAAGAATATTTCCCTAACTAGCAACTGGAGTCCCTGAACAAAGGTTTCTAATAAATTGGCTTATGAATTTGTCCTGACAGGACAAGGACCATTTCTTTGCTATGGAGCCAGCTGCCGCTGAGGCCTAGCTCCTCTGCACTGAGTGGCCTCAGGTGACAGAAGACCATTTGGGTCCCCTCCCCTGAGATTGTGGTTTCCATACACAGGAACTGGCAAGGAAGGGTGAGCAGATTTGGGACTGGCTTGTTGGAATAATTTCAGCAGGCTCTGGGGCCTAGGGGTTGTCCTTTGTTGTCTGGAGCCTGGCCCTGGGTGATTAGGGCAGGTGGATAGTGGCCCGGAGCTGAGAACCTGATTAGGGAGGCTCAGGATTGGCTGGTTTGCATGTGGAAAGTGCACTCACCGGCAAGTTGTTTGCTATCTCTAGGCACTGGCTAACCCAGGATGAGCAGTCCCCGTAGGGTCAGCAAGGCCCAGATGTCAAAACATCAGAATACAGAAAATAAAATATATGGTGGCCCTGGCCAGTTTGGCTCAGCGGTTAGAGCGTCGGCCTGCGGTCCAGAGAGACCTGGGTTCTGTTCCCGCTAAGGGCATGTACCTCGGTTGCAGTTTGTCCCCGGCCCTGGTTGGTCATGCGGGAGGCAGCCACTTGATGTGTCCCTTTCACATCGATGTTTCTCTCTCTCTGTCTCTCTTCCTCTCTCTCCCTCCTACTCTATCTGAACAAAAAATGGAAAAATGTCCTCAGGTGAGGATAAAAAAAATATATATATATAGTGAATATAATGTGTGGGGTGAGGGTGGAGGGGGAGGAGAGAATATCCAAAAAGTCTCTTGGTGGATGAGGTCCATAAAAATAAATAAATAAGTTGAGAAAAATTGAGTTATATCTGGGCAACTTGATATATTCCTTGAAAGAAATCCCAGAACAGGGGCTAGGAGGAAGCACCTCCCCAGAAGCGTCCTTACCCAGATGGATAGCTGGATAGGGCCCCTCTTCGCCAGCAAGGACCATGAACTCGCTTCGACAGGGGCCATGGCCTGGTCAAATGTGCGGTACCTTTTAACAGCAACAATAAACAAGAATGTAGAGTCCTCTTGTGGTTTACTTTTGCTCTGTAACCAGCTGCTGAATTTAGCCTAATGGGATCCTAATGTTTTTAAAAGCCAACTTAGTAATCTTTGTACAGTAAATCCTCACTTAACGCCCTCAATAGGTTCTGTGACTTTAAGCAAAAGGACGTATAACGAAACCAGTTTTTACCATAGACTAATTGATAGAAACAAAGTTAAGTTCCTAGGGCATCTCATCACATTATAAGGAAACACCGTTATTCGAGGACCTGCTGTATGTTCGACGGATTGTGAAAGCCCTATTAGCTATTGATATCAGCGTATACGTGCATAGCGGCCAGTGGCAGGTTTACGCTTTTATGTGCCATTGACATCTACACTACGTTAACAGCAGCATTTAGCTAGCTCTCAAAACGTAAGCCTAATCTCCCCTCTGCCTGAGACACGCATGCCCCTGTCATTTGGTGCGGTCAGCCATAGCGCATTTCAACTTACTAAACATCCTGGTGAATAGTTCCCCACTATTACGTATCAAATAAGTGATGTGATAGTCACCAGGCCGTTTAATTAAAAATAATTAGTCTTTGAAGACTTAGAATACAATTAAATATGCTGAACACTAAAGCTTGGTTCAATGTGATTTAATCTTCTCTGGATGATTCAGGATCTCACAGGCCTTGGGGGCCTTGCTCATGAATATTAATGATCCTCATACTCTTACTCTGCAGAAATTCCACCGGAAGATTTCCGGTTGGAAGCCTGCCAGCGACGTGGGCTTCCACTGTAGAGGGGACACCCACTATTACCTGGATACGGTTTCTAGACATCCTGGGGATGACAAATCTGTGAATATTTGTCCTTGGCGTAAAATGCTCTGGCAGCTGGTGTGCAGTCTCTTCACTTCTCAACCCCCTTTTATTTCTCTAATGGAGAAATGTTCAGTGGGGGTGTTAACATCTTTTTAAAAATTTATTAATCTATTTTTTCCCACCAAGAACTCTACTCAGGAGTCATTCACTAATTCAACTTGTGTTTGTTAAGCAAGTTTCAATGAGACGGAGTAGAACAGGAGAGTTGGCAACAGGGAAAGGTACAGCTGAATTTGCATTAGGACACATAAGGTACATATATTCAAATAATGAATCCAGGGTTTCTTAAATAGGCATACACCTCCTTACCACCCCCACTGCCCATCAGCCCCTTCCTTCCCTTTCTGGTGTGATCACTTTCACCATTTGAACCATATTCAGATACTTAATGATTCAGAATTAAAATTAATATGGGAAAGAAATGGCTAAAAATAGCCTCAACATCTTTTAAAAATAAAAGGCAAAAACTGATAGAACTGAAAGGACAAATAGATGAATCCACTATTATAGTTGGAGACTTTAGCACTTTATGACAAATGGACAGATCCAGCAGACAGAAAATCAGCAAGGACAAGTTAATTCAACACCATCAATCAAATGGGTATAATGGACATCTATAGACTGCTTCATCCAACAACATCAGAACACACATTCTTCTTCAGCTCACCTGGAACATTCACCAAGATAAAGCACATTCTGGGCCATGAAACATACCTTAAGAAGTATAAAAGAATAGAAATATACTGTGTTTGTTTTCAGACCACAATGAATTAAGCTAGAAATCAGTAATGGAAAGATAGTTAGAAAATTCCAAATACTTGGAGATTAAACAACACATTTCTAAATAACACAGGAGTCAAAGAAGAAATCTCAAGAGAAATTTTTAAGATATTTTTAACTAAATGAAAATGAAAATACAACTTATCAAAATTTGTGGGGTGCAGTAAAAGCAATGTTTAGAGGGAAATTTATAGCAGTGAATTCATATATTAGAAAAGAAGAAAGATCTAAAATCAATAATGTACATTTCTGCCCAGGAAATTAGAAAAACAAGAGCATTTTAAATCCAAAGTAAGCAGAAGAAAGTAAATTATAAAAATTAGAACAGAACAATGAATTTTAAAACTGGAAATCAATAGAAAAAAATCAACGAAACCAAAAGCTGGTTCTTAGAAAAGAACAATAAAATCATATAAACCTCTAGCCAGACTAAGAAAAAAATAGAGGACACAAATCACATATTTTCAACATTCAAAAATTGCTTAAAATCCATCACATCAACAAGCTAAAGAAGAAACATTGTGTAATTATATCAATAGATGCAGAAAAAGCATTTGACAAAATCCAACATGATTTTTTAAAAACTCTCAGTAATCTAGGAATGGTGGGGAACTTCCTCAATTTGATTTTTTAAAAATATCTACAAAAAACCTACACATAACATTATACTTAATAGCGAGAAGCTTGAAGCTCTCCCCCTAAAATCAGGTACAAAGCAAGGATGTCCCCTCTCACCACTCCTTGTCAGCATTATACTGGAAGCCCTTGCTAATGCAGTAAGACAGGAAAAGGAAATGAAAGGTATACAGACTGGGCAGGAAGAGATAAAACTGTCTTTGTTCACAAACGACATGATCATCAATGCAGACAATCCAAAAGAATAATTTTTTTAAAACTTACTGGAACTAATAAGCAATTATATTAAGGTTTTAGGATACAAGATAAATATACAAAGGTCGTTTGCTTTTCTATGTAACAGCCTTGAACAAGTGGAATTTGAAATTAAAAACATAATACCACTTACATTAGCACACCCCAAAATTAAATACTTTGGTATAAATATGTACAAGAGCTATAGGAAGAAATCTACGAAACTCCGATGAAAGATATCAAGGAAGAACTAAATAAACAGAACTATTCCATGTTCAGGGATAGGAAGACTTAATATTGTCAAGATGTCAGTTCTTCCCAACTACATCTACAGATTCAATTCACTCTCAATCAAACTACCAGCAAGTTATTTTGTAGATAACAACAAAATGATTCTAAAGTTTATATGGAGAAGCAAAAGACCAGGAAAAACCAACACACTATTGAAGGAGAACAAAGTTTGGAGCCTGATACATGATTTCAAGACTTATTATAAAGCTACAATAATCAAGACAGTGTGGTATTGGCAAAAGAATAGACAAATAGATTAAAAGAATGGAATAGACAGTCCATAAAAAGACCCATAAATATAGTCAATTGATCTTTGACAAAGGAACAAAAATAATACAAGGGAGCAAAGATAATCTTTTCAACAAATGGTTCTGGAACAACTGGACATCCATATTCAAAAAAATTAATTTGTTGCCCTTTAATTTAGTAAAGGGTAGTCCATTATATAAACAGAAGCTCGGATGGATAGCTGGATACATGGATGATTGGATGGATGGGTTGATAAATGAATTTGGATTACAATTATCCAAGGAAGATGTATGGCTACCTTGATATAGAGCAATACTCTCCATTTTCCAAAAAGCTGCCATCTTATTATTTTACCCTGGCCTGTTGACATGTGTTCATTGAAATGTCAGACTATTTCTTAACTTAAAACACTCTAACATACAACTTTCCTTTCAGTCACACCCAGGGCTGAGCCACTATATAACACTATGCCCACGAGTGTCACTGCTGTGCAGGGAGCAGGGGAGATGCTTGTCAGAGAATTTCCGAAGGGCCACAGTGTATGCTCCCAGGAGCCAGATGATCTCCACAATCTGAGCAACCTCTGACATTTCCACCCCTGTCCAAGACCTAGCTGGAAGTCTAAAACACCATTTCATTACTGGAAGTCCTGAAATGGGGCCCTGAACCACTTAGGAGGAGTAAGAAGCACAGGTTCACAAGACCTGCAGGACCCCAGGTTCTCCTAGCTACAGAGATGAGGAACATGGGAAAGTGGGTCCTTCTCTCCTCTTAAGCCTCTGAGATGGGAGTAGCTCAGGACTCTATGGGGAAGTTGCAGGATAATGCAATAAACACAGAACCCTGGGAGAGGAGGAGTGAGGGCAACGGAGGTAACCAACAATCCTGTGAGGATGTCTAACAGTGCTCCCTAGTGACAGGGAAGGACAGAAAGAAGCATAAACCACCATGGGGCTTGCATGATGCGGCTTTGCATCACAGGAGGTGGGGAGAGAGAGCAGGGAAGTCTGCTTAGCAACTCCACTTGGGTGTCCAATGGGTGTCTCAGATTGAATGTGACTAAAACTGAACTCTTGATCCCTCCCCTAAACCCGACCTTCCTACGCTGTTCCCCATTCCAGTAAATGGTAAACCCATCCTTTCAACTGCGTAGGTCCAACACTTTGTAGTTACTCTTGGGTCTTGTCTTTGTCCTATACCCTATACCCAGCTAGCAGCTCCATTGGCCTTACATTCATTTTATATTGAAAATCACTTTGTACTGCCTCCACCATGGCTCCTCCGGCTCTGCCCTGGCCGCTCCCCCCAGGCTGCTGTCTACCTACCCACTGGAGTGACCCTCCAAAAAGATCAGACCACATCCCTCCCCTGCACAGAACACGTTGGTGCTCTCATCTCACTCAGCAAAAAAGCCAAGGTCTAGAGTCGCCCATGAGGCTCCACCCAGTCTGCCCTCACCACCTCTCTGACCTTGTCACCTGCTGCTTTCCCCTACTTTCTCTGTTCCTTCCTCCCACAAGGCAAGCCCACCTCCCTCAGGGCCGGTACCCTTACTGCGCCCTCCGCTGGCCTGCATTTCCCGCAGGATACCAGCCTGGCTCGCGTACTCACTTCCTTCAAGACTCTCCTTGACTGTCCCCTTCTCAGTGTGACCGCCTCCCCGACCCAACACTCCCTATCCTCCGTTCCTGCTCTGCTTTTCTCCATGGCACTGAAGACCCAACCGGCTCCATGGTCTAATTATGTATTTGGAACACACACACCGAGATGGCAAGGATCTCCAGTGTTCTGCTGCCAGATCTCAGTGTCCAGACTGCGCATGGCACCGGGTGGATGCTTGGCTGATGCTCATGGGAGGAGTGAATGGACAGGCTATTTTGCCCTCTGTTTCTTTGCGGTTTTATAACTGCTGATCTTCTTATTTCTGTGATCAGTGTTAGAGCCACACCATCATCCCGCTGTCTCTGTGAGCCTCGAACCCCGTGCAGAGCCTTAGTAACAGCATGGCTGCCTCTGTGTCCTGCCGGCAGGACTAACGCTCCCTAACCCAGGTTCTCATTAGCTTCCCATCACTCCTGAGGTGACTGGGAGGGAAACCTGGCTGCATCTGGCTCACCTGAGGAGGGCAGCTTGTGGGGTCGCCTTGAGGCACTTCCTCCTTTGTGACCCCACCCTGCCTAGTCCCTGCCTCCCTGTCTCAGCACCCAGCAGGCGCACTGGGTACACTTCTCTTGTTGTCTCAGGATCTTCCTGTCTGGATCAGCAGCTTCCTAAGAACAGAGCCTGCTGATGCTTTTGCTTCTTTGCCTGGGGACATTTCAGATGAGCTCTGAAGGATGAACATGAACTTGCTGGGCACCCAGTGAAAATGGAGATAACACGGTATAGAGATAGTGAGCGGAGGCAGAAATGGAAACGGTGGCCATAGACCACTCCTTCTGGGATTGTGGCTGTGAAAGGGGGAGTAGAGAGACACGGCCCCTGGAAAGTGAAGGTTCCGTTTTTAAGTCCAAACCCTTCTTGGCCCAAAGCCCACAGTTTCCCATGGTTCATCCAGCCTCCCAGTCCAGCTTCCTCTCCCCTTCTGCTCTCTGCTCCCTCTTGCGCCCTCCACCCAGCCACTCTCCCCTGTGCACATTCTTCCTTGGAATGTCCTTCAGTAGTAACAGCAGCAGCATCATTATTCAGCTATTTATAGGGGCCAAGATTGACATGTATTAACTCATTTGATCTTCTAGTGGCCCTGTGAGGATCATGCTATGACAGTTCCCATATTACTTACAAGGAAACTGAGTTATAGGGAGGCTAATGACATGCCGAAGGTGACACTGCTGGGAAGTAGCACAGCTCCGACTGACCCTGAGCCTTCATCCGGGCTCCCGAATCCACACTTTGAACTCTGCGGTAAGGCGTCCCTTCCAGCTCCAGTGTGAAGCTCCCCTGGGAAGATCTCTGAAACGCCTGGGCTGACTTCACTCACCCTGCTGTGCCCCCCGCCTGGACCCCTCGTGCGCCTGCATTCCAGTCTTTCTCCCACTGTATTTCGATTGGTGGTGGGTCTTGTCTCTCCGGCCAGGCGGGAGCCTTTGAGGGCAGGAATGTCCTGCTGTCTGTGGCCGGCGCTCCGTGTCTGTGGTTGAAGAAGATCATAGTGTCTTCATGTTCTTTGCAGGTGCACACTTATTCCTCCTGTGTCCTTTAGGCTCCACGTCTGGGCATGTCATTAAACCGACTTCTGACAAGTCTCCATTTTTGTGTTGTCTGCCTCTTATTTCTTTTGATGCTTTGGTTTCAGACTTCCTAAGAACTTTTCCTTTGACTATAGTTCATTCTGGGGTAGGGGGGATGAACCATGGTCTGGGTTTATCCTAATTGGAGTGCAGCCTGCCTCTTACAGACGAATGGGTTCACCGAGCCAGCTCTGAATCTGTTTCCCACTGTCAAGTCTCTCAAAATAAAATGGTTGTGCAAACATTAGGAAAACAATCTGATAACTTCCTATCTTGCTTCTTAATAAATTTAGCAGTAACAGAGAGCCTTCTGGCACCGTGCTATTATTGAATTCCTAAATCTTTAGCTTCAAAGAACTTCACGTGGACCATTAGCAAACATTTATCGACCCCCTCTTCTGTGCCAGGTTGTCCATATATATTATCCCATTAGGGCCTCCCAATCACACTAGAAGGTAGATAGTATCAGGCATTTTATAGAGGGAGAAACGGAGGCTCAGAGGAGCCCAGTCACAAGGCTGGTGTGTGCCACGCAGCTGGGAGACGGTGAGGCGAGTCTGAACCTGCCAGGTCCGCCTGGTGCCTGTCCAAGGGCTGGCCTGCTGCACCCCAGCTGCTTTCTTCCCACTTCTTAAGGCTGGGACAGCTGCCAGGACCCTCCGCTTTAATTCTGGGGATAATGTAGCAGAAAGCAAGGTGTAGCTTGGCAGACCAGAATTAGGCAGACTGCTCTCGCAGCCAAAGACAGACAAGGCACAACCCAAGGCTGTGTCCAGGGCACCGAGATGTATGTAGTCTCCTCCTCCTTCATCACCAGCATCAATAAGCATCAACTGTTTCGCAGTGATGGCTGTCTTGTTTGGTTTTCTCTCGGTGGGTAAATAGCATCCAGGTCCAGTAGTAGATGGAGACATAGAGAAACGCTGAGAGGAGAGAAAGGATGCCAGGGCGTTATGTTTGCCAAGGGGCTGTCCTCTGCATATGGGAAGGTCGCTATCTAGCAAGGCAGGGTGCAGCCTGATCTCCCCATCAGAGACGTGCTTGGCCCAGGGGCCCACCCAGAGGAGCAGCTCTCGTATGTTATGTTCTCAGTGACCTAACCAAAAGCTTATCTGTCTCCAGCTGCACGAGATTTTGGAAAGAAGATCCTCAAAACTGTTTGAATCCAGACATTAAATAAACAAAACTGCCCATTTGTGGGCACAGGGTATTCAGCAGGCACTTTAATATATTATCTTGTTTAATCACCACAATAAACAAACAAAGGAGCTATTTTAACCCCCCTTTTCGGACACAGAAGCTGACTGGGGATCTGGGAAGTTTCCGTTCGGGTGGCACAGGGGGCTTCGGCAGGATTGGAGCTCAGCTCCGTCCAGGCCCAGGGTCGTGCCCAGCCCACGCTGTCTCACCAATGACCAGGCAGTCCCAGAGCAGAGAGACCTGGCTATGGCTGGGAATGTGGACCCAAAGGCATTAGATTAGTTCATCATCTTTTAGGATCCAAAGACCCTCTTGAGAATGCGAATGAACTTCCCCCTTAGACAAAGGCACAACCCACTGCAAAGTAATAAAATTTCCGGGAGACCATAACCCCTTCAGTCTCATCGTGGACCATAGCTGATGATCACCCTCTGTCCAGAGAAATGATTCCTTTTAGGTCCAATCAAAGTCACATTTGAACCTTCTTTCTCCAGGTCTTTGAACCTGAGTTTTAATCCCCGGGCTGTGGCTGTCCTGGGCTCCAGTAATGGAAGTTGATGAGTTGTCCAAAACTGAGGTCTACGCCAGACACCAAAATATGTCGCCGGGGCCTTCTCATTGACCTGGTTGGTTTCAGACAAAAAAATCCAGTTGCTGTATCTACTCCATCGAGAGTCCTCACGAAGAAAAGGAAGGGAGGACGGAAATAAATCCTGGTATATAATCTTTTTTTTTTTAACTCTTTTATTTTTTATTAATTTGAGAAAGAGAGAGAGGAAAGTGGAGAGAGAGAGAAACATCGATTCGTTGGTTGACTCTTGTATGTGCCCTGACCAGAGATGGAACTCGCAACCTTGGCGTATCGGGACGACGCTCTAACCACCTGAGCCACCCAGCCAGGGCCCCGGTATATAATCTTTGCATAATAGTTCAGTTTAGATTTTCCAAATCTCGGTAATCTAGCTCTCAAAGCTTCTTTGAATAATTATGTTTTCACATTTAAATTCCATAACCCTCTAAAAGAAGGAGGGATAACCCCAAGGGAAATTGTTTATTCCTATGATAAAGTGTAAAGTAGTCTATTTTATTTATTTATTTATTTATTTTTATCCTCACCCGAGGACATTTTTTCATTTTTTGTTCAGATAGAGTGGGAGGGAGAGAGAGGAAGAGAGAGAGAGAGAAACATCGACGTGAAAGGGACACATTGAGTGGCTGCCACCCGCACGACCAACCAGGGCCGGGGACAAACTGCAACCGAAGTACATGCCCTTAGCGGGAACCGAACCCAGGTCTCTCTGGACCTCAGGCCGACGCTCTAACCTCCGAGCCAAACCGGCCAGGGCTGTAAAGTAGTCTAAAGCTGTGTTTGTGCACTTTACCTGATTTCATCTCAGGTAACATATGCTGAGAACCTGCTATTTGCTCAGCACATGCAGAACACTTTGGTGTACATTATCTCATTTTGTCCCCTACCCCAGCAGCCCCGTGAGGGAGACAAGGACACGACGGTCACCTCCATTTCACAGAAGAGGAAATGAGGTCCAGAGTGGGTCTGTGACCTGCCCCAGGTTAAACACAGGTGGGCAGTGACAGAGCCAGGTCTGAAACGCTGGGTTCCAGACTCCACTTCCCGTTTGCTTGTGCCCCAACCAACGTGTGAAGCAACATTCAGATGAAGGTCTGGGATGGGGACTTGCTGCACATCAGGCAAATACCAAGAAAGCAATCCTTGCCCTGGCCGGTTTGGCTCAGCGATTAGAGCATCGGCCCGCAGACCGGAGAGACCTGGGTTCGGTTCCCACTAAGGGCACGTACCTTGGTTGCAGTTTGTCCCCAGCCCCGGTTGGGGTTGTGCGGGTGGCAACTAGTCAATGTGTCTCTCTCACATCGATGTTTCTCTCTCTCTTCCCCCCTCTCTCCCTCCTGCTCTATCTGAAGATAAATGCAAAAATGTCCTCGGGTGAGGATAAAAAAAAAAAAGAAAGAAAGAAAAGAAAGCAGTCCTGTGAGTGCAGGCAAGGGTCGTTTCTCCTGTGAATTAGGTGTCTTCATCCTCCAAACACTCAGGCCCCAGCCTCAGGTCTCCTTTGCTGTGAAGCCCCCTGACCACCATCCCGTTCCCTCCAGAGGAGGGCTTCATCGCCAGGAACCTTGGGTCCCTTGTCACGCTGGGTTATGATCACCGAGTGCCATTTGCGGTGAACTCTCCAAGGTGATGTCCTGAATAAAAGTCAGGACATCAAGGGCAGCAGATGAGGGATTGGCCCAACATTCTTGCCATGGCAACGTCTACTTGGCCTCTGACCAAATGTCTAGGCCGGTGAACACACAGGAGGAAGCAAGGATGACTCAGGTGTCCCCAGTCACCGGGAGGATGACTCAGCTGTTAAGGGAAAGGAGACAAGCAGAAGGCCAGCCTTGGATGATGGGGATTTCTGTGATGATCTTGTCTTTCTTGAAAAGCAAAGTGTTGCTAAGTGCAGGGTTCACCTCTCGGTCATCTCCACATCGCCTCGGAGCCCGGCGTGGCACTAGGCAGTGTCCAGTAAATGGTGACTCTGTATCTCCCAGCGAATGCCGATCTGTGTACTAGCACAGTGCACACACAGTGTTTCAAACTACCCGACATGACCCACTAGTGGATCATGAAATCTCTTTTGATGTTGCGGACGGACTTCTCTATTAATAAAATAGAAGAGAAGCCCTGGCTGGTTTGGCTCAAGGGTTAGAGCGTTGGCCTGCGGACTGAATGGTCACGGGTGGGTTCGATTCCTGGTCAAGGGCATGTACCTGGGTTGCAGGTTTGATCCCCTGTCGGGGTCATGCAGGAGGCAACCAATCAATGTGTCTCTCACACATCAATGTTTCTCTCTCTCTCTTTCCCTCCCCCGCCCCCTTCCACGCTATCAAAAAATCAATGGAAAAATATCCTCGGGTGAGGATTAACAAAAAAGGAAAAAATAAATAAATCAAATAGAAGAGAAGTAAAAATTGAGAGTGCATCATGTGATAATAGTAAGGATGAGTATTCTTTTCCATGAAGTTTTTTTCCATGGAAAACATGGAAAGTGTGTGTGTGTGCCGTGGTGGTGGTGGGTGTACGGGGCCATGATATAAAATACACTCTTATTCCGAGTCACAGTCAAAAACGTTTGAAAAACAATGGTTAAAGTACAGCCTCGGGAAGACACTTACCTGGCCGGTTTCCTGATTATAGGAACACTGGAATCAAATCACTGTTTGCATTGTTCATCCGTTTATGCATTATTCATCCCCAAAAGGTCTTCGATGGTCACCTTCCCCATTGTATCAGCCTACTGGGTGTCAAGGTGAAACATTCGGGAACAAGTGACTGGCTGGAGCCCCTCATTAGGCAGCGTGGCCAGAAGAGGTGTGTGACAGGTGCCCCCACACGTCTGCCCGTCTTCAAAGGAGGAACCTTTGTTTGCTGAGCTGTCATGGTTTAAGCAGACTTGAACTACTGACCTGTGCGTTGTCTGTTTCCCCTCACCTTGCCACTTGTCTGTAATAATTCAGCGCCTGTATATTGATGCTGTCCTATTGTTCTTAAATGATCTTGTTATTGCCAGTCTTCAGTTAGTTCATAAACTGCTGGAAAACATTGCTTCTTTTGCATCTTCAAAGTGCCTAGTGTGTCCTATCTATTGACAACTACTCCTCGCTCAAGTCCCTGCGAAGACACGCCTTCATTCCTCATTTTCTCCTACCATAGCGCATTTATTGCATGGCTTTGTATGATGTGTGTAGCAGCAGTCTCCTTTGCTTAGACTGAGCCCACTGGGGACAGACAGTGTGTGTATTCTGTCCATCGCTGTGTCCTCAGCCCCTAACACAGCACAGTGCCTCCCTTGTTCATTGTATCCTCATATCCTCAGTGATTGGCACGTGATAGGTGTATCTGTTACTTATCACCATCGTCATGCTGAGTAACAAACACCCCCACTATCTCAGTGGCATGCCAAATTAGCCTTTGTTTTTGTGGAGTAGCTCGAAGCTTCAGGTTGGTACTGGATTCTTCTGTGGGTCTCTAGCCCTCCTTAGACCAGCAGGCCGGCCAGCGTGTTTTTCTCATGATGATGGCAGCGGCACGAGAGAGCAAGTTCAGCTGCACAGGTGCTTTGCAGGCCGTTAGTTCCAACGTGTTCGTGAACGTGCCTTTGGCCAGAATGAGCAGTCAAGGCCAAGGTCACGGAGCGAGGAAGCACACTCTGCCTGTGGCGGTTGGGTGGGGATGGGACGAGTGAACACTTCTGATTAACCCACCAGAGTACGTGCTGAGCTTCTCGCTAAGTGTTCAGGGACTGGAAAGGAAGGGAAGAGAGCAACTGGACTCCAGGGATTTCCGTGGGTATTCACCACACAGGTTACCAAAGTCCACGGGGACTCTACCTCGTGACATTGAGCTCTACAGAGAAAGCAAGAGCCCTGTCAACAGATAACAGCCCAGCCACCCGGAGGTAAATTTGTTGGGCAAATAAAGCAGGTGTTCAGAAGCAGCTGCCGCAGAGGCTCTTCCTCCAGGACACCAGGGACAGCAGCTGCCGTGGGGATAAGAACGGCAATGACCATCGGCTTCCCTTGAGGCATCTCTGAGCAGATAGATTCCTGCTGTTTTTTGTCCTTCGAAATGCGCGTGCAGACCAATGCCCGCGTGTTTGTTAACGTCAGCAGGTCAGGACCTTGAGGAAACCTTTTGAAAGAGCTAGATCCTTTCCGAAGGGAGTCTGGAGCCTTGGCCGTCACGTTGAGTTTGTGGTCCCAGCTCCGGTGTGGTTCGAGGCTGTGCAAGGTTTGACGCACTCCTCTGGTTAGCTGCAAAGTAACGATCTGTTCTCCTTTTGTCCCCTGTCCCTCGGACTGCAGGAGTGCTGTGCCTGCCAGACAGCCTGAACCTTCACAGAGACACGCAGCGGTCCAACAAGCCGGGAGACCTGCCCATGTTCAGCCAGTCGGAGCTGAGGACCATCGAGCAGTCCCTGCTGGCCACCCGCGTGGGCAGCATCGCAGAACTGAGTAAGTGGATGCTACTTCTCCTGCCCTCTCTGTTCCCAAGGTGCCACGGCCCACAGGGCATTGCTTTGTAACCCGCCGGGTGGCACCTTTTATTGCACACCTGCCATGTGCACACAACAGTGCCACAATGGCCGCGGGGAAGGGAGGGGCTGTGGAGCCAGGCAGACCCGGTCAGTTCCCGGGCCCTACCACTGATGTAGGTCAAGTTCCTAACCTTCTCTGGGCCTCGGTTTCCTACAACAGAGAAACTCATAGTCCCTCCCTGAGGGTGTACCTGTGGTGACTCGATGAGCGAATGCCCATAATGCCTGGCACAGTGAGTGCATAAATGGTGGCTGTTGAACTTGATTTTCACAATGGGATGCCTTTAAAGGATGCATCAGATCACAGCTGTCCTCTGTTCAGAATCCTCCACTGCTTCCCCATCTGACCCAGAGGAAAACCCAAAGTTTTCAGAATTGCTTCCAGGCCCCCACCCATATCACTCAGACCTCTTCTTCCACTCTCCCTCATGGCCCACTCAGCTGCGGCCACCCTGGCCCCTCGTTGTTCCTTGAACATAGCAGGCATACCTCAGGACCTTTGCATTTACTGTTCCCTCTTCCTGGACCACTCTTCCTCCAGTCATCCACATGGCTTGCTCCCTCATTACCTTCAAGTCTCACCCAAATGCGACCTTCTCAATGAGGCTTTCCCTGGCCACCCTATTTAAAATGATGACCCCTGACCTGGCCGTGTGGCTCAGTTAGTTGGAGCATCGTCCCATACGCCACGGGATGTTGGGTTTGATTTCCAGCCAGGGCACATACCTGGGTTGTGGGTTTGGTCCCCAGTTGGGGCACATATGGAGGCAGCCGATTGATGTTTCTCTCTCTCTCTCCCTTCCTCTCTTTCTAAAACCAATGGGCATGTCCTCGGGTAAGGATACAATTATGACCCCTAAGGACGTTTACCGCCCCCCTCTTCACTGCCTTATCCTATGGAATACTCTATTTGTTGTTTTTGTTGTTTTTCAATAACAGCTTCACTGAGACGTAATTGAAATACAATCCGCCTATTTAAAATATACAATTCCATGATTTTTAGTACATTTCCTGAGCTGTGCAACCATAACCACAGTCAGTTTTAGAACATTTTCATTACCTCCCAAACCTGAAACCACTGGCAGTCACTTCCCCTCCCTTGGTCTCACCCTGTATTTTACTCACTGGTTTTTTACACTGTCTATCTCTCCCTACTACAGTACAGTCTCGTGGAGAGCAGAGATCTCTGTTTTGTTCATGGATGTAATCCCAGCACCAAGAATACTGCCTGGCACATAGTAGGTCCTCAGGAAATACGAAGAGGTGGGGAGAGGAAGAGGGAGGGAGAGAGAAACAGAGAGGGAGAGAGGTGGAGAGAAGGGAGGGATTGTCGGGAAGGTGGGGATGCCACAGTTTGAGCAATGACGTGTCATGCTTGTGCGCCCCTAATTTAGGGCTGTGCTCTCTGAGCCCGGCCAGCCAGAGGAAAATAAATCCGCATTTGCTTATGATCCTGTTGACTGTCAAACGACTTGGCTGTGTGTCAGTTCCTGATGGACTAGAGCCTTGATCCCAGAAACGCTTGGCTTATATTAAAGCATGAGTTGGTGTGAGATTCTGGAAAAGCCTGAGCTACTAGCGTCTTCGGGATCCAGAAAGCAAGGTGCTCCTCTTCCCAGGGAATCCCTGCACACCAGGACGCAGGCATCCTCCTCCGTTTAGCACGGGGCACCTCTGGAAAGCGAAGTAGTAGCTGATTCAAGCCGTAGGGGTTCCTAGTGGTCCCTAAAGCTACTTTCCGGGCACTTGAGCTTGGAAACCGCACTTCCGTTCTCATCAAACCCCGGACGGACGTCACGAGGTACCTGCGCTCAGTCGTGCGCTTTTTCTTAAACTCTTGGGTGCCATGGACCCCTTTGGCAGTCTGTGGAGCCTATGCACCCTGCCTCAGGACATTTTTAAATGCATAAAATGAAGTGCCCAAGCTTACAAAAGAAACCAATTACACTAAAATTCTCATCTAAATCGTGGTGTAGTCATTCTGTGCTTTGTTAGTGGCACATTAACAAGATCTAGCAGCGGCTCTGATGACCCTATTATTTTGAGGTGGTGATGTGTGCGAAGATATTTTGAGACATCTGCAACAATTGAAACGGGATGAGGAAATGTCTGCATTTTAATAGCTCCCCCAGGATTCGGATATAGAGGGTCCGAGCCCCTCCCTTGGGGAAACATCACTCTAAGAAGGAATGCCAGGATGGGCTCAGGACCCTGGAAATGCAGAAGCTGGCTACGGTGGTGGGCCGTGTCTGCAGGGGCATGACCTGGGAAGAGGCCACCACTCCCGCTGGTCCACACACACTGTCCCCTGTGGTCTCAAAGGTTTGTCCTAGGATATCGTAATGTCCCCTCCCAGCGGTGTCCAGCACCTGGGCTGGGGCCCTGCTTAATTCCAGATCTCTCTTAGAAGAAAGGATTTGCTAAAAAAAAAAAAAAAAAATCTGCACTTCACCTAAGCAGCAGTCTGCGGGAGCAGCTTGCCGCATAAATTGTTTTAAGGACAATTTGCTCTGCAAATTAAATGCTGTCATTGTGGTTGAATGTTGACTTTCGCGTATGAATTGTTGGCACACAAATGGGTGCTGCTAATTACCAATGGGTTTGTACATTCATTAAGCGGCCCCGTAGAACATATGCGAGGAAGCACGTTGCTAAGCCACGTGGGCGACCGAAGATAATAAAATTGCCTTCTTTTCCGATCTGACTGTCATTCAGACTGGCTTGCCCTCTGGTCTGAATCAATGCAGTCATGCTCTCTCTGTGTACACGGAGGGCTGGTCTTCACATTCAAAGGTTACTCCCCCAGTGTGGATTCTAGAAACTGCAATGGCGAGGTGGAGGGAATGTGTTCCCAGCCATCGCGGCTCTTCTTGAATCAGGCTGTCCAGGCTCGAGGGCAGAATTCCTGACCATGACCTTCTTAATAGCCAATAATAATAACAGCCGCAGCTGATGGTATTGAACTAGGGAACGATGACAAATCTATATGAGTGATCTCCAATACAGCCATTATTGTCCACGTTGATACAACTTGTCTCAGAGCAACCACACCTGTGAGCTGAAAGGCTGGAGACTGAATCCGCATTTCAAGGCAGAGCTTGCCCCCCCTCGACACTAGACAACCCCCCCTGGGAGAAGCCCGGCCGCTGTTTCTACATGTCACAGGGGAGATGAGAGCCCCTCTGTGAGATCAGGGTGGCAGTCGGGGCTGTGTTCCTTCCAGATAAGGATCTGCACTTTGCTTTGCCGGATGCACTGTGGACTGGACGCTTTCCTGGAAACTAAATTGGAAATGCAAAAATGCACACAGGTTCATCACCAGGCACCTAGGTGGCATTCCACCCCTGCAGGCTGACTTCTCCCCATACCCCTGCCTCCGTCCTCAGAGCAGCATTTTAACCCAGAGCTGCCTTAGTCAGTGGTGATGCCGAGTCATCTTCTCCAGCCTGTTAAGGCTTGGGTGAAAATACACCCACTATTTCTGGAGCTCCTACTGAGCACCAAGTCCTTTAAATACATTAAAGGTATTATTGTCCCCATTGCACAGATCAGAAAACTGAGATTTAGAGGGATGAATGCCTAGCCCAAGGCAGAGTCATAATTCAAACCCAGTTTTTTCTTTTCCTACTCCGCTATGCTCTGTCCAATTCAGCTTTGCCTTCTGAGCATCTAACACATTGCTCAGAACTTGGGAAATACTTGTTGAATGTCAGATGAATAAGTGAATGACCCACTAGAGAACTAGTCTGTGAAGAAAATGCTACAGGTGAGGGGAATTCTTCATGAAACTTCAGTCAAGTATTAAATACTCGACTGAGCTTTTGAGCTAAGAGAACTAGAACTGAACCCCTGCATGTCTAAAATATTTGAATGAGAAGCAACATCAGGGTACCACAAAGGTCCCCAAACTGACACAGGCTGGTGATTCTTTAAGAAGCCGTAGGAAACTTGCAAGACGCTGTGCTGAACTTCACAGTTGACTTAGAGTCTGGTGGGCGTCCAGGTCTCCTTCCCTGAACCAGGGAGTAGGTCTGGGGGAACTGGGCCCACTCGGTCTTCCACTGAGGCTGGGGGAGAGCAGAGACCCTGGGTTTTCTCACTCAGGAACCAACTCAACTCTGCATTTCCCATATTTGTGTCCTCTGAGATCATGGACTCTCCTGTCAGACATCCCAGTCTTGCCCCCAAGCTCCCAATTAACCGCCCATCAGACAGTCATTAATTATAGTAGTTGCTTTCTGTTGGTTCGAGGGGGAAACTGAGGGCTTCATTTAAAAATGCCTCTTCCTGTCGTCTTTTCACACTGAACTGGGAACTTGTTTCTCCCACTCAGTGAGGCCATCAAGGGTGGGGGCATTAATTTACAGCTGGGTGTAAAAGGGTTTTGGGGTTGTCTTTCCAATGTGCCACCAGAAAACAATGAAACAAAACACAGCAGCCCTTATTGCTTGGACAAGGGGGTCTCTTTCCTTGTTTGAAATGCAGATGGGGGTCCAGCCGGTGTGGCTCAGTGGCTGAGCCTCAACCGATGCACCAAGAGGTCGCCGGTTCGATTCCCGGTCAGGGCACATGCCCAGGTTGTGGGCCCGATCCCCAGTGGGGGCATGCAGGAGGCAGCCAATCAATGTTCTCTCTCATCGATGTTTCTATCTCTCTCTCTCCCTTCCTCTCTCTCTAAAAAAAAATCAATAAAGGAAAAAAAAATATTTTTTAGAAGAAAAAAGAAATGCAGAGGGGCTCTTCCTGGAGAGGCCTGCTGCCTCGGTCCCAGGGTGGCGGCAGTTTTGAAGACGTACTGCAGTAAGTGGTGGCTGACTGTGGGCGAAGACTAGGGAAGGAAGGGAAGCTGCCCGAGCTCAGGCTGGGACAGGAAGAGCCGACCTGGGTGTGTGTCCCTTTGCCCCAGGGCAGTCACCTGGGAGATGCGCCGATAGCCCGAGTCTGGCGGGTTAGAGCAGCGTCTCCCAAAAAGCAGCCCGGGAGATGGTCGTAGGTGATACAGAAAACACTTTTAATTTTTAATTGCTATGAATTTTTTATGAGTACTAGAAAAATATTGGTTTTCCATTTATGGCACTGATATGAGGTTTCCTTTTGAAATGAATTTATTGGTGGGGGAAAAATGAGCCAATTTAAAGGAAAATATTAAGTAAATAAATTGCAGCACGCAGAAAAGTCATGATGGTGGTTCCCAAACGGCTGATGTTTGGGAAACCTGGTTCCACGTGGATTCTCAAGTGGGTTCGAGCTCGCGCTGCCCACACTCGGGGCAGCCAGTTAAAGTGATTCATGGTTTGGGGTTCACAGAGCTGACGGGAGAAGCGGCAGATGGCACACACACAGGGCAGGATTTAAGGTGGAGCTAGTGGTCACGGAATCCCTGTGCCAAGTTTTTTTAAAAAAAATACGTTTCTATTGATTTTTGAGAGAGAGAGGAAGGGAGAGATAGAAACATCTATGGGAGAGAAACGACAATGGGCTGCCTCCTGCACGCCCCCTACTGGGGATCGAGCCTGAACCCCGGGCATGTGCCCTGACCAGGAATTGAACCGGGACCTCTCAGTCCATGGGACGATGCTCAGTCCACTGAGCCACACCAGCCGGGCCCCTGTGCCAATTTTACCCCCATAGCCAGCCCTGCTCAGAGACATCCTTGGGGCCTCTGATTCAGGGACTAGGCTGATAATGATGATGGTGGTGATGATGATGATGATGATGATGGCAGTCTGAATCCATAAAGCATGTTCCTAACCATTGTGCTATACTGCTTCTTCAGGAACGGGACAAGGAATGAGTCATGGTCTCTGGCCTTGAGGCTCAGTAAACATGTGGACAGTGAGCTGGGAAACATGACAGCATTAAACAAGGAATGTGTTAGACTGTATTAGCAGGTGTTGCGGGTCCCCAGGGGAAGTGGAGATTGATTCCGACTAGGGGCATTCTGGAGGGCTGCATGCAAGAAGAGGAATTTGATCGCAGCCTTGAAGGTCTTCAGTAGTTGGGAGAATGAAGGAAAGGACACTTAAAGGTGTGAAAACAACAAGAATAAAAGCAGGGAACCTGGAAGTGCAGGGTGAGCTGAATGATGCTCAGAGGAGATGGTTGGCCCAGCCGAGGCAAAGGCTTCCCAGTGTCTGGGGAATGGAGGGGTGGTGCAGGGCAGCTAAACATGGACCCTTTTCTCTTCTCCACTCCCTTTCTATTTTTCTTGATTTGAGCTTTTATTATGGGAGCTCTCAAGAAAAACAGATAGAAAGATGGGTGCACTCCCCGTTAACCCTAGATGGGAGGTACAAGAAGGTAAAACATCACCTCAGTAAGCTTATGATTCTGATGATACCAGCTAGCACATGGCATAATTCAAAACTCAGAAACTACAGAAAAGTTGGATATAAAGGAATAGTACCCACAATCCCGCTAGGCAGACAAATCCTTGGTCAACATTTTGATTTTGTTTCCCTGGTATTCACTCGGCGCATAGTGTTTAATAACATAATCCTGATCACACTGTATGCAATTTTGAATTTCACTTTTTTCCCACTCACCATTTTAACTTAGGGTTTTTTGACATTGCACCTCTATGTCAACATTTTTAACGACTGCCCGAGTTTATGATTTTATCGGGTGGATGTACCAGAGTGTACTTAACTGCACTGTTATTTTTAAACGTGTGTTCTTTTGTCAAATTTTGGACCCCGTAAATAAGGTTTGGGTGAAAATCCTTGTGCATGAAGATTTTGCTGCATTTTGGATTCCAGCATTGGGACAGAGTCCCAGAAATGGAATTACTGAATCCAGGGTAAAGAGCACCTTGGCCACAAAATGCCAAATGTCCTTAAGGTGGACTTGGAGCTGGACAAGGCGGCATAGGGCTGGCGGAAAAAAGGACGAGGTGAGCGTGGGGTAAAGAGCGCAGGCATGTCCTGGGCAGTGTGGCTCAGGGGTTAGAGCGTCTGCCCTTGGACCGAAGGATTGTAGGTTTGATTCTCAGTCAAGGGCACATACCTGGGTTGGAGGTTTGATCCCTGACCCCAGTAGGGGTAGTGCTGGAAGCAACCAATTGATGCATCTCTCTCACATCTATGTTTCTCTCTATCTCTCCCCCACCTCCCTTCCACTGTATCTAAAAATTAATAGAAAAATATCCTCAGGTGAGGATTAACAACAACAACAAAAAATAATAATAATAATAATAATAAAAATAGAAAAAAGAGCACAGACATGAGGGTCAGACATACCCAGGTTGAAATCTGTCTCTGCTTCTCTTTTTTTTTTTATCCTCACCTGAGGACATTTTTGGATTTATCTTCAGATAGAGTGGGAGGGAGAGATGGGGGTAAGAGAGAGAGAGAAACATCGATGTGAGAGAGACACATCGACTGGTTGCCGCCCACACAACCCCAACCGGGGCCGGGGACAAACTGCAACCGAGGTACGTGCCCTTAGCGGGAACTGAACCCGGGACTCTCTGGTCCGTGGGCCAACACTAACCGCTGACCCAAACTGACCAGGGCCGCTCCTAACTCCTGAGTCTCAGTTTCTTTGTCTATAAAACAGGATTTCTCAAAGACCTTCAGGCACATCTTTTCTGCAAGTCTTTGCTCCCTGAAAGATCTGAAATCTCACTTCTGTCTACAGGTGACCTGGTGTCCCGAGCAATGCATCACCTGCAGCCCCTCAATGCCAAGCACCATGGCAATGGCACGCCCCTGCACCACAAGCAGGGGGCGCTCTACTGGGAGCCCGAGGCCCTGTACACCCTTTGCTATTTCATGCACTGCCCGCAAATGGAGTGGGAAAATCCCAATGTGGAGCCTTCCAAAGTCAACCTTCAGGTGGAAAGGTAAGACTTGCCTTCGGCTCGCCAAAGAGAGGAGCTCCCCTCTGGCCAACACCGCCTTGTGGTGGGAGGGTGGGTACCACCTCCGTGGAGGTGCAGGGGTTGGGGAGGGGAGGGATGCTGGGATCAGAATTGCCCAGCTCCCAGAAATTCACTGGAGGGGTCCAGATGGGAACCATGTGTCCTGAGAGGATATCTGAGTCCCTGGTGGAATCTTGGAAATGGAATTTCATGGGGCTGATCCAATTCCAGGTAAAAATGGTCTGGATCAGAAGAGCGGGTCTGCAAACTTCTGGAGGAGTGAGGGCCTCAGTCGTGCTGGGTGGCTTCCTCGTGAAGGCAGCTTTGGGGAATGCCAGCTCCTTGGGTCTTATCTGCATTTCATCCTGGCTGCCTGGGACCTCCCAGGGGCAGGGGGGTTGGACCATAAATACCTGCTCATCCAGAGTGGGCCACGCAGGTGGGCGGGAGCCTGGCTTGCTAGGGAGAACCCTCGCAGGGAAGGAAAAACAGGAGAGAAAGAAGGGAGAGCTTCCTGGAAGAGGAAGCTCCCTCTGACCCGGCTTCTGCTGCTCCTTGGTTCTGTCCTTCTGCTTCCCTGTGCCTCCGTCTCCCCGTCTGTAAACCAGTGGCTGAACTAAGTGGTTCCCAGGTTCCCTTCTTTCTGGAAAACCCCAGAGTTCTCTGAGGATGGTTCCATCCTCCTTAGGAGAGGAGTCGGCCTGGAGGCGTCCCCTCTTCCTCTGGGAATAGGTCCACGCAGCTCATCTCCCACAGTGTCTCACAAATCACATCCCTCCTCCACACGGCTCTTCGCTGCAGCTACTGTAGATTGTGGTGAGCCGTGTTTATCAAAACAGTGGTTCAGACCGCAGGCTCTGTGACCCAGACTCCTGGGTTCAAGTCCAGGCTTTTCCAATTAAAAGCCAGGGGCCTTGGGAAAGGGGTTTAACCTCTTCATGCCTCAGTTTCTTCATCGCATTGTAGGGCCACTAAACGTAATTTCTTCATAGGGCTGTTTGAAGATTAGATGAATGTGATAGTGCCCGGCACATAGTAAGTGCTCAATAAATGTTCACTCTTTATTGTTGTAGGGATTATCTGCACGTAGCTAAACAACTCCCACTTGGCCTCATTGCCGTTTTCTTTCTGTGCTAAATGTTTCCAAGTTGTTTTGAAATTCCCGTTGGATGCTCCGTTCCTGCCAGGATGGTTTAGGGCTTAATCGGGCTCCTTCACAAAACCACGTCTCTTGGCTTCTGGTTACGGGAAGAAGAGGGAGCCTGGGCTAGACAGAAGTTGCCTTTTTTGTTTTTAAGGATCCCAAATTAGCACTAATATTTCAATCCAGTCTGGAGTTAACTTAATCAGGGGATTACTCAGGTCTCCCTCTCTCCAGGCTAAATCAGTGGGTACCCTATGTCTATTTCCATGTGCCAAACATGCCCACGATGAGAGATGGCAAAATGTCCATAGTCCCTGGGCAGAAATAACCTCAGTCAGACTCACCAAGACTCTCCTTCCAGTGAACCCCGAGAGTTGAGAGAATGGAAACCAATGGCCTGTGGGGAGCCTAGGTCTGCAGCCCCACCCCCACCCACGCCTGTGCGACAGCCCATTTCCCTGACTCATCCCCCACGGGGTCTTCGACTCCAGCCTCTCCATCTCCAGCCAGACTTCGCCTCCTCGGAGCGCTGTTCTCGAAGACCACCTAAGGATTCCAAACTTTCTGGGGCAGGTTTTCAAGAGGATGAGCTGCGAGGGAGGACAGAGTAAAGGGAACATGTCCCAGTATTCGTTGGAGTCACTTAGCTTGGTCTTTCCATTCCTTTTTGGTTGAATTTTCAGGCAAAAACACAAAGTGGAACTTGTCTTTTTTGAGTGCTGTTCACTTTGGTCCTCTGGACAGAGTGTGGATTTAGGAGTCCGAGCGTCCTCTGCGTTTGGGTCCCAGCTCGGCGGCTTCTAGCTCGGAGAACTTGAGCAGGTCATTTCACCTCTCTGAACCTCTTCCTCGGCTTTAAATGAGAAGACAAGCCTTGGAGGACTAGCATTCACAAAGAATTAGACATTATAGCCAAGGCATCCAGTGCCGGGCCTGGTCCAGGGGCCCTCCCCTCCTCCCCACCTCCCCAAAGGAGTTGATATTATGCTTTTGTTATTCTAAAATACTGTAATCATTGTCACCACAGAAGCCTGTGTGATTCCTTCCAGACAAAAGCTATGTCTTCCTGTTCCCTGATGGAATGGGCATTGGTGTTTAGCATCTCAAAACACACACCTTTCCTTCAGGGAAGAAAGGGCCTCTAACTCTCTCAGTCAAGTGTGTACACCAGCTCCATCCCCAGACCTCCACCACTGGGAGGTGGGACTAGAACTGGGAGTTGTTTTTCTCTCTCTCTTTCTGTCTCCCCACCCCCAGCCCCTCCCCCATCCAACATTTCCTTGACTCTTTATTTCTACTCTGGCAAAGTCAAGTAGGGCCATGGCGCTCATATGGTTTTCCACCAGCCTAGTTCTCCCGGGAACGGGGGCTGAATATTAGCATGCTTTCATCCGTGCCCGGCAGAAAGCCCGAGAAATATCTGTTGGCTGAGATACAGACTGTGTCGTGCCTGAAACCATTTCCAGTTGTCAGAAGAGCCCTTCTTGGCTGGAGCATCTGGAATGAGGCCCGCATGCACCGTTTTACTCTTTCATGTGGGCACAGCTTTGGGGTCGCTGCGTTTGTTTTGGGTAGCTTCCCTTTTCTCTGTGGGGTTTTGAAGAAACTCAGTGCCAGCATGAAATTTCTGTCATTTACATTTTTTCTAGAACTTTGGCTACTATTTTTTGAGCTTCTGAAATCTTTCAGGTAACCCAGATATTTTCATAAAAAAAAAAAAAGACATAAATTTTGTGAGATTATGATTAGGCCATATTTATTTTCCAAATAATAAAGATAAATGTAAGCACCTTAATTTTGATGGTAGGGGCCACATGAGGCTGCTATTTTTTTTCTTTATTTTTTAGAGAGAGAGGAAGGGGGAGGGAGAGAGAGATAGAAACATCAATGAGAGAGAACATCATTGATGTCGGCCGCCTCCTGCTGCCCCCCACTGGGGATTTGGCCCACAGCCTGGGCCTGTGCCCTGACCAGGAATCAAACTGGTGGCCTCTTGGTGCATGGATCGATGCTCAACCACTGAGCCACACTGGCTGGGCAGAGGCTGCTATTTTTAAATGGAATCATCATAAATCTACGATGAGGTTTTCTTCCCCTCTATCGTTACTGGAAATATCAGTGATTCCTAGATGCATTTGGCTATGGATGATTTCAATAATTTGTTGCCACAAAATGAAAAAATCATAGAATAAATAGAGGTATTGTGTTGCCCGAGGTCGCTGGTAATGCCTGAGAGAAGCAGTGATCAGCTTCACCTAGAAGACTAGACAATTAGGTAGTTCCACTCCCCCAACCTCACTAAAAGCAAACCAGAATTTATACCTAGGCAGTGGCAGCTCTCTGTCCTTTTGCAAGAAGAGCTGTACAAACAGACGTGGCAGACTTGTCTCCCAATCTCAACCACAAACACAAGCACACCATCACCAACCAACTATTTGAGGAGAACTAATGGGAGCAACAAAATAGTCTTAAATGGAAGAATTGGCACTTGAAGAAATACAGTTAATAAAGCAAACACAACTGACAGGAGGAGTGATGGTACCCAAATACATCTTCCCGCACCTTCACCCTATTGAAAGGTCACCCCAGACACATCTGCTCTCAGTGTTTTCTCCTCTGTGCCTGTGTGACAAGGGATATTCCAATTTTAACGTATTCCAATGGACATATGCAGAGTTATGCAAACTTTCCAGCATCCTAGGTATAACTCTTCCCCGTTCTGTCCCATTAAGGAATGTATCAGACTCCAGGAGAGAGGAGGGGTCCTTGATCCAGGCAGCACTACTAATAGGAATGCTTAGTTGTAAAAGTTGAACCTACTATGTCTGCTTAAAGCAGAAAAAAAACCCTCCCGGAGACCCAGTATAGGCAGAGGTTACCAAATCCTTTCTCCTTCTTCATGAGAGTTTGACCTTCGGTTAATTCTCTAACTCGGTTCCTCTGGACACCTGCTAACATTTTCAGTATTAACTGTGTTAGTAAGCAACATTGCTTATGATCAGAATGACCCTAGATTGGTAAATAGATCTGGTTTGGTAGTACTATAAATACTTCTTAAATATCCAGAGTTTTGGGCTGCCTTGGATGCACTGACTCTTATAATTGGCAATGTTTGTGCAGGGACCTTGGAAGCTGTTTTCATGGAGTTGTTGCAAGAGATATTGGGGTTCATGAATTAGGGAAGTTTTCACAGCCACCCAAGTGGATCTCATCTCCTTGCACCTGAGTGTCACCTGGACAGAAGATAGCTCTGAGATGGCCGGGTGAATTTCTATTAGGACTTCCACTAAAAGGAACATCTGATGTTGTCCTGCTGGGTCAAGGGTGGCCTATGGTAATCCCATTCATCTAAATGTTTAGAGCTTAAGACTTCTGGTGGGTCCGGCCGGTGTGGCTCAGTGGTTGAGCATTGAACCATGCACTGAGAGGGTGCTGGTTCGATTCCCAGTCAGGGCACATGACCAGGCTGTGGACCTGATCCCCAGTGGGGGGCATGCAGGAGGCGGCCAGTCGATGTTCTCTGTCATTGATGTTTCTATCTCTCTCTCTCTTCTCCCTTCCTCTCTCTCTAAAAAAAAAAGAACTACGAGAAGATAAATGGTTGGTATCCAGGAGGAAATCTGCAGCAGGGAGGGGGTTGAGCTTCATGAAATCAGCTTGGGGTTTCAGCTCTTAGCCCATGTTAGTTTAGATGGTGCTGATTAGAGTGTGGGCAGGAGATTATGTAGAGGGCTAATATTTCATTAAAAAAAAAAGACCTCTGGTGGACATTGGCTTTGAGAACCAGGCTTTGAGGCTACACAAGCTGGAACAGTGCCCAAGTTGCCCCCCATCCAGCACAGACATCACAGCCTCCAGGGCTGGGCACAGACATTTGACCTCATACCACTGATGCTGGGCATTGTACACACCCAGCTGGACTTCCGTCACCATTACCCCTGAGAGCTGAATGTCTCTGCTACCACCCTTGTCAGCTCCATGTTCTACCCATGTCACACCTCTTGCTTTCAAATCAGTGGAGCTCAGGTCACATGCCTGCACGTAGCTGCAAGGGAGTCTAGGAAGGTGAATTTCTACCTTGTTGAACAATAGATTAATCATATGAGAAATATTTCAGACACAATAAGGTCATCAGTGGTTTGGGGCAGCCAAAAAAAGTTGACAGTTTCACTAGCCTCTTCTACTTCATTTTTTTAAAGAAATAACACACCAGTGAATCATTTGCACAGGTTAGTACTTTTGACCATTATTGGCCACACATGTCACAGCTGATTGGCTTATACACCACAGTTGAGAACCAACATACTCCCCAACATAAGGGCTCCTTGGGCTAACACCCTGGGACCTCAGTAGCTAGCTGTTCCTGGCATCCTAAGCAGGGATGCAGAAGCCTTTTCCCAGAGGAAGAATTCTACTTCCTCATCTTCCTAAGGGCAGTGATCACACCTACCACAAAAGTCCCCCGCAAACGCCCAGCCCAGTGCTAGTGGGTCCTGGAGAAATTCATAGTCAGCCGATGAATGGGAACATGATAGAGTGAGAGGACCCTGTATTAGGCCTATTTTATGCAGGGCTGTATGTGGGCTTCTGTGGGCTGGCCTGGCATCCCAACCACCATATAAATGGTTCTAAGGGGAGAAAAAACTATGTTGCATTCTAATTAATTCACTTAAGAAACAAAGTTTTTTAAAAATGATTCATTTGTAACTTGAGCGTTGCTGCAATTTATTTCATCTGGCAGGGTGGAAACAAACTCTAATCCCAATAGTTTTCAAACTGTAAATTATAGCCCATTAATGGGCCATTAAATCAGTGCAGTGTGGAGACTGATACCCCACAGGCCAAATCTGGCCCACTGCCTGTTTTTATAAAGTTTTATTGGAACACAGCCACACTCATTTGTTTATACATTATTTATGGCTGCTTTTGCACTTTTGATTTAGTTGTCTCGGAGATCAAATGGCCCGCAAAGCTGAAAATACTATTTGGCCCTGTCCAGAAAAATTTTCTGACCCCTGATGTTGTGGGTTGTAACCTGCATTTTTAAAAAATGAGCTAGAATTGAATTTTTAAAAAATAAAATTTGAGTATTTTACATGAGGTAAAGTAAGTATGCTTTATGAAACTTTTTTTTGGTTATATTAACTGACATGAACTTACCCAAGGTCATGTAGCTAAAGTTGCAGAACTGGTGTTTGAACTCTTGGAGGCAGACCCTGGTCTGTGCTTGTATTCACTGGGCTGTTTTCTATTGATGGGCTATGGTTTTAAAGAAATAATAATGTTTGAGCCCTGGCCGGTTTGGCTCAGCGGTTAGAGCATCGGCCCGTGGACCAGAGAGACCCGGGTTTGGTTCCCACTAAGGGCACGTACCTCGGTTGCAGTTTGTCCCCAGCCCCGGTTGGGGTCATGTGGGTGGCAACCACTCGATGTGTCTCTCTCACATCGATGTTTCTCTCTCTCTCTTCCTCCCTCTCTCCCTCCTGCTCTATCTGAAGATAAATGCAAAAGTGTCCTCGGGTGAGGATAAAAATTAAATAAAAGAAATAATAATGTTTGAAAGACCCATCCCTAATCCCTAAAAATTTTTAAATAATCTTCATGAATGTTTACAGGATGTAAAACTAAATAAAATGTGGTAAGTACAAAAAACAAAAAAGACAAAATTTTGGATCACCCATCGTCTCTGCGGCCAGGAATAAGCACAGACACCATATGGGGCATTTGCTTCCAATCTTCGTTTTCTGTGGATATATAATTTTTTTTGGTTGTTTGACAAAATAAATATATATGATTTGTCTCTGTCATTGAATAACCTTGAAAAGTATGGTTTTTTTCAATGAACTGTTCCATTATTGGGCATGAAATTTAATGTCAAGAGAGATCTGGGAACAGGTATGTTGGATGTACTTTATGTTGGGGATGATAAAACTGAGGCCTAGTTGGATGAGGGGATTTGTCTGGAGTCATAAGAACAGTTGCAGTGGATTTGCAAGACAGTACCTCAGTGCCTTTGCACATGATTTGTCCTCTTCCTGGAATACTGCCTCTCTTCTGCTCCATCATCTGACTGCCTCTATCATTTCATCTTTTTTTTTTTTTAATTTATTTTTGTTACAGATGTTTCTCCTTTTTTCCCCATTGACACCCTCCTCCCCATCCCCCCACCCCATCCCCAGCTTTGTTGTCCATGTCCATCAGTTATGCATACATGCGTATAAGTTCTGTGGTTTATCTCTTCCCTCCCCCTCCACCCCCTCTTCTGAGGGTTGTCAGTCTGTACACTACTTTCACATCTCTGGGTCTACTCTGTTCCCCAGACTGTTATGTTTATTATATTCCACAAATGAGTGAGATCATGTGATATTTGTCTTTCTCTGCTTGGCTTGTTTCACTTAGGATAATACTCTCGAGGTCCTTCCATGTCGTCTCAAGGGATAAGAGATCTTTCTTTCAGCTGCATAGTACTCCATCATTTCATCTTTTAAGACTCATTTTAAGCATCACCTCCTCCAGGAACCCTTCTCTACTACCTCAGGATGCACTGAGTGTCCAGGGCCTAGATCAGTGAATAGCATATAGTAAGTGCTCAATAAATGCTTGCAGAACTGGACAGAGCTGGGTCTGAAACCTCTGTGTTGCAGCCCTTGGCCCAGAGAGCCATGTTGCCAATGTCAACTCAGGCAGCCCTCAGCTTGGTACTGGTTCTATCGTTTCCTTGCTCCAGGCCTCAGTTTCCTCAGCTGTAAACAAGAAATAATAATCCGACTGCATGGAGTAATTTCAGCGACCAGTGAACTAACTTCTGTAAGAGCTGTACACAATCCCCAACACATAGTGGTTGACCCATAAATGGCAAGAACTATGATTTACTCCCTTAATCTAGGTTGACCTCTTCTTAGATATTAGAAGAGTTGTTGATTGACATGCAGGAGCTAGCCTTACCTCTCCCCATTTCACAGATGAGGAAACTGAGATGCAGCAAGGTTATGCAACTTCACATATGGGCAGGTCTGTGAGTATCAGATGAATGCTGGAGGCTATAGGGAACGGAGCTCTGTGCTAAGGCAACATGCATGCCATGGGGGACAGGAAGGTGAGAGAAAACCAAGTGAGATCTTGTTCTGAGGAAGTGTTGGATACGGCAACACACTAGACCGGGAGGAAAGTTGAGAGACTGGCCAGGGCGTCAAGACTTTCCCATGTAAGCAGTAAAAAGCATGGAGGGATTCAAGAAGGGAGGTGAGGAGACCAGAACTGGGTCTGACACCTCGTAAGCTCTCCCTTAACAGCGACAGAAGGATGCCTAAAGGAAGGTACTGGACATTTGATGAGCACCTACTATGTGCCATGTACTGTGGGGGCACTTTACTTGCAGAGTTTAATTTAATCCTTACATCAACTTTATGAAGTAGAAATGTTCTCATCTGCAGATGAGATCATTAATTCTAATTGCTACTTAGTAGGAAACTCTATTTGGAAACTTTTTAGGTAACATTAAGGACCTTCACAGCACATTGATTGTATCTCTGGATATTTTTTATTCTGGAGCCAGAATGCCTGAGTTATTACCTTGGTTCTAACTCTTATTAGTTGTATAACCTTGAACAAGTTACTTAACCATTCTGAGCCTCAGTTTTCTTATCTGTAAAATGGGAGCTACCATAGAATCTACTTCAGAGGGCTATTATGAAGCTCTTAGGTAGGGGTGTGTGTGTGTGTGTGTGTGTGTGTGTGTGTCACTTAAAATCCAGCACACATTAGGCTCTTTATAGATAATGGCCATGATTATTCTCACTGTTGTGGTGTTTGTAACCTGGAAGTATACTATAGCAGGGCTTCTCAAACCTCAATGTGCATTTGAACCCCCTGCAGATTCTGTTCATTAGGTCTGGGGTGGGGCCCGAGATGCTTCGTTTCTAACAAGCTCCCAGGTGAGGTGATCCTGCTGGCCCATGGACCGCTCTGTGGATAACAAGATATTACAGTTTTTGTGTGTTTGTCATTCATGTCCCCAACCTACTCCAACACCCATTTTTAAGTTATATAAGGGGAAGATATAAGCTTTTATGGCGATTTCTGTCTCTCTGGTAGCGCTTAGCACATAATTGGTGTCCAGTAAATATTTCTCAGGCTTCAGGGGCTGGATTGAGCCTTGCAGGACCTCTGCTCCCCTTACCTCATGAGATGCCAAGTCCTTCTGCAGTTTGCCTCAATGGATGGATGGATTCCAGAGGTTCGTGTGACCAGTCTGCAAAACTCTCAGGCTTTGGAGCAGTGGCAAAGGGAAGATGCTAAGCATCGAACATAATGATCATCTTTAGCCTAGCGAGGTGGCCAACGAATCTAAAGTAGCTCAGGGATAGCAAATTAGCAAGAAGTGTGCAAGGGGAAAACGAGGAGGGATGTGACAGGTGTCCTCCCCGAGGAAGCAGCAGGGCATATCCTGAATTTCACCAGCTTCGGGGCTCTTTAAGCATCTCCAGCCTCCAGGGCTTGTCAAGCAGCCTCGCCTCAGTTACCCAGGAGTTTTTCCCAGCCGAGGGGGAGAGATTGCTGCCGACTACAGCTGACAAGCCAAGGGGCTCAAGTTTAAAGACAGCCCCCTCTGCTAACATGTGGGGTTAGTCTGATCAAATGCATGTACTGTACTTTTCATGTCAATATCCAGACCTTTTCTTAATCCTAGTTAACTGGCTGCCACAGCAGCCTGGTCTGGCCTAACCAGCTCCTTTTTATTTTATGGGAAAAGGAAGGAACGTCTTACCCTTATGACGTAAAGACTAAGGGGCAATCGCTGTTTAAACTTAAATGAGTTAAAATTAAATAAAACTAAAGCTTTGATTCCCCAGTACCACGAGCCTCCTTTCAACTGCCCAGTAGCTACATGTGGCTAGTGGTTTCTGTGTTGGACAGCGCAGATACAGGGTGTTTGCAACATCGCAGACATTTCTACCAGACAGCGCTGAACTAGCGACTCAGTGCAAGTAGGGTCCCCCTTTTAGATAAAAGAGCCCGTGATGATCAGCACCCCCAAAGCAGTCGGGTAAGGAGTGAGTGCAGAGACCAGGGACCAGCTCACCTGCCGAAGCGTGTTCCACCTTCCCATGTTCTGATCTTAGAGCTGAGTTTTTCAAAGCAACCGTCATTTTCACCATCACCGCCAGGTTTTAAAGTAATCATGACATATTAGGCTCTCTTCTAAGTGCATTCGTCATCAAGTCCTCACAGGAATGCTATGCGTGTAGTAGAACCATCTTATACTGTGGCTGGAGGAACTTGACAATCTTGCTTTAATATACGAACCTCACCTCTTCCCTTTTGCTTCTAGTCTTTCTCTGGCTCAAGCCTCAATAAGTATTGCTCATACAAATGGAATAATGAGAATCAAGTCACTATATCTGATCAGACATGTTAGCCTCCTGAAATGAATTGCTGTCCATGGAAACACAGAACCCGCCCCTTATATCTTCCCCTCGGTGCTACTTGAGCTGTTCATTTTTTTATTTTTTAAATTATTTACTGTTGGAGTTTTTATTCAGTTTTTCCCTCTTTGTTTATTCATTCCGTGAACATGCATCGAGTGCCTGCCCTAAGTGTAGTCATAGCAAGAGCTAGTGTTCATCAAATTCTTGTGTGTGCCAGGCACCAATATATACTTCACATGAGTTAACTCATGGAGCTCTCGTGATAAGCCCAGGAAGTGAGTATTATTAGTCATCCCCATTTTACAGATGAATAAAGTGAGTGGAGAAGATGAGTAGCATGCCCAAGTTCACAGGGCTCAGAATTGCCTCTATGCTCAGGAGGGGGGGCTCCGGGACCCTGTCCTGTGCAGATCATTTATCGTGAAGGAAGGAAGGAAAGTGCAGAGGATCAGAAGGGAGGTGCAGCTAAACTGCCGAGGGGTCAGGGAAGAGGGTTTTGAGTCAGACTTTTTGTTGTTGTTGTTGTTAATCCTTACCCGAGGATATTTTTCAATTGATTTGTAGATAGAGTGGGGGGGGGGGGGGGAGAGAACGAGAGAGAGAGAGAGAGAGAGAGAGAGAGAGAGAGAGAGAGAAACATCCACGTGAGAGAGACACATCAATTGGTTGCCTCCCTCATGACCCTGACCAGAGCTGGGGACCAAACCTGCAACCCAGGTACATACCCTTGACCGGGAATCGAACCTGTGACCCTTCGTCCACGGACCAACGCTTTAACCACTGAGCCAAACCAGCCAGGGCAAGTCAGACTTTGAAAGATGGATAGGATCAGGCATTCTGGGTGGAAGGAGCCACCGGCTAAGGCTGTAAGGCAGAAACTCTCAGGATGCCTGGGGAGAACCTTGTACCGTAGACCAGCTGAGTCGGACTAGAAGAGAGGCCAGGCCGTCAGCTGGTTGGCAGAAGTGCAGATATTTAGCCGGTTGTTAAAATGCTGAAACACTTTACAGGTTTGTGAAGACCCACACCCAAATGGCCCCAAAGTCCCCACCATCGAACACCCGCAGCATAGTGTCTGCCCCACCAGGGGCCCTGTCTGCATCAAGACCATAGGCGTTAGGTGGCGCCTGGGCCTTACTGATAGTTAATAGATTTAGAATATCCTTGATGAGTTGAAAGGGTATAGGAGAAAAATATGTCCTGTGGGTGATGGGGGGCCTTTGTTCCTTCAACAGTGGAGCTAGGGTGACGGATTGGGCAGAGAGAGAAGCACGAACAAAATGCATGTGCCTACTCACCTTTCGGGACTCAGCTGGGAATCTTTACTGCCTGCCCCTTCCCCATGAAGCCGCTGAATAATTCTGACTCGAGTGCCAGCGTGTGCCAGACCCTGTGACAAGTGCTTTCCCAGATGGCCCCACTTCACAGTCACCCTCTGAGGTCCTGTCGTTCTGCCTATTTCACAGATGAGGAGAGTGAGGCTTAGAGACCTTCAAGGACGTGCCCAAGGTCATAGCTAAGCTGGTGAGTGGCTGGGCTGGAGGTTCCAGAGTCAGTGTCCTCTATGTCCCATGTGGCCCCAGTCTGGCATCATTTGCTTCCAAGTCTGTCTCTGCTGCCAGACTTGGAGCTCCTCACAGGCAGGGACGGGGCTTTGATCATCCCTTGCTCCCTCTGGCAGCCGACCAGGGCCTGGCACAGAGCAATCTGAGCGCATGGCCAGCAGGAGGATGGAGCAGGAAATGGTGCAGGGACCAGTTACAAGGTTCCTGCAAGAGTCCCAAAGACAGATGACAGGCGCAAGGCCTGACCGGATGACATCCTCCACGTCCCCCAGTGAGAGCCGTCACCAGCTGGCCTCCTTCCTTTGCTGAGTGGTCCTGAGGAAAGCTGGCTACGTGAGCCTCCTTGGAGTCCCAGTTCTTTCCCAATTGCCTGCACCTGGCAGCCCTTTGCAAGCCCTGCTCTGGGACCTTGAGCACTGTACCTGAGTGTTCTGAACAGGCAGGACATTTTTTTTAAGAACATGAGCAAAAATTAGCCCTTGAAACCGCCCAGGACAAACTGAGAGCTGGCCCAGCATGACAGGGGCCAGCGGGAGCCCCAGTGCCTGGGAACAGAAAGGCCCACGGGGGTGGCGGGAGCGCCCCCCCTCCGCCCACTTCCAAACGTCCGCCCCGTGCCAAGTTCCCGCCCTTTTTATCCTTTCCGAAATAGTATATTGACAGCTGTCAGCACCTGGCAGGGTGTCACATGTTATGGAAAGTAGCCCAGGCGGTGAGTCTGGTCATTTGCCCAGTAGACAGAGCATCTGAGTTGATTTCGCGTTCTTCAAAGTCGGACTTCCCCAGTGCAGCCCACACATGTCTGTGGGCAGCCCGGTGGGCACTGTTCCCGGGTTTGCATCGAATTTATCACATTCTCCCCCTCCTTCCAGGTTACTCTCCTCGTGGACTGCTTACAACACGCAAGGTGCTATACACTCAAAGCTGAATATTCTCCTATTTTTACTGAAAAGTTATATATGTTCATTTTTCAAATTTTGGGAAGTACAAAGAAAATATAAGAAAGAAAATGTAAATTACAATTCAGCTACACAGAGGTAGCTAAAATGATTATTTAACATCTTTTCTTCTCTTTTTTTTTTTAATATAAATAGTGAGGCTTTTTAAATAGTTGTGTTGGATATATATATATAAATTTATATCTTTTTAATTTCACTTAGCACGAGTATTTCTCTACAAAACATTCATAAGCATCGTTTTTTTAATGACTGCAAAATATCCCATCTTATAGATGCACCATCATTTGCCTAAGAGTTCCCAGTTTACTGGTCATTTGGGTTGTTTCCAATGTGTGAAGTGCTGTTCTTTTGAAACTGTCATGACTAAACCACCAGCAAAGAGGGGGCGGCTGTAAAAAGAGCAGCCTGCCTGGAGGGGAGCCACTAAGGGGTCATTTCACAAGGCCACTGATGGCTGTGTGAGTGAGAAGTTGCAGGAGAGCCCTGTGAGGCTGGCTTCCCCGCCCCCAGCCTGGGCTGGTGCCCTTTCCAGAAAGAAACGCGCGTTGTGGGAAACGTAAGGAGGAGTAGCACCCTCCTGCCTGCAAGGCCTCCAGCCACAGTCATTATCAAAACCTCTGTAGCAAGTCCTGCATGGTGTCCAGGGGTCTTTCGCACGAACAGTCTCCCTGGATTCTAGAAGTGGGAAGAACAGCCAGGGTTGCTTTTCACGACGTAAGAGACGACCTCTCGAAAAGTCTTGAGATTTTCCCAAAGCCTGAGCCTCCAAATCGAAACCCGAGGGCAGTTGTGGGGACCCCTGGAAATCCCCACCCTCCTTCCTGTGTTGCTTCTAGAATGGAGAGGAGGCATCACATGGCATCAGAAAGCTGCTTTTGCGTCTGTACCCGGACGAAGTTCATTGCACACGCACTTGGCCACGGGCATAGATTAGAAGTCGCCACAACTCCAGGCATCGTTTGTTTGTGGGGTGGTCGTGTTTGTTTATAATGCTGGATTTTACATTGTTGCTCTGTTGTTATGTTTGCCTCGGGTATAAGAACCGTTGCCCGTGAAGGCTTCCCTGGCTCTTTGAAATCGGTGTGTGAATCTGTCGAGAGTCAGCCAGGCCGGTTCAGGCTTGCCCCGGTATTTAGGCAGAACGTGCTGGCGGGAGAAGGTGGATGCTTCTCCCAGGCTGCCCTTCTCACCGACAAGTTCACGCTCCGAGGCCAGAGCGAGCCCTTGGCCAGGCTTGGTCGCAGTGCTCGCTATTAGTTCCGTACCCAGAATCCCACCCCTCACACGGCCACTCTCCAGACCCCACAGCTGCAGGGTGTGGAAAGAACATTTTTGTGAAGAAAAAAGAAAACCAGTAAACAGGTGAAACCGAGGACCAATCTGTTGAAGATACTAACTCGGGCTGCAGACTCTGCTGCGCCCACATTCCTTCCCTGGCGGCCTGTCCCTCCTCAGACCCCAGAGCACTTTATAAGAACATCTCACAAGGCCCTTTTTATGGCCAGCCTTGCATTACAGTGTCTGCCCTTCCTTCTCTGATGGCCCCTTTATGCTCCAGTCTACCCATCAGAAGTTATGATTAAACACACACACAAGGATAACTAAGGGCAGTCAGACGTACGGCAATAGACACTGCCCTGGGAAACGGGGTATGTGGCCACACTGAATTCTCTTGCTATCTAGAACACCGGATCCAGGTGTGAAATCCCCGTGTTCTCCATAAAACTCAGCACAGACCCTTGCTCCAAGGAGGTAATCTATGAACAGTGAGCAAGCTAAATGATTGACCCGTTCTGTAAATGGCCCTCCCTGTTCATGCACTTATTATCTCTCAAGTTCATCTTCCAGAGTCTCCCATTCACATATCCCTTCGGCTGCTCCACACACAGTTCCCTGAATGTGCTCTGCATTTCCTCGTCTGATTTCCTCTGCCCGCATTCTTCTGACCCCTTCTCTCTCCCCTTCAGGCTTAAGACTGTTCCCCAACACACCCCCATGCCCTTCAACTTCAGCTCATTTTAATTCATTCTCTCATAAGATTTTGTGCATTCTTTTACCGAAAAGCTTTTCAAATAACTTCTTTCTCATGGTTTTCACATTAGACCGTGAGTTCATCGAGGGCTAGGACTATTGCAATATCACCAGTTGTAGCAGCTGCTACATTACAGATAGATACTCATTTCTTCATTCATCCATTCGACAAATATTTATACGGCATCTACCGTATGACAGGCAAAATTACCTGTCTTCATGGAGCTTACATTCTACTAGGGGAAACAGACAAGGACAAATACATAAATAATAAACTATCAGGCAAAGATAAGCGACATAAACATAAATAAAACGGAGTACTCAAACCAGGTACTGTTTCAGCTAAGGTGGTCAGGGAAGGTTTCTCTAAGGAGAAAGCATTTAAGCAGAGACCTAAAGGAAATGAGGCAGGAAGCCATGTGGATATCTGAGGACAGATCTTGCCAGGTAGAGAGAATAGTAAGTGCAAAGGCCCTGGGACAGGAGCATTCTTGGCCATGCAAGGAACAGCAAGAAGGCCAGTGAGGCTGAAACAGAATGAATGAGTGTGTTAGAAGAAGGAAATGAAGTCCAAAGTGGGCAGGGTCAGGTCTTGCAGAGCCTTTTGGGCATGTGGATGAGGTTGGCTTCCAGTCCCTGTTGTTTAATTGAATAATTTGAATTGAACTTCACTGAACTGGGTTTCACTGAGCTGCACAGAACTGGGTCTCATCTTAGTACAGACTGCATACAATTTTTGAACCTTGTAATATCCCAAGTCTGTCCTTAGAACTTCCAAATGGAAAAGCACTATGAACAGTACCGTTTAGCAATTTAAAAATATGTTAGTGTGTGAGTTTGCCTGTTCTGGAATTGGACAGCCCTGTCGGTTGTTCCAAAAGCCCTGGCCGGTGACACTTTTGCCAGCCCCTCCCACTTGTACCAGTTTCATTGTGGTGGTAAATAGGTACAGAGAACATCTAAATTCTGGAGGAATGTGGCCTTCCTGGCTGCCCATCATTTCTGTTTCATTTCTGACTTTCCCAGACTGAAGTCTTTGGAGGGTCACTGGGATTTATTCTGGGCCTTGGCCGGGGTCCCAGACCTGACTTTTAATGTAGTTTTTACTCAAGCCTGGTTCTCATTGAATCTTAATTATGTGGAATTCCTACCCTTAAAACAACTAAAATATACCACAGTTAGCTATTTTTATCATTTTACTTAGCCTTTATAAAATCATTGCAGTGAACCATCACCCAGAGTAAAGTGGGAAACCCATCAGAAGTTAAGCTAGGCAAATTCACAAGATTCAATCACACATGCATTGATTCACTTAACAAATGTTCTTCTGACAAAGAATCCTTTTGTCAGAAACTTGAAAACTGTTTTATTTTATTTATGTTTATGAAATATAACTGACACACAACATCATATTAGTTTCAAACATATAACATAACGATTCGATTATTTGTGTACATTGCAAAATGATCACCACAATAAGTCTAGTTGACATCCATCACCATACATAGTTACAAAAATGTTTTTTCTTGTGCTGAGAACTTTAAGATCTGCTCTCTTAGCCGCTTTCAAATATACAACACAGAATTGTTAACTATAGTCATCATGCTGTACTTTACATCCCCTCGTTCACTCGAGGAATGTTGCCTGGGGACCGATGAAGTGCTGAGCACTACACTAAGTGCTGGGGACACAGCAGAGCACAGGAGAAGTCCCTGCCCTCCTGGCGCTGACTGTCTAGTGGAGGAGACAGAACAATTCAGTGCTCGAATATAAAATGTCATCTTGCGTAGTGACAAGTGCTACTGTGTGTAAGTTTGGGCGATGCAAAGATGAATAATTCATGCCTCCGCAGTGTTGTGGCTGTGGTGGTAGACATAAATTATAACAATAATATATAAATGGTACTGTGGAATCCTGTACAAAATGCTATGGAGGTAGAGGGAAACACATAACTAACTCTATTATAGGTATGAGTGGCGGGGGGGAGCTCTTGGGGAGTATTTCCCAGAAGAGGTGAGATTTGATCAGTATTTAAAAAAATAAGTGGAACTTAACTGGATGGAGAGGGGAGAAAGAGAGTGGGAATGGCAATGGGAGCGAAGGCAGGGAGATGTGGGCAAACACGTGCTTCCAGAAGCGGCTGGGCACTTGGTGTGGCTGGTGCTGCACGCATGGAGCGGAGCCCGAGAGAATGAAGGTGTGGGTGGAGGCCAGTTAACAAACGGCCAAGCCAAGGGATTTATGTCAGATGGCCAGACTGACATGATAGCACATTCATCCTGGTAGCAATGTGAAAGGATTGGAGAAAAAAAACTAGAATCAGAAATTATTATGAAAATAATGCAATGGTTCTGTCCTGCAAAGAGTCTCATAAAGTAGCCAATCAGTTCAATTTGGAGTATTGGGTAGGGGGCGCTCTAAAAGTAATCTAGTTCAACCCCCATGGGATGTTTGAATCTCTTTCCTAACACCCCCACACACACACAAGGGACTGTTGAAAGCACCAGCCCTTGAAGCTACTTTCCCATCCCAGCTCCAAAGAGCCGAGACTCCTCTGAGGTCTTATGTGGAGCTGAGACCTGCTCCCTGGAGCTCCACCATTACTCCTTCCTTTGCTCCTTGGGGCTTGAGAACCAGTCCAACTCCTCATTCAAAAGCAAGTTTCCACTGTTCAAAAACAGCTACAATTTACTGGGTACCTTCTGTGTGCCAGGGAAGCCTACAGGGCATATATTACCCCATTTCTAAATTGGAACCTTGGGGTCATTGGCCAAGTGACTTGCTGAAATTTGGTCACTGACCCATTTAACTGACAGCACCGGGATTAAAACCCAAAGCCTGCACTCTGACTCCAGAGCCTGCACTCTTGGAACTAGCTATCAATTTAACTTGACAAACATTTATTTAGAACCTACTCCTATGAAACCCCCTGCCCTGGGTATCCTACAAGGGGGTAATCTAAGATGAATAAACATGGTTAATAAGTTCCAGGGCTCCGCATTCCAGTGTTTGGATGGTGAAGCCAACACCCAGGCATTGTGATAATGCTTACTTGGCTCTGGCTTGCAGCCTGGCTGTTCCAGAAGGGGAGAGTGATTTATGTTTGGCCCATTGCACGAGCCTGGTTCCAGCTGGTTGCACTGGGTCAAGACCGCTGCAGGAGCCACACTACAGAATCTGTGCCTGGGAAAGATGCAAGAGGGGGATCTACCTGGAAAGGTGGAAGGTGTGACACCAGTGTGTATCATCAGATTTGAGTAAAGCAACGCTTCAACTTGGACACGTCCAAGGACTGAGCAGAGAGGAATACAGCAACTGTATTCCTCTTTGAGAGGCTGGAAAGCTGGAAGCAAAATGAGAACAGGTGTAAGAAACTGATCAGCAAAGCCACCAGAACCCAGCCTGCGCGCTAAGCATGTGTGCAGGAGCTCCCCCTTCAGGCAGCTTGTGGTATTGCTACCATTGTGGCTGGCGGACTTAAAGGAAGTGGTCGGGACCCTGGCAAGAGGAGGTGTTTTGGGTAGATTTACCTTCCTAGTTGTGTTTTTCTTAGTCTGGTGTTCCAATTGGTAACAATTATATTAAATGTGTTAGATGCCTGATGTACATGAGGATTCCCGAATGTAAGTCTTCCAGATGATTTTACTTCTGTACCTATTACCTCATTTGTCTTCTCAGTGGCCCTGTGAAAAAGGGCCATTGAGCATCATCCTCACTCTTTAGGTGACAGAGGGATCGAAGGTTTAGATGACATCTTTGCCTCATCCACTTAGCACGCCCCCAGCTTTCATTCAGAACAAGCACCCACACCCTAACCAAATCCAGACACTCCGACCTGTTTGCCAGCCCACCTCCCTCCCTCTCAGAGAAAGGCTGCCCCTGACCTGGCTGGGCTCCCTTCCCTGGATGAGATTTGCTTTGGTCCCTCTGGGTGGTAATGACTCTGCCTACCCCGGGCTGGCCCCAGAACTCAACCCCTTCACTAGCTGATGCGGAGAGGGAGGCTGCGAGACCATGGAGAGAACTGAACAGAGCGTGGTAGGTTGGTAGGGGACACAGCCTGTCCCCTTTCCATCCCACCAGATAATCAGCCCTGAGGGTCCTTTCCTAGAGAGCACCAAAGTCCAGCTTAAAAAATAGCCCTTTGGGTTTTCCTTTTATTAAAATCCCAAGCTTCCTTTGTGGTTTCTGTCTTCTCTCACTTCCAGATTTAGCAAAATGTAAAACTGGTAACATTTTGTCTGAGAAGTAAATTGCACATGTTTTCTTCTCACACATGTGGAGATCCCATAAATCTGCTAAATGCTCCCCCCCCCCCCCCAGTCTTTTCCTTGATTTTTAAGACTCTCCGGGGATTTCTCTTTTCTTCCTTCCATTCTTTGTGTTCTTTTTTATTTTTCTCTTTACTGGGAAATTCTATCCCATCTTTTTTTTTAATCCTCACCCAAGGATATTTTTCCATTTATCTTCAGATAGAGTGGGAGGGAGCGAGGGAGAGAGAGAGATAGAAACATCGATGAGTGAGAACATCGATCGGCCACCTCCTGCATGCCTCCCACTGGGGATCGGGCCCACAACCTGGGCATGTGTCCTGACCGGGAATTGAACCGGCGATCTCTTGGTGCATGGGTCGATGCTCAACCACTGCCACACCGGCCGGGCAGAAATAATTTACTAAATGTAGTTTATTGGGAACAAATATATTCTCAGGGTTCCAAGTTCACAGTCTTTACAAAATAACTACTTCTTGTTGTTATTGTTTTAAACAGAAAGAAACTCAAATTCATGATTTTTGGTGACACAATAAAGGGAAAAAAGAGATTAACTTAAATGTCATGGAAACTAATATGAGTGTCACTTAGAATTAAGTTTGGCTATGAGTGACAGAAAACCCAAAGAGCAAATGTTTAAACACGATAGAAGTTTATTTCTTATGTCAACAGAGTCTGGGAGTAAGAATCCAGAGCACGGATGGCCACTTCACTGATCGTCAGAAATCCAGGTCCTCCTTACATCTTTGTGCTCTGCCATCATCAGCATGTGGCTTCCACCTCATGGTCCAATTTGGCTGCTGAGCACCAGCCATGGTGTCTACATTCTTGCCAGCAGAATGGAAGACCAGAGATAGTTGGGCCACCTCATTTTAGGGACCTTCCTAGAAATCTTACAAGAAACTTGTTTATATCATCGTAAGAACCAATGTAAGGGAGGCTGAAAAAATGTATTGTAGGTGGTTATAAACCCCAATAAAGAGTGTAGGGCCTTATTGCTAAGGAAGAAGAGGATAACACTTGTAGAGGACACCCAGCATCTCTGCCAGAGTATAAAAATATTCTCTGTAACTTTCTAGGCAAATAGTTATGGCGAACCCATTGTTTCAGGTTCTCAGAGGTATTTCTGTCAATCCATTCTTGATGTCTCTTTTCCCATACTTTTCTGACTTTGTGTTTTTCAACTACAACTCTAAGGAAAAATTAAAGTATTCGGAATTTACAGTTTTATTCCAGAAGTTACAAGGCCCTGTATGCTTCTTCCGTTTCTCTCTCCAATGTTATCTCCTACCAGTCCGCCTCCCTCCAGTGTTCTCTCTCCCCCATCTCAGCTCCAGCCACACCAAGTTGAATTCTTCCAAAGCACTAGGCCCCAAGCTGCCTCTGGGCCTTTGCACATGCTGTAGCCTCTACCTGGAAATGACAGAATGCATAAGCTACTCGCCGTGGCTCTGGGTCCAACTGCTTACGTGTTCCCAGTGCTGCTGCTTATAGCTGTGTACCCTTCGGCAAGTTACATAATCTTTCTGTGCCTGTTTCATTATCCATAGAATGAAGATAATAACAATACTTACTTTATGGCTTTTGTCATTATCAAATGAGCCAGTGAAAGAAAATGTTCAGAATCATGCCTCGCATGTAACAAGTCCTCAATAATAGCTCATTTTGTTGAGCATTTACTATGTGCTAAGCACCTGACAGAGATTCTCTCACTTAATCTTTACAACAACCCTGTCGGGTGGCCTTACTATTATTTCTCCTGTTTTACATGTGAGGAAACGGGAGCACAGAGGAGTTAAGGAACTTGCCCAAGGTCCCACCGCTAGCAAGTGACAGAGTCTGGGCTCAAATACAGAGCCCTCTGTCTTCAGGGTGCGTGCCCGTTCCCCACAGCAGCACCAGATTCCAAGGCACACGGTGTTCTCTTTGTAAGGCTGTCTGCGGCCGTCTGCAGAGTGTATGATAATCCTTTTGGAGGCAGGTGCTGGCCCAGTTGACCTCTGCGAGCCCATCCCTGACCTTTGCCTTCTGGCCTTGAGCAGGCCAGGCCCTGCCCTTCAGGCGTCTCGAGCCACTCACTGCTCCCAGGATATGAAGCTGTGCAGCCTCTGCCACCCCCTGGACGTTTCTCTTTTGTGCCCAAGGCAGCAAGGAAGGTTCTGCGGCAGCCTCGGACAGAGCCTGTGGCTTCCCCACTTCTGAAGCCACGGCTCCCCTCCCAGGGCCATTTATATCCTGGGCCCCATCATCATTCCACCCACTGGAGATCAGGTTCCCACCACAGAGGCCTCTGTACCCCAAGCCAGGCCCGGCTGCGGTACAGCCAGCAGCGTGGAGAGGAGAGGCGCAGGCTGGTCTGCCGATCCCTGCGTGGTGTGTGAGCAAGGACCTCGGGCCTGCAGCTCAGAGCTAGTGTTTCCTGGACCTGAGAGCCCCAGCCTCGGGTAGACATCAGAAACCCTGCAGGGAATGGACTAGATGCAGGTGCCAAGTGCAGTGGCTGTCTAATGGCCCCTAAAGATCCCAGGTCCTGATCCCTGCAACCTATAAATGTTATTTTATAAAGAAAAGGAGTCTTGTCCAGCCAGTGTGGCTCAGTGGTTGAGTGTTGACCCGTGCACCAAGAGGTTGCCGGTTTGATTCCCGGTCAGGGCACATGCCCAGGTTGTGGGCCCAATCCCCAGTGGGGGGCATGCAGGAGGCGGCCAATCGATGTTCTCTCTCATCGATGTTTCTATCTCTCTCTCCCTCTCCCTTCCTCTCTGTCTAAAATCAATAAAGAAAAAAAAGTTTTTTAAAGAAAAGGGATCTTTGCAGATCTGACTTAGTTAAGGGTCATGACATGGAGAGACTATCCTGGATTGTCCGGGGGGGACCTATATGCAATTACAAGTGTCCTTATAGGAAAGAGGGAGATGTGATACACACAGAAGAGGAAGAGAAGGTGTACACACCGAGGCAGAGATTGGAGTGATGTAGCCACAAGCCAGGGAATGCTAGCAACCACCGAAAGCTGAAAGAGGCCAGTGGGCTCCCCCTAGATCCTACGAGAGAGCACAGCCCTGTGGGCACCTTGGCTGTGGACTCCGGCCTCCAGCACTGAGATTCCCCATTTCTGGTGTTTTAAGCCACCACATTTGCGGTAGTTCGTGACACCAGCCAGAGGAAACTACACACCCTGCAAGTAGGCAGGAAGCCAGGAATGTGCACTGTAACTTGTTCCCAGGTGATGTGAGCCCCCGCCCCCCAAAGATGGAATACCTAGATTGAAACTCCGGGAGGACTGGATTCTTACGCTCCAGCACTTTGCTCCTCTGATAGTCACACTGTGAGACGGAAGCATGTTGGATGCGTAAAAGCTGATGGGAAAGGACGGAGGAGGAGGAGGGACTGTGGGAGGTAAGCGATGGAGCCACGTCCCCGGCAGCGGGGGGGCTAGAAGGTCAAAGGAGGGAGTAGGAGATGTGACGACAGCTGTTTGCTGACAGGGAGGAGATTGTTATTATTCGTATGTCATTATCGCTCTGCCTGCACCTGCTTGTGCCTCAGACTCTATTTACAATCCTCCAGCCCGCTAAGCCACCTTCTCAGCATGTGTGACTGGAAAGCCAAAGAAGTGTCCCTGGTCAGTCACATGCACCTGCTGGCACTATTAGCAGAAATTACCACCTGGCCCAGGATCCCTTGGTAGTTGCAGGGAATCTACATAATCGTGCATTAATGGAGCTGACTTTCCCACGGCAAGGGATTGGTCCTTTTGGTATGAAATGGCCTCCTCTTTCCTAAAAGCACTGCTGTGCCCATGATGCCCTGTTTCACGGTTCCCAAACCATGTGTCTGCACACTCGGGATGCTGGGAAGTGGTCCTCTGTGTGATCCGGCCCCAGCCGTCCTCCCTGCCCTGCCGACATGTATGGTGGTGAAGAGGCGGAATCCGCATAGAAAGAGGAGGCGGCATCACTGCAAACGGTTGAGTCCCCTGGCACCCACTGCAGGGTGTATTAGTCAGGGTTCTCCAGAGAAACAGAGCCAGTAGGATGTTTGTATGACCGTAGCTCAAATCTGAAAGCACTTTGCTGATAGAAGTCCCTGTTCTTCACAAGTCAGATGTTTTTCTCTTAAGGCCTCCAGCTGATTGGATCAGACCCACCCACATTATGGAGGATAACCTGCTTCACTCAAAGTCCACTATTCAAACGTTAATTTCATATAATTAAAAAAAAAAAAACTTCACAGCAACATCCAGGCTAGTGTTGGACCACATATCTGGGTACTGTGACCTAGCCAAGTTGAGTCATAAAATTAACCATCACAAGGTGTATTTTTTTTAAGCATTTACATTCCCAGATGATGCTAAACACTATCATGAATACAAAATACCTATCAGACAATAGGGTGGGTGCTTGGTTCCAAATGAACTCCCCAAGACTGAAAGATTCTGTTTCATAAGATTGTTGGAAGACTAAAGGAGAATCCAGGTGGGAAGCAGAACCCACTTCCCGTGATAAAAGCTAAAATCACCAGACACTTGCTGTCCCCGCCTCCCTTGCAGCTTGGTGCAGGCTGTGAACTAGGCTCAGCCAACCCGACATACCACCCAACTTTAATCAGGAGGTCCAGGTACAAACAGGCTCCTTCATTCTCTTGTCTCCGGAACCTCTAAACCATCTTGCAACTCTCTGGCTTCTGGCCTCCCTTTCTCCCCCTTAAACATGATAATAGCCCTGGCTGGTTTGGCTCAGTGATTAGAGCATTGGCCCGTGGACCAGAGAGACCCGGGTTCGGTTCCTGCTAAGGGCACGTACCTCGGTTGCAGTTTGTCCCCGGCCCCGGTTGGGGTCGTGTGGGTGGCAACCAGTCAATGTGTCTCTCTCACATCGATGTTTCTCTCTCTCTCTTCCTCCCACTCTATCTGAAGATAAATGCAAAAATGTCCTCGGGTGAGGATTAAAAAAAAAAAAAAACCCATGATAATAGAATTCAGCTTCCCTGGTTCTTGGCTTGAGTCATAATACTCGCGACAGCCTGGTTGCTCAAAATGTGGTCCATAGACTGGCAGCTTCATCATTGCCTGGGAGCCTGTTAGAAATGCAGAATCTCAGGCCAACCCCAGACCCACTGAATCAGAATCAACATTCGAATAAGATCCCAGGCGATTCATATGCACATCCGTGTTCCAGAAGCACTGACCTAGAACACACCCCTTGGCTCCTCCGACTCCAGGCCGTCTGCAGGGACCACTCTCAGGGCACCCTGACGACACTTTGCACAGTAGGGCTGTCACTATAGTAACCAGCATGGCCACCTCTGACCTCTGCCATCTTCCTAGCTCTGGTGCCCACGAATACAATGAGATTACAGTGAGTATTGCTATAGAAACTAGCGCTGGAGATGGTCTACTATCAATTTTGCTGCTTTTCCTCCACTCCCTGTATCTCTGGAATTATGAGCTCTCTAAACCACAGTAAAACATAAATTCCTCTCCAGCGTAAGAAAGACTCCACAAATAACAAAGATGAAAAGCCAGGGCCACACAATTTATAAAGTAAAGGCACAGCAACTGCAGAGGTTTGCCTTGATTTGAAGAGATGGCGGGAGTGTCACTCTGGGCAGCAGAGCCTGTCCGGCAGAGACAAGGCTGAGTGATGCTGAAAACAGTGCTGGTGATGATGATGATGATGATGATGATGATGACAGCCACCCGGTGCCAGGCTATGTATGTTATCCCATTTGATTCTTGCAATAAATCTCTGTGTTGGTTTCCCGCGGCTGCTGTAAAAGATGGCCACAGACATGGAGGCTTAAAACAACACACTTATTTTCTTACAGTTCTGGGAGTCAGAAGCACAGAACCAGTCTCACTGGGCTCAAGTTAGGTGCGGGCACAGCTGTTCCCCCTGGAGGTTCCAGGGGGGGTCAGTGTCCTTGCTCCCGGAGGCCACCCCTTTCTTGCATTAGTTCAACGTCTTGCTTCTGGGGTCACACCTCCTACTCCCTCTTTTGACCTTCTTGCCTCCCTCTTCCAAGGACCCTTGTGATTGCATGGAGGGCCCACCTGAATAGTTCAAAATAGCCTTCTTTTCTCAAAATCCTTCACTTGATCACATGTGCGACGTCTATTCTGCCAGATGAGGTGACATGCACAGGTTCTGGGGATTAGGATTTGGGGGCCATCATTCAGCCAGCCACACCCTTTGAAGTCGGTACTGTTGGTATCCCATTCCCCAGTGAGAGGACTGAGGCGTGACCACTGAAGCACCTTGTCAAGGTCACACAGCTAGAAGGTGGAGCCGGAATCCCAATCTTGGTCAGTGTCTCTGAAACCAGAGCTTCTAACCTCTGCTCCGCACGGCCCCCAGATGGCTTTGGATTCATCCGCTCTTGTCACCAGGTGAAAGGAAGGGAACTGAAAATCATCAGCTCTCTAAAAACTTGGATCTTCCAACTGAAGCCCCCCCACCGCAGACCGAAGCCTCCAGGGCACGGCAGGACCGAAGTCACACCACAGGCGTGTGAGTCGGCCAGGGTTCCCGCAGCAAATGAACACAGACTCGGTGTCTCCGACAAAACATATTCCTCACCGTGCTGGAGCCTGCAAGTCCAAGTTCAAGGTATCAGCCAGTTTGATTTTTTTCTGAGGTCTCCGTGCCTTGCAGATGGCCACCCTCCTGGCACCGCTTCCACGCGGGTGCCCCTCTGTGCACACCCCTCCCCCCGTGTCCCTCTGTGTGTCCTAATCTCTTCGTATAAGGACACCAGTCACACTGAATTAGGTCCCACTCCAATGGCCTTGTTCTAATAGAGTTCCGTTCTGAGGTACTGGGTGTTAGGGCATCTACATGCAGATTTGGAGGTGGGGGATACAGTTCAGCCCATATCAACAGGTATTGTGCCTGACGGAAGGAATGAGGCAGTTTAGGTGTCTGAGACGAGTTCCAGAGCCCTGTGGATGCCCTCACTCCCAGCCTTCAGGCTTGGTCCATGATCTTTACCAGCCTGTCTCCAGGCTCCCCTGCCATGACCTTATCGTTACCCTGGCTTCGTGATCCTATTACTCTCCTGCGGCGGCTGTGACACATTACCACACAGTGGGTGGGTTAAAACAACACACGTTTGTTCTCTCACAGTCCTGAAGGTCAGAAGTCCAAGGTCAGCGGTCCAAAGGGCAGGTGTCAGCAGGGCTGTTTTCTTTTGGCCGCTCTGAGCAAAGGATCCATTTCCTCGCCTATTCCAGCTGCTACAGCTACCTTCCTTGCTTCCCTTGGCTTGTGGCCCCTTCCTCCATCTCCAAAGCCAGCAGCAGAACATCTTGTTTCAATGTCATCCATGTCAAATCACTCTCTGTGTCTCTGTTATAAGGACCCTTGTGGTAGCATTTAGGGCCCACCTGAATACTCCAGGATAACCTTTCCTTCTCAAGATCCTTAACTGAATCATACCTGAAGAGTCTCTTTTTCGCCATCAACGGTCACAGGTTCCAGGGAATAGGACCTGATGTCTGGGGGGGCCACTATTCAGCCTACCACAATGGTCCTTCCTCACACGTATTCAAGCTACCCCTTCTGCCCTGGGGGAATGTATAGGATATGATGCATATGAAAGTCCCTGGTGAGATGTAAAGGCCTTTTCTGCCCCAGGGCCTTTGCACAGTCTGTTACTGCTGCCTGGAACACCCGTCCTTCTACACACACATTCACATATGGCAGATTCCTTCACATCTCAGAGGTTTTGTGACCTCCTCAGAGAGGCCGTCCCACTTCCACCCTGTTCATTGTCTATCCCAGCCCCTTGCACCGGTCACAATTTGTAATTGCTGTGTTACTTGTTGATTTATGTGTTTCTTAGCTGTCTCCTTGTAAAACTGCTTTTTGTTCCCATCACTAGCACCTTCATATGGTTCTTCCCATCTTCCTGTCCCATACACTAGATCCTTACTAAGACCCCCAGGCAGCTGGCTATTTCAATAGATCAAAGAATTTTGAATAGGAAGGAACCAAATGCACCCAGGGTCAGCCAACTATGACCCACCATCTGATCTTGTGAATAAAGTTTTCCTGGAACACAGCCAAGTTCATTCATTTGTGTATTTCCTGTGGCACTTTCTCACTACAACGACAGAGTTGAGTCATAAGAGAGACAGTATGACCCATAATCCCAACATATTGACTATCTGGCCTTTGACAGAAATCTGCCAGCCCCTGAAATAGACCACCTGATCCAAATCCACCCACTTTACAGACGAAGTCACTGAGAGACAAACGTTACAGACCAGAGCCAGAGTCCTCCTGTGAGTCCAGATTCAGGACTGGAATTCAGTTCTGTGGCATCCCAAACCACGCTTCTCCCACGTATTATGCATCCTCTTTAGCACCCAGCCCGTCCCAACCAAAGACGGTCACCATCATCACCAGCTCTGTCCTCGTGTTTCAGAAAGGCCCCGCTGTCTACGTTCTCAGTGTCCTATTTGAATCTGGGCCCAACAACCTTCCCGAGCTCACTTGTTCTCTTGACCCTGCAAGAAGCCACCCAGGCTTTATCTTCCCTCCGGGGCCTCTGGTCCCACCCCACAGACCTTCTCTTCGAACACCACAGCCAAGATTTCAATGGCCACTGTCCTGTTTGTGTTGAACTTGGCCCCCTTCAGTTCATCCCAGGCCACCTGGTCATAGGTTATCAAACCTGGCTTGCTCCAGAATTCCCAGAGGAGCTTATTTAGAATGCAGATGCCCAGGCCCCGGCCCTGTTGAACCAAAGCTCTAGGGGTGAAATCATGGCCTTGGCAATTTTCACCACCACCCCTCCCTCATGATTCTGATGTTAAAACAGCCTAAAGAAGCACTTCATTAAGCCATGAGCTCCTTCCTCTAGGCTTACTAAAGCCTAGAACAACTTTAGAACAAAGTCTATAGCCAATGGAACCGTGTTCTCTTTTTTTTTTTTAAACAATTTTTTTTCTTTATTGATTTTAGAGAGAGAAAAAAGGAGAAGGAGAGAGAGAGAAACATCGATGAGAGAGAACATCAACTGGCCGCCTCCTGCATGCCCCCCACTGGGGATCGGGCCCACAACCTGTGCGTATGCCCTGACCGGGAATCAAACCGGTGACCTCTTGGTGCATGAGTCGACAGTCAATCACTGAGCCTATTTAAAAATCTGCAAGGAGAAGGCAGTCTTCTCCCCCTCAGCATCTTTACCTTCCCCTCAACTCCAGGCCCTCAAATTCGTTCCCATCTCCAACTCCCCCAAAATAAACATCACAAGTCCTACTATTTTTCCTCCCCTCTGAGTAGACAGGGTAAGAAGATTTTTAAATAAGTTGCTGGCAAAGAATTCATGAGCTTATAAACTACTGAGGTCAGAGTGACGAAAAGAAGTCAATGTTGAAAGGCGAGAGTAGGTACATAGAAAATTCCAGAGGAGGCTGGAATCCTGGGGAGCCAGGTTTCTTATTCTGGGGCTCGCCAGCTGTCTTGGTCAGGGCGTTGTTTTGAAGGTGCAGAAGCTTTTGCTCCTCTCCGGCTTTCATCAGGAGTTGGCTGCTTGCCTTAGGCCTCGGTGTCTCACAGGAAATCGGCAGCCAAGGGCAGTCTGTGATGGAGTCGCAGCCCCAGGGATGGGGGGTTGTGGGCTGTGCTTCAGGGGCACCGAGCAAAGGAAAGGCGGGGGGTTGGGGGGCCCTGCCTCTGCAAAACCACCCAGGGGAGTTCTCTCCGAGCACTCGGGGCTGGTTTCAGCAGTGATGGAGACATGGTGTCAAAAATAAGTCCTGCTCACCTGAGACAGTAGGCTCCAATTCAATTCTAAGTCGGAGTGTGTTTATTGAGTGCCTGATTCAGTTTGGGTGATGGAGAGACAGAGGGAATGAGGGCGACAACCTAAGCCGCAGCTGATTCAAGCAGAAACAACCTAGGAATCTGCCCCACAGGTCCCTGGGTCCAGAAACTCAATTTTTATCCTTATCATCCAGTCATAAATGGGTAAATCTTAGCCTGGTTCATGAACAGATATTAAGTGCTCATGGCTTGCCAGGCACTGCCCTGGGGCTAGGGCTGGATCAGCGAACTGAGCAGTTCCAGGTCCCTGCCCCATGGAGTTGGCATTCTACTGGGGCATCTGCAAGGCCATCGGGTCAGGCCAGTGCAGTGGGGTCGACCGTGGGAGGGGTCCAGGTGCAGTGGACTGACTCAGCAGGAGAAATGTTGAGGGAGAGCTGGGATTTGAATTGTGGTGTGAAGGTTAAGCAGAGTGTACATTTTGAAAGGGCTGGAGGCCTTTGAGGCGGGGATCTGAGCTGCCGAGCAGGACTGAACATGGCATGCCATCAAGGGCCCATGGTCAGATCAGCCCCCTGGGGTAACAGGTGGATGCTGGGTAACAGTATGTGCTGGGAAGTTGGACAAAAGAATGTCGGTGTCACATGGGGTTATGGCACATGGGCTATGCAGTCAAATGACTTGGGTCTGACTCCCAGCTCTCTCACACTTGCTGACCCTCTGATCCAGGGCAAGCCACTTAACCTCAGTAAACTGCGTTCTCCTAACCTAGAAAATAGGCATAACCATAACTAGCTCGTAGGTTGGTCCTAAGCACTTAGATGAGATCATGAGTGGGATTAACTGAGATGAATGTAAATAAGCCTGGACTCCAGGAAAACTGGAACCTGCCTTGTACCCCTTCTGTTTACCGCCCTCTCACTCCCTTGGCAACCATGCTGAACTGAGTGGCAGCACCAGGGCTGGGATGAGGCCAGAGAAGCACCTAGAACATATTTGCACGACCTGGCTGCCTTCAATTTTGCACCCTCAGCGCCCCACTTGCCTCATCCCAGTCCCATCCCTGCTGAGTGGTAAGATACCTTCTTGATCTACACAGTGTGTTTCTCAAAGTGTGGTCCTTGGTCTGCCTAAATCAGTATCATAGAGGCTGCTTATTAAAATTATATTCCTGGACGCTATGCAATTAACATTTCTGGAGAGAAGGCCAGGAATGTGCATTTTAACACACACACACATACCCCCCAGGTGATTCCCAAGCCTCGAAGAGCAGAGTTCTTTGAGTGTGGCCCCCCGCCCAGCAGCATCAGCATCACCCAGGAACTTGTTAGAAATGCACATTTTTGGCCATCTCCCCTGACCTACTAAATCCAGCACTCCAGGAGTGGGGCCCAGCAGTCTTCATTTTAACAAGCCCTCCAGATAATCGGTGTGCACATTCGATCCACATGGGGGAGGTTCTCAAAACTACCAGTTAAATCAGACTCCCACCCTGGCCGGGTTGCTCAGTGGGTTGGAGCATCCTCGCGTACACCAGAAGGTTGTGGGTTCCATTCTCAGCCAGGGAACATACCTAGGTTTCAGGTTTGATCCACGGGAGGGGTGTGTACAGGAGGCAACTCATTGATATTTCTCTCTCTCTCTCTCTCTCTCTCTCAAGTCAATAAACACGTATCTTCAGGTGAGGATAAAAAAAAAAATCAAGAGTCCTTGCCATAGGACTCAGGTATCAGTATGTTTCAAAGGCTCCGCCCGCATGCCCCCCTTCAGTAACCCTAATGTGAGGACAGAGTTTACAGTCATCAGTGGGAGAAATAGGAAGATGGCACGAATGTATTGCACTTAGAATATTAGGGTTCAGCCACAGGCATTGCCCCAGTGAATTCCTGCAATCAGCTGGCCGCCCTGCTGTGCTCCCCTTAGCAGGTGAGGAACCCAGGCTCCCAGAGCTTGAGGGGTGTGTGGCCAAGCCTCCCCCAGCCCCTACCCGTGAGCCCTCCCTTTGCTGGCTGTGACTGGCCGCTGCCTGCTGACTTGACTCTCTGCAGGCCTTTCCCAGGTGCTAACGCCTGTTGGCACCCTGGGGCTTGGCAGAGCTGAGGCTGGGAGAGCACCGAGGGATGACAGGGAGCCGGCTGGGGATGGGAAGGGAGAGCTGGAGGACACCTTACCAGTGGGCCCAGAATGGGGAGCCCCAAGTACCAATAACCTCTGGCATTGGGGGGCGGGGGAGGGGGGTTCTACTGAGCACCAGACCCTGTGCTTGGTGCTTTAAGTGAGTCATCTCCTCGATGTTCACATGATCTCTGAGGGAGATAACACAGAGCCGTCCCATCTCTTCCTTTCTGTCACTTTATCCCGGTTCACAGATGCGGAAACTGAGGCCCCAAGACTCGGGAGAGCCTGCCCCGAAGTCCCCAGAGCGGTCGGGATGTCTCCAAAGGCTCTCCCACTACTCGGGAATGCAGAGGCAGGGCCTCCGGGAAAGCGGGCAGGGGGTGGGAGGTGGGGGGCAGGGGGTGGAGCTGAGCCGGTGGCCCCGCGGCCCCGCCGCCCTAACACTTCTCCGCGTCCCTCCCCCACTGCAGGCCCTTCCTTGTGCTGCCCCCGCTGATGGAGTGGATCCGGGTGGCCGTGGCGCACGCCGGCCACCGCCGCAGCTTCTCCATGGACAGCGACGACGTCCGCCAGGCGGCCCGGCTGCTGCTGCCCGGCGTGGACTGCGAGCCGCGCCAGCTCAGGTAGGGCCGCGGGCCGCGCAGGGAGGGGGCGCCCTTCCCACACCGCCAGCGCGCCCGGGGCGCGGAGACCGGTGCCCGCGGGCCGGGCTCACTGCATCCACCCCAATCCCAGTCCTGCAGTGCGCTTGCTCAGGCGAGCAGATTGTCTCGCTGTGATTGAGGCTCTGCTGGTTTGAATGGCAGAGTGGGATTAACAACACGCGGGTCCCTGGAGTTCCAGGGATGGAGGAGGACAGGAGCAAGGCTTTGTGGGAACGCTCTGATTCTTCGATTACAAGATATTGTGTGCCTTAATTCTATCCATATTCTTCCCGTTCTCTCTCCTTCTCTCCCTGCTCCCCTCTCTTCCTGCCCCCCTCTCTCTCCCTCTCTCCGCAAGAAGTAAATTATGGTCTCCCTATAGTTTTCTAACAAAACCTTGCAGAGTACAATTTCTAGCTGGGTAAGAGTGCAGCGCACCTCTGCTTTTTCACGTGCAAGGAAATGGAGTGACTCTATTTATGAGACCTGTATCCAGGTCTCCCCTACATCTGGGTGGGAATTATTTATGGGGCCTCATCTTTGTCCAAAGCAAAAGAAATAAAACAACAACTCACTCAGCTGAGTCAAAACCTGGCTCCAAATGCAAAAAGCACAGAAACTCGGGGGGCGGGGGGGGGGGGCACTTTCCTGACTCTCAGTGCTGTTTGCCAGGTGGTCCTTGTCACCGGTTTCAAATCCCCACTGCCCACCCGATGAGAAACGGCCCCTCTTCTAAAGTTCATCTGGCCCAATCATGTGGCCAGGCTGTAGAGATTTCTACCCTTCCAGGATGTGCTTGGGTCTGCGAGGGTCTGGAGGGTTTGCAGTATAACACACATAGCCCGCCTCAGCCCAAGAACATGCGGGCTGCTGATCCAAGTCATCACTGCCAGCATTAACTGCATGCTTACCCTGTGCTGGGCACTGTTCTAAGTGCTTTTCACAGATTAATTAATATCTACTAGTCCCCAGGCCCTGCGAGGTGCGTACCATTCTGCCCACTTTACAGACAAGGAAACTCAGGCATGGATAGGTTAAGGAACACACCCAAGGTCACAGGACTAGTAAGGAGTGGAGCCAGGATATGAGTTTAGGCAGCCCAGACTGCCGGGCTCATAGTTGTAACCATGGAGTTGTGCTGTCCTCAGGTTTCTGTGCAGGCAGTTTCTGGCTGTACCACCATTCCTTACACGTTGTCACCTAGAATAACAGCAGGTCTCAGGGAAAGGCTGGGAAGCAGCCATTTATTGAGCACCTGCTATGTGAATTTATCCGTTGTAACAAGAGATTCATATTCGTTACCTGTCTCCTTCAATCCCTGAAGCAGCCTCCTGAGGTTGGCGTCATCTTCCCATTTTGCAGATTAGGAAACTGTTGGGGGGCATCTGGTAAGTGGAGGTGCCAGGGATGAGATCCTTGTGGCTCATGATCCGAAGCCCATCCTCTGCCCACCTGACTCTCCTGCCTCCTGTTTCCTGGGTGTAGCATTCAGCCTGCCGGCTCACTGCCAGCAACCTTGCTCACTGCCCCAGCTCCAACCTGGGGTGACCGTGAGACTCCAGCTGCCCTCCTTGCAGCAAGCCTGGGGCTGCTGGGTGGCAGGGAATGTAAGATGTTTTCTTAACACTTGCTGACAAAGTACTCCTCGTTTTTCATGCTTTCAGGAGACACACCATGGCTTAAAGGTTAAGAGCCTGGACTCCAGAGTCCCATTGCCTGGTTCCAAATCCCACCACCATGGTTAATTAGCTGTGCAACCTTGGCCAAGCTAGTGAACCTCTCTGGACCTTAGTTTCCCCACCTGAAACATGGACATAATAACAGCAGCTCCCCTCAGAGTTTGGTGCAAGCATGAAGCGCGGTCATGGACGTGAAGCACCTACACAGACAATGCCTGAAGGGAAGAAAGTGCTCACCGGGCCTTGGTTGCTAGCTGCCCTCAGTCTACGTCCCTGACACAGTAATGGAGGCTCATACCTACGTGTTGCTTTATATTCTTAAAGGCTTGTAACACTTTCTCATGTGAGCCTCCTAAACAGTGTTGTTATTCAAGAAAGTAGTGTTTCCATTTTACAGAGGAAGAGATTAAGGCCCAGCAAGTTTAGGTGACTCTCCCAACATCACACAGATATGAAATGACAGTTAGGAGCTGTATTTCAAAGCCCGACATCCAGAGGTATAACCCCTGTTTCTGGTCCCCTCCTAGACGTAGACACAGCCCTCTTGGAGGATGCTGATAACCCTCCTCCAGATGCTTCTAACCCTTATCATCATTCTGCAGGCTGCATAGGAGCTCGAAGGGCCACTGTTCATCTCTGTGCCCATCCCCCAGCACGGAGCTTTTGCTGCATGGTCTAGTGACCAAGTGTGTGTCATTCTGACAGCCATGCCAAGGAGTTCAATTTCCACATTGTCCAGTTGGAGGCCTCAGCTAGTGTTCGGGTATGAGTGCAATCCCCTGGCAGGCCCCAGTGTGCACGCTCAGAGCAGGGAAGCAGAGGAGGTCAGTTCCACGGGAGTTTCTCGGCTATTTGTGGTCATTTATCTCTCAATTCTTGACTCCTTTGTCTCCAGAAGGATAATTCGTGTGTAGAAAATATACTAATTGATTGTTCCAGCATAATTTTCAAGTTCAAAAATCATTTTCAAAGAGAAAACTAAAATACAGCATTTCATTAGCTTTCCTAAATAATGAGTATAAACTTACAAGTTCCATTAACTAATCTAAATTCAGTACATGAGAGGATAAATGAGGTTGTTTTTTAAAATATGTTTTTATTGATTTTTTTTAGAGAGAGAAGAAGGGAGAGAGAGATAGAAACATTGATGTGAGAGAGAAACATCGATCGGCTGCCTCCTGCACACCCCCTACTGGGGATCGAGCCCACAACCCAGGCACGTGCCCTGACCGGGAATCGAACCAGGAACTGGGAACTCTCAGTCTATGGGAGGACACTCTATCCAATGAGCCACACCGGCCTGGCTGAATGAGTTTTTTTAAAGAGTACCTATGTTTTCAGTCTAGACAACATATAAATACATATATTTCGCAGTCTCACTTATTGTGATGTGAAGTAGGAATTACTGTCTCCAGCGTGCAGGTAACAGGATCAAAGAAGTTTTGTGCATTCAGATATCCTTCTTACTCTGCAGCTTGCACTATCCATCTTCATGGTATTATCCCATTTTACAGATAGGAAAGCTGAGGCTAATTGAGGTTCTGGAACTTGGCCAAGGTCACACAGCTACTGTGAGGCAGATGAGGTCTGGAGCGGAGGTCTTGGCGAGTGGGTGTAAGAACAGTCTGCTTGTCTCTCTACTCTCCCAGACATTCCACTTCTGTGAAGTTGCCAGACGGGCTCCTCGTTCTGAGTCAGTCAGAGCTAAGCTCCTCTTTCTAAATAAACAGCTCTAGAAAAGTGGGGTAGTTTGGCAGTCTAACAAATGCAGGAACTTGGAACTTGGTGTTGGCGGCTGGAGCATCACTGATGGTTAGTGCACATAATTACCTCCCAGCTGGCGGAGGTTTCCTGGTGGGAAGCAGCCTGGACACCAGCCGGGACAGAGCGACCAGAGTCGAGGATTCCCAGGTCTGATGCTAGTGCTGCCATTGATTTTCAGAGTGACCTTGGTCAAATGCTGCGCGGCTTCTGCTTTGGTCTTTATTGGTTACAGTAAAATCTCACCAGGGTGATCGGGTTTACTCAAAAGGAACACCGTTTGATGCAGTGGCCGTTTGTAAGGGGTGACCTATTTATTCTTCCTTAATTAAAGTATCAAATCGTCTAAACCTAGGAAGTTTGGCTTTTTTTTTTTTTTTTTTTTTTTTTTTGCCCCCTGTCCTCTGGGAGGTAGGGGAGGGGGCACTAGAATAAGGGAAAGAATAAATAATACACTTTGGCAGGATTTGTACTTTTTAAAAATAAATTAATTGGTTTTGAAACATTTTAGAAATATCAAGAGTAAGTACTGTTGTTTTTCTCATATTTGTAAGAGGCAGTTTTTCTGCTCCAAAGGGAAGCTGTTAAAATAATAGCAGTAAGAGGTATTCCCATAGAGATAAGATCCTATATTAGCTGATAAATGGTACCTACCAGCAGGATTTGGGGGTTTTTTGAACCATGAGCTCCCTCCAGGAAATGGTTAATCTTTTTGCAGATGTTTCTTAAATTCAAACCAGATTTTCAGATGTCCTAGTGTGGATAAGTTCGAGGATGGTAAGGTACAAAGAGTATCAGGATGGGACTCAAGAGACCTGGATCGCTACGTTCTTTCCCTCCCTCTTTTGTTATATTTATTGAGCACCTACTAAGGGCCAAACCTCATACTAGATGCTGTCAGCTGAGTCTACTGCTTTCTAGAAGGTGACTTTGGACAACTTGCTCCACCCATCGCACAGGGCTAGCTTCATCCCCATAAAGATGGGGGTGATACCTGCCTCATGGGAACCTCGGGGTAGGGGCCATGTGTGAATTTAATGAATTGTATCACTGTTTGATCTGCCACTTTTAATCCTTCTCAGGTCTCCTGGGCACCTGAGGTTAGTAGGTTTTGCTGTCTGTCCAGTGATGGATCAAACTGGGTTCTAAGGTAGAGGGTGTAGTTTTTCTTACATAGTCCTATAATGACAGCAGAAAGTTTGGGTTCATTCACCAAGTATGTATGGGGTGTAGAGAATGGCCCGCCAGGCCCTGTGTGGAGCACAGGGATACCAAGTCAGGAAAGACCACATGCTGCCCGAAGGGCCACAGTATCTGGTGGCTGCCAAGTCACCTAGGAGACAAGCCTTGGGCTGTTGGGGCTGCTGGCCCTTGTTCCTATAAACCAGCGATTTTCACCCGGTGCGCCACAAGAATTTTTAAAACATGCAATCCTTGACTATTCAGTCAGGGGCACTGACCTCTTTTCCCTTAGATTGTCAAACAACAAAATGATAATACCGACACAACGATAGCCGTCCATTGTGAACGAATCAAAATTGTACCTATTGTTTTTTTTGGTCAGACTGGCAAAAAATAGATATTTTTGGTGTGCCGCAGAATGTTAGTAACTAGTTTACGTGTGCCATGAGATGAAAAAGGTCGAACATCACTGCTCTGAACATCCTTTTAGAGGAGGGTCACCCGGAGGAAGGGAGTCCAGCCCTTGGTGTCAGAGGCGAGACACTCTACATCCATCCTTTGCCTCGTGGAGATGGAGCCAGGTCTTGTCCTGGGCTCGGAGGAGACGGAGTCCCTCTCAGGAGATGCCGACAGTAAACATCAGTGAACAAATGAGCACGATAATCTCACAGCGCATGAGTTCTACAAAGAGAATCAAAACAGAGTCCGGGGTAGAGAAGAACTGAGGAGGCAGGGACATGTCGATGGATGTCCAGAGAGCACCGCAGGACCTGGACAGGGAAGGGACAGTGTCACACTCCTGCTTTGGAGGCATACGTGGTGTCCTGGCTGGGGGTCATGGAAGAGACTGGAGTGGGAGGTCTTGAGCCACATCCCGGCCAGCCATTTCCCTTGGTCGTGTCCACCTCGACCCCGGCATTCAGACCTGGGCCTCCCCCCTCCCCCGCAGAAGGCCACCTGCAGGGCAGAGGGCCTGGGCCAGGCTCCCAGGCTCTCAGAGTCGGAACCACTCTCCTCTCCCCTTGAGTGCCCTTGTCCTTGCCTGGCTCTGGACAGCCCCCACAGCGCCCCACGGCCTCAAGGGCTGCACTGCTGTAGCTGTGCACGTGGACACCAGCCCCTTCTGCAGGCCCCGTGGTGACCCCGCTGGAACTGCTGCCTGCCGCCCCGCCCTGATGGCAATGCATTAGCGCCTCCTGGAAGACAGGAAAATGCCCTCTCCCTGATCCCAGGAGAGTCACTTGGGGCTCAGCTGCCCTCCCCTAACAGTGTCAGGGACAGGCCACGGAGCCTGCTCCAGCAGCCCAGCTGGCGAGGTGGCCCTGCACTCCGCAGGCTCGTACCGAGCGCCTACTGTGTGGCTGACCTACTATGAGTTAGGCTGGGATGGAGGGCACCAGAGGGGTTGAAGTAATTACAGAAAAAACCTGGTGAATGCTCTAATATAAGGCAGTAAAGATCTAGGTGTGGGAGAGCTAGGAATTCATACGGTTTGATCTGAAGCCTGAAGAATGAACAGGTTTACCAGGTAGAGAAGGTGAACAGAGGACAGGAAGAGCGAGTGCATTCGAAAAATAAGTCCTCACAGAGGGAGGCACCTATGCAAAGGCCTCGAGGTGGGAATGTGCGTTGGAGGAAACCTAAGGATTTCAAACCCAGAGCATGGAGTTCAGCCAACACAGCTCCGAGCGTGTGGCCAGGCCCCGGTGCTGAAAGCCTGGCTGGATGCAGCCCTGGGGGGTCTCTCAGACCCTGTCCTGCGGGAGGTAGGAGCCGTCACAGATTGTTAAGCAGGAGATTGACGTCAGATTTGTATTTTAGAAAGAGGGGCTGGGGGTGGCACGGGAAATGGGCCGGGACAGGGCCTGGAGTCAAGAAGCTGCTGCAGGAATCCGGGTGCGAGATGAGGACAGCCGGGCTAAGCAGAAGCAGTGGGGACAGAGGTGGGGAGGACCCTAGAGAAACAGAGAAGGTTGGCGCAGCAGGACTTGGTGGCGATGTGGGGGGTGAGGGAGGGCTGGGAGGAGAGGGCATGGGGAGTCAGTGTTCTGTGGGTACATACAATCATGGTGCGTACATATGTTTAGATTTGGGGGCACTGAGTATTTTTTACCACATTTTTTAATTGAATTTATTGGGGGGAATTTTTAAACACGGCCCTAGTGTGTTATCAAGTGAAAAAGATTACACAGACTGGTGTGTAAGGTGTCACCCTTGTGTGAAATGCACGCGTGTTTTGCTCTTCACACTTAGACTGTCTGTGGGAGAGTAGATATGAAACTGATCTGAATCTGAGAAGGGGAAATGGAAAACCGGTGGGTCGGTTTCCTAGGCCTGCTCTAACCAAGTGGCTCAGGCTGGGTGACTGAAAACAAGAGACTTTTGTTATCTTAGTCCTGGAGGCTAGAGGTTCAAAATCAAGGTACCAGCAGGCCACACGCCCTGGAACGCCTCTGGGGGAGGACCTTGGCTGCGGCTGCATCGCTCCAGTCTCTGCCTCCTTCTTCACAAGGCCTTCTTCTCTCTGTGTCTCAGTCCACATTTCCATCTTCTTACAAAGACACTGGTCATAGCGGATTGGGACCCACCCTAATGACCTCATCTTAATTTGATTATAACGACAAAGACTCCATTTCCACATAAAGTTACATTTACAGGTATGGAGGTGAGGGATGGGCTCGTATTCAACCTATCTTTTTAGGGGACATAATTCAACCCATCCCACTGGGAGACAGAGATGGGGCCTTACTTGATGGTTGGATTTTATAGCGTATACATGGCAATACCTATTCCCCTTACCAAATTTTATGTTAAAAAGTGACTCTGGCCCTGGCTGGTTTGGCTCAGCAGTTAGAACGTCGGCCCTCAGACCAAAAGGTCTCAGGTTCGATTCCCAGTCAAGGGCATGTACCTGGGTTGCAGCTTCGTTCCCCGGCCTTGGTGGAGGGTTGTGTGAGAGGCAACCAATTGATGTCTCTCTCACATCAACGTTTCTCTCTCTCTCTCTCTCTCTCTCTCTCTCTCTCTCTCTCTCTCTCTCTCTACCCCTCCCTCCTTCCCTTCCACTCTATCTAAAAAAATCACTAGAAAAATATTCTCAGGTGAGGATTAACAAAACAAAAAAAAGAAAACCGAAGTGTTGAGTGCAAGATGCTGTCCAGTTGGTTGTCCATGGAAATGAGAGGGTCTGTGTCAGGCTTCTCCGTCAAAGCAGAGTTGCCAGGGAATTGAGTGCTCACCCTATCGTCTAATTAGAGATAAAGCAGAGCACAGTGGTTAGGAGTGCAGGCCTTACAGCCCAACTGCCTGCGTTCAAATCCTGGCATGACCACTTATTCCCTGTGTGACCTTAGGCAAGTCAGTCATCTCTCTGGGCCTCAGTTTCTGTATCTGTAAAATGGGGACAATCATATGCCCTCCTCATGAGGGTGTGGGAAGGATTAATATAATAGTGTGTAAACCAGGGAGCACCAGGTAGCATTTAAACCAGGTAGCACACTTGCCTCTACTACCGTGACACACTGTCTCCTAGTAAATGCACATTGTATATTAGTGATCATTCTTATTCCCTGCCTCTCTGCCCCACCCATCAAGAAGCTCAGCTCCTCCTGGTTGCCAAAAACAATAGGCTCAGCTTCCTGTGAGAGAGGGGAAGAACTGTCTTGAAGAGATAGGGTGGTACACCATCAGGGAGACGGTCTGTAGCCTGGCTGAGGTCTGCTCTTCTTACACTGCCAGTGAGTCAGTCCCCCGGGATGTAGGAAGAGAATCCACCAGGGCTGACGGGCTTGGGGACCACTGACCCCATCCCAGTGATGCTAGAGTTCCTGTGGATGACTCCGGTTTTATATTTTCTCTAAAGTATTAGATTTGCAAAACCGTCGTTGGCTGGAGTCCCAAACCATGTCCAGACCAACTGAGTGTCCATCACCAGCTGCATTTGCAACTCTAGATGGGGTCACTAGCAGAAGGAAAGGAAACCCTGTGTAGACAGCAAATATAGCCCCTGATGGGCTCAAGTGAGCAGAGGTTAGGGGGCATAGAATATTTCAGAAGAAAGAGTCACAACCTGGACTTTGTCTCAGACAGTTGGCTTCCTTCTCTTTAGGGCTGGGGCAGAAATAAGTTTCCTTGATCATGGGGCCAACCACAGAGCCTGGCACATCGTTGGGACCCAATAAATATTTGTTGAATGAATGAATGATGCAAAGGACTATTAACTAAGTATGTTGCTGATACTATAAGTAAACAGACTAAGACTTTTCCTGGACTAATTCAGAAGCACAAAGGCTTCAACATGAAGACATAGGCAGGTGAGATTCAGGTGTGGGACTCAGAAGAAAGGTCTTCACTAAAGAGGCCTTCGGGGGAAATGCTGGCAAACAGGTGGCCTTTGAAGTCACAGTGTGGATGAGATTGCCCAGGGGAGGGACTGATGAAGAGGTGTCATCATGAGGCGAAGGAAGAGGGGTCCCAGGTCAGAGAAAAGCCCAAGGAAAGCGAGGTGGCAGGAACAAGGGAACTAAGGTGGAGTGGGGTGACCAGAATCCAAGGCTGCCACGCCAGCAGGAAAGATGCGGACAGAAAGGAGGCCACCGGGCTTGGCGGTGAGGGACCCATCAGCGCCCGTTACAGCAGCAGTTTCAGCAGCCTGCTGGGGATGGAAACCAGATTGCAGGCGACAGACAGTTTGCCAACACTTGGCACTTGTTCTGAGCTTCCAGAGTGTTAAAAGCAAAACAGAAACATACTGGGTGCTTGCAGCAACACAGAAGTACATCTTACATGGCATTCGGGGCTCCTTTCCAAATCAGGACTCTGATTCAGACTGGCAGGCTGAGGGTGTGTCATTTGCCTTATGGGATCTGGCTTCCAGAGGAGTGGGGGTTTTTTTTTGGGGGGGGGCACTCTTGAGTCTGTTGAATTTCTGCCCACGGTGTTTATTAACTCATCCGCCAGCAAACCTCCCAAACTCTAATTAGAAATATGTTACATATGAACATTAGCTTCCCTTAGCAATTAGTCAGGCAGCCAGTACTTATTACAAAGCCATGTGCTCGGTACAAAGCTCTTGTTCAAACCATGACAGAGGTGCTGTGGGTAACAGTGAAGGAGTGGGTCCTAGTCTTCAAAAGTTTGTGGTCAGCCCGGCCGGCGTGGCTCAGTGGTTGAGCGTCGACCCACACACCAAGATGTCGCCGATTCGATTCCCGGTCAGGGCACATGCCCAGGTTGTGGGCCCGATCCCCAGTGGGGGGCATGCAGCAGGCGGCCAATCGATGTTCTCTCTCATCGATGTTTCTATCTCTCTCTCTCTCTCCCTTCCTCTCTCTCTAAAAACAATCAATAAAGAAAAAAACATTTTTTTTTTAAGTCTGTGGTCATCACAAGTGAACGTACCTCCCATCGGGTCACTAAATCACCCCCTGAGAGGTTGAGGACCATCAGACTGGGTGATTGCCAAAGTCCTGTCCAGCTCTGAAGATTGTTCCATTTTGTGGTCTGATGTTAGATATGCAAATGGAATGCCACTTTCACCTGTGGGGGAAACTGAGGCATGTAGAAGGTAAAGGAAATAAGTGGAGCTTCAGACCATGCCCTCTCCTGTGTCTTACAAGATGAGACAGGAAACTAACAGTTGAGAACCTGCGTGGACCAGAAGCGTCCTGGGTGCTTCTCACAGTGTGCTCCATTCAGTTATCCTCCAGCTGTATGAGGACCTTTATTTTCCTTTTCACACCTGAGGAAACGGGCTCGAGGGGGTTAGGAGACCTGTGCACGGTCACATGGAGAATGTGCCCCATCTTGGATTCGAACCCAGTCTGTCTGACTCCATAGCACAAGTTCTCTCTACTAAAAGAGTGGTCCATCAAAGAATCAGCATTGGAAAATGCGCAAATAACCTCTAAGCAAGGTCCACAGGTTCACCTGGAAAGGCTCAGCCCACAGCCCGGCCGGTGTGGCTCAGTGGTTGAGAGTCAACCCATGCACCAAGAGGTCGCCAGTTCGATTCCCGGTCAGGGCATGTGCCCAGGTTGTGGGCCAAATCCCCAGTTGGGGGGCATGCAGGAGGCAGCCAATCGATGTTCTCTCTCATCGATGGCTCAGCCCACAGCCTGAGCTTGCCTGAGGAATTGGGATGCGTGTCAGCCCCCTGTGTCAATCTGACATCACCGTCATTGTCCAGTGGCGAAGGTCCCTGTGAAGACTTAATGGAGAAATATTCTGAGGAATATATGAAAAGGGCTCATCCTCGCTAGTAATCCTGGAAATGCCATCGGAACCACACCCAGTATGCATTTCATACCCATTCGACTGGTAAAAGAATGAAAGTCTGATGATATCAGATGTGAGCAAAGATCTAGAAGGGTGACAACTCTTCAACACCCCTGGAGGGGATTCTGACTCCTCTTTCAAATAAACTTGCAAGTAAACTTTGAGGGCCTGTACCCTAAAAAAGTCCGTATGGAAATAAGGGGACATGTACACAGATGTTCATAGATGCAGTGTTTGTAATAGCAAAATAAAGAAAAAGAAGAGAAGCTGTCTGTCTACAGGAGACTAGGTAAATAAATGATGGTATGTTCATACTTGGAAACCAAGTAACAATGAAAACAAATGAACTAGAGCTCGGTGCTATTACACAGCTAGATGCCAGAAACGTGATATTGTGCCAAAAAAGCAAGTCGAGGCAGGATCTGTGTAATATGCTCATATTTACATAAAGTTTACCAACATGCAAGGCAGTGCACATAGTATTAGGAATTCAGAAAAGCAGTAAAGAGTGTACAGCGCGCAGAGGGATGATAAATGTCAAATTCAGAAGAGATGGTAATCTCCAGAAGGTAGAAGAGATGATGGGGTCGGGACGGGTGCACAGAGGCCTTTGTACCTGTAACGCTTTATTTTTTCAGCTGGGTTGGGTGCTGCCCATGCAGGTGGTCACTGTTTTACTCTATGTTTTATGTGTGTGCCTCAAATAATTAATTAACAGTACACGTTATTTAGCCAGTGTTGGCAACAACACATTCAGAAGGCCAGTTCTGGGATATTAATAAGCATTATTTGAATAAGCATTAAGTGGTTCAATAAATTTGGGAAACACTAGTTTAAATAAAATTAAATAGGCTTTAAAAAAATTAATGCTTTGGGCCCTGGCCAGTTTGGCTCAGCGGTTAGAGCGTCAGCCCGCGGACCAGAGAGTCCCGGGTTCAGTTCCCGCTAAGGGCACGTACCTCGGTTGCAGTTCCTCCCCGGCCCCGGTTGGGGCTGTGTGGGTGGCAACCACTCGATGTGTCTCTCTCACATCGATGTTTCTCTCTCTCTCTTCCTGCCTCTCTCCCTCCCGCTCTATCTGAAGATAAATGCAAAAAAAAAGAAAAATTAGTGCTTTTAACATCCTGTGTTTCTTGTAAATCCCAAATAGAATGTTATTATATTTAAATCCTTTATCACAGATCCGGGGTCAGCAAACTGTAACTGCCTGCTACCTATTTTTGTAAAGAAAGGTGTGTGGGTAAGTAGCCAGGCCCATTGGTTTAGTATTGTTTAGGCTGCTTTCACACGACAGTGGCAGAGTTGAATTATGACAGAGATTGTATGGTCCTCAAAGCCTAAAATATTTACTATTTGGCCCAGAAAAAATGTGTGGACCTGTTATGGGGCATTTTTGGGACTGGTGTCACTGGGAATGCATTTGAGGATTATAACTTGAGAACTCTGCCCATGAACTTCAGGAATTGGTATGTTTCTTGGTGAAATTGTTATAAAGAGCACCATCAGTTCTTTCCAGAATTCTCTGCAAGATGGTGTGTGTGTGTTCTTCTTTGACTCTCTAGCACCTAGTATATACTTAGCGATTCCTGTGTGCTTTACTGAATTGATTTCCATTTAAAAACCATTTGTGAAATGGCCCTGGCCGGTTTGGCTCAGCGGTTAGAGCGCCGGCCTGCGGTCCAGGGAGACCTGGGTTCGGTTCCCGCTGGGGGCATGTACCTCGGTTGCAGTTTGTCCCCGGCCCTGGTTGGTCGTGCAGGTGGCAGCCACTTGATGTGTCCCTTTCACGTCGATGTTTCTCTCTCTCTCTCTTCCTCTCTCTCCCTCCCACTCTAGCTGAACAAAAAATGAGAAAATGTCCTCAGGTGAGGATAAAAAAAAAAAAAAAGCCATTTGTGAAATGGATGAACTAGGATAGGGATTTACTGGCTATAATGGACATCCTGTGGTATGGATAAGATAGGAGTTTAAAATTCTCCCTCTTGTAACAATCCAGGTATTAATATAAGGAGTCCTGGGCTGTTATGGCAACTCCAAGTCAGGGACCCAGGCACCTTCCCTCTTGTTGCTCTGCCATCCCTTAGGTGACACCTGCCTCTGTGTGGCCCAATATGACTGACCCCACCCACCAGGACGACATCTAGTGGGAAGAGGGAAAGTAGAAGGATAGGGAATGCCCCAGAGATTGAGCGCATAATTTCCCCTCACTCCCTATTGGTCAGCACTAGGTCACATGGTCATGCCTAGCTTCAAAGGAACCTGGGAAATGTAGTCTTTATCTGGGCAGCCATGTACCCAGCTAAAATTCAGGTCCTACAACATATAAAGGAGACCAAGGATTTTGAAGGACAACAACCAGTCTCTGCCAAAAAAGAATATACATGAAGGGCTTGCCAAAATCAAGGCGACTCCTTTTTTTAGGGATGAGCCTTATTTTCAACTCTTAAAATAAGCCATGATGCTGAATCCAGAGATGCGTGATGCTGCTTCACTGTTTTCTACTCAAAGTAACATGACAACACAGTCAGATGTGAACACACTAGTATCACTCTCCTGGGTGTTTGCCGCTTTTGCATTTGCGATAAATCTTTTTTCACGTATTTGAACAGACCCAGAATTCTGCTGTGGGGGGAGGCAAACACAGGAGGTTTTGCCACTAACTGGGCATTTACTTAGAAGGAGAAGAAAGGTTCCAGGCCCCTTAGTATCCCTCACAGAGCAGAGAAGATTGGCTGGGGGGAGGATGTGGAATCACCCTTTGTTCACCTTTTCCGAGGCTGTTGAATAAGCTGGATGTTTTCTGTACTTTAGTAACGGTATGAAACAGCAAGTGGGCATGATTTGGGGGCAGACATTTCTCTCAGGAACTTGGTAAGCATTACATGTTCCATTTGCTGCAACAGTATAATTTTTTTTTTTCTTAGAAAGCTGCATAGAGGTTTTGGTGGGACTTGCTTCAGCACAAACATCTCAATGTGTCCATCTTTTTGATGCTCCAGAGAAAAGGAAAAACATCAGTCGGGGGCCTTAAAGCCTGTGTTAGGGAATTTGGCTTTCTTGGGAAAATATGTTGAGGAGAGAGGTGGGTCGGGGGGGGGGGGGGGGGGCCTGTATCCAAGTCGGGCCCACAATAAGCCATTTCACGATTCATTTCTGAAGGTACCATTTTATTGTCACGCTTACAGAATCCTGTAATGGGAACTGCTTCATATATAAAAGATGATGCAAAAAAAAAAAAAAATGTCATTACCCTCTGCCAGGGTTTCTCATCCTCAGCACTATTGGCACTGGGGCAGGATAATTCTTTGTTGGGGTGGCGGCTGTCCTGTGCATTGTGGGATGTTTAGCAGCATCCCTCACCTCTACCTACTAGCTAGATGCCAGTAGCATCTCCCTCGTTGTGACAACCTAAAGTGTCTCCAGACATTGGCAAGTGTCCCTGGGTGACAAAATCACCCCTGGTTGAAAATTACTGCCCTACACAAACCTAAGGGTATCCGCAGAAAGACTTGCTAAATGACTAAAAGATGTGGAGTTCTGCTCTGCAACACACCTGTGACCCCTGTGATTGGTTACCCTTCTCAGGCTCTCAGTTTCCTGATCTTAAGGTCAGGAGTTGAGCTCAGTGCTTCCTTTCAGCACCAACGCTCTGAGATTCTGTGGGTCAGAAGCTGCTCTGTGAGGTTTGTCTCTGGAATCCAACGTGAAGGAAAGCAGAATACAGAGGAGCGGAGGTGAAGTGAGGGGCACACCACGCATGCGGCAGGAGGGCGGTGGGGCAATGCGCCTGCAGAGGTGGTGGCCGGCCCTGTCGTCTGGAATGGGGAGAAAGAAGAAATGGGTGAGAGATGGGGCACTTTCCAGAGGGGCAATTGCAAGAGAGCCTTGACTTTGAAGTTTGTGGTTGGGAATTTATGTGTGCCCAGCCCAGTCCCTGGCATCTAGTACTTGCCCAGGCAGCAGCTGAATAGAATCTCTGTGAACACGGAGGCCTGTGGCGGCACAGAGAGGCAGCGGAGTGGGGTGGTAAGAGCAGGGCTCCAGCAACAGCCTGCCTCGTTCAGATCTCAGTTCTCCTACTTGCAGGCTGTGTGACCTGGGGCAAGTTTCTTAGCCTCTCTGGGCTGCAGTTTCGTCTTCTGGAAGATGTAGATAACTTTTCTAGGGTCAACGTGAAGATTAGATAAAATCATATATGTGAATGAGTGTGTATGTGTGTGCTCATTCACAGACATGTATAGGTTTTATATGTGTATGTGCTTGTATATATGTGTAAAATTAGAGTAATTCCTGGCACACAATAAATGCTATATGTGTTTGCCATTATATTACTATTATTATTATTATTATTATTATTCCAATAAAATATTTTGAGTAGGGAAGCACTCAGTGTTGCTTGCACACTGTTTGACATACAGGAAGTGATCAGAATGGCTGTTTTTTCCCATTTCCTAATTTCTGGGGAATGTAATCTCTAGCTGAAAAGCCATGGGCCCAGCCAAAACGCAGTGAGGGCAGGCGCCTCTGTCTTACTGTAAGCAGGAAGTGGAGAACGGGTGCTGGGGGGTAGTTCCCACTCATTGTCACACATTTCTTTCCCAGGTGACGCTCTTGGTCACAGTAAAAAGTGTTTGTATGAAATAAGAGTGAAAACAGAGAAGCTAAAATGTTGGGGTGGAGCAAGGGAGAAAAGCTATTGCACAGGAAAGAATGGTACATGAACACCGGAAGGCATGCGATACACTCTGAGAATGTCCGTGCTTGATTAGCCCAACACCCCATTTTACAGATAAGGAAACTGAGGCTGTCCGTGGAAATGTGATTTATCCAAGGTCACACAGCTAATGGGAGGTACAGCCATGACTTAAGACTGCTGGCCCTATTCCCGCTGGCCCTATTCCCGCCTCACCAGTTGCTTTCAGAACTGTTCTGTAGCCCCCGTGCTGTAGGGTTCCTCCTTCCCGGCAAAGACGACATGGCCTCAGAATCCTCCTTAACACCGTGCTCCAGCCAGCATACCAAAGAATCAGACTTTGCCCAAGATGAGTCCTGTTTTCCCTGCCTGGTTTGGGTGTTGTTTTACAGCCAACACAATGTTACCCCGAGCCCCTGAAGAGGTAGTAGGGGTGTTGCCTGCCTGTAACGTGTCTCCTGCATTTCAGATAGCTAACATAGGCCCCCTTCTGCTCGAAATTCACAGTCTGCGTCAGCATCATACATCCCAGTCTCTAGGCACGTGTCTGCATTCCAAGGGTGCCTCTGGCGAAGGAGTCACATGTATCATCTCATCATTCCTCACCTAACACACAGCTACTGCTGTCCCATTTTATAGATGAGAAAGTGGAGGCCTAGAGAGAGATGGGGCAGCTTGCCAAAGGTTCTACTGCAGGGGACTGTGCTGTGTTGGCTTATGCTTCCACATCAGTGGTTTGTCCTGCCGCCCTGCAGTGGGTTTGAGTCCAGATCAATGAATTCAGCATTGTTGTCTGCTCCCGGATTTCATAAATCTCTCTGGTGTGCCCACAGAGAGCTACGGGAGGCTGGCAACTTGATCCTCAATTACTATTTTGAGTTAGTGTTGAACTCTCCTTTTTCTCCCCTGGGCATCTGCATTTTCAATTACATAGTCACCTATGTAGTCAAACAGCTTGCTTGATATCCTTCTCCATGACAGCCTGGGAGGGGAGGGTGCATGTTGGGTCCGTGTGCTGCTGGCCCCCAGCACCTAACCCAGTGCCCAGCCTGTAGCTGGTGCTCATTGAATGCATATGTGGGAATGAATGGATCATAGCACTTCGCCTCTGAGCTTCTCCAGGGCAGAAATCTCATCGCATTGTCCTCTCTGTGTCCCCAGTGTGTGCCACATAGCAGCCATTCGATAATGTTGGGTTCTGTGGAATCGATAATTTTGTAAGGCCCGAAAATGATGTTATAAATATCCAAATGGCCCTTGGCAGAAAAAAGGTTCCCTACCCCTACAAGGCAAGATACTTAACCCCTCGCAGGCTCTGTTTCCTCATCTGTGAAATGGGGATGCTGAAATCTGCCTTTTGGGGTTCCTGTGAAGGTTTCAGCAAGATGGGAGCATGGGCTCAGGAGTCAGACTGTCTGGATCGAATGCCAGCCCCACTGCCTATGAACTGTGTGACCTGGGGCAAGTGACATAACCACGCTTCAGGCTTTTCACCTGTGCAATGAAGAGGACAGGGCCCAATGCATGGGGTTATTTTGAGGGTGAGATGGGCTATTACATGGGAAATGCTTAGCACATGGAAAGCTTCTAGTAAGTGTCTGGTATTATTATTATTATTATTATTATTAACCATAGTGTGTTAGGGAAACTATTTGTAAATACTTCCATATCTCTGATTATTGCTAACATCTTTACTCTGTTCCAAAGCAACTAATCTGCCCACTGACCTTGGGGAACCAAATCATGGGTCATGAGGACCCAGGCAACAGAGTGGGGCTGCGTCCCCCACAGTCAGCCCTGTGATAGCCGGACCCACGTCCTGCAGTGGTGGGCTCTGCACCGTCCCCGTGAGCAGGCAGAGCAGCTCCTGCCCCACACAGCCCCCGGCGACCCCAGGCTGGTCCTGCAGTGGTGGGCTCTGCACCGTCCCTGTGAGCAGGCAGAGCAGCTCGTGCCCCACACAGCCCCCGGCGACCCCAGGCTGGTCCTGCAGTGGTGGGCTCAGGCACCACCGTCCCTGTGAGCAGGCAGAACAGCTCCTGCCCCACACAGCCCCCGGCGACCCCAGGCTGGTCCTGCAGTGGTGGGCTCTGCACCGTCCCTGTGAGCAGGCAGAGCAGCTCCTGCCCCACACAGCCCCCGGCGACCCCAGGCCGCTGCCTCTGAGAGAGGCCTTGGAAGTTGCTCTGCCCCCGGTTGCCAGCCTGCGGGTGAGACCAGATGGATACGAACAGGAACACACGGCAAGGAACGTGAGGAGTCATGGGAGCAACAGCTGCGCTGTCACAGGCCCAGCAAGGACCTCTGAGCCCAGCTCCAGAACTGCTTGGGGGCAAGAAAGACCTGCTGGGGACTGGCCGTTCTGTGCAGTTGGAGGATGGAGGGAGGGAGGGACTTCCAGATGGCCTGACTAAACCCCTGGGAAGAGGACCTACAATTAGAAAATAATGGCGTAGTCATAAGTATGCATTTCATGTATTGGGCAATTATTATCACATCCTGTGCTGAGTGGTCCAGATGTATTGTCTGCTTTAATCCCCGTCACAGACAGACAGTCAGTCCGACTGTTGTCATCCCTGTTTTACAGATGGGGAAGCAAACAGAGGCGAAGAGAGGTTAAGTCACCTGCGCCAGGTAGCAAGGAGGCAGCCAAACAGGGATGTGAACTCTGGTCTCAGGCTCCGCCTGCTCCGGGCGCACAGGCTCTGCTATGGGCCACTCAGGCCTGAGCCGTGCTCACCTTGCCAGGAGAGTGGGGATAATAATAACAACAACAGCCCCTTCAAGGGGAGGAGCAACTGTTTAGAACTTTTGGGGTGCAGGTCCAGAGTCATGCGTGAGGAATCCCTCCAAAACCCAGAAATCGCCAGCCCATCACTGAGAGCTGGGCCGTATAGGGTAGTCAGTGGGACAGACTCCGGAGCCAGGTCTCCTGGGTTCAAATCCTGACTCCTGCTTACTAGCTGTGTGTCCATGAGCAAGTTCACTAACCCCTCTGTGCCCCATTTTCCTTCTCTTTCCAATAGGTTCATAATAATAATGCCTTCCTCATAGGGATATCATGAGAATTAAACAAGTTAATATTTGTAAAATAAAAAAAATAAAAAAAGCTTATAAGATGCCTGGTACCTGGTAAATACCAAGTATCTGTTAAATAAGTAAAACGTGTAATGTTAGTGTTTTCATTTTACGCGTAAGAAAAATGAGATCGAGGAACCTGCGCAGTGTTTCCCAGGCAGTGAGGGCAGAGCCAAGTGGTGAACCCGGGCGGTCTGGCTTCCAACCCCGCACCCCACTGAGTTACCTGGAGTCCGTGCTCAGGGGTCCCCGGAGCTGCTGGTTTCCAGCGCCAGTGGGGTCCGCATGGCTCCTGAGGGTGGAGGAGGAGAGAGGGGCTGGAAGCCTGGCTGGGCGGGCCCTCCGCACCCTGCGAGGCTCTGCCCTTCCTCGCTGGTTGGACTGTCCCAGAAACTGTGCTTTCATCAGGCGGGACTCCCGTCCCCCTCCCTCCCCAACCTCTGACATCACTTGGTGCGCTTGTAAAACCCTTCTGAGGGCCAGGGTTTCCCCACTGGGAAAAGAACTGCCTTTGTCCTGGTGGCATCTGTTAGATACGGTGTCAAATTTGAGATCTTAAGAAGCGCTTTTACTGTAATGGCCCTGAGTCTGTGTCTCTGTATTTGCTTCTTCCAAGTAGAGTATATTCTCTCCAGTCTGCGCCTTGCTTTGTAATTTATAATAATGCTGATGATGTGACATCTCTAACGTTTCATGAGAGCTGTGAGCTAAGCTCTGTACTCTTCTAAGCACTGTACGTGGATTATCTCGTTTAATCCACACCCCAAGTCTTAGGAGGAAGGTTTTATGGCTAAACTCATTCTACAGATGAGAAAAATGAACGGCTAAGAGGTGAAGGAACTTGCCCCAAGCTCGCAGAGCTGCTGAGTGGCAGAGCTGGGAACCAGAGATCAGGCTCATAACTGCTGTGCAACTTTAAAACCTAATAAGGGAACCAAATGTGTCTGAAGCCCCACTTGCACTTGCCACTCGGAGTGCGTGGAGAGATCCGCAGAGTGCCCCAGCCCCGCCTCCACGCCAGCCCATTCCCGGGGAGAAAACACTATGCGTCCTGCACTCAGGCCTGCAGGCCTCCTGGAGAGCGTCTTTCTGAAGTCACCTTCCTGATGCGGTGGAAGCTATTGAGCCAGTCTCTTGGGGCCGGGGCCCCTGAGAAATCAGAGAAATTGACCACCTCAGTGGCTCACCTCTTACTTAAACTGATCAAATTTTGTATGGCATCACCGAAAGCCACTCAAAGGGAAAACCACAAAGTTGATCACCTTCTGATGAAGCCCCAGGCGGCTGGCTTAATAGATTTCTGCATAAGTCAGTCCTGCACTTAGGAGGACACGCTCATGTGTCCAGGCCACGGGGGACCTGTGGGTCTTCGGTGGCAGATCCTTCTGACTTTCCAGAGCTAGGAAATGGAGCTCTGAGTCGTGTTTCCAGGAATGCTGCAGGAATTAAGATTTTGGCGGAGTTCAATTTTCTAACAAGTCCCGTTGAGCAGAAAGCCATGTTTTATGCAGAATGTTTCTTACCTGCTTGTTTGTTTGCCTGCCTTGGCTGGTAAGATTCAGTAACCAGAACCAGAACTTTGTATGACGGAGGGATTCTTCATAAACAGATGTCTCCTGGGGCCTTAAGAATGAATGGTGGGTGGTGCATGGCTCACCCATCAGTTACTCCTGTGTGCTTCCGGCATACAGATAGGCACTGGAAGGTGCTAACAGGGTGAAGATGCTGAGATGGGGTGTCACGGAGAGGAGAATACCCTCCTTTATGTGCAGTGGTCAGAGTAGGCCTCCTTTGGACATGACATTCAAAGCTCATACTTGAGGGGTGAGAAGGAGCCAGCCCTGCAAAGAGCCAAAGGAAGGGCATTCCGGGGAGAGGAAACAGCAGGAGCAAAGTCCTCAAAGCAGGAAAGGGCTTGGCCTGTTGAGGGGAGTAGCTGGTGCAGAGGGAAGGAGCAAGGGAAAGGCTGGAGAGCAGGATGGGACCCCAAGGGCCCTGCGTGGGGAGCTGGAGTCTCTTCTCATTACATGGGAAGGCACTGGAGGGTTTTAAACTGGGGCAGAGCATGGTCCTCTTTACATTTTAAGTGTACTCAGCCCTTGCTAAGAAACTGGTTTGGAATGGGAGAAGAGGGACCACAGGAAAACCAGTTAGGAGGCTACTGTAATAATCCAGGCAAGAGATGCCAGTGTTTGGAACCAGAGACTGGCCAGTGGAGGTGGAGAGGAATGGATGGATTTGGAATTGGGGGTTTGGGTGGCCAACAGCTGAGGGAATGGATATGGGGGTGAGAAAAGGTTCTGGCCTGAGCGCTCGGTGGACAGTGGTGCCGTTTATGGAGATGGGATGACTAGGGGACACGTTTGGAGGGTGGGAGGTGGACGTGTTAATAAAAAGTTCCATTTTGGACATACTAAATTGAGGGTTTGGGAGACATTGAAGAGATGCGCCCAAGTGGGCACCTGCATTGGGGGGCATGCCAGCACCGTGGAGAAGTGCCTGGTCCCGCTGAGCGGGGTCAGGCTGGGTGTCAGTCCAGCCGGTGAAGTCCTGTCTCACTGCTTACCAGCCCTGTGACTTGGGAAATTTCCTCATCTCTGGAATGGAGCTCCTATTTACACCTATATCGTGGGCTTGTTGTACAAATTGTACGAATTAATACATGGGAAGAGCTTAAATTTCCATATTAAGTATTCAATAAATGTCAGCTTCCTATAATAACAACTTTTATCATCATCATCTTAGCTCCAGTAATTTTCTTGCCATTTGTCTCTTTCTAATGAAAATCAAGGACCTCTCTAGTTGGTAAACACATCTCCTGAGGTTCTTGGAGTGATCTGTTTGGCAACCTGGGAGCTCAGTGAACACGGGGTGGGGTCTGTGTCTCCGTCCTGCCAGGCCCCTTGAGTGGTGCCCGAGCACAGCAGGTACTCAGGAACACGTATCCTGTCCCATGGGATTTAGCGTGGCTCCAAAAAAACAAAATGCTTCTTTGAGAGAATCAACCAAGCACCGAGGATAGGAGACAGGAAGGAGGAAATTGCAAACTCAGTGAGCATGCCAAGTTAAGCATCTTTGCTCCCAAGAAGGAGGCTCTTGATTTCACAAAGCACCCTCTTCCGACAGTGGTCTGTGAGAAGAAAGGTTTTCCTTACAGTGGTCAAATCGGATACCTCCCCGAGATTTGCACACCGCCCCCCAAATCAAGGCTCCAGACACCAGTACAAGTGCAGACCCTCTTCCCCCCACCCCCGCAGCCCAGTCAGTAATATGCCCCAGGACCTTCCCTGTTGCTCTCACCCTCTTCTCTCCTGTCCATTTGGCCTGAAGCTTCTTCCTTAACCGTTTTTAGGGAACTTCAATCCTTTAGATGAAGCCTCCTGCCACACCAAAGGTCCTCCCTCTCTCCCTAGAGATAGGTGCTGTCTGCATGACAGTGGGATCCATGGTCTCCACTCGTGTTCTTTCAGGGTCATGGCAAGTATCTCTACCTTTTCCCAGATAAAACAGTTCCTCAGGTAAACAGTGAACAGTGTTTTAGTATGTTTGTCCCATGCAATATTTGCTAAAGTATTTTTTATTTGCTGAATCTGGAGCCCTAGCTATGGGTCCCCAGTCTAGAGTCCCATGAACCGGGCCCTGTGACACAGCCCCATTCTGTGCCCCAGAATTTCAAACCTTGGATGTCAATGCCATGGTCTAAAGCCAGGCCCAGAGTCCTTCAGCCCTCCCCCACCGCCTGGGGAGCTCTCAGGCTTCCCTGGAGAGTATGCCAACAGCATTGGGGTGGTCTTTAATCTTGGAGTCCAGGGTCCTGGTCAACGGTGGGCCCCTAAATACCTTTCTTAGTTCTCCCCTGGGCTCTCATACATGTAGGTCCTTGGAGCCTGAGTTGACACACTGTTCCTGAGCATGTATGCAGATTAGACCCCTCTCGGCCCCAAATTCAGGGTTCTTCCCCGGATTGTATCTTCACTTCATCAGCTCCCCCTGGTGGCCAGAAGCAAATCCCTAGTGTCTCCTATTGAGAGCTGAACGTTTCCCACTTACCACACACAGGGTTCCTGTTTCAGGACAGCCTTGGCCAAGGCTCCTCCGTTGGCAGAGATGAATGATATATCAGGAACCCAATGAAGGGTCAAGTACACCCCCCCCCCCACTTTCTGAGGCTCTTTGTGGCTCACCTCTCAGGTGCTCGCCCCAGGTCCTAGCCTTACTGCTAAGCAGGACTCTGAGTGGCATAAACTTTCTGGAACCATTTCCTCCAAGGATAAAAAAGAGGGTAATTCCCCCACAAACTGAATCCTTCCTTATGCCACCAAGTGGGTTAGTTAGAGGCAGGAATGGGACCAGGAATGAACACCTGGCCCCTTTCCTCAGAGGAACAGGAGGGCGTCTGGGACAGTGCTGACTGCGGCTGACACCGAGTGTGGTCCGCCAGCCTCGGGGCCATCATCAGAGAAATGGGCGCTGCCCGTGGAGAAAGCGGGATCCGTGACCTCTGCTCCATCCCCGCAGCCACAGCCTTCACCGGGTCCCTTCTCCCTTCTCTTTGTCATCGGCGGCGTCTTCTGTCCATTCGGCTAGTTCATTTAGCACTAACATGCCTCCCACCCCTAAGGGTGGCTCCCACAAACCCATCCTCTACTGTCTCCCAGAGGGGACCATCCAACCGTACCCATCTCCTGCCTGCTTAAAAACCTTCAATGGCGTTTAAGGATAAAGTCTGGAGCCTTCAGAATTAAGTCAGCCCTGGCTGGTTTGGCTCAGTGGTTAGAGCGTCAGCCCGCGGACCAGAGAGTCCCGGGTTCGGTTCCTGCTAAGGGCATGTACCTCGGTTGCAGTTTGTCCCCGGCCTGATTGGGGTCGTGTGGGTGGCAACCACTCGATGTGTCTCTCTCACATCGATGTATCTCTCTCTCTCTTCCTCCCTCTCTCCCTCCTGCTCTATCTGAAGATAAATGCAAAAATGTCCTCGGGTGAGGATTAAAAAAAAAGAATTAAGTCAAATTCCCCTGTAATCTAGCCCTACCCTCAGTTCTGGCACTCTGCCAGAAACCCTGAAACCTTCATCATGACCCGCACTTCACCTGCCATGTCTCATCTCCATACTTTTGCTCAAAGTTCTGCCCTCTCTCCTCCTATCATGTCCTTATTTAAGACACAGCTCAGGGGTCACCTCCCCCAGGAAGCCTTGCTGTATACCCGAGGCTCTATGTGGTGCCTGTCTCTGGTCCCTCAGTCATTGCATTTACCGCATGGGGTTATAATGGCCCGTGCCTGTGCCCTCTCCCCTTCCAGGCAGTGGGCCCTGGCAGGGACAGTGACATGTTTAGCTTTGTGTCTCCAGCACCTAGAGCAGAGCTTGTCACAAACAGGTGCTCAATAAATGCTTGGAGATTTGATTCAATAAGTGATAGATCAGTTCACCGTGCAAAGGAAGTCACATCCTAGACAAGCAAAGTTTGCATCGCTGTCTGGAATCCCTTGGTTTTTCTCCGCACCTTCCCTAACCTCTCGCTGCGCCCGGCTGTCTGGGTTCCTTTCCGAGGCACCTTACCATGTGTGATCTCATTCCCTCTTGCCAGTTCTCTGCCCTGCTTCTGCTCTGAATGTAGACAGTTCACACGTCCTGTGTTCATTCAGCTAATGTTTTTAACACCTCCGTGTGCTATGCGCTGTCTGGCACTGGGATGCACAGACACCCTAGAGAGGGCCCCTGCTCTCTCCGAGGTCCCCAGCCTGGAGGGGAAGGCAGACAAGGGAAGAGGCAAAGAGTATGTGCCATGATGGGGGGACGGGGGGACAGGGGGACATAGTCGATACCCAGGCCGGCTCTCCAGACCGCAGTGGTTCACATCCCAGCACCACTGCGTGCTGGCTGTGTGGTCTTGGCAAGTCTTTATCTGTGTCTGTCTCCCCATGGTTAAAAGAGGGGTAATGGTAGTACTTACTCTTGCGGTTGAATGGAGATGAAATTCATGTAAAGAGTTTAGCATAGTGCCTAGCCCCTAGTAAACATTCAGTAAATATTAGCCAATAGTGTACTTTGCTCAGTACACTGTGGGAACACAAAGGACTGGACAAATGCACTGCAGTTGTAATGGTCAAAGGACCAAGACATCCACGTTTTAACTGAAGCCCAGGAGCAGGCAATGAACAGAAAAAGCAAATGCAAAGTTTCCTGGTGCGACCTAACTCTTGTGGCCTTCCAGGACAGTCCCTGAGGAAGCCGCTGCACCCAGCTGACCATCTCTCCCTTCCTTAGGGCTGACGACTGCTTTTTTGCTTCTCGGAAGCTGGACGCAGTGGCCATCGAAGCCAAGTTTAAGCAGGACCTGGGTTTCCGGATGCTGAACTGTGGGCGGACGGATCTAGTGAAGCAGGCGGTGTCTCTCCTGGGGCCCGATGGGATCAACACCATGAGCGAACAGGTACAGGGTCCTCTGAGTGTCTGAACACGCACCCCCACCTTCACCACACCGCATGGCAAGATGGAAACAGCAGGCACTGGACAGAGGCTCCCCCTACTGGTGACTTAAGGCCTTTTTTTTTTTTTTTTTAAGTTTAATTTTAAAATAAAAATACCCTTGTTCATCTTTATAGAAGTTGCACGTGATCGTTGCAGCTGAAATGGAAAATAGAGAAAAATAGGCCTATTCCAGAAAGGAAATAATGCCATCACCCGGATAGCCATTATATTTATATTTAGTATGAGTCCTTCCAGTTCTTTTTCCAGCATGGTTAAAATTAGTTCTCTGCGGGCCTGTTACTGCATCACAGAACAAGTCAAGGCAGATTTTCACCAAACTTTCAGGATATGTTTAAGATACACAAAAGTCATTCTGGGGGACCCTAGGAGGGACCTCAGAGATAGGCAGCTGTCCCCCAAACCTCTGGCACTGAGGTACACTGAAAGGCTGGTGAGTCTGCTAATCAGGGAGACCCCTTCGATGTGAGCCCCAGATGGAAAGTCACAAAGGACAGATGGACCTGCGTCTCACTGGGCAGCTCATGCAGCCTGTTCCAGGGAAGGGACAGCAGCTAATACTTTTCTAGAGCAACACCAAGAAGTCCTAATACACACACACATTCATATGTTTCTAAATAGGAATTTATTATATCTTATTGTTTTTAATAGTCTATATAAAGGTACTTTGTAATATCATTAAATATGTTTAATCCCTTTTAATGGCTACTTAAAGTGGTCATGTTATTTACTCAGTTAACCACACTTCAGTTGTTGGATATTTAGGTTGTTTCTAATCATTATACCAATAATGCTGAACTAAATAAACTTACACAAATCTTTGTTCAAATCCCTGATTATTTCTTTAGGGAAATTCTGAAAAGTGGAAATAGTAGCTCAAACTCTTCAACCTTTCTTAAGGTTTTTTTTTTTTTTAATCTCAAATTACTTTTCCAGAGACTGTTTCCTTGTTCATACCCTCCAACTACATGTGTTCCCATTCATCTTTGCTTATTGTTTGCTGTTTTTCATTGGAGCTTTACTGTCTTTCTTTTTTACTTAGAAGAGCTCTTTACATATTAGACATATAACCATTATAATGTGACAAATATGTCTCAATGTATTGCTAACCTTTTAATTTTGTTTGTTTCCAATTGTATGTCCTCAATATAATGATTTTCCCTTGTGATTTCTTTTATTACTTTTATGCCTAGATGCCTTTTATGGTTTTCATTTTGTCTCTATATCTCTAATCAAACTAGAAATGACTTTAATGGGTGGTGTGAGATAAGATTCTTCTTACTTGAATATTTTCCCAAATAGCCGCCTTCACAACACTGTTTATTGAAAAAGCCATCCCTTCCTTCTGTTGGTTGTGGTACTTTGTAATAAGCAAGAGTCATGGGCAAATACAGTATGGAACTTTTGAAGGCTATTCCTCATTTGCTTGCCTTTTGCTTGTAAATGATAATGTCAAACCAGATGTCAGTGCTAGGGATATGCTCAGAGGCACCCAACTTCCCTTGACACCGACGAGTATCTTGTATAGAGTAAAGATGACATTCGTTATGTTGAGAAAGAGAAAATGTCAAGGAAATGGTGTTTGTCAATTAAATAACTTAGGGGTTAATGCTGCAGTATCCAGAAAGTTCTTAAGAGCTGTAAGTTGAAATCAGCCATTTGCTTCAAAGACTCCTAGGTCTGTTGCACCCTAAGACAAATGAAAGTCCTCCAACTTAAGCAACTGTAAATGCAAAAAGGCAATTTATGGTCCCTTCTTGCCTCCATTTTGGTTTTCGAAATATGGAGAATTGTGATCTTATAGGGCTGTTTATTTATTTTTTTAATGCTGGATTTTGAGTACAAACGTAGCCTCCTAAACAAAAGTAAGATTTTCCGTTTGTTATCATCAAGTGACACAGCCACCTGGTAAACCTCCGTTCTCTGGTTTCTAACTCACCGCAGGGCATGACCCCCCTGATGTACGCCTGCGTCCGTGGGGACGAGGCGATGGTTCAGATGCTGCTGGATGCCGGAGCTGACCTGAATGTGGAGGTGAGGGTGCAGAGGGCTGGCAGTCCCCAGGGGAAGGCGAGCAAAGAGACGGGGGGCGTTTTCTCCTGAGTGCCACTGCTGAGGGCAGGGCGCTCAGCCCTGAAAATAGGTCAGACCGGAGGATGGATTTCCTCCATCCTGAGGCCCCAGCCCCACCAAACTCCAGGGAGCTGCCAGCATGTATCTTTCTCTTCAAAACTACCAACGAAGCTACAAGGTGCACCAGCTTTTCACTGTCTCGGATGGACGTAGTCTCTGATTCTTACTGTGAATCCATTCCTTCTGGGATCAGAGCAGAGAGAGCTCTCCGAGGCCACCAGCCCTTTCCCGCTGCACAGTACAAAGCTGGACCGCGTTCCCAGAGCTGAGCTGTAGCTCCCCCTCCCCCACCAAATCCTGATTGGCTCACCTGGTTGGCTGAGTGGAAGCCACAGGTCTCAAAGCTAATCACAAACCTTCCTTGAAGCGGTGTGCTATAGCAGAAAGCACACCCCAAAGGACTTTAGAATTTGACACTGGGGTTCAAATTCTGAAACTGTCCGTACCTCAGTGACTTGCTTCTGTGCTTGGGCAAGTGGTTTCTGAGCCTCGGTGTCCCCATCTGCACAATGGGAGAATAATCACACTCATCCCAGAGAGTTCTTGGAAGAAATAAATACGGAGAGGACCTAGCATAAGTTGGGGACTCGGTTAATACTGGTTTCCTCCCTTGCCAAGGGCTGTAATAGGTGAAATCACACTTTTTTGACCATGTTCTGTGTTGTCTTGACCCACTCTGTCTGGCAGCCAGACGTTGGCAGCCCTGGAAACTGGAGAAATTGGTATGCCAGTGTCCTAACTCAGCAACCCTGGGGACCCTCTCTAGTTCAAAATCAGACGCTCTTGTAGTTTTAGTACTGTGGGTTTCAGTGAGGGGCTTTTTTGTTTAGTTTAGGTTTGTTGTTTTGTTTGTTTGTTTTTCCTCACACGAGGATATTTTTCCATTGATTTTTAGAGAGAGTGGAAGGGAGGGAGAGAGGAGAGAGAGAGAGAAGCATCAATGTGAGAGAGACACATCGATTGGTTGCCTCCCGCAAGACCCCGACCAGGGCCGGGGATTGAACCTGCAACCCAGGTACGTGCCCTTGACCAGAATTGAACCCGCTTTGGTCCAAGGGCCGACGCTCTAACAGCTGAGCCAAACTGGCTCGGGCTGGGTAGTAGTAGTTGTTGTTTTTTAATGAGTGTTATATTCGTTTGAGGGAAGCAGGCAATAGACATAGTTTGAGATCAACAACCACTTGGGATCATACAATTTCAAGTATTAGGGATTTCTCCCCCCTGTTATGAATCCCTAAGCACCGTGCAGACCCCACGGGGCACCTCAGCTTTGGCTCTCTGGTCCTCCCTAGCCTATCCCATCACTCCCAGCGCAAGGCTTTCCGGGGCAGGTGACGCGTGCATTCAGCTGCTCTGAATGAAACAGGCATTGCGATGACATGGCCCCAGGAATGTTTGGGAGAAAAACCATGTGTGGGTGCCATCCTGCAGAACCCCAATCTTCAGCCGCCCAGACACCTCTTTCATGGCCAGGGGAGTTTTGAGGCCCCCGTATCAAAAGACCAATATCAGATTATTCATCCGTGGTGCTTTCAGGGAAGTTTTTACACCCAGTTCCCAGACATAGGAGGGTCTTCGTCAACCAGGAAGGCGGCAGAAGAGTGAAGTGAGGACAGTGTGGGTGAGCTGTGACCAGATGGTGACATTCCTCCATCAGATGGCGGTCTTCCCTGGCTCAAAAGCTTGAAGCAGCCCTCCCCTTGCCTGGGGTTTGCTGCCACCGAGAACGTCCCCTACAGGTGTGGGTGGAATGGCAGTGGCATTTCACACTGACATCCTGTAGTTCTCAGAACCACCGCCTTTCCTGCAGCAGAAAGAGGAGACAGGCAGGTGAGCTGGCTGCTTGTAGCCACCATCACAGCTTCTCCAAGGCGCCTTAGAGGTGGGCAGACATCATCCATCGAATTGCTTTCAGATGAGAATCAAAGGCGTCCTCATTCCTCGCTACCCAAATCAACATTTCCCAAGACACCTTCCAGAATGTCTTTTTTACGCCTCTACTGCGTGCCCAGCCACGGATAGGTCAGCTTTGCTAGTCTAAGTATTGTGAAGGTCACATTTTGAAAATAACTTCAATTTGTTTATAGGTTGTCAGTACTCCTCATAAATATCCATCCGTCCACCCCGAGACCCGCCATTGGACGGCTCTGACTTTTGCTGTGTTGCATGGACATATTCCTGTAGTTCAGGTATTAACGTATTTCCCTATCCACACCTGACCTTTAATTTTACCTCTTCCATTATGCAAATCTGTACCTCTCCCAGCATGCATATTCGCTAAGACATTCATATTGGTTAATTGCAATTAAATATAGCACATTCATATCATATGAGTGAAAATATTATATGTAATGATCTATATGACCCAGCTTTAACCAATATGAAATTAGCACCACCCACATGCAGCCTCACACACACAGTGGCCAACCTACAAAGTTGTTCCCGGTTGCTCGGGGGTGGGGCCTGAGCTGTGGTTTTGTGGATTGGTTCATTTTATTTGTTGTAACATGAATATAAAACTTGGCTGGTATGAGACCTTATAACTTCCCCTTAGGTGTGACCCTGGTGTTTGTGTAGAGTCTAGTGGTTTCCAACCAGTGGAAAGAAGCATCCAAGTCACCAAGGCAGTGGTTCCAAAAGACACTTGCTTGGCTCCCACTTCTTGAGAATCGGACCCAGGAGATCTAGAACAGGGCCTTCGCATGTGTCTTCTGAAACAGCTCCCAAGCATGGAGAGATGTCCTCATCCGAGGTGCTTTGGGCATATCAGTGTGCATTGCTTGCACCTTTTCTGGCTGTTGTCGAGTTGGTGTTCAGTGACTAGCCATCCAGTGCATTCTAGATCTTAAACATGGTCTTCACTTCACCCGAAAAGAGATGAGCATCCAGATCGTGACCAGACCTGAGCCCATAGTGAGTGCTGAGCTTCAGGTACATCAGGAACTCACTTCCTTTTATGCGATCCAAGCCTCTGAGAATTAATGCGGAGCAGGGAACAGTGGAAGAGGGACCACTAGGCAATGTGGGAATTCCACAGGAATCCTTTGTTGTTTCCTAGGTCATGGCAACCCTGAAGACAGATCCAAAGTCATGTTTCAGGAGGTTGAGCGTGTGACATGTCACACTGAGACCTGACTCCTGACTGTACAATGTCATGCCCAGCCCACTCCTGGTAGAAGAATCTAAGAAAGAAGGGGTGGGAGGGTGGCCTGGCGGATGCAGGTGCCATCCTTTAACATCAGCGGCATCCCCCACCTTTCAAGCAGGAGTTGGAGGAGTGGGCCGCCAAGCAAAGCCAAACAGAAGTCAGGCCTCCTCTCCGCTGCAGGTGCACGAGCCATGGAATGCCAGTGTGCAGCCCCCTCCTGGCTGTGCCCTCAGGGAGCCCCAGGGGTGATCAAGAAAGCTGATTCCCCCCACCCCACCCCATTTCACATCAGCAACAGCACATTCACTGTGAGTGAGATCTGGCACGGACAGAATCTCCATTTTCTAAGAAACTCAGATATCTTAGGGAATGCACAGGATCGAGTCCTATGACGCAAAACTCCTGGCAGCCCGCTCTATCACTTATTCATTGATCCTGCTGGCCAGGAAGCTTAGCATTTGCTGGCTTGTCCTCAGAACTATCCAGGGCATTCTAGAAGGGGTTCTTGCCCTGGTTGGCCCAGGTGGTCTCCAGAGTCCTTCAGAACTTTTGATTCTGTGGTTCTAAGAGACCACTTTAATGCTCTCCGACCCAAAAAGGGAGTCTTCCAGCCCTCTGGTTCCATGGGCTTCTACATTAATATATGTGGAAATCGCCTGGAGATCTTGTTAACAGGCAGACTCTTGTCCAGTGGGTCTGGGATGGGCCTGAGAGCCAGTGTTTCCAACAAGCTCCCAGTCTGCTAGTCTGCAGACCACACTGTGCGTAGTCTCAGGCTCTAGACGGTACAAGAAGCTCCTAGTTCATCCTCGAGGTACACCTGCCCTCACCCTGTGCACGTGGTCACTGACCCGAGGGAGAGCAGGAACATTGGCATTGCACTGATTTCCACCAGTCTTTCTGACGCCTCCTTACAGTGCGTGCCCTTTGAACATCTCAATGGCCACTCTTCCTCCGCAGCTCCTCCTGGACGCCGGGGCCAAGGTGGAAGGCTCTGTGGAGCACGGCGAGGAGAACTACTCGGAAACGCCCCTGCAGCTCGCGGCCGCTGTAGGTAAGAGTCGCCGATTCTCGCCCTGGCCGAGGGTCTCCACCACCCTGGCCCTTGAAGTGTCTGCACTGTATCTTTGCTTTATTCTCTTATGAAACCCCTTCTCTGGGCTTGCAGGCAATTTTGAGCTGGTTAGTTTGCTGTTGGAGCGTGGTGCGGACCCTCTGATAGGAACCATGTACAGGAATGGAATTTCTACAACCCCCCAGGGTGACATGAACTCTTTCAGCCAGGCCGCAGCCCACGGACACAGGTAGGCTAGGACGGGCCAGAGTCACAAGGTCCCAAGTGGTGCTTGTTAAAAATGCAGATTCCCAGGCCTACCCCAGACCCACTGCCTTTCTGGATGTGGGGCCCAGAGGCAGTGCAGGCCCCAGCCCGGCCAGAGTGGCCTTCACTGCCAGCTTCCCGCTGAGAGCCAGCTCCGTGCCACACACATCTGCTCCGACTGGCTGGTTTGTCCTTTCCCGGCCAGCTTCCACCTCTCGGAGACTGCAACCTGTCTAAAGAATAAAGCACCTTGTGTTTGATTGCTTCCCGTCTACCACTCCGTCGGGTTTAATTACACATCACCCCAAGTAAAGCAGATTCACTGGGGGCAGTGCACAGGTCACAGAGCCTTCGAGATGTTGGAGGAAGACACTGAGCTCCCAGCTGTCCTTGAGGAAACATGGCCGGTCATGCCCCACGATCTCCTCCAGCCCCAGAACTAGAGTCCTGTGGTCAGGACTCTGAAACCACCACCCAGAGCTGATCCCATCATAGTCCCATGTCCCCGCCCTGTCCCCACCTAGAAAAGCCCTTACGTCTCTGAGTGTCTTCCTATCTGGGTTTATGATTGACAGGAATGTGTTCCGCAAACTGCTCGCTCAGCCAGAGAAGGAGAAGAGTGATATCCTGTCCCTGGAGGAGATTCTGGCTGAGGGGACTGACCTGGCGGAGACAGCCCCGCCCCCCCTGTGCGCCAGCCGCAACAGCAAGGCCAAACTGAGAGCCCTGAGAGAGGCCATGTATCACAGCGCTGAGCATGGCTACGTGGATGTCACAATTGACATCAGGAGTATAGGTCAGTCTGGGCACCCTCCGCCCCTGGGCGCGCACCACTGCCCGGCTCTAGGTCACACACACACACGTGGGCCCAGGACACCTCTCATTGGCTGGCTGAAGCACTTCCATGCTGAGACACCCACACTGTCCCCAGTGACAGCAGCATCCTGCCAGCCCCAAAGCCCCATCCTCAGGTCACCTTCCCATGATTCCCAAACTCCGGACCCTGGGAAGTTAGGAATTCGAATCACCTGGGAGCTTGTCTGAATACACATTGCCAGGCCCTACACCCAGAAGCTCTGCTGTCGAGGGTCTGGATGGATAAAGGCTGGAAATCTTTATATTTAACAATCATCCCAGGTGGTTCCCAGTGGTTGGGGAATCACTGCTTAGAGCACCCAGATCCACGAAGCTGCGGCCGGGCAGCGGCTAGGACGAGTCTTCCTTACCAGGGCTCCGCCCACTGGGCTTCAGGGGACAAAGCCACTCTCAGGAGACGTTCGGGGTGGCTCTTCACTGAGTGAGCTAGCCCCCAGCCATCTCCTCTGTGCATCGGGGAGCAGGCTAGCCTGGCCTTCCCCAGTCGAGTGGCATTCGCCCCCCATGGGAACAGCAGGACCTAGCATGGCCTTAAACACAGGGTGTGGCAGGTTAGGGGAACGGAGGGCCTGCAGAGGACCCCCTGACGCTGTTCTGGCTCACGGAGCGGCTGGTTAGTCTGTGCGACGTTCACGCCATGGCCGGAGGGACTATTAGCACGCGATGCAGCCCAAGGTCCCGAAAGGTCGGCTTGTTGTGCGCGGAGGTGAGATGCATGCGCTCTCCCGTCTGCCTGGCCGTGAGCGGGAAGAACAGCTCGGTGACCAGCTGCTGGAGAGGTTCCTGTTACTGGGGGACCCTGAAGAAGGAGCTGCAGATGGAGATGTTGTTTTGCACAGGGGAATAGCAGCAGCATCCTCCACGTCTTCTCATGCAGAAGAAGTGTCCATCTTAGCAGAGTACTAGATGGTGACGCTCACTGGTGGGTTTCGCCAGCTCTCAGCTCTGTCTGGGCGCAGATGTGGTATCCAATCCTGGGCAAGACTCTGCCCCTCCCTAAACTGCTCCCTCCCCAGCAAGTAGAGGGAATGGAGACAAATGAAGTCAGCACCGAGAAGTGTGTCACAGGCCTAAGTCGAGTGCATAATAATTCCAATGTTCCACACCATGATTATAGGTTGTAAAATGCAGCCCCTAATAATATGAGTAGCATGAAGAAATGGACACCCGTACTTAAGGGAATTGAATTACGACCTTTAATTTCAACTTCTGCAAGTCTTTGGGGAAAAATCAACACTGGCTTTATTCATTGAAAGCCTGCCTCTTGGTCTCATAATTTGGTAATGTCCTGGGGAAAGGCCAAGTTTTGGATAAAAACATGCCTTCTCTTTTGGTTGTTCTCTGCCTTGCCCTCTCCCCCGCCCCCCTCCCAGGTGTCCCATGGACCCTGCACACGTGGCTGGAGTCTCTGCGGATCGCCTTCCAGCAGCACCGCAGGCCCCTTATCCAGTGCCTGTTAAAGGAGTTCAAGACCATTCAGGAGGAAGAGTACACGGAGGAGCTCATCACCCAAGGCCTGCCCCTGATGTTTGAGATCTTGAAAGCAAGCAAGGTACGAGGGGTTTAATGCCGCTGGGTCATCTGCAGAGAGCTAGGCTGGAGGTTCCCCATCTCGGGGGGTCCCTTTGCCCGATCCTGCCCTTCGGGTATGATTCCTGTCGTCACGGCCACTGGTGGCTTGTGTACCCCAGCTGGCTAAAGCCACGTGTGCAGTCATTTGTGGGGCAGCTGTTTTGCTGAGCACCTGGTATGTTCCAAGGCACATGGACAGAATAGTAAGATATCTCCTAGCCCAGGGAATTTGCACAAAGCTGGTGAGATAATACCAACACGTGTGCCCCAAGGGCATCTGTGGTGGTTTATGAAACAGTGTTGAATCCGGTGGCACAGGCTCTGAGAGGTGCGAGATGGTCAAGGAAGGTGTCAGTGAGGTGCTGAGACTAGAGCAGGCCTGACGGACAGCTAGGAATCCACCGGGAAATGGGACACGGGTGCAGCACCCTAGATGAATGGGGTGCAGGCCCTGCCAAGGTTCCTGGAAGCCAGGCCCTGGGGAGGCTTTTCAGGAAGAGGATCGTGAGCCCAGCACTGACCCCTTGGGACTCACCCCTTCCTCACGGGCCTCCTAATCCCTGCTGACGTCTGCATTCACAGCAACAGGGAAATAGTGCGACCCCTTCGAATCCAGTCCAGCCCTGGGGCTACTGTGTGATGTCACTTGTTTGATGTCATATAGACACCCAGTACCCGCCGGTGGGCCATGTGGCATTGTGTGTGTGTGTGTGTGTGTGTGTGTGTGTGTGTGTGTGTGTAGAACTGTGAAAATGGACAGTTGTGGTGGGCCCGTCCCCCAGCAGCCCATGGGGTGGAGAGCCCAGGTCAGGGGGAGGGGTGACAAATGCCCCACCACTGGCTGTGGAAGCACCAGAGGGGGCCAGTTTGTCTGAGAGCCTTTGAGGAGTTTGGGCACCAACCGTGCCATACCCCAAAGCTTCTCAGTGGGCCTCAGGGGACGAGAGAGCACAGTGGTTGAGAGCGTGGGCTCTGGAGCCAAACTGTGGGAGTTCGAGCCTGGCTGTGCCACTTACTTGCCTTATGACCCTAGTCAAGTTACATAACTTCTCTCTGCCTCGGCTTCCCCACCTGAAAATGGGGACAATAATTGTATTAACCTCTTAGGCTGGTTGTGAAGATAAAATGAATCAGTGCCCTTCAAATTGTCCCTGCCACTGATTGTCCCGATTATAATGATGGCCTCACCAGGGCATGTGGCACCTCCATTATTTCCCGAGGGGTGTTCTGTAGAAACCATCCCCTCTGCAGGGATGATATCAAAATATTTCACACTCCAATACAGCCCAGGTACCAAGGAGCGCATGAAAACCACACATAACCAGCTGAATGTCAGCTCCTCTCCTTAGGATAACATTGGAGTATCCCAATTTCTCTACTGCAGAGCCTTGAGTAGCCTAATTCACAGCGGCAATCAAGTGTTTTCCAAACTCACTTGACCTTGGAACCCTTTTTATAATGAACTGTCTCAAGACAAAAATGAGGATTTTTTTTTTTTAAGCTAAAATATGTCGTTCCTATTTACCACATGCCTGGCACTGTTCTAAGCACGTCCTCACAAGCAACCTTTGAAGCAGATACCATTCTTATCCCCATTTAACAAATGGGGAGACCGAGGCACAGAGAGGGTGACTAACTTGCCCAAGATCACACAGTTGGTAAGTAGCAGAGCTGGGATTGAAGCCAGGCAGTCTGGCCCCAGCACCAGCCTCTTACCCACTCCGTCCCCGAACAGACTTTGTGGAACTCTGGGGTCTCTTTAAGACGATGGAGCCTGTGACGTCGCAGGGAAACAGGCCTCTGAACCAGGAAGGCAACTTGGGTTCCCCGCCAGGCTGGGCTGAGGGGCCATCCAGGAGAGGGGAGCGTGGAGCCGCCTTTTCCCGGCAGCGGGACGGCCCCACAGTAAAGCAGCAGCAAGCGGCCTGTCTGCGTTCTGAGCCTGGAGCACCTGGCCTGGGGCCCAGACCAAGGCCCATTAGGTCTTCTCATTAGCGCTGGCTTCAGCCCAGTGTCTCAGGGCCCCTGCGGGCTGGATTTATGCTTGATGTCAGGCCCCACTGCGACCCAAAGTGGGAGCAGGTGTGCCGGCCTCGGTAATGAGCCTCAGCAGTTCTATTTAGAGTGAAACCTGCTGGAAGCTCTTCAAAATCAAATGCTCCCTGCCTCTCGCCCCCCAACTTGAAAATAAATAAAAAAGGCTTTCACCTAAAATTACCTAGGAAACTACCTTAGTGGAAAACACTCCTACTTCTGTTCCCAGGGTCTGGTGTTCTAATTGGTTTGGGGTTTTTCTTTTCTTTCTTTCTTCAGGATATGGTGGGCATTCCAGAAATGACTGAAGCATCTTGTGTTTTAAGTAAACCTGATCTATGGGTTTTTTAAGTAAACTTTATTTTGAAGTATGACATACATACAGAAAAGGGCCCAGATATAACTCTAGAGGCAAAGGAATTGTCACAAAGGAAACCTACCTGTGTGATGAGCACCCAGACCAAAAATAGAGCATTGCAAGCACCCCACCAACCCTCTCTTGCCCAACCCAGCCTCTCCCTCCAAGAGCAGCCCAAAGCTCTGACAGCAGCAGCTGGGGTGGAGAAGAAAGGGAGGGCCTTTGCCAGGAAGTGTGGACCAGGGCGTGCTCCGAGCAGCTGTACTGATCATGGAGGGTGGGGGTAGCCAGGGATGGTGCAGGGGGAGCTCCTTGTAGGAAGGGGCAGTCTGAAAGGATGGCACCTTCAGGAATCCGATTGGTTCCATGGCGACCCCTACTGGTGAAGTGTGGTATTACATATCACATATACTGGGCATAGGGGGAAAAAGAGGTAATCAATTTCCTATGGCTGTATAGTCAGTCATTCCCAAGCATGGGTGATATTCCTGTGGTCAGATCCTGTGGGTGTATTTTGCTTTTCTTTTTATAGGTTCTTGAGGTAGAAGCTTAGACTATCGATTTGAAACTTTTCCTTTTTTCTTATATATGCACTTGATACTATACATTTTCTCCTCAGCACTACCCTAGCTGTGTCCCACGATTTTTGATGTTGCATTTTCACTTTCATTCAGTTCAGTGTATTTTTTTATTTCCCTAGAAACTTGCTTTTTGGCTTATGGGTTGTTTAAAAGTGTGTTATTTAGTTTTGAAGTGTTTGGGGATTTTTCTGTTGCTGATTTCTAGTTGGATTCCATTATGGTCAGAGAACATATTCTATATCATTTCAGTCCTTTCCAATACTTGAGATGTGTTATATGGGCCAAACTTGGCCTCTCTCGGTATAGGTTCGTGGGCACTTGAAAAGATGTGCTTTCTGCTGTTGAGCGGAGTGTTCCGTAATTGTCCAGAACATCCTGTTGGCTGATGACTGTGCTGAGTTCTTCTGTATCCTATAGATGTTCCGTCCAGTTATTCTACCCGTTGAGAGAGGGGTGTTAAAGTCTCCAACTATAATTGTTGGATTTGTCTATTTCCCCTTTTAGTTCCACCCGTTTTTGACTCACACATTTTACAGCTCTGCTGGTCGGTGCAGACACATTTAGGTCTGCAGTGTCTTCTTGGTGGGTTAACTCTTGTCATTATGTAATGCCCTCCTCTGCTTCAACTACTTTTCTTGCTCTGAAGTCTCCTTAATCTAATATTAATATAGCCACTCCTGCTTTCCTCTGATTAATGTTGGTGTGATATTATCCCCACCCTTTTCTTTTCAACTTGCCTGTATCATTATATCTGAAGTGTCTTGTAAATAACATGTAGTTGGGCTTTTCATCCACTCTGCCAATCTGTCTTTTCATCAGAATTTATAGACTATTTATATTCTATTTAATTATTGATACTTTAGGGCTTAAGTCTACCATCTTATTTTTTGTTTTATGTGGTCTATCTTTTGTTTATCTCTTTTCTTTTTCCTGCCTTCCTGTGGACTACTTGAACATTTTTTTTTAATTCCATTTTTATTTGCCTGTAATATTTTGGAGTATATCTCACTGGATAGCTTTTTTTAGGGGTTGCTTGATGGATTATATTATATATACGTAATATCGAAGTCTATTGGTGAGTCTACTTGTGTCGTCATTTTACCAGTTTGAATGAAGTATAGAAACCTCACCTCTCTTTATGTCCCTTTACCCTCCCCCGTTCATAACATAACCATCTTTAAATATCATCTACGTACATTTAGAACCACATCAGACAGTGTAATAATTTTTGCATCAACCGTCAAATGTAAGTAGGAAACTCAAGAGGAAAACAAAAGCCTATTATATTTCTCCATATTTTTGCTTACCATGTTTCTCCTTCCCGATCTTCCAAGGTTCCCTCTTCACCCTTTCCTTTCTGTTAGAGCACTTCTTTCAGCCATTCTTCTAGGATAGTTCTGGTGACAAATTCTTAGTTTTCCTTCCTCTGAGAGCGTCTGATTTCCCTTTCATTCCTAAAGGATATTTTCACTGGTTATTATTTACTTAATACTTTTCAAGTCATCTTACCTTCCCTTAAATGTATTTAGGGAGGAAACGTTCTATTGCTACTATAAATAGAAAGCCTTCATCAATGGCCAGGAATAGAAAGTACATAGGAAAATAAATGGATAATGATTTAAAAGCACTTTGAGTTCATTGTGTGTTCAATTTCATCTTGTACACAACTCCAAGGGCCTGTGGCAGACTTGGGGCTAAGTGCCGACCTCATGGGAACCCTCTGGGGCGTCTGGCCTTCTCACTGCTACTTTCTCCAGGTACGCTCCAGCAGAGAGGGGCTCACTGCTGACTGGTCAGCCCAGCATATTCCACAGGGGAGGGGCCCTCTGTCGGGACGAATCAATTAAGACAAAGAGCTCACTGCCAGTGACCCTGGAAAGTAACAGTAATTCTACATTCTCTTGATTTTAAAATCAGGCTTTTTTTGTCTTTCTGAATTTCTCAGTCTGACATGAGTCTTAAAAACGGATGAGTATGTTTATTGCAGTGAGTCTTTTCCCTCTTCCTAAAAGCTGCCATTGATTCTATGATGTTTTTAAATCTAGGAAAATAGAGATTAATTTGAATTATAGCAAATTACTGTTCTGAGAGTTCAAAAATGGTCAAATATCGGCACTTTCCTTTGGTTCAACCTAATGGCATAATGTGATGGGTAATCTTTTTAATCCTCATAGCATCCTCACCAAGCAGGTATTTTAATCCACTTTGGAAGGGAACACGGAGGCCCAGAGAAGCTAAGTAACTTTCCTAAGGTCACAGAGCTGGTAGGTGAGGAGCCAGGACTGGACCCAGCTCCGTCTGGTCCCGTTGTCCATGTTTTCACCACTGCATAGAACCCCTGCCTAAGCTACCTGTAAAGGACCTTTGGGACAATCCTAGCACTCCTTTCCAAAGAAAAGAATGTTTTGGTATCTTTTTAGGAGAGCAATGAGGAGTCAGAGGAAAGATGTCATCCCCGAAATCCACAGACCCCGTCTTAGGAGAGTCTCCTGGTAACTGTGGTGTTGAGAATTTTCTTCATTGCCCTTTAGTTCTGTGCGGCCACACAGTCCGAGTCCTGAGAGCCTGAGTTCACCCCATGTGTACACCCAGCATTTTCCAAGAGAGAGCTGGATGGCAGGTACCCGGCGGTACCTTTTCACTTTAAGGGCTCGTGTGATTCCATTGGGTCCGCCCAGATAATCCAAGATAATCTCCCTCTTTAAGGTCAACCAGTCAGTAACTTTAATTACTCCTATAGAGTCCCCTTTGTCCTGTAAGGTAATATATTCATGGGTGGAATTTCTCATGATATAGCCCAAGGGATTAGGTCATGCGTCTTCTAGGGGCCAGAATTCAACTTCTCGAATACTTGTGTGCGTGGGAACCGCCTGCAGAGCGTGTTGCTGTGCGTCCTGATTCGCTGGCCCCGGGTGAGAGTCTGCGTTTCTGCAGTCTCCCAGGCCATTCTGCTGCTGCTGGTCAATAGAGCACATTTGAGTGGCAAAGCTTTAAACCAGAGGAAACAACTTGACAGCCCCCAGCCCAGCTCAAACCCAAGACAGAATTCCAGGCCATGAAACCGGCGGTTCTCAAACCTAAGGCAGCATCAGAATCACCAGAAAACTTGTGGAAATAGATTGCTGGGCCCACCCCCAGCATTTCTGAGTCCGAAGGTCTGGGATGGGACCTGAGGATCGGCAGGTCTCACAGGCTCCCAGGTGATGCTGATGGTGCTGGCCTGGGAACCACACTTTGGGAACCGCCGCGTGAAGCTAGGAGAGAAGCAATCACTTTGTGAGTGTTACGTGAAGGAGCATTTAGCATGTTGTTTATAAGGCATCCTCTTTCAAAGCAGCGTCGCTTTTTTCCATTCAGTATGAGTGCGTCCCCTGCGGCACCTCTGTGGATCCGTCTGAAGTGACAGGTGCCTTTTGGAACCTCATCCACTTTCATCAGAGGGGTGGATTTGCTTTCCGTGTGTTGAGCTGTATCCCGCTTCGGGAGCACAAAGCAGTCGAGTCGCAGGGAGCCTGAACCACTGACATCATGAGTTGTCCCAAACTCATCTTTTTTTTGTTTTTTAATCCTCACCTGAAGATATTTTTCTATTTATCATCAGATAGAGTGGGAGGGAGGGAGGGAGGGAGAGAGAGAGAGAAACATCGATGTGAGAGAGACACATCAACTGGTTGCCTCCCGCATGACCCCACCAGGGCTGGAGACGAACTGCAACCGAGATACATGCCCTTGACCAGAATCGAACCCAGGACTCATTAGTCCGAAGGCTGATATTCTAACCACTGAGCCAAACCAGCCAGGGCACCAAACCCATCTTTTGAAGTCAAAAATAAGATTTGTTGTTTTTATTACAAAAGCAACTGTTGTTTGTTGCAGAAAATATAGCTTAAAAGAACACATCCTAATCCCACCCAAAGGTAGCTACCCTATCCTCTCTGCCCTTTTTCTATAAATAACCTGTCAATCTATATATGTAGGGTTTTATGTCAAAAAATGTGCCACAAACTGTGTTCTAACCTACTTTTAAAATATATTGTAAATGTCTTTCTAATTCCCCCTTTTAGCCCCAAATGTCAACCCCTTCAACTCAATAAAAAAGCATTCAAATGCCGTGATTCGTGGCTTCCCTCCTGCGCACTGCGGTTAGAGGGAGACTTGTGAACAGTAGTGGGCTCCACGGGGGAAGAGGCAGAAACACGGAGGACGGGGCTCAACCAGAAGCAGGCTCCTCCATCCCTGCCCAGTCGGGGCAGCTGACATTCTGCACCGCAGAACTCTTTCCCCTCTGTTTGTGGAGAAAGTGATTCAGCTGAGCACGCCTGATCCGGAAATGCCTCAGCACCACAATTAAATGCATCAGAAAGCTGAATCAGGACCATTTGTGTCTCGGTCACAGAGAGACAGTCACAGATCAAAAGGGCTTTCTGCTGGTATTTTCAGGATAATTAGCAGCTTCCAGAATTTTGGAGTATTGATAAAAGTATGTTTGGGGTAAAAACTTATTTTCCATTCTGTGAGTTACCAAACCTGCTTTTTCCCATGGGTAGAAATGATTCGAGCAAGAGGGAAGGATTTAATTACAAATTAAGCTTTCACCAATGAACCCACTGGAAACAGACAGTAGACAAACAAGCAAGCAACTCTAGGGCCTGCCAGGCAGACTGGGTGTGTGATGTCCAGGGGAGTCCCTCTTGGAACCTGAGATAAGTCTGTGGGCTTCTCTCGCTTGGGGGATGCATTCCTGGCGACAACTAGCATGAGGTTGTGCACAACCCCCAGCAAGGTGAGCTGTTCTCTCTTTTCTGCAGAACGAAGTGATCAGCCAGCAGCTGTGCGTCATCTTCACCCACTGCTACGGGCCCTACCCCATCCCCAAGCTCACGGAGATCAAGCGGAAGCAGACCTCGCGCCTGGGTGAGTGTTTCACTGGCCCTGCCCTTCGAGGGGCACTGCTTTGTGATTTCAGGACAGGAGAGAAGCAAATGCCATAAAGAAGGGTGGGGAATATTCGAGGGTGAACAAGATAGATACCAGAGTCAGGCGGGTGGAGATCAGGGTACCACCTTGATTAGGTGATCAAACTGAAGGACATACCTTAGGAAAAGCTTATACCTTTCACTGCCTAGAATCTTGCAGTTAGAAGAAGGAGACTCACTAATACCTCCTTCCTCTGATTGAAAGATTACAGGCAGTGACAGCAAGGTCTCTGGAGCCCTGGAGGCAGGTAGATTCTAAAAGCAACCCAAGTGCCCATCAACAGACGAGTGGATAAAAAAGCTGTGGTACATATGTAGACCGGAATATTACTGAGCCAAAAAAAAGAATGAAATCTTACCATGTGCAACAGGATGGATGGACCTCTATAGAGGGTATTATGCGAAGTGAAATAAATTAGTCAGAGAAAGATAAATGCCATATGATTTCACTTACATATGGACTCTAAAGAAAAAATAAATGAACGAACAAAACAGAAACAAGCTCATAGATACAGATAACAGACTGATGGTTGCCAGAGGGGAGGGAGGTTGGGGGACTGGGTGAAAATGGTGAAGGTATTAAGAAATGCAAATGGGCAGTCACCAAACAGTCCTGGAGATGTAAAGCACAGCATAGGGAATCTAGTCAATAACATTGTAATAACTATGTGTGGGGCCAGGTGGGTACTGGAAATATCGGGGGGATCACTTTGTCAAGTATATGACTGTCTAATCACCATACTGTACACTTGGGACTAATTCAAAATATTGAATGTAAAAAAGGGGGGGGGAATGTTAAGGGAGAAAAATAAAAGGAGAGTCTCATATGTAGAAATTTTGTTATTTTTAAAAAAATATCATAAAACCAATATTGGAGGAAATATAATAAAAGAAGCCTGAGCTGTGCATGGCAACTCTCCCCAGCTCTCCCTGAGGAGGGACGAGGACAGTGACGGGCCATGGTGTTCCTCTAATGGAGTCCTGTGCAGGGAGGTAGGAGCAGAGGGAACCAGGACACACACACACACACACACACACACACACACACACTCACACACACACACACACACACACTCACACACACACACACACTCACACACACACACACACACACACACACACACACACACTCACACACACACACACACTCACACGAGGGGAACATACCTGAGCTGAGGAGGCTGGATGCTCTGAATCCCATCCGAGTAGCAGCAATCACTTTTATTCTTGCACACTTGTGCTGAGCCAGCCGCAGCCGAGCACTTGACCTCTGCCATCTCAGGTAATCCCCAGGCCGCCCCAGGAGGCAGGCACTGGGAGTCTGAACCCGGTTCACCCGAAGCCGTAATCCCATCACCCTTCAGTTTTAGCTTCTGATGGAGAAACCTTTCCATCAGGCACTGATTTCATTCGGAGGATCCTGGGGCTGCTGCAGCCTGGTTGACCAGCCCAGAAAAAAGGCAAAGAAAGAGTCAGCTGCCTTGAAACCTGAACCAGGAGCCTCTGTTGCAGGGGGCCGGTCTCCTTGCTGCACAGGGAGTCATAAAATATTAAAGATGGTTTAATATTTTAATATGAAAGGATTCCTTTTCCAAGGAAGGTTGGGGAACCTTCCTGCTTCCTAGTTCCTTTTCCTACAGAGACTGGGAAACATTTGATAAATGGAAGCATCCGAAATTCTACTCTTTAGCAAAACCACTACTATTGAAACAGGTGAGCTGGTTTGAATGAGTGAAAAGGCTGAATTCATGGAGCTGTTTTAAAGTACTCCTGTTCCTGTCATGAATAACTGGTTCATTTCAATGACAGAACTTTTTGCTAAATGAAGAACTTAGCAACTGAGACAATGATTGTCTTTTTTTAAAAAATATTTAATTTATTAAATTAAAAAAATTGTTTTCTTTATTGATTTTAGAGAGAGGAGGGGAGAAAGAGAGAGATGGAAACATCTATAAGAGAGAACATCGATTGGCCGCCTCCTGCATGCCACCCACTGGGGATCAGGCCCGCAACCTGGGCATGTGCCCTGACTGGGAATCGAACCAGCGACCTTTTGGTGCAAGGGTCGATGGTCAACCACTGAGCCACACCAGCCGGGCTAATTTATTAATATTTTTTTATTACAGATGTCCCTCCTTTTTCCCCCTTTGCTACCCTCCCCCCACCCTCTGGAACTGTCTTTCTTTGCACCCATTCCTGTGAGCAAACCAGGATGTACCCAAACCACCAGTATTTCCACCTGGCAGAAAACAGGTGTGAATAAAAACATTCTAAGTGCAACAAATTATAAAGACCAGTCAAATTAAGAGACTTCAGAGATTTAAAGTTACATTCCCGCAACATAGCAATAAGCTGACATCTAGGTGTCTTACAAGACACCTTGGTAGAGCGAATATTTTCAGGGCCTGTTTTAATGGCACAGCATAAAATCTGCTTTCCTGTAGCTGCAGGAGAGGAAAGAATTTTTTTTTCCACCTGAACTTACTGAGATTTCTTCCGTCAGCAATTTTAAAGTCCTAATTTTCTTGCCTAGCCTTGGAATTCCAAGGGTTAGAACAAGAGAAGAAAGGCCGGCCCAAGGGGCTCAAAGCTCACAATATGAAAGCTAGAGGGCAGCCCAGCTGGTGTAGCTCACTGGTGGAGTGTTGACCCATGCACCAAGAGGTTGCCGGTTCGATTCCCGGTCAGGGCCCATGCCCAGGTTGTGGGCCAGATCCCCAGTGGGGGGCATGCAGGAGGCAGCCAATCGATGTTCTCTCTCATCGATGTTTCTCTCTCTCCCTCTCTCTTCCTCTCTCTCTAAAATCAATAAAGAAAAAAAAATTTTTTTAAAGAAAGATACAAGGGAGACTATATGTATAATTGTCAGTACGTGGAATAGGGAACAGGGCGTGTTCTGCGTCTTCAGTACAGCATTTCAAGCTGGGACGACTAAGGGTTGCCACATAGTGGTTCCTTAAGGACCTGCTTTGAAGGAAAGATAAGAATGAGCAGTGACAAGGGTCCCAAACCGGCATCTCTGTAGGGCCAGGCAGGTCATATAAGTGAGTGGCATGGGCTCAAGGTTAGGCGATGGGGAGTGGCGGGGACTATGGCAAACTGCCGAGCGTGCGCCTGATTTGTTGTGACATCTGTCCTCCTGCCATCTCAATGACTTCTGGACGAGAATGGTAAAAAGAGCTAAAGGGAGGAGAGATGAGCAATTTGGGAAGCAGGATGGGGGTGGTTGGAGGTGGGCAGTGGGAGGGAGAGAGAGGGAGAGAGAGGGAGACAGGTGGCTGGGAAGAGGGAGAAAGTCACTCCAAACTGTTAACAGTTTTTAAAGCGAGTGGAGAAGGGAGTTCTTGTCAACTCTGTAGCCTCTCTTCCCGTTTCCTGGATAGTTTTAGAAGTTTGGGGAGGGGGGACTTTTAATAAAAAATTTTAAAGATAGTGGGGTTACAAGTGATTTTGACTTTTTTATGCTTTTTTGATGTGTTTTAAATGAAAACTTAATGGGAAGAAGTGACAGAGAATGAGTGGAGGGCCACCGTCTGGGGCACGGGCTGAGGGCCGAGTAAAGAGGATCAGCCGGGAAGGCCAATTCTGGGTCCAAGTTACAGCAGGGCCTGGGCAGAAGTGGGGCCAGGCCAGGGGTTCAAGGTGCAGTCAGACAGGGTGGGCCCACGGCTGGGGGGTTGTGGCCCCCAGGAATCCAGGGGGTTGGTTCCTTCCCTCAGTGGTTTAGGGCAGCCTAAATCTAGCTGTAGGGGGTAGCTGCGGTTTCATTTCGGAACAAAACTTTAACCCCAGAGAAAGTACCCGTCAACAATGAGCGGGTTCCCAGCTAAGCAGAGGCCTGAGGTCCTCGACAGGCTCTGAGAACAAGCCTCTGAAGCAGTGGTCAAGGCATTCCTTCATTCGTTCAGAAAATATTAATTGAGCATCTAGATGTCCAGTTAACGCTGAGGGCCAGTGCTTCACATAAATTCATTCGTGCAATGCTCACTGTGACTCTAGGGTAGGTGTATAATGGGTATTACCATTTGCATTTTACAGGAGGGGAAACTGAGGCACGGAGTGGTTCAATAACTTGCCCAAGGTCACTGAGATTTCTGGCTTCCGAGCCCACATTTTTACCACACTCTCCCACCTTTCTGTGCTAAACACAGAGGAAAGGATGTGACAAGGACAGGCAAGGCTCCGCCCTCCCAGAGCGTGCAGCCAGAGGGAGAGGCAGACAGAGCGGGTCCACGGAGGGAGGCTTCACCAGTACGGACGGGAGAGCACAGCTGGAAGACACTCAGTCAGCCAGGGATGCGCGGGGACTCAGGCATGGCTAAGGGTGGGTGTGCTGAAGCCTGAAGACCACGTAGGGCTGCGCCAGATTTGGAGGGGGTTGGAAGAGCGTTCTAGGTAGAAGGAACAGCATGTGCAGAGGCCCGGAGGTGAGAGAGCGTGTAGCTCCGGTGGGGAACTGAAAGCAGCCCCGTGTGGCTCAAGCACGTGTGCGCTTTGACAGCGGGTATGACTAAGAGGCCGGAGAGGGCAGCAGGTGCCCAATCACAAGGAACCTTGTTAAAAAGTTTGGACTCTCTCCCGGCAGCACTGGGGAGCTATTGAAAGGTCTAGAGCAGAGGAAGGCGGTGATCAGGTCTGCCTTTAGGACGAATGACTGTAGCAAGGTGGACCATCAGATTGAGGGGACCAAGAGTGGAGGCAGAGACCCACAGAGGCATCTGCAGGTCCCCAGACGAGAGATGATGTGGCTCTAGTGAGGGCAGTGGCAGGGGGGATCCAGAAACCCGTAGGAGGCAGAAAGGACAGTATTTGTAGTGAACTAGGTCTGGGTGAGCTCAGGAGAGGAAAATGTCCTGTTTCCTTTGGACAACGGGTAGACGGTGGTGGTGTTCACAGGGACGACAGGCACTGGGCAAGAAGCATTTGCAGGAAGAATGCTGTGGGTCCCCAGACTCGAGAACTTGAGTAATCCTCCATTTAGAGACTCTTAAGGTCCACCCTGGGGTGCTGCAGCCCTCATGAGCTAAACAGGGTGAGCAGCCTCAGAGGAGGCCCCAGCAGAGGTCGACCCACCTGGCCCTCTCGCCTAGGTTGGGACTGACTTAGGAACTGAGCGCGGTGGAGCCTGGTAGGGTCAGGGAGGGGTGGCGGGCATACTGGTGGATGTTCTCAGCTGGGCAAAAGTACTGAGCAGAGGGCAGATCGGCACCTTCGGCAGCCCCAGATCTAAATGGCCGAAGTGACAGGCAAACGGGAGGGTCCTGGTGCTTCCCAGTGCACACCCTGCTTTCTGCACCTGTCACTGGCTTGAGCAAGTCACTGTAAGGTTTCGTGCCTCAGTTTCCTCCACTGCACACCTAACAGTGGTCCCTATCCCCCAGGACTGAATGAGCACATATGTGTTCATACTAGCTTGCAGTGCCTGGCACATTGTGAGTGCCCTAGAAGTACTAGTTCTGTCTTCTGTGATCACTGGACATGAAGGCAGGGGACTGGCTCATTTGTCACTGACCCAGGGGAAGAAGGCTTGGATTTCGAATCACCCGGAACACAGTGGCAAGGGGGCAGCTTTCCTCAGCCACCTCCATCAGCAGGGAGGACACCGAGCCCGAGGAGAGGAGGGAGACAGGGTGGGTGGTGCTCAGAGGCGAGGTGGGCAGATGTTTACCTGTCGCACCTGGAAGGCCTCTGAATCAGGCTGTGGTCCGTCTGCTGTGGGGAAACGCTGCTTTTAATCACGAATAAGCTCTGAAGTCTCCCATGGAAAACTGAATTCCTGTCTCCTGTGTGATCACTGTCTCAGCGATGAGCATTTCATCCTCTGGAATCCGAACTTACCCCTTCTGTCCACTGAAGCTACCTTCGTGTCCTTTCCTGTTCTAGATCCCCACTTCCTCAACAATAAAGAGATGTCTGATGTCACCTTTCTGGTAGAAGGAAGACCCTTTTATGCTCACCGAGTGCTGCTGTTTACAGCCTCTCCAAGGTATGTGTCGTCGGTTTGGCGAGCAGGTGAATTATGTGTGGCGGTCGCTCTTACTGTGCTCTGCAGTTGGATTGGGGGGGCATCTCCGCTAGACTGGCAAATTATCTTCTCAAAGCCAAGGATTCGGGAGGACAGGGCATTTGTGCACCCGTTCGCAACACTATTCACAGAAGGTAGAAGCAGCCCAGGTGCCCGTCGGTGGATAGATGGGTCAGCACTGCGGTGCATCGTGTGATTCAGCCTTGACAAGGAAGGCGGTTCTGACACCACCTGGACGTCACGCAAAGTGAAATAAGCCAGTCACTAGAGACAAATACTGCATAACTCCATGTCTATGAGGGACTAGAGGAGTCAAAGTCACAGAGACAGAATGGAGAACAGTGGCTGCCCGGGGCCGGGAGGGGGCGTTCGTGTTCATTGGGCAGATGGCACGTTCTGGAGATTGTTTGCACAACGATGTGAATGCACTTAACACTAACATCATTGCACACTTAGAAATGGTTAAGGTGGTAAATTTCATGTTACATGCTTTTTACTTACAATAAAAAAAACAGAATAGAGGGCAGCCACCAGCGTAAAGAGCGGTGCCTTTGTGTGACTTAGGCAGGTGCGGGCAGAGCGTGGGGAGCAGAGCGTGGGGAGCAGAGCGTGGATTAGGTGTGAGCTCCCCCGGCCAGGCGCCTCGTGCAGTGCCCGACCTGAAACCTCAGGGCCTGCTGGCCGAACGTCAGGGAACTTTGGCAGAAGCCACCAGAGTACACAGGTCCTGAATCTTCCTTTTCCCTGACTGTGGAGTTGGCAGCAGTACGACACCCTCCTGCCAGCTCCGCCACGGCCCTTCCGCCTCCTTTCGGTTTGAGAGGAGACGGGTTGGCCGTGTAGAACCACGTCATCCAAGGACCTGAACAGGATCAGTGAAGCCGGGCAGAGCAGGGAGGCCCCGGGGGGAGCAGGGAGCAAGGCGTCCGCTTCCAGGACCTTTGCTAAGGAATGTGTCTGAACAGCACCCCCTGGGTCCACAGTGAAAGCATCCTGGCATCCACAGTGCCATCTTTGCACCTCTTCTATAAACCTATAATTATTTCAAAGTTAAAAGTTTAGCCCTGGCCAGTTTGGCTCAGCGGTTAGAGCATCGGCCTGTGGACCAGAGAGGCCCGGGTTCGGTTCCCGCTAAGGGCACGTACCTCGGTTGTGGTTTGTCCCCAGCCCCGGTTGGGGTCGTGTGGGTGGCAGCCAGTCGATGTGTCTCTCTCACATCGATGTTTCTCTCTCTCTCTCCCTCCCGCTCTATCTGAAAATAAAAATGCAAAAAAAAAATTTTTTTTTAAATAAAAATTAAAAGTTCAATTTGTAAAGAAACCGGCTTATTTCTAAATATATTGAGTATCCCTGTGTTCCCGTGACAGGGTCTCGACCCTCAAGGAGCACATAGTTCAGTCGATGGCAGTATGTCTAAACCCCCAGACAGAAGGTCAGCCGGGACAGCCCTCGGGAGTCCACAGATGCTGATTAAATACCCCGCTGCAGCAGACAGGAAAGGGCGGAAGTCCCCGCCCTTCTGGGGCAGAGGCCTGCGGCAGGGGAAGGACAGGATTGGAGAGATCCTGAGCTCAGGGAAGGCTCTGAAGGAGGCAGCCTTTGTGATGGGCCCTGCCAGAGGGATGGGATTCTCAAAGGCATGCCTTCTCTTCTGGTCACCTGTTTGAGAAATGACACTGTTCTTTCGAGAGGAGATTTAACTTCCGATTGGATTATGACATCACACAGGGAGGGGGAGGCTTAAATGAAGAAGTCTGTGGTGATGTCATTGTTGTATGTCAGCATCAGGGGATGAAAGAGCTGAGGTTCTTGCCACCTGTGGGTGTGTTTGTGAGTCTTTTTCTCTTCTTGTGTTCCTGTTCAGGTTCAAAGCGCTCCTCTCCAGCAAGCCAACAAACGACAGCACCTGCATAGAGATCGGCTACGTGAAGTACCCCATCTTTCATGTGAGCCCCTGCTGTGTCCTGAGCACCAGTGGCTCCCTCTAGTCCTTGGCCCGTGGATTAGCCACCGCAACAAATCATCAGCCTCCTGCGATCCTGGCCCCTCCTCACACTGCCCTTCCCATGTAGCATCCATTCATCCCTACACTGTTCATTGAGCACCTACTACGTGCCTGACACTGTGCTGGGACCTGGGACACAGGGTAAAGGACAGTCCTGTCCTGGGGACGCCCAGTCCAGAGGGGGTAACTCTGAGTAATTACTTCGTTATAGTATAATGTGGGAGAGGAGAGAGAGGAGTCAGCCCATGTGCTGCGGCAGCTCAGACCAGGGAACTTGGGGAAGGCTTCCCGGATGAGGTGTTGGCTGAATAATGAAGACTGAGAAGTTGTGGAGCCATAGGAAGGCTCAGGGTTTAAGGAGAGGGGTGAGGAGGGGCAGGTGAAGTCCAGAACTGTCGTTGAGCCCAGTGAGATCAGGAACCATGGACTTGAGGGAACCCCATGTCATTTTAACACTGATCTGAACCTAACATGAACCTAACGTCAATAGGGAAGGAAGGTGACTTTGTCCAAGGTCAGATGACATTATCTTGTCTCTTTCCCATTTGGGGGAAGTCGATACCGCAAAGGATGGGTTTTGGTTTATGTGCATTTCTGAGGGGGCACAGCAGCCTTCCACCCCTTTCCGCCTTCCTTCACGCCAGATTCACAAGTCGTGCCCCCCAAGGACATTCTTGCAGCTCCTAGAAATTCAGCCCCCGAATGGGCTTTGCAGCCCTATTTCTGGAGCTCCGAGTCTCATCCAGGGCGTGAGGCCTGGTGGGCTGCTTACCTCCATGCAGGGCAGGCCTGCAGGGGAGATTGGGGTCCCTCAATGCCGGCCTCCCACCAGCCAGGGATAGTATGCCAGTGTGGGTGTCCTGGGGACGGTGTTTACCAGATTCTGAACAGGACCTTGGGAGACTCACGTTCTAGCACAGTCGATGAGACATCTCAGAGACAAGCCGGAGGCCAGGATGGCTGTGACCGGGGTCATGGAGCCGGGGTCCTGATCTGGACTTTGAAGGACAGAGCTGCATTCCAGGATTTAAATGCTACAGTCCCCTATTTAAACCGATTCTTCCCCCTATTTAAAATCAGTGTCCCTCGTGTGACCTTGGACAAATTGCCCAACCTTTCTGAGTCTCAGTTTCCTTAGCTAGTGGATGGGAGAGAGGGTATTCCAGGGGCAGGAACAGCATGATACATAAATGAAGGCACAAAAGTGGGAAGTCATGTGGTATGTTTGAGGGAAAGGGATTCTCAGTCCACTGGCTGGGTCTTAAGGTATATCGGAGACTGAAGACACATTGGGACCACATCGTTCTTCCCTTCACCGTTGACCCTGGTGCCCCAGATCCTGCTGTTCAGAGGGCTGTCAGGAAGACACCTGGCTCTCGCACTAGCCCCTAAAGTCTGCATTTCCACCATTAGAGATGCACTCCTTTGGTTATGTTGAAACTTCAAAATAAGGAATTCTCTCCCCAAATAACCATAGGCAAGACACTCTCTTCTCTGAGCCTCATTTCCCCCATTTTTAATAAGTTAATCATTATCACCTCTCTGCAAACAACATGAGAAGACATTCAACTTGACCTCTGGTGCTTCACGCCATTTTAAAGTGGGTGGCTGTTTTCTAAGGCATAACCGATAAACCAGCCTCCCTGCTAAGCTAAGTCCCTGTTGAATAGGCTACTTTGGACTAAGCATTGGGGAACGGATGAAGGAGGTGCCACTGAGGTGGGGGTAGCAGAGAGGAGGCTGGAGCCCCGAGGTGGGATTGGGGTGTTGGCACACCCCCACACATCCGAGCGCCTGTTTCCCCTTTCCAAGCCCCTGACCCTACACCTCACCACATTTTCTGCTGAGAGCCAAGTGGCCACAGTCCTTTCTGGAATGGCGGCAGCTGCTGGGTTTAAAAGTTTCCGTGAAACTGCTGCTTTGCTTTGGGGTTAGGGCCGGGAGGGTGGTGAGAAACCTTCATGGGGCCTCAATTGTGAATGAAGCACTGGCCTCTGCTTGCACGTGGTATCTGGCTCCTTCTTGCCATTTTTAAAGAGGAAACAACTGAGGCCCGGAGAGCTTGAATGATGCGCCCCCCAGGCTTAGTGCTGGTTTAGCGACGGTGCCAGGAGTTGAACCGTCTGGCCGAAGCCTAGGCGCTGGTTCTGGAGTACTCTTCCTAGATGGGAACAATGGTCAGAACAGCTCCCATGTCTTGAGCACTTACTATGTGTAAGGCTCAAAGCCGGGGTTCTGCACCTGGGCTGCATGTTAGAATCACCTGGGGAGCTGTGAAAACATCCAGTAACCAGGCCATGCGTCAGACCAATTGGATCGGAATCTGGGCTGGGGCCCAGGCATCAGCATTTTGTTGTTGTTGCTAATCCTCACCGGAGGATATTTTTCTGTTGATTTTTAGATAGAGTGGAAGGGAGGGAGGGAGGGAGAGAGAGAGAAACATCAATGTGAGAGAGACACATTGATCGGTTGCCTACCACATGCCTGACCGGGGCCAGGGATTGAACCTGCAACCCAGGTGCATGCCCTTGACCTAGGAATCGAACCCACGACCCTTTGGCCCATGGGCTGGTGCTCTAACCACTGAGAAAACCGGCCAGGCACAGGCATCAGCATTCTGAAGTCTTCCTCCCATTCTTCCAGTGTGCAGCCGAGGCAAACACCCAGTGCTGGGTTACAGTGGTTCTCAAACTTGAGCAGCTGTAGACTACCCAGCGGGTGGAGGCGGCTTGTTAAAACACCGGAAGCTTGTTAAAATGCAGATTCCTGGGCCCCGCCCCCAGAACTCCTGATTCTGTAAGCCTGGGCAGCCTGAGAATTTGCATTTCTTACAAGAACTCAGGTGATGCTGACGCTGCTGGTCCAGGGACCACACTGAGACCCACTGCTATCCGTCATCTCATTCAGCCCTTCCAGCTGCCCCTCCAGGTAGCTCTCTCCCCACCTTACAGACAGGACATGGACTCGGAGAGGTGAGGGGAGTGGCCCAAGCTCCCACTGCTCATCACAGCCGAGCTGAGGTTCAGACCCAGGCCTGGCTGACCCCCAGACCTAATCTCTTAACTGTCTCCCTGCTGTAGGAACTTGAGCCTTCCCTAACAGTCTCCCCAGGCCTGAGGAAAGAAGCTGAGGCCCATTAGAGTTTGGAGCGTGAGCTAGCTGCTGGAAAGTGCACGTGTCCCCAGCTCTCTGAGTGCCCAGGAAGGGGGCACTTACTTACACCATTAGGCCGGGACTACCTGGGGAGGTTCCTAAAATAAGAACCTGTCTTGCAATAGGCATTCAACAAATTCAACAGATGCCCTGAGTAAGAGACCATCACGGGAAAGCCCAGCCCAGAGGAACTGAGGCCTGTAATTGCTTCTGACTGGGGGAGGCCTGCTGGCCACAAGAGCCTCAAGCTCCTGTTAGGGGCAGGGAGCAGGCCCCGGGGACTTCCCCTGTGCCCGCCTTCTTCCCCATAAAAGAAGAAAAGCCTCATTTGTGGCTTGAAATAGGCCAAGTCGGGCTGAATCCAACCCAGAAGGAGACTCCCAGGGGCCTGTTCACTTCACTTCCATGCTGACAGAAGAATTTCAGTAAATGAGGCTGCTTTGAGTTTCTTCTCTCCGAGACTGCAGCTGAGGCTGCACCTGGACTCGGGGCCTCCGTGAGGCTGTGCACGGCCTTTGGATCCCTGCTTCATGCAGGCTGACAGCTGCCAAGAAAAGCAAACCCATAACCAGGCCGTTCAGCCTAATGACAGTTTGTCTCACCCCCTTGCAGAAAGGGCTGGTGCTGGCGGGTCTGAAGGTGGCGTGGGACAGCCCCATTTAAATGCCGTGGGCCCTGGGATCTCCACTAAAGGAACAGCGTTTCAGGTCCACGGCCCAACCTTGTGTAAATGAGCTAACAGGATGAAGAAGTGCTTTGTAAATGGCCCTTGGGGTTGTTATTATTGGTTTGGCCTTTATTAAGAAAGGTTCTAGGAGAATACATTTATTTAATACAGCTTTAAGACTACTGTGTCTGTGTCACTGACGCTTTGCCTACTGTGTCCTTTCTTCCAGCTGGTCATGCAGTATCTCTACTACGGTGGCCCAGAGTCACTGCTTATTAAAAACAACGAGATAATGGAGGTAAGGCATTTGCCATGTGATGGGGGGGCGGGGGGGCACCTCTGTAAACTCACGTCACGGCAGATCTGGGGACACCCGTGTTGGGTTTTCCTTTGGATGCCGGCTTTGGGGTCCTGTGTGACTCACCCTGGGTGCTCTGGGCACTAGCCCAATCCCTTTCTTTTGTGAAACCCAGTTTTTTTCTTTTCTAATTTTTTTTTTCTTTATTGATTTTAGAGAGAAAGGAAGGGAGAGGGAGAGAGAGATGGAAACATCGATGAGAGAGAACATCAATTGGCCGCCTCCTGCATGCCCCCCACTGGGTATTGGGCCCACAACCTGGGCATGTGCCCTGACCGGGAATCGAACCAGCAACCTCTTGGTGCATGGGTCGATGCTCAACCACTGAGCCACACCGACCGGGTTCCAGTGAAACCCAGTTTTAACTGGCTTTGGGTGGTGGGTAAAGGACATTTATTGGACAGGCTGAGTCTCTAAGCACAGCTGGGGCTCAAATGTCATCATCAGGAACTATCCTTGATGACTTGTCCCTTGTCATTTGTAAGAGAATTTTATCCTCTGAAAACATCCTAAATCACAGCACTGTCTCCTGGCTTAAACTGAGGTTGACCGTCCCTCACTCCTGCAGCCCCTTGGCCGTCCCGACTGCTCTCTGCCTTGGTGATCGGCCTGTTCCAGGGGACCTGTTCCTGCTCTTTGCTATCCAAGGCCACGGCCAAGATTTCCCCTGCTCCGCCCTAGAAGTAGAACCCTTGTTGGTTTTCCTGCTCCAAGCTGGGAGCTTTGCACCAAAAGCCAAAATCACTCTGAGCCGAGCCAAAGAGACAGGACCCCGTTCAGATGTCTGAAGTCCAGCGTGCTGGCTGATCAGAGATGTCAGAATACTGTCGGTTGTTCACGAGGCGACCCCACGCAGTGGTTGTTACCTGGACTGTGGGCGAGACTGGGTTTAAATCCAGGCTCTGCCCCTTCTGAGCTGAGTGATCTGGGACAAGTTATTTAACCTCTCTGAGCCTCAGTTTTCTCACCTGTAAAAGGAAGGTAATAGCTACAGCATTGGGTTTTCAGGATTTTAAGAGTGCCTGTATATTAGGTGCTTAGAACAGTGTCTGGCACGTAGTGGGTGCCATCGGGGCTGTGTGCTTACTGTGTGGCCCTCTGTCCTTTTCTTACTCCGTGGAAGCTCCCGTGGTCACTCCCCCTGCCCTCCGAAAGTTACTCCCTTGTCTCTCTGGACCTCCCCGCTGACTCGTCTCCTCTACCTCACCACCAGGCTACAGTCTCGGGACATGGGCTCTTTTGTAAACATTTTTTTCAAATCAAAATAATGAGCGTATATTTAGATCATGTAAATAGTAAAGAAGGGCTTGTCCAAAAAAAAGTTCAGCCCTGGCCGGTGTTGCTCAGTGGTTAGAGTGTCAGCCCTCAAACTGAAGGGTCTCAGGTTCAGTTCCTGGTCAAGGACACATACCTGGGTTGCAGGTTTGATCCTTGGTCCCAGTTGGGGCATATGTGGGAGGCAGCCAATCGATGTGTCTCTCTCACATCTATGTTTCTCTCTCCTCCTCCCCCCTCCCTTCCACTCTCTCTAATAATCAGTGGGAAAAATATCCTCAGGTGGGGATTAACAAACAAACAAAAGGCCATTCACCCAGCCCCCAGACCCAAAGGCAGTCCCTTTGTGCTGGTGGTTTGGCTCTTTCCTCTCCTCTCCCAAGGCACTGCCCACCTGCTCAGGGCTGGGATGCAGCAGTGAGGCAAATGGACAGAGATCCCTGCCCTCCCAGACTCTGGGGAGGGCGACAGGCATGACATCATGTCTGGTGTGAGAAGGACTGTGAGGAAGAGAAGGACAGGGTCAGGGGGACAGGCGGCGATGGAGGGAGGTGACCTGAGATGAGGTGGTCTGGGAGGCTTCTCCGAGGAGGTGATATTTGAGAGGAGACCTAGATGAACAGAGGGGGCCAGCCACGTCCCGATCCATCTTGTTAAATAATATCATTCACCCTTATTTCCGGACAGAACCACTTTAGACATTTTGCTTGACCTCTGGCTCTAACAGATGGAATTTATGTGAATTTGGTCCCCCCCACCCTGTGCCACTCCCCCACCCACGATCGAGTTCTATCACGTGTCTCATTCCTCCAGAGTGCTTTCAGGTGATGTACCCACACTCTTCCGGTCCCTTCGCTCGCACACCCCGCGGATGGGAGGCTTTTTCTCACCGCTGCTCGTTTCCTCCCTGCTCCCAGCCTCTAACAGGCTCCTCTTATGGTTTTTAGCTTCTGTCTGCGGCTAAATTTTTCCAGCTGGAGGCTCTGCAGCGACACTGTGAGATCATCTGTGCCAAAGGCATCAACACAGACAACTGTGTGGACATTTACAACCACGCCAAGGTAATGGGCCCAGTCCCGCTGCCCCAGCTTACTCCGTGCGCGCACCTGCGGAGTGTGGGCTCCGGGGACAGACCCAGCCGGGCAGAGAGCCCAGGTGGCCGCCCGGCGGCTGACCCCTGCGCCCCTCCCAAGCTCTGCTTCCTGCGCTGGGAACGACGGCTTTCCCTCATCCCTCCCCTCCAGAACCCAGTGAAAGCAGGAGCCGGAGTTTCCGAAGCAGAGTAGTTCTGACACTGCGCTTCTCGGGGGCAGGTGGACCTGCAGGCTCGTTCGGCCGCAGGGGTGGCCCTGGGGCCCACGTTTCTGACAGGCCCCCAGGGGAGCCTCCCCGGAAGGAGCCACACTGAAGGAGCGAGGTTCTGAGTGTGGGCTCCAGTCCAGCATCATCAGGGAACTTGATAGAAATGTAAATCCGAGAGTCCCACCCTAGACCTCCAGAATCAGAAACTGGGGTGAGGCCCGTCTGTGGCTTCCCAAGGGACTCTGGCGCATGCTCAGGTGTGACAACTGCTTTTCTGGAGCTGTGGTTGCCAGCACGGGTGGCCAAGGTTGAGAACAGGTTGTCAGGACTGGGGAGATCCATGGGTAGGTGGACTGGACACTACTGATCAGACCACCCGGGGAGAGTTGAAATCTGTTAAGCCACCCGCCCCATGGCCGCAGCAGTGTCCCTGCAGTGGGGCCCAGGAATCTGTATTTTAACAAGCTCCCAGGGTGACTGTTGTGACTTCAGCCCTAAGGCCGGTCTTCACTCCTGTTCAGAAATCTAGTTCATTTCACACGTGGGGATCCTGGGACCAAGGGGTTCGTTAGTCCAGGCGCCGGCTTCCTTTTGTTTCATGTGCTCAGGACCGGGGTTAACATTTGCTAGGAAGAAACAATGAAATAAGATCAGGAATTAATTTAAAAAGCAAAAAACCTTTGTATAACTGGAGCTCGGGACCCTTGCCTCTGACGCCACAGCTCTGCATGGGAACTGATGTGAATAGTTCTCTGCTCATTGTGAGAATCAGGGTGCGTTTGAGATGGTCGTTTCTGTCTTACACCAACATTCACGATTCCTCTCGATGTGCGGGCATCTGTGCTAACAGCCTTGCTGCACCGTCTCTTCATCTTCACCACAACCCTTTCGGGTAAATGCTATCATTAGCCCCATGTCATGCTAAGGAAACAGGCACAGAGAGGTGAGGTAACTTGCTCAAGGTCACACAGCTATTACTGAGTTTTTATTATTGTGGTAAAATATATGTAGCATCAAATTCACATTTTTATCATTTCTAAGTGTCCAGTTCAGTGCACTAGTACATTCACATTGTTATGTGACCATCACCACCATCTGCAGAACGTTTTATCTTCCCACACTGAAACTGCACCCATTACACACTAACTCCCCCTTTCCCTCTCCACCCAGCCGCTGGAGGCCACCATGTTACTTTCTGTCTTGATCAATGTGGCTATTCCAGGCCCTTCGTATAGGTGGGATCACACAGCGTTGGTCCTTTTGTAACTGGCTTATTTCACTTGGCGCCATGTCTGCAAGGTTTTATCCATGGTTTGTTTTTTGTTTTGTTTTTTATTTCTTTTTCTTTATTGATTTGAGAGAGGAAGGGAGAAGGAGAGAGAGATAGAAACATCGATGAGAGAGAACATTGATTGGCCTCCTCCTGCATACCCCCACTGGGGATCAGGCCCACAAGCTGGGCTTGTGCCCTGACTGGGAATCGAACCGGCGACCTCCTGGTGCATGGATCGATGCTCGGAACCAGTGAGCCACACCGGCCGGGCAAGGTTTATCCATGTTGTGGCCTGTGTCAGAAAGTCCTTCCTTCCTTTTTAAGGCTGAATGATAGATGTACACACCACACTGTGTTTATCCATCATCCATCATTGACACTTAGGCTGCTTCCACCTGTCGTGAATAATGCTGCTGCGAACACAGGTGGACAGATCTGTGTTCACGTCCCCGCTGTCAGTTCTTTGGGGTGTGCACCCAGAAGCACAAACCTAGATTTGTCTCACTCCAAAGCACAGGTTTTTAACTTTGTGTTTACTGTCTGGCCTAAAGAAATGTTTGAAATATTTGCAATAACTCTTGATACTCAAAAAAGATTTTCTGATTGGTCATCAGTAAATAGTAAATCAAAAAGTACAGCCAGGCCCTGGCCGGTTTGGCTCAGCGGTTAGAGCGTCGGCCTGCAGTCCAGAGAGACCCGGGTTCGGTTTCCGCTAAGGGCATGTACCTCGGTTGCGATTTGTCCCCGGCCCTGGTTGGTTGTGCAGGAGGCAGCCACTCGATGTGTCCCTTTCACGTCGATGTTTCTCTCTCTCTCTTCCTCTCTCTCCCTCCCACTCTATCTGAACAGAAAATGGAAAAATGTCCTCAAGTGAGGATAAAAAAAAAAAAAAAAAAGTACAGCCAGGCCCGGCCAGTGTGATTCAGTGGTTGAACACCGACCCATGCACCAAGGGATCGCCAGTTCGATTCCGGTCAGGGCACATGCCCAGGTTGTGGGCCAAATCCCCACTGGGGGGCATGCAGGAGGCGGCCAGTCAATGTTCTCTCTCGTTGATGTTTCTATCTCTCTCTCCATCTCCTTTCCTCTCTCTCTGAAATCAATAAAGGAAAAATAATTTAAAAAAAAAAAAAAAAAGTACAGCCAGGCTACTTACTCCGTACACACACAAACGCACACACGCACATACTGGGTGTTTTGGTTAAGTGACGGTTTTACCAAAATCTGCTTTCTCAGGACACAGCTTTTTGTTTTGTTTTTTCAACCTTAAACTGATTACTCTGCAGAAAAGAATCCAGAGAGACTCTCTCTGCCCAGGAAGAGAGCCTGATCAGTCTGTGGTCCTCTGCCCACCCCACCCCCAGCCATGGATACTCAAGCTGCCCCCTGAACCCCACCTGGTTCTGCTGTGGCCCGTCACCTTGGTGGTAAAGCCTGCATCCCACAATCCTGTTTTAATCTCTTTGGGCTCCCTGGCAGGTAGCTTTGGTGTCTTGTTATTAATAATGCAGCTGCAATGTGAGCCCCGGCTGGGGGCACATCTGTGCCACAGGCTTGGAACACCTATGGTGGAGAACTGTCCCTTTCGTTTATGTACCTTTGCAAGCCAGAGCCGTGCCTTTTACAGACGCCGGCCTTGGCCACTTGCTGGAGTGTTTCCAGTGCCGACGTCTGTCCTTGGGCATGGAGGACTGGGCAGTGCCAGCACGCCTGCCCTTCCCCTGCTCTGCCTCCCCTGTGCCATGCACTCTGCAGCACCCGCTAATGACCACCTGCCGTGTGGATTCTATTACTGACAGACTGCTGCAAATTGAGGCTGATTTAGTAAAAGAGACCGAAAGGAAAGAAACCAACACTTGGTTTGGAACCAGGAAAGGCAGGCAGTTCGATGCTAACAACCACGTTCCAAGTGTCAGCAAAGCCTTGGCAAACATTACGTCTATACTCCATCTAACTGAGACAGTGGTGGGATTTTATACAGATGAGAAGCCCATCCGATGAATGTGCGGCTGAGCCATCCTTTTTTAACTAGCAAAGCTGTCCCAAACTATTCGGTTACGAGAAAGAGGCTCTGGAGCTTCTGATGGCCCTTCCAGGGTATCTTTCAACTTGAGAAAAGGAGCAAGCTGGTCATCAAATTGAGTCTAAACTAATGCACTAAGCCAGTGGTTCTCAACCTTCCTAATGCCACAACCCTTTAATACAGTTCCTCATGCTGTATGTGGGCGTATCTGCATGTGGGCAGACCCGCCTGGAGACGGATAGAGAAGCGGTGTCTCGGTTCCTAAGACCATCGGAAATATGCGACCCACAGGTTGAGAACCGCTGCACTAAGCTCAATGGTGCACCATGACGTACAGAACACAGGTTTGGAACACAGGATTCACTCATCAGTGTTTATTGAGCACCCACTATTTACCAGGAACTGTAGTCATCAGACTAGCAAATTAGTAAGACAGGATCTCTGCCCTGGAAAAAATTATAGTCTAGGACAGGGGTCAACAAACCTTTTCTGCGAAGGGCCAGGTAAATATTTTCACTCAAGCCATAGGATCCCTTTTGTGCCTACTTAACTCTGCCATCGGAGTACAAAAGCAGCCACAGACGACATGCAAATAAATGGGTGCAGCTGGGTGCCAATAAAACTGTTTTCAGAAATGGGTAGTGGGCCAGATTTGGCCCGCAGGCCTGTAGTTTGTCAACCAGTGGTCTAGGACAGTGATTTTCAACAGGTATACTGCAAGAATTTTTAAAATATGTAATACCTGACTATTTAGTCAAGGGCATTGACCTTTTCTCCCTTAGATTGTTAAATAAAAATGATGACAGTTGCCCGGCTGGTGTGGCTCAGTGATTGAGCATTGACCCATGCACCAAGAGGTTGCTGGTTCGATTCCCGGTCAGGGCACATGCCCAGGTTGTAGGCCAAACCCCCAGTGGGGACGTGCAGGAGGCGGCCAGTCAATGTTCTTTCTCATTGATGAGTCTATATCTCTCTGCCTCTCTCTTCCTCTCTCTCTAAAAACCAATAAAGAAAAAAATTGAGGACAGTGAACATAACAATAGCCATCTGGTGTAAATGAATCAAAATTATACCTATTTGTTTTGTCAGATCAGCAAAAAGTATACTTTTTGGTGAGCCGAAGAATTTTAGTAATTAGTTTATGTGAGCCATGAGATGAAAACAGTTGGTTTAGGAGATGGAGTTTTGGTGCCAATTCTGTTAGTAATTAGCTGTGTGGACATAGACAAGTGTCTGATGTATAGTCACCATTCATTCAGAGACCACAGAATTACCTGGTGTGTCCGAGTCCCAGATGCACCCTGAGTTTGGTTCCCTCTAGTCTACTCCCCTCGTTATGTAGCTTGAGAAACTGAGGCCCAGAAAGGTGATTTGACTTGCACAAGATTGCACATGGATTTTTTTGTATGTTTGCTCAAGCACTTTGGAAGATTTATTTTTGTGTGTGGTAACATTAGTAAATAACTTTATGTAAGTTTCAAGTGTACAACATAATTCGATATCTGTATACCCTGTAGCGTGCTCACAACCAATATTCTAGTGTCTGTCCATCACCATACAGTAGACCCCCCTTTACCCACTTTGCCCTCCCTCAACCCACATCCCCTCTGGAAACCACCAGTCTGTTGTCTGTATCTATGGATTTGTTTTTTATTTTTGTTTATTCATTTGTTTCTTTTTTGTTTTATATTCCATATATGAGTAAAACCATATGGTTTTTGTCCTTTTCTGTCCAACTTGCTTCACTTAGCATAACAAAACCTGAAGATTTATCCACGTTGTCACAAATGGCAATATCTCATCATTTTTATGGCTAAGTAATGCTCCATTGTATATGTACATATTCTTTACCCACTCATCTATCGATAGGCGGGTTGCGCCCATATCTTGTATTGAAATAATGCTGCAATGACGATAGAGACGCATGTACCTTTTCAAATTAGTGTTTTTATATTTTTTGGATCAATACCCAGAAGTGGAATAGTTGGATTACAAGGCAGTTCTAGTCTTAGTTTTATGAGGAACTGCCATCCTGTTGTCCATAGTGGCTGCGCCAAGTTACAGCACCACCAATGGTGTAAGAGTTCCCTGTTCTCCACATCCTCCTAACACTGGTCTTGTCTCTTTGATCATGGCATTCTAGGCCATGCCGCATTGTGGGTTTGATTTGTATTTCTCTAATAGTCAGTCATGTTTAATACCTTTCATGTGCTTTTTGGCCATCTATAGGTCTTCCTTGGAAAAACATGTCTCCAGGTCCTCTGCCCATGTTTTAATCAGGTTGTTCTGTGGTTGCTGAGTTGGTTGCACATGGTTTTTATGTAGACAGTTGGGCTGTTGGCTCAGGGAATCAGCACATGAGGTCAGTGAGTTCAAGGTTCCAGGCCAGTCAGCTGAGCTAGGTTCTGTAGATACAGTCACCTCTTCTTACCACAGCCTGGCCACTTTGTACACATGAGTGACTGGATATAGGTTACTGAGGAGAGTAATAATTTTGGTTTATATTTATTGTGACAGCTAACAGTGAGTGACTACTCCATATATTATCTCATTTAATCTCAACAACAGCTTTTTAGGTATGATTATGATCCCCATTTTATGGATAGGAATACTGAGGCACAGAGAGATTAAAGAACTTTCCCAAAAGCAGATGGCTAGTGAGTGGCAAAACCTGGAATGAAAACCCAGGTAGATTCCAGAGCCCCCTCCCTTTGCTACTTTTCTAACCTGCCTCCTCCGAGTGTGAGGGATGACAAGAGTCCTCCCATAAATCATACTCCGTTGACTCCTGCCAAAGGTCTGTGTTGCGGGTGTCATAATCCCCATTTTGAAAATGAGGAACCCAAAGTCAGAAGCCACGTGACCCAGCCCTGGTCACGTTCAGAAAGGTGGGGGAGCCCCAGTTGGAATCCAGGTCCTCCAGCTCATTCCGCCATAACCCTGTGGGCACTGCTCCGTCGTCATCTCATTCCACACCTAACAACTTCAAGTGCATCCCTGGTCTAAAGGACAGCGTGTTCGAGCAGTCAGAAGGATGACTCAGCATCTAAGTGATGCCGCAGGGTGGCCTCTCAAGGAGCGCTCACCCACCGAGTTCTGAGCCTCCAGTTCTTGTCAGAGACCTACGAGCTTTGACAACCCCAGAGAAGGGCTACAGACACACGGCCGGCCCACACAGCCACATTCGCTTCTGCATCTCAAACATGAATTCCTCCACCAGGCACACCTGTGAGGTTAAAAACCTACCCTCTGATTAAAGGCATCAGGCTGAAAGCAGAGCGTCCTACTAGGGGTCAGGCACAACCTTAAGGACTCAAATGATCAGGGTCCAGTTCCTGGTTCTGCCCTTGACATGTTGGATGTTGTACAATAACGTACATGTTGTACGTTATTCTCTGATCTCCACGTCCTCATCTGTAAATTGGAGGTGGTAAAAGTACCTGCCTCAAGGAAATCTGAGAACTAAATGGGATGATGCATGTGGGATGCCTAGCAAGGTGCCCGGCACATCGTACGCTCTCAATAAATGTCTGCTGTTAGTTTCATTACTCTGAGAGCTAACCATTCACTCACACGTTCATCAAATACTTATGACGTGTCTACTGTCTGCCAAGCCCTCTGCTTCGGCTTGTAACGATGAGACAGGTCGACAGAGTCCCTTCTGTATCGGTTTAGTCTACCAGGAACCAGGTCTCTAGGTAGGTGTCTCAACCTCAGCACTCTTCAGGCTGCGTAACTCTTCACTGTGGGGCTGTCCTGTGCATCGGGGGATGTTTAGCAGCACCCCTGGCTTCTACCATTAGATGCCAGTAGTACACACACCACCACCTCCACCACCCCATTTGTGACAACCAGAAATACCGGCAGGCTTTTCCAGATGTCTCCTGGGAGGCAAAATCACCCCTGCCCTAAAGACATTGGGTAAGTAGGCAGCGATACTTGTAAAGACCTTAGAATTGTGTCTGCCGTTCCATTCAGGTGCCAGTGATCTGTAGTGTTACAGAGAAACACGAAACCCAGTGGTTAAAACAGTGAGTGCTTATCCCACAGATGAGTCGCCAGGAAGGCGGGGTTCTTCTGGGCTCAGACGGCCTTGCTTCTGAGGCCAGCTGGCTGGTCCGTCACGGCTGGTTTTGCTGATCCTGGCTGGACTCTGTCGCTGTCAGAGGTTTCAGCTGGGCCAGCTGGGCTGACTCCACTCAGTCTCACGTGGTCACTCACCCTCCAGACAAGCTGGCTCAGGTTGGCTGTTGTGGCAGAGGCTGGGTTCCGAGAGAGAGCCCAGATGTACACACCGCCACATGAATCTAGCTCTGAGCCGGCGACTCTCATTTCTATCATGTTCTGTTGTCCCGAGCAGATCACAAGACCAAGCAGTGGAGAGACGGACTCCAGCCCTTTGATGGGGGGAGCTGCAGAGTCCCGTCCCAAGAGTGTGAACGCAGCAAAGGGTGGAGGATCAGGGCCACTTTTGCAGTCCGACTACCGTAGTAGGTGTCCACCGTTATTCCATGTGGAAGCCACCGGGTGCATCTCAGAAACATAACCATCTCCTGCTTCTTCTCCACTCTCCACAGTTTCTTGGAGTCACAGAGCTCTCAGCGTATTGTGAAGGCTACTTCCTCAAAAACATGATGGTCCTCATTGAAAACGAAGCCTTCAAGCAGCTCCTCTATGACAAAAACGGCGAAGGGACGGGCCAGGATGTGCTCCAGGACTTACAGAGGACGTTGGCCATCAGGATTCAGTCAATCCACTTGTCATCATCCAAAGGCTCCGTTGTATGAAGCGTCCGGGGCAGCGACTGCTCCCCGGGGACCTCGCAGTCGTCCTGCTGCACTGGCTCCACACGAACCCACAGATTTCACCTGGCGTCTGTTCCTGGCTGGGCCACGGAGCCGCTCTCCTGCCTCGGCTTCCCTTGAAGACGCAAGTTCAGCTCCCGGGTGTTCCTGTTGGAAAACCAGGACATTCCACTGGTCTGCAGATGAGAGCACCGCTGGGTCCCGAGCTCCAAGGTCAACAGGGGCAGCCACGCTAACCCCATCCGAACGCACCCCTGGGTAGTTGAGCATCTGTTGTGGGGACCACTGTCAGAAGGATGGATTGGGAACTGAGGTCACTTGGGTTCCAGGTGGACAGCTGGAAAACCCCACTGCAGAGAATTGAATTACACATTAAGAACCCCAGTAGCTGCAAGAGTCAGCCATGATCGCAGATTGGTGAGACCAATAACGAAGAAATAATCTAACACATTTTTAGGGGTGGGAACTTTTTAAACTATTCATAAAAAAAAAAAAAACACACACACACACAGGGCAGCCTGTAGTTTAAAATATATTTCTAAAAGCATAACAGTTGGTTTTCAATTGAATTGTATTTAGGGATCTGTGTTTTGAGATTTTTTTTCTTTAAACACACACACACACAGAACAGTAGGTCCCAGGTCCACACTGTATAAACCTGCATCTGACAAGATATTGCTAATATTCCACACAAGGTGAAATACTACTCTTGCCTTAGTGATCATGGTTACCCAAAAGAGGTACACTGCCAGTGATTCTCTCACTCAGTAGTTGAAGACAACCTGCATGCTAATTGTGTTTCCGGGGTGAGATTAAAAGAGCCCCACATGAGAAAACATGCATTTGCATGGGCCGAACCTGTGAAATGTTATGTTTGTGCTTCATTTTTGCCAAGGTAAAACAATATTCCATCCCTTCCAGCGAAAAGTCCATCGGGTGAAGCGAACCTATCCATTTCTTTTCCTAATTATGAATGATTCGGGGATGCTTTTGCAGAAATGTACGCGTAGGTGATGCTGAATGGGGTGGGGGAGCACGTCGGAGAATTTACTAGTAATCCCAGAGTTTTCTCTGTATTCTCAGAAGATGTTAATAGTTTGTTACTAGCCAGAGAATATGACTATGTTAGATTATTTTTCAAGATGAAACCTGTATGATAGGATGGATTCTTTCGGTATTCGGAGAGTGTACAGTATAGGCTTATCTATAATGAAAGTTTATATCGACAGGGTTCCGTTTGCTCTGCCATATATTATAAGCAAAAGAGATTGGTGAAGTGCCACAATGTTCCAAATACTCTTTGAGTTGCTGCCTTTTTTCTTGCCCTTTCGTTTGAAACCTAGATCCATGCAATGGAAATGAGGAGAATGACTTTTACAACCCTTGGGATGGCAACGTTTCGTGGATAAACCTATTTCCTAGCATGCCTTTGGGAAGCAGTGCACAGACCCTAAATTTCAAAGGAGCTGCTGTTCATCCACCGTACTTGCTCCCTGAGCCGCTGTTCAGAGGACCAATGTCATGTTCTGTTTGATGGGTGTGACCGTGGAGAACCCGGGCCACGTCTGTCTTCAGTCTTGGTCCTCCCGTGAAGCTGATGCACAGGGCCTCTCTTCCACGTGGTCATTTGCACGCCTCCTCAGCCCATACAACCATCCAATGAGGAAGGGGAAAAACTGCAGAGGAGTCCAGGTTCCAGACACACAGTACCTGTGTGACCCGCCGCTGTCTCCTGCGTGCTCCGTGTCCTCAGAGATGCTGCGTGGATGTCCCTTAGCCGAGACTGACTTCCCTGTGACTGTCTAACGCTAGTTCAGCGCCTCTGGGCATTGACTTGTGCAGTGGCAACTCCTCACGGGCTTCTGTTATAGTTTGGTGTGCTTTCTCTGTCATTAAAAGAAATGATTTTCCCAAACCGTGCATCCTTTGTAGAGACAAGTGAGCTCTTCCTTTTCATGTTTCGTTTAAGTATAGTTGGTATACCCTCTTATACTGGTTTTCTACCTTACAATGTGATCACCCTCTAATGCTAGTTATCATCTGTCACCAGGGAACCTGTCGCAATATTATTGACTATATTCCCCTTCACCTTTTTCACCCCAAACCCTCCCTTCTAGTCTCTGTTTTTATGAGTCTGTTTTGTTTGGTCTGTTTATTTTGTTTTTTGAGATTCCACATATAAGTGAAACCACATGGTATCTGTCTTTGTCTTGTTTTACTTAGTATAATACCTTCTAGATCCATCCATGTTGTTGCAAATGGCAAGGGTTTGTGCTTTTTTATTGCTGTGTAACGTTGTGTGTGTGTGTGTGTGTGTGTGTGTGTGTGTGTGTCACATCTTCTTTGTCCATTTATCTGTTGATGGACACCTGCATTGCTTCCATGTCTTGGCTACTGTGAATAATGCTACAATGAACGTGGGGGTGCAGAAATCTTTTTGAATTAGTGTTTTCTTCAGATAAATACCCAGAAATGGACTTGCTGGGTCACATGGTAGATCTAGTTTTAGTTTTTCGGAGAATCGCCATACTGTTTCCCGCGGTGGCTGCACCAGTCGACGGTCCCACCAGCAATGCACACGTTGTCTTTGTCCTCGTCCTCCTGACACGTTGTTTGTTGACGTTTTGGTAACAGCCGTCGGCCTGGTGTGAGGTGGTAGCTCGCTGTGGTTTTGATTCCCTGACGATGAGTGACCTTGAGCGATTTTTCGCAGGTCTGTTGGCCATCTTTGTATCTTCGTTGGAGAGCTGTCTTTTCATGTCCTCCGCCCATTTTTTTATATGAGTGAGCTCTTTACCCAATGGCTGGAGCCTGAGAACTTCATTCAGTTAAAAGATTAGAAAATGTGGCTCCCCAGAAAAAGTCGGGGGAAATGATGTTATTAAAGATAGATGTTTGTGTCACTGACAGTGAGCCGCGGCCCAGCCACTCTGTCAATCAGAGCATCCTGAGCGAGCTCTGGTCCCCTAGGTCGGCATTCGCCCTCGGATTTCCTCCCCATCAGACAGAGGACTTACAGGTGCGGCCACCTGAACCACTGTCCCAGTGCCTCTGCCTACTGTAGCTAACTTGCCCGCAGGGGGCGGTGTTCTAGCTGTCATTTGTGTGTCCTGATGAAGCTTTTGGGATTGGGGGATGGAGAAAAACAAGTTTTCAACCCCGCGTGCCCCCACCAAGGGCCAGTGTGAGTCGATGCTTGTGATGGTGGCAGCATTCTGGGATGGGAGGTAGGGAGGGACAAGCAGCTCTCGTCGTGAGTGTCATCATCACGGAGGTCAACCCAAGTCCCCAGCTGGTCCCCTCTGGCTCCTGCCTCAGCCTGGGCCCAACTCAGGTCTGTGTGGACATTACTACCCACGGCTCATTCACAAGGGCCTCCAGGAAGCCAGGGAAGGGCCCAGGCAGCCCGGGAGACCCGGGCCAGTGAGGCCCGTGAACAAGTGGCCACACCCTGCTTAGCAGTCGGGTCTGTTTTTTCTTTAAGAAGCCACCGAAATGAAGCAGCGAGTGTCAGGGGCCAGAACTCCCGGTCAGGCCGGGAGGTCGAGTAACTTTTGACAGGACATCACCCTACGTGTGGCCTCGGGCGGAGGAATCATTTGATCCGTTCCTTCGGAAAGACCCAGTGTAGGCGACGGTACCTGTGCTGTTCTCGTCTGCCAGGTGGCTTTGTCCTTCAGTCCTTAATGAAGCTGTATGAGGGCCCCTTAGCACTGCGGGGGGAGCCTGCCTGCTACACAGCACCCCTGCACCCCTTCTGTGCACAGAGAGAAAGCGGAAGGAGTGTGTGCATGCAGCCGTGTGGATACACAGAGGGTCCGCTTGGCCTGCTGCCCACCCCACAGTGTGCCCACGTGTGCCCATAGTGTGCCCACAGTGTGCCCATGTGTGCTTGAGCTTCTGTACACCATGTCTGAGTGTCGTCCCAGTCTCCCCAAAAGAAGGGGAATCCTCCACCCAAAATGACATCAGGGTGTGAGCCCCGGTCTCGGGAGGGGTCCAGGCGAAGCCGGAATTCAGTGCCCAGGGCTGGAGGCAGGCCTCTGGGATCTCCAGCCCTGAGAGGCTCTCCCAGGTTCCTCTTCGTAGCTCACAGTTTGTTCCTGCAGAGCCCAGCCCAAGAGTGTTTCTCCAGCTGGGTGTCGTTTCACCCAGTGTTGTCCTACCAGGACTCTCATCACAGGGTCTGACTAACCGTGGGAATGAAGGGTAAGACTCCTTTGAGAAAATCTCCTATTCCGCCAGTCCTGGGGTCCCTGCCTTCTTCAGAATTCAGCGGTCCCCTCCACCAGCCCTCGCTAGCTTGAGTCACAGATGCAGTTGCAGAAGTTGTCACACCTGCCACTTCTCACTCCCTGTCTGACCCACCGCAGCGCAGGCACCCTCCTAGACTAGCAGGCTGCTTCCTGGGCTTCTGGGCCTAAGGGCTCAGGCCAGGGAGCCAGGCACTGAGCACCTCTCGGGCTCCATGCGGGCCTGAAAGCCTTCAGATCCAGGTCAAGCCAGCCCCTGACTAGCTTGGAGACACTGGACAAGTTACTTCATCTAGTTTTCATTCTCCTGTTTAGAGGAATTGGGTTTTTTATAACTTTTTAAAAATATGTCTTTTATTAGAGAGGAAGGGAGAGATAGAAACATCAATATGAGATACATCCATCGGCTGCCTCCTGCACGCCCCCTACTGGGGATCGAGCCCACAACCCGGGCATGTGCCCTGACCGGGAATCGAACCGAGACCTCTCAGTCCATGGGACGACGCTCAGTCCACTGAGCCACGCTGCCGGGCCAGAGGAATTGGGTTTAAATATAACTCGTTACTAGGTTGTTGGGAGGGTTAAAGGAGGTATTTTGTACAGGTCCTACACTGTTAATAGCAGGGAAAAAGCATTGCAACCTTCTGAGACTGAGCAAGAGGGAAGGAGACAACTCACACAAGGAAAGGCAGGTTAATGATGTTTCTCTTCATTTCTGGAACTTCCTACAGCAATTCCCATGGTGGCCTGTGGTTCTCCAGGGTTTTGCGCCTTCTCCAGGGGGCGTGGGGAAGTTCCCCGGAAGAAATCCATCGCCGTCCTACCTCCTAGCCCAGTGCCTCGCACAGTCAGTGGTCAGACGTGTTTGTCAGTGGAAGCCAAGGGCAACCAGACGAGCTCTCATGTACATACTCTGTTTCCTACGTTAAACCACAGTTGCTGTCAGTAGTTCTCCCAAACTCTCCATCAACTCAGGAACATGAGACACACTTCTGACTCGTGTGACATGAGTCCAAAGCTCAAAGCCCCACAAACAACTGAGCAGGTCCCAGACCCACTGGAGCCCCGACTTTCAGTCCAGAACTGGGGACCATGGCCCTTCGGAGAGGAGGGGAGTCGTCCCAGATCCCTAAATGAAACAAACTGCTAGATGTCAACTCTGGAAAAATCCGAGATCACCTTCCTCGAGTCAGCGGCGAGGCCCATGTCCTTTTCTGCCACTTGAGTGGGTGACACTCACTCGTCACCCCTCCACGGAGATCTCTCTGGTGAAACTTCGCGTCACCTCTGGTGCCCCCAGCTGCCCGGTGCCTTGAATCTGGCAGCACGTGCCTCCGGACAGGGCCACTGCGGAAGCCGGTGTCATGCCTATTTTTCCACCCTCTTTAAAAATAACCCAGCAGATTTTAAACTTCCTGCTCGGTAGGAAAAAATAGAACCGGTACTCAGCAATCACAGAGTCCCCATTACTGATGAGGCAGTCAGAGAACAAGTGCCCCACGAAAGGACACATCTCCGAGTTTAGCTCTGAATATGAAAAGACAATCTGTCTGCGTGAATAGGCAATTAAAAGAGATGTCCTGATATCATTGATGCGCTCTTTAGATGCTGCTTTTTAGAGTTAACTTGCAGATGAGTTTAGAATCTTAATGCCATGTCAAACCTCTGGGACACAGGGCTGCACGGAGAGGAGGTGGGTGGCGTCACAGAGGGGCTCTGGGCTGGGACCAGGGCTCACCTCTAGTCCTGTGGCTGCATCGGCTACTTGGGTGACCTTGGCCACGCCCCTGCTCCATTCTGGACCTGTTTCCTCAACTCGAAATGAGAGTTTTCTGAGCTGATGTTCTGCGTGCCTAGACTACGTTCATGTATTAGAACATTGTGCTAACACCATTCATGTGACAGGACATTGTGGATTGCATCCAGGAGGACTTAGGGAAATAGACCTCTGTGTGCGATGATGTTTTAGGTAAAACAGGCAGGAATTCAAACAAAAGCCTTAAAATAGGCTCCAAGGATCTATTATTATGAGGCTGCATCTCACCAGATTATGGCCTCATGACTACCATCTCCTTTGTGTTTAGTTCTTTTACTTTTTGTTTTTAAATAACTGTCGATTCACAGGAAGTTGTAAAGACAGTACAGAGAGGTCCCATGGACCCTTTACCCAGTTTCCCCAAATGCACAGTCTAGTACAATATGAGCACCAGGAAAATTATGTTCGCACAGTGCATGTGTCTCGTTCCCTGCTGTTTTATGACATGTGGAGATGCGTTTAACCACCACATTCACTGTTCCATCCGAGATCTCCCACATGCTACCCCTTGTAGCCTCTCCTAACCCCTTCCTCCACACCCAGCATCCCTAACCCCTGGCATTTTGGCATTTTGAGAATGTCATATAAATGGAAGCATACAGTAGGTGGCTTTATTCACTCAGCACAATGCCCTTGAGATCCATCCAAGGATGTTGCATGTATTAAGAATCTGTTCCTTTTTCATTGCTGAGTAGTATTCCCCAGGGTCCCATCTGTTTTAACCAAATACATGAGCGTGCCAGGAAGTATGGCAGTAAGACAACGGCAGTCAGACAGCTTGGCTCTGGCAACTGCCTCTGTGGTCATAGCTCCAGAAAACAGTGATGCCTCCTGAGAGCTGGACATGACTTCCTCATGCTAGAGCATGAAGGCGAGACTGTCCCCTGATGTTAGGCCCACAGTTGGGTGTTGGTGATGGATCACTGGGGTCCACTGCTCCCACCGGGGCTAAACGGTCATTCATTTCTGCAATAGGGTCCTTCTGTGATTGACTGACTTCCAAACGTCCCACCAATAGTGTAGGGAAGTGCTTCTCCAACTCACCTGGGGATCTCCTTGAAAGAAACTTGAGCCATACATCTGAGAAAATCATCTGAAATGATATTGTTCCAGGTGGAGAGTTCAAACCCTCTGAATGAAGCCTAAGGAATTGTTCACACACAACCCCTCTCTCCCTTCACTTTTTCCCGGACTGTCTTTGGTCTAAATCCCACGTATTTCTTTCCAGGCGTTTGCTGATGCTAACATAAATAAGAGGCTCGCCTCTCTGCTACGGCGCTGAGCACCCAACCTCTCCCCTCTTCCTCTTTGCTTCAGGGTTAGCAGGAGCAGGAAAGCAGAAAGTTCCTGTTTATCTTAAGACTTTTGTGAGGCTTCTTTCTGCTTGTACATGTCCCCTGAGAGCCGAGGGACGCCCAGGAGGATCGGGAAGGGAGCAATCAAAGAGAGCTGTTGCTTCATGTTCACTGCAAAGCACTGTGAGAGTGAGGAGGAGCGAGAGAAACATCTGCTTCACAATGGCTCCTGGGTGACCTTGAGACCTGTCAGCTGTGTGCCATGGGGACGGAGAGGAAGTGGCAGGGTTTTATCTACACTCCCTCATTTTCTTTCCTTGTCAAGGGAATGACTGCAAATTCAGCACTTCAAAGGCATCCCCTTCATACATTAAATATTGTGGTTGGGGATGTCGGGGAAGCTCAGACATTGTTTTCTGTTGAACAGGTAACAAGAAAGGACATAAAGTCTGTTTTTCTAAAAATGGCTTAGACCAGGGAATGAATCCCTGATGCTGATATGTCAGGGTTTTAGTTGAATGTAAGTCAGCTGTGTGATGTGATCGCTTAGAAGAGTTCATTCAGCTATAGGCTGCATTAATAGAAGCATGGTCGCTGGGATGAGGAGGTGATGGTTCTGTCAGCACTGGAGAGATCCCTGCTGAGTTGTGCCTCTGTGAGTCAGAGTTCCTACCAGAGAGCAACTCTGGCTAATTTAAGAAGAAAGGGGATCTATTCAGAGAAAAGGCCTGATGAGGTCACCAAACACTAGAAGGCAGAAATCAGCAATGGCAGTTCCACAGTTACCAGGAGCTCGATTTCTGGGACTGCTACTCAGCCTGCCCCAAAAAGCTCAACGCCTCTCTCTCCACCTGCACTGTGCAGGGCCTGGGTCACATGACTGTGTCCGAGCTGCAGGGGAGCCTGGGAATTTCAGTTCTTATCACCTCATTAGGGAGACAGGACATAAGGGAGTTCTACAAATACAGAGGACCGATGGGTAGCCATGAATGTGACACTTAGTGAAGGTCACAGGGATTGCAACCCCGTTAGAAGGAAGTAACCAGAAGGTGAAAGGGCAGCTGAGGGAACTGTTGGCCCATAGAAGAGAAGACATGGGTGGCCATCATGGCTGTTTTCAGTGCAGCAGGAGAGGTGTCATAGATAAGAGGAATGAGCCTCATTCAGTGTGGCCACAAGGATTAAAGCTGTTCCAATAATGGACTCTTCAAGGGTTCAGATTTCACCTAAGTAAGAAATGTTAAAAGTCAGAGCAGAGCCTTCCAAAGATGGCGTCAGCTGTCTCAGGAGGTAGTGAGTTCCCCATCACAGGCAGCATTCAAGGAAAGCAACCACTTGAAGGTGCTTCAAGCAGTAAAGGAAGGTAGGATTTCAAGATCCCTTACAAGTCAGGGATTTTGTCATTATTAGTTCTCTCTGTCAGTAATTATCTACTTGGCCTCAGAAAACAGATCAGTCTTGATCTATCTTATGCAGAATTTGTAATGACCCCCAGCCTTCATTTTCGCCAGTGCTGCATTTTATTAAAGCCTGGCACCCTATTCATCCTCATCAAGTTAGTGGGCAGCACATCAACCCATTATTCTTACTTATCTAATACAGAAGGAAGAGAAATGGGCTGCAAATCCTCACCAGCTGGGGAGAGAAAAAGTAGCCAGAAGCAATTTAGTCACCGAAAAATGAAACTCCTTTTGATAAAGGGGAAAAATGGATTTCAGTAAAGCAATCAAGGTAGGGAAGGGCTGTGTTTGAGAGGAGAGTGAAATCCAGGTATGAGAAATTGCACGTGTCAACATTGCATCTGCTATGCATTTTTCATGCTCAATGGAGAAAAACCCCGAGTCCTGCATCAGTTTGACCACAAGTGCTCGGTGGGTGAGTTCCCCCGTCAGCCTCAGTCTTCCCACCTACAGAATGGGACCGTCTCTGCACTGACACAGCAGGTGATGGAGAGGCACTCTTTCAGCAATGCGGGGAGGGCTCTGTCAAAATGCAGAACACCACCCTGGCCGGTTTGGCTCAGCGGTTGGAGCGTCGGCCCGCGGACCAGAGAGTCCCGGGTTCGGTTCCCGCTAAGGGCATGTACCTCGGTTGCGGTTTGTCCCCGGCCCCGGTTGGGGTCATGTGGGTGGCGGCCACTCGATGTGTCTCTCTCACGTAGATGTTTCTCTCTCTCTTCCTCCCTCTCTCCCTCCCGCTCTATCTCAGGATAAATGCAAAAATGTCCTCGGGTGAGGATTAAAAAAAAAAAAAATGCAGAACATGGAGCCCAGCAAGCAGTTTGCCTGCCATCTTACCGCTGATTGGTTGAATCCACCTCGCCCACAGCCTTGGGTCCCCAGAGGCCAAGAGTGGCTGCGTCAGCCATCCAGCCCGGGGCAGCCCAACACCTCCCCGTTTCCACACTGGGTTCCAGTGTGATTCCTGACCCTCTCTCGGCAGCATCATCCATGGAGGCTCCAGGGAGCCCAGCATGTTGTCCTTGTGCTCCGAGCTCCTGGGCAGGGGATGTGGCTCTGTGGCTGTCCGCCGATTGTCACATTTCGTCCCCGAGGGGCTGGAAGCATGCCTCTGTGAGCGGGGCAGAGATGCTTCCATGGGACGGACGGTGGAGTGTTTTCCACTCCTTTATATTTCACATTCGTCTTTTACATCTTTGAGGGCAGGAGTTGGCATGAAAGGGCAGGGTCAGTTTTAGAGAATGATTTGCTGTCAGCTGAGGGACCGCCACAGCTCAATCCCACCCATACCTCTCGCGGAAAGACACTCCGCAGTGCACACACATAGGAGAACAAGTAAAACCCAGCACTGCTCCGACCCGGACAGGACGGCGAGAGCTGACATTTATCGAGCATTTATCAAGTGGCAGACCCTGTACCGAGTGCTTTAAGTGCGTGGTCCCAGGCCTCACAAAGACTCCTACGGGATAAAGATTTGTATTCCCCTTTTACAGACCGGTAAACTGAGGTGCAGACAGCAAGGCTAGAAAGTTAGGACGTGCAGAGCGGGAATGTGGACCTATGTTGGTCTCACTCCAAAGAAAGCCCTTGGCCTCTTCGTTAATAGTGCGTCCTCTAAGGAGAGGTGGGAACGGATAAGATGCTTCTCTCTTCCCCACTGCTTAAAATAAATAAATAAATAAATAAATAAATAAATAAATAAATAAATAAATAAATACCACTCCAATAACTAACTGTTCAGAAGAGGAAGAAAAAGCTTACTGGGCTCGGAAAGAGGTTATTCATGTGTACCTGTGGTGAGCTATTATGCCATCGTCAACGTCCTTTAGATGTAGATTGTTGTTGTGAGTTTGTTAGAGAAAGGGGTGTTGTGCCCTGGCCGGTTTGGCTCAGCGGTTAGAGCGTCGGACCACGGACCAGAGAGACCCGGGTTCAATTCCAGCCAAGGGCATGTGCCTTGGTTGCGGTTCATCCCCGGCCCTGGTTGGGGTTGTGCTGGTGGCAGCCAGTCGATGTGTCTCTCTCACATCGATGTTTCTCTCTCTCTCTCTCTCTCTCCCCCCCCTCCCACTCTGTCTGAAGATAGATATAAAAATATCCTCGGGTGAGGATTAAAAAAAGAGAGAGAAAGGGGTGTTGAGTGGTGCAAGGGTCCAGTGTAGATGGACCAATACACAATGAGTATTGATTGTCACTGGGAACAGAGATGAGGAAGATGGGGTCGCTGCAGGTGTTCCCTGACAGGCAGACACAGCCTGGGGACCAAGCACGGCCAGGTTAACTCCTGGTGTGAAGGAAGGTGGCCGTTGATGGGCAGACAACCCCTCACTGCTCGGACCATCCCCGTACCTCTTTGGCAGATGGGCCCAGGGTCACTGATTGTCGTGGTCATTCTCAGCAAGGCAGTGGGTTACTCAGGAGATGTGACTGGCCTGCTATGCCTCTGAGCGCACACCTTTCCTCACTCCGCTGTTTGGCTTTTATCGGGCAAGGTCCCACTGACCTGGGTCCTCATTCTCGCCGATAAGTAGAAAAAGCATCATGGGAAAGTCCCCTAAAGGTTGATTTTACCGCAACAGCAGCTTCGGGGTGTGCTCCGAAGAGGCCTCTCTTGGCCTCCGAGGCTGGATCTCGGTTACCGCGGGGCGCAGGGAGCAGAACGTGGCTGTGTTAACACACAGCCGGGTCTGTTCTTCCTGGGCACCGGGAGCAATCTGAAACCGGGAGGCTTTATTTTTAGTCTCTTGTTGGAGCTGAGGAGGACTTCAAAGACTCAACGGCTTCTTAGAGCCTTTCAGACGAGACAGGCCGGCAGGGCCTGTGCGCGGGGCGCTCTGTTCCCCGTGAGGGTGAGGGGGGCGCGTTCCCCTCCCGGTTCCTTGCACTGGCCAGGCTTCTCATGCTGACCTCCGCTCGGAGGACCAGAGAGTCGCTGGCTTCCTGTTGTTGCTGAGAACGCTGTAAAACAACTTTGCTTGCAGCTGCAACCTTTCAGAAGCACCCCAAGAATAAACCACCTGACACTCCTCAGACTCACATCAGCCTTCTGGCCTCTCCACGGTTGTTGGTTTTCAAACAAGGGGTCAAGCTCAGTCGGTTGGAGCATCGCCCTGATACGCCAAGGTTGCGGGTTTCGATCCCCAGGCAGGGCACATACAAGAATCAACCAATGATCATGTTCTTGTTTCTCTTCAGAGAGAATAAATCTTTTGTTCTAAAAGATTTATTAAATCGTTTACTAAAAAAAAGAGTCAACCAATGAAGGCATAAACAAGCGGAACAACACGTCGATGCCTTTCTCTCTCTCAATCAATAAATGATGGCTGAGTTTGAACTGAACACAGCTATTTGCTCCCACTTCTTACTGTACTTCCAGCCTCTTCATCCCCCACATGTCTGTATTGAGGAGAACCAGAGCTCAGGGCAGGTTGCCTGGGTTTTTTGTTATTTATTTTATAGGAAATAGGTCAATAGCTCTGACGCCAAGACACAGGAAGGCGGGGCATGGCCCAGCTGGTGGACGCAGGGCTGAGCCGCAAGCGGCCCTCAGAGGAGCTTTCAGAAATGCCAGGCTCGGCTCGGCTGGCCCGGCCTCTGTCTCAGACTTGTGTGTGGGGGTCATCACGAGTCAGTGGTCACGCTGCTGTGTTGGAGGAGGGTCGTGGATGGCAGGTGGGATGCGACGAGAAGGGAAGACTTGGGTGCTTGGGTAAAATCCTTCCAGGGTGCAGTGAGGACGTTGCCATCTGGCTGCTGCTGCTGCTTGGAGTGAGCAGCCCAGTGGAGACGCGGACGAGTGCTGGGAGCCGGAGTGCCAGCCCACACTCGATCGCCTCACTGTTGTTGGCCGTTCCGTGAGTGGGCTAACCTCCAGCTCTCCCGGTTTCTCCATCTGGGCAGGCATTTCCAGCGTGCCTGAGAGCTGTGTGCCACCTCCCGGCTTCCCGAAGTGGGTCCCCAGACAGCAGCAGTGCCTCAGTGGGCCTTTATTGGGAATGCAGACTCACCCCCGGCCCCACGCCTGCTGCCCTGGAATCTGCATTTCCCCCGGGGACCAGGTGACTGCTGAGCACGTCTGAGCGGTGCAGGGCCCTGGGGCCGCGTCAGCCTCTCCCGAGTCGCTCACAGGAGGCTCCGAAGCGTGCCTGAAAAGACGACTTGTGTGGTCAGGACTTGGGCAGTGGACCGGGGTGGGATGTGGAAGGAGATCCTTAAAATGTTTTATTTGGCTGATAGTCATTTTATACATCTGAGAGTCATTTATACATCTTTCCACTGCCAAGCATTTCTCCCGACTAGTGGCGTGAGATGTTTTTCAAGCCTGTTGGCAATGTCGGGTGAATTCCCCTCCCCCCGAGGCTTCTCTCCTGCCCTGTCACCAGGAAGGGGGACACCGTGGAGATGCTGTGGGACACTGTCAATGCAGTCGTCCTCTCCAGCACCTGTTTCTGCGGACAGCTTTCAAGCTTTAGGTGAAAACCATCCCATTCCGGGGCAAGGTAACCCAGGAAGTGAAAGGCTTTCTATAAAACCACACACGTGCGTGAGGCTTGCCAAACGCAGCTTGTGTCCCAAGCGGGACAGTCGGGCTGCTAAAGGGGCAGGAGCAGAGAAGCGGGGAGAAGGGAGGGAAGTTTGCAAGGCTTGAGAGAGGATGGGCGAATGGTACAACAGGGGAAGGTCGCAACTGGACACGCCTTCCTTGCACATGTCCTCTGGGAGCATAAAAGTTACAACAAGAAACTGTAGTTTTGACAGAGCGCCCCAAACTCCTAGCAATTCAGCCTATAGATTGTCCCTATAACCCCATTAGTGAAACAGGACCTTTCTGTTGGTACAAAAAAACAATCCTTTTCACCGGAAGGAGCCACAGGCCCTGCCTACAGAGCAGCACAGAGGAAGAGAACAGATCCATTATCCAGATCATTCAAGGCCTGCCTCCCACCCCAGTTGTACACAAACCATCACTGTGGCCTTTTCAAAAAATATCTGACCAGGGGGCTGACCATATGACTGGGACTTGGTTTAACAAACTGCCTGCCTTGTGACACTGCGGTACAAGGTGTGTGTGTCACCTCGTGGGTGACAAGTTTAGGAATTAGGGGCATTTGACAAGGTCTGGAGAGATTTTTGGTGTCACAACTGACAGGCAGGGTGAGGCTGCAGGCATCTAGGGGGCAGAGGCCAGGATGCTGCTAACCATCCTCCAGGGCACAGGACAAGCTCCCCAACAGACAGGTATCTGGCCCCAAATGCCACAGAGCTGAGGCTGAGAAGCTCCGCTCTGGGGAGATGGAGAGTCTCCATTCACGCTCAGCACGGTGGTACTGAAGGAATGTGAGCCAGTCCTTCCTCCCCGTGGTGTCCTGGATCGCAGGAGAGTCAACACGAACCGTCTCTGGGGATGAGCTCAGATTGCTCCACAGCCCAGAGCCGAGCCGACCACACTGGGCTGTGTCATCCGGCCTCCTAGGGAGCGGAGCCGCTCATTCATATTTCAGTCCTCCGAGGGATTTCTGGGGCTTGGCTTCTCCAGTCCTGCTACCTGGGCACAGATCGGGGCCTGTGGGAGGTCAAGAGAAACCCAGATGATGGCTGTTTTAGAAGCTCCAGGTATAAGAATGAAAAAGGGCAAAAAAAAAAAAAATTATAAAATATTCAATTTGTTTTAAATATGTTTATACAAGACATTAATACTTCTGCCCCCCCCAAATAATGAAATGCAATATACTTGTACCATTCATAATATAATTACAATATATATAATTTTCATATATTAATTCATGGTCCCCTACAGGCAGGGCTGTCCCTTGATAGGATACCTTCAGAGTGCATAGCGACAATCTTCTCTTCGTCAGCCCTGTCAGTGTGTCTCTGTAGCTATAAATATAACTTACTTGCAAAAATATATATAAAAGATGTAAATGTACAGCTCTGTGAGGCTTTGTCATAAGGAGCAGCAAAAGTTCAAAGGAAGAAAATAATAGTTAAAATCTATAAATAATTACATATGTATATGTCATATGTATAACTATGTATTTATAGTTAAAATATATAAATACCTACTGGATATATATATATATATATATATATATATATATATATATGTTGTTGTTAACCCCATTTTATAGATGGGAAAACTGAAATGAAGAGAAAGGTTTGCCAAGGTCACATACCTGGTAAGTAGGTATGTTAGCAGAATTCAGGTATGTAAATAGAATCAGGATTCAAACTGAGGGAGTTCGGCGCCAGGGGCCACACCCTTAACTTTTCGTGACACAGTAAGTCCTCGAATAATGTCATTTCATCCGATGCTGTTTTGTTTTGGCATTGATGAGATGCCATAGGAACTTAACTCGTGTTTATATCAGTTAGCCTACAGTAGAATTGGTTTCATAATATGTAATTTCACCGCAGTTCCAAGAGCCTGTTGATAACGTTAGTGAATACTTACTGCACAGCCTCTCCAAAGGAGAGAGCAGGTTCAAGAAGAGGTGTAGAACCACAGAATGGCTTCAGAGAACATCCGAAGAGGTGGTCCAGTGCAATGCCAACGGGACCGGCGCTGGGTCAGACAGATCTGCGTTCACATCCTGGCCTGATCCTTATTGCTGTCTGGTCTTGGGCTCCTTAATCTAAAGCCAGCGCCCTCCACTGTAACAAGGGCATGGTGGTCCCCACGTGCCCAGTGAGGCTGTGTTGGGATCTGAGCATTAACCTAGGGGTACAAAGGATACACAGCTATGTGATAATAAAACTCAAGCTCAGAGAGAGCCACGTGCTTGCCCAAGGCCACACAGCATACTAGTGACAGATCTCTGGACACCTGGTCCAGTGTTCTTTGTACAGCAGCTACTCTAAGTTATTTCGTATACTGGACCCCTCTGTCCCCTACCAGCTTCTTTCTCAAATTTCCCATTTCAGGGTTTCAGATAGGGTTTGCTCACCTGCAGGGCTATGCTGCCATACTTAGTGGTCCGTGCCGAATTTGGCGAAGTGGGAACAAGCAATTAGAGAAGCTACAGTTGGAAACAAAGGTGGGGGAGTGTGGAATGCTCAAGTTCCAGGCATAATCCTGGAGTGCCTGGAGTGTCCACTAGATGGAGCCAAACCTCTGCATTCACAGGTTCCCAATTTTTGTTCCAGGCGAGCCCAAGTTGGCTCATAAATGAGGGATTGAAAAGATTCATGTATTCACTCACTCACTCATTCACCCATTCATTCAATAAATGTTTACTGAGCACATACTCTGAGCTAGGCATGGTGATACAACCATAAACACTGTACTTAGGAACACTGAACTAGAATCTGACTTTGCCACTTCTGGGACAACTATATCATTCATTCTTTTTCCCCACTCCATCCTTAACTAGGCTCTAAAGACATCATCCTTCTGCTTCTTCCTCAAATATTTATTTGGCATATGGTCTCCATGCTCTGGGAATACTAAGGTGGATCAGACAGTCTGGTGGAGGAGACAAACACATGACCAGTGTGTGTTCAGCCTGATCTGCGTGGTGACTGATGTTTGCCAAAGGCTGGTTGGAGGAACCCAGAGTTCATCCTTAGGGTCCTTTAAAATAAAACCAAATCATTTCTCCTTTGGCATCCTGAAGGGGAGATCAGAACCTCTGCCCCACCCACCCTTTTTCTGCTTCTTGAGAACAACTGGATCCCTTCCCCGTCCCTTCCAAGACCGCGGTGGGGCATGAGATGGCACGGAGGAGCCTGATCTCCTTGCAGCTGGGGTCTGAGGAAAGCTCACTCTTCCCTGGCACACGGTTCTGCCTTCCCTTCCAAAACAGGCGTGTGGACACAGGGAGAACCACACGAGACTGATTTCAGAAGACCTGGGCTCTGACCCCCTTCTTGACCCTTATCTGATACGTGGTCATGAATCGGTCACATCCTTTTTCTGGGCCTCAGTCTTCTCATCTGTAGCAGATTAAATATGACCACAAATTCTTTACAGACCCTCCCATCAGGAGACAGCATCTTTCTCCACTTTCCTCAATCCCAGGCAGCCACCCTCTGGTCCAAGTCACCTCATCCTCCCTTCAATTAGCCAAGTGATAGCCTCCAAATGGTTCTTCACGTTCACTCTGCCCCCCCCCCCATGCATTCTGCACACAGGAGATCAAATGACATGAAAACATAAGTTGATTCTATCATTTGTCTGCCATCTGCCCCCTGGCATATGACAGCCTCCCTTCCACGAACTGCAACATTGTGCGCCATCTGCTTCCCGACAGCCGTCTGCCTGCCTCCTTGTTCACACTGCTCCAGCCTCGTGCCTCGGACTGTGACCCCGGTACCACACAGCTGGTCATCTGGAGAGAGATTGGAGCAGAAAATCAAGGAAGACCTTAAGTTGGAAAGCTTATGGGATTGAAGTTTTACTGTAAGAGAAACACTGAAGTGTTACCCAGAAGTGGGGGGGGGGGACAGGAAACTACTCCTTGAACCTGGGGAAAGGAGTTTTTCTAAGAGGTGGTGACGGTGGTGGCATCAAGGAGAAGGGGGTCACGGACATGTCGTTTCTGGTGGAAGCTGAATGGTCAGAAACCTCCGCTGTCACCCCGCCACTGGAAGGCAATCAGGTTGCTGCCCCCACATCTGTTGTACATCTTCGTTTTCCCTTCGTTATACACTGCAGCATAAAGTCCTCAGCTGGGAGGGGCTGTGTCGTATTCACCTTTGCAGCCGTTTCCCAAATGCACCTCTGCAGCAAGATGACAGAGAAAATGTCTGATGAATGTCATGAGCAACAGTTCTCGCCAGCCCACTCCCGGCAGCAGCACCCGTTTTTCTTCCAGAGAACCCGTTCCCTTCCCTGTTCTCACTCATGTGCTCCACGTAAGAACTGACTCCTTCCCTGGCTCCAGAGCTGGACACGTGGCCCAGACCTAGCCAAGCAAAACGCCCCTTTCTCCTGACCACAGTGACTGGTTCAGGCACGGGCAAGTGGCCATTCCAGAACTGAGGAAACAGATGAGACAGAGAACTGAGGATAAAGGGCTTTCATTCTAGGCTGCAAGTACTAAGAGAGAGGTCTAGTCCTGATGACGTGGTTTAAGCTCCTGGATCCAGCTATGTCTGAAGCCATTTCTGTCGCAGGACTCTTGAGTCATCTCAGCATATCAATCCCATATTTTGCCCAAGGCAGTTAGAGTTGGGTTACCTGTCACTTGCATCCAAAAGAGCCCTGACAGAAACGAATGAATGAATCTACCTAAAAACCGTGCCACAGGGGAAAGGATTCTGCGCAAGGACTCAGGACAGCATTTTGCTCTTTACATTTGACACTGGGCACACTGCCTAATGTCTCTAGACTTCAGTTTACAATTCTGATGTCACTCACTTACACAACAAATATTTATTGGCATTTATTGTGCTAGGTGTTGGCTCTGCTGTGGTAACAAAACCCTCATGGTTCCTGTTCTCATGAAAATGGAAATGAAGTTCAGTTCTAGAAAAGTGAAGTTTCATTTGGGGACACCTGATTTTATCACTGCAAAATCTGTGGTCTCTAGCTCTTGGTAACTGGTAGCTATTATTATTCCTTCAACTCCTTATCTGCTAACAGTATAGGGCTACCTGGAGGAGGGGAAAGAAACAGAGCCTAGTATAATGAGGGATGGGGGTATCACAGACTTCACTTCCTTCCCAGTGCTCAAGACTACTCAGAAAAAATGCTTATGAGCCTAATTATATGCAGCACTGAGATAAAGGGTGTAACAAGAGTTGGGCATGGACCTGGGTCCAATCCTCTGGGATCTTTAGCTCTAAGAATAGCCAACATGTTACCAAGTACATTTTTTCTGGCCTCTGGCAAAGACACTTTTCTGAGTCAAATATGCTCATCAGTGTTCCCAAGAATCAGGCTTAGAAATGGAATTAAAACTCAATCTCTTTCCATTCTTGTTATAAGGAACTAACAATGTCAACCGCAGTTGGATTTTTCATTTTTAAAGGGAATTCACAGGTTGGGCTGAAGTGGCAGAATGTCAGATATAAGCCCAGTAAAAGAATGTAAATTTAGCAGGTCCTAAATAACCAGAGTCCTATTCCACCTTCTATTATTTAATTTATTCATCCATTTAACAAATATATATCATAGGCACCATCATAAAACAGCAGCTGGCTCATAAGAGAGCAGCTCAAGAGGGGACAGATCCAGAGGCAAATTCTCAAACACAAGCCCACTCCCGTATACCAGGTGCACGCACCTGCTAAGCCCAGCCAGATGCTAATAAATCAGCCTCTACCAATAAATCAGCTCATGTGCTCTATTCTAAATATAGCATGGGTTCTTGCCTGTTCCATTTATTATTACTGCATAAAAAATTGACCTGTTCCATTTATTATTACTGCATAAAAAATTGACCTCAAGCCCAGCCTGTGTGGCTCAGTTGATTGAGCATCATTCCATGGACTGATTCATTTTGATTCCTGTCAGGACACACGCCCTGGGGTTGCAGGCTCGATCCCCAGTAGGGGGCGTGCATGAGGCAGCCAATCAATGTTTCTCACTACCATGTTTCTATCTCTCCCTTTCTCTTTCTCTAAAAGAAAAAAAAATCAATAAAAATATATATACTACTTAAAAAAAAAACACCTTAAAACTTAGTGGTTTGGTGCTTAATACCATTGAACTATATACACTTAAAAATGATTAAAATGGTAAATTTTATGTTATGTATATTTTTCAATGCTAAAAAATTATGGAAGGATAAAAAAACTTAATGGTTTGAAACAACCACTTAAGTAAACTCACAGATTCTGTGGGTCAGAACTTTGGGCAGGGCACAGTGGAGATAGTTCATCTGTTCCATGGTGTGTGGGCCTCGGGAATACTCAAAGGCTGGTGTGAATCAGTGTCAGGGTGCTGAAATCATCTGAAGGCACGTTCATTTACAAGTCTGGGTTGACTCAAAATCTAGGATTGTCTACTGGAGCACCCACACGTGGCCCCTCCACATGGTTTGGCTTCCTCATAGCATAGTGGCCTCATGGTAGTCAAACTTTTTATATAGCGGCTCAGAGCTCCAAATATGAGTGTGTAAGAAAAAAGGGAGGTAAAACCTGCATCCCATTTATGACCTAACATTGGGGGTGTCACTTCTGCCATACGCTATTGGTCAAATTAGTCATAAATCTATCTAGATTCAAGGTTGAGGGGTGGGTAGAATTAGACTCCTTGTTTTGAGGGGGAAGTATCAAGATCACATTATAGAAAAACATGTGTGGAGAAAGACCTTGTTGCAGCCATTTCTGAAAAATGCCATCTACCCTACCACCGTACTAAATGGACCAAAAGCAAAGAAACCACAAAATCAGTTGAGAGAAACAGAGCACCAGAAGAGGCCCTAATAAACATAATCTACCTTACCGAAGAATTAGCAATTCACTCCTGAGATGTTTGCTCTTTAGGCTGGTAGAGTGTCAGGGGCATTAGGCTGAGTGTAGAGAGCTGGTGTTTAGTTGTAGTTCTCTCAGTTCCTAACTTTGTGTGTGATTTCAGGTAGTAAGGCTTTTCACCAATGGGACCTTTCTTCCTCGTGTTTAAGGAGGTAATTCTTGATCATGTTTCATCAGTGTTGTTTCGATAACCAAGTAAAATATTCTATGTGAAGACAAATTTGTTGCAAAAATGTCCACAAACTGACCCCACAGGTGGACAGCCCACTTTGACAATACAACTGGGAAAGACCATGTCCTGCCAATATATTGTTGCCACCACTCTTTCCCCATAGCAACCACTCTCCTGCTTTTGCTTGCCTGTCTCAGAGGTAGGAGAGACAGATGGAGCTCAGAGAGGGCAAATGACCTGGACAGGGCTACACAGACAAAGAGATCAAAATCCAGATCTTTCTAGGATGCTAAGACTTTCCATTCTAAAGTCTGTAAGCCACAGATATTTTTAATAGATGACTCTGACGTTTTTTTCAATTTTTATTAATTTATTTTTGTTACAGATGTTTCTCCTTTGTTCCCCCTAGACACCCTCCTCCCCATCCCGCCTCCCCTCCCCCCCCCCAGCACGGTTGTTTATGTCCATTGGTTACGCATACATGCATACAAGTTCTTTGGTTTATCTCATAAATGACTTTGACTTTAGCTGAGAAGCATGACACAGATTATAGCCAACATCTAGAGTAACAGTACCTGGGTTTATATCCTAGCTACAACACTCACTAACTGTGTGACCTTGGGAAAGGCAATTAATGTGTCACCGTGTGTAAAACGGGAATAAGACTTCTCACACAGGGGTAAGAAGTAACCCAGTTAATATAAGGCACTTAGCCCTGGCTGGTGTGGCTCAGGTGGTTGGAATATCGTTTGTGCTCTGAAAGGCTGCGCTTGGATTCCAGTCAGGACACATGTCTGGGCTGTGGCTGTATCCCCAGGAAGGGCCGTGCAGGAGGCAGCCGATGTTTCTCTCCCTTCCTCTCTCTCTAAAAAATCAATAAAAACATTAAAAAATAATAATAAAATGAAATAATAAAAATTAAAATTATAAAAACATAAGGCACTTAAAACAGTGCCCTGCACATTACAAGCACTTTGTTTGCTGCTGCTAAACCACTACTGTACATTTTCCTATATAATAGGTGCTAAGTGTTTTAAGGTGGAAAAGTAACATCCAAGAATGTAATGAAATACAGCGATAGAAGTACCTCCTTGAAATGACAAATTCATTGAGAGAAAGCTTTAAAAACAACACACCCTCACAAACCTCTCCCATTGATGAGCTTGCAGTCTATGGAACTGCGGGCAAAATAAATGTGGGTGGAAAACTGCCTCTGACAACTGAGGTTCCGAGTTTATCTGCTGCCTCCACGAAGCTTGCAGACACCGTCACAGGCGGGACAGTGCTGAAAAAGCCCACTCCTGTCACCCCAACACCGCCCAGTCGCCTGCACGTGGATTCCTCGCCGGGCTGCTTCCGCTTCCAACCTTGGCCCCACCCCTTTCCCATTCGGCGCCTTCGAATGACGTCAGAAGCGGACGCCGCCGCCGCCGCCGGAAACAGTGCCCGCGCCTGCGCTCTGCCGGAACAGCATCCGAGGGCTTGTCCCGGAGCGTGGCAGCCAGACGGTCGCGAGGGTCCCAGTCCGGCTGGAAGCGTGTGTCTGCGTGAGGCGTCCCTGAGCTAGGACCATGAACCGCAGCCGCCAGGTGACGTGCGTGGCCTGGGTCCGCTGCGGCGTGGCCAAAGAGACGCCAGACAAGGTGAGGCCTGGTCGTTCACAGGTAGTGAGAGCGACCTCTTTGCAGCGTCCTCGGTTAGCTGGGGAACCTGGACCCGGGACACGCGGCCCGGGCCTGGCTGTTATGACTGGGCGGGGTGAAGTCGGTTTGGGCCTGAGTGTTGTGATTAGGGCTGCGGCTCCGAACACCTGGGGAGCCTGGGACTGCACCCCCTCATGGTCCCTACTCCCCGATTCGCGCACACATGGACCTCCTGGGCTGGAAGGGGGCAAGTTTTTCCTCTGAGTCAGAACCGCCCCCCCCCCCCCCAACACACACACACACCCAGCAAAAGCCTTCTTGACAACACCACGGCTTCAGCCACACCTCGAGACGTTTTCAGGGTAACGGGATCGGGAGCACCTATGTGAAACTCCACTTTCCACTCCTGTGCTCGGCGTTCGGAGGAGTAAACAAGATGAGAGCTATAGTATAGAAAAGCTGGCGTGGCGACTGCATGTCGTAAGGCTGGGAGATAAGTTAGGAATGTCTTGCAGTAACTCAAGTGAGACGTTGAAGTGGCAGTGGGGATGAGAGGTGGGTGACACATGAAGGAAAAACCTGCAGGAGTTAGGGGCTGGGTCTGTAGCAGAGATGAAGAGTACTTAAGATATTCAGCAGGTACTTATTAGGTGCTTTCTGTGTGCCAGGCATTTTCAGGGTCCTGGAATAGGTATGGACAAAACAAAAAGTCCCAGCCTGTATATATAATATGTCAGTGGGAATAAATGCTATGAAAGAAGGGAGGGGGGCTTCATTTGAATGTAATTGGGCCAGTGATGACAGAGATTAGAAAAGTGATAGAAATGTAAGTGGTTGGGAGGTGAAATTAACAGTATTGAGGGATTGAAATAGCCTCAATGGATGTAAATTACTCAGGGCACAGACTGTTTTATTCACCGGTTTCTTTGGTGTTTGGCTCACAGTAGACACTCAGTGCATATGTTTAGAGTAGGGACAGGAAATTACCTCATTAAAAATTATTGAGGGAGCCCGACCAGTGTGGCCAAGAGGTCACTGGTTCAATTCCCGGTCAGGGCACATGCCCAGGTTGTGGGCCCCATCCCCAGTGGGGGGCATGCAGGAGGCAGCCAATCAATGTTCTCTCTCATCAGTGTTTCTGTCTCTCTCTCCCCCTCCCTTTCTCTCTCTCTAAAATTAATAAAGAAAAAAAAAATTTTTTTTTTTAATTATTGAGGGAGCCCTGGCCAGGTAGCTCAGTTGGTTTGAGCATCATCCTGGTACTCTGAGGTTGCAGGTTTGATTTCCAGTCAGGGCACATACAAGAATCAACCAGTGAATGCATAAATAAGTGGAACAACCACCAAAACAAAAAATCAGTGTTTAGCGCTTTCTCTCTTTTTCAAATCAATAACTTTAAAAAATTTATTGAGGGAACTAACAGTTATTATTAAAAAGGGACATATATCCTTCAGATACTTGAAGACAAGGATTTCCAACCATGTCCACAGATTGTAATCACTTGGGGAGCTTCAGAAAATACTGATGTCTATGCCCTGCTACCAGCTATTGCGATCTAATTGGTCTGGAGTGTAGCCTGAAATTATTAAAAGATCCCTCATGTGATTCTAATGTGCAGACAAGTTTGGGAACCATTGCTTGAAGAGTTTATAGAAAGAAATGAATGAATTTATTCTACAAAATACCGGAAAGGAAAACTCAGACCATTAAGAGAAATTGGAAAAATAAATATTGCTTAATTAATTTAAAAACCTTTAATTTCTGGAGCTATCCAACAATGGAGTGTCACCCCTCAAGAGGATTTCCATATTACTGGAGGCATTTTGGTATAAACTGGGTGATTCATTCATTCATATCAAGCATCCCTGCCATTGGCTAAGCACTAAACTATGCTTAAGCACACACTGACAAGTCTGTTTCTGTCTTGGAGGAGCTTACAATTTAGCAGTGATGGAGGTGTTCTAAAAGGTATTGAAGCATTGATTACGTGAAGGAATGTCAGTTTGGAAGCAGAGATTGGCTAGTTTTGAACAGGATATCCAAGCAGAGAGCGTTATAGGCCATTGGGAAAGTGAAACTGGAGTGTCGGGCTAGAGAAGGGAGAGTTCAGAGTGATCAGTTCAGGGGTGATAGTTTTAGTCTTGAGAATTAATGAGCTTTGCAAGGAACTTATAGCATGGTGAGTGAAAACTTGCTGGTGATAACAGGCAGAAGAGCAGAGGACCCAGGCAAGGGTGGTTTATTTAGGAATATCCACAGGAGAAATGGGGAGAAGTGGCCAAGAAGGAGTCAGAGTGATTAGAAGAAAATGAGGTGGGCTACTATAGAAGCCAGTTTATACAAATCAATCTTTTTTGGAAAGACTCAAGAGAGCTAAAGTAGACTGAAGGTGATTTTTAAACAGCTTTAGGTGGGAAGGGATCTTAATTGTAAGAACCTGTGAAAACTCCAATTACGTTAATTTAGAGAGTCTGGACTGATGTTTGATTCTTTCTCTCGAAGTTATATTTCACATTAGTTTGCAAACCTTTTTAATTCAAAGACTTATAATGATTCCTTTAACTATATTATAATGAAATGTTTGTTCTCTTGTAGGTAGAGCTTAGTAAAGAAGAAGTAAAACGTCTCATTACGGAAGCAAAGGAAAAATTACAGTAAGTTTAGGCATGTTGATGTTTGTGGTAAAGTCCAGAAGGAATGTAAATCTTATGACAAAGTAGTCTTATTATTGAAAAGTGCCATTAGGGTGATTTTCTTTTTTCATTGCCATAGAGAAGAAGGTGGCAGTGATGAAGAGGAGACAGGTGATCCTTCAGAAGATGGCATGCAGAGTGCACGCACTCAGGCAAGACCCAGGGAGCCCCTGGAGGATGGTGACCCAGAGGATGATAGGACACTGGGTGATGACGAGCTGGCCGAGTACGAGTTAGATAAATACGATGAGGAAGGCGACCCAGGTTAGAAGTCATTCACTTATACTGGTATTTAATCACAAACTCAGTGTGTTAGATCAGTGATTTTCAATCTTTTTCATCTCATGGCACACACAAACTAATTACAAAAATTATGTGGTACACCAAAAAATAAATTTTTTGCCAATCTGACCCAAAAAAAGGTACAATTTTGATTCATTCACACCAGATGGCTATTTTTGTGTTGGCTGTTGTCATTTTATTTGACAGTCTAAGGGAAAAGAGGTCAGTGCCCTGACTAAACAGTCATATATTGCATGTTTTAAAAATTCTTGGAACGTACCAATGTGCTGCAGCACGCCAGTTGAAAATCACTGCGTTAGATCATGCTTCTAGTGTTCCAAAGATTTACTCTGAGATTTTGTTGTTTTTTATTTTTACTTATTTATTTTTTAATTTTTTTTCCTTATTGATTTTTTTTTTTTTTTTTTTTTTTTTTTTTTAGAGAAAGAGGAAGGGAGAGGGAGAGAGATAGAAACATCGATGAGAGAGAACATCGACTGGCCACCTCCCACATGCCCCCCACCGGGGACCCGGCCCACAACCTGGGCACGTGCCCTGACCGGGGAACCAAACCAGTGACCTCTTGGTGCATGGGTCGACACCCAACCGTGTGTGCTGTTTTTTATATCAGCCACATAATCTGGCTCTAGGCTTAGGAAGACAGTATGTTTCCTAAGTTAGTTTAGAACATAAGCTCTAGCCCACTAATAAGATCCAAAAACAAAAATTAGTATTGTATATTTTATTTTATTACAACTAGTGGGTATTAACCTGTAACACATTTTTTCTTTAGCTGCAATGAGAGGAATTATTACCTCCATTTTACAGAAGAGAAAACTGAGGCTTACAAAGATGAAATAATTTTGTGGTGTGCCCAAGTGGTGAATAATATGGCTAGATTCGAACATTATTTGCTTCTGAAGCCTTCATTCTTTTTAGTGCAGATGCTCCTCAACCTATGATAGGGCTACATCCCGATAAACCCATCGTAAGTTGAAGCTATTTTAATTAGCAGATGCATTAAATACACCTACCAAACATTGTAGGTTAGCCTAGCCCATTTCTAGTGGATGTGTATCACTTTTGCACCGTCAGAAAGTTGAAAAGTTGTAAGTCGAACCATCTGAAATTGAGGACCAACTGTATACTTCAGTAGATGCAGAGGATAGTTTTTCCATTGGACTCTGGGTTGTTACTATCCTGCTAGGACAGAGTGCCATGGGAACACAGAGCGAGGAAGAGAACCCAGCCTCAGGAGATGGCATCCAAAAATGCTCCTTAACCATTCTCCACACCCTGCAGATCATTGTCTCTGTCTTTCTCACCCAGTAGAAATTCCTGTGTCTATTCCCTATCAGATGTTTAAGACTTATTAGTCCTACCTCCTTTAAGTAGCTTCCCCTGACAGTTATAAGTATCTTCCTTTTCCTGAGTTTCATGTCCCTTGGGGTCAACTCTATGTCACCCTTGCAGATACGCCATAAAAGAATTCCATTTTGAGTTTAGTGAAAAAGGCATATGATAGCCCCTCTTTCAGAGTCATATGGCAAATTAGCATATCAGAAGTTCTGAGAAATCTTACAATAAGAAAACCTATTTAACTTTGTGAAACCCATCATTTTTCTATTTTATTTGACCAGGGAACTGTTACTTATTCCATGTTGATGCCAGTGTTTTAAGATCATTTTATTTCCAGGACCTCAAGGCCACCTCTTTGTAGCACTTTTGAATGATGATTACAAGGAGCAAACTAGAGAATCTGAGCAGAATTCAGATATCTTCTAAGGGAATTTCACATTTTGATTTAATTCTTTTATTGGAAGAGTATAAATTCCAAGTCTATCAGATATGCATTCCAATGTCAAATATAAATGGCTTTTAAATTCCTGTTTATTATTATCCACTATTTCCTTCCCCAACTATGGATGATCCATAGTTAGTTATGAAAGAGATGGTGGGATCTAAGTCTAAAGATAGGATGGCTTAGAAAAAATGCTTTTGTCACAATGACTGTTTTATTCCTTTCAATTTGTGAATTCTTATAGATACTGAAACTCTTGGTGAATCTCTCTTGGGTCTTACAGTCTATGGGAGTAATGATCAAGATCCTTATGTTACTCTGAAAGATACGGTAAATATTTACATGGTTTTTCTCATTTTGCTCTGTAAGAGTTTGAAAAACTTTACCAAATATCTGCTTCTAGTCAGTGACTTTTTTCTCTCTCTGCTTAGGAGCAATATGAACGTGAGGATTTCTTGATTAAGCCTAGTGACAATCTCATAGTTTGTGGCAGAGCTGAACAGGACCAGTGCAATTTAGAGGTACATGGTGAGTGAAATACAGCCCTTACTAAAAGATTCTAGTGTGTAGTAGGGTATTAAAATAATAACCATAATAGTTACTATAATGAATGGTTAGGCATCAGATCCTGCTTTCACTCATTAAAGTTTGTTACATGGTTAAATTCTACAGTCCACAGATTTCCTGGTTATTATGCCTAGATGTGTAGTCTATGTCACTTTGGTACCCGACTTAATTTATGGAAATAGGTCTCCTGGGAGGTTTTAACAAGGGTTTTTAATCTTTCACTTTTCCCCTCGTTGGAGAAAACCTGGAGGTAAAACTATACAGAAACGCAAGGAAAAAATATAATCCCATCACCCACAGGTCACTTGTTACCCTGGCTTTTTACTCCAGTCTCCTTTCTGACTGTGTTTTCTTTATGTGGCAAAGAGTATGCTTAACAGACAGGTTTTTATCCTGCTTTTTTTTTTTTCAGAGTCATTTCAAATGTTTCCCCTTCAGCAATACATTTTCTTTTCTTCATAAAAATTCTACACAGAAGCCTATGTTTCCCTTTAGGAACCAAAGCATCTTGGTCACATTTCTTAGTTTGGGGAATGTTTGCGTCTGAGCCAGAGGTGACTACTGTGACTCTGAAATAGGCAATGATTTGAATTTTTCTTTTTTCTTCAAATTTTTAAATCATATATTTTAATGTTGATATTTATGAATCAACAAACATTAATTGAATGACTGTTTTCTTGCCCTTTTGTTTCTCTGTGCACACATCCTCAGACAAGTCCATCCTTGCCCAGATACTCTCCTTCCCCAGCTATCTTCTGTTCATCTGTTTTAAAATTGTGAAGTTTAATGAGTTTATTAGGCTAAGGCCTCTGAGAGGAAGCACAGTTTGAAAATTAAAACCTTTACATTTAATATTTATTGGCATCTTCTAGGTTACTTTGTCATTTATTCTGTTAGGTTGAATTTCTGTAAGTCTTCACAATCTTTAAAGTCTGCATACAGGAAGTCTATTGAAGAGGCTATTTTTATCCCTTGGCCCATTGTGATCTATTTATAAAATCAAAACTTTACATTGCAGATATTTCAACATGAAGTTACTCTAATTATCTTAGAACTTCTTATGTATTTCACGTGAAAACCATGTTGGTGAAATTTTTAGAAGACCAATTCTAATTTCAAAAAATTAAAACCAGGCTGCCATCACCAACCCAGTACCCCATGGCTCGGTGATGTGTAGCCCTTCCCTTTGGATATCCCCATCCCCTTTTTCTTTAAATAAATCCAATTTTTCTTTGTAAAAAAAAAAAACTATCACAATTTGTCATCAGTGATTTTTATACATTCATGTGAGAACTTATTGTGGTCATTCCTTTGAGTATTAGGAGTTGAGAAAATCAAGCAAATTGTATTCCTGCTTCTTTCTAAATTAGGTCATTAAAGATATATTTCTTTGGATTTGGTGTGAAGCCCCAAATTATCCAGCAATCTCTAGTCAAGAATATTTTCAAAATTGCAGTCTAAAGCTGATCTGAATGTTGATCTGATATGGTTAAAATTAGGAGATTATTTTAAAGCATCTTCATCGTTTTTATTTGAAATGTAGGCTGAATACATTGACCATAGCTGAGGTTCTTATGGAACCACAAGCTGGTCACTTTGAACATGCATTCTCATCCTGAGTGATATGCTAGAACAGTACATGGAGTCGGCTGGTCCCAGGATCTATCCCAGAAGCAGAGGTCTGAGGAATTAAATCTTCAGGTTATAATATTACATTTCTTCTAACAAAAAGCATGTTTGGGGGAAATCTCTGACTATTTGGGCTCTAGTTTATCAGTGTTTTGACTTCTTAGTCATTGAGTTTAACAGTGTTTTTGCTCCTTAACGTTATAACTGTGAATGAAGGAGCTTACAGTTGCCCTGTTCCCAAAAAGTGTTCTCAGGAGCTTTATTTACATTGTTGGGCTTCATAAACATTTTTCCATATTAAAGAAGTAATTTTGCCAAGTATTTAGATTTCTAAACGAGTTATTTCTCTTCAGTCCTGTTTTTAATTTTTCTTCTTGACTTATAACCAAATAGACCTTTAAAAGATAAAATAATAATTACAGTCTTGCTCTGCTTATGAGGGGGATACGTTCTGAGAAATGCATCATTAGACCAGTTTGTCATTGTGCAAACATCACAGAGTGCACTTCACAAACCTAGATGTATAGCCTACCACACACCTAGGCTGTATGGTGTAGCCTGTTGCTCCCAGGCTGCAAGCCCGTACAACATGTGACTGGACAAAACAACATGAAATCAAATCAAGCACAAGAGGAAATGGTGCAATTAAGAGACACAGTAAACACGAGATACATGAGGCTGCCACCGGATTAACACAGCATAATGTTTTACAGCAGTTTTTTAATAAATAGAGTACACGATAAAGTAATGATATAAAGTATAATATAGTAAGTACATAAACCAGTAACATAGTCATTTATTATCAGGTATTATGTACTGTACATAATGTGTATGCTATATTTTTATGTGACCGGCTGTGCAGTAGGTTTGTTTGCACCAGCATCACCACAAACATGTGAGTAATGCATTGCACTGCAACATTACAACAGCTATGATGTCACTCGGCCACAGGCATTTTTCAGCTCCTTTATAGTCTGATGGGACTACCATCGAATGGTCTGTTGACTGAAACGTTGTTCTATAGTGTGTGACTACTTCTTATAGAGGCCTTGTGAGTGATTATTTTCTGTAATGGGTGAACCAGAAGATAGGGCCATTTTAGCCAGTGAGCATGCAGATGGAATATTCTGGCAGATGTCAGTTCTCTGTTGGTGTTCTTGTTCTCATTTGGGGTACACCAGGTGATGGCAATATATTAGACATGCAAATATTTTGCCTAGCAGTAACAACTTGAGACTCTCCTTTAATGTCATCTAACATGTCTCCTTTTAAGCATATGGCACCTGTAGGTTTAATAGGAAGAGTCTGTTCTTTTGAGTGGGATGTGATTTTTTATTCTGATACAATAAAATCTTCTCCTAATCTTTGCAGTTTATAATCAAGAAGAAGATTCTTTTTATGTACACCACGATATACTACTGTCTGCATACCCGCTGAGTGTGGAATGGCTGAATTTTGATCCTAGCCCAGACGATTCTACTGGTAATTAGAAAACTGAAGATTGCACAATGGTTCCTAGTCCTGTGTGTTTTTCCTAGCCACATAAGTTAGGTATTCTGTGTCAATGTTTGCAGAATTATTGGTGTTTTATGCAGTTGTAGGTATATCATTCTTAAAACACAATCACACAATTGGTTTCTGTATGTCCCTACACTTTAGATAGGCAGCAGCACGGGGCCTGGAAGCATTTTGGGCTGCAGTACTATGTGATGGTCTCATAAAACCCAGTATAAAATGGCATGATGCGTCTGATGTTATCAGATAGTGTTTAGGGGCAGGACCGTTTTCAGGAGACACCAGATGTTAATGAAGAGAGAATAAGGTTCTCAAGTTAGTCTTTTTTTTTTTTTTTTAATCCTCACCCAAGGACATTTTTGCATTCATCTTCAGATAGAGAGGGAGAGAAACATCGATGTGAGAGAGACACATCGACTGGCTGCCACCCACACGACCCCAACCAGGGCCGGGGACAAACTGCAACTGAGGTACGTGCCCTTAGCGGGAACCGAACCCGGGTCTCTCTGGACCACAGGCCAACACTTTAACCGCTGAGCCAAACCAGCCAGGGCTCAAGTTAGTCTTTTCAACCAAAGCTGCACACTACTGGTTGCCCCATCTTTTTTCTTAATAAGGGTCAAAGTCTGATAATACACATAACCTTACATCTCATTTACAAAGCTGTTCACATTCCTGATCTGATCAGATTCTCATCCTCACAACAGCCCATGAAGGCGGAAGGGGTTTTTGTTCCCATTAGCTAAGTGAGGACCCTGGAGCCAAGAGCCCTTGTGGCCCAAGAACCTAGCTGCACAGCATTAGCATCATCTGGGAGCTAGTTAGAAATGCAGAGGTGGGGCTGCACCAAGACCTCCCGAATAGAATCTGCATTTTAACAACATTCAGGTGATGTGTGTGCAAATGAAAGTTAGAAAAACTGCTCTAAGCCATTGCTCACTCTGCAGTGTTGTGTATTTTTTTTAAGTAATTTTTTTTCTTTTACTTTGTCTTTAATTTGTCTGTAACCAAATATTTACTGATCACATACTATGTATAAGGCTTTGGTGTTTTAAATCATAAATACATCATTTCCTCCTGTAGGAAATTATATTGCTGTGGGAAACATGACCCCTGTTATTGAAGTGTGGGATCTTGACATAGTGGACTCTTTAGAGCCAGTCTTCACACTTGGAAATAAGCTGTCAAAAAAGAAGAAAAAGAAAGGAAAGAAGGTGAGCAAGTTAATAAGATATTTAAACTAATCACAAACAGAAGTTTACTGGCACTGGTGGGGAGAGACGACAACATGCACTTTTTCAGTTAGACACTTCTGGTGGGACAGGCTAGATCATTATAAAGTTACAGTAGTTTCTAGTTCCAGAAAGCTCATCAAAGGAAAAATTGATCTCTGCATAAAACCTGTTAATACTCTATTCATTCTTACACAAAACAATTTACTGTCAGGTTGATTTCCTTTAGCCTTTATTATGTTGAATTCTAAATATCCATGTATTCCTGTTGCTTTTAAACTGTTAAGTTTTGGGGAGGGGGGTTGATACTTGTAGAATTACATCACGTAGATTAAGAACTAGAGTTTCTTCTCTAAAGATTGTGTATCAGGGCTCTCTAAAGTAATGGGGAGCCAAGGTGTTTCCTTAAGATCAAAACAATAATCTTAAGATTTAAAGAATCTTTGAAATTAACATTAATTTTATTTTGGGGAGACTTTAATATAAAAAGTAATTAAATCAAACAATAATTACAGAGTTCCTCAGCAGAGGGGCATACCGATGCTGTCCTGGACCTTTCTTGGAATAAGCTGATCAGGTAAAAAGAATTAACATCTGAAGATTTGTTAAAGACTAAGCATTGTGTTTAACCTCATGCCTAGGTGGCGTGTTGCAGGTCTCTGTGTCCATGTCTTATTTTTCTTTCCTGCAGTACACACTGCTTGAAGGCAGGAGCTGTGCTGCCCGTGTCCTGGCCTCCCCACACCCCACCAGCTCTTGGCTCACACACTTGGTGAACAGGGCTGTCCCCTGCAACGCCACCCGCAGGGAAGTGTGTGCGGCAGTGCTGGTGCTGCAGTAGAATTGTTTCTTCACCGAACACATTTTTCTCACTTCATTTCATTTTCACAAAATCTCATCCATATATTTTTTAATATTTTAATTTAATTGTGGTAAAAAGGACAGAACCTAAAATTTACCATTCCAGAACATTTTTCATCTTCCAAAATTGAAACTATGTACCTATTAAGCAATAACTCCCCACTCTCTGCTCCCCCGAGGCCTCCAGGGACCTCTTAAGTGAAATCATACAGTATTTGTCCTTGTGTCTGGCTTATTTCACTTAGCACAAGGTTAATCCATGTTGTAGCATATGGCAGGATTTCCTTCCTTTATAAAACTGAATGATATTCCACTCTATGTCTCTACCATATTTTGTTTATCCGTCTGTTGGTGGACACTTTGAGTTCTTCCAGGTCTTGGCTGTTATGAGTAATGCTGCTATTAGTCACACAGATGTGAATAGCATGGGTGTACAGTATGTCTTAGAGTCCCTGCTTTCAGTTCTTTTGAGTAAATGTACCCAAAAGTGAAATTGCTGGATCATAAGGAGATTCTGTTTTTACCTTTTTAAGGAACCACCATGCTGTCTTCTAGAGCAGTTGCACCATTTTACATTCTCACATGGTTCCAGTTTCTCCACACTCTTGCCAACACTTGTTACTTTCTGGTTTTGTTTTGTTTTTATAGTAGCCATCCTAATGGTTGTGAAGCGGTATGTCACTATAGTTTTGATTTGCATTTCTTTAATGATTAGTGATGTTGAGCATCTTTTCAAGTGCTTATTGACCAGTTGTATATTTTTGGGAAAGGGGCGATCAGGTCCTTTGCCCATTTTAAATTGGGTTGTTTGGTATTTTGTTATTGATTTGTAGTTTTTTTATGTATTCTGAATATTAATTCCTTATCACATTTATGGTTTACAAATATTTTTTGCCATTCAGTGGGTTACCTTTAATTCTGTTGATAGTGTTCTTTGTATAAGAGTTTTTAATTTTGATATAGTCCAATTTATTTTTAATTTGTTGTCTGTGCTTTTAGTATTACATCTAAGAAATTGTATGTGTCATCCACATAGTTTTTATTTATTTATTTAGAGAGAGAGAAACATCAATGAGAGGGAACATCGATTGGCCTCCTCCTGCATGCCTCCCACTGGGGATCGGGCCCACAACCTGGGCATGTGCCCTGACCAGGAATCGAACTGGCGACTTCTTGGTGCATGAGTCGATGCTCTACCACTGAGCCACACCAGCCGGGCCACATAGTCTTTATACTTATTCTTACACAGCACTTATCCCAAAAGCCCTTTTCCTCATAGCATAGTTGGTTTGAGGGGAAGGCAAGGAAGGTGCATTAGGTTGAGTACAACTTATTTGGGAGGTAAGAACAAACTGGATTACCCGATTCACATTTTCTTAGCATTTTGGTTACACTGGATACTTTGTAATTGCAGGATCCCAGAGTGCTAGTTTACCAAAGCATATCCTGTCTTCTAATTTGTGCTCAGACTTCTTCAGAGTTATAACCATTTGAGGAAATGGACCTGAGAAACCTGTTTAGGTTAGTATTTCCTGAACTTAGCTGCAAATCAGAATCTTCCAGGTAACCCTTTAGTACAGGTTCCTGGGCTCTAATCCCCCGAGGCTGATCAGTAGATCTAGAGCAGGGGCCCACACCTGTTGGGGTTTTTTATTTCATTTTGGGGGGTTTTTTGTAAGCTTCCACAGGTGAATCTGACGTTGACAGGCTAAAAGCAATTGTTAGGGTTTTGTCTGAATTGGTCCTGGTCCTGACGAAATGGGCAGATGAGTAAGAGATCTAATAATGAGTGTGCCATGCTTTTAGGAACCCACTCTTATTTACACGTCTGAACTGTCACACTAATTACATATACCAAATTCTTACAGCAGCTGTTACTTTGAGTAACTGAAAGTTCATTCTTAATGAAACAACCCCTATCAATATTCCAGCTGGTTCATCAATTCCTTTCACCACCACAGCTCCCTAGTTCCATTTAGACCCTTCTCAGCACCTGTCCTCCTCCATCCGAACTCACATCTGATTCCAGTGCTACATATTTCTTTCTTCCTTAACTCTTCTTTTTCTGTCTTAATGTAGACCTCGGTTTTCCTTTCCCCTTTCCTTACTGAAAAGGTGCAGAATGCTTTAAAATACTTCCCATACTGTGGCATGGAGTTTGGAATTATGCTGAGGAATAACATGTTGACGTTGGTACCTACCTCTGAGGACCTTGGTTTCTAGTAAAATGCTTCCAGTAACAAAATGCATGTTCTCTGCACACTCTTGTTGGAGTACTCTTCTTGGAGTATAGTATCCAGAATTTTTTTTTTAATTTGTTTATTTACAAGCTTCATTTATTTTTATTGATTTTGTTTGTTTTTGTTTTTGAGGGAGAGAGAGAGAAACATCCACGTGAGAGCAAAACATTGATTGGCTGCATCCTGCACATCCCTGAGCCCACAACCCAGGCATGTGCCCTGACCAGGAATCAAACCAGCAACCTGTTGGTGCATGGGACAACACCCAACCAACTGGGCCACACTGGCCAGGGCTAAGCTTCATTTATTTTTAAGCTTCATACAGTAAGAACTTTAACGTGGGAGGAATTTCAGTCAAGATGTTTTCAGAGTAACTAGGATGAAAAATGTACTGTGATATTTTAACTTTTGCTGTTGGTGAACAGTATATGTAAATAAACTAGTTATTGGTAATTAAAGTTAACATTTAATTTATGAAATGCTGAGGACCTAAAACATTTATCGGGGGCCTACACCCTTTCAGTCACTCAGGTACTTGCATCGCAGCCCTCTGAGGTTGGCTGTGTCCTTCCCATTGGCTGGCAAAGAAGCGTAACTTATTTTAAGTATAACAGATAGTAAGTGGCACCACCAAGAATCAATTTCAGGTTTTCTGGGTTGTGTTCTGTTGTACAACTACATTATTAGTGCTTGATCCCTAAAAAGTAGACATTTTTTCCTAATAGCATTTAGTGCTTTAAAAAAAATAATAAAACAGTTGATATTAATTCTCGTGTCATAAAATTCATTCTCATATCATACAATTCTGTGGTTTTTGGTGTATTCACAAAGTTGTGCAACCATCATCACTAATTCCATAGTATTTTCATCAATACAAGAAGCAAACCATACTCATTAGCAGTCACTGCTCATTATCCTGTCCCTCCAGCCCCTAGCAACCACGAATCTAGTTTCTGTCTCTATGGATTTGCCTATTCTAGAAATCTCCTGGAAATGGAATCATATAATATGTGGGCTTCTGTGTCTGGCTTCTGCCCCTTAGCATAATGTTTTCAAGGTCCATCCATGTTGTAACATGTATCAGTACATCATTTCTTTTTATTGCTGAATAATATTCCCTTGTATGGTTATGCCACATTTTGTGTATCTATTCACCAATTAATGGACATTTGGTTTGGTTTTGCATTTTGTCTATTATGAATAATGCCATTGTAAACATTTGTGAACAAGCTTTTGCACAGACATATGTTTTCATTTTCTTGGGTATATACCTAAGAGTATAATTGCTAGTTTATATGGTGTAGCATCGATACTGTTTATATTCCCAATGCAATGTAGGGGGGTTCCAATTTTTCTTTATCTTGCTAACCCTTGTTAATGTCTGACTTTTTCATTATAGCCATCCTATGAATATGAAGTGGTATCCCATTTTTTAATTTTTATTTCCCTAATGACTAATGGCTGTGAGCACCTTTTCACATGCTCATTGGCCATTTGTATATCTTCTACAGAGAAGTATCTATTCAGATCCTTTGCCCATCTTCTAATTGGTTTATTTCTTTTTATTATTTGGTTGAAAGTTCTTTGTATATTCTAGGTCAGCAATTTTCATCTGGTATACCTGAAGAATTTTTAAAACATGCAATACCTGACTATTTAATGAGGGAGAGGCACTGACCTCTTTTCCCTTAGATTGTCAAATTAAAAAATGACGATAACCAATACAACAGTAGCCGTCCAGTGTGAATGAATCAAAATTATACCTAATTTTTTTGTCAGGTTAGCAAAAAATAAATTTTTTGGTGTGCCACAGAATTTTAGTAATTAGTTTGTGTGCGCCATGAGATGAAAAAAGGCTGAAAATCGCTGTTCTAGATATAAGTCCTTTATCAGATATATGATTTTAAAATATTTTCTCCCAGCCCTGGCCGGTGTGGCCCAGTGGCTAGAGCATCAGCCCCACGCACTGAGGGGTCACGAGTTCAATTCCCAGTGTAGAGCACATACCTGGCTTGCAGGTTCCATCCCCGGCCCTGGTTGGGGTGTGTGCAGGAGACAACCAATCAATGTGTCACATCATTGTTTCTCTCCCCCGCCCCACACACACACACACTTCTTCCCTCTCCCTCTTCCCTTCTCCCCCCCCTCCCTCCCTCCCTGTCTTTCCCTCCCTACCTACCTTTCTCCCTCTCCCTACCACTCACTCTAAAAATCAATGGAAATATCCTCGGGTGAGGATTAACAAAAAATTTTTTTTCTCCCTTTCTGTGGGTTGTCTTTTTACTTTTTTTTTTTTTTTTAATTTTCCTTGACATGGATTTATTATTTGATTAATGAATTCCTCAAATTTGAAATTAAATGAATTGCTAAAACAAGAAATTGCTTATAAATAGGACAGAAGGATTCACAGAATATTAATTATATAGAATTTTTACAGATACCCCAATTTGCCTTTACTTTGAATTGCAACATTTACAAGAGATGTTAAACATGACATTATAATTGACAAGAGGGAAAAACGGTGACAGCCAAAGTAACAGGGCTCTTACTTTGTCGGAATTTTAGTGACATGAAAGTTTTAAAGGTTAGAGTGTACTCTCAGCCTCTTTTCACCATAATTACTATTTACAGAGAACTTCCTTTCCCACTTTCTGAAGTTCCCATCTCCCTCAGAGAACTTCCCAAATCTCTTCAGCCTCACCCTTCCACCTCTCTGTACCTCTTGTTTTATTTATCTCCTAGATCGCAAGTTCTTTTTACTTTCTTAATGGTACCATTTGCAAGTTTTTCATGTTGATGATGTCCAGTTTATTTCTTTTGTTTATACTTTTGGTGTCATATCTAAGAAACCATTGTCTAACCCAAGGTCATGAAGATTTATACCTGTTTTCTTTTGAGACTTTTAGCTCTTACATTTAGTAGGTCTATAATCTATTTTTAATTACTTTTTGTGTATAGTGTTAGGTAGGGGTCTAACATCACTTTTTAAATTGATTTGAGAGGAAGGGAGAAAGAGAGAGAGAGATACCGATTTGTTGTTCCACTTATTTATGCATTTAGTGGTTGATTCTTGTGTGTGCCCTGACTAGGGATCCAACCCACAACCTTGGCATACTGGGACAACACTAACCAACTGAGCTACCCAGCTAGGGCTCTAATGTCATTCTTTTGCAAGAGGCTATCGACTTGACCCTTAACCATTTGTTGAAAATATTGTTCTTTTCTCCATTGAACAATGAATAATCTTGGCACCCTTATCAAAAACCAATGACCATAAATTTGAGGGTTTACTTCTGGATTCTTCATTCTGTTCTGTTAATCTGATGCCACTGCCACATTGTTATGAGTAGTGTAGCTTTTCAGTCGGTTTTGAAATCAGAAATTGATTTTATCCACCTTTGCTCTTCCTTTTCAAGATTATTTTGGCTATTTTGGATCCTTAGCATTTCCAAATGAAGTTTAAATCCAGCTTGTCTGTTTTCTGCAAAAATGGCAGCTGGGATTTTGAAAGGTATTGGTTTAATCTGTAGGGCAATCCATAGATGGCAGTATTTCTGTCTTAACAACATTCTGTCTTCCAATCCATGAACATGGAATATCTTTCTGTTTAGATAATGTTTCTTTTTTTTTAATTTGTTTTTATTGATTTTTTTTTAGAGAGAGGAAGGGAGAGATAAAAACATTAATATGAGAGAGAACATCATTCGGCTGCCTCCTGCACGCCCCCTACTGGGGATCGAGCCCACAACCCCGGGCATGTGCCTTGAGCGGGAATCGAACTGAAACCTTAGTCCATGAGACAACGCTCAATCCACTGACCATACCAGCCAGGCTAGATATTGTTTCTTTTAACTATCTTTTATAGTTTTCAAAACATAAGTCTTGAATATTCCTAAGTATTTTTTTCTTTTTGATGCTAGTCTAAATGGAATTCTTGCATGTAATGCTCTTGATATTTAAAAGAGCACTTGATTTGTTTCCTCCCTTAGAAACGTGCTGGCAAGTGCATCAGCTGACAACACTGTGATTCTGTGGGATATGTCCTTGGGGAAACCAGCAGCTAGCCTTGCTGTGCACACAGACAAGGTATGATGACTTGATGGATAAAAGAGATTCTGAAAAATCTGAGACAGATATTGGGTATAAATATTCCCAAAAATGAATAAATGGCTTTTTGTGAATTAGAGTGCTTTGACATGCTATCTCACTGGATCTTCACAACACCCTGTGTGATAGTTATAATTGCCCATCTCAGAGATGCAAAAATGGGTGCAGAAAGGTGAAGTGACTAGGAACATTCGTGCTTTGTAACATGTTTAGAGAGGCTCCTAAAAATGCACACAGTGGGACTTCCACAGCATGTAGAGTTGCTCAGATTTGTTTGACCACACCCCTTTTTTTCTTCTGAATATTTTATCATTTGAAGGACATATATATTATGTCCCCCAAACACAATTTGGGGAATGCCATATTATATCTTACGTGTCAACCTTTATTTGGAAATGTTTGTCCTTTTGATCATGCAGTACATTTATGTTCTTTAAATACCACTAAATTTCAAAGAGAAAATTTTATAAAATTGATTTTACTGCCAAATTGATTTTCACCAAGGATTAGGCAGTTTTACCAAAACCAAACAAACAGATCTATTCATTTATGTTTCTTCCTTTTAGGTCCAGACTCTACAGTTTCATCCATTTGAAGCACAGACTCTGATTTCTGGATCATACGATAAGTAAGAAAGCATTGCATTTCAGAATTATTGCTACTGTTTTTATCCTCTTGAACTAATTCAGTAAGTATCACTTGATGCTCAGAGAGAATGCATTACTGAGGTGCCTATGTGTTAAAATTTTTAGTAATACTAGAATACTTTTCAATTCCATTCCTTTCCATCTGCAAGGGAATGTAGTTCTGTCCTAATAATGTAGTTCCTAACTAGCAACTACTTTGATTTTTAGAGGGTTTATAAGTTAGCCATTGCTGTGAAACAGCCATCCCAAAATTCAGTGGCTTGAAACAACAAACATTTATTTTATATGCCTCTGCAAGATTGAGCTAATCTATTCTGTACTCAGTAGTAGCTCTGCGAATTGGTTTGTTTAGACTGGGCCATGGAGACTTGGCTCTCTCCTTCTGTTTTATATTCTCCACAACCGGCGGGCTAGGTCATGGCGAGGTCGAAAGTTCAAGCAGTGATACCAAGGCCTCTTGAGACCTAGGCTCAGAACTAGTACACTTATGTCTTACTCTCTTCGCCAAAACAGATCACATGGAGTAAGAGACCAACTCTGCCTTCATGGGAAGAACTCCCACGTCTCTGGCAGAGGGCATGGCTAGGGGGAAAGGTGAAGAATTGGGCCCACTAGTCTGCTGCAGGGGAGTTTCCAGTCACTTGTGTGCTGCTTTCACAGATTGGGGCTAGAGGTGGGAAAGGTAACTAGTAGAAACAGAAACCCAGTCTTTATTTTGATTCTTTGTCCTTTCAAAGAGTGGTATGTCCAGATTTTTTAGTTGGGATTCATGCAAAATTAGAAAAGTATCCATCCATTGGTTCCCCCAACACAGTAACCTTTTTTTTTTTTAATACAATCATCCCTCGCCACTTCGCACTTCGACTTTCACGATAGAGTGAAGCCTTGAAAGTCGAAGCACGAAGTGATGAGGGACGACTGCTTATAAATAAAGAATCCCACTTCACGGAAATTCATTTATCGTGGTAGAGTCTGGAATTGATTAACCGCGATAAACAAGGGCTGACTGTAATTTATTTTTTCCACCACCATTTATCTCCTCTATGCCCTCTTCCACCTCCACCCACCCCAACAGTAACCTTCCTAGGGTAAGTGTGACTGAGACATGGGTTATCTGGCTCTGAGCACTACTAAGAGAAGGAAACTTAGAAACTGTCCTGGTCTTTTGGAAATAGAGACAATTCATCTTATAAGTGGAGGATTCAACCTGGAGAAGGTCAAGATCCCTATGACATCCAGAGCCACTAGTTCCTTCAAGTGACAGAGTCCATCAATCAGTTCATCTTTTCAATTTTATTTTGGAACCTGAATGCAGGCTTTAAATAATTGGATTCTGACTTCACATTGTTTTATTACCATGTCATTAAAAATAAACTGAAAACAGCCCTGGCCGGTTAGGCTCAGCAGTTAGACCGTGGGCCCACAGACCAGAGAGTCCCGGGTTCGGTTCCCACTAAGGGCATGTACCTCGGTTGCACTTTGTCCCCGGCCCAGTTGGGGTTATGTGGGTTGCAACCACTCAGTGTGTCTCTCTCACATTGATGTTTCTCTCTCTCTCTTCCTCCTGCTCTATCTGAAGATAAATGCAAAAAAAAGATAAATAAACTGAAAACATATAGGAGAACTAAACTCTGAAAACCCTAACCTTGCCTTTATGTGTGCAGGTCAGTGGCTTTGTATGATTGCCGAAGTCCAGATGAAAGCCATCGAATGTGGCGATTCAGTGGGCAGATTGAGAGAGTGACTTGGAATCACTTTTCCCCTTGTCATTTTTTGGTAAGACTGTGCATATTACCATTTTGCTTATCCAGATTACTAATACTGATTTTCTTTAATTCCATTGTAGAGAGACTCTCTGAAAAGCTATTTTGTATTAACAGTGTGAAGTATTGGGATTTTAGGGTGTAAAAAAAAAAAAGTATTTTTAACAAGAGAACAGTGGATCAGCCACAAAAAACAGTAAACATGTAAATGATTTTGCTAATTTCCAACCATTCCAAAGTGTGCCAGATTTTACTTTGTTTTTTTTAAATACTTAACATGGTTAATAGTCTTTTAATGTTTTTTTTAACTTTAAGTCCTAGTACTTAAATGCTAGCCTATTTAATTAATATAGCACTGTCTCCCAGACAGGAAAAAAGTATGAGATCTTTCTATAAATACCCTCAATGTCTGCAGGATGACAGTTTTCTATGTAGCGTACAAAGATTCCATTGACATTTCAACCCATGGAGAGATGAAATCCCAACTTTCATCCAGAAGGGAAGAGAGTAATTAAAGAAATTGTGATGCATCTATATATTTCCTAATTTTCCTAAAGTAAATATGTAGGGCTTTGTAAATGAGGGAAAGAGTTCTTTATAAAACTTTCTTAAAATGTGCACAATTTTAGTAAGGTTTTTTTCTTCTCCCTTTTTCCTGTATTGTCTGTTGGTCTTGGCCTGTATATAGACTCAAGTCTCTCTCCCATCCTTGACTAGGTCTGTTTCTTAATCCTTTTGTTTCTTCTCCCTGACATGAAAGTATAACAACCCACTATAATGTGCCTTTCTTCAGAAGCCTTGTTTCCTTGACATTCTTTATTATTCCCTCCTTTGGTTCTTCTGTGAGCTCCTCCTCACCCTGTACTTTAAGTGGCCCATGCTTTCCAGGCCTCTGTCCTCAGCACACTGGTCTTTTTTTCCATCACCATTTATCCCCTCTATGCCCTCTTCCACCTCCACCCCCTTTCCCCAACACACTGGTCTTTTACTTCTGCATTCCCAGGGCGTGTCCCCTCTGTTCTCATGGCTGTGACGACCACCCCTGAGCTTTCACCTCTCTAACCCAGTCCATGGCGCTCCCCTAGCCTCCCACTCATACCAACTGCCTAGTGGATATGTCATGTCAGCTGAATTAGTCCATGTAAGAGCAAACTCAGCTTATCCACAAGTAAATTCTTTCTGTCCACATTAATTTTTAATAAGCTCCTTGGGTAAGTCAGGTATATAGCTGACTTTCACTATAATTTATACTGTTTACCCATTGTTACATTCTATTGTCATATAGCACAATCTTGCCCATCTTTACCCTTTCCAGGCCAGTACAGATGACGGCTTTGTGTATGATTTGGATGCACGTTCAGATAAGCCAATTTTTACACTTAATGCACACAATGATGAAATCTCTGGTGAGCAAGAATAGTGTTTCTTTCTATTAAATTATGATGAAGTAAATCTGTATTTCAAAGTCAGAGTCTCTGAACTAATCTTCCTTTAGGTCTTGATCTCAGCAGTCAGATCAAGGGTTGTCTTGTGACTGCGTCAGCAGACAAATATGTGAAGATCTGGGACATACTAGGAGATAGGCCAAGTCTAGTTCACTCCAGGGACATGAAAATGGTAAGACTCTCCCTGGGCATCTTTGTTTTGTTTCTGACCTGTATTGTTTGTCGTTCTCTAGGAATCAGCATATTAAATGTGGATTTGTTGGGGGAGTTAATTTTGAACTTAGCCAAATTTGGTGAGAATTTTATGACTTAGGATAGTTTGAGGGTAAATCAATGTCTATCTAGTTCCTTTTTCAACTCACATATTTAACAGTTGCTTGGTAAGAACAAGAGATGTAGGGAGAAGGTTTTCTAGGACGGGTGGAATGGCCACATTTTTTTACCCTAAACTCAGTACTGTCCCAGGAAATCTTAAACCTAATTTATGGGCACTATAGCTGTTGGGGGTGAGTGTGTCACTTTTTTTTTCTTTTCTTTTCTTTATTGATTTTAGAGAGAGGAAGGGAGAGAGAGACAGAAACATTGGTAAAAGAGAACATCGATCGGCCGCCTCCTGCATGCCCCCCAGTGGGGATTTGGCCCACAACCTGGGCGTGTGCCCTGACCGGGAATCAAACTGACAACCTCTTGGTACATGGGTCAGCGCTCAACCACTGAGCCACACCAGCCGGGCTCAGTGCATCACTTCTTTGCATAACTAGTTCTGACTGCATTGAAATTGATTACTGTATAGTGGCAAAAAATTTAGAAATAGTGAATTCATTCACTCAGCAAATATTTATTGTACACCTACTGTGTGCCAGGCACTGAGTTATATAAATTAAATTGCAGACATAGAATAGTGTGTGATTGTTTTAAAGTGACTATATGTGTGTGTAAATATTTGTGGAAAGGAAGGTTACAGAAGCAATTTTTATAGTACCAACCCTGCTTCTATTTAAATGCTTATGTGCTTGAATGAGTATATTTAAATCTGGAAGACCCTATCCCAAAACATGAATGGTGATTATCTCACTGAGTGGTTTTTACACTTTTCCTTGTTTTATTTTCTATAATACATATGCCATCTAGTAATAAAAATGAAAACATTAAAATTTAGAAATGGCCCAGCCAGTGTGGCTCAGTGGTTGAGCATCAACCCATGCACCAAGAGGTGGCTGGTTCGATTCCCAGTCAGGACACATGCCCAGGTTGTGGGCCAAATCCCCAGTGGGGGGCATGCAGGAGGTGGTCAATCGATGTTTCTATCTCTCTCTCCCTTCCTCTCTAAAAAAAAAAAAAATTTTTTTTAGAAATGACTTAATAGTAACCTCTGGTATCTTCACCATCCTTGCTTAAAAAGAAGAGTTAAAAATACTTAGATCAAGTTTACTAGGAAATTTGTAATAGACAGAATGATAATGGAGATAAGAGACCTGAGTGGTCATCACAAGCATACACACAGAATGTCCATCATGCTGAACTTGTCTGGCTTCCTATTGTGGTAGTCTTTCCAACTTGACTGTGAATTACCTTTTAGAAGGCTTGAAAGAGATACTGGTGAGTAACCATTCAAATCATAGGTTCTTGTAGACAGGGATCTAGATTAGGGTCTCTATAAAGATTGAAATCACTTTCTATTTTCTTCTCCCCAGGGAGTTCTCTTCTGTTCTGCCTGTTGCCCTGATTTGCCATTTATTTATGCCTTTGGGGGTCAGAAAGAAGGGCTTCGGGTGTGGGATATAAGCACCGTCTCTTCAGGTAAGAATTAATTTCCTGCTTTTTCTGAATGAGTTCTATAATGGCTAACAACATGTGTAGATACATTAGGTAGATAAATAGCAAAGGTAGATCCCGTGTTCATCCTGTAGGAAATGTTTATGTTCACAAATAGTTTTGTCTTTATAAGTGGGTCATTCAAAAATATCTTTATGACAAAACTTGAATTTTAAAATGGAAAGATCTTAATGGGAAAGCTAGAAGGAAATGTAGCATGATCTCAAAGAATGACCCTCCTCTTTCCAGGGTGAATAAATCTGCTCTCCTCGTGGGGCCACTCCCCTCCCTTCCTGGGAGCCTGGCTGCTTGTTTATTACTTTGAGGTAGTCTGGTTTGTCCTATAAACATGGAGCAGCCACACTCTCTGACTCCCGAATCTTCCCTCCATATAGAAAAATGGTCCCAAATCTAAAAGAGTTCTATGTATAAATGATACAGATGAAAGAGAGAACATAGGAAACTCAGAAGTAGAATAATGGAAGGATAGAGTCCCTGTTGTAAGGAAATGGGGCATTTGTTACCAAAGTGGATTAGGTAAATCCAGGACAAGGCAAAGAAAATAGCAAAAAAAAGTAGTCATTTTAAAACACGATTAACCTTATTCAGAACATTAACTTGCACTTCTGAGTTGGTGACTTACATTTACTAAGTGTTAAATACATCTCATGAACAAAACTTGCACTGTAGAGTAGAGAAACTTACTGCTCATTTCTACATTTATTCTCTTTTTATATTACAGTCTTTTAATTTTCTAATCTGGTAATTTCTTAACTCTTTGTGTTTTAGTAAATGAAGCATTTGGAAGACGAGAGAGGCTTGTTCTTGGTAATACAAGAAATTCATCGATTAGTGGCCCTTTTGGGAACAGGAGCTCAGACACACCAATGGAGTCTTAATGACGATCATACAATTTTCTGTTTTGTTTACCTTAACTCGGAGTTCTAAAAAGCTGGCCTAAAAATGTTCCATGTGTAGCGACAGAAACAAAATTCATTTCCTACTGCCTGACGTTCCTCTCTGCAGCTGTGGTGGCAGAACAGGGCCGGTCTTCATGCTTGCCGTTCGAGCATGTAGTGTGTAAGATTCCTGTTGTAGGTCTCCTTGGAAAGGGTAATAAAATATTTGGTTTTTAAAAAAAATTCCTTAAATATGCCATCTGTCACAGATGTTATCTGAGTCTGTAAAATAGCTAGTAATGTATATAATTTTTAAAAAGAGGAAAATCCTGTAATCTTAATAGATGGGTAAACCCAGGCCAGGAACGGTTGTGATTTGGCCAAGGCTGCACAGGAGGCCACGAACAGAGGCAGGCACTCCAGGGAGTGCACTTTCCAAACTGACTGTTCTCCAGTTAATGCTCATGACTTACAACTATTCTGAGTGCTACTGTTTGGTAACAGAATTAAAAGTGGCCTGCCTTTTTTCCCCTAGCATGGCATTCTGTGTTATCAAAGAAAAGAGACATTCCATAATGACAAAGGTGTCAATCCAACAACAGCATATAACACACATAAATTTTATGCACCCAACATAGGAACATATAAATACATAAAGCAACCGTTAACAGAACCTAAGGGGAGAAACAGCAATACAATAGTAGGGGACTTTAATATTCTGCTTTCACCAATGACTAGATCTTTAAGACAGAAAAATCAATAAACAGTGGCCTTAAATAACTCGCTAGACCAGGTGGGCCTGACATACAGAACATTCCATCCGAAAGAATGGAATACACATTCTTCTCAAGCACACATGGGAAATCTCCAGGACAGATCATGTTACACCACAAAACATGTCTTAATAAATTTACTTACTTTTTAGTTTTTCTCTCCCCATCCCTGCAACCCCCCCATACTGTTATCTGTGTCTGTGAGGGGCTTTTTTTTTTTTTTAATTTTTAATTTTTTTCCCTTATTGATTTGAGAGAGAGAGGAAGTAAGAGGGAAAGAGAGATAGAAACATCGATGAGAGAGAACATTGATTGGCCGCCTCCTACATGCTCCCCAAGGGGGATCGGGCCCACAGCCTGGGCATGTGGCCTAACTGGGAATCAAACCGGCAACCTCTTGGTGCATGGGTTGATGCTCAACCACTGAGCCACACCGTCCGGACGGGCTTTTTTTTTTTTTTTTGCTTAATCCCTTCACCTTTTCACTCAGCCCCCCAACCCCCTCCCCTCTGACAGCTCTCAGTCTTAATAAATTTCACATTAAAATCATGTCAAAGATCTTTTCCAACCACAATAGTATGAAACTAGAAATCAATTACAAGAAAACTGGAAAATTCACACATATGGTGATTAAACAACATGTACCAAACAACCAATGGGACAAGAAATAAAAGAGAAATTAAAAATAGACTTAAAAAAGATTAATGAAACCAAGAGCTGGGTTTTTGAAAAGGTAAAATAGACAAATCTTTACTCAAAGGACTCAAAAATCAAAAAGTGATACCACAGAAATCAAAGGATCATAAAAGACTACTATGAACAAATCATATCCCAACAAATTGGACAATCTAGAAGAAAGGGAAAATTTCTAGAAACATATGACCTACTAAAACTGAAGAAATAGAAAATCTGAATAGACTGATTACTGGTCAAGAGATTGAATTGGGAATTAAAAACCTCCCAACAAAAATCCAGGACTATATGGCTTCACTAGTTAATTCTACCAAACATTTAAATAAGAACTAATACCAATCCTCCTGAAACACTTTCAAACTCTTTTTTAAATTTTATTTTTATTGATTGGAGAGAGAGATAAAAACATAGCTCGGCTGCCTCCTGCATGCCCCCTGCTGGGGACCAAGCCCGCAGCCCAGGCATGTGCCCTAATTGGGAATCAAACTGGGAACCTCTTGGTGCGTGGGTTCATGCTCAACCACTGAGCCACACCGGCCAGGCCCAAACTCATTTTATGAGGCCAGCATTATTATGCCAAAATCAGAAAAGGACACCACAAGAAAAAATTACAGGCCAATATCCCTGATGAATATAAATGTATAAATTCTCAATGAAATATTAGCAAATCAAATTCAACAAGATGTTAAAGGGATCATAAGCCATGATCAAGTGGGATTTAGTCCAATGATGCAAGGATAGTTCAACATCTATGAATCAAAGTGATACGTATCACGTTAAAAGGAAGGATAAAAATAAGACCATCTCAAAAAATGCAGGAAAAAATTGACAGAATTCAATATCCATTTGTGATAAAATCTTTCAACAAAGTGAATACAGAGGAAATATACCAGCACCCCATAATAAAGGCCATATATGGGGTGGGCAAAAGTAGGCTTACAGTTGTGAGTAGGTGAAAGTGTATTCTTGTATTATTTTGCATATGAACAACTGTAAACCTACTTTTGCCCACCTCTGTATACGGCAAGCCCACCACTAACATAATACTTAATGGTGATAAAGCTGAAAGTATTTTCTCTGAGGTTATAAGATAAGGATGCCCACTCCTGCAATTTTTATTCAACATAGTATTGAAAGCCCTAGTCAGAGCAACTAGGAAGGGGGAAGAAAGCATCCAAAGCAGAAAGGAAGAAGTAAAACAGTATCTGCAGATGAAATATAGAAAACCCTAAAAACTCCACCAAAAACCTGTTAAAACCAAGATAAATTCAGTAGTTGCAGGATACAAAATCATATAGAAATCTGTTGCATTTCTATACAATAATGAGTTATCAAAGAAATTAAAACAATCCCATTTACAATTGCACCAAATAAAATATGAAGGAATAAAGTTAACCAAGGAGGTAAAAGAATTGTACAATGAAAACTACAAGACATTGATTTTAAAAATGAAGACAAACAAATGGAAAGATTACATGCTCATGGGTTGGAAGAATTAATATTGTTAAAATGTCCCTACTACCCAAAGCAACCTACAGTTTCAATGCAATCCCTATCAAAATCCCAGTGGCATTTTTCCAAAAACAGCAATCCCAAAATTTGTGTGGAACATCAAAAGACCCTGAATAACCAAAGCAATCTTAAGAACAAAGCTGGAGGCATCACACTTCCTGATTTCAAGCTATATTACAAAGCTACAGTAATCCAAACAGTATGATACTGGCACAGATCAATGGAACAGAATAGATTTCAGAAGTAAACCCATGCATTAATGGTCAATTTACAACAAAGGAACCAAGAATATAGGAGAGTCACTTTAGTAAATGGTGTTGAGGAAACGACCATACACCATACGCCTTACACCTTAAATACCATACACAAAAAACAACTCAAAATGGATTAAAGACTTCACCATAAGACTGAAAACTATGAAACTCCTAGGAAAACAAGGTGCTAAGCTTCTTGACATTGGTCTTAGCGATGACTGTTCTGGATCTGACATCAAAAGCAAACAAACTGCCTAACAGACATAAGCTAGGTCTGAGAACCAGAGAGTCATCCGTGAGTGCCCTAAACTAACTGCCCTCTTGTAGCCATAGTCTGATACAGTGGTACACCAGGAGAGTCTGATCCTGCAGGTTACTGATTACAACACAGGCTGAATTCACAGCTTCACCAGATTTCTTGAATAAAAATTATATTTGGGGGGAAAGAGTGCAAATCCAAAAAGTGGAATGATAATGTGAGGAGATTCCAAGTACCCCAAACCCCAAAGACTTCTCTCATCAACAAAAGTAGTTCTTCCTCCCCTATCTAATAAGAATGGTTTTGTGGCCCTGGCCGGTTCGGCTCAGCGGTTAGAGCGTCAGCCCGCGGACCAGAGAGTCCCGGGTTCGGTTTCCGCTAAGGGCACGTACCTCGGCTGCAGTTTGTCCCCGGCCCCGGTTGGGGCTGTGTGGGTGGCAACCAGTCACTGTGTCTCTCTCACATTGATGTTTCTCTCTCTCTCTTCCTCCTCTCTCCCTCCCACTCTGTCTGAAGATAAATGCAAAAATGTCCTCGGGTGAAGAAAAGAAAAAAAAAAAAAAGAATGGTTTTTTTGTTTGTTAATCCTCATCTGAGGATATTTTTTTCCATTGATTTTTAGATAGAGTGGAAGTGGGGGGGATGTGAGAGAGACACATCAATTGGCTGCCTCCACAACCACAGCTGGGGATAGAACCTGCAATCCTTTGGTCTGCAGGCTAATGCTCTAACCACTGAGCCAAACCAGCTAGGGCAGAAATATATACATTTTAACAAGTACTCCCAAGGCAGCAAATCACTGAACATGAAAGGTAGAAAATCTTAAATTTTCTGAACTTCATTTCAACATCCATAAAATGCGGTAAAACCTACTATTATAATGCTCTATGAGAACTAAACAAATGTTAAAATATACTAGTGCTATCACAGACTATAACTGCAAATAATTGTCACACATGCCCTAGACCATGTTAGCTAAGGGCAGGAAGTTGCCTATTAACCAGCGGTGGATCATTTCAGAAGTAAACTTTCTCAAAGTTAGTACCTTTCTCTTTAAGTGATTTTCTCTCCTCGTTATGGCCATAACGGATCTTGATCTTCATCCGAACCCAAAGCCCATCTCCAGCCTCTGCCTCAGCTAGTCTGGAGCAGCACAAAAGGAGTACAGAACAGCAGGAAACACAGACCAAGGCCTGCTTTCTATGAGCTCCCTAGTCCATGTATATAAATAAATACGCTTTGTCTAAAGCGGCGGTTCTCAACCTGTGGGTCGCGACCCCTTTGGAAAAACATATTTCCGATGGTCTTAGGAACCGAGACACGGCTCCTCTATCCGTCTCCAGGCGGGTCTGCCCACATGCAGATACGCCCACATACAACATGAGGAAGGGTATTAAAGGGTCGCAGCATTAGGAAGGTTGAGAACCACTGGTCTAAAGGGAATAGAAGCCAGTCCATGTGGTTCAGTTGGTTCAGTGTTGTCCCATGCACCAGGAGGTCACTGGTTTGATTGCCCGGGTTTCGGGCTCAATTCCGCCCCCCGGGGGGGGGGGGCGTGGTGCATGCAGGAGACAGCTAGCTGGTCAATGTTTCTCTCACATCAGTGTTTCTCCCTCTCTCCCTTCCTCACTATGAAACCAATAAAAAAAATTTTTTTTTAATAAAGGGAATAGATTTTGTGTGATCTTTAAAGACTTGTAGCCATAGTGAGATCCCAATTTTAGCCAAGCTGCTATTAAAGAATCAATAAAGTTTGGTGGGCTAGGCACAGATTGCCATTACTAGCTGTGTAACTGCCAATTACAGAAATTAACTGTCTCACCATTCTGGAGACCTGAAATCCGATCCAAGTGTCAGCAGGGTTGTTTCTTCTGAGGCCTCTCTCCTTGGCTTGTAGATAGCAGTCTTCTCCATGTCTTCATATGGTCTTCCCTCTGAGCTTGTCTGTGTCCAAAGTTCCTCTTAGAAGGACACCAGTCATACTGGATTAAGGCATGCTCTAAGAAACTCATTTTTACCTTAATCACTTCTTTGAAGACTTTATCTCCAAATATAGTCACATTCTGAGGTAGTGGGGGTTAGAACTTCAAAATACGAGTTTGGGGGATGGGGTGGACCATCCAACCCATAACAGGCGGTAACCACTTGTATACCTGCAGATAAGTTGTTTTTGAGGGACTCTAAGATGCAGCTGGGTGATCAGATACTGTAAGATGACATACTTGATGAGGGGCTGACAGCCTGGCATGTTTATGTTCAATATACAGTTAAGGCTGAAGCAGACTAGTTCCTGTCACCTCTTTGCCCTCTGTTGCCCTGAGGAGCTCAGCTCAGCACACATGCAAGGTTATAAGCAACTCCCCTTTATGGAAGGAAACACAAAAGCACACATACACTGAACTACGAGAACACGACAAACTTGTTTCTAGGCTTTGCCTTAAAAACTCGAATTATGCCGTTTTTCTCGTATTAATAAAATCTAGGGCTTCTTGGGCCACCTACAGCCATTTCTTTTAGGACAGAAATCTGTACTAACCTAAAACTAGACTATTGGCTAATGTTTACTGTACATCAACACTGTGGTGGCCCTTTACACGTTAACATCAAACAGTATTATGAAATGGGAACTCATTATTCTCTGTTTACAGTCAACAGGCATAGAGAGGTCACATAACTTGGCTAAGGTTACAAACCATGCAGCAAAGCCCAGGTTGGGGAACATGCAGTCGGCTCCACAGCTCACACTCATGTCCTGCTTCTCACATGGCCCTTTACCCAGCAGCAGCAGAAGCAAAGGCCACCTGCATGCAATAGGCAGAGAAGGCTCGGAGCAAAATCTTGTCCAGAGGCCAGTTACTAATTTATTCATCTTCTGAGGACTTTCAATGTACATTTTAAATCTAAGAGGTAAAAAATAGAAAACAGTGGTAAATTAGCAATAAAAGTTACATTCTCACCTAAAACTGTTCTCTTTTGTTTTTGTTTGTTTTATATTAGCCTTAACTATCTGGGGTAGCCTTTCAACCAGCATTGGGAAATGAAGGAATTTAACCCAGCATGAGCTAGAGTAAGGGAGAAAAGAAGCTTGGGGTTCCAGCACCAGAGGTTTCCGGGGAACAGGGGTGGCCTGCCACCAGGCCTTTGGCAAAAGGCTCAACTTGGAGCTGCCCCAGTCAAACCAGAGCTGCCCTGACCTGATGGAGGGTTCATGCCCCAGTGACAGCTGCCAGCCCACCTCAACACCTCACCTCCTCCCTCACTGCAGATGGCCACAGTTCTGCAGGAGGCAGCAGACAAGGCACTACCGTAGGGAGGAGCAGGGCAGAGGAGCTGGAAACACAGGAAGCAGTTTGCCTAAACACTTATGCAGACACACATGTCAACACGATCCCAAAGCTATAGTACTTAGGAAATGCTCTCCCCACTTCTAACCTTTAAAAAACTCAAGTCGTACCCAATTCTCCCCTAAAGACTTTTTCCTCTCCTCCTTCCCCGAAATGAGGTTACAAAAGGAATCCTGTTTTTTAAAAGTTTTTATTTTAATCCTTCCTAGAGGAATACAGATTTGAATGAAATACATTCATTCTATAAATACATTAGCAGCAAAACCTTCCCACCAGAGTCCTTGCTACTCCGACCCAGAGGTTGTACCTCAGTGCAGGAGAGCATGTTCTATCAGTCGTCAACTTAAGGATGTCTGCTTCTTGCTGAGAGCAAGATATGCGTGTGAAACCAGGTGAAAGAGCAGATGGATGGAAGAACTAAGCTGGGACCCCGAAAACACACCCACAGGTGACCGTAAGCCTTCTGTTCACCGGACAACTAGGTAGGCCTAACCTTGCAAATTCACCAATGTATTTGGAGTCATTTGTCTTTCTGAGTTGGTAACATTTTAATGGTGTCTTGATCCTTTTCAGAAGTCAAGCCAAATATAAAGAATCATTCCCTCCCTTCCATGGGCCAAGGTACCACCACTTTGCCAGCTGAGTCCAAGTGTGCTTATTGTCAGGACATAATCCAGCAGGCATTATTTGGCTCTATACCTCCAGGTCCCCTTTGTCTAGGGGCTGGAAGCTTTATTGGAGACAGAGATATGTCTAAACCTACACAGGTATCTAAGGAATCACCACCCGGTGCCGCACCCTGGCTTCTGTCTAAGCTAGTTTCTTGGACAGTGGCCCAGGCATCTCTCCTTCTCTCCATCATGGCCTATTGCCTGGCTGCTCTTTTTTTTTTTTTTTTTTATCCGCCCTCCAGGCACTTGCTGAACCGTTGGGAAGCAAGATCCACCCTAAATTCCCAATAGAGATTAAGGCAGGTGGGGCGTTAAACTTGTTAGCTGCAAAGGAGCTTACACTGCTGTATTCCAATCTGTTCTGGGATGAATACATCACAACAGTCCACATAAAATACAACACTGGAACTACAATCAGCAATTGTGATGACAATGAGGCAGGTACCAAGTTTAGAGTACTACTAAATCATAGGCCTGGGAAGAAAAGTGAATAATGGAATACTTGAAAATAAATCTGACTTGTTTGGGCAGAAGGCAGCTTTGACTCAGGCAGAAATGTGACACAGATTATCATGTAAATACAGACCTCAAAAGTTGACACTTTCCTCCCTACACATCACTTAAAAATAGGACACATGCTTTCTCTTCCCAACCTGTTGTAGTGTTTTCATTAGGATACTCCCCATAAGTGCTTCATCCATTCCCATTCAGTCTGTTTTGACTATTGGCTAGAAGGAAGTCAGAAACCATTTATATAAAAACCACTGTAGGGGTAACTGGTTGTGTGTGTTTTTCCCTTTGCATTTTCATCCAAAACAGGTGGCGTCTTTTATTTATGTGCTGAGAGAGACTCATCTGCTGAATACACAGCACTGTTCACCCGACAGTCTTCTGTCCCCACAGCGTCTGCTAGTTCTTCCTCTTCTGAGTCATCCTCTTCTTCCTCCTCTTGTGCTAACGAACTGGAGGTGGGCCCTTTGCAGGTTTTCAGGTGACGGGTGAGATGATATTTGGTTAAATAAGCTTTTGTACACTTTTCACAGACATAATCCCGTTTTCCTTCGTGTGAATTGAGATGTTTCTTTAAATGATTTGTTCTCAAGAACGGCTTATCACACTTGGGACACTTGATCTGGCGTTCTCTAAGAGGAACACAAGAAAAACATTGAGATGGGTTACAAATGGCTGAAGCCCATGCTTAGTCTTCACCACCTCCGGCCTTTGTCGAGAAGCTCTGCCCGTCTAGAACCGACCTTTCTATACGAAGTGCATCGTGCAGATGAGTCATAAAACGTGCCTAGTTTAAGCAGCACAGACTGAGTTCCTGTTTTGGCATTCTATGTAAATGGGATCATACTGTATGTATCTCTTTTGCCTTTTGCTCCTTGCACTCAATATGATATTTGTGAAATTCATTCCAGTTCCTACGGGTGTCAGTAGTTTGTTCCTTTACATTGCTCTACACTACTTACAAATACGCAACTTATCTTTTGTTAATGGATATTTGGTGGTTTCCAGTTCTTTATTATCACAGGCAAGACTGCTACCAACATTTCTGTACCTCATGTTGGTTTGCATATGTATGCATTTCTTTAGCACATATACATACTCAGGAGCAGTGCAGCTGGGTCAAAACATATGCACATCTTCAACTCTACTAGATGAAGCTGAACTGTCTTACAATTTCATTGTATCAACATACACTTCCATCAAAAGCCATTTGAGAGTTCCTGTTGCCTACATTCTCACCACCAAGTGGAAGACTCAAATCTGAAAATGTCTGCCAACTGGCCAGTCCATAATTGTATCTCACTATATCAATGGTAACCCTACAACAAAAAATTATCCAGCTCAAAACGTTAGTGCCACGGTTTGAGTAATGCTGGCCCAGACATTTGAGAGCTGAAAAGAACCTTACAGATCATAAAGACGAGGAATTTAACTTTTTTGAGCAGCTAAACTGTACATCTTAATGAGAGCACGATTTGTGAAAGAGGTAAGGGGTTGAAGCCCTTGAAAAGGGAAGGTGCGGTGGGAAGTTCTGAAGCCTGGCTGCTCTTCGCATTCCCACCACCTTCTCCCAGCAGGAGACAGCACTGGAGGACTCTGTGGAACTACAGAATGTGGAAAACTAAGTCTCTGCCTTCACGAAGCTTACGTTCTAGTGGAGGAGTTACACCTAAACAAATAAAAACATATATAGCATGATAGCAGATAGTAATAAGTACTATGGGAAAAAAAAAAAAAAAACAGTGAAGAGTTATGGAGTCCTATTTTAGGTAAGATGGTCAGGAAGGCCAATTTTTTTTTTAATCCTCATCCGAGGATATTTTTCCATTTTTAGACAGAGTGGGAGGGAGGGAGAGAGAGAGAGAGAGAGACGTCGACTGGCTGCCTCCCGCACGACCCTGATGGGGGCCGGGGATCAAACCCACAACAAAGGTACATGCCCTTGACCGGGAATTGAACCTGAGACCCTTAGGTTCAAGGGCCAACGCTCTAACTGCTGAGCCAAACTGGCCAGGGAAAGGAAGGCCATTCTGAGAAGATGACATCTGAACAGAAACCTGAACGAAGTGAGGGAGGAAGACGGAAGAGGTTTCCAGGCAGAGGCTGTACAGTACACGGTCCCTGAGACTGGAATGTGTTTAGTAAGGAGAGGGCCAATGTGGCTGCAGCAGAATATGAGGAAAGAGTAATAAAAGATGAACTGGGAGAGGTAGCCAAGTACCTCTACACATCATGAAGGGGCTTCTAAGCTGTGTTAAAGACTTTTTAACCCAGCATGAGGAAAGATGAAAGGGAATGATGGGAAGCCCACTGGAGAATGAGGAGAGATGGGTACTATCTGATTTCTGTTTTAAATGGATTGCTCTGGCTACTATGGACAGAATACGGGTTGTGTGTGTGTTTGCTCCTGTGTGGCTGTGCTGGGGAAGAGCAGAAGCAGGAAGGCCAGTGGGGAGACTACTGAAGTGGTCTGTACAAAATACACCAGTGGTCTGGACTAGGTGAGTTGAATGGAAGACCGAATAAAGGACGACTCCAAGGTGTTTGGCCTGAGCCACCAGGATGAATGGTGATGCCATTTACTGAGCTGGTGAACACTGGAGGAAAACCAAGTTTGTAGGGATAACATTAAGAATTGAGTTTTTGGACATGTCAGGTTTGAGCTGCCTAGTGGACATGCAAAACTCAGAGATGCCGAGTCGATGGTTAGATATACAAGGCTTGAGACAGAAATCTAAGGCCATGGGACTGAGGAGATGACCTATGGAGTAAGTGTCACCATTTTTGCTCTCAAGTTCCCCTTTCTTAGAGGAAGGACAAAGCTTGTTTCTGCCACATGCCTTATACTCAGGGGAACACTGTGAGACAGGAACTCCTCCCTCCTGCATTTGGCTTTAGGACTGCAGCTATTTTCTTTTCTAAGCAAATAGAATGAATTCCAATTCTACTATATCCATTTTGAAATGCCCGAAAGTAAAAATTCAAATATCTGAAAATGTTTCCAATGATCTCTACAGGAAGCCTCAAGTCTCATTCAAATATACTTTGAGTGAGTAGTGTTTCTTTTATAAAACGACTTACACTAGTTTAAAGTTTTATCAATCCAAACACTTATTTCCATCCCACGGGAGTTTGGCAAAGAGGCTTATTCTATTTCATCATCCTGACAGAGTCGAGATCCACATTGAAAAGAATAGGTTATAGGTCAGTTTCCTGAAAAAGCCAATTTTCAACCCAAATGGTGAGAAACAGTTTTACAGCTAATCTCAAAATAATTGAGATGGCTTTGTGCTGTGAAATAGCTATGAAAAAAGTGCAAATTTAGGCATCACTTGAAAGAAGAGAAAGTCAAGGTCAAGGAAGCGAATCACTCTACTCTGTTACATCCTGAACAGACCACATCTGCAGTTCTGTATTCACTTGAGATGCCAAATATGAAACTAGGTGGTAAGAGAAAAAGTTGCAGAAATTAGGGACTTTTGGCCTGATGAAAACAGGGTTAAAGGACCACGACAGTGATCATAAATATGAAAGATTGTCAATGCAAAGAAATATTAAATTTATGTGTATCATTCCAGAGGGCAGATGTAGAATGAATGGATAGAGGCTGATATAAGCTTGATTAAAGCAAAACTTTTCCTCAAAACTAAATCAATGGTGTGATATCCAAGAAGAAATAATGTAACTACTTGCCAGAGATATTGTGGAAATAAGTCTTTCCTTTGGACGAACTCAGTAGCTCTCAACCCTGATTGGACATTAGAGTCGTTTGGGAAGCTTTTTTAAAAACCAATGCCAGGGTTCTACCCTTTACCAACTAAATGAGAATCCCTGGAGGTGGGGCCCTGACACCAACGGTTGTTCCCATTTCCTAGGGGACTAGTATGAGCCGTGTTACAGGTTCGATGTTGTGCCCCTACCTCCAAATTTATATGTTGAAGCCCTAACCTGCAATGTATGGCATTTGGAGATGGGGCCTATGGGAGGTAATTAGATTTAGATGAGGTCATGAGGTGGGACCCCCCGATGGGAACAGTGTCCTTCTAAGAGGAAGAGAGACTAGAGCAAGCTCATTCTCTCCACTATGCGAGGACACGCAAAAGGCAAACCATCTGCAAGCCAGGATGAGGGCCTTATCAGAAGCCAACCATGCTGACACCCTGACCTCAGACTTCCAACTTCCAGAAGTGTAAGAAAATAATTTCTGTCGTTTACGCCAGCCAGCCTATGGTATTTTGTTACAGCAGCTCGAGCTGACTAATATAAACAGCAAGACTGAATGATCCCAGAGATCTCTTTCAGCTCTACTAATGTACAATTCTACATAATATTTGATAGTATGTCTAATTTCTAAAATTTCACACTAATAATGAAACTACTTAATAACACTGTTTTAAAAGGTCATTTTGAGAGTTAGGAATGTAGATCTAGCTCTTTGGGTACTTTAGTGTTTCAGGATGCACTGTGATTAGGAATCAGACAAAAGAACTGACATCAAGCAAAGTATTTATCTAAACTCAACAATAAGAATATAAAGTTTCCATTGAAGATGGATTTTAAAAGAGTACCTCCATAACATAAAAGCTAATGTTTTTCCCCTCTTCTGACACTTGCTAAAGGCTCAGGACCCCAAAATCTCCTCTCTTCTCTCTACAACTACTGTAACTAATGCAGGCTAAGTATTTAATTACACTGGGATGCTTGCAATAAATTCCTAACGGGTCTCCCGATATTTGGACATCTTCTTCAACCATCCTGTCACGCAGCCAGAGCAAGCTTTACAAAATGGACATCTCACCATGACATTTTCCTTAAAGTCCTTCAGTGTTTCTACAACAATGTGAATACACTAAACATTACTCAACTGTGTATCTGAAAGTAATGGTCTATTTTATGTTATTTTTTTACCATAATTAAAACACTCAGTCACACACACACGCATGGCGCAGGCAAACCAAGCACACAGCAGTGCCCATTACCTGGAGAGGAAAAATCCTTCAGTGGCTCCTCAACATTTCCAGGATAAAATTTAATTTTCTTAGTTGGATAAAAGTCTCTTTGTGACCTGCTGCTGCCTCTCTCCATCACTCTCACACACCCGCACTGTGTTCTAACTAGAAGGTGCCACGTGCATTCCACAGGCCCTTTAAATCTGTTACTAAACATGCCATTCCCTCCGTCTAGAACACTAGTCCCATCCCTTACCCTTCTCTTTGCCTCCCTGAACAATTCTAATTTATCTTCTTTTACACTTGGCTCGAACTACCAGAAACCTTCCCCAGGACAGCCCCAGCCGAGTTAGGTGACCCTCTTCTATGGTCTTTCAGGACACAATGCTTTCTCTGACAACTGTAACACAGCACGGTCATTTTACTGTTATGTTTCTCTTACTGGACTTGGGGCTCTTTTTTTTTTTTTTAAATCCTTGCCTGAGGATATTTTTCTATTTATCTTCAGATACAGTGGGAGGGAGAGAGAAGGAGAGAAAGGGAGAGAGAAATATCAACGTGAGAGGGACACATCGACTGGCTGCCTCCCGCACGACCCTGACCAGGGCCGGGGACGAATCGCAACAGAGATACGTGCCCTTGACCAGAATCAAACCCGAGACACTCTGGTCCACGGGCGGACACTCTACCACTGAGCCAAACTGGCCAGGGCTGGACTTTGGGCTCTTTAACGATAAGGACTGTCTTCCATCTCGGTATTTCACCACTTAGCACAATGCTGGGCACCAAGGAGGTACTCAAACATTTTTTAAATTACGATTTTTTAAAAACATGAATAGAAAGTAAACATAGAGCCCTGGCAGGGTGGCTCACTTGGTTGGAGCATCATCCCATACACCAAAAGTTTGCAGGTGTGATTCCTGGTCAGGTCATATACCTAGGCTGCAGGTTTGATCCCAGGTCAGGGCATGTACAGGAGGTAACCAATCGATGTTTCTCTCTCTCTCCCTTCCTCTCTCTCTGAAATAAAAAAAAACATATCCTCAGGTGAGGATTAAAAAATAAAAAATACAAATAATGATAATAATAAACACAGAGAGTAAAAATGAAAAATAAAGCAAACAAGTGGAACCTTCCAGGATAAAACCAAAACCTTCGTTTTCCGACCTTTGCTTGGCTATACGGCACATGGGAGGCACCTACAGAGGGCCAAGCCAGGACAAAGATGACAGGTCAGGCCTCGAGCTCGCCACCTGAGAAACAGCCTGGCTGTGGGGTAACTCACTGTGTGTGGATGAGCACATGCTGCTTGAGGTCCTGCCTCCGCATGAACAACTTGTCACAGTAATCACACTTGAGATTCTTCTCGCCCGTGTGGATAACCATGTGCGACTCCAGGTGAGCCTTCTGGGTGAAAGACTTGTCACACAAAGTACACCTGTAGTTCTTCTGACCTGCACATCAACCCAAAGTATCACACTGTGACTAAAACCACCACTAGCATTCTCAAGATGAACAGGCCATGTATGAGAGTGTGGCAGAGGCAGGAATAACAGAACTGACTGGTAATTGGAACTTCACTTTCTAGGGCTAAGCTACCTAGAACCACTTAAAGCCATGAATTTATATTAAGCGACTAATGCTAAGAAGTCATTAATCTGACTTTCTTCTAGGACTGCTTACATATATATATATATATATATATATATATATATATATATATATATATATGTATTTTTTTTTTTTTTTAATCCTCACCGAGGACGTTTTTCCATTTTTTGTTCAGTTAGAGTGGGAGGGAGAGAGAGAAAAACATCGACGTGAAAGGGACACATCGAGTGGCTGCCACCCGCACAACCCAACCAGGGCTGGGGACAAACTGCAACCGAGGTATGTGCCCTTAGCGGGAACCGAACCCGGGTCTCTCTGGACCGCAGGTGGACGCTCTAACCGCTGAGTGAAACCGGCCAGGGCTATTTTTTAATGTTTATAGTGGACACGATATACAATCTAAAAAAAGTCACTTATAATCCCAAGGCCCAGTCTACACGTAAACATTTTTACAACCTAAATTTATAGTTGTCCCTCTTTTTTTAAACATATAACATGACTCCATAAACCGGAGATAAAATAAAATTCTTCTAAGAATGCAGGAATCAGATTACACTGTCAGGGCCGGCAAACCTTTTCTCAAAGACGAGTCACTACTTCAAGCTTTGCGACGTATACATAGTCTCTGCTATGACTATGCAGTCTTAATGCAAAAGGATGAGGAAGAATTTTACTTTCAAAGATTTGGAGAACAAATGGCCCAGCCAAGAAAACAAAAACTTCAGTTATTTTGTAGTACGTATGAAAAATATAAGTGCTAAAAGAAAGGGGTTGGTTTGCATGGAGTTTAGGAAAGGGAAACTCAAAACCGTTATTTTGACGGTGTTTATTGAGCAATATTCAAAAGAAAAAAATTGGCTCTGGCTGGTGACCAGGAATGAGCTCTGATGGGAGGCTCAGGCTATTTTCATAGAATTCCCTTTGCTTTAAGTTCAAACAAATGAATCAACTTCCTGGCTATTAACTGCCTTTCCCCAGGCACCTGGATGCCCGGGAAATGGAACATTTTAATAACTGGAAGAAACTCCCTCTGAGGAAGTGCAGTTATCCCACCAAGATTTACCATCCAATTAAGTCCTGCTGACTGCCAGCAGGATTCATTCTCTAACATCTTACCTCAACTCTACCTGTAAGACTATCCCACTACAAAGCCTTTACTACTGCAATTTCTAATTGTTGCAAAATTCCACTCTGATGGTCCAATACAACTTACCTGTATGTATCTTGAGGTGGGTCCGCAGGTTGCTGGGATCACTAAAAGCCTTGCTACAGAAATCACACTTATGGGGCTTCATACCTATGTGACCCATAAAGTGGACATGAAGTTTGGAAGGAGAGATAAAAGCTTGGGGGCACATTGAGCACTTCCACTTCCTTTCTTTGCTGTGGCTGGGCCTGTGGCTGCTGCTGTGGCCCTGGCTAGGAAGATGGTTATGGATGTGGCTGGTCAGGTGGGCTTTGAATTCTGTATACGAATTACACTCCTTGCCACAGTTACAGAGGTGCACATCTGGGTGTTCAGGAACACCTTTAAAACAAAACAAAAAATTACTCAATATCTCCTGATACTTACATTTTAAAGTTTATTCTTGATATTAATAATTTTTGCTTACAATTTTTCCCTTCTACCAAAATTTCCATCTTGCCCACTACCTATAAATCAAATGTCTTGTTCAATGTTCTATTCCCAGCCTAAAATGGTGCCAGAAACATAGTAAATACTGGACTATAAGGTATATTTCCTAGGCAAAAAAATTAAGATTCTGTAACACACACAAACTCAAACATCACTTGTCATCATGTATCATCATAATACAGGGCAAAGAAAAAACCCAGGGCTCGGCCAGTGTGGCTCAGTGGACTGAGCATTGTCTCATGGACTGAGAGGTCCCTTTCTGATTCCCAGTCAGGGCACATGCCTGGGTTTCTGGCTCAATCCCCAGTAGGGGGCATGCAGGAGGCAGCCGATTGATGTTTCTCACATCGATGTTTCTATCCCTATCTCTCTAAAAAAAAAAAAAAAATCAATAAAAACATTCATTGTGTGTGTGTGTGTGTGTATATATATTTTAAATCCTCACCCGAGGATATTTTTCCATTTATCTCCAGAGAGAGCAAGAGTGAGAGAAACATCGGTGTGAGAGACACATTGACTGGTTGCCTCCCACTTGACCCTGACCAGGGCTGGGGACCGAATTGCAAATGATGTATGTGCCCTTAACCAGAATCAAACCCACGACTCTTTGGTCCATGGGCCGATGCTCCAACCGCTGAGCCAAACCGGCCAGGACAATAAACACATATTTAAAAAAAAAAAGCCCATGAAGGCTAAATCAATTTGTTTTGCGGTCCTTTATGAACTGAAAATGGTACAGGCTCAAAAAGCAGCCTAAGGAACTGCAAATTCCCCAAACCAAAGTCCTAACACAAAAGTTCATTTCATATGGTCAATACCATTCGCTTCTGAAGAACCTCACAGATTTTAACATTTTTAACGAGGGGTAATGCCCTGCTTTTACATATACAAAGGTTTTGTGATTGTTTCAGCTGATATTTAAATCAGTATCAAAACTTTACTTTTGGTCCTGGGTGTTTTTACTGAGCTAGATTCATAACGAAAAAGTCTTACTAATGTAAGACTTACCAATCTGCTGAGCATAATCTCGGCTGTAATAAAAAAGCAATTCGTTTTCAGGAGGGATATCTTGTGAGGTGCAGAAATAAATTTTTCCATCATGGGGATAAGCCACCAAATTCTGCTCTTCCCGGTTCCTAAATAATCACATTTAATAGATCAAGCATATTAATTTTGAAATATATGCTAAACACATCATATCCCTACAGCAAAACCCTCTATGAAAACTTAGATATAATTTCTGTGGTCTTTTTCTAATTCCATATCCTACCTATTATGAGGGATGTGTATAGACACAGAATTCTTATTTCAGTACATCAGTTTATTGCCCTTCATAGTTAGAAACACTATATTCTGTTACGAAAGCAAAAAAAGTAAATAAATTGTCTTTACAATAACAATATAACAAAGACACATAGATAAATAGCTGAACAAGAATTAACTACAACAGTCAATATAAAGAGAAGGCACCAACTGGAAAATTCAATGGTAACAGTATCATTAAAAAAAGGATAGTTTCTTGTGTTTTCATTTACAATTACCATTAGTCAACAACTACTGGAGTGAAGAAGGTAAAAAGTCTTAGGCCTTAAAGTATGTGCAGAGTATCAGTATAATTTGTATTCTTCAGCTCCTCCCTATTTTACACAATGCTTCCTATTGAAAGCCATCTGAATCACAACAATTTCTCTTACCCACGACTACTCTTACCTGGCTTTGCGCACAAACATCATCCAGTTACATTCATTTTCATCAGTTGTAACAATGCAGAATTCTAGGACACCGTTGTGGTATATCTGCCAACAGAAGGCAAATATACATGTCAAATGAGCTGACAAGCAGTACAAAACGCTACTAAATTAAGGCCAGCAATCTCATTTAGTTTGCAGTAAGGACCAGCTTTCCTAAACAGTGTGAAAATACATGGCTGCCTTCTCACATATTTGTCATTTCAATCGAAGACTATCAGAGACCTACAGTTAGCGTTCAGTGTATGGAATGACAGTGTTCTTGATTATTCACATTTTGGCTTGATTGGAAAAGACAAAAATAAAAATCTATTTGTTTTGTCCTGGCCAGTTTGGCTCAGCGATTGGAGCATCAGCCCGCGGACCACAAAGTCGCAGGTTTCCAGCCAAGGGCACGTACCACAGTTGCAGTTCATCCCTGGCCCTGGTCAGGGTCGTACGGGAGGCAACCAATCTATGTGTCTCTCTCACATCGATGTCTGTCTCTCTCTGTCTCTCTGTCTCTCTCTCTCTCTCCCCCCCACCTCCCTCCTACTCTGTCTGAAGATAAATGGAAAAATATCCTCAGGTGAGGATTTTTTTTTAAAGTCTATTTGTTTTTATCACCTGCCACATGGCACAGAATGACAATGAACATTAAGGTCAGAGAACCATATCCTCATTACTTTCCCAGGGGACCTAGCGTTCTTCTATGTTCCCTTTTGGATACCAAAACTGAAGACCCCAATGCCAGTGGCACCTTACTTTACAATTATCACAAGACTCACTTTCCCCTCACTTCAATTTTAAAGCATCATTCCCAACCTACTAAGATTCGATTATAAACATGTTACAGGACATGTTATGTCAAAACCTTGTGTTTTCAGCCCTCCCTTTAGAAAACTAGAGAAATATCTTAACTTCTCATTCTAGAACTGTTTCCCATGCTAAATATTTGAGGAATGTTTTAGTTGATTATAAAATAACTTTCATCATATAAACAAAGTCCATAGCCTCGGCTGCCACAAGTAATTAAAAAGCAGAATCACTGATTAACTAAATGGAGACTAGAACAGTTAGTTTATCCTCTATATTCAATAGCTGGTGTTTTGTTATATATTTAAATTGGCTACCAAGAACAGAAAGGATGTAATATTAAATAAATGACTAACAGGTGAATGGCACTGTATGTGTCATGGCTAACTTTGACTTTTACATCACTTTTACCTATCTTATTAAAATAAAAACATCCAAAAGTCACACATAAGTTTCACAAACACTGACCTTCCAGATATGGTTAACTGCCTTGTCTGTCCATTCTGCTACTTCTATGGAGTGACTCTGCTGGCCAATGAGGGGCCCAAAGCAAGTCCGCACAGGAATGGTTTCTCCAGTCCATACACCTGTCAGTGGAAGGACACCAACTACACAATCAGCGATTTAAACATGTCAGAGGACACAGAAGAGAGAGTAGCTTAACTCATGGAAAGAATCTCATTTTCAGTGAACCTAATAACTACTGATATTCCAGAACTCCTGAGAGATAGCTAGTCTTATGGGTATATCCTGTAATATGGAAAATGTAATGAATAGATTAAGTGAGGCTCAGAAGAAATAGGCAGAGTAAGAAGTATCATCAAAAATTCCTGAATCCAGTTTTATACGCAATGAACCAAACCGTGTCCCTCCAAATATGTTATTTTGGAGTTACTACATTAAAAGACTATAGAGAACATTATTCTATTATAAAAATACACAGAAATGCTACAAAATAAACTAAAATTGTTTGTGCTTAAAGCACTGCTCTATGTTATCTAAGCTGTTTAATGCTTTCTTTTGTTGTTGTTGTTAGTCCTCACCCTAAGGATATCTTTCCACTGATTTCTTTTTTTTTTTTAGATAGAGTGGAAGGGAGGGAGGGAGACAGAAACATCGATGTGAAAAAGACACATCGATTGGTGGCCTCCCACGCGACCTGGGCCCAGAATCAAACCTACAACCCAGGTACATGCCCTTGACTGGAAATCAAACCGACCCTTCGGTCCTCAAGCTGATGCTCTAACCACTGAGAAAAACCAGCCAGGGCTGTTTAATGCTTTCAACTGACATCATGTCCAAGCTATAGCTGAAAGAATAATGAACTTTGATTCATATTTTCAAATAAATGGCACAGTACTTCAGAAACCATGTTGAAGTCAAATGTGGGTAAGCATACTCTGGAAGTCTACATTCCTTATTCCTTTTGCCTAGGGAGTAAATTTACAAACATTCTATCTAAATATCTTCTGTGACAAATGGTTATCAGTGGTAAACTCTCCATGTTTCTATAAAAGAAAGAAGTTTTAAGGAATGTTTTGTCACAGTAATTCTTAGTGGATGCTACAGTAAGACTAAAAGTGAAATCTTCAAAGACAGGCCAGGATTCTATTGAATCTATTCAATTCTGACTCTAAGACAGGGGAACATTTCCAATAAAGTTTTCAACTTGATTCATTCCTATCACCACTGGACAAGACAAATATTCCCTGAGAGGATAAATCATAAGCCATAAATTGACTTTTGGATGAACCAAACAATCACTAAGTTATACACATCCACTTTTACAACTCTATCTTACAAAAAGAGAAGAGACTTGATGGGGTTCTATGGTTCCTTGGTTCTTACCAACTTCTGCTCCCACAATTGACTGGCGGAGCACAAGCTGCTTTGGGAGAGAAAGCCTCGCTCGGCTCTCTATTGGAGTGTCAGGAACAAAAGTCACTGGTCCGTGATCAGGGCAATCTGAGGGATAGGCTCGGTCACAGAGTGTGCACCCTGCGGGTGGAAAGTTTGAGAAACACAAATGGGTTTATTTCAAGCAAGCTAAGTAATCACCTGCTTTTCTAATTAAACACTAACCACTAAACTGTAACCAGTAAAAAGCAAGGTTCTAGTAGAAATACTCTAATCACAGAACTACTCTTAACACTAAAATATGTATCAACTCTTATCTCTCTTTTCAGCAAGATGTGATTTTTTTTTTCCTTTTGATCCAACCGGACAAATTTCCTATTCAGTGCATAAGAGAAAGACTATTCAAAAAATAACACTATATTACTTCAAAAATCAAGTTCAGTTATTGTCCCTAGACACATCCCACCACATACTTCAAATTATTTCTAGATTACTTATAATACCTAATACAATGTAAACGCTATGTAAATACTTGTTATACTGTATTGTTTAGGGATCAACATTCTGTAATATTTAAAAAAAAATTTTCTTCATTGAGTTTAGAGAGAGAGGAAGGGAGAAGGAGAGAGAGATAGAAACATCAAGCGAGAACATTGATTGACTGCCTCCTGCATGCCCCCCAGTGGGCATGTGGCCCACAACCTGGGCATGTGCCCTGCCTGGGAATTGAACCAGCAACCTCTTGGTGCAGGGGTCAATGCTCAACCACTGAGCCGCACCAGCTGGGCTTAAAAATATTTTCAATCTGCAGTTGGTTGAATCTGTAGATGCAGAACCTGTAGATACGGAGGACCGACTGTACATTATTACTTACATTAAGTACATAAGTAATATGATGTTCTAAAGCCCAAAATTGGATTCCAATTCCACCCAACTATATAAGAAAGCTGAGTTGAAATGCTGTTAGTCATACAAGGCAGAGATGAGAGCCAGCAGCACCACTGTTCTCTCTGCTTCACTATAAACTGCTCAACCAGATTTTGATGGCAGATCCTTAAGCCAAAAAAATATTTACAGCCTGCTCTTTGGGACAGCAAGCAGAATACATTCTTACAGACATATTTGCTAAAAATTCATTTCTAACTGTTCATATAATCTTTCTTTTTGCACTGTCAGAGAGGGTGCTTCCTTCACACACTTGTCTATGCTTACTGTAACTTCACTTCTACAAGCTCCTGAGTGTCTTCTCCATGCACCTTTTGCTCTATTCTCTTACTTTTCTTTCTCTCTGTTAAGGAGCAGTATTCATGACTCTATTAGCCAATGACTGAGTCCAAACTGTCTCAATTTATTCACAAAATAAGTGGAGTCCATACACCTTAGAACCACAGCCATCCAAGTGTCTTTTTCTCCTAAGCAATCCGTTAGAAATTTCTACTTAAATGGCATAGAATATCAGTAAGTTTTCATATTCAGCCAAAACAATAACATATTACTTCAACTATTGCTTGATTAAAAATTCTCTGAAGCACAGCCAGTGTGACTCAGTGATTGAGGGTCGACCCATGCACCAAGAGGTCACCAGTTCGATTCCCAGTGAGGGCACATGCCTAGGTTGTGGGCCCGATCCCCTGTGGGGGGGCATGCAGGAGGCGACCAATCGATGTTCTCTCTCACCAATGTTCCTCTCTCTCTCTCTCTCTAAAATCAATAAAGGCAAAAAAAATTCTCTGAATATCCGATTAGAGATCCCCTATTCTGGATGAGAACTGATTCTTAACAAGAAGAGAATCACCTCATACAGCAGAAAATGCTTAGAGGTTTCTTCACAGATATACAAATGGCCAGTAAGTACATGTAAAGGCACTCAACATCGTTAGTCATTAGGGAAATGCAAATCAAATGACAATGAGATGTCACTTCACACCCAATAGGATGGTTATAATAAAACAAAGAAAATTAGTGCTGGCAAAGATGTGGATAAACTGGAACCCTTCTACACTGATGCTGGAAATATAAATTGATGCAGCCACTCTGAAAAACAGTCTGGCAATTCCCCCCAAAAGTTGAACATACAGCAATTTTCCTTTTAGATATACAGGTGGGGCAAAAGTAGGTTTACAGCTGTTCCTATGGAAAATAATACAATTAATGAATAATACAAGAATAAATTGTTTCATGTACTCACAACTGCATATCCATTTTTGCCCCTCCCTGTATATCCAAGAGAATTTAAAACACGTTCATTTAAAAGCTTGTACAGGGTGAGGCAAAGTAGGTTAACAGCTGTGAGTACTCAAAACAGAGTTAGTTTATTCTTGTATTATTATTTATTATTGTATTATTCTCCATACGAACAACTATAAACCTACTTTTGCCCCACCCTGTATATAAATGTTCACAGCAGCATTATTCTTATTAGCCAGAAAGGAGAAACAACACAAATGTCCATAAATGATCAATAAGATGTGGTATATGCATACAATGGAATATTACTCACTCATAAAAAAAGAATGAAGTACTAATGCATGCCACAATAGAGATAAGCCATGACAACATTAAGCTAAGGAAAAGGAGCCAGACACAGAAAGCCACATATTGTATGATTACATTTATATGAAATGTCAAGAACAGGCAAATTCATGAAGATAGAAAGTAGATTAGTGGTTACCTAAGCATGGGGTGATAAAAATGTTTTGGAATTAGATAGTGGTAATGGTTACACAACCTTGTCAATATACTATAGCCACTAAATTGTACACTTTAAAATGTGTCTGCGAATTATATCTCATTTTTTAAAAATACATCTGGAAGCAAGAGGTTCTGCTTGCCTACTTAAAAAGGGATCAATAGGCTAAATTAATGAGCCTACATTACATTCCCAGATGAAAACATTTAAAATTATAAATTTGATACTGAAAAGGTTACTACACAAGGTCTCCCCACTGCTTGGCTTCTGCAGCACCAGACGCTTCATCCTACCCTCTGACCCTCCTGTTCAGTCTACTGTGGAAGCTCTTCCTCTGCTGCTGTAGCTTAATGCCCCAGCTCTGCTGCCATTCCCCACTTTTACCAGATGCCTTCACCCCACTTCCATGGTCATGATTAACACCTTAATGCTGAAGATCCCTACATATTTCCAGACAGACAGATTTCTGAGCTCCAAATTCAACTTCTCATTAGACATCTCTACTGGGTATCTTATGGACACTAAATCAACATGTCTAAAACTAGACTCACCATCACTCCTCAAAAAACACCACCTATTCCTCCACCACCAATCATTATCCTAAGGAAGGGTACCATTATCCACCCAGTTTTCCATGCCAAAAACCAGGGTTCTCCTAAACCCTTCCTTCCCCTAACTTCATCCACTCAACAAGTTCTACTTAGTTCTTATAAATACCCTCCACTTTTCCTCATCCTTATTACATCCACTCTAGGTTGGAAAATCACCTTTCTCTAAAATTATGGCATCATCTTCCTTACCTACTTGCCTCTAACTAGTTATCCTCACATTACTGCAGAACCCCCCACCCCAACCCTCACTCCTTAAAACCCTCTGTGTTCTGGCTCCTGCTTCTTTCATCACATACTCCTCTCCTCACTCCCATTTTATGCTTCAGTAATTCTGAACCACTCACAATTCTTTTAGTTCTAGGCACTTACAGGGAACCAGCTCCTATCTGGGACACTGTTCTCCCTGATTCTCAACTCCCTGATTCTCAATGGCCCTTTCTTATCCTTCAGGTCTGAGCTAACATGTATGTTACCTCCCCTGGTAAGTTTTCCCTGTCTCTTCCATGCCCTGGTTAGATGCTCCCCCCACTCAGGCTCCTTTAGCACCTTGCAATTAATCCCATCTTCGCACTTATCACACTGTTTACTAGCCTATGTTTCCCATCCGACTACAAGCTCCCCAAAGGCATGTGCTATCTCTTATAGACCGTTTTCTCCCCAACATCTAGCAGAGGCTGGTATATAATGAACAATCAACATGTTTCCTGCATGAATGAAGCATGTAGTAACACCAACAAATTGTTTTTATACTGCTTTTGGTTTTCATTGCCCCATAAAAACAACTTTTATATGCTCAACTATGGTAATTTATATGTATTCTAAGCAAAAACAAAATTGCATTTGTATCCACCTACATTTCTCCATGGGGATAAAAAAGTACACATGATCTAATAAATATTGTCTTATGTTGAAAGAGCATAAGGCATGTCACACAAAATACCTTACTGAAGTTTATTCCTATCGTTAACTCTCTATCTGTGAAACCTTGTGAAATACCTTACATATTATTGCACTAAGCTTATCTGTAAATTACAGGAATGACTGTTTCCTTACTTCCGGAGGATGTTGTAAGAACCAATGAAACGTGTATATATCATTTGGTTTACTTAAGGAAAAGGCACCACATTAATATAAAGGACACTACAAAGGCAAAGAAAAGTTGCAAAGCCTAGTAACTTTCTATACTCCTTTACCACTTTACTTTGTGACTATGCCTGTTAGGGATGATGGCCCTTTCCACTATTTCCAAAAGAAAAAGTCTAAGCACACTCACAAATTGTAAACAAGGTTGCCATATTTTCCTTGTTTGAATTGGAGTCTTCCATTTGCAGTGAAGGTGGTACAAAAGAAAGACTGTCTGAAGATACATCTACATGACCTGTCCCCATAGCAACCTCCTGGGTGATGGAGGAGACAGCCACAGGTTCTAGGCTTAGGCCAACTTCATGGAGGGAAACAGATTCTAGAGAGGCGAGGTTGTGTGAGGTAGAGAGTGCCACGCTTACAGAGTTGGTGCTCATGGCCACGGTGTGGATGGAGTCACTGAGGGCACTGTCAGACATCCCATTGACCCGACTTGCAATGTGGTCTGTCTCCATGACCACAGGGAGCTCCAGGCCATTCCCATGAATGGGTATCACACCACCATGCCCTACAGTGTCTGCTGCAAGGTTGTTGCTCACAGAATCCACAGACAGAGGTTCATGACTTCTGGAGCCATTCGGGATTTGAGAATGCTCGCCTGCAACACCGTCCATTGTAAGCTCTTCTGCCATTCCATCCGTAGAGATGGGGCTGGTAACCCTAGAGACGTTCTCCATAGTGATTGTTGTGTCCAAGGCCACCTCATGGCCATCACTGGGATGAAGACTTGGGGCACCATGTGTGTTCACAGAGCGAGAGTCTATTGAAACAATGCCTTGTTCTAATCCAACATTTCCATTGGACTGATAGGGATCTAGTGCTGAAGGGTTATTGGCGATAGATAATGCTGTATTACCATCAACATTTATAGAGTTGGGGTGGATGTACTGAGGAGGTGGTCTGTCAGCTAAATAAGATAAAATACCTGGGAAGAGGAAAAGATGAGATAACAGAGACTTTTTAGTACATTGTTAAAATAAAAAATTTCAAAAACTAGAAGCTAAAAATATAACTAAATTAATCTCCCAGCTACTTCTTTGGTTTAATCAATATGTATACTTTATAAATAACAACATACATATGCCATAATTCAGTTTTTCCTATGAAACTCAGAAATCATAAAAAATTAACTATGTTCCTTTGAAGTCACTGGAAACTAATCATTTAAATGCTGCCTTTTATATATATACAGGATTGGAATTCCTGAGTCCTAAGATGCTGAAATTTGCTCTATAAAAGGTAAATGATTTAACAGCAGATCTTCCATGTGAAAAATAAAATTTAATTATCATTTAACTTATTAAACTATCATAACACACTAGGCTCTATCAAAACAAGTCATAATTGTACCTGTTTTATTAAAACAGAAAAAAAACATTTGAACACTCGTGCTTGTGAGGATGTAGTGAAAGGGTACTTGCTGCACTGCCAGCAGGAGTGTAAATTACTAAAACCTCTTTGGAAAGGATACATATTAAGAACCTCAAAAACGTTCATACCCTCTTACATTTCACTTATGGTGATCTTCCCTAAATGCACTTTGTAAATACTATACACAAAGATGTTCATATAACGGTAATTTAAAAAATGGAAAAACCAAACTGTCAAAAAATAAAGACACATAATAAACTATGAAATATCCATTCAGTAGAATGTAATGTATCATTCAAAAGGACATTATGAAAACCATGTAGCAGCTGGGGAAAACAGCTATATAAAAGTAGAGAAAAATATTTTGTAAAAAAAGATACAGAATTATATAAGTAGTCTTAATTATTAAAAAACAGTAAAATCTATACACCAAAATAAAAGACAGGAAGGAAATACACCAAAAATATAGATGATGGTACTATGAATGGTTCCTCTATTTGCTAAATTATCTGAGTATATAATACTTCTATAACACAATAAAAATTCAGTAAACTTTTTAAAAAACAGTGACACTGTAGTAGAACATGTGGTTGGCAGGAATCACAACTGTAGAATTATAAAAACTGAACCAAGGAGATGCTAGAGGAGACAGGAGAAAAACTGCTTATGTGCCATTAAGAAATTAAGCTTAGTCAAACTACTATATTAATAATGTGTTATCTGTACATTCTGAGAGAAAAAGTGCATAAATATAAAACATAGTTTTTCTGACCTAGTATTAATAGCTCATCGTGACAAACAAAAGAGCATTATTCAAGTCTTCATGCACTAAGAGTCATCCCGTCTTTCTTCTAACCTCCCAAAGAACTGTAATACTTACCAGGTAGAATGGTTCTGAAATAACTGCTCTCCAGGTGGGGGTAAGGTGGTGGAGGTAGGGTGTAGTTTCTTTCGGGTAATCCACACATCACCCCTCGATCGCCAATACCCATTGGGAGCATCAGAGACAAAGCAGATGGCAGAGAGCTCAGGGAGGGACCCAGGTTTGGAATTGCCACTGGCAGGCCTACAATAAAAAAAAAAAAAAAAAAAAAATATATATATATATATATATATATATATATATATATATCTCAATTAAAAGGAAATGAGTACTTTGTTTAACCACCATGCTGTACACTCGAAAGTAATACAAAATAATATTGAATGTTTATAAACTACACTTGAAAAATAAAAAGTACTTTAAAATTCTCTCTACAGTCACTGGCTAAACTCTTAGAAAGGCTGTTGCATATGAGTAAAAATCTCAGAGTAGCCCTTTACATCCCAGATCGGTACATCCACAAACAGGTCGTCAACTTCGTTGTCGAGTTAGTTTTAAAATACCAAATTGATCATCCAGTTGTCTGTATCGCTCTTAGTACCAAACATTTAATTACAACCAAAAACCTAGTTTAAATACAATTTAAGAAATCAAATGATACAGATACAAAAATGGGAAGAAACGTACCAGAGTTCACAAGAGTGGTCTCTGAATACTGATATTACAGGGCTTTTTTTTTTTAATATTTATTTTTACTTTATTAGTTTCCAGTTTAATACAGTGAGAATGGCCCAGCCAGTGTGGCTCAGTGGTTGAGCGTCAACCCATGCACCAGGACGTCGCTGGTTCGATTCCCAGTCAGGGCACATGCCCAGGTTGTGGGCCAAATCCCAAGAGGGAGTCAGGCTGGAGGCGTCCAATCGATGTTCTCTCATCGATGCTTCTTTCTCTCTCTCCCCCTCCCTTCCTCTCCCTCTAAAAATCAATAAAGAAAAAAAAATTTTTTTTTAAATAATAATACAGCCCTGGCAGGTTTGGCTCAGCGGTTGGAGCGTTGGCCTGCGGTCCACGGGGACCCGGGTTCGGTTCCCGCTGAGGGCATGTACCTCGGTTGCGGTTTGTCCCCCGCCCTGGTTGGTCGCGCGGGAGGCAGCCACTTGATGTGTCCCTTTCACGTCGATGTTTCTCTCTCACTCTCTCTCTCTCTCTCTTTCTCTCTCTCCCTCCCACTCTATCTGAACAGAAAATGGAAGAATGTCCTCGGGTGAGGATAAAAAAAAAAAGAAAAAAGAAAAAAAAAATAATAATAATACAGTGAGAATGTTTCACTTTTAAAAATTCAGATATGCGTCCTGGCCAGTTTGGCTCAGCGGTTGGAGCATTGGCCCTTGGACCAAAGAGTCGCGGGTTCGATTCTGGTCAAGGGCACATACCTCAGTTGCGATTCGTCCCAGCCCTGGTCGGGTCGTGCAGGAGGCAACCAGTTGATGTGTCTCTTCACATCGATGTTTCTCTTTCTCCCTCTCTTTCCCTCCCTTCCTCCCACTCTATCTAATGATAAATAAAAAAATATCCTCGGGTAAGAATTAAAAAAAAAAAAATATATATATATATATATATATATATAAAATTTAGATACGCTTCTAACTTGGAAAATAATCTAGTTTAAAGTTAGATATAAATAAAACTGTATATACATACTTTCATGTAGTCTTTTGCATATACGCTCTACTTGATGATTAAAAGAATATAACCCTTAGATTATATCTATCTTGAATTATATCTACCTGCAAAGTGTTGAAATGACTCTTACTGTGCCTAAGTATCAAAATGAATACTCACCAACAGGCAGTGCCGATTTGCATTACTTTTGCCAGTGGCAGTATTTTGCAATAGCCTTTTCTTTTTTTTTTTTTTATCCTCACCTGAGGACATTTCTCCATTTTTTGTTCAGATAGAGTGGGAGGGAGAGAGAGGAAGAGAGAGAGAGAAACATGGATGCAAAAGGGACACATCGAGTGGCCGCCCCCCCCCCGCCCAACCAGGGCCTGGAACAAACTGGCAACCGAGGTACGTGCCCTTAGCGGGAACCAAACCCGGGTCTCTCTGGACCACAGGCCAACGCTCTAACCGCTGAGCCAAACCGGCCAGGGCGCCTTTTCTTTCTTAACAAGAGTGTCCACTAAAGGGAATGCCTAAGAGATAATCAAATGGACTAACAACTACTAATTTTTTTTTTAACTTTTACGGACACTTAAAAAATGCAAAGAGCCCTAGTTATGATGAAACTTATTTAACTGCTGCATTTTAGTAATTAAGCAGGTAATTCTCTATAGAGAACTATTTAAACAACTTATAGATTAAAATACTTTTTTTTTTTTTTTTTTATCCTCACCCGAGGACATTTTTCCATTTTTTGTTCAGATAGAGTGGGAGGGAGAGAGAGGAAGAGAGAGAGAGAAACATCGACGTGAAAGGGACACATCAAGTGGCTGCCTCCCGCACAACCCAACCAGGGCCGGGGACAAATTGCAACCAAGGTACATGCCCTTAGCGGAAACTGAACCCAGGTCTCTCTGGACCGCAGGCCAACACTCTAACCGCTGAGCCAAACCGGCCAGGGCAGATTAAAATACTCTTAAACATTAACTACTATTTTGATAAAGAAGGTCCAATACATTACAATGTCGCAGATCCTTAGGAATCACTAGCTTACTTGTTTCAAGAGAAAAAGAAAATTAAACTAGGCAGATAAAAAAGGTTTTAAAAGTATAGTGATAGGGAGAAATGAGTTTCTCCTACACTATTCTTCTCTCCAAGTATTGAGGCTCGTGGGGAGTTCCACTTAGGAGCTCCATCTCTGGTGCCTCCTCTTTCCCCATCATTCCAGACCTGGTATATTTGCAGTTGCCAATTTCAGATGTAGTAGAAAATAAAGCTCAATTTCTCATGCTCTCTAAGAACATGTATTAGAGTAACTTTGGTTCTCCCCTATTAAGTCAGGGACAGTGTGACAAGATAAATAGGTAACCTTAGATAAAATGCAAGTCAATTACAGTTCTAGACAAAAGGCCACCATCTGAAGAAGAGGACTATCAGAAAAAACTGCTACTCCTATCCACCAGAACTCCAATACTCTACACAAAAATGTTTTCTTCCACTGTGCGACCACATTTGGAACTACCATTCAGACATGCCTGGTTTCTCCCTTCTACTCTTAAAAGGGCTCGGACACCCTCTAGGCTCTATTTAGAATTGATAATGCAGTAATTGTTAAAATTCAGTTACTGTCCCGTACCACTCACCTGGGGCAGGGATGGCATTGTGAGTGGGTGAGGCAGCCAACCCCAGGTGACTCCCTGAGACTGGCAAGGCATTGCTCACAGAGGATGAAGTCAGCTGCTCCATCCCCACTGGGCTCAGGTTCATTTCATTCATCCTGAGAAAGAGCACACAAAACCAGTTATGCAAACAATTACCTCAGTGACTGTTTAAGGTACTCAAGAACCTGAAATGGGGGTGGGGAAATGGGACTCGACCAATTATTATTTCATTTTTACGCTCACAGCTCTGAGATAGCTAGTGTCATATTCTTTCTATTGGTAAGGAAACTGGGATTCAGAGACGGTGACTAACTCAGTCAATGTCATACAGCAGAAACAGGATAGTGCCTTGTTTCAATCAGGTGTGCCTTGTTTCAAACCCTATGCACACTAAGACAAAGTCTGCAACCCTTAGAGCACACTGACAATGAGGGTTGGCTTGTTTTTTTAAATCACCCAAGTTTTTTCTTTCACAAGATTTGTTTTCATCAATTGGCTTATTACTTTAAACCAGAACTTTTTTTTTTATCCTCACCTGAGGACATTTTTGCATTTATCTTCAGATAGAGCAACAGGGAGAGAGAAGGGGAGAGAGAGAGAGAAACATCGATGTGAGAGACACACATCGACTGGTCGCCACTCACACGACCCCAACTGGGGCGGGGACAATCTGCAACCAAGCACGTGCCCTTAGCAGGAACCAAACCTGAGACTCTCTGGTCCAAGGGCCGACGCTCTAACCACTGAGCAAAACCAACCAGAGCTAAACCATGCCTTTTATAGGCAGTTTGTTTTAACCTGCGCAAAGAATATTTGCTAGCCCTGGCCGGTTTGGCTCAGCGGTTAGAGCATCGGCCTTCGGTCCAGAGAGACTCAGGTTCCGTTCCCGCTAAGGGCACGTATCTCAGCTGCAGTTTGTCCCCGGCCCTGGTTGGGTCGTGCGGGAGGCAGCCACTCGATGTGTTCCTTTCACGTCGATGTTTCTCTCTCTCTCTCTCTTCCTCTCTCTCCCTCCCACTCTATCTGAACAAAAAATGGAAAAATGTCCTCGGGTGAGGATGGAAAAAAAAAAAGAATATTTGCTAATTCTTTTCACCAGGAGTTAAAGTGATACTAGGTTTGAATTAGATTATCAACAGTGTTAAAAAAGCACATTTTCGCCCTGGCCGGTTTGGTTCAGCGGTTAGTGTCGGCCTGTGGTCCAGAGAGACCCGGGTTCGGTTCCCGCTAAGGGCATGTACCTCGGTTGCAGTTTGTCCCCGGCCCTGGTTGGTTGTGCGGGTGGGAGCCACTCGATGTGTCCCTTTCACGTCGATGTTTCTCTCTTCCTCTCTCTCCCTCCCACTCTATCTGAACAAAAAATGAAAAAATGTCCTCGGGTGAGGATAAAAAATAAAAAAAGCACATTTTCTTTTTATTATTATTATTATTATTTTGTTAATCCTCACTAAAGGATATTTTTCCATTAATTTTTAGATAGAGTAGAAGGGAGGGAGGGAGGTGAGAGAGAAACATTGATGTAAGAGAGACACATTGATTGACTGCCTCCCGCAGGACCCTACCCTGGGATTGAACCTGCAATCCAGGTACATGCCCTTGACTGGGAATCAAATCTGAGACTCTTTGATTCTTTGGTCCACAGGCCAGCGCTCTACCCACTGAGCCAAACTGGCCAGGGCAGCACCATATTTTCTCATGGAGCAGCATTTTATTAAAATTCTGTATCATGCCCAGCTGGTGTGGCTCAGTGGTTGAGCACTGACTCATGGACCAAGAGATCACTGGTTCAATTCCCAGTCAGGTTGCAGGCATGATCCCCAGTGGGGGACGTGCAGGAGGCAGCCGATCGATGTTTCTCTCTCATATCGATGTTTCTCTCTCCCTCTCCCTCTCTTTTCCTCTCTCTCTAAAAAATCAATAAAACATATTTTTAAAAAATAAAATTCTATATCAACATTTTAATTGATTATCTTAATAACATCCTCTACATATCGAGGTTTCTTATGTAACCTTTGCTAGATATTTTTTGAAAAATTACTTCACATCTCTCACTTCTTCAAAATGATGTAGATAAGGAAATAGTTTCAAAGAGGGCATGTTACAATCCCCAAATCACAAAGCAATTAAGTGGAAGAGCACAGATTATGCTGCAAAATAATGCTAAAACATTTTTCAATACACCAACTTTTTTTTTAATCTACAGACTTTTTGGCAGGCATAAGAATCTGAGAATTCCATTTGCTATGCAATCCATGTTGTACTGCCATCAACAATGTCATTAAAATAAGATTAATACTGATTTCAACAAGACACTATATTGAACATTATCAATAAGTATTAGTTCCTATATCAGAGTGTAATATTAAAAATACTGTATTTCAGGAAACTAGCCAACCAGTTATCCCAAAGAGGTCACTAATGATCTCCAGTCCTTACAGTATCACAGTAATGCATATTCTTCTGCGTGTGCCTGTGTGCATGGGAGGGGTGAGGAAAGGGAGGAGAAATCAAATGGGTCTACATATTCCTTAGCCATGAAAGCAAATCTATTTTTTTGTTTGTTTTTTGTTTTTTTTAGAGCAGGAGGGAGAGAGGGAGGAAGAGAAAGAGAAATATCCATGTGAAAGAGACACATCGAGTGGTTGCCACTCACATGACCCCAACCGGGGCCGGGGACAAACTGCAACTGGGGTACGTGCCCTTAGTGGGAATCGAACCCGGGCCTCTCTGGTCCGCAGACCGACACCAACCGCTGAGCCAAACCGGCCAGGGCGAAAGCAAATCTAAATAGGCTTTTACTTCTGAACAACAGCAAGATCAGCTATCAATCAACCTGAAAATAATAACAGCTAACACTTATTACTCTCATTCTATATGTATTAGGCGCAGGGCTAAGAGTGATTTACATGTAATTAATTCACCTAATCCTTCTAACTAGGTAGGTATTATTCTTAATCCCATTTTAGAAACAAAAACTGAGACTCAGAGACACTGAGAAACTTAACCCAAGATTACACAAGGGGCAGATGGGATTTATATCCAGGTCTGTCTAATTTAATAAAACCAACCTCTTAACTAAAACTGAAAAACAGTTATAATAAAAGAACCATTTTGTCTTTCACACAGTTCCAATACATTAGGATCTGTGTCTTTACATAGTGGGGTATGCTTAAAGCCCTACACAGACCTACTCCTGCACTACTCTATATCCATAGGCGTCAACCTTATTCCTGGCCAGGTATCTCATAAAACTAAGCTCCCAGACATGAATAAAGTACACAAGGCCAACAGAGTACAGTACCTTGTATGGAGCATGCACTCTGAAATGAAAGCGACTGAATGGAGACGTGTAAGCTCATCCTACTAAAAAGACAACTAGAAGCACATGACAAATGAGGTGACCTGATGAAGCACAGCGCCTTTATAACAGTAATTAAGCTATAAAAAGTGCACACAAAAAAAACCCTTATCAACTAAACAAATCATAGCTACCTTAATTATGAAAGTTTCTGGACTTGGGTTGGTTTAAAACAGACTTTCCTGTAAATTTTTATGGCTAGGGTTTTTAGTTAAAACTCAATCACTGGAGCAATCATGACCTACAACAAATTGGTAACAATAATTTTTTAAAGTACAAATAAAAGTCTTTTGCTTCGAATCCCATTCTGGAAATTCCTGAACATTAATCTGTGTACTAATCTTGAGATAAAAATCAAAATGGTGTTTCTAGGATGACTTCTAGGCCTTCTCACACCAGTTCAAACCAGAGTTTAATGTGAGAGGCTCAGCAGATTTCTGTTGTGAGTCACTAAAATGTGATGACCTCAGCAACCATAAACCAAAGGTAACTAGTATCCCAGAGAGAAAGCAGATGAAGGGAATTTACAATACGACCCTCACAAGACTCTCATTCTAAAGTGCAATTCTGTTCTAACAACCCTTCTCATATGGGATTCTAGTAAGCAATCTTGGGAAAAGGGCCAGAATCAAGACACCAAGCACTCTCTTCTTCCCTACTCGTTCCTTATAAAATAATTTCCTTCATACCTCTACGGTTGTGTCTCTAACTGACCTATGTATGACCCATTTGCCACTTGCTGATCTTATAACTATACTTAGAATGACACATAAGCAGCTAACTGAAATGCAGTCACTTTGCAAAATGCAACAGTTTGAGTAACTTCAATAAATTCGTTTTATTTTCTGTATCCCAAACATACGGCCTATGAAAGGTCTCTAAAAGACCAGCCAAATATACCTATTCCTGTACTGTACCGACATGGTGCCAAAAAGTACCTGACTTTAAACATCAGCATGAAGTTTTGGGAATTAAGAACTTAATTTCTCCACATTACCATCTCAGCCAGACAGTAATGAGCAAAATTCAAGGTGATGCACATGGTGATGAACTAAAAATACACTTTGGAACCCAAAGATATTGTTAAACGCTCAAATAACTCAAAGGCACAGGATAAACGTGTCAACGAGCCAACAACTGATGTATGGCTATCTGGAACAATTATTCATATGTGAAGTAAACTAGGTTGAATGAGAATACATCCAACCCAATACTAGTTTCTGAAATCACTGTGGCTTTGGGACACGAATCCATTTGCAAATCGCACCTGTAACCTTCCCAGTGGCACCCAAAACAAAGGCACCCCGCACTCTCCTGCGCCAGATGTTTTCCAAAGACGTCACCAGCTCTGAGCCCACCTCACGACTCACCTGTGATGCATGAGCTTTCGGCCAAGTACCAGAGAAAAGAGCACACGCGTGGCGGGGAACCGGCATCAGGGTTTGCGTTCCAGGGTCACGTGCTACCGCATCTTGCTTACAACCGCTGCACAAACGCGGCCACTCGTCCCCGGGGCCGCCCCGGGCCGCCCAACTTCTCCCAAGGGCCGGCGGCCGCGCACCCCGCCGCGAGATGGGACATGCCGGGGGACGCCCGGGGCTTCTCCTCCAAAAGCTTCGGGAGGGGGGCTGCCCAACCTGTGGGGGAGGGCGAAGGCGGTCACCAAAACACGGGGAAGAGGCAGTCTCCTCCCGTCGCCGCCGGAGAGCCCAGGCCTGGGGACACCGCCTCCCAAGGGCGCCCAACTCGCCCGCCCACGGGCAAGGGGCCCGCAGGCCGCCCTCGCCCCGCCCCGGCCGGGTCCGCGCGCAGCCCACCTGCCGGCTGCACGGGGGGCGCGCGCGCCTGCCCCGCCGCTTTGTTCCTCATCCGGGAAGCGTTCGGACCCTCCCCGCCCACTCGACCCCTGCGCCCCAGGGGCCGCCCGCCTAACGTTTCCCGCCCGGCCCAACCCGCAGCCTCCTCAGGGCCGCACCCTCCGAGGCGCGTTTCCGGCTCTCCAGCCACTTTCGGCGCCCGCCGCTCCGCCCCTCGTGCGTGCGCCCCTCCCCGCCGCGGCCCGCAAGCCGCGACCACGCTCCAGCTCGCCCCTCCCGCAGCCCAGCACCTCCAGCGCGTGCGCACCGCAGGTCACTGGCCAGAACGGGGCGGGGTGCGTCTCAGTCTGGCCGGATCGAGTCGAGCGCCGAAAGATCGACCCAGTTGCTAGGCAACCAGGGCTGACGTGTACGCAGGGAGTAGGTTCAACTGAGCCCCCTAAATCCTCCAGACTCCGGGTTTCAGTCTTCCAGGCACTCGCCTACCAGGGAAGCGTGAGTCCACGCAGGCCCACAAGATTCGAAGTAAGGGACCTAGCCCAGAGATGGCAGTGTTACCTAGGAGGAGTTGGGATTGCATCCCCAATATTTTTCACCATATGTTACCCCTAAAGGCCGTCCAGTTTCCCTGCTTAAAGTCATAAATGGTGGTGTTGGGATTGTGTACAAATTTCCTTCCCCTTCTCTCTTTTTCCTTCATTCCCTATTGCATGCCAGGCACTGTGCTAAGCCCTGGGGATACTGAGATGGCTTTAAAAGAAAACAGTCCCAGTCTGCCCACCCTGGTAGGGAAGGGTTCAGCAAAGGAACAAGGGCCTCCGCCAGCACGTCTGTCGCTGTCTCTCCAGCTCTCACCCTGATGTCAAATAACTCAGTTCTTTCCCGTCTGGTCTGTCTCTGGTGCCTTTCAAGGTGCCTCCCCCCGCTGGAGCCTGGAGGGTGCCGGTCCAAGAGAAGTAATCTGGCTTCAGTGTATAGGTGGAGTCAACCAAACTATGACCCTGAAAGGATACATTTAGATTGGAATATCATCTCCGTGGCTCACGTGAGAAATGACATCCACTGATCTAAGGTGATGCTCAAAAAGCCAACAGGAGCTGGTGACTTGGGAGCTCAGTTCAAGAAAGCTGGAGAAGCAGACAAGGGCACCAGAGCAGGAGTGTGAGCCTGTGGTCTCCTGCCCACAGGAGGGACCAGGAAGACCAAGAACAAAGGCAAGACAGTGTTGTGTCCTAGAAGAAACAGAAAAGAGACTGTTCCAAATCAGCACAGGTGATGGCTACAGAGTGAATATTTGTGTCCCCCTTAAATTCATACTTTGAAACCTAATCTCCAATGTGATGGTGTTAGGAGGTAGGGCCTTCGGGAGCTGGATTAGGCCATGAGGGTGTAGCTTTCTTGAATGGGGTGAGTGCCTTAAAAATGAGGCCCCAGAGAGACTCCCCACCCTTCTGCCATGGGAGGACACAATGAGCAGACAGCCATCTCTGAACTAGGAAGGGGGCCCTCACTAGACACCAAATCTGCCAGTGCCTTGATCTTGTACTTCCAGTCTTCAGAACTGTGAGAAATAAATGCCTATCATTTATTTAAAAAAGAAAAGAAAATAGTCCTGAGTTCATGAGAATAGGGCATTGAAACCACAACACACTGCCTAGTGGCTTCCATACACCAGCATTAGAGCAGCAACCATGGAATTTTTCATTTCATTCAAAGAACATTTAATGAATTACATCTCAAACACAGGGATACAAAATTAACACACACATCTTGACCTTCAACAGCTTGCAGTCTAGTTGGGGCAGGTGAGTTTTGAAAATTCAATCTCTTGTAAAAGGGCAGAGGCACACACAACGTTTTGGTCTAGAGCCAGGAGTGGTGTCAACTTACATAATGTTTCCCTCCCTTTACTTCTCATAAAGAGAAAGCACATTCCAAATGAGGGAACTAATCACTGAACCTTGGCAGGTCACATTGGTTTTGCTTTCTTGTTGACAACAAATAAGAATCTAAATCAAGAAAGTTACCATATCGTAAGTAAGTGACATACAGCATTCCCTAAAATGCCACTTCAAACCTAAGCCAAGGGAATGATGATGTGTCTCATGAAAAAGTGAATGATTTCACTCTGGTTTTCCGTGACAATTCTTTTTGAACAATTTTATTAATATCAGAGGTGTATATAAAAATCAGGTCAGATTAATCTAAAAGCTAAAACTATAAAATTTATAAACAAAATATAGAAGAAAATCTTTGTAACCTCGATAGGACACAAAATTCAGGAACCAAAAAAATTAACAAATTGAACTTCACTAGAATTAAAACTTTTGGTCTTGTCCAGCTGGCTCAGTGGTTGAGCGTCAACCCATGCACCAAGAGGCCGCTGGTTTGATTCCCAGCCAGGACACATGCCCAGGTATGGGCCAGATCCCCAGTGAGAGGCATGCAGGAGGCAGCCAATTGATGTTCTCTCTCATCGATGTTTCTCTCTCTCTCTCTCTCTCTCTCTCTCTCTCTCTCTCTCTCTCAAATCAATAAAGGGGAAAAATGTTGAAGGCCACTTTAGCTTTAAAAGGGTTAAACAGTCTCTGTGAGCTGCCTTTGAGAAAAACTTTGTTCTGCAGGGGTCGTCCCAACCCTAAGTCTTTGCACAGATATGAGAACTATGTAAAAGGAGGCACACAGTAACCTTGCCTCAAGATAAACAAAACCAGGGAGACATGCAGTAACCTTGAGAACTGTTGAATCTTTCTGCAAAGTTGCTAATTGCTAACCATGATATCTGCTTCTGTATGTGCTTGCTTGCCATGGACTGCAAAAACCCTGCCCTTTATAAGCACCCCACTCCCTGAGCTCGGGATTGCTTCCCTCCTCTGCGAAGGTTGGGAACAGTCCCTGCGCAGATAATAAAGCTCTTTCAATTTGGTCTATAGTGGAGCCTGAGTGTTTGCTTCTCGTGGGTTACAACAAAAAAAAGTTTAAAAAAACTTTTGGTCTTGAAAAGACACTGTCAGCAAAATAAAAAGTCAAGCCAGAGCCTGGGAGAAAATATTTGCAAAACAAATATCTGACAAAGGATTTTTACCTGAGATATATATAAAGAACTCTTTAAACTCAAAAAAAAAAAAAAAAAAGAAAAGAAAGTAAACGACCCAATTTTTTAAATGGGCAAAATAGCCCAGCCAGTGTGGCTCAGTGGAGTGAGCATCATCCCATGGACTGAGAGGTCCTGGTTTGATTCCTGGTCAGGGCACATGCCTGGGCTGTGGGCTCGGTCCCCAGTAGGAGGTGTACAGGAGGCAGCCAATAGATGTTTCTCTCTCACATCAATATTTCTATCTCTCTCTAAAAAATCAATAAAAACACATTTTAAAAATAAAATAAAATGGGCAAAATATTTGAACAGCTACTTCACCAAATAAGAGATGTGGATGGCAATTAAGCACACAACAAGATGAGGAATATCATTAGTTATTAAGGAAATGCAAATCAAAACACAATAAGGTAACATTACATACCTATTAGAATAGCCAAAATTAAAAAGACCACCTATAATAAGTGTTGGTCCAGATAGGAAGCAACTGTAACTCTCATACTTTGCTGGTGAGAACACAAAATGCTACAACCATAACAGCAATGTCTTATACCCTACAATTCAGTAATTACACTCTAAGGTATTTACCCAAGAGAAAATAAAAATATGTGTATCGACAAAGACTTATAAACAAATATTCATAAAAGCTTTATTTGTAATAGCCACAAACTGGAAACAATCAAATGTCTATCAACTGGTGAATTAATAAACAAATTAGAGTATATCTATATATTGGAATACTATTCACCAATAAAAAGAAACAAGCTATTGATACATGGATGAATCTCAAAAGCATTAAGCTAAATGAAAGAAACCATACACAAAAGACTACATATTATGTGTGTTATATATATGAAATTGTAGGAAGGGCAAAATTATAGTAATAGAAAGCAGATAAGGGATTATCAGAAATTGGAGATGATTGGGAGAGGATGAAATTGCCTGCAAAGGGGCATGAGGGAACTTAGTGATAATGAAAATTATCTTGATTGTGGTAGTGGTTACATGACTGTATATATTTGTCAAAATACATAGTACACTTAAAGTACATGAGTTTTATTATATATAAAAATACCTCAAAAAAGCTAATTTGAAAAGAAATGATATCAGGATTACCAAAAATTGAAGCATCCTAATCCCATTCCCCAGACTAGATTAGGTCCACTGTATGCTCTCTCATCATTCTTGTCTTTATTGTAAGTAATTGTTTAATTTTCTGGCTTGCCAAGTAGACTTTAGGTTTGGGGGACAAGACCCATGTCTGTCTTATTTAAAGCTATAATGACATAGCACAATACCTAGCACACATGAGGTGCTCAATAAATGCAAGTCAAACTGGCATAGTTCTAAGCAATGCTTATTGACTCATATCTATTTATTTGGAGATGTACAGCAAAGGGATGCCCAAAGATTACCTGAGGAGCTGATTTAGGGTGACTTGCCACTTTAAAAAGACACCAAGTTGCCAGTAAGACAACAAAAACAATGGGAGAATTACTGACCAATCAAACAAGAAATTAAGAGTGTTGCTGCTCTTTTCGTATTAGAGACTCAAGTATTAGGAAGACTGAGAAAAAAAAAAGTATCAGGAAGACTGTAAAACAAAGATGTAGGGTAGACCTTAGAAATAACTGTATATAAGATACACCAGATAACAACCATTAACAATTTTGCTGGGTGGAAAAGACAGATGTAGAGGACAAATTACCTTTAAACATTATCTTCCAGCCCTAAGACAAGGACAGTGATGGGTAAATTTGGGCCTGGATTAGCCTACTCAGGATATCTTTCCTTCAGTTCACTCTAATTATGGTTTCAAATCCTCTTCTGATCACTCATGTTAAGGAGGGTCTGGAAATAGCACTTTTCATGCTGATAAACCTGTTCTTTGACATTCTTAGGATTCTTCTCCATAAGCCTGATACAATGATAATTTATTATATCAGATTCTAATTCATTTCTTTATTTACTATTTGCAGAAAACGTGGAAAGAGTAGAGTTTATTCAACAAATATTTGTTGAGTGCCTACTATGTGCCAGGCATTGCTCTAGGCACTGGGGATATAGCAGTGAACTAAACAGGCAAAAAATACCAGTCCTTGTGGAGCTTACATTATAGTAGAAGACAGATAATAAACAAATAATTAAAATATAAAATATACCAGATAGCAATAAATAGCTATGAAAAAATGTGGCAGAGAGGATAGCTAGAAAGTGCTCGGGGATGGGGGTTGCACTTTTTAGTAGGGTAGACAGAGAAGTCACTACTGAAAAGGTGACATTTGAACCAAAGGAGGTGAGGGAGTAATCCATGTGAATATCTGGAAGAAGAGTGTTTTGGTCAGAGGGAAGGACAAGGACAAAGGCCTCAAGGAAGGAGAATGGCTGGCAGCTTTGATGAATTGTAAGGAGGCCTGGGACACTAAACAGTGTACTATCCAATACGGTAGCCTCTAGCCACTAGCCATATGTGGTTACCAGCCCTGAAATGTGCCTGGTTCAAATTGTGTGATTATCTTAGGGTGGGATAGTAAAGTAGAGGGATTGTGTTCATGGCCCCAGTTCTTTACTCTTCCTGGTAATCATGCCTTTGCAGGGTAACTTTACAGGTCATCCCAGGAAGAGGTGGAGCCTTTTTTGGCCCCTTGATTCTGAGTTTGCCACACCAGACATGCTAGAACTCAGTCAAACTCAGCCTATATCATTGCCCTTCAGGCTCATAAACTAAATAAATGCTTGTTGTCTTAAGCTACTGAGTCTTGGGTTGGTTTGTTTGATGGCCATTCCTTTTCCTGGATACCAGTGACTCTCTGCTCTGACCTTGGGAAACTGTTACATGGGTATAAAAGATTAGGCATTAGCCCTGGCTGGTTTGCTTCAGCGGTTAGAGCGTTGGCCTGCGGTCCACAGAGACCTGGGTTCGGTTCCCACTAAGGGCATGTACTTTGGTTGCAGTTTGTCCCCGGCCCTGGTTGGTCGTGCAGGTGGCAGGCACTCGATGTGTCCCTTTCACGTCGATGTTTCTCTCTCTCTGTCTCTCTTCCTCTCTCTCCCTCCCACTCTATCTGGACAAAAAATGAGAAAATGTCCTCGAGTGAGGATAAAAAAAAAAAGATTAGGCATTAGTATTCTGAACATTATTTCTCTTGGGTTAATGTTCTAAGTACCTGATGTAACTTCTCTAAAGGCTGCAGAATGGCTTGTTTTCTCAATAGAGTGGATGTGGGACTGGAACTGGGATAATCTTATGTGTTCTGTTACCTCTTTGGACCTAAAAAGTGGAACACACATGGTGTTGAACCACTTCAATTTCTCAGATCTGAAGGAACTAGAATCATTTCAGCGGAGGACCGCCCAGGCTATAACTACTGAAGGCACCCTGACTCTGCTCAGGCTTTGGAGTACCCTGATAGTTGAGAATGAGCAGAATTAGAAATTGGGGGAATGATCTGTGGAGTTTAACCAAAGATATGTTGATGTTGATATCTTTATATTTTAACCTAAAAGGGAAAAGTTATTTAAACTTTGGGTTTTAATTTATCCCTAGTAATTTGATAATAGGGGGTGTGATTTTAAATTTGGAGTATTGCCTTGGCTGGTTTGCTCAGTGGTTAGAGTGTTGGCCCGCAGACCAAAGAGTCACGGGTTCAGTTCCTGTCAAGGGCACGGACCTCAGCTGTGGTTCATCCCTGGCCCTGGTTAGGGTTGTGTGGGTGGCAACTAATCAATGTGTCTCTTTCACATCGATGTCTCTCTCTCTCTCTCTCTCCCTCCCTCCCGCTCTATCTGAAGATAAATGGAAAAAATTTCCTCAGATGAGGATTTAAATAAATAAATTTGGAGTATTAGTCTATTGATAATTGCATAACCCCTGGCCAGCTATATTGGAATGTTCTTCATTAGAGATAGGAAAAGACTTGAGAATGAGTTTTTGGTCTAAGGACCACCAGGCTTTGGAGTTAATTTATTGTAATGTTCTGATCTATTTTAGAGATTTTAAGACATAAAAACTAAACCGCTCATCTGCGATTCTAGGATGATACACAAAGGAGTAGTAGTTGCCAAGGAAGGGGGCTGAAACCTCAGCAGGGAAATGTAAGAGCATGACTAAAGGCCTCCTAAAATTCCAACAGTAATGATAAAAGAAATTAAAAAGTAAATGAAAATTTAGCATTAAAGAACATCCATGTGGTTATTAGGATGTGTTTTACCAAACCTTCAAGGAATAGATAATTTCAACCTTTTACAAATGGTTCCAGAGCATAGAAGTAGATGAAAAGCTACTCAACTTTTTTTTAAGAGTTTAAACTAATGCTGAAACCAAAAAAAGGAGAGCACAAGAATATAAAGCCATGAGCCGATATAACTTGGGACCGTAGGAACAAAATTTATCAATAAAATATTAACAAATTGAATCCAGCAGTGTATTAAAAGAATGATGACTCCATAGGATTTGATCCCAGGCATCGAAAAGGCTCAACATTAGCAAACCTATTATTGTAATTTACTGCAATAATAAATTAAAGAAGAAGATATGCAACCCTGGCCGGTTTGGTTCAGCGGTTAGAGCGTTGGCCCGCGGACCAGAGAGTCCCCGGTTCGGTTCCCGCTAAGGGCACGTACCTTGGTTGCAGTTTGTCCCCGGCTCTGGTTGGGGTCGTGTGGGTGGCAACCAGTTGATGTGTCTCTCTCACATCGATGTTTCTCTCTCTCTCTTCCCCCCTCTCTCCCTCCCGCTCTATCTGAAGATAAATGCAAAAATGTCCTTAGGTGAGGATAAAAATAATAATAATAATAATAATAATATATATATATATATGATTATCTTTATAGATGCATTTCATAAATTTTATAAATTTCATAAATTTTAATAGCCATCCCTGATAATAATCTTAGCAAACTAAGAGTAGAAGAAAATGTCTTTAATTTGATAAAGAATATCTTCTACATAGTGAAACATTAGAAGCATTTCCCATAAAAAATACATGGATGCTATTACTACTACAATTAGTATTGGATTGATGATTTTAGGCAGTGAAATTCAATAAAAATAAATAAATGAGTTATATTAGCAAGGAAGAAACAAAACCATCATTGTTAGTAGACAATATGATTACAGTCTTAAAAATCCCACAAAATCATCTTTAAAAAATAACAATTAGAACTACCCTGAGCAGCATGTTGTTTTACAAGTGTATACATTTAGCAAAACTCATTGAATTGTGTATTCAATATACGTGCACTTAACTGTATGCAGATTTTACCTAAAAAACCATTAGAACTAATGAGAGAGATCACAGAAATGTCTGGATTCAAGGTTAACATGAAAGCTGTGGCTCAGTGGTTGAGCGTCAACCCCTGTACCAAGAGGTCACCAGTTCGATTCCTAGTCAGGGCACATGCCCAGGTTGTGGGCCCGATCCCCAGTGGGGGGCATGCAGGAGGCAGCCAGTGGATGTTCTCTCTCATCCATGTTTCTATCTCTCTCTCCCTCTCCCTTCCTCTCTCCATAAAAATCAATAAAAAATAGCCCTGGCCGGTTTGGCTCAGCGGTTAGAGCATTGGCCTGCGGTCCAGAGAGACCCAGGTTCGGTTCCCACTAAGGGCATGTACTTCGGTTGCAGTTTGTCCCCGGCCCTGGTTGGTCGTGCGGGTGGCAGCCACTCGATGTGTCACTTTCACATTGATGTTTCTCTCTCTCTCTCTTCCTCTCTCTCCCTCCCACTCTATCTGAACAAAAAATGAAAAAATGTCCTCGGGTGAGGACAAAAAAAAAAAAAAAATCAATAAAAAATATTTTTTAAAAAAGAATACAAGGCAGCAGAACATTAAAAAAAAAAAAAAAAGATGAACATGAACTAAATCAGTAGCTATGAAGAACTGAAAAAAATACCATTCACAACAGCAACCAAACCTCTGCGACATCTTGAGATAAATATAAGAAGAAACATGTAAGATCTACATGAAGAAACCTGTGGAACTTCATTAAAGGGCAAAAAAGAAGACCCGAATAAATGAGTTCTATGTTCATATAAGAGAGATTCAGTGTTTTTTAAAAAGTCAGTTCTTTCCAAATTAATCTGTGTATTTAACACAATCCTGTTAGAATCCCAACTTTGTTTGTTTCTCCTGATTATTAAAAGAGCACCTCACCTTCTTTGCTATTCTTTTCCAAATTTGTGTATCCTTACTCAGTAGTTCTTCCAGGTGAATTGTAGTCAGCCATCCATTCTCCAAGCTTTGAGTTTGGTGCCTTTTTCTAATTCACACCAAGGTACCACATAGACAAGGAAAGGCCTTGTAAAATGTGTGCTTGGAGAAGGATGCCTTGAATAAGAAAGAAAAGACAAAAACCATAAGCAAAGAATTAATGTATTTGACTACATCAAATTTTACATTTCTATATAATAAAAGATTGTACAGAGACAAGGTTAAGATGCAAATAGTGTTTGAGAAGAACAGAAAAAAAAATAGTACCTAAATATTTGTGGTTCTTTAAATCTTGCTATAAATTCTATTATTTTTAAAATAGAACGTAGTGATGTGGGTAAAGGATTAACCAAGCTTTTACCCTTCTGCATGACAATTTGACCTTCAGTTAACTTTCTGTTATCTGTTCCTCTAAAACCTGATAAAGATAGACTTGTCAACTATGTCATTAGGCAACATTACTTATATTAAAGCAATTACTTGATTGGTAAATTGCATTTGGACTGGCAAAACTATAATTACCTGATGGGAGAGCATAGCTTTGGGCTTTCCTGAGTACGAAAACTCTTTAATTGGGCCCTGGTGGGTCCTGGAAGCTATGTCTGTGAGGTGCGTACAAGAAAGACTGGCTTCTCAGGGCTATGAGATTTCTAAGTCAGGGCAGCTGCCACAGGAATCGGGTGTAAGTCTTCTTTCCTTGCACCTGAGCTGCCACTTGGCTGCAGGCAGGTTAGGAGGGGACAGCTGTACGATCACTTCATAGATTATTACAAGCACTCCCAGGGAGGTGGAACCCCTAATTCTGCCCTGTTCCAAGCTGCCATTCCTGACCTATACCCTTCCCAATGAATCTTATGCTAAATGTGGCCCATGGTAGCCTCAGCGAATCTCGATGTTTAGTTGTACCTAAGAAGACCCCTGGTGGATGTTACACATGGTAATATAGATAGTTTATACCGGAGCTATATAGAAAAACACTAATTGGATGGAATCGTTTATATCATCAAGTTGAGATGTAGTGCGCTACACCTGTGAGGAGTCTGATTTCTCTCATGAGGTCATAATACTGTATGTATACGTTTCCCCGTTCCCTCGAGACAGCTATGGGGCCACACGAGTATATACACCTCTGTGCCATGAGCCTAGGAAACCCAAATCTACAATGTAATATCAAGTATTTCAGAAGAGCAGATCAAAGTCTCTTCACCTCACATTTCAAGCAAGTGACGAAGGACCTGTCTGAGTTTTAGAGATGGAGGTTTTCCTTGACCTTAGAAATACCTTTAAATCTACTGAACCTGATCATTTTTAAAATTGATTTGAGAGAGAGAGAGAAACATTGATTTGTTGTTCCACTTATTTATGCATTCACTGTTTGCTTCTTGTATGTGCCCTGACCAGAGATCGAACCCGCAACCTTGGAGTATCAGGACAATGTTCTAACCAACTGAACGACCTGGTCTGGGCTTTGAACCTGATCTTTAGTGACTGGCAGATCCACATAGGACTACACAAACCTAGTCCCAGTGTCTTTGGAGGTTTAGCATACCTGTAACTTGATCTAGCCAGTCTTATGGGAAACATCTTTAAAGTTGGAGAGAACATTGGTCTGGGTCCAAACTGACTGGAGAGTGATTGGGAGTCAGAACCTCCTCTTTTGATCTCTTTTGTATTGAAGAAAGCAGCTTCCCCCACCCCCATCTTCACATCATATGAGTAAAACAATGCTTCTCACTGGAAAAGCCACTTATTTCCAATGCATTTATGCCTTCAAAAAGCATAAGAAAAACTCTTATCAGCATTCTTTGTGACTGTGTAGATCAGCGGTTCTCAACCTGTGGGTCGCGACCCCTTTGGGGGTCGAACGACCCTTTCACAGGGGTTGCCTAAGACCATCGGAAATATGTGTTTTCCTAACACATATCCATCTCCAGGAGGGTCCGCCCACATGCAGATACGCCCACATACAGATACGCCCCCATACGAGTACCAGGCGTGATGACATCATCACGCCAACCCCATCACATACACCCCATACAAATACAGGTGTATGTGACAGGGTTGGTGCCATAATGTACTTATGCGGACCAGTCACATGTGTAGAAAGCAACTACTCTGTTAAAAGCAGCTACTGTGTTGAAAGCAGCAGTATTGGAGGTAAAATGACACTTCATGAATTATAATTACTAGGTAAATGTAAAATCATGTACTGTAAAATCATCAACTACTGCAAAAAAAAAAAAAAAAACCTGTACCATGGGAACTTAATCTGGATGCTTATCGGTCTTTTTATATTCAGCTGTGGTTGATGTGAATACTGCCCCCTTGTGATAGTAACAGGTATGTAAAAAAAACAACAACACAGAGAATGGTAAATCATAGGAAACTTTAATGAACTGTATTGACTAAACTATGCCTTGTATCATCTTTTGTATTATTAAAGCTATTGTTATATATTATTTTCATTAGCAAACCATCCCATGACAATGGATCGTGTAGAGAAGACTGTTAAGAAAAGAAAATACAGTGGGGATTTTTTACAGTATGGTTTTACCTCAATCATTACAGCAGGAATTGAGAAACCGCAATGTGTTATTTGTTGTGAAGTTCTATCAGCCGAATCTATGAAGCCGAACAAACTAAAACACCATTTGATAGCAAGCATCCGAGCTTTGCCGGCAAGGATACCCACTATTTTAGAAGCAAAGCTGATGGACTCAAGAAAGCCAGACTTGACACTGGTGGCAAGTACCACAAACAAAACGTAGCAGCTGTTAAAGCTTCATATTTGGTGGCACACAGAATCGCCAGAGCTATGAACCTCACACCATTGCTGAGGATTTACTGTTGCTAGCGGCCAAAGACATTGTTCGAGTTCTGATCAGAGACGAATTTGTTACGAAATTGAGTGCAGTTTCCTTATCTAACGACACTGTCCGCAGAAGAATAGATGACATGTCTGCTGATATTCTTGATCAGGTAATCCAGGAAATTAAATCTGCTCCACTTCCAATATTTAGCATCCAGCTTGATGAATCTACAGACGTTGCAAACTGTTCACAGTTACTGGTTTACTTGAGGTATATTAACGATGGCAACTTTAAAGATGAGTTTCTTTTTTGCAAACCTCTTGAAATGACAACTACTGCACGTGATGTATTTGACACAGTTGGTTCATTTCTGAAAGAGCATAAGATCTCTTGGGAAAAGGTTTGTGGTGTTTGTACAGCTATGCTAGGATGTCGATCTGGATTTCAACGTTTGGTACTGAATGAGTCACCAAAAGTCGTCGGAACTCACTGTATGATTCATCAGCAAATATTAGCAACGAGGACGCTGCCACAAGAGTTACAAGAAGTAATGAAAAGCGTCATAAGTTTGGTCAATTTTATAAAGGCGAGCACTTTAAACAGTCAACTGTTTTCGCAACTGTGCGATGAGTTGGATGCGCTGAACAATGCTCTGCTATTTCACACTGAAGTGAGATGGTTGTCGACAGGAAAAGTTTTAAAACATGTTTTTGAGTTTCATGATGAACTCAAAACATTTTTTAATCAGAAAGTAAGACCGCAGTTCGAAGCAGTTTTCAGCGATAAAAGTGAACTGCAGAAAATAGATTACTCGGTTGCCATCTTTGCCATCTTGAATGAGTTAAATTTATCACTGCAAGGACCAAATGCAACATGCCTCGATTTGTCTGAAGAGATCCGATCATTCCAAATGAAACTTCAGCTTTGGGAAAAAAATTGGATGAAAATAAAATTTACATGTTGCCTATCTTATCTGCTTTCTTTGAGGAACATGACATTGAACCAGACAAAAGGATTACAATGGTAATTTCTGTGAAAGAACATCTGCACATGCTTGCAGACGAAATTTCATTGTACTTTCCAAATCTACCTGACACCCCATTTGCACTTGCCAGAAGCCCATTCACAAAGTTGAAGATGTTCCTGAGACAGCACAAGAGGAGTTCACTGAACTTATTAACAGTGATGCAGAGAGAACTTATTTCTCTACAATGCCAGTTACAAAATTCTGGATCAAGTGTTTGCAGTCATATCCTGTTCTGTCTGAGACTGTGTTGCGCCTTCTTCTTCTATTTCCAACAACATATCTTTGTGAAACAGGGTTTTCCAGCTTGTTGGTTATCAAGTCTAAATACAGAAGTAGACTTGTTGTGGAAGATGATCTTCGTTGTGCTCTTGCAAAGACTGCCCCGAGAATTTCTGATCTGGTGAGAAAGAAGCAATCTCAACCACTGACATTAGCTTTTTACGCATACTGTCGCAAAATGTAGCAATGTAGTTTACTGTTGTTATAGTAAGACTGTTACCCATGCTACACTATGCTTCAAGATAAAATATCATTTTTTTGAATTAGAAATAAATATTTCACAATATATAATTACATATTGTTTTTGTGATTAATCACTATGCTTTATTTCTGTTCAATTTGTAACAATGAAAAACATCCTGCATATCAGATATTTACATTACAATTCATAACAATAGCAAAATTACAGTTATGAAGTAGCAACGAAAATAATTTTATGGTTGGGGGTCACCACAACATGAGGAACTGTATTAAAGGGTCGAGGCATTTGGAAGCTTGAGAACCACTGGTGTAGATACATCATAATATCACCTGGGCCCTATAAAAAGATGACTACGGGATCGACAATTTTATTTTATTTTATTTTATTGTTTTAAACATTTATTTATTTATTTAACTTTTTTCTTCTTTATTGCTTTTAGAGTGTGAGGAAGGGAGAGGGAGAGATAGAAACATCGATGAGAGACAGCATCAGTTGGCCGCCTCCTGCATGCCCACAAGCTGGGCATGTGCCCTGACCGGGAATCGAACCAGCGACCTCTTGGTGCATGGGTCGACGCTCAACCACTGAGCCACACCGGCCGGGCGTGATCGACAATTTTAGATTGTGGTATTAGTAGGGGGTGGGGGAGAGGAACTTAGTCCTGTATGTATTTATTCTTCAGAGACAAATTTATAAAGAGCCTGAAAACCTGGTCCAAGAGCTTTAAATTATAATAAATCTGTTGGTTTGGGTCAGATCAGGGTGTCCTTTAAGCTTCCTTTATATTCTCTTATTATTTTAGACTTCATTAGATTAAAAAATACAAAAATAAGGTATTCTTTTGTGATGAGTTAAACAGTGCAGAGATCCATAAAGAAAAATAAACACCCTCATCCCCAGTGCCAACCTTTTAAAGCAACCAATGACAAGCCCTGGCCGGTTTGGCTCAGCAGTTAGAGCATTGGCCTGCGGTCCAGAGAGACCCGGGTTTGGTTCCCGCTAGGGGCATGTACCTCGGTTGCAGTTTGTCCCCGGCCCTGGTTGGTCGTGTGGGTGGCAGCCACTCGATGTGACACTCGATGTGTCCCTTTCACGTTGATGTTTCTCTCTCTCTCTCTTCCTCTCTCTCCTCCCACTCTATCTGAACAAAAAATGAAAAAATGTCCTCAGGTGAGGATAAAAAATAAAAATAAAGCAACCAATGACAAAAGTTCAGTGTTTGTCTTTCCACTTTACTTTCTGTGCTCACACAAACACATATGAAGACGTGTCACGAAGAATAGTTTGTTTTGACTTCAAGCTGGATACCATTACTCTGCAGTTTGCTATTTTTCATTTAACACATTATGGACACATTGCAAGTTCTTACAAATAGATCTAACTTACTATTATTATTATTATTATTATTATTATTATTTTATCCTCACCCGAGGACATTTTTGCATTTATTTTCAGATACAGCGGGAGGGAGAGAGGGGAGAAGAGAGAGAGAGAAACATCGATGTGAGAGAGACACATCGACTAGCTGCCTCCCGCACAACCCTGACCAGTGCCAGGGACCAAACTGCAACAAAGGTATGTGCCCTTAATCAGAATCGAACCCATGACTCTTTGGTCCACAGGCTGACGCTCCAACCAGCTAGGGCTAACCCCTTATTTTCAATAATAGCATAGTATTCTAAAAGTATTAGCTCTTTTCCTATTGACAGACATTCAGGCTGTTTCCTTTTTTCTTTTTTAAAATCACTACAAACAATGTTGCATATTAGTGTACACAGAAATCCATATTGGTGCATTTATTTTTGGACAAAATTGTAGGGATCTCCAGGTCAAAGGATATATGATGCTCACTATGAATTTCAATAGTTACTTTCCCAAAAGCTTGTAGCAATTTATGCTTCTACCCCTTCCCTACATCTTTGCCTGCCCTGGATATTAGCAATCTTTTTCATTTCTGCCAGTCTGAAAATGAAAAATATATTTTAACTGTTCTCTCCTTCACTCCCCCCACCCCAATCTATTCTCCACTCTGCAGATAGTGATCTTTTTGACAAATTTTACTACATCACCTCCCGGCTCAAAATACTTCATTTACTTCCTGTCACTCTTAGAATAAAGGCCAGTATCTTTGACACGATGAAAAAAAGCACCTTGTGATCTAATCGTCTGTCTCTCTGGTGGGCTTTCCTCCCAACAGGAAGGGCCTTCTCCGGATCTAACTCTACTGAGAAATTAAGATGACATACTAGCTTGTTTGCCGGAACAAGCCTCATAGGGAGTTATGCCTTTTAAAACGTGACTAACTTATGCCTGAAAGGAATAATTATTTCTAGTTTATTTGCCTTGATGGAAGTGTTTTTCCAGTTGCTTCGGGCAGATCATTTAGAGTAAACAGGGAAGCAAAGGACTTGTCAAAAAAACATGTTAGGGCGACACCTTGGCTCCCAAGGAATAGGCAGAAAGTCTGATCGTAAATGTAGGGGGTTTTTGCTTCTCTTGTTTTTAAGTTGGACTTTTAAAGTAGAAGCTGCCTTTAATGTGCTGGTTTGCAGAACAGGAAATCTGATTTTTCAGTGTGATAACACATTCTTTGACATTAACTGGTACAGTGGATTTTTAATGACACTTTCATCTTCAAAGCCCTTCACCAACACTGGTGGATTAATTATTCATTTTTTGGTTGTGTGTTAAAAAGAAAAGTCTTCAAAGCCATCATCCTTTCTCCTTGGAACTAGGGCTCTGCGCCTTTCACATGTTGCTTTCCTGCCCCCAAGGGAGAAAATAAATTGCATTTTAAAAACACACACACACACACATAAACAAAAAGAATACAATAGAAATATACTCTTTACACTGTGGAAAGATGACGTCCTTATATCCTGGGTGGGATTAGAAGAGGTCGGAAAGCAGTGTTTAAACTGTGTTTACAGTAAGCACTGTGAGATATAACTGGCGAAAAGTGTTTGTAACTGCTCAGTCTTTTGATGTGCTTCTGAAAAGTAGCACAAATACATAAAGCGCCCTGCGTTCACCATAAGTTGGAGCATACTAGGCAGACCCTTATATTTGTTGCTAAAGTATATTTCATTCCTGTCCCCTTCAAACAATGTCTAATTGGGTTTTTAAAAGATTTGGTTTTGGAGAAGAAAACCCTCAAGCCTTCCCCAGGGTCTTCCTTGATTTGACACATTTTATAACCACAAGGGAGCAGTCTTTCTTTTGATGAGGTCTTCCCTCCACCTCCCGAGAAATGAAAGAGCAAGTGTAAGTTTGCAAACAGTCTAAAAGCCCTTTCCATTAGCCCTGGACGCCGGAAACCACAAAGGGCAGTTCACGTTTTGATTTTGAAGGAGAAAGCCTTTGGTAAACTTTCGCTCAGCCGCCAGGAGGCCTGTTGGTTCCTGGGAGGAGCTCCTCTGAATCCTTGAGGATTCCTATGCTCTTGAAGACCCAGATCAGTGGATTACAGTAATTGTAAACCTTAGGTGGCTTGGGAAGATTACTCTGTTTGGTGTGCGCTCACATTTCCAGGCTAGGGGACAGAGCAGAGGAACCCCCTTTGTTATCTTTTGAAAGAAGAAGATCAGAGAGGAAGACGGGGTTTGAAGTGTGGATTAGGGGTCCTAAATCTTTGCCTAGCACCTCCGTCTGAAACTTTATAAAGAGACAGGAGTGCGATGAAGTTACGGAATCATGCAAAGTTTCCTTGAAGCCTGTTCTGGAACTGAGCTTCCGGACTCAGAAACTTCTCCCGAAACAGACCTTCTGTGCCAGGCAGTCTGAATGGACCATCATCTCCACTTTGAAGATTTGCAGCCTCATTTTCTGCTAAGACATTAGCCTCTTGGTTGATCTGTTGGCTTTCTGGCGTGTGATGGAGAAACGTAAACCGGCCGGACTGCTGACCTTGCCGTACCACCTCCACCCGGTGCCCCTGAGCCTGCCAGGGACCCTGCCCCGCCTCCCTCTGAGGGACCCCTACAGGGTCTCGGTGCATCTGGACGCCGCGTGCTGCGCCCCGAGACGGCCCTACCTGCCGCTGGACGGCGCCTTCGAGCCCGCGTTCCTCCGCAAGCGCAACGAGCGGGAGCGGCAGCGGGTGCGCTGCGTGAACGAGGGGTACGCTCGCCTCCGAGACCACCTGCCCCGGGAGCTGGCGGGCAGGCGCCTCAGCAAGGTGGAGACGCTGCGCGCTGCCATCGGCTACATCAAGCACCTCCAGGAGCTGCTGGAGCGCCACGCGCGGGGGCAGGACGGCCCGGCCGGCCCCCCGCACAGGCCCGAATGCAACAGCGACGGCGAGTCCAAGGCCTCGTCCGCACCTTCGCCCTGCAGCGAGCCCGAGGAAGGGGGCAGCTAGCGAGCACCGGGACCCCCGCCCGCACCCCGGAGCCCGGCGCCCGCTGCCACGCGCGCCCGTGCAGTCTGGTCTAAGGTTCTCTCCGAAGGTGGTTGCATTTTTAATCTGGGTTTTCCTCCAGCAAAGAAATAATCTTAGGAAAAAGAAATGAGTGCTTTAAGGGGGAAAAGATATTCTGACATTCTGGTGGATTTTTCCCCTTTTATTGGCTCTGTGCCTGCAACTTAAAAGTGCTCGTTTAAGGAAACTCTTCTGTACTCCTCAAATGCAAACTGTACGGGATTCTGAGCCCCTCATTCTAAAAACTCAGAGGGCAGTAACAGCGGGAATTTCCCATCCTCGTTGGCGTGGGTAAATTATGTACATACATATTGAAATAAATCCAACCTTAACCAAAGAAGAACTTTGCAAAAATAAAGGATAGTTCTTAAGATGAGAGGAACATTGTCCTGCATTCCTTCATTCGGGAATTGTTAGAAATGTCATCGGCACCGTGCCTTGGGTGAAGGTGACCTGGAAGGTGACACCCGAGAACACAGCCGCCAGCGGTGCTGCTGGACCAGTCGGTGCTGTTGACTGAATATGCGAACCGGGGTGCTGAAGAAGACATTCTATATTTGATACATCCTGTTTTATCCAAAAGTGGCTACTTGGGAACTTCATAGGGTTTAGCAGATAACATGTTAGTGCCAATGATCTTTTTTGGAAGAGAACTCAGTTGTTTTTGTTCAGTTTTTTGTTGTTGTTATTTTCCTTTTCTTTGCATCGCCCCTTGTAGTTCTTATTCAACTTTTGGTTAAAATTGAAGTGACTATGTGACTTTTTTTTTTTTTTTTTAAAGTAAATGCTTAGATGGTTGAACAGGCTGGACTGGGGATGTTCCATTCTCAGGCTTTCCTCACAACTAGGGCTTCCAAGTATGTTGAAATTATCTAGTGACTTCAGCTTGTTTCTGTTCTTTTAAAAATACTTAATTCTGGCCCTCTATTTTTTTCTCTGAGAAACAATTATAAAACCATAGATAAGTAAAAAACCTGACATAAGATAAACTTCCTTTCTCTAAAGTTACTTCCTAACATGCTGAATTGCCCTTTCGGCCACGCAGCTTTGGTGTGGGGGTGGGAGACGGGGCTAGGAAATAGACAAGGAGAGGAAACTGACAGGGGTGAGCCCTTTCAGAGAATTGGTTCACTTAACCCCCATACTGGCCTCATTAGGTAGGTTTTATTACCCACTTTTTACAGGTGTGTCATCTGAGGGAGCTACTATTCAGTGAACATCTTTTACATGCCAGGAATTATGTTGTGTGCTTTTTTACATTTTGTTCTGTTTAATTTTCATAAATCTGTGAGGTGGATAGTACACATATTTTGTGGTTTAAAAAAAAAGCTCAAAGAGATTACCTGCCTTGCCCAGGTTAGTGTTGCTACAATTAGTTGAGCTGAGATCCAGTCCTGCTCTGTCTGACCCCAAAGCCCAGACTTGCTGTCTCCCTTATCATGCCTTCCCTTGCTCTCAGCAAATGTTAATTGACTCGTGGAATGCTGAATCCATGTTAAAAAGTATAATTACTAATATTTATAATGATAAGTAGAATGATATTCCATTGTTTTCCACTGCACAGATAAATGCTGTGCAATGATTCACAACCAAACTTTCCTTTTTCTTAAGGGGAGGGGGGCCTTTTGGTTTGAATGAGCAAGAAGTGACAGCCTTCTTCTCTTACCCATCACTTAGTTCCAACCTCACACACTCCAGGCAGGTTGTTATTCCATGTGGGGGTTTCAGTGAAGCAAGCCTAAGTGAGACATATTTACTAATTGGGGCGGGGGGAGGGGTAGGAGGGAAAACATTCACGTTACCTTCCTAGGTGAGTTGGAGGAAATGCTAATTCACCAAGTTAAGAACCTTGAGAAACTTTTTTAGTGGTCTTAGTGGGCAGTAATCACACTTTCCACTCCTTTATTCTACTCTTTTTTCCAAAGTAGGAATAATAACCTGGCTGGGTAGCTCAGCTGGGTAGAGCATGGTGCTGGTATGCCAAGTTTTCAGGTTCAAGCCCCAGTCAGAGCACATACAAGAGTAAACCAATGAATGTATAACTAACTGGGACAACAAGTCGACGTTTCTCTCAATTTCTCTCTCTCTCAAATCACTAAATAATTTTTTTTAAGTAGGAATAATAATAATAAAAGAGTATATTTTTTTAATCTACACAGACTGTGATTGCTTTTTAACTGCAGGGAAAAATAAATGTTTTCTTCATTTACTCCTTTAAAATAAATGTATAAGATCTGTGAATAAATATACTTTGCTGAGATAAGTGACTTATAAAGAGAAGGACAAGGGCAATTTTAAAACAGAAACTTATTCTGGATAAAATGCTTTGAGAGACTTTTAATGTGCTTTTGTTTGCAATGATTTTTGAGAAACTTTTTGGAAAAAAAAATAAAATCCCAGCTCAATTATATAACTTTTTTTTAGAGGAAAAAACAAAATCAGTTTTTATGGAACCTTCCTAATGGCTTACAAGAAGAGCACCAACCCAGGAATGAGACCTTTTAAAATGTTCCAGCTTCCCTTTTCCTGTGAGTGAACGCTTCAGTAACCATAGAACCATCTGACTCGCAAAAAGAAAGTTGCTTCTAGGTACTTTCACGGAAGCATCCTTGTCACAATCATTTTTGCTGCAAACTTCTTCACCCACATAACTAATTGGCCATAAGGCAATTTTGCTGTAAAAAAGATAAAAGAACCGGTCGACCGTTTGGATTTTTGTTTGTTGGTTTCATTTCCCCATTGACGAATCAACAGCGTTCAGCGGACTTGATGTATTTAAGCTAGTTGTCAGTTTGGTTTCATTTCTCCATTGACAAGTTTTCACAGTTACTCCCATTTTAATATTATATACAAATCTCACCTAGGCCTCATAATGATCTGTATGGTGACGACAGATATGGTGGTGGTAATGGTCTTAAAATAGCATGTCTTCCAGGTGAGAATGATTTGTCCCAAGAGTTGGTTTCTTTTTCTGAAACCCACTACACTGGGAGGAGAGAGGCTGAAGGCCCTCTCTGAGGGTGCAGAGTTGAACCCACATTCACCACAGAACAAAAACAAGTGCTTAAGGCCCTGGCCGGTTTGGCTCAGCGGTTAGAGCATCAGCCCTCAGACCAAAGAATCTGGGTTCAATTCTGGTCAAGGGCACATACCTCAGTTGTGGTTTGGTCCCTGGCCCTGGCTGGGGTCATGCAGGAGGTGTCACTTTCCCATCGGTGTCCTTCTCTCTCTCTCTCTCCCCCTTCCACTCGATCTGAAGATAAATGGAAAAATATCCTTGGGTGAAAACAAGTGCTTAGGTATGATCCACAAAAGAAAATAATTATTTGCATAGTATTACCATATCTACACACATTTTTTTTTTTTATCTTCACCCGAGGGCATTTTTCCATTTTTTGTTCAGATAGAGTAGGAGGGAGAGAGAGGAAGAGAGAGAGAGAGAGAAACATCGACGTGAAAGGGACACTTCGAGTGGCTGCCTCCCGCACGACCCAACCAGGGCCGGGGACAAACTGCAACTGAGATACGTGCCCTTAGCGGGAACCGAACCCGGGCCTCTCTGATCCGCAGGCCGATGCTCTAACCGCTGAGCCAAACCGGCCAGGGCTACACACATTTAAAAAATTTTTTTTTTCTTTATTGATTTTAGATAGAGAGGAAGGGAGAGGGAGAGGAAGGGAGAGATAGAAACATCGATGAGAGAGAACATTGATTGGCCGCCTCCTGCATGTCCCCCACTGGGGATTTGGCCCACAACCTGGGCATGTGCCCTGACCGGGAATTGAACCTGCGACCTTTTGGTGCATGGGTTGACACTCAACCGCTGAGCCACACTGGCTGGGCCACTCACATTTTTAATGTATTCAAATACTTTATATTTCTCAATAAACTCTTTTTAATTTTGTTTTGTCCTTTTTAAAGTCCCTCTTATTTTTCATGATTTTATCCTTTTTGCAGCAAAATTTCCATATGGCCAATTAGTTATGCGGTGAAAATGTTTGCAGTGAAAATGCTTGTGGCAGATATCAATGGCAAAGAGGCTACAGTGAAAATACCAGACGTGGAAAATTAATTACCAACGAGCTATGTAGAAGCAGTAGAGGGGAGTTTTATGGAAATGATGTATTCATGAAAGGAGAAACATTTACATGGCCTTCAAGACCTTCCCTGCTTTTTTTGGCCACTCAGCCCAGACATATCCATTGACTATACTTTGCTTTTACAATATTCCCTGTGGTTCATAACCCTAATTCATTGCTGTGACACCCCACCCCCACCCCCAAGTGTACCAAGAAGGAGGGGCAGTGTCAGGGTGTGGCAGAATGTGCCCTGCTCCAACTCTGCCACTCACTGACCTGATGACCTTGGATGAGTCCCTAACTTCTGTGGTCTCAGCTCCCTAGGCTAGGACACATGAAGCTTAGATTTCATCATCTTTTAGGCCTTCCAGCTCCAAAATGCTGTTCGTCTGACTTGTGCAAAGTCCTAGACCAGGGGAAACAAATGCCAGGAAGACAGGCCCACGTGCTCACTTCCTGCACAGACCACAGCAGCTGTTTCTGCAGCCTCTTTCCCACTAGAAAGATCCAGGCCCAGAACTGCAGATTTTTTTTGAGTTCTAGTTGCTTTTAGCATGCCTTTTTTTTTTTTTTTTAAAGCAAGCTTCATAATTTTTTTTGTCGAGCGGAATTTAAAAAATCTTACAATCTAGAGGAAAAATGGGCCCATTTTGCCTCAACACGAGGGAAAAAAGTATAAGTGCTGTAACTGATGTCCCAAATGAAAAATGGTATGAGGATACAGAGCGGCTTCAAGTGAGGAGAGAACTAGGAGGAAAAGCGTTTGGGGTTGCAGCATCCACGGGGGGAAACGGAATGAGAATTACTGGCGGAGGGTCCAAGGGGAACAGGGATGTCTCCAAGGCAGGAATTGTGTTTAGATAGCGGAAGCTGAGTAAGTAATAACACGGCTAAGACAAAGTTCTAGAAGGCACTGAAAGCCAAGTTTAAAAAAAAAAAATCTGGAACTTTATTTTTTAGACAAAAGGGAACTATTGAAAAAAACACTTTTTTGTCTGTTTGGAATGAGGGTGAACAGTTTAGCGCTGTGGTTGAGGGTTGAGGATCACTAATGGCAGGAAGCAAGCAGGCCAACAGGGCAGCTATTTTTAACCTTTTTCATCTCATGACATACACAAACTGATTACTAAAATTCTGTGGCGCACCAAAAAATATACTTTGTGCTGATCTGACAAAAAATTTGGTATAATTTTGATTCATTCACACCAAACAGCTAGGGCTGTGTTGGCTGTTTTCATTTTTGACAATCTAAGGGAAAAGAGGTCAGTGCTCCTGACTAAATAGTATTGCATGTTTTAAAAATTCTTGCAGCGCACTGGTGTGCCATGGCACAGTGGTTGAAAATCACTGCAGTAGGGTATTGCAATAATTAAGAGAGGAAGTGAGAACCTACCAGCCTGGTTCGCCTGTGGCGGGGGGGATGGGTAGGAGGGAATGGATTGAGAGACCATGTGGGAGTAGGTAGCATTGATAGGTCTTAGTAACTCAGAAGATGGGGAGGGGAGATGAGGAAGAGGGAGAAGTTGAAGACAACTCTAGTAAGTTCCCATCAGAAGAAATAGGGAATACAGGAAGAGAAGCAGATTAAAAAGGTACAAGTCTTGTTTTGAAGACGCTGGGTTTGAAATACTGATAGGCTTCCCCTGTCCATAAACCGTTGGAAATGCTGATGTCAAGGTCAGGGGGGAAGTCAAGAATAGTTGCAGACTTGAGAGCCATACACATATAGGTAGTCAGAGGAACAGGTGAGATCTCCCAAGGAGAATATTGATGAGAACAAGAGGAGAAAGCTGGGGCAGGCTTCCACTGAAGGGGTGCAGAAGAAATGTCTTTGAAGAGGACGAAAAAATTAGAAGGGGAACCAGGCTAGTATGAGGTCATGGCAATTAAATGTGGATATCATTTCATAAGGAGGAGGGAGTGGTTGACAATATCCTATGAATCAGAGCTGTCAGGGAGTTTAACTGTGGAAGGGACCCACTGGATTTAGCCATTAAAATATCACTAGAGACCTTTGTCAGACCTTAGAGGGGTGGGGTGAGAAAGCAGAGGTGAGGTGAAGACTGCCCTTTCAAGATGCTTCACAGTGAATGAAGAAAGGGAGCTGGGCGGATGCGAAGGGAAACCAGTTGGAGAAAAGGATGGTATATCAAAGATAGGTCTTCGAGGTGAAAGTTCTAGTTGATTCAGGTGATGAGGCTTCAAGGAGTCTGAAGTCAAGTGGAGGTGAAAGTCCTAGGAGCCGAGGAGGGTAACACGTTCTGGTAAAGACTGAGATAGGTGTTTGAGTCAGGAAGAAGATGAGCAGGGTAACAGCAATGAAAATGAGAAGAGGGTTTACAGTCCATATTATTTTGTATTAGTTTCGGGCGTACAGCATAGTGGTTAGATAATAATATACTTAACAAAATGTTCCCCCTGATATTTCCCGTACTCACCTTGCCAGGTTAGTACATACATACACAGTTATTACAATATTAGTGACTATTCCCTATGCTATACTTTACATCCTCGTGACTGTTCTGCAACTACCCATCTGTGCTTCTCAATCCCTTCACCTTTTTCACTGTAATTGAACAAATTTTAAAAAATTTAAAAAAGAGAGAAAAAAAAATTCTACTACTCAACTACAAGGAAACTGATTAAAAAATGGGCAAAGGGGAAAAAAATGAGAAGAGGGTTGTATGAAAAGTATGACTATATGGATTTAGTAATGTCTGGTTTCAAAAGTACTGAGTTCACAGTTTTTAATGACTTGGTTAAAAAGTTGGCACAAGTGTCCTCTGTGATGACACAATTTAAAATTACATTCGTATTTGTTTCATCTTTTATAGTTTTGTGACGATAGGTAACTCTGGAAAGTTCCACAGTGTTTATTACATGAGATAATGCTAATGTATGCAACACGCCTTGCCCAAGCGTCTGGCGGCAAATAATAGATGCTCACTAATTTACTAATTTCCTTCTGTCAGTGGCTTTTTAGGTTAAAAAAAAAAAAATACCCTTCTCATGTAGAAAAACTTCAACAGATCAACCAGTGCAGAGTAAGGATCAAGGGCTGGAGAGAAAGAAGAGTACCTTATTTTCTCCCCTTTGTGGAATTTCTGGGGAGAGGGAAGGAGAGTAAGATAACCCAGGAAAAAACAACAGCATTTGGAGGAAAGTGCCATTGAGACATCCTTCATTCACGTAGACCTGGTCTGCTCCTTTGGCCAGCAGTTCCTGATCTGTCAGTAGCATAACTTGAACCCCAGGCAACTGAGCTGAACCACTATTCTCCTGCCTCCAGGTGCTATAAGCCTTAAATTGAATTGGAGAGCAAAGTCCCATCAGGCTGGAAAAGCATTTTATAGGTTGAGTCAGCGTTACTCGGCTCTAAGCAAGCCAACCAAGGTGTCAGATGTTGCATTTCAAAAGCTCTCTGAGCTGTTTCTGTCTAGACAAAGGTTTTCTTCAAAGCTCCCAAAGCTATCATTGTCATCTGCCAAAATGGGTAACAAGCCCACTTGTCACCCCAGGAATGAGACTTTTGATGGAAATGGGGGCCAAGTGATGGAATCCTTCCCTGCAGAGTGATCTCTAAAAAGGCAGGCTCTACCCGTAGGCCAGCGCTCTACCCCTTCTCCATCAGCCCTCGCCAACCCTTTCATCCTTTCAGGCGGACAGGCTGCTGGGAGAGGGCAGAGGGCCTAAAGCTGCTTTATATTTTATCTGTCCATGAAACCAAAGAACTCTTTCCAGCTCTTTGATTATTATCGCTGAGGTGTGTGTGTTTGATGCACAGGCAGTCTGGGTGGTGAGATTGGTTTGTAATCCCTTCGTAGCTATTTCGCTGCGTCCTTTTGTGAAAACCTGTCAGCAGCCTTTTCATGTTGGGTTACTCGCTGTCATTAACCACGGCCAGAACGAAACCGCAGTTGCTGCAGGAGGTGATACAACTCTCCAAACTGGTTTTTGCCTACAGAGCAAGCCTCGAGGGGGCCGCTCCTGAAGGCGTTTTCTCATTTCCCTGGCAGTGGAAAACTGTCTGAGGAAGGAATCCTATCTCAGAGTCCCAGGACTAGAAAAGTGCCTTGGGTAATGACCTGATTCAACCCTGGGGGTTTTAGTGAAACGAAGGATTAAACCACGTGGGGCAGAAGCATATCTGTTCTCTCTTAAAACACCTCTAATGACAGAAATTTCTCACCAGTTAACATTTCCTGAGGGCCCATGAGAAGGCAGGCTGGCCCTTAAAAGTACTATTCTCATCTGATCTTCACCACATTCCTATGAGGTAGGTATTATATATCACTTCTGTTTTAAAGATGAGGAAACTGAAGCTTAGAGAGGTTAAGTAACTTATACAGAGAGGTGGTATGGTTGGTCTTACCCACCCATCTGTCCATCCATACATTCATCAGTCAGTGTGTACTGACTGCCTACACGGAGCTTAATATTAGGAAGAGGAAGAGTGTCATTCAACAAGCATAAATATGTATGTTTCAGGTGGTGGTCATGGTTAGGAAAAACAAAGCCAGGCTTTCTGTAACTCAATTACTTCTCACCCTTATTTTCAACTAACATCTCCTGTCACTGATCTGAAACAGCCCTGTGCAGATTCAAATGACTAGATAACTTTCCATCTTAACAGTGTATTTGAAGACTGACATGAAGTCGCCATTGTAAGCTCCTTGTTTGCGTCCCATGGTTACCATACTCACAGCTCAATACCCACATAAGAAAAACCAAAACAAAACGAGAGACAAGTAGAATAAAGTACATTTGGGGTCCTGGCTGTTTAGGTGGTCCCTCTCAATACCCATGTACATTCCCAGGAATCCAGGCTGCTTTGGAACATCAGAACACTTCCTGAGAATTCTGGTTTGACACCTGAAGGGAAGACAATGTTCTCTACAGAAGGCCCACGACTTCAGCTGTATCTTGACAAAGTTGCAACGACCTGGATTTCGGTCCTGACTTCAGCACTTACTGGATGTGTTTCCTTGGGCAAGTGATGCGACTTCTCTGAATTTATTTCTTCATCTGTAGAATTAGGATAGTAACACCTATTCCATCGCACAGGCTTATGGTAAAGGTGAAATGAGGCTACGTAAGTATAAGATCTGTATAAACTAGAAAGTGCTATCATCACTATTAACCCATGTGCAAAGCAATTCTCTAATGGAAGACAGGGATAGCTTTGCCGAGAAATCCACCTACTCTATTTAGTCTGAGGGAAAATTCTGTTCAACATAGTCAGTTGATGTTGATTAAATTCTCAAGTATAATGATGGCAATAGTAACATGGAGGTTTTCTAATTTGTGTAATGAGCCACTCCAAAATATATGACAATCATGATTTATTATTTCTCACAATAGAAAAATAATTAGAATTGCTGAATGGTCTAAGATGATCTCTTCTCCATGGGGTCCTTCATCATCAAGGAAGTCTGGGCTTCTTTCAATGCCAATCTCAGGGCACCAAGAGGGCAAGAATGGCAGCTGCTAGGCCTTTGGAGGTCAAAGGCTCAGGAGTCACACAGTGTCTGCATTCCTTTGCTCAAAGCAAGTCACAAGGCCAGTGCAGACTGAGAGAAGGGAGAGTCCACCTCTTGATGGGGGAGATTGCAAAGCCACCTTGCAAAGAGGTACCCAGGACAGGAGAAACTCTTGTGGCCTGCTGGCAAATGACCTGCCATAAATACTTTGCATGAGATTATTATTGTTTTAAAAAATTCTATGTATTTATTTTTTAAAATGTTTTTATTGATTTTTTTTAGAGAGAGAAGGAGAGATAGAAACCTCAATCAGCTGCCTCCTGCATGCCCCCTACTGGGGATAGAGCCCACAACCTGGGCATGTGCCGACTGGGAATCGAACCAGGACCTCTCAGTCCATGGGAGGACGCTCAATCCACTGAGCCACACCGACCAGGCCACACAAGCCACACACACAAAAATTATCTATTTATAAATCTATTTTTAATTTATTTCAAACTTAAAGTTACCAGAACGGTATAGAGAACTGCCATGCCCTCATTCACCCACATTCCCCTATTGTTTATATTTTACCGAATTTGCGCACTCTGAATAATTAAGTACTAATTATTGTTAGTTGTTTTCTGAATCTTTAAACATGAGGTCCCATCACCCTTAAAGCATTCACTTCTTCCAAACAAGGTCTGACGTTTATTTTTTCCAATACCACCAAGCAGTTCTCAAATTTTTAGTGGACACTGGCTGGGTGTCCAATTTAACTCAATTCTGACACCACTGATCTGGAGAGAGCCTCAGATCCCACAGGTTAAGGGCTCAGTCCCACAAGACTTCAGACACCAATCTGAGTCCAGGTAACTGTTACCTGTGCTTTTGACTGAGTGACTATAAATCGAAGGTTCCCGTGATCCCTTTCTTGGGTTTGATTACTTTGCTAAAGTGGCTCACAGTACTAAGGAAACCAGTTTACTTAACTAGTTTACCAACTTATTACAAAGGATATTAATGTATATGAATGAACAGCCACATGAAGAGATACATAGGGGTAGGTCTGGAAGGGTCCCAAACACAGGAGCTTCTGTGCCTTAAGTGTGGGGTGTGTCCCCCTTGGGCACAGGGATGCTTTCTGGTTCATCAACCTGGAAACTTCTGAACTTCGTCCTTTGGGTTTTTATGGAGGTTCATTACACAGGCACGGTTGATTAAATAATTGGTCATTGGTGACTGAAGTTCATCTCTAGTCCTTCTCCCCTCCCTGGAGGTCAGAGGTGGGGCTGAAAGTTCCAACCCTCTAATCACAAGGTTGGTTCTCCCAGCAACCAGCCCCTATCCTTAGGGACTTTCCAAAAATCACCTCATTAACATAAATTCTGGTGTAGTTGAAAGGGACTTGCTATGAATAACAAGACACCTTTGTTCCTCTTACTACTTAGGAAATTCCAAGGGTTTTAGGAACTCTGTGCCAGACACAGGATAGAGACCAAATATATATTTATTATATAATCACAATATCACTTAAGGATGCTACCCTACATAACCGCCATCAAGAAATCAACTTTGGCATATCATGGCTGACCCCTTTATAGATTCTCTTCCAATTTCACCAACAGTCCCAACAAGGTCAGTTTTCCCCTTTTGGTCCAGGGTCCTAACTACAATGTATATTGCATTGCATATAGTTGTCATGTTTTTTCAGACTCTGGAACAGTTTGTCTGCCTCTCCCTGGTTTTTCATCTCCTTGATAGTTTTGAGTGTACAGGCCTTCATTCTGCAGGAGGACCCTCAAGTTGGGTCCATCTGATGTTTGCTTATGAGCAGACTCAGGCCATGCATTCTTGACAGAACATCTCAGATGGTGATGTGTTCCTGTCTGCCTTCAAGCAGGAGACATGGCTCGTCCCACCATTAGTCATGGTAACTGTGACCACCTAGTGCTTGGCACTTTGTTTATTTACTACCTATCTGCAAAGTACAACTTAAATCACCATGCACTTCTCAGTAACATGCCCCCCTAATAACATTATCTTCTCGGATCACTGGTGTTTCAAATGTTAGTGTTACAGCAAGACCTTTTATTTTTTTGAACACGAGCTTTTTTTTTCCTTTACTGATTTTAGAGAGAGAGGAAAGGAGAGGGAGAGATAGAAACATCATCAATGACAGAAAACATCAACTGGCCACCTCCTGCAAATCCCCACTGGGGATTTGGCCCACAACCTGGGCATGTGCCCTGACCAGGAATCAAACTGGTGACTTCTTGGTGCATGGGTTGATGCTCAACCACCGAGGCACACCAGCCGGGCTAGAGCAAGAGCTCTTAAAGATTAGAATCTAGCATAACAACTCGGCATACTGGAAGGTGCCCAACTGATAATTAACAGCATCTTCATACTCAACAGATTGAGATGGGCAGTAATCACGCTCTCTGGATAACATGAAATCCCATGTAGTCAGGCACTGAAGCAGATGCAAAAGGAATAAGGATTTAAGTAAGAAATAAGGACAAAATGGGCTGTGTGAGTTGTGCAGAGTTGCACATGTTTCTGCAATATTAATGACGCTGACAAGCAATTTTCAGGAACAGGAGAAAAACCTGATAGTGAACATGAAGACAAAAATGAAGTGTTAAGCAGAAAAAATAGGGAAAGCTTAAAAACATGTTTAGTTATCTTGTGTTCAAGTTTTCAAAGGTTATATGAAGATTAAAGTAGGAGTGTCTTAAGATCTGCAAGATTTTATTCAATAGTTAAACCTTCACTTCCTTGTAGCTCCAGGAAATCGTCACAAAATTAGAAAATTAGTGTTCATATTTGTCTGTCTCATGAACTGGTTTTCCTAACCACATGCTGATAAACAGGAATGACACAGCCCATCATCGTGAATGTCAGTGCTTTTGAGAATATTAATTACAAACTGTCTGACTTTAGAGGCCTTATAAAGGCATAGGCTTAAGACTCATCTTCATGCCTGAAAGAACCAGACAGGCCCTTATCAAAGGGTGTTCCTGGCTGTGCCCACGTGCACATGCCTGGGGTATTTCTACTCCGGGCATAAAGGCAGCTGGTTACTTCAGCTTCATTTGAACATTTATTTTAAAGTGGCTTTTTGCATCAAATGGGAGAATAACATCTTTAGGACAAGGGAAACAATATTTGCACCTTTCTTTTTTAACTCAAAATAGTACCCATTATTTTCTATGGTCATACAGGGCCAGTCTCACTAGAAATGCTACATATAGGAAAAACTAATAAAACAGAAAACTCCACTGCATAAACCGTTCTTCTCTATACTTCTCACCTGCTCCCCTCTCACTTCCCTGAAGAGTAACTTTTAAAGAGTGTAATAAAACTCAACATATCTATTTAAGTTAATCTGCAGCATTTTTTGCACTGACATCAGTTAGTTTTGGGAGGAAACCTCGCTTTGAATTAGTCTCAAATGACATATCTTCAGGCAAGCCCAGTACAGAAGTCTACACGGACACTCCAGAGTTGCCTCACCTGCCAGAAGCCTGTTTCTCATCTTTAAATGCCCCCCAGCATTCACTGGTAACTCATACCCTTCAGTCATCTGTGCACAACAGTCACTGGTCCAATCTGAAGGCATAAGTAACCTATAATTATTGTGTTAAGACTCCTAACTTATTTTTATTTATTGGTAACTTTCAAGTTCTACCATAAAAAATATTTTAAGTTACTGAGTGCTCAGAGTAAAGATGTGCTGTTATTTCCTATCATACATTTTTCAGAGGAAGTCTGCTTTTCTCTAGCCTTTCAAATAGCATACAGAAGATATTCTAATGGGGGGGAGGGTGTTGTTTTAAGTTGAGGGATAAATTATAAAAGTATTAAAAAAATTTTTTTTTATTTGTCCTCACCCGAGGACATTTCTGCATTTATCTTCAGACAGAGTGGGAGAGAGGGAGAGAGAGAGAGAAACATCGATGTAAGAGAGACACATCGACTGGTCACCACCCACATGACCCCAACAGGGGCCAGGACGAACTGCAACCAAGGTATGTGCCCCCAGTGGGAACCGAACCCGGGACTCTCTGGTCCACAGGCTGACGCTCTAACCGCTGAGCCAAACCGGCCAGGGCTCTAAGAGTATTTTTTAGGGTGAGTCTGTGAAAGCATCCTGGAAGACAATCAGAAAACATCAACACTGACCAAAATGACGTAAGTACAAATACTAATTGTCCTAAGCTATAAAATATTAAGCACAAAATATATACAACATATGGCAACTTTATTAGACTTTTCTCTTTTACTGGCTATTTGGACTCAACCAAGAACTTAGTAACCTAGAACTTTAACATCTTCAAGGTGTCATAGTACATAACATGAAATCCAATTAGGTGGCACAAGACTAGTCAACTTGTCAACACAACACAGAGCAATCATTAACATCACAGATGTGGTCGTTTCCTGCTTTTGTAATGATTCGATCACCCATGTAAAGACATGACTGCTGTTGTGCAAGTTATTATTCAAGAAAAGTGTAATTAATGACAGATACCAGCTGATGCTATTTCGCAGGTTAAATCAAAACTGCTTTATATTTAGAATGAGAAAGGTAGCAAGTCTATGACAAACTATTTTTTCTTTTGGATGCCTATTCCTACACTGCCACACACATTCCCCCATCAATGTGTCCCATCACCCAATCATCTAATATCCTGACATGACCCCATGGATACCCTCTGAGCAAGAGTGGTATTTAGGATTTTGCTCAGTGCAGGGGAAGGGGGTAGATGGTGGATGAATGGACAAAGGGACAAAAGGAGGGCAGAAAGGAAACATTCTAAAACCTTCTCATTTAATAGACTGTTCTTCATAACACTCTCAGAATGTAAAGAGAACTTGGTGTAAAGAAGTTCATTCTGATGATTAAAGACTGTGTGACTGAGTAAGGCAGTTTCTTGAACTATCCCCACCCCCTAATAGATTTTCCTAAAAATCTGTGGGACAACCAGGGAGGAAGCATATACATCCCTTTCCAAATGGGGACCATGTGACTCCTCCCAGAAGGTAATTTACAACAGTGGCTCCTGGAGCAGCGGCCAGCCTCCCCGTCAGCTGTTTTGCTGGGCAGTTTCTGCCACACGCGTGGGAGCCTGTCAGGTCTCTGGGTCTTGATGTCTGAAGAGCATTTCAGTCCACTTTCGCTTCAGTAAGGGTCATTGGAGTTTGGTGGCCACAGTCAGTTCTACCCTTTGATAACAGCAATCGGTCTCAGTTTAATGGCCTTCTTGCTGATTCCAGCATCATGGCAGGTGTTCACCACATCTGTCACATTCTTATAGGACTCAGGAGCCTGCAGGGGTGGGGTTAAACATTGTAAAAGTCTACTTAAACTTCATTTGTAATTAAGGAAATGCCCATTAAAACAATACTGAGATTCCCCACCCCCAATCAAATAAGCAAAGATTAAAACGTTAATTAAATTCCGTATTGGTAAAGGGGTAGTAGGATAAACACTATCAACTTGTTTAATATATTTTTCTGTATTTCGCAAAAGTTCCCCAAAGAATATGTATCACTTGAATAACTTAAAAAAGCAGTAAATGTAATTGAATAAAACATGCACGCTAACACCCAGTTGGAAGGAAATGCACCAAAGCATTCTGCTAGAGGTAATTATCTTTAGAAGGTAGAGTTATTGGTGATTTTGATTTCTTTCTTTATACATTTCTGCAGGTGTCAAAATTCCTGGAATTAACATGTATTTTCACAATAAGGGAAAGTTATGAAATTCATATATATAACAGTGTGTGTGTGTGCGCATATATGTGTATATACATGTACACACACAAACTCTGTGAATTTCTAGCAAGACCTCCGTCCTTCCTTCCTACCCACACTCACTGTGTTGCTACCACTAGAATGAATCTCATCACAACACCCTTTATCTCCATTCAAGTCAACCCAGGAAGCTGAGGTCTCCCAGACTGATTCCCATACAGCCCTGTACATAATCCTTTCTGGGCCATCTCCTGTTATCTTCTGATTTCTGAGACTTTTCCACTGTGGCCTCTGAAACTGCTTCCATTGAGTCAAGTGCAGAATCTTCTCCCTCTTCCCTTTAAACATTCCCCTCACCCTTTTGTTCTTGCTGAAACATGGATTTCCTCCGAGGATGTTACTTCTGCCTCCAACTTTCTGAAGTGGTAGCTGATTTCTCTCTCCAGGTGGGTCATGCAATTAGGCTGAGAAGTGTGACAGGTGTCCTTGCTCTTCATGGTTCTTTCCAGACCATTCTCCTTCCTTCCTCCCAAAACACTTCCAGTTTTGAATCTTGTAGTCATCATTTATTACCACCTATCCTTTCTTGTTGCAATTTTCTGCTTGAGTCTGCATCACTCCCCATCATTACATGAAGATTTCTAGCTCCAGACTCACTGTCACTCCCTCTTGCTATAACTCTGAGTGATTTCAGTATCGAGGAAGAGGATCCTTGCAGTACCTTGGCTTCTTAGTTTATTGATTTCTGCTCCTTCAATGCTGCCCCAGCCATTCACTCCCTGGCTCATACCTCAGAACTTGTCATTATCAATGATACAGGTCCTTCATTACCTGTTTCAAGCACCCCAGGCTGGTGATTACAACCCAGGTTTCCAGCTCACTCCTCTCATGTTCCATCTCTGATAATCCTTCAGCCCCATGAGACCTACAATCCCTTAGCAACGCCCTCAACAACCTTGCTTCTTTCTCACTGTGCCGTACTTGCAACCCTGGTTAAAGGTAACCCAACCTCTATTTCATGTTTGCTCCTCTACATCTAAGTGTACTTGTCAACACACAACCACTGAATTTAGCTTAAGTGGTGCTGTCCTGGCAATTACCCAAAATTTCACTAAACCAATTATTCTTTCTCTTAGGTGATTATTTCGTACCTTCTCCTGCATCCTTACTCAGTTGCTGGCCCCACTTTCTATTACACTGAAAAACTAAAAACCAGAATAGAATCTCCAGACTCTCACCATAACTTCCTTCCTATCTGCATTTGTACCTTCTCTCCTTTTAGAAAGATAAATTATCTGAGCTCCTATTGAAGACCAACCCCATCTACTTGTACACCAGACCCCATTTCCTCTCATCTATTTAAGGACACTGCTCAGTAATTCCTCCCTTTTTTCTGCATTATCAATTTCTCTTCTAGATTCTTCTCAGCATGGGAACACACTAGTCAGAGACCATGTTATCTTCTGCTCAAAACTCTCCAATGTCTTCCCATCATCTCACTCAGAGCAAGAGCAAAAGCCCTTCTGTAAAAGAAAAAACAAGGACCCACACAACCTGGCACCCCCCACCTCTGACCTTGGCTGCTCATCACAGTGGCCTCACTGTTGTTTCCTGACTATTCAAGCATGATCTCGCTTGGATGTTTGTACCTGCTGTTCTCTCTGCCTGGAAAGCTACCCCTAGATACCCACACAGCCCCTTCCCTCACTCCTTCCAGCTCTTCACTCAAAAGCCACCTTACTACACCCTATTTGAAACTGCAGCACTCCCAATCTCTCCGTACCCCTTCCCGTTTTTACTTTGTGGCACTTATGTCATCTAACGTGCTATAGGTTTCACCACTTGGTAGGTTTCACAAGGAGGGACTTATGTTAGTTTTGTTCACTGCAGTATTCCCAACACCTTTAGTACCTAACTAAAGCAGGTGTTTAATAAGTATTAGCTGAATGACTGAATGAAAAAATATTGTAAAACATGAAGTAAAAAATATACCAAATGTTAATAATGGTTATGTCTGGTTGGTGAAATTCTAGATGTTTTCTGTTTTGTATTTTCTAAAACTTCTTAATTAAACATGTGTTGTTCTTAAAATCAGGGGAAAAATTAAGTTATTAAAAAGTAACTTTGTCACTTACCTCTTCCATAACCAGTTTGGGTGAGGCAACACGAATTGCGATTCCCATGTCTGCCAGTTTGTCCAGGACATCCTGGAAATCTAAATTACGTCGAGATTTTGCTCGGGACAGTGCACGGCCCTAGATTGGGAAAGGAATGAACTTCACTTTATAAATCCTGAGCTATAATTTATGTTCAGTCCCAGTAATTATTTAAATCCCAAGGATTAGATGCCCTTTCCTTGACTTCTTTTTAAACTAAAAGAGGAGTTAAAAGACCATCTTGAACTACTACTTTATCAACCTTACTATAAGCCTTCTGTTATAAGCCTCATCACATCCTTTTGGAAAACAAATTTCTATCTATATAAAGCATTCAGTATTTAAAGATTTAGTTTTTTGTTTGTAATTACCATTAATTATCAGTTCAATATAAATATGTTAATTTTTAATGGTAAACAGTATGTCTGCTATCACAAAAGCTTTGCTGGCGGTTTCCGTAGTGTAGAGGTTATCATGTTCGCCTCACAAAAGCTTTGTACTCTTTGTAATTTAAAACATTTTGTTAACCTTAGTATTACTGACATTTCGGACCACGTAATTTTTTGTTGTGGGGGTACATTGCAGGATATTTATCAGCATGCTTGACCTCCACCCATAGATGCCAGTAGCAAAACTCCCTTCCCCAAGTGTGACAACCAAAAGTGCCCCCAGACACTGCTTGCTTATGTGTGAGACGTCACACTGACTTTGAGCACTGGGTTAAAATTAGGAGTTGGGAGGCAGTTGGAAATGAAAAAGGATCAGAGAAAAAAGTAGGATTAAAACATATTTGTCACAATCTATGCCATGAGAAAGTGTTCTAGACAGTTTCTATTTTCTACTATATCATTAGCTAAGCACTCTGGTGGATCAGAACAGGGCTTGGTAAACTGGTTTGTGAGCCAAATTTGGCCCCCACAGCTGTTTTTGTAAATAAAGTTTTATTGGAACACAGCAATGCCCATTTGTTTATGTACTGTCTATGGCTGCTTTTTCACTACAATGACATAATGGAACAGCTGCTACAGAGACGATATGGCACCCAAAGCCTAAAATATTTACTGTCTGGTGCTTTACGGGAGTTTACCAACCCCTGGCTTAGAAGAGGCAATATGTTGATATAGTTGTGCAGTCCACCCAAGGGCTCTGATTTGCAAATAGGGCACATCCCCTAAATCTTGAGTGGACCCACCCAGTAAGGAGCAAATTACACAAATGATTAGGTCCGGTGAACGAGGTACCTTGTGAGGTAAATGTGCACCAGTTACACTTGTACCAGTTATGCTAGTGTGACAATTTCTCTGCCTGGACTTTGTGGACCTGCAGAGATGAGAAACCGTCACTGGCCTGACAATGACCCTGCTGGTAGAGATACTAGATGACCTCAGTTGGTTCACCAGACAGTATATATTATGGGAATAAATTAGGTAGAAGACAAGACTCAAATCTCAACTTTGTTAAGGCTCAATCAAGTACATTTACCTGTTAAAATGCAAACCAATGACTAAATAGAAGAGAGCATTTCTAAGTAAGTTTTTGTTTTCCTTACCGCTCCATGACAGGTTGTTCCAAAGGTCTCAGTCATGCCCTGTTCAGTGCCAGTAAGAACATAACTACAGGTTCCCATGGTACCGCCAATGAGCACTGGTTGTCCAGTGAGCTGAGGATGCACACAAATCAAACACGTTAAAATTTAGAACAGCATAAGCTTCTTATGTCTGAGATTTAAATTTCCTCTTGCACTGGAGGATTGTGGGAGAAATCTGAGCCTCTAAATGCATTTCTCTCACAACTATACTGACATTATTTTGATTCTTTGATCATTGAGAGGGGAGGAAAGATGAAGGGAATGAAAATGTGAGGACCAGGAAGGCAGAAGGAAGACTGAATGCAAGAGCAAAGCATTCAGGAAAGGTTGTTCGGGAGAACCATCCTGAGTGAGGCACCTGCCCTCTCCAGGCTTCAGTTCCCTCATCTGTGAAATGGGACTAGGTTAAGGGTCTTCTTAACTCTATCACAGTCAGATACCAAAAGGATAAAAATGAATAAAACACTGAGTTTAATCTTTTTTTTTTTAAATCCTCACCAAGGATATTTTTTCATTTACTTTTTAGATAGAATGGGAGGGAGGGATGGAGAGAGAGTGAGACAGAGAAACACTGATGCGAGAGAGACACACCAATTGGTTGCCTCCTGCATGACCGCAACTGGGGTTGGGGATTGAATCTGGAACCAAGGTATGTGCCCTTGACCGGGAATTGAACCCGTGACTCTTTGGTCCAGGGGTCGCCACTCTAACTGCTGAGCCAAACGGGCCAGGGCTTGAGTTTAATCTTAATGCTGTCTTCCAATCATTCAAAGATAACCCTAAAGTACAGATGTTTGAGGGTGAAATCCCTGTTCAGAGATGAGAAATCCCTGTTCTCATGGATGACAGATTTTCTTTCCACAACTGCTGCTTTTCTGTTTAAATTCATCCATATTTAGAACTACCTAAGTCATGCACCCACTGCTAGAAACCACAGATGACTTAGCACGTACTTGGTAATCAACAGCAATGAGGGGATGGTGAGGAGGAAAAGCTCGGGTGGACCCCTTTCGGTGTACTAACAGGGTCCGTTCCTTTCCATCCACCACATGCTGTTCCACCTTGGCGATATTGTGAGAAACATCATAGATCACGTGTAGGTCCAAGTCATCAGGGGTTGTGTTGAAGACCTTGGCAAAAGCCTAAGAGAAAAAGTTTACGTTAAAAGCAGCCAGAACCAGCTCTTCTGAATTTATCTTACCGATTCCAGCTAGTCTGTTACTCAGGGAGTGAGGGATTTAAGAGATCAAAAATAGCAGTATTATTAATCTTCACATAAAGGACAAAATCGGTCACTTAGACCACAAAGAAATTACATTTCATAATTCCAACTTTGGCTGAAAAGCTGCTTGGCTACTTTTTAAAAAATTGTTCCAAGTATTACAGATGTCCCCTTTTCCCCTACTGACCCCCTCCTCTGCTTGGCTACTCTTGATCCCACCCTTCAGAACTGATTCTTCCTCAGCCTTTTGAATCTTAGTGAATGGCACTTCTAGCCTCTCTGCTACTCAAGGAAAATTCTAGGTATAATGTTGGCTTCCTTCTTCCCTCATTCCCACCTGATACTCTGCTTATTTATTTCAAGGAGATACCAAAAGCTTAGACATTGCCAATATTTTGAATATTTATTACATAAATTTTCAAAACCAAAATTTACAGGCTCTGATTTGACTACACTGCTTCAAAGCACGTAATTTCATCATGAATAACTTGGTACAGAAGAGCAACTTCAAGTACCTGACGGGTCAAGAAGGTCATGGAAGAGCGGTTGACCCAGGCATAGTTCCCAGCTGCTGCCATTCCCTTCAGGTAGTCCTGACCCTCTGGAGAAGCGATTCGAGCACAAGCCAACTGACGGTCATTGACTATAATCTTGTCTCTCTTCATGGCTTTTTCCATAGCAACCAGGGCATCTGGAACAAGAGATTAACAAGTCCAAACCAGCCAGATTTCCTTAAATAATTCAGATTTATTGAAGAAAGCTGGGCTATATTTAAACCCATTCTATAAAACAAACAAACAACAAAAAAAAAACAAGTAAAACACAACTTTCCCTTTGAAGTGTTTCTGGGTTCATCTATTTGTGGGTCAAGATATATATTATTGATTCTTTTCTGTCAGACCTGTGACACAAGCTAAGTGGGCTACAAAGATAACATCTGCCCTCTAGGAACTGGTAAGGGAAACGAGATGTGTACATGCACAGCAACAACAAGATGTTAGTTACTCCTTTCTTGGCATGTGAATGAGTCAAAACAGAAGAGGTAAATACATTTTATTATCATCATGGTTTTAAAAAATAATTTTCAGTGACTTAGTGTAAAAGAACTGGATACAAGTTGCTAGATCTTCTGCAAGAAAATAAAATCCATGACAAAGTGTAGAGAAATACTCAGCAAAAAGTTCAGAAATACTAGTCAATGGTCCATATATTTGTTAGATGACATGTTCTAATGGGCCAAGCTAGCACAAACAATTAAATTCCCATAGGATGAAATGTACATACAACAGTAAACTATAATATGCAATTTAAAGTTTACAATAACTTCCATGTCCCTGTAACTTTTCATATATTCATAAACCCTTTCACACAACCTACAAATTACTCACAGAGATCTTATTATTTCCCTGCCTCCTACTTTTGTTCATGCTGTCTCTTGGTCATCAATGTTCTTTGTGTATGATTGTCCAAACTGCAAACATCATGTGTCCATGAAACCATCTCTAAATTCCCGAAACATTTTTCCTTTGTCTCTTCTACAATAATCAATTGCTACCTTCTGTCTTTACTCTTTTTTTTAAAATGAACATTGCATCTCTTTCATGAGACAATGTGAGGACAGAGTCCTTGCCTATTCCATCACCAAATCCACTGAGACACCTAGTTAATACAGGTATCTAAGACATATTTGCTGAATTAATGTGTACAACATAAACTCTACAATTTAAGGTCCTTCTTGCTCTTTCTCGGTCAGACAAAAGTAAGAGTAAACAAAATAACTGGAGTCAATATTTATTGCGTACTAATAAGCATCAGATACTGACGTAAGTACTTTACATATATTACTTCATTTAATCTCCTATGACACCATATGAAATAATTATTATTCCCATTTTTTTCAGACAAGGAAGTTAAAGCCCAGTGAAGTTAATTTGTTTGAGGTCTAGTTAGAAGAACCAGGGTAAATCTTACACAGTATAGTTCCAGAGCTTTCTTTCTTAAATCTCTATATGGTTTTCCATAAAATGTACATGTTAGCACCACACCAAAAATTAGGTCCAGAATATACCTGTGGCTACTTGGTGGCCCAAGCCTCTGCTTCCACTGTGGATCATCACACACACCTGTCCTTTATGGTCAATGCCCATCTTCTTAGCAGCATACTCATTGAAAATCTCATCCACAACCTGGATTTCTGCATAGTGGTTACCTGCCCCCAGCGTCCCCAACTGCAAATATAATAATGTCTGATAAAATAGATTCTATTCTGATTTTTAAAAAAGCCACTTAAAAGTAGATAAAAAATAACCAACAACAAAAACAAACAAAAAAACCATACAAATAGTGTTTTATATAACACAAATACTTCTAAGCCTTAGAGATACTTTACTCATTTAAAGCAGTATTTCACACAACAGAAATAAGGCAGAGCAGCTCCTGAAGTTTACTGTATCATTATCTGCTTGAGGTACACACATATCAAAAGCTTCATAAATGAAAACCCATACCATTAAATGACTCAAAGGACATTTTAAACATCATTGAGAGAAGGGTCAAATTTTGGGATGAACATCTATGAGTTCACTGATACCATTATCTATCACTGAAAGAATATGTCCCTTAACTGGAGCTAATATTAATAGATGATTTAGGGAGCCAGAGAATGGCAGTGCTCGAAGAGTTTTTAGAAGTTGCCTAGTTTTAACTATCTCAGTTTTCAGATATGAAAATGCGACCCAGACAGGCAAAAGAGACTTGCCCAAGGTCACAGTAATTTAATAGCAAAGCTTTCAAAATTAGCCGTAAATTTAAAATATCTGGTATATTCTTATCTCACGGACACCATGAAATGACAAGGCATCTCTTTTTACCTTAGACATGAGAAAACTTTCAGCCAAATCTTAGATTGTTAAAGTATGTACATATGCAATTTTAATATACATTTAACGCCTGATCCCATTTTCTCCCATCCACTTCTAATTCATATCTTGTTTTATCTTATGAACATCGACAAGCTCCTGATAGCTTTTTAAAAGAGTAAGAACGAAGCATAAACAAATTTGTGCTCGTTTTGACATACTGTGAAAAAACCTGGGGATGTAATTTCTAACACAGAAAACAGACTTTTCTCCACCACCAAGAACAAATTATGAAAAATATGAACATGTTTCCCCTCCAAAGTGAGTGTTACCTGAGGAAGGCCTCTTTTTTTTGCCCTCGAAGAGACCTTATTGGGGTCAGCTTGCAGCATTCTTCCATACTCCTCACAGTGCTCCTTGTCTTCAGCCCAGGCATAGCCTTCTCTTAGCGACCAGTCCACGCCCATCTCCAAGGCCTCTTCCAGGTCTCTGAGTAACAGGGTGCTAGTCATTTCATAGTCAAGGCAGATCAAAACCTAAGGATGACCACATTTCAAAGGGCAGAGGAAACGCTACATGTATTGACTGTCGCCTGTGTACCAGGCATTGTGCTAGATACCAAGTTTATGCTCTCAACCACTCTACAGTCTTCTGAGGAAAGCAGTTACATAAATAATTGCAATATAAAATAGTAAATGCCATATTAGAGATTATAGTTCTTTCTTGACATTTATCTAGCCCTTCATTTATATTTTTCATATCTTATTTACGTGAAATTCGCCTCTGATCCTGAATTCTATGAGGTGGTGATCCAGCAGCCAAAGAACATTTATAACCATAATCAGATATCTACCATTAACTTTACCACAGCTACCTGCCTTCATTAATAATTTATGAAAAATTAGTCAAATAATAAATAAAGCTAAATATCTTCAGGTGATACAGGTTATTAAAAATTTTTTTTATCCTCACCAGAGGACATTTTTGTATTTATCTTCAGATAGAGCAGGAGGGAGATAGGGAGGAAGAGAGAGAGAGAGAAACATCGATGTGAGAGAGACACATGGAGTGGTTGCCACCCACACGACCCCAACTGGGGCCCGGGGACAAACTACAACCGAGGTACGTGCCCTTAACGGGAACTGAACCCGGGACTCTCTGGTCCATGGGCCAATGCTCTAACTGCTGAGCCAAACTGGCCAGGGCGTGGTGATACAGGTTAAATTTTAAGTTCTATTCCTACCATCACAGAAGTATTATGTGGCTTTATTGCACCTGCATTTTGAAGTTGAGGTGCACATACATTAAAACCCCTAGAAGGAAAAACGCTTTGATCTTCATCTGAGGTCCAGCCCTCTTCTGAAACACTGCTAGGAGAGATTGCAATGTTCAATGTTCCCACCCTGCTACAGCGTATTTCAAACATTATTAGGTCAAAATTCCTATCTAAAATATTTATAAAAATGAGTGAAATTTATTTATATGCTCCAGGTATGCTTTTCAATGTGGGCTGGCCCTCAGGCTTAAAAAAAAAACAACAGCCCTGGCCGGTTTGGCTCAGTGGTTAGAGCGTCGGCCTGCAGTCCAGAGAGACCCGGGTTCGGTTCCCGCTAAGGGCATGTACCTCGGTTGCAGTTTGTCCCCGGCCCTGGTTGGTCGTGCAGGAGGCAGCCACTCGATGTGTCCCTTTCACGTCGATGTTTCTCTCTCTTTTCCTCTCTCTCCCTCCCACTCTATCTGAACAAAAAATGAAAAAATGTCCTCGGGTGAGGATAAAAAACAAAAAAAAACAACAATTCATTATCACCTCCTGAAAAGAGGCTGAACAATCCCCATCTCCTAAGTGTCCTGCATTGGAAATGAGTGTGAGGGTCTTGTGGGTATTATTTCTCTCACTCCATTTACTGCAAACTGTGCTCTTACTTGGCATTCATTGGGATGACACCTTTTGATCCCACCCCAACAGGAATGTGGTCAAACATAGCTTGGGCAAGTTGCTCCTTCACAGGCTGGACATCACTTTCATCTAAATTGGTTCTTAGCAAGCGGACACCGCAGTTGATGTCAAATCCGACACCACCTACAAAACAGAATAATCAGTTAAATATTAGGAAAACCATTGTTACCTGTGGTGAAGGTTTAAAAGACAGCCATCCTTTAAAAAATAACTGTTTTATATATAGTAGCCAATAAAGTGGTTCTCTGTGGGTCAAGCCTGATGATACGAAAACAATTTAAAGTAACAGACATATTAAGGGTACTCTGTGGGCCAGAGAAGCAATAATGAACAATGAATAACATCTAGACTAGAGATTAAAATGTGGATGTGTTTCTTCTTTTTCTGGGTCACTCTTGTTGGAGGTTTATGAATTCTAGTGGGTTTTTCAAAGAACCAACTTTTGGCTTTTTGATCTTTTCCACTGTATGTTGTTTCATTAATTGTACTCTTCTCTATGTCCATCTTTTTACCTTTTTTGGTTTTTTAGTTTGTTGTTCTTTCTCTAACTTTTTGAAATGAATGCTTAAATCACTGATATTTCAACCTTTTTCTTTTCTAATTTGTGCATTTAAGGCTATATATTTCTAAGTATGGTTTTAACAGTAACCCAAAATTTTTAGACATAAGTATTTTTTTTTTTTTGGATCTGGAAAGATTTTTATTTCTCCTTCATTTAAAAAAAAATATTATTGAGAGTATTACAGATGTCACCCCCCTTTTCCCCCCATGCCCTCCTCTCCCCAGTATTTTTTTTATCCTCACCCGAGGACATTTTTTTTTGCATTTATCTTCAGATAGAGCAGGAGGGAGAGAGGGAGGAAGAGAGAGAGAGAATCATCATGTGAGAGAGACACATCTACTGGTTGCCACCTACACGATCCCAACTGGGGCCGGGGACAAACTGCAACTGAGGTATGTGCCCTTAGTGGGAACCGAACCCGGGACTCTCTGGTCTGTGGGCCGACGCTCTAACCGCTGAGCCAAACTGGCCAGGGCTAGACATAAGTATTTTTTATTATTATTAAATTATTTTGTATTTCTTTTCTTAAAAAAATTTTTTTTTTCTTTACTGACTTTTGAGAGAGAGAGGGAGAGGGAGAGGGAGAGAGAGATAGAAACATCGATGAGAGAGAACATCGACTGGCCGCCTCCTACATGCCCCCAACTGGGGACTGAACCCACAACCTGAGCATGTGCCCTGACCGGGAATCGAACTGGTGACCTCTTGGTGCATGGGTCGATGCTCTACCACTGAGCCACATCGGCCGGGCTTATTTTGTATTTCCATTATGATTTTTTGACCCATGGATTACTTAAACGCATAGTGCTCAATTTATAAATATATGAGGTTTCTAAAAAATGTTTTGTTGTTAATGATTTCTAACTTAATTCCACTGTGGTAGGAGTATCCTCTATATCAGCGGTTCTAAAAGTGTGGTCCAGAGATCCTTTCAGGTCTAAGACTAACTGTAAAATAATGCTAAGATATTATTAGCCTTTTAAACTTATTCTCCAGTGTACAGTAAAGTTTTCCAAAGGTTACATGACATGTGATAACATGTTTTCTCTGATGGATAATGAAATATGGACTTGTATGTTATTATTTTAGAAATGTCTCAGTTTTAATGTCTAGTAAGGTAAACATTGATAAAAGCCTTTGAGATCAACCCTCAAAAAACTTTAAGAGTGTAAAGGGGTCTTGAGTCCAACATTTCTGAGAACTGCCTCTCTATGATTTCAATGCTTTGAAATTTGAGACCAGCTTTCTGGCTCAGCACCTGGTCAATTTTTGTAAATGTTGTGTGCACTTGGAAAAAATGTGTCTTCTGCAGTTCTTGATGCACTGTAATGTGTGCAAACACACAACCATGCACGTAAATTAGAGGTCAAGGTGCCAAGTTTGTCAACTGCATTGTTCATATCATCTATATCCCTCCTAACTGAAATCTGCCATTACCTCAAAAGAAAAACAGTGTTAAACGGGCAGCTCATGTATTTTTATTTTCTTTTTCTCTGGATTGTAGCCTCATAAATTCTTACTGCTGTAATAGCTTTCCCATGCCCTCAAACAGATTTAAAAAATTTTTATTCAGCCCTTCTTGTTATTCTCAGCAAAGGATTAATCTGAAACAATCACGCTCACCACTGACAGAGGCAAGATGTAATTTATACTTTTTTTTTTCAGACTCTTAAAGCAAAGGTAATACTTCTGATGTGAAATGTTTTCAGTGAAAGCACCCACAGCAGATAAGACATACACCACTGGAGGTGAATAATGATGACAATAAAGTCAACATCCAGTCCTTCCTATGTGCCCAGCACTGTTACACAGCTTCTCATTTTTTTTTTTTAACTTTTTTTTCTTTATTGATTTTTAGAGAGAGAGGGGAAGGGAGAAGGAGAGAGAGAGAGAGAGAGAGACAGAAACATCGATGAGAGACAAAATCGATTGGCCGCCTCCTGCATGCCCCCCACTGGGGATCAGGCCCACAACCTGGGCATGTGCCCTGAATGGGAACTGAACCGGCGACCTCTTGGTGCATGGGTCAATGCTCAACCACTGAGCCACACCGGCCAGGCCACAGCTTCACTCATTTAATCCTCACAGTAATGCTCAAATTTGCCCAAGAGGTAACTGGGACATAAAGACACATAATTTGCCAGGAAAGTGTTCCAGTTTGTTTTGTAGCCAATGTCTGAATAGTGCCTGGCATATAGTAAAAGCCTGAAGAATTCTCACAAATGTAAGCTTTACTTGATATTTTAAGAGCCTCTGAGTGTCCACAATTAATTCTGTCAGTAAATGAGGAAAAGAAATGATAGTGTTGGATGAGACAGAGGTGCACACAAAGGAAGCAGCCGTGCTCTAGTTCAGAGAGGTGATGACACACCGAGAGGAGCTACACACTTGACAGCAGCGTGCCGTCACCTTACCTGGGGACACAACTGCTTCAGGGTCATTCATATCGAAGGCTGCCATATTCCCAATAGCAAACCCATAACCTGAATGGACATCAGGAAGCCCAATAGATCGCTGAAAGACAATGAGAAAATGAAATACAGCTTTCTCAATCTGGCACTCTGGTTGTCTGATAGACCTGATATTGATCCTCAAAGAGGCTGCAGGCTAAAGCCTTCCCCAAATCAAGATCCTAGTTTCATAAAGTATTGTCTATTGGTGAAAATTAGGTGTAAAAACTCCTACTCATGAAGTTAATACAGTAGAGGAAATCCTTCTTATACAATCTGATCATTAACTAAGGAAACCTAAAACATTAAAGCCTCAGTACAACGTGATACAGGAGGACCCCAGACTAACTTGGATGTATTACCACATTTTAAAGACATTAAAAGATAGACACTGACAAACTGGTCATGTCAGGTTAAAAATATCCAATTTATATAGGTCCTTAGTGTTTAAGCAACCACAGACAAATGTCATCCATTTAGTGGTATGAATACCGTATACTTTCTACATATAGGGCCTAGAAAGGGATCCTAACTCAGAGGAATGCAAGTCAAACATGGTGAGGATTTATGGAGATACGAAGACACTATGAGTTCTTCATATACATAAGCCATATCTTTTTATCCCCCTCCCCCACCCCAGTGCTCAGCATAACTGGCATAAAGACCTCAAAAAAAAGTCTGAAGAATGGATTCATTTTAACACATACCTGTAATGGTGGAATCTGAATGTTAGGTTGCAGAGGGGGCCCACTTGTACCACCCAGTTTTCTCTGTTATCCTTAATCATGTCCAGAATAGCTACGCTGTCCTCTCTCCCTCTCCTTAGTCCCAACCCTTAAATTTCTTTCCATTCTTTCTCCAACCATCTTCTTAAATGAGTCACAGTGAAAACTACAATGTCGGTATACTAATCTAAGAAAAATGATATACAATGACAAAAAAAAAATAATAAGAATACATTAAAAACTACTTCAAAGGTTCTCAAGTGCTTACAGACTGTAGCCAAAGGCAACTAGAACCTGTGTGTTATTCAGGCACAACTGTTTCTTTATGTCCCATGGTTATTCCTAGATGTTCAAAGGTCACTGTCTAAATGACACCACTATCTGTTAGGCATGGCCATTCATCCGTTCACCAAACTGTTAGGCTAAGGAAAAATATAAACGATTAAGGCTCTGAACATGGACTCACATGAACAATCCCAGGCAGGGCTGCCACATTGCCAATTTGTTTCATGGCAGGCAGGAAGCCACCAACACCTGAAGGCAAAAATTCAAAATCAGAAGAGCACACATTTGACTTTAATAAGTACATTCATACATTTCTGGATCGCGCTGCACGAGGGAAGTGATCAGGACTACTAAAACAAAGCATAGAAGGATGTTGGAGATGGAAGTGTGAAGGCAGCACACGTGCAGAAATGTAGCGAGGACAACCAGACTGATGACAAACACCTGTCGGTGTTCTGTGCAAACCAGGAAAGGTTGTCTGCAAATGTACTGGGAAACATAAAACATAACTGTTAAACATTATGTTGTCAATATAAAAAATGTATTCTTTCACAGTTCACATTGTTTATCAAAAACATCCACACTGGTTTTACTCTAAGTGACAAAGAAGGGCAATGTGGAGCTGGGTTAAGAGTCAGGGGACCGGGGGTTCTAGTCCTAGCTTTGTCACTGGTTGCTGTGTCACTTCAGACAAGCCAGCATACCCTGGCAGAAGGCAGGTGGGATTTAGTTTGTTAATCTAAAAAATAAAAGGGTTAATTTTACTTTTAAAGTATTTTTTCTTTATTGAATTTAGAGGGAGAGGGAGGGAGAGAGGCACAGAAACATCGATGAGAGAGAATATCAACTGGCTGCCTCCCACATGCCCCCCACTGGAGACCTGGCCCACAACCTAGGCATGTGCCCTGACCAGGAATCAAACCGGCGACCTCCTGGTGCATGGGTCAACGCTCAACTACTGAGCCACACCAGCCGGGCTAAAAGGGTTAATTTTAGATTTCAATTCCACCATCTCTACTAGAGCTTTGTATAAGAGCTTTCATATATTCATCTCTAAACCTCTCTGTAGTCCTATAAAATAGGTGTAATAAATTCTCCTTTATAGATGAGATAACTGAAATTAGGTGAGGCTAATCAGTGTACTGGTTAATAATACTGACTTTGGAATCAGGTACTCCTGGGTCTGAAATCTGGCTCTGTCACCAAGAAGTTTTGCAACCTTAGACAAATTAAAATTACTTAGCCTCACTGATTTACATATCTTTAAAATGGAGACAATATCTTTCTCTTAGAGTTACTCTAAGAATTACATGAGATAACCTAAATAAAACACCTAGTGCCCGGCCAGTGTGGCTCAGTGGTTAAGCATCGACCCATGCACCAAGAGGTCACCAGTTCAATTCCCGGTCAGGGCACATGCCCAGGTTGTGGGCCAAATCCCCAGTGGGGGGCATGCAGGAGGCGGCCAATCAATGTTCTCTCTCATCGATGTTTCTCTCTCTCTCTAAAATGAATAAAGAAAAAAAAAAAATAAATAAATAAAAATAAAACACCTAGTAAAGTGCCTGGCCCATAGTAAGTGCACAATAAATGGTTGCTCTTATTATTATCCAAGGTTAGCTTAAAAACCAGCCAGGTCCATCCAACTCCAAATGGTTTCTACCAGGTCAGGTAACTAACAATATAACCACAAATTAGTTTTTTTTGTTTTTTTAAAATCATCACCTGATCACCTGAGGATATTTTCCCACTTTTGTTCGGATAGAGTGGGAGGGAGGGAGAGGAAGAGAGGGAGAAACATTGATGTGAGAGAGACACATCGACTGGTTGCCTCCTGCACGACCCCAACCAGGGCTGGGGACGAACCGCAATCGAGGTACATGCCCTTGACTGGAATCGAACCAGCAACCCATTGGTCTGCGGGCTGATGCTCTAACTGCTGAGCTAAACTGGCCAGGGCTAGAGTTTTTTTTTTGGTCTTATCTCAAGTCTTGGTCATTTCTTGACAATGTTTTTGTATTTTTTAAATAATGTACTACCTGAATTACCATATTTCTCAGGCTACAGGGAAGACACTACTTACATTACCACATGTAAAATTCTAATGTACTTACCACCACCTCGACAGGCATTCCTTAATTCCTCAAACATTAATTTTTCCAGAGCATCATTCACATAGAAAATTCCTTCAACCTGGTACCAAAAAAAATGAGAAACTATGTCTGAGTACACGTACATGATTACAGACACTGGATAGAATACAAATACTGTATGCACTATTCACTTTGCTTTGCTACTTACAAAATATTTTCACATTACCTTAAACAAGCAGAAAACTTCTTATCAAAAAGTACAAGATGTTCCCATCCTTAAATACAACTGCCCTCGAACAATGTGAGGGTTTAAGGAACTGACAACTGGCCCCCTCCCCACCTGCCATGCAGTTGAAAATCCATGTCTAACTTTGTTTTTTCTTTGGTTAATCCTCATCGGAGGATATGTTTTCCATTGATTTTTTTTTTTTTTAAAGAGATAATAGTAAGGGAGGAAGGGAGGGGGACAGAGAGAGAAATATCAATGTGAGAGAGACACATAGATTGGTTGCCTCCCACACACGCCCTGCCCTGGGCCGGGGATCGAAACCGCAGCCCTTTGGTCCGTAGGCTGACACTCTAACCACTGACACACTCCAGCCAGGGCTGTGTATTACTTTTGACTCCCCCAAAACTTAACTATGAATAGCACAACTATTGACTGGAAGCCTTAGTGATAACATGAACAGTTGATTAACACATATTTTGTACATTATATGTATTCATTTACTGTATTCTTACAGTAAACTAGAGAAAAAAATATTAAGAAAATCATAATGAAGAGAAAGTACATGTATAGTGTTTATTGAAAAAAATCTGTGTATAAATGGACCCATAGAGTTAAAACCTGTGTTGCTCAAGGGTCAACTGTGTATCTTAAAAATGTATATTTTGAAATGTTCACAAATTGTTTTTATTCATTGTCCTACTCTCAAAGCCACATATAAGAATTTCACAGGTAAGCCCTGGCCGGTTTGGCTCAGCGGTTAAAGAGCGTCAGCCCGTGGTCTGGAGAGACCCTGGTTCGGTTCCCACTAAGGGCACGTACCTCGGTTGCAGTTTGTCCCCGGCCCCGGCTGGGGTTGTGTGGGTGGCGGCCAGTCGATGTCTCTCTCTCACATCGATGTTTCTCTCTCTCTCTTCCTCCCTCTCTCCCTCTAGCTCTATGAATGCAAAAAGTGTCCTCAGGTGAGGATTAAAAAAAAAAAAAAAAAAAAGAATTTCACAGGTAAAATACTTTGTATCTGTGATAAAAGTCTTCCAATTGCTCTCACTGCCAAAAAGGTCCCAGTATTCTTATGTTTCTAAAATACCAATGGATTTAGTGTGGTGACTGCCAGGGAAGAGGTGGGGTAGGGAGAGGTAGAAGAGGGTAAAGGGAGGATAAATGGTGATGGATAGAGACTTGACTTGGGGTGGTAGACAGATGATGTGTAGTAGAACTGTGCACCTGAAACCTGTATAACTTTGTTAACCATGTCACCCCAATAAATTCAATAAAAAGGGGGGAAAATCAGATGAATCAAAATTTCAAATTCCAAACATAAAAATGCTGTCATCTAACTTAAGTGTACTTTTTTTGTGCTTAAGACAACAAACAGCACATTGCACTTTACTGTGTCCTATGGTGATTTATAAGTCTATACCTAGGTAAATGGTAAGTAAAAAAATTTAATACGTAGCTATGTAGCTGTATGCTCAGTTCTATAACCTCTATAAACCCAAGAGGATAAAGAAGTTTGATAAAGGGGCACACAAAAGGCAATTAAAGATACAATTATTAAACATCAAAGACCAGAACATTTTTATCAGAGATCAAATATTATGAAGGAACTGACCAGTAAAGAAGAATCAAAGATTTAACAATCATCCAGACAAGTAAATTTCTTTCATCAGAAAGATGACTTCTACATCTTACCATAGCATGAATACCACCACCAGTTGACAGAAAATATCTCTAGTACAATTTCAAAGGGTAACATTAATTCCCCAACCGTTTACTGAGGACTTAAAATATGTCAGGTACTATACTGGGCACGAGGGGAGACGAAAAATATGCAAGATCCTGCTTGATGGGCTTTTAGCTAGGATGCAGCCCAGACAAGTGATTTAAGAGCACAGTGAGGCAAGTGCTGTAACAGAAGTACACAGTGCTATGAAGAATCTGATGAAGAAGTGGCTCAATGGTTTAGGGAGCCTGGGGGGGGGGCCTTCACAGGCTACACACTTTTTGTGCTGTCTGCTCATTAGCTGAGTTGGTTCTTTAAAGACGAGACATCACTGGAACAGCAGCACATTTAGGAGCTGAACACACAGATGACATAGAGATGGCAGGGGAGTGGTATTAGGGAGCATGTGGGTCTTAGGGGGGAAATGGAGATTACAAAACACAGGATAATTATTAGTGTGAAATTCATGACTCTCATGAGGATGGGGACACAATGTAAGTCTGGCATGGCAGTCGGCAATCTTTAAAGAGCAACTCAAGATTTCAATTCCCCTTCCTCAAGGGACAGACGGTAGTAAAGTGTGGTACAAAGAGGTAAACCAGAAGTGCCTAGCAAAATCAGACTTTCTGTTAGAATGAGTAGCAGTGTGTGCCTCCAAAGGTAAGCCAGATGGCTGCCAGACAATGACAGTGTGTGTTACCATCTCTAAATGATGATCGTGTCATGGTCATTTTTATTTTCTACTTCGTTCAGGGAACAACCATGCACAGAAACCGGCCATGTGGAAAACAGGAAAAAGGAGTCTCTGACTGTGGGCCTTCACTGGGGACACTCAGTAAGTTTTGATATTGAATAAAAAGATGGAGTGACTATCAAGAACTTCTACCAACACAGGATGTGCACCTGTGTGGCCCCTTAAAGGATTTCAAAAGCCACTTACCAACACATACACCAAAACCTCACAAATGCCTTCCTTGTTTCTCTGCTTTAATGGAAGACAGTGGGCACAGATGGCAGTGAAGCCCGAGGCATGCAGGCAGCCCAGACTTCCCAACTCTCTGGTTTGGACTCCCCAGTCTCCATCCCGTCAGAGGGAGCAGTGAACAGGACGGGACACGGCGTCCTGGCTGAGCTTCTCACCAGGTGGGTGGAAGACGCTGTGTCACGGACTGTGCCTCAAGGTCCTTCTGCGAAGTGACCGGTAAACAATGCCCGCCCTGTGAATGTTCTAGGCTGTTTCGAGGAACAGAACCGTTTTATCAAAAACCAACGCGGAGCAGAGTGTTAAAAACTGGCTCAGCGAACAAAAATCTGTAAAGGTCACTTCAATGGCCAGCATGACTCGCAGGCACGGAGCTCCAGCCCCAGCCACTGGACCCCGGGCCGGCTGTGCCAGCTGGCAAAAGGCTCGGGGACGCAGCACCTCTGCCGGCCCGTTTCTGAGACCTACGTATGCGGGAAAACGGTTCGCGAACGCCAGCTTCGTATTTCCTTGGAAGCCCTAAGACACATCCCCTCGCTTGTCCGCGTGACTTGGGGGCCTCTCCAGCGAGGAGCCGAGGCCAGCACAGGTCGGGCAGTCCCCAGCCCAGACAGTGCAGTGGGAGAAACTCTGCGGGGGGTGGGGCGGCCCCAGGGACAGCGCGGGGTCGGGAGGGCGAGGACGAGGCTGCGCCGGGTGGCCGGGGGGCGCCGCGGGCCCCGGCCGGGAAGGCCCCGCCACCGGGTCTCTCTCCCCCGCCTCACCTGCATGTTGGGCACGAAGCCCTTCTTGATTCTCCAGCAGTTTTTATTGATCTTTTCCAAGAACTGCAGCTCATCGTTGTAATTGCGACTCATGGCGGCGACCACGATAGCAACTCCCGGCACGGCTTTGAGAGGAGATGCCGCGCTGTCCCGTTGCCTGAAGCACCACCTTCCGGAACTCAAGGCGCCTGCGCGGCCGGCTCGGCGGCAGGATGGGCTACGGCAAGGGCCGAGGCTCCAAACGCGTTGCACAACCGCTTTTCTCTCACTTCAGTTAGACTGCCCTCTAGTGTGTACCTTTCGGATATTTACTAGTCATTGTCTTCCAGGCCAAAGCGAAGCTAGCTAAATCCAGGAGTTTTTAGTGTGCTCCAGCTATCTTTTGTTTTGGAAATGCTTGTAATACTGAAACACGTGCCGAATCTGGGTCGGGTCTGGCTGCTCTAATGAATAAATCAGATTGGAGTTTCATCCCCAGCAGTGACGGGAGAAAGATGTCTGCAGCTAAGACGAACATGTTTAAATAAATACCACAAACTGAACACTTGTAATGTTTCAGAATGAATTTGCGGATATACCTTGAATAGCTTTTATGGCAGAAAAGAACCCCCCCCCCCCCCAAAGAATGAAACATGATGGTTTTATTACAACAAACACTTATGGGGGCAGCTAGTATGGCCAGATGGGCTCTCGGGAATGAGTCCACGCCAGTCCCTGTGGATAGCCGGGGCTTCCCAGTCTAGCCTTCCTGGGCGACAGTACTGTATGATCATGCTTTACTCCGCAGTGTCTCTTGTTCAGAGTAGTAAGTGAGCTTTAAGTGATTGCAGTTTCTAGTCCTACCTCTTGGAAACAACAGCGACTTTGGAATCAGAAAGACTTGTATTCAACTTGTACCTTTGCTGTTTACCAGCTTTGTGCGGTTAATCTCTCTTGACCTTTGCGTCTCATCCATAAAATGGGATCATAATTCTTCATAGAGAGGCTGTGAGAATGAAATGAACCGACACTCCTGAAGTAACCTACGTAGGGTCTGGTATGTAGTTAGCACTCCAATCAAGGCTCTCTTCCACTCCTCCCGCCCCACTAGATTGTAAACAACACAAAAGCAAAGTGTATGGTTTTTATTCATTTCTTACATCACCCATACCAGTTTCCCTTTCCTTCTCTTTTGCCCCAATTACACCCCATTGATTAGGTGCTCTAATGACATTAATGTAATCATCCACTGTGAGTTATCTAGGGTTAGTGCCCTGCCTTGCCATTTCATTTACTCTGGGAGGGAAAACATCCTAAAACTTAAAGAAGTGATACAGCTCCAAGAGTTTCCTATGACCACCCTGTTTCTCACTGGAAACACCTCACAGGCAAAATCAAGCCTTGAAATCTGCACAACCTCAGTTTTCATCAGCGTTAAAGATGTTACATTCTCTTCCTTCTTTTCTGTCTTATTTTATTTTTTAAAAATCTGGGCCAGGAAAATTTGCAAATAAAAGACAAGGTTGACATTGATAGAAAAACAATTTTAATTAAATACAGGGGACAGTAGCAGTAAATATAAAACATACAATCCAATATGCAGGGAGGGGGAGAACCCTAGAGAGCTGAAAGGGCTGAAGGGATCTCCACTGGCAACACCGATTCAAATCTGTACTTGAGAGTTTTCTCATGCACCTCGTCAGAAGTACACGCCTAGCTCTTGGCCACAGAATCTTATAAACACAGGAACACACAACAAGCACTGAAACATGAACACACACTCAAAAAATGTCCATCCCTCCACACACACACGAAGACACACACCCTGATTTAACTCTTTAACCCAGTCTGCCTCCCTCTGACCCTGAGGGCTTGGGAAAGAAAACTTGTAGCCTTGGCACTTTAGAAGAACTTTAAGACTCCACTGTGCACTGTCTTCTCCCTCTGGGTTTACAGTAGGTTGGATTAAGGGCCATTTACTTCCTGGAGTGGACTCCAAACAGGCAATCAGGGGACTGATTTCCCTCTCCACTGTCCACTTATCAGGTTCAGACCTTCCCAACCATAGAAACTTGGTTGCTGTTTTAAGGGCGTTTCATACTTCAGGTCAGTGGAAATCAAAATGAAATGCTGAAAAAGATGCAACAAGGAAGACAAGGTTAAACTTTAGGCATCTACAGCCATAAGATGTCTGGGTTTACCTGAGGGGTGTGGGAGAGATGCCTTCTTTACCAGGTCTTACTGTGTCACTTCCTCCCCTCCCCCTGCCCTCCAGGCTTGCCTTTTGCCAGCTACATAAGCCACGTCACCTCTCTGAATCTTACTTTCCTCACCTATAAAATGGGACCAGTACTGTCATCCTTACATGTTGTATTGGGGCATAAAGAACACAAAGTGGCCCTGGCCGGTTTGGCTCAACGGTTAGAGCATCAGCCCGCGGACCAGAGAGACCCGGGTTCGGTTCCTGCTAAGGGCACGTACCTTGGTTGCAGTTTGTCCCTGGCCCCGGTTGGGGTTGTGTGGGTGGCAGCCAGTCGATGTGTCTCTCTCACATTGATGTTTCTCTCCCTCCCTCCCCCCCCCCCCCTCCCACTCTATCTGAAGATAAATGCAAAAATGTCCTTGGGTGAGGATAAAAAAAGAAAAAAAGAACACAAAGCGCACTGCAGTGCACCTCGTTCTGAGGTGTGAATGCATTTGGCTGCCGAGGAAAATTGGACCTGGTCTGACTTTCAAATTCGAGTTGAAATGCTTTTCATGTGAATGGCAAGCTTCAATAGCTAAATGTTTGTTTATAAAATTCCCTGGGCCAGGGGGAAAAAGACAAAGCAGAAAGAACAAAATAAAACAGAAAGTAAACAAATAGAAAGAGGCTTATTCTACAATGAAAAGAAATGGGGCAGTTAAGAGAACATTCACATTCTTACCTCAAGAACTTCAATATCTGAATTGACGAATGAGATATTGTGTGGGTTGGGCAAAGGAAATCCTTGCTGCAATTTTGCTAAAATGTAAAACAAGATGTAAAATAACTGGGCACGGGCACAGCAGTTTTGGCAAGCTTTTTGGTAAAAGACTAACAAGCAGCTTTTTAATAAATTATCTTTTCATTCTCCTTGGTTCTGTTTTCATTTTCTCTGATATGTCCCTAGCATTTCTCCCGAAGAATGGTTAATTGATCCATGCTTAATAAAAAGGCACCTGCAATTATGTGCATTTGGATGGCAAAAAAAAAAAAAAAAAAATTCTGGCATCTTATCCAATCTATATTTAGAAAATACCTTACTTCTTAGGTCCTGGGAACATTCTGGTCTCTAATACAAAGCATATTTTAATTAAGTCAAATGCAAGATGCTGCTGTGTGTGAACAATCGTCATTCATTAAAACTGTGTCTATCCAGATGGTGGTCTTTGCATAAGAATCACAGAGACACCAACTGCTAGGGAGAATAATATCACTTTTGGCTGAAGGAGACTCTTCACTGTGTAAGGAGAATGTTTCAATCTCCTTAATATAACCAGAGATAGCCTTTCTTATTGCGTCTTCAAGTAGAGTTGCTAACAAAGCTTGGCCCTGGGATAACTACTTTTGCAACTGTATTGTTAATGGTACAAACTTTGCAAATTCTAGCACTGGCCTGGATTCATAATAACACTCTAAAGTACAAGCTTCGGGTGGAAAGTCCCAAACAACCCCCAACATTTAGCCAGTGTCAGAGACACATTGTTTCCCAAGAACCTCTTACCGTTGGCCAGTGGGAGGACGCCAAAGTGGAGAATGAAGGACAGAATATTTTCAAACCTCAAGACCTAAAATGAAAGGGGAAACGAAATCAGTTGCCAAGTCAGGGCATTTTGAATGTACCGTGCCTGGTTTGGACCTTCACTTTCCCAGACCTTATCAGGATAGAGAGCTATAATTAGAATCTCCCCATGGAGATACTATTCTAACTTCCAGACAGTGAAAGCTATTTTGTGGGAAACCATATCACAGAGTTTCCCAATCCTTTTTCCTCCTGGAGGATGAACATTTCTGCTTTCCTGTGCCCTGGATCATGGATCATGATGGCAACAAAGGCAGAGGGACCACATGTGGGCAGCAAACATGGCAGTTTGCATATCTACCAAGTAAGACAATCTCAACTAATACACATCCCAGTTAGCAGTCTTTCCTTAATTTACTGGGAAGCCCAGTCACAGCAGTTCCCTTGTATTATGTCATACTCCACAGTTAATGGCATCACCAGGATGCCCAATTTATCTTTAATGAACTATGGTACTTGTATAATCTTAGCAAAGTGGTGGTTCCTGGGAAGATCCAGGTATTAAAAATAAATGGACTATGATAAACATGAATTCATTCAATGAATATTTTTTGAGCATCCTATAGGCTTAGCAATAATAAGGACCTCTTTGCAGCTTAGCAAGGGCTCTGAAGCAGACTTTCTCTTGTTTTTACTTGACTGTGTGATGTTAGGAAAGTTCCTTAACCTCTCTGTGCCTCAAGCTCCTCAACTGTAAAGTGAAGATAATAGTACTAATCTCATAGGGTATTGTCAGCATTACACAAGTTAATATGCCTGGTATATGCCATTGTCACCCCCCCCCCCAAATGTCATGGTTAGTACACTCTGCTGCTGATAGTAAGCAGTTTGTCTGGGTCTTCCTGGAAGACTTGGACTCATTTTTGACTCCTCTGGGCTCAAGAAATATTATTTATGAGACAGTCAGCTATGCATTCTCATCAGCTATAGTGTGTCATCTACTAAATGTCTATGACACAGAGGTGCTAATCCACAGGGACCCTACTTGAGAACCACTGCTTTAGAACATAAGCGCCATGAGCATTGGATACCAATGAGTGATTTGGCTGATCTTCCTGAAGCTTGGAGGATGGGAGGGTTTTCCAAGTCGCATGTTGGGATATACTCTTCCAATCAGGACATCACCAGATTGGGCCCCCCAAAAAGGTATCTATGCAACCAGCCTTGACCTAATTTTAGGAGATGGCTAGAAAGCATTTGAGGAACAAACTTGATCATGGCCTAATAATTGATATAGAGCCTCATCCTTTGGCAGTCCAGATCTTAAAATTTAAATGTAGAGGGTTGCTTTGTCCAAAAAATAAAATCTTCCTGAAAATGCCTTTTCCCCTAACATTACATAATGTCCTAACAGTCTTTTTAAAGTCTTTATGAGTAGATAAAAGTGAATTGGAGAGTTCCTCTCTTGTTTAATAGTTAATGGGCTTGGTGGACCGAACAGTATCTAAAAAAACAATTTCAAAGTTAAAACCTACACGCATGGGAAGACCAAGTACTACTCAGAGGCAGAGAAGATAATCATCCAGCTACTATATAAAATTCTCATTGTCCCTGGACAGGGAACTCTGGGACTCTGATTCCTACCTCAATGTTGCTGCGATTGGATTCTGGCAAAGAGAGGCGGAACCTGAAAACAAAACAACACCAACAGGAAAAGGTTAAAGGAGGAATATTTTAAAACAACAGTTTAAACAGAAAGAAACAAACAGGACAGGGGATTTTTTGTTTTGGCTCAATAAGCTGCTATTTAAAAAAGAACACCCAATCTTGTAAGGACATGATGTTCTATTACATCTTTACCCCTATATTTGCTGCTTAAGAAGCAGAGCAGGAATAACAGAAGGCTTGGGTTCCCCACGTGCATTTGCTCTGTGGGACTTACTGTTGGCAACTTGGAATGCAGAACAATCTTAGGAGATAGTTTTCAGTCTGCAGCCATACCCCCCACGATGTGCCCAATCTCGTCTAATCTCCGAAGCTAAGCAGGGTTAGGCCTGGGTAGCACTTGTTTGGGAGAACAGTTCCAGGTCTTCTTGCTCTGAACTCAACCTCATAACTTCTCTGGTCTAGGCTGCTTTCTTATTAATAAGCATGACAATGATGGTGGTGATAGCGATGATACTGTATGACATGTGCTGGCTTAGGAGATTTATAAACATTTAACAATTTAATGTTCACAGTAACCCTGTGATAGATGCAATTATTGTTGCCCCTTTTGCAGATGAGGAAACTGATGAGTAGAGAGGAGAATTAAATTACTCAAGTCACAGAGTTAGCAACTGCTCAGTCGAGAGGCCTCAGCTCTCAGGAGGCTGTATCACCTATATCATTTTTCATCTGCTCAGTCATAACACATCGGGGAAACATTAGCTATGACAGCTGTCTGGCATCAAAGACAATGCAGTGTAATTGTTAAAGGCACTGCTGGAAAAATATGAGGGGATGTCTCCCCCTGGTCACACCAGACCAGGTTAGAAATTAGGCCTACATAAAGGTGGAACACACCTGTGAGTTTTCTTTCTTTCGTCACAACCCCAAGCCATGACTGGCCTCTTCAGGACCACCTGCTGTGAGTGAGCTTGTCTGGGGTTTCCTGTGAACCGACTATCCTTTTCTCTTAAGGACAGCTTACTTCCATCTTGCTTCTTGTTCTCTAGACACACTCACCAGATTAGTTTACCAATGGACACGTCTCACTAACTGCGCAGAAACCGGTGGAGCAAAGAGCAAACTCTCCTTTCTCTGGTTCTGAAAAAACACGCAAGTGCAGCTCATACCACAAGGTGGCGACTGAGTTCGGTCCTTTGACCTTTCATTCTCTTACCAGGCCTCTAACCTGCTACTTAAAGCCCTGACACTAGGAACTAATTTTTATTACAGAACCACATAGTCCAGGGTGGTGGGGTGGGGGTGGGGGGTTGGACCTCAAATAGCCCTACCTTGCAGACTTATAAGAGTATATAACCTATTTCAAAAGTTTTGGAGAAGGTTTATTGTCCTGACTGAAAACAAGAGCTAAAGTGCCAACATTTAAGCACAGCAAAAGGCTCTTTATGATCTGGGTCAATATAGCAAATATGACATAATGAAGGTCAAGTGGACCAAAGCACAGACACTCACAATGCCATTCCTCCAACCCTGTGGCCATATCAGACATTGAAAAAATCAATCAATACCCTATAATAACTTTATCTCTTTGCCCTCTGACTGAACTCCTTGAGGATAGAAATTCAATCTTAACTTTGTATTCCCAGATTGAGTACAGAGCATGGCATATTTAGGCACTTACTGTTCATTCATTCATTCATTCATTCATTCATTCATTCAGCAGATATTTACTGAATACCTAATACATGTCCACCCTGGGACAAGTGTGGTAGATATGATTGTGAGGAAAGCCAGACACAGCCACTGTCTCATGTAGCTTACAGCCTAGTGGAGAGACAAGCGTTAATCAAATAACTCCACTGATGAAGGTGTAATTGCAGATCGAGATAAATTCTGTGGTGGAAAAAAATAAGTTCATGGAAGCAAATGAGAAAAGAATGATCTTACTTGATGGGTAAAGGAAGTATTTAAAAAAAAGGAAAATATATCCTTGAGCTAACATATGAAGGATGAGCAGAGTTCAAAAGGCAAAATGGGGAAGGAAGCGGGAAGGGGTCTGGGCAGAGGTTGCAAAGGCCCCATGGAGGGAAGAGACAGCTTGGGAGAGAGTGTAGCAAGATTATGCTAGAGAGGCAGATGGAGTCTACCAGGCTGGGTTTCTCAGGCCACGTTAGCATTTTGATATTTATCCTAAGAGCAAGGAATCTACGGAAGGTTTCTAAGAAGGGAGATGATGTCTATGTTTTGTGAAGGTCACTCTGGCTGCACTATGGAGGAAAGACTGGCAGGCCGAGAGGTTTTCCAGGTGCTCATTCTGTGCTCAGTAACGTGCTATGCAATGTGCAGAAGTTTATTTATGTGAGGGGTGGAGAGACCTGTATGTGCAAGAAGCAATTAGAGAGCAGTGCAAAGCAGTGTGGATTCAGGTGTTCTTTTGTGAGTTTACACACCACATGGACTTGCAGGAATTCTGAGAAGGTGTGAAAAGGGAAAAAGCCAGTGTGGGTTGTGGGGTGTGTGTGTGTGTGTGTGTGTGTGTGTGTGTGTGTGTGTGTGTGAGGGGTGGAGGGGTGGTGGTGGTGGGGGGAATAAACTGCCTTTTGAGAGAAGCGCTCTGTACACTACCACGTCCCTTTGCACCCAGTATTGTAACTGCCTGTTAATCTGAGTGTTTCTCTCACCAGGCTGTGGATCTGGAAGGTAGAAACCACTGTCCTCTCCACTCTCTGTATCAAGAGCACATAACAGGTGCTTACTAAACTCTCATTGAGTGGACACATGGATAAATGAGCAGATAAAGGAGATGGGTGGGGGAGTGTTTATTGGAATTGAGGTCACTCTGAGGGTGAGCCATTGTGGGTTTCATTCCACCAGCAGAATGTTCACTTTAGGGAAAGGTAGAACCAATCATTGAAGAACTTGAAAAGCCCAGGCTGTGGATTTAACCCAACGATGAAAGGTTGGAGGGGAGGAATGTGTTGAGCCTATTCCAGTATGACAGGCTCCTCTCGATGAGGAAGAGCTCCCCAGTGTTTTAACTTCCTTGCCTCCTGCAGTCTGGAAATTCCCCCAAAGAGTCATGGAGAAGGGGAAGAAGACATTGGGGGTCCCCTCCTCCAGTGGGTCCCCACAGTGGCATTCCTCTGTTCTGGCTTCAACAGTAGCTAAGAGGAAGCGTGGGGATGGAGGTCAAGCCAGGTGCCAAGTCTGAGCTCTGCTGACCTGTCCAAAACGCTGTTCCAACAGAAACTGAATCCATTCTTCCCGGACCTGTTTTCTTTTCTGGGTTTCTCTCCAGATGATGGCTCACCTGGGGAAATGCTTATCTACCCAAGCTGTGAGGAGTGGAGTTAGGTGGTGATTCTATCTGCTTGTAGTCAGCTATATTTGCATTTTCTGATGGTGTTACATGGGAGGGGTTGTAGGGCATGTGCGTGTGTGTGCTGATGGTAGTGGGGTGGGGTGCAGTCTGGGAGCATCCAAAGCCTCAGTCATAGTAATGTTAAAAAAAATGATCTAAAGTTCTAAATGGCTCAACAGTAATGTACATTTGATTGCTTCAGCTTTGCTTGCAATTAAGAGGGTGAGAATTATGCCATCTGGATGATAACCAAATAAGGGAAAGTGTTGTTTCATTTGGCCTCTGAAATGATCTCAAAATGTCTACTATGTGGGCCAACTAGTATTGGGGTTACCTCCAGATAGAACTGTGTTTGGAACAAAATTCTCCATTGTAGATAAAGCAGTAAGAGTCTGGTGTATGACTTCGAGTGCCAACTCCACGCTTTTAAGACCATCCTGGCCTGTCATGTCTCTTGGGACCAATTCCCCCCCTCTTACTTGGTCAAAATTTGACCCTAGAATGGGGAAAGAGGCCTTGGCTGGTTTTTCTCAGTGGTTAGAGCGTTGCCCATGGACCAAAGGGTCTCGGGTTCGATTATCAGTCAAGGGCACGTACCTGGGTTGCAGGTTTGATTCCTGGCCCTGGTTGGGGTCATGCAAGAGGCAACCAGTTGACGTGTTTCTCTCACATCGATGTTTCTCTCTCTCTCTCTCTCCCTCCCTTCTTCCCTCCCTCTCTTCTATTCTATCTAAAAATCAATGGAAACATATCTTCAGGTTTAAAATAACAAAAAAGAATGGGGAAAGAGAATGAAACACTACTACTAGTGGAAACGGATCTTTCTTGAGCACTGATAATGTGCTGGGCACCGTGCTTTTCACACATTGGCTCATCTACCCATGCAACAACTCCACGGAGAGGCACTCTGCTTTGCTGGAGAGGAAACTGACACTCAGAGGATGATTAACTTGTCGAGGTCCCACAGTTCCAAATGACTGAGGTAGCATTCAAACTGACATATGCCCGACCCCAGAGCCTGCGCTCCTAACGAGACATACCCAAAGAGGTCAAGTTTATCATTTGTACTCCCAGCTTTGGCTTTCTTTACCCTTCCTTCACCCAGTCCCTTCATGCAGCGAGAAAAGGGCCGTGTCCAGTGCCAGCGTCTTCTCTTCTCTCAAAACTCATCACTGAGAGAGGACGTGCTGCCTGTTTCAGTTCGGTGTGACTCCATGCTCATGGGCTTCTGCTTCTGGGCAAGGGCATGTATCGTCCAAGTCCCAGCTCTTCAAAGGCACTGTAATCTAGTCAGCAAACACTCAAGGCTTTGCAAACAGACTCATGCAGGTTCAAGTTCTGGCTCCGCTACTCACTAGCTCTGTGACTTGAGTAGTTATAGAACCTCCACAAAGTGAAACGTGGAGATAATAATACCTGTCTCCAGGGCTCTTGGTTCAGTCTATAGACATTTATTAAGCACTGTGCCAGGTCCTGGAGATACAGGGTTGTGAGGGTTAAAAGAACCAATATATGTGCAGTGCTTGGCACAGGGCCAGCAGGCAGTAAAGGCTCCATAATAAAGAGTCATCATGAATAGCAGAAGGAAAGGTGATTTCTCTAAGCGCCATCACTGGGCAGGAGACAGGGGAGAGAGGTGTCTTCTGAATAGAGGAGCTCTTGAAACGATCTGGTCTGATTTGAGCACCACTTTCTGCTGGCTGAGGCCAGCCCCACATTTTAAATAATAGCCACAGCCCACATTCTTGAACACAACATGCACTTTACATCTGTTAACTCATGTATTTGCCACAACAACCCCTGAAGCAGGTTTTATTTTATCCTCATTTTATAGAGGAGGAAATGGAGGCTCAGAGAAGTTGAGAAACTTGCCTGAGACTCCACAGCGAATGAGCCTGGGCTGGGAGCTGAACCAGCTAGTCCCACTGCAAAGCCTGTGATCTCACTAGTCTCTAACCTCACCACTCTGGATATGCCTCTGATTTCTGCATCTCATGTCTAGGCAGCCCACCCTGAGCAGCTCCAGAAAGAGGCTCCTCCAGGCAGGGGGTGCTTAGAAAGGCGGGAGTGTTCTGGAGAACTGTATTTGGAGACCCTGTGTTTCCCGGTGCAACATTCCAAGTCAGGGATGTTTCACTGATCCCCACCCACGTTCCAGCCCTACCTGCTGTGTCTCTCTGACGTCACCAATGAAACCAGCCCGTCCTGAAAAGCAGCGCTTGGCTGCGGAACTCAGGAGTGGAAACACTGGCTGGGGTGGCCTGTGTGGGTGGCGGGACTGCTGCCCTTGCTGCCAAAGGCTAAGGCCGCTCTTCAGCACTGCCTCCGCTTTTTTGCAAAGTTTTGCCTTTCACTTTGGCTGCCTGAAGCCTGAGTGAAGCCTGGCCCACCTGCCTTGGCCTGAGTCCTCCCACTCTGAGGTTTGCTATGGCATCCCTTGCAGGAGCCACCCTCAGACTCAATGCACGCAACCAGGCAGTTAGGACAGGGCCTCTGCTCAGAAGGGCCCCTGCTTGGCTGAAGACCCTGCTGTCTCCATCTTGAAATTCTACATACTTTTTGAACAAGGGGGTCTGCATTTTCATTTTGCACTGGGTCTTGCAAATTATGTAGCCAGTCCTGCTCAGACCCCACCAAGGCCTCGGGATGCAGGATGCCTCCCCAGCACGAGACTCTGAAGGAGCCTCCAGGAAGGCAGAAGTGCTCATTGCAGGTGTGTGTTTACAAGGTCAAAGCGTGCCTGTGGACCACAGGAAGCTGGAAAATGGATTCACACATTTCTTTGGATGGTGTGAATTTAGCAAAGTTTTTCCAGTTACTCTCATAAGTAAACATAACGCCCACTGACCACGCAGTCTCTTACCAGCAGGAACATTGTAGATTAGGGTCAGCCTGATTTAAGCAGAGAAGCAAACCCAGTCTCTCTGCTCCTTGGGGTCTTTCCTACCTGCCTGTCATAAGCCTGAAGTCCCGTCCATATTACATCCTTGGATCCTGACAGCAAACCAGACTGCTTCTCGAGTGCACATGTTTCCGCCTGCTGAGGAGCTTGCTGCCTCAATTAGCAGTCCTGCCCCATTCTCCCCATCATTGCAGACGTCCAGCCTCCCCATCAGCCCTTTCCTCTCAGTCTTCAAACAGATGGAGGGCTCACCTGTCCTCACAGTCCCGCTGCTCAGGCAAACCCCATTCCAAGTCCTCTCCTTCCTCTTGTGGCCTTGCTCAGCTGCTGCCACTCCTCGCCTTCCCTCTTCCCTCCTCATCTCCTGCTCTCTGGCCCAGCCATTAAAACTGCCACCCCAGAGATCACCCATCAAGGTTCCGAGTTTCGTGAGCCTTGATCTTCTGGAAAGAGGGCCACATTATGACTTCTTGGGGACCTGAGGCACTTTTGCTTTTGGGAACCTTTCCTCCATAAAAAGAGCTATGCATTATATTTTAAGGCTGTGTTGGCATAAAGATAAGTATAATTCATGCTGGATTGTCTTCACTGTTTTTTTTATTCCTATTTTTAAATATCTTAAAACATTTTCATGGATCTCTAAAGTGTTGTGGGCTCTAGGCACTGTGCCTATTAGCCTAGTGGAGAAATAAGACCTGTTTTGAAGGGCTTGGAAAAGTTGCGTAAAACCTTGAAATCTTTTGTCTCTGGGAAATCACACTACCTTTTTGTTTTTGTTTTTGTTTTTGTTGTCATTCTTTTCATTGGGAAGACAATGTACAGTTGACTCTTGAACAACACAGGTTCGAACTGTGTGGGTCCACCTATACGCAAATTTTTTTCAAAAATACCATCAGTCCTCTGTATCCATGGATTTCACATCCGTGGATTCAACCAACCAGTATTCACACAGTATTTTTGACCCGTGGCTGGGAATCCGCAGAGGCAGAGTGCTGACTGTATGCATTGTTCTGTATCATTTCATAGGAGGGACTTGAGCATCCTTGGACTTTGGTATCCACAGGGTGTTCTGGAACCAATACCTCTCAGATACCAAGGGCCAACAGCAGAGAAGTTTTTGGGGAGTCAAAAGTCATTGCTAATTTTTGACTGCATGGGGGTGGGGTGTTGGTGCCCCTAACCCCTGCATTGTTCAAGGGTCAGCTGTCGTTATAAAGAAAAATTTAAGGAAAAATGCACCTCCCACAATCTATTAACTTAACACAGCTCTTCATTTGCTATCCACTTCCTTGTCCAGATGGAAAGCTATTCCACAGGGCTGACTGATATGTTCCTGCAGTTCTGTGTTTTGCTTGTTCCATTTAGTATTATTTTACTGAAAACATTTTCTTGTTTCTATAATTGTCCTGATAACCATCAAGGTGACTGATGGTGATTGACTGACTTTTCTCCTCTGTTGGTTTCCTATTCTTTTTGGACTCTGCCTTCTTTGTCTGTTTTATTCTTTGTTTCTTCCTTTCACAGATTTAATCTGGGCCATCTGATCATTCTATATATCCTCCCTCCAGGTAGTCTGATTCATGGCTTCAACTGTGGGCTTCCTAGGGCTGAGGAAAATGGGCCATTCTTCCAAATGGCTCTTAGTGTTCAGTGATGTGTGTATATGACCTGCTCAAGCCCTTTCACACCACATGGCTTGCACCTGAGAGCCAGCGAGGCCATGTGGCACGGGCTCGTCAAACTCTAACTTATGGTAATGGGACCCCAGTGTCAGTCCCATTTCATCATTTCACAGACAAGGACACTGAGACTCAGAGGTAATAGACTTGGTCATGAGTGAGCAGGGATTTGAAACTTCATTCTTTGACCTCCAGGTTTCATGCTCGTTCCTCAATGGCATGCTTTCTGAATTTGTTAGAGAGGAATTTCAGTTTGATCTTGCTGTACCATTAGAATGGGCATTTATATTAAAGAATTGTAATTATTGTGTTGCCCATTTTAGCTTAGTATTACTTAATGGGAAGGAAAAAAAATCTTGCAACACATTTTTAAGTCCCTCCTCTGAAAGGATCTGAAATTGCAGAAGTCCTTAAGTGATTCATGGTCTATCCAATGGCACGTTCGCTTGTTCACTTTGTCTCTATGGTCTGTGGATTCACTTAAGATGAAGCCTCCCAACAGTCAAATCAATTGACCTTACCTGTTCAGCGACAAGGAGCAGATCAGTCTTTGTCCCAAAATAACCAGGCTGACACTGGTACTAGCAACCTGCAGACAACAAAAGCATTGATTACCAAGAGGAGTGACTCTCTCTGGACACAGATTGGCCATAGATATTTTTCCCTATAGTGGAAACATCATAAATTCCACTTTCCCTCTCATCCTGAGAGGTATTAGAAATGAATAATTCTAAAAATACTGTCTTTCAGGTAAGAAAACTAACTATATTTATTTATTTATTTATCCTCACCTGAGGACATTTTTCCATTTTTTTTGCTCAGATAGAGTGGGAGGGAGAGAGAGGAAGAGAGAGAGAGAGAAACATCAATGTGAAAGGGACACATCGAGTGGCCACCCCCCGCACGACCCAACCAGGGCCGGGGACAAACTGCAACTGAGGTACGTGCCCTTAGCGGGAACCAAACCCGGGTCTCGCTGGACTGCAGGCCGACGCTCTAACCGCTAAGCCAAACTGGCCAGGGCAGAAAACTAACTATAAAAACTTTCTGTTTGAGGATCTCCTTTAAACTATTTTTCCATTTTCTCTTAATCTCTCTTCTCTATGTACAGGGTGTGTGTGTGTGTGTGTGTGTGTGTGTGTGTGTGTGTGTGGTATTTTGCTTCGGTTCACTGTATTAGTCCCTTTTTATTGAATTGCACTTGGCTTTCATCTGCTTGAATTCCACCTTGAGTAACTTATTTCAAGGATAAAGAAATTTGGCTATCAATATGACAAGCAGGAGGAAGGGCACACAGGAAGCAGAGAAGAGTGCAGAGCTATTTTACAATGTATGGGCGTTGAGCACTGGCCTCCCATATCTCCCCCCAAGCCCAGGCTCAACCCTGTCCTCACTCCTAACTGATGTATCACTTCCCACCCCTCGAAGCATTTTGTAGGCCACTGCTGGCCAGCGGTCTACTGCAGGAATAGGATTGGTATCCACAGGCTGCCCGTCTGTCCCTGCAGACTTACGAAGTCCATGGAAACGATGGTTTCAGCAGTAGAGTTCTCAGACTGGGTGAGTATCACAATGGAGGCAGGGATGTCCAGGGTGAAATTACCCGGTAGTAAACTGATCACAGGAGGCTCTGTTGCCATGATCCGAACCATGAAGGGCTGGGACAAGATGTAGATCTCTGCAATCTGCCCGTGTTCAGGGAAAAAATGGAGATTAGGAGTTGTGAGTTGATGAGGGAAAAACACAAATTTGGGGTGATTAAATGTTACATCATGCAGCAAGAATAGAAAAACAAATTCTTTGAATAATAACAACAATAACATGCAAAACCCAAATAACAACAGCTGAGCGTTATTGAAACACACTGTGTGCCAGGCACCATGGTCAGGGTTACCTGTATTATCCCATTTAATCCTCACAAAATCCCCGTGAGGCAGGTTAATCCCCATTTTGCAAATGAGGAAAGTGAGTCTTGGAGAGGTTAAGTCATCATCTCAAGGTTCCAGGTGAGTAAGTTGTAGAACTGAGATTCAGATCTAGGTCTGTGTTATTCGAGATTCTTGCTCTAAAACCAGGATGCCCTAAAAAACAGCATCTCTCTTTGTCCCCAAGGGCAAACCTGAGCCTTTCAGGGCACTATGTCCAACACTTAGGAGCTCTGACGGCATGACATTAGTAGTTGCTTCACTAAAGTCACAAGTGTGGGCACTAGTCCTTCATTTCCCATGTAAGCTAATTATTTCAAGTGTGGTGGAATAGATGATTTATTTTGTGAACTTAAAATGCCTTTAATAGTAACTTTTTCTGTAAATATTTGTGGATATTTGATTAAAAGAAAAAAAAATTCCTTAAAAATGAAAAGATGGACTCGGGCTTGCACCAAAAGGGAATATAAAGAACCCACAAGTTGCCCAGCTGGTGTGGCTCAGTGGATTGAGCGTCGTCCCATGGGCTGAGAGGTCCTGGTTCGATTCCCATTCAGGGCACAATCCCAGTCAGGGCACAAGCCTGGGTTGCGGGCTCAATCCCCAGAAGGTGTGCAGGAGGCAGCTGATAGATGTTTCTCTCTCATATTGATGTTCACATCGATATTTCTATTTTAGATAATTTTTTTTCCTTTATTGATTTTAGAGAGAGAGGAAGTGAGAGGGAAAGAGAGATAAAAACATCGATGAGAGAGAACATCGATTGGTCGCCTCTTCATGCCCCCACTGGGGATCGGGCCCACAACCTGGGCATGTGCCCTGACCAGGATCGAACCGGCGACCTCTTGGCGCATGGGTTGATGCTCAACCAGTGAGCCACACTGGTTGGACCACATTGATATTTCTATCTCTCTCTCCCTTTCTCTCTTTAAAAAATCAATAAAAACATATATGTGTGTGTGTGTATATATATACATGAACCCACAAGTCTTCCAGAAGTTATTCCAATGAAATCAAATACACTATCAAGGAGTCAAATCCTGACCACTTACCCGGGAGAGCACACTGCCGACGCCTTGAGAGTGTCGAACCAAGTGGCTGGAAATCTGGAAAATCAAGACCATCATGTCATTGTAAGGTTTTTACCCTGCATTATCCTTTCAGAGAAAATGTGGCATTCTCTATCATTTTTATGAACTATGAATCTGTTGCCCCAAAAAAGGTGTTTGAAGGTGACTTAACATTTTGTAGACCAACCACAGGGAATCTGAGGCCCAGAGAAGTAAAGTGACTTGCAAATGGGAAGTCATACGGGAGTTACATTCCTTTTGAGTAAGTGACTTTCAACCTTGGGAACACTGTGTATATCATTTATCTGTGATGCACGTGTAAATATGCTACGGTAGGTAACAATATGTTTGTGCTACTGTTCTCATTTTCTGAGATTACTGAGACATAGAATGCTTAAGTAATTAATTTATCTTCACAGATGAATGGTTTTCAAGTCTTGAAGCTGGAAGTGTCTCATTTTCAGCACTGTGCGGTAGCTTGTGCTGCCAAATTAGCATTTGGAACATAAGGTTTATAACTGCTTGTTGAATTAAGACCTACAGAACGAAAAGATTCATAAGGGATGCTCAGAAAAAGTTGTTGGCTGACTGGCTGGAAAGAGTGTTCTCGGTATACGTAAAAAGCAGAGGCATAGCAAAGAGAGTCAACGAGTATCTGTATTCTCACTGGTCTTTGTAGATAAATCAGTTGCAGTTGCTAATAGGAGAAATCTATGTTGGCATAACATAAGGAATCATCATCACCATCATCATGACCAGCAACACTTATAGAGTGCTGGGCATTGGTCTGAATGCTTTACATATATTTAAACCTCTTAAAAATTTTTTTTTGTTAATTAATTCATTTTTGTTACAGATGTATTTAAACCTCTTCAATGTCTATGTCAACCCTGTGGGTATAGAATTATTATTCTTCCCATTTTCCAAATGAGGTAACTCTGGCACAGAGAAGTTAAACTGAAATTGCCCAAGGTCACAGGTAATAAGTGATGGAGGAGGTCCTGTCATTATTTGAGAACAATCTAGAACAGGGACTTGGAATGATAAAAATATTAAATTAGAAGAAGTAGAAACCCAAACACTGTCCAACTAATAACAATCATTCCACAACTCCTTCATTCATTGTCCTGATAGGAGGGATAGTCTACAAGGTTCAGGAATTGAAATGACGTAAAAAAAAAAACCATAACGGGACACTTATGGTAGATTAAATGTTGGTGCTGACTGTTGTCACCTGTTAACTCTCCTCACCTCTTTTGTGGAGAGAGTGATGTCGAAAGCCCCGGCTGTAAAATGAGCAAAGGATGCAGATTTAAAGAAATACTCGGAGATTCCAATGTAGAACATAGAGTCACTGCGTTCTGGGAGCATAAAAGGCACTGGGGAGAATGGGGGGTCGGTGAGGTTTTCCAGTGGGTAGAATACGCCCTGTGGGAAAAGAGGGAGAGACCAGTGTGTCAGATAAAGGCTCAAATGTGCAGGACTAGCCCTGGCTGGTTTGGCTTAGCAGTTAGAGCGTTGGCCCACGGACCAGAGAGACTCGGGTTTGGTTCCTGCTAAGGGCACGTACCGTGGTTGCAGTTTGTCCCCGGCCCTGGTTGGGGTCGTGTGGGTGGCAACCAGCCGATGTGTCTCTCTCACATCAATGTTTCTCTCTCTCTTCCTCCCTCTTTCCCTCCCGCTCTATCTGAAGATAAATGCAAAAATGTCCTCGGGTGAGGATTAAAAAAACAAACGTGCAGGACTAAAGAAGGTGGACCCTCTCAGGTCAGAATAAGGAAAATTTCAGAAAATCAGCAGGGAAGAAAAAACGATGAGGCCTTCTGACTCCTTGCCCAGTGCCCATGTTTCAAGGCTCTGATGACTTCTTAAGCAGACATCTGGGCCTGTCTGTCCACCCTGGGGTGTAACCGAGTGAGAAGTTCCGTGTTGGTCCTTTTCTCCGAGAGAGAAAGGCAGGTGCAGGTAGCTGGAGGTGACAGCTCTGATTAAACCCTGAGGTGCCAGGTAGAGATGTCAAACCCTTGACTTTCAAAATCTGTGATTGCTGAGCATCTGGGGTGTCACAGAAAGACTCAGGAGGTCCTAGAATTCTAAGGAATTTAAAGCATTTTTAAAAGCATTCAACAAAGAGTTGTTGAGTTGAACTGAGTTGAACATGGCACCTTGAACTGCAGCTGCATCATGTGTTCGTGGATGCATCATGGATTTCAGAAGTACACGAGAAAATCGGCGGCATTTCTTTGTTTTCTGTTTTTGTTAATCCTCACCCGAGGATATTTTTCCATTGATTTTTAGATAGGGTGGAAAGGAGGGAGGGAGAGAGAGAGAGAGAGAAACATTGATGTGAGAGAAACACATCGAGTGGTTGTCTCCCGCATGACCCAGTCCAGGATCAAACCTACAACCCAGGTACGGGACTCTAACCCTCAACCCTTCTGTCTGTGGGCTGACACTCTAACTGCTGAGCCAAACCGGCCAGGGCAATCCATAGCATTTTTAATGCTACCCTCATTAGCTATTGGTTATTATTACAAAATGGTGTCTTGTGTAATATTTAACCCATTTGAATGACTCTGAGTGATTGAAATATAAGTCAATATGCATTGAAAATAACAATGATATTAACTTTGAGGCAAAACTAAACATAAGGGCAGTGACTCACTTTTCCAGAATCAGCAAACACCATTTTCATGTGCTAATGGGGCCCAATTGAGGTCAGCAGCCCTCAATTAAATAGACTAATCTGAGAGGAATAGAAGTAGCAATATGTACAATTACGGGCATGGTAAGTTCTAATAAATGCAGACCACTCTTCTTGCTGCCTCCTAGCCTCAAACCTACTCCCAGAGGCAAAGGAATCATGCGCCTTTTCTTGAAGAAGACAGATCGGTCTTGTGCAATCCAAACAATCACTTATCGATCAAGGAAATGTTCAAGAGTCTTTTGAAAGAGCACACACATCAGGGAATTGCTTGAAAGGAAACTAAATTATTTGAAGAGCATGGAGGTATATTTCCTCTGCACATGACATTTGTTCCCCCAATGCAGTCAGCCCTCTGTATCTATAGGTTCGGCTCCAACCAACCGCAGATCAAAAATATTTGAAAAAAACAGTTAGGTTGCTGCTGATGGGCACTATGTAGTTAGGCCTACTATGATTGTGTCTGTACTGAGCATGTACAGTTATTTTTAAACAACTATCTACATAATTTATATTGTATTAGATTTTATAAGCACTCTAGAGATGATTTAAAGTATACAGAGGATGTGCATAGGTTAAATGCAAACACTGTGCCATTTGTATAAGGGGTTTGAGTATCTCGGCTTTTGGTATGGGGAGGTGTCCTGTAACCAATCCCTGGAGGACACCGAGGGGGCGCTTGTACTGGCTGTTGCTGGCCAGGATGAGGACTCTGATGATGATAAAGTTACCTTCAAATTCAGGTCAATGTAGTTCTCAGTAATTTCTGGAGAACTCATTAGGGAATAATCCAGCAGGGTATAGTTGTCAATCTTGGTTAAAACTAAATAACAAATAAAGCAAAAAGAAAATTTACATTCATTAAAAGCTTGACATATGATTAATGTATATCCAGAACAAATTTTTAAATAATTTAAATTTTCTGTTGTTTAAAATAATAATTACCCTATTTCATAAGTAATACATGTTCACTTTTCCCTACTTATTTATTTAAATTACAGATGACATTTAACATTATTTTAGTTTCAGGTCATGCTCCCTTTTTAAAACCAAGGAGAAGTAGGTAAGTCAAAAGAAGAAAGTGAAAACCCTTTTAGATCACATTACCCTGAGAGAAACTTAAGTAAAATTTTGGTATATACTCTTTTAATCTCTCTCTCTCTCTCTCTCTCTCTCTCTCTCTCTCTCTCTCTCTTTCTCAATGCATATATATTCTTTCTTAAGAAGGAAATTAGACAAAAATCACTGGTCAATTTTAAGCCATGCATATTAATGAGAGACTTCCAAGTTCTATGTTAAAACCTTCTATGTAGCTATTCGGGGTCTTTTTTGGTTCCATTTAAACTTTTGGAGTATTTGGTCTAGTTCTGTGAAATATGTCGTTGGTATTTTAATGGGGATTGCATTGAATCTATAGATTGCTTTGGGTAGTATGGACATTTTAATGATGTTAATTCTTCCAATCCATGAACAAGGTATATGCTTCTACTTTTTTATATCTTCCTCTATTTCTTTTTTCAATGTCCTATAGTTTTCTGCGAAGAGGTCCTTTACTTCTTTGGTTAAGTTTAATCCTAGGTATCTTAATTTTTTCTTGCCACAATGATAAATGGGATTTTTTTTTAGTTTCTCTTTCTGTGAGATCATTGTTGATGTATAAGAATGCTGTCGATTTCTTGATGTTAATTTTGTATCCTGCTACTTTGCCAAATTCATTTATTAAATCTAGCAGATTTTTGATGCAGTCTTTAGGGTTTTCTACGTACAATATCATATCATCTGCAAATAATGACAGTTTCACTTCCTCCTTTCCAATTTGGATCCCTTTTATTCTTTCTTCATGTCTAATTGCTGTGGCTAAGACTTCCAGTACTATGTTAAATAAGAATGGTGAAAGTGGGCATCTCTGTCTTATTCCTGTTCTTAAGGACAGCAATCTTGAAAAAGAAGAACAAAGTAGGAGGGATCACAATACTGGATATCAGGTTATACTACAAAGCCACTGTAATCAAAACAGCCTGATACTGGCACAAGAACAGGCATATAGATCAATGGAACAGAACAGAGAATCCAGAAATTGACCCAAGTCATTATGCTCAATTAATATTTGACAAAGGTGGCAAGAGCATACAGTGGAGTGAAGACAGCCTCTTCAATAAATGGTGTTGGGAAAATTGGACAGCTACATGCAAAAAAAATGAAGCTAGACCACCAACTTACACCATACACAAGAATAAACTCAAAATGGATAAAAGACTTAAATGTGACTCGTGAATCCATAAATATCCTAGAAGAAAATCTAGGCAACAAAATTTCAGACATTACATGCAGCAGAATTTTCATTGATATAACACCTAAGGCAAGAGAAACAAAGGAAAAAAATCAATACATGGGACTACATCAAACTAAAAAGCTTTTGCACAGCAAAAGAAACAAGCATCAAAATGGAAAGGGAACCCACTCTATGGGAGAGCATAATTGCCAATGATACATCAGATAAGGGGTTAATTTCCAAAATACATAGAGTACTCATACAACTCAACAAAAGGAAGACAAAGAATCCAATTAAAAAATGGGCAGAGGACCTAAAGAGACACCTCTCCAAACAGGACATACAAATGGCCAAGAGACACATGAAAAAATGTTCAACATCACTAATTATCAGAGAGATACAAATTAAAACAACAATGAGGTATCACCTTACACCTGTCAGAATGGCCGCCATCAACAAATCATCAAACAACAAGTGTTGGCAAGGGTGTGGAGAAAAGGGGGCTCTAGTACATGCTGGTGGGAATGCAGACTGGTGCAGCCACTATGGAAAACACTGTGATGTTACCTCAAAAAGTTAAAAATTGAACTGCCATTTGACCCAGTGATCCCACTTCTAGGAATATATACCCTAAGAAGCCTGAAACACCAATCAGAAAGAATACATGTACCCCTATGTTCATAGCAGCACTATTACAATAGCTAAGGTCTGGAAACAGCCCAAGTGTCCATCAATAGATGAGTGGATAAAAAAGCTGTGGTACATATACACAATGGAATACTATGCAGTTGTAAGAAAGAAAGATCTCTTATCCTTTGAGATGACATGGAGGGATCTGGAGAGTATTATCCTAAGTGAAACAAGCCAATCAGAGAAAGACAAATATCACATGATCTCACTTATTTGTGGAATACAATGAACAAAACAAGCTGATGAACAAAATAGACCCAGAGACATAGAAGTAGGGTGCAGACTGACAAACCTCAGAAGAGGGGGTCGGCAGGGAGGGAAGAGATAAACCACAGAACTTATATGCATGTATGCATAACCAATGGACATAGACAACAATGCTGGGGATGGGGCGGGGCGGGGGATCAGGAGGAGGATGTCAATGGGGGAAAAAGGAGGAACATCTGTAACAAAAATAAGTGAATAAAAAAAAGCCTTCTATGTAGTTAGAACTTATTTTTTTCCGCAATGACCATGTATTACTGTTGTAATTAGAAATATTTTTTAAAAAGTATTATCAAGAGAGGCAGACAGACAGGAGTAAAATTCACTAAGTTAGAGAGGCCGAAGAAATTCTCACGCACAGTGCTACTGACTGGCATCATTTTTTGTACTATCATTTTCAGAGCGAAGCAGAAGGCCAGGCAGAGGGCCAGGGGCCAGGGAGCGGTGGGTATGGTTTACAGGAAGCATGGACTTCAGTGTCTGGGACAGTCTGTAGTGCTGTGGTGCAGTGCTCGGGTTTCCGACCTGGCCTGGGACGCTGCTGTCCCGACCACCCCTGTGTGCTCTGTGATATGAAGACTTCCTCCCTGGTCTAGAAGAAGGTGCGCGAGTACCACAGCTTCCCTTCTTGCATGCCATATTTGGTTTATTCCACAGACTGAGATGAGAAACAAGAAGAGATGAAGTGATTGGCCAAGGTGAGGGAACAATACTACCCTATATCACCATCGTTTTAAAATCTGCTTTCAAATTCACAGTCTCAGTGGATCCATCACCATACTGTGAGGGAAGCAGGACTATGACCATTTTTTCAGTGAGGGGAGTGAAGCTCCCAGAGGTCAAGAAACTTGCCCAAGGCAAGCGAGGACATGGGAATCCTCGACCAGTTCTTTCTTTACTCCATCTTCTTCCTCTGTCCCTACCTCCTCAATTCATTAATTTTCTTTCATCCACCTGTATCCATTCATGAATCCATTTGTCCAGGCACCTATCCCTTCATCCCTTCATCAATCCAATATTTATTAACTTAGTGTGGCTTAGGCACTGTGTCTGGTGCTGGGAACACAGAGATGAGTCAAAGTCCCTGCCCTCGTGGAACTCAGAGTCTGGCGGGGGAGACAGATATATAAACAGGAAATTAGAATACAGTACAGCTAGACCAGATCTAAAACTGAGCTCTTTATGGTCCTGTTCTTACAGTCTCCCCCATTTGGGTAAATGGTCATTCTATTCTTCCAATGTTCTAGTGTCTCAGGGTAAAAACCTGGGGTCATCCTTGACTCCCCTCATGACCCACATTCAGGGTGTCAGCAAATACCACTGTCTCTACCTGCAAAGGTACACCCAGGACCTGAACATGTCTCACCGTCTTCATCCAGGCTCATGTGGGTCACTGCTGTAGCCTCTTAAGTGGTCTCCCTGCTTCCAACTTTGCCCCACCTCGTCTATTATTAATAGACAGAAGTCAGAGTGAGATTCTTTTTTAAAAACATGTTTTTATTGATGGGAGGGAGAGAGAGACAGAGACAGAGAGAGAGAGGGGGAGAGAGAGAGAGAGAGAGAGAGAGAAACATTGATGTGAGAGAAAAACATTGACTGGTTGCCTCTCACATGGGCCCCAACAGGGGATTGAACTTGCAACCTGGGCATGTGCCAACTTGGAATCGAACTGTAGACCTTTTTCTTTTTTTAAAAAATCCTCACTCAAGGACATTTCTCCATTTATTTTCAGATAGAGCAGGAGGGAGAGAGAGGAAGAGAGAGAGAGAGAAACATCGATGTGAAAGTGACACATCAAGTGGCTGCCACCCGCACGACCAACCAGGGCCAGGGACAAACTGCAACCGAAGTACATGCCCTTAGCGGGAACCGAACCCGGGTCTCTCTGGACTGCAGGTCGACGCTCTAACCACTGAGCCAAACCGACCAGGGCTCAAGAATATTTTTTCATTGGTTTTTAGATAGAGTGGGAGGGAAGGAGGGAGAGAGAGAGAAACATCGATGTGAGAGAGACATATTGATTGGGTGCCTCCCGGACGACCCTGACTGGGGCCGGGGACGAACCTGCAACCCAGGTACATGCTCTTGACCAGGAATCAAACCTGTGGCCCTTCAGTCAGTGGGCTGATGCTCTAACTATTGAACCAAATCATCTAGGACAGTGTAACATTCTTAAAATATAAGTGAGATCATGCAAGCCTTGCTCAGAACTCTCCAAAGGCTTCTTACGTGAGACTGAGAGCCAGCCTTCACAATGACCTACAGAGCCCTGGACATCTATCCACCTACTTTCTCCTCCCTGACCTCATCTCCTGCTACTTCTCTCTTGCTCCCTCTGATCCCAATATGGCCTCGTCACAGTTCCTCCAGCACACCTGGCATGCTCCTGCTTCAGGACCCAGGAGCTCGTGGTTTCATCTACCTGGAATGTTTTTTGCCCGGATCTAGGAGTGGCTCACTCCCTAGTTCATTCAGACTCATACTCTGTGTTACCTTCTCAGTATCTAAAATGGAAATCTAAAATGGAAACCCCTGGCCACACTATCTAAAATGAAAACCACACCCCAGCTCCTTCTCTGCTTTATTTTTCTTCTCATCACTTGTCACTAGGATACCATAGATTTTCTTATTATCTTGCTTGCTGTCTGTCTCCTCCCACCAGTCCCATGAGGGCAGGGATTTCTGTTTCTGAAGCTTGCTGCTGCATTCCAGCACCAAGATCAGCGCCCGGCCTATGCCATTGGTGAATGAATGGGTGGAGTGGAAAGAGGGAGATACTTTCAAAGTATCATGTGGGTATAGAGGAGGTGGAACTTTGGGGTGCGGGCATCAGGTAAGATTTCTTAGAAGAGACTATGCCTCAGCTGAGCCTTTAAAGATAAAGAGGAGTGAACAAGACAGGGATGGCTGAGGGGTAGGGAGTGGAAGAAACTGCATCCCTCATGGCTTAGCACAGTGTTGGCAAAGAAACAGGCACTCGATAAATATCCATTAAATGAGTAAACGGATGAAGGGGAGAGAAAGCTCTTCTGGGCAGGGAGGACAACATGAGCAAAGGCAAGGGGTGTGAGGGCAGGAGAAGCAGTCTGATCGCTGGAGCAGGGAAGGGTTAGAGGTGAAGCAGAGAGAGGTAAGTAGGAGCCAGGGCATGGTGCGCGGGGCTTGTAGTCCATGTTAAAGCATTTGGACTTGATCCTGAAGGCAGCGAGGAGCCAATGCAGGGGTTAGAACCAGGGGATAACCTGGCCCAGAGCAGAAAGCAGATCGAAGAAGCAGAACTAGACTGTGTGGAAAAGCAAACCTGGAGAGCACCAGAGTAGGGAGGCGGGGAGAGAACCATCCAGAAGAGACAGTGCAGAGACTCACCCTCCAGCATGCTGAGATTGGCATTCAATGCTTCCACCTCTCCTGTGATAATGGGACAGAGCTGGCCACAAAAAAAAAAAAAATGGAGGTTATCGTATTATATTGGAAACCTCTATTTATGGGCCTGGACCATGCAAACAAAGACTAGGAGACATTCTTCCTTTGGTCATCAAGACATTCTCTTAAATTAGTTGATGCCTATGGGCCTGAAGTTACGTATGTATGGGTGGCATGTCATTGAATGCTGACTAAACTTCACAGCACTGGGACAACACCCAGTGAGGCCCATAAAAGAAGGAACCCTTGCTTTTTCTTCCTGTGGCAGGACAGGACATGTGCCCGGTCCATGCTGGTGCGGTCACACCCGAGGAACCTGCTGTGCCTTTCCCCTCCTCTGTCATCAGCGCCCTGCTGCCAGGAGTGGTTATAGCTGGGGCCTTCACTTCCCCGCTGGGCTGGTCCGACAGCCCATTAGATAAGGCATCTATTTAGATCAGAACCCTGTTTGAAATTAGAAAATCAATCTTGAGTCAGACTCAAGCACAGGAAGAAGGAAGGGTACCAGCATTGATGGGCCTGCTGTGTGCCACGCGTGTGGTAAGCACTGTGTGGTGGTTACTAGCAGAGGCTCAGGAGCCAGGCTGCCTGGGTTGAATCCCTTGGCAAGTTACTTGTACTCTCTGTCCTCAGTTTCCTCATCTGCAAAATGGGGATGATAACTGGATCTACCTCATCAGGTTTTTAAGAGTAATCATTCAATATATGTTAGCTGTTGTTTTAACCCCATTTCATCCTCGCTACAGGTCTGGGAGGTAAGCACTACTGTCTATTTACAAAGAACACTGAAGAGAGGGTACATGATTCACCAAGGAGTCACATGACTAGCATTTGAAATCTGCTCTAACCCAGCAGGATGGCTGTGGTCTGAGCACTCTTTTCATTTTCCAGTGGCTCACAGGGAATCCTAGAGGCAAAGCATTTATGATTTCTAAGTCATATATTAAACTCTAGGCAAACTTAACTACTGGCTTCCTCTCAGAGGCCAAGAACCATGCCTTGTTTTGAACAAAGGAATGATCAACTGTGAGGTCCTTGAAGGTGGCAGCATTATTTCCCAGTCCCTCTTTAATACACACCTTTACTGGCCCCCAGCACCTGTCAGGTAAGATGGAGAAAGACTTCGAAGCCTCAGAGTCCATTTACCAGCTGGGGAACCTCATTGGACAGGCTGCTTAATGTTTCTACATGTTGATTTCCTCACTGACATTCATTAAGCAACTACTGTGCTGAGCACTGAGCTGAGCACGAGGGAGAAGGAGATAGCCAGACCCCGTCCTTACCCTTCCTTTCCAGAAAGGAGTCTCCCTTCTTTTCCAGTCCTCCTCATCCCCCTCATTGTCTCCCACAAAATATGGGTCAAGGGTTCAGGAAAGGTATGGTCAGGATTGGAAAGAGGGCACACAGCCAATTCTGTTGTTCCCCTTCCTCAAACTCCGACTTCTGGAATCTAGATACTTGTAGCTTTGGAAGCTATTTTAACTTATACTATTTCTATTGGCTGGAAGTATCCTGTCTTCTTTCCCATTCCTTACCTATCTAAATCCTACCTATACTTCAAGGCCCAGTTCAAGGCCTGCATCCTCTAAAAATGTCTCCCAGGATACTTGCGGGCTCTATTTAATTTTCCCATTTCTCTAAACCCCTTCAGTTCAATCTAATGATCATATAAGTACATACTAAATCCAAGTCCTCATTCAGTTATTGTTTCACAAGCCTGAGTTTTGCTTTCCTAAAAAGATGATAAGTTTATTTCTTTTTCATATCCCCATCAGACACTAGCCCCATGCAGGGCACACAGTAGATACATGATAAATACATTCTTGTTGATTGTCCAGCCTGTGGCAGGAACTTGAGGAAGAGCATGCTGTAGGATGATGTGTATGAAAGAGCCTTGGATGTTGCCTAGCACGTAGTAGGTGCTCAGAAAAGATCTATTGACCAAGGATTAATTAAAGCATGGCAGAACCGCATTTTACCGTGGTTGTGTAACCTCTAAAGTCTTACCATTTCATTTAAGTTCTTTAAAATGGGTTTCTCCATGGGCTCAGCAAAGGAGTTGTATAGGACACTAGGGAAAAAAGGAAAAAAAAGGGCTTGCTCAGGGACTGTACCTGTCAGTGATAAACCTCCCCTAGGTGCTGCCCGAGAATCCAGCCCCCCATTAGCCACTGCCCACCAGGGCATGCTCACTCACCTGAGTTCTCCAGTAAATGAGACGTGGGCGTGGCTCACTTGGGCGTAGCAGTCTTGGAGTTTCAGGGTTGGTTGACCAAAGTCATTTCGGGCCAGGATAAGGATACCGGTGAAGTAGACCCCAGAGAGAAACAGATCAGCTCCTCCTGTGTCTTGGCTGTTGAGAGAAAAGGTACAAGGTTATCCAGGCCTTGGCAGGGGAGGAGATGGCTCAGTTCTCTGATTACCCACAGACTCTGAGCTCCAGGAGGGGCAGGACCTTTGTCACCTCTGGATTCCTGGCACCTAGAACAGGTAGGATCAGAGTAGGTGCTGAATGAATATCTGCTCAACAAATGAAGTAATGGATGATGTGAATGGTGACAGCTTTAGGGACTTTGCAGTTATTTCATCCTGAGTGCTCTGTCCCTCCCACCCCTCTTGGTTGAACGCATACTGAGCACTGTTCATATACAGTGGTTGTTTAGAGAGAGAACATGGCGGGTAAAGTTGGCCACACCTTATGTAGGAGGGGCAATGATGGGGAAGTGACACTTAGATGTCATCTGTGAACTCCCTGAGGGAGTGGAGTGTGTGTTACTCATGTCCATGTCCCCAGGACTTAGCTCTTGGCCTGATGCAAAATAAGCTTGCAATGTAAGGCTGATGAGTACGTGAAGACAAGAAGGATACATGAATCCATGTTACTTATAGAAGAACATGTCCTTTCTCTTTAGTCTACAAGAGTTATTGGAATTCTTGAGATGGGAATAAATGGTAAACAGTAGGCACTCAATAAATGGTTGTTAAATGACCAAGTGAGTGAATGAATGTGTTATTTTGGGGTACCAACCAAGGCAGACCTAAATGTTTCACCCAGGATAGCAACTTGCACTTGGGTGGTCTGTAAGCATACCTTGAATTTGATCCCTTCTTACTTTATTTATTTATTTTTAAAATATGTTTTTATTCATTTTTTTTAGAGAGAGGGAGGGAGAGAGAGATAGAAACATTGATGTGAGAGAGAAACATCAATCGGCTGCCTCCTACATGCCTCCCACTGGGGCTCCAGCCCATATCCCGGGCATGTGCCCTGACTGGGAATTGAACCAGGACCTCTCAGTCCATGGGACGATGCTTAATCCACTGAGCCACACGGGTCAGGCTGATCCCTTCTTTCTAAGAAGGTGCAGAAGCCTTTTGTCAGGGGAGAATCGGGCTCAAGCTGACTATCATCCTCCAACCTCCTTGTGAGGAAGGAAGGCTCCAGATCCCCTCAGATGCCCCCACAGATGGGGAAGTGTATTGAATGACTGGCTAAGATCACACAGTGACCACTGAGGGGGTCTCAAATGTTGAGCACATGTCTGTTTCTCCAACAGTCTGGGACTTCTAGCTCTTAGGAAATCACAAAGGACATTTTGGTCAGTTGCTCTGCCTTTAAGGTTAAGATGATTTTCAGCCCCTCCCCTCTCTCACCCCCAGCAGAGATATTCTGATTTAAATCTCTCCTGAAAAAATGCTCTTGAGAAAGAGTGTCAGTGGTTGAGGAAAGAAGCCTAAGATCAAAAACATCAGCAAATTTATATACTTTGGATTTTTGCTCCATTTCCCCCCATAATAGCAGCAGACTTTTCAGGGAATACTCACAAAAGTGGAGACTTGACTTCCCAGTTTGTGCTGATGTTGGCAGTGCCGTGGTTGGTCAGTGCCTTGATTCCTACCCCGGGCACAAAGGCTAGTGAAGCATTTGGAAATGAAAAGGCATTGATTTTTATGCTGTAAAACAAGAAACAGATGAGTTAGTACGACTCCTCTAATACATCTCTAAATAAGGCAAAATAGGAAATATGGTTGTAGAAATTGTGACTGTGACTTCCCACGGAGCAAGGAACCTCAGGTCTGGGCACTGCCTTCTAATTCCCCTCAAACTCTGGGCAGAAGCTCCTGTGTCTTATTGAGGGGGGAAATGAGCAAGTTTAGAAACAAATTTGCAAAAACTCAATCTACATTTTTTAGTTTCTTTAAAGACAAAAAGAGGTACATTTGCCATCGTATTTTTTCCTTCAGCTGTTCTAGTGTTTCTAAATGGGAGGGTGGCATTAGTATTTTGGGTGGGACAACTATTTTTTTTGTAGAGAACAGTTATACACATTGCTTGCAGGATATTTGGCGTCTATACTAACTAAATGCCAGTAGTGCCCCTGCCCCGAAACCACTGGGGCAGTCAAAAGGGTGACTTCCTCTTCTTCCCCTAGTTGAGAAACTTATTTTAGAGCATTAACTTCCCCTAGGATTCTCTGAGCTGCCAAACAGGTAACTAGGAGGCAGTGGGTTGCATGTAATCTATATAGGTAGATGGCCACATGCATTATAAGTTATTGTAATGAACATTGACTGAGTGATTACTCTCAGCCAGGCATTGCGGTGAGCACTTCACACATATTAGCTCATTTGAACCCTCACAATAATCCTTTGAGGCTGTTGCTGTTTTTGCAAACAGCAATTCAAAGATGAGAAGATAAGAAACTTGGCTGAAGCCATATGTAAGTGGTAGAACAAGATCTGGAACCCTCGTCAATCCGTCTTCAGACTGTGTTCTTAACCATTAGACTATCCACTTCATTATTGTGCAAAGGGCACTCGACTCAGAGACAGGTTTTTGCTAGCTGTGCAACCTTGGGTAAGACACGTAACCTTTTTCGGTTAGTCACTCAGAGGAAGTGTTACAGGTAGGTTACGAAGACAAAATGAGGTCACCTGTGCATAATTGTTGCACAGGAGGAAGGCATTGTTTTGAGCTAAAATCAGGAAAAATGTAAGACATAAATGTGATAGCTGATAAGAAATGATTATTTGCTATCTCCTCTACTTTCCTACTTATTCTCTGTGACACAGCCTGAGAACCACTGTGGGATGAGGATATCTTAGAAATATTTTCATTTTTATACATATGTGCCTTATGCATTCTTTGTCACTACTGTAGAGTATTCCAAGTTGTGGGTCTATCATTAAAAAAATAATCATTCCTTTGTTAGTGTCCAGTGTTTCTGTACTATAAACAATGCCACAGTGAAAATCCTCATACATGCAGTTAATGTACGTGTTTCTTTATGGAGGATGCTGAAAAGCAGATTGTTGGGTCAAAGGGCATGCATAAAAAATGGTCCCTGTAAATCTGTCCAATAGAGCTATGATGTGAGCCACATATGTAATTTAAAATATTCTAGTAACCACATTTAAAAAAAGGAAAAGAAATGGGTGAGAGCAATTTTATTTATTTATTTATTTATTTATTTATTTATTTATTTATTTATCCTCACCCGATGACATTTTTTCATTTTTTGTTCAGATAGAGTGGGAGGGAGAGAGAGGAAGAGAGAGAGAGAGAGAAACATCAACGTGAAAGGGACATATCAAGCCCTGGCCGGTTTGGCTCAGCGGTTAGAGCGTCGGCCTGCGGTCCAGAGAGACTCGGGTTTGGTTACCGCTAAGGGCATGTACTTCGGTTGCAGTTTGTCCCTGGCCCTGGTTGGTCGTGTGGGTGACACTGATGTGTCCCTTTCACGTCGATGTTTTTCTCTCTCTCTCTCTTCCTCTCTCTCCCTCCCACTCTGTCTGAACAAAAAATGAAAAAATGTCCTCGGGTGAGGATAAAAAAAAAAAAGGGACACATCGAGTGGCTGCCTCCTGCATGACCCAACCAGGGCCGGGGACAAACTGCAACTGAGGTACGTGCCCTTAGCAGGAACCAAACCCGGGTCTCTCTGGACCGCAGGCCGACGCTCTAACCGCTGAGCAAAACCGGTCAGGGCGCAATTTTATTTTTTTAATTTCACCCAATACATCTAAAATATCATTTCAACATGTGATTTCACCCAATACATCTAAAATATCATTTCAACATGTGATCAATATAAAAATTATTAATGAGATATTCTTTTTCCTTTTTCCAAAATAAATCTTCAAAATATGGTACATATTTTATACTCATGATACACTTCAATTTAAACATTGAATTTTCATCAGAAATACATGACCTGTTTTTAGATGAGATAAAATTTTCAATTGAAAAAGTGAACTTACATACCCAAATTATCCCAAGCACACAAAAGTTTCTCAATAACTGAATTGAGAATCAGCTTTTAAATTAAAATTAAATACACTTAGAATTAAGTCATATTTCAATTGCTCAACAGCTCCTGTGGCTAGTGGCTACTTGTTTGAACAGCATGGGTCTAAAATTCTTGTAGCAGTTTATCTACTCCCACCAGCAATTCATAAGAATACCTGAATCTCCTCATTTTCACTTACCCTTAATACTATATGATTCACTCTGGATTTTTCTGCTGTGGCATTACCATCATTGTAATTAAATAACTAATTTTATAAATATATATTTAATGTCCCTCTCTCTCACTGGACATTAAGGGCAGAAGACTTGTCTGTGTCATTCACTACACTATCTCTTATGCCTAGAATAAAGCCTTACTACATAATAGGTGCTCAATAAATACTCGTTGAATGGCTGGCTTTATTACAGACTACAGCATCTGCCAGGAACTTTCCCTAGATCACCACACCTGTTCCTTCACAAAAAACTCTTGGTTTTATAGAATGATATCTTTCATAGCAGGGAAATTACTACTCTAAAGGGTTGGGGTAGCAGGGAATTACCACCAGATTGATAAAGCATTGGGGAAAATTGTAATGCAGAGAATTGCTTATAAAGACTTGACTCTTCGCTAACCTTTAAGATTGAACTCAAGATGGACCCAGACATCCTCCCTACACTTCCTCTGGGGCTTTTGTTGGCAGCTATGGCTGAGGTTGCCAGTTGCTGTCTGAACGTCTTCTTCTTTTCTACACATCCCTGAATTTGTTCAGGATGGCAAAGTTGTCTGGTTAGGAACTAATTTTCCAGTCTCCTTTGCTAATAAATGTGGCCATCTGTCTAAGTTCTGTCCATTATTGCACAGGCAGAAACTTATTAGAGTGGAGCTTCAGGAAAAAAACTCATTGAAGAGGAAACTACCTTAGCCTATAAGAGCCCTTTCATCCTTGCTCCTTCCTCCTTCCAGGGGCCTGAAATGTGAATTTGATGGCTGAGATGCACTGGCCATTCTGGACCTCGAGACAAGCTTGGGGCTAGAAGCCAGACCTGAGGATGGCAGAGCAGAAAAACATAAGAAGGCTGGATACTGATGAAATCATGGGGCTTCTACAGGAATCCTCCACTGTCTCCTTTGAGCTTCTTATTTGTGAGGCAAAGATAAACCCCTACGACATCTAAGCCATTGTAATTTGCTGTCATATTCAGCTGCACTTTATTCCTATTCAAAACTCTGGGCTGGGTGCAACAGGATCTGAATCAATGTGGCAATTCCATTGTTCCGACAATGATGTCCTCATGCTCTCATTATGGATACCAGCGAACACATGTGTGCAAGCAGTTTCAGTTTCATCAAGTGTCTTCACGTTTGTGACATCACCTGGTTTTGACTATTTACTGTTTTTGACATTTGATTTTATTGCTATAACATGGCAGAAAAGATTACAGCTGCCACCAGAATTCTTCTTAGGAAGAGAAGTTTGTTGGTGGGAAAATGACTTTGAAAAGCATTTAGAGAATAAAGGGAGAGTCTTTGGTATCCTGGAGTGGGTGGGGCTGCTTTGCATGAGGCCAGCAGAAGAAACTTGTGTTGCTCCAGAGGAAGAAGGGTCAAGAGAGCAAGAGGGCAGAAGGCCATGTGCCCTGTGCCCTCTGACATCTTGACTAACCTTTATTAAAATAAGAAAATATTTGATGAGAGTAGATTTATCTTTGAGACTGTGGTTGAATTCTGCTTCTAGGTTTATGGGGTGAGGGTAACAATGGAATGAATAAGAACTTCCTATGGAATTCGAGCGACAAGGTGGCCACAGCTGACAACTGTGTTGAATTAGAATTCTCATGTTAGGAAGGAGGCAAGGACACAAGGACACTGAGACTCTGAGCAGATTCCCAGGTGCACACAGGTAGTATGCAGTAGAGACACGACCTGGACCCAGGTGTTCTGATGTATATGCCACACTCTTTGTCCACTTCATGACCCCTTTTTCCTTTGGTCATTTTCTGATGAGCCTCTCACTGAAGGTTGGTTAACTTCTACCCTGCAGGTCCTGATGTTACAGCAGAACAGGTGGTGGCATATCCACAACCCTGAGAGTTTAACGATGAATTTCACTGCTAACAATGCTCTTCTGTTTTACTTACTTTGTAAAATTGTAGTTCACGTAATCAACCTTCAGAAATTCAAGAGATTCAGAACCTTTTAAATCTGGGATGTTTCTTTCTTTGACCATTTGCTCAATCATTAGCACCCCAGCTTGAACACCTGTGAAAGAACCAAAGAAAGCGTTCATTGCTAATAAACAAAGATGGTAACAATGTAATATCATTAAACATGCACATAAAATGCATTGAGTAAGGCATGCTCTTAGAATTGTAGAAAACAGCAATCTTACAAGGTGGGTATTATTGTCCCTGCTGTACATATGAGAACACTGGTTCTCAGAGGGGCTAATGAAATTCCTCAAGACCCCAGAGCTAACAACATGAGAGATTTTTTTTTTTATCTTCATTAGAGGACACTTTTCCATTTATCCTCAGATAGAGTGGGAGGGAGAAAGGGAGGGGTAGAGAGAGAGAGAGAGAGAGAGAGAGAGAAACATCGATGTGAGAGAGACACATTGACTGGCTGCCTCTCACACAACCCTGACTAGGGCCGGGGACGAACCTCAACTGAGGTACGTGCCCTTGACTGGAATCGAACCCGTGACTCATTGATCCGCGGGCTGATGCTCTAACCGCTGAGCCAAACTGGCCAGGGCACATGAGAGGTTTTCATTATTTGGCCAGGGCCAAAGAATGTTATTACAGGAGAGTATGATAGGAAAAGTATAAAATATTATCATTATCCACATTTTACAGATGAAGAAACTGAACCTCAGGGAGGTTAATCCTTGCCTAAGTCACCCAGTGAGACCTGGGGGACCCAATAGTCCAATCTGGGCAATTTGGCTCCAGAATCCATGTCTTATTATAGCCAGTTCCAGAAAGTAATTCCCTCTGGCCCAAGATTCTTTTTTTATTTTTTAATTGATTTTTAGATAGGGAGAGAAACTTTGATTGGTTGCCTCCCTTAAGTGCCCTGACTAGGGATTGAACCCACAACCTAGGTATGTGCCCTGACCGGGAATCGAACCCGTGACCTTCCGGTGCACAGGACCACATTCCAACCAACTGAGCCACACTGGCCAAGGTCCTGCCCAAAATTCTTTAAGCTCAGGAAATTTTGGCCTGAGGTCCATGGACCTTTGGGAACTTTTGAACTTCCTGAAATTCTAATAAGAGATTGATTGGTTCTGCATGTGCCTACAGGGTTGGGCAAAGTGGGTTTACAGGGTTAGTATGGGAAATGATTAATAAATAATAATATAAGAATAAACTACGTGTTTCACATACTCACAACTGTAAACCTACTTTTGTCCCACCCTATATGTATCTCATTTTTCAGGAGAGAGGCTCCACATTTTCATCAGATTCTTAAAGGATCCCAAGACTCCGGAAAGGTTAGAAACCACTACTTTTTTTTTTTTTAATTTGAGGATAGACCTATCTTGATATGGCAGCACCACAGAACACATTCCTCTGAGTTCAGGAGAAAGAGAGGCCTCTTCCACATTAAAGAGCTTGAGAAAAGTAACGTACACAGTAATAAAGAGTTATCTTTTCCTTTTAATCTTCTCAAGGAGGAAGCTTTGCCTTTACCCTTTACTTTGCTGCTCCAGCTCATTTCCACGTAGTCTACCCTTGTTGGAGATGATGTAGAAAAGAGTGTGTCCTCTATAACACCATGAATAATACTGCAATATGGGCATGTAAAGAGAATGCAAAGGCTGGAAAGATGGAACCAGAGGCACTAGCAGAGAGCTTTGGCTGGAATCCCAACATTGCCACTTACCAGTGTGTGTGCCTCTGCAAGTTACAAATCTCTTTATCCCTAACTTTCTTCATCTGTAACATGGGGCATCAGTGAATATCAACCTTTAATTAGCTAATCTTAGGCAAAACTTTACAGGTGAGAAATAGGCCCATATACTTTGATACTGCAGTCCCTTCTACGTAGTCTGTCCTTATTCCAATGTAGCTCAAAGAAAACCTCAGTTCACCATTTTTCTCTGCCTGTGTTTATAAATACCTCTAAAGAGGTGGTTCTTAATCTTTCAGTGTTTCAGACTCCTTTGTGCATCTGATAAATGCACGGAGCCTCTCTCAAGAAAAATGCACAATCATCATCCCCGTTAAATTTTGCACACAATTTTAGGGAACTCTGTTTCTTTTGGAATCAAGTCCTTTCTGAAACTCTAAGTTATTACTTCTACTCTAAATTTCCTTTCCTCTATCCTATAATGCATTTTCCTTTAGAGCTGTGAGATGTTCACTGTGTGTGTGTGTGTGTGTGTGTGTGTGTGTGAGGGAGGGCGGGGGAGAAAGGAGAGAGGAGAGAGAATGAATCTGTGGCTGTGTTTGGATATGTCAACTGTTAAGGTGATTATTTTTTAGGCAACACTTTCTTCCCAGCCATCTTAGCAGCTTCTGCGTAAGGGACTAGATTACCTCACAGTAGAGCTTGTCTCAGTTATGACACAGCTCTCTGTGAGTTCTAGGTTTGGGTCACAGACTCTACCGGGGGTGGGGGGGCTTCAACCTGGCTTCTGAAAGCACCCAACTCACCATAGTCCAGAGCCCGCTGAGTAGCCCTCGCCTTGATTCCAGGATATGTGGTCTGAGCGGATGAGATGTAGAGATTCCACAGGAGGCAACATCCCCAAAGGACTTGGACCATCTTTGTACACATCTGCAATTAACCGACATGTATGGTTCCTTCATTATTCCTTTTAAAAAAACTTCATTGTTGAAAGTATTACAGATGTCTCCCCTTTTTCCCCCATTGACCCCCTCTTCCCTGCTCTCACCCCCCTCCTCCTTCCCCCGAATGATTGGATTGTCTGTGTCCATTGGTTATGCATATATACATATAAGTTCTTTAGTTTATCACTTCCCAACCACCCCTACCCCTTTTCCCTCTGAGGTTTGTTAGTCTGTTCCCTACTTCCATGTCTCTGGATCTATTTTGATCGACAGCTTATTTTGTTCATTATATTCCATAAATAAGTAAGATCTTGTGGTACTTGTCTTTCTCTGACTGGCTTATTTTGCTCAGCATAATTAATACTCAGGTTCCTCCATGTCTTAAAGGGTAAGAGATCTTTCTTTCTTACAGCTGCATAGTATTCCATTGTGTAAATGTACCACCACTTTTTTACCCACTCATCTACTGATAGGTACTTGGGCTGTTTCCAGATCTTAGCTATTGTAAATAGTGCTGCTATGAACATATATTCTTTCTTATTGGTGTTTCAAGCTTCTTAGGATATATTTCTAGAGGTGGAATCACTGGGTCAAATGGAAATTCCATTTTTAATTTTTTGAAAAAAACATCATATTGTTTTCCATAGTGGCTGCACCAGTTTGCATTCCCACCAGCAGTGTACTAGAGTCCCTTTTCCTTCACATCCTCACCAGCACTTGTTGTTTGAAGATTTGTTGATGGCAGCCACCTTTATTATTCCTGACTTTCTCATTGGTCAATTCCACCCAGAATTTCTAGACTTTCTCATTTTCATTGCTCACTTTCAAGACTCACTCACTCCATCCTTTCATCCATCCATCCATCCATCCATCCATCCATCCATCCATCCATCCATCCAGTAATCATTTATTGAACACATCAGAACATGTTCTAGATGCTGAGGATGTAGAGATGATCCATGTGTGGCCCCTGACCCCTGCTTCCCACAGACTAGTGGTGAGTCACACGCACAGAGATGATTATAACACAATACAGTACGATGCAATGCAATACAAGAGCTTTACAGTAAATTTAATGATTGGGATATGCATTGGGAAGGATACTGGGGTGAGAGTGAGTCAGTAGTTTAGAAAGGTAGCCTCAGTGGATGTTAAGCAATCACCCATCTACTTAAAGACACTTGATGACTCCCTTTTGCCTAAAGGATGGAGTTTAAGCTTTTAGCATGGCAATCAAAGCCTTTCACAGCTGGTCCAAACTTCTTCCAAGCTCCTATCCCTTCTCTCCCTTCCAAGTGGCAGTGTTCTGAGCTGGGCACACTGAGCTGTGTGCTATTCCTCAATCTGACAGTTCTCTCATGATTGAGGGCTTTTTGTTTAACTCTCCCAATGCAAACACACATGCATACACACATTCTCTGTCTTTCTCTCTCTTCCTTCTTTCCTCATTCATCCCCTCTGCCTCTGGATCACATGCCTACATTCTGTCCGGTGAATGCATCCTCTAGGGCCAACTCCAGCATCCACTCTGTGAAAGCTTCCCTCGCCATGTCATTTTGCACTGGATTCATTGCCGCCACCTCTGTGCTTCCAGTGCACTTGTACAATACATCACCATGCATCCGAGCATTTGAAACACCAGTAGCGTTCACCACTTCCATCGCTGTGCTTCCAACCGCTGCACAAAGCTTCTCTGCTTCCCTTGCCTGCCTCTGGCCAGCTTTCACACCACAGCCAGAGTAGGCCTTTAAAATGAAAGTCAGGTCCTGGCCGGTTTGGCTCAGCAGTTAGAGCGTCGGCCCGTGGACCAAAGAGTCATGAGTTTGATTTCCGGTCAAGGGGACGTGCCTCGGTTGCAGGTTTGATCCTGGGCCTCGGTCGGGGTCATGCAGGGGGCAACCAATTGATGTGTCTCTCTCACACTGATGTTTCTCTCTCTCTCTCTCTCTTCCTCCCTCCCACTCTATCTAAAAAAAAAAAATTCAATGGAAAAAATATCCTTGGGTGAAGATTAATAAATAAAAAAATAAAATGAAAATCAGATCTTGTCACCTCAATCCCATAAAAGCCCTTGAGTGGTTCCCCATCTTACTCAGCATAAAAGCCAGAGCCCTTCCACCAGCTGCAAGGACATTTCCTACTCCACGCCTCTACCTTCCCATTGACCTCCTTCCTTAACACAGCTGTCTAGCTCCCCTGCCCCCAGCCTCACTGGCTGACTTGATCTTTCTTGAACACACTAAGCAGCCTGTATCCCCAGGTCTTTGCACTTGTTGTTCCCTCTGCCTGGCACAATCATCCTCCAGATAATCACATGGCTAGGTCTTTCACTTTCTTCCGGTATCTCAGGTGTTATTTCTGTGAAGCCTTTCCTAACCACTCTATACAAAACAAGGACCTTCCCCCACCATGACCCTGATATTCCCTATGCCCCTCCTTCTTTATTTTTCTCCAGGCACTTATCATCATCTAGCATAGTCTATGGTTACTTATTTGTTTATTGCCTGCCTCTTCTACTGGAATTTTTAGGCGTCATGGGGAAGAATTTCATCACTTCAGCACCTTGAACAGCGACTGGCACACAGTAGGCAATGGGTAAATACAGAATGATTGATAGATTGAATGAATGAATGTCTCTTCCTGTGAAGTGGGCCAGGTTAGCCTTCTGACTTCCCACAGCAGGTGGATCAGTCCTTGATCTTGCTATGTACTTGCTGTATTGTGATTGTCTTTACTTGCCTGTCTTTCATTACAGGCACTGCCTTACTTTTATATCTCCAAAGTTTGGTATAATGCCTGGCACAGAGTAGATACACAAAAATATCTTTTTTAAAAAAAAATCCTCTCCCAAGGATACCTTTCCATTGATTTTTTAGATAGAGTGGGAGGGAGGAGGGAGAGAGAGAGAGAGAAACATCGATGTGAGAGAGACACATCAATTGGCTACCTCCCGCATGACCCCGACTGGGACCAGGGATTGAACCTGCAACTGAGGTATGTGCCCTTGTCCGGGAATCAAACCCCTGACTCTTCAGTCCATGGGGCCGACGCTCTAACCATTAAGCCAAACTGGCCAAGGCACACAAAAATATCTTAATAAACATCTTCTCTAAGGAGAAGGACTACATCTTCTTCACTGTTATATTGCTAGTGCTTGGCATATATTAAATGTTTAATGCATATTTGTTGAATTAATGGACTCTGTGAATTAATGTCACCCCCATTTTCTTGATGAATGAAGCACAGGTACCAACAGCAACAGTGACACGGGTTCCTTTGAATGACAGCCCAGTGAGCAATACATTCACAAGCCTTATTTGTTGCTCTGGGAGATTTATAATCTCAGTAAGCTATCATTGCTGCATTCACACATGGCAAAGACCCACAGGTGACTGATACCCAACAAGTTAACACAAAAATAGAAAACAAATCAGAGAAACATTTGTAGGGGTAATCAAAGAATAGGAAGTGTGGGAGCCATGCATTTAGACGGAGGGGTGGGGCAGGAAAGGATTCAAGAGGGGTTGGGATTCAGGAGCAATCTGGATGAAGGAAAAGGGGTTACCGTAAGAGGTGTGTGTGGGGGGGAGTGCTTGGTCAGATAAGCGAGAGCTTTGATAAAGTGGCGTGTTTGGGCTTATGGGCAAGGCCATAGAAGTAGGAATGGGGTGATGTAGACAAAAGGGTGTCCCAGAGGATTTATTTGAAAGGAATAGAAAAGTCTGACCAGGGAAGGGAGTATCTGAGTAGGGCTCTTGCTAGCCTTATCTTGGGCTTTTGTGTGAAATGGGAAAAGATGCCCTCTGACACAAATGGGGCCGATGAAAAGTGTTTTAGGAAAACCCCACACCCGTGTATCCAGTATGGGGAGAGCAAGGGCTGCACCACTCACCCCTTGGGCTGGTATTTGTCTAGTGCACAAGCTGCCCAACTCATTAAGAGGGCCTAAGCTCAGGCTAGTGAATGCTCATGTGGGTATTTTGCTGGAGGGCCATGGGGTTGAGAATTGTGTATCTGCTATGTGTCTGTTCTATTCGGCATAAGTCCACCTTCAGGTATGAGAAGAGGCTGGCTCAGTCAACCTGCTTTCATTTCTCACCACATCTCCCAGGAGCCCTCTCTCTGCACCCCACTGTCCAGACAAATTGAACTGGTTCCTAAACACATGCTGTGTTTCCTGCCCAATGCCTGTGTTTATGCTGTCCCCCTTCACCCAGGCCTGCAGAAACTGTGCATTGAAAGGTCCATTTTAAACACAGCCTTCTTTCTGAAGCCAGTTCTGACTTCCCAAAGCTAACCCTACTTCCTTCGGAACCCTCAGTCAAAATATATCTTTATTCATGTGTGCATGTCTATTTTCTTGCTTATTGTCTGTCTCTCCTACCAGAATGTAAGCACCATTAGGGCATGGACCTCATCCAGTTTGGAGGTCCTGGAGCTCGGCTCAGTGTCTTGGACATAGTGAGTGATTAATAAGTATTGGTAGAATGAATCAATGAATCATAAATACCTCACACATTATAGTTCTTTGCAGAGGTGATTGAAAAAGCATCTATACACTAGCAGGGCACATGCACCCACGAGAGCAAGTGTTGGCCACAGTCCTGGAGCACAGTCGGGGAGGTTAGGACTTGAATCACGGGGAGGACAGGAGAAGTCTGGGAGGAGTGGTCAGTGTGTTTGTGGTACTAGGGGTGGAGTGGGGACTCAGAGTAGTGACTGTTTACTATTAATACTTAATATTTCAATATTTTAACACTGCTGTGATGTTTCAGCCTTACGGAGTTGGTTTGGGTTATACAGGACAATCTACAGAAAGAACCTGGGCAGCAATGTCAGGCTAGGGCTAAGGAAAGGTGGCTGGAGGATGATCAGGGTGCAGACAACACTAAGGGAAGCACAGCGGAATGAGACTAAGAGCTAAGGGAAAGGGACTCGAGTAGGAGAGGAGGGTCTCTGGTCAAGCAATGAATGACCTGGAGGGTGGGAGAAATGTGAGGAGTGGGTAAGCACGTGTGAACTCTTTCACATTCTGGGAGGCAGGATGATATTAACATCTTATACCCAGAATGGACTCAGGAGCTAGGTCAGCTGACATCTGTGCTAGGCCTTCCTTAATCCTTAGTTTACCTGGGGGGTGGTCAAGGGGTCCTGGACAGGGGGATAGCAGAGATGAATGGGACTATGAGAGTAAGGGGAGCACTCCTGGGGCTCAGGTTTGTGGCTGTTCACCAACGGGTATAGAAGTAGTCCCACATTTTAACAAATAATGAGGCCATATGAATGTGTAGTCATGCTAATATCTGTAGGTAAAGGACTGTAAATGAATGTGTCATGCCAAGGCAGGCATAAGACATATTTTTCAAAAGAGGAAAGTATTTTTCATACCAATGGAAAGCAATGGGAGAGAATGTTAGATCAAAAAATTTGTACCCATTAGACTGCATGCAAATTAAGGTAGAAATTATATCTCTGCCTGGCTCATAGGAATATCTCAATAAATACTTACTAACTGACCAACTGCTTATAGATCCTGGTTAGCTGAGAAAGGTTTTAGAACATGGTGAAAAACTGAGAAAACCAAACCATCATATACGTAGCTCTCCATTTCTACAGTGAAAAAGCACGGTCAAAGCAGAGATATTACTTGCTCATGGAATCACAACTAAAATAATACATTTTTATTTCTTTACCATTTACAAAGCTCAGAACAATTCTTTGAGGTGGATGTTATCCGACCTCCGTTTTGGACACGTGGGTACAGAGGCTTAGAGAGTCTGAATGACCTGACTGAGACCACATAGGAAGTCAACCACCTGGACTCAAATCTTGTTCTTCTGGCTCCTGCTTTTAGTGTTTATAATTTTTTGTCATTTGATGACTTGATAAATGCTAGAATTATCATTTTCTTTTGGGAATTTTAAATAGGAGTTCCTTGATGCCATCTTCTATGTGGAAAAAATCACTAAGCATCTGGAAATTTTTAAGCATCAAGTACAAATACCTTTGTCTTTTCTTGGGCAAAAGTGAGATTTTACATCCCTTCCAGCAGCAAAAACTTGTTTTCCCTTCTTGGTTAAAGAAAGCTTCTGAAGTGGTCCACTTTGATGGGGATCCAGGAACTCAAAATTACATACAGAAAAACATATTTTTTTCTCTAAAATTTTTATGGGTGAATAAAATTACTGGGCTATAAAGGGATGGATTGTATGTAACTTTTAGATGAATTGTTTGTTTAGGATAATAATTTATGGGCTGAGGAGGAAAGGAACCTTGTCAAGCAAGGAAATGACTCCTAAAAGGCTAAGTAATTTGGCTGACAAGTAAGGGCAGGGTGAGTTGCCTGTTAAAAAGAAGGGATCCAAGATGATTTAAAAACCCTGCCAGCCAAGTTTCCCATCTTGTTGCTTCTCAGGAATTGCTTCTTTCCAAGATTCAAAGTCTCAGAATTCATCACATTCCCATGCCAACATATGGACAGAGTAACACTTCTAAATTAGATGGCCCTTGCCTGAGCTATTCCGATGACTAGAAATAAGAAAACTCTGGTAAAATTGAGAAAATTCCTGAGACAGATCAATTTGCCATTACCACTCATGGGGGGAGAGCTTAGACAGACTCTGGAAAAATTGATTAAAGAAGTGTGAATGAATGAAATGTAGCCTTTTAAACAGAGGCAAAGGTTGAAAAATTAAGTTCAATTAGTTTAAAGAAGCCTAGACTATAAGAACACTCCAACCTGCCCTGGCCGGGTAGTTTAGTTAGAGCTTTATCCTGATACCCCAAGGTTGTGGGTTTGATCCCTGGTCAGGGCACATACAAGAAACAAGCAATAAATGCATAAATAAACAGAACAACAAATCTCTCTCTCACTAATATCAATAATAATAAAAAAGAATATTCCAACCTAATGGTGAAGAAAAAAATGTATGTAACAAGTCTAAATCAACAGGTATGGGATATGGAAAGAACTGGAGAATATTTCAAGAGATTCAGCCCACACATCTGATTTTATATCAAGATCTTTAATGACAAGGGCCTTGAAAATTTACACCGAGTCTTTCTTCCCCAAACTTCATACACAACACAGACAAGTTAAACATTTTAGGCAAGTGGGAGGGTCATTTGCTCTGGGAGGGTCTTGGTTGCGGATGTGTTTTGAGACCTGGCCCCAAAGCAGAGAGATCACAGCAGCTCCTTAATCCTAACTACACCAGTTGAGACACAAGTTGAAATTTTCTGCCACTGTGCTGGGTTCCCCATTGAAATGGAAGCAAAAATAAGTCCAGACTCTTGAGCAACCCTCTTAACACAGCTGAACAACGCAAAACTGAACATGTAGTCAACCAATTCTAAACTCTGCTGGGTGAGCACGAGTGACATAAAAAACCAAATAAACAAAACAGAAAAACCAAGGCAGACAATGCCAACTCAGAGATCTGGGACATCTCCAGTGAGCAGGTAATCCCTGTCGGGAGATCGTGCGCTGGCAGAGACTGACGTTTGTTCATGATTCTTACCTTAATGCAGAGGAAGAGTCCAAAGCTGGGGAGCACCTTCGATTCCCTCTGCCTTTGAAGTCAGTGTGTTCTCCACTTCAGCTTTGAACTTAGCTGCCGCAAAGACAAGATAATTAAGTCTGAATCATCTAGTGGTGGATTTTTTTAAATGCCTCTTTCAAAATATGATACATAGTTGCTTCACTTCAATTACCCAATGGCATGAATGAACACTACAGTCTCTACCTAGATGAGCAGACAATGCCACCTATGCAATAATTACCTCCCTGCAACATGCACACACACACACACACACACACACACACACACACACCACATGTGAAATTGTTATGACTACTTTACCAGAATGATTAAGTCAAGACTTCCAATACATTGAAAAAAAATGTTGATTTGGAAGAGGAAGAATTTTCCTCTCTGGAATAATAAGCTGGTTTCTCCTGGTCAGGGTGCCTGCAGGAGTTGGTTCCACTACTGCCCAGCATACCTTTTGGACTTGTAGTGGGTCAGATTCAGTCTGAAAGCATGAGGCTTGATAGCCAGGCTGACCTACTTACCATCTTTATCTTCCAAAGTAAAACCACAGACAGCATCTCTAGGTGTCCGCTCCTCTTCAGAAGGTTATTGACTTCCTGTCTCAGCATTCCTTCGAAGTGAGCTGAGTGGGTTCATCAATGAGGTATTATGTAACTTGCTATCTTGAGATTCTAAACCCCATCCCCACTCCCATCCTCCATGTTTTTTAGTCATTGCATTTTCGATGGCCAAGGGTCTAATGTCTAATGTCTTATTTACAGTTTTGTGGGGGTAAAAAAGGGTGACCAGTTGTCCTGGTTTTCCCAGAATGCAGGACTTTCAGTCTGAAAACCAAGACAGTCCTAGGAGAACTAGGAGGATCGGTCACCTTAGTAAGAAAAAAGGACATGTTCACTTGGCATTGTCTGCACTTCTGACAGCTTATCAGTTTCCTCATCTAGTGTACCTCCAGTTATATTTGGCTGCCTAGCCTGAGTTTCCTTAGGGGTCAAATGAAGATAAAAAAAAAAAATAGGTATCTACCTTGATAGGTTCTAGTGAAATAAAAATGTTGGTAACTGTTGTAGTTCGTTTGGGCTGCTATAACAAACAGGGTAGCTAAACTAAGCTACACTGTTAGAACAGTGTAAGCTAAACTAAGCTAAGCTCACATGCTAAGACCACACAGTGTATAAACAGCAGAAATTTGTTGCTCACAGTTCTGGAGGCTGGGAAGTCCAAGATCAAGGTGCCAGCATGGCCATGTTTCGGTTAGGACCCTCTTCCAGGTTCATAGCTGGTGTCTCCTGCCTGTATCCTCGTGTGGTGGACACAGGTGGGAGCTCTCTGGAGCCTCTTTTTTAAAAAATCCTCACCTGAGGATATTTTCCCATTTATCTTCAGATAGAGTGGGAGGGAGAGAGAGAGAAACATCGATGTAAGAGAGACACATCAATTGGTTGCCTCCCGCATGACCCCAACTAGGGCTGGGGACCGAACTGCAAGCGAGGTACGTACGTGCCCTTGACTGGAATCGAACCCAAGACTCCTCGGTCCTTGGGCTGATGCTCTAACTGTTGAGCCAAACTGGCCAGGGCTGGAGCCTCTTTTATAAGGAACTAATCACATTATAACATAAGGGCCCACCTACTAATATCATCATCTTTGGGAATTAGGATTTCAACATATAAATTTGGGGGGACACAAACATTCAGACCATAGTAATAACCTAAAAGAATGTGTTCATATAACTATAAAGTGCTGCCCTGGCTGGGTGGCTCAGTTGGTTGGAGCAGTGTCCCATGCACCAAAGGGTTGCAGGTTTAATTCCTGGTTAGTGCATACACTTGGTTGCAGATTTGATCCCTGGTTGGGGTGTGTTCAGGGAGCAGCTGATTGGCGTTTCTCTCTCTCTCTCTGTCTCTGTCTCTCTCTCAAATCAGTAAAAACATATCCTTGGCTGAGGATTTTAAAAAATTAAAACAAAACTACAAAGTGCTGTAAAATCTTATTTGTTACTATGTGGCCATTATCAATGGTAATATGAGACACTGTAGACTCTCTCCTCATAGAATCATTTATTATCAGTCATCACAGATTAATCTGCTTATTAAATCAACGACTATTTATTGGGCCCCTACCATGTGCAAGGTCCTCTTCAACAAAAAGGAGAGAATCCCTGTCCACATGGGGTTTATGTTCTAGCAGATGGAGATGTAAAGTAAGCAAACAACAAAATACACAGAAGGTATACATTGTGGCATGAAGGAAACAAGGGGATGTGGTTTGTAGGGTGGTCTTATAATTGGTAGGGTGATGTAACTGGGGGAGGGCGCTTGCTTTGTTAGGATGGTCCAGGGAGGCTTCTCTGAGGAGGTAATCTTTGAGCATTAGAAACGGGGCAGGCAACGCCCTCAAGGGAAAGGTGGAGGGAACAGCAAAGGTGGACCGGTGTGTCTGGAATGTAGTAGGGGCACAAATAACAGTATTAGACATCTAAATGGAGATGCCAGTTGTTCTGGGAAGAGGTTGGAGGGAAATATAAATTTCCAAGTCATCATCCTTGAGATGGAATTAAAGCCACAGAAGCAGTGACATCTGTGGCAGTTTCCGTGGTGCAGGTGCTACCCCGGAGGGATGCGGAATAATTTCAGGTGCTACACAGATGAACACCTGAAATTGTATTGTGATTATCTTTAGTGTATTAGGAAAAAAAAAATACAGAACCAGACATGGAAGAAGATGAATGACATCACATATCATGTGGAAAAAGAAAATTTATCAAGTGCCTTTCTTTCTGTCCTTTCCTCGGCGTCTTCCCTGGGTGGTACGTTCTCTCTCTCTCTCTCTCTCTCTCTCTCTCTCTCTCTCTCTCTCTTTCGTCCTAGGTTTCCTCTTATCTCACCTCCCCAGAGCTGCTTCTTGGTTCTCCCTTCCCTGCTCCCCCATTTCACCCCATTCCTTTTCTCCGTCAGAAAGATTTAGATCATGCTCAGCCTCCTATTTGCATCTCATATCCATTAATCAGCTGCTTAGGATCTACTAGGCTTCGAAGGAAGCTGAAAACTGTAAAAGAGTAATTGTGAATACTTCCTGATGCAAATAGTAATTTTTCTTTTTTGTCACAAAAAACCCGGAAGTCTAACCATATCTTGGTAAAAACCCGAGTCATTGTGTATCCTGGGACTTTCGGCACAGGATTTGGGGGGAGTTCCTAGGAACGGGGGGGAGGGGTTCTCAGGAAGGGTGGCCTGGGTGAATAAGGAGAGAGAAGGTGAAACGTGGGGACTCTGTCCTGCAGTCCTCGAGCGTTCTTGCCTCATACGGACCTGCTCTGCCCTCCCCAAACTCTGGGACCTTGGACAATTTACTCATTCTTCTGGGGCTCAGAGCCATCATCTGTAAATGTGGAGATCACATTTACTTGGAAGAGTCATTATGAGAATTAAACTAGCACATGTTAAGTTTTTCATAGTGTCAATAAATTAGATACATTACTTGCATTTCCTCCATTTAAAGAAAAATTAATCCTCACCTGAGGATATTTTTACCATTGCTTTTTATTTATTTATTTATTTATTTATTTATTTATTTTTTTATCCTCACCCGAGGACATTTTTTCATTTTTTGTTCAGATAGAGTGGGAGGGAGAGAGAGGAAGAGAGAGAGAGAGAGAGAGAGAGAGAAACATCGATGTGAAAGTGACACATTGAGTGGCTGCCACCCGCACGACCAACCAGGGCCGGGGACAAACCGCAACCAAAGTACATGCCCTTAGCGGGAACCGAACCCGGGTCTCTCTGGACCGCAGGCCGACGCTCCAACCGCTGAGCCAAACCGGCCAGGGCTACCATTGCTTTTTAGAGAGAGTGTGAGGAGGAGGGGGAAGAGGAGGGGCGGGGTGAGAGAGAGAGAGAGAGAGAGAGAGAGAGAGAGAGAGAGAGAGGGAGAGACTGATTAGTTATCTCCCCCACTTGCCCCATCCAGGGCCAGGGATCAAACCTGCAACCCAGGTACGTGCCCTTGACCCAAAATCGAACACTTGACCCTTCAGTGTGTGGGCTGATGCTCTAACCACTGAGCAACACCAGCCAGGGCACATTTCCTCTATTTTTATTTTAAATTCATAATTTAAGATTTTTAAAAAAATCCTCACCCGAGGATATTTTTTCAAATATCTTCAGATAGAGTGGGAGGGGGAGAGAGAGAGAGAGAAACATTGACGTGAGAGAGACACACTGACTGGCCGCCTCCCACACGACCCCAACCAGGGCTGGTGACAAACCACAACCGAGGTACATGCCCTTGGCTGGTCTGCAGGCCAATGCTCTAACCGCTGAGCCAAACCAGCCAGGGCAATTTAAGTTATTTTAAACTACATTTATTGTTAAGAACTGTAAGTTTAGTTGTCATGGTATTTATTTTTTATTTCTCTTCTATTTGGAAATTAATGTTTCCCCTTTATATAGCTTCCCCTTTTAAACAAATTTATATACAGTTTAAGAAGTGGGTTGATTTACAGGCGAAAAAAGCAACTAACAATACAGCTCACGAGGGACAATGGAATAATTTTGGAGAAAGGGCTGAAATAAATGGAGTTTAGGAAACTGAGATTGAAGAAGAGAGTGTAGCTAGTCTGTTTTATTTCATTTGAAAGGGGCTATAGATTATTAACCAATGTCACCCCAATACATGTAATTAAAATAAGAAAGGAGCTATAGAAATCAGTTCATTAGCTTTCCTTTTTGTTCAAGGAATCACGTTAGGGAAAATTTAGCAAATTCATCATTAAAAACAACGACCATAAAAGCCAGCAACACTATATCCAGTTTCATTATTTATTTTAGGTTTTCAGGTTTAACTCAAGATTTGCTGGTAACTCCTGCTTACCCAGCCTACCCACAATGCAATCTAGAATGCAAGATTAATTATTTTACTTACTAATGGCTGACAGTGTATTTGTCTCTGCAGATCAAGGACACCTTTGATTAAAACTCCAAAAGAAAAATCATAATTAACTAGGTAGAATGATTGTTCATTAAAGAAGGATGTCAAGGGTGGGGGGTGGGGCAGGAATGGGAGGAGGGTATCAATGGGGAAAAAAAAAAGAAAGATGTCAAGATACAGTGTTAAGGAACTGAGTGAGCATCCTAGCTCTTGGTTTCTGGAATTTCTGGGCTATACCCGTATAGAACAAACCTATCTGAATATCAGATGTTTTTTGAGCTTGGAAGACAACTCATGTTATTCTTTATGGCAGACATAGTGGGAGGGGACAGGGAGTAGGTATATATGGGGGATGAACCAGATAGGGCAATTTTAGGGCAAAAGACACTTTGAACTCTGATCCCTTACCCCCACTTCCCCCAACATTTTGTGTTGGCAAAATCTGGTTCAAAGGAACCCCTGAAGAGGGATATAAGGGGTAGAGGAAAATAAGAAGTTAGCTTTATAGAGTGTTTGTTATGCTCTGGGCACCAGCTACATATGAATGAACTCATTAAATCCCCAACAAGACTGTATAAGGTACTAATAGCATCTCCATTTTATAGAGGAGGAAACTAAGAGGTTAAGTAATTTGCCTAAGCTTAGGCATCCCAGATAGTACGTTACAGAGCCAGGATTCAGGACCCAGGTAGGCAGGTGTTCTGCTTCCGGAAGTCCCTCTTAACCACTATGCTAAGCAGCCTTTTTAGGAAGGTCACTAAAGGGCAACTCATAGTCCAGGGGATGTGGAAGGCGAGGAGAGAGAAGGATGCTGCTGCCAGGCAACAATCTGGTTTTTCAAGCTGCTAATTGAATTGTGTAATTGCTAGTTTGGAATTGCTAGTTTATTCCTGACCAGAGGAAGCTGCCTGGCATTTATGTGGCTCTTGAAAGAAATAAGTGATCCTGCAGTTCACTACAGAAGGGCTGGGGAGACACCTGGAAGAATCATCCCACCACCTGGCAGCATCTCCCCATTTTTCCCAGTTCTGTTCCAGGCCACACTCTCCTGAAGTCTGTGTGATGATGTCTCTGGGCGGACACTGATGACAGATTCAGACCATGGCTTCTCCCACCCACCAGTCACACTCCGGAATGATTTACAGCAGTGACTCCCTCCTGGTTTCGAAAAATAAACACACCCACTTACCTACTTACCTCCACTTATTATCAGTTATCTAAATGGGAGTTACATTTTATTATTTGAAGTTCAAAGTGAACTTAAATTCATGCTAAATTTTAAATGCACACACCTATGATTATTTATTTATTTTACTGACTTTAGAGAGGGAGGAAGGGAGAAGGAGAGAGAGAGAGAGAGAGAGAGAGAGAGAGAGAGAGAGAGAGAGAGAGAGAGAGAGACATTCATTGATGTGAGAGAGTCACATCGACTGTCTGCCTCCCATACATGCCCCGACCAGGGATTAAACCCACAACCTAGGTATGTGCTCTGACTGGAATCAAACTGGCGACCTCCCGGTGCACAAATGAGGCTTCAACCGAGCCACACAGGCCAGGGCTACATATGACTTTTATAAGAAATGAAGGGTATTGTGAAACCAAGGAAACAAGATAGTGTGATACACTCTGAAATGTCAGAGAACCATTGATGTGAGCCCAATTCAAACAAATACGAATTTCTTTACCTTGGTGTTAATGACATTTTAGGCCACACCATTCTTTCCTTTTTCTTTTTAACAATAATTACTTTTTTCATTAAACAATTTCTTTTTTAAAAAATTACAGTTGACATTCAATATTGGGCCACATAATTCTTTGATGTAGGAGGTTATCCTGGGCTTTGCAGAATGTCCAGCAGCATCCCTGGCCTCTACTCTGATGTTAGTAGCGCTACTCTCTCCTACCCGAGTTGTGACTATGGCAAATGTCCCTTGACAGGCCTCAGTTGAGAACCAAGGAAACAGCAAGGTATATTAAAATATTCTATCTAGACTTTACAGTAGAAAACGGCACTCCTCTTGAGGGTCAGATTCTAATATTCTTTATATTTTTCTTAATTACCCAATAAATATGTGAATACATTATCTTGGTAAAAGATTCAAACAATACTGGTTTACAGATCAAACTGTGAACAGCTGGATCCTCCTCCTAACCACCCCTGTCTACTGTCTGCCTCTTTCTAATTTGCTTTCCAAGAATATTTTTATTCTTTTCTTCTAATAGATTCCAGACATTTTCATTTGGTCCATGGATAGGATTTTAATCATTTCAACAACTTCTAGAGAATTTTTTTTTCTAACTTGCATGGTTCTAATTTCAACTCAAAACATGTTTTTAAAGCCCATTTCAACTTCTCACCAAGCACATCTACATAAATTATTTGAATTTCTTCTGCACAGGAGATTTGCCTATTCCCTATTTATTCAATCATTTGTTTATATCAGTTTGGACTTATTTATTTTATACTTTGACTTATGATCAAAGTCTTCATAATAATTCTATACATCTAAAACCTCAATTCTTTTTATAAGTGTTAAAAAAGTCCCAAACATCTACAGTAAGACCACGTGGTATAGGCCAATGGTTCCCCAAGTGTGGTTTCACAGTAGCATCACTTGGAAATCATTAGAAATGCAAATTCTCAAGCCCCTCTCCAGAACTGCTAAATGAGAGATTCTGGAGGTGGGACTCAGCAATCTGTTTAAAAAAGTTTTCTAGATGATTCTAAGACTAAAGTGTGATAACTGTTGGTAAGTAGACCAAAAGCTCAAAATTCAGGAAAATAAACTGGATTTGTATGAAAACACCCAAACCAAGGCCAACCTGACTTCCCCTGGTAGAGACAGAATGAGGACCTTACTTTTCCAAACAGATACATTAAGAACTCAGAGACAAGCACGAATATGTCACTTTAAGTCTTGCTTAACCAGTCCTCTCACTGGACATGGGGGTTGAGGGTTGTTGAAGACCTGTCATTTCCCATTGAGAAACTCATAATCTAGGACTGGAGAAAGCCTGGTGTACAAGTAATTGCACTGTGATGTGATAGATAACATTGAAAAGTATGTTCCCAGTGCTCTCGGAGCAAAAAGAAGGAGAAACACATGGTGCTTGGAAGAAAGGAAGGAAAGGTATTCCAGATAGAAGGATTGGCATGTACAAAAGCACAGAGACATGTAAATTGCCTATATATGTGTATATACATATATGTATCTCCTTGCTCTGTCAGTTGAGAAGGCCTGGAAGCAACAACACCCCAATAGCAATGAGCACACCTAAAACCTAGATCTTGGTTTCTAATGAAAAGAACTAGGACTCATTGGAAAAATGGCTGATTCTAGGGTTGAGGCAAGATATACACAAAATGATCCTACAGCACTTTATAGTGCCAGAAAGTGCTCAAAAACAGAACAAATCAAATGCACAAAAATCCACAATGATGTCAAATGGATACAGGAGCCACAGAAAGATCTCCCGATGGCAAAAGTTGGAACAATTTGAGCAACAAAATAAAGTAGTATTGGATTATAAGCCAAAGTGCAAAATACATAAATCTAAGCTGATATAAACAAATGATTGAATAGAGAACTGGCAAATATCATGTGTAGAAGAAACGAAAATGACTTATGTAGATGCTTCACCCCTGAGGAAGTGGAACGCATAACTCCCTCTCTATCTCTCTCTTTTTTTTTTATCCTCATCTGAGGACATTTTTGCATTTATCTTCAGATAGAGTGGGAGGGAGAAAGGGAGGAAGAGAGAGAGAGAGAGAAACATCGATGTGAGAGAGACACATCCAGTGGCTGCCACCCACACGACCCCAACCGAGGCTGGGGACAAACTGCAACCGAGGCACATGCCCTTAGAGGGAACCGAACCCGGGCCACTCTGGTCCGCGGGCCGACGCTCTAACCGCTGAGCCAAACTGGCCAGGGTATAACTCCCTCTCTTTAAGTGTGGGCTGCATATAGTGATTTTCTTCCAATGGTTACAATGTGAAAAGGGGGAAAATGGAGTAAATTTACAGTGGAGAAACCAAGTGATCAGGGTTAACAGCAACAGTGAGAAGTCATATTGACAGTATGTACTATTGATATGATGTGGTGAGAATGGCGTTCTACCATAATGGGTCTTCCTCCCAGGAGTACATCACCTCAGTCAAATCATGAGAAAATACCTGACCAGTGATCCTCAAAACTGTCAAAGTCATAAAATACAAGGAAAGTCTAAGAAACTGTCAGAAACAAGAGGAGCCTAAGAAGCCACGACAATTAAATGTAATATGGTATCCTGGGTGGGATCCTGGAGCAGGAAAAGGACATTAAGCAAAAAACTAAAGAAATCCTACTCAAGTATGAGAACTTTAGCTAATAAAAATGTATCAATATTGGTTCATTGATTGTGACAAATCTACCATACTAATATGTTAATAATAGGAAAATTTGGGTATATGGTATATAAGTCTTCATAATAATTCTATAAATCTAAAACTGTTCTAAAATAAAATGTTTATTTTAAAAAAGCCTACAAGAATGGGCAACAGAGATATGAAAAAATGTTCAACTTCACTAGCCATTAGGGAATGCAAATTAAAACTGCAATGAGATACCACCTCACACCTGTTAGAATGGCTACTATCAGCCAGACAAGTAATAACAAGTGTTTGAGAGATTGTAGAGAAAAGGTAACCCTCACTCACTGCTGGTGGGAATGTAGACTGGTGCAGCCACTATGGAAAATAGTCTGGCAGTTCCTCAAAAAATTAAGAATAGAGTTACCACATGACCCAGCAATCCCTCTCCTGGGTATTTACCCCTCAAACATGAAACATTTATTTGCAAAGATATATGCACCCCTATGTTCATTGCAGCATTATTCATGGTGATCAAGACATGGAGACAACCAAAATGTCCTTTGATAGAGGATTGGATAAAGAAGGTGTGGTACATATATACAATAGAATGCTATTCAGCCATAAGACAAGATGAAATACTGCCATTTGTGACAATATGAATGGACCTTGAGAATATTATGCTAAGTGAAATAAGTCAGTCATAAAAAGCTAAGAACCATATAATTTCACTCATGTGGGATTTGAAACTAAAAATCATAGACACAGACAACAGTATGATGCTTATCAGAGGGAAGGGGGTGTTGGGGGGTAAAGGGGAACAAATATATGGTGATAGAAGATGGTTTGACTTTGGGTAGTGGGCATACAATGCAATATACAGATCATGTATCATAGAAATGTACACTTGAGCCCTGGCCGGTTTGGCTCAGTGGTTAGAGCGTCGGCCTGCGGACCACAGAGTCCTGGGTTCGGTTCCCGCTAAGGGCATGTACCTCGGTTGCAGTTTGTCCCCAGCCCTGGTTGGGTCGTATGGGTGGCAGCCACTCGATGTGTCCCTTTCACGTCGATGTTTCTCTCTCTCTCTCTCCCCCTCCCACTCTATCTGAACAAAAAATGGAAAAATGTCCTCCAGTGAGGATAAAAAAAAAAAAAGAAATGTACACTTGAAACCTATATGACTCTATTAACCAATGTAACCCCAACAAATTTAATAAAAATTATATGTTTAAATATATATGTAAAAAATAAAAAAAATTTTAAAAGGCTACAGAGAGCCAGTGAATGGAGTCTCACAGAAGAGTGACATCATCCTTTTGTAGTATTCTATGAAATACGACAAAAAAGAAATTTAAATTTCTGAACTCTTTGAAAGTTGCAGTGGCTTTTGTTTGCAGACATTAAGGTAACCCTGCAAAAAAGAAAACACATCTCAAGGAGGGAGATGGTTGAGAAAAGGAGTATATAATCTTACGGACCTCTAAAGTGTTGGGGGATAGTCCTCCAGAGTACCTTAAATCCTGGCAGTGCCTTGGGAATGCTCTGGTTCTCTTCTAGGACTCTTGTGCACTCCTCTGGCTGGATCACTTCTGCCATCCCAGTGGTTACACCCTACTGGGCAAAGGATTGCGACAAGGATCCCAGGTGCATTCGATTTCTATTATTGACGTAATGAACTTGGTGGCTTAAAACCAAAGGTGTTATCTCACTGAATCTTTACAGCACACCTGTCTGATATATTTTTGTTACTTTTTCATTTTTATAGATAGTAACTTATGCAGGTTTACATAGTATTAAAGAGGTGGTCTGTGGTAGATGATCTCCAAGGCCACCATGTTAGCCTTGCACTGCTTTCTCCAAAAATGTTATTTCAGAGAGAAATAAACTTACATTTGTTTAGGTCATTATTATTTCAGATCTGTTAGAGCACCTGAAGCTATATCCTAACTAATATAGCCTGCAGATATAGTCATTTTCCAAGTTCTGTTATTTCTACCTCTGTAACAGGATTCCTGTTCATCTCATTGTCTCCACTCCCACTGTCATTCCACTCACTCCTTTCTTTTCTTAGTTATTAAAAGAGCCTCCTATCTGAGCTGGTCTCTAATCCAGTGGTTCTCAAGACAATTTTGCTTCCTCAGGAATATTTGGCAAAGTTTGGAGACATCTTTAGTTCTCACAAGTAGAGGGTGGGGGGTTCTCCAGGCATGTTGTGAAAAAAGACCAGGGATGCTGCTAAAAATCCTCTAAGGTACGGGACAGTCCACAACAAAGGCTTATCAGGCCTCAAATGCCAGTAGTGCTGAGGTTGAGAAACCTTGATCTAACATATACACCATTAATATATCTAATATATGAAGGTTCACACTTCATATCTGACCCATGCCCCTTGTAGTGTACACCTGTCAGATTCATGGCTTCCTATAATCTTTTTTTTTTTTTTTTATCCTCACCCGAGGACACTTTCCCATTTTTTGTTCAGACAGAGTGGGAGGGAGAGGAAGAGAGAGAGAGAGAGAAACATTGACGTGAAAGGGACACATCGAGTGGCTGCCTCCCGCACGACCAACCAGGGCCAGGGACAAACTGCAACCAAGGCACGCGCCCTTAGCGGGAACCGAACCCGGGTCTCTCTGGACCGCAGGCCGACGCTCTAACTGCTGAGCCAAACCGGCCAGGGCTAAAGACTTTTTTTTTTATCCTCACCTGAGGACATTTTTGCATTTATCAGATAAAGCAGGAGGGAGAGAGGGAGGAAGAGAGAGAGAGAAACATCGACTGGCTGCCACCCACACGACCCCAACCGGGACTGGGGACGAATTGCAACCGAGGTACGTGCCCTCAGCGGGAACCGAACCCGGGACTCTCTGGTCTGCGGGCCAACGCTCCATGGCTTCCTATAATCTTTTAAACAGCCTTCCTATATTTTGGGAAATTCCGATTTATTTTAAATTTCTGCCTCTCCAGGAAAGGAGTTTGGACCCCAAATTCCAGTCTCATTTGCAGGCAGAACTCAGGCATGGGCTTTGGTCTCCCTTAGTCAGATATATTCCTATGAACCTTTGATTTAGAAATGAGCAAGATGAAGAAACAGACTCTTTTGGAAGCTTGACATTCTGTTGGTGCAGGAGACTGCAAAAGTGTGTGGCATTGGAAGGTGGCAGCCATTCCCCAGTGGTGACTGCAGTTTCCTTCAGTGTGGGGTGGGGTGGTGGCAGCAATCCCAGTCATGATAGTTTTCTAATCAGGCCAGTTCTTCAGCATAGTTCTGAGCTTCATTCCTGGAAGCTTAGCCTGGAGCCACTTCTCTAGACCTCCCCAGAATTCCCTGAGCTATCCGGTATCATTTTAATATGCTCTTTTTCTTAGTCACTCAAAGTCAGCTTCTATGGCTCAGAACTAAGGTCCCTGGTAGATAAAGACACCCCTGCTTAAAACTCTCCAGTGGCTTCCCATACATTCTAGAATGTGTCCCAAATCCTTTGCCTAGTCCAAGGCTCTTTTTGCTCTGGGGAAGTACCCTGTCCTTTACTTGGCCACACTCAGCCACCCTGCCTCAATCCCATATTGCTTGCTACCGAAGAACGCTACTGTCACAGCAACCTTCCTCTACGTCCCCTAGTCCCCAGGACTTTCTCTTATCTCTTTCATAAACAAGATATTTTTCACACTTTACTACAAGAGTTAATTCACTCATCTGTAAACTCTGCACCGGTAGGAACACGACTTTTCAATCTGTGAGTCCTCAGCACCTAGCAGAGATCTGGCACAAAGGAGGCGATCCGTACAGGTTTCCTGTGATCAAGTACTGCCACCTACAGGGAGAAATGTTATTCAACCCTTATGATTTGGACAATGGCTATCATACAAGGATGAAACTTGGATACTCTCTCCCTTATCTAAGTTATTCTTCCTCATCATTATTGTTAGACCATCTATGGTAGCCAGCCTCCCAGAGGGCTTCCAAGGATCCCTGTCTATTGATTGGTTATTCATGCCTTTGGATTGATCTGAAAGGGTTAATAATGTTTTAACAAAATTAAACTCCATTCTGACCCTCAGTTACTGCACGTACACGCCCTGGCAGTTTCTTTTTTGTAAACATAAGGGCCTTGAGAAACCCAGAGATAAGGGGTTAATGAAGGCCTTGAGAAACTCAGAGGAACTCATGAGAAGAAAGAGATTAATGATGGCCCTGACCTCTGCCGGAGCAGACTCCTTACCTCTGAGACAACTTGTACCAACCCAGACACCAATTACTCGGTGCCAAGAGAATGTGGGTTTTTTTTAATGCATTTTTTGTTTGTTTGTTTGTTTCTGTAGTTTGGGCCTATAAAAGCCAGAAAACAAAGAGATTCCAATGCTGAGCTCCAGATTTGCGACTCAGCCTGCCTACACCCAGGCATATGCAGTAAAGCCATTTTGCTCTACATTGGCCTTGCATTGTGGATGTGATCTCCCCTGACTCTCACCTTTTATGATCCTCCCCCGCTGAAGGGTTGGTTTGCCATTAATAGAATATGACAGAAGTGTTGGTGTGTGACTTCTGAGGCTAGAACATAAAAAGACACTGTGGCTTCTGCTTTGGTCTCTCCGGGATCACTTGCACAGAGGGAAGCCAGATGCCAGGTCATGGGGACAACTCAAGCGGCCTTGCGTGGAGGTCCATGCAGTGAAACACCCAGGCCTCCTGCCAACAGTCACGTGTGTGGGCCACGCTGGAAGCCGACCTGCAGCCCAGAGGCAAGACTTCGGCTAACTGCGGCCTTGGCCCACATCTGGACTGTAATCTCACGAAAGGCCAAGACAGAACCACCTAGCCCAGCCAGGTCCAAATTCCCGACCCGTAGAACCCGTGGGGGCAATAAATGTTTGTGGTTTTAAGGAGTTAAGCTTTGGGGTGACTTTATGCAGCAACAGAGTACTACTATACTCTCCGACACAGATCACTGACTACATTTTGCTGGAATAGGAGGAAGCTTTTCAGAGCAGACGCCCCAAGAGCTGGGCGCCACGGGGTAAGAACCAGGCACACCTGCGCCTCGCGGAGCGGCCTGGTGTGTCCTCCGCAGGACCCCCTCAAAAGTAACCTGCCCCGGACACACTTGGAAGGAGTCGACACCGCCACGCGGGCGGGGGAGCCGCGACGCCCGCGCCCCGCCGCAGTCCAGGCGCCTGCGCGGTGGGCCCCTCGCGCTCCCAGGTGGCGCCGGCGAGCGCCGAGTCATCGATCGCGAGGCCCCGCGCGGCCCTTCTCGACGCAGGCCGTCAGCCGCCGCTCGCGGGGTGGGCTCCAGAGGGCGCCCTCAAGAGAGCGGCGAACGACCCGCTCCAGACACCGGCCGGCAGCGCGGCCTCCGTGGCGGGGCCTCCTCTCCGGCACCCCTCAGCACCCCGCCGGCTCCGGTAGTCGCCGCTCCGGGGTCACCGCCGCTGGAAGCAGAAGCGGTCAGGCCGCGCCGCCGTCACCGTCGCCGCTTCCAGGTCCAGGCCCCGGGGCCCTGCCGCCGCCATGAAGCTGCGGGTGCGGCTTCAGAAGCGGACCCGGCCGCTGGAGATGCCAGAGGAGGAGCCCACGCTGGGGCAGCTGCGTGCGCACCTGCGCCAGGCCTTGCTGCCCAGCTGGGGGTACAGGTACGCGGCCGCGGCGGGGCGCGCGCGGAGAGGCGCTGGGCGTCTCGGGGCTGCGGGGGGCGTGGCGGGCGGCGAGGGCCCGGCCGTCACGTGAGGCGGGCGGTGAGCGGGCGTCGCCGGCCCGGCGTCCCGGGGACTCGCGCGCTGGCCGGGCGCTGAGCGGGCGCTGGCTCCGGGCTCGCGGGGAACATGGCCCGGCGCGTCGGGGGCTCCGTTCCCCTCCAGGGTGAGCTGCCGCTGCCGTTTCTCCAGTAAACGAACCCGGGGACAGGCTAGCACGCAGACTCCTCCCGCCCTTCGAAACGTCGAGTTGGGAGTTACGGGTTTGGTTTGGGTTCAGCTTTGCCAGGCCCTGAGGGATGTCACTCGTCCTCTCCAGCGGCCGGGGTATTTCGGTGAAAAAGTTTTGGAAAGTACTAGGAGTTAGCAGTGGGCGCCGCTCCCGGGCCACCTGTTCCTTTGCCGCTGCTGTGAGGCTGCGGTGATCTGAAGGCTTCATTGGGTGTGTTTACCTGCCCGGCGCGTGGCGGGCGCTTTGACTTCACCCGCTGCAGAGTTTTTTCGTTTTAAATGTTAATTTATTGATTTTAGGGGGAGAGAGAGAGAGAGAGAAACATCGATTTGTTGTTTGACTGACTTGTGCATTCATTGATTGATTCTTGTGCATGCCCTGAGCCGGGATGAACCCGCAGCCTTGGCTTATTGGGGGGACGCTCTAACCAACTGTGCTACCCGGCCAGGGCCTGCTGCAAAGATTACAAAGTACAGCCTGTCGGCGGGTTTCAGATCATTTTATTTTCCTGGGCCAGATGTTGCTTTTTTTTGCTAAAAGGAAGGTAAACGTTGGCCTTATGATGACTCTGCAGGCTTGCAGTCGGGGGGCAGTGACATTGAGAAGTGAAGGATCAAAGTCTTGTTATTCACCTAGGGGGCTGCAGATGAGGCTGCTTTGTTTCTCCTGAGGGTATCTTGTGGGGACAGTCATCTTCGAGTAGAGGAACAAAAGTAAGGGTGGTTCTCCTCAAGTACTAAGCTAACAAATTTGGAATTTGTGCTAAGAAAAAAATGTTCGTTGGGGCTTTTTAGGTGAATTCTTCAAAAGAAATCCTTTCTGGTAATTGACTCCTTTTATAAGACTTTTATAAACTTTCATTTTGTTTTGAGGGAATTTAGTAATGTGAGGCCATATTATGAACTTCTCACCCTTCCATTTTTCATGTTAAAAGTAAGCCTCATTTTTTTCCAAATTAAGACAAAAACAGAATATGAGGAATTGACATACCCCCCTTTAAACATATTAAGTGACATGCCTATTGTAATTTCTTAGTGTTAAACTTAAGTGTTTTGCATGCTGACTTCATTACCCCACCACAGATTTTCAAAATTAACTTCTCTTTTTAAGGTATTTTAATCTGTATGTGCATATATTTTATTATTAGTATTTAATTAAGAGGGGCAGTCTTGAAAGGATGTACAACCCAGTATGACTCCTTGTTTACCCAAGAACCCAGCTAGTTTCTCTTTCAGGTTTGTTTTTATAGTGGAGGCTGGTTAACTGGGAGGAATGTAAGCTTCAGCTTGTGAAAGTAAATTACATTCTTCTAATGTGTGTTCATTTTATGATAAATAGGCAGTTTTAAAATGTGTCCATATGACATTATTTTTAAAATGTCTTTGCTGAGCAAGTGGATCTGGGGTTGGCATAAAATATTTTTTAAAAGGCCTGAAGTTTCTAGGATGGAATTTCCTGATGAGCTTAAAAGTTTTTTTGCTGTTGTTCCCCCCACCCCTCGCCCCCATTTTAGAAAAGAACTGTTTTTTAAAGCCTCTCCTGGAAAACCATATATTACTTTAGAAATAGCTCTTCCCTTTTTCTGTAGGGAAAGGAAGCTTGATATTTTTATTAGCAGACAATTCTGTACCTTTTCTACAAAAAAATATTTGAATGAACATTATATTTAAAAAAACACAATCTTTTGCTGTGATCCATAAACACATAATTCATTTGAGGTGTTTTTCTTTTTTTCTGCCCTAGTTGGGGTGGTGGTTTTCTGGGCAACTGGCGGATTTCAACATTTATCAAAGCATTTGAAAACAGGAGCATAGCTACTCATTTTCTAATAAGCAGGAGTAGTTTCTAAAACCTCAGTAATTTTTCATCCAAAGACACTCTATAAGAAAAAATGTATTTACATGTGAAAGGAAAAACAATGAATTATTTCGAGCACTTTTGAAAATGCAGCATTGTGAGAAAGAATAAACAGCATGATTTTTAAAAGGACTTCATCCTTTTGCTTTTCAAGAAGTTAATGAAGTCAGCATTGGTGGATATAAATGTCTTATAAAATGTTCTACGATTGTTTGTTAATTATTGCTCACCACTATATGGTGAAATGATGGTTATTTGTTCCAGGTCCAGTACTCTGTGATGCAGAAAGGGTGGAAGTTCACTGCTTCAGGATAATTTGAGTTCTTAGCTTGTTTACCAGTGAGTTTTTCTTCCCTGTAAAAGACATCATAACTGGTCATCAGTAAGAAGAGAACTTGTACTTAGTAGGAGGGATGAATTTGTTTTCAGTCATCTACATACACTCATCTAACTTTTTGTGATTATGAATATTCATTTATGTCATGGGTCTAGTATTTTGGAACCAACATAAGCCAAGTGTCCTGTAAAGACATTGAATGGGTAGCCTGATTTCAGTCTCGGCTTGATCTTCCCAACTGATGTTGGTTGCATTTATTCCACACTTTTGTTTGCCAAGTGCCACAGATACAGTTTTGAACTAGACAGACAAGATATCTGATTTTATGAAACTTAAATTCTAATGTGGGAGTTTGGGAAGAGAGACAGTAAATAAATATGTTTTCAAATAGTGGGGTTACAATAAAAATAAAACATGAGAATGGAATAGAGTGATGGAGACTGGGTGGAAAGCATCTCTGAGAAGGTGACATTTAAGTTGAGATCTGAATAATGGGAAAGAGTCAGTCACTTGAAGAGCTGGAAGAGCAAATGCAGAGGCCCAAAGGCTGCAATGAAATTGATCTGTTTTCAGAATGGATAGAAAGCTCATGTGAATAGAGAAAGTCAGTGAGAGGAAGGATGGCACAAGGTGGTTGAGGTAGAAGCTGGTCGGGGCCAAATGCTGGGCTTGGAGGCCTTGTTAAGGACTCTATTCCAAGTTCAAATAGAAGCCATTGGAGGATTTTCAGCAGAGGAATGATGTGATATAATTTATATTTTAAAAAGACTATATTCATTGAATCTCAATTGCTGTCACTCTGAAAACATTATTTTATGTAACTCTAAAGGAAAAAATACTGTCAGTTAAGCTGTGATATGTCATTGATTTTAAGAAGCATCCTTATTTCAGAGATGTCAAAATATAAAAAAGTATGTGTCTTAGAATTGATGAAAATGTGGATTAATGATAGAAAATTACTGTATCCTTCCCCCAGGCTAGAATTTTAGCCCTTAGAAATCTATAACCTAGGCATTTGGTGATAAGACTGAGTAATTTGGTTGTTTCCCCAAAACTTTGGCTTCCTTATTATTTTTGTTTTGTTTTCATTATTTAGTTCATCTAGGGTTATGCCATATACCTTATATATGTTCCAAATGTATTGTTGAGGATAATGGTAATAGGTAGCTCTTACCATCCTTATCCATCTTTTTTGGCAGTTCTGATACCCGGTTTGCAATTACATTGAACAACAAAGATGCCCTCACTGGAGATGAAGAGACCTTGGCTTCATATGGGATTGTTTCTGGGGACTTGATATGTTTGATTCTTGAAGATGCCATTCCAGCACCTAACTTACCTTCATCCACAGATTCAGAGCATTCCTCACTCCAGAATAATGACCAACCCTCTTTGGCCACCCCCTCCCGTCAGTCCAGCATACAGGATGAACAGCAGAGTGATTCATTCCAAGGAGAGGCAGCCCAGTCTGATGTCTGGAATGACGAGAGTATGATGGTGGGTATTAATATTCAGACAGGAAATGGATGGTTGACAAATTATACTGAATACCTTCATTGAATTCTGTACCAGTAAGGGTCATTATCATTGGTAGATTGCAGATTATAGTCTTATAGAAAAACATTTTTTTAAAATTGCTAACTGCCTGGATCAATATTGGGTTGGCATTCTGAGGAACCCAGTTTTTACCTATTTATTTTGTTCAGACATTCACTCCTTCAGATAATTACCCCTTGGTTTCTATTGTTGCCTTTAAGCTCATGTTCCCAGCTTTGCTTCTCCAGTCTACTCCACTCATTAAGGCTATATATAGTCCAGTTATTTCCAAATGATTTGCTGGACATTTATACCTGGGTTTTAAAAATTGTTACCACAGATTCTGTATGCCAACATAAATTTGAAAATATGTGCACTGATGTTCTTTTCTTCCCTAATCAGCTGCCTCTTTGTTTGTTAGTGGTACTGCGGTTTTCCTGAGCTTAAAACCTTGGAGTGATTTTTGACCCTCATACCCAACCCCTTAACAAGCCTTGTCAGTTTTTCCTTTCCATTTCAGGCTTTCATTATCTGTTCTTCATTCTACTTTATAGGTTCATTTTCTTCCTACAAGTTTTTGATTATGTTGTTCCCTTGCTCTTTAGTTACTCTGTCACAGATATACTGTGCTCATATTTTTGAATTGAAAAAGACCAAATATCTCTAGTTCAACCCTGTCATGGTATAGAAAAGGAAAATGTCTATCTTCCTATACCAGTTTTTAAAGCTTTCTGAGAAGTTGTGCCACAACCTTTGCAGAGCCAGTTTCTGTTCTTCCCTCCTGTAAACTGTCATCTCCTGTCAGACCACACCCCTTATCATTTTCCTTCTACCATCCAACACATTCACATGCTTGTATGTGCACATGTATGCACTACCTAGCGACTGCTTCACGCTTTTGCTCTTGCTGTTCACCCAGCATGTCTGTAATCCACTACCTCTCCTCCCTCTCCTGTCTATATCTCTAGCCATCCTCCAAGGCCCTGCCAACTACAATAATTTTCTTTAATTTCTCTTTATTATCTTTATTGCCTTGTAAACACCTCATTTATTATCCTGCCTTTTGATTTCTTATATGGCTTGAGTGATCATTTTTATTACTTAATTTATTAATAAAAATATATATGCCATCTTGTTAATTGTTTTGTGTATGTGTACTTATCACTTCAACTTAATTTTTTTGTGTGGGCCTTAAACATTTATGAGTATTGTGTCATTTGGTATATACAGATACTAAAAAATACTTTTAGCAGGTTTGTAAATTATGATAATCATCTATGTCCACATTTTTAGTAATAGTATCCATAGAGATTAAGCAAATTAAAAAAAAAACTTTTATAAAACGCAACGTATTTTTATGTTTCCTTTTTTTTTTTAATCCTCACCCAAGGATACCTTTCCATTTATCTTCAGATAGAGTGGGGGGATTGAGGGGGGGGACAGACAGACAGACACATCAGTTGGTTACCTCCCGCACAACCCTGACCTGGGCCTGGACCGAACTGCAACCAAGGTATGTGCCCTTGACTGGAATTGAACCCAAGACGGTTTGGTCCTTGGGCCAATGCTCTAACCACTGAGAAAACTGGCCAGGGCTCTTTTTTTTTTTTAAATTATGTATTTTTGTGTTTTTGTTTCATAGAGATAATCTACGGAATGAGTAAGAATATTTAGCCACATATTTAAATTACATTTCTGAATTGTTTTTGCTGATAGACTCATTTAGAGATTCTGGTAGAAGGGCCCATTCCCTTTACTCCTGTGTACTATTAAAATTGTCCAGTAAAATGAAACTTTTCATTGTATATATAATAGTTACTTTATTAGTTTCCTTTTGGAAAATCTTGAGAAATTAATATTGCTTCAAGTTAGTAATTTAAGTTATAAAAGCATGTTATTTTGTCCTCTAAGACTTGTATAGGGTGACTATAAAACCTTAGTGTGGAAACTGAGCTTGAAATCTCATAAATAATGCTCTAAGTACTTGAAACAGTAGGATCTGCTAATTAAATGTAGAATGGAGAATTAGAAACGGAAAATAGATGGTAAAACTTGAAACAATAGGAGATTTTTACTCTTGTAGCTAAGTGTAAATTAATTTTCTTATATCATTGTATTTGGGAACTCATCTAGTACCTGTTGAGTCTTTAATGGGAAACAGAGATAACTTGGTATCAGACCCTAATATTAGCTCTAAACTGCATTTTAGTCACTTGTTCCAGTCATTTGTAAGTGACATATGATAAATGATCTGTTCAGAGAGGTGGTGCTGAACATTTTTTTGTTTTCATTTACTCGTGTGGGAATAATAAGATAAATATTCGTATTATATCAGACTACTTAAGCAATGTCAGTGGGTCTCATGGAATGGGAGTAAGGTTTGATAAGCTCACCAGGGGATTCTGATATCTTTCTCTTATGCTGTTATCAGTTTAGGGCAACCGTTTTAAATATTTTTTTCATATATATTATCTCCCACACAACTGTCAGTAAGTAGTAAATGGCCAAGAGTTAGGCATAAATAGATAGGTAAGCAAAGAACCTGTATACTTTATAATTTAGTTAGATGTTAAGTGGTTTTAATAAGTAATTTCTATTTGTTCAAAATATGATGGAGCCTTCTTTTTTAGGTAGTGTGAATTGTCATTGTCCTCTAGGTTTTAACAAGTAAATTTGGATCTTTTTCATATGCCATCAGGTTATTTTAGAACAGCCTCATGTTCCTTGACATTCTTCCACCTTTTCACTCATACTAAGTCATTTTAATTTCCTCTGCCCCTTCTTTAATGGAAATATGAACTTAAAAAGAAGAAACATGTGCTTTGCATTAAGAGTTGAGCACATACCTAGGAAATAAACTTTCTGAGCAAAATTAATATAGTAGCTTAATCTTATTGAGGCAGCATATTATGTCCAAAAGCCCCGAACTGGGAATCTGGTGAGCTTGGTTCACTTCAAATTTTTATTAGTTGGTAGCCTTGATTGTTATTTAATCTGAGTCACAATTACAGCATGTATTAAAAGGTGATGTCATTTGTCTTGCCTATTTTATAGCATTTTTGAATGGTGCAAATGAGAAAACACTGAAAAACCATTATGAAATTGTAAGATGCTATCCTTTAGCATTTGTTCAACAAGCATTTATTGAGTACCTACTATGTGTTAGGTACTGGACTGGGGTTACAAAAATAGGTGGTGACATGTAGTCTGTTCCTTTCTAAGCTTGCAGTCATAGTAGGATGTAGATGTGTAATTAGAAAATTGTAATACAGTGTAATGAAGTGCAGTAATAAAGGCCTTTGCAAGGCAGAATGGTAGTCTGTGTCACCTCTGTTGAAGAGGTGGGGAATGCTAGAGTGGGGAGTAAGGGACTGGCAGAAAGTAACTTGATACAGACAGGGATCAGGTGATGAAGGACCTTGTATGCTAAGGAGTTTAGGAGTTTGGACTTTATTTTGTTTCTCCATTGTCCTCTATGAAAAACTTGTTTCATGAGATTATAAGTAAGTGTTAACAGGATGCTGAGTGTTAAGGAAGGAGGATAGTGTTTCTTGGTTAAATGTTACACACACATTGTTATTGAACTTCTCAGAACTTTGTAATGCCAAAACATACTTTGTGAATATGGAGGGCAAGGTTAGGTGGCTATAGCATGTAGCACTTTCCAAACTTATTTTATTGTCAACTTCTTTTTTCCTAGGAACATCTAGGGTCACATTCCCAGGCACAATTTAGGGAAATGGTGCTTTCTACATTGGGGAAATATTGGCAGTTTTAAGTTGGGACATAGTATATAATTGGATTCTTAGTTATCAGAAAACTGGCAGCAGTGAGTAGAATGTATTGGAAGATAAAAAAGTAGAGTCAGGGATATTGAGGAGGCTGTTGCTGGAAGTCAGGAGTGTAAAGTACTATTACAGTAGGAAGGGGCATATTTTAGAGATACTTGGGAGATAGATTCAGTGAAACTTTGAAGTATGATCATATTGGGGGTGGGGTTTAGTAATGTAGACAGAAGCCTAGGAAGATTTCCAGGCTTTTGGCATATTGGCCAGAGTTAGTAGAGAGAAAGAATTCAGGAGATTGCAGGCTCGTTTATTTACGCGTGTAGGTGGACCCTCTTTAATGTGTCCCATTTCCGAACCCAGTAATGTGCTTTGCTTTGAGCACTAATCTCAGCCCACTTTAGTATACAAACTATCACATGTAAAAGTCTAATGAATTCATTGTTTTGTTATCTTTTTCAGTCAGGGCCTAGTCAAAATGTTGAAGCCGAGTCAATCGAAGATGTTGTGGAAATGGAAGAAGGCACGGGTTTCTACCCCTCAGAACCAATGCTCTGCAGTGAATCAGAGGAAGGGCAAGTGCCCCATTCATTAGAGACTCTGTATCAGTCAGCTGACTGTTCTAGTCCCAGTGATGCCTTGATAGTATCTGTACACCTTCTCATGTTGGAGTCGGGTTACATACCTCAGGTAAGATGACAACAGGAAGTAACCATCTTGTTAGGGTTTAAGTTTCCTGTTGGGAAAGGGGTTATATCAGTAAATATCACTAGAGTGTTATGTATTCCAGATTTCTTTATTAAATGTGATTGGGTATTAAATGTAATGTGCTGAACACAGTGATGGGCGCACAGTAGGCAATCAGTAAATGTTCCCTTCCCTCTTTTCTTTTTTCTCCGTCATTTGTTTTATTAGTTTTTAATTAATATTATAGAAATGATGACAACTCTGGTTTTTTTTTTTTAAAAGACAAAAGGTTATGTATGATAATATGTAGATAAAACGTGGTGAATGAATGTGAATTGGGCGTAACTAAATAGATGGTGACTTACTAGGTTATCTTTTATGTTAATGACTCTGAATGGCTAGTAACTTAAGATTCAGTTAGGGCCCTGGCTGGTTTGGCTCAGCGATTAGAGCTTCGGCCCACGGACCAATGAGTCGAGGACTCGATTCCGGCCAAGGGCACATACGTTGGTTGCGGTTCGTCCCAGGCCCTGGTCAGGGTCGTGCGGGAGGCAACCAGTCGATGTGTCTCTCTCACGTCGATGTTTCTCTCTTCCTCTCTCCCCGCTCCACTCTATCTGAAGATAAATAGAAAAGTGTCCTCGGGTGAGGATTAAAAAAAAAAAAAGATTCAGTTAGGAAGAGGGACATTGTTCTTATGCTATAGTTGCTTTCATTCATTCATTCATGCATGCATGTATTCATTCATTCATTCTCCATTGTCAGGTGCAGTGCTTTGTCTCTGCTGTCAGGTTCCTTATAGTCAGAGAGAGAGAGACAATTATACAAACCATTGTATTGTATTGGTTAAATTTTAGGAGAGACTTATACATAGATAGGATGCCAGAGATTCACAGAGAACATGTAGAGTAGAGTTTCTTAAACTTGAATGTACACAGAATACCTGGGGATCTTATTAAAATGCAAATTCTTGTTTAATAAGTCTAGGGTGGAGCCTGAGATTCTGCATACTCCCATACAATAACAATACCACAACTGGCTGTGTCATGAGTAATATAGAATATTCCAGTGATCATTGAATACCTGCAGCATGCCATGTACTGAGCCAGGAATCAGGATATAAAGAAAGTTCTCTTCCTCAGGAGTCCACAAATGTGGGAGATAAACAAATAAAAAGAAAATTATAATGTGTTATGATAAATAACGTAATAGAAGTATGTAATAATAGAAATATGAACAGAATGTTAAGGGATAAAAGAGAGAGAATGACAAACAGGAATTTTTTTATTCTTACCGAGGATATGTTTTTACTGCTTTTAGAGAGAGAGGAAGGTGGAGAGAGAGAGAGACGGAGAGAGAGAAAGAGAGAAACATTGATGTGAGAGAGAAGCATTAATTGATTGCTTCCAGTATGTGCCCTGACCAGGGATCAAACCCATAACATAGATATGTGCCCAGACCAGGAATCAACCTGCAACCTTTTAGTGTATAGGAAGATGCTCCAACCAACTGAGCCACTGGCCAGAGCAGGATTTTTAAAAAAATTTTATTTTTATTGAATTTATTGGGGTGACATTGGTTAATAGGGTCATATAGGTTTCAAGTGTACATTACTATGATACATGATCTATATATTGCATTGTGTGCCCACCACCCAAAGTCAGATCATTTTCTGTCACCATATATTTGGCCCTCTTTACTCTCTACCACTCCCCTTCCCTCTGGTAACCACCATACTGGTATCTGTCTGTGTCTCTGAGTTTCAGTTTTATAACCCACATGTGAGTGAAATAATGTGGTTCTTAGCTTTTTCTGACTGACTTATTTCACTTAGCATTATATATATATATATATATATATATATATTTTAAAAGGCTTCCCAAAGTAAGTGAAATTTGAGCTGGGGTCTTGAATAATGTTGTGACTTTGATAGGCAGAGAAGTGAGTCTTTGAAGAGAGAGATTAATCCCTGTCTCTGATGTTATTTTATCTTTTTGAACAAACATTTTGATGGAGGATAATATAACATTTTTCTATCAAAATTTTATTCATAGCAATATTAATGATTTGACAAATTTTATTAAGCGGACTGTATGGAATGCTTATTTCTAGACAATTGAGGGGCTTCCTGGATTTTTAATCTTTTTGAGAATAATACCTTTCTTCGTTTTTTGTTTCCCTTTCATTTCATTCCCCAGGGGACTGAAGCCAAAACTATGTCCATGCCAGAGAACTGGAAGTCAGGTGGCGTGTATAAGCTGCAGTACACGCATCCTCTCTGCGAGGGTGGCTCTGCTGCTCTCACCTGTGTGCCTTTGGGAACCCAAGTTGTCATAAATGGTAATTGGAATGCATGGTCATGGTCATTAGTTTACAAATACATGTTTCTCTCCAAATGTTTTATTGGATTGGCTATTATGATATAGTTATGAGTCTTTCTCAATTTTGTTTAATCCCTATACCACTGATAACACGAGTCTGAAAGGTTATAGAATTGCGAGGCTGATGTTTAGGCCAGCAGCCTTCAGTCTTTGGGCATCCCTACCCTTTGGCTGTCTACAGGTCCATACCAACTACCAGTGGTCTTTGGAACAGTCTCATAATTACACATTCTGGAGTTCCATTTTAGCGATTAGAATCTTTCATTTTTGTTGCATTTTGATTTTTGAGGTTTATCCTTTTAAGGATAAGATTAGAATGACTGCATTTTTTATTTTACAGTACATCTCATCTTTGTATAGAAAAGGTGGCGGGTGCTTCAATATGTCTTAGCTCAGTGTTTTTTTTTTTTCTTTTTCTTTATTGATTTTAGAGAGAGAGGAAGGGAGAGAGGGAGAGAGATAGAAACATAGATGAGAGAGAACATTGATTAGCCACTTCCTGCATGCCCCCCACTGGGGATTGGGCCCACAACCTGGGCGTGTGCCCTGACCGGAAATTGAACTGGCGACCTCTTGGTGCAAGGGTCGATGCTCAACCAGTGAGACACACTGGCCGGGTTTAGCTCAGTGGTTTTCAGCATGTTCTGCAGTGCCTAGTTTCTGCTGGGACGGAAGTCCTATCTCCACTTAAATCTTGAGCAGCAACATGTTTGTCTGTTTCATTTATTGGGGTCCCTTACAAGATTTGTTTGAAAATGTTTTTTTCTGCTAAAATTTACTTTGAAATCCACTCACACTATCTTGATCTTTGAAATGAAAGACAGTTCTGGGTTCTCTATTATGTGATTTCTGCTATTTCCTTTTAATCCCGGATTCTTCAAAATGTTATTTAAAAGTTTCAAAATTTCAGCTTTAATAGCTTTGATGGTATTCCACATTTGTCAGGATGTGTCTATCTGATGACACAAGGACCTAGCAATGTCTTTTCAACAGGTCATCACAATTACAAATGAAACTTTCAGTTGGGCATTCTTATACCCAAAAGGTCAGCAGTTTCTGCCTTCATTTAATCATTCTGCTACATCACATCATAACTTGCAAGGTTGAAGCTACCAAATAGTAAATGTGAGGTTGTACTTTTTGCCTCAGTTTCTTACAAAAGCTCTTTGACAACATGTGTGTAATCTCTCTTTACTAGTTTCAAGATACTTAAAAGAGAATAGCTGCTAAATGTTTTATGATTTCTTAGTTTCTGATATTTTATTTATTTACCATTCTTGGCAAATCAGCTGCTTGCAGACTTGCATGGCAGACAGCCATTCCAGGCTTGTTCTTTGAAAAGGAGCAGTGTGTCATTAAATCTCTCCTTCATTGAAGACATCCTGCTTGGTGCACATGTGCATAAACACATCACTGGCTCTTTCATAGAATGAGATGAAGTGTGCCTTTGTATATGTGATTGAAATTGAACTCTCTGGTGATGTCAAGAATATTGGTCTTTTGGGTCTAGAAAGAGGATTCATTTAATAAACAAGGGAAGACCCATTGCCAAGGGTTAAATAAAAAATAAATGGAGTTTTTAGTGACATCGGTAGAAATAATGATTTTATTGTGTTTAACTGTCTCCTATTAACCTTGTTGCATATCTTCCGATTACTAATGAGCTGCTGTTGGTAATATTTTTTATAAAAGTATTATATAAAGGTACTCACTGTAGCTTTTAAAGGTGGTATTTTAGAGTGATTTTTAATTCATCTGATGGCAGGTTTATACTTTGGACTTGGCTGTGAGGGGAGGAAATAAGAATAGAGCAGTTTGTTTTGTATAATATGTCCTTTGTATATTGGGGGCAAGGAAATACAATCCCGTACTGACAAATGAAGGCAAGTGATGAAGTGACAAATTTTCATCTTTCTTTTGCTTGTTTACAGCTACACTAAAAATCAACAGTGAGATTAGAAGTGTGAAAAGATTGCAGCTGCTGCCGGAATCTTTTATTTGCAAAGAGGAACTAGGTAATATAACCATGATTTAACTTTTGGGATGAAGCTTTGAGAGGTTCACTTTTAAAAACCTGAAAGGTAATGTTCAAAGGACTGAAAGTTTCTGAATGAGATTAAAGCAAATTGAAGACCATGTTGCAGAATTTCTGTTTCCTGTTATTCCTAGGGTCTTGGAATGCTGGATTACATTTACTCTGCCATTATGTAATGACATTAGCATGTAATTTACTGCACACTATTGATGCTTCATAATTTCAGAATTAGTCTTTGTGGTTTTTTCTAGCATTGTGTTTAACCAGTATGGAGAGAGGGTCTATGTTTTGTGGAAACTATATAATGAAATTTCATTATTAAAGCTGTTTGCTTAAACCTATATAAATTTGGTTGCTATTTGATTGGACCTCTACCAAAAGTTTGCATTCTAGGCATGGTTTAGCTTATATTCTGTAGAATTATTAATATATGCAAAGAAATTAAGTTTTCCTTTTTATTTTACTATTTAAGCCAAAGGATGAGAGGTGGGTAGGTGGTTGGAGGAGAAGAGATGGGGGTGGAGAGGGAAATATCATCTTTAAGTGCTAGTTTTGTGCCTTTACAGATGTTATTGTATTTCATCCTCATAGTAAACTTAAGAGGGTTTTAAAATCCAGATGGAGAGTGGTGAGGTATAGTGGGGAGATGAAGTGTCTTTTAAGGGAAGACCACCTAGATCTAGATCTTTGCTTTGAAGGCCTAGAGACTTAGTCTTGTTGGTTCCCAGGGGAGAGCAAGCCTTGAGAGACTGACCTGTATGAACTAAAACTGATAGGTAAAGCAGACATCGGAATATAGTTGAGCATTGGACAACTGGGGTTAGGGATGCTGATCCTCCATGCAGTCAAAAATCCACATATAACGTTTGACTCCCCAAAGCTTAACTACAGTTGGCCCTTGGTATCTGAGGGGGATTGGTTCCAAGACTCTTTGTGGATACCAAAACCCACGGATGCTCAAGTCCCTTTTATAAAATGATATCGAACAATGCATACAGTTGGCCCTCCGCATCCACAGATTCCCAATCATGGATGGAAAACACTGTTTTCTATCTGCTGTAGGTTGAATCCGAGGATTCAAAACTAGGGATAGGGAGGGCTGATTTTGTATTTGTTAACAGAAATCTGCGTATAAGTGGACTTGTGCAGTTAAAACCTGTGTTGTTCAAGGGTCAACTGTACGTACTTATAATGGTCTCTGAACATTTAATATCATACTAGCCCTGTGTTTCTTAACCTTTATTTCCTTATCAATCCCCTAACGAGTCTTTGTACACATTTGTTCCCTCTAATTATTCTCCCCCATGAAAATTTGATACCGTAGATAAACTGTATACTTATTTGTATACTGTGATCTTTTGAAGGGGCACAAACCAATGTAGTAACTAGGATTTTATTTTTTTGCCCTCTAAGAACCAATTTTGCCCTGTTGGGGGCAATATTGCCCCTATAGAGAATGCATGAACTAGACTCATAAATTTCTAAAGATGGTCTTACCATTAGGACCAGAAATTCCTTGGCTACAACACTGTATATTCATTTATATGCTATGGGGAGTAGAAATCCTCTGTACTCTATAGCACTAGAGGTTATTATGCCCATTTTATAGATCAGGAAATAGGTCTAGAGGAGGTTAAATTACTTCAAGGTCACAGAGCTAATAAATGGTGGAATTTACAATTGGAATAGATTTGACTCCTAAGCCTATTTTTAAAAACAACTTTTATATGAATGTAGCTCAGATTTATATTCTTCATCTGGTTTCTGTTAAAAAGGAAATGAAAGGGAGGAAAAAAATTAATATGGTTTATGGGCTATTAATTGAATATTTTTAATGTGGTACTTTTTTTTTTTTTAATCCTCACCTGAGGATATTTTTCCATTGATTTTCAGATAGAGTGGGTGGGAGGGAGGGAGGGAGGAGGAGAGAGAGAAACACCGATGTGAGAGAGACATTGACCAGTTGCCTCCTGCATGACCCCAACCAGGGCTGGGGATCAAATTGCAACCAAGGTACGTGCCCTTGACTGGAATTGAACCCATGACTTGCTAGTCCACTGGCTGGTGCTCTAACCGCTGAGCCAAACCGGCCAGGGCTAATGTAGCACTTTTTTTTTTTCTTTCATTGATTTTAGAGAGAGAGGAAGGGAGAGGGGGAGAGAGATAGAAACATCTATGAGAGAGAACATCGATTGGCCGCCTGCTGCATGCCCCCCACTGGGGATTTGGCCCACAACCTGGGCCTGTGCCCTGACTGGGAATCAAACCAGTGACCTCTTGGTGCATGGATCAATGCTCAACCACTGAGCCACACCAGCCAGGCCTAATGTAGCACTTTTTATTTTGGGTAGGAATATGCTACTCATTTGACAAGTCATTTAAATTAATGTTTACAGCCCTGGTCAGTTTGGCTCAGCGGTTAGAGTGTCGACCAGTGGACCAAAGGGTTGTGGGTTCGATTCCCAGTCAAGGTCATGTACCTGGGTTGCAGGTTCCATCCTTGGCCCTGGTTGGGTCATGTGGACCAATTGATGTGTCGCTCTCACATCGATATCTCTCCCTCTCTCCCTTTCCCTCCCTCCTTTCCACTCTATCTAAAAATCAATGGAGCCCAGCTGGCCAATGTGGCTCAGTGGATTGAGCGTTGTCCCATGGACTGAGAGGTCCTGGTTTGATTCCCCATTAGGGCACATGCCTGGGTTATGGGCTCAATCCCCAGTAGGGGCATGCAGGAGGCAGCTGATCGATGTTTCTCTCACATCGATGTTTCTATCTCTCTCTCCCTTTCTCTCTAAAAAAAATCAATAGAAACATATTTTTAAAAAAATTAATGGAAAAATATCCTCAGGTGAGGCTTAACCAAAAAAATTAATTAATTAATGTTTACTGTGGCTTATAGTACCCAGTATATACTAGGTACTGTTATTTATCCTTTTATTTATAAGTTCCTACTTATTTTTATTATAGGTCACTAAAGGAAACATTTTGTTTACAGAAAATCAGTTCTCACACTTGTAAAAGACCATTAAACCAAATTGATTTTTAAAATATCTTGAAATTTGATTTGAACTCAAGACTGTTCATGCAACAAAGATTTAGAGTTTAGCTGCGTATTTTTCTTACTCATTGTCAATCAAGTTATAATGCATGTTTTATTTATTATAGATAGTGAGATGCATAAATATGGAATGGGGAGGGAGCAAGCATAAACTGATATATATTAGACACTGTGTGTGGAGCTTTAAATTTTAACCACTCTTCTCTGGTGCAGTGGTGGTATCTCCTTTAAACAGGTGAGCAAACATGTGCAGATCAGAATTTTCAAGGTATACATTTGGTAAATATATAGCAAAACTGAAGTGGGAACTTCAGGTGCAGTTCGACAGTGTACATGCTGTATTATACATATAAATCACCTGGGGATTTTATTAAAATGCAGGTTCTGATTAAGTAGTTCTGTGGTGGGTCCTGGGATTCAATATGTGGAAACATTTCCCAGGTGATGTCAATTCAGTTGATCCATGGACCACACTTTGAGTAGCAGTTTAGTGCTCTCGAGCCCTACTTAGGTTTGTACCTTGCTCTGCCACTTACTATAAGGCCTTGGATGGGCTCTCTGTATCTTGTCTGTCTTTAAAGTGGGAATAATAGTATTTATCTCTTAGAGAGAACTGCTGATTCTAAAGAAGACTTGAAAACTGCTTGACACATTTGTTGATACATAGTAATCATGTAATAAGTACAGTTTTATTCTACTAGGATCTAAGCTCCACAAGAGCAGTTCCCCACTGTATCCCAGTGCCCAGAACAGATTGGTAGATATTCAGTATATCTTAGTTGTGTGTATGAATCTCACACCAGTATTTCCTACCAAATTGTAGCTTATGAGCTATGTAGGTTGGGTACAGCTCAGTTAATTTGATATTATAGGATTTTAGTTTTAGATCTAAGATTTAGTTTTCAAAGTCATGCACTGTATACTTCCTCTTCTATTGGAGATTTTGGTTCATGTCTTTGTAGGAATTATTTGTGAAAATTTATTTGCTGCTTTGATTTGGTTTGGTTGAAGTAGAGGACACCATTTCAAGTTTTTCTACTTGATTTTATGTTTTGATTTTTTATTTAAAAAAATATTCTAGGGGAAAATGTAGCCAAGATATACAAAGATCTTCAGAAACTTTCTCGCCTCTTCAAAGACCAGCTGGTGTATCCTCTTCTGGCTTTTACCCGACAAGGTGAGAGAATTGTCATAGGTCGAATGGCCACAAAAAGTTGTAAGTTTATGTACTGTTTTTGTGACTCGTTCCTCTTTTCTCTCTTTAGTGAAATTCTGCTTTGATTTTAAGACTAAGCTTAAATGTTAATTCCTGAAATGTTATTCACTTCCTCTTTGTATTTCCACAGCATTTTGTACATATCTTTATGGTAACCCTTTATTCAGTGTATCATAATTGTTGATATGATTTCTCTCCATCTAAGGTTGTGAATACTTGAAAGCAGGGAGTATGTCTTATTCACTTTTGTATTCTTATGGCGTAGCACAGAGTCTGGCCCATAATATGTTCAATAAATATATAAATAAATAATGTATAGCCTGTAAATTGGGTCTAAGTTTTTGTTTTGTTTTAAAACAATATTTATTGGGGCTCTATGCTAGGTACTTTGGATATTTCACGTACTCGTAATGCTAACAACTTTGAAGTAGATTTTATTCTCCTTTTATAGATGATGAAACTGTGTAATTCATTGAGGTTTTTAATTCTCTCAAAATCCTTATATTAGTCAGCTTTCTCTTATTTGTGTTGTAGTAAAAAATACTTAAAAATCTCAGTGACTTGCCCTGGCTAGTGTGGCTCAGTTGGTTGGAGCATTGTCCTGTACACCAGAAGGTTGCAAGTTCAATTCCCATTCAGGGCACATACCCAGGTTGTGGGTTCAATCCCGGTTGGGGCACATGTGGGAGGCAACTGATTGATGTTTTTCTCTTACATCAATGTTTCTCTCTCTCTCTCAAATAATTAAAAAAAAAATCTCAGTGACTTACAGTGAACATTTACTTTTCACTCATGTACACGTTGTGTGTGGGTTAGCTTTGGTTGAAGGAGTGGTTCTTATCCAGGACATGCTCTTCTTGTGGCCCAGCTATGTGTTGGTTCTTAAAGCTTTTGCTCAGCAATGATATACCACTTCCACTCACATTTCATTGGACAAAACAAGTCAAAATGGCCAAGCCTGATGGTAGTGGTGTGGGAAAGTATCATTATACAGTAGAAAATGATTGGGAATCATAATCTACCACAATCCTTTAGTTGGTAAATAATTTCAGATTTATATAAACAGATACGTGGTTTTTATTTGCCATCTACATCTAGAGGAATAATATTTTAGGTCTCAAGTTGCATGGTGCCAAGGCTGTCATACCATAGTTTTCTTCTTTAATTGGTGGTGAGGGAAGAGAATAATGTGAATTTTTTTTTTATTGGTTGCTTCTTTTTTTTTAAACATCGATTGGCTGCCTCCTGCACACCCTTTACTGGGGATTGAACCCACAACTAGGGCATGTACCCAGACTGGGAATAGAACTATGGACCTCTCAGTCCATGGGATGACACTCAATCCACTGAGCCATACTGGCTGAGCAATATAATGTGAATTTTAAAACCCATTATTGGAATTTGATTATCTTTGCTAGTGGAGAATGCTATCACATATATTCAAAGGAGCAATAATGGGAAAATAATTTTCATTTGACTTTGGGATATATTATTATCCTCTTCTTGGTTTTGCTTCTGAATTTATCTACCTCCCTTTTTAAAGCCTGCCTAATAGTAATTGCTAACACCTGAGTGCTTATTGTGTGCCAAACATTGTTCTAAGCATTCGTCTGTAAAACCCATTTTACAGATCAGGAAATTGAGTTAGAGTTAAGTAACTTGTCCAAAGGCACACAGCTAATAAGTAGCAGCAGCATTGGGAGCCGGTTATAAAAACCAGTGAATTATCCCTTTTCTGTAGTTGAGTAGGGAATTTTTTGTTGCACTGAATATTGCTCAAAATAAAAAGTCACTGACTAGTATCTACAACTTGTCACACTAAAACAAAGGGAATAAGGCAGGGGCTTTTAGTTAGTAGTAATCTTGTTAACCTGGGGCTAAAAATTTGTTGCAGATATGTATGCTTGGATAATTGAAACTACCACCTAATTTATTATCTTTTTATAAAGGAACAGGTTGTCAGCTTTTGTTGGCTGTGTGGGGAAAGCTGCATGTTCTTTAGTCAGTGATACTTGTTCTTTTTTTTCCTTTTAGCACTGAACCTACCAGATGTATTTGGGTTGGTAGTCCTTCCATTGGAGCTGAAACTACGGATCTTCCGACTTTTGGACATTCGTTCTGTCCTATCTTTGTCTGCAGTTTGTCGTGATCTCTTTATTGCGTCAAATGACCAACTTCTTTGGAGATGTTTATATCTGCGGGATTTTCGAGGTGATTTCTGTGATGACATGTTAACAAGAAAAGGGCTCTTACTGAGTTCTTAATTCTTTTTTTTTTTTAATCCTCACCCGAGGATATTTTTCTGTTTATCTTCAGATAGAGTGGGAGGGAGAGAGAGCGAGAGAAACATCGATGTGAGAGGGACACATCGACTGGCTGCCTCCTGCACGACCCTGACCAGGGCTGGGGATGAGCCGCAACCGAGGAACGTGCCCTTGGCTGGAATTGAACCTGAGACTCATTGGTCTGTGGGCCGACGCTCTACCACTGAGCCAAACTCTCCAGGGCTGAGGTCTTAATTCTTAATTGTCAGAAGCTTGCCAAAAGTTTTTAGTTACAGGTTTGTTTTTAGGGTTGCAAATAATCATAACAGATAGCCTATTATAAAGAGATTCTAAGCTTCATAAACCCGTGCCTATGTCCTGAAAACTCTCCTCAAATAGCTTTGTGGACTTTTAGGATAGAAAGATGGAAGTAAGACAGGTTTATTCTCTATTGACCATCCTCAGTGTCTAACTTAGAAATGTGATGCATTTCTAACTACTTCTGTGCTTGTGACCAGAGTGCAAGTTGCAAGAGCCCCTGTGGCATGTTGCTGGGGAAGCTGTATTTCTGTATTGTCACATTTATGGTGACCTGATCTTCATTGCAGCAGTGATGACACTGGAACTTGGGGCGGGGAGAAATTATCCATAATGTCCAAGGATTTCCAGATACAAGTCTGTAAGCCTGAGTGTGGAACTTCTTTTCTGCCACCACCATTTTACTACGTATCAGTGTTTTTTAAAACTGTGATTTGGCCGTGGCCAGTTTGGCTAAGTGGTTAGAGCCCATGGACAGTAGGGTCTCAGGTTCGATTCCTGGTCAAGGGCACGTACCTGGGTGATCCCTGGCCCCAGTTGGGGTTGTGTGGGAGGCAACCAATCGATGTCTTTCTTGGCCACCCTCCTTCCTCTGCCCCTCCCTTCACTCTATCTAAAAAAATCAACGGAAAAATACTTGGGTGAGGATTAACAAAAACCAAAACAAAAAACTGTAATTTGACTGGGGGTGAGTCATGAAATCAATTTAATGGGTCTTTTACCAAAAAAAAAAAAGTCAGCATTTTATAAAATAGGAGTAAACTTATATTTTATATATATATATATATAAAATATATATATATACACACACACACACACACACGCACGCACGCACGCACGCACATACATACATACATACATACACACACACACACACATACTGTGTTACAATGTAAAATATTTGTGGTTCACGTCAAAAAAGTTTGAATGATGGTGCTATAAAAGATAACGTACTACCCTAGCAACTATAAACATGTATAGGTAGATTCCCCTTCCTTTTTAAATTTTAAATAAGAGGATCATGTAGAGTCATTTGGATTGTCAAAAACTTTTTTCTTGTACAACTTCAAAATGTAAGAAGTGGGAATGGCCTCGGTTTTTTCTTTTCCTTCTTGATTCCTAAGGTCTTTGTTCTTTATTTCTGCCCTCGAATCCAAAGTTTAAAATGTTATTTTGTCCCTGGAGGCAGCAGATACCATCTCAGAAATAAAAAAAAAAATTATAGTCAAAATGAAAAGACAATGACCAACATATATGGAAGAACCAACCAAAAAAAAAGCAGGCTATGATAAAAATACTCATGAAAGGAACAAATAATTTTTTCTTGTATATTCAAGTTCAGGTTTAAAATACAGTCAGTTTTCATCTCATTTCCAGATTGTGGTCCACAAGGTCACTGTAAGCCTAGTGTTCAGATTTTATCATGAATTTCCCTGCAGATGCAGTGTTATGGGGCTGGAGCTTTTATAAATGTTTCTTCCATGGCAGTGTAATAACTTCTAGAGAAGACATCACTATCCTTTATCCAAACTCTTCATTAGACTTAAAGGAGTTCTTCTTTTCCTAATTTCACAGATTCTAAGTAAGTACATTGAAAATTACTTAGTTATGGTCATACTGCTGAGAGTAGAATCATTCAGAACATGGTTGGGAGAAAATCTAACCCAATTATGGAAGAAAACCTCGTCAGCTTGACCTCCAGTATTGACCATGGGCTGTAATACAGGCACTCAAAGGTCGTCACCCAGTTTAGTGTGACATGAGACTTGGGGTCAGAAGCAGCTAACACACTTACATGAAATAGGGGGAGATGCAGTAGTGTGGCACAGTTAATACAGGGGGAGAGCAGCCGTGTAGCTCTCTGTATCCCTGAGGGAGTCACTGCACTGAACCATGTAGCACAGAACAGTGATGGCTGCCCTCAGCCATCATGAGAGGATTCGAGTTAGGTTCAAGAAAGGGTAAATGATATTGTCTGTGTTAAACTAATGATTCATGTTTCTTTTTGTGCTTAATGAGGACCCTTCAATTTCCTTAGGACAAAAGCAAACTTGTTTAATGCTGGATAAATGAAGCATTTTAAACCCTTATTTTTTGTTTTTCCTTTGTAGATGGCACTGTCAGAGTTCGAGACACAGATTGGAAAGAAGTAAGTGTTTTTAAATATCAAGGCAAATGTTTATAACAGAAATAACTAGTGGATTAATATACATTGTGGGCATATTTCACTTGATTATAATGTAATGAAATCTGTTTTCATTAAATTTATTGCTGATTTTTGGTAAATGGAAATGTTTTCAACTTTTAGTTTAGACTCAGTCCCTATTTTCTTGTAGTTTACACAGAAAATCTTAACACAATAATTATTTTTCACCTTTACTTAATATAAAACATTCTCCTGTCTTCTGTTACAAAAATTTTTTTAAGTGAGCTGCTTTTGTGCTGGAGTAGTCTTCTTCAACTGTTCAGCTAGTTAGAATAGTACATTAAGAAAAGAATAAGTGATGTTAATTTGCAGATGTCTACTATAACAGACATTGATAGAACTGAGAAAAACTTGGGATAAAGAGACTAGAGAAAAATAAAATTCAATGAAAGTATTCAAATATGTACAAAATATTTTCCATCCTCTAAAATAGGCATCTATTTTTTTGTTCTTGTTTAAATTGAGATCCATTAGGGACATAATTTAAGTGAAAAATAGAAATTAGGTGCTTCCCCCTCCCCCAGTACCTTAACTTTGTATTTTGTGGCATATTTTCAACAAATATTTAAATTTTCCACTTTCAAAAAAGATTGACTTAAAATTGCATATTAGCTTGAGCACTCTGGATTGCAGTCTTGAAAGTACATGTCACTCAGTTATCCCTCCTTTGGATTCATTGTTGCTCCAAGTTGGCACAATTGCTTGGTAGCAGTGTGGTTAAAGAATAGAGTTCATTTGGTATTGTATTCAGAACCACTACTTTAGAAACTGGTGAAAATTTTTTTCTTTTTTTAAAAAATTTTTCTTTATTGATTTTAGAGGAAGAGAGAGAGATAGAGATAGAAACATCGATGAGAGAGAACATCGATTGGCCGCCTCCTGCATGCCCCCCACTGGGGATTAAGCCTACAACCTGGGCATGTGCCCTGACTGGGAATCGACCCGGCGACCTCTTGGTGCATGGGTTGACGCTCAACCACCGAGCCACACTAGCTGGGCGAAAATTCTTTTCTGTACACTGGTTTCTTTCTCTGCCTTAATAGTGTGGGAAAAGAAAAGTATAGATCTGTACAATGAAAGGAAGTCAGAACTTTGGGGAGACATCCCAATCACTTACCAGATCTTGTTCTTGTTTTTCTTCAGTTGTACAGGAAGAAGCACAAACAAAGAAAAGAAGCTCAGAGAATTCGGCATATGATATTCCACCCACCACCGTCCCCCCACCCTCCCCCATTCTATCCCAGCCCCTTGCACCCCAGGCCTTTCCCTCCCAGCTCTCTCCTTCCTCCAGGAATTATTGGTGGTGAATATGATGAAAGACTAACACTTCCCTATGTTGCAGACCCAATCAACTCACTCATCCCTGGGCCTGGGGTGGCACCCAGCCAGTTCCCTCCACTCAGACCACGTTTTGATCCAATTGGCCCATTTCCAGGACCTAACCCCATCTTGCCAGGGCGAGGTGGCCCCAATGACAGATTTCCCTTAAGACCCAGCAGGGGTCGGCCAACTGATAGCCGGCTTCCATTCATGTGATTGCCTTGAAATCCCACTTCTGGAACTTGTTTGGTTTTGTTTCTTAAAACTACAGATGTATTTTGTCGGGGTGCTGACCTCTAGTTTTTCTGATTGTGGCGGTGAGAAGGTACTCACAGAAGCCTTTCAGTAGATATATTTAAAGCTCCAGGGATGGTGTGGCCCAAAGCTTACTTCATGACAAGGTTGGCCTTGGGAATAGTTGGCTACTGACTTCCCCCCTCTGAGTTCCCCTCCAAAATGAAGATTGTTCACCGATAATGCTCTGTACCAGATTTTTAAAAAATTAAGTATAAATTACATGGCAGTCTTGACTTTTATTACAGAAAGATATATAATAAATATTCAGAACAGCTTTACAATATTACTTGGACATTTCAAAATGATCAGAGAACCTATACAGCGTCATCGGATTGTTGTGGGGGATTTAAAAAAAATTTGTAATGGCAACTTTTCTTCAAATGAAATCATTTGCAGAAGCCTGATTTATAAATTGAATAAAAGCAGAGCTAGTTTGGTTGAACTGGACTTGGGCCACTCACCAGCTCAATCCACCCCCTCCCTGGGCCTGCAGCTCTTTCTCAGGTTCCGGGGCGAAACTTACGGGCTCTGAAGCAGCACTCTTTGATGGCCATTGGGTTACAGGGGCTCTGGTGTTGTTGCTGGCTTCTTCTGGAGCGGAGTTATGATTTTTTTCCTTGTGTTTTGAACACTTGGTGCCTAATTTGTCATCTAAGTAGGTGACCTCTTTTAATAACAAAGTGTTACTGCTTTGAATGCTGGTCAGGTACTTGTTCTTCAAAGATAGCCTCTTATTAGAGGAACGTTTATTTTTTTTAAGACTTAAAATACACAAAATTCAATGTTTATTTTTTCTACTACAAGAAAAAGGCCAAACGTTTTATCATACAACTATGAAACATGCTATAGTGACAAAATCTGAATCACAACACAGGAACAAAACACTGTTAGTATCTGCAGAAAGTATTTCAGAATATTGCCAATGTTTTCCTGCTTTTTTAAAAAAAATCTGTTTTGCATATAAGGAAATGGTTTGGAATGTTATGTGCTGCAAGAATATTTTGAGTCCTACATACATGTGAATTTTTTTTTTTTTTGCTATACATAATAGTCCTTTTTTCCATCACAGTGAAGAAAATGCAGTCAGTCATATGATTGCCAGAGGCCACATCACCTTTAGTAGCTTAATGTATAGGTAAGGATTGGGGCCGTTGATGTTTCCATGGTATTGGGTGGTAACAGCTGTAGGACAGCTTTTTAAAAACAAGTGTCCTCTGGACGCCTTATGGCTTTAGTTGGATCTGGGTTGAAAGAGTCACCCTGAAGCTTTGTTGGGTCCAAATATACCCTAGTTCTCCAATAAACCTCTCTGTCCTGTGATGTTAGGTTGCACTGTGGTGTGTGTGTATGGTGGAGGGGGTGGGGGTGGGGCATAGCGATGACCAGAAGCACCAAATACTATAAAGCAATGAGTTTTCCAAATCCAGTGTTTTCGAATGGACCTTGAGAGGCCCGCAGCGATGGACGCTGCTTCCAGCCCCACCTGGGCCTCACTGGCACATGTTACAGTCTCTCTCAGTTTAGGGGATTGGCAGTGTGCCATATGCCTAAATTTGCCGTCCTCTCACAATAGTTTATTCTTAACTCTCAAAGCTTTTCCTCTTGAATAGCTAAATTTATAGTTAGAAGCTTGTAAAATCTATGTTCTTTTCATTAGACTGGGCTGTTGAGCTTTATATATTGCTGGTGTATAATGAGAAGGAAATCATGGTTTGGCAATAGCCCAATCACTGATTTTCTGACATCACTTTGATATATTGTAATGGAAACAAGACAGTTTAGAGCGCTGTGGTTACGCATTTTAGTAAGATGCTGTTCTACATCATTGGCTTGTAGTCTTAACAACTTTCTGTGACCCCCTTATTTTCCCCTTTAGTTATTTTTATTAGCAGGAGCTTGCTCCCTCCACCCTCTTCTTTGTTCATAGATGAAAGATAGGGTTTGGCATGACTGGAAATCGAATCATGGGATGTATCCTCTTGAACTTAAGATTTTATGATTCCGTAAAAACAGTTTCTGTCCTCTCTTGCCTGGCTCTAATTCCTGAGATCACTGCTTAGCCTAATATCTCTGTTAATTCTTATTCTGATGGAGCTGGACACTCCTCCCTTTGCTCCCTATACTCAGGCCCAGTGTCAAGGTTTGCCTGTCTCCTACCCTGGGCAGTAGCTACTGAACCACGGAGACTCGGGGAGGAGCCGGGCAGGTCCTGCTCTGCTGTGCTGAAACCAGGGTTCCTGCTCCTTCACACAGTCTCCAGTGGAGTCTGGAAGATGTGGAGTGGATATAATTATTGGGATGTACTGGGTAAATCACGTAAAATAAAAATTTAATCTTCAATGTCTCCTGGGATTCCCCAATAGATTATAGCACTTAAATGTCTGCTATTCCATAGCAAAACAGTAAAATGTTAATCAAGAGGCAAGAAAATGTTAACTTTCTTATGCTCTAGACTCAGTGAAAGACCATGAAGAGTAGATACTTAAAATATGAGAGTTTGGAAGTTGAAATTAAAAGTGAGAGGACCAATTAGAATACAAATGTAGGGTATTTAAGATTTTAAAGGATGAACATACATTGTAGAATGTATAATTTCAGATTGGTTTTCCCTTAAGGAATGCCTCACTAATTTCCAAATGCACTTCCCACCCATTTTCATCTTTTGTTCTCGGCCTGCTGCTTGAGAGAACCCTGAGTACAGGACCTGAGTGTCGAGGTGTCATCGGCTTGGCTGCACGTTTGGAAGCACAAGGGAGCTTCTGTGCCCTGTGCGCACTGGGTTTGGATGAACCGATTTGACTTGCTATTGCCTAACCTTCCACTCGGTCTCCAACCAAACCAAAAGTGCTGCCTTCTGTGAGTCTAAATATTAGAGTGAAACTGAATTTAATCAGTGACAGCTTAGGAGTCACAGGCAGCTTTGACACCTGTCAGCACAGTTAGTAACCAGTCAGCTTGCTCTCCAGGATAAAGAGAAATGTTCGAGATGTGCGGACGTGCTTCTAGGCCGTGAGCTGTTCCTCCAATATAAGGTACTGCCGATATCTGTAAGGCTGACCTAACCAGCTTTAACTGACCTGCACCAATTCTAAACCCATGAAACAAAATGAGCCACCAACCTGCTTTATGAAGTTGAATAGAGCATGGGAGCTGTCTGCTCTCCAGCGCAGGAGAGGCAGGGCTCCGAAAGCACACTGTGCCTCCAGGGGCTCCAGTCGGGCTCTGCTGCTGTGGCTTGCTGCATGGCGTGTGGTCAGGATGGGAGTCCCTGGTCCCGGGTCTTCTCTGTACCAACTTCGGTGTTCTGGTCAGCTCACCTCAGCCTCTTCTGACTGCTCTGACAATGGCACTTTATCCCTCCCCCAGGCCCCCCAGGCCTCCCCCCCACAGCCCTGCAGGCAGTTCACCTCTATGCGGGCTGTGCTCACCAGGGGAGGTTTCATGGGCCCCTGATCCTGCTTGCTCCCATTCCTTTTCAGACTCAGTTTGGAGTCTGAAACCTCTTTCTGAGGGTAAAAATCTGCCATAGGTTTCCTTCAGCTTTTTATCTCATTTTACTAATCTCTGTTGGTTTGATTCTGTCCCTGGGCAAGTGACTTCTTCACACTGAAGCTCTTAGAAATAAAACAGGCTTTTTCTTCAATCTTAACATTTTGTTTACATTTTATTAATTCCAACCTGAACATGTCCTGACCACCTTCTGTGTGCCAAGCAATGTGCTCTGTGTGTGACTTGCCTAGTTCACTCAAGAGATACCTGCACCAGCTCGCGTTCCCCTCGAACATCTTTCACAGCAAGTTCACATGAGAACTGCCAGCAGGTAGTTGATGTTGAGGCTCTTGGGGTTTGCTATGTGAGGGAAGGCCCATCACCCCTGAAATTTTGGAGAGGTAGAACTAAGTGCCTCTTGAGCAGGAACTGAAGGTTGGGAGGGAATGTAATGACGAAGAGAACACAGGGAATTAGTGGATGAGAAACTATAGATTCTAGTGTGTCCCTGGAAATCTGACTTGACATTTAATCCAACAACAGGACTATTTTATTACGCTGCTCGAGGACGATCTGGAAGAAGATACTTCATCTGGTTGGCAGAGGTATCTGTCGAGGGTGCATGTTTAAATCCCTATCATTGTGCTTTACCATAAAACACACGGATCTTGGTCACGTTTCAGCCTCACCAAGTCAGCTTGGAGGGAAAATGCAAGCCTTTCTTTGGGTCAAAATGCTGAAACAAAGCAAAAAAAACCCCCCAAAAACTAACCTTTTAGAATCTCCACAGAGCCCTGGCTGGTTTAGCTCAGTGGTTAGTGTCAGCCTGCAGACCAAAGGGTTGAGGGTTCGATTCCCGGTCAAGGGCACACAACTGGGTTGCAGGTTCGATCCCCGCCCTGGTTGGGGTTGTGTGGGAGGCAACCAATCGATGTCTCTCTCTCACATCGATATTTTTCTCTCTCCCTCCCTTCCACTCCATCTAAAAATCAACGGAAAAATGTCCTCAGACGATTTAACAACAAAAAATAGAATCTCCACAGAGTGACTCTCCACACCCCTGCTTTTTGTCCTTCCCCATTTAAAAAATGTCAGTTGTTAAATGTTTGGAAGGAAACGTGCTAGCCTGTGTGAGAAAACAGTGCATCTTGGGGACCTGTGTTCTCCACAAGACCATTCTTGGTCTTGACATTCATGCACAGACCATGGGAAACGTGTGTGTGGGTTATACACTGGTGTTGTCCTGGTTCCTTTGTGCATGGCTATCAAAGTCGGGATGCCTGGCCTGAACCGAGTCTGTGTTGCTGTACTTGGACTATCTGGGAGACACAGTTTGAATGTTGAGATGTTTTTAGGGACAAGGGACAGAATAAAGGAAAATGGGGAAATTGAAGCCACACAGTCATTGTTTATGGGGCCACTAGTTTTGCTCACCAAAGAAGTGGGACTTGGGCTGCAATGAAGCCACATCAATACTGCTTCCCATGTGGCAGCGTTCCCGGACATCTCAGCTCAGGGTGCCGGGCTGACTTCCAGAAGCATTCAGAGCACTTGGGGAGACTGATGCAGGCAGGAATTCTGACTCCTGTGGTCTGAGATGAAGCTGGGCACATGACCATGGCCCATACTTTGAGAGACTGGCTACCCTATTGTCCCTCTGCTGTGTGTGTCGAGCTGTATTTTATTACTAAAGGAGAAGTGGGTGAGATTGTTTGAATTCTTCCGATCTCAATCTCTGTATAAGAGTGACGATTACCTCAGGTATTTTCTGTGTTCTTAAGATCCTCAAACAGCGCTTTGTGGTGTTACAACCTGCCCTACAAATTTTCTCTCACTCACTCTTTTATTCAGAATGAAGCTCTAGGCCAAGGACACTTTCATTTTTACTGCCCTCTCTCCCTTTCTGTGAACAGTGAGGGAAAGAGAAGTCTTCAGTCTCAAAGAGGGCTGTAAAGGGATCACATGGCTATGTTCTAATACCCTGGGCTCTTTTGGGGACCAGGAGGTGGGTTCTGGCACCTACAATGTTTCTAGCACCAGGTGCTTGGTGATTTGGGACAGCCCTGCTCCCCACCTGATCCCGGGAGGCCACCTGCCGTGAGGAAGGAGCGCTGGAAAGGGCGTCAGGACTACGTTCTCCAGCTCCCAGTGAGCTTGTTCATCCAGCAGGTTTGGGTTAAACACAGTTACAGCTAATGTCTTTACACAGGAATTCCAAGAGCCTTTAACATGTAATGTGTACTACCAATCTTAAAACAACAACAAAAGGAAACAGTGTTTCCCCATGTTTGGCCATGGGACCATCTGTAATTGAGTAACCCACCAACAGCTTGCCGTGCCGTCTGCAATGCCGACCTAGAGGTTACTATCCTTGAGCTTTCTGATCCTGTGACATTAATCTGCGGATTCTCTCTGGTTTCTCATATATCCTTGGGGAGTAAACAAGGTTTCTGGTGGGGATTCAGAGTTCCTGGTGGTGTAACAGAATGGGCAGGGAGCCCTAACCTAACTCCTTCCTTGGGAAGTTGAGGGCATCGTCCTCTTCTGGGAACTAGAAATGATTCCTAGAAGGACCTCTGGTCTGCGCTCGGCTGTCCATTCTGGGCGTGAGCAGCATTCCCAGAGTTTCCCGTTTCTGCTGTGTTCTGGAAGGCCCCCTGTCACCCAGGATCTGGTTTCTTTCCACTGTTACCAAGATCTCACCGGTGGCCAGGTGTGCCGGGGCCCTTGCCTGCCTGTCTGAGGTGTGGTCTCTGGATGAAACGAGCATAGGCAGGTGAGAGGTCCCCCTGGTGGGGCTTTTCTCCTTTTGTTTGCAAAACACTGTCAATAGATTATTGCCTGCTATACTGCTGAGGTCCAACTACAGTGCCTGCATTGGATGGAGGTGGGGCAAGGTCCAGAGGGGGTCTTCCCTCAGAGGCAAGCAAAACACTAGCGAGAGATGTGAAAACGAACTGGGCACAGACATCTCACTTGGTTATCTGAGGCAGGGCAGCAAGCATCTGGGGGCAGGGGGAGGTGACACCTGTTCTGAGGGACCTGGAGCCCCTCAAAGGCCCACACTCAGCTGGACAAAGCTGGAATGTCATGGAGAAGGAAAACGGGGACACACAGATACTCAGTTCCTGGGTCAAAGGCATTTAGAAAGTATATTCTCAGGCCCCCCATTCTGTTCCCGTCAGGAACCAAGGCTGAGAAGGAAGGTGAGGCGGGAGAGGGGGGAGTGTAGCAGAGCACCCCCCCAGGCTGGACCTGGTTAGTCGGAGAACAGGCTGGCGAAAGACTTCCTCAGGTTGCGGATGGTTTCGGCCTTGGCCTCGTCTTCACTTGGGGTCCCGCGCTGCGAAGTGTCGGATGTGCTGAGGCTGTTAGTCAGGGACTGGGATTTGCTGAAACAGAAAGGCAAGGGAGTTTGGGGGTGACAAGGCCTGGACTCCTGAAGAAATGAGTCGTGGGGGGCTTGCCTGGAAACCAGGTGGGTGAGCTTGGTCGTAACAAGGATATTAAGACCAGAAATCAGGTATGCCGACGCTTATGTGATCCTGGGTGCATCACTCACATTATCAACCTGCAAGGTGGTTACCGGTAGCCTCCTTTTTTAGGTACGAAGTTGGGTCACAGCAAGTAACAGGGGAGCACCCAAGGCTCACACTCTGTCCCCTAAAGCAGGCTGCTCAGAGGGCAGGCATTACTAGAGCAGTGTGACTACTTCCCTGCCTACGTGTACAGCCCACTGTGAAGTGCCGTCTCAACAGCAGGCTGTGGTTGCCCTCCTATACTTCCCAGCACGTTGAGAATCAGGAGGCCTGTGTTCTAGACCCCGCTCTGCCATGTGCTCTGGCCATAGGCAAGTGACATACTGCTTGTCAGTAAAAGGGAGGGTCGTCTGACCCACCCTCAGGCTTCTTCCAGCTCTGTCTCTCTGGGATTCAATTCCCATCTCTCCCCTGAAGCCCTTCTTGCTGATTCCAGCCCCCTTTTGGAATTCTCCTAGTGCCTACTGTTTGAACCTCAGGGTTGGAACTTTTGTCCCAAACCCAGTGCTAGGTGACAGGGGTGTAGAGGTGAGTGCAATTCATGTCCTGCCCTCAAGAGGCCCACAGGCTAGTGGAGGTGACAGACATAGGAAGAGATGATATAAATATGTCTCCAAGCTTAAGAGATCCACGCATAGTCCTGTCATCACTATAAAAAGTCAAAATCCTCTTCAAAGCAGGGCCTGTCTTTTGCCCCTTGCTTATTCTGCACGGGGCCTTATCCAGGACTACGCACAGAGTAGGCATTTGATAAATACCTGCCAACTTGAATTGAACCAAAAAATACTTCGGAGCAATAACCCAGGAGATTTAAGTGATTCTAGCTAGAGTTCTAGAAGGTCAGTGTCCAATCCTGGCTTAAGGCCCAAAGCCCTCGCCCGTCTTGTGAGTAGCTGGGCTGCCACAGGTGCACTGTCCGTGCCAGCAGCGTTCTCAGCAATAACTGTGCATAACCTCATTTTAATCCTTACAATAACCCTGTGGGGTAAGTACTGTTGTCCCCACTTTGCAAGTGAGGGAGCAAAGAGAGGTTATATAATTTTCCTGAGGTCATGCAACTTTTAAGTGGTAGAGCTGGAATTTGAACCCAGGTAGTTTGACTCTAGGAATCTGTGCTTTCAACCACTATGCCATATTGCCTGAAGGATCACTTGCTAATATCTATGAAACCAAAAATACATTTATCCTTTGACCCAACAATACCAAATTCAGGTATTTTCTCTACAGCTGATCCTGCACACGAAAGAAATAGCGTGTGCTCAAGGCTATTCATTGCAGCCTTCTTTGTAAAAGCAAACCAAATTTCTATTTATGGTGGATTAGTTACATAAATTATAGTACAAGTGTACAGTGGAATACTATACAGGTGTGAAAAGAAGAACATTTCAATGAACTGAGCTCCAGGATTTACTGTTAAAGTAAACGTCAAGGAGCAGAATGGTGTGGATAGTGAATACTACCACTGGTGTAAACAGATGATGGGGAGAAAATCAGAACATACGTTTTTGTATTTGTAGAAGGAAACACTGGAGGAAGTAACTTCTGGGGAGCAGGAGACAGGAAAGCACTAGATGGAAGTAAGATTTTTCAATGCATAGCTTTGATACAGTTGATATCTTTTAGATTTTTGAGTCATGTGAATGCATTACCTATTAAATAATTATGGTTAGCATCATCCATGGACCGGATGTCCTGTGTTCAATCCCAGCTCTACCAGTGGAAATTGTGGCAAGTTATTTAATTTCTTTCTCTTATTTAAGAGAAAGGTGGGGCAAAAGTAGGTTTACAGTTGTTCGTGTGGAAAATACTACAATAACTAATAAGTAGTAATACAAGAATAAACTCTGTTTCATGTATTGACAACTGTAAACTGACTTTTACCGCACAGCCTGGATTATCCCTCTCTGTAAAATGGGGGTAATAGCTATTCACTTCTAAGCTTGTGAGAATTAAAAAAAAACCCAACTAGGTGAAGTGGTAAAGTGCTTGGCACATACTAAATAGATAGTGGGTGCTAGTGTAAAACTATGACTGTCAATATTAGTGTTTGGAGTTGAAGGAAGGGAGGCGCTTTCCAAAAAAAAACCATACCCACATTTTGGACCTCTCTTTCTGACCTCAAACCAAGGGAAAGGCTTGAGACGAAAGAGAATGTACGTGTTACGATGGATTGTTTACAAAAATGACAGCACAGACCCCTCCTGTCCCTGTAACCCACCCTTCTGCCATGTGACTTTGTAGGTCCTCCCATCAAGAGGCAATCTTCCTGCCTCTGGAGTCTGGGCTTGGCCATGTGATTTGCCTTGACCAAAAGCATGGGATGGAATGAAACGACATTATGAAGTTTCTAAGACGGGGCCTCAAGAGGCCTTGAAGCTTCCACTTGTGCCCTTTGGGAATGTGATGCTACTGTGTGAGGAAGCTGGGCCCAGCCCGCTAAGGAGGCCTGTGGAGAGCGAGGCCCAGCCGGCAGCCAGTGCCAGCACCCAGATGTGTGTGCAAGGCCTCTTGGCCCACCTAGCGCCAGTGACGCTGCCAAGCATTATGCATGACTGAACTCAGGAGGTAGGGTGGCTAGTTTAGTAAATAAAAATACAGGATTAAATATGAATTTCAGATGAAAAACAAATACTTTTTTAATACAGGTATATATCGCATGCAATATTTGAGGTCATGCTTACACTCAACACTATTCATTGTTTATCTGAAATTCTAATCTCACTGGGCATCCTGTATTTTACCTGGCAACCCTACAGGAGACACCTGCAGAAGAACCTCCTGGCTGAGCCAAACTCAGAACAAACTGCTGAACCAAAGAATTATGAACAAAGGAAATGGTTGTTTCTTAAGCCACTAAGCTTTGGGGTGACTTGTTATGCAGCAAGGGTAATAGATGCGCATATATCTGGAGGGCCATGGCAGGGCCTGATGTGCACTTTCACCCTGCTGGGCCCTACCTGCCCCCCAAGTTTTATCCTCCAGGCCTCCTTCTACCCTTTTCAAGTCTGGGTGAGGCCTCAGTGTGTCTTCCTTTGTCTCTGAGTCCCTGACTCTGAGTCATCCCAGCTCCACCTACACCCCAACTCCACCCTATACCCTTCCGGATCCCAAAGCACTTACTTGAGATGGGGGTGGGGTGGTGCTGGCTTCTTGGGCTCTTCACCCTGTTGGGAGGTACTGCGGCCTTGCACAGGGGGCCGGGGCTGTGAGGGAAGGGTGGCACCTGGCTTGGACGCCTGGTTTGGAGAGCTGCCACTGGATGCCCGGGACAGCTGTGGAGAGCCTGGTGACCTCTGCTGCTGTGGGGATCCCGACTGGGGGCTCAGGGGCTGCTGGCCTTGTGGGGAGAGCCTCTGTTGGGAGGGGCTTCCAGATCTTGCGGGCTGAGGAGGCTGAGCTTGGCGAGGGCCCCCTACAGGGAAAAAAATTATTACATTCAAATTTTTCTTAGGATGACATGGCTAAATGTTTAAGGATGTTCATTACAGCGTTTTTATAATAGTGGAAAATGGAGAACAATATAAATGCCTAACTGATTAGGAACATCAGTTACATCCATACAACGGCATATTCTGTGATCATTATGCATGATGTCGCAGAATAATATTAAATTAGATGGGATACTGTTGATACATGCTAAATAAATACTGCTAACCTGAACAAGCAACTACGAAACAGTACGTAGTTTCACTGTTTGGGCACATATGTATAAAGCTATGTGAAAAAGAAGGACTGGAAGGTTACACACTAAAACCAGTGTGTCTCAACCATTAATGTGTATGTGAATTACCAGGAGGATCTCGTCAACACACAGATTCTGATACAGTAGGTCAGGGTGATGTTATGGACGGAATTGTGTTCCCCCCAAATTCATGTTTCGGAGTCCTAACCTCCTTGTGACTGTTTTTGGAGAGAGGGCCTTTAAAGGAGGTCATTATTGTTAAATGAGGTCAGAAGGGTGGGGCCCTAACCCAATAGGACCGGTGTCCTTACAGGAAGAGAGAGAGACACGAGAGGCAGACACACAGAGGTCAGGCCGTGTGAGGACACAGTGAGAAGGCGGCCGTCTGCAAGCCAGGGGGAGAAGTTTCAACCCTGCTGGCACCTTGACCTTGGACTCCCAGCCTTCGACTGTGAGAAAACACAGGTGTGCTGTTGAAGCCACTCGGTGTCTGGTGTTATAGCTGACGGATGCGGGTGGGGTCTTGATGCGTGCTCACCATGCTTCAGGTCACGAGGCACTGAGCAGGGATTACAAAAGTGGTGGGATTGTGAGGGATTTTAATTCTCTTCCTTTGCTCATTGATGTTTTCCACACTGAAGATGGATTACTTTTGAAACAATGAAAAGAATTACCCCTTGCTTTTGGAGAGCTCTCTCAACCTTTCTAAGAACTCTCAAAAGCAACGCATCGTTTGCTGTAGTAGAAGGAGGCTGGTAGGGAAGATATATACATATATTTTTTTAAACAGAACAAGCCTTTTAATTGTTTTTATTACTCAGAAAAGTTTCATTTTAAAAATTTAGTTGATTCTGTGCTTGTGCCTTCAACACTATGACAATGATTTTCTGCTCCTCAATCAGGAAAGCACGCTTGACCCTGTTGTGGGCACATCTAGCACCCGGGGGTCCACATCTAGCACCCGGGGGTCCACATCAAGCACCCGGGGGTCCACATCTAGCACCCGGGGGGTCCACATCTAGCACCCGGGGGTCCACATCTAGCACCTGGGGGGTCCACATCTAGCACCCGGGGGTCCACATCTAGCACCCGGGGGTCCACATCTAGCACCGGGGGTCCACATCTAGCACCCGGGGGTCCACATCTAGAACCCAGGGGTCCACATCTAGAACCCAGGGGTCCGCCGTAGGCCCTGTGGACATGCTTTTTTGTTTTAGACACCTTCACTGGACCTTTATGACTCACACTGCGAACTCCCTGAAGTCAGCACCTGCAGACTGTGGTGCTTTCCCAAACTTCGTGGTATAAAGGGAAACAGTTCTGTTACGAGAGGCTCGGGAAGCCTAGTTTGTGAGAGGCTGTATTGTAGGACAGCCTCTGCCGGTATGTCAAACGCCGGGCCATTCTGAATGCCTGTGGACGCCTTCCCCAGAAGAGGGAAAGGGAAAGATACCATTCTTATCCCACAGGTGGAAACCGAGCCGCATTAATGTGTCATAACTAAACGGAGCAGCCACAGAAAGCTCACAGGGGATCTTGGCTTCTCTCTGTCACTGCACAGAGCATATAGTCACCTACAAGCAGAGGGGCATCATCAGAAGTGCTTCGAGTGGCATTTCAAGGCCCCAAGCCAGTAAGGTGCACTCTCCGCACCCTCCAATCGGGGTGTCAGGACTGCTCAGCGTGCTGGCTGCCTGCTGCTCTCTGTGCCCCAGGCTCCGGGACAGTGGCACCTGTGGTGTTCTCGCCATGCTCTGTGGGAGAGGAGGCTGAAGCTGAGGGGCTGCAGCCCATTCATCACGTGGCCCCCACTCGCGGGAGCCCCATTAGTCTCTACTGAGCACCAATCACGTCCCTGGCCTTGGTCATCCTCACAACAGCTCTGAGGGTTCGGCATTATTATTATTATTTTTTGCTACACGTGAAAATTCTGAGGCATTAGTATTATTATTCTTTTTTTGTTATACATGGCAAATTCTGGTGCCCTGACCAGGAATTGAACTGGCGACCTTTTGGTGCATGGGACAACATTCAACCAACTGAGCCGCACCGGCCACCATTTTTACAAAGAAACTGAGTCCCAGATATACTCTGACTTGCTTTGCAGAACTCACGGCCTGCATGTCTGGTGGCCCTGACACCATACTGGCCCCAGGAGCCCTCGGTCCTGAGTCAATATGCTCTGTGACTATATGCTCTGTGCAGTGACAGAGAGAAGCCATTAGCTTGCTATGCGACCGTGGGTAAGTCACATCTTCTGGGCTTCAGAGCCCTTATTTGTAAAATGAGGTCACAGGACAAGCCACCAAACACTCCTCCCAATTGGAACGTGTCTGTGAGTCTGCACAGCACTTTCTCAGCTGGACTGAGAGCAGCGCCAAGCTGGCGGCTGACTGCACGTGGCTGTGACCCGCTCCTCACCTCTTTCCCCACCGCAAGTCCTGGCAGATGGGAAGACCACTGACCTCAAAACCAAGCACCTACAGGGCCAGGCAGGTAGCAAATAAATAAAGCAGGCGAGTGTCAGAAAACTCAGGTGGCTTTACAATTTTTTCCACTTTAGGTAGAAACATATTCAGAGACCTATTTCTCTAAAGAGGTGCGAGCATGAAGAAAACAGCACTGACACTGTCTCAGGGGCAGTGACAACAGGGAGGAGGACCTGAGGCTGACGGACGGAGTCCCTGCCCTGTCCAGGGAGCGGCTGTGAGAAGCTGCAAATCGACATGTTGATGTAAACACTCCTGATTTTCTTTTATTATTATTTTGTATTATTTTTATTTTTTGTTAATCCTCACTCAAGGATATTGTTTCCACTGATTTTTAGAGAGGGAGGGGGTAGAGAGATAGATAGATATATATAGAGAGAAACATTGATGTGAGAGAGACACATAGATTGGTTGCCTCTCAAGTGCACCCCGTCCGGGGTGGAGGATTGAACCTGCAACCCAGGTACATGCCCTGACCGAGAATCAAACCCAAGACCCTTCAGTCAGTGGGCCGACACTCTAACCATTGAAACACACGGCCAAGGTAAAGCTCCTGATTTTAAAATGTTGGTTTACTTTTTTTGTTAGACCCACTGCAGGTCAAAGAAAACATCTGTTTTCTACTTTTATCTTAAGTCTCCTCCCCCTTCACCCCCGCTGATAATATCTGGGACAATCTGGACACTCACTGATTCATTTATTAACTACTTGCTGAGTCTCCATTATACTCCTGGGATACATCAGGAGACACTCTAGTTATTTCTTTTAGCTTCTTGGCAAAGCAAACAATTTACTATTTTTATTTGCGCCCATACGAAAAATATTAACTTACGTATTTAAAGTATTTGTCTAAGCACAGTATTGGTGCTAAAAAATGATGAGGCTTATTAAAAGAAAACTTCACTTTTACTGGGTTGAAAATACACAGGGAGTTAAAAAACAAGTTAATAATGTGATCTTGTTATTTCGGGAACTCAATGAAAGCATTGTTTTTTAAATTAGCCTTGTTATTTTTATTCTGAATGTTAATTCAATGAGCATTTTCTTTAATTATCCTAATTGGTTTTAAATGGATAGTTTTTCAACTCACTAAAAGTGTGTTTAGCCTCATGTCCCTTAAAATAATCTCTCTTTATCAAGCATGTCTCTACTCTGGGCCCGAGAGGAAACCAGAGTACAGTAGCGCACTGTTTTAAAAGCGCTCTGTTCAAATGTGTTTTAAAAAGTCAGTCCTGAGGCCGAGTGGGAAAGGAGAGCGTAGGGCAGAGGCACAGCCAGGAGCCGGGCAGGGTGATGAATAAGTCGTTTTTGAACATTTATAACTTAGAACCTATCGCCAGGCTGGGGAGCAGTGGGACTGGATTAGTTAAAAGGATTGTTAATGACAATAATCATTAAGAACAACATGTATATTATATATGTTTGTAAGACACAAGTTATTAGCAGTAAGTTTTTAATAGTAAAAATTATATAAATTGTTATTAGTAGTCAACTATTAGCAGTAGGAGCTAACATGCACTGAGGACCACCTCTGTGCTGGACACCTTGCTAACCGCTTCATCTGCGTTATCTCATAGACAGTCCCCATCACTAAGCAGGGAGCTGTAATACCCTCCTTTATCACTGGGGAAACTGAGGCTCGGAGGAGGGATGTAACTTGCCTAAAGAAGGATTCTTTTTTTTTTTTTCTTAAATCCTCATCCGAGGATACTTTTCCATTTATCTTCAGATAGACTGGGAGAGAAGGCGGGAGGGAGGGAAACAGAGAGAGAGAGAGAGAGAGAGAGAAACATCGACGTGAGAGAGACATCGATTGGTTGCCTCCTGCAAGACCCCGACTAGGGCCAGGGACAGAACCGAAACTGAGGTACATGCCCGTGACTGGAATCGAACCTGCAACTCTTTGGTCTGTGGGCTGACACTCTAACCACTGAGCCAAGCTGGCCAGGGCAGGATTCTTCTTTTTAAAATCCTCACTCGAAGATGTGTTTTTATTGATTTTTATTTTATATTTCTAGAGAGAGAGGGAGAGAGAGGGAAACACTGACGTGAGAGAGAAACATCAATCTGAAACCCTTTGGTGTAAGGGATGACGCTCCCACCGGCTGAGGCCAGGGCAGGGTTCTTCTCTGTTGAAGAAGAATCTCAGTGCTCACTGGTACTGCTGTATAAAACATGCAGTTTCTCTTTTGTTAAGTTCTTTCTGCTTTTCCAGGAAAAGCACAGGAAAGAAAGATGAATGAGGCGTTTTATCTAAGACCTGTGAAATAAGAAGCCGTTTAGTGCTCAGGGACGATTTTCCCAAGAAGCAATGAGTCTGTTACTTCAAAAGTGACTTGAGCCCTGGCCAGGTAGCTCAGTTGGTTGGAGTGTCGTTCCGTGCACTGAAAGGTTTTGGGTTCAATTCCCAGTCAGGGCACATACCTAGGTTGCAGGTTTGATCTCTGGTCAGGGCACATAAGGGAGGCAACCGATTGATGTTTCTCTCTCACATCAGTGTTTCTCTCTCCCCTCCTCTCCCTCTAAAATCAATAAAAATAGATACTCAGGTGAGGATTAAAAGAAAAAAGCCATTTGGGGGCTAGGTATACAACATGACAGTAATGCATGCTTTCTTTTTTTAAATTCTCACCTGAGGATGTGTTCTTTTCAAATTGATTTAATTTAGAGAGAGAGGAAGGGAGAGAGAGAGAAACATCTATCAGTTGCCTCCCATAGGTGTCCCAAATGGGGATTGAACCTGCAACCTTTTGGTGTACCGGATGACACGCCAACCCTCTGAGCCACCTGGCCAAGGAGGTAATGCTTCCTTTCAGACAGGTTTTACAGATCTTTGAGAGACCGCCGTGAAACTGCCTGGCCTGGCTTCTCAGATGCACTGCTGCCCCAAAGCTCCAGGCTGGTGCTAGGGCAGCCGGCGGGGACTCAGGGCAGACTTCCTCCCAGGCCTGTGTGTGAGGACACCTGACAGCTGCCATTCTGGGCGACAGTTAGTTATTGCCATGATTTCTTTTCATCATGTCACCAATAGTTTTTCCATTCCCTAATAAATGATGTCATTTAAATAGTAATACTGGGGGGCCCAAGTCCTTCTGATCGAGGCCCCCCCCCCAAATAAATAAATAAATAAATAGTAATGCTGGCCCAGCTGGTGTGGCTCAGTGGTTGAACGTCGACCCATGCACCAAGAGGTCGCCAGGTCAATTCCTGATCAGGGCACATGCCCAGGTTGTGGGCCCGATCCCCACTGGGGGGCATGCAGGAGGCGGCCAATCAGTGTTCTTTCTCATTGATGTTTCTATCTCTCTCTCCCTTTCCCTTCCTCGCTCTCTAAAATCAATAAAGAAAAAACATAGTAATACTGCAGTATTTTTTGAGGAACAATTTCAATTGACAAGGGTATACATAACAGTCCCTTTTTCTTTCTCACTCTGGTTGGTTGGCTCGTATCTATAACCGGGCACCCCTGGTGGCGAGGAAGCAGACGCTCTCTGGAAGACCTGAAATGGCAGACGTTAAGCCTGCCGTCTCCTTGTCATGTGTCCTTGGACAAAGCCTCAACATCCACCTCCGAAAAAAGAAAACACTGATGTTTTCACTGTAGAGTGACTGGGAGGCTAAAAATGAGAAAATGAATGGGAAAGTCACTAGCACAGTGCCTGGCACATACCAGGTACTTAATAAATATTCTTTGTCTTTCCTTTTTTCTTTCCTGACTTTAAGGGGGTGACAAACCTCCCAGTCTCATTCATTCTGCATACTGAGTGAGGGCACAGATTCTGTGGGTAAAGTATTTAGATGGATTTTTTCCAGTGTGCCTTCTGGAAATCACACATGGATCCCTCAGTGCCGTTTAACACCCTCGCTGAATGGTTTCGCCGGGTGGCTTGCTGTGGGTCCTACCTTGTGTGGGTGGGCGTGGCTGGGGCTGTCCCAGAGGAGGCCCCAGTTGGGCTGGCCCGGGGGATTTTGCTGGTTTAGTTTGTGGAGCCTAGAGCAGGAGGAGAGAAAAGAAGCCTATTGTGATCATCACAGCTATTTACTTCCTGGGTGGGAGGGCAGGATTTACAAAGATCTTTTCATGATTGAGGTCACACTTACATAAAGTGTGCAACTTTAAGTGTACAGCACAATTAATTTTTACATGTGCACACACCCACGTGACCCCCACCCAGATCAGGACAGAACACTTCCAGTGGAGAAGGCTGCTCTGTGCCCATCCCAGTCAGCAACCCCTCCAAGTAGAACCGTTATTCCGAAGTCTGTTATCACAGATTCGTTTTTGTGGGCAAAGGGGGAGCATGTTTTGACATTTGTTTTTCCAGAAAGCTGGGAGGCTAGCAAATTCTTTGGAGAATGATCTGGTAATCCATGGTGAGGACTGTGGAGGGGAGGAGCTATGTGGGAGCTTGTTCAGGTCGGGGGATGGGGAAATGGAAGACACAATAGTCTCTATTGACTGGTGCCCTGGGATCACTCAGAGGGCATGTATGTACACCATGTACGCGCACACACACACACACACACACACACACACACACCCTGCTCCCTGCTCCCAGGATGGAGGGCACAGAAGGGACAACTGACTTCTTATATTAATAATCTCTGCCCACAGATGCCCAAGCCCATCTGAGACGAGCTTTTCCTCCCCAGGATGGAAGGATGAAGGGCTCCTTGGAGCTCCCAAGCTACCCCATCAGGAGCTTGGTGTAGAAGCTCTGCCTCATGCCCTGCCTCCGTCCACACCCCATTCCTTTCTCCCCAAGTGGGTTCCTTCCTGGGGGTATCTCCTTTGGACCCAGGGGCCTCCCATTCCCAGACAGCCTGACATTTCTCATGACTACAAAGTCTCTTTTGTTTCTGAGGACCTTACCCAAGGCCTCAGGGGTGAGGGCACTGTGCCCCCTGACATCAGGAATTGGCTCATTTTGGAGACAACGAGGTCAGCCATCAGCTGTTTGTCCTCTTCCACGTGCTCTCCAATCAGGGGCATTGAGCTGTCCATCACCTGCAAGAGAGAAATGAAGCCTGAGGGACACCCATGCTAGGGTAGCAGGGCAGAGCGCCGGCTCACAGCTCAGAACAGAAGTGACCACTAGATGGCGATGTTCTCCACGCAAACACCCAGCCCAGCACCTCCGGCTGGGAATGACCTCCCTGGAGACATCCAGTTCCCTGCAGTTCAGTCTAAATCAACTCCCTGGATTCAGTTCAATTCAGCCTACATTTGCTGCTCTACAGAAATGTGACCAAGGGCCAGGGAGCCTTCACTGACCTTTTCTGCTCTCTTCTGTGGGGAAGCCTCCACCTCCTCTTTTCCCACCTTGGCCCCCAGCCCAAGGTCCGGGCTGGCTTCCTAAACGTTGGTCTAAGGTCAAGGCTTTCCATAAAGCCAGAAGCAGTGAGGTGCGGGTTCAATTACGACTAAAAAAAAAAAAAAATGACACGGGTTGAGTTGACCCCGGGTTCAGAGAGAAGAGGGAAGAGGAAAGGCCTGTTCTCCAGGCCCTGGAGGAACATTAGCCTGGAGTGAAACTCATTCCACAGGGAGTGGGCTGTTTCTCAAAGGAGGCAAAGCACTTATATTTGGAAGTCCTGTGAGATCATATAGACCCATCCTGCTATTTTTGCAGCTGGGGAAACAGAGGCCCAGAGGTGTAAAGGAACTTGCCCAAAGTCACATAGGCCAAATGTCCAGGTGGTTCCCCAGGCACGAGCAGCTGTAGCCGGACTGAAGGGGAGTGAGGCCTTGGCAGGTCCTCTCTCTGCTCCTCCATGCCTGCCCAGCCCTCTCTGCCCACCGCACCTTCATCAAACTCACTGTCTTGTTTCTCCTGTCCTAAGCTCTGGACACTGGCTTCTTTCTCCTGTCCAAGTCCTTGTGCACGTCACTCCCTCAGCTCACTCTTTACCTGGCTAACTCCCATCCATCAGGAAACAGCTAGTGAGCCTTCCTCTGGGAAGCCCTCCCACTGAGCGAGCTCAGAAGCCACCTCTCCCCTGTACTCCTGCTGTCCTCACTTTGGTCATCCCATTGGACAGCTTACCCCACAGCACTGTCATCTCCTGTTTACTTGTCTCACCAACCAGACTATGAGCCCCTGAAGTCAAGGGTGGGCCCTGTGTCCTGTTAAACAGGTATGCCCTCAACACTTACCTGTTGAATGGAGAAATGAAAAGTCCTTGCAATAAGGCCAGCTCATAATGATAAGAACACTAATAAGTGCTGTATTTTATTGAGCATTTACTATGTGCCAGGCACTGTTCTAAGCACTGGGTGTGGATGGTCTCCCGAATAGCTCTTTGAGGCAGGTACTATTATTATCCTCATCTTAATGATGAGGAAACCTAGGGTCAAAGATGTGGCAAGTTCAGGGACACATTGCCAGCAAACCACGGTCCTTTTATTTCTCACTAAGCACTGAAACAGCTCTCTGTGATAAAAACCGGGAACAGGAAACCGGTTCCAGGCTTAGGTTCTGCTATAGACTTGCTGAGTGATGTTGGGCAGGTCAGTTTTCCTCCGTGGGCCCACTGTTCTAGTCACCTGTAAACTGAGGCGTGTGGGCAGCTGTGAAGACCCTTCTAGCTGGGACTTCAGAGGTCTGAGTCTAAAGCACCCACTGTAGTTGGAAGCTGAAAAACAAACTCACGGTTGTGAATGCCGAGTCTAACATGGTCCTGAAAACTGTCCTCACACTGAGCTCCTCATGGTTTGGGCGTGGGTCCTTGGCATCCCAGAGTCAGTGCCTGGCACATGGACAGGCTCTCGGTCAGCATGGGCTGAGTTATAACTGTAGAGTCTGTCTAAATGTACACAGGCCTGTCCCTTCTCCCCCTGACCCTGCCCACCTCTTTCTGTTCTGGTTTCTGTTTCCTACATTCCCTGTAGTGGAAAACAGCTACCACAAGGAACCTGAGGTCAAGCATTTTGGAATCCCCATGGTGGACACAGCCAAAGGAAGTGCACACTCTGGTATCCCCAGGGAAACATTTTCCCACTGAGCAATGTCACTCCCTGGACAGGTCATGGAGGACAAGTTCAAGGGTCCTTCCCTTGAGTATTTCACTGTGAGGATCTTCACCAAACATGCCACACAAATTTTATGTTCTCACCACAGAGGTGGCTGAAGAAAACAGTATTTTTGGATCTCTTCTGTTTTTTTTTTTTTTTTTCCAGACTTGGGGAAAAACACCTTTTATCTTTCTGGTAGCAAGCTCCCCAAATCCCTTGACCCCACCCTAAACCCACAGCAAGGGAAACAACTGCAGTGTTAACAATCTGAAAAAGCCATCTTTTTTTTTTTCTCTTTTTGAAAAAATTGTTTTCTTATTTTTTAAAGTCCAAACTCACTAAGTTGGCTTTTTTTTTTTTTTTTTTTTTAAATGTGAAAGGTCTTTCATTTCCGACATTCTGAAAGTCTGGAGGCAGGGAGCCTGGGCTCACCTGTACAGACTTTTGTTTCCTAAGGGTGAAAGTTGAGGAAACTCAGAAAGGCAGGAGCTTTAGGGAGCAGAAATGATGCTAATGCAGGGAGAAAGGGCTACACTCACAGGATGGAGGTGAGGGGAGTCCAGGAGCCCCTCCCCTGTTGATTGCTGGTCCCCTCTCTGGATGGGAGCTCTAGGAGGCAGTGTGCACGCTGCGTCCCCACCACCTGGCTCAGGGGCTGGCACCCAGGATCGGGGCTCAGTGAATGAATAAATGACTGTGTGTGTGCCAAACGTGAGTTCATGCTGGTAGTCCTGTGAGGAGAGGCAGAGGCAGGAGGGCAAGGAGGGGTCTCGAGAGATGCAATGCCCCAGGCAGAAGGGTCCGTGGTCCACTCTTGGTCTGGAGCTCGCAGGGCACCTCGGGAAGCAGACCCGCTCCTCCAGGGAGCAGCCTGGCTCTGGCCCGGGAGCCGGTGTGCAGGTCAGTAGTTCTGCACCTTTAGTGTCTCCTCTGAGAAGGGCCACTGGGGTAATTTCAGGGATGGTGGCAGCCAGAGGAAAAGCCATTCCTGGACGTACTTGAGGGGAAGCTGCTTTCCAGAGCAGGACCAAACTTGCAAATATAGAGGCAACTCATGGTGGAACTTCCCGGCCTGTCTGGGGAGGGCAGAGGGGCTGTCCATCCAGGACTCGCTCCTCTTCGCCTCCAAGGGCGGCCACTCCCTGGGCAGGGCTGTGGACGTCCTCCTGGCACAGCTGGAGAGCAGCAGCAGGGTCCTGCCCACCGAGTCACCTGGTCCTGCCGCGCTGTGGGTCCCAGGGAGTGGTGCAGACACGAGGGACTGGAGGACTGGCTGGCTCCTGCGGTCACCCCGGCCATGTGCTTCCCATCAGCAGCCCACACCCCGGGAGGGGCAGCCGCAGGGCTCTCCCTCACGTGTCTTGGCCTTGTGTCAGCACCACCGCCCGCCTCTGCCGCGGTTTGAGAAGGCCAGGAGGGGAGTCTTAGAAGGTGCTTTCGGAGGGTGGGGGGTCCGAGTGCGATGTGAAATTGGGGAGAAAAAGGAGCACTCTGAGGCCGAAAGGGCATTTTCAGGAGAAAGCGGTGGAAACTCATGACCTGTGGTGGGGGCAGGGAAGGGGGCTGAGGAGCAGAGAGAAACATTGTGCGAGCAGGAGAGACATGGGAGGAGTCGTGGAGGAGAGGGGGATTGTGGGATCGGGAGCAGCACATCCTTGCTGTGGGGCAGAGGAGGATTGTGGGAGCACGAGAGACATGGGAGGAGTCGTGGAGGAGAGGGGAATTGTGGGATCGGGAGAAGCACATCCTTGCTGTGGGGCAGAGGAGGATTGTGGGAGCACGAGAGACATGGGAGGAGTCGTGGGGAAGAGGGGGATTGTGGGATCGGGAGAAGCACATCCTTGCTGTGGGGCAGAGGAGGATTGTGGGAGCACGAGAGACATGGGAGGAGTCGTGGAGGAGAGATGGATTGTGGGATCGGGAGAAGCACATCCTTGCTGTGGGGCAGAGGAGGATTGTGGGAGCAGGAGAGAAATGGGAGGAGTCGTGGAGGAGAGGGGGAAGTGGGATCGGGAGAAGCACATCCTTGCTGTGGGGCAGAGGAGGATTGTGGGAGCAGGAGAGAAATGGGAGGAGTCGTGGAGGAGAGGGGGAAGTGGGATCGGGAGAAGCACATCCTTGCTGGGGGGCAGAGGAGGATTGTGGGAGCAGGAGAGACATGGGACGAGGGGGATTGTGGGATCGGGAGAAGCACATCCTTGCTGTGGGGCAGAGGAGGATTGTGGGAGCAGGAGAGAAATGGGAGGAGTCGTGGAGGAGAGGGGGAAGTGGGATCGGGAGAAGCACATCCTTGCTGGGGGGCAGAGGAGGATTGTGGGAGCAGGAGAGACATGGGACGAGGGGGATTGTGGGATCGGGAGAAGCACATCCTTGCTGTGGGGCAGAGGAGGATTGTGGGAGCACGAGAGACATGGGACGAGTCGTGGGGAAGAGGGGGATTGTGGGATTGGGAGAAGCACATCCTTGCTGTGGGGCAGAGGAGGATTGTGAGAGCACGAGAGACATGGGACGAGTCGTGGGGAAGAGGGGGATTGTGGGATTGGGAGAAGCACATCCTTGCTGTGGGGCAGAGGAGGATTGTGGGAGCACGAGAGACATGGGACGAGTCGTGGAGAAGAAGGGGATTGTGGGATCGGGAGAAGCACATCCTTGCTGTGGGGCAGAGGAGGATTGTGGGAGCACGAGAGACATGGGACGAGTCGTGGGGAAGAGGGGGATTGTGGGATTGGGAGAAGCGTGCAGGGGAAGTCGGTGCGGGGGAGAGGGTATAGGACAACGAGGGTGTGTAGGTGACAGCCCTGGAGGACGCAGGAGGTTGTGGGCGTGGGAGAGATTCTAGGTCCCACGGCCTGGCTCGAACCTCTCTCTTACAATTGATTTCGGTACATGGTTCCCTGCGTTCACACCCCTGCACGGCTGCGTCCCCTTTCCTAACCTCAGTGCCTGCCGTTACTTGTTCATCATCCTTCTTCCCTGCCAGCCCGCACTCCCCATGTCTGTTTTGTGTCCCCAGAGCCACGTCCATGCCTGGCCCACAAGAGCCCCCAAAGTACGTTTGTTGAATGAACAGACGATGGGAACTGCATGGCGACTTTACACAGTTGGACACCAAGAAAATTTAAGAGGCCCAAAGGCACAGAATCTTGCCAACTCAGCCTGTGTTCTTGCCCTACCCCTAGGCCCGCAGGTTAGGGAATGTTGTCAAACCTCGTGCCTGGAGCTCTTGAGGCCCAGCTCAGAACCCCTGAGCACAAAGGCTTTCGATCCAGCTGAGGGTGGGAATGGGGATGTGTGTGAGGGCTGCATGTGCCCAGGCCACAAGTCAGACACAGCTGGCCATGCTGGAGACCACACCTGGATGCCTCCCCCCAGACGTGCCTGCCAGGGAGCTGGACCAGGCCAGGAGGACCTCTGCTTCCTCTCTCACCTCGATGATGTAATCTCTGCCATCCTTGCTGTGGACGGCCTTGACTGCGCAGATGTCCAGGCCGCCAAACATTTCTGAGCAGCTATCCACCCACAGCCTGTACCTGCAGGGATGGATAGATGGTGAGAGAGTGTAGGGGGAGAGAGCAGGGAAGGGGCAGCAGAGGGAGAGACACAGAGAGACACACAGCAAAAACAGACAGGGAGAGGGACAGTGACACACTCCCATTCAGAGCTGGAGAGAGATGTAAGAAATAACAGACATATGGCAAGAAAGACAGAAGAGACAGAGGCAGTGGGAGAGACAGAATGGTAAAAAATAAAAAAGGCAGAGACATAGATGGACAGTGGGAGAGAGAGAGAATGAGACTAGAAAGGGAGCCAGACAGGCAGGGCAAAGGAATGATGGGGGGTAGCAACAGTAAGAGTTGGGAGAAATCCCCTGTTCCACCCCAGAACCTTGCTGGCTCCGCAGTAGTGGGGAGCTTCCCCTGCCCCCATGCAGAGCCCTTCTGAACACCCAGCCGCCCCTGCAGTCCCTTTCCCTTGGGAAAGCTACTAGGAGGGCTTCTGAAGTCCCTCCCAGGCTGCCCTCCCAGCCCCAGCGACTAGGCTAAACCAGAGCCTGTAGGGGGACAAAGAGCACATTCTGCCCTGAGCCTGGGGCGGGCATGTGAGGGAGCCCAGCAGGCTGCTCTCGGGCCAGAGGCCTGGCCCTCCGGACCTGCTGCTTTTGTTCCCTTTCCAGCCACTCGATGGCTGTGAGGCCAGTTTGCTTTGCAGGGGAAAGAGCTCTACGCTGGACTTTGCCCCTGCAACAAGGGGATGGTTGTATCTGAGACGTTTTCTTGGGCTTGCACTTGGCCTCCCCTGTGGTGGCTGGATTTGGGAGTCACAGGGGACTTTGTGTCAATGTTCTTGCTTCTTTCCCCACTCTCCAGGGTCACACAGGGCACGCCTGCTCTGAGATCTATTTGTGTCTCTGAGCAATAGGCCTGGAATGAAGAGAGAGCATGGCTCAAGTGCTTTTAGAACAACTCTCTCATCTTATCTTCCAGTGCCCACTGAGGCCCAGAGAGGGAGAGCAACTTGGCCAGGTCGCACAGCAAGATGGTAATAGAGCCTGGATTACCCAGATCTCGGAGCTCCTAGCTCAATTCTTTCATTCAACTGTAGCATATGAGATCATAGAAGTAAAAAGAAGGATGAAAACTCATTCCTATTAAGCTCCTACTATGTGCCAGGCATTCTGTGGGGGGCTGACTCTTCATGCTTTCTAACCCCCACAACAACTCTATCAGGAAGGTTTAACTCATTTTATAGATGAGGACACTGAGGCTCAGAGAGGTTAATAAGTGACTGCTGGCTTCCAAACCCAGATCCTGTCTGATTCCACAGTCCAAGAAACCACCCTTCCTCTCAGTCAGAACATCACGACCTAGTCTCTCTCTACATGGGAGACCAGCCACCTGGATTCTTGCTGTTACTTCCCTCTATAATTTTGGGTGAGCCTTTCCCTCTTGCAGCCTCAGTTTCCTTATCTGAAAAATGGGAGGGCCTAGGTCAGAATCACCAGGAGAATTAAGCAAACACACAGCTAGATTTGGGGGCTCTGCCCTATGTTAGAATGATCTCTGTAAGTTTTCAGTTTCCCATGTAATTCTTGTGTGCAGCCACATTTGGGGACGACCTTTGGTCCTTGGAGCTCTAAGAGCCCCCTGGGCCCTCTGATCTGGGTCCCAGCATTTGGCACCAATGGCTGACTGGTGGGGCATCTCCAGTTTAGGGAGACCCATGCCCTGAGACACACTCATAAATCAGATTTCTTCTCAATGGAAGACGGACATCTGGATCGAAGCCCAGGGGCAACTGGTTTCTAGAGGTCGTTTTCAAACGATGAACTTGTGGGTCACCTACTGAGTGTACCCAATGGGATACAGCTCCCCCAACCCCCAGGGCCAAGGAAGGGACCTCCTGGATGGAGCAGTGTGGGAGAGACTGGAGAACATGGGGTCCATGCTTCCCTCTAGCCTGGCACCCACCAAACCACATCATTGGTTTTATCCAGGAGTTAGGCTACCTGCAAGCAGTTGTGTGAGGTGGAGGGTGAGGTGGGGGCCTGTGTAGGGGTCCCCAGGGATTTTTTCCCTATGAGATAGGATTGTGGAGCTCTGTCTCAGGCCCATGACGTTGCAGAAGGAAAGTGAATTCCAGGCCAGGGCCAGAGCAGACCCATCGCCATGGTAGGTTCCTGCAGGGATGGCCCATGTGGCCTGAAACTGAGCAGAGCCAGCGACATGGTGGCTTGCTGGGGACATTTATGAACAGCTCCTGAGGCATTGGGGAAGGCTGGGCTCATATTCTTGAAAAGGCAAGAAGGATATGACTGCCCTCGACCAGAAGATTCGTTTGTGTCCCGAGACAAGTTAGCGTAGTGGGTTCCTAGACAGCAGCTACCACGTGGGGTTGAGGGGAAGGGAAGGAAGCCACTCTTTACTGTGTCCTTCCTGGCCATGGGCCAGTACTCCCTCAATCAACACTCTGACTTGGGTATTATTACCTCCAATTTATAGTTGAAGTTCAGAAAGGTTAGTTAACTTACCCTAGGTAACACAGCTTGGAAGAGGCAGGACCATTCACTTTTGTCCATGAGGGCTGGGACCATGTCTGTCTTGTTTGCCACCGTTTCCCCAGAGCCTAGCTCAGGAACTGGCTTCCCACTGGTGCTCAATAAATAACGGACAAAGACGCCCTGGCCAGTGTGGCTCAGCGGTTAGAGCGTCGGCCTGCGGACCGGAGAGTCCCGGGTTCAGTTCCTGCTAAGGGCACGTACTTCGGTTGCAGTTTGTCCCCGGCCCTGACTGGGGTTGTGTGGGTGGCAACCACTCAATGTGTCTCTCTCACATTGATGTTTCTCTTTCTCTCTTCCTCCCTCTCTCCCTCCCGCTCTATCTGAAGATAAATGCAAAAATGTCCTTAGGTGAGGATAAATAAATAAATACATAAATAAATAAATAAATAAATAACTGACAAAGAAATAAAGGAATGCCTCCCAACTCCTACTCATTCTTTACAACGTGATGCTGGCACCACCTCCTTCAGGAAGCCCTGACCTCACCCCTCCCTAGCCCACCTTGGGTGGCCCTTCCCTGTGCTCCCACCGCAAGCAACCGATGCTAACTTTCACCCTAACATTACCATACTCTGTCTTCCTTGTTCACTGGGGAGCCCACAGTGGACCTCTGTTGTTTCAGCCTGCACAACGCTTAAATTTCTTCCTACTAAAGACTTCTCGATATCCCTTGGTATTGTATCCCTCCCTAAGTGTCTCAGTCATTGTTGATGGGGGGGAGGAGGCGGGCACTAGAATCTCCAGGGGCAGAGCCATGACATAGGCCTACCCACAGCATTGCAGCTTTCTGAGTGAGCCACAGTGATTGGTACAGGGATGGTCATGTGTTGCAAGCCAGGCCGATCGTGAATGAAGCTCAATGGTTGGGATAGAGTTTTCTTTCTGCTGGAGTTGATGCTGTCAGGGTGTAGCCTTGGAGTCACTGTGGGCCATCGTATGAACGAGCTGGCCAGACTGAAGCCAACACGGGAGAAGGCTGAACTGCGGCGGGTAGAACGAGTCCTACAGTCCGACCTGGAGCTGTGCCTCTGGAATTTTCATTGCCACAAGCCAATAAACCCCTCTTTGGGCTCAAACCAATCTGATCTGTATTCTGACACTTGCAAATGATAGAGAGTTCTTAAAGGGAAGGTTGGATTTTTTCATCTTGGCCTCCGTGGTGCTCAGCACAACATGGCATGCATGAGGCACTCCACGTGTGTTCACTGAACTGATCCTTCTGACCCCAAAGCCCATGCTTTGGACACTCCCATTTCATGCTTGCACGCAGAGGTCACGGGGCACGCAGGAAAGCGTGTGTGCGCATGTGTGTGTGTGTGTGCTGCTGACCCTGAGAGCTGGTGGCTGGCCCTTCTTCAGGTGAAGGTGGTTCACAGCAGTGTTTAAAGGGAGGAAGACCTGAGGGAGCTTTAGCCAGAGCACACTGCTGCCACTTTCATGATTCATAGGAAATCAACCTCTCCCTCCTCACACTGAGATGGAAATAAGTCTGAGAGAGGACTGGCCCCTCCAATAGCCCTGGTCCCCTAACAAGGATGTTTCCATGCGGTTGTCAGAGCAGGGAGGGGCTGGCAAGGACTCCCTGCTCTCTCCCTGTAACAGCTGGGTGGGACTGGAAAGACCCTTGGATTTGGAGTCAAGAGATCAGGGTTCTATTCTCAGCTCTGTCATTGGTCAGCTCTGTGACCCTGGACAAGTCACTTTCCCTTTCTGAACTTTCTTCTTCCATCTGTAAAATGGGGTTATTATAATACCTGCCCTGCAGGTTGTTATGGGCAGTAAAGGGGACCATGCCCAGGAAAGTGCCCTGTGGGTGGTTAGGCACTGACCAGAGGGCAAGGTGGCATTTCTTGAATACTCCTTATATTCCTCACCCATCTCCCACCATGGCTGCTGCTTCTCCCCAGGCACCTTCTTTGTTTCTTACCTCTCTGTCATGGCCACCTGCTCCAGCATAGCAGAGCCTGTGTTGGCCTTCCAGTTTCCAGAGATGGAGGTTCTCCTGTATTAGAACAAATAATACAGTGAGGCATTAGGGACATCTGTCACTGATCTGCTTTCCTTCTTTGCTTTGGCTATTAGGAGGTTCTGATTCAAATATCTGGCCCTCATTATGACATGTATTCTTAAGTACATATCTTATCCTCAGCTTTATTTTTTATCTTGATTGTCTTATTTCTTGGATCTTTAAAAAATATATTTTTATTGATTTTTTTTTTGAGAGAGAGAGAGAAAGAGAGAAACATTGATTTGTTGTTCCACTTATTTATGAATTAATTGGTTGATTCTTGTATGTGCCCTGAGAGGGGATCGAACCCATAACCTTGGCATATCGGGTAGTTCTTGGATCTTATGTATCTTTTTCAAAGCCACCTTTGAAATCTGAAAATTAAATTTAAAAAATGTCTACACTATCTGATGAAATCCCCCAAACCTTGGCCTCTTTTTTTTTTGAGAAGAGCTACGGCAGTATAATCCCTGGGGATTCTGGAATTTTTTGACAGCCCCAAAATGTAGGAAAGATGATCCATGGAGAGGAGTGGTTACTTTTCCATGGGGAAGAGCAGGAAGACCTTCTGGCCTCATCACGCTCTCAGTTTCCTTGTCTTTTCTGCCCAGCAACAACACCTCCCTCTGGGTGCTCCAATGCCCACGGCTCTTTCCTAAGTTGAAGCCTCCACACATCTTTCCTTTGCCTGATCCAGTCTTTGTCTCCACTCGTGCCTTCCTAAGTCCTACACATCCTTCAAGTTTCATCTGAAATGTGACTTCCTGTCAGCCCACCTTTCCCAACAAGAGTAGATGCCCCTACACTACACCCTATACCAGTGTTTAGTAATGCTCATCTCCCCTGTAATGACTGCTTTAGTGTCCCGTCTCCCCTGAGGGCGGGGACATGTTTGAGTCATCCCCGGATGTCCAGTCGGGCATGGAGCAGGTGAGTAAGGCACTGTGTACGCAGAACGCGGACACCCCGTGTCCAGTGGCAAGTGCGCGCTCAGCAGAGACGGACTGGCTGTGAACAAAGGGGCAGAGGTAAAGCCATTTGTTTTATGGCCAAGGGCAGGCAGGTGGCTGAGATTAAAGGGTGACTGAGGAGTGGAACTGCTACAAAACTACGTCCTTCGAAAAAAGAAAAGAAAATGTATCTGAGAACAGTAGACAATAGATGGCGGCCAATGAGAGTCTTAATTGCTAAGAGACATCTATAAGCAGAGACATCAATAAGCTTCCTGTCAGTTCAGTTCCGTTCATTTCAGCGCAACTGAACTCAATTCCATTTGGCAAACACTCCCTGGGCCACCTGTGTCCTGGGAAGTGGTCTGAGTGTACAGAGATGACCCCTCCTCCGGCTGGCTATTCACCACCTAGAAGGGCGGGCTAGCCTAGCCTAAAGCCAGAGGGTAGGCATGGTGGGCTTATCGATCTGCATAAGGAGAGAGGAGCTCTGGGGAAGCTAAGAAGAAACCAGAGTCACTTACTGTGATCCTGGAAGGTAGCCATTGAGATGTGTCTTGGGGGATGAGCAGGGATTGTTACCGTGGGATCTATATTGTAGTAAGAGACGGTGAAAACTGACTTTGAGTCAGAGAGATGTGAGTTTGAATCTTGGTTCCAGCATTTTCTAGCTGTATAACTGTGGTCAACATCTCCGAGTCTTTATTATCTCATTGGTAAAGTGGGAATAAATAAAGTGCCATCCTGACAGGGTATTATGTGGTTTGAAGGAAATCTTCCACCAAATCTCTTAGTACAATGGGTGCTATTATTATTTTGCTGTGAGTGGAAACAAGAAAAGAAGGCATTTAAATGCCAGAAGCAGCAGGAACAGAGCCAGACGCTCTCCTTCCAAGAAGATGACAGCGAGAGTTGATATTTAATAAGTGATCTCTATGTGTGAGACATGGGTCTAAGGGCTTTAGAAGCACTGATGTATTTCAGCCTCACCAAACCTAATGAGATGGACATTATTTTATTATCATTCCCACTTAGGGCAGAGCCACCGCACGGTATCTGAGAAATTCCATGCTCTTAACCACGACCGAGTCTGAGTCTCCATGGCCGAGTCTCTCACAGGCTTGGGGAAAAGAGTCGGGTGGCCCAAATGTGATGCAGCCTCTGGAGTGTACAACGGAATGTGGACTGCGACAAAGAGATCTATCTATCTAGGCTGCAAATGTATGCCATTGACTCCCTCATTGAAGAAGGAGGGGCTGGGGATGAAGAAGCCAACCTAAGTAACCTTGGAGATGGCTGGAGTCTGTATGACTCAGTCCGAAAGGAACTGCCCGCAAGCCCTGTGCTGCAGTCGGTACAGTGTTTCTCACAGGCCTGTGGGTCGGAGGCTCTGCAGCCGCGCATGTACGCTGGGATTTACAAATCAGTAAATGGGTGGCAGATGGCGGGAGCCAGGACTTTCCCTGTCGGAGTGGGAAGTTTAGATAAGCAATCTGGGAAGGCTCAGCTGAACCATGTGGGACTAGATGAAAGTCTGAGGCGTCCATTCGAACTCGACTTAGCTTTAGACATACAAACAGATGCTGTTATAGAAATAATTACCGTTATGTGTATACACGGGTTAAGGCACACATGTATCTTTTCTAGATCTGTCTGCTGAGAGGACCTGGAAACAGCCACTCCAGCAGCAACGAGCGCAAAGGCCCAAGTGCAGGGCGGTGAGGGGTCCGGGAGGAGGGTGAACGGTCAAGGGCGGAGAGGATGTTCTACCCCGAGGTCAGACAGGAACCCCCTCCCTCGGAGGTGGGCCCGCTCGGGGTCCAGGAAACGCCGGAAGTAATGACAAATTAGAGCTGTCAGAGAAGACAGGCTCAGCATAAAGAATGCGGCAATGAGGTAATCCTCACGAGGAGAAACTGGGACAAGGTGTAGTCAATGTCAAGTGGGAACTCTAACAATGAAGAGAGGAGGGAAGTGACATCATGACGGACGCTGGCGGCCTCAGGAACGCACTGGACTGCAGCACAAGAATGTTCCCTGACTCAGGGGGGCAGGGAGGAGGGATATCATCACCTCCTAGAGGGCATCCGACAGCCGGGACAGGTATGGCCTGGCTCATGGGTGGAAGAGAGTGATGGGCAGGACAGGGCAGAGGTGTTCCTTGAGAACGAGCTCCATCTCTTTGGGGGACATAGGTCAACTGCCTGCACCTTCTCCCGCCTCCCAGGCAACGGCAGCGTGGAGTTGTCACGACAGAGACTGGACGGCCGGCCAGGCCCCAAGTTACCATGTGGTCCTTTACAGAAAAACCTGCTGGGCCCTGGTCCAGGCAACCTGGGTTGTGCAAAAGCAACCCTAGATCATACATCGATGGCTCTGTATGGCTGTGATGGGTAACACTTTATTTACAGAAACACCTGGCAGCTGGATTTGGCCTGTGGGCTGTGGTTTGCTGACCTTGACCTAGAGCACAAACTCCACCGTGCAGAAGCACAGAGACTTCCAACTGTCCGCAGCCAACCGCTGCAGTCCTGCAGCATGGAGCCCTTCACGCAGTCAGGGGTCCATAAATGCTTGGCCGGCAGGCACTGGTTGGCCCTCTGGGGTCTCATTATTTCAAGTGGAACCAAGAACAACATTCCAGAGGGAGAGACAGAGCCTTGGAGCAGATAAGCCGTCTCTAGAGATGGGGCCCTCCCACCTCGTGGAGAACTCCCTCAGCCTCATAACCACAGCTTCACAATGAGTCACCCTTTGCCCGAGCCACCCTGGGGTGAATGTGTTGGATTTTCTGCCACTCCTTCCTTTTCCCTGTTTCCACTGGGGAATGTCCCTGCCCATGTCGCATGCCATCTTGGCGGGACTCTCCATGCTGGTTTTCTGCCTTTCTCTAACCAAAAGCCTGTGGCCAAAGTTGGACTAATCAGCACTGTTTCCATGGAACCCACAGTCTTGGAAGATGATTAGGGGAGCTTCACTTCCCAGTCGGGGTGCCATGAAGATTGTGTATTGCTCCCCCAGACCCCTGGGGCCGCCCTGGATCCTAATATTTCTGAAACTGATAATTGAGTGATTTTGTTTGTTTGTTTTAAGTTTCTAAATATCCATGGTTTTCTAATAAATCCCCTTTTAAAAGCTCCATCAAATTAGTCAAATGTGGTTTCTGTTGCTTGCAGTCAGAAAATTCTGATACAGTCTCCTAACTGGTCTTTATTGGTTCCAGAGAAGGCCCTTTGTGGTCCGGAGCCCCAGAGCCACATTTTTATGAATTTAGGTCAGATCAGGCCATGTCTCTGCTCAGAAGAAAACAGAAGAAAATCCAAAACCTTCAGCCAGGCATTCAAGGCCCTCCTCGATTCGTTCCCGTTTCTCTCTCACTTTTTTGTCTCCTATGACATGCATCCTGTATTCCTTGAAGTTCCCCCAAACATGCCGCACATCTTTTTTCCTCTGGGTAGACAGATTTCCACCCTGGGGTAAGCCAGGATGGAACGTCAGCCCTCAGCTGACAGACCAGAGAAGGTCAGTGAAGGGACAGAAAGGGGGAGTAGTACTGTGCTGGTGGGGTCTCCACCGGGGGCAGGGGGGACAGAACGGACATACATCTCCAACTCCTTTCCCCCACACTCTCCTCCCCCCTCCTCCCAGCTCCCAGCCCCGCCAAGGACTCACATGTAAGCCTTGTAGTTGGATCCGATTTTCTGGATGCGAATGTCATACTTGGAGTCGATGAAGGCCTCGGTGGTGGCGTAGGTTTTGGCCATCGCCACCATGCTGGTGATGTCCTGGTAGTCATGCTGGTTTTCCACTTTGATCTGTGTGGGAGGATGAGAAGGTGAGTGCCACCCACCCAGCGCTCACTGAGCACCTACCCAACGCCAGGATCCAGTGCTCCATATAGAGTGACTTTGAGAAGGTCACCCGCCTCGCAGGGCATACGGACGTCGGCAATAAGTCATTCCACTGCACACCCGTGGAAGAGGAAGGGAACTGCTACTTGGGTGGTCAAGGGGGTCTCTATGGAAGAGGTGAGCGCTGAACAGGGTTTGGAAGAGTAGATGTGACTTTCAGATGGACGGCCCAGCAGGGGCATTCTCCAGAGCGGACTGAGGAGGGGCAAAGCAGAGGCAGAAGGAGCCTTTTGGGGGTGGGGGTAATGGGTTCAGACTGGCCGCTGGGACAGGAAGGTGGGGGACAACTGAAACTGAAAGGGCTCATCAGAGAACAGACTGTGGATGGTCTCAATAGCTTAGTTAGCAAAGGGCTAGAATTTCAGCCCAAAGGCTCTGGAGAGAGCCCCTAGAAGGAGGAAAGGAGTTGAAACTAAAAAGCAGTCGAATTTATGTTTTAGAAAAATCATCAAGCAGTTGTATAGAGGGTTGAATGAAGGGTGTGAAATGGGATAGAGACCAGTTAGAAAGAAGGGAGTGTGCGTGCACACGTGTGTGTGTGTGAAGCTGTGGGAGACGTGTGTGGTGTGTGTAGTTTGTGGTGTATTTGCATGTGCGTGATGTGTTATGTGTTGTATGTGTGGTGTGTCGGATGTGATGCTTGTGTATGCAGGCAGTGTGTGTGTGTGTGTGTGTGTGTGTGTGTGTGTGAGAGTGCTCACGCACTGGACAAGGCTAGCTCTGCTGGCCAAAGGCCTGGGGGAGAAACTCACACTGCTTACTGGCCTGAGGCCAGGAACACAGCGTGGTGCCCTGGGGTCAGGAAGAGGTCCCAGTAGATCTTCCAAGGCCAAGTGCAGGGGACGAGGCCAAGGTTCTGTGATAGCAATTTAAGACAGAGCAGAGCTGACTCCCAGCGCCTGTGGACAGCTGGGTGAGCTGTCCCCTCCCTCCCCTGTCACCCTCACCTGGACAGCAGAGGGCTTCTGATGCTGGGCCAGAGGAAGGTCAGAGCCCAGATCCCCTGGACAGGCCAGGTGGGTGCTGGCAGCCTGTGCGGGAGGCTGTCCAGTCACCACAACCTCTCCTTCTAGCCCTTTCCTGCCTCCCTCTGAGGCTCAGCATTGTCCTGGCGACTCCATTCCTCCATGGTGATGCCCACCTTCAGTACTTACAAGGCTTCCTCACAGTTCTCCCATGTGACCCAAAACAGGGCTGTGAGGCAGGCAGGGTGGGCATTAAAATGGGCACTTAACAGAGAAACAGATTTCTGCAGCTAAGCACAGAGCTGGGGATGAAACCAGGGCTCCCAACGCACAGCTATTCTTTGAAGCATCCCAGGGCGTCCCTAGGCTGTTCTTCTACCCTAACAGGTGACAAACGATGGTGGGAGGGGGGCTCGGCAGGCTTCTCTTCTCGGCTCTCAGAGACTCCCAGCCTCTCAGCAGTGACTCTGGGTCCCACTTTGCAGAGAAAATAAGGGTGACCAGGCAAGAGTTCCCTATTTTCCGTTCCTTTCAAAGCTCATCAGCTTTCCCGCTTCTTTTCCCAGTGGCTGTGACATTGTGCCTCCTCCCCCTCATGGCTGAACCCACCCCTTTGTTCTAGGACTTCTAAGGCTGACTGCTTGCTGTCTCCTCCTCCTTCAGAAATAGGACCCCTAAGTTTTATCTGGGTACCTGGTCTCCCAGCTAAAGATTACTCTGTTCCAGCCTCCCTTACAGGTCGATATGGCCGAATCTCCAAGTCTGGTCAAGGAAAAGGTGAGCAAACTCTGGGTGGTGCCTTTAAGACAAAGGGACCCCTCCCTTTCCCTTTTCCTTCTTCTACCTGGGTGGGATGTGGACCCGACGGTGGGAGCTGGAGATGCCCTCCTAGACCACAGGATGGAAGCTGCACGTAAGGATGGTGGCTAAGTAATAAGATGGAAGGAACCTGGGTTCCCAACGCCGTGGAGTCCCCAGTCAGCTCTTCGACTGTGTATGCTCAGAATCTTACATGAAATACAGGGAAACCTTAGCCGTGGTCAAGCCATTGCTGTTTTGGTCTTTGGTAAAGCAGCCAGACTATATTTCTGCTGTGCATTGTTAGCCTCTGCTCTCTGATGATTCTTCTTTTTTTTTAATCCTCACCTGAGTATATGTTTTTCATTGATTCTAAGAAGAGGAAAGGAGAGAGAAAGAGAGAGAGAGAGAGAGAGAGAGAGAGAGAGAGAGAGAGAGAGAGAGAGAGAGAGAGAGATTGGTTGCCTCCTGTACATGCCCTGACCAGGGATAGAACCCGAAACATGGCTATGTGCCCTAACCGGGAATCAAACCCGAGACCCTTCCGTGCAAGGGGCAAAGCTCCAACCACCTGAGCCACAGGCCCAGGGCTCTGTTGATTCTTTTCCTTTGGACGCACATGGTCATGGGGTCTCCATGCTCCTCAAATTGTTCCCGCTTTTCAATGCCTCAGTTACCCACTGTTTTCTCGTCTCTGCACCCTCATTCCCCGCCCACTCCTAAACCCAGTCTCCTCAGAGTCCACTCTCCACCAGCCCCTGGAACTGACTGGGCAGAGGTCACCTTGCCTCCTCGTTGGCGAGTCCAGTAGTCCTTGGACCCTCATCCGGCTTTGGCTCTCTGTGGCATCTGAAATTGGTGAACTCTTTGAAACACGATTCTCTTCTGTTTTTTTTCCTGGCGGCTTCTTCACAGTCTACGTGGCTTCCACTTCCTCCAACTTCCCCTTCGATAATCAGTGTTTTATCCCCAGCCAACATTTGGGATCCAGTCGAGCGAGTTAGAGTTACCAACACGAAAGCCTTGGTGTGGGGGGACTTGCAGTGGCAGCTTGTCTAATTCCGTTTCGTCACTGGTGGCTCTGGGAAGGATCTGAACTTCTCATAGATGTCTAGTTGTCCACAACATTCATTCTCTTCTTCCGGAGTCATGAAACACCCCCATCTGGGGGTGCATGGCCACACAGAATAAACAGTACACTTCTCCATATCCCTGGCACTTGGGTGTGGCATGGACCATGTTTTGGTCGATAGGATGTGAGCAGAAGTGGGGTCCGAACTTCTAGGTCTGCTGTTAAAGGGAAGGGCTGGGTGAAGTGCTTTTCACTTCCTCCTTCCTCTTCCCGCTGGCTGGAGTGTGGACCATCTTTGACCTTGTGGCCAGAGAGCATCACCCTGGGAATGGATGAGCAACAGGACTGAAGAAGCCCGGGTCCTTGAAACCAAGGAGGGCCCACTCCTGCCCTGGGCTGCTTCTGCCGAGGCCATTGTGTGGTTCGTGTAAGCCACCTTAGGTCTTTGTTACAGCAGCTGAACTTTGCCCCGATTTTTAGAGGGACCCAAAGTAAATATTTGTGGAGTGCATCATACATGCATTCATTTATTCACAGGATAGACCAAAGACAGCAAAGAGAGAAAGCATAATCGTCAGGGTTCGGGGTTAATTAATTAATTAGTTAATTAAGTAGTGGTCAGCCCAACCTCCCTTTGTGAACCCCTCTCTCCTATTGCTGTCTGGTGGTTTGGGGTGGGAATGCTCAACCTGTCCCCTCCAGGGTTCTCGGACGTGGGTGCTTCCAAAACCCCAGGAGAGGCGCAATGTTCCTAGCCATTTTACGTTCATTTCCTTACAGAGGGCCCCCAAATTGTGTAAATCTGGGTGCATGAGACCCGACTTCACTCTGCCATCCCCCATGCCTGTCTCCGTTAGACTGAGCTTGAGGACAGACAGCGCGGCTCCTTCCCAGCGGTACCTTCAAGATGCTCCAAACCTGTTCGCTGGATCGAATGGAAGAAGATTGGGTATAGATCCACTCATCACTTGGGAAGGGGCAGGGAAATAAAAGGAAAAATAAGGGAGCTTGAAAAAAGGCAAAGAAAACATGTTCCAGGAAAACTCAGGTTTCTGAAAATGCTCAGAGTGAATCTGTACTTCCGATGAGGGCAGGGACTCCGGAGAAGGGGGCAGGTGGCATGGAGCTGGGTGAATGGGTGCTGGAGGGCACTCTGGCATGGTCCTCAGGCAGAGAGGATATGTGGGGTGGGGGTAAGGGTGTTGGGGATGAGCAGCCTCAGGGATGGTGAACCAGCTGCTGGCCTGGGGAGGGAGTCTTGGCACTCTAGCTGGAAGCCCCTCCAAGTGTTCATAGACACAAGCTGAAAATGAGAAGCCCTAAAAAGCTGTGAGTCATGGTTACTCATTTGCTGCTCTGGGGATCTGTGATGGGGCCCCGTGAACTCCCTGAGTCTGGAGCCTCACCCACATCCCTGCCTCCCTTTGCCCTGCCCTCCTCTCCCTTCCCTGTCTCTTCTCTCCTTTTCCTCATATCTGCCTTCCTTGCCTTCGCTTCCTCCCCTTCTCCTCCCCATCCTCCCCTTTCCCTTACTCCATAGCCTTCTCTCATCCATTTCCTCTTAACTGTTAATGCCATCCACCTCCTCTTTGTCTTTTTCCTTCATCTTTCCGTTGTCACTTCTTTCTCCTTTACTCCTTCTCTCCCTCTTTCTGTCTGCTTTCCTTGACTCCCTCTCAGTGTTGCCTTTCTCCTTCCCTCTGCTTTCAATTTCTTCTTCCTCCCTCTCCCTCTGACTCTTCTACCTGCTTCCCCTCACCCAATCCCTGGTCAGTTACCTCCGGTGTGTGTGTGTGTGTGTGTGTGTGTGTGTGTGTGTGCACGCGCGGGCTCCATCCTGAGGGAGAGTGGAAGCAGAGAGGGAGAGACACTGGGGAGAGGAGTCAGAATATAATTCCTATCTTAACAGGATTCACCAAATTCCATCCTGGGATGGGAAAGCCCTCTTCTACATCCTCGACAGATTGTCTGCTATTTGCTTGAACCTCTCCAACAACAGGGCGCTCACTACCGGCAATGCAGCTCATTCCGCTTTAGAGAACTTGTTCAGCTGTGTATCACACCAAGAGTGAATGAATCGTCCCAGTTATTGGCCACGCAGGGTAAGTCGCCACCCTTTGCCTTGTGCCTGTTCTTCATCACTTGAAGAGAGCCACCCAGGTGTGCCTGTCACTCTCTTCTTTAATTTTTTTTCTTTATTGATTTTAGAGAGAGAGGAAGGGAGAAGGAGAGAGATAGAGACATCGATGAGTGAGAACATCAACTAGCCGCCTCCTGTATGCCCCCCACTGGGGATCGGGCCCACAACCTGGGCATGTGCCCTGACCGGGAATCAAACCAGTGACCTCTTGGTACATGGTTCAACGCTCAACCACTGAGCCATACCAGCTGGGCTGTCACTCTCTTCTTTAACCCACCCTAACATGACATGACTTCAGACCCTTTACTACCTTGAAATGCTCTCGTTTGACAATATCTTGAGCACGTGGTGCCTGGAATTACACCATACTCCACGTGCTGGTTCACTACTGAGGCTGGATAAGACTGTCACTTGGCTCTACCTAGAATACATCTGCATAATCCTGCCTCAGGGCCTTTGCACTTGCCGGTCCATGCTGACATGGTTCACATCCTCTTCATTCTAGTCTCTGCTCCAGCATCACCTTCTCAGGGCTGTCTTCTCTAACCACCACATATGAGGATACTCTTCCCACCCAGCCCTCCTCACCCACCTTAATGTTTCTCCATGGCACTTCCATCACCACCTGACCCAGTGATCTCGATACTTGTTGTCTTTCTTCCCTGCCATCCTACTAGAACGTGAGCACTGCTGTATTTCAAGCACTTATAACAGCGCTCAGAGAATAACAGGTGCTCAATACATTTGTTTAATGATTGAATAAACACATCAAAGTATTACAGATATGTGTTGAGCGCCCATTACATCCAGATAATTACTGAATGTGTTCCCAGATATGATGCCGCAGGCTGGGGATGCAATAGGGAACAGAAGATTTAGGATTATTATCCCAATGCAGCTTTGAGCCTCTTCATTATCTTGCCTATTAATACAACTTAATACAGTGTTAGCTTTTCTAAGAGCCATGTGGGGCTTGTTCTAAGCTAATACCTCTAGGTCATTTTTAAACACGGGAACCCGACAATCCACATCTCTCCGAGCTTGGACTCATGATTTTAATCCCAGAGCAGGTTTTAATACAGAGGCAAATGCAAAGCTCTCATGTTTTCATTGATCCTTTCATCTTGCAATACTGATTCTGTCACCTATCCCTCTCAGCTCTATGTCATGTGTGGTTTTGGTGCCCTTCCTATGCCCAATTCCAGCTGCTTGACCTTATTAAAGTTATTTCTCTGAGCTTTAGTTTCCTTATCTGTTACATGTGATGATAACAATGACTTTGCAGAATTATGATGATTTTTAAATCAAAGTATAATGAATGTCCAAGGACCTCCCTAGCACAGTGTCTGGCACCTAGCAGCTGCTCAATTACAGTTGGTTCTCTTTCGTTGGATAATCACCGAGACTCTTTGCTGACATTGAACCAACAGTCAACACTTTTTAATACAGTTATTTACACAATTATGCACCAGTTACAAATCTACCTCCTGCATAGTCATCGTGATTGAGGAGGAAAAGTGCCACTTTTTAGGTGAATTCCAGCCAATGCCTGCAGAAGGAGTAAGAGAAGTAGAACAGCATCCCTCTGCTACAGTCATCCTAATGAAGAACAGATCTAGGCAAGAGTGATCGATGCCAGGACCGCTGGGAAGGGCTGCTGGGGAGCTTCCTGGTGTGTAGACCAGGCAGGCAACACCTGTACTCACAGATCAGTCTTTTTAAAAATTTTTTATTTTATCTTCAGACAGAGTGGGAGGGAGGGAGAGAGAGGAAGAGAGAGGGTGAAAGAGAGAGAAACATCTACATGAGAGGGTTGCCTCCTGCACGACCCCGACCAGGGCCAGGGATGAACCGCAACCGAGGTACGTGCCCTTGATCGCAATCAAACCCGCGACTCTCTGGTCGGCAGGCCAACGCTCTAACCGCTGAGCCAAACCGGCCAGGGCTCACAGATCAGTCTTAAATCCGGAAGTAGAGAGAGATTCAGACGTGACTGTGTCTCCAGACACACCAGAGACACACCAACTCGAAAGTATTCTTGCCAAATGCGGAGCCCGAGTCAGACCAAGAGTTCACCTCCAGCCACCGGTTTACAGGGAAATGCACGCACAGACACCAGGAAGTGGTAATCAGCCAAATTCAGAACATAGGAAATTCTACAGGAAAATAACCTTTTAATTTCTTCCAAAAAATAAATGACAACAAAAAAGAAAACAGAGGGAAGGGGACTGTTATAGATCAAAAGAGACTTGCGTCATACCAACTATGAACCAAGTCTCTGTCTTTTATTTAAGTTTATTTTTATTGTTGACATTATTACACATGTCCCCTATTTCCCCCCACTCCCCCCTCAACCCTCCTCACCCACCCCAGGCCTTCACCACGCTATTGTAGGTGTCCTTGGGCTGTTCCTATAAGCATATAAGTTCTTTGAAAGTCTCTTTTTTTTTTATCCTCACCCGATGACATTTTTCCATTTTTTGTTCAGATAGAGTGGGAGGGAGAGAGAGGAAGGGAGAGAGAGAGAGAGAAATATCAATGTGAAAGGGACACATCGAGTGGCTGCCTCCCGCACGACCCAACCAGGGCCGGGGACAAACTGCAACCGAGGTACGTGCCCTTAGTGGGAACCAAACCCAGGTCTCTCTGGACTGCAGGCCGACGCTCTAACCGCTGAGCAAAACCAGTCAGGGTGAAAGTCTCTTTTGATAAGGCAATATGAAGGCCTTATTTGGATACAATGAGAATAAATCAATTAACAGGGGACTATGGAACATGGACTATGCATTAGATGATATTAAAGAATCATTACTAAGTTTTGAGGTGTAATAATGGCATTTGAATATGTTAAAAAAGTCCTTATGTATTAGAAATATATACTGAAATATTGAAATGATGTGATCTTTGAGATTTGTTGTGAAATAATCCCATGGTCCACAGAGTCAGAGTAGAGTGGTTGCCAGGAGCTGGGGGAAACGGGGAGGGGAGTGACTGTTAATGGTTAGGGTGTGATGATAATGTCTTGGAATTACGGAGTGGTGAGGGTTCCGTCTTGTGAATGTACTAAAATAAACAAACCCACTGAACTGTACACTTCAGAAGGGCAAATTTTATCATGTGAAAATTAGATTTCAGCTTTAAACAATGAAAAAGCATCTGGTGGTGTTTGAGAGGAAGAATGGAAGGATATGTAAAATAAAACTGGCCGTCAATGACTAATGGTTGAAGTTGGGATATTGGGACATAGGGATACAGTTGACTATGTTCTCTTCTTTTGTGTGTATGTGAAAATTTTCACCATAATAAAAGGTAAAAAAAAGCAGGACTAAAGGAGAGAGACAAATAAAGCTCAGGCTATAAAATTGTGCTTAGAGGTTAAAAGTACACTTGGTGATGTCTGGCTACGGGTGCGGCCCCTTTTATGTGTCCGTTACAGGAAAGGACACTTTGGTCAGTAACATGATTCAGTTTTCCTAAGGGGAAAAGCAACCAGGTGCCTAAGAGAATTACAGCCGTTCTTGGAATTAACATCAGTATGATGTTCTGTACTCTTCCTATGGAGGACACTTTGACATGTAACAAATGTCAACAATGCTGGTGATTGGGTGTTCCTTATAACACCCCTTAGCACGGGCGCATGTACTCATGTCATGTCCTTGAAGCATGAGCTGAAGAAAGCAGTTTGCAGATGGCCAATAAAATGCAATCCGATGATCACTTCGATCCATCTTTTACATGGCAAAAAATCAAAGATATAAAAAGGAAATTTTGGGAAAAGTAAGTATCTCTCTTACCCTACATCCTAAGCACCTTGGTGATAAGATTTTTTGGTACTCTTTGGAAATATTCTATGAATATTATAATGTAAGAGGATGTAAGATGTGTTTCCTCTTGTCCATGATATTCAATTTTATGTGTCAATTTGGCTCAGCCACGGTGCTTGGATATTCGATCAAGCATTCTAGATGTTTCTGTGAGGGGGATCTGGGATGAAATTTATATTTTAATTAGTGAACTTTGAGTAAAGCAGGTTACCCTCCATAATCTGGGTGGGCCTCATCCAATCAGTTGAAGGATTGACTAGAATTCTGCAGCAGACAGCCTCTGGACTTGAAATGCAACACTGGCTCCTTCCTGGTCTTCAGCCTGCCAGCCTACTGTGCAGATTCTGGACTTGGAATTGTTTGAGCCAGTTCCTTAAACAAATCTCTTTCTCTCTATACATACTCTTTGCATTGCTTCTGTTTCCTCGGACAGCCTTGACGAATGCACTGTCTCAGAGCTGAGGCAGGAAGACAAAGATGCTGCCTCCCAAAGTGAGCTGTGACAGAGACCACCATGGCCAAGATCTGGGGGACTCGCTCACGTTGCTATAACAAAGTGGGGTTGCTGGAGATCAAAGATTTTGAGATGATGATTTCTTTGGAAGAAGTTGTGGCAGCCTACTACTCCTTGATATGTCTGATAAGAGCTTCAGTGGGACACTCAGCAAGACTGACAGGTGTTTGAGCAGCAAGGTGGGGCTGGTGCCCTGGTGCTGATTCCCTCTTCGGCCACCTGCAGCCGAGCATCTCAGCCTTCGGGTTATCCAGGCTAAGAATGTGAGTACTTCCTGTGGACCACAGGTGGGCTGTGAGGGAGAGGGGGCAGCCTGGAGCCATTGAAAATCCTGTGTGGAGGGAGCAGGGGCTGAAAGAGAGATGCTGCCCCCTTCACTGGTCCAAGCCATCATCACCCCTCATTGGACCACAACAACCACCTCCTTTTAAAATTCCTCTTGCCCAAGCCAAAAACCTCGGACTGATTTCCTCAGAATCTCTGGGCATGGGCCAAGGTGTTAGTGTTTTTGGAAGCTCCCAGGCAGTTGCGTGCAGCCCAGGTTGGAAAGCACGGCTCTATATCGTGTGGTTCCTGGTCATCTCTCTTTTACACTCAGCCAAACTTGGCCTGCCTCAGTGCCTTTGTACTTGCTCGTCCTCCTGCTTGAACAATTTTCCTGAATACCTTCCCATGGCCGTTTTTTTCAGGTCTCAACCCAGATGATCCCTTAGTGGAGGCCTTTCCAGTTATTGATGTAAAGTAGCTACTCTTCCCTGCCCACACTGGGAAGTCTCTACTGAATTACCCTTTTTTAAAATTTTTATTATTACTACTTTTTTTCTTACAGTCTTTGACTATCTAAAATTACTGTTAATGTGTGTATTGTCTATCTCCTCCACTAAAATGTAAGCCGATATGACCAGGGACCTCCTGTGTCTTGCTAAAGAGACAATATAACAGAGTGTTTATGAATGCAAGCTCAAGTCCCAGCTCTCTCACTTATCAGCTGTGTGACCTCGGGGAAGTTACTTAGCCTCTCTGTGTCTCAGTTTCCTTATCAGCTAAATGTGGATAACTTGTTGATGTAAAGTAGCTACTCCATATCAAATGTGGAGAACTTGCTAGGTTATTGTTGGACACTGGATTGTCGTTGAGCATTAAATGAGATATTATGTATAAATGGTTTAGAAGAACACTTGGCTCATCACAAGTGCTTGGTAAATGGTAACTATTATTATTTTCATTCCCTGTTATAACCTTAACCCCCAGCATAGTGCTTGGCACACAGCAGGTACTCAGTAAACATTTGCCGAAAGAATGAATACGAGGCCAATCATGGTAATAGCTGGTGAAGAAAGTCTAGGCAGAGGGAAAGGAGGTTCAAAGGCCCTGGGGCTGATGCTACCCGTTGAAAAGAGACACACAAACATGAACAGAAAACTGAGCCTTCACATCGTAGGGAAGTTAAGGGCTAATGGGGAGTCATGTTCTTCAATCCAATTTCCCCTCAGAGGTGAACAGAGAAAATGGGGCCAAGATCCTTCCCAGATAATGGGTTGGAATTCATCCCAAACAGAAACACATGTGCAACGGGATGAAGTCTGCTGCCCCGTTTTAATAGCCCAGGAAACATTTCGGGCAAGTGTGACTGATGTCTCGCCCCGTCCAAACGCTCTCCGTCAAGTTCCCACAGAAGGCCAAGTGTGGAGCGTGCTCCTTCCTGGGGGGAGGGCCAGGACAAAGTCGTCTTTTTTCAAACAAAGATAACTGCATGAGGCAATTTGGTGAACCAGGTTATTTATGGATAAGCTAAGAGCTGGGCGGCTACCCACCAACAATAATAACCGTAGTTTTCGAATACTTGCCCTGTGGTCTCTCCTTCTGGCAAGAATTAGCCAGCGGGGCCAGCTGGACGTGCCGGCTACTCCTAGTGCGAGATAATAAAGCCGTGACCTTGGCACACAAATGGATGCTTGTTTCCAGTTTTTATAACAGGAAGATGTTCATCCAGCTCCTTCCAAAGCGGGATCTGTTCATGAAAAACGAGTTAGAGGGGTGAAGAGGGACAGGCCTGGCCTCTGTTCTACCCCAGGGGGTCCTTACCAGCCTTGCAGTGGTCTCAGGCTGTTGAGTTCAGAGGCAATTCTTGAGCTCAGCATCGAAAGCTGAGAAGATGTAAATGAAAGTTGCAAATAACCTAATAATGTAGCAGGTCCCAGACTTTCGGGGTCCACAGCTCCCCTCTCAAGAATTATCTCATGGCATTCCTAGGCCAAAAGAAGCAGCAAACCCTTCCATGTACTAAGTAGGTACAGCGAAATAGCTGGATACGTATTTATGTCCTAACAACTTGGTAATTATTCAAAAAAGAAATACACATACTCTATTTATTTCATTTTAAACGAAGATACTTGCTTCCTCATGTGTGTGCTTGGCGGGCACTGCACACCTTCTCAAACCTCAGACTCAGACCGTTTCCTGTTGCACACTGATTTTCACATGGGACACGCTTTTCAGCACCACCAGCTCCAGAAACCCAGCCTTGCCAAGCCGCGGCGCCGTGGAAAGGGGCATACTGTGATCCGATGTTGACACTGTGAGCCACCTCGGCCAGTGATGGGCCTGTCTGACAGGTGTCGAGAGCTGCTGTTGCTCTTGAACATTTAAAATATGCTGTGCTGCCCCCCGGCATCTGGGTGCAGGGTTTGGGAACTGGGGGCCTACTGTCATGACTTTTGACGCTCTCCCCTAGCAGTCAATCTCAGAAGTCTCTGGACAGATCCCTGGGAGAAAGCCTACCTGGAAATCACAGGCCTGAGAAACTCCCAGGGGCAGAGTATCCAATAACCAGTCTATAGGTTCAACCAGTGCAAACGTTAGGAAATTAGAAGACTATTACATTTGTTAAGATGGTATAAACTATTCGAGACTGATTCATCAGGATATATTCTTAGCGCAAAGGTGGGTTAGTGAGAGTAAGCTCACTATTTTTTTTTTTAAATCCTCACCTGAGGATATTTTTACATTTATCTTCAGACAGAGTGGAAGGGAAAGAGAGAGAGAGAGGGAGAGAGAGAAACATCGACGTGAGAGACACATCAATTGGTTGCCACCCGTATGGCCCCGGTTGGGGCCGGGGACAAACTGCAACCGAGGTACGTGCCCTTGGCCGGAATCGAACCTGGGACTCCCTGGTCCGCAGGCTGACGCTCTAACCCTGAGCCAAACTGGCCAGGGCTAAGCTCACTATTCAGAGTAGTCCTTAAGCATGTCTGCAATAAAGTAAAATGTTCAAGCGTTGTATTAAACACACAGTGAAGGCACAGTCTCGGTCACTGAGGAGTTCCATGGGAGAGAGACAGACAGACAGACAGACAGACAATTCAGTAGAGGGTGACGATGCTACCACAGAAGCCAGCACAGGGTACCTTGGGCGTGCAGAACAGGGACCCTGATCTACACTGGGGAGGCAGGGAAGGAAAGTTTACCAGATGAGGCCGTGGACTCTACCCCAACTTTTTTGGTAACAATTATGGAGAGGAGGTTGCATTTAAACGCAAAGCCTCTCTTCCCTTTTACATCGCAAAGTAACAATTCGCTGCGGGTGCTGTTGTGGGGCTTCACCTAGCTTGGTATTTCCATACTCATTCTTTCAGGATGTCTTGCCTATTTTTTAATGAGCACCAACTATGTGCCAGGAAGTGGACTACACAATTGACCTGTATGACCTCATTCACTCTTCAAAAACAGCTCTCAGGGCTTCTGGCCATGATGTACCCACACAAGCCCTGTCTCTGTAAACAACTATAAAATTAAAAAAGATTTACGAGGGGACATTTTTTTTGAGGCAGTGGCAGTAGACAGTGCCAGGCTGTGACCCTTGAGAGGAGGGGACTTCTGGAGGTGAGCCAGGGGTGGCTGGCCCTTTCCCACGCCACCCTGCCCTGGCGCCTCCAGAAGCCCAGCTCTTTCCTGCCACTGGGCTTTTGCATAGGCTGTTCTCTCTTTCTGGAAGGTTCTCCCTCCTGTCCCTCGCATGGCGGGCTCGTTCTCATTCTTCATGTCTGTGCTTAAATGTCCCCACCTCGGAGGTTTTCTCTGACAGCTCCCTCATGTTTTTCTCTCTTTTAACAATCTGTTCTTCTGCCTAGTGCTGATGAGTAACGTTTACAGCTCTGTATTTATTTGCTCATTTATACGCTGTCTGCCTCACCCACTATTTCTATGCCCAGGGTTCAGTGCAGTACCCAGCATGCAGCAGGTGCTCAATAAAGAGCTGTTGAATGAGTGCAGGAAGAAAGGATAGATTGGCCCTTTCCCTTCCTGGGGGAGGTGGGAGCTTGGGGAGTTAGAAGGAGCCTGGGGAGGGAGGGAATTCCTCCTCTCCGTTTACGAAAGTGGCTGAAACTCTGAGACCTTTTAGGGCAGACCTGAGCTGTCCTCCTGAGGGGTTTCGACTTGAAGACAGCATACGTCCACTCGGTAATCCTCCAGGAACCTCGAGAGGGAGATGTCGTCCTCCCCACTTCACAGTGGAGGCTCAGAGAAGTGCAGGCTTGTCCAAGCCTGCCCAGCTAGTGAGTGGAGGGGTGGGGACTCAAATCCAGGCCTGGTGAGTTTAGAACCCCACGATCTGGTCATGACTGTCTTGCAATGAAAGCAAAGACAGGAGGCAATGTTCTTTTCTCATATTTCTCCTCTTTCCATCTTTTTCCTTTCCCCACTTCTCCTCTGGTGCTTTTGCAAGCTTACTGAGAGATGGACTTGACTTTGCTGGCCAAGTGCAGTTCCTGAGACCACAATGGGGCAGGTGTCCAGTGTCTTCCTGGAAGGACCCGAGGAGGGCAAGCCTGGCCAGCCAAACTCCACGGCCAAGGTATCCCCCAGCTGAAACTGTGGCCCTGATGACTCACTCCAAGGGTCCCTTGGCCGAGACAGCCCGGGCCAGGGGACCCCGGCATGGCTGAGGCTCCGCGCTGACTCATAGGGCCGGCTGCCACCACCTGAATCACCCACTCCACCTCTGGCTGGAGCGAAGAGGCTGGGGGGTGGGGTGGGGCACTGGGCTGGGACCCTGTGACTCATCCCGTGAATAAATAATAATGATGACTGTAATAACAACAACAATGGATAATAACAGCTCCCTTTAATGAGTGCTTTTTATGTGCCAAGTGCTAGTCTAACAGCTATATATTAATTTGCTTAGTCTTCATAACAGTCTTGTGTAGTAAGTACTAGTCTTTCCCCCATGTCACACGTGGAAACACTGTGGCCCAGGCAGGCTGTGTCATTGGCTGCAGGACTCAGCTGGCACATGGAAGTGCTGAGATGGTAACCACGGTCCTTTTCACTCCGACGCCCAGCCATTCATTCAGTATTTATTGAGCCCCTGCTATAAGCCAGGCACTGTTGTAGGGACCAGGGACACAACGCTAGAATTGAGTGAGAAGTTAGTAGACAAGTACATCTATGCCATATGGGGAACGTAAATTAGGCGAAGGGGGTCAGGGCTTCTGGAGGTGAGGGTGGAGATGTTATTTCATAGCGAGTTGGTTGGAGTCCTCCCTAACAAGTCGGCATTGAGAAGACACCTGCAGGAAGAGAAGGAACAAGCCACAGGCCTACCCCGGGCAGAGAAGAGCCAGTGCCAGGACCCGAGGTTGACCTGAGATGGCCAGGTGTGCTTGACGAGGAGCAAGGAGGCCAGTGAGGACGCAGCAGGTCAGAGTGGTGATCTCCAAGTGATGGAGGTCCGCAAAGCCAGTGCACAGACTCTGGCTCTTACTCCAAATGATGTGGGGAGCCAGGGAGGGTTTGGGGCAGGGGAATGACACGGTCTGACTTAGGGTTTAAAAGGATCACTTTGCTGTGAGAAGACTAAAGCAAGAGCTAAAAAGCAGGGAGACTGATTGGAAGGCTAGTTTCAAGACACAGGTGAGAGATGCCAGTGGTTGAAGCAAGGTGGTCGATTCTAGAAATAATCTGAAGGTAGAGCTTAAAAGATTCGCTGCTGGGTAGGATGTGGGGTGTCCAAGGAGTGCAGGAGTAAAGAATGACTTCAGGGTTTTGGTTGAAGCAACTGGAAGGATGGATCCCCTCTCCCACGTAGCCCCCTCCCCAAACGGAGAAGGCTTCGGAAAAGCGGGTATGGGGGAGAAACCCAGCGCTCGGTCCTGTCCACTATCAGGGGTCCTGGTGGACATTTGGTCATACATGTTCATAAGGGACGGCTCGCCTGGGGATTTAAATTACAGGTGGTGCAGAAAGCCATGGAACTGAATGAAAGAGCCTGTGGAGGGAGATGAGATCGAGAAGGTCAGAGGATGAGCTTGGGGCAGGAGGGGAGATTGGAGGGCACCAGCAAAGGGGCGAGACAGGCGCAGGCAGGGAGGGAGGAGGAGAAGCAGGTGAGTCTGAGCTCCCGCCACAACATCATTTGTTTGAAAATCCGAGTGAGGCTTAGGATCCCCAGAACAATGGACTTTTTCTGTCCAGGAGGACACGACCGGGTGGTCGTGCAGGGGCCACACAATTGCTCATCAGCCCTCTTCGCATCTTTAAGGTGAGTCCAGGCCTTTCCTTCCCACTCTCTCTCCCTCTCTCCTCCCTCCCTTTCTTCTTACCTGACTTCACACCTTCTCTTGTGCCCCGCCATGCCTCCTCCATGCCAGGCGCCATGTTATTTGAGGAAATGGGCAGACCAACAACAACTAATCGATATCAAATAGGATAGGAATTGTAGCAAAAGTGTTCCAGAAACTCAGTGGCCGGGGAAGAATTTCCTGTGCTTCAATTCTCTCCTGTGCTTGTTGAGAGGAAGCGGGGGTTCTTCAGAGCAGAGCACCAGGGGGAGGACAGGCATGCCATCCCTGGGCTCCGCCTTGGGTACCCAGCAGAGAACAAGTGAAGCCAAGACAGAGCTTCCGAGATGATGGCAGTCTCCTGCAGTGGAGGCTGTGCGTGCCGCCTGGATTCCCCTTGAGGACAGAGGCGCTCATTGCCCCCCTGTCCGCTGTGGCTGCTGACGGCTCAGAGCCGAGTTTCTCTCCAGGAACTGCCTTCGGCTAAGGGAGATGCCTTGCCCAAGGTTATACCACATTCCTGGGGCAGCCCACAGCCAGCGGCTGATGGGTGCAGCAGTTCAAAGGCTTGCCCCCCTTGCCATGATTTGGGACAATTCTGAAGGTCCATCTCAGCTCTTTGCAGGATCAGCTGAGGTCCCCATTGTAACTGCATGGTGGCCCAACTTCTCCCTCCGCCCACTCCTCCTTCCCTCACGTCCCAAGGCAGTGCCCCTAAGTGCAAACCCCAGTCGACATCCTGCAGCAAGTTCATACATCTCAGAGTCTATGCACCATCCATTCCCCCCTTCCTCCACCCTAACAGAACCCCAATTTTGTTTAGGTCCCTACCCACCTCCACCCAGCCCTGGGCTTCATGAGAACTGATGCCACTCCCAGCACAAGAGGTGGGTCTTGGTGATCCTAAGCCAATTAGAACACAGCACTCCTCTTCCAATGGGCGCATGAGCAAACCGGCCAGTCAGAGGGACAAGGGCATCCTCCCCACGATGGATGGATGTGGATGTCGAAGAGGGAAGCGTGTTACCCAGAATGCCACTGGCAGCCCACCTGAGACAGAGGAAGCCACCCGGGAATGAGGCTGAGCCTGAGGCCAGCCTGCAGGGACAGAACGACTTGACTTCACGGAGACCCGAATCCGCAAGGCTTCGCAGTGTTTGGGCCAGTCTGGGCTGGGATTTTCCGTTACTTGCTGCCCAAATAATCCTGATGCAGGTGAGGGCGTTTGCAGGCTGCCGGCTGCCCACACCTGCTTCGCTGGCCCGCGGGTACGCTTGCGGGACCTCGTTCGTGGCAGAGTTTTTCACTCTAAGGCAGTGGCTCTCAGCCCTCCTAATGCCGCGACCCTTTAATGCAGTTCCTCACGTTGTGGTGACCCCCAACCACAAAATTATTTTCGTTGCTACTTCATAACTGTCATTTTGCTACTGTTATGAATCGCCATCGGAAATATATGTTTTCCGACGGTCTTAGGCGACCCCTATGAAAGGGTCATTCGAACCCCAAAGGGGTCGCGACCCACAGGTTGAGAACCGCTGCTCTAAAGGGACTTGGGGGCACAGGGTCCTTGTCTTCAGCCGCAGAGGACCTTCAGGTGGGGAGAAAGCTGTGAGGGGGAATCCCTTATCTCCAAACCCCTGCAGTCTTCATGTGGAGGGCGCCACAGCCCAGACTGTCTGCCCCTTGTCACCCACGCCTCCTCAGAGGGAGGGACACGTTTGGACTGGGGGTTCGGAAGAGAAATGGGGCAAGCACAGTAGCCCAGCCCATTCTCCTCTTCCTTGTCTTGGGAGCTGTTGTTCCCACAAACAGCCTGTAATCTCTTCTGCTTCCCAGACTGTACATTTTCAGGTCAGGCCGCCGCGTGGGGAAGCCCGAGGCAACCCAGTGCTCGTGTGTCGGAGGGGCAATTCTCACTCGGGGGTGCGGGACTGAGAAGCCGCTTGCCTGCACATCTAAGCCACATTCTTTTTTTTTTTTTTAATTTTGTGTTTTTTTTCTTTATTGATTTTAGAGAGAGAGGAAGTGAGAGGGAGAAAGAGATAGAAACATCGATGAGAGAGAACATCAATTGGCCACCTCCTGCATGCCCCCCACTGGGGATCAGGCCCACAACCTGGGCATGTGCCCTGACCGGGAATCAAACTAGCGACCTCTTGGTGCATGGGTCGATGCTCAACCACTGAGCCACACCAGCTGGACCTAAGCCACATTCTTTAATATCTTTATTTGTGCTAAGGTGATACGTTTGCTTTTTCAAATTCCTTACTCTTACCAGAACCCAACAAAAGCCTGCAGCATGACCTACTGGTTGGAAAAGCCGACTGTAGGAGCAAAGTCAAGCACAAGGCGGGGGGGGGGGGGGGGGTGACCTTGAATGCTTCTTCCAATCTGAGACCTAGACAGTCTCTTAGTCTCTTATCGGACAAGGGAAGTGCCCCAGTTCTGTCGAAGAAACAATGTTTCTGTCCCCTTACACTTAATTCTGAAAGGCCTTGCGCAATGAGTAACCATTAGTAGTGGTTTTATAAAAGTTGCCGACACTTCCCCTGGCTCATCTGGAACCTCCCTCCAGCCCTCTCCCTCTTTTCCTGTGGGACCCCCTGGCTTGGGGGCTGAAGAGAGGACAACAGCTCCTTGCAGAGCTCATTAAGGTTTGCTTTTTCCTTGCCCAAAGCAGCCCTCAGTGAATCTCCCCGTTGGGGTCACCTCGGTTGACTTGGAGGGGTATTATTTATTCACCGTGAAATGATCGCCGGCCCCCTTCCTGCGCAGTGACAGGCTCTGACAAAGAGCCTGGCTCCCCCAGGTCTCTGCCCGCACCCCCCTGTCTGGTCTCTCACATGGAGTGCCCCGACCCTGGACTTGACTGGCTCTGCCTCCCTGTCAGCACATTTTAGCTAAGCGGCCCCACCCTACTCTCTTACGGGGAGAATAAAGGAAGGCTTGGTGCCTCCCAGGCGGGATTGAATTCCAGATCATTCATAATAAAAACACACTAAAGCAAGCAAACAAAGCAGATGCTCCCTCAGCCTGTTTATTATTTCAACCTCAGCTTGGACATTTCATGGCTTCGGGACATGTCTGCAGGCAGCCACCCAGGGACCCTCCTTCCCATTGTCTGGGGATGGGGGTGGGGGCGTCAGCCTTGGGCTTTCACGGCGAGGACACAGGAACCACCAAAAATGAGAAAAAGAACGCTGAGAGCCAGGAAGACCAGACTTTACTTCCGGCTGGGAAGGGACCTCATTGGGTGACCTTGAGCAAGGAACTTGGCTCCCTGAACTCTTGGCTTCAAAAAGTAACCATGTGCTAGCTTAGGTTATTGCAGTAAATTGAGGGCAGCACTGTTCGCATTGGCCAAGATACGGAAACAACCTAAGTGTCCATCAATGGAGGAATGGATAAAGATGAGATCCAGCCACAAGAAAGAAGGACATCTTGCCACTTCGACAACATGGATGGTTCTTTAGGACATTATGCTAAGTGAAGTAAGTCGGACAGAGAAAGACAAGTACTGTGTGATCTCACTTATATGTGGAATCTAAACAAACCAAACTCACTGAGAGTAGGATGGTGGTTACCAGGGTCTGGGAGTGGGGGATTTCGGGAGATGTTAAAGGTACAAATATATAACCAGAAGTTGACAAAGTCCTGGAGGTCCAATGCACAGTATAGTGATTACACTCAAAATGCTGTGTCGCATGCCTCAAAGCTGCTAAGAGAGTAGATCTGGAATGTTCTCACCACAAAGAAGAAACGACAACTGTGTGATGTGACGGAGGGTCTAGCTGTGCTGTGATGGTCATCCTACAGCAACACACCAGTGTATGAAATCAACACGTGCCCCTTAACCTTACACAATGTTAAATGTCAATTGTGTCTCAATTAGAAAAAAGTAAATCAGGCAAAGAGTGTGGTCTCTGAAGGAAGAACACCTGGCTTTGCACTCTGGAGGGGGGTGTGTGGTTGACTCTACCTCTTTATCTTCCAGCTCTCTCAACTGTAAAGAGGTCATGAGTACAACTCAGGGTTGATGAGAAGAGTAAGTTCCCCGGCAACCAGTACTCAGGCAAGGACACATGCTCTCGGAGCATGCTCTCAGCTCTCAATGGATTCATCATCACTATCATTATCCCTAAGACGTGCGCGGTGTGTGAGAGAAGCAGGCATGCCAACCGAGAGTGCGTGAGTGCAGGTGGGGTGGCAGAGTTCTGCAGAGGCTCAGTGTGGGCGTAAAGTCGGGGGGCGGTCGCATCCACTGAGGGGTCGCGAGAAGTTCAGGGAACTCTTGAACTTGAGCTGAGTCTGGCGTTGCTGAGTCTGACATGGCTGTGGGCGTTCAGGGAAGATAACAGAGGGAGGGAAAGGCAGAGAAGCACGGAACAGCCTGGCATGCTTGGGAATGGACAGGGCTGGGACGGGGCCAGAGCCCTGGTTGTGAGGAGCCCTGGGCTGAGAGGGGGCCCCGGGGGACTTGGTGGCTCCTGGTGGGTCTTGCAGGCTTTTCCCATGCATGGCATGGAGCACTGCTGGGTTTCAGGCAGAGGAGCAGGTGGCCAGTTCTGGGATTTGGGACTCACACTTCAGCAGCCAGTGGGGACAGGATGGAGGGGCCAGCCAGGAGGCTGTGACTGCCGCAGCTTAGACCAGAGTGATGCAGAGCTGACCTGGGGCCGTGCGAAGAGAAAGCAGGAAAATGCAAAGTCACAGACACAGACAGCGGCATGGTGATGACCAGAGGGAAAGGGGCTGGGGAGGCAGAAGAGGGCAAAGAGGGGATAAATGCTGATGGACGGAGACTTGATTCGGGGTGATGATCACACAATACAATATACAGATGACGTTTGATAGAATTGTACACCTGAAACCTATATACTTTTATTAGCCTATGTCACCCCAGTAAATTCAACAAAAATATATTTTGAAAAAGAGAAGTTAAAAAGAAAATGCCTGTGGCGGATAGGACGGGGAGCCAAACAACAGAACCGTTTGCTGAGAGCTTACCACAGGGCAGCTGATGCTGGGAGTCCTTTAGCTGGGACTCCTGTCCTGCTGCAGGTGAGGAAACTGAGGCCCAGGGAGGGCTGAGGAACTTGCACAGCTGGTGGCGAAGGAGAAGGACGCCTAGCCAGCAGTGCGGTTAAAGCGCTCCCAGCTGTAATGACGGCTCAGGGCTGCCTCTGTGAGAATGGCTAACTTTACTGAGTGCCGTCCAGACGCCAGGCCTGGTTCTGAGTAACCTGCCCAGCGTCAGTCAGGGAGTAAGTGGCGGAGCTGTGAGTCACACCCAAACAGTGGCGTTCCTGGTCCACACTCCTGATCGCAATGCCGAACTGCCTTGGACGTCACAGGGATGCAGGTGGGTGTGGCTGTCCAAGGCATTGCTGTCCCCAGAGCCACATGGATAATTCTACATTTTCTTGTAGCCACATTCAAAAGGAAAAGCGTCAAAGAACTTATAGGCATGTATGCGTAACCAATGGACATAGACAACAACGCTTTCGGGGTGGGGGTGGGGGGTGGGATAGGGAGGAGGGTGTCGGAGGGAAAAAGGAGAAACATCTGTAACAAAAATAAATGGATTAACTTAAAAAAAAAAGGAAAAAAGAAACAGGTGAAATGAATTTTAAGGACATATTTTATTTAACCCCATCAATACATTTAAAAAATCATTTCCATGTGTAATCTTTATGAAAATGATGAATGGCATATGGGATGCTCTCTTTTGTGCACTCCAAGTCTTTGAAATTGGATGTGTATTTTACACTCACAGCTCATCTCAGCCGAGCCACGTGTCAGGTGCCCAGCAGGTATCCGTGGCTGGTGGCCACCAGATTGGGCAGTGCAGGCTTGAGGAATCTACGTTCAGCGAGAAGGAGGGGGCAAGGATGGGACCCCAGGGCACATGGAGGCGGAAGAGGGGCTGCAAAGGAGGCAAAGGAAGTCTGGTTGGAGAGACAGCAGGAAGCGGGGGGACAGTGATGCTCCAGAACCTTCAGCAGACGGGTCAACAGTGACAAATGGCCAAGGAGCAAGCCAAGCGGCTGAAGACTTTATTGGGTTTGCCCGTCTGGAGGGCATGCATGATCTGTGCCAGGTAAAGTCCTGGGGAGAGGTGGGAGCCGGTTTAGGGAGCTGGAGAGTGAGTGGAGACAGCAGCTCGAGCTCTTCTTTAAAACTTGGCTGAAGAACTAGGGTGGGAAAGGCATACCGGCTCTGACGACACGTGTATTCTTTTAAAATTCGAGTGAGACCTGAACATGGTCCATGTTGACAAGCTGCCCTTTGGAAAGTAGCAGAGGACTAGGCTGAGAAGGACGGACAGGCAGCCACGTCCCAGGGATACACGGGAACGTGCGAGCCAGAGCTCAGAGGTCAAATGAACTCTGAACAGGAGAAAAGACACCACTGAGACGGGGAGGAAGGGTGTGAGGGGAGCAGAGATGTAAGAGCCGGGCGGCGATGAGATGATGTCTGCCAGCCTCAACAGTTCTGTGACGTGGGGCTTGAAGACAGCAGTGAAATTCTAGAAACACCACAGTGGGGGTGGGAAAGGCCGCTGATTAGGTAGAAATAAAAGCTGCGCCAAGAAGACCCACTGGGGCCCCGCTGAGGCTGGAGACAATGCATTTGTAGCTGCGGCATCATATCGGTGGTGAGAATCTTCTCCAGTGTGCTCAGCAGTCTCAGGATGTACTGAAGTCATGGAGGTAGGGAACATCATCTCCAGATCCCTGGATGGGACTGATGAGGCTCAGAGAGGGCATGCGACCAACCTGAGGTCACACAGCCAGGAAGTGAGAAGATTGTCGGAGCACAGAGCCTGCTGCTGCTACTTCTGCATATTCCCGAGTCGATGAAGACGTAAGAATACGTTTGTGGAGCCCCTTGTGGGCATGGGTTCCCTGTCTCCTTCCTTCCTCACTTGTCAACCCCAGCTTGGGCCAGAGCCATGGCCATTGTGTACACAGGGGGAGGTATGGTGGGGGGAGCTGCTAATGAGGGCAATCCTCCATTCCAGAGGGGACGACACGGTCAGAGGCGAGTGAAGTCCTCTGGATGATCCGAGCTCCTAAGGAGAAGGACGGGGTGGTAGGGTCTTCCTGGGGCTGCAGGGCAGAAGCACGGACTTTGCTTCTAGCTCCTCCGAGGCAGCTCTGCCTCGAGGTCCTGGAGGATGCCAGCCCGTGCTCTCTGTGCCTCTGCCCTGGTCTCTCCTTCCTGGGATGCTCTCCTTGCTCCTCTATCTAATATGCACTCACTCATGAAAGCCCTAAAGCCAATAGCCTCCTCCAGGAAGCCTTTCCGGTTCACTCCAGCTCACAGGAGTTTCTCCCTCCTCCTCTGAACTCCCACTTGGGGTGTTTACTATTCACTTAATTCTGAGCATGTGCTCATTCATTTAGTCTACAAATATTTATTGTGCCCTCAATAAATATTTGGGCACTGTGCTAGACACTGAGAATATGGTAATAAATAAGACAGAGACAAGGGAATTTTGTAGTTGGGGGACATGGAGAATAAATAAACAGATAGATAAAATGGAGGTTAGATAGATAGGTAGATAGGTAGGTAAAAGTAGGTAGGAAACAGCAGGTGCTTTGAAAGACAAGCAGGAGCGTGTGATAGAGAACGTACTACTGTGTATTGATTGGATTTTAGGGACCTCCTGAAGCGATCAGGCCGAATTTGTAGAATTCCAATGAATGGGATCTGGGCTCGACTACACCACACTTCCTCCTGGCCTCCCAGTCACACGGTTGTCGGAAAAATCCGATGAAATTCTGTAAGCAGCAGGGGAAAGCACAGACTGTGGGGTCTAGCTGATCTAGGTTCAAACTCTGGCTCAGGCACATATAAATGTCATGACTGGAAGTGAGTTTGTAAGTTTTTCTGGGGCTCGATTTCCCCATGTGTAAAATGGAGCTGCTACTCATACCAATTCTCACAGGGGTGGGAGGACTAGCCTTTGTATCTCTATGTCTGTACCTCTCTGCCCGGCTGTCCAATCGATCGATAACCTGACTAGCTCTCTAAGTGACGGCTACAGTTACACACTGAGTTCTAAAAAGCACAAACTGTCCCACAGACAGAAGGTGGTGTTTTGAGGATGGGTTTGGGAACCAGGCTTTACTGCTTACTAGCCGCACGACCTGCGGAGATTTCTTAACTTCTCTAACCCTTGATTTTCTCATCTGCAAAATGAGGTTTGTAATAGCACATTTCCCACAGTTACTATGAAGATTTAGTGAGATGAACCATGTAAACCCTGAACAGCACCTGGTCCAAAGCAGCCGTTAGCCGCTTGTCGTTAACCACAAGCACCTTTATGGACAAGGTATCTAGAGATCTTGTAAAGTCTGATACACGCTAATAGAATTCAAGTCATTTCCTTCACTTCTTTGGCCCTGTTGGTTTATATTTTCTGGGCACGGAGGCCTCTCTGGCAGTTGTCCGTAAGTGATTTTAAGAGGGGGGAGGGTATGCTGGGTACGGCAATGCTGTACCTAATCGTGCTCACGTGCAGATTCTGCGGGCGACGAGACATGGCATTTAACCCCTGCCCTCCACACCTCGCCCTTTCAGGGAGGGCTGGGAGCTGCTGACTTTCCCGCAGGACCTGGGCGGCGAGCTCTGCAGCCAGACGGCGGAGGCGGAGGTGGAGCGTGGGGCCGGCCAGGGAACGCTGAGACAGATGCCTTGTCTCTCTGGCTCTCTTGTGAAATATTGAGATAGTAAAGGTCATTGTAAACATTTTTCAAAAACAATAAAGCAATGTGTGTGTGTGTGTGTGTGTGTGTGTGTGTGTGTGTGTGTGCTGGGATGTGACTCCCTGGCAAAGGATGCCACTGACTTCACCAGAATTAAAGGAATGAGGGCTGAGATTTGAAAACATTGGGGGGTTTTTCTTCTCATTAAAAAACCTAATTTACAGTTTAGGGTTGGGGCTGCGCAGGCTTCTCTCCCAGGTAGCTCTGCCTTGCACTGGGGTGGGAGTGGAACAGGGTGGTAGGGGGACGCTTAGGAGGGTGGGGGAGGGCAGGGGTCAAGAAGCCGGCCATGTGTGCCGCCTGTAATGACTCTTCATTTATAGGACAAACAACTCGGAACCTCAGAGTGTGAAGGCATTCAAGAGGGCATCTGGTCAACCCTCTCATTTTGCAGATGAGGTAAGTGACCCATCGGGAGGGGCAGGTGACCTGCCCAGGTTTCCTCATAAATCAAGGACCAAGACAGGCTCTGAGTCTTTTCAGCGCCAGGGGCACCGGCTTCTCTGCGAAGGAGCCGCGGTGCAGTGTGTGTGACACTGGCCTCCGGGCGACGCACAGGCTACACAGTGAACATGTACATTTCAGCAGATATTTATTTCAGTGTGTATTAGGGAAAGTCACGTGGCCCGTAAAACTCGTAATTTATGATAGCGATATAACATGTCATTTCCAAGTACATTTATGTAGGCAAAGGCAGAGGGAGAGTGCGTATGTATGTGAGTTGTGTTAAAAATGCCGGCTAAGTAACAGCACAGGTGACCGCAGGGTTGTTATAAACGAGGACTACAGCCCACTCGCTCAGGGCTCAGGGGCTCTGCGTCCTCCCCTCCTTTACCAGCATCTTCTTCCTTCCGATCCCCAATGCCCAGAATGACCAGAAGGCAGGGGGAATGGCCGGCCCTGGGCTACTCTGTGAGCTCTCCCCATCCCAGGATCTAGATTCATGTAGGGCCCTGCCCGCCGGGGAGCAGAGCCTTGGGCCTTTTTCTCATCCTATCTTCCAGGAAATTCAAAGCTTACCCCATATATTTTCCTTCCTCCCAGAGTTGCCTAAGCTGTGAAACAACTTAGCCTAAGATATGAATGGGTTACAGTAGATCGATATGTAACCAGCAGCCTCTCCTTACAACCCCTGGGCTATGACAATAGTATATTAATAGGCCTTCAAATATTCCAAAGTCTGTTGCCCTGGCCAGTGTGGCTCAATGGTTAGAGCATGGGCCCACACACGGAAGGGTCCTGGGTTCAATTCCGGTCAAGGGCACATACCTGGGTTTTGGGTTCATTCCCTGGCCCTGTCGGGGCGTGTATGGGAGGCAACTGATCGATGTGTGTCTCTCACATTGATGTTTTCTCCCACTCCTCCTCCCTCCTCCCTCCTTCCTCCCTCCCACTCTCTCTAAAAATCAATGGAAAAAATATCCTCAAGTGAGGATAATAAAAAAATAATAAAGTCTATTAAAAAAAAAAAAGACTACGAAGGGTGGCCCTATTTATGTGCGGGTTCTGTGCTAAGGTTAGAATAAAATAAAGCGAAAGCTCTCCTCTCCCAGTCTTCCTGAGAGCAGCGATCACAGGGGACTCTGAGACAATAATTTCATACATATTGAGTATCTGGAATCAACACCCCTATGAAGGCCGTGCCTTTGTTTTGTTCTCCGCTGTAATCAATCTCAGTGGCCAGAACACTGCCCGACCCATAGGAGGGGCTCAATTAATATTTGTTCAGTAAATGAACAAATGATCAGGCCCTATACTGGGTACTGGGACTCCAACCACGCTTTCTTCTCTCAAGGTCTAGCCTAGAGCACGGATACGCCGCTGTAGAACTGTGGGACAGTCAGAGGGTGCAAAAACATTGCTGCGCTAGGGCCAGAGCTGGCTCCAGGAGGGCAGAGGGCAGGAGGGCCGCAGTTACAGTGCTTGGGCAAAACAGAGAGGGTTTTAAAGTGGCGAAGAGACTTCAGCTGGGTTTAGAAGGATGAGCCGCAAGAAGGAGACATCCCAAGGTGTGATCTGAGTACAGGTGGGCTTGGGAGGACCTGGCTTAGGGAGGTGTCACCATGACTGTCCCTGGGGTCATACTCTGGCCAGTTCTGACAACACACCAGTTCCCGGACTTAAGGACTCCAGCTTCTGTGTCTCTGCTCCCCTGCTCTCCACCCCATTCTAACTGCCCCTTCTTGGTTCCAGCCAAAGGTCTCAGGGCCTTGGATGCCACTGAAGCGTTGATTTTTGGGTGATGGCACTGAAGACGGCTCCACCCAGAAACACCACCTCCATATAAGGGTTGGAAACAGAGGTGTCCTGGGGCTGGCTTGTTGTTAAATAGTTGGAAATTTTGTGAGCCAGTTATTAAACCATTGTTAGCTTGAAATTGTCCACAGTGGAAGTATTTACACCCCCGAAATTGGCAAACACTCTGAATTAGGGCTTTTCCCTCCCAGAGAGCCGGTCTGCCAGCACACCACTGGCTGGAGGACAGCATATGCTGTTTTCAATGTTCCATGGAAGGATTTTAAGTGTCGCAACAAACGTTTGATTACTGTTTTGTTAAAATAAAGGATTTAAAAGCTTGATTTTAAAGCATCCAAAAATAAAAAAAATAAAAAACCACACAAAAAAACAACAAAACAAACACCCACAAAACACACACACACACACACACACACACACACACACTCGAATGTTTGATGTACATTTACTTGGGCTGCCTGGGCGATTCTTTTTTGTGAAGCCCTCAGAGTAAGGCATCCCTTCCATTTGGGTTCTCTGGAGAGTGACCGAGACGGCAGGGCAAGCTGGTGACACACTGGTGATTTTCTCAAAGCCGAGCTCTGCAGTCTCACGAGCTGTACAGGTAATTGGGTGCTGAGGCTGACACAAGACCAAGTTCATCAAAAGGCCCTCCGAGTTCGCCTGATGGACTGGATGAGAAATGTTGTAAATGAAGTGATGGGATACAATTACCGCTAATGTATTTTCCATCTGTTATCATGTCAGGTTTCATGTGGGATTTCACTGGAAAGGAGGGTTCTGATGTCACTCAGTACTCATGGTACAGAAGAGGGAATTGAACCACCCCCTCCCCAAGGGATAAGGTCCTTTTGCCTCTGGTAGTGCAGCTTCTGAAAAGGAAAAGGAAGGGAGGAGAGGAACTTTCCAAAGTGAGGACTTCTGGTCCTCTTCATAGTGCCCTTTCTTTAGGAGGGAGAGATGTGTACAGATGTCATTATTTCAGCAGGGAACGAAGTCACCATCCTGCCACAAACATCTGAACTACACCCATGCCCACGACAGTCTCATAAACGTGCACCTCTGAGGGCTGCCAGCAAGCCTTGGCCCTGTGGATCTCTCTGACCTCATCCCCGACCACCTACCGCTTTCTCTTCCAGCTCCTCGAACTCACCAAGCTCAACGCTGCCTCAGGGACTTTGCACCTGTTACTCTCTCTGCCAGCAAACCACTTTCTGCAGATCGTCACATAGCTGGGTCCTTCTCATGGCCTCTGTTTCGTCATCACCTCCTCAGAGGCCTTTTCTGGTCAGCCAGTCTGAACAGCCCTTACACTCCCTCGTCACGTTCCACGACTTCACTCAGCCTCTGTTCCTTCTCAGACTCATGGTCTCAGATGATCTTGTAGCTGTCAATACTCCCCACGATATAAGCTCGTGAGAGCAGGGACTCGTCTGTTAGATTCACTACTGTATCTCTCGCTCTTTGCACATGACAGGTGTTTGAGAACTATTTTCTGAATGAATAAATGAACATGTGGATGCCAACCATGGTTTCTAGGCACTCCTTTGCCGTATGAAGTGGTTTTCAAACTGGACTCCCTGGAGTCTTGAGCTACCTTGGAGAAATCCTGAGGGTGGACTCATGCAAAAGACCAGCTGGGACTCTAGATTTCCCTTCATTTGCAGCTGCTTCCTATGGACCTGGTTTATATATTGTGCGTCTTCATTCTTCACTGGACAGAGGGCTCAGAGACCACAGAGCAAGGCCAGGTCCCTACTGAGGCAGCATCGAGTGGAAGGTCGGGTCCCATACCTTCAACCTGATACTTGGGAGCCTGCGAATAGACACAGGTCGAGTCGGTGTTGCTATTGAGGGGTGGCAGCAAGAAGAGCAGGGCCACGGCAGACCGATCACCTGGGTCCCGGCACGAGGAAGAGGCCCTGGGGAGAGAGGTGGCCCGATTCTACGTTTTCTTTCCAGCGGCCCCAGCTCCTTGCCCCTGAGTCATAAGCTATCGATGGGCGGCTGACGCTTTGTGCTGAGGCCACACGTGAGAAGCCAGCGTTTCCCAACCACGATCGAAACAATGTTTGCTCCTACGCTCACCAAGAGAGCAACAGTCTCCTCTCTGTGGCCTCATTAAATGGGATTCTATTTTCACAGCGCTCGCTTTCAGAACATTCTTATTTGCTGTTCCAGGCTCTCGGAGAGACAGCCCAAGAGGCTCTGCTGATAAAATGACTCTGGGCTCGATAGAGATGGGGAGATGCCGAAATGAATAGCAGCTTTGTTTATTTGGCACTGGAACAGGCCAGAGGAGCTGTAGTTAAAAAAAATAAATAAAGTCCCCCTCTCTCCACAAGAATAAACCTACTCCGGCTACATGGCCAGCAACACAATTTACTTCACAGAGCAGAACAAAGCCAAGGAGGCCGAGATGAACTTCTGGAGAAGAAATTTATTTATAAAGTAATTATGGGGTGGGCGTGGGATAGGGCTGGAGAATGGGTAAGATCAAAAGGCATTTGAGATGCCTAATTAGAGAGCCAAAAATAAAAAGCAGCAACAGACTGGGTATGGGTCTAGCGATATATATCTGTACACGCACCAAGGCATTTATATATACATCTATGTATACACAGGGCTCCTAAATATAACTGGGTCCCTCTCTGCAGACCTGACCTGTGTTTCCTTCCCACCGTGGTGAGAAGATCATAGTGATGAATAACTCTACCATTTTCTGAGCACTCGCCCTGTGCCCAGCTCTGTGGGAAATGCCATGGGCACACAAGAACAGATATCACCATCCTTCCCACTTACTTAGCTTCTCTGAACTTCAGTTTTCCCTTCTGCAAAATGGGGATATAAGCAAATTACCTACCGCATATAGCTGTTGTGACAATTAAATAAGACAGTGCACAGAAAACAGAGCACAGGGCCGGGCACCTAGTAAGTGCTCAATAAATGGTGTGCCGTTATTATTGTTGTTCTCCCTGGGTACCTCAAACTCAAAATGTTAACAATTTTAATTACCCCCCAAGCCTATCCTTCCTGATTTCATATTTCAGTGAAAGGAATCATCATACTCTGTTTTCTTCTGCCCAACACCCAGTCAATCCCGGAGTTCTTTCAATTCTTCCTTTCTTGTATCTCTCTTTTTTAAAAAAAATTTTCTCTATTGATTTTTAGAGACAGAGGAAGGGAGAGGGAGATAGAAACATTGATGAGAGAGAACATCGATTGGCCGCCTCCTGCATGCCCCCCACTGGGCATCGGGCCCACAGCCTGGGCATGTGCCCTGACCGGGAATCGAACCAGTGACCTCTTGGTGCATGGGTCGACGCTCAACCACTGAGCCACACCGACCAGGCCTTTCTCGTATCTCTTGACTGCATTTTTATCTCATTCCTCACTGCCTCGACTCCTGCCTGGGTTCAAACCCGTATTTCTTCCCTGAACGGCTATAGTTTCTTCCTAATGGGTCCCAGGTGCTCCAAACTCCCCCTCTCTTACTTAGAAGACAAAGTCCGAATTTGAGAGCACAGTGTGAAATACATCTATGATCTGGCCTTGACTTTTTCCCATTTTCACTTATTTTTCCAGGTCTCACTCCAGCCCAGAGCTCTGAAATGCTGGCTTTACCGTAGCCCCACCTGGGGATACAGAAATGCCGGTGCCTGGCCTCTGCTCCAGGAGGGAGGGCCATGTTTACTTGGGGCCTCCGCACAGTGACTGCACACACTCACAGTGCTTGTTTTTTTTTTTTCTTTTTGACAAATGAGTAAATCAATGGAGGTGTCCCCCCTCCATCATGGTTCAGTTTTATCTGGACTCCCTTCTCAGCACTTGGCTTGTATTTCTGCTATGGGGTTTACTCCGTCCTGCTTTGATTGAAGTCAATTGTCTACATGATCTTCTTCTACCACTTTTCCCAACTCTCCAGCCTTATTCCCTACCAATTTCCACCCCAAGCACTCACCTCAGTCCCAGTGGCCATCTGTCTGTTCCTGGACCACATCCAGGTGGCTCCTGCCCCAGGGCCTTTGTGCATGCTGTTCCCTCTGCTGTCCTGCTCTTCCTCCTCTGTCCACATGGCTCACTCTCTCCTTCCTCCACATGTCCCCTCACAGAAAGGCTTCCCTGATCACACCCCTATCGCGCGCTGTCCCTCTTTTCCTGTTTCTTTTGTTTTCAGAGACCTTCTCTTTCACCTGACACATTGCAGTTTTGTTCATTCTTTTATCGTCCACCTCCCTCATAGGATGTAAGCTCCGTGGAGACAGAGACTTGGTGGTGGTCAGTATTATAGCTCCCATGTTAGAATAGTGCCTGGTGTGTAGAATGCACTCATTAAGTATTTCTTGAATAAATGAATGAATGAACATGCTTTGCTTTCCAGGGAACCAGTACTTTTTGAACTGCAAGTTTGAAATGGGTCATCAAATCAATGTAATGGGTCACAACCAACATTTAAAAAATTGAAATAGAATGCAGCAGATTATATCAAAACACCTTGTACATAGAAAGGACAAGTGCTCTTCTTTCAAATCTCTCTCTCTCTCTCTCTCAATTGTCTGTCTATTTATCTACCTAATATCTGGGAATCAGGTAACAGGCAAAATGTATTACTTATTGTAGTTGGCTATGCAAATTTTTGGAAAGCATTGCACTGTGAAGAATACAATGGTAAGTATTTTAGGCTTTGAAAGCCATAACTATTTAACTCTGACCTTTTAGTGTGAAAACAGCTATGGACAATATGCACACATAGGAGCAGGGCTGTGTTACAATAAAACTTTATTAACAAAACCAGGTTGGGGCTGGAATTGGCCTGTGGTGTTAGTTTGCCAAGCCCTGCACTAGACTCAGTCGAGCACGAGCCTGGGTCTTGTGTGTGTCAATTCTCTGCATTCAGGAGCCTGTCCTTTTCATCTGTGGATCTTAACCAAGAGTCCTCCATCCCAGGGTCTAGCCCACTCCTTGCACGTAACCAATGTTCATAAGCACTTGCCAAAATATTCAATAAACATTTACTGAGTCCCTAACTCAGAACAGCTGGGCACCAAATCCATCAATGTTTGTTGAATGAATACGAGAGCCCTGGCCTTCAATTCTCAATAGCTTTTGCCCCTCCTCCAATCCTTCCAAATGCTGAGACGCAGAGCTCAAAGGATGTCCTTGGCCTGGCTGCCAGGGGTCGGAAGGGGTGGTGGGAAGTGACAAGAACAAGGAGGGTTTGGTGTACTGTGTAGGGAACTGCCTAATTATCCTGTTTATCAGTTTGCTGGTTCCTTTCCTTTGCTCTTCCCTCTAATAAATCAAAGCTCCTTTTGTTGTTATTGAGCTCCCGGGTCAGCGATTCTTTTGCCCACATGTTTATAGAGTTACAGTGTGACCGTGAGACTGAATGGAAGGGAAGGGAGGCACCTGACAAGTGTCAGCTCTGAAAGGCAACACTTCAGCTTCCCAGGCGCCGCCGTCATGCAGGGTGCCGGGGCACGGCCCAGACTGGGAGGGGAGGGGGAGTCCGTGGGTGCAGCTGGTGCACCCGGAGACTTACCATCCGGCAGGGCAGGGCAGGGTACAGATTGTATGATGACGCAGAACAGGGGTCTGCAAACTACACCCTGAGGGGGAATGCCGGTTTTTGTGCGGCCCACCAGTGAAGAATTGTGTTTAAATGATTGGGGGGAAAAGTGTCAAAAGAATGACATTCCGTGCCACGTGTATAATTTAGATTTCAGCGTCCGTAGATAACGCTGCCCTGGGACAGCCACCCTCATTCCTTTACGTGCGGTCTACGGCTACTTTCACACTGTGTGTTGCACCGGAGACTGTGTAGCCTGAAAGCCTCAGATGTTCACCATCGACTCTGCACAGAGCAAGTGTGCCGACCCGACTAGCAAGGCCAGCACGACGCACGGACATCACCTGGGAGCTAGTCAGAAATGCAGACTCCCAGGCCGGCCCCTGCGTGACTCAAATCTGCATTCTCACAAGATCCTCAGGTGACCTGCAAGCACCTGAAAGTGTAGCAAACATTTAGGTCCCAGAGGAAGTGGATCAACTTTCCTTAAGTATCAACAACATTTTTAAAGTGCTTTATCTCAATCAGTCTGCAGGGCAACCCTTCACCCACTAGGGGGATTTATTAGGGCCATTTTACAGATGAGAAAATAAAGATTCCTAATTCAGTGCTCTCCCAAGGTTATATCCCTAGGAAGGGTCTGATCTGGGATTGAACTCCCCAGCCCATTGCACAACCTGTGGCCTTAACTATTAGGCTCCAGCCCCCCTAAGAGAAGGCAAGACCACACTCAGAGTTTGCAGGTACCCAACTGGGGCCCCAAGGTGCCCAGTGGCCACAGCATTTTTTTTTGTCAATCCTCACCCGAGGATATTTTTTCCATTGAATTTTTTAGATAGAGCGGAAGGGAGGGAGGGGGAGAGGAAGAAACATCGATGTGAAAGAGACACGTCGATTGGTTGCCTCCCGCACATGCCCTGACCAGGGCCAGGATCGAACCTGCAACCTAGGTAGGTGCCCTTGACTGGGAATCGAACCCGAGACCCTTTGGTGGGTGGGCTGACACTCTAACCACTGAGTCCCACGGGCCAGGGCCCGCCTGCATGTGTTTTATCTCACCTCTATGGTGTTTCAAAATATTTTAAAATCAGGAATATTCATATCAGAAACACAGAGAACTGGCTTCTCATTTAGGAATCAGAAGATCAAAGCCGCGCATCTGTCAGGGCTTTGCCTGTCTGAGTCCCCACAGTCCCCACCTGGGCTTTCAACTCATTAGGGTAACTACCTGGAGCCGGTGGGCTTCCTGTTAAAATGCAGAATCTGGGTCAGCAGGTCTGGGAACAGGTCTGGGTTCTGCATTTTAAGGGGCTCCCCGGGGATGCCGAGGCTGCTGCAGAGCACACCCTGAGGAGCAAGGCTGCCCAGGAGCTCGGGCCTGTCTGACGCCAGGAGCGACACTCACTGGGTCCATCACCCAGGGCCTCCCGACAGGTGCTGGTCCCTTACCGCTCAGGGTGCCTGGGAGCCCCCAGGCCCTTCTCTTCAGCGGTTCACAGCCTCCTCCACTGACCCACCGAATCCTCTAAATACAACCATCTTCTACGAGTGAATGTCAGGCCGTGGGAAAGCCTGAAGCGCACCCACCACCCCACCACACTGTCTCCCTTGCGTCCTCCCGCGTCGCTTCTGCAGGACAGGGTGCTGGTGTGCAGATTCCTCGGCCTGGAGGCCAGGGGTCGAGGCAAGACACAGGGTCTGCCCATAGTGTCTCATTTGTCTGGATGGAGGCTTAGTAGAAGCTGCTGATAATTGTGTTTAAGACATCTGCTCACCCTGTCCCTAAACACACACACGCACACGCACGTGCACACTGACACACGCATGCACATGCACACACATGCACTCCGAAATGTAATGAGCCCACTGTTTACATCCTGCTCGGGCTCCCCCCACAAACAGCCCTGCCACTGCCACCTGTGAGCAGCGGTGCCAGCTGCCCCCACGTGGAGCTATTTCCAAGAAGCCAGACACGTGGCTGCTCTGACTTCGGGAAGCGTGGCGGGAGGCTGTTCTGTGCTGTGGCCTCAGCGAGGCAGGTGGCCTTTGTTTCAGACATTGCTTCTCCTGCTGGCCCATAGGAAGAACAGGCTGTGCCTCCACACTCTGGCCAAGGAAGACCGCAGTGGACATGCAGGGTGTGCTCCAAACAGGCTGCAGAACTCTCTGGAGGCTGCCCCCCTCCGGCGTGGGCCCCAGGACCAGTGGAAAGAACGTGCAGCCTTCACACACCCGATGTGCAACCTTGTGCAAATCATTTCGTCTCCTTGGTCTCCGCTTATCTCATCTGTTAAATGGGTATCATGATACCAATACCCACCTCAGAGGACGGGTGGGGCCTACAGGCCCCCGGGTGGGTGTAGCTTGTAAATTGCACACGATGGTCTCATGCTGGGGGGAAACGGAGCTGGTAATCACACTGGGAGACTGCAGAGTGCCCCCATCCCACCAGGCGGCGTGTGCCCTCTCCGGAGGGGGTCCTGAAAGGATGACTTCTCTGGTGCACACAATGCAAGGATGGGTCAGCAGACGTCACCAGGAAAACAGAGAAAAGAAAAAGGAGATCGTCCTGCTTCTCAGTGGCTGCCAGTCCCCAGACATTCTGTTTTTCCTGGAGGTGCAGTGCGGTCAGTGTGCACTGGGCAGGTGCTTCATTCCTTCTGGACGAGTCTGTCAGAGGGACCCTGTCCCTCCTGACACAATGAGACTTGTAGGTGGCGGGCCTGCACACCATCTTTAAACACATGCCACGGGTGGTATTCTTCTTCCTCTCCCTCTCACTCGCTTGCAGGAGTGTTCTCAGTCTTGGCTTCGGGCCTGGGGTGAGGTCAGTCCACCAAACACAAGCAGTTCGTATGCAAAGGTCGTGCTGGTCTCCAAGGCCCTAAGTTCCTTGGGTGGAGCCCTGCGGAATTCTTTATAAATCATCTCTCCGATTCAGCTGGCTGGTTGCCTTGTAATGGGAAGAAACGATTCCACCAGGGCACTCCCAAAGGTCCCAGGCCGCAGGAAGAAAAGGGCTGAAGGACCTGTTGACTTCGGTTCAAAGCCTCTTTCCACCAACTTACCTGTGACCTTGGGCAGAAGAATCCTCTCAGGTTAGAGATGTTGAAGGCGTGTGTCCTGGTGTAGGGGTGCTCAGGAATTGTTAATACCCCCCTTCTATTCCTTTGTCCATCAACCTCATCTGATTTGAGTTATCCTGGAGAAGTCAAGGAATTCGCTCAAGGTCACAATGCTGGCAAATTGCAGAGCCCGGATCAGAACCCAGGGCGGTGCAAGAGCCAAGCTCGCCCTCTTCGCTTACCAGCCCAGCCCGCATTTACCCGGGGCTTCACACTTTTTAACTCATTCACACTTTCTTTTTTCTTTTTTTATCCTCATCCGAGGACACCTTTTCATTTTTTGTTCAGACAGAGTAGGAGGGAGAGAGAGGAAGAGAGAGAGAAACATCGACGTGAAAGGGCCACATCGAGTGGCTGCCACCCGCACGACCAACCAGGGCCGGGGACAAACTGCAACCGAGGTACATGCCCTTAGCGGGAACCGAACCCGGGTCTCTCCGTACCACAGGCCGATGCTCTAACCGCTGAGCCAAACCGGCCAGGGCTCATTCACACTTTCTAACTCATGCTTACTCAGTAGCTGTTCCAAGTCACTGAGTGAGGAAAGTCACGCATAGTTGATATACCTGACACACTGCATTTATGTTCCAGTGACTGGCCCTGGTGGATACTGCTGGCCCCACGGAGCATAGGGCTGGCAGGACGGCTCAGGTTTCTGAGCCCAGACCGACCCTCTTTCCAGTGATCCAAGGCTGGTGCAAGGCAGTGGGAACCGGCAGAGGAAGTACTACCAGTACTTAGCCTTAAACTAAGAGCCAGCACTAAGAGAGCTTAAACCCTTACAAGAAAACGAGTTAACGATCGGGTGATTTGCTTTCAACATGACAAACATCAGGCAAGCCAGAGTCGTAAAATGGCTGTTTCAGTTTGCTTCTGTTTGTGCTCACGATCATGGCATTTTGTCATCAAAAGGAAGAAAGAGATCTTTAGAATTCTTTACAGAATATGTGTGTGATCTGACCATTAATTCCTAACTGGGAAGGTCATGGCAGGTAGTCACGCCCCAGGTCCATAACCTCATAAAAGGTTTCACTAAGCCCTGCCCGTTGTCCTGGGTATCTAGGTTGGCACACCTTTGATATGCCGGAAGTAGTTCTCTTCTCCAGACCCCTTCAGGAGTCTGGTCCCCGCCTTCTCCCACCTTCCTGACAGCTTCCCTACTTTCCCTCCTTAAGTCCACATGTATAAAAGACATCGCGAAACGGCTATTCCCCAGAGCATTTGAAATCTTGCTTCCTGGCATTGTCTTCAGTTTGGCTCAAATAAAGTCTTATAAAAATGGGGGGGAGCCCTGGCCGGTTTGGCTCAGCGGTTAGAGCGTCGGCCTGCAGTCCAGAGAGACCCGGGTTCGGTTCCCGCTAAGGGCACATACCTCGGTTGCAGTTTGTCCCCGGCCCTGGTTGGTCGTGCGGGTGGCAGCCACTCGATGTGTCCCTTTCACGTCGATGTTTCTCTCTCTCTCTCTCTCCCTCCCACTCTATCTGAACAGAAAATGAAAAAATGTCCTCGGGTGAGGATAAAAAAAAAAATGGGGGGGGGAAAAGAGAGACATCTGTAATACTTTCAACAATAGAGATACACTTCAAAAAATTCTATACAGGTTTAGATGGTTTTTATGTCCACAGTACACATAGTACACACACACACACACACACACACACACACACACACACACGTGCAGTTGATTCAGCAAACACTGAATTGATGAATCCTGAACCATTGCTCCTAAGGGAGAGTCAGGGTTAGGTTCCATTACGCCTCTGGTCACAACATTTTCATCAACTGATGAATACATAACCTTATTTTGTGTTTCTGTTTAAAGACTGTATTTACTATATACTGTTTTCCTGTTTAAAGACACTTTGATACACATCGTTGATTCATTCACACTGAACTCATCGCCAGCAGCACTGGGACTCGTTGATCTGACGGTACTTCCTCCACAGACACGTGGCAGCCTTCTTGCCTTAGGAGCTCTGGAGTGCACTCTAGCACTATGCCTGGGGGCATCCATACAAGGACGTCGCCCACAAAGAGCACAAGAATATGCAGGTGTGGCACTAACTAGAGAAGAGGCGCTTGTCTCCTCTGGACCCAGAAGGCAGAACCTGCCTTGCTTGACCTCAGGCACATGGTGTATCGGGGGAGTCAAATCATTTGCTGCTCTGCATGCACCTGTGAGTGACCAGGAACAGCCGTGAGAACTGATTTGAGGGTCACAGATCAATTTTAGCGAGCAGGTGAATTTGTAAATACGAAATCCATGTGCTGGAATATCTGAGAAGGGAGCACAGGGCTTGCAAGGTTCATGAAGGAGTCAAGGGCTGGTAGATCCCCTCCTGAGGGCCCATGTTGCTCCAGAGCAGCAGAGGGAAAATGAGGACAGGAGGGCAGGGTGGGTGAGAGAGGACGCGGAGGAGGTGGGAGTCGAGAGGGAGGGTGGCGGAGTGGGTGTGGGCCCCGTCCCCTTCTCCTCCTGCCCGGTTTGGCAGGGCCCAGAGCACGCCTTCCCTGGAACACCTTGCGGGCTGGAGCCTCTGCCCTGCTCGCACTTGACTTGGCATCTGCGAGCGTTAGACACAGAGTGACTCTCTTCTCTGGCAGTCTCCCAGATGCTGGGGAAGCTTTGATTTCTTAACTGTTCCCCTGGGCTCCATTCCTCCATTTGCTCATTTTCTAGTCCTCCCTCTCCATTACCGTGTTATTGGGCCACCTACTCCCACTTAAAAACCGACAGTGCCAGGAAATCTCTCTGCGTGAGTCAGCCTGGGAGAAGAGACCAGAGTCCTGGTCGCTCGGAGCTGTTGACAGCGGCGGCGCGGGCCGAGCTGGAGTGTGCAGGACGCCGGTGGAAACATCGTGTTTAGGAGCTGCCACCTCGACCTCCCAGAACAGACAGGCTGTCTGCAGGGGTGACTCAACCCTGTCATTCACCACTCCGGGCTCCTTGGAGGACAACAAACCCTGTGCATGGAGGGAGAGTGGCAGGCTCCCTGGCTCCGGGCTCATTCAGCTGTGACCAGGGATATGCCCGTCACCTCTCTTAGCTCAGGTGCTGGAGCCAGACTGCCGGTACCCCAACTCCACCACTTACTCCCGGCACCTCAGTTTCCTCATCTGAAAAATGGGGATTCCAACAGCATCTTCCTCACGGGTGGTTCTGAGGATTGCACTCAATGACTGAATACATATAAAGCACTTAGAACAATGCCTGCATTGAGTCAGTGCTAGAGTTTCCCTTTTGTTGTTATTGTGGTTATTGTTATTATTACTGTTCTTATCTCTGAAGTATGGAATGGGGCTGAATTACCTCAAAGGTCTTTCTTTCCCTTCCTGTTATTGTTTTTGGAGATGCTCCCCTGCTATGTGGCCTTGGGTAAGACCCTTCTCCTCTCTGGGCTTCAGGTTCTTATCTTCTAGGTGAGATGCTGGGACTCAAACCCTGAAAGTCTGAAATGAGGATAAGGCGACCCCAAGGTGGGGTCAGTTTGTGACCACCCTGTCTCCTGGGGACACTGAGATAAGCAGTAAGTAATCAAAATATTTATATTTGCAGTGGGTTTTTAAATGCCCATCACTGAGCATTTACCTGGCACCTTCCTAAACCTTGGTTGATTTATCGTATCATCATGACAACCCCAAGAGGGAGACTGTTATCTCCAATTAGAGATGAGGACATTGAGGTACAGAGAGATGAAGCAATTTGCCTAAAGACACACTACCAGCAAATGGTAAACCCAGATTCAAACCAACAAACCTGACTCCAGATTCTACGGACTTTACCCCCACACTGTACTGGCAGCTGGCCTTGAACCTGACTTCTACCCCTTGCATGGGAACGTGACTGTGCCATTCCTTTCAATGGACTGCTCTTAGTATTGACTGAAACCATGGCTTCTCACTCTTTAAGATAATGTAGGAGCCCGGCCGGTGTGGCTCAGTGGTTGAGCGTCGACCCATGCACCAAGAGGTCGCCGGTTCGATTCCCGGTCAGGGCACATGCCCAGGTTGTGGGCCTGATCCCCAGTGGGGGGCATGCAGGAGGTGTCCAGTCGATGTTCCCTCTCATCGATGTTTCTATCTCTCTCTCCCTCTCCCTTCCTCTCTCTCTAAAAATCAATAAAGAAAAAAAAATTAAATAAAAAAAAAGATAATGTAGGAAACATCTCCACAATGTCTTAACCTTTGGGAGGGCCACAGGCCCCCGTGAAAAGCTGAAAAATTTATGAAGCCTCTTCTCCCCCCCCCAAATGTTCACACCACATACATAGATTTGTCTCAGTTTCAGAGGGTTCAAACATCTCCAGCTAAGAACCTCACACAATGCTTAAATTCTCTCGAAAGTCTCCATTAAGTATTCATCTTTGCTAAACTGCATCGATGGGAACCTCCTACCTAAAGGGCATCCATTCCATTAATTCTCACCTCCGATTGCTGGAAAGTTGCTCCTTCAACACAACTGACGTTTGTTTCACCTAACTTTGCGCCCAGCTTTGCCTGCTAGGTGTTATGTGAATCAGTCCAATCTATCTTTCCATGACAAGTCTCCACATTTCTGAAGATGCTGGCCACACTGTCTCTAGCCCTTCCAGGCTAGATGTCTCTTCCCTCCTGTTCAGTTCAAATTTCCCTGGACATACTCGTTTGTCGACGGCTGTCTCAAACACCCAGGACGGATGTACAGCCCAGAACCAATACAATCTCTGCTGGCCATGGGCTGACCAGTGCACATTCTGGATCTCAGATCTTCATCAATACGTCCTAAGAGTGGATGACATGCTTAAAAACCATATTTTACTTCAAAATATAACACACGCAAAGAATCGCGTAGTACAAGAACAACTGTTCAATGAGCTATCACAAAGCCAACGCCCACGTAACACCCAAGTCAAGAACTGGACCTTGGCCCTCTCCTGCCTCGTCCTGATGAGCCCTCTTCCCTCCCCACGGACGCAACGTACTTTTATGATAACAGTGTTCTCGCTTTAAAAAAGTTTTATCACCTAAATATGTATCCCACTTATAGTTTAGTTTCCTTGGTTTTTTGATTTTATATAAATGGAATGATCTAAAGAGGAATTCTTTGGTATCTGACGATGGTGTTTGTGAGATTCATGCACGTTGTTATATGTAGTTGTAGTTCATTCATCTTCATTGTGGGACATTTTCCATTTGCCTGAATATACTGTAATTTATGAATCTATTCTGTTATTAATGGACACACAGGCCATGCCTGGGTTTTGGCAGTTAGGAAGAAGCTGCTATAAACATTGGCGGACACATGCCTGCCTTCAGGCTGGGCATCCCTAAAAGAACCTGTGTGACTTCAGCCGAGTGGACAATATCAAGCTGTATTCCAAAGCAGTTGTACCAATTCACACTCTCACTAGCTGTGTGTGGGCGTGTGTTCCGACTGTCCCATGTCATTGTCAACACTTAGTATTAGCAATCTTTCTAACTTTAACTCTTCTGGTGGTTATAGAGTGGCATCTCATTGTGGTTTGTGGCTTTGATTTGCATTTCCCTAATGAGTAATGAGACTGAGCCCATTTTCATCCATTTATTGGATATTTATGGATCAGAGGTTTTGGCCACTCCAATTCATCTGACTCACACTGAACTTGCAGCCAAATGAACCAACGCTTTTGACAGATGCTGTTGCTTAGTCATATCTCCCTTACTGGCTTCAGCTGAATTTTGGGCCCCAAAGTAGGTCTGAACATTCTTAATAACAATGATGGTCAGTATTTATTGAGTGCCCCCTGTGTTCCAGGCACTGGACTTGACATGTATAGTGTCTCTTAATCCTCACAGTGTATGAGGTTGATACTATTATTATCTTCACATAAGAAGAAACTAAGGTGGGGAAGCTAAGAAATTTACCTAGGGTCTCACAACTAAGAGGTGGAGTCATCTAGATCCAAATCAATGCCCTTTGCAACTATAACATAAGGCCTCCCAGAGATGGAAACATTTGACTACATTTAAATTTTTTAATGATTAAAAACTGAATAATTCAATGAACATGTAACTCTCAAATGGAGAAGAATAGTTGCAAAGTATGGCAAAGGATTAATGTGCTTAATATGCAAAGAGTTTTTACAAATTAATAAAAGGACGAGCATCTCAATAAAGAAATGGTCAAAGGTTTCTGAGGTCAGGTAAATCTGGGAAATCCCGCTCATTTTTTTCACGTTCTTTTATTCCCTACAATGTGTATGAACAAAATTTATGACTCTGAGAAATTCTGCAATAAAACCTATTTTAACACAGAGTTTTCCAAACCTATAATTGTAGCTGTAATTCTTTGGAACAGATTTGGACGCATGTTGAACTCTCTAATAGCTACTGCTTCCTCTGATGTATAGTCTGGCAAAACGTTCAGCAAAGGAAAAAGGAAATGAAATTAGTTATGTCCAGGGTTTTTCAGTCTTGACAGTACTAACATTTCAGGTTGTCTGATTCTCCGTTGGGGAGGACTGTCTCGGGCACACAGAATGTCCAGCAGCATCCTTGGCCCTCACCTGGTAGATGTCAGATACCAGCAGAACCTCTCACCCTCAGTCGTGACAACCAAAATTGCGTGTAGACACGTCCAGATGCCTCCTGGGGGACACAGTCATCCTCCCTCATAAGAACCATTGGTCTAGTTGGACTGGTTTCTAAAGAACTCATGGTGTTCCCCGTGATTACCTCCTCCCGACGTGCTCCCCAGACAGCACAGTGTTTGATTTCTCTGCCTTGTAACATCTGCTGTTCTTGTTTTAATAGAAGAAGGTATCAGTTCATCTCTTTCCTTCAAGTCTTTCTTGTTTGTTAGAATTCCTTCCATTTCCAGGCACACCAAACCATCTACGGTTCCCCTGATGTGGACGTTTTTTCCATCTTTCCACCCCCCAGGTGAAATTAAGCTCCTTCCTTCAATCTACATTAAAATTCTCTTCCTTCAATCCCCTACGCCGCACACAGCCTTCTACCAGACCCCCAAAACACATTATACTTAATTATTGATGTGTCTGTCTCCCCATTCCTTGACAGCAGAGACCATTCATCCTCTGATTCTCAGCACAGAGTAGGTACCAACCACTAGGTATGAACAAGGGAGAATGTAATAGATGGTCCGTGATATCATCCACAGGGCGCTCGGTGCATTTCCAGCAACACCGAGTTCACCCACGGCCTCGCTGCCCGCTTCCTCCTAAGCATATGTTCTTTGCTTGACTCCAGGCAGACAATGTTCCTTCTTGAGAGAAGCTGGAAGTAGCATAGAAGGTACCAATTTTATTTTACTCCCTCAGCCACAGATACGACGTCATCTGCTCAGACCGTTCCTGATCGTTTTCTCACTCCGAACAGAGAGAGGAAAACCCTTTGCCCTTGATCTCAGCATTTCCGTAAACCTCGGTTTACTCCGGTTGGTGCCGTTTTCTATCCCCGGAGATGTGGCCTCCTTTCCATGCTTTGTGAGTCCCTTTTGGGTCTGAGTTTCTCAGAGGTAACCCCCTTCCCGCCGAGCATTGTGTCACTCTCTTTAAGTATTTCCTTCCTTTTATTTCCTGTCTGGGATTATTTTAAGCGTTAGAAACAGAATTTAATTCTTGGGAATCCTCTAACTTTACCGGAATTGTCCAACATGGTGGCCGTGGGTGGAAAGAAAGGGACACAGTTGAGAAATGTTAATAACGGGCAAGTGACCAGACTTGATGACCATCTGGACACGGGGGAGGAGAGGAGATGACTCCCAAATTTCTGTTTCGAGACAGTGGGAGGACTGATGACTTTCGCTCTAGATATGGTCACAGGAGGAGGAGGACGAAGATGAGGAGGGGAGCAGGCTGTCTGGGAAGATCGTGGGCATGGGCTGCGGGGTTTCGAGTCTGAGCTTTCCCGGGGAGACAAGGTGGAATGTTGGGGGGGGAACAGGATAGCAGCCTGGCGCTCTCGATAGGAACCGTGACTGGGGGCTGGCTGTTGGCGTGTCGATGGCCACGGAAGACCTGGGAGTAGACGAGCGGTCAGAGAGCGTGTGCTGATGGAGTAGACAGTCAGGAATGGAGCCGGAAGACAGGGCCTTGAAGGAAACTGAAGGGGCGGTCAGAGAGAGCAGAGGAGAGCCAGGAGAGGAGCGTGACCTGGAGTTCACTGGAGGGAGACGGGACAGAAGGGACGGCGGCAGAGTGAAATGACATGGGGACGTCGATTCGGAGGTGGACTGACAGGTACCTGCTGGGTTAGGTTATTGGGGACCACAGGGAGGGTGACCTTAGCAGAACTGAGGTGTGGGAGGAGAGGCCGTGGGGAACAGACTTAGGGATGTATCTAAACAGGGGTTCACTCATCCATACGGGCCACCAACAACCTGGGGGCCACTGTGCACCAGGGCTCAGTAGTGGCGGCAAGCAGGCAGAAGCCCCTGCCCTCACGATGGGTACCTTTTAGGGAGACGTATATGGAGGGAGGAATAATTTTAAAGATGGTTATTAGAATTATTACCATTCTGCAGATGGAGAGGCCAAGAGAAGTTAGACGGCAACGGGCTCCAGTTCATACCAACGCCAGAGCAGGGGTCAGGCCTGAGCTGCTCGGCTCTTCCATTCTCTGCTGCCTGAGGGGACGGGGTTTAGCTGGGAAGCGAGGTGCAGAAGCAAACAGGGTGGGGAGGAGCAAAGGTGCCAGGTGCAGGGTTCTTTACAGCTGGGGGGCCTTCTCAGAGCAAGGCTTCTACTGGCTCGTGCTGTCCTTGATCTAGGAGCCCCCGTGTGGGGCCTCGTGCTCGGGCTCAGGTCCCCCCATTGGGGATGGCAGGCGCTGAGATCCCACGTTCTCATGTGGTTCTATTTGTGCCAGAAGTTTGAGAGGCGCCTGTGGTAGCCCCCCGCCCGCTTCACCACACTCCTACCCCCTTACTGCGGAGTCCATCTCCACTTCCTCTGGAGACCCTGATCCACATGGCTTGGGGGGCTGAATAATCTCCATATCCACTTGTTAGGGGTCGGCACAGGAACCCAAGCAAGGCTGATCAGTGTCCCTCCATGAGATCAGACACAGAGATGCTGCAAAGGACAGGGCCTTTCTTCTCTTGTATGGTGGCCTCAGGGACCAAGGTGGGCCACCCATAGCCACGTTGACTATCTGAAGAAAGCACCGAGAACAGATGAACAGGGTTGACAGCTAGAGGAGCCTGAGCTCTGACAATATCATTTGAGCTCCTGGATCCAGCTCTGATGGCTTGAACCAATGCGTCATCTCTCCCTCAAATCTGAGTTGAGTTTCTACATTCGCCACGAGAGAATCTGATCAACATGTCAGCTGCCACTGGGTAAAACGTATTATTCACTCTTGCAGAAGCTAACTGAATGCAGGGTCCTCCAGGGAGCCCGAGGTGTTAGCCCTGCAGGTGTTAGCCCTGCAGGTGACACAGACAGTGGAGAGCGCATGGAGATGAGGACAGGTACTAAAGAATCACCATTTACAAAACGCTTTACATTCATTACCCTGAAGCCACGATTTTAGGAAACAATTAGCTAGCAATTTCAGCTTGGTGTTGGCAAGTCCAGACTGAGCTGGAGAGAGGTTCCGTGCTGGGGGAGCTCAGAGGAAGGCGGGTTGGGAAGGGGAGGGGGTGCATTCTGGGCTTCTCTAACACAGTTCTGGGCAGGTGGGTGGAGGTGGGGGACAGAGAGAGAGAGGGGAACAGTTGTCTGGGGAAGCTGTATGAGTGTCGACATGAGTGTAAGAGCTGCTTCTCATACCTTTCCCATTCCAGCGTGGGCATGTCCCAGCTTGACCACCACGGGGAAGTGCGGGGCTGTGAGCTGAAAGAGAAGAGAGGAAATCACTCATTATCATCTCAGAGCATCTCCACCAAGGCTCTGGGCCCTGCCTGTTCTGTAGAAAGTCAGTCATCTGATATCACCAGGAACCCCCAGAATGCTTTGACAGATGGTCATCCTGCCGCGGCTCAGACTACATGCCAACACTTCTGGCTTCTAAAGGAAGCTCCACGCCCTGGCCGGTTTGGCTCAGCGGTTAGAGCGTCGGCCTGCGGACCAGAGAGACCCGGGTTCGGTTCCCGCTAAGGGCTCATACCTTGGTTGCAGTTGGTCCCTGGCCCCGGTTGGGGTCATGTGGGTGGCAGCCACTCGATGTGTCTCTCTCACATCGATGTTTCTCTCTCTCTCTTCCTCCCTCTCTCCCTCCCGCTCTATCTGAGGATAAATGCAAAAATGTCCTCAGGTGAGGATTAATAAATAAATAAATAAAGGAAGGAAGGAAGCTCCAGCCCTTAGAACTGTGTGCCTGGGGCATGCATCAATCGGAGAGATGGTAGAGGGAAGCAAACCAACCAGTTTCACACCCTGGCTTATGTGACCTCTGAGAAGCTACTACATGGATCTGTGCCTCAGTTTCCTCATCTGGGAAATGGAGATGATGGGTATCCATCCCATAGAGTTGCTGTAAGAATTAAATGAGTTTCTGCATGTGAAGTGCTCAGCGAACAGCAGCTCCGTTATTCCTGTTCCAGTTCTGCCTTATGTTATTTCCCCAACAACCTTCAAATATCTGGAAATTCTCATGCCCTCCCCCAAGCCCGCTCCAGGCCACCCTGTGAGGTTTCTCGATCACAGGGGCCACGCTCACCACGGGCACATGCATGTACTGGTCACACCGTGTACAGCACTGTGCTGAGCGACTTCCGTGTGATCTCCAACTGGCGTGGTTGGTTCCCTGTTGCAATCACAGCTTCCAGAACGCTGCCCAGCCCAGGAAAGGCATTTGACATGGAATCTGTGCTTCTGTCCGTCCTCTGAGCAAGACCTACAGGCATGCACGCCTCTTCCAATGATACAGAGGAGGAGAGTGGGGCCGGAAGATCAGGTGTTTGCCCACGCCCACGGCCACTCTGCTAGGAAGTGAGGGAACCAGGTCCAGACCTGGGGTCTGCATTTCTTCCTTCATGCTGCTCATATGTTGCCTGAGATGGGTCTGCTTGGTGTCTAGAGGTATATGTGGAGTTGCTTGAGGGCAAAGGTTACTCCTTCCAGTTACATACTAATAATATCACTCTCCCAACTTGGATCAGCCTCAGCCAGGGGTAATCATGTCCCCCTCTGGATGCTGCACAGTTGTCCATTCTGATCACTCTGTCCTAGATTGTCCTCTGACAGTGCTGTCTGTGCTGACCCTCTGGGTGCCCAGCACCTAGTCTGACACGGAGAATCTGTTGCAGCTGCTGAAGAAGGGTCTGCTATGGGTCACAAAGCCATTCGATGGGGCTCATCTCATTTTATCCCCGCCATGGCCCCATGAGGCAAGAAGGAAAGATATTTTTTAAATTAAACATATTGGGATGACATTGGTTAACACGATGATATAAGCATCAAGTGTACAATACTATCATATATCATCTGTATATTACAACATGGCCTCCTCATCCAAAGTTTAGTCTCCTAGAGAAGGTATTTTTATTACCATTTCGCAGATAGGAAGATTGAGACTCAAGGTAGCCGCTGGGAAGGGGTGAAGCTGGGACTTACTCTTGGGTCTGTCAGATTCTAAGCTTGATGTGAACAGTTTTCTCTTAGGTCTAGTATCTTCCTGCAGTAGCTGGTGAATAAAAACCATCCCCCCTTATGCAGGCTAAAATTTACCATATCCCAGTGTTTAGAGTATAAGTGCATCTTTAAAAAAAGGCAATATTTGATTTTGATCCCAGAAGTAATATGTACACACTATAAAAAGTTTGGAAACTATAATAAAATACTTTGTAGTTATGTATAAAGAAGAGAACACAAATTAATCCTCAGACTTTTAACAGTTTTGGTGTATTATCTGCTGGTATTCTTCTTCTTCTTCTTTTAATCCATATTTTTTCTTTTGATTTGCTCTGTTCTTACAAAATTAGGAGTACTGGGCATATCCAAATTTGTTTTTGTTCTTTCCACTTAATGTTATGTGATGACATGTTCTTGGTGGTAATAATTTGTCAGTTTAATAGCTATTATAACATATTTTGCATATGAATCAAGACTTGAAAAGCAGTATTGTGGACATCACTTCACTTAAGAAATAAGCATTGCCGAAGTAGTTGAAGCCCCTGATGTACTTTTTGCTTCTTACATTCCCTTCTCTCCCATCTCAGAGATAGCCATTATATAAACTCTGTGTTTATTATTCAGTTGCATGTATTCATATTTTAACTATTAGATATGATTCCCAAGCAATATGTATCACATATTTTTAAATTTTATGTAAGCGGTATCCAAAGAATCTATTACTGCATGACTTTTTTGGGGTATGTAATGTTCGTGAGATTCATGTATGTTGATTATATAGCTCTGATTCATTTTTAACTGCTGCATAGTATTCCATGTTATGATCACATGACTATTTGTCCATACCCTGCTGATGAACATTTAGGCGATTTCTGTTGGTCCAGTTATAAACGATACTAGTACGAACATTTGTAAACATGCTCCCTTCTGCCCACGTAGGGGAGTTTCTCCAGGGCGCGTGCACAGGAGCGGAATTGCTGGGTTGGGGCAAAGCTTGTCTCAGTTTTGCTACATATTGTCAAATCGCTCTCCAAAGTGGTTGTACCGCCTTAATGCTCTCCTAAGCAGGGAAAGAGCTCTCAATACTTGAGGTTAAAAGGCTTATATTTTTACCAACCCAAGTGGAATGAATGAGTGCATTGTCACCAGGTGGCTTCTGTTCCCCAGCAGAATCGTCACACCCAGCCATCCACTCACAGACACTAGACACCACGGGCAGCAGTCCGAGAATTGCCCCGGTCACTAGTGGAGCTTCATCTCCATCTCATTTTAAGGTGGATCTCGAGGTGAAGGGAAATGGGTATGCTCTCTCTCCCCCTCCACCCCTCCCAGCCTGATCATGTCCACAGACACTGACGGGTCCTGGAAAGAACCTGGGTGTTGGAGTTCAACTTGCTCTTCTGTTTAACCTTGGGCTAGATATTTAAACTCTCTAAACCTTCGTTCTCTAATCTGCAAAATGGGGATAAAAGTATCCAAGTCAGGATTGTTGGGGGAAGGAGAAATAAGATAAGGAAAGGAAAGCTGCTTAGTACCAAGTGGAAGTTCAAACTCAAAGTGTAGAGTAGAATTGAGCAGCGGAAGGCGCTATCTCTAACTTTGTGAGCGAGGAGGAGATAAAGGAAGGCTGGATGATGGAGAAGAGAGAGCAGAGGCCCCAGTTTGTCAGTATCTGGTAGTATGGGGTGAAGGGCATAGAAGTCCAACAAAGGAAAATCACGGGGCTCGACCAGAAGGAGCAATCAGGTGGCTGAAGAATGGCTATTTGAACTGGAAGGAGCCTTAGCAATAATCTTGCCCAGTCCCCTTGGTGTTACGATGTATCAGGTAGAATTTCTTGGAATGCTCCCCCAGATGTCCCACTGTAGTCCCTGGAGCCCGTGACTGTGATGAGATTGTCATATAACATCATATAACGATTGTTCTGTTATATGGCACAGGTTACCTTAAGATAAGGTGATTATCTGGGAGGGCCTAATCGAATCACACGAGCCTTCAGAAGCAGAGAACTTCTCAGGCTGCTGGCAGAAGAGGAAGACAGAGAAATTCCAAGCATGAGAAAGACTCAACACACCTTTCCGCTTTGAGATGGAGAAGGAAGGTGGGCAGCCTCCAGGAGCTGAGGGCAGCCCCTGGACTTCTGATCTACAAAACAAGGAGATCACAAAGGGGTGTTTTTTTAAAAACTGCTGAATTTGTTAGAGCAGCCACAGGAAACCAATACATGTGTCCTCCTAGAAACGGAAGCCCAAAGAACGAAGTGACTGTCTTCATGCCACACAGGAGCAGAACCAGGACTCCAGGTCCTGGGTTTCCACTCTTTCCACCAAGGCACGCTGCTCTGGGGACCATATGAAGATCTGGGGCACAGTACATGCTTTCCCCAAATCATAACGATGAATAAAATATCAAGTCAACGCAGGGGGTGCCAGTGGAGCGAGAACGATGTGGCTGGCTCTGTTTTGTGCTGTGCAGGACTCTCAGAAGATTGGGGCGAGAGTTCTCATCTTGAAGAGATGGCTGTCCAATCAGGGGCAGCTTGGCCGGTACGTGTGGGGTGGGTGGAGTCATGAGCAAGTCTCCATAGGACAGGAAGGCTCCCAGAAAGATTCTGAAGCCTGAGTGGGTTGTGGGTGGGTGCAGGGAGGGCTCAGCATTCCCCAAGGGGTGAACGATGTGAAGAATTATGATTTCCCCACGGTGGGTGTTTAGAGTCCTCACAAGCCCTGGTGAACCAAGACCCACAAGAAGGACTTATTTTATGATCCTTAATAGGAGTTGATCTGCCATAAAGCTATTTTGGACACAACTGTTAGATAAAATATATTTGAACGGAGTGCCCTTCCCTAGCATTCTTAATTAAAATGGAAAGAATATATGTATTACTGTCAGAAGTAGTGGGAATAGAAATTGTTATCTGGGTTCATAGAACACAGAAAGTCAATCTAGAAAAACCTGAGAATTTACAGTCAGGTATTTCAAAGAAAGGATTTTGAACATTTGTTGGAAGCAATGCATTTTTCTGATTCTGGGGGGAAGTTTCCTTTGCCATCTTTTACTTTGACTTGTTGAGAATAGCATTCTTTTTAGAACTGGCCCAAAAGGCTCTGGGGTGATGTTGGGGAGAAGGGAGAGGCAATTTGGGGCCAGATTACTGGGGGTCTTCAAAGCTGAAGGGAAGAGTATATGTTGCTTCGATGGCCCATGGGGAAATCGCTGTTTGGGGACCAGAAAGTGACCGGCCAGCTGCAGGATGAATTGTCTCAGGGGAGACTGAAGGGCCAGACACCAATTGGGAATTGATCAAAACCAACAGGAAGTGTCACTGGTCAGGCCTGGACAGGGATGGGGACTTTAAAAAGTGAAACCTTTTAAAATGGAAATAACAGTTTTCGAATGACCATAGAAATTCGAGATGAGGATTGTCTACAACCTCATCATCTAACCAAATCAGTGTATTGGTCCACAATACTTTATAATGCTCATTGATATGTCCAAATAAAAAATGGGATATTCTGCAACAATATTAGAGATCGAATTTTTTTTTTTTCCTCACCCGAGGACATTTTTTCATTTTTTGTTCAGACAGAGTAGGAGGGAGAGAGAGGAAGAGAGAGAGAGAGAAACATCGACATGAAAGGGCCACATCGAGTGGCTGCCACCCGCACAACCAACCAGGGCCGGGGGCAAACTGCAACCGAGGTACATGCCCCTAGCGGGAACCGAACCCGGGTCTCTCTGGACCGCAGGCCGACGCTCCAACTGCTGAGCCAAACCGGCCAGGGCGAGATCGAATTTTACACCTATCTCCTCCCTTAACATTCCTCATCAAGTTTTCCCCCCAATTTTTGCCAGTCTTTTCCTTTCTTATATCTCTCCCCAACTTCCCAGCCCGGCTGACAGACCTCACCTGCCAGGTGTGTCTGGTGTGTCTTCCTGCCCATCACTCAACACGCTCAACCTCTGCCAACATGTACACACATACATGGTTGAAGCTGACATTCGTGTTTTCAAAAACGGCTCTTTTCACTTAGTATCACACCATGCACCCCTCCCCCCCACATCGATGGGTACACGCCTACCTCGATAGTCTAGTGGCTTCACAACATTCCACAGGACACAAGTGCTGCACGTCCTCAGCCACCTTTCTGTTGAAGGACACCTGCGTGAATCTCTCTGCCACTATGAGCATGGCCACTGCACATCTGTACGCGTGTCCTTATAAACGAATGTCTTCATTCTCAGAGGCCAGGCCAAGAGCTTGGCAAGGGGAGAACCAGTAGAATTTGGAGACATTCTGATAGGTTTCCAAAGTCACTTGTTAGCACGCAAGCGATGAAAGAGGGCACCATGGTACTGCCCGCTGGGCGAGTCCGCTCACCCATCATCTCCCAGGCTAATGGCAACAGCACGTATTGAGCATCTCGTAAGAGCCAGGAACGGTACGAGGCACTTTATATTCAAGGGTGGGCAAAAGTAGGCTTATAGTTGTTTGTATGGGAAATAATACAATAATTAATCAATAATAATACGAGAATAAACTCTGTGTTTTGTGTACTCAGAACGGGAAACCTACGTTCGCTCACCCGTTTGTTCGCTGTCTTCCCTTCCCCTGTGAAGATCAGAAATCAGATGCAAGCCATCCGCCCAAGCTCAGAGCGTTCAGGAGCGGTGGAGCTTCTCCACTGCCCCCTGTGTCTTGTCCCCACTCCCCCCCTTCCCCTTCCCAAGCTGTTCAAATGGGTTTCAAAGGCCATTCCCATTTGCAACATGCCAGCCCCTCCCTGGACACAGACAGGTCACAGAGAACAAAAACCATCTTGTCGGCTATTTTTTCTCTTCCCTTCCCAACAATAGCTTTATTAGTTCCCCTGGGGGTGGCGAGCCCTCCGCCAGTTTCTCACAGGCTCCCTGTCCCTGCTCACATGCCCCGGGGCTCCAGGGTTCAGCACTGCCCAGTGGCACAGAGGCCAACATCCTGTTAGAAGGGCAGATCAATGTTGGAAACCAGAGACCTCCACTCAGATAAGGGCCTTATTCAACTCTCCCAAGAAATCAAAATAAGTGGGGGTGGCCCAGTGCTCACGCTGGGCGTTCTCCTTGGGGCTGGAGTCAGAGCAGAGTGAGCTCAGCTCAGCACTGTATCAACCTCATCTTCAAGCCCTGGAATTGGGGTGCTGGGACCTGAGGGGTCTGGGGCCGCTTTCCAATGAAGGAGGTATTCTCTCTACATTGATGGCTTTCTGGAGATTTAAATCCTGGCTGAGTGACAGGGAAGGCAAGGCCTGGAAGAGTCTGAAGGGGGAAATCAAGGACCAAAGAAGCCTGGGAAGATTTCAGGGAGAAGCTGGGCCTCTCTTCCATGCCTGCGAGGCTCTGCCTAGTCTAGCTCTTGCCGACTTCTCTGTTTCACCTTGTGTTTCTCCATCCTCCCCATCCCAACCTCTGCCTACCAGTTATGTTCCAATCCCCGGGCTTTTTGGTTCTTTACCGAATGGGCCACACTCTCTCCAGCCACAGGGCCTTTGCACATGCTGCTCCCTTTCTCTAACAGACTCTTCCTAAGTAACCCTCTTTTCTAGGCCAATGCCTTTCTCATAACAAAGTCTCAGTTGAAATGCTGCGTCCCCAGAGTGTGCTTCCCTGGTCACTGGTCTAAAGTAAGTACTTCTTACTTGAAACCTATAGTCTTATTAACCAAGGTCACCCCAGTAAATTTAATAAAATAAAAAAATAAAGTAGGTACTTCCCATTATCTTCTCTATCACACCCTACATAGCACTGGCCACCATTTGTAATTACATATTTATTTCCTGTGTGTCCATCTCTCCGCTCCCCTGTAGGTGCTTGTTGGGGGGTCGGCAGGAATTAAGGTGGAAATATGGGAGCGGCAAGCTTGCAGGGCCCCTGTGCCAGGTAGGATTTTGGGCTATATTCTGTGGGCAATGGGCAGCGATGGGAGCTGTGAGTGCAGAGGGTAGATGCAGACAAAGCAGGTTTAGGGAGACTTTTCTGGAGGCAGAGGCAACAGCAGCTCCTGTTTCTGGAGAACTTATATTGTACCAGGCACGGTGCTGAGCACTTGACATACATGGCCTCATTTAAATCTCTTGACATGTCTATGAGGTAGCTGCCATTTTATTCCCATTTTACATACAAGGAAATAAAAGCCAAGAGAGGTGAAGTCCTGGCCTAGGATCACTCAGCAAGAAAGAGGAGGAGCTGGAATTTGGCCGGAGTCACTGTGCAGAGCCCTGCCCTACCACCAGAGCCCACTCTCCTGCTTCTGGGTAACCATGCTCGCCACCATGATGTGAGCCCACGTACTCAGGACTGCGTCCATTCATTTAATTAGATGCAAGTAGGCGGGTGGAGGCCAGCAGACTCGTTTGGACAAGGCTGCTGACTGTGATAACCAAGTACAGAGCTTGGGGGGAGCAGCGTGGGCTCTGCAGCCAGAAGGATTCCCAGGGTTCACATCTAGCTCCAACACCTATGGCCATGAACTGTTGGGCAGACCACTGACCACTCTGTGACTCAGTTTCCTCATCCACCAAACAGGAAGGTCACTTGAGAAATCTACATGACAATAGATGTCAGTTCCTAACTGGTTGTGCCCGCAGAGAGGCCTACATTGAGTTAGAGGACTCCAAGGCCTGGCATGAAGTAGGAGGCAGTCCACACTAGTTCCCACGCCCACACCGTTCTAAGGGAAACGGTGACCAGGGTGGGTAGGGGGACATCAAAGGCCGATCAACAAGACTCAGCCACTTCTTGGACACAGGCAGGGGAGAGAGGAGGGGAAGGAAGCCCGACTGTGAGCAGGAAGCACGATGAAGCCTTTGACAGAAACGGGGCAGCAGCCCGGAGACGGGGTTTGTTACAGGCATTTAAAAAAGATTCATGCAGAAGGGAGAACAGCAGCATCCTGACAGCTGCCTGACAAACCTCACCCTTGGAACGCAGCATCTGACGGAGTCGCCCTGGAATGCAAGCACTGCACATAATGGCAATCCTGTCTGAGGGAGGAGAGCAGACACGATGACCTTTGGCAATCCTTTCCAATTCTTGAATGTTGTGACAAACCTACAAAATACCACCTAGATGACTGAAGCATATAAAGAGAAAACAAGGTGGAGACAAAGTCCCTCACCACAGCTCACAGGGCTCTGTGGGATCTGAACCCTGACTTCTTCCCCGACCCCATCTTAACCACGGTCCCCATCAGCCTCTCTGTCCCAGCCTTACTGGCTTTCTTTCTGATCCTGATACTAGCTTGGCTCCCTCTGGCCACAGGGCCTTTGGACGTGCTGTTCTGGTCACCTGGAATGCTGTCCCCCACAGCTCCAATGTCACCGCCCCGAGAAGCTGGCTGTCATCTCCCTGCCTGGGCCGTGCCTGCTCACCTCTCTCTCCTTCTTAGCTCTTCTGCCATTTTTAAATTTATCGGGGGGATTGCAGGACAAATGTCTGACCTCCGCACAGGACTGTGAGCTCTGTGAGAAGCTGTGGGACTGTGTCCGTTGTTCATCTTTGAACCTTCAGGCCTCTCCTGAATTACAGACCTGCCTCCTGAACTTGGCCCCAGGTGGTCCCACAGGCACCTCCACGACCTCCCATCAAAAATGCTTTCTCCTCTTCCTGTATCCTGACCTCAGGCAGCGGTCCCACCACCCACCCAAGATAGAGATCCCACCTGCCTTCCCCATCTGCGTGTCTGCCCTACACTCAGCTCTGGCACCCAGGAGGGCCCAGGGCATGTTTGTGAAAGAGGTCTGTGGTCTCAGCCCAGTTTAACGCTCTCTGCCCTTAGAATCCCGCCTCTGAACCCTCTGCATCACCTCCTCCTCCGTTCAGTGTTTCTTGGAAAAATACTGGTAGCCTATTTAGAAAAATTAAACTAAACCTGCCCTGCCGAAATACAAACATTCTTTTCTCTTACATTTCCTGTTTCCCTGAGAAACGGAATAGTCAAAAATAAACCGATAGTATGGCAATATTTGTCTGCAAATATGCTTTTCTTGTTCTGGCCAGTGTGATGTTGATGGCACAGATGGGCTCAGGCTGCCAGCCCGTCTCCCATGAGATTCTCCTGAGTGTCCCTCACAATTCAGACAACATCCTCAGCGAAACGGCGCCTCTGGGAGGGTCTGAGTGACCCACAGTGCCAAAGCCCACCCTGAATCCCAGGGATATACGAGCCCTGGATTTCGAACCCCTCTGGTTTCCGTTGCAATATTCCTTTATTCCTACTGTTGTCCCGGCTCCATTTCTAGATGGCGAAAAGCCCCCTTTACAAGTCTGGTGATCCCATTATGGGAAATTAGTGTTCCTCTTCTTAGTGACTTCAGAAAAATAGCTGAATAATAACAGCAATGCTTCAGTACCCACATGATTTTGGCTTTAGTTTATGTTTGCACATGTAATTCCTTAAGGTTAAAGTAAATGTAAAATTTCGGTTAAAGTGACTCTTGTTGGTGTTGCATAGAAACAGCGCTGCGTCTTTGGGGCTATAAACAACGGGAGATGTTTCCTCTGGGTCAGAGAAACTGTCTGTGGGATGTCCGCAGAATAAGGAGGAAGAGAACATGCAGGCTTTGAAGCCAGACAGACTTGAGTTTAAATACTGTGAACATCATTTCTTTTTTTTTCGTCCTCACCCGAGGACATTTTTGCATTTATCTTCAGATAGAGCAGGAGGGAGCGAGGGGGGAAGAAAGAGAGAAACATCGACATGAGAGAGACACATCGAATGGTTGCCACCCACATGACCCCAACCGGGGCCAAGGACAAACTGCAACCGAGGTACGTGCCCTTAGCGGGAACCGAACCCGGGTCTCTCTGGACCGCGGGCCGATGCTCTAACTGCTGAGCCAAACCGGCCAGGGCTGGACATCATTTCTTATTGGGGCAACATCGGGCAAGTTTCTTAACCTCTTGGGGTCTCAGTTGCTTTGTCTGTAAATGGGACTAGGCACACCAGCAATTAAGGATATCTTGAAGTTTGTATGTCAAACCCATTATACGTATCACTAGATCCTAGCCAGACATTCTCTAGGGATGATTTGAACTAACATTCACTTAAAAGCATTCCCAAAAAACCTAAATTATCACCTGATACAGTTCTGGACTTTGTTTTTTGTTTTTGTTTTTTTCTTTTTTAAAGCTTTATTTTTGTACCAGGCATTGTAAAAACTGCTTTGAAATTATTTTTAAAATTATCATTAAATTCATATAATGGATTGATCTGATATTCCTTTTTCTCAGAATGATTATGTACTTATTTTCCTGTGCAGAAATATACTCAAACTCTAATGATTGAATGTTACCTGGATTTTATCCTGTAGATCTTGTATAACCTTTTATTTAACTTAGTGAGGTCTGATTTACCATAGCTGCAGAGATAGTGCCTGACTTAAAAAAAAAAAAGCAGCACTTCCGGTCAAGATGGCGGCGTAGGTAAACGCGGTATTGCCTCCTCCCACAACCACATCAAAATTACAACTAAACTATAGAACATCCATCATTTAGAACCACCTGAAATCGAGCTGAATGGAAGTCCTACAACTACGAAATTAAAGAAACTGCATGGAGACCGGTAGGAGGGGCGGAGGTGCGGACGGGCTAGTCCCTCACCCACCTGTGGCTGATAAAAATCAGGAGGGACACCTCAGCTGTGAAGGTCCTCCCTGAGGAGTGAGGGGTCCCTGTCCCACACCAGGTGCCCAGCTCAGGGTTCCAGTGCCAGGAAGAGAAGTCCCCATAACTTCTGGCTGTAAAACCAGCAGGAACTGAGGCTGAGGGAGGCTGAGGTTGTGGGAGCCCCAGGCAGCTCTTCTTAAAGGGCCCATGCACGGACTTGCTCCCTCTAAGCTCGGAGGGAAGGCAGCTTGAGGGGCGCCAGAGACATACAGGGAAGAACTGAGCTGTTTGGCCTCAGGACGAGGGCTGGAGAGGAGGCTTTCTCCTGGAAAGACATGCTGGTGGAGGCTGATGTTCCTTTGGTGAGCCCTTCCCTGGGGCAGCAGACGGCCACCATATCTGGGACTCCAGCAACATGGCTCACACTGTTTGCCCCGCCCTGGTGATTCCCTGAGGCCCTGCCCCACCCAACTTTCAGGCCCACCTGAGCTGTTTCCAAAGGCTTTACCATAGGATTGGCCTGTCTTGGATCCTGCTTCAGAGTTTCCTAAAATCTCTCAAACAAGCAGCGTCTGATCTCAGCTAGCCCCATACTTCACGTTAAGTCGCCCCAGGCCTGGCACTAGGAGCAGCCAGCCTTGGTTCACAACTTGGCTTTTCCTGGGCACCTCCAAACCCAGCCCAAGAAGCAGCCATCAGTAGATCACTTTGTAGCTTATGCCAAGTGGCCCCAGATAGAACACAGGCAGAGGCTGACCTTGCCCCAGATCCAGCACATCCAGTGGACAGCTTCAGACCATGTCGAAGCACCACCACCCAACCACCTCCACACTCAATGAGTGGACTCAGTGGGTACCAGAACCGTGCTGAAGTAAGTCTTGCTCTGTGTGGTGGGCCCCTACACAGCTGATCCTCCAAGGGAGTCAGAGGCCAGAGGTCAGTGGGCATAGCCAGTCCTTGCAGCTGATCAGCCTGAGTAAATCCCTCCCATTGACGTGCCAACAGCACATCAAGATTCAATTACAACAGAAGGGTGTGCAGTCCACACTAGGGGTGCACCTTGAGGGCCCATCTGAGGTGATCAGGGAGACTGTGCCACTGGATTCTATAGGACACCTACAACAATAGGCCACCCTATGAAGCCGAGGAGACATAGTAACTCTACCTAATACATAGAAACAATCACATGGAAGCAGCCAAAATGAGGAGACAAAGAAACATGTCCCAAATGAAAGAAAAGAACAAAATTCCAGGAAAAGAATTAAACAAAATGGAGATAAGCAATCAATCAGATGCAGAGTTCAAAACACAGGTTATAAGGTTGCTCAAGGAACTTGGTGAGACATTGAAGGAACTTGGTGAGATCTTCAAGGAACTTAAGGAGACCTCCAAGGAACTTAGTGAGAACATCAACAACATCAAAAAGGACCAGTCAGAAATGAAGGATGCACTAACTGAAATAAAGAATAATTTACAGGGAATCAATAGTAAAGTAGGTAAAGCCAAGAAGCAAACCATTGGTTTGGAATATAAGGAAGCAAAAAACACCCAATTGGAACAGCAAAAAGAAAAAAGAATTTAAAAAAAGAATGAGGATAGTGCAAGGAGCTTCTGGGACAACTTCAAGTGTGCCAACATTTGCATCATAGGGTGCCAGAAGGAGAAGAGCGAGAACAAGAAATTGAAAACCCATTTGAAACAATAATGACAGAATACTTCCCTAATTTAGTGAAGGAAACAGTCATACAAGTTCAGGAAGCACAGAGAGTCCCAAACAAGATGAACCCAAAGAGGACCACACCAAGACGCATCATCATCAAAATGCCAAATGTTAAATACAAAGAGAGAATCTTAAAAGCAGCAAGAGAAAGGCAGTTAGTTACCTACAAAGGAGCTCCGATAAGACTGTCAGATGATTTCTCAAAAGAAACTTTGCAGGCCAGAAAGGAATGGCAAGAGATATTCAAGGTGATGAAAAGCAATGACCTGCAACCAAGACTACTCTATCCTGCAAAGCTATCATTTAGAATCAATGGGCATATCAAGAGTTTCCCAGACAAGAAAAAGCTAAAGGAGTTCATCACCACCAAGCCAGTATTATATGAAATGTTGAAGGGTCTTCTTGAAGGAGAAGAAGAACAAAAATATGAACATTAAAATGGCAATTAATACATATCTATCAACAATTGAATCTACAAACAAAATGAGCAAGCAGAACAGAAACAGACCCATAGATACTGAGAACTTTTTGTTGCTTGCCAGATGGGCGGGGGCTGGGGGGCTGGGTGAAAAAGATGAAGGAATTAAGAAGTACAAATTGGTTCTTAGACTAATGAACCTCAAAGGGAAGGGGGAGGGAGGGTGGGATGAGATAAACCAAAGAACTTCTATGCATATATGCATAAACAATGGACACCGACAATGTGGGGAAGGCTGGAGCGGGGTGGGATTGGGGAGGAGGGGGTCAATGGGGAAAAAAAGGGGGGACATCTGTAATACACTCAACAATAAAGATGAGTTAAAACAAATAAATAAATAAACTCTGGCTGCTTTGATAGTTCTCAAAAAAAAAATAGCTTTACCAAGATACAATTTGTACATCATAAAATTCATCCTCTTTAAAGTGTGCAATTCAGTGTTTGTAGTATATTCACAGAGTTGTGCAATTACCACTACTATCTCATTTCAGACCCTTTCATTACCCCATACCCATTACCAGTCACTCCCATTTATTCTTCCTGTCCCAGGCAGTCAACGGTCTACTTTCTGTCTCTAGAGATTTGCATATTCTGGAAATTTCATATAAATGAACTCATACAATATGTGACCTTTTATGACTGGTTTCTTTGACTTAGCATATGTTTTCAAGGTTCATGCATGTTGTAGCGTGTAGCAGTACTTCATTCCTCTTTATTGCCCAATACTCTTCCATCATATGGATGGTGCCTGACTTTTTAAACATCTTGGGATGGCCTGCATATGTATTTCCAGCGACTGCAAACCATGCAGGCAAAGGGATGTCTTCAAAATTTTAAGTGAACAAGGATAAGACTTTGGCGATGCCACAGGTCAGAAATACTTACAGTATCCAGCTGGCCATCTCATGACTATAGTACTTGGGAGGGAGGAGGGTTTTCACTGGCGAACCACACTAGCTTGCCAGTGTTTGCAGCCTGTGTGTGTCAAGTCTTGTCAGCCTCATTCCCCACTGTTTTCAGCCCTTATAAGCAGAAGGCCTGAGCCAGATCATTAGTCCAATTATGGGAGCAAGTAAGATCTCTGCTTCTGGCATATTCTTAGAAGTTGATAAAGAAAAGGGCTAATAAGAATGTTTAGGAGCCAAAGAAGGAAGTATCAATAAACATCGGCACTGGGTACCCATGAGCAGAGGAAGAGGGAGAAAATGATCTCTGGTTCTCTCTCCCTTACAGAACCATTGCCCCATCCTCCTGAAAGTGACCTTCGTTTTCCACAGGCTCATGGCTAACTTTGAAGCCATTCAGAGAGGAGGTTTTGATGGGCGGAGTTTATAATCCCACCAACAAAGCTAAATTGTGATCGCCCTCACATATCTATTTCCATGTTTATTTGTTTGCACTCCATAAGCCCAAGGGCCGTATTCGTGTTGTTCATTGTTTGCCCAGAGCATAGCAGGTGTTCAATATTTGTTGATTGGATTTACTGAATGAATGTAGAAACAGAGTGCTGAGAGCTGTGCAAATGCTGTGTTATCATTACCACCATCAGCATCATTATTATGTATTGGCTGAGTTACTTTCAGAGGTGCCCATTCCCCTGTGTTGAATCTTCTGTCATTCCAGGGGACTGGTATTCTCTGGGTGTTCCTGTCCTTATTCAGGCCCACTAGGGCACCCACCCTTTCTTTAGCATCTCCTTCCAGCATCCAGCCGTCGATGGGAGATGCCGCAGAGCCTCGTGAGCACTCAGAAGTTCAGGCTGCCTGGGTTGGGCACTGAGCTCTACCACTGCTGAGCTGTGTGTCCTTGGGCAAGTTACTTCAGTTCTCTGTGCCTCTGTTTCTGCATTTATAAGCACGGCTAAAAGTAGTATGTTCCACAGAGGTTGTGGAACAGGGTTTAAATGAGTGAACGCACGTAAAGCACTTGGCAGGGCACATGGGGAGGGCTAGAGCCACGCTGGCGGTTGGTATAAACGGCAGCCCAGCACTACTCTCCAAGCGCCCGCTCTGTCCCCTGCTTTCCCTGCTCTGGGCTTTGCAAGGTGCCAAGAGGAATGCGGGCTTCCATGTCAGAGGCTGGCAGGGGTTTAATAGGTCACCCGCGTGGCCACAGAGCTGCAGCAGATGGATGTGTGTTGGCAGCAGAGAAGGACATCCGAGGTGACGACTCTGAACTTGAAGGGAAAGATGGACGAGGGTTCATCCCAGCTCTTTCCTCTGCTTGGACCAGGACCCCGACATTTCTTTATGATACTATACCAAAGTCTCCTGCCTGACCCGACAGGGAGATGAACCCTGTCCTACCTGAGGGGGTCAGATGTGGGAAGGGACCCTTGACCGATCAGCACAACAGAGCTCCTTCATTGCAAAGCGGGGAAACTGAGCCTGGAGACCCTGCACAGGGTCACAGCTCCAGCTAACACCCTTCTCTCCTCCCTTCCCTCTGCCTTCGTGGTTAGTCATGAAATACAGAAGGCGGCGGCACTGTCTTCCCTTTACAAATAAGGAAGCTGCAGTGCAGAAAGAAGCCATCACCCAAGGCTGCAAAACGACACTGAAACCTAGCCTTTAACTCCGCGGTGAGGGCCCCCTTCCAAATCAGAGCTATTCGGCCCCAGCCCGTCTTCTCCACTTGAAAAAACAACTTTAATGGAACATGTGCTGTGCCCACTCCGTGGAAGCAGCCCCTGACTCCGAGGAGCCCTGCTTCTGCAAGCTCCGGACACATGTGGGAAAGAAGTGCTGTTCAATGGGGACGAATGGTGGGGAGCTTCGCAGGTGCGCCCACCTCTACGGGGAGTGGACTGTGGGACGCTGTGCGAGGTGCTGGCGAGCGGCTGCCCGTGGAGCCTCAGGACGGCCCTAATGGAGGAAGGGACGGCTCAGCAGGGCCACCGGCTGCCGGAAGGGACTGCTCAGCAGGGCCACCGGCTGCCTGGTTGCGGAGGGAGCCGCACAGCCGCCAGGTGGAGGCCTGCTCTGCGCGGGGAGCGCGCCGTGGGGACTGCGCACTCCAGTGAAGAAAGTCTCAACGGCTGCCCGGACACCGTTTTAAACCCCGCTAATGTCCCCAGCGTTCGGACAAGATATAAGACAGTTGTTTCCCCACTTGTCTGTAGGGAGTGGGGGTCTGGGGAGAGGTGAGCTAGTCTGGGGCTGGTTCTCATCCTCCCCTCCACACTTGATGCTGGGGCAGAGGAGGCACCCTGGCCCCTGGGAAGAGGGGCGGTTGGGCAGACAGGACGGGACAGCGTCTCAATGACAAAGTGCGGGAGCACAGTGGGGCCTAGATTCTCCACGTGTTCTTCAGGCGAAGGCGTGGAAGTGTATGCAGCTTCAAGCAAAGCCGAGAGACCCACCTGGGTCACGACACCTGCTGGATGACAAGAGTTCTGGGCACGTTCTGGGTGAGAGGGGAGCACTGCTTGGCACCCAGCTGGGGGGCGGAGGGGAGCACACAGCCCAGTGCCTGTGTGTGTGTGGGGGGGGAGGGGGCGGGGCCAGGGCGCAGGGTTCCCGGGAGGCAGAGGCGAGGGGGCGAGCAGGAGCCCCGCCCGCACTGCAGACAGCTGGTCCGAAGCCCTTCACTGCAAGGTGTGAAGTGCAGATGAGCAGGGAAATTTCCACCGTCTCTCACACAGGGGAAAACTACCAAGACCTGAACAGACGCTGGGGCCTGGTGCCAAAGGGCGAGACACGTCCCTGGAGGTAGGGACTCCCTTAAAGAAGGAGTCACGCTGGCCACCAATGACAGAGGCCAACGATTATTCAGTGTCAGCCTGTGGTGGCCTCCACAGCAGCTGAATAGACACATCTCATTGAATCCTCACGAAAGCTCTGACACAGTGCTAGTATACCCCTAATTCACAAACGAGAAAACCGAGACGGAATTAAATATCTTGCCCAGGTTGGCTGAGGCCAGAGTCCATGCTTTATGACCAGGCTGCCTTTCACACCAGTCCTGGGGGACACAGAGAGGACCCAGGCCCTACCCTCAGGGGGCTCACAAGCTATTGGGGGCAGCAGATCTATGAACAAATGATGTTAACTCAACAATGTAAACATTCCAGTGGAGAAAATGCTGTCGAAGCAAAGAAAATGAGTGGTCATCTGTGGGAGAGGGAGGTGGTGGGAAGAGGTGTCACGGACAAGGGGACATTTGCATTGGGTTTTGACGGTCAAGCAGGAGTTTGCCAAGTAGCGGAAAGGGTGATCCAGACAGAAGTATCCACAATGGAAAAGGCACAAAAGTGTGAAAGTTCCTGGAGGACTCAGGAAACATCAGGGCCAGACACAGGGGCAGCAGGACAGGGGAGGGCGATCCTGGGACAGCGGGACTGGCCAGGGTTTCACATTCGAGAAGGACCTCAAATTTGGACTCTTTCATGCACTCTCTACACAATCATTGTACTGTGTGTGTGTATGTTGAAAACATCGGTTTGTTCAATGTACAAATTCAAACTGTACCACAAATTTGGTTAACTTGTTTTGGAACTTATAAAAACAAATCTGGAGCCTCAAAAAAAATGGGCTGTCCCCATCTTTCATAAATACATACTGAAGTATTTTCAGATGAAAGGACATAATGTGTTGGATTTGCTCTAAAATAATCCAGTGTGGGGTGGGGGATGTAGAGGTGACAAGGTTGGTGATGGATATATTAAGGGTCATCATTTTTCTCTTTTCACTCTTATGAATGTTTGAACATTTCCATAATAAAACAGTTGTTTTAGAGAGCCCCCCTTACTCTGAGTGGTCCTGGGGAGCCCCAGGATGTCACTCATAGTGGGAGAGAAGGATGAATGATGAGAAAGGAGGGGATATGGGGCTGAAAAGCAGACTGGAGCCAAATTGTAAAAAGCCTTGTAAACTATTCTGAGAGGTTTGGAATTAATCCTGCTAATGATGGGAAGCCCGGTGCAGAATTTTTAATAGGGGAATGACACCATTCGATTCACATTTGGGAAGGAGCGCTTCTAGCTGGTGTCTGGAAGACAGAAGGGGTATATGTGTATGGGGAGGCGGGGCTGGGGTCAGGTGGAGGGCCCAGCCTGAGGCCTACAGAGAGCAGCTCAGTTTCTCCTCCACACTGTCCCTAGGCTGTGCCCCCGGAGGACCCAAGCTGAGACCGTGGCCACGGGGTAGAAAGGAAGAATCGATCTGAGCAAGACCTCTTTTATCTTTGTCTTCCCAGCATCACACTCTATTGTGGTTACTTATCACAAGAAGTTATTTCTTATTATCATGGTTACTTATTGCAATAAGGCAATGAGAATCCTCACTGGTGGTTTCTCTGGCTAGGCTAGGTGTAGCCAGACAGTGCCTATCTCCCTCCCTCCTCTTCCCCAGAGCTGGCACGATGACTGGTGAGAGTCACCTGTTGAGTGAATGGATGAATGGATAGCACAGGGCGGTCTCTGGTCACTAAATCAAGAGGGACATGCAGCACTTACTGGGGACCAGCTCCATGCTGAGCGTTGCCGGCTGCACTTCCATTTTCATTTCCTGCCTTATCCTGCCCAGTAACTCTACAAGTTAGGTATTATTATGGCCATTTTGCAGCTGGAAAAACAGACTCTCAGAGAGATTAATGAGAACCCCCAACTTCATGCCGCAGGGCACCTGACCCACAGTAACCCGGCAACCAATGTCTATGGGTTGGATGTGAAATCATAGGGCACCGCTCCCACTGCCTGAGGTGGGCGAGGAGGTTCGGTCCTCCCTTAGGAGACACGATTTCCTCTCCGCACAAGAGCTTCCAAAAAGGCGGTGGTTTCTAAGCTGAAAGGGGGTGGGGGGGGAACAAACCGGGCAAGTTATGTCCATTAACATGTCAGCCCTCGAAATGTATGTCTCCATTTTCCCTCTTGGCTCCTTGATGAGGTGCTTCCTCCATTTCAGATGGATGGTGTGTTTTTCCCCGTCTAAAAAAAGCTTCTAGATGCTTTTAAATTAGGCAAATGAGCAAGGGCAATGTTCATTTCTTTCCTTTCATTTTGAGAGCGTGTGGCGTGCCAAGAGGCCGTTGGACGGAATGTTCAGAGGCCGCATAATAGAATGACGGCGGCTGCCAAGCTCCTAAGTCACTAACCAGACAGGACAATCTCAGCGCCTGGGACTTAGAGACCCCGGGACCAGCACCCTGAGTCCCCCACAAGTGAAGGATGGCCCACAGCCCGAGGTCTCGGCGGGAAAGGACACCCCTACCTTGAGGAACTGGCAATTCCCCGTGGGCCACAGGTGCCTGTGAGGGAGGAAAATGGGCCCTCTTCCGTAAAACTCCAGGGAGCCGGTCCGATGCCAATACCTCCTTCCTGAACTTCCGTTTACTCCTGGGTCTAAGTGAAGGGCTGTGTGTGGTTCTAAAAGCAGGTGTCTCCTGACCATCTCCTCTCCAGCCATGCCCTCTCTCTGGGATCCCTGAGCTTTGACATTCAAAGTGTGGTCCCGGCCAGCAGCATCAATATCACCTGGGCTCTCGTTAGAAATGCGAAAGCTCAGGCCCCAGCCCAACCTGCTTCCCAGATTCTGCTCAGGTGATTCGTGTGCAGGTTCAAGTTTGGGAAACACGGGTCTCCTTCCCCCTACGAGCTTGGCTGAATGGCGTTACCTCTTGGCTTTAATTTATTCATTTCTACAATGAAAGGCATCGATTTAAATGGCACGCAGATCTGAAGTCCTATAACGGTCAGGCTGCTTAATAAATACCAGCCTTTGATTCCAAAATGTGCAAGGGGGGCTCCATCCCTGTTCTGAAGCCCCAGGTTCTGAACTGGTCAGATAATCCTCGAACATGAGTTCAGGGAGGGTCACTGGGCCGAGCTGCGTTAGGGCGATGTGGAAGTGTAAATACGACCAAACATCCTGGAGTTTCCAGAACAGTCCCATTGGGAAATATTGGGTCACATTATCAACCCTTGAATCCCACACGGTGGCTTGGAAAACATAGGCTCTGGCAGCATTAGACACAGTCTCAACTCACCGTACGTGACTGCATTGATGGCCCCAATTCATGGCGTGTATCCCTGTCCTTTCCAATGTGACTTTCCAGGTCCTCCCAACAAGAGGTGGAGGCTGTCTTGCTACCCTCTGGATCTGGGATGGCCTGGGGACTTTTTGGCCAGGACAGTGCCTCAGAGTAATGTCGGGGTTCTGAGCCCAGTGCTCCGGGCACAGCACGAGTCGGCAGGGAAGTTGCTTTGCTGTGGCACTTGGGCTAAAGGATGGGTAATGCTGCTTTAGGACCGAACCTTCTTGAGAGCCTGGTGAGGTTCGGTCCTGGTTACTTTTGTCTTTTTCTGCCTCATTCTTAGGGCAGGAATGAACCAGAAACTCATTCACACTAGGGTACAAAAGACTTTCTCCAGTTTTAACCCCTCGTTAGGTATTGTTGAAAGGGGATCATTGACTTTGCTGAAAGACTGGACTGGTAACAGAAAAAAAAAATCTCAGCGGAGAGTCAGCAGGACAGCCTGGATTTTGCAGATCACACAGGGCTGTGTGGGTGGTGGTCTGCACAAGGGCACCTGGCAGAGAGGGCAGTCTGTGCTGCTGGGCGTGGGGACTGCTTTTCAGCTCGAAGGGAGCACTGCCTTTCCCAAATCACCCCCCTTGCAAGAGGCGCCTCTTTCCTAAGTCACTCCAGGTCTCCACAGATGTTACTCTCTCTAGAGAGAAGGATACAGGAGCTGTGGGGGTGGCCGGGAGGAGCGTGCATCACTGCTGGGGGCCAGCTCCATGCTGAGCGCTGCCTGCTGCACTTGCACGTCTGCTTCCTGGTTTACCCTGCCCAGTAACTCCCCAAGTTAGGTATTAGTAGGGCCATGTTGCAGATGGGGAAACTGAAGCTCAGAGAGATTAAGAGGCACCCCCAAGTTCACTCAGCTAAGAAGTAGAGGAGGAGGCATCCTGACTCAGTTCTGTGTGACCACCCTGATGCCCAGGAGAGACTTGCCAGGGTTGAGAGTGGCGACAGGTTGGGATGAGTCCTGGACTGAGATTCAACTTCACCTGCCTGACCTGCATCCCATTCCCTCCCCTACAGAAAGGATGGAGTGAGCTGTGAACAGGCCGGGAGGGGGTGGTTCTGAATCTCCTGTTTACTTATAGTTGCACAGCTGGGCTGGATTAGTTCAGCTTCATAAATAGCTTTCGAAAACCAGCGGGCTGGAAAAGTCCAATGTGTCCCGGAGAAGTGCAGAGGTCCCACCCACACGCATCAGTGTCCCTGCCATGTACCCGGGCCTGACCTCTGTTTCATGGCCCATCTCCTCATCCTTCTCTGGGCCTCAATAAAAAAAAAAAATCTCTTAGCATTTCCCCCCACCCCATGCCACCTTTGTCAAACTCTTGAAAGGCCAAATTGGAAGAAGCAGCAGAGAAGAGGAAATTCCTTTTAGGTGGAGCTGCCTGGATTTCCTTTTGCTTCCCGCCTCATTTCCATGGGGCCTGGGTCTTGAGGACACGAGGGGCTGTATTTGGGGCCATCCCTGAAGCCCATGCTCCTTCATTCCTGAGGGGTAGTGAGGTGGGGCCGGGGGCGGTCTCAGAGGAGGGCAGCCGAGTGTGTTTTCTCAGTCACACTCCGGTTAACATTCCAGAAAGCCAGAGCCTGGAGGGACCTACAAGATCACAAAGGCTCTGACCCTGGGCTGCAAGGGGCTGTGGACCCCCAGCAACTGGATGCTGAAATGTGCCTCCGTATGTGTGAGGGGAGAGGCTCCATGGGTTTCTTCTGTTTCTAGAGGGGGCTGAGATGCTCCCCGCTAAAAGTTAAGAACACTGGAGACTTCTAATTACCTTGTATTTTTTGTAGAAGGGGAAACTGAGGCTCAGAGAGGGGAAGTGTCATGCCCAAGGTCACTGACGTGACCAAGCTCAGATTCGAGCCCCCGGAAGCACAGCTTGAGAGTGGCGGTGGTGGGGTCTTGTTCTTCCTGAACACATTTTCCAAAGTGGAGCCTTTTCAGCAGGGTTTTACATACAAGAGGTTGACCAGATAGTTGTCCTGAGTAAGATGAAAGATGTTAGCAGAAGTGTGACGGCGAGATTGTGAACCTTGGAGAGAAGGTTGTTGAAGGTTGTCAAAGGATAGATCCTTTTGAATACATGGCACACATCTGCACCAACCAATGGCAGCCTCCCCCGCCTCGACCTGCCCACCTATGCCCAGCTGGCAAACCTGGATATGCCCCTGGACCCCTGGAATTCAGGAGTGCTACATCCCAATCCATTGCCACTCATTCAGCCAATATTTACTGACTTCTCAACTCCATACCAGAGGCCAGGACACAGTCATGAACAAGGTTCCTGCCTTCATGAAACTTATTCAAATTGAGAAAACTTTATAATATTAAGTCATCTTTATAATAATGAGAGGGAACTCGGGTCCAGGGTGGGGTGGTACCACTCTGTTGGTAAAAGTCTCCTCCTTGGGCTTGGAGGTGCCCTCTCCTTCCCCAAGAGAGGGTTCAGATGGGAAGAGATGACAGTAATGCTCATTTGTCTCAGATATGACATCCTCTATCTCGACAGGGTCCCCAAGGTTTGCCTGACTCCAAGGACACTGCAGATCCCCAGCTCATAACAAATGAAGCTCACGAGCAATCCTCAGAGGCCTTTGCCAAGACAAAGTGTTTGGCCTTCTGCCTTGAAAGTTGATCTCTTCCGAGTCTGATTATTGCTTTTCTGAAACACAGGGACAATGACATCATTGCTCCTTCCCTGGCCTGGGGATTTGGTGGTCAGCATGAAGTCAGGGCTTGGACTGGTGCCTGCTCTTTGCCAGTGTCCAGGGAGGTCTGGGGTGGGGCCCTGGAATGAAGCAAGCTTGTGAAAGAGGAGTGGGCTCCATGAGGTCTCCAGAGACTGAGGCGGGGGGGATCACTTTCCAATCTGATGCCGGCATCTGGGTCTACCCTGCTGTACACAGGAAGGGCAGGATTCTGGTGAGGGCTGAGCTGATATTCAGTAAATATGCACCTGCCTGGCTACACCAGCTGTTAAAATATTGAAATACTTTCATTCTCACTGGTAATCAAACATTTGCTGGGGTGCCTTCCTCCCATCCCACCTGCCCTGGTATCTCCCCTGGGCCAACTCCGCACAGTTCCTACCATCCAGCACCTCTAGGGACCTGTCCAGGAGTCCTCCGATGGGCAATGCCTGTGTGAGACTGCAGAGAAAGTGTGGCTGCTACTCCTCACAAAGGATGTGAAAACTTTGGCTGGTGTGTATGTGGCCAGACACCTGCAGGAAGGCATTGCCATGTGACTTAGGGCCAGGTCTGCCTCCTAGGTTCCCAGGCCTGGGCCCTGCCAAGAGGAACTCCCTCTGGTCTCCGTGGGGCCCAGTCCTTGTATAAATGAGGGTTAACATTTCCTTTGCCGGAGGCTGGAAGGCACCTCAGGGGTGTTCTAGTCCAGCCACTCTTTGTACCCAGGAGACCTTGCAGCTCACAAAGAGGAAGTCACTTGTTCAAGTCAGCAAGTGACCGATCCAGGCCTTCTGACTGCCCTTTAGGTCACGATATCCAAGGTAATATCTCCTGCACCCAGAAGGGTCTGACTCGGGTGAAAGATCATGATGTTGACGGTGTCTATTTCTTCCATCTAGAGCACAACTTTCCCAAGAACGAAAAGCAAGGCGGCGAGATGCAGTGAGAAAAGGCTGGGCCAGGATGGCAAACTCAAGTGCTCAGAGGGGCCAGCAAATGACCGAGGCCAGTGGGGAGGAGATGACATTGTCACCATGATGCCCAAGGGGAACAAAGGTCTTGGCTTCAAAGACCGTGAAGACATTCCAGACATTCTCCTACCCCTGGCTGGCTCCCTTTCTGCACCCATGGCCGGTGTAGTGGAACAACCAACATTTCCTCTGGTGTGAACGGATTTCTGCTTTAGCCTCGGCAGGGAGTCAGTCACATGTCCTTACTGAGGAACCTGGCCTGTACCTAAGCAGAGGGTTCTATTTGGCAGCACGTGGGTTGAATGTGGCCTGAGGATTTATTCCACTGGGCCTACTCAGTGCCGTTGATTTTTAAAAAATTGAATAAGTTGCCAACAATAATGAAGTAGGAGATTTTATATAAAAACTTGGATACAGGGCTTTTCTTGAATAATTGTTGGGGATCTGGTTACCTGTGCGGCTGTGTGTCTGCAGGCAGAGCCGGCTGCTTTTAGAGGGGCACGCATTCCTGTTTGCCACCACCCACCCCCATCTGCCCGGCTGGCTTCGGTCATCTGCTGGCCAAGAGGCCCTCGAATTTGCCGTCCGTGCTCAGAGTCTTCTCGCTACGTGACACTGTCTTGCTTTTTGGTTCTTGGGAAAGTTGTGCTCTGGATTGAATCAACAGACCACGTCAACATCCATGATCTTTGTCCCCAAGTTCAGGGACAGTCATTGGTTGACCACCTGGCTGTGACTTCCGAGGTTCCCTCCTTCCTCTGCCCACCTCCTTCCCCAGCAGTGCCAGGCCCCCCAGCTCCTGACAGTCCACTCCTGAGAGCTGCACCCAGACCACTGCCCGCACAGACGTCCGCTGACCGCCCGTGACAGGCACTGCACGAGTCGAGCACCGGAAAGACATGCTTTCTGCCCTTCAGTTGTAAGGACCTCAGTCACGGTGTGGGGAACAGACAGGCCCCGATGATACAAGTAAAGGCCAAGCATGCTGCACCACGCGAAAGGTTCCCAAACACAGCTCCCGTCTGCCGGGAAGGGATGGAGGAGTCGGGGAAGGCTGGGTGAGGGAGGACGTGTTTGAGATGGACAGATGACCAGGATCTCAAGGGCTGGCAGCTGGTTGGGGGTGAGGGGAGGGAAAAGTGTTCCAGGCAGACGGAGGGAATGGCTTGAGCAGAGGCCGGGTGGGGGCAGGGTGTGTGCAGAGGGTGTGCACACAGCAGTGTGGCAAGTGTGCAGAGGCAGGGGAGGGTGACGTGGGACCTCAGGTTGGAAAGCAGGGTGGGTGGATGGTTCTGGGCGGGCTGTGCCTGCCTGTGGGCGCCGGGATCAGATGAAGGCTGAGGACCTCATCGGACTGCCCACCAGGGTGAGGGGTTATCAGTGAGCTACCCCTTCAGTGAGGAGGACTGACGGCAGGCTTTTCGCAGGGAAGGCAGGACGGCGGGAAAGCTTTTCTCCCACCTTCTGAACATCTGTCCAGAGGTAGGACGGAAGGGGACACTGTGGACGCGCTCGTGTCGTGGGAGGACGAAGACGGGAGAAGTACAGAAGCGTGGAGTTGAGAAGCTGTCACACTGAGGATCTTGGGGTTCCAGTCTGGAAGAGGCTGTGCAGGTACCAGCTCGACTCCTCCGGTCACACTGGAGGACGCTGCGAGGCCCGAGTGGCAGATGAGGGACATGACTCCTGGGGTGGCCAAGCTGATGTCTGATCTTTCGCGGCGTCTGACACATGACAGGTATTCTGGAAATGTGTGCTGAAATGATGGCAGTGTTGACTTCTGCCAGGACTAACTTGGTGAGATGGACAGTGAGGTCCCGCACACCTGGCCGGCTGGTAATAAATTCCACGTGAAGGAATTTCTCTCCCCTCCTCCTCTCCCAGCGGCCCCTCCTCTCTGAAGGGAGCCCTAAAATGACGCACTTATGCCCCCATGTAGGCTCTCGGCTCCCGTGTAGGGCTGATGCTGGTTTAGGAGTTGGGGTGCGGTGAGCTGCACGGCTCCCCCTTCCTGCCCGCCCTCCGCCCAGGCGTGTTATGGACTTTGGCGGTGGTAGCCGCGGGCTGGTGGCTTCCTGCGGCAGTGGCAGGGCTGGGCATCCGCGCTGGCACCGTTCAAGTTCACCGCAGCATTCTGAACATTTGGGAACACAGGAAGGGCTGCGTTTTTAAGCTCCCTTTGTTTTCAGAGAGGGTTCGGAGCCCACGGGGAGGAGAAAAACAAAACCAGGAAAACAGATGACTTGCTTTGCAAAGACAGTGTGTGCACTGGCTGTGGCTTCTGGAGGTCCTAGTGCACCCCTGGCCCTGTGCACACACGCACACCCACACATCCACACATGCACATACAACCACACATCCCCACACACGCACAGCCACACATCCACACATCCCCACATCCCCACACACACATATCCACATGTGCAAACCCACACCCACGCACACTCACACATCCTCACACACACATATCCACACATCCACACCTGCACACACACACACGCACACACACACATCCTCACACACACATATCCACACATCCATACCTGCACACACACATGCACACACACACATCCTCACACACGCACATCCACACCTGCACACACACACATGCACACACACACAGAACCATCCACACCCACATATACCCACATATCCACACCCACACTCCCCACATATCCACGCATGCACACCCACACAACCACATGTGCACACCTGTACATTCACACTCATGCACAGCCATGCACACACACAACCACACAGCCACACACATACATACCCCTGTACTTACACCTTTCTCGGGCATGCAGAGACACAGACACACCCAGTAGCTGAGACTTGTGTCCACGTAGACACCACCCACACCTAACAACAGAGGGACATCCACACATGCAGACAGCACACAAAACATACACATGTCTAGAACGGAGACACACACCAGATCCCCAGATTCATGGACACACACAAAGACATGCTGGGAAACTCTGAGACAGGCATTCTCGTAGAAAGATTCACAGACTGAGCGCGCACACACACACACACACACACACACTCACACTTATGCACTCATTGCTTCTTTGTCCCCTCGGCTCCACCTGTACAAACACAGGAGAACTTTTACAAGGGGCCAGGGACCAGCTGGCCCCTGGGAGCCTCTGGTCTTTCAAGGAGACCCACAGCCCTCATCCCCGCACACCCCTCAGCCCGCTGCCCACTTGGCCTTGGCCCTGAGCCCTCCGCAGACAGTGGGCAGGCAACTCCATGCTTCAAAAGGCCCCACGATGCCGAGGGCACAAGTCCTCTGGCCTTTTCCCTTTTGGTGTTTGTGGTTCTAGAATGTTCCATGCAGAGTCCTCGTTTAATTTACAAGTTTGAATTTTTCTCCCACAATATAAACTCTGCAGTTAAGGCGAGACGGGGAGAGAGAGGCAGGGAGAGGCGGAGGAGGAGGCATCTGGGCAGGTGGAAACAGCCGCCCCTGCCCCACACACCCCGTGGGATTTCTGTACATTTCCATGCGGGGCTGATAAAATGAAGCCAGAAGGGGCTGGAGCGAGAGGCGTGAAGAGAAGATCTGGGGTGGGGTGGGGCCTCCCCAAGTCCTCCGGCCACAGAGCAGAAGGGACGACGAGAGGCACGGAACCTCCGCTCCCAGCTGGGAGCCGCCCGTTCCCCTCCTGTGACCTGTGCTGATTCTGCGAGTGTTTCCTTTGGTGTGCGTTCCGTTTTCCTAAGTGAAATGGAAACGTGGGGGCCTTTTCCTGGAGGAAGGGGCTCCTGTCCCTGAGGACAGGCCCAGGTGAGCTGTGCCACGGCCAAGCTCCAAGAACAGCAGCTCCAGATCCCAGAGAGGCAGCGAGAGGCCCGGCCAGCATCTGGGCAGCGCGTGGAACCGCCTTCGCAAACTCGGCAGCGCCAGGCAGCGCAGACAATCGTCCGCTCCTCGCGACACGCACCGTCGCGAAAGTGTGTGTGTGGAGTGGCTGATCATTCTGAACGTAAATATGAACGGCTGGAAAGGGCAGGCGTCCCGGGTCAGAGCCTCCGGGAGCCAGCTGGGCAGGCGGTGCAAGGGGGATGTGGGCCGGAGGGAGCGGCTCATTTCTTCCATAAGAAGCTCACCTCCCCCTGATGACCAGGCCCCAGCCACCTCCCCCTGCTCTCGATCTTTTCTGTCATCCACAGGTTTACTTAAACACTTTCTGAATGTTTATCTTTATATTTTGCCAGCGTCTCGCCCCGGGAGTCTGTCGCAATTGTCCTCGTCCAGGTCCTGAGCGTATCTGTTGGCATGTTCCCCTTCCAAGCTGCTCCAGCCGAGCCTCGATGGAGCCCTGACCAGGCGGGGAGGCCACGTGTGGGGTGGCTAAGAGCACGCGCCCTGCAGAGGGCCAGGCCTGGGTCATCAGGGCAAGACAAGGGTAGGAGAGCAAGGTACTCGCCTCAGTCACAAACTTTAAGGGGCTGCCCTAAATCCAAATAAATATGGTAGTGTAGTATTTTTGAAAATAAAAATCAGCCTGGCTGCTGTGGCTCAGTGGATTGAGCATTGTCCCATGAACTGAGAGGTCTCGGTTTGATTCCTTGTCAGGGCACATGCCTGGGTTGCAGGCTGCATCCCCAGTGGGGGGGCATGCAAGAGGCAGCCCATCCATGTATCTCTCTCACATCGATGTTTCTATCTCTCTCTCCCTTTCTCTCTCTAAAAAATAAAAAAATAAATGAATAAAAATTATATATATATATATATGTGTGTGCGATGACCCGGCCTCACTTGCCTCACCTGAATCCTGGCCCTTTGTGGATTTGGGTCGTGGCTTTGCCTCTCGTTAGCTTGGCATGCTTATCTTTTAAAAAAAGTGGATGCATAGTTTACATACAGTAAAAAAAATATATCTAAAAAGTATAGTGACATCACTGTTTACATCTGTACACAGCTGTGTGACCACCTCTGGATCAAGATACAAGACATTTCCAACGCTCCAGAAAGTTCCCTCTCAGGACACCCTTTCTTGCTTAAGACCCGTCAATGGGATTTTACTGCTGCCAGGACACAGATCAGCCCCCTTTGCCCTGGCTCCTCCCGAGCTGCAGGTGTGTCCTCTACCTTTCCACGGGAAGTCAGATGCAGGTGTTGCACCTGAAAACGCCAGTCTGTCCAGCACACCGCACTGCTGAGCCTCTCGAGGCCACACTTGACCCTGAATTCAACAGCAACACTGATCCCAACGCTAACTCCAACTCAAGCTGGAGGGACCTTTTTTCCCCTTCCCCCAGCCCACCTCCTCTGAGGTTTGTCAGTCTGAACCTACTTCCACGTCTCTGGGTCTATTTAAGCTGGAGGGACACTTTAAGATGCCTTCAAAGATTGGATGATGTTTGACGTGTCCTTTTTTGCACCTGTTTTGAAATCCTCAGTTCTTTGGGCCCTTAAGTCACCTGAGCTCGTCTCTGCCTAAGGCTCACGAATGGGGATCCCGAAGTTCCTTCCAGGAGAAGAGAATCAAAACCCACCCGAAGTAAATCATTCACAGGTCCTGACGGCGGGGGGACCTTTAGAAAGCACTCCATACAACCCTGGGCTTTCAAAGAGGGGCAATCTTAGGGGTGCTGTGTCTTTCCTAAGAGCTCGGTAGTAGTTACACTTCTTATTGAACAGCTACTACGTGCCAGGCATTAAAGTGCTTTATAATCTATACTCATCATCTCATTTACTCTCCCACCAGGCTAGGAGGTGGGCACTGGGAAGACTGGTTTTGTAGACAAGACCCCGAGGCCCAGCGGGAGTAAGGGACTTGCCTCGGGCCCTCCCTCCGGCAAAGCGGGGGTGCAGTATTTGAGGAGTCAGACTCCAGCACCTCCATTCCAAAGCCTGTTTTGCCCAAGTCAGAGCCCTTTTTATGTCACCAAAGGCAGGAAATGAATAGTCTCTGAGGTGAGGAATTTGCTTTTGGCTCTTATTTTGACTTCCTACAAAAACAAGTCAGATAGTGAAGGGCCAGGATCGCAGTCACCCCTCCTGTTGGTTCACCAGGCGCCAGAGAGACGCTGCACATTGGCAGATGGGGGCTGCCCTGGGCAGATAAAGGTGTTACAGCAACTCTTGGAGGGGGGGTTGTTACATAATGCAGGGGTGTCGGCACATGTGGGCGAGCGTGCTCCATATCGCCAGGCACATCCCGGAGCCCCGGCCGCCCCGGCACGATGGCTGGGACAGGCAGGAGGAGAGGGTGGTTTATCTCCCAGACGGCAGAGACCAGACCTGGCAACTGGAACACGGGCTCTGCTCCCGCTGCTCCGAGGGCAAAGGCGGGCGCCCTGGCCTGGCGTTTGGAATCCCAGACCTGACATTTTGTAACTATGTATCTCTCCTCCATAAATGAGACTGTGTCTGTGAGTGTGCCGTTTTTGGAACGTTTTAAATGCATGGGAATTAGCACTGTGAGCTTGGGTGAGACACCTTCTCTTTGGGGCTTTTTAAACAACTAAAAACTGGGAACTATTGGAATAGGCCAGATGCTCTCCAAAGTTCCTTCCTGCCCTAAGGTTTGATGACTGTGACTCTGTAGCTCTGTGCTCCAGGGTTTGGGGCAGGAAGCTCACTGCTGGGGCAGGAGCCCCCTAGGCATTCAACAGCTGATGGGCAAACACCCTCCTTAACCTTCTTCTTCCTATTTATTTCTCAGCTTGGCTCAGGGGTTGATTCTATTACTGGTAGAGAAATAAACCACAAAGCCAGGGCAATCACTGCTTCCTTGTGTTGCCTTCGTCTCATTCCTATTTATGTAAAGCACCCAGGGTTCCCAAGACATGGGACTGTGGATGTCTTCAGCTCATCCATTAGACCACCGAGTCATTATGAATGGGAGGACACGAAGCACAGAGGAGGGACTGAGGGGAGGGAGCTGTAGTGGAAAGAAATCATAGGGACCCATGTTCAAATCTCAACATTTCAAAGCGCTGATATTTTACCAGAGGCGTGAACTTGTCATTGAGTTTAACCTTCAAATTGATAAAATGGAGATAACAGTGCTTACCTTACAGGACTGGTCAGAGCAGGAGGGAATGTGCTTAAGGAAAGAGATGAGACTGATAGTGGGAAGAAAGAATGTTGAAGGAGGGAGATAGGAGGCAAGGTCAGTTCCACAAACTATCCTGAGTACCTGCTGTGTGCCCAAGCTGTGCTAGGCAGGGGTGAGGAGGAATCTGACTGAGTCACTACTTTTCAGGAAGCCCACAGAGTCCTGGGGAGGCAAGAGGCAGTGATACAAGCCCACAGGTAAGGCTAGATACTGACTGGAGGGGAAGAGGGAGAGGAGGAGGAGAGGGAGGAGGGGGAGGAGGGGGAGGGGGAGGAGGAAGAGAGGGAGGAGGGGGAGGGGAGGAAGAGGGGGAGGAGGAAGAGAGGAGGGGAGGAAGGGGAGGAAGAGGAGGAAGAGGGGGGAAAGAGGGGAAAGAGGGGGAAGAGGTGGAAGAAGGAAGAGGGGGAGGAGGGGGAGGAAGAGTGGGATGGGGAGGGGAGGAGGGGGAAGAGGGGAAGGAAGGGGAGGAAGGGGAGATGGGGAAGAGGGAAGATGGGGAAGAGGGAAGAGGGGGAGGAGGGAAGAGGGGGAGGAGGGAAGAGGGGGAGGAGGGAGAGGAAGGGGAGAGGAGGGAGGAAGAGGGGGAGAGGGAGGGAGAGTGGGAGGAGGCCCTGACCACCAGTCCCAGAAGCTATAACTGAGAACAAAGTTCTTCCCCTGGGGGCTGGTGGCAGCTCTCCTGTCAGGTGAGTGGCAGGGGCCCTGGGGCGCCCTTCAGCAGGCTCTGGCTCCATACAGGCTCCTAACGGAAGCCTTTCCAGCCCACACAAGCGGGGCTTGCCAGGCCTGCAGACCCGCACTCACGCCCTTGGACACACACACAGGAAGCCCAGGAACCACGGGCAGATTATCGTTGTTTTCCCCTCACCCCACCGCAGCCATCGGTGACATCCCTGTCCCCCCTAAACAGACACGTGTGTGTACGGAGCCTGCCAGGAAGTGAAGAGTCCCTCCGGGGCTGCACAGGCGGCCTCTCCACCGCCCCCTCCCTTCCTCCAGGCCTGGGGAGGTGGCAGGCGGCCTCCCCGTGTCAAGCCTCCAGGACTTTCTCCTCTTTTTCTGGCTGTTCCCAGGAAGGGGGGTTAGAAACTGGGTTCAGGTGTCTGCAATCACTGAGCCTGTATACCCCCAGTCTCCCTCACCCCCAACCCCAGCTCCATTCCTGAGAGGAATTTCAAATGTCCTCCCTGCTCTGTGGCAGACACGGTGAGAGGTCCCCGAGTTTGGGGAGGGGAGGCAGAAAGGGCTCCCGTTCTGAGAGAACACACAGAAAGCAGCTTCGGGAGAGGTCTCTGAGGTCAAAGCAGGTGTTCTGACAGTGACATTCTTTCCTTCAGATCATTTCCTTACAGAATTAAGGTTAGTCCACGGGGCCCAGTCTCCTTTCCAGAGGCAAAGAGTCGTCAAAGGAGTTCTGAGGCCCAGGAGAGGCGGAAAATGCCTCCTCATGTCTTGAACTTGGCCTATCTAACTATTTGCCCGAAAACTGCGTTCTTTCACGTTTGTGAGGCTGGATGAGATTTCTGACCATTCACTGGTCATTTTATTTCCACTCTGGTTTGTCCTCTCTCTCCTGAGCCCCTCCCCCTTGGAGCCCCTTGGCTGGTGTGGGGTCACCGCCTCGGGACAGGGATGTGACAGGAAAGAGCAGAGAGAAAAGGAAGCATCTCCTGGCTTTTGAGTTCCACCAGCCTGCGTGCTGAGGACAACCAGAATGACTCGGGGCACAGCAGGCCATCGATGCGGAGAAACACGGTAAGGACAAGGGCCCGCACATCTGAGCTGGGGAGAAGAAGTCCCTGGCTGGGGAAAGGGGACACGAGGAGGTAAAACTTGATATGTGGATATTTCTGGGGGAAGGGGATGGGGAACTGACCCCTAATTCTGGAGCATGAGCCCAGGGGTAGATGGCAAACCCCAAGGCGGTTCTGTGACATTTAGGTGCAGGGGCACCTGTGCACCGGGTTCCGGAAGCGCCATAGCACTGGGTTCCAGCAGAACCACAGCACTGGGTTCCAGCAGAACCAGAGCACTGGGTTCCGGAAGCGCCACAGCACTGGGTTCCAGCAGAACCACAGCACTGGGTTCCAGCAGAACCACAGCACTGGGTTCCAGCAGAACCAGAGCACTGGGTTCCAGCAGAACCATAGCACTAGGTTCCAGCAGAACCAGAGCACTGGGTTCCGGAAGAGCCACAGCACTGGGTTCCGGAAGAGCCACAGCACTGGGTTCCAGCAGAACCACAGCACTGAGTTCCGGAAGAGCCACAGCACTGGGTTCTGGAAGAGCCATAGCACTGGGTTCCAGCAGAACCACAGCACTGGGTTCCAGCAGAACCATAGCACTGGGTTCCAGCAGAACCAGAGCACTGGGGAGGCAGCAGTACCCAGAGCACAAGGGCTGCATGACCCGTCTGGGTAGATGGCGCTGCCAACAGGGTTTTCTTTCCTGATGAGGTTGGAGGACAGCAAAGAGATTCCTGTGCAGCCAGGAGGGACACAGAAACAGCGGAGTGGCCTGGAAGGGACCACAGGGATGGAATCAATTCAATTCAACAGGTGTGGGCTGTAGACTGACGACCACAGGACACTGGACATTTCGATGGGTGCCGGTTGGGCTGACAGCATTGACATTGGTCCCTCCCAATACCTCAGAACTAACGTAAGCCCCCAAGCTTTGGTACAACCCTAGGAGAAGGGGAGGGAACCCCAAACTGACTGGGTTTGGTCCATGCTGGTGCTTGAAATGCAAAATAAGCTGAACCCTAGAAAAATCCAGTTCCGTTTCTTGTATCTGAGATTCCTACTCACACGCTTGCTTAGCGTTGGCAGGTTTTTTAAAAAAATGTTTTCATTGAGAGGAAAGGAGAGGGAGAGAGAGATAGAAACATCCATGAGAGAGAAACACGGATCCGCTGCCTCCTGTACGCCCCCTGGCGACCTCCTGGTGCATGGACGACGCTCAACCAACTGAGCCACACAGGCTGGGCTAGTGTTGATAGTTTTAATAAAGATTTACATCTGAGTTATAAACATTTCTTGAGCACTCCTCTGCACTAGATCTTTTGGAGATAATAGATGAATAAAGACAGAGCAGAATGTCTCCCAAGAGGTGCTCAGGAGACTTGGAAATGCAGCACTGTGGACACGGCGAGACCTTGAGAAGGTGTCCCTGGGCCCTTGAGCTCTGCCTTTGAGTGACGGGACTGCGCTGGGAGCGGAGTCTGAGAAACAAGGAGACCGTGGGAAGGATGGAGGCGGATATTGCAGGCATACAGGGACAGAACACGATGTCTCCTCTCCCTCTCTGGTTCCGTCTCTGAGACTTGCTAACCGTGGATATTTCAAGGGGACCAGTTGGTGTCAGTGGACACCTGTTGGGCTTGTGGGAGGGGTTTCTGGTGAGCGGTTCTAGGCACAGACAGCAAGAAGTCAACAGGATGAAAGACCAGGGCTGACTTCCCTGAAGCCCCCGCCTGGCATGGCTGGGGAATCAACCAAACCTTGGACCTGAATCAGACCAGGTCTGCATATCCCTGCAGCTGCCACAGGCTCGGGGCTGGTCTGGTCACTTGTTTTGCGTGTTTAGGTTTTCTCTCTTCCACTCATTCTCTCTGTCATGAGAAAACTGGCCTTTGCCCTTGGAAGATGCCATCAAAAATGCCCCTCCTCAAGTCCGAGACTAAAGACAAGAGGGTCAACAGGCGAGGGATGGAAGGACCTCCAAGAAGGTCTGTTGGTGGTCTTCTCTCAGAACCCACCGAGGGCTCTTCCTCTGAGGCTGCAGGTGTGAGACTGGGCTGGAGTTCTGCGTGGCCCTGCAAGGATTTCTGGGGATGCGTGGATGTAGCGTCAGATAGACTGAAGCACAAAAGGGGAAGGGGAGTCCACTTCCCAGCAATTTTTAGCCTCCAGAGTCCATCAGGGAGTCTGAGCTTGGTGCTCTTCAGCCCATCCCAGCCCCGGGCAATGTCTGAGGTGCTACCCAGCAGTCACCGTTCGCTTCTACAGTGAGCGTGGGTTCATATTCTTTCCTCACAGTGAGTTTCGATGAGCCTGATGTGAGAGACCAAGAGGGCCCTGGGTGTGGGGGAGCTGGAAATAAGGAGACAAGTATTTCGTGACCATTTGTTGTAGTAGATTGCACTGTTCCTAATTCTCCACCCCTTTTTGTATCAATGTCTTTTGCCAGGTGACCTCATAGTTTCTTTTCTTTTTTTTTTTTAAATCCTCACCTGAGGATATTTTTCCATTGATTTTTAGAGAGTGGAAGGAAAGGAGGGAGGGAGAGAGAGAGAGAAGTGAGAAATAGCGATGTGAGAGAGACACATTGATTGGCTGCCTTCTGCATGACCCTGGCCAGGGCGGGGGATCGAACCTGCAACGCAGGGGTACGTGCCCTTGACCGGGAATCGAACTCGTGACCCTTCAGTTCGAAGGCCGACGCTCTAACCGCTGAGCCAAACTGGCCAGAGCCGTGGTATTTTTCACTAGAGGATGAGTGTACTTCTCCTGTCCTTAATTTTGGACTTGGTCATGTGACTCGCTTTGGCCAGCAAGAGGCTGGCAGACATGATACAGACAGTGGCTTAACGTGTGCACATGCATGTGGACATGCCCCTCTCCTTCTGTGCCCGCCACGCTGAGGACACGCCCGGCCAGCTGGCTGGTCCGTGTGCAGCCCAGCCCAGGTCGGCCCAGTCTAGATCAGTCATTGCCCAGTGAGAGCAAGATTAATGGTTATTTTTTAAGCCACCGAGTTTTGGGGTAATTTGTTATGGATCATACTTGTGGCAATAAATGTGGATGACCCCTACTATATTCTGGCACAGGCACTCTCAGACTGTTTAATTTGATCGTCAAACGTCCCCATTTACTAGTGAGGAGACTGAGACTTCAAGAAAGCCCTTGGTCCCAGGTCAAACACAAAGAAAGAGCAGAGCTCGGAGGCCAGGCTGTTCTGCCTGATTCCCATGACATCATGGAAGAATGGGGTGGTGGGAGGTGGAACACAGCGTGACTGGTTTCACAGCTGGACTTAAGGCTGGTCCCATCTATAGTCATCCCTGAGGCTGCTCTGGCCAACATCGTAAATCTAGGCTTGTGACGTCACGGGGTGACTCAGGCAGGAGGTGGCAGGACAGGGAAGCCCTGGTGAAGGGCTGGTCAGTTCTGAACCTCAGTCTAAATAGGGACAGGGTGGTAACATTAGTAGACAGGGCTGGGCCGAGGAACCGGGTGGTTTGGATCAGAGAATGACTTGAAATTTATTTTGGAAAATATTTTCCCAAGTGTCTCACTGAGCCCTGTGGGAATGAGAAATGGATGGGAAAGCCAAGAGGGAAGGTTAACGAGGCTGAGAAGGGACTCATGACCAGCAGGGCCTGATTTCATAAAATTCAGGGCATCCGATGTTCTTGGGGGCAAACTCTTACCCATCCTTTGGAGCCCGTCCAATTCCCCTGCCCTGTGGCTGTCCCTGTCGTAAGGCCGACTCAATCCCAAATCCCTCTCTCCTTCAGTGATTACAACAGCCAACATTTATTGAGCACATACTACATGCCAGACACTGTTCTAAGCACTTCCACCTTTAGTGACTCTCTCAGTCCTCACAGCCTGGAGTGGAAGATGCTCCTATTAGCCCCATTGCACAAACGAAGGAGAAAACAAGGCCCAGAGAAGTAGAGTGAAAGGCCTGAGCTCACACCGCTGTTATGAGACAGAGCTGGGATTCGAACGCTTTAGCGTATGGTCTGGATCACTTTGCTGTGTGCTTATTACTATGCACTGCTACACGGATATGAATTTTATTTCATTGTAACAGCGGTTTCCATCGTTCGCCTTAGGGAGGGACGTTTTCGTGGGGAAAATACTTTGGGAAGCAGTTGGGATAGAGGGTGAGCCTCCTAAAGGCCTGGGTTCGCCCCGCGTGGGAAGATGGGATCATATTGGAGATCCTGGTGCCCAGGGAGGGGAGTGGGGGGTGGAGGAGGGGGGGCAAGGAAGGCGCCTTCCTGGGACCTGACTGAGGAGGTCGGCAAGTCTCCGAAGCACACCTTCCGTGGAGGGAGAGGTTGTTGTTCGCGGTGGGAGCAGGAGAAGCAGCTCCTTTTTTTTCTTCTTTGCATTTACATCCAATCTGAAAACATTTATTCAATTTGTAGCGACTGTGTGTTTGGGCTTCAGGGAACAATGATATTCTTTTAACAATTTTTCTTTTTCTTTTTTTCAATTACAGTTGACGTTCAATATTATTTTGTATTGGTTTCAGGTGTAGAGCTTAGTGGTTAGACAAACATATACTTTACAAAAGTGTTTCCCCTGGTATTTCCCGTACCCACCTGGCACTGTGCGTAGTTATTACAGTATTATTGGCTATATTCCCTATGCTGTGCTTTACATCCCCGTGACTGTTCTGGAACTACCAATCTGTACTCGATCCTTCCTTCACCTTTTCACCCTGTCCTCCGGTCCCCTCCCCTCTGGCAGCCATCAGTCTGCTCTCTGTATCTATGAGTCAAGAAGTAGCTGAATCTGATGCTAGCGTGGAAGTGTTGGGGGACGATGGCCATGAGGGTTCTGGTACCCCAAAGGCTGTAGGTTCTGGAAAAGTTGAGCACACCACAGATGAGCAAAACTTCTGAGGAAGGCGAGGGAATTTTCCTTGGATCCCAAAAGGTCAGGAAGTCTTCAGCTCCCATCTGGGTAAGGTTGTTACTACCAATGACATGAACATTCCTGTCTCTCTCCCTAGAACATCCTGGTTTCCCAGGGCCGGATCAGTGCTTGGAACTCAGTGGGCCTTCGGCACGTGCGCCCTGAGTGAATGAACGGAAAGGCTTTGAACTCAGGCTCACTGGTGCCGGCTCGGATGTATGCCAACTCAGCCATTCTTAATATCTCGTCACAAGAAGGTGCTTCAGACATCTCCGTTTCTGAACATCTGAAGTCATGGATCTGCTTGTACTTTCATGCTCTCTGCTGTCCTAACTGCTGCTGAGGCCACACCCACCTCCATCTCCAGGCTCAGTCCGCAGACTGGGGTTCGAGCACCGTGTTTTATGGGCCTTATGGCTGCTGTCTTCTCCTCCAACCTAGGGCTGACATAGAGCGGTTTCTTACCCGGGGATGACTTTGCCCTTCAGTGGACATTTGGCAGTGTCCAGGTGTGTATTTTCACAACGAGGGAGATTGCTACTGGTATCTAGTGGGTAGGGATACTTTTAAACATCCTGCATTGCACAGAACAGTCCCCCTGTCTTGGTCAGCTGCCAGAACAACATACCTAGATTGAGTGGCTTAAGCAAGAGACATTTATTTCTCACGGTTCTGGAGTCTGGAAAGCCCAGAAAGAGGATGCAGTCGGATTCCGGTTCTTGGTAAGGGCCTCTTCCTCCCGTGCCGACGGCCACCCTCTCTCTGTGTGCTCACGGGGCCTTTCGGGAGCGTGCTGAGTGTGGAGAGCAAGAGGAACAACCTCTCTCTCTTTCTCTTCTTATAAGGGCAGTAATCTTGCCTGGCTGGTGTGGCTCAGTGGTTGAGCATCGACCCATGCACCAAGAGGTTGCTGGTTCAATTCCTTCCCAGGGGTCAGGGCACATGCCCGGGTTGTGGGCCAGATCCCCAGTGGGGGGCATGCAGGAGGCGGCCAATCGATGTTCTTTCTCATCGATGTTTCTATCTCTCTCTCCCTCTCCCTTCCTCTCTCTCTAAAATCAATAAAGGAAAAAAAAAAAAAAAAAAAGGGCAGTAACCCTAATCTAAACCCTATTACCTTCCAAAGCCCCAGCTTCCAAAGACCAGCACACTGGAGGTTAGGGCTTCAACATATACATTTTGGGAAGACATATCATTCAGTCCATAGCACCCCGCAGAGCAAAGAGTTGCCTGGTCTAAAACATGAATAGCACCGAGGTGGAGAAACTGCGTTATACTGTTGAGGTTAGGAGCATACTTATTGGAATGTAAGAGAACTGGTTTCAGACCAGACTGCCACGTACTTTAAGGCAGAGACAAAAACTGTATCTACCTCCAAGGTCATCAAGAGGATCAAACTGGGTCTGACCGACAGCTGGCTTCTGCCCTCTCCTTCCCGCAGTCCCCACTCCAACACACTCACTCAATACGGAACATTCTGCCAGATTTCCCCACGGGCCAGGGACAGACCTCGGTTGGTCCAGGTGTCTCCAGGTCCCTGTTGTTATTATGGAGGCCAAACCTGGAGAGGCTATTTAGTTGTCCCATGAACCGTGACATGCCTCAGCCTGTCCCTGCATCCGAGGCTGGGATGTGAGCACCTTTGCTGGAAATACCAATTGTTTTGCTTTGTCTTACATCCTGGGGGGTCTGTTTGGGGGCATGACATAACTGTGAATGCAAATGGCCATATGCAACGAGGCAAATGAGACTTTTATAAAAATCTGCTTTTACTAAAGGAAACGTTTTTGGGGTGGGGTTGGGAAAAACAGGCAGCTCGTTCGAGGAAGCAGGAGCTCAGGCTCACAGAATGTATGCTGTCACATTTATTACGCACCGATGGGATGAGAGCAGGAAGTGACGCCAGAGGCCACCTTGTCAGCCCCCTTACTGTACATGTGAGAAACGGAGTCCCGCAAGGGAAGAGACACTTCCTCACGGTCACACCCTCGTTACTGACAGAAGAAATCAGACCCGAGCACTCCTGACACCCTTTCCAGACTGGTTCCCACCTTTTGCTAAAGGAGTCCTTTAGCCGGGCTAAAAGCCAAGGAATAGACGACCCCGCTAAGCTTTAAGTTCCCCTTCACACTAACCAGGAGTTTGATTTTCCGAATCATCTCCTGCCACGGAGCTTTAATTGAACGTCGTTTTTCTTCTTCAGGCCTGCAGGCGATATTGAGGCGATTCCCTCTGTGGGCGCCTCGCTCCACAGTAAACACATGTCCACCATACACACACATTTGTCATTCCTTCCCAGGATGACTTAATGATTTCCATGTAACCAATATGTTGCAGCTGTTGGCTTCCTTCAGGCTGAAGTACTCAGAAAACCATCAGTTATCAAGTTGCCTCCACCACTGCTTTTTCCTCCCCCCTTTTATTAAAAAAAAAAAAAAAAAAGTAAGCTCTGTTCGGTGTGGCTTAATTGGCTGGGTGTCGTCCCATGCACCAGAAGGTGGTGAGTTCGAGTCCCAGTCAGGCACATACCCAGGTTGCAGATTTACTAGGTTGCTGGTTTGATCCCCGGTTGGGGTGCATGCAGGAGGCAACTGATCAATATTTCTCTCTCTAAAATCAATTACAAAAAAAAAAAAAGGTAAGAGAACAAGTTAAGAAATAAAGATTGGGACCCTACATCCAATCAAATCCAGAGTTGGTGTCCCTGGCGGAGTGTCTGCAGGGACCAGGTTGATCCCATATTTCGGCAGGAGGCTTCTAGTAGGAGACGATTTTGGTTTGCTCACACCTAGCAGACAGCGTCCCATCAGGGACCCCAGGACACACAGGAGTTGAGAGGCTGGAGGTCGGGAGGGGGACGTGCTTTGGAGAAGACAGTGTGTTGAGTGGATGTGGTCAGAAAGACTTGGGTGCAAGTTGTGATTCTGCCACTTGCTAGCTTTGTGACCTTGAGAAAATGGCTCTCCGTCTCTGAGCCTCGATTTTGAAATCTGCAAATAGAACCTGTGCTCATGGGTGATTGATGATTAGAGTGAATGCTTGATAAAGGTATCTCGTCTTTCCCTCCGTTTCCTTTCCCACCCTGCGATCTCGGGCCCGCGAAGGGTGAGAGGTAGGAATGTTCGGTGGCCCCATGACCCTGAGCCTTCGGTGCTGGCTTTGACGGTCACTCCTTCAGAGACTGCTACCTGGACCAGCAGCACACCTTCCTGGGACTTTAGTGCCAGGTCCTGGGACCCACACAGGGGACTCTAGTGCCCAGGGTGTCTCCTGCTGGGCCCATGCCTGTAAGAAAAGACTGGTCACAGCAACCAGGTAAGTCAGTCAGGAGCAGCCTGGACCCATGCCCCACTTCCAGACTATTTTTGTCTGCTAAGTACACAATAAGTGTTCAATCGTGGTAAGTGCTTGATACAAGTTAGCGGCTGAAACTAGGATCATATTTTTGGAAACATAATCTGGAATGTCCTCTCATTTGCATTTCTTTCGGGGAAACTCCCTGCCACGTGCCCAGCAGATGGGTGTCTCTGGAAGGATGAGCAGTGTGACAGCAGCTGACATTTATCCAGCACTTACCATGGGCCGAGCCCTGGGCCTACATCACGTCATGTAATCCTCTCAGCAGCCAATGAAGTGGCTTCTGTTAGCACTCCACTTTATAGATGAGCAAACTGAGACTTCCTTAGTCCGGAGTCCAAAGCAAGCACGTGAGAGTTACAGGGGATTGATATTCAACTTTTTTTTTATTTTTTTTTTTATCCTCACCCAAGGACATTTTTGCATTTATCTTCAGATGGAGCGGGAGGGAGAGAGGGAGGAACAGAGAGAGAGAAACATCGATGCGAGAGAGACATATTAACTGGCTGCCACTTGCACAACCCCAACCTGGGCTGGGGACGAACCGCAACTGAGGTACGTGCCCTTAGCGGGAACTGAACCCGGGACTCTCTGGTCCACGGGCCGACGCTCTAATGGCTGAGCCAAACCAGCCAGGGCTCGATATTCAACTTTTAAGATTAAGAGTAGGAACTTTTGAATCTGTTAGAGGATCACAGTATCAAGCAAAAACACTTCAGACTCCATGGACTTACTGTTGCGGGCGTTGACCCATGGGGAACGGCACGGTTCCTGTGAGGGGAGAGGGCGGGGATCTCATCTGCCTTTTGGGCTGAACCAGGAGGCCGAATGCCCAGAGAGGAAGACAGGATGTAGGCAAGCCCATGCCAGAGAGAGGGAAGAACAGAGTTGGCCTTCTCCGCCTCGGGATTGTGGGAGAGAGACAGAGAGAAGCAGAGAGAAGTAGAGGGAGGTGAGAAGCCATCTGAGCTGAGTGCCCGCTCACGGGGCCCTGCTGAGAAAGCTGGTGAGGAGCACGGGGGCTGCTGCCCCATTTTCCTATGGGATTCAGGGAAGAGACCCCTCGCAGGCGCCCTGCCCTGCTCTGTGTCATCTCAGCCTGAGAGAGTCTGCCATCTCGAGCCACCCTCCATTCTCCTGTGACATGGACAGGGACCAGAGGCTCGCATTTGTACTTGAGGGGGAGTTAGAAGTTAGCGGGGACTCGGGTTGGGGCTGTTGCCGAGGAAGGTGGCTGCCACAAGGGCCACGTGACCCGTCAGCCAGGGCTCTGTCACATTCAGGCTGCCCAGGTGGGACACGGTCTGCCCCAGATAAGAGCCCAGGGAGACCTCCGGGGAGGGGCAGCACCAGCGAGAGCGAGTGGGGCTTGTTCAGAAAGGGCCGCAGGCCATGCTTCCGGGGCCTTGTCTGTGCTCAGAGGACAGACCAGCCCGGAGTCGTGCTCCAGGGTCACTCCTCAGTCAGGTGCCCAGGACAGGGCCAGGCCGAGCAAGCCTCAACATGTGCCAGCCAGATATGGTCAATTTCAGACCCACATCCCCCCGTGGAGACCAGGCAAGGACCACTGAGAGGTCAGGAGCCCTCCAACCTCTCTCCATCACCACCCTCCATGCTCCAAAGACACGGTTGGTCTCTATAGACCCAGATACCATGTTGGGCGGGAGAAAGGGGAACGGGGGAAATTGGAAAGACAGAGCATTTATCGAAAGGGATCAAGTCATCTCAAAGGGAGAACCTCCCCCAGCTCTCTGGGGAGTTACACCTGGGACAGGCTCAGTCCCTAGACGGGGAGGAGACTGTGCAACCCCCCAGAGGCCGAGATATCATGAACGGACACGTGTAAATTTCTCCACCATCTGTGCGGCGAGGATGCTTATGAAATTCTAGAAAATGAAGAACTGACATTTCCTTTGCACATCTGAGTGGAAATATAAGCCTGTCACCCTGATACATGATTGTTATAACAGGTGCATAATAAATCATGTGAGCAAATGGAGGCAAGCATGAGCACACGAAAGAATGCTGGCTGGCTTGTAAGACTGTCTCTTAGTTCACCAAATGCCTCCATTATACTTTCTGCAGGGTCTCAGGACCAAGCGAACGGAATACACGCAACCAGAACCACTGGCCTTAGCAAACAGCATGCACTGGAGTGTCAGCCAGTACAGAACATTAGACAGGAGACAAACCGTGAGTTCTATCGAGATTAAACGCAGATTCAGTAACAAATAGGTACTATGTTGGGACAGTTTCTGACAACTCCCTCTCACGACATCTAATTCTTAAGTTCATTACTAAATTTCAGAGCCCACTCACAGTCTCTGTGAGCCCAAGCAACACAGCTCAATGGGGAAGTACGAATAAGTGCAGGGTCTCCTCAGGATTTAGCCCATGCCTTTGCCAGGCTCAGGGGGGCGCTGCAAAGGAGGGATGTGTGCAGAGATGAGGACATGATGAACTTTCCTGGCAGGAGCTTTTATAAAAGGCAACAAAGGGGACATTAGCTGGACCTTGAAGAATGAGCTATTGTCCATCTCAGGGAGAAGGTAGGAAAGGGAGTTCTAGGTGTACAAGGAACAGTGTGTGCAAAGGATGAAAGCATGAGGAAGCGTGGTATATTCAGTGATAGTAACAGGATGGCAGACTCAACTAGTGGTTTTGCTATTATACAATGAGTGCTCACAATGAATACATAGCTGAATTTCCCACAATGCCTTGTAGAGAGTAAGTGCTTCACACAGTGCTTGATGAGTGCATGAGGGAAGGCTTGTTAAAGGGCCCGAGAGCGATTCAAGGACATTAAAGCAAGCTGCAGGGGAGGAGGGAGGAGCAAGAGAGAGTGGGTGGGGAGCCAGGAGGGGACCTTTCCATTTTTACTGTAAACACAGTGCAAGTCAGGCAGAGGAAGAATAAAGGCAGAGCCTGGGGGTAGAGGACAGCAGTCAGGGGGGCCCCCAGATCCCAGGAGCAACCAGAGGCAGGTGGTGGACGAGGAGTGGGTGGGGACTCCCTGGGTGGGCTGTGCTGACAGTGCACCCTGGGCTCCCTGGACCCTCATGGGCGGGCGAGGAGTTGCCACCAGCACCTGGGAAGCAAGCTTGGGTGAGCGGGGCCACAGAGTAAGCTTATGCATACAACAGGGAGGGGGTTCCTGCTGGAGGCTGGGCCTTGGGTCACCCGGGTGGCAGTGAGGGACAGGCTGGCCATGCCCTGGCAGGTTAGAAATTGGGCAGCTGACATCTCTTCCATATTTACAAAAACACACATCTCTCATGCTTGTCAAGGGCTTGCACAGCCTACAGGACTATGAATGTGCCCATCTGACCCATGAGGCATTATGGGCAGCAGACACCATTACCCCCATGTGATGGACGAGGAGGTTCAGGGTGTCAATGGGACTTCTGATGAACATGGAGTAGGGGTGCGTACGAAGGCGAGGGCACAACTAACTTCCTCTGCAGCTCAAAAGGGGACATTGAGCTGGATTTTAAAGAATGAGCTGTTGTCCATCTGAGAAGGTAGAGAAAGACTCAGGGACAGGGAATAGAATGTGTGAAGGGAGGGGAGCGTGAGGAAGCATGGTGTACTTAGCAGCTGTAACAGCAGCTATGGCTAACGTATACTGACCGACTGGGAGACAAGAGCTCCCTATGGCCCTGTGACATGACTGTGGCACCTTCTGCATCACATTGAGTGTGCCCAGTGACTGCATTTCAGCTCTGTCTATATCCCTTGGCTTGCTACCCATTCAACACACTACCTAGGCTTCCTTATTTCCCTAGGAGCACAGGCTACTATTGGAGCCCTTGGAAAGGCATTTCAGAAATTCAGTTGAAAGCTCCTCTAGCAGGTGTCACTCTGGACAAGCGCCTGCTCTAGGAAAACGTGCGGCCTTGCTTTGTTCCTCTGCCAGGCCACCACAGCGACACATCCACAAGTCCCAGCTCTGAGACTAGCTGTGTGACCTTGGGCGAGTCACTGTACTTCTCTGGGCTGCACCTGTGAAGAAGCATGTTCTACTAGACAATACAGACAATACGTATTCTCTTCCAGCAAAAAATGTTTGCTGTTTCTAGAACTCTACTTTCAGGTGTCTCATTTCATTCTTGGGTTCAACATCTGTTTAGAGGGCCAGGTGCTGTGCCGGGGACACAGTGGCGCAAGACAGAGCCCTTGCTATCATTCTGGCTGAATTTTTATACTAACAGTTCCATTTAGCATCCATGTGAAGAGCACCTGTTACCTTCCTGACCTTCTGGTAGAGGCGATGGAGACACAGAGAAGATTAAGATGTGGTGACTGGCAGAAAGAGGCCTTTTATTCAGATCCACCTCCTCAAGGGAAGGCTTCAGCCAGCTGAATGTGGACAGGGGGACTTCATGAAAAGTACTCCTTTTACCTTTCACCTGTGACTACAGTCAGATAAGTAGCCATGCCATATTTCTTTTGGGCATTGCTTCCAGGTCAACCCATCTCTGATAAGTGTCCCAGGAGCAGTAGAGTTGTGAAACAGACATGGCTCAGCATGCCCACAAGGTGGTGGCCTTCTAGTGCATTCCCCAAATGCTGGGGCCACTGGGAAATAGTGCCCTCTGTTGGCCTGGAGGGGAAAGACCACTTCATCTCTAATGGGCTGAGAGTAGGTCTCATCTCTAGTGTTCAGTGCTAGGGTGGTAGCTGGACAAAGGAGAAGGGCACTAAAGGTTGCCTTCTCTGATCCAACAAACCTTTCTGGACGCCTTCCCTGAGGTCCTCTGCCCCAAGTCTGTGTTGATGATTTCCTCTAGACCCCTCTAGTTGAACACTTGCCATATTGAATTTGCATCTTTGATTTGTGTTTCCCTTTCGTACAGCTGGGACCATGCCCATTTCTCATGGAATCCCTGGTGCCTACGCAGAATCTGGCCCAGAGTGAGGAGTCAAGCTTTGTCAAATGAATAAAGCTTATTCTACGCAAGAACTTAAGACAGATCCTCATTTGCGTGCCACCATCCTGGTGAGGGTGTCTCAGGCCATTAATATCCTTGTGCTCAGAAATGGAAATGGCAGAGGGGAGACCGAGAGTCTTAGCCCAAGACACCCTCATGTGAGCGTGGGAGGAAGGACCAGGATCATCTTTATATCCACCTCCGCCCCAAAAGTGTCAGCCTTGTCCACATCAGCCAGAGAGTCAAGGTAGAAAAGATGGAAAATCCAGATCTGGCTAAAACCTGTGGCCGCTGGAGAAGGCCCTTTCATCTGGGTTTTTACTTCCCTTCCATGTCTCAGCGGGGAGGGAGGCATGCGCGGCAGCGCTGTCAAGGGGTCTACCAGTTGGCGCAAGCCGGTTCAACCTGCTTCTCTGCACCTTCCAGGTCCCTGCGCCCGGCCACCTGGCGCCTCCACCATCCGCTGCTGGACTGGCAGAGAGGAAAGCAGGCGGAGGCTCACCCGGGGCCCACCCTCCTCGACCGCGGCCCCGGCCCAGCCAGCCCGAGGAGCAAGTGGAGAGCCCCTCTTGGAGGAAGTGATTCAGAAACCGCGATGGCCTGGCGGCGCGCCGTGACTCACAGCACATCAATGGGGGAATTGTCTGTGGAGGCTGAGAATACCAAAGCTCTTTTCTTTCCTTCCTTTCTCTTTTTTTTTTCTTTCTTTTTTGCCCTCCCCTTGGCGGCATTGTGCAACACCAGGGCTGCCTAGAAACATGTGTTTCTCATCAATGGCTCCAGCAGCCGCCTGGGAGGACTGGGGCGAAAACAAGATCGAGAGAAAACAGGCCAGGAGGGGCACTGCAGCAGTTAGGGGGCCCGCTCCTTCACTGCGCCCCAGTCCTATTCACCTTCCCCGTCAACACCGACGTCCCCACAGAACATCTGGAATGGCAGAGAACAGAATTCTGAGTCTGGGAGAAAGCTTAGAGTATGTCTCTTCCAATATCTTCATTTACAGATGAGGAAACTGAGGCCCCAAGAAGGGAAGTAAGTGGTTTGCCAAATATCCCACAGCGAAGTTACAGCTTGCATCTCGGGGGGGGGGCACTGCATTTTCCTGTACCCCAAATCGGGAAGTGTATTCTGATAAAGGATGATTTGTTTTCCATGAAGAGTGAAAAATGAGAAGTCATACTAAGTTCTGCTATAAATCTATCAATCGTCCCTTTCTCTTACCTACTGGTCTCGGGAAACTGGTGCGCACCAGGGCACATGTGAAATCATTTGCACAATCCACAGACCTTTATGCAGGCCTCCTCTGATTGGCTATCTCTGTAGTGCGTGACATTGGTGCCCACTGGCTTCCAGGCACCTGTTCTAGGTCCTCTTCTCTTCTCACTCATGTCCATGCTCATGGCTTCAGCAACTACCAATTAGCTGACGACTTCCAGATCTTATCTACAGCCCGTTCATCTTTTCTGAGCTACAGATAAGTATCTACAGCTGCCCTCTCCATTCCTTCTTTGGATGTTTCAAACTGAACTCACCATTCTTCTCCCCAGATCCTTGACTACTTCAGTTTTATTGCCAAGCAACTACGGGACCAGGATAGTGTTTCAAAGCACCTACTTTGGAATCTCATAGAGCTGGGCTTGGCTCCCAGATATACCACTTAATTAGCGATGGGGCTTTGGCCAAGTTACTTAACCTTCCATTTCCTCACCTGTAAAGTGGAGGTAATAAAAATGCCCACGTCATACGGCTGTCATTAAGAGGAACTGAGTCAATACAATAGTATTAGCACGATGCTGGGCACATAGGAAAGGCTCCATAAATGCTCAGTTGTTATTTTCATTGTGCATCTCAGCACCGTCCCCACTTGAGCCACACTGCACCCTTAGCATTTCTTAAAGACTACAGGCCCTTTTATGACTCCGGGCCATTCCCCTGGTTTAGGATGCTCTCATACCCTTCTCTGAGGCAAACTCCTACTCACCCTTCTGACGGAGTCCGGCGGTTGTTGCCCTTATAAGACGTTAGAAGCTCCTTTTGTTTTTAGAGAGCATTCTGTACCATCACCCTCGTGTTCATCACACCAAGTCCTAATTATCTGCCTCTCCAGCCTCATCTCGCACTGTTTCTCCCATCACGCTCTGCTTCGACTGCGCGCAAGTGCCGGCCAGCCACCTGCTTGCGTGTCTCGATTCCTTTCCTTTCGCTGCTTGCCCTGCTTGGAAGGCCTTGCATTCCAGGGCACGTTGTCCTCCAGGGAGACCCTTCCTCTGAGGTTAGCTGCCTCCCTAGTGCCTTCAGTGAGTTTCTCTAAAACAACGCACTGTAGTCCATTTTCGATGCTGAATTATGTGTCTTCTCCACTAGACTTTACTGCGTCTTATCCATAACAACTGTTCATGGGTCACCTACTCTGTACTGGCACGGTGCCGAGTGCTGGGTTACAGGGATGGATGAACGACATTTCTGTTTCAATGCCTAATCTCCCTCCAGACTGTGACCTTCTTGGGGGTACGCTGACGGATGAAGAGCATGAGTGGTGATGGGAACTGTCATGGAAAAATCCACTAATGGTCATGGGCTGGGCATTAGCCCAGTGTCATACTATCCATTCCACACACATTTATTGAGAATCTACTTTGTATCCTGCTCTGTGTCAGGTACTGACAGTGGTACTGGGCAAGATGCCTCACAGTCCAATGGGGGGGCAACCAAGCCTCATGGGCAGTGTGACAGGGCCATGGTGTTTACAGAGGAGACTGACAGCGGGGTCGCCTTTCTAGGCATGTGGCCCCGACAGTGTGCACAGGGCCTCCCACCCAGAAGGGCTCCATGCTTGGTTTTATTCTCCGCTTGTGGCCATCTTGACATTCTTAATCATTTCACCCTTGAACTTGTGTTTTGTAAGTGATGGCTGATGGGACAATGGGACACGTACATGAGCAAAGGAGCGACGTACCACCCGCACGTCCACGGTGGTTCCTCGTCACTCCGTTCCCATACGACCACCGAGGTGCCCTAGGAGAGCAGAGTCCCGGCGGACCTGCGATGCGGGGGAGGGCGTTCGGGAGACGCACAGCGAGTACGGAGAAGTGTGTTACTGAGGACGCAGGGAGCGCCCACAGCCCCGAGAGGCCATGCTTCCCGTCCGAACCAGAACTGGCTTCAAATGCACGCAGAAGGCAGCGGTGTTCTAAGGAAACCGAACCGCCAAGGGAGCCCCTCACAGCCTTCCTGACCGCTGATGGCCTGTGCTGGAAATGAGGACACTCAGGGAGGGGGGAGGTGAGGCAACCTGTCCTTCCTTCCTCCAGTCCCGATTCATCAACAAGTCAGACTGCCCGCACACCTCACATGCAGACCCACGGGCAAGTCCCAAGCCAAGCGTCGGGACTGTGGGTGGAAGCACGCCTGTCAAGGAGTGAAATAAGGCAGCTGAAGCAGTTTGGGGCTGCATTTCCCCTGCTGCGGTGCGCGTGAGCTGCAAAAGACCAACGGTATGATGTTGCTGCTGCGTGTGAGTGAAATGCATTTGAAGTGAATTGCACAATGTAAAAGTAAATGGCGCAGTTCACTCCCGTAATTATAAATCTTATTTATTTACTTTTTAAAAAATATGTTTTTATTGCTTTTTTAGAGAGAGAGGAAGGGAGAGAGAGATAGAAACTTTGATGTGAGAGAGATACATCGATCAGCTGCCTCCTGCATGCCCCCTACTGGGGATCGAGCCTGCAACCAGGGCATGTGTCCTGACCAGGAATTGAACTGGGACCTCTCAGTCCATGGGACGATGCTCAGTCCACAGGCTGGGCTATTTGTGTACTTAGAATGACATTAAACAGAAAATAAAAAAAAAAAAAAAAACGCCATGACAAATTGAGAGAGATGGTGGAAGAAAAGAAAAAGCTTGAAATTTTAGTATGTACCTGTAACAGCACATTTTCCTACATTTTGAACAAGGGATCCTGTGAATTATGTAGCTGGCCCTGACTGAGAGAAGGCGTCTTTGAATTTTAGACTTGCGAGAAGTATCTCACTGGTCCCTTGGCCAAGCCTCCCCTGCTCGCACTGCCCGCCAGTGGCATGTGCAGTTGGGAATTAGAGAGGTCTCACGGTCCCCAAGACACAGTGGATAAGTCAGGACTGGAACTAGGTTGCCTGACACCACTCCCTCTTAGTCTGGTGTTCCACACATAACATGTGCTCTTTTTTTTTCTGTCAAAAATCCCACCCTAGGACTTGGAAATAAGATCCTCCTTTGCCAGTGAAACCATCCAATCAGTACAAAGCTATAGCTTTCGCCCCAGGCCAGGGCGGCTTGGCCAGCACTTAGTGAAGAGTGATACATCATATTCGGGGCGGGGAGACCAAGTGGTCAGTGTTCTAGTCCTCACTTTCTTGGCTTAACAGTAGGATTTAATCACTCGCTCTTCCTTCAAACACTTGATTCTCTTGCTGCCTAAGTTCACCCCCTTAGGGTCCACAGCAGGTTCCTTTCCACCTTCCCGACTTTGTAACACTGAAGTGTCCCGGGGTAAGTTCTCCAACCTTTTCTCTTTATCTGTCCGCGCTCATTCCTTTATTATTTCATCTAGTCCAATGACTAAAACCACTTGCTTCTGATGACTCAGCCATATTTCTCACTCAACCTCTCCCCGAATTTCTTCAAACACACTCAACTGTCCACTCAACATCTCCACTCTGATGTCTAATAGGAACCACACATTTAATATCAAAATCCAAGCCCTTGAATAACCCCCACCCCCAAACTGCTCCCCACCCAGTTAATGGTGGCTTGATCCCCCTAGTTGCTCAGGTCAAAACCTTAGGGTTGTCCTAACTCCTGATCTTTCACACTTCACATTCAATCCAAGGGCAAATCCTAAAGGCCCTGCCTTTGAAATATAGGCAGAATCCAGCCATCTCCCACCACTGTGTCTGCCTTGCCTTGGTCCAAGCCACTGTCATTACTCACTTGGACTATTCCCATAACCTCGGAAATGCCTCTCATCTCCCTTTGAGCCAGGATGGTCTTAAACCCTAAGTCAGACTATGTCATCCCTCTGCTCAAAACCTCCCAATAGTTCTCACCTGACTCTGAAAAGCAGGCCAAACCTTACAAGGACTGCAGATCCTGACAGCATCCAGCCCTGGGCCTCTTGGGCCTCAGCTTCACTTGTCCCTCTAGACTCTGCTCCAGCCATGTGACTTCCCTGCTATTCCTCCAGCTCCCCAGAGACTCTCTTAGGACCATTGTCATTTTTGTACCCTACCCCAGAATGAGCATCTTTTATAGGTGATATTAGGGATTTTCAAGGGTAGTTTTCACCATATGCATCTTTTTTGTCTTTTTTCTTTTTCTTTATTGATTTTAGAGAGAGAGGAAGGGAGAAGGAGAAGGAGATAGAAACATCGATGAGAGAGAACATCGACTGGCCACCTCCTGCATGCCTCCCACTGGGGCTTTGGCCCACAACCTGGGCATGTGCCCTGACTAGGAATCGTACCGGCAACCTCTTGGTGCATGGGTCGATGCTCAACCACTGAGCCACACCAGCTGGGCTTATTGTCATACTGTAGAACCAAATCCCATGATAACACACAACTCTTACCTTCCTTTCTTCCTTCCTTCTTTCCTTGCTGTGGTTTTGTCATCGTTGGAAGCTTCTAGTACTTCCAGGAGGCAGCAAGTCCCTTGCAGAACTATTGTAAAGGGACTGACTGAGCATGGAACTAGGACCATGCAAACATAACACACAGTGCACAATGCTGTAGGTGAGTCTTCTTGGGAATGAGGGCAGAGAGGAAGTATGGTTTTTGGCTTCACATTGTCCCTCTGCCCTCCAGGGTCTTGCTGCCTGCTCCATGCAAGGCCTCAGTGTTCACATGCTGCTGGCGATCACCCCATTGGACGCACACTGGGGCCAAGCTCATGGTGCCCTATAGTTCTAGGAACCTCATAATTGCAAGGACTCATTCTTGTATTTCCTACACTCTTAGTCCTGGAACATGTTAGGCACTTAATAAACATAGTTGGCATTTATTGAGCTCTTACTATTATATGCCCAATCTGGATTGCTTGATATATTCTCTAAAAAAGTTTGTGAGGCAGGTATGTAAATCTATATTTTACAGATAAGGAAACCGAGTTATAGGCAGATTAAGTGATTTTCCCAGGTTTGTAGATCTGGGATTTGGAATGAAGTTTTTAGACTCTAGGGTTAGTCATTTTAACCACTACCCTGCCTCCAAAACTATGTGTCTAATAAATAAATGAATGATGGATACATCAGACCTGCCCTTATGAAGGTCCTGTTAGAAGACACTTCTCTAATAAAATGGGGGTGGGTGTACTGTGGGTAGGAACTCAGTCATTCACACTATCAGCTTGTCATCCCCTATGAGCCAACAGGCTGGCTATGGTTAGGGCCAGAAGTCTCTGGGGAAGAGGCAAACTGAACTATGGGGCCTGTTCCAGAATCCTCTAACAGATTCATTTGGCCCCAACCTCCAAGTGAGGCTCATTGTTCTCTCCCCAGCTCTGCAGACCACGAGTGTGGAGTCATAAACACTAGGTGTGGACAGAGAAGGCAGTGGGAAAGAAGAGGCTGGGAGAGGAACCACTCTTTCCCCTCGCAGTGGAAAACAGAGTCATCACTAGAAAGATGGCAAAACTGTTAAAAGTAAAAAACGATAATAATGGCAGGCCCATTGTTTTCTAATATCCATTCTCCTCTTCTTCCATGGTTAAAAAATGACTAGTCTGTAGTTGTACATATGGCTGCCAAGAATCAAGGCTATGTCTCCCAGGCTCCTTTCAAATTAGATGTGGCCATACAACTATGTTCTGGCACGTGAGATTTAAGTGGAAGTGACATGATGACAGTTTCTGAGGAACTTCCTTAAGGGGGAGCTGACATATATTGTTTCCTGCTTCTTCATCCTTTCCTCCTTCCTGCTGGCTGAAATGCAGATGTAATGGCAGGGACTGGAGCAGCCATCTTGGACCATGAGGCAGTTATATCGATATCTACGTTTTGTGGATAAGGAAACTAAGAACGGAAGGAAGGCAGTGAGCTAGAAGGAGCTTGTGTCCTCGAGGTCTTCATGGAACAGGGTCATCATACAACACTGGACTGCCTACTTCTGGGCTTCAATGCAAAAGAAAATTCAACTTTCATCATATTTAAGGCATACTATTTTGGATTTCTGTCACTCATACCAATTTATATACATTATCATGGTTTCTTAGAAGGAGTCTAGAATTGGTAGAAAAAAGACTTGTTTTATTTCCACCGTTGCCTCTAACCTATTATATGCTTCTAAGTTCTCGAGCTCCTAATCTAGAAGTTAGGGCTAAATATAGCTCCTTTACCTGCATTGATTTTTATAGTAAAATATATTTAATAAAAACATAGAGATTTGAAGATGCCAAAAAAGTTGAGGGGATATGGTTATACTGTTGTCCTTTGGCTTTGGGTTATAAGGGGCAAGTGACTCCACTTGAATTAATATAAGTGCATAGGAGAACGCACTAGTTCACAAAATCCAAGAGAGGGTGAAACAGTCAAGCTACAGGAAATCAGAGATGGAACTGGGCCTCAGAAAAGCCGAAAACAGGGATTCTCTAGCTCTCTTTACTCTACTGCTCTGAATTTCAGATTCAGTGTTTGTTGCTGTAGACTTTTTTCTAACACAAGGAAAGTTTTCCATCTGACTGCTTCAGCCGTTGGCCAGGGATGACTCCCTTTCTCCATTCTGTTGTCAGACTCTCAGGGAAGAACCCTGATTGGCCCTTCTTGGCTCAACTGCTCTCCCTGATGACCAGTCGTTGCCAGGAAGCATGCTGTGCAAGGGAACTGCTCCTGCAGAATGTATGTGTGTGGATTTCCTACAATGTGGAGATTGAATTGTATACAATGAGTATGTGCTACCTTCATAATGAATGGTGCGATAAATGTTTGGAGTCATGAGACAGGTGTAGGGAGTGGGCAGCAGGAGGGTACAAGGGGATGGGCACACTTTCTAAGAAGGTGAAGCTGGACAGCACACTCCTTAGGTAACCGACCACTACAGAGGTCCAAGAATGACAAGATCAATTCTATGGAAATGGAGCAAAGCATGGTGGACCAGGTGGAAGTCAGGAGACCTGGTTTCTGGCCCTGGTGACATAAAGCTGTTTGGCACATCTGTTTCTTCAGTGATGAGGTTAACTTAGCTTGAATTTACCCAGCTGTTTTTGAAAATTTTTTTTTTTAGTTTACAGAGGTTCTTGGGGGTATTGGTTAGGGTGCTGGGGATCCCCACTAGATCTTTTTTCCATTCCTTATGAAAACACAGCTGTTCACACCCATACACACACAGTGGGAACTGTCTGGGGGCTTTGAGCCTTCAGTTCCAGAGAACAGTAGTTGATACAGAGAAAGGTAACAATTAAGACATTCCAAACACACGTCTAGGAATTTCTACTCTCCTCTGTGCTTGTTCTCCCACCTGCTTAGCCACTGGCAGGGTTTGCCCTTCCACTAGGGGGAGAAGACCAAGTACAGTCTCAGACGCCCGAGAAGCTGCACTTACGAAGGAAGGTCTGTACAAGACCTAACTGGACACACTAGCTTGCCCATCTGTAGGCATATGTAGCTCTATCTCTACCTTTGAATACATGTAGATTAGGAACAAAACTGAGATGTATGTCTCTTGGTTTAGGGCCATTTTCTGGAAAACTAAAGTAGAGACACAGATGTGTGAGGTTGGAGAGTTTGATGGTCTTGGAGGAGGCTGGAATGGCTTTTCTCAGGGTTAAGGTTTGGGTGGGGAGTCTTCACCCCAAGGGCAGGTGTGTGTTTCAGGTTGCCTGCTGCTCGGGGCAGGGACAGCCAGCCACCCTTTGCTGCTCCCCCTGACCCCTCCAGAGGACTCGATTCTCCCTGGCCTGGTGAGAAGACAGACCCTCCCGAGCACAAAGCCACGCTGTCCTGAGCTGGCACCTTCCCGCGTGGGAATTCGAGCCACTCTCAACAGCTCTTTCTTTCTCTGTGGCCCGTGAGCAAGGGCGGCGGCCAGCTGGGCTGTTCCCACATTGAGACGCTGGGTGGGGCCTGGGGAACCCTTGGGCCTGGGTTGAGGAGCCAACTGTAGGTCCCTCCCTGGGAATTCCACACAATGGGGAAATGGCCAGAGAAGGGGAGCTTTGTGGAGAGGATCTCCTCCCATCAGGCCACAGGTGGGTTGGCCACGGACACTGATGTGGGGAAACTGAGACAGAATAATTAAACAAGACCAAACTATTTGAGCAATTTACAGCCAGCTAATGAGTCACAAGGTTTGGTCTTCCCTAACCAAGGACATTTAGGAGCAAATGGGTTACACACTCCAAACCGTCTCGGGACAGAATGCCCCAGACCCAGTACCTCTTCAATGACGTTCTTCAAAAATAAAACTAAGCAGAAAATAACCCTGACATCTCCGTACACACATTTTAATGAATCAACGTATCAAAGTACACACCTGGAAAGCTAAAAAATATTCTGTTCATTAGGCCCTCTCCTAGGATTCCCATCAGCCAAGGAAAGATAAATATGCCTCCAGGCAAAGGACCCAGGCATGCTCTAGAGCACGCCCATGTCTTGTCTCTGCTCTTTCTCCTAAACTCTAAGGGTTCCCAGGAGACTTGCAGCCAGGGAGTCAGTGGGCAGTGGCAGCTCACCCGGGGCTTACCCCGGAACCTGTCTTCAAGCCCCGCCCCTTTCTGTGACTTTCCAGTGAGCCAAAGCAGCCCCACCTAGGCTCTCTCCTGTTGCTTCTTCTACCTTCTGCCCTTCCTTAGTTTCAGTCCTCAGCTTTAATACACACACTCTCAAAATCACCTGGACTCGTCTTGTGAAATCTTTCCTGCACGAAGTCAAGAATCCACACACACTAACTGCTGGCTGGAGGCAGACCAGCTTCGGGCCCACCCCCCATCTGGGAACACTCCCACAGCACTTTGCCTCTGCCTGAATTTTTTTGTTGTTGTTGTTTACTTGTTAATCCTCAGCCAAGGATATTTTTTCCATTGATTTTTTTTAGAGAGAGTAGAAGGAAGGGGGTAGGGGGAGAGGAACATCCATGTTAGAGAGACACATTGAATAGTTGCCTCTTGCACATACCCTGACCAGGCCTGGGGATCGAACCTGCAACCCAGGTACATGCCCTTCACAGGGAATCGAACTTACCACCCTTCAGTGTGTAGGCAAATGCTCTAACCACTGAGCCGCACCAGCCAGGGCTCTGCCTGAATTCTTACAACTGTTTTAATTCTAGGTGATTGACGAGGTTGTTGCTTCCTTGTTTGCCCCACCCGATAGCAAACTGCTTGAGGACAGAGGCTACGCTCTGCTTCTCTCTGTGTTCCCCCTGCCTCAGCACCTAACTCAGCGTGTCCTTTGTACAGTACATCTTGTGGAAAGGAAGGACTCTAGACAGCAGCACTCTCACTGCGTTGCTTGTGCAGACTGGCCAACTGGTTTACCTGCTTGGCCCAACAAAGCCTCCTTAGGTCTAGGTTGATCCCTGTCCCAGAAGGCAATCCTCTCTACTCAACTAACCAGATGAGTTTCCTCCTTCTGGATTCAGATTTTCCTATGTGTTCAGAGCTGTAAATTTCAGTGGCCAAGCGACAAGTCCAACTCCCTTCATTATCCTCTCTCTTATGCTCACGGCATATTTCAAAATCAACATCCAAAGTCAAGACTCAAAGGATTGCCAAATTCATTTTTTCCTCTCTCTTGAGGTTTCTTCCATATATTTAGGTAGCGCTAACATCAGATATCCCAGAAATGTAAGCTGGGTAAAATAATTCTTTCTATTTCCAGAAGAAATAGCTCAGTAAAATGTGGTTGCTCCTCTTCTTCATACATCTTCTCATGTAAAATTCTGCTCATCCCAGAGGGCTCAGCGTAACGTAATCCTTTCCATGTTTCACTGACCACTTTGTAATAACACTCTTAGCAAAGATGAGCACTTACTGTGTGGCCGGCGTTGTCCTAAATGCTTTTACCTACACAGCCTCTAATCTTCCAACAACCACAGACATACACCTTATCCTTTTACCATATGAGAAAACCAAGACTCGGGGAGACAAGGTGTTCAACCACAGTTACCCAGTTAGTTTGGACCAGGGCAAGCTTGGAGTCCAGCCCTACCTGACTGGAGAGACTCTGCGTTCTCCATTCCACAGCAGCCCACCCCACCCACTGTCCTCAGTGGCACACCACTTTGTTCAACAGCTATTTATCAAACACCTCTTACGTGCCAGGAACTGTTCTCACCCCTCAGGATACATTAGTGGATGTAGCCAACAAAAGCCCCTGCCTTCATGGAGGTTATATTCTAGCAGAGGGAGATACACCAAATGATAAGCAGAATAAAAAAGTGATCAAGTACTAGAAAGTAATAAGGGGTATGCAAAAAATAGTTGAGTGAGGGGGATAGAGGGTCCCGAGGGCATGGGTGGTAAATGCACTTTCAAGCACAGTGGTCAAGGAGCCGCGTGGAGACAGGGATGTTTAAGCAAAGACTTGAAAGAGGTAAGAGGCTGAGTCACATGGGATTGAGGAGAGTCTGGGAACTCAGTCTGGGAAAAGCACATCCAAGCTGACAGCCAGCAGGTGCACAGGCTCTGCAGTGAGAACTCGCCTGGCAGCACCAAGGGATGGCAAAAGGCTAACGCAGCTTGGTGGGATGAGGCAGGAGCGGGGATGGGAGGTGAGGTTGGGCTGGGATGGTATGGGACAGTGGTTCTCAACCAGGGCTGATTTTTACTCCAGGGGTATTTGTTGATGTCTGGAGACATTTTTGGTTGTTACAACTTTGGTGGGGGTGCTACTGTCATCATAGTGAATAAAGACCAAAGATGTTGCAATGCATAGTACAGCCCCCCTGCCCCCCAGAAAGGAATTACCCAGCTCCGAATAGCAATAGTGTTGAAAGTGAGAAACTGCTGCAGAGCCTGAGAGGACTTTGGCCTTTGCCGTGAGCCAGACGGGGCTCCTTTTGAGGCCCCTGGACAGAGGAGGGACACACTAATATTTTGAAAGGAGCTTCTGGATGCTGTGCTGGGAATAAATGATGAAGGGTTAGGGAGGGAGTAGGGAGACCAGCCTGGAGGTTACTGCCTTAGCCCAGGCATGAGGTATGGGTGACATCTGCCTCTGTGGGTGACTCATCCCGTCTAGGGTGGAAGGCCCTGGAAGACAGGTACAAAGGGGAGCATCCTTACTGAGCACCCAGAGGGTGCCAAGCTTTCACATTCATTATCTCTTTAGACGTGTCTGATGTTCATTAGCCCCAACACTTAGATTGGAGTTTAGTTGTTTGAGTAGTTTGACACCCTTGAATGTAAACAAGGCTTGGAGTAGAAACCAGTGGGTGTTTTTATTTCACGCCTTCTCATGTAGTATTTGTTCTGGATGGTGCTGTTTCCCCAGTACAGCCCAGCCCAGGCTGCAGCTGGGCACACCCCTTCTAGAAGCGTACAAAGGAACTTCTTGGTGACGCACACTGGATCTCCCCCGTGGTCCCGTGTGTTATCACGCAGCAAATATGCCCTTGAGTGTGCCCTGATGGGCTTGTTCCATGTTCTGGGAGAACAGATGCTTGCTCTGGGCACCTGAAACCCAGCTGCTGTTGGCATTCTTCCCAGCAGAGCCAAGCCAGCCCTTGAAAATGTCTATATTAGGGTCTTTCCTCCAAAGACTGAACGGTCATCCATGCAAGAGCAGACGAGTAGGTGGAGGAGGATAGCAGGAGAGCAGGAAACTGAGCCCGTACAGCTCTGAATGGTGACTCAGCCAGTGGTGATGAAAGTTAACTTGTCTCAGTTGAGTAATTGACGGCCCGGTCAGTACTGTGGTCCTGCTGTGCTTCTGTGGGGTGAGGACTGGTGCAGGAGATGTGATCCATGCATCTTTTCTCCACCTTCCTTGCCTTCCACATTCCTGGGGTAGGTGATCAGGCTGACCAGCCCCTCCTTCTTGGAAGCCCCTCCTCTCGAGGCTTCCGTGGCCACACTGTTTATCCTGTCATGCCTGCTGGAACAGAGAGGGTGGCTTCAAGGAGCAGAAATGTGTCATCCCAAGTATTGTCGGGGTCACATCTCCTTTGAAACCTATGGGGGATCCCTCCTTGCCTCTCGCAGCTTCTTGGGGTTCGACAGCGATCTTGGGAGTGCCTTAGCTCGCAGCCGCATCCCTCCGCTCTCTGCCTTCATCGTCACATAGCGTTCTCCCTGTCTCTGTTTTCACGCGGCCATCTTCTTATAATGACACAGTCATCCAGATTAGAGGCTCACCCTACTCCAGTATTCACTAATGGCATTTGCAATAACGCTGTTTCCGAACAAGCTCACATTCAGAGGTACTAGGGGTTAGGGCTTCAACAGATCTTTTTGGGGAAACAACAATCCAGTCCATAGTAGTGCCCCTTTGCACTTTCCCCGCGTGGTTGGGGCACGTGAGCAAGGCAACCAGCACTGCTGACCCGGAGGGGACGCCTCACTCTGGTTACTGGGCCCTCACCGAACGGAGGGGTACAGATCTCCTCAATTGTTATTTGGCTGCATTAGCGGTCTTTTGGTGGCGATTATTCATCCCCACTCAGTGCAGTCCTAATGGGGCATCAGGCGTGATGACAAGAGCGGTCAGTGAGAATGCTGCACGCCCTTGGGCACAGTGAGTGATCCAGCAGAGGGCACATGACCCAAGAGGGAGTCCTTCTGTGAAATTTTGAAATAAGGTGTCAAGAGGGTGAGTCTCCCTATCTTTTGAATTCAATTAGCCTGGCAGAGACCTCTTGCTTGTCACCTAAAGTTTTCTGCAGGGACAAGCAGAGCCCAGAGAGGAGAGGGTGACATACCCGCATGGCCTCATTTCAGGCCCTGGAGCCAGCTCTGCCTGAGGCCGCTATCCTGGTGCTTGAGATGCAGGAAACAGTGAATTTCCTTTTCCTTCTAACTCTTTGGAGTTGGATTTTCTGTGACTTGCAATGGAAAGAGTTTATGAATTCGACCGCCTTCCACCACGATCAAGCTCTTTTCAGAAGGAGCAGCCAGGTCATCATCACACGTCAACCTTCAGACCAATTCTTCACAGCACAAGGCACTTTCTAAGGCACTTTCGTTCACTTCGAGGCGCTGAGTCATAACCCTTTCCTGAGTCCTCAGCAGATGCGCATTGCATTTGCAAAATGCCCTTGGTAATTTTTTCATTTATTGCTATTTATTTAACTCACCCTATTTATTTAACTCACATTGCTACACATGAAAAAGGTATCGTCATGGTCTGGCCTGTGTGGCTCAGTGGTTGAGCGTTGACCCATGTACCAAGAGGTCGCCGGTTTGATTTCACATGCCCAGGTTGTGGGTCAAATCCCCAGTGGGGGGCATGCAGGAGGCAGCCAATAGATGTTCCCTCTCATTGATGTTTCTATTTCCCTCTCCCTCTCCCTTTCTCTCTCTCTCAAATCAATAAAGAAAAAAAAATTAAAAAAAAAAAGTTTTAAAGCCCTGGTTGGTTTGGCTCAGCGGTTGGAGTGTCAGCCTGCGGACCAGAGAGTCCCGGGTTCGGTTTCCGCTAGGGGCACATACCAAAAAAAAAAAAAAAGAAAAAAAAAGTTTTAAAAAAAGAAAAAAGGTTCATCATGCAGTAGAGAGATCTGTAAATTAGGAGTCAGATCTGGGTTCAAATTCTCAGCTTTCCCAATTACTAGCTGTGTGACCCGGAACAAGTTACTTGGTTTCTCCTAGTTGAAGACTGTTTTCATAAATACAGTTTTATTGGAACAAGGCCAGTCCCTTCATTTACGTATTGTCAATAACTGCTTTCTCACAATAGCTAAGTGGACTAGTTGCTACAGAGACTTTATGGTCCCTCAAGCAGAAACCTAATATTAACTCAGGGGCATCTATCTACTAGCTGGTCCTTTCCAGAAGAAATCTGCCAATCCCAGCTCCAAGTGTTCTATGAAAACAAGGCTTGGTCTGTACTGACAGCAGGGTCTCCTCACGAGCCTCCTTTTCCCACCTGGAAAGCGCCCTCAGGGAGTGTTTCTAAAGTGCTAACATGCAGTATTGGCAAGATGTGATGGAGGATGAACGATGAAAACAGGAACACACTTTCTGGAGGCAATTTGACAATACTTTTTCTTTTTTTGTTAATCCTCACCCGAGGATATTTTTCCATTGATTTTTAGATAGAGTGGAAAGAGGGGAGAGAGAGAGAGAGAGAGAGAGAGAGAGAGAGAGAGAGAGAGACATCTATGTGAAAGAGACACATCAACTGGTTGCCTCTTGAGCGACTCCGACCAGGACCAGGATTGAACCTGCAACCCAGGTCCGTGCCCCTGACTAAGAGTTGAACCCGAAACCCTTCGGTCCACCAGTTGACTCTCTAACTATTGAGCCAAACCAGCCAGGGCGACAATACTTTTCAAAAGTCTTAAAAAGACCCTATTCCCCTTGATCCCATCATGGCACTTCCAAGAAGTTGTTGTAAGAAATAATCGGAGTTGAGATGCATCTACAAATTTAAGAAACGATGGTGGAGCCCTGGCCGGTTTGGCTCAGCGGTTGGAACGTCGGCCCGCAGACCAGGAGGCCCGGGTTCGATTCCCGCTAAGGGCACATAACTTTGTTGCAGTTTGTCCCCGGCCCTGGTTGGGGTCGTGTGGGTGGCAGCCACTCCATGTGTCTCTTTCACATTGATGTTTCTCTCTCTCTCTTCTCCCCTCTCTCCCTCCTGCTCTGCCTCAAGATAAATGCAAAAATGTCCTCGGTGAGGATAAAAAAAAAAAAAAAATTAAAAAAGAAAAAAGAAACGATGGTGGAATAATTACCTAAATTATCCAGCATATTATACACTAAACATCTTGTTTCAAATGATCTTTAATACTATGGGAGAATGGCCCTGTTACAGCAGTGAACAAAGCTTCATAAATAAATGTTATAGCTAGTATGACCCCAATTTTATAAAACAAGGCTAGCAGACCCAACTTTAATGATGATTTTCTCTGGGTGGTGGAATCCTAGGAGGCTTTGATTTTTTAGTTTCTTTTTGTTGTTGTTGTTTAATTATTTCCTTTTTATTATTTTTTATTATTTTTTTAGTAAGAAAGGAATAATTCAGCGAGTAATTACTGGTTGAATAAGTTGGAGAAGTAACTGATGATGTGAGCTGCCTTCTCCCATTACCTAGAAGAAGGGTTGCCCCGGGCGCAGGGCGAGGTGGGGTGCAGGGGCGGGAGGGCATTGGTGAGCTTGGGCAGGGGCAGAGGCTGGGCTTGTTCTCTCCAGAGAGGCAGCAGCTACTCACCTCCAGCGGACCATCACCATGTGGGGATCTGATTCAGACCCAGTGGTGCAGATTCTCTTTTGTTTTTCAAGACAAGCCAGAAATTTGGATGTGATGCGAATACACCAATGCTTAAACACCATGTGGGTCTACTAAGACCCTCCCGTGGCCTGCATGCAGCCCCAAGGTGCCCATTGGAATCGCCTGCTCCAAACCACAGACTTTAGGGCTGGAAGGACAGTTGCAGGTGATCTAGTCCAACTGCTACATTTGATTTCGATGCTACAAAATGACTGATCCAGGGTCACACAGCTAAATATCAGCAGAGCCAGAACTAGAGCAAGGGGCTCTGATTCTCAGATCGGAACTACTTTGGCCGTGCTATTATTACTAAACTGGGATTTCCCCACCAATCATGCCCTCCCCAGCTCCCCCATCTCAGGGAACTGGCACCAGCATCCCGTCAGGTGCCCAGGCTGGGCCTTATCCTTGGCACTGATCAAGCAAGGAGACCCATGAAGCCAACTCCTAAGTCTATTTTGTATCCATCTGTTTCTCTCCCTTTCCATTGCTCCTACTTAGGCCCCCTGTTGTCTCTCCCTGGGCACTAACTTCCTAACTAATCCCTGATCTCGGCACTCCTTTGCTTAAAACTTTTCCTGGTTTCCAAAATTTACAAGACTCGGCATGACCGCACCTCCCTCGATCTCTGTCCCTCTCACTCCAGTTCCTCTAACCTGCGTGATCCTCTCCTCCAAAGGCCTTTGTCCACAACATTCCACTCGTCTGAAATTCTCTTTCTGTGTCGAATTCCAACAGTCTCAGATCAGTGCCGGTCCATCCTAAATGTCATGTCAATATTAGCTACAGTGATTTTGATTCTCACCATCTCAGCTCAAATGTCACCCTTTGGAGGACTCCTTCCCAGGACAGGTCATCCTGTGATTCACCTTCATGGCACTTAGCACAGTTATAGTTCACTAACAGACTGCTTTGAATTGTTTCCTACATACCACCTCAGTGAGGCTTCAGGGCACCCCCAGGAAAAAGACTGTGTCCATCTCGTTCAATTCTTCACATCCTCAGTGCCCGTCAGGGTGCACATTATAGCACCCCGTAAATAGGCTTCGACTGATGCTGAGTAAACGCTGGCTTATGTCTCGACACCTCTGCCAATCAGAACGTCAGTGGAGCCTGGAACACCACTTCCATGTTGACCATTTCACAGAGGGGGAAACTGACGCCCAGCGGAGCCAATAAGTGATTCCACAGGTCTGCAGCACATGAGAACATACAACGCCCACCCCTCAGTCCTTAGCTTGCCCCAGGTCTGATGCTGGCTGGGTGGACACCAGCCTTCGCTGCTTCCTGATTCAGAACTGGTACACATGTTTTTTTGAGGAAGTCTTTCTTGCCCAGGGGGATGTTACTTGCTTAGCGCCCGGGAAAAGAGAAATGTTTCCCCTTTGCTAGCTGGCTCTGGGTGGCCGGGAAACTCTTGATCCGCACTGTCTGCTGCTTGGGAGTAATGACCTGCTTTCCTCCCTCTTAATTATGGGATTTCTGATAGGAATTTGGAAAACAACTCCGAAATCACGAGGCTTGGATGATTGCTATGTTTTATCTCCAAGACTCTGTACCCAGTTTTTCAGAAAGACTTTTTCTACCTGGCCCTCAGGCAGGACTCTGTCCCACCTGCTGTCATTCCTGCCCCCGCCCCGGGGGGGCCGTCTAGCCAGGCTCCTTTCCCCACTTGCTCTTTATGTGGGAGAGTCACATGCTGGAGCCCCTTGGCCTTGTGCTGAACTGTGTTCTTAGTCCTGTGACTGTCCTGCGGCTGTGCTCGGCTACCTGGGCCGGTGTCTCATGAGAGAGACCTTAGACAGTGGTCTGGGAGGGAGCAAACCAGCTTCGAATCCTTCCTCTTCCTCATGTTGGACCTGGGGCCTTGGCAACTGACCCAATCCCCCAAGCCTCAGTTTCCTTAACTGTAAAATGGGAATAACGACATCTCTTTTAGGGTTAGTGGTGCAAACACCGCAAACAATAGGTACTAAATTTTGTTTTATTTACTTTCCTCCTCTAGCTTTTGATAGAGCTGAGGCGGTGGTGGTGGTGGGAGCAGAAGGTCAGAGTGATGGGCTAGGGAAGGGAGGGCCTCTGCTGAGATTGGCAGCTGAGAAGTCCAGCTAGGGAACGGGGAGCATTCTCGTCGGGTGTTGGTCTGAGTGCCAGTGAGGGGTGGAAAGTGAATGGCCTCTGGACATTGGAGCCAGACAGACCTGGTTCGAATGTCAGCTCTGCCACCTCATAGCTGGGTGACTGGGTGACTGGGTGACCGAAGTGCTGAGTCTCAGCTGCTCCTCTGTAAAGGAGGAACAATGACGCCCACTTCACAGGGCATCAGGGGGGCATGATGTCACTCTAGAGCTGAAGTGGCCATTTTGTTTTGTTTTTGTTAATCCTCACCCAAGGATACTCTTCCATTGATTTTCAGATAGAGTGGAAGGGAAGGAGGGGAGAGAAAGAGAGAGAAACATCGATGTGAGAGAGACACATGGATTGGTTACCTCCCATACCCGGACCGGGGCTGGGGAATGAACCTGTAACTCAGGTAGTGCCCTTGACTGGAATCAAACCCAAGACCCTTCGGTCCGCAGGCTGATGTTTTAACTGTTGAGCCAAACTAGCCAGGGCTGAAGTGGCCATTTTTTGCTATTGGTACAGAAAAGCAAAAAATAATAACAACAACAATAATAAAAGCTGGTCTGCAGAGAGAGAAAAGAATAAAGCAGACAAGCAACCAAAAACACATCTTGACCAAACACACAGCCTGGTAGGTCCTTCCATTCAGAAACTGGGGCAAACACCCCCTTGCTGTGCTGTGACCGAGGGCGGTGCAGCCAGCAGGCGGGGAAACCTACAGAACTGAGCAGAAGCGCAGAGAGGCCCGGAATCCGCTCTGCCTGCCTCCTCCGGCTGGAGGCTGGAGCGCAGAGGATGGCCAACATCTGTCCGCGCCCCAGAAACATCCTCCTCCTTCTTCTGCATTCTTTTCCGAGTTCTGCACAGCTTGTCAATGAGGATGCAACGCAGCCCGGAGAGGAGCAGACCCAAGCCTCCAACACTCCCCTGGGAATACTCATGAGAACTACGAGCACTTCTCTGCTTCGGTTGCCTCTGCCTCATCCCGTTGATGTGCATCTTAAAAATGAAGAGTCATTCTTCAAGGCTCAGCTCACATGTCACCTACTTTGTAAAGGCTTTTCTAACTCGCTCAGGCAAAATTACTCTCTTTTCACCTCCCGCAGCCCTTTGTATGTCCTGCCACTGTGGCAATTTTCATATTGTATCATACGTGCTGGGTATTTAAGTTACATTTTAAAGTGCAGAAGTAACACATGTTTTCTGTATAAAGTGAAGAATAAAATCTCTCTCCCCCTCCAAGTTTTCCAGCACCATCCCCCAAAGATAATCATGATTAGCAATTTCTTTGGAAGGCTTCCAGAAACTTCTATGTATAAGTGAGCACAGAGGAGGACGTGGTTATGTATAGTTATTTGATCCAAAATGGGTCATATAAAGTTATTGTTTTTCAGATTGCACTGTTCCCTTCTAGGACATCTTTATTTTTTGTAGAAAAGCACATTCTGTTTACATTAATGCTCCATCAATGTGTTCAGCCTAAAATTATTCTCTCTCTCTCTCCTGTTTATGAGGTCCCCCCCCCCCCCACCCCCCGCTCTTCTTCTAATTGTTTGGAAGGTTAACAGTCTGTTTCTGGTCCTTGAAGTGGTCACCCTTATAACTTTCAACAGTATACATAAACAGCTATTTCTTGATTTATCACTTTTATTTCACATTCCATGCACAAGCTCTCCACCACGAAGATGTAGGAACTGAGGCATGTGTACGTCTCTTCACATCTCTGCCTTGGCCATGGCTGCCTGCTGAGCTGTTTCTGCTTATACTGCTGTGGTTGAAAACACTGACGTTCTGTTCCATAGCCATAATCCCCACAGCTGTTTAGCCTTAGTTCTATATTTAAATGAATATAATGTAATGTTTGCCACCAATTCATGCATTTCACAGCTTCTCCATTCCTAAATCGGTAACTTCACTATATCGTTTGGGGGACTAGATTTCCTTATCAAGAAAGTCTCCTACCCTGCCCACCGAACCAATCAGTGCTATGTGCCGTTTTCTCTGAGTCTGTGTTGGTGACTGTCTTTCAGCTACCTTTTTTTTTTAATCCTCACCCGAGGATATTGTTGCATTTATCTCCAGATAGAGTGAGAGGGAGGGAAAGAGAGGGAAAAAGAGAGAAACATCGACGTAAGAGAGACACATCCATTGGTTGCCTCCCGCAGGACCCCACCAGGGCCGGGGACCGAACCGCAACCAAGGTACGTGCCCTTGACCAGAATCGAACCTGTGACTCTTTGGTCTGAGGGTCGATACTCTAACAGCCGAGCCAAACCAGCCAGGGCACTTTCAGCTACTTTTATACATGAAAGACAATCAAGCTGGCTATGAAATTTGAGAACACTCACCTCCCTCAAAATTGCGTGCCCACTGCTGTCATGTCTTTTGGCACTAAAGGATAAATTCGCAGGCCAGCCTGATTGTTCCTTTAGAATATTTCCTGACTTCACTCTCTGAATATTCTCCATTAAAGTTCTATGTTACATTAAGGCTATTCTTTTATTCTATAGATTCAGGAATTTCTTTAGTTCAGAAAAAGTTTTCTTCTATAATATCTTTGAATAGTTTTGTGCCCCACTGTTTTGTATTTTTCTTCAGGAATGCCCCGTACGCTTATCCTTTGCCTTTCATAAATATTGCCTTCTAGTTTAAATGATTGTCTTTATTATTTTTCCTTTTCTTTCATTTCTTATCCCTACTCTCTATATTACTGGCTCTGCTCTCAACCGATTATATTAATTCTGCATCTGCTGATGCTAATTTATTCCCTTGGTAAGAGTTTTATTGTTATTTTCAAAATTTTTACCCCATGTTGGACTCTGTGTGCTTATTTGTAACTTTACTTTGGAAGTGTTTTATTCTGTTCTGTTCTGAGGGATATCATGGGGTAGGATGGGAAAGTGAGCTGGGGCTTCCAGCAGATTTCTCTTGAGTTTCTCCTCTCAGAATGTACTACCAAATATGCTTTGCCTGTGGAGTGCACCTATCCTGGGTTTGCAAGCACTGGCCCCACCTTGGAATGATGTCAGTGTGGGTCACAAGGAAGACTCGTAGCGGATGGGCCCTCTGAAGGGTCACTTAACATTTATGCATTGTTCTGGTGATCAGCTGCAAGGTTGATTATTGCTTCCCTCTCTCCTCCACCTCACCTCTAAGGAATTTAAGGAATGGGAGCCAGGGTTGGAAAAATAGCACTAGCACCCTACACAGTGCTACCTTCAGCCCTGTCTCCCTTGCCCTCCCACCTTGTGGAGCTGAATCACTACAGGGACCCTCACTCTTCCATGGCCCACCCACACCTCTGCACCTCTTCTTCCCAGCAAATTATTTATTCGGTCTTTAGGGATCTGTTTCCTTACTTTCAAGGAAATCTGACAACATACATGACTCCTCCTGTCTTTCTTCAGTGAAATCCAAGCTTCGTGGCATGTGGCAGATGTGGGTTTTAGCTTGTTTTATTTGGAGTACTATTAGCTTCTATAGCAAACAGCCCCACCCCAAATTTTCAATGGTTTAGCCTGAAACAGGTTCCTTTCTCACTTGCAGGAGAGTCCAATGCTGATTGATGTTCCTGGTTAACGGGTAGCTTGCCACATGGTGATTCAGGGTCCTGGGCTCCTTCTATTTTGTAGGGTCTTGGAGGATACCATATCCAACCAGAGGAAGGGGAGAAGGTATATCCATCTCTCAACCATGTTGGCCCAGAAGTGACACAGATCACTTCAGTTCACACTCCAACCATGAGAACTAGTCACACGACTCAGTGAATGCCACGGGGAGGCTGGGAAATGTGGCCCCTGCCCGGGCACCTGTTCCCTACACTCTCCTCTCTAGTATGATGGAAAGACGAAAATGAGCTCTGCTAGACAGTTACTCATTTCAGTCCCATAAAAATCTCCTGGTTTTATCGAGGATGGAATTTTCTTCCCTATTTTCTTTCTTTGTGTTGTTTTCAGTGGGTTTCAGAGAAGGGAATACAGTAAACATCTTTTAGCTTGTTTATAACTCTGTCTTCCCTACCCGCCTGTGATCTCCTCTAAGTATGGCCGTGACTTTGCTGTTTGGTATTTTCCTGCACCCAGCATGATGGCTGACACAGAGTAAATGCTCAGTAAGTCCTTCTTGGGTGAAAGAATGAATGAATTCCTGCCCTGAGTAGGTGAAACGTGCTCTCCCCACCTTCCCATTCTCAACTTAATCTTTTGATCCCCTGTCTCTTGCAGGGGTGGGAACGTCAGGCCCACAGACCGTATAAGGCTTGGGAAATCAATATCGGCTAACATCACACACCCTCACCAAATCAGCCTGACCAAATCTAGCAGGCTAATTTTTAAGTTGATAATTTTGTATGGCCCACGAATGATGTTATAATTATCCAAATAGCCCTTGGCAGGAAAAGGGCTCCCCGGCCCGGCAGGGAAAGGTAAGAGGAGGGATTGTCAAGGTTGCTCCATTCTTTCCTTTCCAGTTCCTCTTCCCATCATGGTTTGGTCCAAGGTGTGTGTCTCCTGTCTTCCTGCACTGATTGCACCCTCCCTGGATGAGACCCGGGGAGAGCCTGGCCCGTGGCTCAGCAGGCTTCTTACCGGCAAGCCAACATTTAACAACCTGTCTCCTTGCAGCTTGGCTGTAAGATTGACTTTGATGAAAGAACATTTCTGTCTGTCTGGGGAAACATAACTCACTGGTGAGGATGCCAGGGGCGCTGCCACTCCAGCTGGTGTTCAAAGTCATGGACATTAAGTAGCACTAGGGTGGATCAAACATGTGTCAGGGAGGGAGCCTGACCCAGGAAAAGGCTCTTTCCTGCTTGACATGCATCGTCTTAAATGGCTACATTCAAACCCACTTCCTATGGAAGGATACTTTTCTAAAGTGGACAGTCCCCAGGAAGGAGTGTCAGTAGAAAAACAGTAGAACAGAGTAGCTAAGAACTTGATCACTGGAATCTTGCTCTGCTGTTTACAGACTGTACGACCTTGGACATGTTTTTTAAGCAATGTGGGCTTCAGTGTCTTAGCCTATAACATGGAGATGATAATCTCTCTCCTGTTGGGTTGTTATGAGGATGAACTGAGTTCAACCTTAGACATGAAAGAGACATTCAATATTTGTTGAATGAATAAACTTCAGAGGTACATAAAATTCTTAACATAGTACCTGGCACATTATAAGCAATCAATATAAAATGGTTATGGCAGTAATAACAGGCTAGGTTCGCTAGGTTTACTGTGGTCACAAAACCACAAAATCTCATATCTTAAAACAAAGGTTTGTTTCTTGTTCATGCTACATGTCAATAGAGGGTCAGGTGGGGACGCTGTTCCGAGGAATCCCCAGGCTGATGAAACAGCCACCCCCTGGAAGGCTGCAGTCACTGTTCATTAGCAAAGTACAGTTTCCATGCCTTGATTCTGCATTTGGTTATCTGACTTACTCTGGCCAATGTTAAGGGACGTGAAGCAAATAGAGACTTGAACAAGCACTTGCACATTTCTGCTTGAGCTCTCGTAACCATCAACATGAGAACATGCCTGAGCTAGCCTCCTGGAGCAGGAGAGACATGTAAAGTGGAGTCAAGGCTATCCTGAACGAGCCCACACCTGGCCCCAGACATACGAGTAAGACCAGTTATGATCAGAAGAGCCTCTTAGCCAACCCTAGCTGACCCCAGATTCATAAGCAATAAACAATGACGACTGCATATTGAAGTTTGGGGGCTGTTTGTTACACACCATTATTGTGGCAACAGTTAATGGATATACCCTGTTTTGGCCTCAAGCTCTCCAGTACATAGGACTCTGGACGTCTTCACATTCATCAGAAAAAGCTCACATGGTCGATGTTACTGAAGACTCCAAAGGAGAGTCTGAAGGGAGTTGGACATCACATAATTTCATAAATTTCCACTTAATATGACTTCTCCCCTCTGTTTCTTCGGCTGAGATGGTAACCTTCCTGCTTACTTAACACAGGACACTGTTCTTCCTCCTTATATCTACACTGTTCACCATCCATTCATCCCCTCCCTAAAATCTCTCACTCTTTCTTCCATAGAACAATTTCGCCTTGTCCCAAATACTCCAGACCCAAGTACTTGGCAAAGTCCTCCTGTTTGTGGGACCCACCTCCTTCTAAGTCAGTGGTTTATAAATCATAATATATCCTTATTTGTTTTTCTTCATCATTAGAAAGCCTCTTGAGGGCAATGATGATGCATCATTAGTTCTCCTTAGTACCTAGCAAAGCTCCTGGGCCATTTTAGGCAGTTAGTGAATGGCTTTGTTCATTGTTATTGGAAGAATTTTAGGCATACATATCCTTAGTACCACTATTTCCTGGGTAAGTGAGAGCTAACTATACCCAGCAAATGTTACTTATCCTCTCTGTGTATGAGGAAAATATGGGACATTAGACTTCTGTAAGTACTCGGTAACAAAAGATGGGAGAAAGTGGACAATGTGTTCCAAGATGGCAAGATGACACTGTCTCCATTTTGTCCACACAAGGCCATGAGACCGCAATAGGTCATCTAGATCCAAGGTCAGAAAGCCAATAAGAAGTCAACTAGAGACAAGCATCTGGATCTCTTACTTCCTCTGTTGAACTAGACATTGAGCCTTGGCATTGGATGCTTTGAAACTTGGCCTGGCTTCACACCAAGCTTGGCCCAGGGTCTCCAGTGGCTCCACTGAGCTTGGCAGGGCACAGAGCTTGACAGAGTTGGCCCAGAAAGACTCCAGGGCAACACCCAAACTCAGCTGTGTCCCCACCACAGAGCACTTGTTTTGGGGGCTTTACCTGACAGAGAGCAGTACGTGAACAGCACCTGGCACGTGAACTGAAGTTGGTTCTAACAACCCAGGGCTGCACATGGGCTGCTGGCTTCCCCTGAGCCGAGGCCTGCTGGGCTCAGTTTGGCAGACAGGCTATTGCCAATGGGCAGGGAGATTTAGCATTCCACCCCTGCTCTTTTAATCCCCTCTGTGCAGGAATGTTCCACTGCAGGGACAGCAGAACTTGCAGAGATGAGAGGTGGTGCCCAAAGGGAGGTGGTGGTGGAGAAACAGCTTTGTGAGATTTAGGGTGGTGTGTGGGGGGGAAGCTGGGTTAGGTTCCACCACGGACTCATTGTGAGACCTTGGACAAGTCATAGCCCCTTTTGGAACCCCAGTTCTTCATCTTCAAAAGATGAGGATTGACTAAAAATATATACAAGATTCATTTCAGAATAAAGTTCTAAGATTCTAAGAGCTGTTTCAGTTGTGAAGCCCAAGGTGAGATTTTTATTTTTAATCAACAAGTCCTCTCCAGATTTCTATATAAGCACATTTGCAGGAAATAGGATATCTTAGTGAGATATCAGAGGGACAGTCCACCCCTCAATTCAATTATAAGATTTTAAGCACCTGAGGCAGAGCCCATGACTCATACAACCTAGCAGATAGAATTCTTCTGAATGTCAGAAATAGGAGGGCACTTAGAGGTCATCTAGTCCAATCTTCTCGATTTCACATGGAGAAACTGGAACCAGAAATGGTAAGTTACCTTCTCAACATTGTACAATAAATCTCAGGCCTAGAACTCAGGTTTTCTGATCCCCAGAATAAAACTCTTTCTGGCAATTGAAATTTTGTGCCTGAAATTTTATACAAGGCCTCTGAATTTCAAGGCTTTCAGGTGCTTCAGCTTTTAAAACAGGTTTGGCTCTTCCCTCCTTTGGGCAGCTTTCAGGGTTATTAACTCAGGGAGTGATCATGGAGATGGAGACTATGAGGGTGTTAGTCTTATGTGAAATGTGCAAAATTCAAAGGCATAAGTGTCCTCTGGGGATCCTGGAGATTTCCCCCAAGCAGTCCAAGCCTTGGACAACAGCCACCCTGGAAGGGATGTGGCCTCCTGCATAGCTGGTCCCAACTCCAGCTCCATGATGGGGCATGAGACCCAAGTTGACATGACACAAAAGTTATTGTGAACGAGAGAGTCGTGACCTCTGCTGATGACTAACACACTAATTTGAAAAGCCTGCCTGTAACCAGAAAAACAAACTAGAGCAATGAAACTCCAGGCGACTTTTTAGAAGGTGACCGTCAGCTCAGAAGCATGAAAGGAGTCCTTAGCAGTCACTGTCCATTTCACTGAAACTCACTATACACCTGCCATGTGCAACCAGTGTGCCAGGCACTTTGGGGGCTACAAAGAGGAAAACAGACCAAGCCAGCTCCCTAAAACATCACAGTTTAAGAGGATTAAATAAAACATTCAAATGGCTAATGCTTCCGGTCAATAAGTGAAAAATATCCCATCTATCCCCTGTAGCTTTAAATACTATATAATATTAAGCAGTTTCAGCCTAGATCTCTCTTTTGAGCTCCAGACCAAAATCCTATACAACATCATTGCTTGAATGTCTCACAGGCAACATAACTTCTGCAAACAGAAATCAAGGTCTTTTTACCCCAAATTTCCACTGTTCTGGTAGAGTAGATGACATTATAATTTACTCAGTTGCTCAGCACAGAAATGGAAGTCATCCTTGATAACTACTTCTCCCTTATCAATCCCTCACATTCAATCAATCACCGAGTCCTGTAACTTCAAAACATTTAAGATAGACCTCAGTGTGTCCCATCCCAACTGCTACTTCCCTGAATGTACATCAACATAATCTCTTGCTTCAACAGACTTGGAATTGGCCATCTAGAATCCACTAATGCTTCCAATCCATTCTCCACAGGGAAATAAGACTAATATTTTTTTCAAACATACATTTGATTTGGTCATTCTTCTGCTTAAAATGTCTTAATGGAAACTTTGGATTCCACCCATGAATGATTTACGGTTATGGGAATTGCCCTAGCACCACAAACAAGTAGAAAACTGGGCAAAACATATACAACAGTGTTATTCATATACTAGACAACAGGTAGTGCAGAACTGTGATCCCTGAGAGAAAAGAAGCAAACAAGGTGAGCCCTATGATTGCCCCAGCTGACTGCTTGCAGCCAGTTTCCAGGCTCCAGCACCGGGAGGGGAACTAAAACAGAATCTGACAGTCTTACTGAGTTAAGGAGACAGAGAGTGAAGTTAGGTGATACTGAGACAGCTAGAATTTGTGGGCAGAACACTGAAGAGGCAGGAACTGGAGAGAGAGAGAGAGAGAGAGAGAGAGAGAGAGAGAGAGAGAGAGAGAGAGATCCTCAGAATCCCAGGTCTTTAGAGGGGTACCCTTGAGTCTTTGACTGAATACTGATCTAAGCACACATGAGAGGAAAGTCCCAGACATGGGGGGTGGGGGGCAACCCTGGAAAGTAGTAGGCCAAACAATTCCCAGGGCTCACATAAGGATGGGAATAATTTGTGTTTCCAACAGTGAGAGCAGAGAAGCCTGTTAATTCAGAGGCAATAAATAAAGTCCTCAGAAGGGTCACACCTTAGTAATGAAGCTAAATTCATTCTCAAAATAAAGGCTGATCTGGATATGTCATGAAAAAGCTTAAAAGAAACCCCCTAGAAGATAAAACTGACTCAACACTACTTAACTGCTCACCAGTACAAAATCCAATGTTCTTGAAATACACACACCAAAATTCAGCACTCAACAACATAACATCTGGCATCTAATAAAAATGTACCAGATATGCAAGAAGCAGGAACATATGATCCATAACCAAGATGAAAATCAATCAATACAATTAGATACGGTAATCATAGAGATGGCTAAATTAGTAGACATGGACTATTAAAATGCTATTATAAGTTTTATATATGTGTCCAAGGATATTAAAAAAAACCATGAATATCATGAAGTGATAAATAAAAGATGTAAGTAGGATAAACATGAAACTTACAGAGATAAAAAAAATACATCTGAAATGAAATAAAAGCATTAAATGGGATTAATAGCAGATTATAACTTCAGAAGAAAAGATTGGTGAACTTGAAGATATAGCCATAGAATCTAACCAATATACTCACAGGAAGAAAAAACAAAAAACAAAGAGTGCCTCAGTGGGCCATGGAAAAATATCATGAAGTCTAATGGATGTATAATTACAGAAATGAGTACAGAAAAACATTTTTAAAGCAGTATACTGATTTTTCCAAATTTGATGGAAATTTTAAACCCAAGAAGCTCAATAAATCTCAAATAGAAAAAACATAAAGAAAATCATACTGAGGAATTTATAATCATACTGTAGAAAACCAGAGGGAAAAAAAAGAGGAACTTTTAAAAGCAGCCAGAGGAAGAAGGATACCTCATTACAGTGGCAAAGACCAGAAAGACAGCAGACTTCTGGACAGAAACCACATAAACCAGGAGAGAATGGAACACTGTATTTAAAGTGCAGAAAACAGAAAATGGTCAAATTAGGATTCTGCACCCAACAGAATATCTTTACAAAATAAGGCAAAATGAAGACTTTCATATATCAGCAAAAGCTGAGATAACTCATTGCCAGCAGATGTGCACAAAAATAAATGTTAAAGAAAGGAGGAAAGAGTGATTGAGGGAAAGGAGGGGGCAACTGAAGGGCAGATGGAGGATCTGAGGTGGGAGACTGAGAAGGGATTAATCTGCAGCAAATTGATGTTAATTTCACTGACTTACAGCCCTTTGGTGCTGAGGCTTTCTTTGGCCTCTGACCAATCATTCTCATCTGCACCCCCTGTTTGCTTTTGCCCCTTCTCCAGGAGAGTCCTGCATCTTGTCTCAGGCCTGCTCCCTCTTCTCTCTGCTCCCAAATCACTCACTTCGCCTCTCTGGCACTTCACCTTCCTCCCTGGCCCGTCATTCCTTGGAGGGCTGGACACGTCTCTTTCCACTCTGCTTCACGTCTCCAAGAGACTGGCTTCCTTCTGCCGTCTCCCATCTCAGCTCACTCACATCTGAATGCTCACTGTCCCTTTAAGATCATCTGTGACTTTTGCTTTTTGCTGTCCTTCTTTCATCATTTTTTGAATTTTTAATATGAGCATATATTACTTCAATAATAATAATGAAAACCCATGATGGGTAATGAATGAATGAACATTCCCAGTCTCGGGCGCTTTCAAATGATCAAGCTTAGAGTCCGTGAGCAGATGTGGACACGTTTCTTCACCTCCGTAGGCTCTGCTCGGGGACTCATGCTCATGTAAGTCAGGAAAAACCCAGGCCACATGGAGAAACCTTGAGTCACATCTTTCACCCCCAGACCTCAACTAGGAACCACTAGTGATTAGGAGAAGCATGGGTCACGGCATTCCTCTCCCCAAATACCCCTTGTTCAGAGCTTGGATCTTCACCCTCTTCCTGGCCACCACGTGGTCAAGCCTTCCCTTCGCTCCAGCCGCTGTGATGAGAGGGAGGCAGGGTGTTGGCCTCAGGCTGACCGGGGTTCCCTTTCCATTCTGCCTCTTATTTGGCTTATTTTACATACATCCAGGGAAGTAAACTATCTTCCGGAGATGGTGTCTCTTCCTGTGAACTCGGGGTAATAGCACCCACGTCTTGAGGCTTCTGTGAGACCCACATGAGCCAAGATGTGGGGGTGGCTGGTATGAAACAGGCCGTTTTCCCATCCCCTCTCCCTGCCAATCAGCTCAGCACCGGTCACCCAGTGTGTTCCCTCCTGAGAATGTCTGGAGGCAATGCTTTAAGCCCTGGGCCCCCAGAGGGCTGGAGGGAAGGGGAGGCACCGTGTCTCATTTCCATAAGTGTCCTGGGCTGGTCACTTCACCTGCCGAAGTCTCTGTCTCCACATGTGTCAAATGGGCACAGCCGTGCCTTCCTCATCGGGCAGCGTGAGAACCAGGAGGGACCCGGCGCGAGGACATTCTGGGAGTTGCGGTGCGACACGGCTGAGAAACTGCCGCTTGGAGCCACCTGCTCAGGACCTTCCCCTCCAACAGGACCTCTTAACATTCACACCTGAGAAATGGGTTCTCATTGTCTACGAACGCCAGCCAGTTGTATGTGGTTGCACACAACATCTGATAACACAACAACAGTGCCTGTCGTTGATGGGGCAGCGATCTGTGGCAGGTGTGGTGGGCCCAGGTCGGGGCAGGGGTGGGTGGTCAACATGGATGATGAAGAGTATTTATCGCTGACGTTGTTTACAAACGTTGATGTGTGGGGGTCCTAGAAGGCCGGCCGGATTTTAGTCAGGTTTATAACAGTGTTGGAACAACCTACAGGCAATGTGGCCCCTTTTTGCTGCACCCCGGGCAGATCACGGCCACTGCCCTGGGCACACTGGAGGCAGGTTTCGCGGTAGGCAGGTTCAGAAGGATTACTTCACTTAGTACTCATGCCAGCCTGGGAAGGAGGTGCAGCTTCTCTCTGCTTGTTCTCCAACGGGGAAACTGAGGCACAGTGGAAAACCCTTTCTCAAGGTCACCCACTAGGTGGTTCCAGGGGAACGCAGCTCTGAAACCATCTGGCCGAGGCTTGGATGGCCCCTAGCACAGCATGGAGGAGCAGGGTAGCACCAGGGCCCTTTGGGGACCCTGCCTGGTGGCTGGGAAGCGGCTTGTCTGAGGCAGGAACTGACCTGCCTCGCGGGCCTCCCTCTCCACCTTCACATCTGCTTCTGAGAGCCTCCACGCAGCCCGGGGGCGCACCTTCAACTCCGTGGAGAAAGAGCGAGAGGCGTGTTTTGTTGGTGAGGAGCTCTGGTGGCCACTCACGTCATCCTGGAGCAGGCCATTTCCTGGCACGGGGGCTGTGGCCGGACAACCACCTCACGCTGCGGGAATTTACTGCAGGTTCTCGTGACCACGCGTGGGCTTGGCATGGAGGACGGGAGGCCCCGGCCCCGTCCCGTGGGAGCAAGCTGAGGTTAAGAGCAGCCGTGACCGCACTGTGCTCAGGGCCAGCAGGCCTTCTGGAAGCGTCCCCGCTGTGGCTTTGTTCTGTGCTCTGGGGAAATGGCTGCTTGCAGGCCCTTCCAGGCTGAGGAACAGCAATTTTCTGCACAATTCAGGCCCCAACCTCTCTTTGCCTTCATTCCAGTTATTGAGGGTTGTTATGGGAATTCTGAGGAGCGGCCTCAAACCCTGAGCCAAGAGGAGGAACAAGCCGCTCCATGGGACCAATCCTGAACCCAACCCCGACGCTCATTTTCTAGAAACGCAGTTCAGATGGAATCAATGTGGTTTTTGTTTTTAAACAAAACCTGAACCCAACCCCTGTGTGTTCTACAACTAATGGGCCAGAACAAAATCGGAAAATGAAACCTTTTTCTGGATGAAAACACTGCTTCATCGGGTTTGTTGGACCAGGATTTTTTATGTCTTTAAAAAAATGGGGGGAAAAAGTCCAAATATGGAGATAATCATTACTCATTGTGAAACACTCAGTAAAATTAAGACAGTCTAAAGTTGAATATCACTTGTAATCTCACCACTGGGATATTTCCACAACTTTTTTACTGCGCTTTCTCCCTTTTTACATAAATGTGATTATTTATGGAATAATAAATATTTAATCACCTCCTTTTTCAAAGAATATTTCATGGAAAGGTTCCATATTAATATTTAGAAACCACATCATTATTTTTAATGGTTGCAAAGTATTCGTTGGCTGTATCCTGGTTTATTTCACGAATTCTCTCTTGGTAGTTATTTAGGTTACTTCCATTATTTTATTTATACAAATCATGCTTTAATAAATAGCTTTGCACAGGAATATTTGTACCCTGAGCTGATTTTTTTTTGGATACATTATCAAAGTGTTTCTAAGTCAAAGAATATACGTATTGTTTACTTTTCATAACAACTGTCACTCCCACTGTAGCTATAAATGCTGATTTCCCCAGCCCCTGGCTACCACTGACATGCCGAAGATGTTTGTCACTCTATCTGTCCTTCCAGAACTCCTCAGGGGACCATCCCACCCACAACAGAAGAGTGACTAACTGTCCCAGATTGTCCAGAACTGGGGAGGGTCCTGGGCCATGAGACTTTTCGTTTTAGAACCTGGAAAGTCCTGGGAAAACTGGGGTGAGTAGGTCCTCCTAAGTCACCATGACCCTCGAAAGCTGTGTGGGCAGGGTTTCTATGACGGCCCCACATGAGGGTTTGGCTATAATTGACTGGACCAGGAAGGAACACCTCGGCGAAGATGGCTAGTCACCTGGCATGAAGAGATGATATGAAGCAGAAAGAGCTCTTCTTTGGGGAATATGCTTTGGGAACAAGGAAAGAATTTATCAGTGGACAAAAGAGGTCCATTAGCCAAGTGCCAGCCAAAGTAATGTGGGAGAAAAAACTAGGGGTAAGGAAGAGCCCCGGGTGTAAGAGGCAGAGAGAGGAGCAGAGTGACTGTGCTGTGTTGATGGAGAAGCAAGATTCTCCAACGTTCCTGACCTTCCCAAGGGCTTTCTTGTTCTCCTTCTCTGATTCCTGGGCACTGTCCTCAGAAGGACCGCTCATGCCCGCTCCCTCTCGTCAACTCACCGTCTCTTGAAGGAACCTCAGCCAAGAGGCCCGTTCAACACTCCTGGGTATTACTCATCATTTCATCTCGGCCCAAATGGACTTCTCATCTAATTGTGTTCAAACGTGCATATATTGAATAAGACCAAGTCTGAACATCTTCTTGGAAATGCATGCTTCCAGGGTTTAGTCTGTGGGCCAGGGGCAGGTGAAGAGTGAGGTACGGATCCTCTGGTGGGGGGTTCGATACCTGGTCTTCAGCTTGGCAAGCTGCCTCCCCTTTCCAGCCCCAAGTCTGGCCTGGCCACTGACCGTGGTCATGTGGACTCCTGCCCTACTTCCTGGTCCTTCTGGTTTCTTAACCTGTCTGACCACCTCACCCAGATTAAATTCATCTCTGTAGCTGAGCAGGAAGGACTTCACCCTGACCCTCCAATCAAGGCTGCCTCTGCCGTTGCACTCCAGTTATCCTACAGCTGAGGCTTCTTTTCATTCCCGTTTCTCTTCCCATATCAGCTCCTCGGAGAAGCCTACCCCGACTGTCTCATCTGATGTGGCTTCCTCCTGCCTACCTCCCCATGCACTCTCCATAACAGGACTGCTTGATTTTCCACATAGAACTTATCACAATTTCACAGTGTCTGATGGGCTTTTATTGTTTGTCTCCCCCACTAGATGTAAGCTCCTTGGGACTTGGCTAGCGTGATTTGTTCTCTGCATTCCCAGTGTCTAAGACAATGCCTCGCAGGTGAGCAGGCACTAACTGACTGAGCTCATTAATAAATGAAGGGAAGAACATTCACTGCAGCAAAGGTGGGTTGGCCCCTTTCTCATGGTCAGCCTGAGAGGGATAGCTGATGAGTTCCCTAGCTTACAGGACCATGTAATTTGGGGTCCAGATGTATTTCCCAGGACCTCTGATGTGGTTTGTCAGCTTCAAACCCTCCAGTGGCTTCCCACTGCACTTGGAACAGCAGGCCTGCAGGGGTTGACCTCTGCTGATCTACCCAATACATCTTCCCTTTGCCCCTCTCTTACTCTGCCTCGGCCCCACTGGTCTTCTTTGAGTTTTTCGAGTCAAGCTCTGTTCTTGGCCTTCTCTTACACTGCTCATCTGCCTGGAATGTCCTTCCCTTATTTTAGCTACAGCCCAGAAAAGTTTCCTGTGACCCTCAGACCAAAGCATCCTCCCCTGGACTTGGCCTCCATCACTTCCACCTGCTCATTTCCTTCACAGCAGGTGTCCACTGTGATTTCTTCATTCACCTGCTCACCTGCTTTTGTATTATGACTGACCATGCCCCGTGCCCCATTCATTTTAAGCTTCATGAGTGGCGAGATCATCTTTATTTTTTGGTCTGTCACTGTACTACTAAACCCATGCCAGAAGCTTGGTAAATATTTATTTAATGGGTAAATGAGTAAATGAATGAATGAGTTATTTTAAAATCAAAACTGGCCACTGCAATAGACTACCGCCAACATTTAACTGAATTTTGGTCAATAATTCTGTACATCAAATTAACTTATTCAGTCACAGCTAATTTCTGCACTTAAATCATCCTCACGGGTACACTGGAAAGTTATATGCTCAAGATTAAACACTGTGGGCTTTACAGGAAATGTTTTCTGAGCTTTAAACTTTACTTAAATTTAAATGTTTTCTGCCCCCAACGCTTCCGTGGTCTGCAGGGAGCACCTTCAGTGGGCCCCCGCTTGTGTTTGAAGGTCACCCAGGCCCTGTCTTTGGGACATTTTGATGCTCCTTGCCCAGGTGGACTGGGCCTCCACTCAGACCTGAGAGCTGTTCCAGGGAACCACCAAAATCTGCATCAGTATCAAAGGAATCCAGACCACAGAACCAGTCCCCTCGGGGTGACCTTCCCAGTAACCAGTTTTTTGAGGCTAGAAAGGGGGATTCCTCCAAAGTGATCACAGGGAACATGACAAGGCCCTGTGGCCTGATTCTTTCTACAGCTCAGGAGAATGGTCTCCTTGGACAGAAGGCCATCTTTTCCTGAACGTCCTTAGCTGATAAGGTGACCTTGGTAGAAAAGTAGCCGACTCTTACTATCCAAAATGACTGGATTTCAGCTGAAATAATCTCTTTTTAAGCACTGAGGTCTGAAGGTCCTTGATGCTACGCGGAACGGAGTCACCTGGGAGCCAAGAGGCCCAGGCTCTAGTCTGATGTTTTGCAAGTGACTGCTATCTGATGCTGGACTGGCCACTTCCCCTCTGTGGGCCTCAGTTTCCCCATCTGTAAATGAGAGTTAGTTGGCCTGGTCTTTGAGGGCCATTCCTTATCAGTTTTAGTGGTTCTCAGTCCTGACTACAGGTTAGAATTGTCTTGGGGTTGGTGGATTTCAGGCACTGGTATTTTTTTTTAGGACACTGTGAAATCTGGGATATTCTGGAGTGCCAGCCCATGGCCGATGACAAGCGGGAAGAAGACAGGCTGTGGACCCTCTGAGATTTTTAGTGACTTCTCTGTTATTTTCCAGAAGTGCCTCTGGCATCTAGATAACCAGATTCTAAGTGGAGCTCATGACCCACCCACTATTCATTTAACAAGCTCTTCTAAAACTATTACCCAAGTCTCCTTGCAAACACCCTCCCATTAAACATAACCTCTGATTAAGACAGGTTTGTGCTGCCACTTCCTGGCCATGTGAAGTTGGGAAAATGCTTTGATCTTTTGTTTCCTCATTTGTAAAATGGGCTAATATTTACACCTCTTTCAGGGTTGTTGTGAAAATTAAATGAGATAATGTACCTTCAGCGCCTTCATCACGCTGGGCATAGTAGATGCTCAAGTAATATAAATTCCTCCCACTCAATTTCCTTTGGCATTTAGTTTGAAGTATGACAACTTTCCCTAAAGGGTGTATTGTGGGCTACTACTTCTCCCAAGATGCTTCACACAAGATGATAAAGGCATTTTATTTTCAAATATATTAGGAAAACTCCCATGCTGTAGTCTCTTCTTGAAATGGTATTTGGTTACATACTGGCAAACTGGCTCTCTGAAAAAAATAAAAACAAAACTCCAGAACTATAGCATGTGCTGGCTTCTGTGGTATAAGTACTCCCACCATGGCCAATTCCAAGTTACCAATGTTGCGTCATTGAACGTGGAATTGGGAAGAGACGTGCAGACTTGGCTCTATTTTTTTTTTTTTTTTGGTACGTGCCCCTAGCGGGAACCGAACCCAGGACTCTCTGGTCCACAGGCCGACGCTCCAACCGCTGAGCCAAACCGGCCAGGGCAAGACTTGGCTCTCTTGAGCTGGTCGGAGCTGGCCCCCGTTCACTACTAAAATGATTGTTAGTATGTCATGTCCTGTGATAAAGGAACCCGTGTAGCTTTACCTAGCTCAGTATTTCCCAAATAAATTAGACAATGGAACCCTCTTTTCTCATAATACCTTTTGACATCCCGTGGAACAAGTATTCCAGGGAACACACTTTGGGAACTGCTGTGAAATATCTTACGTCTTTCCCCCCCCACCCCCAAACATTCATCAACATGCAATCATTTAAAAAAGCAGAGTGTGCTTTGCACAATTAGGGGCAGTGTGCAGAGGAGCCACAGCTTGCACCTTTAAGGAAGAGACACAAGGCTGGTGAACAGCTGAGCTAGAACAGAGTAATCCATGGAGGCTTCGATGCTCAGGGCAGTGAACAGGCCCAGGGAGGACCCTCTGCCAGAGGAGTGCCTAGGTCCAAGGCTGAGAGCATGGGAGAGTGCGGGAGGCTCTGGGGGAGATCAGAGGAGAGAAGGGTTCCTGCAAGTGGGCTGAGCCTGAACCAAGGCCTGGACAACAGAATGAGTGTGCCATTGGTCATGCCGCCCCGCCTCATTGAGTTTCCTTCAGAGTCTCACCTGGAGCAGTTGGAACACCCATCTCCAGAGACCAAAGTTCTCTCTGAGACCACCTCATCCCTTCCGTGGTCTTTCCTGTCTGGTCATGCTTGGGCATGCTTCTCTTTGATACATCTGTAAGCATGTGTATCTAACTGTCTGCAATTCAAAGGGCTCCCCATGTAACCAGGTTCCTTGAGAGTTTAATTCTCTTCAGTGGCAGAAGGTGCTGGAGCCCAGTGAAATCTAAACCCCATACTGGAGGAGACACCACGTTTACCCCAGAGCTCTATGAGGAGCCGAAGGTGGCCCCATCAAGTAATACTAATAACAGCTGTTACTTTTAAAAATTGTAGTAACATGCACATACATAAATTTTACCACTTTAAGTGTACAGTTCAGTGGCATTAAGCACATTCACATTGTTGTGCAACCATCACCAGCATTCACCTTCAGAGTATTTTTATCTCTCCAAACTGAAGCTCTCTACTCATTAATTACAAATTCTCCATTCACCTCTCCTGCTATTACTTATGGCGCACTCCTTAGGACCTAGGCACTGTTCTAAGAAACTTACATGTATTAACTCATTTAATCCAGACAGAACTCTACGAGGGAGGTAACTATCTCCACTTTACACAGTGAAGGAAGAGATGAAGAAATGGAGGGTAAGTAACTTTCCCAAGGTCGTAGAGCTAGGAGCAGAGGAACCAGCAGTGAATTCAGCCAGATCCGAACCCTGAGCCCACAATGCAATACCTTCCGTCTACTTCACAGCCAAGGTTGGATTCATCTCAGACTCAACAAGAAGAAAGACCCCCTGTGAGGCCCCTTGAGACTCCTAGGTGCATGAGGGCTGGAACCCTCAGCCTTTGGGGGGCCAGTACTTGACGTCATCCATCCCTCCCATATCAGATGATCAGGCCTCCAGCAGAGGAGCTCAGGGGTAGCCAGACCACCCTGAACAGTGAAGGCTGTGCATGTGGCTAGGAGGGATTTCTGCCTCTCTGAGAGCCATCAGCTAAAAATGTTGGGGTGGAATGGGACCAGGTCTGGCAGTCACAGCCTCTGAGGTGGCTCTTTTTTTCTGGGGGTGGTGATGGGGGGTTAAGGGTGATGTCAGACTGGGCAAGCTAAGGGCTGGGGCCAAGGAAGCAATTGGCAAGACAACTTCTTGGCAGAGATAGCTCACTCTGCACTTGAAAACAGCCACCTCTGAGCCGCCTCCAGTATACAAGAATAGTCAAGATGGAGAGTGGGGACAGAGGTGAAGGATTCTTGGCTGTGGAGACAGATTTTTGGAATCTGCGTGACAAGGCCTGTCAAACAACCTCCACTGGGGATCTGACTTGAAATTGAAGCCTTGGTCTCAGTTCCTGTGTGGCGGCCTGTATGGCCTTACTCCTTTGGTGGCCTCATCTTAAACCTTGCATGCAAACTTGTGTGTATCTTTGTAAGTTCAAAACATCCAATAATGAAGCTCTCTGTAGCTATTTCAGACCCAATCACGTCAAGCCCAGACAGAGATCTAAGGTGACTAGCTTGTGTTGTTTTCTTGGAATGCGACTCATAGGTTAGTTTACACAGCCAGGATGGAGCTTCCCAGCTGGGGCAGGGTGGAGCGGAAAGGGATTGGTGCTGTACTGCTCTCCATCTGGCTAGTAGGCAATTACTATGGAGGGTGCCCAAGCTGGAGAGTCCACACCCTTGTCACCCACATTATTCCACATCTCCTTTCTGAAACCTCCTTGCTTTCCTGCCCTCTCCTTCAGAAATTCCTCACATGCTGCCCCACTAAATAAGTCAATCACGGTGTCCACTATGTCCACCATAGCTTTTGGAGGAATACTGTTCTGACTTTAATGCTCTGCCAAGGAAAAGACTCTAGGCTGTTTCTTTGAGCCAGAAGTGGTCATTGATGGATACCTGATCCAAAGGCAGCCAAGCATACTAGGAGACAAGACCATAGGACTGAAACAAACAAACAAACACGAGAAAAGGTAGACAATATAAACAGATACATAGGTGATCCATATATTGGTCATATATTGGTGTTATCACTCACAGATTGTGTAATAACTCAATATGTTCAAGAAAATAGAAGAAAAGATGGAAAATTTCTATAGAGATATAAAGTTGACAAAATGTCGACTGGAAATTGATAACTTAAATATGAAATAACTTATTTTAAATACCCAAAGAATAGGTTTAACATCAGTTTAGACACAGCTGAAGAAAGGATTAGAAAAGAGGAAGATAATTGAATAAAATACAAATGTGATCGGACCATGCTTGTACTCAGAGATCTCCTAGGACTCTTCATTATTTACTGATGGCACCCAGAATTCCTATAATACCCTCTAGTCTCATCTCATTCCTATATTCATCCTGTTTTTCACCAACATAGAAACAATACTCTGTGTTCCCAAACACATGCATATTTTTGCTTCTATATCTGCCCTTATCTCCAGGGAACCTTTCCCTACATTTCTGTCTGGTGAAATCATCCTTATCTTTCAAGGACAAACTCAAATGCTACCTTCTCTGTGAAGCTTTCTCTAGGCTTCTCTTGGTTCTTCCCCCATCTCCTCTTTGAGGTACTGTGGGAAATTTTCCAAAACAGTTCTTAGCACCATGTATTAAAATTAGTTAGTATATCTACTTCTCCTTCTAGACTAGACTTCACAAAAGACAAAGCACATGGGTTATCCATCTTTTTAATCTCAATTCTTAGCATAATGCCTAGTACATAGGTGGTATTAATGATAATGAATAATGCCAAGAACCAAATTATTTTAGGACCCTATAGATGAGTATTTTACTAATCTTTAACAAACCAATCCCAGTGAAACTGTGACTTGATGTTTAATATTTTTTTTTACTTGCTCATTTGTTCATTGACCTCCCTCACCACTCCCCCACAAAATATAGGCTCCATAAGGACAGAAATTTTCCTTTTTCTGTTCTGTTCACTATTGTATCTCAAATGACTAGCAGATAGTAGGTGTTTAAGAAATGTTTTTTGAGTAGCCATGGGACCACCATGGAAAGGAAGGAGGGCATATAGGACCAGCTGTCCACTCAGCTTGGGCACTTTGGCTCCACTGAAGACTAAGCACAGGCTGGACTCCAGGAGGCAGGCAGGCACCCAGAGGAGAGGGAAGAAGGCTTTTTAGGAATAGATGAGTGACTCAGCACATCTTCTGGAGCCCAGCCTTCTCTGTTTAAGTCCTGGTTCTGGCTATTTAAGGAAAACAGTAGTACCTGCCCCATGTGCTTTTTGTGAGAATAGACTAAGACCCTGAGCACAGAGCCTGGGACATTGCAATCACTCTACTATTGTCAACTTTATTGTATTATTTGATTATGGGTCCAGCCTGGGTTTGTCTTCTGGTTTGGTCACAGATTTTCCTGTTCCTTCTAAGGCCTTTGGGCAAAGCAGCTTCATCCTTTTCTTCAAGCATCTACTAAGTGCTCACAGTTTGTGTCTCTTATTTAATCCTTGCTCCGTGCCCATGAAGTTGATATGATTGGTGCTGGTTAGAGATGAGAAACCAGAAGCTCAGAACTGCTAAGTGACTCTCCCAAGCATCTCCACAACGTGAGAAGGACAAGAATTTGAACGTAGGTCTTTTTTGTTATCCAAGGCTCACTGGCCCAGCCTCCCTTGCCCAAGGTCACATACCTAGAAGAACCTGGGTCTTCTGGGCCTCAACCTGATACCACTGTAACTAACCTAGTTATTAATAACAAGAAAGGAGTAAAAAGGAAGGCCAAATAGTATAGACATGCCATTTGGGCAGCTTCACCAGGAAGCTAAGCTTTACACTCCCCAGGGAGCCACTGGTCTATTCCTCACAGATCCCTGGGGGAGGGGACTGGCCAGGGGGAGACAGATGCATGCACAGTAAAGTTGGGGAGACTAGGGAAGGTACTTGCCTGTCAATCACACCTGGGAACAGGGCATTGGCCAGAATGGGCGTGGCTACTACAAGGGCAAGAATGTTGGGATATTTATCCCCTAAACAAAGGAGTTTGCTCTCTTGGTTTCTCTTGATTCCTCTTGTGCTCTTGGTTTCTCTTGGTGCTCTTGGCTGTCTTGGGACTCTTGTTGTAGGGGGTGTGCTATCTTGGCTCCCCTACATTTCCCCACATGGCCTATGTCCATGTGAACCCCATACATAACGTATTAATGGACTGCAATTAGCCTGATGCTGAACTGGACCTGGCTACAACACAGAACAGAAACTTTGGGCATTGGCTTTGTTTTTAGCTCTACTGAAACCCCAACTACACTTCTATGACTGCAGTGGGACGTTAAAGACACAGAGATGTAATTCCATACAAATGAAAGTCACTCATTTTCCCGTGGGAGTCTCAGAAAATTCTTTTTCTCAAGATATCCTAAGGATTCCACCCCAGCACTCAGTTGGGGAAAGGATACCTCAATTTCCCTATTATTAGAATGGCAAACCAGAAGGGACCCCACAAAAGGATTAAAGTCTGGAAGACAGCTCCTCTCTGCTCCCTTTCACTCGCAGCCTCTAAGCCAGCACTGGGAGGGCGAGACAGCAGAAGAAATAGAAGCTGATTAGGACCATGGTGTGAAACCCCTCCCTCTAGTCTGGGAGTTTTAGAATTCATTTCTCACACTGTCTCCTGGATTGGTACTTGTCTGGATTTTTTGCTTCCTTTTATCTGCCCTACATCACTTCTGCTACTTGGAACACATATCCAGGAGAAGAGGGCACCCTGTTCCCAGCGTGGAAGCCACAACAAACTCCGGGAAATGCTGGTGAATTACACAAACCTGATGTTGCCACGAAGTTTTTGCCTAGCGCCCAAATTCTCCTCCCCTTTTACAAAACTTGTCTCTCTCCACCTCTCCACATTTTGCCTGCATTTCTGTGGCTTGTCTGCTCTCTCTTTCCACCCCTGCAGCTTGGGAACACCCCAGGGCAATAAGCACATGGGTGACAGGGAAAAACAAAACCTGACGGTGAGGAGCCGGGGCTCTCGCACTCACCCCTGCCTTGAACCTTACCCTGGCACCTGCAACCCTGTGCCCCTAGCCAGGGACTTAGGGGTTGGCCATAGCCCAGCACAGCCCCCAGCCAAGGGCACCACCAGACTCTTGCTTCCCTCCGCCTCCTGTCTCCCCTCTGTCTCTGCCCTAATAGTGCGCCAGTCATAGCAGGCTTGAATTTTGTGAGTGCACAGCTCCAGGGGGAGGGAATAGCAGTGGCAGACATTGGCCGAGGCTGTTGCAATGGGCACAGAGTTCTGCCTCCTGGCCCCTGCCCCCCTGCGAGTACCCCGGGCAAAGCGCCCCTTAGACCTCATGGCTGTGTGTTGGGGAGGCATGAGGGGGCAGCACAGGAAGCCTGGACACAGAGAAAGCTGCTGCAGGTGTCCTGCCCTCTCTCTGCTTGTTACTACAGGGTGAGAACCACAACGTTGCTATGCCAGAGAGTTCTGTGGGAATGCTGCTTAGGGGCAGAAGTCCTGCTCCCTGGCGTCATCTTGCTTGGGGCAGCCTTTGTAAACAGACAACGGGACTGAACTACTGCAAATCTTTTTAATCTGATGCTTGTTACTAATTTGATGTTTCTTTTGCAAACACAACTGCTAGGTTTTAATTCATGCAAACATTGCTGCTTGTCATTAATGCCTCTTCCACAGGTACAGCTAATAGAAAAAAGCCTCAAATGTACAGGTGCTCAGAAAAAAGAAAGGTTTTCGTTACCTAATTTTGGAAACTGGCTGGAAACAGAATTCGAACCCAAAACCCGAATATTAAATTTTATCCAGCTATATTAACAGGGAATATTCATTCCTTTCTTAAGGGAAGCTGTCTCACACTGCCAAGCCTCTTAAGGGACCAAGGCTATTAAAAATATAAGAGACAGCCCTGGCCAGTGTGGTTCAGTTGGTTGACCTTTGTCCCATGTACCAAGAGGTCACCAGTTTGATTCCCGGTCAGGGTACATGCCTGGGTTGTGGGCTCCATCCCCAGTGGGGGGTGTGCAGGAGGCAGCCGAGTGATGTTTCTCTCTCCCATCAATGTTTCTCTCTCTCTCTTCTCTCCCTCTCCCTTCCCCTTTCTCTAAAATAAATAAAAACATATTTTTAAAAGTATATGAAACAGCAAGATGTTGCTAGCTCAACTATTAGAGACTAGTTAAAAGGGCCTGACTTTTTCTATCCAAGACAGACACAGAGATGAAGACCTCTATTAAGGTCAGAGACCTTCAGAATCTTCTGTATGGAGCTGAAGTCCCCACATCTGGACAATTGTATTACCGTTTGGGAAGGGTTTCTGTTTTGGATGTGGGAAGGGACTTCAGACTGTGAGCAAATGTCATTTCTCCCAGTTGGCTTAGGTTGGACAGCCGTAGGATGCCATGGCAGCTAAGGTGTCATAGGCCCCTCAGATAGGGAGCATAGAAGGCATTCATGCCTCCGTCAGCTATTGAATCTCCCCATTTTAAGAGAATAAAGGTTGTTTATTTTAGGTTCTTCTCCCTGAAATAAATAATAATGCAATTTCCATTCCTCCGAAGTGCCTACTCTGGCAAGAAATGTTATTCTGGGTTTGTCAAAAAAGGGACGGTCTGCCTTTGAAATGCTAATTAATACCTGGTCTCCAAGGACTCTTATCTGAGCCATCTGTTGGAATGCAAATTCTGAGAAATAGATCTTATTTAAGCCTAAGCTATCTAAGCAAATCAGTTTAATTCAGTTCAATGAGTTGATAAATCAGTGAGTTTTGCTGTATACCTGGCTCCATAGAAGTATGTCTCTTAAAGTGTCAATGTGTTTGCCAGTAAAGAAGTATATGTTTCTTTCTTTCTTTAAAAAAAATTTTTTTTTATCTTTATTGATTTTAGAGAGAGAGGAAGGGAGAGGGAGAGAGAGAGAGAGAGAGAGAGAGAGAGAGAAACATCGATGAGAGAAACATGGATTGGCCGCCTCCTGCATGCCCCCCACTAGGGATTTGGCCCACAACCTGGGCCTGTGCCCTCACTGGGAATCGAACCAGTGACCTCTTGGTGCATGGGTCAACACTCAAGCAATGAGCCACACCAGCCTGGGAAGCAAATGTTTCTAAAAGTTACAGAATTTATTTGCCAATCTAGGGAATGCTAATTATTTACTTTTAGCTTTTTCTCCCTACTTGATTGTGCCAGAATTTGGCAATTCTTAATAAGTGAGTCATGGAAATAAATTTCTTTGTATAAATCCAATAAGACCATTTCCAAACTATGTGGTCTTATTAACCAAGACTTTGAGTGGAATGTCATGTCTAAGGGAGACATATCTGGATTCTAGATGTCACCAGAAAGCCTTAAGGAATTGAGATGGACTCTCAAAGTTCATCAAATCCAATCAAAAGCCACTTGCAGAAATGGCCTAATACCTTGCTTGGTCACATGGTTGATGGCAGTCTTTCCAGATAAGGAATAAAGTTTGCTTTTCTGAAAGATGGCAAAAACAAAAACACAAAACAAAAAACAAAACAAAACCCTCAAGTCACTTTGGGGACCTTAAGGACCTGAGGACTTGAACCAAACCTACAGATATTCCAGGCAAGCCATGATTGCAACTTTGGCTTCTCTGCCCTGAGGGACTGACTGCTGACTAAAAGTCCATCTAAAGATTCCTTGTGAAAATTCCAGCAAAGCAGCCTGTGTAATTAATTTGACCAATTGCTATTCTTGTTGTATATATGCAAATAATCAGGCTAAACTAAAACTGGACTTAATACAGTCTCTTTGAAAATTAGGGTAATCTTAGGGAGAAAAATTATATTTCAGTGAAAATCACCATGTCCAATTATGAATATTGGGCTCCAGTGCAGTTAACTATTTTCAAAATTTTGTTTTTAAGGCTGTATCTGTGTATGCCATACAGACCTCAGCACCTAATAACATCATCAAAGATGTTCTAACTGAAGACAATCTATCAGATTATCACTGTGTGATTTCATTCCAGCAGAAGCCTTGCATCTAGAAATCGTCTCAAACCGAATTATAATTTGCTATGTGCATGGACCTTTTTGTTTTGCATTCTTCTATTTTTATAGAATGTATGGCTATGTTCTTATTTACCTGATTTTTTACCCACACAATACAGACCTCTCTTTAGAAGTCATCTTCATAACCATCTCCTAAAATATGAGAGTCAATGGTTTGGACTTATGATGGAGTCAATGAAGTAGGGATGGCCTTATGGCTTCACTTGAAACTGCTTTCCCTTTTCTGCCCAAATGGTTCAAACAGAAACGGCCCACAGTTTCTCATGGGGAAATCTTAAAATATTTCCCTTAGCTTAATTTGGGTTAAGTACGGTGGGCAAAAGGGTTTCAGAGAGGTGTGACACACCTGCCTCCAGGAAAGCTACTCCTCCAACCTAATTGGGAACACTGTAAATAAATCTTTCCTTTGTCACATGGATTTTTACCTCTCACTAGGTCTTTAATTGTTATAAGTCTCCTCATTTTTGAATTGTGCCTTTTAACCTTCTTGTCAAGTTTGTCATTCCTGGACTACAACAAGGACGTCAATTTGGCCAATGTGTCATACTCCTGGACATTGCCTATGTCATCTCCCAGGGACACCAGACTGACCTGGACTTTACAGATCCCTTCTCCCTACATAAAGACTCCTCCCCTTCCCTTTTGTTCCCCCTTCCTCTGTCAGACAAGGAGAACCTCTGAACCTTGGGACAGGTAGAACTATGCCCTTCTGACAATCTGAAGCAATTACAGGAAGACAGAGACCTTCATCCATTTCTCCTTTGTAAGAATAAGAGGTTCCTTTTTTCTCAGGAAGGAATGCTACCATTGCAATTAACCTGTTTTTTACCTACATAGAAACGAATACTCTTGTGTTCCCAAATACGTGCATATTTTTGCTTCTATGTCTGCCCTTATCTCCAGGGAACCTTTCCCTACATTTCTGTCTGGTGAGATCATCCTTATCTTTTGATGGACAAACTCAAATGTTACCTTCTCTGTGAGGCCTTCTCCAGGCTTCTCCTGGTTCTTCCCCCATCTCCTCTTTAAGGTACTGTGGGAAATTTTTCCAAAACAGTCCTTAGCACCATGTATTAACATTACTAGTATATCTACTTCTCCTTCTAGACTAGGACTTCACGAAAGGCAAAACACATGTGTTATCCATCTCTTTAATCTCAGTTCCTAGCATAATGCCTGGTACATAAGTGGTGTTAATAATAATGAATAATCCAAGAATCATATTATTTTAGGACCCTATAAATGAGTATCTTACTAATCTTTAATAAACCAATCCCAGTGAAACTGTGACTTGATGTTTAATATTTTCACTTGCTCATTTGTTGATCTCCCTCCTCATAAAGCCTCCTCATAGGCTCCATAAGGACAGAGAATGTTTTTGTTTTCTGTTCTGTTCACTATTGTATCTCAAATGACTAGCAGACTGTAGGTCAAGAAATGTTTTTGAATGAGGGAAATACTCCTTCTAATACCATGGACAAGAAAGAGAGCAAATGGGACCAGCTAGCCATCCAGCTTGGGCACTTTGGCTCCACTGAAGACTAAGCACAGGCTGGACTCCAGGAGGCAGGCAGGCACCCAGAGGAGAGGGAAGAAGGCTTTTTAGGAATAGATGAGTGACTCAGCACATCTTCTGGAGCCCAACCTTCTCTGTTTAAGTCCTGGTTCTGGCTATTTAAGGAAAACAGTAGTACCTGCCCCATGTGCTTTTTGTGAGAATAGACTGAGATCCTGAGCACAGAGCCTGGGACATTGCAATCACTCTACTATTGTTAACTTTATTGTATTATTTGATCATGGGTCCAGCCTGGGTTTGTCTTCTGGTTTGGTGACAGATTTTCCTGTTCCTTCTAAGGCCTTTGGGCAAAGCAGCTTCATCCTTTTCCTCAAGCATCTACTAAGTGCTCACAGTTTATGTCTCTTCTCATTTAATCTTTGCCCTGTGCCCATGAAGTTGGTATGATTGGTGCTGGTTAGAGATGAGAAACCAGAAGCTCAGAACTGCTAAGTGACTCTCCCAAGCATCTCCACAACGTGAGAAGGACAAGAATTTGAACTTAGGTCTTTTTGTTATCCAAGGCTCACTGGCCCAGCCTCCCTTGCTCAAGGTCACATACCTAGAAGAACCTGGGTCTTCTGGGCCTCAACCTGATACCATTGTAATTAACCTAGTTATTAATAACAGGAAAGGAGTAAAAAGGAAGGCTAAATAGTATAGATATGCCATTTGGGCAGCTTCACCAGGAAGCTAAGCTTTACACTCCCCAGGGAGCCACTGGTCTATTCCTCACAGATCCCTGGGGGAGGGGACTGGCCAGGGGAAGACAGATGCATGCACAGTAAAGCTGGGGAGACTAAGGAAGGTACTTGCCTGTCAATCACACCTGGGAACAGGACATTGGCCAGAATGGACGTGGCTACTGCAAGGGCAAGAATGTTGGGATATTTATCCCCTAAGGGATAAAGGAGTTTGCTCTCTTGGTTTCTCTTGGTGCTCTTGGCTGTCTTGGGACTCTTGTAGGGGGCGTGCTATCTTGGCTCCCCCACATTTCCCCACATGAACCATGTCCACGAGGACCCCATACATAATGTACTAATGGACTGCAATTAGCCTGATGCTGAACTGGACCTGGCTGCAACATGGAACAGAAACTCTGGACACTGGCCTTGCTTTTGGCTCTACTGAAACCCCAACTACACTTCTATGACTGCAGTGGGATGTTAAAGACACAGAGATGTAATTCCATGAAAATAAAAATCTCTAATTTTCCTTTGGGAATCTCAGAAAGTTCTTTTTCTCGAGATATCATAAGAACTCCACCCCGGTGTTCAGTGGGGAAAGAGATACCTCCATCTCCCCAATGACAACCTAGTGTGACTCACTGCATGATGGACAAAAACATCCGGGTTCTCAGTGATCCCCACCGGTGTGCTCGCCGGGCAGCTGAGAAGACCGAGGCCCACAGTCCACAAACTAGGTCTTGTGGCCTCAAAGCCAGTGGCCTTCCCACTGTGCCACCCCACACCTGGTACCTTGGCCGCCTCCCGAACAAGGAAGCGATTGTTTTTATTATTAGATGTTGCCCAACTTGGCTTCCAGGACTAAAAAGAAAAGAACCCAGCATAACTGGCAGCCCCACAGCTCAGGAACACCCCTCTCCAAGGCCCTTTTCAACTCTCTGTGTGGACTCTGAATTTTGTCCCCCCCCCCACAACCCCTTTCCTCTGCTGTTGAGACAGCTCCGTGGCTCCAGAGAGGGGGGAGGAAAGGCCCCCACAGTGCAGACCTTCACATCCAGGTTCTTGGGGGCTTTCCTTGGCCTCCTGGGCTCTCAGAGCTGAGGCCAAAGCCAGAAAATCTGTTTCTCATTAGCTGTACTTTTGCTGTGAAATGAAGTGCTCTTTGAACCTGTGGGAGCAGGAAAGCCACTTACACCCCTGAGAGGACAGGGACAAGGCCTTGCCAGCACATTCCTTTGGCTCCTTTTATCTCCTGGGCGGAGCTCTCAGCAGGCGGCGGCCTATCCCTGGTGCAGTCAGGAGGAAAGGTGGTGTGTGGGGTGAGCAGGAGAGGAAGGAGAGGACCATGCCCCTCTCTCTGTTGGGGTTAGAGAAGCAAAATCCCACTGGGATTGCCTACCCTTTTCCCTGTCCCCATCTGCTTCCTGATACCACCTTTGTACCGGGTGACTTCAGTAAAACCTCCAGAAGTCACTCATCTGTTTGTCTGTCCATCCATCCGTCTATCCGTCCATCCATCCATCCATCCATCCATCCATCCATCCATCCATCCATCCATCCATCCATCCATCCCTCCATCCCTCCCTTCCTCCCAATGGGAACTTGTGAGGTAGAGTCAGAACCAGGAGAGTCCTTTGCCATATAACCTGACTTCTTCCCCTTCAGTTCACTGATGGGGAAACTGAAGCCCCGAGTTAGCTTGTCCCAGGTCACACAGCAAATTCCTGGATTCACTGGACAAATACTTATCGAGCACTTTCACAGGCCTCCGCTCCCTCTGCAACCAGAGGTTCGCGTGGTGCAGCCGTGAGAACACACGCCTGTCTTAGCCTTCGTGATCATTCCAGTGATGGAGGCAGATGGCCAATGAGTGAACGAATACATGAACACGATAATGTCAGATGATGGTACACGCTCCAGAATAATAATAACAGAGGTACCTCTCTGGGGGGGGATACCTCTCTGGGGGGGGGTTGAGGGCAAGGACTACGTTTAAACAAGGTGGGTGGAAGTCTCTTTAAGAAAGTAACATTTGCGTTTAAACCTGAGAGGTGACAAAGGGCCAGTCCCAGGAACAGGCGAGTGCAGAGCATTGCCGGCAGGGGGACCACTGGTCCAAAGGTCCTGCGGTGGGACTGAGCGTGGCTGTCTGAGAGACAGAAGGAAGGCCAGTGTGGCGGGAGCCAATGAGCAGGGAGCGGGGCCGTGGTACCAGATGAGGGCAGGTGGTTAGGACCTCCCAAAGGGCCTAGAAATCAGGTAAGGAGTGTAACCTTTGTCCCGTTGGAAGCCATGGGGGTTCGAAGCAGGGGGCTGACAAGGAGGGTTTTGTGTCCTCAAAAGGATCCCTCTGGCTGTGACTGAGGGCACCAGGGGGCGGGTGCACACGGGGAGGCTGGCTGGAGGCGGCTCAGGGTACAAGTATTGTAGCTCCCACCCACTCTCACCTGGCCCATGGTGGTAGCCAGGTGGGCAGAAGAGGGCAGAAGGAGGAAGCGTCTGGGATAGAGACAAAGAGTTGACATAATTTGCTCCTGGAGTTGGCATGGGCTGTGAAGGAAAGAGAGGGACGGAAGGCTTTGGCCTGAGTAACCTGGGTGGACGGTCACGGCCCGCCCTGAGGTGGGAAGACGGGGAGGAGCAGGTTTCGAGAGACCCGTATGGGAGGGTTAGGCTGGAGATGCCCCTCAGGTGCTCAGGTGGTGCTGAGAAGGCAGACGGACAGCAGTCTTCAGTTAGTGACCAAGGCTGGCCCTACAGATGCCCACGCACAGGTCCTGCACCTGTCCCCACTGGGCCGTCACTTACAGGGGGCTGTTAGAAGGTACTGCCCCCTCCCACCTCCAGTCAGGGAGGGGGCCTGGGAACTGCCAGCATCCCGAGGGGCCTTCCTCCTGGAGTCCCTCCCTGGTAGAAGCAGACCTAGATGACGGTGGGGGTGGAGGTGGGGGATGGGGAGAGGGTGTGGAGATCAGTCTTCTGTGGGAATAATAATAATATTAAGAGCCTCTGTCGGAAGACTAAATATCTTGCCCCTGTGCGTCTTCATGAATACTCATCACCTCAAGTTCTCCACAGTCTCTGGGAGATTAGCAGCCTGGGCCCAACAGCCCCATTTTCTAGATGAGGAAACTGAGGATCCAAAGGGATTCTGTGACACCTCCAAGGTCATCCAGATGATGGGTCCAGGACTCACGCCTGGGCCCTCTGGGACCCACTGGACTGTACTCCGCTCAATATTAAGCTGTCTGCCCTCAGAAAAGTCTTATTTTGAGAAAGCTAGGAGAGTCGGCTCTGAGGCCCAACTGCCAGGGTTCAAATCCTGATTTCACTTTTGTGACCTCGGGCAAGTGAATCAACCTCACTTCTGTTTCCCACCTACGAACTGGGGACAGTGAGAGGACCCAGTTCCGAGGGTTATTCCAAGTGTTCAGAGAATCGATGTTTATAAAGCGTTCAGCACAGCGAGGCTGCTGCACAAGCGTTGCCCACGACTGGTGAAATCCCCGCAATGCAGACGCTCCTCGACGTGGGATGGGCTTGTCCCCACAGACCCGTTATCACTTGGAAATAGCATACATCGAAAATACATTTAATACACAAACCTAGCCTACCTTAAGCATGCTCGGAACACTTACATTAGCCCATAATTGGGCAAGACCATCTAACACAAAGCCTATTTTGTAATAAAGGGTTGAGTGTCTCATGTAATGTATTATGAGAATCTCTTTTGCACCATCACAAAGTTGAAAAGTCAAAAATCACCCCATCATGAATTCAGGAACCCTCTGTGCACACGAGCTCTAACCCAGAGACCCGGGGTGCCTGGAGCCAGAGGGAGGACCCGACCCCTCATGTAACAGATGGGGAAACTGAGACCCGGAGAAGGGGAGTGAGGCCGCCTCCTAAGCCAGTCGGGCCCATGGATCAGGCCATAGAGCAACCCGCTGTAGACTCTCTGAGAGGCACTGCCCTCCAGACTATTTTTTCTCCGGGAGACAGACTTCCAAGTTCTATATGCCCTTAATTCATGTGGAATTTCTGCTCTGGGCTTGGCTCCCAGGAGGAGCCCCTCCACCCCTTTGTGAAAATAGAGTGGAGTCATTCGGCAAAACCTCAGCCTAATGCTTTTAAGGAACTGGCAGGTTGAAATAGGAAACTGTTCAACCACAGAAATAGCACAGGCTGTGGCTGCCCGCAGCGCCTGCATCCTCGGCGGGGGCCCGGGGCGGGGAGCTGCTGGCCGCGCCACGTGAAAAGGCCTCGGGAGCCGGCCCTGCTGCTGCTGACGGTAGGTGGCCATGTGACGGCAAATGTCACATCTCCTGGGAATGCTATTTTCTGGTCAAAGCAAGGCGAGGTGGTCAGACAGGCTGCCAGAATTAGAAACACGGAAGGCAAGTGTCAGAGCAAACCTGCTCTTTCCTGCGCAAGCCCCTCATGTTGTACCTGTTGAAATGGAGGCCCAGAGAGGGGAAGCGACTTTCCTAAGTCACCCAGCAAGGAATGGCGAAGCTGGGACAAACCCTAGCGCCCGCATCCAATGCTCTTAACAATACCCCCTTGCTAAACAGGGTGCATTCACCCCTGCCACTATAGGGTCATTGTTCCAGAGCACAAACTCTGGGTCAGAAGACCACAGTTCAACCTAGGCTCTGCCTTCACCTAGCTGGGTCACCTTAGGCAAGTTACTTAACCTCTCTGTGCCTCCATAACTTTAAAAAATAAAATGGGGGATAATAAGTCTACTTACCTGATAAGGTTGCTGGAAGGATTCAATGTGATAATCCATGTAAAACTCTTAGAATAGTGCCTGACAAATAGTAAAAACTCAATAAAATTTGTATTTTTTTAAATGTATTAAATGTCTAGTAAGTACCAGCCACTTTGCCCCCAAAGAGCTCTGTGGGGGAGACAGAACAGTGAGCTTTGATACATTGCTCGAAATGCTATGACAGCAGGAAGCAAGGACGCCCTGACTCAGGTGAGGGGCCAGACCCCCGTGAGCAGGGGGACACAGAGGAGCAGGAGGTCAGATATTTGTGCAACATCTATTAGGTGCAGAGATTAGAACCCAGGTCCAGGGGCTTCTTTCCACTGCATCAGGCTTTTTGCTCCTTTTGAGGATGATGCCAAGAGAACCCGCCTTGGTTCCCAGGAGCGGGGACACATTGCACAGAGCCATCTCTGTCCTGCTGCCCGCCACCTCGACTGTGGCTAGGCCTGGATGTCAGCTGAGGCCATAAATCAGGGCCTAATTATTTCTAATGAGGACTGGCACAAAATGTAGGTTCTAATCTCTACACGTAAAAACTCACTTAGTGTGGTAGACAGAACAATGGCTTCCCCCAAAGAGGTCCACGTCCTAATCCCCAGAACCTGTGAATTTGTTCTCACGTGCCAAAATGGATCTTACAGGTGTGATTAATTTAAAGATCTTGACATGGGAGATTCACCAGATTGTCTGGGTGGGCCCGATGTCATGACAAGGGTCCTCCTAAGAGGGAGGCAAGAGAGTCACAGTCAGAGAAAAGATGTGACAGCAGAAGCCGAGGTTGGACGGACGCGACGAAGGGGCTGTGAGCCAAGGAATGCAGGCGGCCTCTGGCAGCTGGAGAGGACTGGATTCAGAAGGAACCACCCTGCCGACCCACTGCAGACTTCTGAACTCCACACTGCAAGGCCATACACTTGCGTTGGTTTAAGTCACTGAGTTTGTGGTCATTTGTTACAGCAGCTGCAGGAAACCGGCACATTTAGTCCAAATTGGGCCTGACTCCCTCTTAATCTGACCTTGGCCATCTCAGCCCTGCCCTTTGTTATGTGGAGTTTGGGTTTTCTTTTTGGCACAAATAGGAGTAAGTGCTCCTGAGCATGACACAGAGGCCCTGCTTGATCTGGCTCCTGCCTGGCACTCACCTCCTTACACCTCTCTCTCGTCCTAGCAGAGGGTCTCGGCGAAGACAGGAATACCTAAGGTGTGCAACGTGAGCGCTCTGCTCCACCTTTCCTACAAAAGATTCAAGAAGTCCAGATTTCTCACTAATAACCCCATGTGGATGCTTTTGGGGTGCTCAGAGGGGTTCTGAATTCTGTGTCCATGTTTACTATCGAGTATCATGCTTGCGAGATGTGGCATTTGCTGTCACGTGGCTGTGTATGGGCGGCCAGGCAGTAGAGTGTGTGTGTGACGCAGGACTGGGAGGAAAGCGAGGTGACAGCTGGGTTAACACTACAATGAGGCACTCTGGTTTGGCTGTTGCTGATACAGCTCACAGTTCCTTCCCTCGCACATACACCTGTCTCCATCTGCGTTTTCATATCTGGGAGCTTCTGTTTTGCAAGGTTGAGGGTGATGGGGGAGGACATGTTTAGTAAAACAGAAGATGGAAAGGCACAGAAGGTATCTGAGCTTCTCAGGTCTCTGGTTTACATCCTCAAAGAAGAGGAGGCATTAGAGACAAAACCCAATGGAAGAATTAAGGGCGAGTTTGGGACTTGGGTCACAGCAGAACCAACCTCTTAAGTGGACCCTGTCTTCCACTCTTACCATCCCCCAACTTCTACTCAACAAAGCACCTGGAAGAATCTTCTAAGAATGTAAATCAGATGAGGTCCCTCCCCTGCTTAAGACCCTTCAATGCTTCCATTAAACTTGGAATGAAATCCAAGCTCCCTATGATAATCTGCCCTTATCCACCTCTCCAACTCCATCTCCTGCCAGTTCTCTCTGTTCCGGTGCTTGGGCCACACCAGCCTCTCTGTTCCCTGAGCACACCAGCTCCTTCATGCCTTAGGGCTTTGGCTCCTGTTCTTCCCTTTCCTTGGAAAATCCTCCCCCCTATGCATTTTGGATGCTTCCAATAATTTGGGTCACAGCTCAAACATCACTTTCTCATCAAGCCATCCTTGACTTATAGCTCCGTTTGGGTTTCCTCCAACCAGACATCAAAGGAGACTTGGTGCAGGTGGCTTCTTTGTGAGGTGATCTCAGCATGCATGAGCGAGAGAGTCAGGAAAATAAAAGAGAGATGGGCATGTTAACAGAGTGTGTTGCTGAGTTGGTTATTCCTGTGGGAAACTGCTCGATCCTGCTGGGGACCTCTGGGCGGTAGAATGTGCCTCAGCACTGTCCTACCAAGAGAAGGGGAGTGGGAGCATTTATCCACTGGGTCTTGCTGTGCTTGGTTGAAGGTTTCCCTGGGGGTGGTCACACTCCTGTGGGGCCAGAGGAAGCCCTCAGAAGGAGAGATGCAGGTGTGATGGTGTCTGTGCCTGGGAACTCAAAGTTGGGCCGAGGAAATGGAGGGGTGGGTCATTGCAAGGTCTGATATACCACCCTGTCCAGTGCTTCTCCACCCTGGCAATCTTCTTTATCTTCATTATATTTCTTATCTTTATCTGACATTTTCTTATTTATTTATTCAGCTACCCATTGTTAATTGTCTATCCTTCACACTCTCAACTAGAACATCGGCTACACAAAACCAGGACCTCTCAGTCTTTTCCACCTTTCTCTTCCTAGGCCTGAGTACCTGGCACAAAGTAGACCACCAATAAATATTAGATGAATGAATGAATGTGTTGTTTTGGGGTACAAAAGCATGGCATTGACTCAGTGGGGAGGTGACTCCAGGCAGCCTTGAGGATGATGGATGTAAACAAGAAGAAGGTAGACAGCGAGCGAGGAAGAGGTGACTGCTCCCCACATGTGATTACAGCTGATAGGACGTCTTGTGGGCAGATGTGAGGCACCTTTGAGGGACCCTCCAGAATGACTGGGGACTACACAAATGGGAACTACCATGTGTCTGGGAACTTTTAAGCCTGCAGTTATCACATTAGTAAGAGTACTGATGTTTGTACAAACACTTCCTCTTTCAATCAATTAAAGTGGTCTCAAGGTTATCCCTGTGATGACATCATTCCCACTGGCTCGCAATCCAATCCACTTTCTTGAGTGGGGGAGAAGCTGGACTTACAGTACGCATGTGCTCAGCGGGCGTGCAAAGCGTGAGTCATCTTCTCCGTGCTGCCGAGGGGCTGCGTGCTGAATGCTGGATTCCCTTCTCCTCCGCTTGCTCAGGGACTGACCTTGGGCAAGTCATTCTACCTCTTTGAGCCTCAGTTTCTTCTTTTTTCATGTGCAAAACGGCAGTGAGAAAAACTGTCCAACAGGGTCATGGTGAGGATTTGATGGGACATCAGCAGTGCTTGACAGCCCACACGTGGACAACAGTCTACACAGGGGCTGTTTTCCACGGTTCTATTACTGACGACGATGTTGATGATGGCAGTCAAGGTGTGGACTGTTCAGGAGGGCAGTGTGCTCAGGCTCCAGACTACACCCCAGGATAAGGAACAGCTGCCCTTGGGATCACAGCACATGGCCACTCTTAGAGAACTTGCAAGTTACCTAGTCTACTGCCCTTAGACAGTGACACTGTCTAAGAAAAGAATGGTCATCACAACAGTGGCTGCCATTGACTAAGTAGATACCGCAAGTATTTTCCATCCCACTGGCCCAGTGAACGTCCTGCCAGGCGGCTGCGTCAGGACGTCTCCGTCTGGTACTGCCAAGCCTCGCTATGACTGCCCTCCACGCTGACCCTTCTGAGACACGCGCTACGCAGCCACCAGCACATGCTGTGGCCTCCTGCGTGTTTCTGCTCTCAGAGAGACAGTGGGCTAGACACGCCGATTGCAGGATTTTCTCGTTTCAGCTGAGACTCTCAGCATGGACGAAAAGGTTGGCATTCTGACCTCAACTCGATTTCCTACGTAGCTTGATGGGAACCGATGAACTGACCGTGTCTTTAAGAGTGTCCTGGTCTAAGTGCGAACTACGTCCTCATTTCACTTTTGTACAGTAATGTTGTGAGTTTGGTTAATGTGTGCCCACTCCCGAGCGGTGTATTTGCTCGGGACTTGCTGATAAATCCCGGTTTGGTGCCTCCTGACCCAGAGAAACTGTGATACACGTACTATGGTGTTATCCGAAGCTGACGAATTTATGGTAAGTTGTTACTAAATTAGCATAGAGAACTAGTACAGACCTCCAAGCCCTTCTTGTGTTGCTTTGGTGTTTCAGTTTCTTGAATGAGCCTCTCTCTGGGTGCACACGCTACACTCTGCCTAGCGCACCCCTCCCTCCCCTTCACCTGAAGAACTCTCCCCATCCTTTGTGTCACAGTAAATGCCACTTTCCAGAATAGGCTTTTTTGATCCCCTGGACAAGGAATGCCACCTGATACAGGGTCTCAGAGAGGCTTCTGTGCTTTTCTCTTCATAAGACTCATCACAATTGTAATTATTGGCTGACCGGCTGTCTTCCCTGCTGGCCTGTGAACTCTGTCCTGGCAGGGACCACACCTGCGAATCCATCTAGCTCTCTGTCCGCCGTGCCTCCTGAGGCACACAGTAGGCGATCCGTCAGTATCATCCAGCGAGAGAATGAATGGAGCGCGTGCAGCGGGATGGTCTCGCAGTAAGAGTCAGAACACAGACTTCCTGTCTGACCTCTGCCGTGTGACTTGAAGCCTCGGGGCCTTTAATGCTTCCGATGACATTTGGAGAATAGGATTCAAGCAACCTGGGTGTTGGAGATATCTCTGCACCTAAATATACTGCGTGACCTAGAAAAGGTCACTTCCTCTTTCTGGAGTCTCTAGCTCCACAATCTATAAATCTGGGATGGAGCTGCCAGCCACCGTTTCTGGGGCAGTTGATAGAGGACAAGTGAGTAATGACCAGGAAGTTCTCAGAAAGACACAGCTTCATAACGGCCTATGGCCAGGCTTTTAGATTCGGGACACAATCCCGGCTCCTGGCGTGGCCAGCGGCGATGGAAAGGCCAGTGGTGAGGTCACTGCCAAGGCTGGGAGGCCGCACCAGTGAATGCCATGCTGCCCTGCCCAGCCCTGCAGCCAGGCGTCCTCATGTCTCAAGTAGGTGCTGGATCGAGACGAGGCTTGATTAGATGATGCAGGTTTGTGGGCTAAATCCCCACACTTAACGATAAAGCCCTTGACAAGACTTGCAGATGTTTCTAAATATATAACTGAGACTCCAGTAACCAGAGGCAGTGGCCAGAGGCATGGCAGCCAGCTGGTGTGATATTTAGGACTAGCGGCTCTGAAGGCAGACCGCCTGGGTTTGAAAACCAGCTCCACTGTTCAACTGGCTGTTACTTAGCAACCTCTCTGGGCCTCAGTTTTCTCGTGTGTAAAATGGGAACTAATTACAATGCTTAAATGCAAAGTTTAGAGAAGATTACTGAGGAAATCCAACCAAAGAGCTTCACATAAGGCCCGGCAGAGAGAAAATGCTTAATACAGGCTAGCTGTTCTTGTTCCTGCTATTGTTGTTGTTCAGCTTTTATTGATTCCCTGTGGAGACGCAAGCGCTTTTATTTGCTTAATACTGATGACAAACCTCTGTCTGGGAAGTGCTTCCAAGTACATGACCTTATTTTCTCATTAGACAGTAAGGCAGGGACCCGCTCGGTGACCAGCTCATGCCTCTTGCTCGAGGCTTCGTCCCCAACTGGTAGGACAGTGGCCGGCACATTGCAGGCTTCCAACAGCCACTTGTGGAACCAGTGGATCCAAAGGGATCTACACAAGAACTCCCAAACGGGTGTTACTGATGACACTTTGCAAATGAGGAAAAACAGTGACCTGCCCTCAGTCACCATCAGAGTGCAGTCAGACTCCAGCAGGCCTGACTCCAAATACGACCCTTTTCCCACTCCCGTCTGCTTCCTGGTGACGTCTCACACTCAGCTGGCCCAGCAAGGTGGTGTAGGCAACAGAGTGAAGTGGCACGAGCATGGGCTCTGGAGCCGGAAGGGCAGGTTCGGATCCCAGCAATACCCCTTCCCAGCTCTGTGACCGTGGACGAGTCACTCGATCTCTCTGTGCCTCCTGCTCTTGTCAGTGAAGTGGGGGTTAACAGTCCCTACACATCCTACGGGGTAGACCTTATTGCCTGATTTCCAGATGGGGCTGTTTCATACAGGTGGGTCTAATCACCCACCTTTGTGGTAAAGAGCCCCCTGTCCTTACGATGAAGACCAGATGTCCTTGAGGGTGAGGAGCAGGTCCATTTACTTCGCCCAATTTGCTTAGGTCCAATAGAGGGGAGCCCTATTTATTGAGCATCTATTAGGTGTTAGGCAAAGTACTCGGGGCTTTACATATAGATGCTTCCTTTAATGATGACATCAGCTCTACGAAGGTGTTTCCATAAGACTTATTTAAATGAACACATCAGACAAAAACAAAACAAGAGGTTCAGAGAGGTTAAGAAGAATGGTCCCTGTGTTCACAGCTGGCAATTGACTCAGACTCAGGGCAGGTGAATGTCAGCGGCTGTGCCTCCCTCACCCCGGGATGCCTTTCCATAGGGCCCGTACCACTTCACCCAGCGAACTGTCCCGGTGGCAGGAGGTAGGAGGCGGGATCGACGGGAGGAAGTGGCCCTCAGCCTTCCACCTACTTGGAAGGCTAAATCAAAGGCCACTAAAGGAAGCTTGATTTATGGTGGTCACTGCAGCTAAAGCATCAACAGAACTTTATCTTGCCTGACCAAGGTAGGGTAAGGGGTGGAGCGGAAAGAGGGCAGCCATATTACACAATTACCATGACGTACAGACCTTTCTTGGGCCTAAAATGCTTCCCACGTCCCGAGGGGAATAGCATGAATACCTCATTGTACCCATGGAGTAGGGGGGAGCTAACAAAGGCTTCTTATCTTCCTGCTCACTATGCCAGGGTAAGATTTATCTCTGACATTCCGGGCTCTCGTCATTTCTCTTCTGGCTGTGTGGGCCCAGGAGAGCGGTTCCTTGTGGCTGGCACTTGGTTGCTACCCAGTCTTCAGCATGGCCAGCGTCTGCTGGAGCTCCCCCTTTGCCAGATCTGTGGTCTCCTTGAAGGCCACAGCTTTCTAGTCCTCACCTCTGTGCCCTGTCATCTGGCATGGCGCTCAGTGTTGAGCCCAAACTCACAGAATGTGAAGTCAAAGCCCAAAAGTTTGGCCAGATACAGATGGCCAAGGTCCATGTGATGTTCTTGAAGTTCTCAACATGGGCATCTCCGATTGGTCTACCCAGGCTGCTGACCACCAGAAGCTGGAGGCTGGTTTTAAGGCAGTGGGCGATGACCTTTCTGAGGAACTAGACGCGGAGGGATGCTACAGGCTCGCAGGGTCAAGCGTACTCAGAGCCCGGTTGAGAGAACGGAGATTTACAGCATGGAAACCAAGAATTGACAATTAGTTTGAAGGGCCAGCAGCCAACGCTGAGCTGAGCAAAGAGCCAAGACTCTGGAGGAGACGTGATCTGAGTGAGAAAGGTCCAGAAATAAATGAAGACTGTCTAGAACATTTACTGCCACGTCTGTGGGTGTAGAGACAGTGGCCAAATCTGCTGCCTTAACAGGCCTTAGAGGGGTCTGTTGTCCGAGTGTCCAGAGCTCAGAGGCATCTCTGCACATAGGAGCAATGTGAAAAATCCCTGAGCTTTGATTAGGCCAGTGAATGTATGCCATGGATGTGTGTATATAGAATATATCTTGGGGAGCATTCTTAGCCCATGGACCAACAACTCCCCTTACACCACCATCTCAACTGCCCGCCTTATCTCCAGTGAAAAGAGGGTGGGCAGCTGCGGTTTTGTACAACGCTTCCCCCGCTGTCCCAGCCTCGCAGGTGACCAGGGGTGGGCGCCTGACCCCAGCTCAGCCAAGTCTCTACCTGGGCACTCGGAATTTGGTGGGAGGAAAGACAAAGAGACTGATGGACAGGCAGACAAGAGCCCTGTAAGGACAGCCAGGCTTCCCGCTGCATGGATCCGACAAGCAGAGGAGCCCCCACCTTTAAGGAAGGAGAAGGGCAGAGATGATGCCCAGCAGGACTGAGGCCAGATGTGAGGGGAATGTCTTGACACTGCTTCCTGTTTCCAGACCATTCCTGGACATACTGTTGCTTTCGGATTCCACGAGATATTCCTCAACGTCCTAGGCTAAATGCCCACTGAGGCACGTTTGCTTACATTGGTTTCTGCTGCTTGCTGGCCAAGAGTCCCACCGACCACCCTATGCATCCCCTCCATGGCCTTTGACTCCCTCAACCCTGACTTGCTCTGTAGGGTCAATGTGGTCTTCAGCATCCATCCACTCTCCTTCTAACGTGCCTACCTGTTCTGGAAGAAGAACCAAGAAAGGCTAAAGCTGCATTCTGAGACTTCTGTGGAGTTAGGGCCCCAGTGTGGGGTAGGCTTCTCTGATCAGGGGCACCTGCGCGAGATTTGGGAGGCAGAAGTGGGGGAAGGCCACACTCCCGCTGCCTCTGTCGTATTGTTCCATGGAGCGCAGTAAACACAGAGGTCCCTGTCTCTGGTCACTTGCTTTGTGTGTGCCAAGGGGAAGGATGCGAGGCATCTGCTTTCTGCAGGTTCTGGTATCAGATGGACCAGGTTCAAGTCCCAGCTCTGCCGCTTCTGTCTGGGAGACCTTGGACAAGTTGCTTAACTGCTCTATGCCCTGATTTCCCAACACGGTTAGCCCAGGTCGTGAATGCTAGTCCTCAAGGAAGTGCCTTGCATATAGTAGATTCTCAGTGAATGCTAGCTCTTGTCACCATCGCTGCTGTTAGCAGTTCAAACCCAGAACGTTGCAGTGGGAAGGATTTGTGTAAGTCACCGAGCACAGGCTGGATCATCCTTCCTGGCCCCTTCAACTTCCCTTCATATCTAGCCCTGGAATTTCGTGGCTTTGGGAGTTCTGGTAACCTAAAGGGGTGGGTGGGGGGTGTCTGTCTTATTCCCGACATAGTTCCTAACAATCATTGAAAGGAGGCCAGACCCTGAAGCATCACCATGAGCTGCCTCCCCGGCCGCCTCCCACGCCAGCTCGGGAATCATGGTCAGCAGACCCCAGAGCCAGAGGGGTCACCGGATCCCCCAGCCCAGCGGGGGTGTGGCTGACATTTCCATCCCATTATGAGCTAATATCTGAGGCTCCCACTCATGTCTAGGGCCTAGCCTGCATCACGGACTCGGTTTCTGGACAAAGCAGAGTGCCGCAGTGGGCGGGCCTGGGGGCGGAGAGGGAGTGCACAGTGGGGCAGAGGCCCCGAGGAGGGGGACTGGAGAAGGGCTCCCGGCCAGCAAGCCCTACTGGGTGGACAGAGCAAGGGGCCATACCTGGCAGGGTGTCCTACAGTCGAAGTTAGGACTCATCTAGTACACACCTCTCATTTTTGTTTTATTTTGTTAATTTTTAAATTTACTGACATATGTTCAGGTCCATGAGTGTTGACACGTGGATACGCCCACGTGACCATTGTCATAATCCAGATGTAGAACACTTCCATCATCCCCTAAATTCCACTGCCCCCTTTACAGTGAGACCCTGTGTTAGTCTGCGTTCTCTAGAGAAGCAGAGGCAGTAGGGTGTAGAGAGAGAGATGAAGAGGAGATTTATGACAGGAATTGGCTCATGCAATTACAGAGGCAAGAACTCACGCCATCTCCCACCTGCAAGCTGGGCGCCCAGGAAAGGCCGTGCGCTGATTCAGCCTGAGTCTGAAGGCTGAGAACCAGGGGAGCTGAAGGCATGAGTCCCAGTCTGAGTGCGAAAGTCTGAGTACCAGGAGCGCTGATGTTCAAGGCAGGAGAAGATGGATGTCCCAGGTCAAGTAAAGAGAGGAAATGTGCCTTCCCTCCACCTGTTTGTGGATCGGATCTGCCCGCTGCATTGGGGAGGGTGCCCTTCTTTACCCAGAGCAGCGCACCTTGGACAAGTTACTTAACCTTGAGAGGGTTGTACTGTTGAGTTTTTATCCCACGGTAGGAGACCCTGCCTGGCATGGCCTCCTGCTGTGCCTGCTGATGCACAAGTTAATCTCTTCTGGAAACACTCTCAGACACACACCCAGAAAGAAGGTCTCACCAGCTATCCTGGCATCTCAGCCCAGTCAAAGGAACGCATAAAGTTAACCAACCATCACAGAGCCACAGGCCCCAGGCAACCATGTACCTGCTTTCCGTCACTACATATTAGTTTTGTCTCTTCTAGAGTTTCGTAAAAATAGAATTATAAATATGTACTCTTGTGTGTGGCTTCTGTTGCTCAGTATACAAACTTGGAGATTTATCTGTATTGCTGCTTGTATCCCTAGTTCATTCTCTTTTGTTGCCAAATAGTATTCATAGCATAGAATACCCATCCCCTCATTTCAATAATATTATTCAACTTCATTGGATCCATGTTAGACAAACAGGGCTAATGTTTTTTTAAAATTTTGTCCTGAGTCCCCACAACAATCTTCTAAGGTCATTGCCATTAACACGCCATATTCGTGGATGGCAAGGTGGCACAGGCCTGGAAAATGCTGCTCCCATAAGTGTGGGCACTTTTGTCACTAAGCAGAATCCATACTTAGTACATCAAGGAGCAAGAGAGAGAGTGTAGTTATCCCAAAATACACAATGTGTAAAAAGTTAGGGCCAATAGTTGACCAATGACCCCAAAGTCTATATCCAAGTCAGAGGCAAAATATTCAGTATTTTGAGAACGCAGGGGCCCAGATTCCCAACATACCACAAAGCCTACTTGAAAGGAGGCTCGGAGACTCCGCTGCCCCTTCCTTACTTGCTTGACACCTGTGCCTCCTTCAGTGCCAAATTCAAATGGCACCGCACTGTTATTCACCAGACACACGCTGAGCACCAGCTCGGGACCAGGCGACATGCTAGGCCCTGGTCACACCGCGAACGAGCAGACACAGCGCTCTGACCGACCATAAAACAGTGGATCCCCCAAACCAGCTCCAGAAGCGCAGAAAGGGGAGAATTGCAAACAGCAGTTCAGGGTTTTGTGTGGGTAAACTCGACATGTGCAATGATGTTCTAGACCCACAGGCTCAATTTGGTCGCAGCTCCAGACTCAACTGGTATTTTTCTAGGACAGTCATAATGGGTCAGCCAGGTCCTGTCATAGTCATCACCCAAACCTCAAAGGTACCCCCATTTTGTCAAAGAGAAAGCTAGGGATTCATGTTGCCGAGCCATTCTTAGGAATCTTGCCTAAACATGGTCTCATTGTTCCCAAATCCTTTTTGAAATGAGGTGAGGGAGTAAATCTGTTCCTACCAAACACCCCAGTGGTCCCCTACATTTCCCATCCTCCCTGAAGTCAGGCTTGGGCCCTGGAACCAGGTCTGGCCACTGGACTCTGAGCAAAGGGCTGCGGTGTCACTTCCAGGCAGAGGCCGTCAGGAGCTGGTGCACCTCCTTCGTCTTCCCCTTCTTTCTGGTTGCGCTGACTGAGGGGCTACGTGTTCCAGATGGTATCGTTTCCGGAGGGGGAGGACTGCCTGACCCATATCAGATGTCCCATGAGCAAGAAACTAGCCTTCATTGTGGTAAGCCACTGAGATTTCAAGGGTTCGTCTGTTGTAGCAACTGCACATTAATTACCCTGACTAATACAGCAAGACTGACCACAGCTACTGCCACTTATTCTGTGTTTACTCTGTGCCCGGTACTGTGTGCCAGGCATTCTATATGTCAACTCCTTGAAGTTTTCCTTGCCTTTCCAGCTCACCTGCAGACTTACAAGCTCTGTGGTCTCCAGTGGGCTCTGTTTGTTACTGACCTATGAGGGAAAGACCGTCCCTGGGGGGCAGGACGGAGCATCTCCACCACCAGTTACACGTGGCACAGGCCTGGGAAATGCTGCTCCCGTAAGTGTGGGCACTTTTGTCACTAAGCAGAATCCACACTTTAGTACATCAAGGAGCAAGACGCAGCTCTGACGGGAAGGAGAAATGGACACACTGGACTATACTGGGTGGGACAACAAAGCACCCTGGGTGGGCTCCGTCCTCCCTCCCTGTTGGTCAAAGCAGAACTCCAGAATGAAGTTCTCACCGCATGACTCTGGATAGACGGAAGCTCTCCCTCATATCAGGTTTCCCATAAGAGCAAATGTCATCGGTTTATTCCCTGCTGGCTCCCCAGGGCCTCCAGGAATTAAGTATGACATCCTCAGTTTAAGGTTAAGTTCACAGGTAGGGTTAGGCTCTGGTTGGGTGGGGGTGGGGTGGGGTGGGGGGAGCCAGTATTAATAAGTAAGCAGAAGTTTGTCAACCAGTGAAGGGAAGACAGAGGATTCCAGGGAAAAACAGCATCAGCTAGGCAAGGAGCTATCAGAGGGCTTGGCGTGTTTAGAAACTGCCAGGAAGTTCAGTGTGGCAGAGACATAAAGTGGGACAGCGGCGAGGCTGGGGACTGAGGGGGCGACCACACTGTCCGGAGGCTGACCCTGGTCCAGGACAGCCTGTGACCTTGAAGATAAGTGGGTGTACCCCAGGGTTCAGTGAGGAGCCCACTACAGATTCAAGCCAAACCTTCCAACTGAACATTTCTCAAATAGTAAAGGTGACATTTTCATTCCCATCTGCTAGTTCTTTATTTTTTTAAAATCCTCACCTGAGGATATGTTTTTATTGATTTTTTTTTTTAATCCTCACCCGAGGATACTTTTTCCATTTATCTTCAGTCAGAGTCGGGGAGAAGGAGAGAGAGAGAGAGAGAGAGAGAGAGAGAGAGAGAGAGAGAGAGAAAGAGAGACATCGATGTGAGAGAGACACATCAACTGGCTGCCTCCCGCACAGCCCTGACCAGGGCCGGAGACCGAACCACAACCAAGGTACGCACCCTTGACCGGAATCGAACCCACGACTCTTTGGTCCATGGGCTGACGTTCCAACCACTGTGCCAAACTGGCCAGGGCATTTGATTTTTTTAGAGAGAGTGGAAGGGTGGGGGGGGGGAGAGAGAGAAACATTGATGTGAGAGAGAAACATTGATCAGTTACCTCTCGTAAGCACCCCAGCCAGGAGTCAAACCTTCAACCTCTCGGTGCACGGGACAATGCTCCAACCAACTGAGCCACACTGGTCAGGGCCCTATCTGCTTGTTCTTTTTCTTTATTCCTTAATTAGCTCTGAATTTTGTCAGGGAAGAGGAGTGTCACTTTTTGTGTCCCTTCAAAGACCCCCAACAAAGGTCCTACTTTCAACCCCATTTCACAGGTGAGGACACTGAGGCTCAGAGCACTATAATCACTGGAATCCGGTGATGCCAGGACTGACAGCCAGCTGGTATACCCAGGTAAACCATCAGATATTTCTGGACTGGTTGCTAATTAGCTGCGGCCTGAGTGCTTCCTCTCCATTCCCACCCTGTGACCCAGAAACTGGAGGGATGACAGCAGGCACAGGTGGGCTTTCTGACCCTGCTCCAGCGCTAGAGTGGACTGGCCGACTCCTGGGCCATGCCGGGCGTTACATGTCCCGAGTCCAACCCCTGTGCACACGGCTGATGGCTGCCAGTCAGCCTGAGCCCACGTCCAGCTGGTTCGAACACCCCTGCTCCTTCCATGCTCCGAGACACTCAGGCCTGGAACAGCGGGGACCGTCCTGCCTCCCCGCCCAGGCCAGGGCACCACGGGGGCCTTTGGAAGACATACATTGAGAAGGACACACAAGACCTGACGTGTGTCCGGAGGAGAGTGACTGCTGAAAGGGGACCTGCAACACCTCACGTAAGGAAAGGCTGCAGAACTGGGAACGCCCCGTGGAGACGCAGCCGTTTCCCGAGAACGCAAGGACCCTCTTTGCTGACTTGAAGGGCGGTTGCGTGGAGAGGGGTGGAACTTGCAGCAGTGGGTGGCCTCGCCAGCCAGTTCAGTCCTCACGCGCTTGCTGGGTAGATACATCGGGATACCCAGTCTTGCAGGTGTTAGACTGGGGGGGGGGGACGACGACACCAGCGGGGGACACAGACACGCACACAGACGATTACAGTGAACACGAGAAGTGCTGGAGAAGCTGGGAGAACGGCACCCGGAACCCCGGGAACCCGCTGGGGAGCTGGCGAGGCTCCTGGAGAGAGGAGCTCTGATCATCGGGGAACACGCAGCAGGCTGCCGTCAGAGGGAAGGGACAGGGGACGCAGGCGCAAGGCCAGGGCTTTGTGAACCGCTGGCAACGTTTACAAATAGGTGAGCCGTGAGTGTGGCCGCAGGGCAGAGGGCGCCGAGACCTGTGAGGACTCCCGGGCATGAGGAGTCATCGGAGTTGGGACAGAAGCCTGGGGCGACGGGAAAGAGCAGAAGTTGACTGACAGGGAAATGAGCGGATTGGAACTGCTTTGGCCGTGACGCAGAGTGAGCTCAGCTCAGGAAGAATTTCCCTCCGACCTGGAGGGAAGGTGGGGTGCCCAGAGTGCTGGGAATTGTTGTCACTGGAGACGCTCGAGGACAGATGGGAGGGCAGCTTTGAAGGACAGTTAGTAAGCAGACCCAGGATCCAAGCTGGTCAGAGGAGATGACCTCAATGGTCTGTTCCCACCCTGGGTTTCTCTGCGAGCCAGAGCCCACAGCCCCGTGGGGGCAGCAAAGGGGTGGAAAGGGAAGATTTGGGGCCCGGGAGGAACTGCAGAGAAATGTTTCCATGCGGGCTTTGGTTAATTTTATTTCCAGGTGGCTGGGAGCAAGGAGGCTCTGGCTCTCCAGCCTGAGACCAAGAACGGGTTCTCAATATCTTCCACCCAAACACCGGGAGGAGGGGGAGCGCATCGGCGACCGCGGGCTGGGACTTACCCAGGAACTCTCTCAGCGTTTTGGATGGGTCCACTCACTCAGTGCACAGTGATATTATTACTATTTTCTTTATTGACTTTAGCGAGAGAGGAAAGGAGAGGGAGAGAGAGATGGAAACATCGATGAGAGAGAACATCGACTGGCTGCCTCCTGCATGCCCCCCACTGGGGATCGGGCCCACAACCTGGGCATGTGCCCTGACCGGGAATCGAACCGGCAACCTCTTGGTGCATGGGTCGACGCTCAACCACTGAACCACACCAGTCGGGCCACGGTGATATTATTGTCCCTGTTTTACAGATGAGCAAACCGAGGCACAGAAAGATGATGTCATTTGCTGAAAGTGCCCGAGCTGGGATTCAGACCTGAGGACTGAGACTCCAGAGCCCAGTTCTTCACCGTTAGCGGTGCCCTGCCTCGTGGGCCAGCCTTGTGAAGGTTGTCAAGCAGAGCCCTCAGCGTTAGCGCTTCGTTTGCTGACGATAAATGAGCAGGACACAGTATTCACTGACGGGTGGGTTTCCCACAGGGTCGCTTCAAGGAACATCCTCCTCACGGCGTGTCATGGACCCAATTATAGCAAGTGCCCCACACCAGAGCGTCCCAGACTCCCACTGATGACAAAAATTAAGCAAATACGAAATTCTTTTTTTTTTTTTTTAAGCCTTTCTTGTTGAAAACCTTCCATTTTACCAGACAAGAAGTTAAAGCACCAGGCACTGGGCCACACAGCCCAGAATGGCTCTTAGGCCTCTGCTGAGCTCTCCTAGGGTCTGCCAGAAACTTCCAGAAGGGCAGACAATCTGACCCAAATCTAATCTCCGAACTTTCTAGTTCAGCAGCTGAGACAAGGGGGGAGGTCGGGAAAGGTGGGAGGTGACAGTATAACAGTCACCATGGAAGCTGCTGTTTACTGCGGGCCAAGCAGAGACGTTCTGTGTGACTTTATAGATGAGGAAACTGAGGCCCAGAGAAGACAAGCAATTCACCGGAGGCCACCAGCCAGGAAGCGGGGAGCCGGGGTTTGAACATCGCTCTGCCTGAGGGCAAAGCCCATTTCCCCTCCTGGGCTGATTTTCCATCTGCGAATGAGCAGCCTTCTCCGCTGCAGCCTCCCAGTGCCCCGTGCGCTTTAGATACTCATCTGCTCACGACCCGAACAGCAACAACCGCCACAAAAACAGCCAACAGTGTCAGGTTACCAGGTGCAGGGACCTGTTCTAGACCTTTGAAAGTATGAACTCATTCATTCCTCACAAGGACCCTGTGAAGTATGATAACTTCCATTTGTACAGGAGGAAACAGAGACACTAGTAACTTAGCCAAAGTAACACAGCTAACTGCCTATTAAATGATAATGAATGATTACAAGTCAATCAAATCCTGTAGATTAATCAAAGAGCTCTACAATTACCCATCAGTTGATCAATATGAGATCATCAGCATTTATTTTTTTAAACCCTCACCCAAGGATATTTTATTTTTCCATTTATCTTCAGATAGAGTAGGAAGGAGGGAGGGAGGGAGAGAGAAAGAGAAAGAGAGAGAAACATCGATATGAGGGAGACACATCCACTGGTTGCCTCCCGCCTGACCCCGACCAGGGCCGGGGACCAAACCGCAACCAAGGTATGTGCCCTTGACCGGAATTGAACCTGCGACTCTTTGGTCCGATGGCTGACGCTCTAACCGCTGAGCCAAACCGGCCGGGGCCGAGATAACCAGCATTTTTAATGCCAGCGATTTCAGTAAGCCCCTGTGGGAGCATGAAGGTATGAGTCACATGTGGCCTCAGGATATATAGACATTGCTAATGGAGTGCTAAGGGCTGGTGGGGGTGGGACCATGCAGGAAGTCACAGTGGTCTAACGCTTAATAGTCCAGCTCTGATTCTGAACATACAGCATCTCCCCAGCTGGACAGGACTTAAGGGGCAATCCTTGGCTGGCCTCCACAGACAACTCGGGCCATCCTGCTGCCATGGGCCATCTCGTAGCCGGAGCCCCTTCTAAGCAGGGGTGGAGATCTAGGGGAAGCGAGACTGGAGGAGAGGAGACGGAGGGAGCACCAGGGGAGGAGGGACTGGGAGAGGGCTGCAGGCCGAGCTGTGACGATGTAAGTCTCACGGGTTCCATGGATTTCACCAAAGTGGTTGCCTGTCTAAAAATGAGAAATGCAGAGACAAATCACTTTCCCAGGCAGACAGAGGGCTGTCTGTATCTCTGGGGCTCAGGTGACAAAAGTCTCCAGTCGTCCCTCACCGGGAGCTCCTATGAGCACAAGTGGGCTTGAAGGTCCACCTGGGCTGCCAACCTCTTCCAGCCCCTCCTCGGTTCCTTCCGTCCTGGAGACTGGCATCCCGAGGACCCGGGGAAGGAAGTGAGTTGGTCTTCCTGGGGGCCAAGCCTCCTCGTTGGGGCCTCTTTCCTCCTTGGTGGCATCCAGAGGCAGCAGGTGATGGAAAACCCAGATCTGGGGTCAGGCAGACCTGGGTTCGAGTCCCGACTCTGAGCACCTCCAGTGTGTCATCTCGAGCAGGTGAACTTCTCAGAGAGAACAGGCTGTACGTCGCCAGCGTGGGGAGGGGGTATCACCGAGGAGGCACTTCCGTGCCCTCCCAGGCTCCTTGCTCTCACGCCCCCTCCTCTGTGCGAGCCAGCTGCCGGAGAGAGGCTTGCTCTCACTACCCGCCCCTCGGCAGTCAGGGACCGAGTGTGGCTCAGCTGCCGTCCCCTCGCCATTTTAATAGAAAACAACTCCATGAACATGTTTATCAGAGGTTTAAGCAAGTCTGTTTCCCTCCTTGGGGCTTCATTTTCTCCTTCGAAATGTGGAAATGGGTGGCAGACCTAGAAGCTTCCTGAAATCCCGAGACTGGGAGGCTGGGCGCTCCCAGGAGCCCCCGTCCAAGCTGAACTGTGATGGAAAGCCACCAATGGAAAGGATGGGTCTGTCCCAGCTGTCCCACTCCACCCATCTCTTCTTACCGAATGCCCGGCACGTCACCCCAACCCTGTGCTAGGGACCGAGGGAGCAAAATGCCGTGTGGTGACAGCTACCATCAGAGCCCTGGCTACGGAGGGCTTCCGGTGTGCCTACTGTGTCAAGCTCTTCATCCTACTGCATTGGACCTTCAGAATCCAATCCTGCCCTCATTATCCCCATTTCACAGGCGACATCATTGCCCAGGCACACAACTAACAAGTAGAGAAAGTCAAGTCCCAGCCTGGGTCTAGCTGACCCTCAGGTCCACGCTTTCACCCAACACTCTGTGGTGAGCATAAGACACTGTCAACAAGATCCCGTGGCTGGCCGTGTCAGTGAGGAGACGAGATGTCACAGAACACGGTCTGAGACTGACAACAACAATGGCAGTAGCGGTGACGCACCGCTGTGGCGATGCCCATGCAGTGAGGCAGCCTGGAGGGGGACCCACAGGGCAGCCAAGACCGACAAAGAGCTTCAGGGAGCAGGAGAGGGAGAGTAGGGGCACCGGGCTTGTCCGGGAAGACCGCAGGAGGAGGAAGGGACCCCCGTGCACTGCCAAGCTCTGTGCTGGGCATTCCAGAGCAGTGGCTACTGCAGGTCCCCATCCCACAGGTGAGGAGCTGAGGGCCAGGGAGAGAACTCTGGCCCAGAGGCACACTGCTACACACGGAGGAGCTGGGACTGGAACCCAGCCATGCTGGATTTCTATTCCTCTTCCTCCACGCTCTGAGCTCCCAGCACCCACCTCCCCACCCAGAACAGACAGAGCGTCGACTCTGCTTTCCTCTAGTATTGACCCCCGTTTCCCCATCCACACCCCTGCTCCCCTTGCTTAGGTTGGCTGTGAAGTCTCTGCCAGTCTCTCCTGCAAACCGCTCCAGCCTCAGTCCGAACATCTGGAGGGCGGGACTCCACCTTTTCTCAAACCAGATGTTCGCTGCAGAGGGGTTGGGAGGGGACTGTCGCTGACTAATGCCTCCTGTCTGTCTTTTCTCTGGAGGTCCCCTTTTTTTTCTTGCCAAGGGAATGTGCAGCCTTGGGCAGGGGCCTGGTCAGGTTTCCCAGCAGCTCACCCGTCCCACTGGTCCAGGAACTGGACGCTGGGAACGTGGAGAGGTCTGCAGGGGGCAGCCACTGCGCAACCCTGGACTAGTCAGGGCAAAGTTATGTGGCACCTTCCAGGATGTGCATGGCTGTCCTGGGAGGGAAGGGACAGACTGAAGAGAGAGGACAGACAGAGATAGACACATGCACAGAGAAAGTGGGGGAAGATGAGAGAGAGAGAGAGAGAGAGAGAGAGAGAGAGAGAAAGAGAGAGAGAGAGAGAGAGAGAGAGAGAAGGGATGAAGGAGAGAATAGTGGAGAGACAGAGAGAAAGGATGGTGGATACACAGACAGAGAGGCAGAAAGGAAGTACTAGAGAGAGAGACTGAGAGAGAAATAGAGCGAGACAGCAAGCTATGAAGAGAGGGACCAGAAGGACGACCAAGGCAGGACCAGAAAGCAGAAGGATAGAACCAGTCCAGAGACCACGCTCCAGCCACGTGCCCACCAGTAATCCCTGCTTCTTAGAAAGTGATTCCGTAAAATGAGAAAAGAGGACAGGGCCAGGAAAGTCACGCCCCCGTACTCTAAACAATGAACTTTCAACTTTGAAGTCAAATGACAATGTTGACTCGGGGCCTCCTAGCTTCTGAAATCAGTCTCTCGGTTTCACAATCCCCTCTGACATACTTCGTCCAGGCTCAGTTTCTTGTGTCATATGTTAAATGACAGTTGCTTCACAGGTTGCTGGGAGGACTGAAAGGGCCGTGATGGCCTGTAAGGATAAGGTTCGCTGTGGAGCCTAAGGGCAGAAGAAAAGGGAGTTCTGTCCCTCTCTGGACTTATTTTTAAGATCAACTAGTGTCCTTTTCCAGGGAGTTGGTCTTATTGGAAATGGATGCCCAAGAAGAAACACAGATCTTCACGTAAAAGTTGCCTGATGTTTCCAGCACACCTAGCGGGGTGACCTGAGAAAGTCACTTCAGCTCTCTGGGCCTCCTTGCAATGATTAGCTGGATGAAATAATAATGTATAGCCTCCTGTAGCTTGGTGTGTCAACACATCTATGACCATCAGCACAAGGAGGTTCTAGTACGATGAAGGCTTTCATATTTGGACATGACTGGGTGAGCATAAGCACCTTGCAGATGTCTCCTCCTCCAGGAAGCCTTCTCTGATTTTCCCAGGACATGTACAGTGCCTTCTTCTGGGTCCCCAGTTCCAGGGCTACCCTGCCCTATTTTATCATGCTGTCTTTGCGATGTGACTAGGTCTCCACTAGACTTTGAGCTTCTGAAGGTAGAGACCATCTTGAGCATCCCTAGATCCTCAGTGCCCAGGGCCTGGCACAGAGCAGACACTCAACTGATGCTTGTGAATTCAAATGGGACTGAACTGCCAGCCCACATTCTTTCCCATCAGGCCAGACATTTTCAAGGAGGAAGGGCTGGGGCCATGCTTAGCTGCTGCAGGCTTTGGAAGCAACCTTTGGATACTGTGTGCTGTGCTCCAAATCCTTTCTGGGAGCCAACCGAGATTCCAGGGCTGCCCAGAGCCAAAGGGTGGGAGGGAGGCTTGCTGGCTGGGGACAGCCTGGGTGGGGTGGGGGACAAAAAGGGAAACCACTTTAACACAATAGCTAGCATGTCTCTAGAATTTTATGCTTTACGTACTATTTCCACATCCACTATTTTGTTCAAGCCTCATAGGAATCTTAGGGGCTAAGTAGGTTCCAACATCACCACTTTCCTTCTTCGGACAAATAGGACGACACTGAGAGGTAGGGTGATGTGGCGGGGGCCACACAGCCAGACTGAAGTTGGATCTTTGGACTCCAGGTCCAGTGCTCTTCTTCCAAGACTAAGAAAAAGGTAGGAGGTAGTGTCCATGAGTTCTGGGTTACTTTCCCCATTCACTGATGGCTTGATGAATTGCCCAGTCTTTCTGAACCCATGTGTATTAAAAATTACTATAATTGACTGAACACTGGTTAAGTACTTTGTTCCATACACGCTATCAACATTACCTCATTTAGTTGATCTATGACCCTATGAGACAAGTTCTATTATTAACCCCATTTTACAGACCAGTAAAGTGAGACTTGAAGAATGAGGAACCAACTTAAGATTATACAGGCAGTGAATAGCCTAGATTTGAACCCCAGAACTCGGTTTCTAGAGTCTGAGTTCTCAATCACCCAGTGAACTGCTCAGATAGAGTCCTCTGCACCAAGCTGGAGTCATCGAGTGAGGAGACTCCAGTGCCGAGAGGCGCTCACGAGCTGACTAATGCCTCGTTAGTAGAGTGGCCTGTTGCCTGGATGTGGTGACTGACCCGTCCTGGGCCTGCCCTGGCTACTGCTTTCTGAATTCTTCCCCGGGCCTGGCCAGGGTGAGGGTGCAGTGGCCAGGGTTTGCAGAGCTGGAGAGCACAAAGCTAACAGGTGCCAGGGAGGTGCAAACTGAGGCCTTGCTCGCAGCAGCCTGAGCCCAGCCACAGGCGTCCCCCAGCCTGGGCCCTGCCTTGTGTCCTGGGTACTGTGGTCCACGAAAAGACCTTCACACCGGGGTCAACCAAAGCTGGGTTCCCATCCAACTCTGAAACTTAGCAGCTGGATGACTTCGGGCGAGGTACCTTACTGACTCGTGGTTTCCCCATTTGTAAAAAGGGATTATAGGATTTGCTGAGGAATTAGATTGGGGGTGAGGCGGGATAGTGAGAGTGAGAGAAGGAGCATTCTAGAAAGACTCCAAGGTCTGGGGTCAAAGACAGAGTTGCCAAGGTTAACTTAGATGGAGAAGGGTGAGGAAGGGTTTAGGAGGATTGAGCGGGGGTCCAGTTTTGGACACGTGAACTTGATTGCCTGCCAGATGTCCCGAGGAGATACTGCAGCCTTGGATACCTGGGTCGGGAGCTCTGACTTTTGTAACCGTGATACTGGGTGAGATCAACAGAGGAATAAAGGCATCAGTACCGGCAGAGAAGAGGAGGGGACGAGAGAGCCCCGAGCCCTGATCCCATTTCCCAGCCAGTGTGAAGAGGTAGAGAGATGATCAGGAATGATCCAAGCCAACTGAGAAGGAACAGCTGGTGAGGCAAGGGGAAAGCGTCGTGAGTGTTCAAAAGACACATCTGATAGCCCGGTTGGTGTGGTTCAGTGGTTGAGCGTCGACCCATGTACCAAGAGGTCACCAGTTCGATTCCCAGTCAGGGCACATGCCCAGGTTGTGGGCCAGATCCCCAGTGGGGGGCATGCAGGTGGTGGCCAATAGATGTTTTCTCTCATTGATGTTTCTATCTCTTTATCCCTTTCCCTTCCTCTCTCTCTAAAAATCAATAAAGGAAAAAAATTTTTTAAAAAAAGACACATCTGAGAAAGGACCGTTAACCACAATACACAAAGAATCCTTACAACTCAGCTATAAGAGAACAAACGACACAATTATAAAATGGGCCAAAGACCATAACAGACACCTCACCAAAAAAAGATATACAGATGACAAATACAAGCATATGAAAAATTACCCCACATCCTATGTCATCAGGGAAATGCAAATTAAAACAACGAGACGCCACTACACACCTATTAGAACGGCCAGAATCCGGAACACGGACCACACCAAACGCTGGGAAGGCTGTGGACCAACTGAGCTCACACTCACTGCTGGTGGGATGCGAAATGGTGCAGCCACTTTGGAAGACAGTGTGGCCGTTTCTGTCAAAGCGACACATACTCTTACCACGTCATCTAGCAATCATGCTCCTTGGTGTTTACCCAAACAGCTGAAAACTTGTGTCCCCCCAAAAACCTGCACGTGGATAGCGGCTTTATTTCTAATTGCCAAAACTTGGAAGTCATCAAGATGGCCCCCAGTAGGTGAATGGACAAATTGTGATATGTCCAGATAATGGAATATTATTCAGTGCTAAAAAGAAATGAGATATCAAGCCATGAAAACTCACGGAGGAATCTTCAGTGCATATTACTAAATGGTGAAGCCAGTCTGAAAAGGCCACAGACTGTCTGATTCCAACCATGTGACATTCTGGAAAAGGCAGGACTGTGGAGCCAGTGAAAAGATCAGCGGTTGCTGAGGGAGCAGGGAAGGCAGCGATGGAGAGCAGAGCACAGCGAGCCCTCATTCTGCGCCGGCTGTCCACGAAGTGCCAGGCCTGTGCTCTCCAAATACAGGGCTGTGTCCCCCAGGCACTCCGGGCCACTGACTCAGGTGGGAACATCCCTTTCCACCCTCATCACCAAGCAATTGTTCTCACTCCCAACACCTCGCTCAGTCATGACTCACCTCCTACACATGAGCCACCTCTGGGTGAGCTTGCCCGGCCCGGCCCGGCCTCCCTCTCATCCGTCTCCTCAGCACAAGGGTGCAGGTCTGACCTGTCCCCTAGAGCTCCTTAGGTCTCTGTGTTCTTACATTCTTACTTCTCTAGCGCCTCGCACTCCACCGCGGTGAATTATCGACACTACTGGCTGCTGCTGCTGCTGTTGCCGCTACCATGACTACTAGTGCTACTGCAACCATCACCATCATCACTATTACTACTACTACCATCACCACCACCACTACCATCACTACTCCTACCATCACCACCACCACTATTACTACCACTACCATCACTACTACCACCATCACCACCACCACTACCATCACTACTCCTACCATCACCACCACCACTATTACTACCACTACCGTCACTACTCCTACCATCACCACCACCACTATTACTACCACTACCGTCACTACTCCTACCATCACCACCACCACTACCATCACCACCACCACTATTACTACCACTACCATCACTACTCCTACCATCACTACTCCTACCATCACCACCACCACTACCATCACTACTACCGTCACTACTCCTACCATCACCACCACCACTACCATCACTACTACCACCATCACCACCACCACTACCATCACTACTACCACCATCACCACCACCACCACCATCACTACTCCTACCATCACCACCACCACTTCCATCACTACTATCACCATCACCACCACCACTACCATCACTACTCCTACCATCACCACCACCACTACCATCACCACTCCTACCATCACCACCACCACTACCGTCACTACTCCTACCATCACCACCACCACTACCACCACTACCATCACTACTACCACCATCACCACCACCACCACCACCATCACCACAACCACCACCATCACCACCATCACCACCATCACCACCACCACCACCACCACCACCACCATCACTACTACTACTCTCACCACCATCACCACCACCACCACCATCACCACCATCACCACCATCACCACCACCACCACCACCACCACCACCACCACCACCATCACTACTACTACTATCACCACCATCACCACCACCACCACCACCACCACCATCACTTACTACTGTCACCACCACCACCACTAGTATTATTACTGCTAATACTACTGTTGCCACTGCTGCTGCCACCTGCCTTGCTGAGCCCATGCACAGGCCAGCTCTAGCCCTCTCCTAGCCTCATCTTGTTTAACCTTCACAGCAACCTTCAGCGGTGCCCTGTTTTTCCAATCTCAGACAAGCATGCAGTCCGCGCTCTTGCCCGGTGATTTATACTCCCTCTGGAGTCCTGACTCCTTTGTCACCCTCTCTGCATCCAGGAGAGGCTCTGAAATGGCCATGGGCACGGCTGAAGTGCCAGGTATGGTGATGCCCATTTCCCCCCGGGGCGCATGGGAGCTGGCTTCTGGGCCAGAAGGGGTGAGGGAGCAGAGAAATGGAGGGAGGGGAGCCGGAGCCTCAGGACCCATGAAGGGGGAGCCGAGGACTCTGGGGAAAGCTCTAGCCTCGGCTGAGGCTCTCAGGCTGGGCTCACTGCCAGGAGGAACTCCATGGTGCTCGGGGTCAAGCTCTGACCGTGAAGCAGCCCTGGTTCTGGGGAGGCCCCAGCGCCCCGAGTCAGTACGTGCGATGGAGACCCATCAGCAGCACTGCCCCACCCCCTCTCGGCCTGAGCCCGCCTTTCCTCACAGCAAGCCAAACACTAGAGCCTGGCAGGTAGAGGTCAGAGTGCACAGAAGGGTCAAAGGTCATAGGTCCTGCAGGCCTGTGGATGCCAACGCCCATGACTTCAAGTCAGGCAAGTAATGTTTCTTGTCAGTCCTGGGGACCACCCCAAGGGGTTGACATCTAGTCACATTCAGAAATTCCCAATTCCTGACTCAGGCTGTGTCCTGAGGGGCTCAGAAAGGTCCTGACCACCCTGTGAGACATGGGGAGCTCCCAGGAGGGGTTCAGGGAGGGCTGGCTCAACGGCAGGAAGGGCCCAGGCCCAGACTCCCCGACAGGGCCTTACACTTTGTGACCCCAGGGCCCACCAGAGACCTCTCCTGCTCCCCACTATTTACAGAACATGTTTGAATCTCTGGAATCTAGGGTCCCCAGCACCCTTTCATTCTCATCCATAGAGTTCTCTGTGAACCTCATGCTTCACAAATGTCTTTATTCTTGAGCATCTGCTTTGTGCCAGACTCTTCACTTGTACCGTGTCCTTCCCCCCATCACCCGTTCAGCATGCGGAGCCCGAGGGATCACCCGGGGCGGGCACTGCAGCCCCAGGCTCCGGGCTCACAGGGCCAAACGCGAGAGACAGAGCACCCGTGGAGTTTACCTTCTAGTGAGGCGTGATCCCCTTTACAGGTGAGACGCTGAGGCTCAGAGAGGGTGACGGGCTGTAGGCAGCACAGCAGTGATTTGAACACCGGAGTGTCTGACTCCAAACCAGTTCTCATCCCTATACTTTCCCACGCCAGCTGGAGCTCCTGACCACGGAGGTGGTCCACACCTCCGGGCTCTGCAGGAACTGCCCCTCAGCCCGAGCGCCCTCCTCCCCACCTCTCCAGCCATAGCAGATCCTCGTTCTTCAGGACCCTTCCCAACCCTGACGCCCTGCAGGAAGCCTTTCCTCCCTGGGCTGGGAGATGTGCCCCTTCCACTCGTGGGTACCTCCGGTTCACGGTCATGGATGAAGTCGCTTGTGCCCTTCCTTGATTATTGGTCTCCACGGGGAGGTGGGTCCCTGTGGGCAGGACTGTGTCTCCTCAGGTCTGAGCCACCAATGTCTAAGGTGACACAGGATCAAGGGCCCAGGGCCTGGCAACTCAACCGCCCCCTTGTCCTAAGACACTTCCCCAGGGTTCAGCAGAGCTGGCAAACCACTCCCCTGGAGGAAAGCGTTGATGCCTTTGAAATGCAGTGGCCCCTGGAGGACCTGGCGGAATGGCTGCACGTTGGTGGGAACAAGGCTTTCAGAGCTGGGGGGGAGGGCTTGGTCCTGAAGGCCTCGATGCCAAGGGTGCCCTGAAGGGAGCGGCTGTCCCTCCGCTGGCGTCTGTGTCTGCCCCTCCTCCCTCCACCTGGTCCTTCTCCAGTCCTGGACTCGTGAACGTCCCCGAAGCCCTTCGGGCCGTCATGTGCTGCTGCAGACCTCTGCCACACAATGTACTGTCTCATTCCATTGATGAGATTAGCTTGAATCCAGGCCCCCAGCAGGGAAGATGCACTCCCCACCTGGCTCCCCTTCCCCTCACTCAGATCTAACTAAAAATTCCAGCAAGTTCTGAAACATTCCCTGCACATACCATACAGTGGACGCCTTGATGCCTTCGCACCTTCAGCCCATGCTGAAAGGCAGGGGATCTCCATTGTGCAGAATCTCTGAGCTGAGAAACCACCATCCTCTGCTTTTCCCAGTGGTGGGGCCTTGGGCCAGGGCCAGAGAGGACTCCAGAAATTCTTCCTACCTTAGTCACTTATCTCCCCGTGGACCCCACAGCTGGCCAGAGAGGGTGGTGGAAACTCCCCAGCGTAGGGGGACTGCTAAGCTCTTTTCTGCGTAAGGACAAGGTTGGGAATGAGCTCGACCCCACTTCCTCCCTTCAGAGCCCAGCTCTGAAACGGAAACTAGGGGAGCAGGGGACAGAGGCTGGGAACTGAGCCGGGGAGTGGGAAAGGTGGGGGAGGTTGAGGAAGGGAACTAACATCTACCATTTATGGAGAATGGCTGAGTTCTGGCACCTTCTGTAGATGCTGTCTTGTTAAACCCCAAATGTGACATAACCCCACAGGCAGGACTGTTCTAATCCGCGTTTTGCCAAAGCTAAAACCAAGGCTCAGAGAAATAAAATGACCTGTCCAAGGTGGTACCCCCAGGTTCAAACTGGGTGGATGTTCTTATCACCTCCAGCCCACTGCCTCCAGACCACCTCACTGGCTGTTCCGGAAGCACAAGGAACCATGAGACCCTGAGGACTGACCTAGGGCTGAGGAAGGTTACACCGGGAGGTCACTCCGTCTGGTCCAAGGTGCTCCCTTTACCACGGCAGGAGCAAAGGCCAGGGAGGCGTCCCCTGGCTTCAGCATCAGGAAGTGGCAGAACCAAGGTCCAAATCTACACCTTTTCACACCAGCCTCAGTGGTGTTTCCGCTCACCATCTACTCCTAACGACAAAGCGGTTTCCTGGCCAGAAACCATGCCCCTCGGTCTATTCCAAGTCCCTTAGGCACAGGTTCTACTCTCTGTCCCCAGTGGAGTGACAGGAAGGGCCCCTTGCCCTTCTGCTGCTGGTGACCCTTCCCCGATGGCAGGGGCCTCACCGCCATGCCCCTTTCCTTAACAAATATCCCGTGGTGCCCTTCGTCCCGTGTTGAAACCAAATTCATAGTTAACCTACACAAACAATTCTTAAAAATTAAGTGTAACAGAAAGGAGAAATCAAAGAGAACTAATTTATAATAAAGATAAAATAAAATCAGATGTTTCCACTTATAAGTACCCACGCCTGCCCGGGGAGACACGGGAACAACCTGCCACGGTGCTTATGTGCTGACTCACCACGCACTTCACAGCTCCACGCGTGCGATGACTCGGCCGTGGGGTTGCCACGGGTGACATCGCTTTTTTGGAAATAACTTTTGGTAAGGTTCAAACAACACAGAGTGGAATCTTCCCCGAATGTACACGGTAGTCGCATTTTGGTGGGGAAAGGTGTCTGTGACACCGTTCCCAGCTCAAAGGCTTCGCGTTGGAATGTAATGCGGACGAGGTCCTAGGTGCGGATACTCAGAGATGGGTTTTCGCTTCTCTGGGGTACGATGGGATGTCAAGGGCCCTGTGGGTGCGGGGTAGCTCTTGGCTGTGCAGGACTGTCCCATGCATGTCACTGTCCCCTCCTAGTAAGTACCCGCAGTGCCCATTGCTTGTGATGACAACCGAGGTCTGCCCACCGGTTTCCAAACTGCATCCGGAGAGACGGCACTGCCTCGTGGAGAACCGCCGATACATTAAAGCTTCACTCGAAGTTCAGATCCCAACCTCTTAAACCTTTCAGATGGAAGAGGCAGGAAGGGAGAGGTGGAAAGGGCTCCAGGACCAGCTGGGCATCAGTTCCCTGGCTCCTGCCGCGCTCCAGGCCTGCCTGGCACACGAGCTGCTCAGATGCGTCTGCGACGTGAAATGATCAGCTGTGTGGCCTTGGGGAAATTATCCAACCTCCCGGACCCTCACAGGGAAGTGCTGGTCAGACTGCGGGGCTCCTGGGCGGACTGGAGGAGGCCGTGAGAGGAGACCTGGGATGCAGGATGAGCTCGACCATGATGAGGTGTCGCTGACAGCCGTGGGCTTGCCACGAGGTGGCTGGGGAGGCGTCTGGACCACGGGGAAGCTGACGGGACGGGGCTTTGGATCAGCCTCCGCCGAGATGGCGTGACCTTTCGGAAAGGTGGTTCCTTCCAGCCGGGACACTTGGCGTGGGTGAGGCGCTCGTCTAGACGGAGCCGGGAGGAGCCAGGCTCCCGCCCACATTGCCAGCGCCTCGCAGTCCTGAGCCCCCCTTTGACGAGTCTCCAGATTCCAGGAGGAGCCCCTGCCTCTGCCCGCCGTTCAGGTGAAGAGAGGACGGGACACGCACCCGGCTGCCAGGACCGCGACTGTTCTCTAAGCGGGGCATTACTCCTCCTCCTCCACGGGGATGGGGGGAGCAGTACCCACACTCGAGGAAATGGGGCTCACAGGGACCAGGGTGAGCGTGGTCAGTGCCTCCCGGAGCAGGCCTTCCCTACCACGGTGGGCGGGGTGCTGACCTGTGACTTGCAGGGCACCCACTGGCACGTCCACCCCAGCCTGACCCCAGTACCCAGGCTGGCACTCAGCAGGTGCAAAGGGCAGCTCCTCTGCCCCCTCCCCGCCACAGGTGCAGAGAGGCGGGTTAAGAGGGACTGGGAGAGAAGACGGAAATGCTGAAGGGCCCGGAATGCCAGGGATACGAGGCAATGGAAGAATGTGGAGTGGGACCAAAGGGATGCTCAGTGAGATGCTTTAAGAAGTCTCTGCCACTGTGATGGACCGGAGACTTCCAGACTGGTCAGGGGGCTGCCAGGGTCTCCCCGCCCTTTCACCCCGCAGGGGAGTTCTTGGGACATGGGGACCCAGCCAGTTCTCCGACCCAGAGGAGGGCGGCTGACACCAGCTCTGGAGGCCGGGGTCCACTGGCTCTCTGTCTCCCGTTCTGCCTGGATTCCGTGCCAAGGTGCCTTGTGACTCAGGGTCAATCACTGCTGCTCCCCGGCCTCGGACTCCAGGTCACAAGACGAGGGCTTTGGACTGATTGATTATCAAGAGCTCTGTGTCTTTTTATTTTTATGGGGTGAAGCCCAGGAAGTAAAGGGACATGAGCGAGAGGCAAGGGGTGGCGGATGGAAGCCATGTGTGCAGGTCCCCGGAGAAGCTCAGCACATTCACAGGGTGCCAGGCTCCAGGGCAGGTCACTCCTGGCTCTGCTCCTACCCCGCGGAGGGTGCAGGTCGGGCCACCAGAGGCCCTGGGACACAGCCAGCTTGCTCTTGAGCGTTGGCATACCAGTTTTTTCTTCCTTTTTTTTATTCCTCACCTGAAGATACTTTTCTATTTATCACCAGACAGAGTGGAAGGGAGGGAGAGAGAGAGGGAGAGAGAGAGAGAGAGAAACACCGATGTGATCGAGCCACATTGACTGGTTGCCTCCCGCACGACCCAACCAGGTCCGGGGACGAACCGCAATCAAGGTACGTGCCCTTGACCGGACTCGAACCTGCAACTCAGTGGTCCGCGGGCCGACGCTCTAACCGCTGAGCCAAACCAGCCAGGGCGGCACCCCAGTCTTGAGCACTGCGTAGAGAGGGGCGGGTTCTTCTCTGGTGGGGGCGCCTCACGATGCCTAGGAAGCAGATTTCTCTGGCGATGATGGCTGCTTTGTTTGGGGGCAGGCAACAGAATTGCTTTTGAGCAAAATTCCCTTCCTCCATGTATTTATTTACTTTCTGTGGAGTGATTCAGTGAAACAACCTCAAAACCAGGCTCCAATGGGAGGCAGGAAGAGCCAAACCCTCAAACATCAGTGTTCCTGTGAGGTTTTTGCCCGTGGAACTGTCCTTAAAATAACTGCACCGGGAGATGGTCAGGGTGGGGGTGGGGAAGAGGGAGACCTGGAACTCCACTCCTGTGGGGCTTCTGAAGGACTCGGGGGACACGAGTGAGGACTCCCAGCAGCCCTCCAGTGTCTCCTGCACAGCGAGGGCTGGCTGAGGCCTTGGCCTGGTCCCCCACCTCCCAGACCCAGAGGGTGCCATCCTCCTGAAGGAATGAGCCAGGGGCGTGAACTGCACGCCACGAGAGTAGTGCCATGAGTGACAGGCACATGGCTGTGGCAGGGACATGCGAACCGGACCCTTCCTGCCCTGCCTGTGTTTTCCTCCCATGCTGTCATCTGTCCCAGCTCCTGAGGCAAGGGCTCTGGTTCCTTTGATTCAATGGCAACACACAACAACAGTCTTTCTCTCTGTTATGATGCATCCAACTTGGAAATAGGTCAACAAGATAAACGGCCGTGGAGGAGACAGCGCCAGGCTGGAAGTTCAAGAGACGCGGGTTTTATTTCAGCTTTGGAGACTAAAGCCGCAGGACCTTGCGGAGGTCGTTCCCCAAGGTTGTGAGGGTCCCCAGGGTCCAGAAAACCCTGTGTCTGTAACCGGGAAGTCGGGTAGGATCTGAGGACTGAGTTGGCGAGGGGCAGAGCAACGTGGGGGGAGCCCTCGCCTGAGAGCCCCCTCCCCTTACTGGATGACCTAGGGCAAGTCAGCTCCATCTCTGAGCCTCAGCTTCCCCTTCTGTAAAGTGGGGAAAATAGTAGCCACGCAATGGCCCTTGTGATAACGGAAAGTAGAAGAATGCTTGGGAAACTGGAAAGTGTTAGTCAAATACGAGACATTATCATTATTCTAAATTCTTAGGAGCAAGGAATGCTAGTCGTCAGGGGGGACAAGGTTAAATAAGAACAGCTACTATAACAGTAATAAATATCAATATTGAGTGTTTACTAAGTGCCAAACAACACATACTTAAACTGTATGAACTACCTGAAATGTAGGAGCTCACGGAATCTTTTTACAAAGTATAACATATATGCAGTAAATTAATACAGTGTTCTAATCTTACAGTGCTCGATGAACGTTTTACATTTGTATGTATCATGTGAACTCCTTCAATTGTCACAAGTGCCTACACTATCTACGCCCATTTTGCAGATGTGGAAACTGAGGCGAGTGGAACTCAAATCCAGACAGTCTGTCTGCACGCTGTCAGCCACGCGGTGCCGCCTTGGGGATCCACACATCAAGAGAGTGGCCGGAGTCACCAGTGGCTGGGACACTGAGGTCCCATGAAGCCACTGGAAGATTCTGCCCCCGCGGGAACCTTTTGTTTACCTCTCTATGTGAGGAAAGCCCCAAATGAAGGGCATTTAGTGGACGCAGCTGAAAGGCAAGAGGGAAGGAGAACAGGCCATGGAAAAGACAAGTTCAAACAGTAGAGAAGAATTTGAGAAGTGACCATCGCTGCTGATGGCCGGACAGGGTTTTGGATGACCGGTGCCTCCCAACTGGTGGACAGGACCCAGTTCTTACCCAGCTTTCCTGATGAACCGACAGAGACCAGGATAAAGCGCACACATGGCGTCACCCCCTTTCTCCGTAAGAGCTCAGGTCACCCAGCCTGGGGCCCACGGCAGGTGGCCCACTCATTTCCCGGGGGGACCTCCCCTCCCCTCAGAGCTTCCCCTTCACACTGCTCAGGTGACAGAGGAACAGGTGACCTGCTCTCAAACGACCAGGGCCACAGCTGACAGCAGCCCGGTGTCTGCAGAGCCCGGAGCTCAGGGGCAGAAGGCCCAGGTTCTCGTCTGGGCCCCGGCTCTGGCTTCCCAGACCTCACTCGCAGACCGACCTCGGGGAAGTCATGTCCGGTCTCTGGGCCTTAGTCTCCCCAACCCTACCCCCAACTGCGGAATTAAGGGCACGGAGAAGATGACATCTGTCTCTGCCGCTTTAAAACACAATGACATTTCTACCTCATGGTTAGAGAACCCAGGGGGTCTCTGAACCAGCCAGTGGGTCCAGGTTTGAGTGCTGTGAAAATGCTGGGACAGGGGTAATGGCATTTGTCCTTCCTCATTCGTGCACCGCCGTCCTCCCTCCTGGTGGCTCTCACAGGCTCAAGGAAGGCTGTGCGCTCAGGACCGATGTGATAAACATCATCTCCTTATTTGGAGGCAGGAAGTCGCCCCCCCTTGGTCCTCCCAGGACTCCCACCCAGCCCCTCTGCTCAGCTTCCTGCCTTCTGGGGGTCCTGGAGCTGGTGGGCACCTGGGTTACAGACCCTCCTCGGGGTTTGAGAGGACAGGGAGAGAGCAGGGACGGCGAGCGGGAGGGCCGGAATGCACTCGCCAAGTGAGGCGGGGGCGAGGGTCACTCGGAACAAGCCAGTCCCAAGAACCTAAAATTAGCTCTGGGAACTGGAATGTTAGGGCTCCGAGGAACCGCAGCTGTGGAAAGAAATCACGAGACGAGGAAGGAAAAGGCACCCGCCCCACACCCACCACACGCTTAGCCCGCCCACTCCATCTGCCCTCGGGGTCTCCACGGCTTTTACGCCCCCAGGATCACTCCGGCCAAGTCCCCCAGGCTGGTCAGTGGAAACCCTCTCCCCGCCAGGCCGTCGTTTCCCTCCCTGGTGACCACAGAGCAGAGCGCCTAGGATTCCTGATAGGATGAGGTTTAATTGGAAACAGGAAGGCGGAGGACAAGTTTGGGGCTGGGGTAGTGAGGATAATGAGAAAATGACAGGCCCATCCAGGCGAGAGGGTGACAGCGGAGGAGGGTGACATGGCGGGGAGGGTGCACAAGGGCAGGACGGCCCCCTGGAGAGCTGGACACGTGGGAGAGAGCACAGGCATGCTGATGAGAGGAAGCGGCCTGGGAAAGGGCTTGAGGAAGGGGAGGGAGGAGGGGGCCTGGGGTGGTGCACCCCTTTGCACAGGTCACGTATGACTGAGCGTGCGATCCCGTGTTTCTAAGTGACTGGAGCTCGTGTATCAATCAAATGCAGACCCCGGGGAAGAATGTCCAGGGGGCCAAGGGGCCAAAGCTGAGAGAGGGGCCCGTCGGGAGCAACCTCACTGAAGCTGGGCGTGAGATCCGGTCCTGGGAACCCAGGGGAGCCCAGCGCTAGGCTTCCTCCTCCAGCTCCTCGTCTGGATCGAAGAGCTTGGTTGTCAGGGAGTTTTGCTGATAATCATGGAAGGTTGCACTTTCGTGGTGAGGAGATTGGGGGGAGGTACGCAGAGCCACACAGTTCTGCCACCCATGGGGAGGAAGGCTGGGCCTGCCGGGTGGAGCCATGGTGAAAGCCACGGGGAAGGGACAGAACAGACGCGACAGGTGTTCCGCACCTTTTGTGTTTTCACGTCCCAGGCTCGGCGCCTACAGCTTTCCTGGCCTCCATCATCTAGAGCAGACACTCCAGGAGGAAGGGACATGGAATGCGTTCTTGACCAAGGAATCCCCAGCCCGGGGAGCAACGCCTGGCACCCAGCGGGCCCTCCGCGACAGCCTGTGGACTGGGTGTGATATTCACCAAGGCTCTGGGACGTCTGCGTCATCGTCCTTGTCTATGGACGAGGAAGCTGCTGCTCAGAGAAACGGAATCACTCTGAGTCCCACGGCAAAGGAGAACCAAGGTTTGAATCTCTGCAGCTCAGAATCTCTCCGCCCAGTGCGCACGCAGCCAGCCCCGTCCTCATGCAGTGCTGTTTATAAAGTGACCCGATTCTGTCCTGGAGCCCATCCCGGCCTCCACAGGGCTTCCCACTTTCAGCACGTCACCAGGAGCCACACGTCTTGATGCTTTTCCCCAGGTGCCCAGTCAGGGCTTCCAGACGAACAACGCCCTGCATCCTTCCTTCAGAGGCCTCGGCTAGTTACGCAGCAAAGGATGTTATGGACAGATCCCAGACAACGATGCACCGACTGGGTTCTGATTCCAGAATTAAATACACATGTACTAAAATAAGTGCTTCATGGATGCAATTCTTCTTTTTTTAATCCTCACCCAAGGATATTTTTCCATTAATTTTTAGATAGAGTGGAAGGGAGGGAGGGGGAGAGAGAAAGTGAGAAACATCGATGTGAGAGGCACATCGATGGGTTGCCTCCCTCACAACTCCGACCAGGGCCCGGGATCGAACCTGCAACCGAGGTATGTGCCCTTGACTGGGAATCGAACCTGCAGCTCTTTGGTCCGTGGGCCGATACTCTAACCGCTAAGCCAAACTGGCCAGGGCTGTGTATGCAGTTCTGCTAGATCTTTGGGTGTCTATAGCAAACTGTTTTCTTTACCTCTCCCTCCAACCAACCCTATATTCCCACCTCATACACAGCAGCTCCTTGTATACGATCAGCCCCAAAGCCTTGGTGTGACCCTTAACTTCTCTCGTTTTCTTTTTTTTTAATCCTCACCCGAGGACATTTTTCCATTTTTTGTTCAGATAGAGTGGGAGGGAGAGAGAGGGAGAGAGAGAGAGAGAGAGAGAAACATCGACGTGAAAGGGACACATCGAGTGGCTGCCTCCCGCACGACCCAACCAGGGGCCGGGGACAAACTGCAACCAAGGTACGTGCCCTCAGCGGGAACTGAACCCGGGTCTCTCTGGACCGCAGGCTGATGCTCTAACCACTGAGCCAAACCGGCCAGGGCTTCTGTCGTTTTCTTATACCTCACATCCAACCCATTGGCTGATTCTGTCAGCCACACCTTCAAAATAAAGTCAGAGCTGGCCACATTTACCACGTCTATTCTACCCGCTGGCCTAGCACATGGCGTCTCTCTGCCCCTGCCTCCATTGGCCCTTTGCCCCGCACCAGTCTCCTTTCCCGTCTCGCTCAGAACGAAAGCCCAATTCCCTACCATGAGCTCCAAGGCCCCACGTGATCTCCCCTCTCCTCCCATCCCATCTCTGACCTCCTCCCCGCCCCTCTCCTCATGCCCTCTGCTCACTTGCTCCTTAAACACCACAGGCGCTCCCGTCTCAGGGCCTTTCCGCGCGGTATTCTTCCAGATCTCCTCATGGCTGTCTTTCCTGCCTCTGAGAGACCTTCCCTCACCTGTGCATGTAACAGAGCAGTTTCCTCATTCCCGCACTGCATGGTCTCCCCCTAACAGGCGTGTGGCCCAAATCAAGGCTCTCCATGGTTCTGTCTGTTTTCTCCGTGTAAAGGGCCGCTGAGGAGCGCCTAAGGGAGCTGTGAGCATTCAGTGAGTATCCCATGTGAAGCGCACTGAACGGTGCCTGGCATACAGTACGTGCACAATTGAATGGTGGTCGCTGTTTTATGTGGCCAGCCTGTTCCCCTGAAGCTGTCCACTACACAGATGTTAAAATCCTAAAAACTGAGTCCCTGAGAGAAAGTTCATTCACAGATCCAGTGACAGATCCAGGGACAGAGAAGTCACCAGGAGCAGACTCCTAACCCCCGGGCCAGGCTCTCGGCACCCTCCACACTGCCCCTGATGTACGGTGGGCCTCACCCAGGTCGGTGGAAATAACACTGGGTGGGGGAGGGGCCCCAGGACCTGACATCAGGCCAGTTGTCTGATCTCTCTGAGCCTCAGTTTCTCTTTTTTAAAACTTTTTTTTTCTTTATTGATTTTAGAGAGAGAGGAAGGGAGAGGGAGAGACAGAAACATCGATGAGAGGGAATATCGACTGGCTGCCTCCCACATGCCCCCCACCGAGGATCAGGCCCACAACCTGGCATGTGCCCTGACCCGGAATCAAACCGGCCACCTCTTGGTGCATGGGTCGATGACACTCAACCAATGAGCCACACCGGCCGGGCAGTTCCCCTTTTTAAAATGGAGATAATAACATTTGCCTGCCCCCCTTGCAGGGGAGGATCACATAACTTCGATGTCCACACTGTGTGAGTGATTGGCCATTTCAAAAACCCACCAAAAGGTGAGCAATGTCCTTTGCTTATTTTCACGCTAGTGGGCTGTACTCGGAGGGCACGTTCCACCTGGAGCAGACGGCCTGGGCCCTCGTGTGGTGTTCGTCCACGCCCACAGCAGAGATTCTTTCATCACCACCGTTGTGCTACCCTACCAGCCAACGAGGACACCCAGAGACCAGCCTATCTCTGTTTCCATGATCAAACACTGGAAGGGGAGGGAGAGGCCATTTCTCAGCGAGCTGCTGCTTGGGGCCAGGCCTGTGGGAGGCTTGGGAGCAGAGCTCTTCGCCTCCCGAAGGCTGGTTGTTTGCACGCAGCTCAGTACGACGTCTGGAGAGTGGTTCACCCCAAGAGGATGGGCAAAGCCCTCCGAGGACATCTGGAGAAGCCATCGGGCCTGACAAAAAAGGTGAAGAGAGGATCCCACTCTGGAAAACAGAACGTGCATGCTAAAAACCGCGCTCATTCTTTCTGTCCCCGAGGGCAGCACGGGGCCCAGGGGGAGGCAAAAGCAGGACAGAAAATGTTGCAGATGTTGGTGTGATTGCATTATATTTCTTTGCAGGGAGAAGGAGGGCAGGGGTGAGGAAGACACAGGCAGTCCCAGCAGTGTTGACAGGACTGAGAACCCGTGTGGGCCCCAGGTGGAAGCAGAGTGAGCAGAGGGGCCCCCGGAAGGCAGAGCCAGAGCGTGGCGCTGACCGGTCGGGGAGTGGCTTCCCTGTCTTCCTGGAACAGGGTCAGCAAACTTTGTCTTTTGTAAAGGGCTAGATGATAGGCTGAAAAATGGGCCCCCCAAAATATCCTCCTCCGAATCCCTGAAAGCTCTAAATGTTACCTTATTTGGAAAGAAGACCTTTGCAGATATAGTTACATTGAGGATTTTGAGACGAGGAGATTATCCTGGACTATCTGGGTGGGCCCACAAGGTCATCAGTGTATCCGTGAGAGGAAGGCAGAGGCACGTTTGACACACACACAGAGAAGGCCGCGTGAAGGAGGAAGCAGAGGTCGGAGAGATGCGCCCACCAGCCGGGGGCTGCTGGCACCCACCGGGAAGTGGATGAGCCTGCCCACACCTGGATTTCAGCCCAGGGGTGCTGATGTTGGACTTCTGGCCTCCAGAAATGTGAGAGAACACATTTCTGTTGTTCTAAGCCAGCGGTGTGTGGTCCTTTGTTCTGCCAGCTGTGGAAATGAATGCACTCATCATCTCAGTAAATCCTCAAAATAACCTACGAGGTAATAAACTATGATCACTTGACAGGTGCCAGAGTGTTCGTTCAATATTCACAACAGCCCTGTGAGGCGGGTGCTGCTATCGTCCCATTCCACAGAGGAGAAAACTACAGCCCGGGAAGGGGTCCAGCTTTCTCAGGGTTACACAGCGGGCACCTGCTGGAGCTGTGAAAGCAGGGGTCTGGCCTCAAGCCCGACCTCTGGGCCACCTTGAGGGCACTCTCTGTCCCACAGGTATTCTTCCTCCTGAGCCACATGGCCTTGAATATTTGGTCAACACCCTCCCTCTGCACTAACCAAGTGGCCTCCTCTGGGATCCCATGGGGATCAGATGGGACAGAGGACATGAAAAGCATTCAGGAAGCTGTAAAATATGGTCCCGGGGTGAGGCATAAGAATTCAAAATGGAAGCAAGTCTGCTGGCTTGGCCGGGCACGACAAGGTCGCTGTGACCACCGCTCAGAGGTAGGTGGGGGCTCCAGCAGCAGAAGCCACTCCTTGCCCCTCAGGCACGCAGAGGGAAGTTCCTAACCCTGGGAGTGCCCATGAATGACCTCACAGCTGTCACCACCCAGAGCCACTCACAGTGTTGAGCCTACAGATGGTCACCGGACGTCACGGCGCCCGTCCTTCCAGCCTGAATCTGGCTTCACACCAGCTCATCGGCACCTCCCTCGTCTGCCTTCCCCGCAGGTCTCAAATCCAGAGCCAACCCCTCCCAGAATCAGAGACTTCCTTTTGCTGCATTAACTCCTTCATTCGCGACAGGCCCGGAGATACTAAGTGACCTATCCAAGGCCACACCGCTAAGTGTCCAAAGTGTCTTTTGTGCCCTAACTGGGGGTTTGGGGATGCTCAGCAACCCCTTCATTCCAGGCAGCTGGACATTCTGTCTTGTGGGGAGGACTCGAGAAGGGGAAGCTGGCATCTGGGCACCTTAGATTTCATTTCATGGCCGAGAGCCAGGCCGGCCTCCTTGTGTCAGTTATCACGCAGATACCAGTGGAGAAGGACAGTCCTCACTCGTGTTCTGTGGCTCCCCATGCACTGGGCAGGCCCCGCCTCGGTGGGTTTGCCGGAGCCCAAGGTGCCGAGTCCCATCCAGTTAGCCATCCTTTCTACACCCGTGCATCCCACATTCGGTGAATTTACTGAGCTCCTGTGTGTACTGTGCTAGCACTTGGGATATAGAGAATAAGACAGTCTTTATAGCAAAGGAACTTGGAGATGAATGGGGAAGGAGACCAGAAAATAAATGATTGCTGCATTCCTGAAAATCACACATTACCTTTTCACGTGCATGTTTTTTGCCATTTTCTTGCGATACTTCACTATTAATATTTACTTAGTATTTTCTTTGAATCAACTCTTTTTTTTTTTTTTTTTTTTTTTTTTTTTACTTAAAATGCTAGCTTGGGTTTATCCTCAGCAGAATATCCATGAATTTGTGGATTTAAATTTGTTAGTTAAGGTTTTTTTTAATACTATGGATTACACTGAGAAGTTAACTGGTAGATGGAAAGTTCCTGGGGACGCCACCTAAAACCTGCGGGAAGCACGACAGGATTGCAAAGGGGGCCTGACGTGCTGGAAGAGGCCTGCAGGCTGCCACGCCCACCCGCCCACCCAGAGGAAGGCACTTTTCCCCTCTCAGGCCCTAGGACAGAGGAGAGAGCACGATTGATGAGCAGCATCTCAGGGCAGGAAGCTGATGGCAGGAAGGAGATAGCTTGTGCTTCTGCACCAGGATCTTAGAAGCAGGAACTTTTCAGCATGCATGCCATCTGAGGGGGACGCAAGGCCATGCTCATCTCTAGTCCTCTGGACCAGAGGCACAGGGGACCTGGGACGTCAGACCACAGTTCTCAGCTGCTGTTTCCATCAAGGCCCCGTGTCGTGACCTCGCCCCGGAGACAGTCTCATGGGACCATGCTGAGTGGAGCGTGAGCCCCAGGGTTTGCCTTGAACTGTGGCCCCACCCGAGGAAGAATATGAAAAGCAAACAAAAGAAGATGACACTGTTTTGAAGATGATCTTGAACTTGCTTTAGTTATTTCTTAAAAAGAAATTAATAAACTCCAGGGCTTTCACAAACAAGAACAAAAACTGTAACACTCTTCCAAGTAAATGGAATATACAAGTGTACTGGGACGGGGGGGGGGGTCTACTTATTTCCTTCATTATTTTACTCTACAAATATTTACTGAGCATCTGTTATGTGCTAGGCCTGGGGTAGGCACTGGGGTTACAATGATGGCCCAACACAGACACAGTTCCCACCTCCAATGGCTAGTTAGGGGGGCTGATGTTAATCACACAATCACGCAAACAAATGTGAAACGCGCTGTGTGCCACAGAGAACTGACACATGGTGCTGGCTTCTAACAGCACGTTCCGATCTGGGTGGAGGCCCAGGAAGGCTGCCCTGAGAGAATGGCAGGACTAGTAACGCCTTATGTTTCTCAGAAGTGGGCATGATTATTCCCATTTGACAGGAGAGGAAACTCAGGCACAGAGAACTGTGATGACATCCCCAAGGACACACAGCTGGCTAGTGGCAGAGCTGGGAATAAACCCAGGCCCAGGTCTGTGTGACTTTCAGGCCATTTCCTCCCTACCCCGCAAGACTTAACTGCCTTCCCAGGAAATGCATTAATAGAAAAAATATGATCACCAGCTGTACCTGCTTTGAAGGTTACAACTGTGATGTCATCCACATCAACTCCTTAAATCCTCAGTACCAGCGAGGGTACAGGTTGGGCAAACCCCACTGCATTCTGCAACGGGGTAACCAGGGCAGAAAAGCCAACCAGGGCAGAGGAGCCGGAGCAAAGAGCGCCCTCTTACGGCAAGGCGGAGCAAACCTCTGCGTCCTGCCTCCAGCAAGGCCAAGTCAGCACAGGAACGAATGGCGTGCCCTGACTGAGCGCCCTGAGGCCTTCTGCCTTGACTTCTGTTCTCCTTTGCCTACCTGCCTGGGTACAAATCAAGCAGCTGCCAGCTCACTGGTACGGGCACTGCATCTGGTCTGTGCTTTGCTGAACGGGGCTGGAATTTCACAGGCTGGGGCTGGCCCTGGGAGGGGGGAGGAGGTAAGTGAGATGGGTGTCTCAGGAGTGTGTCCTGGGGAGTAAAGTTACAGGTGACCAGAGTCCCGCTGCACAAGACGCAGCCGTGCCTGAATGCACGAGGCCACCAAAGGGCCTCTGAGCCGCGCACCGTCGGCTGCCATGCGTTCTGTTTCACACCCAGAGAATCCCTGGCTGAGAACCCCAGAAATTTCTATTCCCATCTCTACCCTTGGAGACCTCGCCATAAAGAGCTCTGTAATCCACCAAGTGCCCTGCAAATGGGAGGGAGCACACCTTTACCTCAAATATTCAGGTTGTCACAGGCTGAGAGCCTGGGCACGAAAATGGCACCACCCGGTCAGAATCCTGGCTCCCCGGTTTACCAGCTGCGTGACCTTGGATGAGTGATTGAACTTCCCGCTCCTCAGGTTCTTTATCCTTCAAATGGAGGTGATGATATCAACCAAGTCACAGGGCTGTTATTATGAGGCTTCAATGCCAGCGTGTGGGTGAAGCACTTAGCAGCACCCGGCATAATAAACACTTGGTAAGAGCTAGCTGCTATGATCGTTATTTGTTATATTGCTTCTGTGACTTTCCTTCCTTCCTTCCTTCCTTCCTCCCTCCCTCTTCCTCTCCCTTCTTCTTTCCCCTTCTCCATCCTTTCATCAACTGTTTTCTCATTGCAGAAGCACTGGAACTATGGAGACTGCATGACCCAGTCGCTCCGTCTTGCCTGAGGCCCCACAGCCAGGAAGGGGGCTAGCGTGGAAGATTCACCTTTTAGAGCCTTGCTCTTTGCTCATGCCTCCCTCCTCCTTCCGTCCACCCGTGACACCTCGCACGATGCCTCATCCACGTACCTGCTCCATCAGTCCTTGAGGGTCTGACCAAGTCATGGCTAAGGGCGCCAATCTTGGAGCAAGACTCTATAGGTGTGAATCCTGGCTCTGCTCCTGACCGGCTGTGTGACCTTGGGCAAGCTACCCAACCTCTACAGTTTTCTGTTTTCCCACCTATCAAATAGGATATGACAATGTATTTGCCCCACTGGACAGGGTTGAGGCTTAAAGGAATTAATATTAAGGTACCTATATCGGAGCTCGGGATATAGTAAGGGCTACTTGAGTGTTGGTTCTTATTTATTATTATTTTTTTTAATCCTCACCTGAGGATATTTCTCTATTTATCTTCAAATAGAGTGGGAGGGAGAGAAAGGGAGAGAGAGAGAAACATCAACGTGAGAGGGACACATCGACTGGTTGCCTCTCGCATGACCCAGACCAGGGCTGGGGACGAACTGCAACCGAGGTACTTGCCCTTGACCAGAATCAAACCCGCGACTCTTTGGTCCGCGGGCCGACGCTCTACCGCTGAGCCAAACCGGCCAGGGCAAGTGTTAGTTCTTATCACTGTGATTGTGGATGAGCTGAGGCAGGGCCAAGGCACAGTGGCTGTCTAGGGGTTTCCCAGCTCACGTTCGGATGCACTTCCCTTTCCCGGGGCTGCCCAGGGATCCTCGAGGTCGAGTTCTGATGGGCTGGCGGCAGGAGATGTTTCTCTCCCTCCCCTTTCTTCCATCCTCTTGCAGAAAGCTTTCTTGTGAAAACAGGGCAAACAGCATCAGCCGAGGGCTCCTTTCCCTCCACGAGTCCTCTCCTTCCTAATTCCTCCAATGGCTGGGCGTTGTTCCCCTTCAAACCCGCTTCTGAAGGAAAAGTCCACAGTGAGGAGGATAGCAAACGCGTTTTCAGGTCTATGGTTCTAACACACGAGATCTGGCCACTGAAGCTTAGCTCCTCCTTCGCCTCTTGCCATGACCACGGGTTTATACTGCCTGAACACCTGGCCTGGGCGTCTAAGGTACAGTCTGGGCCTTGAAACAGGAATATGAGAAATAACAGGCCTGTGGCCTCAGCTGAAGAGACAGTAGGGGGTGGGGACTGGTGCCCACCTGCCTAGTCTAATCCGGACAGTGGCTTCCCAGCACCGGGCAAGGATGCCCTGGCAGTGTGGACTCAGAGCTTCTGAGGGGCCCCACACCGACACCTGGTAGCTCTTACCCTTTGGTTCTGGTGTCTTCTGGGGGAAACTCAACCTCGTCTTCTAATGACTGACAGTCCGTGTTACACAGGAACTCGGGAGGCAGACTGCCTGGGTTCCACTCCCAGCAATGCTATTCAATGGCTGTGCCAACCTGGCATGCGACTCGAACTATCTGCGTCCTGGTTCCCTTATCTGCCCGATGCAGCTGATAATAGTGTCTACCTGACAGGACCGTGTGAGGGTTATGTGAGCTCACATGTAAAAAGTTGTCAGCTCAAGCAACATGAGTGTTCGTTATCATTATTGTCCTCTTTCCCAGCTGTCGTCCTCCTCCATGGTGTCTGGGGCTCTCTACATTCTGATCACTCTGCTTGGAGGGCGGGTCGCTGTGGTTCCCACATCCCCTCCTCCTGGTGTCCACATCCTCGCACAGCCCCTTCCTGAGCGTGGGCGGGGCCTGTGACATGCTTTCGACCGACAGAATGCAGCAAAGGCGACAAGGTAAACGTGATGATGTGTATGTGGTCACATTACACAAGATTGCCGTGCTTATCTCGGGAGGAGACTCTCCCCTGCAGGGTTTGAAGGAGCAAGTTGCCATACAGTGAGCCGCCTGTGAAGGGAGTCACGTGGCAAGGACCTGATAGTGAACTCCGGCCCACAGCCAGTGGGAAACAGTCCACAGAACGCGGAGTGTTGCCAATAATCACATGATCGAGGACGTGGGGTCTTCCTCAGGCCCCAGGTGAAATGGCAGCTCTGGTCCACACTGGACCGCAGCCTTGCGGAGGACCCAGCGAAGCCACACCCGGACTCCTGACCCACAGCAACCGCGAGATAACAATGCGTGTTGTTTGAAGCCACTAAGTGTGTGGCAATACTGTCACAATAGATAACTAATACAGTCAACTGACCACAGTGGAGACTCTCCCCTCCTCCCCTGCTTGGGAAATGCTCTAATATCTCAGGGAGTCCTGGAGTAGACCAGGTGTCACAGCGGGCCTCAGCCGCACACTGCATGAGACATGGCCGTCAATAACGTCGCTGCTTTTCCAGCTGGCATAAGAGGACACATGCACCTGTTCACGCCAGAGCAGGGCCGGAGCCCCAACTGTGTGCAAAGCCCTGGGTGGACTGTCGTGAGGTGCAGGAGACACCTGTCCCCTCCGCGCCTGCCCTCCGAGACAGACACACTCTCTGGCTCGAGGCGTGATCGTGAGGCACACCTGCCACTCACCTCCTTTTCTCCCACCTCTCTCCCCGCTTTGTGTGACTTTTCAAAGAGTAGGCAGAGGAAGAACAAGACCAGGTGGGCTCCCCTGTAACAGCGGGGGGCGTTGTGGTGCTAGGTGAATCTAGAGGGCCCCTCCTCACTTTCCCTCTGTTCTTGGGCAAGGGCACTTGCTTCTCTGAACCTCAGTCTCCTCATCTGTAAAGTGAGGCTCATGACACCTGCCTCACAGGGAGGCAGGGAAGGCTGGCCGGAGAGCAGCTGCAAAGCGGTAGAGGCTGCGCTCCCATTACCAGGTTCTCCTGGGAGGACTTAAAACTCTCACATCCCACCAGGGGTGCATTGCAGGAGGAAAACATTTATTGAAAAACTAAATGGTGCTTGACATTTTCCCAGAAGGCGTTTTCTCAGATTAAAAGGATCTGGTAGAACCCCTGCCAGCCCCCGACCCAGGTCGCTCGGTTGTCTCCTGCTCATTGCATTTACGACCTACTGGAATTGTTCACTCTGTTGTTCCCTGTGCACTGCCTGTCCCCACCATGCAGATGTGAGGACAGGGGCTGCCTCTGTCCTGCTTGCTGCTGCAGCTCAGCACCCAGAAAAGGGTCAGAACTGAGGTAGATGCTCAATAAATAACGTGAACAAAAGACAGAACCGTCTTATTTCTTATGAGAACTGGCCTTAAGAAGAAGAAGGAATCCAAAGAACTCAAACCACTTCCAAGGAGAAAAAACACAGCTTTCTGGCAAAAACGCACTCCTAATTATTTGTTGTGCACTTTCAATGTCCCAAGCACATGGCAAGCCCTCAGCATGGGCTATCTCATGTAATTCTCACATCAGCCTTACGAGGTAGGTGCTCTCGGTGCCCCCAATTCACAGATGAGGAGGCTGAGGAGTGAGACCGATGTTGGTGACATCACCTCTTCTGGGATGACCCTGGGCTGGTGATTGAACCTCCCCGAGCTGCAGTTTTCTGGAAGTTGATGACAATGCTGTCTAGCTCGTTGGGTTGTTAAGATTCATTATCTTAACCAATATTTGTTAAGCACTGATCTAGGTACTGAGAATGCAATAGCGACCAAGGCCGACATGGGCCCTGACCTCAAGGAGCTTCCATTTGAGTTAGAAAAGACAACGAATAAAAAATAAACTAATAAGCCCTGGCCAGTTTAGCTCAGCAGTTAGAGTGTCAGCCTGCAGACCAATGAGTCACGGGTTCGAATCCAGTCAAGGGCACATACCTCGCCGGCCCTGGTCAGGTCGTGCGGGAGGCAACCAGTCAATGTGGCTCTATCACATCGATGTTTCTCTCTCTCTCTCTCTCTCTCCCTCTCTCCTACTCTATCTGATAATAAGTAGAAAAATATCCTCGGGTGAGGAATAAAAATAAATCAATAAATACAAAAATAAACAAATAAGATTTTTTTCAGATAGTGATAAGTACTGAAAAGAAATCTGAAAAACAGGATGATGGGAGTCACGAGTGACCAGGGATGGTCGTGCTACTTCCTCTAGGGCAGCCGTCTCTGAGAAGGTGACATCCGAGCTGGAGTCGGAGTCGTGAGAAGGGATTAGCCATGGCAAGACCTGGGCACTGGCTGAGGGAGGAGGCGGGGCCGCCTGGAGCGGGGGTGGAGCTTGACTGGGTGAAAGAAGGAGAAGGAGGCCAGCAGCTGGTGGGACACGGTGAGTTCCAGGGAGAGTGAGGAGCATCAGGGCAGTGACAGTAGGGGGCTCCCTCAGCCTGGGCGTATCGAAGGGCGAGGCGTGGAGTGTTTGTTTTAAATGTACTAGGAATCCACAGAGAGTTTGGGGCAGGAGAGTGATATGATTTGATTTGTTTTCTTGAAATCAGATAATATATGTAACATCATCAGTGCAGGACCTGGCTGGCACAGGGTAGGTGTTTAATGAAAGATAGCTTTACCATTGTTTATCATTCCTAAGCATCACCACCAATGATTACAGACTTCCAGAAGGTGGGTGGCCCAGGCATAGCTTCCTTCTAGAGGCGGTACACCTGGACGTACCTGACTGGGGGGGGGCCTACTCCTGACACCTTTGACTTCCTTTCCTTCCCCCCTCCCCCCACCCCAACCTCCACCCCAAGGCAAATGCCAGCCCCATCTGCCAGGCCAAAGGGCAGTCAGGTTAGGATCACTGGGCCCCTCTCCAGCTAACCCCAGCTCCAGGCCTCCTAGCTGCCTTCACTTTACTGTAAAAATGCAAAGCATTCCAGCCATTTTAATTACTGGGCGTTGCATAAGCCAGCAACCAGCTCATACAAAGGAACAACAGACCCAAAAAAAATTATTTTTCAACATGCCTTCAGCCTCTCCCTCCTTTTTCTCTAAAATCAGCCTCCAATCGCTGGCTGCAAGGCCAGGTATGTGCAATCTCTTTTAGAGTTTGTTGATGTGACATCAAGATCTTTTTTCTCTAATATTGGAGGCAGAGGCAGTTCCAACTAACTTCATGTGGTTTGGAAACTGCTGGTCATGTTCCTGTTCGACATGCTGGGACCAGCACAGGGGCTCCATGCTACACACACTGGGAGCTTTGTTATAAACGGAGTTCAGTGTGCGGTGGGTCTGTCTGGGCACCGGTCGGGGGGATTTTAGTTCCTGAAATTCCAAAATGGCTTCATTATAAGGTACTCCCAAGGCATGCACCCCAGACACAGTGTTCCAGTAACGCTTAGATGTGGAAAAGGATTCCTTAAAGGTCTGTAATGTGATTAGAGGAGCCTCCAGTTCCTGAATTCTGGTTTCTCAGTAGCTTCTGAACTTTCTTCACTGACAGTCTCATAAAATCTAACCGGTTTTTGAGGCTCTACTGTGCGTCAGGCATTGTGCTAAGTGCTCAGAAGAGAAAATCCAATTAGACTTTGTCAATTAGCTCACTTTCTAAAGAGGGGAAGTGACATGGAAACTGACAGTCCCAGCAGAGTGTGATGACTGACAAGGCAGAGACATCTCTGATGGGTGGCTGGCTTGGATGGAAGGCAAGGCTACTTGTAGATGATGCCTAATAATAATATTGACAGTGGCCATTCATGGATGGCCGACTCTGTGCCAGGCTTTCTGCTAAATCCTTTTCATCATGCATCATCTTGTTTATTTCTCACAACTCTGCAAAGTGGGCACTAATACTGTTCCTATTTTACAGGTGAGAAAACTGAGACACAGGAAGGTTACTCATCCAAGATCACACAGCTGGGAAATGGTAAGCTGGGAAATATTTAACTAGCTCTCCAGGACAAAAAGTCCTGACTTGTAGCATCTGCCAATTGCTGTGGTGTAAATACTCCGATCACAGCCAATTTTAAGTTCCAATGTGATGTCACTGAATGCAGATTTGGGAAGAATGTGCAGTAGCACACTATTATAAGATACTTCCACCATATAGATCCACTAGCTGGAAGTGACCACAGGAGCAAAGATAAGGGTACAATGTAATAACATAATTGGGAAATGATGAGCTTTAGGTACTTATTACCCTTGTTTTTAATGTCATTTAATTAATTGTATGTTTATATAATTTAATTTTTAATAATGACTGTGCTTAACAACTGACTTGCAGATTCCCAGAAAATTGATCCATCGGCTCTCACAAGCCAGTGTGAGCTGGCTCTAACATACCACCAGGGGCTCCAGAACCTTCTCTCCCGCCTCTAGACAAAAGAGGTAGTCAGGTACGAGGAGGAAAGGCACTCCAGGCCAGCGGGACAGTGTGAACAAAGATTTAAGGCGTGGATATGAGAGAACAGAACAACAATATCATTTAGTGTTTGCAAAATGCTTTCAGCCGATCACTGAAGTACAGAGAGGTGGCAAAGAGCACAGCACTGGATGCTTAACTTCAAATTCTGGTTCCACCACTTACTAACTGTGTGGTCTTGGCCAAATTCCTGAATCTCTTGGTGCCTCAGCTTTCTTTTCTGTAAAATGGGCGTGATAATACAGGCCCTATGTATAGCGTTGTAAGAATTAAATAAATTGATACCTGTAAAGGACATAGGACAGAGCCCGGCACATAATAAATGCTTGGTCAGTGTTAGCTATTATTTAATCCTTGAAACTACCTTGTGAACTAGACATTTGTCCTGACTTTGAGAACAAGTATAAGCTTAGAGAGAAACTTAGATAGAGGAGATGGGACTTGAACAAGTATTCTGAGTCTAGTTTTGCGCTCATCCCAAGGGCTGGAAATCACACTGGTTCCATTGACTATCACTCTCCAGGAGGCCTGCTGATATACTCACTGCCCCACTAAGTGTCTCTCCTGATGGGACTATATCTGATTCAGATTCTCACACACCTTGACCAGTGGGTGCAAGGCATTCTGGGAAGGAAGACCCACCTGGTGGCCGACACTGAGCACCTGCCCTCGAATCTGCATGTCCACCTTCTAGCAGGGTGGTGAAGAGCATGGGTTCTTGAGCCAGACAGCTCTGGCCATGTCATCCTGAGCAAATCACATAATCTCTCTCTACCTTTGTTTCCATATCTGAAGAAAAAAGGATGGTGGGATAATCCCATCTACCTAACAACTTTTGCTGTACGGATTAGTCTGAATTAATGTAAGCAAACCATTCAGAAGAATGCCCAGCTCCAGTCCGCACTCTGTAAGAATTAGCTAATTCTATCAAGTTTTGTTTTCTTTGCCTCTCCCCGCTTCTTCTTTGGGTATTACTTACATGGTCAAGGGGGATGTGGAAATATGCTTCTTAATACACACAGATCATACGCTACTTGAGGGCAGAGGCTGGTCTCATTCATCTCTATCCCTGTTGGGCCACAGCCTGGTGCATAGAGGATCTCAGTGAGAATTACTGTGTGCCAGGCACTGTGCCCAGTGCCTAATCCAACGTTCCTTGTTCGATCTTCACGAAGATCCTATAAGGTAGGAATCTCCCCTCCATTTACCATTGGACATCTGAGGCTTCGAGAGGTTAAGACGCTTGTTCAAGGTCACAGTAAAAAAGCGAAGAAGGATCGCCCGGCCGGTGTGGCTCAATGGAATGAGTGTCGCCCCATGGCCTGAGAGGTCCCGGTTCAATTCCCGTCAGGGCACATGCCCGGGTTGTGGGTTCGATCCCCAGTAGGGGGTGTGCGGGAGGCAGCTGATCAATGTTTCTCCCTCATATTGATGTTTCTCTCTCTCTCTAAAAATCAATAAAAACATATTTCTTTTAAAAAGTGAAGAATCAAAACCCAGATTTATTGACATCACAAGCCTTGGTCCCTAACCTCCTTGTCAGTCTGCCTTCCAGAATATTCCACTGGGAAGCTTTGAAAAAATCATAAAATCCAACGTCCTGGTTTTACATATGAAGAAAGGGGGTTCATTGATTTACTCAAGGTCACCCAGCTATTGTGTGTGGCAGAACTGGGACAAACACCTGGTGGATTGCCTCAGTCTCGTGTTTGACATTTGGGAGGAAATGAAGCCATAGTCAAGAGCTGCTGAAATGCCCTGATCAGGACTCTATCAGCTTGCCTCTGCTTTTGGGGCCCTTTCTTTGTAATACAAATGTAATTTTCTTGTGGCATCCATCCAAATTCTGAGGAAGGAAGGGCACACCCCACCTCCAGAAACCGCCCGCCATGGCACTGCTCCCGCTTTCCCGCACTGCCAACCAGGAGCAGGAGATGCATCTCGCCTGCCTGATGCTAAAGCCCCCGTGTCTCCCTCTTCCTAGCTGCACCCTACAATGACCAAGAGCTCTCAGCACTCAGGGGAACCCCAAAAGACAAAGAGGGAATCACCAGCACTTCAAATGCCCCAAAGAACCTAAAAGCACAGTGAGTCTGTAGTCTCCAGAAAGAGGTCTGTTTTGGAAAGACACAAAACAGAACTGAACCTGAATCACAGCTCTGCCTCTTCCTCGCTTGTAAAACACTGGCCATGAAATTTAACTTCTTTGAGCCTCAGTTTTATTTTCTCTCTCTCTTTTTTTTTTTACCTTTTCACACCTTTAACCGCCCCACCCCTCCCTCCTCTGGCAACCACTAAAACTGTTCTCTGGATCTATGAGTTTGTTTTTATTTTATTATTTTAAGCTTCCACATATAAGTAAGAACATATGGTATTTGTCTTTCTCTGTCTCACTTACTTCACTTAGTATAATTCCCTCGAGGTCCATTCAGGTTGTTGAAAATGGCAAGATGTCATTCTTTTTATGGCTGAATAATATTTCATTGTAGAAATACACACCACAATTTCTTTCATTCATCCATTGATGGACACGTCGGCTGTTTCCATACCTTGGCTATTGTAAATAATGCTGCAGTGAACCTGGGAATGCATGTATCTTTTCGAGTTAATGTTTTTGCCTCCATTTTTCTGACTGTAAAATGGGCATATAATAATACCTATTATTTGGGGTTGTGAGCATCGGAGGAAATACTGTACTGAAAGTGACTTGCACAGAGCTGGTGCTCAACTAATGCCAGTTCCCCTTCCTCATTCTTGTCTTAGAAACCTTTCCTGGTTTATCATCCCAAGGTCAGTGGGTGTCACGGGGAAGAGAAGTGAGCCTAGCTGAATCCTGAGAGATAAAAGAATCCTGACAGATGAGATGGAGGGGGGTTGGGGAATATATTGTTGGCGGGTGGATTCCAGGAAAGAGTGAGGGTGAACAAAGCCTCGGAGGCAGGAAACTGGTGGCTGGAACATAAAGGGTTGGGAGATGGGAATTAGGGCATAGGTCTGGAGACAGCAGCAAGGACAGGCCTGCTGTTGCATAACATGGGGTGGGGGGAGCCATCCCATTGTATTCCATGTGAAGGGCCCCCCTCTGTGGGGCCCTGGGAAGAGCCACATCACAGAGGGCCTTGTAGGCCTTTCAGTGGCGTGTAAGACTTTGTTCAGCAAGCCATGGAGAACAAATGAATCATTGGAAGCAAAAGACAGCAGGACTTCAGGTTTATACTTGAAACACATTTCAGGAGCACTGCAAACTGAATTTGCCGGAGAAAGACTCTGGGCAGGGTGACCAATTGTGTGACTATTGAAATGGTCAGAAAAGAATCTCTGGGGGCCCGATCCACACCAGAAATGGTGGGAATGGAGAGGAGGGGATGGTTAGGAGACGTGTGGAGTGAGAATGGAGAGGACCTGGTGGATGACGGTGCCCTTGGTGGGTACAGGCGACCCTGCGGTGGGGGAGGGGAAACACAAGGAGCTTGGAGTCTTCGGAGCCCGAGGCAGCCATGGGACCTCCAGGTGTATCTGTCCCAGGGAAGCTGGATGTGCAGGCTGGAGCTCAGAAGGATATTGCTGCTTGTCGTGCCCAGTCCAGCGCACGTGGCACCATGGTGGTAGAACCAGGGGAGCGGGTGGGGTTAGCTGGGAGAGGGTGGAGGCTAGAAGGAAGGGAAGGGAGGGAGCCAAGGACAGAAAATTGGGAAACACCTCCGTTTTAGTGGCACAAAGAGCCCGAAGAGTCTGCCAGAAGACCGGGAAGGTACAGTTGGAGAGGTAGAAAGCGAAAACCCAGAGCGGGTGGTCTTAGCTGCCAAGGTCCAGGAAGGATGTGATCAGTGGCGACAGACGCTCTTTGGCCCATCTCTGTAGTCCAGCACAAGTCTGTTTCAGTTCCAGCAGGTTCCACTGAAAAGAGTCCCAGTGCCTTGGCCGGAAAAGGATCTCTAGCCCAGCCTGACAGGGGACCCACCTTCCCTCCGTGCCATTCCCTCCCGGGCCACGAGGGCAACGGCAGAGACACAGGCATGTGCGTCTACCGTGCGCAACGGTGTTCAACCTTTAAAGAAACCACAAAGGAGCTACTCATTTTTAAAGGAAAAACACATGAACTCCACGGGCATAAGGAAGACATTAAGACACGGTCGAGGAGTTCTCCCTCCACTGCATATGAGCCTTTGCAGAAATGATCGACTGAGCACACAGGCATTGAAGAGGAAGAGCTGGAACAGTACCACGGCTCCCCATCCCCCACCACCCCACAAAACACGGGGCACAACACGTCCGTACAGCGCACATGTGTTTTCTGGCTTAAAATCCTTGGCAGTAGCTGGGGGTGGAAGGAAATGGGAAAACCCAGGGTTCAGGTGAAGCAACCAGAAACTCTTACTAAGGGGTCTTCACTCCTGGGCGGGGCTGGGGGAGAGCTGGGCAAGCGACGCGCTGCAATTCGACTGCCATGAAATTGGTTCCAGATGGAAGCAGGGAAAGGTGTTTACTCCCCGCTGGTGCCAGACGCAGAAAGAGCCTGAAGTACCTACCGTCCTGGGTTCCCGATTCCCCGGTGCTGGGCAGCAACCCCACGGAGGGTCCGGCCAGGGCTCATGGTGATGGCTGGACCGGGGCTGTCTGTTGCTTGGGAAAGGCTATTTTGAATGTAATGACTTTCAGATGGACTGTGGGCTTGAGGGAAGGCATTGTGGTTAGGTCTGGAGAGGGAAAAGCAGGGGAGAAGAGAGGTATTCCTCTGTGAGGCAACAGAAACAATCCATGTCTTGTCAGCACCTTCTCCAGGTTCAATTTCCAGAGGCCAGCTCACGAAGAGTGGGGCCGTGGCATCCTCTGCTGTGTTCCCAGATCCCGGATCCCCCCAAACCCGTGATTCACAGTATTCTGTCTTCCCAAGGGCACCTCTCCCCCTCGAGTGGGCAGCTTGAGGGTGGGGAAGCTGGGCAGCTGCGGACTCAGACGGGATGCTGACTGGGAGCTTTGTGGCTATTGCAGACGGGAGGGGCTAGCTTCACCCACTCAGAGGCACCCGCACCCCACTGACTAGTATGGAATCATGCAGCTCCCGCCTTTTCAGTGAGACCGGCCAAGCCTGCTGGCTGAGGGAACGGTGTTCTCTGGCTTACAGCGCCCCCTAGCACTGGCTGCGGGGATAGGGCTCTGTGAGCTCCACCTGCCCACCTGAATACTGGGAAGCCGCTGGAGGGCCAATCAATGGCACTCACCCAACCAATTCTTACTGACTTCTTTGTTACCAACACCTGGTCCCTGTCCTCAGAGGGCTTACAGTCCATGGAGGGAAGCAGATGGGCAAACGATCACAGTACAGTCAGCTCCGTGGTGTGAAAGAAAGAAGCACAGGGTGCTGTGGGGATACACAGGAGGGAGCTGATGAAGGCTGGGGAGGGAAATCAGAAAGGCTTCCTGGAGAAGGTGACATATAAGCTGTGATCTGAACACAGTACAGGAGTTCAACAAATTTTGGAAATAACGTATGGAGACAATAAAAGACATACTTTCTCATCTTTTAGCGCTTATGATCCAAGAGGCAGACAGAAAAACAAGTAATTACAACAAGATCTCAGTCTCACCGATGCCTTCGCATCACAATCTTTGCTTTCAGTCTCAGAGATCAGAGTCAGGACTCAGTAACTGCTGACCGAGACGGTGGCAGCTGCACTGCCCTCTGGGGCACCTTCAATTGGCCTCAAACCTGTTGAAATGGCGAGATCTGTCTTCCCTTCAGTAACACTCACCTCGTCCTTGAGAATTTGCCATGAAATGGTACACTGAGCCAGGGGTGATCTTGGAGACCAATGAGTCATATCTTTCATCCAATAACGATGGGAACTGAAGCCTGGGGAGGTGAGGTGACTTGTCCACACACACAACTCTTCTGCAGCCACTTTGGGAACACATCTCAGACCTTTGGTCTTTTTTTTTTTTTTTACAGGCATCTTTGGTCCCCCTGAAAGAAACTTTTCATGTGCCTCTTTGCAGCGATATGTTTGGAATGCTTTCAAAAGGTGTTAGATAATAATTTGGAAAGGACAGAAATAAACACACAAGAGATGAACTTCAGAGGAACGGAGGGCTGTATGCGTCCCACTCAGCTCCCCGGCCGTGCAGGGCAGAGGGCACGATTATCATCACGGATAACTATTTGGTCAGTCGGTGTAGGTGAAATCCTTTACGTCAGCCACTGTGCAAACACTCTGAAAGAAACTCATCTACAGATCTGAAACGCAGATCCGGGGTTGTGAGTGGCTGGGTTCCCATGGCCAAGGTACAAGCAGTAGGTCACGTGCTGCGGCAGGGGACTGAGGCCTGTGAGAGTGTGGGAGACAGCCCAGGGGAAGGACCCAGCAGCTGCCGCTCTGTCATGGCTCTGCCACTAGCTGACCACAAGACGCGGGGGAAATTCCTTCACCTATTTGAGCCTTATTTTTCCCACTGATAAGAGGCTGGGACCTCTAAAACATCTACGTGTCCAGAGATTTCAGCGTTCTGTAACTTGATATGAAGGGGGCGGGTGGTCATGGGATCACCTTTTCCTAGAAAAGTTCCAGGAAACGAAAGACCAGGTCAGCCTGGTAGGTTTGAAGGCAGGCCAGATACATTTGGAAACTTCTTCAGTTCTTCCAAGGTTTATAGATTTATCATTGTTCTCAGATGTCAAGAAAAAGTGGGAGAGCCAGTATCTTCTTGCTTACCATTAGCCCCAGGCCCATCTCCCTTATAAAGTGGACTTGAGAAAGCAATTCTTACATATTAGGTCCATGGGCACTGTGATGCTTGGCTGGCTGGCTGTGAGGTCTGCTTGCTGGAGGGGCTCCTCCTGGCAGAAGGGTTCCCCTGCACAAAGATTCCTGGAGCTTGCTCTCCTTCTTCTTAAGGTGAGGGCTGAGCTGACCTCACATGGGTGGGCAGAGGGGAGTCCCCTCAGGTTAGGCATTAGGGAGAATTTCCCAACTGAAAAGGAATATGAACTCCCAAGATGTTGTGTGGACTGGTTTAAGATAGGGAGCAAGAGGAACGAAACCAAAAGACACGTTCATTACCTTTCAGTTAGAAAAATCAGATTACTTTTGCCCTTACATAATTAAGCAGCTGCCATAATTGAATGCTTCAGATGCTTTCTGTAAGGAACCCGCTGCTTCAAGTTCAGCAAAAGTTATCTGCCTCATACTCACATTCTAGGCAAGCCTTCCCTTGGAGAAAACATTGGCGTTTTGGACAAAATCGTAATGTGAAAAGCAAAACGAGAAGCATCTTATCACATAAGTTGCTTATCCAAAGTGGATTTGGTCTGGAAAGGCTTATAAAACCCTCCATATGACTGGCACTGTGCAAGAATAAGCAAAGCTCTCAAATCCCACCAAGTATGCCCTCATTCAGCCTTGATCCTTGGGGCGGTTTCCTGAATGTCCACGGCTCAAAACTCAACGGACTGCTGGCACACTAACACCCAAGTCTCCTGGGACCCTATTTTGTGCTCCGAGGGCTAAAAAGCAGTGTGACCAAATGTCTCAGACTTCAAAGTGTTTCTAGTGTGGTTGGGGAAATAATACAACCATATCCCATGAAACGGAGTGAAACGCTGGGGTCAACATGGAGAGAAGGGAGGATGTGTATGGGGCAGGCTATCGAGCTTAGGTGCGGAAGGTCTTAAAAGTTGGGAGGTGGATAAGACAGAAAAATGTGACAACTAGATTCCTTTCCTTATAGCTAAGAACCTTGAGGGATAAAAAGGAATTTTAAAAATGTTCTTGGAAATACCATTTCCAATGAAATGTTCTGCTTCCATCATCCCAATGTCACTTCTCGGAGGGGTAAGTGCAGGAGTTTCTTCTGAGAAAGAGGTTGAACTTGTATTTCTTTCTGAGCAGCATTTTCAGTTCTTATTTTGTTCTAAACTTTCAGTTATTTCTCTAGCCAAAGCATTCGAGTCTCTTTCTAGAACGGGATGAGTTGGTAGAGAAAGGCAGAGAGACGTGAGTCAAAAGATAGAAGACTCCAGATGCAAGGGGAAGTTAGCGCTGCCGGCTGCTCCAGCCCAGAGAAATCACCCCGCGGACTGCGTTCCCGGCCGTTGCCAAGCCAGGTCACCTTCCTGTGCCAGTTTCCTCATCTGGAAAGTGTGATTAAAACTTTGTGTTTTCCCTGCCTATGGCTGTGAGGTATAATGAGGTGAATGAAGTATGTAAACTACAAGGCAGAATCAAGATGTCACTTCATCAGAAACATCATCGTACTAGTTATCAGCAACGATCCATTATAGTTCCTAGTCTAGTGTCCTGCACAGTCCTTCAGGGCCTGCTTTTACCCCAGTTTTGGATCCGTTCACCCCCAAATTCCTTGCGGAAGGGTGTCTGCCTTCGGTGGGGTTACCTTCTCCCCCTGCCCTTTCAAATAAGCTCAGGGCCTTTGCACTTGCCGTTCTCCCTGACTGGGGTTCTCTCCTCCCAGATTCTCACACGGCTGAGCCTTCTTCTTGTTCACATCTCAGCTCGGACGTCACCTCCGCAGAGAGACTTCTCTCTTCCTAGCCCACAGAAAGCAGCGCCCGCCGTAGCCATTTCTAACCCATTACCGTTGTGTTTTCTTCACGGTGCTCTCACCATGGACAATTACCCTATGCACCTATTCCTGGGGTTACTGATGTATTATTACCTGCACGTTCCATGGGAGCAAGAACTTTGTTTTGCTGATCCCAACTTCCAGAACAGTGTTTGTTGAATGACTTCACAATTTACTCAAGGTGAGTGGGGAACTGACCTTCTATTAGAGCGAGCTCCAAAAGGCAGATGGCTTCCTCGCGGCCAGGAAAGTCAGGGGCGGGGGCGGGGGTGGGGGTGGGGGCTGAAGAGGGGAAGGTCATCGATCTGGTCCCCCCCCCCCCCCCCCCCGACTCTGCTCTTCCTAGAGAAGGTGGAGAGGTAGTCTTTTTCCTAGTCTTTCATCCAGGTGCGGGCAAGGTCTCCAGGGCCAGGACCGCCTCTCACCTGCGCAGGGGCTGGTGCTGGGGTGGGTAGTAGTTAATTCTGGTTCGGATCGGGGGCGCCCAGAGGGCTGGGTGAGCGTATGGCAAAGGTGCCGGCGACAGGAGGCACGCGGCGCTGCTCCAGGGCTACTCCGCCAGCGTGGGTCGGAAGCGCGCCCTAGCCCATCCACTCGCGTGCCCAAAGCCGCCTTATTCCCTATAAGGATCTGAACGGTCCCGGGTGGCCCCGCCCCGTCGCCCCGCGCCCCCGGCCCCGCCCCCGTTTCGGAGGGCCGATGAGGTAATGCGGCTCCGCGATTGGTCGGAGGGGCGGGACCCCGAGAGGGGGTGCCGAGGGTACCCGCGCTATATTACTCGGCCGCCCGGCAGCGGCGCAGAGCGGCCAGCGGGCGGGCTCTCGGACGACTTCTCCTCCAGCTCCTCCTGCTCCTCCGGCTCCCGCTCCTTGACCCGGAGAGTCGTGCGCCAGCGCCGAGGCAGCCTCGCCGCACCCCATCCCGTCCCTCTGGGCTCTCGGAGGGCAGCGCGCCCGAGGTCAAAGTTGCCCCGTACGGTCGGGGGGACGAGCTCCGGCTGCAGCACGGCAACTTTGGAGAGGCGAGCAGTAGTCCCAGCCGCGGCAATGACTCCCTGGCTCGGGCTCGTCGTACTCCTGGGCAGCTGGAGCCTGGGGCACTGGGGTGCCGAGGCCTGCACATGCTCGCCCAGCCACCCCCAGGAAGCCTTCTGCAACTCTGACATCGGTAAGCGCCCCGGGTGTCCCTGCGGGAGCCCCCGCAGTGCCCGCTCGCGCGCTGCAGCCCGGACTGGGATGCTGCTCGCTGTCTGGGTGGCATGGCGAACCCCGCTCTTTTCCCCCTGCCTCTGCCGAGGGGGAGATGCCCTGCAGAGAAACCCCACAGAGGCTGAATGAACCCTGTGCAGCCTTTGCTCTCCTTTTCGGGTATGAGGTCGCTATCGCTCCTTTTTACATCTGGTAAAACTCCTTTTTCACGACGGCAGGAGGAAGGGCTGGGGGTTAGGGGGAACGGGTTCCTAAAACTTGGAGTGCCAACTAAACTGTTGGGATGTTGAATAGTTTTTTTTTTTTTTAAGTCGCCAGCAATGTGCACAAAAAGTTGCAGGAGAAACCTGAAGTTTCTGAGTTTGCATTATCTCCTGCGCCTAAGAAGTTCCTTCATTTTTTTTCATTGAGACCCAAACCAACCTTGAGTTTCTCCTGCAAGTGCTAATGGAGCTTCTTGGACTCCCAATTGTGGGCGGATTTAAGGGTAAAAATGAGGAGAGAGCAGAGGGGTTGACCCTCCCCCGGAGAGACTGCACTGGCGAGTGTTGATAGCCCGCGGAGGCGGGCGTGTGTGAGGGATCACTTATCACATAGCTGTGAGAATTCACAGGAAGGCTATTTTTTTTCCTTGAATGTGTGTTGAGGAGGGGGAGAAGGAGCAGTGGAAAATAGAGTTGTCACCAAAAGAACAAAGATGCCACAGGTCACACAGCAGGGTGGCAATTCCCAACTGGACTTGGCGTCTTGATGAGAGAGACTCAGTACAAAGTAGAGTGAGTTGTTATCCAGGGCCGCGGAGAGCGGTGGGAGAGCTTGTCTGGGAGTGTTCTGGACACTTGTTTGGATGGCGAGAGGTGGAGTAGCAGCTGGAAAACATCTCTCCTCTCCTTTCCAGCTCATAAAGCATGCAAGTCCAGTGGCCCCTGCTGTGTGTGTGTGTGTGTGTGTGTGTGTGTGTGTGTGTGTGTGCGCGCGCGCGCGCGCGCGCGCGCCTGTGTATGCGCGGCGCAAGCTGGGGCTGGGGTGGGACACAGTCTAGCCACTCTGCTGAGTCGATTCAGAGGTGAAGAATGGAGTATGTGTGTTTTAAGTACAGTCATAAAGGGGAAGGAAATTTTCCACTGGGTCCTGGGTGAGGGCCTCCACAAGTGTGCTGTAGGGGAGGAGGGGGAGGAGGCAGGAGCCGAGCAGGGGAAGCAGCTGAGTTTGGGAGGGGCTCTGCTGGTGGGCCTGGCCTAGTCTAGGAGAAGTCAGGGAGGTAGCTGCCGTGATGACCAGGTCAGCCAGTTAGCAGGCCTGGGTGTTTGTGTGGCCTCAGGTCACGCTTGTGAGAGGTTTCCAGGCGCCTGAGTGGCACACCTTCCCTCTCCAGGGGGAACCTGGCTGGTCCCTGGGTTTGTGGATTGCCTGGAAGGATTCTTCTGAGCTGCCTGAGGTCTGGAAGGTTTTCTCCCTTCTCTTGTGACTGACCCCACCCAAATTCCACTTGACCTGTCGCTTCCCACCCCACAGGTACATTCCTACCTGTAGTGTCAGTGTCGGGAGCTGCTGCGGCTGGTGGTTTCTGGTCTCGCTCAGTGAGGAGCACACACTGGGGCCAGGAATCTGACAGGTGGAGTGGCGTCAAGGTGTTCTCTTTTGCTTGACAATGGCTCTGGTGTGTTCCCTTAGACTTTCTGGTATGTGGGGAGAGGGAGACCTCATGCCTTCTCCCCACTCCTGCCCTTCGCTTTTGGGTTTCCACCCTGCAAGTTGACCAGGGGGCAGTGGAAACAAGCAAGGAAACTCCACTTGGAAATGGGGGCATGCCTGACTGTTCACTGCTTAGGTTTCCTGCTGTGGGCCTGGGCCGATGCAGTAAGTTTCTTGTAATTTCTCTGCATTTATTCAAGAAATACCGCCCCACCTCCCCCACCCCCTCAATAAACTGCCCAGAGAAAAGCTAAGTTACCAGGAGGTACCCAAAGACCAGAACATTGTGGTAGCAAAACTAAAAAAGAAACAGAAAAATCTTCGATAGGCTGGCCCCCATCCAGAGCTGTTCTGCCGGAGTTTGGTGCACTGCACTAGTGGCCGCGATGAGATAATGCTTTTACAAATGGGAGGTGTGGCTGTGGGCGGCCTGCTGGTTGACCTCCGCTGCCTTACAGTACCCCGCTGGCGTCCAGTAGGGGGCTCCCCATTTTCCTAGTCACAGCCTTTCCAGTTTCCAGTCTGGGTTGAAGACTTCCCGATCTTTCCCTGAAGGAGGTGAATAGTAGCTCCCCGTTCCCCTTGACCCCTGTGAACCCACTGATCAACACTGTAGCTCTTTAAAGAGGCTCAAGCCAGCCTACCAGCTTCCTCTTCCAGAACCTTCCTGACTCTTCTTTTCCCTCTCTGTGGCCCGGTGGCATGTTGCCGGGTGAAGGGCATGGCATGCCTGCCTCGGCCCTCTCTAAGGACCCCCGCCCCATCGTGGACTTCCCTCTCCTTTCTCCTCATCCACAGGTGTCTCTTTTTGCCTTTCTCCCCCAAAGCCCTGGGGATTGGCACAGTCTTCTGGGTGAGAAGGAGTTCAAAGGTGTTTCTATGGCAACTCCAGGCCCTGCACCCCAGTGAAGTGTTTAGGAGAAGAGTAAACTACACGCTGGCTTATAAAACACACTGTGGGGGGAGAAAAGGACTTGGCAGCAGCCACGATGTCTGTGGTCCCCTCCCTACCAGTCATGCCCTTGAAACTCCCGAGAAAACCTTGACTCTGGAGGAGGGAAGGGAGGGGGCTGGGGATGAAGAAGGCAGCCTTGGCCGGGCAGATCCTGCTCCAGCAGCTCTGTCCAGCTCAGGAAGGTGTGGGCAGTGGTGTGTGTGTGTGTGTGTGTGTGTGTGTGTGTGTATGTGTGTGTGCACACGCATGGGTGCATGTGGGGGTTGTTTTGGCAGGGGGGCGCAGTAGAGAGAGAATTTTGCTTCACAACTCCAAGCCTTTCTCTCTGCTCCCCCTCCCCCTGCACAGAGGAAAAGGGCTGTGGGATGGAGTGTTGTGGGCCTGGGGAATCAGAGAGGAAGGCACAGCTTGGGGGCCCACTGCCAGTCTTGGAGGATGATCCCTGGCTATCTCAGAATTGTTTTGACAGGGACCAGTGCCAGCGGATTCTTTCGGTATCTGATCTGAGGTTGTGGTTTTAGCAAAGAAGCCATTTTCAAAGAAGCCAGATCCATTCCCTCTCATGATCACACACAATGACAATCCACACTGGGCTTTGTGACTTCGGGGGGGAAAAAAAAGATCAGACTTTAGAGAGGAGCCAGCCACTTGGGGAGGGGACCCAGGCTGTCTGACATCTCGGAAATCTTGGAAAGAGGAAAACTGTTCTGGGAAGGACAAGGGAAGGGACAGCTCTCAGATCCTGCGGGGCACACACACTGCATAGCAACCTGAAGAGTAGGTGTCCTACCCATTTATCAGATGGGAAGCACTGAGGCTGAGAGACCTTGTGCTCGCTCAAGGTCACCCAGCCACTAAATAAGGCGGAATGCATTGTTAGTTATGCTATCCTTCAGTAACTTTTTAACTTTCATTTACCCTTGACATTCTAAATCAGACGACCCCTCCTAGGACCAAGATGGAATGGACGGTGAACATTTGAAGAATGCTTGACTTATTGATTTGAGAAGTCTTTAAAAATATGAAGATAACCAAATGGCCAGAGGTTTTCATTAAACATCATCTTAAGAGAGGGAGAACTTATTATTATTTTATTAGGTAGAAATAGAGAAAAAGAAAGGAAAATTTCTGATGTTCTTTGGCTGTTAGAACTGGAGGAGACCCTCAAAATAACCAAGTCAAAGTAAAAAAAAAGACTGTCTCCCTGAGCCACAGGGAGAAGTAGAGCTACTGGAAATAGGACATCTCAGGCTTCACTACTTCCCTTCTAGGTGGGGATGAGCTGGGGCTGCCCAGGACCACGTGTCCGGTTTTGTACACATGGCCAGTGGTGGACAGAAAACCAGAGAGTCAGGAGACTGGGTCCCGGCTGGCTGGAGAAGGTGCCCCTCCCACCACGTGTCCCTTTCACAATCCCTGGATAGATAAGGCTAGAAGAGTGGCCCCAGAAGTGGCCTGGGTGGAAGGACTTTTGTTTGTTCTGCAGGAACAGCAGGAACCATTCAGCCACACTGCTGAACGGCACATTCCAACAGGTTCACTCACTAAAAACAAAAACAACAACACAATTCTCCATCGCGTTTGGTTTGTACCACTCCAGCCAGCATGGACGAGGCGGCCCCTTCTTCCAGCCTTTGTCACAGTCCACTCCTGGGTGGCCTGGAGAGGCAGTGTGGGGTGGTGGAAAGGCCACGGGGCGGGCAGAGCTGGGCTGAAATCCGCCAGGGCTCGTTGGCTGTGTGCGCTTAGGCATGTTATTGGACGTCTTTAAACTTGAGTTTCCTTATTTATAAAAGGGGAATAATAATTTGTGCCACCTCGGCCCTTTAATTTTTATCCACATTTTAAAGTCACAAGTATTATGTGAATACAGTCTACGTCCATGTGCATATGTATGTATATATATTTTTATCTATCTATCTATCTATCTATCTATTTAAAATCAGATGAAGGCAAAGCCCTTTTTGATCTCTCCCTCTAATCTAGCTCATTCTCGGTACATACATAGGTACATATAGAAAATTTGGAGTAGCTTTTCCCCTTAGAAACATGAGTGGTAGAACACTATAAATAGTGAACGATAACATATAGCACCCTGCTTTTTTTTTTTTTTTTCATTGAACAATGTGTATTAGAGATTGTTTCAGTTAACATACCTATGGATCTACTTCGTTCTTTTTTAGGTATAATATTCCATAGGGTTCTCATTTTAAAAAATCAATTATGGAACATTACTCTGTGCTAGGCATGCATGAAGTCATTTGATCCTCTTGATAGTCCTGTGAGGCAGTGAGCTAATGTCATCTCCATTTTACAGGTGAGGAAATTGAGGCTTAGAAAAATCAGGTAACTCGTTCAAGGTTATAGCACAGCCTGTATTTAACCCCCTGCAGCCTGGTTCAACAAAATATAATCAACTACTGTGCTATATATATGACATTATATCATATTATATGCCATGTCATATTATGCTATATATTACTGTATACTATTATATTACTATACTAACATAATATAATAACCCTATAGGTAGAGGTATATATTGATTGAGCCATTCACCTATTGATAGATTCCTAACAGCTTTTCATGCTTACAAAGAACACTGTAGCCGTCACTGCACAATCCTCTCGTTCACGGGTACACTTGTCTCTCTGTGGCAAATATACAGTTGGAATTACTGGACACAAGGTATGTGCATTTTACATTTTAGTAGTTCCCACAAGCTTGCCCTCCAGGGTGGCTGTGTTAACCTAGTTCTTTTTGTATGGAAAACAGTATGGACGGTCCTCAAAAAATTAAAAGTGGAACTACCCTATGACCCAGCGATTCCACTTCTGGGTATGTAGCCAAAGAAACCCAAAACACTAATTGGAAAGAATATATGCACCCCTATGTTCATTGCAACGTTATTTCCAATAGCCAAGATATGGAAGCCACCCAAGTGCCCATCAGTAGATGAGTGGATAAAAAAGCTGTGGTCAAATATACAATGGAATATTATTTGGCCGTAAAAAGGAATGAAATCTTCCCCTTTGTGACCATATGGATGGACCTAGAGGGTATTATGCTAAGTGAAATAAGTCAGCTATAGAAAGACAAATACCATGTGATTTCACTCATAGGTGGAATCTAAGGAACAAATAAATGAACAAACAAAATTGAAACAGACTCATAGATGCAGAGGAAAGACTGATGGTTACCAGAGAGGAGGGGGTTTGGGAGGATGAGTGAAAAAGGTGAAGGGATTGAGAAGTACAGATAGGTAGTTACCAAATAGTCACGGGGATGTAAGGTTCAGCATGGGGAATATAGTCAATAATATTGTCATTACTATGCATGGTGCCAAGTGGGCACTGGAAATACTGGGGGGGGTCACTTTGTAAGGTGTATGACTGCTTGACCACTGTGCTGTACGCCTGAAACTAATACAGAATAATAGTAGATGTAAACCGTAATAAAGAAACAGTTCCTTTTGGATGTGCCACGTGTAGGGATGGAGGAACCATTACAGCTATGTAATACTTCCATGCTTCTTTCAAATGGGAACATTTTTCTTGACTTTCTAGGGGTTTTTCTTTCCTTACCTTTTTTTTTTTCTTTTTTTCTTTCCTTTGTCACTTTGCAAGTGAGCAAAATTAAGGACACTTAGACCAAACTGGGGGAAGCATTTTTATAGGGAGAGAGAGGGGCTTATGTGCCAGGAAAGGGGTGGCCCTTGATTTGTTGCAGTTGGGGTGATTCAGTGGAAGATGGTTTTATTCTCTTGCTTTCATGATGAGCACTCGGCCTTTCATTACGTCCAGCAGTTTGACTTTGGGGTTTCCCGTGAACCCAGATTCAAGCATATGTGCTGTATTTTGAAGACATGTGCACAGGGTTTATTTACTAACCCAAAGGTGTCCCTTGATTGACTGGCTTTGGTCAGGCTCGTGATGGCGGCAAGGAGACACATCCCTCCGTCCCCTGCTCCCTTTGTCATTGCATTTGGATGGTGCTCGGGCCAGAGTGGGGAGACCGCCTTGGAGATGGACTTCAGAGAGGGAGGCAGTTGGGTCTCAGCCAAGAATGGGGTTGGGGCTTGTCAGTCACTACGGCAGCCGGAAGGGCTGGTGTAAGAGAGACTTTCAGTGTCCTGATGAAAACTCTTCAAGTGTCATGAATGGCTCTTTGGGGCCAGTCTGGCCCTTGCCCACCTCTTCATCTCCTCTCATCACTGGCCCTTCCAGCTCCGGCTCTTCACATGCTGTCTCTGGGTCTGGGCCCATGCCACCCCCTTGGTTCTGAACACCCCTTATTAACTTCTCATCATCTAAGTCTCACTTGGTCCCATTCCCTGCCTCCTCCCCGCATCGCTGCAGAACGGTCACGCCTTGCCCAAAGTGGAAACATACTTCAAAACACCATCTTTAGCAGAAACCAAATTCCCCAAAAATGGATGGGAAATTCCCAGAGGGGCCTGTGCACCACCCAAAGCGATGCATCTAACCCCTCCGAGAGGGAGGCACCTGCTGTGCTGTGTACGTTATTTGATAAGTGCCATCCCACTTCCTGTGCGCCAGGCATGGCACCAGACTCCTTCCTTGCATACCAGTCATGCTGTGAGGCTCGCGAGGTGAACGCGCGGGTCCAAGATCACAGCGCTGACAAACGGGCCGGAACCTACGCTTGCTAGTCAGTCTCCAAAACTCGTATTCTGAGTCCGTCTCCAGCACGGACCAAGAGCTAGGATTCTTTGCACTTGGGAAGATGCATCCCCTCTTGCAACTTCCCCAACATTGGTTTTTTGACTCCCCACTGTTGGGGTTCCCCTCCGGATGCTTCTCTTTGAATTTCTCCCATAGCCAGCCTCTCCCGTCCCTGCCAATTTTATTATAGAACAGTCCTAACAAAACCAATTTTATGACAGTGTGGTCCTAACGAAACCAAGCCTTGACCCTGTTTCTAAGTCTTAACCTGGCGCTCTTTCCACGGAATCGGCGGTTCCCGGCCTTTTCAACACCAAGGACTAGTTTGATTAATTTCCCTTCAATGAATTCCATGTTTGGAAAAATTATCCATCACGACTTCATGTGTTGAGAGTTGATTATTTTTCCATTAAAAATTAAACAGTTAAACTATATCCATCCATCACCGCCGATGGATATAGGCCAAACCTAATATAGCCTGTCTAATATTACTCTGACATAATCAGCTAATACACCAATTAGCTGGGAAGCATTCTCCTGGGTTAGGGGATGATCGCAGGGTACGACATGGTTGGCTTACTGCAATGCTGAAATAGCTCACGGGCTCCTTCGCAGTTCTTTGCCCCTCTGAGATTGGCTCCTTAGTGCCACACCAGTTTACCAGCTCTCCTCCTGTGGACAGATCTATTTACCACCCTTGCCATTTTCCATGTACCCACAGTGCTGAGAGCGGGCCGGAGGAGGTAGCAGGCCACCCACGTGTCCTGGTTGAGTTGCACACCTTTTCAGAGGAGGTGACAAAGGTTCAGGTATTTATTTTCCTGAATTAGTCTCTGACAGGCTGGAGCAGAAGAGTATTGATTCTAGCCGAAGGGACGCACTAAACAGTATTTGACAGGAGGCCATGAGGTGTCGATCCCGACTGTAGTGAACATAGAGGTCTCTTTGTTCAGTCGCTAAAACATTAGTGTCTGGAGGAGGGGAGGGGCCCCCTGAACCTTTCCTGACCCATGTGTAAGCCATCTGCCAGGCTGGGAGGGTTTGGCTGCCACAAAAGGGATGGGCCATGCTCCCCAACACCCAGTTCGGATTTCTGTTCACCTAAACCTTATCACCTAACGGTGGCCTTCTCTGCACAGAGAGGAGGGACTTGAAGTATTCTCAGGCCTGTGGCCACCTGGCTTTTTGTGGGGGTGGGGAAGGGAAGGACAGCTATAAGATTTGGCCTCAGAAAGCCCAAGGTAAAGTTCAGCTGGTGGAAAAACAGAGCCCTCGGAAGACAGGGGGTGGGGGTGGGGGTGGAGAGGGGAAATCCTGAGCAGACCAGAGCCATTCCGGAACTAGAGACCTTAAATATTGCATGGCAGTTATCCCCTCCCCCTCCACACATCTTTGCTCCCTCTTGGAATGAGGTCGCCAGGCATCGGATAGCCGGTTGCCTGCAAAGGAGGACTGTTTTATTCAGAAATCTCAGGGCACCTGTAATCCCCAGATTAGGGCATGAGGAAGTTGAACCTTGCAACTTGGGTCAGACTTCATGAAGACGTGGCTTCATTACTTGAGGGGTTCCTGGTGTTTGGCTACAGTTTTGCAGCTTGGGACTTAGGAGGCTTCTCCTTCTGACCTAGTCTCTTTCATCCTGAATAGACTCACAGCCTTTGCGATTTGGAAACTTAGTAGCTCTTGTGAGCTCTGCTACTCACAAGCTCGGGCGAGTTCTCTAGCCTCAGTTTCCTCATCTGCAAAACGGGGGAATAATAGCATGCAACACATTGGGTTGGTGATTAAGTGAGACAATTCACGGACAGTGTGTAGCGCAGTCGGCCATATACTAAAAGCTCAGTAAGTGCTCGCTTGCAGTAGTTGTTGTTACGTGATATGGCAGAGCAGGGATTCTCGCTTTACCTTCAGTGAGGGGACTGTGGCCCGAGGGGTGATGTGACATTTTTCAGGGTCACATACCGAGAGCTGAGTTTAAAAAATGATGGTTGTTTGACAACCCTCTCCCCAAGTTGAAGCCTTCTGTCACACTGCCTCCCACAGGACAGAGAAACAAACAACAAAGTCCCTACTCTATAGTTTCATGACTCTGCACATTTTAGAGTCTTAAGTTCACTTGGTCTTATTGGGCAACGACAACATTCCAAGGAGGAATGCGGGACGGTGGAGGCCATTGTTCTCATTAAACAGATGTGACTGAGAACTGGCGTGGTTCAGGAGTCTGGCCACACAGCCGACGCACAGAATTGGGGTTCGAACCCACGTCTTTTGAGGCCAAGTCCCCCACTCTTTTCAAGAGTGAGGTGCCTCCCTTCCCTTTTTATTCTGCTCCAGCTTGTCTGCCTCTGAGGGGCTCAGGTAGGAGATGCCAGGGTAGCCAATGGAAGGGCTGGGAAATGGATGGGTGGTACTGAACTGGGAGGTCAAACCATACTCCCTGTCCCCACCTACCTTCATCTACCCCAGGGATGGAGCTGTGCCGTGTGTAGGAGTGAGCACCGGCCTGGAGTCAGGATACCTGGGTTCTAGTTCTAGGTCACCACCTGATTCTGGGAATCACCTTGGTGATGTCAACTTCCCTGGATATGGGTCTCTTATCTGTGAAATAGCAGGATTGGCTCTTTGTGGCACACTTTTTTCACGTACATGTGTAGTAATGGACGTTTTCCTGAACGCCTGCTGTGTATCAAGTATTTCTGGCTCTGCGTTCTCTTGGAAGGGAGTCTCTCATCTAGCTGAATAATTGAGCACCGAAGTCCATCCACACCACTTTTTAGGTGATAACTTCTTTAGAAATACAGTCTCTTAAGAGAAGAGCCAGGATCTTTGTGGTTGTAAAAGCGGATGAGGGCTTTGACTGAGCAAAACTGCTAATGAGCCGACATACTTTGTCGGATGACATATTCGACCACCAGACTTCCTGTTGCAGCAGAGCCGATTTTTCCAAGCGGATAGCAACCTTGCAGACCCAGCGGATGGCTAGAATTAAACATCAAGGTCACTTCAGTGTCCTCGATCGCTGACGGGCTCGGTAAAAATTATTTTGAAACCCATTAACACCTCTGCTGAGGGTGAGGGACAAGAGGGGGGACAGAGACTTAGTGTCCATCAAAACAAGGCCTTCCTGATCCGCGGTTTCCATCAGCAGCCCCTTGGTCCAGAAAACGTGGCTAATTGCTTGGCTCAATCATCTGTAGCTGAGAAGACATCTCTCATGCAAGGCTGGCTCAGAGAAACACCTGGGACGAAGGTGTGTGTGATTTGGTGGAACCTTGTTCACATGAGGAAGGGTCTGGAAGACTCAGATCAAACATACGCCCTTTTGAGCAATCATGATCCGCGCCCCTTGCCAACAGTAGGACAGAGACCCCCACAGATCCTGTGCCTCCCTGATACAGATGTTCACCAGAAGGGCAGGCCCCTAACACGCACACTGTTCTCAGGGTGGACTTCAGGGGCACGGGTACGTAGCGGAAAGACTCGGACCGAACCGGGGGAAGCGAAGCGATACCTTTATTCACGCATGTGGGCCAGAGGGGGCAGTCTCCAGACTCTGGGGCTACACTCATTAGTCCAATTCCTAGGATGATGGCAAAGCTTCCTACTGTGGTCAGGTACCATCCTCGGCATTTGTCCATTCCCGAGCCTCCGCCAATGCCTGGTTTCCTCCTCAGCTTCAGGGTCAGCAACCGTGGCGGCTGGTCCTCTGGGTCCCCGTCCATCCTCCTGGAATCCGCTGTGTCCGTTGCTCTCTTGGCTCAGCTGTGATGAATCCAGGGGGTGATTCCTGCAACCTTAGTATGACAAGGTGGGGCCCGGTCCATGTGGATTGGAGGGGTTCCTTTTTCCAGTCCTTTATCCATACATAGTCCCCTGGTTTATGTGAGTGGGCTGGCCCCCCTTGTGGCAAAGGTTCTTGGCCTAATCCGGCCTTATGTATCTGGCAAGTGTCTCCCCTAGCTTCTGGAGGTACCTGGTTTGCTCTGCTTCTCCTGTAATTCGGAGCTCTCCCCTAGGTAGGGGTAGTACGGCTGGCGGCCTCCCATAGACTAATTCAAAAGGGGTATACCCTGTGGGATTGGGGGCGTTTCACACCCTGAATAATGCTAAGGGTAGTAGGTCTGGCCAGGGTAGGTCAGTCTCCTGATGGAACTTTGCAAGGGTTTCTTTTAGAGTCCGGTTCATGCGTTCCACCTTTCCAGAGCTCTGAGGGCGATAGGCAGTGTGTAGTTTCCAAGTAATTCTTTTTTTTTTTTTTTATCCTCACCCGAGGACATTTTTTCATTTTTTGTTCAGATAGAGTGGGAGGGAGAGAGAGGAAGAGAGAGAGAAACATCGACGTGAAAGGGACACATCGAGTGGCTACCACCCGCACGACCAACCAGGGCCGGGGACAAACTGCAACCGAGGTACATGCCCTTAGCAGGAACCAAACCCTGGTCTCTCTGGACCGCAGGCCAACGCTCTAACCGCTGAGCCAAACCGGCCAGGGCTCCAAGTAATTCTTAATTGGGCTGCCAGTTCCTGGAGCACTTTCGCAACAAATGCTGGCCCGTTGTCGCTACCAATGGTCATAGGTAACCCGAAGCGGGGGATAATCTCTCTAAGGAGGGTCCTGACCACCTCTCTGCTCTTTTCTGTCCTAGTGGGGAATGCGTCTGCCCATCCTGAGAAAGTACAAACTAAGATGAGCAGGTGTCTGTATCCCTGACTTGGCTTGATCTCGGTGAAATCGATCTGCAGGTCCTCAGAAGGCTGCTGCCCCGTGTTGTGTTCCGGGGAGCCCTTTCTGGTGGCTTGCTGCATTGTTCCTGGCACAGGCTAGGCACTGAGCCACTGCCGCTGCACACAGTCTGGTCATGCTAGGGAAGTAGTAATACCTCTTGAGTAAGGCCTCCAGGGACGTTTTCCCTAGGTGTGTGAGGGCATGTCATTGCCTGACGCGATTGCTGGCCTGGCCTTGTGGCATGTAGAGCCGTTCGTCCGGCAGTTTCCATGTGCCGGTGGGCGCTCGGAGGCAGTTTTCTCGTGTGGCCATCTCTGCTCCTCTGGGGCGTAGTCTGGCTGACTGAGGTCCAGTTCTAGCAGGGTACCTTCTATGGCTGGGGTCTCTTTCTCTATGGCTGCGGCCTCTGCTGAGGATGGTGGGTGCCTGGGTCTCGGGTCCCGGTTGCCTGTTGGCCTGTCTTTTCTTCTTCCGGTGGGACATTCCCTTTTCCAGTGTCCCTTCTCCTTGCAGTAGGCACACGGGTCTGCCTCTACACTCCAGTGTGCAGGCCAGTTTCTCCCTTCTGGCTGTTGGCCTTTCCTGGGGGGCAGGGGCTTCCTAGTGCGGCCGCTAGGACAGCTGCCTTTTTCTCCATTCCCTCTCGGGCTTCCTGCTTGGCATCCCGGCAAAGCCCTGGAGCTCCTGGAGTTTTTTCCTGATGTCCGAGGCTGACTGGGAGACGAGCGCCGTGTTGACCATCTCTGGTTGTCTGGCCCCGCAGGCCGCTGAGTCACATTGGCGACCTTCGGCATGTTCGTTGGCCGCCCGGCCGGCTCGGATTCCGCGGAGGAGGGCACTCTGCACCTCTGAAGTGCGGCCCTTCCTTCTTCTGCGTTGTGGACCCAGTCAGGCTGGGCCTCAGGAGCCGCCACTCTTGCCCATGGGACTGGATCCAGTGTGCCTCCTGGCGCTGCGGGTTCCAGATATCGGAGGTTCCTCCGTGTTGAACAACGTGAGGAGCAGCTGTCGGCCGTCACACCAGGTGGGGCGGTGTGTCTGCACGAGGGACTCCAGGAGGTCGATCAGGGCCTGAGGTTTTTCCGAGTAGGACGGAGTATGGTGCTTCCAGTTTAAGAGGTCAGTGGTGGTGAAGGGCTGGTAATAAACGATGGTCCGTCCTGGCTGCTCGGTACCATCTGGCCCAATTTGTGGTGGGCCCTGGGCTTCCCTGAGGGGCATCTGGGGTGGCTGCCGCTGTCGGCGCCTTGTCGAGACTGGGGAGGCCGGGGGCGCCTCTGGAGCGGGCGCTGGGGAGACAGACGGCGGTGGAGTTTCGATTTCGGGAGCCTGGGGGACCGTCTCGGGCGCATATGGGTGGGGGGTAAATTGATGGGCGGCTCTTCTTCTGGGTCGCCTTTGAAAATGGAGGGCGGGCGTGCTTCTCTGGATTGAGTAACGAGCACGTGGGCGGGGGCTGCCTGCGTTGGAGGATAGCAGCAGGAGGTGAGGTCTTTCTCTTTGCTCCAGCTACCCCTGCCAATTTCGGCGTTTGCCCAGCACAGCGTTGGAGCCACTCTGGCATGTCCTGAGCTGGTTCCTGCCGTCAATCTATGTAGATGTACTGGTCTGGGTGTCCCGGCCTCCCTGTGACTACCAGATGTACTGCCCGAATGATACCTACATTGAGGGTTCCCTCAGGGGGGCAGCCTACCCCAAAGGCAGGCCATTCGGCTGAACAGAAAGCTTCCAATTGGCTCGGGGTCATGCTTGGATCCTGGCCCCGGTCAAAGTTCTGCAACATGCAGTCAAGTACTATTGACAGGTCCCCTCCCACAGCCATGACAGACAAGGGGGCGTTTGGGTTCTCCCACCTGGCCGCTCCCCTCGCGGGGATTTAGGTGCCTCCTAGCTTTGGCAGGTCAGTATAAGCCCCTGACTTGGATCAGGGTCGCCAGGAGGGACTGTGTCCCCCAGAACCTGACACTGTCCTGAGCCGTGAGTCACCAGGAGCCGCAGGCTGGGGCCACTCAGACTCCGTGGGCTGGCACCGGTGGAGCCACACAGACATCCACACTCACTCACACACTGACCGACAGACGAGCTCACACATTCCCTCCCGTAAGGACGAGCCCTGCCTGGCGCCCGAGGCCTGAGAAGTGATCAGTCTCTCCTTCCACCTCCAGGGTGGGCCTGTCCTCGGGCTCCTGGTCCCCGGGGCACTCACCAGCCCTAAAGTCACGCGGTTCCTGGAACTGGACCTGTTCATCCCCCTGGGCAGCCCGGGTGGGGCGTGAACCTCGCTGGCAGCTGGCCGCGGAGCCCGGAGCGGGTGAGGACCCGAAATGACCGGGGTGCGCCTCCCTCCATCACAGGGCTCCACGGAGCGCCCGGGGCCACCTCACCGGTGGCAATCGCCTGCTCCTGTGAGTCGTTTCCCGGTCAGGGAACCAAATGTAACGGAAAGACTCAGACCGAACACCGGAGGAAGCGAAGCGATACCTTTATTCACGCATGTGGGCCCAGAGGAGGCAGTCTCCAGATTCCGGGCCCCAAGCCGCGTGGCCCGTCCAGTTTTGTAGCGGGCTGGACGGGGCCTTCAGTAAGCAGCTTACGAAGCGAAAGGGTTAGGTCATTCCTAAAGTGGTGGCTCAACTGAAATGGCAGCCTATCTCCTCTATCGGGTACAATGGGAAAGGCCACACCTGAGGAAGGCAGGTATAGTCCCAAGTCCTCCTCTGATTGGTTTTTTCTTGGCCTGGGTTTCCGCACCTCTCGCCCAGGTCAGGTCACAAACCCAGAGGCCTGCAGAGGGCCAGTCCCAGAAACTGGCCCAGGGATATGCTTTGTTTGGCCCGTGTGTGTGTGTGTACATTTAAAAACCAGATTTCACATTCAACATTCGGATTTGTAGCTTATGTTTGCATATGAAACATATTAAAACATTAATCACTTCTACCAGAAAAGATATATGTGGTTCCCCTACTCTCTTGTGTCCCCACTTTGGAGGGATAAATGGGTACTTAAGTATTTATTATTAGACAAACCATAAAATAGTGGGGAAATGCGATGATAAATGGCAACTTGTCTTTGGCTTTGGAATGGGGGCAGCAGCAGGGAGTGGTGGAGACTGTGGTGACCTGAAGGGTTCAGGTCCCTTCTGAAGTGGACTGCTGTCATCCAGCTCCCATCTGACAGAGGGTGAGTCCCGTACTCTCAGATTTCCAGTCCCTTAGAATAAGCCAGAAATCCAAATTTTTAATGTGAAATCTGATTTTTAAATGTTAGTACAATGAAAAAGAAATACACACACACACACGAATATGAGCCAAACAAAAATGTATCTCTGGACCAGATTCAGCTCTATGGGTCCCTAATTTGGGGACCTCGAGTCCAGATGATCTCTTGAATTTCCTTTGGATCGTAGGATCTCTCAGTGAATAAGACCAGCTGCTTCTTCAGGCAAAGTAATGCACCCTGTCCTCTGTCCCCAGAGAACACTGCTGGTGTGCTGTGATCACAGTCTCTGGGGTGGCGAAGAGCACAGGGCCTGCAGCTGGAAGGTGGACCGCCCATTTCCAACCTGGCTTCATTCATTGCCAGCTGTAGTCCCCAGGCGAGTCAAGCCTCCCAGCCTCATTTCTCTGACTGTAAGATGGAGTGTGCCAGACAGTGCTCGCAGCCTCACAGGGCTGTGGGAGGAACCACCAAGGTGATGGAGTGGCTGGCTTGGCCCGTTGCCTGGCATATAGTAAGGACTTGATAAATGTCAGCCATCATATTATCACTACTTGGTGTCTCCCCCAGATGGCGAGCGAGCTGGAGTACAGGAGTCATATCTGACTTACCAGCTCATTGCCTGGTGCGTAGTTGTGACGCAATACAAGTGTCTTGAGTGAACAAGGACATTTGAGGAAGGTCGCATTCCAGCCCTTTCAGGCAACTGTGCACCTAACTTTGTGTGTGAGTGAGTGTGTGTGTGTGTGTGTGTGTGTGTGTGTGTGAGAGAGAGAGAGAGAGAGAGAGAGAGAGAGAGAGAGAAGAAAATCAGTTCTGACATTTTGGGCATTGACCAACCCAATGGGAAGAAGCTGTTTTAAGCTGCTAAGACAGTGTGCTCAACAGTGGCGATTGTCTTGGAAAAGGACACGGAAGACAAGAGCCGGCTTGGGAAGCGCCGTGCCGATGGCCCCGGGTGCTGACCGCGTGCGAACATCATCGGCAGCTTTGACAGCGCGACAGCTTTTATTTGTTTGGGGCTCCTTCAGGCCAGAGGAGCTTCCTGGGGGGCTCTTAACATTTAATGCCCCACCTGGGTAGTGAACATCTGTGTTTTATTTTGTTTTAATGAAGTTCACCCTAAATAGTTCAAATTCCTTCTGTATCCCCCCCGAGAAGAGATTCTTACTGGGTGACGCGCAGCAGGGAGGCAGAAAGGGGAAGGCTGCATCAGCACTGTCCCGGGGAAATCACATCTCGAGACACAAATGTGGGCCATGTATGTCATTTTCAATTTCCCCTGTAGCCACGTTAAAAAGAGAAAAAAGACAGCTAAAATGAACCCGATATATCCAAAGTAGTATCACTTCAACATGTCATCAATTAATAGAATTATTAGTGGGGTTTAAACATCTTTAAGTATTGGAACTCTAATAGGTATTTTATACTCATAGTACATCTCAGTTTGGACCAGTCACCTTTCAAGTGCTCACCAGCCACCTGTGGTTGATGGCCACCATATGAACAGGACAGCACAGGTGAAGACTATTGTTTGCCAATACAAGACATCTTTTAAATTTTCTCCTTCTGGTATTCTTCTGAGCTGTGCAGGGATGCGGGGAAAGGGCAGGTGCATTGCGGCCAACCAAGGATTTAGTACTGACTGAGGGAACCATGTGCTGGGACACTGTAGAAGCCACCTGACTCCGCTCTCACGTGACAAAAGGGGAAACTGAGGTCCAGAGAGGTGGAGTAGATGGGCCTCAGAAACTGAGCTGGAACTAGAATAAAATTAGCAACATAATATCTGACAATATGTAGCATTTATCAAACCATGTCTATATTCTAAGACCTTTTCTTGCATTATCTCCTTAAACTCTCATAATCACCCCATGAGAAGGTGGTCTTATCTCTGTTTTGCAGATGAGGAAATCTAGGCTTAGAGGAATTACATATTGAAGCAGCTAATGTTTATTGACAGCTGTTCTGAGAACTTGACATACATATATTAATTCTGTTATTTGCTAAACCTTCCTATTACTAATTATTATCACCCTCATTCCACTTTCCGGAGAGGCTAAGGGATTTGTCTCGAATGCAGCTAGTATGTGATGGAGCCAAGATTTGAGCCCAGGCTGCCTGACTCCAGATTCCGAGCTCTCAATCACAAAATATGCCCGCGGTGGGGCCATGCAGTGGCACAGCTGGTATTTGAGCTGCTGTGTCTGTTCCCTGGTCCACGGTATGCCGTCCCCATCCCACCCTCCGGCCTGGATTACGCCCCTTTTTCCCAGCACTTTGTGCCTCTATGTGCTGCCAGGAGGGACCAGAACAGACAGGCTCTGGACTCCAGCACAGGCCCAAGCAAAGCAGGCACATGTCCTCTGGCTTGGCTGACTCCCTGGCTGCCCTAGCCTATGTAGGAGGCCAGATTCCTGGCCCGGTGGAGGAGGGTGGGAAGAACACTTGTCCATTCTGCCTTCCCAGTGGGGCGAGATCAGTGTACCAGGTTGGAACTTGGTATGTGTCTAATTGCAGGGAGGGAGGTGGGGGCAGGCTAAGAGGATTAACACTCTTTATATAGACACCAGAAAACTAAGAATAGCCTTGCTGCCTGGAAATTAATGGGTATTCCTGACCACAAGCCCTCCCACTTAGTAGGTGCTCAATAAATGCCGGTGAATTACAGGAATAAACAAATACTGAAAAATGGGCCGTTGGGGGAACCCTTAGCCAGTAAGACTCTGTGCCTCTGTGCCTCTGTATCAAAAACCAAACACCCAAACTTCTGTCCGAGGTTATTTGCGTCCTCCCGCAGGTAGAAGCCCCCTGTGGCCTTCGCTTCTCTATTTTGGTTGTCTTGAGGCCAATGTCTTTATTTTTGGCCAGGAGAACAGCAGGCAGCTCTAATGCCAGGGAAAGAAATGTTCAGTTTACTTTCCCCTTATTTTTGGCGTGTTGCCTGCTAACCCACCAAGCTAGAAAGATGGGACTAGCTTTCCTTTTGTGCTATTAGCACACTCGGTGTTCCCAGGGCACTTTGCAGAGTCTAGCCCCTTGGAGCCTTAAGATGGGATCTTCTAAACTGGCCACCAGGCCTTGATCCATCCTCAATGACCAAGCTCCTGGGTCCTGACTGAAGGCCACCTCCCTCATTGTCTGGCTCAGAGGTGAGGTTGCCTTCCTATAATTCATCAGGTGAGCTGTGAGGACAGGGGCGGAGCATGGCCTTGCACCCACTGTGGGAAAGCCTTCAGCTGTGTTTCTCAGGGTGCGGTCCTCCGCACACCCGTCCTAAGAAATGCTTTTCCAGCCCGTAGAAGACAGCTGTTTACAGTCTTCAGTCTTCCCCCCTTGAAGCTACGCCATGCCCATCAGCACAGTCGAGGCTCTGAGAAGCCCTGCGTTGCAGCCTGCTGAGCTGTGTCTCATCCAGTGTTTCCCAAACACATCTGATCAAGAAACTAATTTTTCCCAAGAAGCACCTCTACGTCCCATTGGCGAGATGCTGCCCGGCGAGGACTCTGAAAACCACGTTTGCCCGCTTGCCCGCCCTGTGCCTGCTGAGGAGGGAGGCAGAAAGTAGGCAGCAGCCTCTGGATGGCGAGGGTGCTCCCCTGGGGTTGCCAGACGGAAAAGGCTGCATCGGTGTGAGTGGGCACCTGATAGGGGCTGGAAGAAAAGGGCAGAGGACGAGGGACCTTCAAGGCCAGACGTTGGCCAGATTTAAGGATCCAGCCTATGCGTATGACTTGTTTTATAATCTTATTTGGCTTAGTTCTTATTTGGCTAACATCAGATCTTTGCATCCCAGGATCTTGTTTATGTCATTAGGGGCTTGATGGAGGGACAATGGCTGGTGGGAAGGTGATGGGTTTATGACTTCCAAATCCGGGGGACGGCCTGTGGAGAGATGAGCAGCAGAGGGTCATCCCTGTGTGTCCCGCCGCGGGTCCCCCTGTTGGTCGCCTGAGCTCTGAGCTCTCTGATCTGTGCTTCTCTTAGATGGGCGTCTTACTCATTTTACGCTCAGGAGCCTTCGAGAATCTGATGAAAGCTTCACATACAGATCTCCAGAAGGCCATCTATGCTCATCCGCCCACCCACCCGATTCAGAATCACTGAGCTGGTGCTGGTGTGTTAAAACAGAAACAAAAACCAAAAGGATGACCTAATCCTGCGAAATAGTCGGCAAGTGAGCGCGCTGCTTGGAGTTCAGCGGTTGCCTGGAATGTTCTGGCGAATGACTGGCCTGGGTATTCTGTCTCAGTCCACACAAGGTGTGAGGCGGCCACGGGGCATTCCATCTGCTGGTTCAGGGCTCTGGGCAAAGCAAGGATGGGCACTCCCAGCCTGCGCAGTGCGCGCAGCAGGCTCACACGTGTACCAGAAGAGCCTTGGCTAGCCAGGGTCCTGGGGCGCAACGTGGGGTGTAGAAAAAGGGCCCAAGTTCCCAGGGCAGAGGTCCCCAGGCTCTGCTCCCTTTGTCTGTGTGGTTGTAGGTGAGTCACCTCCTCTTTGAGGACCCTTAATGCTAATGCTGTCAAGGAGAAGTCTTGGTCCTAAGCACGGATCACTGGGACTCTGGCTTTCAGAGTATGGAAATGAGAGAGGGAAGAGAGAGTAGTGTGTGTGTGTGTGTGTGTGTGTGTGTGTGTTGGGGGTGCTGGTGGAGGTGAAAGGCTGGGCCTGCTGCCTGGCCCCCAGCTCCTGCACCTTAACTCAAGCCCATGTGCCGTGGGGCAGACTGAGGAGAAGGCTCAGGACGGAGCTATGTCACCTGGGCCTGGAGAAGGGACGCGGCTGGTGGGAGAGAGCAGGGGGCTCGGAGTCAGGAGGACCTGGCTGGGGAAGGCTCCGTCACGGGCTCTGATGCCACGGGCCAGGCAGGCAGCGAGTCCCAGCCTGCGGGGTCACTTGGCCCCTGACGCTCCTCCTTGCCCCCTCCTTCATAATTTCCTATTTCCTGCCTCCTTCTCCTCTGACACAGTTATAAATAACCTGGAAGGTGGCCTGTGGGCCTAAGTATAGGTGAGCCAGAGGAGGGTGGGGCTAGCTCCTGCCACTTGGCCCGGGGGTCACAGGGTTTCCGATTGCTCAGGGGAATTTTGTTTTCTTGTTTGGTCCACTAGGGAGTGAGGCAGTGGACGAGGAAGCGCTCTGTGTTGGCTCCAGGAGGCTTGGCCGCAGCTGGGCCTGTGCTGGGTTCCACCGTGGGGAGCTCCCCGCTGCAGATCCGGGGCCACGGGGCTGGGGAGGCTGAGAGAGAAGGCATCTCCGGATACCCAGAGGGCAGGTGCCGTGTCCAGTCTGGTCCCGTGGGGGAGGCCAAACACACAGAAGGCTCTGCCTCCTTCCCCGACCGCTGGCCACGTCGTGCATGGAGCCCGTCAGACACGGGCCTCAGCTGCCATCTGGGTGTCTCCCCACCAGCCCGGGAGATGGTCGGCATGCCTCTGGGAAGTTCCCACAGATACATTCATTAGGAACACATCCTTTCCTGAACAAAGATTTATTGAGCATCTACTATGTGAAGTGATTAGGCTACAGTAATGAAGTGGCCATGGCCTGGCCCTCAAGGCCATGGGTCTACTCTCCCTTCTCCACGGTCCAGCTCTTTTCTGGGGCCTGAGAGCATTGCGACTTTGGAGGTATTTTTTAAAAAAGAAAGTGTGGTGTGTGGTGCAGGCTGCCGACACCTAGAAGGGGTGCCTTTTTCTGATTCCCACGGAGGGGCAGGGTAGGGCCACTTGTGGCTCAGCAAGGGCAGTGAGTCAGGCCTCTCGCCTGGTTAGGCCCTCTCCAAGGTTGGCTCTGTGCCCAAAGCCATGGTCATTCCCTCTGGGCATGACCACAGGTCATTCCCCAGCATCCCTTTCACTGTGTGTGTGTGTGTGTGTGTGTGTGTGTGTGTGTGTGTGTGCGTGCGCGCGTGCGCCTGTGTGTGTGTGTGTGTGGCCCTGCTTTGCCTGCCCACTCATTCTACTGAAGCCCCTGGTCCACTTGGGGACCTAGAGAAGCTGAGCCAGGGGACAAGACCTGGAATTAGGGACAGTGGGCACCTAGCTTATTATTTATTTATTTATTTTTACCCCATTTACTTTTAGGATGAGGGGCCGTCTTTAGAGTCAGCCTGACATTTCCTTACGTTTCATTGGAACATCTTGATTCTGCGACATGCTGGGGGAGGGATGGGCACAGGCCCCGGGCGTTCAGGTGTTAGCACCCCAGAATCTGGGTCCCTGCAGGCGCCAGGAAGCACCTCGGACCACAGTGGGCGGAGGAGTTTGGGGTTTGGGTATGTTCTGGGGCAGAGGATTGCAGAAGCTGGCTCACACCTATTTGTAATCCAAGTCTATAGATGTTTCTGGGATGGAGGAAAAGGAAACCTAACTGCTTACTGATTGGACGAGAAGTACGGTGTGAATGATACACAGGCCAAGAAGGTCTTGCCAGACATGGCTAATTAATTCTCTCAGTGCTTATTTTATAGATAATAAAAGCTAGGGAGAAATATGTTAATTGGCTCAAGGGGCCTGAGCCAAGCACGACCAGTCTGAGAAATCCGGGTGACTTCATGCTTTTCCAGCTCTCAGCCCTGCACTGGGGACGTTCCTGCTTCCGAGCACGAGGAATCCTTTCATAGGGCTGGTGGGGAGCCAGTGGGGATGTGAGAGAGGCGGAGGCGACTGTCACGTAGACTCGAGGTTGCACCGGCTCTTTCTTTACTCACGGGCTAAGTTTCACTAAAATGTTGTCAGTTCTGAGCCTCAGTTTCCCCCGTGGCAAATGGGCAAGCCCTGGTTTATAAGGCGGGGCTGATGTGAAGATGGGCGGGATCAGTCAGCAATCCCGGGGCTCTGCGCATAGGCTGAACAGTCGCCGAATAGGAAAAGTGTGTCCTTGACTTTCCAATGAGGTCCTCTCTCTCCTGCTCATCCCGAAGATGGGCCAGTGCTATGCCAAGAAAACAGAAGCCGAAAAAGGTTGGCGTGCGCTTCCTGAAGGTAGAGTTTATGGAAATGGGTATACCAGAGAGAACGAAGAATGGGGCGTGGAGGGAGGATGGTGGAGCCGTCTCCTCTGGTCACAAGGCTGGTCTGAGAGCAGAGACTTAGGAGTGTCAGAACAGATGGAAGAACGGAGGCCCAGAGAGGTGAAGCCCTTTCCTTGGGTCACACAGTGACCATTCCGGGCTGGGCATTTATCACTGCCCATGTAGCCCCTCTTGTCATCCTGTGCTCCACTCCGGGGAGGGACACTTTGGGAGACAAAGGAGCCTCATGTGGCCCCCGGCACTCACCTGCTCACGTTCCCTGCTCTGAGAAGCCAGAGCCCCTCCCCCACGCCAGCCACTAGTTGGCTCTGTGAGCTGGTGCCTTTGGGGATTTCCAGGTCAGGTGCCTGGACTGGTGTGGTGCTTCGTGACACCTGTACTCCCACCCTCACGGAGTCGGTCTGTCGCCTTCACAGCCTGCTGATGGGAAAAGCAATTGGTGTGGCGTCTCTGGAGGACAGTCCGGCACCGAGAATCAAGAGCCTCATAACTGCATGCACTTTAACCAGCAGCCTCGTTTCTGGAAATTTAGTCCATAAAAATAAGCAGTGGGGTCCACGGCTGCATTGTCTATAATTACACACCCCAAAGAGATTGATCTAAATGTCCATCATGAACAGATTGCCTAACTTACAGAGTAGTCACAGTGGCCCACGGGGTAGCCATGTACTAGCGTGGGGTAGTTTCTATGGAATGGTAGGGGGATATTCACCCCCATGATGTACTTTTGAGTAGCAGAAGCCCATCTGTTAAAAAGTATATGAATATACAGAGATGCTTAGAGGGAAGTCTGAATGTCTGTCTACCAGAATACCAGCACCAGTTATGTCTGATTTCTGGGACTTAGGGCGATTTTAATTTCAACCAGTATTTTCTGGAAAATGAAATTTCACGATGGTGACACATTATTTTTACAATCAGATAAAAGAACAATGGTGGGAAAGTAGGCGGCTCCCCTGGGTGTGGGTCCAGAGCACCGGTGGCGGAAAGGCAGGGGTGGTCCGCCTCTTTCCGGGGTGCTCACCCTGGTTCCTAGGGGCTCCTCCGTCCCGTGGGGGGTTCCTGGCAGCCCCTGTTGCCCATACGTCCTACTCCTGGATCTGAGTTGATTTCCTGTCCCCGAGGGACCTGCTGTGAGTGGAACCTGCTGGGACTTGCCCCAGGGATGCAGGGGAGGTGTTCCCGTTGGGGGCTGTGGGTGGGGTGGGTTTCCTCTGCTTCTCTTCTAAATAGAGGAGCCAGATTCACACCTGGGGGGCTGCCAAAGAGTCACCCGTGAGAAGTCAGGATGCAGTGGGCCCTCCCTGTCCCAGGCAGGAATAGCCAGGGTGCTCCGGGTTGGCACCGAGCTGCGCAGACTAGGGGGGCAGCGGTCTGGGACTGTGGGAGCGAACACCAGTGGGAATAGCAGTCCCAGGGAAGCAGAAGCTTCGCCAAGAGAAACTTGTCTGTGCAGGCGGGGTTCTGGACAGGCCTCCTGGTAACTGGCGGAGGCCGGAAGAGGCGTGGCGGGCTCTCCTGGGCAGGGAGGCACCTCTGCCCTGGGGTGAGGGGCCTGGGTTTGCAGTCGCAGTGGGAGCCCCAATCACACAAGCTGTCTTAGGCCAGTGGCTCTAGTTCAGAGCTCCGTCTCCACACCTGTAAAATGGGGTACGCCTACAACACGGTGACTATGGGGGAGATCTTTGACACCTGTGGATGTGACGCAATGGAGTGGCGTCTTAGGAGGTCAGCACATGGAAAGGCAGAGAGCCCTTGAAGGCCTCTGAAGGACAGCCCTCTCTCCCTAACTCCGTCTGAGGCAGGTCTTCTTCAGCGTGGGGCTGACCGTTGTTTCTGTGGTGAGCAGTCCCAGGTGGACTTGTTTTCGGGGGGGGGGGATGATGTAAGGAAATCACATGCTGTCTCTTTGAACCCCATAGTTAAACAGGGGTGCATAGAGTCATACCACCTGAGACTGCAGATCCCTGGTTGAAGCTCACTCAGGAACCAGGGGTGGGAGGAACTGGCCCAAGGTGATAACACTGTGTGTGTGTGTGTGTGTGTGTGTGCACATGTGGGTGTAGTGTGTGCGTGTGCGTGTGTGCACATGTGGGTGTAGTGTGTGTGTGTACACGTGTGTGCACATGTGGGTGTAGTGTGTGTGTGTGTGTGCGCGTGTATCTCTAATGCAGTGTACGTAAGTACATATATGGTGTGTATCTATAATGCAGTGTACGTAAGTGTATGCCAAGCAGAATCGCTGAGTTCCGCCTGGTTAGAGGCATGTGTGCATGGTGCAAATTTCCTGAGTACACATGGAAGGAAGTTACTTTTGTTTGTTGAAGGTTATTTTTATGGCTGTCCTCACAAATATTATTCCGGTCTGTTTCCTCTCCCTTCAATGTCATTCTTTTGCTTCAGGACCAGTGTTTGAGGCAAACACCTTTGATACTGGGCAAAGAGAGGGGCCAGCCGTTTGCACTCAGTCTTTGACCGAAAGGATGCCCCCAGCACCCTGACTCTGCCCCCTGCAGGCGGGGAGCTTTCCTGAGGAGAAACGGCATGCAGAGGCAGGAAGGGACCTTGTTTGGGGAGGCAGCCTCCACCCGGGACTTTCTAACATAAAAGATCTGGCCCCTCTTGACCCTGCCTGTCCTGGGATATTTACTCAGACCTTGTAAAAACTTCGAAATAGCAGGCTGGGTCCAACAAGGCAGAGAAGGGACAGGACCCAGGCAAATAGGATTTCTTTCAGGCTTGATCACCAGCTGGCCTAGGCGGGGTAGCCACAGGGGCTGTGCGCAGGAGGACTGGGGGTGGAGAAGTGAGCTGCAGGGCCTGAGAAACTGTGCCTCCTGCTTCCTGAGTCATGCTCAGTGCAAGACGTCGGTGTCCGCGGAGTAGCTGGCTCATGAGTGGGAAGGGTCTGCTGCCTGGGATTCAGTTAATATTAAAGGGACAGGTTTGAAAAGTTGTGATCAGTTCTAGGTCCAGTGAGAAGAAATCAGGTAAGTGTACAAAGATGTGTGTGTGTATGTATACATATATATAAATATGTGTACATACACATACACATGTATATAAACATTTATATAAGTATATGTGTACGTACACACAGACATAAACACGCAAGGATGTTTATCACAGAGTTGTTTATAAAATTGTCCGAGTTGTTGTATATTTATGCAATGGAAAACAATACCGCTATTCAAAGGGTGAGGCGGAGCTACGTGAACGGACATTAGGACCGAAAGATCACCAGCAAGTATGTTGTATATGATTCTACAAACACATCCGCAGGCCAGGCACGGGAGAAGGTCTTGACGGTAACCTATAACCACGAAGCATAGTTGTAGCTGGGGGTTTAGGCGCTTATCCTATAGTGTTCTTTGTTTGTTTGTCTCTTTTTTTCCTCCCAACTTTCCTTAAGCAAAGTCGTGTTACTTGTGTAAAATGAAATAACACAAGAAAATAAAAAGCATGGAGAAAGCCCCCCCAAACAGCCAGGTAGCGCGTGGACTAAGAGCTTCCGGGAAAGGCAGACACCTGTGTCATTCTGTCAGATTCCAGCTGTGAGGCCTCAGGAATGTCAGTGTCCCTGCTGTGCCAACGACAGGCAGGGGGTCCCGAGAAGGAACACGCAACTGAATACTCAGGAGACGGGCCCTCCGTATCTGCGCCTTCCGCACCCACGGACTTCACCAACCTCGATCGAAAATATTCAGAAAAGATAAAAGTTATGTTTTTGCTGACGTGTACTATGCAGTTAGGCCTCTGATGGCTGTGTCTGTACGGAACAGGAACAGACTTTTTTCTTGTCGTTAGTCCCTAGACAACACAGCGTAAACAACTATTTAGTGTTTCTGTTGTAGTAGGTATTATAAGTAACGTGGAGATGATTTAAAATGTACGCGAGGAAGTGTGTAGGATACATGTAAATACTATTTTATACAAGGGACCTGAGCATCTTTGGATTTTGATATCGGCACAAGGGGTCCTGGATACGTGAATCATTCTGTAGTGTGAACTTCCTAGCATTTAAAACGTTAGTTGGGATACAATTGATGGTACATTTTCAGATATCCCCAAACATTTACTGAGCACCAGGGTGTCCACTATTCAGCCCAAAGCTTGTTGCCCCGAAGGGTCCGTGAGTGAGTGAGTGAAGTCAGGGACTCAGCCAGGCCATGTCACGTCTGCCCTCCCTCTGGTCCCCACGACAGCCCTGAGATGCTGCTGCTGTCCCCTGCTTTACCTCCCCTTGAGGACATCTAGAGGCAGAGATGGGATTTGAATCCAGACCTCTGGCTTCCAAGCCAGTGCTGCAAACCCCAGCAGAAGGCAGAGGGCCGGAGCCCGTGATGCTGCCAAGCCCTGCTGCTCTGGGCCCTGGGGTGCGTTTTCTCGGGGTTCTGGGGCTCGGGTGATCCTTGCAAGGGGCCACTCTGAAATAAAACGTCCCTAAGTGCCCAGATCTCCAGCTCCCCTGCTCTTTCCCTCCCAGTCCTGAAAGTGAGGCCAGGAGAGAGGAGCTTTCGCCAGGAATCCAGAGAGCCAGTCTACGTGGGGTGTCAGCTTCTCCACATTGCTGGGTGTTAGCTTACCCCCGGCCGGCACCAGCAGCAGAGCGGAGCCAGGCGTGGACGAGAGCAGAGCTCCCGTTTAGCTATGCGAGCTCATCTGGGCCTGGACAGCTGCAGCACCCAGGCCGGGCAGAACCTGCCGCCCAACCGTTTCCTTGAAATCCATAGACGACGGTTCCAGAGGGCTGGTGCCAGCGCTGCAAGCTCCTACTTGTAAAACTGGCTGTAAGACCTGTGGATCCCTGTCTCCTCCGTGCCCCTGCGCCCTTCTAGGTGTCAGCGTGAACCGCGTGGGGACCTTGCGGTGACCCTGGGAGGTGGGCAGGGAAGGGCCTGGTCATGACTATCATTAATTCCTTTGCTTCACTCCAGCCCCCTCTCCTAGCCATTCTCCAAAAAGCAGCCAGAGTAACCTCTTTAAAATGTCATTCAAATCACCCGGCTGGTGTGGCTCAGTGGATTGAGTGTCGTCCCATGGACTGAGAGGTCCCAGTTCGATTCCCGGTAAGGGCACATGCCTGGGTTGCAGGCTCGATCCTCAGTAGGGGGCGTGCAGGAAGCAGCCAGTCGATGTTTCTCTCACATCGATGTTTCTCTCCCTTCCTCTCTCTCTAAAAAATCAATTAAAACATACATATTTTTAAATCCTCGCCTGAGGATATTTTTCCTTTTATCTTCAGATAGAGTGGGAGGGAGGGAGAGAAAGAGAGAAACATCAATGGAAGAGGGACACATCGATTGGTTGCCTCCAGCACGACCCCAACCAGGGCTGGGGACTGAATCGCAACCGAGGTACGTGCCCTTGACTGGAATCAAACCTGCGACTCTTTGGTCCACGGGCCGATGTTCTAACAGCTGAGCCAAACCGGCCAGGGCAATAAAAACATATTTAAAAAAGTAAAATAAAACAAAATGTCATTCAGATCTCAGCAGTGCCCTGGTCAAAGTCTCCAGTGCCTTCCCAAACCCTTAAGTTCTAGAAGGCTCTGTGGGTTCTGGTCTGGCCTTGCTGTGGCCACATTGGGATTCTAGCTCTTCCTTAGATGCTCTGGGCTCCCCATCTCCCAGCCTTTGAACCCGCTGTCCCCTCTCCCTGGAGCACACTGTCCCCAGATTTTCATTGGTGGGCTCCTTTCCATCATGAAGGTTTCGGCTCAAATGTGCCCTTCCCTGCCCGCCCGGTCTTAAAATACTGCCACGTGCCACCACCATTCTCTGTCCCCTGACATCACATTGGGTATTTGTTTACTGTCTGCCTGGATCCTCCGTCATTATTTAGCACCAGGAGAGTAGAGACCTCACTTGTGTTGCTCAGTGCTTAGGACATACTTGAAACTCTAGCCTCTGAATTCACGAGCGACGCCTTTGCGAGATGAGGAAGTCGAGGTGCAGACAGGTGGAGAGTCCTGCCCCAGGTGACCCGGCGAGTGCGCAGCAATGCTGGACCTGCCCGTGCTCCAGCCCAGAGTGGGTGAGGCTCAGGAGAGGAAGTTCTTACAGGGCACTCGAGAGCAGACCGCCTCTCAGGACAGCATTCTTTCCTGTCGACGTGAAGCAGCAGGTCTCTGAGAGACACGAGCCCCGGGGAGGCTCTGCCATCTGTCGGCTGTTGGGCCGAGAAAGCCTCGGAAGGAGGCCGCGACCCAGCCACCTGCAGAGTGCGCACCCAGGACGGAAGCACAGAATTTAAAGACGTTTTGCTCTCCTGGAGATGAGCTTTCCAGACCAGGGCAGGGCAATGCAGACCCATAGATTTTCAAGGGCCTTTATTCCAGTTGGGGAAATAGGCCCAGGGTGGGAACTGACTTGCCCAAGGCTACCCCGTGAGCCAGTGGGCCGGCTGGCTGGAACTGAGGTCTCCCCGCTCAGCCCAGAGTTCTTGTCTACCCACTGCAGACAGAGCCCATCACTGTCCCGCACGCATTCCTCCCATGTGCTTGGCGCATCAGACGCTGTGTTCAGCCTTCCCAGGTTTAACACTGAGGCCAGCAGAGGGGAGTGGTACTGGGTTCAAGAGTCCTTTGTCCAAGTTGGGGGGAGACAGCCACTTAAAAAAACTTGTACCCTTCCTATCTTACTAGGGTCCCCATGATGGGAAAGGGGAGGACAGAAACAAAGATCTCTGTGGAAAATCAGTCCTTTCCTCCCCACTGCCCCAAGGATAGCCTTGTGGGTGGGAGGGGACCACTGGCTTGCTCCCTAGAGTAGACTTGAACTTGGCACAAGGGACCAGCTGACACTGGCACCATTTCTGCCCGCCAGAGTGTACCACCACGGCAGGAGAGGGGGCAGGGACAAAGAGGAACTGCTGAATTCAGCTCGGCACTCCTGGGCAGGCTCCCCCACCCTTGCCGACTTCGGTCCCAAGCCAGAGAGGCATGAGTGGAGCTGAACATTAAAACAGGCACCCTCTTTGATCTGCACCTTCCTTTTTTGATCATGCTTGATGCTTCAAAGAATACTGTTCCTGGTGGTACCTGTTATTATGACCAAGCAGCGGATGGAGCAAGGAAACGGGCCCTTTGCCCATCTGGCTCCCAGCTGGCACCTCATTAGAGCGGAGGCCGGGAGGGGGTGTGGGGTCCCCTCGGCATTTCACTTGCACCCACGTGCAGGCTTGCAGCTTGACCTGGGGATCGATGGGTGCTAGACGCGGCATCCAGCCAGTGCCCCCCGAGCAGGGCCGCCCACCTCCTGTTTTGTGAGAAAAGGCCCTGGTTTCCATCGGACCCAAACTGGCCTGCGTCTGGCCTTCACTCGACCAGTTTCCCCACGGAACGCTGGCTTCTGGCGGTCCCCTCCTCCGGCCAGAACAATGCCGGGCTCTGGCCGCTGACCCGGGCCCGAGCGGGCCTGCCAGCGCCGTGGCTCTCTGCCTCATTTTGCGCATCAGCGCTGGCTTCCCACACCCGTGGCTTCTCTGCAAGGAAGGTCTGGGGGACTCACCCACACACTCTGATGGAACGCTTTGGGCTCAGCCAGACTCCCCCTGCCCCTGGGCAGGAAGGGACCAAGGTGTGGCCCTGAGGGACTTAATTCTGCACCCGCATGTCCCGCCGCGCTTCCTCTCCCTGCCTCTCGCACTGCTGTGGGAGTTCACTCCACTTGGACTGAGCCCAGTGAACGTCCCTCGCTTCAGCCTGACCTGAAATTGCAATGCCCTGAACAAGAGTAAGTGGGGCAGCCGACTCTTCACAAGGGGAAGGCTGGCAGCCGGGCTGTGAGCTTGCAGTGCCCCATGGGGTCCCAGCGAGGGCTCTGCGTGTTCTCTTCGGTCTTCCCGGAACTGCTTTGTTCTTCCTCCTGCCGCCCTCCAGCCTCTGCCTCCACGGGAAAGGGGCCTCTCGTGAAACCATCATCATCGCCGCTGCTTCTTCCCCCTCACTGTCTCCCTCCATCCTCAGCCACCTTTGGAGGCAGGGATGACGGCGTCTCCACTGTCAAGGACAGGAGGGGTTACGTGATCTGCCCGAGAGTCTACAGCTCGTAGAAAAGTTGGAGCTGGGATTCAACGCCGGGTTCTCCGGAGCCCAAGTCCTCCCATTCTTGACCGCTGTCCTGCGTCTCCCTCTTTCCCAGAAAACGTGGCTGTGCTAAACCCTGGCACAGAGGACCTTTGACCTTTCTGCCTTTGACCTTACTTACTGGGTCGCCTCGGCACAGATCGTGCACCGGTGGCTGGGAACAGATACGCAAGTGAAAGGAGTTGCCGGTGGAAAACCCCAGAGATGCGCCAGGCCCCTGCACAGCTGTGTGCTCGCCCTTCGGAGGCCTGGAATCCCACAGCCATTTCCTGTGCCCCGGGCTCCAGAGCCGTCACGTGGGCCGGAGCGTGCCCGCCGCGCACTTCTCGCGGCCTCTGCTTCTCCCCGTGGATTTTGCAAGGTGTTTCCTGTAGATCTTGCTGACGGCCTTCGCTGGCGTGGAGCAAAATCGGCCAAGAACATCAGGATCTGCTGGCCTCAGCCGATACCTGGTTTTGTTTTTGTTTAGCCTTGGGGGAAAAAAAACAACCCTCCACCCCCAACCAGAGGCCGGGGGCAGGAGGACGTAGAAGGGAGATGAAGGTAAAAATATTGACTATTCCTTCTGTTTCGAAAATAGAAATCTGGGCTGGGGTGCAGCGTGGCTGAGGTGGGACTGAAGGTGAAGCTGGCATCGAGGTGGCAGTGTGGACTTCGTACCTCCGTGGATGCCTTTCAGGAGGCATGGGGGCCAGAGGGTGTGGAAGGGAAAAGAGCTCCTTCTTGTTTTAAGAACAACTTTCCCTGAGGAGCTCAGGGAGCATTGGAAAGAAGCCACCCAGGGCGTATGGGTGCGTGGTACCCTGTTCCACTCCCACGAGAACTGGAGTGGGGAGTCGTCTGGGGTTCCTTAGCACACTGGAGTGGGCTGGAGCGTCTCCATGTCCTGTAGGTCACTGTCTTAGCTCCTGTTCAACTCAATCATGAGGGCAAGGGTGGCTCGATTTTATCTTCCAGGATGTGGCATGTTCCCCACGTGGCACATGGGAGGTCCTGCGAGCAGAGCCCCCGGAGATGCTGTCCTGGAAGCACGTTTATTACCTCGGATTCACAGACAACTGGGAGGTTAAGGCAGAGCCCTGCTCTCCACATTCCTCAGGATTCTTCGTAGGTGGAGGTGGGAACATGCATTCGTGTCAGGATGTCCCTGGCCCCACCGGATGTGAATGCCCAGTGCATCCATCATGTACTTTCACCACTGAAAGGATCCCACATTTGTTGAAGTTTCTGGAAGTAAACTCTTCGCTGATCTGTCAGCCTGGAAAATGGAATATTATTGCAAAAATAATATTGCAATAATAATATTATTGCAATAATATTATTGCAAAAAAAAAAAAAAGAAAGAGAGAGGCTCATAAAGAAAATAGATTGGTGAGGGCCACTCAAACTGTGCAGCCGCTGGGCCAGGTGGGTGACTCGGGAGCCCATTCTGTACTGGCTGCTGTCCCCTGCTGGATGCCTTCACACAGCCAGACAGACAGCAGGCCAAGAAAGACCTTTAAGACAAGGCCAGGGGAGGCATCCTAGTTACTTCCTCAAGTTCGATCAACTTTTTAGAGGCGTGATTCTACACCCAGCAAAGAGGGACGTCCTGGACCATTTCCAAAAAAAAAAGAAAGTACAACCGAGGACAAATGCACGGAGTAGGAATATAAAGTAAAGGTAAAACAACCTCAGCCCCTTAGATGTAAGAGACCCTAGCACACATCCAGTCCGACCTCTTCATTTTCCACGGTAAAACACCAGGGTTCCAAGAGAGGAGTGGTTTGTCACCTCCACACAGCAAATGCGTGGAGGAACCGGAAGGAGAATCCCGCTCCCAGTTTGTGACCCAGGGGTCCTCCTACTGCGCAGTACTTTCTATGTAATAAGACTTCTTTCCCCCACTCCAAATTCCTCTTCTTCCACACCCAAGTAAGTGCAGTTATTTTGGGGGGGTAGGTAGAGGTATTTTTAGATCATGCCAATGTTGGGAGACAAAACCTGTTTTGGAAATAGTAGGGGTGTTTGGTGGGTGGTGAAGTCTTAGACCGCAGTGCCGACAGTAGCAGGGTCCCGAGTGGGGGAGGCAAAGTCTCTCAGCTTCGTACACTGAGCGGCAACCCCTGGGACATCTACATTCATCCCCCCACCAACACAGTTAGAGAGCTCAAGGCCACCAGTGAGACAGAGATGACGAGGGGACTCGGGGCCACGTCACAGGGCCATCAGAATCTGTGAAAATATTTATTCTGGAGATGATTTAGGGAACATGACCACGCTCTTCAGCTCCCTTGTTTTGGGAAGCCTGAGATGTCAGCTCGCTGGGGAAGTCCACAGGAGGCAGTATACGGGGGAATTTTGGTACAGTCAAAGGTGGTTCCACGTGGAACAGGCTGACCCAGGTCGGAGAGGTGTCCAGACTTGCCCGATGAACCCTGGCGTGGGGCGGTGGAAGAAATTCAAAGGAAGTCACGCTGAGTGACGGTCCGTGAAGGTCCCAGACAACCCAGAGTCTGTGGCCTGCAAAATGTAGTCAAAATGTGCTTCTAGAAAGGGGCTCACCATCTGTGGCTCCTGTGAGTCCTGCTCTGGTAACTCAGCCTTGGGGGTCTTCATTTTCTCCACGTTTCTGATGCACTTGACCTGTTGGCTGACTAGTTCAGATCTGCGGAACTGTCCGATAGCAGACGGAGAGGAGCTTTGCTGTCGGCGTGTGTGGCTTCAGTTCCTGCTGTGGGACCCTGGCAAGGTTCCTACCTGCCCAGTGGAAATGCCGCTACGATCTCGCAAGTTAGTTTTAACGATTAGGTATTTGTAAGGCGTGTCTGTTTTGTTCACTGTGTTTCTGCCCCCGCCCCCCCCAACCCCCACACACAGTGCCTGGTGTGTAGTAGCCACTCAAGAAATATTTATTGAATGAACAAGAGGCTCAGGCACTGTGGGTTGAGTTCAGAAGGTGGTCGGTGATCTTTTTCTTCAACATTGACCATCTCCCCCCCACCCCCACCCCTAATCACAAGGCCAGCCAGGGCAACTGTTCAGAATGACCATGGATTGGCTTCCTAACTCTGCCATGACCTACTTTGACCAAAGAGGGCAGCACTTAGCATTCTTTACTTATTTATTTATTTGCCATTTTTATTACTTTATTTTTGTTACAGATGTTTACTTATTTATTTTAAAACAGAGGTTGGCCTCTTCAAAATGACCTCCAGTCATTCCTCCATGTCCCCCGCGTTAGCCGTCCCTCCTAACTGTCCTGGGGCTTGCAGATCTAACCTGGACGTGCTTTTCCTCATACGTGTTCCTGGCTGAGTGCCCACGCCCTGGGTGCCATGCCTGGTGGGGGAGGTTGTGAGTGAGCTGGGGCGGGGGCGCCTGCTGTCCATGGGACCCTCTGAGCTGTGTCCACAGTCTTCCTGGCTGGTGAGGAAGTTCAGGAGAGGAGGGCAAGTCTTGAGTATTTTAAAAGGCACCCAAAGGGTAAGTTATAAATGTTGCAGGGTCTTCTTGGCATCTGTGCTGTAGAAACCCAGACACAGAGCACAGAGAGGACATTGCTCCGCCCATCCCCGGTGCATTCTGGGAACAGATTCACTGTCTGCAGAGACGCACCTGCAGTACCTGCGGGTCTGGCACACAGATGAGGGAGAACCTGGGGCTCGAGGGCGGTCTGGCTCCCGGGCCCATCCCGGAGCCTCTCGGCTCTGCTAGCACACAAAATCCCAATTAGCAGAGAATGAAATAGTACAGACGGCTCCTGAGATGCTGCCAGCTGTGCTGGTCTCACAAAATGACCTGACCCGAAAGCTCCGAGTTCTGAGAGCCATGGGTCGGCACGGTATTTTTCTGGGCACTGCTTCAAAGGGCCGTGCTTGAAGACCAGACAGCTATTCTGGTGGCCTCTTGTGTGGGATAAAGTTTCCCATGGGTCCCTGGGGAGGGCTGGGGCACTCGGGGTGCGGCGTTCTGAGCACCCCTCGCCTGTCGGCCTGCAGGATGTCAGCGGGTCGCGTCTCTGAACCCTGGGTGCGGTGGAACTTCCTAGAGGTCGGCATGCGCCCTGGGTCTGGGATGCGCTGGAGACAAGCCAGCCAAACACCCCGGGCAAAACCACTCCAAAAGGTCAGGGGCTGGAGAAGAGGGTGTGTGTGTGGGGGGGGGGAGGGCAGGGATTCATGAAACCTTGCTCTGAAGGTCAGAAAGGGCATGTGCCTGGAATGGGACCATTGGTAGGTCTGATGCAAAGTGGGGCAAGCGAAGCCTGGACTTGTAGTCACTCAAACCCTCCTAAACGGTGAATGAATGAATGAAAGAATTCCAAGTACCCATGAAAAGAGGAGGAGAAGAAGAAGGGGGTGCTAAGGGAGAGAGGCGGGAGGAGGGGTGGAGGGGAGGGGGAGGCGGCTGCACCCCTGATCACCTTTATGATGTGGAGCCGTGGGGTTCCCATCTGTGAGTGGAATTTGGGTGCTGCCCCTCCAGAGACATGTTAACTGGGGTCTCCTGTAACAGGACCCATGACTCACTTCTCTTTGGATGTGAATCTTTAGTATTTGGGGATGGGGGTCCCATTTCAGCTTCTTAGAGCACAGTTACCTGCCCCCCGTCTTCTTTTCTGGGTAACCCTTAGGAACTAGGACTCCAAGAGCCTAAACATGAAACCGTCTCTGTCTTCCTTTATCGTATTACCTTTGATTCCTTCCCGTAGCTTCATTCATTCATTCAACAAACGTTTTGAGAACCCCTGCCAGATTCTGGGCACTGTGCCAGGCACTGGAGTCCCAGAGGCCGTCCCTCCCATCTGGTAACTCAGGCCAGTGAGTGCCAGGGAGCCGATCAATATGGTGGACTGTGGGCACAGAGAGAGGAAGCGGAGCAGGAGACGGGAGGAGCTAGTGTGGCCTGGGCCAGCAGAGGCTTCCCGGAGGAGGCGGCATTTCAGCCGGGTGGGTCTTATAGGAAGACAGACGTGTGGGCAGATGCCTGGGGAGCAAGTCATTCTCCAAGACAAGGGGCATCACAGGGGAGTGGGGGGGTTGCCACGGGGTACTGGGGGCTTTGGAGTGGTAGAACTGAGGTGGGCCCCATGTTTGGGGAGCCGTGTGTACATTGCTGAGCCCTTCCGAATAATCCTGTAGATGCCAGCAGCCAAGGGAGGCTTAGCTGGGGGTGTGGGTGGGGCTGTTGCTCCATTTGTTCCTGGGAGAGTGGGGGGGGGGCTATAGGAGGACCACCCTTCCCATTTCCTGTGCTTTGGGGCACTGACCTTCCCCTCCCGACCGCGCTCAGCAGAGCAAAAGGCTCCACGATTCTGATCGTGGCTGGTGGACACTTTGGGGCAGTTGCCTTACTGGTCCCTTAGAAACCCAGGTCGCAGAAACACCAGCTCCCTTCCAAGATGGTCCTCACTCCCCAGTTAACTGAGCCCTGAATCCATGACCCAGCCAGTTCTGGGACTCCGGCCCTGTTTGGGGCCGAATGACGCACATCTCTCTCCCCTGCCGGCCTTGGCCACAGGGAGACCTTCAGGGCGACGACTTCCCGAGTGGTTGGACTGGAAGTGAAATCTGTCGATCCCAAGTCTAGGCGTGTGTCCAGGTGGCGCCGCCTCAATTTTGTCTTTTAATAACTGGAAATCAAGAACACCTCTTAACATAGGAGAGCGGGAGTGAGATCCTGATTTTGCTTGTGTTCCTTCTGGATAACCTCCAAGTTCCAGGCAACCTGACCTTTCTAGACCTGCGTGTCCTTTGCTCCCCTCTCTGGCCACTTCATTTCATATACAACCAATGTCGGGGGGGCCCCCTGGACTGCTCCAGCAGAAACTCACAGTGCCTACAAGGTGTGGGGGGAGCTAGAAGCCCGCACACGCCCCTCCTTCCTCTCTGCCAGGAGGCCCAGCACAGGGCACCCCTAGGACAGCCTCGCCGGGGGGACCCCAGCACACAAGGCAGGCCCTGAGAAACAAGGGTCTCTGTGCAGAGAGAGGTTTTAATATCCTCCCGGTTTTAATAGCTTTCCCTGAGATGGAAACTTGGGTTGAAATGATTTGCAGCTCTCCAGATTTTTCTGAGCGTGTGTGTGCGCATTCGGGTTTATTTTTAGCCGCAGGGGTTCGTTTCTTGCCAAAAAAGCCCTGCTTAAATAAAACCAAGAGTAATATTTTTACTTAGCGGAAAGAGTTCGTCAGGAAAGGCTTTGAACTGGAGACTCCCTATTTGATCGGGAGCGCATCTCCACTGTCTGGCCCTGGCTCTGACATCAACAAAAGGGGCCTTTGAGACGGACAAGAGAGACGTGCTCTCGTGCTCTCGGGGGCGAGGGCAGGGGACAGGAAGCGCCTGTTTGTGAGACTTCTCTGAGGAGCATTCTTTCCTCACCCAGGCTGCCCTGCCCCACATCCCTCATGGTCTCCCGGGCCATCTTCCCGGAAAGGCGGGGGTCTGTCCTGGCTTCGCTCGGAGCCTGGCCATTCTGCCGTAGCCCCCGCTGCTTCCCTGCGCCCCTACCCCGGGTCTGGTCCAGGCTTCTCCTTCCTCCAGATGCAGATAAAGCCAACGGAGTCTCCTTCCCAGACCCCTGTCACCACCGGGGAGCTCCTGACGCCCCTCCTGTCAGGCAGACGTCGCCCCTCCTGTGCCACCCCGGCCCCTGGGAATCGCTCCCAATGCTGTGCAGCCATCCTTGGAGCCACGCACCTGTCTGCCTGCCTTTCTCAAGGCTGGCCGCATCCTCGGGGCCGCACGGAGCTCCCCGTGTCCTAGCACAGTGCTGAGTACGTGACTGCTGAGCAGATGCCTGTCTGACCCTGTGAGCTGGGAACTGCCGGTAACCCCTTCGGCTCGAACAAGGCTCAGAGGTTACCCAGGGCAGCTACTGATTTTTATTTCTTAATCACCCTCGGCGTGTGGCACTTCTAGCTTCCTATTCAGCACGTACATATTAGGGCCCACTGTGTGCCAGCCCGTCTTCTGGTTGCTCGGGCTACAGTTCGTAAGACAAAGAACCTGCCCATTTTGGTGGGGCGAGCCGGTCAGTAAACAAGTGGACAGAGAACGTGCGGATGGCGAGTGCCGTGGCGTGTCGCAGCAGGGCCAGAGAGAATGCGGGCGGGGGAGGGGTGTGGGGGCACCAGGGAAGGCCCACCGGCCAAGTGGTATTTGAAACAGTTGAGGGAAGGGGCCGTGTGGCTGCTACTCAAGGAGTGTCCCAGCAGGGAGCAAGGGGCAAAGGCCCTGGGGTGTGTTTGGGGTGATGGAGGAGCAGCGAGGAGGCTGGGGCACTGGAGAGGAACAGCTGCCATCTCCGGTGGGGCCGGCGACGGAGGCCCGGGTGCGGGCGAGGGCCACTCTCGGAGCTCAGTTTGGGGTGGGCTGAGTTTGACATGTCTTATTAAACTTCCCCGTGTAAATGTAGATGAGCTGTAGACTCTTGGAAATATGAATGAAGGACACGGGAGTTCTGGGTTGGACGTTGCAGAAATGTGGGAGCTGCCAGTTGTGTGGATGGTGTGAAAGCCACAGGCTGGATGTGAGTGTGAGGAGGATGAGGGACCCACTGCTGACCACACTGGACACCACGGAGGCAGGGTTGGCCTCGACGAGCCCCGCATTGGTGGAGTGGGGGCAGGGAGCTTAGGTTATCCCCCAAACCCTTTGGGGTTGGTTAACATCACTCCCAGTTTATGAACTGGGATGGGAAGTGACTTGCCCAAGGTCACACAGGGACGGGGCAGTGTCTTCATCCAGGTCCCACGTGCTCTGTGCCTGCTTACTCTAGTGTATCACAGCCGTGTCTCTGGGGGTTTTCTTGAACTGATCTTTTATTATTTTAATCCTCACCCAAGGATATATTCTTATTGATTTTAGAGAGAGAGGAAAGGAAAGAGAGAGAGAGAGAGAGAGAGAGAGAGAGAGAGAGAGAGAGACATCAATTGGTTGCCTCCTATACTGATTTTTAACTTCTGAGTCTCTGTCGAGGGGTTTGGGATTGTGGGGACCAGAGGACCCAGCTGGGCAGGCCCTCAGGCCTCTCTCAGTTCCAAAGGCTCTTTGCTCAAACACGACATCATCAAAGAGGCAGCAGGTAATTGAGCAGGACCTTGAAGAGGGTCCCTGGAGGTGGAGACTAGAGATCCTCAGGGGAGGAGGAAAGACACCAGGTCCCTTGCTGTCTTCCTCCAATTAGCACATTGAAGAATCTACAAGAAATCACCATCTGCAACATGACAGTGCATCGTCGGCTTCAGCTTCAGGGTTACAAAGTACCTTTTTACATATACACTGTCTCCTCTAATTAATCAGTCTAACCTCAGACTCCAGTGTTGTGAGAAACCTGAGGAGCGTTGGGTTTTGTGGTTTCTACGGTTTTTTTTTCCCCTTCCGTGAAAGCCTTGATGGGGAGTATCGCATGCTAAACAGATGCTATTCTGTGATGTTGCTAATGGTGGTTACTTGTAGATTCTTACTACTCATAGAGGATGTGTGTGAGTGAGCGATGGGGAAAGGGGACGTGGGGATCATGGGGGCTTATCAGGGCATCCTTCCTCCTAGAAACATTCCTCCCTTCTGACCCTTAGCAGAGCTGACTGTGGGGGTGGGGGGTGCAGGAAAATTATGCGCTCTTTTGCAATCAGCACTTAGTCCCATGGGAAGGTTTTTAGGGAGTCTACTTTCCTGGGGGATCCACCAATTTCTTTTACCTTGAGACGCAAAACTGCCCTCAGGGTACCTGATCCTCTTTTCCACAGTTGGAAAATGGGGACAGTAACAGCCACCTCAGGGTAACCGTGAGGATAGAGCAAGATGACGGGTTGGCACGCCTGGCACACAGGAGGGGTTTAGTAAGGGGTAGCTGTGGTTGCCAGTGTGTTCTGGTTCCTTCCTTGTCCTCTAGGCGATGCAGTGAAATGCAGGGAGCGATGGTTACCGAGCAGGTGGGCAGGTGGGCGGCTGGAGGAGCCAGGGAGCAAGGCGCTGACCTCCTTGGAGAGACTGAAATGCGCTGTGCATAGGACCGGGGACATGCCCTGCGGCTGAGCCAGAGGGGCCGTGGGCCTGCCCTGCAGGGCAGTCTCCTGCTCATTGTCTTTGCCGTGAGCACTCTGGCCTCAGAAAGGACCCTCTCTTTGCCCTCCTGTGAGGATGACGGCAGGGAAAGGAACGTGAAGTGACTGTTAGACAAGGCTAGGTTGCAGGCATCCTTCTCTCCTCATTTCCGGGGTGCTTCCGGGAGTGGGCATCATTCTGACAGCCCCGGACCCCTCTTTCTCTAAGTCCAGGCCTGAGAAGACAGGTGAGCCGTGGTCCAGGCTTTTCTGTCTACCCAGATCCTGCCTGCTGGGGTCCTGTACAAGAACCACCCCCTTCCTGGGGTTGACATTAACAGTGGCTTCTGCTTTCGGACAAATGCATCCTACCCGCTATCTAGGTGTGCCTTCCTTTTCTTGGCTGTCCTCCTAAAAACAAGACTTTGAGTCAGCAAATCATTCGACAGGGCTTTCGCAGGGACAGGAAGGTGGCAGGGGAGCATCTCACCCACTAGACGGTTGAATCGGCCCCTACATCACGGCGGGGATCTGCGCCGCTCTTGACAGGATGCTGAGATGGGCAGAACTGGTCTTCAGTTGATATCCCTCAGTTCAGTTAAGGGGACCTTGATGTCTTCTCGGCTTTCAGCAGGTCCAGCCAGCAGATCAGAGGAGGAACGTCGATTTGGTCAAAGGTGGTTGGGTGGGTGGAAGGAGAGGGTAGAGGCAAGGCCAGCTCACGGCTATTGTCCCCCTCTGGATGCTGATGGGCAGCAGATGCTCGGGGGGGCTGAGTCCTGTTTGCCACTGGCGATCGCTGTTACTGTGGGGGGAGGGGGGCAGGCAGCACACCTGTTTCTGGGAGACGGGCCTTGCTCCCTTTGTGTTTGCAAGCTCTCAACAGCCCTTCAGCAGATTATTGCAGGAAAGACAAGATAATTCTGCAGAGGCACAGACCTTTACACCTGGATCCTCAGGTGTCTGAGGCATTGCAGAGGGCCCCGCACACTGTGTTCACTGATCTCTGTGCCAGTGACGTAAGCACACACAGCCCGGCCAGTTTCTTCTCGTGTACTTTCAAGTTAAAATGCTCTTTACGCTGTTTTCCTGTGATCTCCATTCCTCCAGAAGCCCAGATTCCCTTCCCAGGAGAGCGAGAGGCTCCGAGACTGAGATTCAGGGTGCCCTTCATCCCCTTCTCTGACCAGTGCCCTGCACCCCGGCATCCAGCCCTCTGGCCAGGAACGTTCAAACGTTGTCTTCTGGTTGTTCCCTCCCCAGCACCCAGCCCAGTTTGCTGGACACCAGCCCGGTTCACACCATGTCGGTTTCGCGGCCGGAGGACACTGGGTAGCCCGTGTAGGCCGCTCTCCAGCATGAAGGGGAGTAAAGAAAACCCCAGTGTCCGCCAGCCCGTCTGTAAAGCTGGCTTCCAGCCGCCACAGCAAGGTGTCGGGACCGGCCCGACGTGCTGCCAGCTGCCCGTTTGGAGCCCGTGTTCTGTCGTTGAAGCGCTGTGACCTGCCCACACCGCCCTGTCCACGGGGACCTTGGGCCGGCGAATGCCTTGGGGGCACCTTTGTTGCCAGAAAGGAAAGTACAAAATAGAACGCATCTGAAATGCAGAGGAGGAACTGAAGCAAATAAAGACATTAAATTAGTTCACAGACCAAATAGGTGGACCTGGGGTTGGCCGGCGATTGTACTCTGGAAGGACTTTGCGAACCTATTTCGGAGAGCAGTGTGTTACTTAAATTCAGTGCAGTTTTGTCGTAAGGAAATCACTGGCATGGCCTCCATGCCGGGCCATCTCGGTCTTTCTGGACCATGACCATGGCATCTCGCTTGGTCCTGGGTTACACGCGGGTGACGAGATGGGACAGGTGTCTGATGGAGTGGGGGCTCAGGCACTTTTGTTCTGATCAGCTCATGGTGCTCCCCCATCTCTCCCTGGACATTTTCAAGGCCAACGTATCTTGATGAGCTAGCCTTTCTTTCCATCCTGTGGTGACCCCCCAAGATGGACAAATACAATAGAAGTCATGGGAGTTGTGGCAAGATTAACAACTGATAGAAGACATGTGGGCTTGGGTCGGGCCACCCACTGTTCTCAGTGCTTGTACTTAACCCTTACAGCAACTTGACGAGGTATTGTTCCCGTCCCATTCGAGAGATTAGGAAATGAAGGCACAGGAAGGTTTAGTAACTTCCCTAAGGTCACACAGTGCCTGTCCTGGGATTTGAAGCCAGGCAGTCAGGCTCCAGGGCCTGGGCTCTTCCTGCTATCTCGCCAGTGTTTCTGCTCCATTAGTAATAAGTACATCATTTGTGAGCCCCCGAGGGCACAGGCCTGGGTAATCAGAGAGATTTAGGCGGGAAGACCTGTGGGCTGTGCCCGAGGCCACAGGGTAACAGAGGAACTCACACTCAGAGGTGGCTTCTCTCTTCACTGGACTGTTCTCAGTGGAGAGGTTCCAAGCTCAGGCCACTCCAAGGTAAGGAAGGAATTGGCTCACAGGCTGTGCAGAAGCTTCCAGAAGTACCCGGCCTTGTGGACAGGTCTGCTTATGACATGCCCTCTCTCAATGAAGTCAAGCCATGTTTGAGCCAGGAAAAGTAGCTGTTGCTATTTAAAGGACCTTTTGCAATTTGCACCCCTAGGCAAAGTCTCACTCCCCAGTTTACCTTCTGTGTTAATGAAGCAGGAGAGAAGGGCTCCGAAGGAATTCGGGAAGAGTCAAGAGGAAAGTCCTGGGAAGAGTCAAGAGGAAAGTCCTGGCCACGTGCTTTCTGCTGGGCAGCGGAGCTGTTACAACCTGCCTGTGGGAGTTAACGCAGAGGAAATAGCCCCTGGGCCCCTGAGCCCCTGGCTCCCTGCCGAGGATGCTGCCGGGAAGTTAGGCACAGGGGTGCAGGCAGAATCTTGAGGGAGCCTGGCCTGGCATCTTGCCAACCTCTCATTTTCACGGCAGACTTGGAAACAGCCACGCGCCTCCTCCCGATCTGCGCTGCCTACACTGGGCTGCTAACTTTGCCAGTGGGCTCCGTGTCGCCATCCCCGGCAAGGAGGTCCGGAGGGGCCGTTGATTCATCCGAGTCCTGACTTCATGTCTGACTGGAAGCAGGATCCCCGTGCATTCGGGAAGGAACGAGACAGAATCCAGCTGGGGTAGGGGAATTGGTTCCTAGTCAATATCAAGAAATCCATTTTCATCTTGTGAACGGATAGGCAAAGTCCGTTCTCCTAACTGGTGATGCTGTACATTTTTATGAGATTAGAGTTGATGAACTGAGAAACATCCAAAGTGGGGAAGGATGATGGCGGTATGAGAATGGGCAGAGGGGTGTGTGTGTGTGTGTGTGTGTGTGTTCAATTCGTGATTCAAAGCATGGCTGCTACACATGCAACATCCATTCCATTCTGGTCAAGGTCTTAGCATCAGACCCCCTTGGCAGCTCCCTGCTCCCAGCTTTTGTTCTTAGTTCTTATTACTAGCTGACTTTTTCTTTGGTTGAGCCGGTAAAGGTGACTTCTATGCAATTTCCGAACTCTGTCTTCAAGACCTAACTTCTATGTGCTGGTTTTACAAATATTTGAACACAGCTTCTTTTTCACAAAAAGTAAAAAAGAGAAAGCCCAGCTGCTTATATAATTTCAAAGTCAACCCCTCTCTTTCCTGTTCTCACGGCGTGTAGTCAATGCCCCGCTTCCAGCCATGGTCACGCTGGCTCTGTCTAATTATTTTCGTATGTATAGTCACAGTATTTACTGAGCGCCTTCTTTCTCCCAGATGCTGTAGTAAGACATTTTACAGGATCTTTTGTTTAACACTCATTCCAATTCCCTGACACAGATGGAGTTACACCCTCTTTACAGATGAGAACACTGAGGCTCCGAAAGAGGAAGTGGCCTCACTTCTCTGTCAGTTTCCTCCTCTGTGTAGTGTGGATGCTCATTCTCCCTCGTCAGGTGGTGTGAAGAGGAAATAAGGGAGACGTATAATTGCACATAGTAGGTGTGCAATAAATGGGAGCTGTTTTATGGTAACATCCTTTCGTGGTCAGTCCATTCCATTTTTGGCAATGAGGATAACGATGATATTAACATTTCTGTAATGTACACAACCTCCAGGACACAGTGCCAAGAGTTTCACAGGCATTGGCTTGCCTGCTACCTTCAATTCAGGACACTGGTGCCACGATTGTCCTTTTAATAGTTTCATTAGAGGAGGAAACTGGAAGTCAGAGGCCAAGTTACTTGCCCACAGTCAGAATAGCCATAAAGAGCAGAGCTGGGATTGGAACAGTTCAGTGGGCTCTTGAGACCACACTGCCAGCACTGCCCCCACCACACCCTCACCGAGTGACATGCGGTGGCATCCTGTGCCATCTGAGTGCTGGGTGCCCAGGATCCCTCCAGGATGCCGACTGGGGCATGAGGGAGGCTGGGGTGCACGGCAACCCTGCAGACGTGTCAGGACATGGCGACTTTCACATGCGAAGGCAGAGGCCCAAGCGCGGCTCAGGAAGGGGTCCTGGTAGAAAGAGAGTAAGTCCGGGAGGCCATGGGCGTCAGAGAGGCAATGGCGGGAGGGCAGGAAGCTCTAACATGTGAAGTTGATTTTGGATTCTGGTGAAACCAGAGTCAAGAGACTGCTCCAGGGGCGAATGCAGCCCAGGAATGTCCAGGGCTGGCAAATGTGAGCGTTTGGAGTAATTAACGCACAGGATCACGGCCCTCCCTTCCTCCTCCACTCCTTCCCCGCCCCGTGCCTCTCATCTGAATTCCTGCTCCGATAAACACAGTTATCTGTTCTAGTTGGCTCAAAGGTAAGAAAGCCATGCCAGGCACTCTGGGGCTGGATGCGCCCCGAGATGTGGTTTCTGACGTGGTTCAGGCCCCCCTAACCTCCTCCCCGTCTGTCTTCCCTTTTCTGCAGTGATCCGGGCCCGAGTGGTGGGGAAGAAGCTGGTGAAGGAGGGGCCCTTTGGCACGCTGGTCTATACCATCAAGCAGATGAAGGTGAGTGACAGCCGCCCGGCTTCAGCAGGGTTTCTGGGTTTGTTTGGCCAGAAGAGGCCTGGTCAGCGGAGGCAAGGTGGTTTGGAACCAGGGTGTGTGTTTGCTCAGTATCTGACCCAGCCCCAGCCCTCCGCCCAGCTAGAGAGGGTGTTGCTGAGGCAGCAAAAGGGATGGGCGGAAAGCGGGGGTGGGAGGGGGTGGGGCGGGGGGCTGCTCCATCCCAGAGCCAGTGCAGGTGGGGTACCTCAGAGGCGTTGTGAAGAGGCGGGGCTCTGGAACCAGACAGCAGACAGCCTTGTTACCTGGTAACTGTGAGACCTTGGCCAACTCATTGTGAAGCCATCCCTGGGCCTCAGTCTCCCCATCTGTAAAATGAGGGCATTGGACCAGACTGTCTCACGGGCTCTTTCAGGCTCTGACTCTGGGTGTCGACAGTGCCGACAGGTCTTGTGCAGCCACTGAGGTTGCAACTTAGGTTCACCCCCTCCAGTCTTGACCTTGAACTCGTGCTGACCACAGAGACCTCATCGTGAGGTAGGCACTGCACGCTCTGGCCGGTTTTCCCAGCTTCAGTTATCCTCCTGGCCCCAGCGAGGTAGCATCGTTTCTCAGCATGTTCATACAACGAAACACGGTCCCGCCCGTGTCCCATGTGCGGCGCCCTGGGGAAGTCCACCCGACGGAGGGGAACGGGGGAGTCGGAACCCAGAGAACCTGCTTTCTGGTCTCAGCTCCACTCCTAAGGAGCTCGCTGACCTTGGACTCCCCCTGTCCCAGCCTCAGTTTTGCCAGCTGTTAACATGCGGGGTTGGGCTCGGTGCCCCTGGGAGCCCTCACGGCCGAGGCATTTCAGGAGCCGGGGACTCTGGCCACATCACTTCTGAACAGGAGCTACTTTAGGTGCGGAGCGGTGTGGACTGGCCCACCACCCACCGTCAAAGGCACCCCCCTCTGCACAGCGCTGTGTGCCGGGAGCCGGGGAGGCCCCTCGGAAAATGGGGTTCCCGCGGGGAGAGAGACACGTGGGTGACTCATCAGAGGTTCAGATGGGTGCACTCAGGTCCAAGGGAAGTGCCAGATCGTTGCTCATCTCAGCACCCCAGCAGTCAGGCGGATGACACAGCCCGGGGGAGCTACCGTGCACCCCGGAGGCAGACCTGCAGGCTCGCGCACCCTCACCCTGAGGCCTGAGGTTAGATGTCCTGTCGGCAGGACCTGCTGCTGTGGGTCTGGAAACCTCCACAGCCTTCTGGTTATGTAATGTCCAGAGTCAGCCCTGGCCCGTCGCCCTTGGCTGCCCGAGCTTGGTCATGGGACCCGCTTATGTCTTCAGACGGCCATGGTGAGGGAACAGTGGGCGGAGGGGGGACCAAGAAGAGCAACAACAACCCAGAAACCTGGCCGCTGGCGAGTGGGCGCCAGAGCACGTCAGACAAAAGCCGAGGTTTGGGAAACACGGACTATGGTCCATGGTGGAGACTCTGTGGCCAGTAGACAGCTGCGAGGAGAGAACTGGGAGGCAGTGGTTCTGGGTTTGCCTTGCTCCCCTCCTTCCTTCAGAGCCTGGACGCCAGCATGGTCCGAGGCCCTTCCTTGGGCAGAATGTCCTGTTTCCCCTCAGTGGGTCGGACCAGCCCCGGGGGGGCGGGGTGGTGTTTAGAGGCCGAGTAACATTTGCTCGCCCATCAGCTTCAGAGCACAACCCCACTCCCAGGCCGCTGATCTTATGCTGTCCATCACCACCCTTCGCCCCGGTTCATGGGACCACAGTGCTGGGCATTAGAAAAGAAAGTCGCTCATTTTTCTTCTGACAGAGACTCAGAGGGGAGATGACTTACTCAGGGTCAGGGTGCTAATTAAAGGCAGATCTGGTCCCCAAGCTGAGGTGTCAGGATTCCTTCCCAGTCCGTGTGTTCTTTACATGACTCCCCACATCTCCTGCCATCTCACTATGATCACCAATCGCTGTCTGATGCCTCTTACTTATGCCCCTCCTTCCAGCCCAGTATCTGATAACCCAGAGAACTGGTCTTTGCCCTTCAATCCAGAGAGGCCACTGAATTCCGCTGTTCTCTGGGTACCAGTCTGTTGATCAGAGATGGGGTGGGACGGAGGAGTAGACCACCGGACCCTTCTCTCTCCCCTCCTCACCCTATCTGTGTTTAGCACTGTGTGTGGAGCTGGAGATACAAAGATATTATTTGTTATAATGAATGAATATAAGTCTCCATACAAGTAATGCTCATCGAGCATTTGCTATGTCCTGCTAAGTCTTTGCACGGCTCACCCCTCACCTCAGCCCTACGGGACAGATGCACATTATCTTCTATGTTATAGGTGAGGCAACTGAGACTTGGAAGGTCATGGAACAGTCGAGATCATACCGCTAGAAAGTGGCAAACCCGAGCCAAGCCCTAGTCTTCCCCACACGGAGATTACAGAGCACTGGAGCAGCAGGCTGGTTCCCCATCCCCCCCACTTCGGGGGCCACCCCCACCCCCACCCCATTTGTACCTAGTTCCCCCAGGGAACAAAAAGAGGTTAGCTCTTGTTTGTGGGTTTGTCATGCAGCAGTGTAGCTCTCGACTTGCAACATCCTGCAAAGAGTGTAACAAAAAAATCTTTGTGGGAGGGAAGGGGAGAGGCCAGAGAGGCCAGCCTGCATGAGTGTTGGCACCGGGCCCTGCGGTGCTTTATTCTGGCGGATCAGAGAGTCTGCCCAGTGGGGGGAGCACGGGCGCCCTTAGAACAGGCCTAAAGGGACTGGGAGAACCTGAGAAGTCCAACCGCCCTGTCGGATTTCTCTCTTCATTCTGAGTCCCCCCCGCAAACCCCTTCTCACCCAGATGAAAGAGGCAGACCCTCTGCCATATGCGCATCCCAGAGCCTCTGGACTGTCTCTCAGGCACATCCCCAGTGTGCAGAGACCCACAGGTGTGTGGGGGTGTTAGAATGTTGAGGGAGCTCATTGCAAACCCAAGCTTGGAGATTAGCTGGAGCTGAGCCATTGGGCTGTGGTGCAAAGGGGGTAAGGTTCCAGAATTGGCTGCTGTAACCTGTGGGGACCTTATCTCCTGTGGAATCCATGGGAAGGCAGTGTGCTTGGCCAGTGGCTGTAGTCTGTGCATGAGAGACCTGCTCTCAGGCCAGCTGCAGGGGACAGCACATGGGGGACATGATGTCCCAGCTGGTCCCACAGGGAGCCCGCCGGTCATGTGCTGTGCATGTCCTGACTCTGGCAGGATAGATCTGCCGGGCAACTGGAATGCTTGGCCCCCGGGGACTTCCTTCCTTCGGTGGTTTGTCTAATCAGATGAGCACTAGCAGGGTCTCGCCTTTGAAGCTCCAGCTGGAGGCCTCTGACACCCCGCCCCCAGCACACATCTCTTCCTCCCTTTGCCGTGACTCTTTGTGGTCTGGGTCTCGTTAGCCTTCTGCAGGGGCCGACTCCCTTCTCCTGCTCCGCCTCCCCAGCTAGACAGCCATTCTGCAAGAGAAGGGCCGTGCACTGGGTACCTCAGTCGAGTACCAGCTGCGGAAAGTCCAGATTCTCCCTAAGAAATATGCAAATTCCCTCAGACTCAGAAACTTCTTCCTCACATCCTGTGTCCCTTTACCCCAAGGGACACGAACTCCTTGGAACTTTGTGTAGAAACTACCAAGGTGGGAGGCCCAGCGGCTTATAGAATCCAGTGTCAGACACACAGACACACACACAGACACACACACAAGGGACTATCATTCAGCCTTCAGAAAAGAGGGACATCTTGTCATTTGTGACAACAGAATGAACCCGGAGGACATGCTAAGTCAAATAAGCCAGACACAGAAAGAAATACTGCACGATCTCACTTTTATGTGGAATCTAAGAAAGTCAAACTCTCAGAAGCAGAGCGTAGAAGAGTGGTTACCGAGGACGGGGAGGCGGGGGAAATGGGAAAGGGTGGTCAGAGGGGGCAGCGTTTCAGGTGTGCAGGACGAACAAATGCTGGAGATCTCATTACGGCGTGGTGACTCGATCTACCAGTACCGTATTGTATACTGCAAATTTACTGGGAGAAACTTAAGTTCTCTCTCACACACACAGGTAACTGTATGAGGTGATTAAAGATATGCTAACTAGCTTGATTGCGGCAACCCCTCCACAAGGTATAGGTATATCAAAACATCACAGTGTACACTTTAAACATATACCCTTTTGGTTTGTCAACCATACCTCAGTAAGGCTGGGCAGGACAAGAACGACTTGGCTAACATTTGGAGTTCCAACCCAGCTTTAACTGTTGGCACTGACGGAGGGGGCAAGGGACACAGGAAGAGGACCAAACCCTTCGCTGGCTCAGTACGGATTTTAGTAATACTGGTTTTAAGCTAGCTGCTACTGAATGTTGTGTGCCGAGCGCTAGTCTCAGTCACTTAATTCTCAAAAGCACCTTACGAAGTAAATGCTTTGCCTCATTTTGCAGATGAAGAAACTGAGTCGCTTTCCAAGTGGCTCATACATGGCAAGGACAAGATTCAGACTCTGTCTCCAGAGCCCAGGTTTATCATGGATCCCCCACCGCGCTGGTTAGATTAGATTACCTTCCCAGTTAGATTAACATCCTTCCCAGTTCTGAGATTCTCCGAGACTCTGATTTCAGGACATTATAAACCTATCATAAACCTCTTATTTGTCAAACCAATCCCAGGTTTCTATGACGGCAGATCTAATGACACTTTAGGGTCAATATTTAGGTCAAGCTAGGATTGTCACAAAGAAGACACAACCAAATGAGTGAACTATGCCTTCACGACGCGTTCACCACTGCGTTACTGTCGGCACTGACCTACGAGGCAGCACTGTGGGTGAGACGGGAGCGTGTGTGATGGGTTACAGTTCTGACTTGGCGAGAGCCATGTTAAAGCAAGGGCTCCTGCCCGGCCGGTGTGGCTCCGTGGTTGAGCGTCGACCATGCACCCAGAGGTCGCCAGTTCGATTCCCGGTCAGGGCACATGCCCAGGTTGTGGGCCCGATCCCCAGTGGGGAGCATGCAGGAGGCGGCCAATCGATGTTCTCTCTCATCGATGTTTCTATCTCTCTCCCTCTCCCTTCCTCTCTGTCAAAAAAAAAAAAAAAAATCAGTAAAGAAAAAAAAAATTAAAACCAAAACAAAACAAGGACTCCTGCAAATTCAGGAGCAGCAGCGATGCCAAGCTGCCTTGGAGGATCCTTCCCGCGCAGCTGAAGTCACTGGACTCTACGCAGGGGCTGGGTCCCACCCAGAAAGCAGAGATGAGATAACGGGGGAAGACCGACACGGATGGACCGGGGCTCCGATAGACAGGGCCCGAAAGACCTAGAGTGAGTCCTGAGTGAAACACGTGCCCAACCTCAAGGATCATCCACACCGAAACGAGAAGGCGCTGGGCAGCCTGGGTGGCACTGCCTGCCACTGAGGAAGGGGGGCACCCTTGCTCCCCACACGTGATTGAAAACCGAGCAGACAGCACTTCCCTCCGCACCTGGCTGTGCTTCCTCTTTCATTGTCTCGTGGGAGAAGAGGGATGGGAGGCGGGGTCAGGTACGCTCAAACTGTCGGCACTGGTGGTCGCACACAGCGACAGGAGCACTCCCCTGAAAAAGGCAGAGGTCCCAAACTCTGTTGGTCCTGCAGGCCCCCTCTGATGGCAGAGCTCCTACTGGACCACCTACCCCCGCCAGCCAGTCGCCACTTTAAAGAAGACGAGGAGAAAAAAATAGCCCATTAGACCAAATGGGAGGCACTTAGATGAGACACCAATGAGGTGATGTCTGGCTTTTTATTAATGACCGTAAGTCGGTTCCTAAGGCATGCCAGGGGCTAATGGAGAGACACTTCCCATTGTAAACCTGTGGGACCAGCCCAGGGACCACCAGCAGCCGGGACCTGTGTTCTGAGCACTGGAGGAACCCTGGGCCTGGGCAGCACCTCGGTGCCCCATCCCACCCCCAGCAGCTCACACAGTTAGTTGTCTGGACAGGTCCGGATCCTCGTAGCACTGGGACGTGACCTGGAGGCAGCAGGTGGATTCACACCGTTCCGTTCACAGCAGTGCGGTGAGCACGCGCTGGTGAGGCGGCCCGGCGGCCCTGGCGGCGTTCCCTGCGTCGGGGGCCCTGGGCATGAGCTGAGGCTGCAGTGGGACACCCCACAGGACAGTGGTTAAGAGCATGGGCTCCAGAGCACATTCCCCTGCTTGGACTCCTACCTCTGCCGTCTGCCAACCGTGTGGCCTTAGACAAGCCATTAACCTTCCTGGGCCTCCGGCTTCTCATCTGTAGAATGGACCCCCCAGTTCCTGCCTCCCAGGGCTGTCGCGGGTTTAAATGGGTTCATATCAGAGTAGAATTTCTCAGCCTGGGTGCTGTTGACATTTGGGGCCAGATCATTCTTTGCTGTGGTGGCTGTCTTGTGCGTCCCAGGGTATTTAGCAGCGTCTCTGGCCTCTGTCCACCAGAAGCAACCCCTACCCCCCACCTCCCAGTTGTGACAAGCAAACATGTCTCCAGACATTGCCAGATGTCTCCTGGGATGGGGATCAAATTGCCTCCAGATGAGAACTACTGTATTAGATTATGCTGTAGATAAAAATGCCCAAATGTCAGCAATTTCATCATTATAAAGTGCTCAGGGAGTTTCGGACACACTTGTGTGTCTTATCTGGGGTAAAAGGGCCCGATGCTTTCATTCGATGGTCAGAGTTCAGCCTTTGCCAGCCAAACAGAGTTTCTCTCGGAGTCCTCATCTGTGAAATGGGTGTAGTAATGCCTGCCTCCGAAGGTCCCTGTGAGGATGCAGTGAGGGGACTGTAAGTGAGGCCACTTTATACACTGGAAAATGCCACAAAGATGTCAGGAGAATGCGGCGTAGGTCCTGAGGCTGGGGAGGCAGGCGGGACCCCTTTCCCAGCAAATCCATCTTTGAGGAGAGTGTGTCTCTGCAGGAGGACTGTGTGGGCGTTGGAACGGTAGGTGTGACTGGCTGGACGGGAAGGTTTCCCTGGGCAGCCATTGATGAGGGATGGCTCAGCCAGGAGACGAGGTGGCCTCATCTGGAGCGAAGGACCTGGGGCGGGCAGGTTGGCGATCGGCCGCACGGTGGCCGAGCAGGGGACGCAGATTCCCGCAGACGAGATGGCAGCGTGCTTTCTGTTCCTGGCCCTCCGCTCATGCCGTCCCTCCTGCCCGCAGATGTACCGAGGCTTCAGCAAGATGCCCCACGTGCAGTACATCCACACAGAAGCTTCCGAAAGTCTCTGCGGCGTGAAGCTGGAGGTCAACAAGTACCAGTACCTGCTGACAGGTAACGGCCATGGCCCACTGTTCCTTCGCTTCGGAAGGACCAGGAGTGGGTGACCCGCAGGGTCCGAGGACGTTGCTGCGCAGTGCACTGCAAGGAGTGTCCGGGATGAGTCCCCCTCATGTAGCCAGTGGCCGGAGCTTGAGACCCCTGCACGCGGGCTGGGTTTAGTCTCAGCTCCACCCCTGACCCGGGCAGGACATCTTCCAACTGTGCAGTTCCTCAGTGCGACTATAAATGAAAAGGGATCTCCCGTACCTGTCCCTCACCACCTCGCAGTCAACCTCCTAGGTCTGTCCTTCAAAGAAAGTCGCCCCCTTTAGGCAGTCAGTGTAGGAAAGGAAATAACAAAACCCCAGACCGCTGAGGTGGGAAGCGAAGCCTTGGTCTCCAGCCCCAGCTTCCGAGCTTCGTGGTCTGAGACTCCTGCAAATCCCTTAACCGCTCGGAGTTCGTTTTCCCCATCTGGAAAGTGGGGGTACGGTTCATCTCCAAAGGTGTAGGGGAGGCTGAAATGAAGTCTCAGGACTGAAATGTACTTAGCACAGAACCTGGCCTAAGGTGGGTACTCAGTAGGTGCGGATGCTTCCCCTTCTGGCTGGGCTCCGGCGAAACAAGCTCCCTTTTCTGCCCGCCTCCCTCCTCCAGGCCGCATCTATGACGGGAAGGTGTACATAGGACTGTGCAACTTCGTGGAGCGGTGGGACCAGCTCACCATCTCCCAGCGCAAGGGACTCAACTATCGCTACCACCTGGGTTGTAACTGCAAGGTAAGCCCAGGGACGAACAGGTGGGGGTGGGGGGTGCTGGCTCACAGCGCCAGGAATACCAGCTCCTGCTGGGCGCTGGGCCTTGTGCTGGGAGGGAGTGAGCGAGGGGCCGGGCAGAGGGGCAGGTCTGAGCAGGGGGTGAGGAATGCTGCCCCAGGCACCTTTCTGCTGTAATCTGCCTCCACGCTGCCCACTTGGCAGCTGCTGGGACACGAGGGCTCTTCAGCATCCCTGGCCCCTCCCGCGGCTCAAGTTGGTGGCGGGTACAAGGTCCTTACACTGACAGGTCCTGCCAAGCAGTCCCAAATGGGCTCACTGGAGCAGCTGACTCATTGGCGCCCCACCCTGGGCACATCCTACAGAGGGTGACTCCAGCCAGGCCCAACTCCTGGGCCCGGGGCCCAGGCACGCAGCCTTCCTGCTGCGGGAGGGCGCTGGGCTGTTCTCTCACTTGATTCTCACCACAACTCTGCAGTTTCTATTCCTATCATCCCCATTTTGCAGATGAGGAAATAGAGGCTCAGAGACCTTAAGCAACTAGCCCCAGGTCACACAGCTCGTTAAGTCTGACTTCCAGCCTAGGGCAGCTGGACTCCAAAGTTTATGCTTTTAATCTTTCTAATTCCTCAGTCCCTCATCCTTGCTTGTTACCGTTTGAGAGGGAGAAGCTCTCTCAAAGGTCTAATTCTGCCACTTTCCGGCTGTGTGACCTGGCTGTACGGTTAAGTTACTTAACCTCTCTGAGCCTCTATTTCCTTATCTGTAAAGGGAGATGTGTCTGTTAAGAGAATTAAAGAGAATAATGTGGCAGCACTTAGAATGCCTGGCACACAGTAGGTGCTCAGTAAGTGTCAGCGAGTATTATTTATATTGTTTTCACTGAGGGGCTAATGTCACTGGGCTCTCCCTGCAGTGGTCCCAGGTTCTGAGCCCAGACTCGGGCAAGCGTCAGGCCTGGGTCCCCCATGGCAGAGTCTACCAACCGGTGGCTGTTATGTCATTGCAGATCAAGTCCTGCTACTACCTGCCTTGCTTCGCGAGCTCCAAGAATGAGTGTCTCTGGACCGACATGCTCTCGAATTTCGGCTACCCTGGTTACCAGTCCAAACACTACGCCTGCATCCGGCAGAAGGGTGGTTACTGCAGCTGGTACCGAGGATGGGCCCCCCCGGACAAAAGCATCATCAACGCCACAGACCCCTGAGCACCAGACCCTGCCCCATTTCACCTCCCTCCCTTCCCGCTGAGCTTCCCTTGGACACTAACTCTTCCCAAATGATGACAATGAAATTAGTGCCTGTTTTCTCGCAAATTTAGCACTTCGAACACTTAAAGAAAAGTCTGTACTGTCATATGGAGTTTATTTGGAGACATCCTCCTGGCCCTACCTTACCCCTTCTTTTTGGTTTTGACATCACCTATTTCCCCCCCCGGGAATTTTTGGTGCCATGCCAGAGAGAATGAGGAATGTACACTCCTCTTCTTCGTGATAACATAATCTATATTTTTTTAGGAAAACAAAAATCAAAAAACTGCCCTCTTTGGGCATTGTAATACCTACCCCACATTCTTCTTCCCCATCTCAGCATCTCCCAGACCCTCCTCCCTTTGCCCTTCTCCTCCACCCCAGCACAGGAAGGACACAGGGAAGGACAGTGCTGAAAGGTTGGCCGTGTGAGGACCAGTCGAGGGTAGCAGAGAGACTGAAGGTATGTGGGAGATGGCGCACACAGAGGAGATGCCACGGCATGTCCCATCCTGGGTCTCTCTCATGTAAGAGTGGGAAGGGGAAGGAAGAAACTAAAAGAGGGTCTGAGATGAAGCAGGACACACAGTTCCCCCAGCCCGGTGATACGCGGGTTGACCAGATGTCTCTGAATCTAGAGCAACCAGCCAGGCCAGAATAACAGAACTTTTTCTAGTCAGTGAAGACTTAAGACATCTGCCTGAGGTCAGGAGGCAATCGGCCTGCCTTGTAAACAGCTCAGGTGAAAGACTGAGATGAATGTCTTCCCTCTCCCTGCCACCCCCCAGATTTCCTCCTGGAAAACTCGTTGGTAGATTTGGCCAGGAGCTCTTTGCCCTTAAGTAAATTGGAGAAATACACACACCATACACTCTCCACAGCTATAGCCACGTAGACTCGGGTAGAGAACACTATTTCCAAAGTAGCATTTAGCTCACCTATGGGGATACACATTTGCATATACCCACACGGGGACATAGCTGATCTTTTTATAGGACACAGAATTCTGTTCAATGCTGTTAAATACACCAATAGTTTAATCTCTTCTATTTTGTTGTTGTTGCTTGTTTGAAGAAAATCGTGACATTCCAAGTTGACTTTTTTTTTTTCATTTTAATTAAAATTTGAGATTCTGAACACCCTCAGCATTCCTCTCACTGGGGTCACCTGACCTCCGTCCCGCTCCTTGTCTCCTGCTTCATGTTGGGGGCCTTCGTTGAACTTGCCTTACTGGCTGGGCTCAGGTGGGAGATGAGAGTCAGTGTGGGTCTCGGGCCTGAGCACAGGAGGGGAAGCTGCAGTGTCCTTCCCAGGTCAGATGGCCACCTTTCCTGGGTCTGGGGACAGCTTGCTTGTTTTTCTCTAGCTCACTTGTGGGTGATGCCACCTCCTGAGGTCCTCACCTCATGGGTTTAAATCGGGTGTCCCCGGGGAAGCCTGACTCTGCAATCAGCTGTAGGGTTTTTTGTTGTGTGTTTTTTTGTTTTGTTTTTTTAAAAGAAAACTATAATATAAGTTCTCCAATTAAATAAAAATGATTTGAAGTTTCAGTGCTGAAAATGAGATGCTGAGAGTAGCGATAATGTGTATTTCAGAACTGGGGATGGTAGGATGTGGACGTTTAACATGATGGCTCTCTTTTTCCAGATGATGGGTATTTATCCTCTATTAGTATCTGTATCTTCAGTTCATTCCGCTTTAGGAGACAGAGCTGCCAGGTGAAACAGGAGAACAAACAGCAGGCAGTACGTGGTGATGTCTCGCACGCACACACAAATGCCCAGGCAGGGTGTTCGGCACAACCCCAGGGCAGGAAGACAGTACAGGCATCCGGTTTCCTTAGGAGTGATTCCATTACCTTGTACCTTTCACCCTGTGGCATGACATTTGGCAGGCGGGGAACAGGAGGCTTTGCCGTCTCGATGGGGCAGTGTGAGCGGAAGGAGCTGAGGTCAGCAGGCCAGTGGCTTTTAAGGGGTAAGCCCCAGACTTGGTGTTTTTAAGATTTTATTTCAACCTCAAAGTCTTACAAGGTGGAACCCCGAATCTGACCTATACAAGTGCCCTCCCACAGCCGGACATCAGCCTCTCCTCCATGGGGCATCTGACCATGCTTGGTCCCTGGTGGGGTCACCTCCCTTCACACAGCAGGGATTTGGGGTGAGGCCTGAGCACGAGTCACCTGAAGTTTCCCTGCAGACAAGCTGGCGAAACCATGGGCCCATCTGCCAGGCCCTGGTGAGGAGAACAGCAGGTCCTGGGCAAAGAAGGGTCCTTTGCAAAGGGACGTGGTCAGAGGGCGGTTGTTGAGCTTTCTATAAGCTATAGCTTTGTTTATTTCACCTGTTCACTTACTGTATAATTTAAAGTCATTTATGTAGCTGAGGCACTTCTGTATTTCAATCATATTGTGAACGTTTTATTTCGCTAAATCTTGTGTCATATGTAGGCTGTAATATGTGTACATTGTGTTTAAAAGAAAAAAAAAAATGAAACCCACATGCCACCATTTTCCTGAATCAAATTCTACAGTGGAATGAAGGGTGAGCACTTCCATTGTGCAGGCAGTTGGACTGGCGAGCGGGGGAAGCTGGAAGGAACTAGCACTTGGGACGTCTCCAGCCTCCTCTCGGTCAGCATCCTGTGTTCTGGAGGAGGCAGGAGGCAGGGCAAACGGCGTCCATCCGCGTCCCTGCTCCGCATCGTCTGGCCCCGGGCCGTCTGCCGGTCGTTCCCATTCCTTTCCCCTCCAGTCCCTTTGCCCATCCAATTGGGAAGCCACGAGTTTTAAAAATCCCAAGCCATGAGAACGATAGTTCCAAGATCTCTTGGCGTCCCCTGGCCATGTCTTCTGCCTCCCTCTCCAGGAAGCCCCCCAGGCTCTGCCTCTCAGCCCAGTGTGCCATTGGGCAGAGTGGATAATACTGGGAGATGCCTGTCCTTTCCCTTCACCCAGCCCCAGGCCTCAACCGTGGTCCAGCTACAGCCCACGAGCACCATTTTTCAGACCATGGTTCTTGAGCAGTTCAAGGAATAAATGATGTGTACGGGCAGCTGTGTCTGAGACGCCGAGGGAGACCATATCCTCCCCTGCCCCAGCCCGTCATCCTGTGTTTGACGATGGCCAACATGGGTCACCCTAAGATGACACCCCAGTGTTTGGCTCCCGGCTGCCCGAAGTAAAAATATCACTAAAATAGTTGATGGCAAAAGCAAAACCAAATGGGGATGGGTAGGAGAGGTAGATTTCAACAGCCTCCTAAATGGCTCCGGGGAGTGCAGGAGGGGAGGAGCTTAGAGACCGGGTCATGCTCCGAGGGGAGGGGCCTCGCAGATTCCCCCACACCCCGCCTCCCCCTCCGCCAGTCCGCTGTCCTGAGACCCAGAAGTGATGGAGAGACACCAACCAGAGAAAACCCTGTCTAGAAGGAATGTATTTGTTGCTAAATTTTGTAGCACTGTTTACAGTTTTCCTCCATGTTATTTATGAATTTTATATTCCGTGAATGTATATTGTCTTGTAATGTTGCATAATGTTCACTTTTTATAGTGTGTCCTTGATTCTAAACAGTAAAGTGGTTTTATTTCTATCACACACCTGCAGCCTCTTGCCTCGTTGTGTCCTGAGCGCCGGCGGGGGCGATGTGGGTGGCAGGGGGCCTTGGAAGCGGCTCGGTCCTGCCTGCCCGGACTCCAGGCCCGCACACACTCCCCTGGCTCCGCTCACGTCCGCAGCGTGGACCCAGTCCTGTCCCAGGCAGGGGGACTGTCAGGAGCGGCCTCTTAGATTCCCTCCTGGCTCCTAATCCAGCCCTGACCTTGCTCCCTGATTCCGTGGCCAGAGTTCTCCCTAGTTCTACAGAATCTGGGTCTTTATCGAATCACCTGTTAGTGGTACTCTCACTCCGAGGCTGGAGCCCTGGCTTGGCCTTTCCTGTTTTCTTCCTGAGAATCTCAAGTGGAAGTGGGGAGGGGACGGCTGCAAAGAATGGTCCTTTGCCAGCCTGAAATTCTGAGTGCGGCCCAGCCCAGTGGGGAATGCCAGGGACTCCAAAGCCCTCCCAGAGCTCAGAGCCGCCTGTCACCCTCAGTGGACCAGGTTTCACCCCATTGTTGACAGTGATCCAGGGTGTAGTTTGCTCACATTTTAAAGCCGCTCTACTTGGCACACCTATCAGATGCCAGGCACAGCACTCCATAGCCATGACTTCATTCAATGTCAACAGCCCAATGAGGTCGTTCCACTCTCATCCATGGTTTTCAGCGACGGGAAGCTGAGGCTCACAGAGGTTAATGCATTGCTCAAAATCTAGTGGGCAGGCGGAACTAGGATTCACGCTCAGGCTGGTTGATGATAAACTTCGATTTCCTCCACTACGCTCATGCTTTGCTGGAATATGCCGGTCCCCCTGCCCTTCTTATTCCAACCGGCACAGCCTGCGTTCTCCAGCTCTCACCGGATCAGATATAAGGGAAGGGTTATCAATGGAAAAGCTCTCCATCCAGTTAGAGTGCTCCCCTCTGGGGCCTGCAGTCCTACCCCTCAGTGTCTCTGACAGGACTGTCCAGCTCAGCAGCCTGAGCTTGGAATTCAACAAACAGGCACTGTCCCGAGCTGGTACGATGGATACCCTATGAACTACCCTGTTCCCCAAGATTCCAGTTCTTCCCAAGTGTGGGGCCGCAGCCCCGTATTCCTCTGACGAGTTTAAGGAGACCACCCGCCGTGTAAGCAGGCAGTCGCGGGCAGTTTCCAGCTGCTCAGGACTCTTACACCCAGCTCCTAGCGGTGGAGAGCTCTCCACCCCAAGCAAAAACACAGAGCCTCTCCCACCCAGCTGTCCAAGTTCAGCTCCAGCCACTGCCCAGAGACAACCACAGACCTATGCAAAAGCTGGCACGTGAAGGACACACAAGGAAACCGCCCTTCAACAATCCATGCAAATCCAACATTACTGCTTTTATTAACATCGAGCGGAAACCGAGCCCAGCACAGGTGCACGTAAGATCATATCCCACCTTTGAAACATCTTTTACCCTTGTGATCAACCTTTGGCTCCAACATGCTAGTTCAAGTTGTGCCCTTGTTTGCTGAAAATTCCTGATGTCCCAAGGAATTCTGTCCACCTCTCACGTGTCCTCCTGCCTACAACGTCACCTGGAGAGATGCCTCTTTCCTTAGGAGAGCCAGGCATCCCCATGAGACATCACGGCGCTTCCTTAGCAGCCCCTGAGCCCACCCCCTCCATCCGGATGGACTGAGAACATAAACACGCGTTGACTCCAGAGCACACGAATAAACAGCGTGAAAAAGGGCACTCACCATTGGCTTATGGTTGGGGAAAAATGTCTGCTCCACGAGCGGGAACTTCTCAGGACCCAGGGAATGGAAGATCTTAATGAGCTGAGAAAACTAGGTCAGAAGAGGAGAGAACACTGGTCAGTGCTCTGCCTTGGGGTGGAGGCCCCCGTCCTTAGCTGGACATCTGTCCTCTCCGTCATCTGGCTGCATCAACCCCTTCCTTCCTGCCAGGCCCCCCGAGTTCAGCTCGATGCCTTTTCACGAGCGTTTCCTACACCCTCAGCATGTCACACAAGCACAGCCTGCTGACATCACGCCGTGTCCCTGCCCGCTGTGCCCTTCTTTTAGAGAGGCATATGGGGGAGGAGTGCACGGCACCCGTGCCGGGTTCGCATTCTCGCTCCGCCACTTACTACCTGTGCAGCCTGGGAAAGTCACCGCAGCTGTCGGGTTTCAGGGTTCTTGTTTGCACACGGAGAAAGCAAGTTACCCAGCCTCACGGGGTCGCTGTCAGGATCGAACATGCGGCATGTTCAAGGGCTTTAAGAGTATTTGGGGGACTGGAGTGGTATTTTAGAAAAAGCCTTTCTTACAGGTAACATTTAAACAGAGACTCAAATACATCAAGTGAATGAATGAAGGAATGAATAAAACATGGGGGGAATGGGGTCTCGGGGGTTAGAAAGAGAGCTCCAAGTTCTGGGTTCACCCCTTGACTCTGGGGGAGTTCCTTAACTCTTCTGAAGCTGAGCCCACTTCCCGTGATAATGACAGATTGAACGCCAGACAGCACAGTGTTCTGGCACTTACTAAGTGCTCAATAAACAGGCCTCTGTCAACCTCAGTGACATGACAGAATATGAGTAAGAAGAGTACCATCCTGCCTCTTACTACTCGTGTTATCAGAAGATGTCTCTGTATCATAAGATGCGTTATGATACTTGTTAGGCAATAATCACAAGGGGACTGGAATCCAAGCTGCTTAAAAAAGGCTCTCTTCACTTCCGAGTCTCCATGCTGGGGAATGGGCCCATTTCAGGCCTGGGAGGGCCTCCCACTGCCCCCACCTCGCCCGGGTCAGCCTGGCCGTCACCTACCACCCAGGGCTTGCTGCAGAAGTTGTAGACGGAGTAGAGGGAGTTGACGGCGGGCAGCCCCCCATACTGGAGGCCGATGACCAGGCTGCGGTAGTCTTCTCCCAGGGCCATGCTGTAGGCGTGCTGGCGGACCAGGAGGAAGTCCGGCTTGAAGGATCTGCCGAGAGAGGGGCCGACAGCGGCGTTACCACGCGTGCACGGAGGGGACGCCAGGGCATCGGCCACGGCCTGCTGAGAGCACAGACAGGTCACTGCCCACTGGGAGCCCTCAGTTTGGGGTGGAGTGGGGTGTGGAATAGGAGGCTCAGTGGCAAACACCAAGTAAAATGGCTGAGAGCTCCTGCCTTCTTCTGCTCCTTTGGGGCTGTTTCTCTGGAAGTGGCAGGGCCGGGTGTGTGGCCTCGTGGCCCTGACTCTCCCCCACCGTGCAGCACGCTTCCCTCCTGTGTCTTTCGAGTGTGTCTTGTCCCTTTCAAGGACACAGCAAGGGTACAAATGTGATGGCCAGGTACATGCTTAGTCCCTCTGCACATACAATCCTGATTAGCGCTCACAGTGACCTGGGTAAGGTGGGGACCAGCTCCCCAATTGTAGATGGGAGCACTGCAGCTCAGAAGTTACAAATCTCCCCAAGTTACAAAGCCGGGGAGCAGGAGAGCAGTGTTTGAACTCGGGTCATCTGGCCCCAAGTCCGTACCCTTTCCCTCCACTGCACAGCCTCCCCGGAGGAGGTGTGCACTCTGAATGGCACGGCCCCCTTAGCTCCTCTGGGCTCAGACACTGTGTGTCAAATCAGTTGTCTCTTTAAAATAATTCAAAGGTAAATTAACATAACCGTCACAGGGAACAGACTTGTCCCCACTGGAGACAGAGGGAAGAATGTGCTACAGGTGCAGACACCTCTCAGACTGTTGTGAGCCAGGCCTCTCTGCACACCCCAGGCCCTCACTGCACACCCCAGGCCCTCACTGCACACCCCAGGGCCTCACTGCACACCCCAGGCCCTCACTGCACACCTGAGGGCCTCACTGCACACCCCAGGGCCTGATGCATAGAAACAGGGGCACAATAAGTACGTGTTGAAGGAATGAATGATGTGCATGAACATCTCCTCATCCCCAAAGGAAATGGCCAGGGTCTCCCTGGCTAAGTTGCAACTCGTCCCCAGGTGGCCATGAGGACTGTGATGTCACCGGTATGGCTGACGTGATGCTCATGGTAATGGTCAATCGTGTCCTTCTGTGGTTAGGGTTAGGTGTGGGTTTGATGCTTGGAATTATTATGCCTATGTCCTTATTGCATTTTTTGAACGGACCAGTCCCCAGCGTATTTTACACATGGGGAAACTGAGGCCGGTAGCAAGGCAGTGGTGTGCCCCAGGTCACCGGGCAGAGCCACAGCGGAGTGGGAGCTTGCAGCCAGGTTTCTCCTCCCGCGTTCCTGCCTTGTGTGCCCTAGTCCACTGAGGAGAAGGGCAGGTGTGTGTCTCTAGCAGGGACAACGGGAAACACTGACTTAAAATATAACCATTGTCTGCCTTTATCTGATTCGAACAGTAATACAGGTTCATTTGGCAAAAGGGGAAAAAAAAAACTTGGATAACACAAAGAAGTCAACAAATTACCCATAATTCTCAACTCGGAGAAAATTCCTCATGACCATTCTACCTGTTTCTCGGTATGTCCATTACAACCCAACTATGTACCTTTAATGTATATAATATGCATCACACCATAATTGATGTCATGCTTTCTATTATGTTGTTCTTTTCCACATAACACTGTAGTGTGAACACTTCCCCTATGCTCAAAATGTCTTCAAAACTATTATTTCTAATGGCTATCAACGCTCCACTGAAAGCATATGTCATAATTACGTCAACCAATCATCCACTGTCACCACGTAGGCTGTCCCCAATCTTTTACACATGTACATCTTCACACGAAAATCACTGCCTTCATTGAAAACTACTTCCTGAAGATAGATTTAAGAAGTGGGATTACTGGGATGAACTTTTTTTAAGGTACTCAAAAAAGTACCTCTTTTAAATTTTTTTAAAAATTGACTTTAGAGAGAGAGGAGGGGAGAGAGAGAGAGAGAAACATCCATGTGAGAGAGAAACATCAATCTGTTGCCTACTGCACACGCCGCGACCAGGGATCGAAACTGCAACCTAGGTATGTGTCCTGACCTGGAATCGAACCCGCAACCTTTCGGTGTACAGGACGATACTCCAACCAAGCAGTACGGCTTTTTAAAAAGTGTCCGTCACCAGGTGCACGAGAGAGTCCATCTCGCTAGAGCCCCGCCAGCTCCTATTTTCTAAAAATAACTTTTCTATTTGATAAGCAAAAGACAGCCTGCACCCCACTGCTACTTTTCGTCTGCATTTCTCTGATTTGGGTGGGTTTGAGTCCTTTCATTACCCATTTGCATTTTCTTTTCCAAACGAGTCTGCTCACATCTTTCCTCATTTAAAAAATGGGGCTGACTTTCGTCCCTGGCGTGAGCTCCGTGCCTCTGGGCGCTGCTCTTCGCGGGTCACGTGGCAACATTGTCACTCGCTGCTTGCTTACCCTTGTTCTCTGGGGCTGTGCCTCTTAAAACAACAACAAGGAAACACAGTCTCCATTCCCTCGGAGTCCAATCTACCAGCCCTGCCCTTTGCTTCCTCTCTGCTTTGATGCTCAGCGCATCCCGTGGGGCCTGGTGCCCACAGTGAGACGCCCCCTCCCCCTTGGCTGGGTGCCTGCCCTCACAGACAGTGGCAGCAAACTGTGGTGTCTCACGAGGGGTAACTCCACTCTGCTCCGGGAAGAAATCAGTGCAGTCACGGGCCGTATGACGACATTTCAGTCCATAACAAACCGCATAGCTGGCAGTGGTCCCGTGAGATTAAAACGCAGCTGACCATCCCCACCGCCTAGTGGCGTGGTAGTGCGATTCATCACCTGTGTGGCTGTGCGACGCTGGGGTGAGTAAACCTCCTGTACCGCTAGTCACATACAAGTATAGCACATACAATTATGCACACGCGGTATATAACACGAGAATGATAATAAACTATGTAACTGGTTTATGTAGTTACTGTACTTTTATTGTTATTTTAGAGTGCACTCTTTCTATGTATGTATTAAAAAGAAAGTTTGCTGTAAAAGAGTATTCCATGTTACACCAGCAGCAGCCTCATACATCTTATCTTTTTTTTTTCCTTTATTGATTTTAGAGAGAGAACAAGGGAGAGGGAGAGAGAGAGAGAAACATCGATGAGAGAGAACATCGACTGGGCGCCTCCTGCATGCCCCCTACGGGGAATCAGACCCACAACCTGGGCATGTGCCCCGACCAAGAATTGAACCGGTGACCTCCTGGTGCATGGGTCGACGCTCAACCACTGAGCCACACCGGCCGGGCTCATACATCTGACCTTCACATCTCCTCATCGCATCACTTTCTCTTGTGCTTGATTTAATCGTGTGTAGTTTTGTACACAGCCGAGTGCGTAGCCGGCTGCACCACCTCGGTGTGTGTGGTGCGCTCTGGGCTGGCAGTGCTGAGCCCTAACAGCGCCTTTCTCAGACTGCATCCATCGGTAAGCGGTGATGACTGTGCGGTCTCATGCTGGCCAGACTCTTGTTTTTTTGCTGTTTGTGGAGAACTCACGAGAGGGACACGGCCTGGGGGATGGGGATCTGGCTCTCTGGAAAAAGAGGGTGCCCTTGCAAGGCCATTTGCAAGAGTATCCAGTCTGTGGATACAGCAACTGTGGTCCCGGGTATGATGGTGCTCTCTCCAGGGCTTCTAGAACTCACCTCTCAACCAGACTCTTTCTGATTCTCTGAAATAAAAGTAGTGGTCAACTCCTCTGTGTCTTTAAGGATTGGTGCATCTACCGCAGATTCCATATTCAAAGTCCTCTTTCAAAGGTATACCTCACTTCCCTGCTTAAAACCCTCTTTCTGATTATAGAGCCTCAGCTCCTCACCATGGCTGCCAGGCTCCAGCCCTCCTCTCCATCCTCATTCCTACCTTTCTCTTTTCCCTCCCCTCCCCTCGAGCCACACTGACACCCTCCCTTCCTCTAATTCCTCCGCCTGGATGCTCTGTCCCAAACTGTGTGGTACCTTGTTCTCATCACTCACTCCTCAGCTCAAGTTCACGTCTTCAAAGAAACCTCCCTGTTCACTCCGTGGAGAATTGCCCCGACCCTCATATCGTCCCATTTTCCTTTACTCATAGCTCCTGTGACAGCTGTATTTCTCCTGGTTTTTTATTTAGTTGCTTGTTGTCTGTCTCTCCCCTCTAAAGATGTCGGCTCAATGGAAACAGGAAACCTGCCTCTCTTGGTTGACGTGGGTCTTACCGATGTTTCCCAGTGGGTGATGGAGTTAATGACTGTAGGTATAAACGGATGGATGGAGGCATGAATGAGTGAATGAACACAGTGGGATATCTACTGGAAAAGGCAGGGACCTCTTTCCTTGTGGTCCTGGAGAAGGGAACTGAGACCGATGGCCAAAGTGGCAGGAGATGACGTGGCCCCTGAGAACTCGGGGCTGCCTCATGGGATAACACGTTCCGCAAACACGGAGGTATGTTAGCATCGCCAAGAAAGTTTTAACCCCAGGGAATTCAAGTTGGACCCTGTGACCTCGTAAGAGTCTAAGGTACAATGTGTGAAAAATGAACACTTTCCATGAGGGCAAACCAGGGAGCTGTTCGAATTCTGCCATTCGTCCCTCCATAGGAGACGTCCTTCCTGACATCTGGGGTACGAGGGATGTACAAGGAATGCAGAGAAGTTAGTGACTCCAGCCAGGTGACCTGTGGCATGCAAGGATGTGGCCACCAGGCCGACAGTGGGCTGGAGATCCTGAGGTGACTGGGATGAGACCCCTGCGTTCAGGAAACTCATGATCCAAGTTGGGGCAATGGCAGAGGATAAGGATTTGCTAGATGAAATGAGTAAGCAAGTGAAATGACAGGGGCCTGTACAAGGTACTGAGGTGACCCCAAGGTGTGCTCAACCCTGTGTGGGTGGGGGTGGGTGAGTGTGTCCCGGAAGGCTTGGGTCTTGGAAGAAAAGTCGGGATTTGTCACGTGGGCAGGGTTTTGAGGGTATTCCAGGGAGAGGGACGGCACCTGCCGCTGAATGGATGGACCCCTGGACTCGGGGGTGCAGTGGGCTGTGCTGGTTTCGTTTCATATGCTCAGTAGCCTTTTTTTTTTTTTTTTTGGAAACAGAGCCCATGATAATGATAAAATCCCCCCCATCAGAGAACCACGTTCCCCTGGGCAGTAACTGGTCCTAGGACTGCCTCTCTGATGCAGTGGGGCCGTCAGAATCCTTCCTGGGTGCTGGGAGAGAGGAGTGGCCAGGTGACCAGAGTGAGGGGTCCCATCTATAATGGAAGCGCCACTGCGAACAGAGACAAGGAGGGAGAACCCCTGAACCCTGCGGAACCAGAGTCACTTTTACCTTCTGAGTTATTTGAGCTATCAACATCCTTTTGTGCCTACACTAGTTAAATGGGGTCTGTTGCTTGCCATCACTACCGCTCTGATACTGGGAGGACGTGGCAAACTTGACACGTGGTTACCGCCGGAGCAGAAGACAGCGAGAGACGAGGTTGGGTAAAAAAGTCCCAACAGTGCTCACGAACCCTTCCTGCCCTGTGTCTCCACAGTCCCCTGGCCCAAGCCCTGTGTCCTTCATGCCCGAGCAAGGAGGTCTCCTGCACTCCCACACAGACTGGCACGTCCTGGCTGCAGGTTGAACCTGGGTTTCTCTGTTATTTCGGCTTCAGATTTAACGTGAGCTATATTATTTGGGTTTCTGCCCCCAGGTCCTTTTCAGAGGTGGCTGTCAGCACTGGAAAGGAAATCAAGGACAACCCATAATTAAATGGTGGCGTCGGGACAGGTGATGCGTTGCTGGGAGATTACTGGGCGCTCCAGGCAGCGTCAGGAGGCGGGGGCCACAGGCGAGTGACGTGTTACCATCGGAGAAGTATACTAATTCCCTCCGATATGCAGAAGCCTGTGATGGCAAGAAAAGGTCTTGGCTGGGCTTTGCCTGGGACCTAAGTTAATACGCAGAAGCCTCGCCCGGCCGCTGTGGCTCGGTGGTTGAGCGTCGACCCATGCACCAAGAGGTCGCTGGTTTGATTCCAGGGCACATGCCCAGGTTGTGGGCCCGATCCCCAGTGGGGAGCATGCAGGAGGAGGCCAATCGATGTTCTTTCTCATCGATGTTTCTATCTCTCTATCCTTCTCCCTTCCTCTCTCTCTAAAAACCAACAAAGAAAAAAAATTTTTTTAAAGCAGAAGCCTGATGATTCTCGGATGCTGGACTGCCATTCTGTATCTGTCCCTTGCTCCTCAAGAGCCAGGTTGACAAAGTGTGACGATGATGCTCGTTGGTCACAATGACGCCCAGACCTGGCCCAGCTGTGCCTGGGAAGCTCCGGACGGTCCGACATCTGTGTCCACCAGCCGGGAGACTGCAGGGCTCCTGTCAGCTGTCCGCACGCTCCTCAGTCCTTCTCCACCCTTCCACCTCCGGAAACCTGACCTCTGTACGAATCCGGGGAAAGGAGACCTAGAGAACTGGGTGAACCAGCACAACGGGGTCCTGAGGAAAGGGGGCGACCGAGGCGTCGGCATGGTCCCGTGCTCCTGGTGGCTATGGACCCTGTGCGGCAGCGAGAATGGAACACAGGACTTGCACACACTTTGCGGATGGAGGGGTTTGGATGGGCCCCACGGAAGGACTTCGGGAGTCAGTGATGCTCCCCACCAGCCCAAGGCTGCGAGAAATTACCCAGGCTGAAAAGAGATTAGGGGGCGGCCAACCAAGGATCTGGCAGCCAGTGGACAAGATGCTGCCACGAGCCCCGTGGCGCCCACCAGCAGCGGCCAGCTCAGGGCGTGACGCCGGTGGAAGGGCCCAGGGGTGTGCGGACAGAGGGCTCTCCGAGGAGCCCCGGGCCCTCTTTGGAAAGCACAGGCACGAGCTGCGGGAGGGGGCAGGCTTCCTCGTCCCCTTCTCAGCCTCTGTCTGTTCATCCTGGTCTCTTCCTTCCCTTTCATTCTGGGGAAGGTGTCCTCGCTGCTCCATCCTTCTCCTCTGTCACCTGGCGACCCCACCTTATGGGTTGAATTGTGTCCCCCAGAAAGATCTGTGGAAGTCCTCAGCCCTGTCACCTGCGAGTGCGACCTTACTGGAAATAGGTCTTTGCTGATTAAGTTAAGATGAGGTCACACTGGAGTGGAGGGGCCTAATCCAATGACTGGTGTGTCTATAAGAAGGGGGAACAGACACGCAGAGGAAGAGGACAGCACGCAACGCAGGAGGTAAAGATCGGAGGGACATGTCTACACGCCAAGGAACACCGGGGATCGCTGGCAACCGTGAGGAACCAGGAAGAGGCAAGAAAGGATCCCTCCCCAGATCCTCGAGGGAGCAGGGCCCGCCAACACCTTGACCTCGTGTTCCAGACTCTGGAACTGGGAGAATGAATTTCTGTTGTTTAAGCCACCCAGCCTGTGGCGCGTGGTCACAGCAGCCTCAGGGGACAGATACACAGCACACCCCCAATAGTTCCTCTTTTCTAGCAGCTTCCAGAACTTTCTGCTTCCTTTGTTGGTATGTGCATCCTTCCACAGCCCCCACCCCACTTCCCCAAACAACAAGCCAACCCCAACCATCGGAAAACCTTCGCATCAGGGTTGGAAAGGAATCAACAGTGAAGCAATGTTCGTGTTAACGTTTGAAAGATGTGACAAGTCAACACTCTGAAAACTGCATGGAGGTTTGTTTGGAAGGATGGTCAGCAAAATGCCACCCTGGCTGTCTCTGAAGAGTGGGACGGGAAATGGGGTTATCACACCCTTCTTCGGACTCTGGGGACTATCAGCATTTGAAAAAAGAAAGAGCACAGAGCGTTCTGACAACGGAAAAAACAATGAGGTTATCTTCATTTTGGAAAAAAAAAAAGATCAATGTAACGATGTATCATCATGGAAAATGCTTATGAGACCATTTCGTGTGACATAGAACAATAGAAAAGAGACTCTGTGTGATGACTAAAACATTGTAAAAAATGATGGTCCTGGAAGGAAAGATGGAAAATCGCTCATCTGTGAAGGTGGTGAGACTGCGGGGGGTTCTCTCGTTTGGAAAATTCCCATTTTTGTTACGATGTGGCTTGGGTGCTCGGTGGAGCCTTTGGTCAGCAGGTCCCTCCACGGGGCTACACCTGTGGGCAGGCCCTCCGTCCATGGCTACCCCCCTTGGGCAGGGCCGTCCACGCCTGCTGGCCCCAGTTCCCGAGCACCCACCTCCACAGTCCTCCGCATCTGGCTGCTGGTCCCCTTTCCACCCAGCGGCACCCTTCCTCGGTGCCAAACTCCAAGGTCACGTGGCTTCTGCCGCGCCCTCACTTCCCGATCTCCAGTGACGGGGAATGTACTCCGGGCCTCTGTGCTAAGCCCTCTGTGTATCTTCACTCAGTGAAGCCTGACGACAGTCCTTGGAAGCTGCTGTCACCATCCCCATTTTCCAGATAAGGAAATTGAGGCACAGAGCGGGGAAGGAACTTGCCAAGGCCACACGACTGTGGAGCCACAAGTCAAACCCAGAAGCCTGGTGGCTCCAGAGAGAGGTTTCCCAGTCTCTGCACTATCGACATTTTGGAGCTGGATAATTCTTTGCTGTCAGGGGTGGGGGGCAGTGGGGTGTCCTGTGTATTGCAGGACATTAGGAATATCCCTGGCCTTTATCCACCACAGCTCCCCATGCCCAGCTGTGACAACAAAAATGTCTTGAGAGTCGTCATCTGGGCCGAATCCCCCCCCCCCCCCCCCCCCGTGGAGAACAGCAGCCCTGAGGTCCTCTCTCCTCCGTGACCTCTGTGCGTGAGCTCTGTCCTTCCTGCCGGGGAGATGATGCCCTCTCCCCTTGGCCCCCGGCTGCTTCCTCCCGGCTCCCCCTTCCCATGCTCTCCCCCAAGGCTCGGTGTTGGCCCCGCCCTGAGGAATCACCTCCACCAGCCGGTTCCCCACCTCGAACTCACAGGCAATAGCGAAGACGACTGAGATTGACAGAGCGCTTCCCAAGGAATCATTTCTAGGCTTTTCGTTATGCTCTCTGTAATCCTCACAAGACCCCAGGAGGAGGAGACAATCAATGGCCTTATTGTCAATAAACCAAGGCACGGAGAGATTAAGCACCGGACGGACCAGGACAGGAGACCAGCACGTCAAGGCCATGTGCCTGCCCGCCACGCAACCAGCACCGACACATCACCTCCCCAGGGTGGGGCCCTGACTGCTGTACAAGAGCCCATGGGACTCCCAGGACCCCAGGGTCTGTCACCTGAAGTCCTCTGCGAATCTTCTCTCGGTCACCCGTTCGTAAGGAGCCACTGCCGTTGTCAACTCTTCCTCAGAAGTGTCCCGGACACCTCCCCTCCTCTCTCTCACTCTGTACCCCCACTGCCTCCTGCCTAGAACACCTCAACAGACCCTTGGCTCCCCCGCGTCCCAAGTCCCTCATCTCATTCCTCTCTTAGCACAGCGCCCGGCTCAGAGCCCAGCCAGCTGAGCGGTAAGTGACTTCCCTGCCCCACCGAGGTCCCAAGTGAAAGGCCCCAGGGCCCCCGCCGGTAGCGGCAGGCCAGGTGAAGTGCCCGTCTTTTCTCGCAGCACCGTTGGTGCCATCCTTCAACCACATGCTCTCTGTTTCCACACTAAACGCAGAGTAGTCTTACTTCCACAGTGCTGTCTCTGACCGTGTCCTGGGAGTGTGTGTGGCTTACTCCATCGTCCACTGCCCACTTGCCAGAACGACTGGAGTACAGACACACGCTGATCTTCGGTGGAAGGACTCTGCGGTCCCAGGCAGCTGGCGCAGGCCTCCGTGCCCAGCAAGGAGAGAGAACGGCCCTGACCTGCGGGGTGGTCTGGCTCCAGCCCTTACGGCCGCATAGGGATGAGGTCCCAGGCGGCCCTAGTGACTTCTTCAAAGAAGCCCAAATATGGATATTTATATAAAATTCTCAATTACTTAAATGCTGACTACTCATCTAAAACTTAAAAAAAAAAATCACTGTGCAGACTGGTAACAAAAATAAATAGAGCGGAACAGCTGTGGGAAAATGCAAACGGAACTCAGAGCGGCACCCACGAGGACAGTGGTGACTCGATGCCAGCGTATGGCCGCCACGTGCAAACACTCGGTTCAGCCGTACCAAATCCTCTGATTTTCCAAGTGAAGCCAGAAACCTGCCCCTTATGCAAAATCGTCTGCGTAAAATCCCTCCTTTCAAAAAATACTCCAGTTTTAGAAAAACAGATTTATAACTGTGTGGGGATGGGCGTTACTAGGCTCACAGTGGTGATCCTCTTGCCACGCACACAGACGATCGAATCATTACGTCGTACATCTGAAACATAATGCTATGTCAGTTATATCTCAACTCAAAAATATTTTTTAAAAATACGGGACCATGTCTGGCCGGTGTGGCTCAGTGGTTGAGTGCCAACCCATGCGCCAAGAGGTCACCAGTTCGATTCCCAGTCGGCACATGCCCGGGTTGTGGGCCTGATCCCCAGTGGGGGGCGTGCAGGAGGCGGCCAATCGATGTTCTCTCTCATCGATGTTTCTCTCTCTCCTTCTCCCTTCCTCTCTCTCTAAAATCAATAAATAATAATAAAAATATACGGAACAAGGCATGTCCAAGATGCCATTGCCCGCCTGCTCGTACCAGTCTTTCAATGCCCACTCAATGAAACGTCCCCTGGAGAATGGGGTGGTATTATTTACTTCCTGGGACAAAGTTGGCCAACACACACACACACACACACACACACACACACACACACAGCGAAGTCTCTGTGACAACCAGGGGGTGGGGTCTACGTGGGTGACTCTCCTTGGCGTCTAGCAGGCGTCAGCACGGAGCAGGGGCTCAGGAGGTGCCCGTGGAAGTGGGTGCACCCTGGCCTCGCCTCTCGGGGTCCTGGCCCACCTGCAGTCAATGCCACTCCAACAACCAGCAGGGCCAAAGGATCTGAAGAAGCCAAGTAGCCTGAGAGTGGGGCGCAAGGCTCGGCCAGCTCTGTCCCTGATTGGGGGTCTCCAGAGGACTGCTTCGCTTCTCTGGGCCTCAGTTTCCTCATTAGCCAAAGAAAAGAAAAGTTGGGCTAAGTGACCTCCGAGGGACCTTTCTGGGGTGGCTGCCTCTAATTCCAGACTTGGAACCCAGGCTTTCAACACCCACCTCCCCGTCACACCTGTCCGAGCCCCTGTGACTTTCTGTCACAGAGCAGTTGTTCGGAAGAATCACGATGACCGACGACTGGGTACTTGCCGGGTGCCAGACACCTCCGAGGGGCTTTTCAAGCCTTATCACGTCCAGTCCCCACACAGGGCCTCTGTGAAGTGGGTGCCTGACTGGGGCTGGGCTCCCTAGAGGCAGACCCCAAACAGGTTCCCAAAGCCTGTGATCCCCGTGGGGAAGAGCTGCAGAGGGTGCAGGGAGCAGGACAGGAAGGGGGGGTGTAGTCCCAGGTAAGTCTAGTCTTGGTCGGATCCGCAGGGGGCTCTGGAGCAGAAATAGTCCCATCAAGCTGTCCACCTTGAGGGAAGAGGGCTGGGCTTTTGGGTCCCCAATATCAGTCGGTTACTGACTCCCCTGGCGGGAGGGGGAGAGGTCACAGAGGGAGTCAGCCTCGGGGTTGTGTCAGGGACGGTCACCATCAGCCTAGGCTCTGAAGGCTGAGGGTGTAGCCATTACTGTGGCATCACGGCGCTGGGGGCTGGGTGCGCTGCCTGGCAAAGGGGACCTGAGCAGAGAACTATAGGACACTATGATGAGTCCATTTGGCAGATGAGGAAAACGGAGACCTGGAGTAATTAACCACGCTCTCAGGGTCACAGAACTACAAAGCAGAGAGGTCTGTATCATTAGGTACAAATCACAGTTCCCATAAACAGTCCCCAGCCTGAGGGGCGGGACCCATGTGCCCCTGTTTCTCAGCACCCAGAATGGCGTGTGCACCCAAGGGTGCTGACGTGCGCTTGCCACGGCTGAGTGTGTGCGCTGCGGCTCACCAGGGCGGCGGGGCCCTGGGTGGCATGTCTCTGTGCATTTGCCCTCAGCCCTCGGGAGGACGGGGAGGGGTGCCGGCTGTCCGACAGCTGCCTGGGCTCCAGCGCTGTCCGCGGCCAGCTCGCCGGCGGGCCTCCTGCCAGGCTGCCTGCTGGGGAAGGGGAACATTATTCATCAGGGAGATAAGGCAGCTGATGAGAGATGGGTCTCAGAGCAGCTGTTCCTCCGTGGCGGCTGGGGAAGTGGAGGGGAGGGGAAGAGGCAGAAAGCCCATTCTGAGATAAAAAATGATGGCGCTGCTGGGGGGTGACGGAGCATACTTCCAACTGAGGCTGAGCTTGTGCGCACTCATACCCAAGGCTTTCCCCACAAATTCCATGCCTGACAAGCCACGTATGTGCTCTGTCAGCTCAACTACTGAACAAGTCAGGGGGCCTCTCATCAGCTCGCTCAGCAAGGACTCCCCACCTGCAGGGCGCACGGCTCTTGGAAAGCGAGGACTCGGCCCAGGAGCCTGCATCTCGGCTGGGCTACAGCTTGGAGTCTCTCACTTCCTGCCCCAGCATTCAGGGGGGATGACTTCAGGGGGGCTAAGCCCTCTTCCTGCACACCCCCGGGTCTCCCCCGTTCTCTCAGAGCTAGCTCGCACCTGATGGAATTGTCCAAGCTTGGGAGCAAGTGTGAGGTTTCTGTATTTTATCTTTCGTTTTTTGCTGTTTTTGAAGGGAACAAGGGAAGTGGGCTGTTAGGGGGGTTCCTGGACTGTGCCCCAGCTCCTGATGGTTTTCCCTAACGTGCCCCAGCCACCTCTCCAGCCTCGTCCCCTGCCCATCGGTCACCGTCCGTCCTGACCACACTGGTTTCCTGAGAAGCCAGGGTCCCTGCCCCACGCCCTGCAGTGGCCGTTCACATCCTGACCCCCTGACTGTCACTCTTCATTAGCATCAGGACAGGGAGGGGTGCACAGAGGGGTCTTCAAAAGCACCTACGCTATTATACTTCTCTTTATAAAAAATCTGAAACGAATAAGCAGAATGTTGGGATGAGACAAGCTAGGTCTTGAGATGCGTATAGGTTAAGTAACCTCTCCAAGGTCCCACTGCAGAGCTGGGAAGCCGGGCCCCAAAGTGGGCTTTTAACCACCTCAGTCTATGGGTGTGTGTTCAATTACTCCCTGCCCTTCCCTTATGTTTAAAATAGTTTAGAACCTTTTTTTTTTAAAGGATCTGAAGTAAATACGGAAAAACGTTAGTATTTGCTAAATTGGTGTGTTTAACTACACATGTTTAAAGTTATTCCAAACTTGATACATATGAATATTTCAAAAGAAAAAGAAAACCGCCTCACTGTTGTTCCCACCGCTCAGAAGCCCTCTGGCGCCCCGAAAGCCCCCTCCCCTAAGTTCTCGATTCTCTGCACCGGGCTCGGCGGGGGGCCTCATCACACCCCGGCATCCAGGCCGGTGATTGATGCTGATTTATGTACTGCTTCCTCCCTCTAGGCGGTGAACTCCGCCAGGGAGGGGGCGGTGTTGGAGTTACATCTGTATTTCCAGGGCCTGGCCTGTCAAGGGATCTAGATGCTCCATAAAATTGTTAGACTGAATGGAGCCTCTCGGGGTGGGGGGGAGCCCGTGTGCGGACTGAGCCGCCGACAGAAGTGAGGCTGCGGAGCATGGAGGGAGCAACGGTGGGCCCTGCCCTCCCTGCTGGGAGACATACGGCAATCGTTTCTAGGACTGTCACCCACCCAGGGTTTCCAGCATGAATGCTCCCAGCTACACCTTCCACGGTGCACAGGAACTTCCCAAGACAGGGTGTTGGCTGCTGGGAGTTCAGCTCACGTCCATCAAGGACGCAGAGGCGGCAGCAGCTTTGGAGGAAGCCCTCGGGGTCTCGCCACTGTGTCGGGAGCTGTGACTCTTGCTGGGATGGCAGCTCTGCAGGTTGGCTGCCCCCTTCCAGCTAGGGGCCCTCCAGTTTGGCTGCCCTGGAATGACCTGGGGAGATCCTGGAACTGCTCACACCTATACCTTCCCTCTCTTCCCATCCTCAGAGGTCCTGATGTGACTGGCCTGAGGCTGGGTTCTTAGCAGTTCTCCAGATGACTGTAACAGATGGCCAAGCTGAGAACCCCTGTTCGGCGCCCTTTGCAAAAATGACAGCTGCCACCAGGCGAACTGTGATGGTTTCTTCATTCAGTGCACCGTTACTGAGCATCTGTGATGTGGCACGCACTGAGCAAAGAGGAAGAAGTTTGTGATCTCTCTCACGGAGCAGCTAAGCTGAGGAGAAGAATTATGTAGCTGGTTTTGGTAGGCACAGATCACATAGCCAGCCTGGTCATGGGAGGGTCTCGGTGCCTCTCAAGGCCACTGCTGGGTATCACTGATGGATCACAGGACGATTCCCTGCTGAGTCCATGGTGATGGTCACTAAATGACTGCTGGACAACGAGCAAGGTGGTGACTATATCTACAATACTTAGGTATGTTTCCCCAAGGTTCAGCTGGGCATAGACTGGCTTTCCCCTGCTGGGTGGGACTTCAGATACTCAACACCAGCCAAGAAACATGTCAGCAAGTGCTACAAGTCTGGCTGAATCCAGGCAACATTTCTCAGGATTTAAATATACTTGTAACAAAGTCTACCTGCTGGTGCACGAGCTACTCTGAGAACCACTGGCTACGCACACATGAGCTCTTTGAACCTTCAATAACCCCAGAAGTCCACTAGTGGGGTGTGTAGGGCATGGACTTTGGGCTCAACAGCTGTGTGGTCCTGGAACAGTGGTGAACACTTCGCTGCCTCAGTTTACCCATCTGCGAAAACTAGGATGTAACAATAACATGCACCTCCTAGGGTTCTCCAGGGACGGGATAAGCCAATCCAGACAAAGACCGAGGCCAGCACTGTGCACACAAGGAGCCCTCGGGAACGTCACTGATGCTGACGGGGGGCAGCCTTGGTTTGTGAGGCTGGTCAGAGTTTCCATGCATACAATTTAAACATTTTCTTTACTACCTTAAAAACAGGTCATTTGTGTACGTGAGCTCACATATGGCAGGCCTGCTGCGAACCCACCCGAACCTCGAGGCTTTCTCCTCAAGAAGCTGGTCTCGCCGCCACTTCCACGTTGTGGGTCCACCAGCTGGTGCCACAGCTTTCCCGCTGTGGACCCGTCGCTGGCAGCGTGGCTTCTTCCAGTCCCACCTGCGCTGACTGCCCTCAGTGGCCCATTCACGCGAGAGTTCTGTGTAGGGTCTTTGCCCACCTTCCGAGACTTTTCCCGTACCACAACGACCCTGGTCACGAACTGCAGGCGTTCCCCACGACGACGGACTTCCGAGTCTTCTGTACACTGTTTGGAATCCTGTCCTTCTACTGGGCAGCCTCGCGGACATCCTTTCGTATCAGCACACTTGGAGAAGCTTCTTTTATTTGGCATTGTATCTCATTAAAGGGCTCTGCCCTGATTTATTTAACCAATACCCCATAGAGGGGCAGTGAGGTTGTTTCTAACTGTCAGTTAGCAACAAACTCTTCTGAGAATGAAACTAACCTGAACATTCACACAACCTATACCATCAACTGCCTGCCTCCAGTTTTGTGTATGACGTAGTGCATACGAGTGTTCATCAGAATTGCACCGTGGAGCTGGGTGCAAAAAATAGATGTTTGACAGTATCTGCTTCTATCCTCTGTACGTACAATGATTCTGGCTGCAAATAACAGTGGTGACTAAATCAATAAATAAAACGTATGACTCACATCACTGAGAAATGATGACAGGGACGGGGTGAGGCAATCAGAGACTCACAGTCACCCTCCAGGACCCGAGTGCTTGGTGCCCTTCTGCCTTATTCTCAGGGACGGGCTTCTGTCCTCACACTGCCCCCTCATATCATCAGTGAGTTACCCTGGCTCCCCGGGCCACATCCTCATGCCTGTGAGAAAGAGCCCCTTTCTTGAATGGCTCTTAAGAGGTGTGGTGGACTCTCTAGAATCCCCTGGCAGGCAACCTCTCAGGCCTTTTCCCTCACATGTCCATCTCCACGGCAACAGAATGGCCACAACTGGCTGAAACTAACCAAGACTCATCCCGGCCTCAGAGAGAGGCCTGTGCTTCCTTGAAGTATTTTGGCCACCAGAATCTGGATAAACTCAGGATTAGGTAGGCAAGAAAGAAGGCGGGCAACCAGTAGCACCCAGCATGCCTTCTGAAACCTTTATTTCCATGGCCCAGTGTGTGCCATGCTTTTAAAGAGTTGGCTCAGCCCTGGCCAGTTTGGCTCAGCGGTTGGAGCGTTGGCCTGCGGACCAGAGAGTCCCACGTTTAGTTCCCACTAGGGGCACGTACCAAAATAAAAAAATAAAAAAATAAAGAATTGGCTCATAGGATTACATGTTCCAAGAGAAAAATATTAAGTATATTTACAATGACACATCTGGATAGATTTAAAAATGCAACAATAACTCTTAAAACCTACTACAAGGCTTTAATGAGTCCTGGGAGACCTAGTGGTACAACGAACTCTTGACTTGGAACCAGAAAACACAAGCTTGAGACTGTCTGCCCCCCACCCCCCGAGGCCTCGGGAGCTTTCTGTAGGTCTCCAGGCCTCCACGTCTCACCTTCGTAAAAGCCACAGCCGGAGAAGACCAGAGGTCATGCGTAGAGAGACCAGAGGTCACGCGTGGAGAGAAGACCAGAGGTCACACGTGGAGAGAAGACCAGAGGTCACGCATGGAGAGAAGACCAGAGGTCACGTGTGGAGAGAAGACCAGAGGTCACGCGTGGAGAGAAGACCAGAGGTCACGCGTGGAGAGAAGACCAGAGGTCACGCGTGGAGAGAGGGAAAGGGGAACGGGCTTTGTCATTGGACCTGACGTAGAATCCCAGCCACCCCAGCTGTGTGACTACGGCAAGGCTGGGATCTCAGCTTCCTCACAGGTAAAATGGTGATAAAAATTTGCCGTTCGTGGGCCCATTTTAAAAATATACTTTACAGAGGCATGATTTGCATGAAATAAAATGTACCCACTTAAAAGGTACAGTGTGAAGAGCTCTGACAAATGTATACACCCCTATAACCATCGTGCCAGTCAACATACATGCTTTCATCACCACGGAGTTGCCTGATGCCCTCTCAGTCAAACCCCATTCCCTGTCCCCAGGCACTACTGATCTTCAGTGACTGGACGGCACGCCTCGCCTGTTCTGGAATCTCCTAGCAATGGGATTCTGAAGTCGCAGTCTCTCTGCCTAGCTTCTTTTGCTCAAAATAACGTCTCTGTGGTTCACCTGTGTCATGTGTCATGGAGGACGGAGTGCCTCCTGGTGCTCATGCCTTCAGTTAATCCCCTTCCCCGAGTGTCAGTGGGACCTGGGACTTGCTTCTAGACTCAAGAAGGGGTAGAGAACGTCCGGCCCTCAGGCCATATAAAGCCCGTGAAATCAATACCAGCTAACCTCACTCACCTCATCAAATTAGCCTGACCAAATATAGAAGGCGAATTTTTTAAGTTGATAACTTTGTATGGCCCCCTAGTGATGTTATAAATATCCAAATGGCCCTTGGCAGGAAATCGGTTCCCCACCCCTGTCTAGAATAGGGCGAAGGTGATGGGGTATCACTCCAGGATCACGCCACATTAGATAGGTCTCTGTCTCGCCGGCAAACTCGCTCTGTCCCTCGCTTGCTTTGACGAGACCAGCTGCCAAGCTTCCAGAGGGCCTCTGGAGAGGGCCACGTGACGAGAAACTGTGGCAGCCTCGGGCGCCTGGGCAGCTTCCGACAGGCCACCAGCACAAAGCCAGGCCCCTCGGTCTTACAGCCACAGGAAACGGATTCTGCCAACAATCTGAATGAGCTTGGACGTGGCTCCCTTGCCGGTCAAGCCCCCAGATAAGATCCAAGCCCTGGATGGTGTCTTGACGGCAGCCTGGTAGACGGGCTGGCAAAGCCATGTCCAGACTCCTGATCCACAGAAGCTGTGAGATAACAAACACAGCCCATCCTCGGATAACGTCGTGTGGTTCCGTGTGGGTTGGTTAGCACGGTGCGATGCGGCAGGAACGGACGTCTTGCGGGTATCAGCGAGTCGGTGGTGAAACTGGTTCCATTACACATTGTTCCGCTGAAAGTCACAGAACCCACGGACGACGTTAAGTGACGACAGACTGTATGTGTTGTCTCAGCTGATAAGTTTGCGGCGATTTGTCACTCAGCAGAGAAAACTATCCCACATCTCAGTACTTTGTTCCTTTTCGTTACAGAGAAGCATTCCTTCCAGTACTGCTGATCCACTCGCCGCTGATGGACATCTGGGTTGTCTTCAGTTCGTGGCTCTTAGGAATCAAGTTGTTATGCAGTTCTCGTACAAGTCATTTAGCAGACGAGACACGTTTCGTTTCTCTTGGGGGAAAAGCTTGGAGAATGACTGGATCACATAACACGTATATATTTAACCTTGCAGGGAAGTGCCAAGCTGTTCTGCTAAGGGGCAGGGCCATTTCCCACTCCCCCCGGCCACGCAGGAGCCGGTCAGTTGCTCCACATCCTTGCCAACTATGTTGATTGTCCATCTTTTTAATTTGATACATTGTTACAGTCTTTATCTGCGTTTTCCTGATGACTGATCATGTTTGGCATCTTTTCATGTGTGTATAGGCCACTTTTTTGTGCATCTTCTTTTGTCAAGTGCCTGTTAAGTCTTAAGATACTGCCATCCCTTGGGGTTGTTTCAAGGAAGGAATGCATATGTAACATGATTGACATGTAATAGACACTCATTAAAAAAGAGCTAGTATCGCTTACATTATTTGTAAGATCACTTAAGAGACAAAGTACTAGGATCCTATAAAGGGCCCACCAGGTGTGCCTTTAACAGTGTGTTCTAAATCCTCACCCTGAAGGAGGGAAGGACGAGAAGGAACAAGGTTAGATAACAGACAGAGCAGGGCTGCAAGAGCCCCAGGGTCTGGGCAGGAAGCCTTCAGCGGCAGGAGGCTTGCCTGGCTTAGGGATGATGGCGTTCTGCCTCAGAGATCGGAGGGGACGCTGGCATTCGAGTGGCTTCAGCGTGGGGCCTCAAACGCGGGGGAGGGCGGAGGGCACCAGCTCTGCCAGATCCGCCATCCGAAAGGGTGCCAGACACCTCTATTTAAAGTTGTTGCCATGTGAAGTCTGTTAGTGCCTGTGTCGGCCCTGCCGTCACTGGGGCAGGGGCTGGAGCGCAGAGCTAAGCATGTGCGAGGGGACAGCAGAGGGCTCCTGGAACGACTCTCTCAGAGACGCTAAAATTAGCCCACCTCCCTCCGCACTGCTCCTCGGCCCGACTCTAATTACTCGCCTTGGCCTCCAGCTCTAGTCCTTGGTGCGAAGGCCCTGCTTCAAGGGGCCTCTCGAGGGCTGGTTTTCTAAAGACTCTGGAGGAAGATAAGGGCAGTGACTGTGCCCAGCAAGCTTCTCGGGGTCTAAATTTCCCCCGCAAAGGAAAAAAAATAACTGTATGGGATTTTTCTATTAATAAATATTACATGTGCTTATTTAAAGAAAAAAACAAGTCAAATAGCACAGCAATATATAAAAAAGAATGCAGAAGTCCCAGATTCAGAGACAGTGTTTACATTCTAACGTATTTTCTCCCATATTTTCAATATGTAAACATACCTATAAGTGCACATATTTCTGAATAAGAGGGAATTATACATACATGCCATTTTGTAATCTTTTCTGCACCATTTCACAGAGATCTTTGCATCCCCAAATCAAAACATCTAGACGTTTTTATTGCTTACTTAGTATTCTACACTTAGTTGGTATTTACATTTTTAAAAATTGTTGCAAAGCGTCCTGGGAAGGATGCCTCTATAAGTATATTTTTGTTGTTGTTTTTTACTTTACTGACTTTTTCTTTACTAAAAGTTCTTAATAGGGAACTTATTGGGTAAAAGACTGTGAGCATTTAAATTTATATTGTTGTCCAGAAAACTTGTTTTAATTTTCACTTTTATCAAGTTTATTGGAAGGTCAGTTTCCTGAACCCTTAGTAACATGAAGTCGATCTTCTTTGTCACTTTGATTCTGAAAAAAATGTCTCCTGGTTTCCTTCCTTTGTTCCTTGATCGTTGTTGAGAACTAGCATCATTTTTACCTGTTTGTTCACAGGCTATTTCTTCTTTGTAGTGAATTACTTGTTTGTATTTAGTGCTTATTTTTATACTAGGATATTCATCTTTATATATTGGGGTAGTGATCCCTTGCCTTGGTCTGCAATGTTTCCTCTAACTTTGTCATTTCTTTGGCTAGGCTTTTTCCTCCCAAGAGATCTGTGGGGTTGAGGTTACAGAGAGGTCCACGGTAACAGCCACGAGGCATTCTAGCTTTTCTGGCTCCTTCTGTCCTGCTGGTGTGAGATATATCAAGGCTTCTTGTGCCTCCTGGGCTGGATGCTCACACAACTGGCAATCCATCTTCCGGGTAGTATGTCTTCTTGTCCAGAAGAGGATGGAACACCAGGAACTTCTTTCCCAGACTCCCTTGCAGCTAGGATTCTGACTATAAGCAGATTTGGCTAATGGGAAGCACTTGCTGAGCTTCAGAGAGCAGAAGTGAGGTGATCGTCATTTCCCTGCCCTCTCTGGATGTTCTCTGCTGGCAGACAAGTTTCTGGAAGCATGAGTGTGTGTGTCTCTGGTTTCTCCAGGGCTCTGCTCTAGCTTCTTGGGTACCAGGAGGCAGTTGAGGTGGTAGCAGCTCCCAGAGGCTTTCTCGGAACCCCAGCAATGGCACAGTGCTCTTGAACTGAGACACTGTCCATCTGGTGGGTCATTTCTGCAGTGCTCCAGAACATTTCTGGGGGCCCAGCCTGGAGCCTACTTCTCCAGTCCTTCCAACGATATTCCAGATACCTAAATCCCTATGTTAAGTTCTTTTCTGTGTAAAAATCTCTACAATACTTTCTGTTGCTTGCACTGACATCGATGGATTTTTCTAGTATTCCCATGGCTTCTAAATTCTGCCACTTCTTTGTACTTGGCCAGGTTTTCTATCACCCCTTTCCAGGTACAGAGCAATTTCTTCCTCTCTGCAGGCAGCCCAGAATATTCATTGCAGTGTCTCCAGAATCCTCAGAGAATTTATCTAGTTCATTGCATCCAGATTTCTTTGCAAATCATATAGTAGAAATGGATGTTTGCCATCTTGCTTGGGTTCATAGTCTGTCTCAGCCACTCCTGCTTGAGAAAGTTGCTTACACTCTCTGTGACTCAGTTGGCTTATCTCTAAAATCATACCATAGGGATGGCAATGCCTGCTATGGGGAACTGTCCCCAGGGCCATGTGCATAAGACAGGTAGCAGGCGCTCAGTACTAACCTCCCTATAATCCACTCAGCCACTGTTCCTTGTATTAGCCCGACTCTGGGCAGGTTATTAAGCCCTCTGGGTCTCAGCTTCCTTCCACGAAAACTAGCTACCCTAAAACCTACCTCACAGAATTGTAAAGATCAGAGGAGACAGCACAATTGGAAGTAAATTCCAGGTCTGTATAACAGGTATTATTGGAAAACCAGGTATTGTTTGAAGACTCATTTTCAGCTAAGAACAAAAGCCATTCTATGCACAGTCATTCTTCTCAACTACTATTTGCTGTGCGTTTATCCTGTGTCAAGCGCTGTGCGGGGATCTGAGGATACGGAGGGCAACAGGATGGACGCGTCCCTGCTCTCATGGGGCAGTGGATGGACAGACAAATCCCAAGTGAACACACACATGTGCTGAGAAACTGTGATGAGTGCTGTGAAGGAAATAGTTAGGGGGCTGTGAGAAGTGAAACTCAATGCTGGTACAGGGGTGGGAAGAACCTCGAGTTGTAAGCTGATTAAATTCTGGGAGTATAATGCACAGCCTGGTGACTATAGTTAATATTGTATCACATACTTGAAAGTTGCTGAGAGAGTAGATCTTAAATGTTATCAACACACACACACACACACACACACACACACAATGGTAGGTATGTGAGGTGATGAAAGTGTCAGACTAACCTTATTGTGGTAATCATTTCACAACATACATTGTATATCAAATAATCATGTAATACACCTTAAACTTACACAATACTATTTTCCAGTTATATCTCAATAAAGCTGGAAAGAATGAAACAAACGAAAAGGAAGTGGTCTAGGAATTCATTTCTGAGAAATGGACAGGTAGGCTGGCTCATCACAGCCACCCCAAGCCCTCAGAATCATTTGCTGCCCCGTCTCCCACCTCCATCCCTCTATTAGAAAGTTCAGAGAGTGGAAATGCAGGTCGTCCAGAAAGATGGTGCAGCGTTCTTTGCCCTGGTCATCCACAGGCTCCAGGAATGCCCGCTCGCTGCAGACTGGGCTCGTCGGGGAGAAGCTGTCTGTTTCTGGAGTGGAGGCGGAGGGGAATGAGGGAGCAGCAAGAACTTAGAGGTGAGTTTAAGGAAAAGGGAGAGGAGACGCTTAGTGAATATAACAAGTGCGAATTTCGAAAAGAAGCTTGGGAGACGGTGCAGCTGCTTGGGATACTGAGGTATGGTCGGAATTCTGACAATTTGGAATCTATTCCTGGCTCTTACAAAATAAAAAAGGTAAGTCCTGCTTCCTTCCGGAGGCAGCATGGTGGGATGGAAAGAACCGGATCAGGGATCAGCCGGTGCAGGCAGTTCCACTGTGTCACTGTGTCACTGCCTGACACTCGGAACCTCAGTTCCTTCATCTGTATATGGGAATCATCGCGTCTGCTCTGCCCACCTCCGGGCCCTACCCAGTCACTCCATCCTCAGCTGCTTACTGGGCAGTGACTGGTACCAGGCACAGTGCTGGCACTGAGCTGCACATGAAGGAGGCCTAGGCTTTGCCTCCCGGAGCTCACGGAGCGTGGGAAGACACGTATTCACAGATACCGCTGAATGATCACATGGGCGCACAGAGCAGGAACGCCGACATCAGTCAGGGGCAGTTTCCTCGGGGAGTTGACTCTTAAAAATGGGGAGAGCCCTGGCCAGTTTGGCTCAGCAGTTAGAGCGTCAGCCTGTGGACCGGAGAATCCCGGGTTCGGTTCCCGCTAAGGGCACGTACCTTGGTTGCAGTTTGTCCCCGCCCCAGCTGGGGTCCTGTGGGTGGCAACCAGTTGATGTGTCTCTCTCACATCGATGTTTCTCTCTCTCTCTTCCTCCCTCTCTCCCTCCCGCTCTATCTGAAGATAAATGCAAAAATGTCCTCAGGTGAGGATAAAAAAAAAATGGGGAGAATAGGGCACTTCCGTGGAGGACACTGGAAATGAAGGTGCTCCAGCGAGAGACTGTGGAAGCCTCACAACCGTGCACACGTGAGGAAGGAGCACCCTCCCTCCAGAGTCAGGCGAACCGACCGGCTCACACCTCCACGCCGTGCGTGCCGCTCGCTTGGCCTGGGGCGGCCTTGTCCACCGGGGCTGCTGGGCACACACCGGCTCCTCCGGTCAGACTCGCTCAGCCTTCCCGAGCACTGCAGGTGAGCTAGCGGCGCCCCGCTCTGATCCACGGCATCCCCTGCCCTCCTCCCTCCTGGCTCATTCCCACGATGCCACACATCGGTTTCACCAACTGGTTTTCGACCAGGCTGTGAACTCATCCAGAACACAGATGACACCTTTTGACTTATAACATCATCACAGCCCAACACTGTGACAGGTAGTTGGCGCTCAATAAGTGCGTGTTCAGTGGAACGAGTCTTGTTCTGCGGTGGGACGAGCCCGTGGGCCCATGGCTGGCCTGCTCGTGTGTAGCTTGTCCTCGGAAAGGCTCCGCCCTGTGACAAATACTCATGGGCTGGGCGCTGGAGGCAGGTGATCACTGCTGAGAACCAGAAATGGAAAGAATCGCAGCGTCAAGATCCAGGCCCCCACTGCAGCCTGGAGAATAAAACGGCATCCTCTCCTACACGCCACAGCAGGAGGAAAGTGGCCCGGGGTCCTAATTCTCCCTTCTCCATCACTGAGTCTGGACCCTGCACAGGTTGCTGGGATCGACGCTGCTGGCTGCTAACCCAACAACTCACCACCTTCCCTTTCGTCTTTCTATTGTCGAGGCCCGAGAGTCAGACATTTAATTTTCCCAACCTCCCTTGTAGCTAGCCCTCGCCAGGTGACTCAGTTCTGGCCCATGAGGCAAAGGTGGAGGTCTGAGAGGGGCTTCTGCCAAGATTTTGCTTCCCTTAAGGCAGGAGGAGAGCCATCTGCACCCCTCTTCTTCCTGACCCCAGCACTGACACGGCTCCTCCCACAATGGCAGCCAAGTCGGGACCATGTGATGGTTATGTCTGTGTGCCTAGTTCACTGAGCCGCGGGTGCCCAGAGAGCTGGTTAAACGTTATTCTGGGTGTGTCTGGGAGGGCGCTTCTGGATGAGGCGAACATTTGAACTAGTGGGTGGAGTAAAGCAGACTGCCTCCCTAGCGTGAGGACACCCCATCCCACCTGTTGGAGGCCTGCAGAGAATAAAGGCTGACTAAGAAAGAATTCTTTCTCTCTGCTGAATGTCGTTGAGATGGGACATCAGTGTTTTCCTTCCTTTGGACTTGAACTCGGACTGGAATTTACACGATCAGCTCTCCGGGGTCTCTAGCCTTGGGACTCAGGTGGGAGCAACCTCACCAGTTCTCCGGGGTCTCCAGCCCTTGGACTCAGATGGGATCAACCTCACCAGCTCTCTGGGGTCTCCAGCCTTGGGACTCAGATGGAAGCAACCTCACCAGCTCTCCGGGGTCTCCAGCCCTTGGACTCAGATGGGAGCAACCTCACCAGCTCTCCGGGGTCTCCAGCCCTTGGACTCAGATGGGATCAACCTCACCAGCTCTCTGGGGTCTCCAGCCTTGGGACTCAGATGGAAGCAACCTCACCAGCTCTCTGGGGTCTCCAGCCCTTGGACTCAGATGGGAGCAACCTCACCAGCTCTCCGGGGTCTCCAGCCCTTGGACTCAGATGGGATCAACCTCACCAGTTCTCTGGGGTCTCTAGTCTTTAGATTCAGGTGGAAGCAACCTCACCAGCTCTCTGGGGTCTCCAGCCCTTGGACTCAGATGGGAGCAACCTTACCAACTCCCCGGGGTCTCCAGCCTTGGGACTCAGGTGGGAGCAACCTCACCAGCTCTCCGGGGTCTCCAGCCTTGGGACTCAGATGGGAGCAACCTCACCAGCTCTCTGGGGTCTCCAGCCCTTGGACTCAGGTGGGAGCAACCTCACCAGCTCTCTGGGGTCTCCAGCCCTTGGACTCAGGTGGGAGCAACCTCACCAGCTCTCTGGGGTCTCCAGCCCTTGGACTCAGGTGGGATCAACCTCACCAACTCTCTGGGGTCTCCAGCTTGATGACTGTAGATCCTGGACTTGCCAGACCCCATAATCACATGAGTTAATTCCTTATAGTGTATAGTATATGACACATGTCATAACACATGATATATGTTATATAATACATATGTTTATTATATTGCTCCTGTTGGTTCTGCTCCTCTGGAGAACCCAAACTAATACAGACACCGAGGTGTCTGAGCAGAAGAAAAAGCCGGTATGTTAAACACGGAGGACAGAAAGACAAGAGTCTGCCTCCTCGACAGCAGATTCTCCCTCTGCACCCAATCTGGAAACACCGACATCTAGACCCCTGATTATGTGAGAAAAAGCAGTGTCTCTACTGCCAAGCGTGCTACCTGCCAGGTTTTCCGTTACGGCCGTGAAAGCATTCCGGACCCACCCAGATATCTCACATCTCCGAGCCTCATTTCTCCAGTTACACACTCGAGTAAGTCTGGGGAAGGAAGGGCCCTACTTGAAACTCACGAGCATTTCTGGTGCCTCTTAGATGCAGGCTTCTGAGTAAGGGGCTGCAGCAGGGCAGACTCTGGGGCCAGATCACCTGGCTTGAGAGCCCAGCCCCGCAGCCAGGTGGACATGCTCACAGTCTCTCTGTGTCAGTTTCCTTGCTTGTCGAGAAGGGGTCATAACAGTACTGTTCAAAAGGGCTGTTGGGAGGATTAGATGAATTAAATACTGTAACACACTTAGAGCAGGGCCTGGCACTTAGAAGAATGCTCAATAAATGCTTATCACAGCTAAGAATCAGCCCTGGGTCAGCCCTGGGGATTAGAGTCCAGCTTGGAAGTCAAGAAACACACACATACAAGTACAGCACCGGAACCCCAACGATATACACGGAATCCTTTTCCTTCGTTCTAAAGTAAACTTAGTTGCTCATTATCGTGAGAGATAAGAGGCTGCAAACCTAACTGCCTTCAAGGAAGCTTTGGATAGATCGGTGGAAGACAGAACCGTAAGAACAGGTTGACCAAAGGAGGTAGGTATTTGGGGATAATCTCGGGATTTGACATTAATTGTAATAACATGAGATGGCAAAGGACAATATCATAGATTTCTTTTCTTTTTGGTTTTTAAAGCATTTTCCTGAATTCAAGCAACTTTGTGAGGACGGGGCAGACGCTGTGAAAATCTCCCCAAGCCTGACCTCCTGTGATCCTCACCTCACCGAGAAGGAACACAGCTCGCCCCTTGCAGACGAGGAACCACTGCTTGTTGTGAGGCTCACAGGACATGGTTCAAGCACACACACGCTCTAACTTTTCTAAAACAGTCACCGTGCGGGAGTTCAGAAAGCATATTCCCCAGTGGCGTTTGGAACCTGTGCTGCCACCCCACGCAGCCCCTGGAAAGGGCCCCGCGTCCCTCCTGAGGGCCCTGCTTAACCCTCTGCTCTGGGAGGCCGGGCCCGGGAACTGCCCTCAGAGAACTCCTCCTGGCTCCCTCTGGGTCTCCAAAAGCGTCCTGGGGCTGGACAGGGTGTGAAGGATCTGCTCCCACCCCATCCCAGCCAAGCCACCGGCCCGACCCTGAGCACCCGGCCCTTCAGGAACGTGAGTGCCTGGGCCTGGCGCCTGGCGCTGTGAGATAACAGTGTGCTGGCGGCGGGGACACTGGGGACATTGCTTCCCTCTCCGCTGAGGTCTCAGATTCCTGAAGCATGAATCTCCCTCCCATCGCTGAGATCTGAGGCCCAGGCGTGGGGAGTGCGGCTTATTCAGGAAGGTGCTTCCCGAGCTGGGCTGCCCAGCAGGATGCTGATGGGGGGCTGTCCCTGCCCCGGAAAGGGCTCCCTGTTTTCCTAAAGCAGGGGTTTCAAGACTATGGCACAGGGACACATCGAGGGGTTCCCAGGATGCCCCGGGAAGGCCAGGGACTGTGAACAGCTCCCATCTCTCCCCCTGCAGCCTGGATCCAAAAGGGTTCGGCACGCAGGCTCTGGAGCCGGCCTGCCTGGGTTCAAATCCTGACGCAGCCACTTCCCAGCCCTGCCATCTCAGCCAAGTCCCCTGCAGCTTCTGTGACTCACATTCCTTTTGGGAAATGAAGAGAATAACAGTATTTACATCGCAGAGTTGTTAAGGGAACTTAAGTGAGATCGTGAAACATGTCCGGCCTGGAGATCGCATGCGATGAATTTCAGCTATTTCTGTCATTTGCCCTGGGATGGTGATCAAGTCTTTAACCTACCTGAGCCTCAGTTTCCTCATCTCTGTAATGGGAATAATGACATCCAGAGTCCACTCCCTGTTCTCCCTTTGTCAACACTCATCACACCTGTAATTACGCCTGGGAGGTCTGCCCACCTATCTAGGCTACATCTGCTTGCAGCAGAGTTTGGTGGAGTGCCTGGCACACAGTAGGTGCTCAATAAAAGTTCATTGAATGAAGAAATGGTACCACTATCAGGACTAAATGAAGCAATGATATAGGCGGTTTGGTCTGACAGAAAGCATGCTGACTGTGTGTGTGTGTGTGTGTGTGTGTGTGTGTGTGTGCATGTGTGCAAGTCTCTATGCATATCTGTAGGAGGGAGAAATCTGGGCTGTCAAGAAGAAACCTGGGCTGGAGTCCTAGCTCGGTCCTTACTGCCTGTGTGACCACAGGCAAGTAGCTGTCGCCTCTGAGTTTCAGTGGACGTGGTGGTACCCACCTGGCTGGGAAGACCAGCCAAGTTCCGGATCCAGTCCTGCGCCTGGCTCACAGCAGGAGGCCCACAAGCAGCTGCCGCTGCCCCCATTTCTATGGATTGAGCCAAATCCACAATAAAAACGATAATAACGAACATTTCTCAAGCACTTACTGGTGCCAGGCACCGCTCCAAGCTTTAGTTGTGCTGGCTAGAGTGCAGTGGTTTTGAAATGGGACTTGAGAAATCTTTTTGTAAGTAGGAGCGGGGTTAGGGAATCGAGGCTCCATTGACCTGCCCTGTCATAAGACTGAAAAAATGTTAGCTGTCTCTCTCAAAGAAAGAGTGTGTGCAGGGAGGGAGCTGGTCCGTGATGGAGATCAGGGGCCCAGCACTGGTCCCCCGGCGGCTTTATCCAGGGCAGCTCTGAGTTTATACAAATAAGCTCTTATTTGGAAAGCAGGGTTCTGCTGCTTAAAGTAAAAATTAATTGATTAACTAAGAAGGCTTGGAAACCCCTCCTATGATGGAAAGAACCGAGGCCTGGAGTTAACAACCCGGTTTCCTGGTCCTGACACGGTCAGCCAGGGACCTTGACCAAGACAACTCTTCTCTGGAGGCTTAGTCCCTCTTTGGGAAAAGTGAGGTTGGATACAACAATCTCTGAGGCCTTTTTCAACTAAAATATTCTCAGTAAGACACAAATTAAAACAACTATGAGGTATCACCTCACATCTGTCAGAATGGCGGCCATCAACAAAGCATCAAACAACAAGTGTTGGCGAGGGTGTGGAGAAAAGGGGACTCTAGTACACTGCTGGCGGGAATGCAGACTGGTGCAGCCACTGTGGAAAACACTATGGTGTTACCTCAAAAAATTAACAATTGATCTGCCATTTGACCCAGTGATCCCACTTCTAGGAATATATCCTAAGAAGCCTGAAACACCAATCAGAAAGAATATATGTACCCCCATGTTCATAGCAGCACTATTTACAACTGCTAACATCTGGAAACAGCCCAAGTGTCATGGATAAAAAAGCTGTGGTACATATACACAATGGAATACTATGCAGCTGTAAGAAAGAGAGATCTCTTATCCTTGGAGACGACACGGAGGGACCTGGAGAGTATTATCCTATTCAAAATAAGCCAATCAGAGAAAGACAAATACCACAAGATCTCACTTATTTGTGGAATATAATGAACAAAATAAGCTGATGAACAAAATAGACCCAGAGACATAGAAAAGAGTACAGTTCAGACTGACAAACCTCTGGGGGTGGGGGAAGGATGAGATAAACCAAAGAACTTATATGCATGTATGTGTAACCAATGGACATAGACAACAATGCTGGGGAAGGGAGGGGGTGGGATGGGGAGGAGAGAGTCTGGGGGGGGGGAGGAGAAACATTTGTAATAAAAATAAATTAATAAAAATTGCACAAAAATAAAAAAGTCACCAAAAAGAAATAATAATAATAATAATGATATTCTCAACGAGCATGATCTGGCTCTTTCTCCAATGGAACTTTTCTTTTTTTTTCTTTTTCTTTTTTTATTAATTTATTTTTGTTACAGATGTTTCTCGTTTTTTTTCCCCATTGACACCCTCCTCCCCATCCCCCCACCCTGTCCCCAGCTTTGTTGTCCATGTCCATCACTTATGCATACGTGTGCATAAGTTCTGTGGTTTATCTCTTCCCTCCCCCCCCACCCCCTCTCCTGAGGGGTGTCAGTTTATACCCTACTTCCACGTCTCTGGGTCTACCCTGTTCCTCAGACTACTATGTTCATTATATTCCACAAATAAGTGAGATCATGTGATATTTGTCTTTCTCTGCTTGGCTTGTTTCGCTTAGGATAATACTCTTGAGGTCCCTCCACGTCGTCTCAAAGGATAAGAGATCTTTCTTTCTTACAGCTGCATAGTACTCCATTGTGTATATGTACCACAGCTTTTTTATCCATTCATCCACTGATGGACACTTGGGCTGTTTCCAGATGTTAGCAGTTGTAAATAGTGCTGCTATGAACATGGGGGTACATGTATTTTTTCTGATTGGTGTTTCAGGCTTCTTAGGGTATATTCCTAGAAGTGGGATCACTGGGTCAAATGGCAATTCAATTTTTAATTTTTTGAGGTAACACCATAGTGTTTTCCATAGTGGCTGCACCAGTCTGCATTCCCACCAGCAGTGTACTAGAGTCCCCTTTTCTCCACACCCTCGCCAACACTTGTTGTTTGATGATTTGTTGATGGCGGCCATTCTGACAGGTGTGAGGTGATACCTCATTGTTGTTTTAATTTGCATCTCTCTGATGATTAATGATGTTGAGCATTTCTTCATATGTCTCTTAGCCATTTGTATGTCCTTTTTGGAGAGGTGTCTATTTAGTTCCTCTGCCCATTTTTTAATTGGGTTCTTTGTCTTCCTTTTGTTGAGTTGTTGAGTTTATTCTTGTGTGTGGAGTAAGTTGATGGTCTAGTTTCATTTTTTTGCATGTAGCTGTCCAATTTTCCCAACACCATTTATTAAAGAGGCTATCTTTACTCCATTGTATGCTCTTGCCACCTTTGTCAAATATTAATTGAGCATAATGTCTTGGGTCAATTTCCGGATTCTCTGTTCTGTTCCATTGGTCTATTTGCCTGTTCTTGTGCCAGTACCAGGCTGTTTTGATTACAGTGGCTTTGTAGTATAAGCTGATATCCGGTATTGTGATCCCACCTACTTTGTCCTTCTTTTTCAAGATTGCTGTGGCTATTCGGGGTCTTTTTTGGTTCCATATGAACTTTTGAAATATTTGTTCTAGTTCTGTGAAATATGTCACTGGTATTTTGATGGGGATTGCATTGAATCTATAGATTGCTTTGGGTAATATGGACATTTTAATGATGTTAATTCTTCCAATCCATGAACAAGGTATGTGCTTCCACTTTTTTATATCTTCCTCTATTTCTTTTTTCAATGTCCTGTAGTTTTCTGCAAATAGGTCCTTTACTTCTTTGGTTAAGTTTATTCCTAGGTATCTTAATTTTTTTGCTGCAATGGTAAATGGAATTGTTTTTTTAGTTTCTCTTTCTGTGAGTTCATCATTGGTGTATAAGAATGCCATTGATTTCTTGACATTAATTTTGTATCCTGCTACTTTGCCAAATTCATTTATTAAGTCTAGTAGATTTTTGATGGAGTCTTTAGGGTTTTCTATATATAATATCATATCGTCTGCGAATAATGACAGTTTCACTTCTTCCTTTCCAATTTGGATTCCTTTTATTTTTTCTTCACGTCTGATTGCTGTGGCTAAGACTTCCAGTACTATGTTAAATAAGAGTGGCGAAAGTGGGCATCCCTGTCTTGTTCCTGTTCTTAAGGGAAATGTTTTTAGTTTTTGCCCATTGAGTATGATGTTGGCTGTAGGTCTTTCATATATGGCCTTTATTATATCAAGATATGATCCCTCTACTCCCAAATTGCTGAGCGTTTTTATCAGAAATGGGTGCTGGATTTTGTCGAATGCTTTTTCAGCATCTATTGATATGATCATGTGGTTTTTATGTTTCATTTTGTTTATGTGGTGTATCACATTTATTGATTTGCGAATATTGAACCAGCCTTGCATCCCTGGGATGAATCCCACTTGGTCATGGTGAATAATTTTTTTGATGTATTGCTGGATTCCAATGGAACTTTTCAATCAAAACCCGGAGACCAGCGCGTAAAGACGGACTCGAGTCGAGAGAGGGTTGGAATGGACTTGACCTTCAGCTACCACTCTTCACAGGGCCACCTTCCTAGCTCCGTGTTCAGAGCAGACCCCCCCACCCCGTCTTCTAGTCCTCATGGAACCTCCTACATCCTGGTCCTGCCAAGTTCTAGGGAATTTCCTGACAACATTCTCTTCATCCTTCAAAACCCAGTGCAGGTGCCATGCTCCCGGTTCATCCAATAACTGCTTAGTAAGTACCCACTATGTGCCAGGCACTCTTCTCCGAGCTATAGGGAACAGGACAGAATGCAGACCCCATCTGAGTGAATGGGGACAGTTTTTTTTAACTAACTAACTAACTAACTAACTAACTAACTAACTAACTAACCAACCAACCAGTCTTTTGTGCAGACTTCTATAATTGTACGATTGTCTTAAATTACATGGCAGCCTCCCTGCTGGACTGTCAGCTCCCAGGGCAATAGCTCCACACAGCCTTGCTTCGCTTCCAGTTCCCCAGCGCAATGCCCGGCAGACAGCCTGCACGCCATACCTTTTTTTCCCCTTGAGGATAAGACCAGGGAGTATATACTAGTCATCATCACCCCATCCCAGACAACGAACTGACATTTTCCGGGCAAGACTCAGTGCCTAGTGTTTTTCTACTTAGATTCTCACACGCCACCTATGATTATTTGACTGCTATCTGCCCGTCGTCCATTACACCAGACGCTACGTGAGAGCAGGGGTTATGTTGGTCCGGCTCCCTGACACAGGAACAGCGTCCAATCGATACAGTAGCACACAGTCAGCACTCAAATGTTCGTTGAATGGATGGTGGCAGGGGATGGAGAGGAAAAAGCGAGAGATGCACAACGTCGCGATTGCAGTCTCCGTCCTGAGCAGTCTGCGTGGGTGCTGGAAGTGGGGCAGGTGCCGCGTGTGGGGAGGGCGCCGTGGAGTGGCAGTCGGCCTCCTGGCTCAGCTGTGAGTGCTTGACCGGTGAGCACCGCAGCGCTGAGAGTGACCAAGGGCCGCATTCCTGGCAGAGATAAGTGCTGGAAAACACGCTCTGGAGCCAGCCAGATCTGGGTTCAAATGTCAACTCTGCTACCGACTAGCTGAGTCCTTGGTGACACTCAGGCCACCTGAACATCAGTTTCCTCGCTGGGAACATGAGCCCTGAGTGAGCAAATGCGTGTCAAGCACATAGTGTCTGGCTTTTAGCTGATGCTGCGTAAGTGCGGCTCTTATTCCTTCCTGCCCCTGAAGCAAAGCCTCTCCCCCCTCCCAGACCCGGGTCGGATTCCTTACCTCGGCCAGCCTTCCCTGACCGCACAGCTCACCACCCTTCCCGGCTTGGAGCTCCCTCGCGAGCATTTGGCCAAGTATCCTGCTTTGCCTGTTTAGTTTTTTACCTAACAAATACTTTTATCATGCTTACCGTGCACCATATTCTATGCTAAGAGCTTAATAGATTTTAATTCCTTAACCCTTAGAACAACCCTGTGAGGTCAGTTACCACGTTACAGATGAGGAAGCTGAGGCCAGGGGGATTTCAGTAACTGGCCAAGAGCACACGGCTGGGAAGTGGTCCTGCCAGGATTCGAACTCGGGCAGCCTAGCTCTAAAGGCTGCATTTTGGAACCCAAGGACCACACAGCCTTTCTGCCTTACAATGTCCGCCAACCGTTCTCTGAGCTGGCCCAGCCCTGCCCACAAGAGCTAAGGCTGCTCGAGGGAGGGGACAGCCAGGCCGCTTCCTCCCAGCATGTGAGGGGAGCAGAGCCCCATAATAGTGCAGCCCACCTCTGAGAAGGGGCCCAGAGATCCCATCAAGGACTAGGAGGCTGCACAGCTTAGTTGGGGAGGATGAGGAGGGAGCTGGGAGCCCACTGACTCTGCTCTGATGGGAAGGAAATGGGGGCACATCCCTTGGGCTGTCACTGCCTCACACACATTTATTGTGCGTGAGCGTAGGGCCTGGTGCTGAAGATAAATTCTTGAGCAGAACAAACACAGCCCCTTGGTCCAGGATGGTGTGGGAGGCAAGTGAGGACACAGGCCATTTCAAAACGACATGATGAGTGTGGCCCATGCTGTCCCCGAACCCCGGGCTGAGGAGGAACACAGCCAGTGAGGCCTCCCACACGCATGAGGGTGTTAAGAGGGAATCAGTGAGACGGGTGAGGGTTGGCCATCACAAGGACATTTTCTGTGGATGAGGCGGAAAAAAAAACAAGTATTTCAGCGAAGACTGGCCAACACCGCCAAAGCCTGGAGACAGAGGACGCAGTTCTGTATACCTTCTCTCATTCAATCCCAACCACCCTGTGGAGAAGAGTTATCAGCCCATTTTTCAGATGAGAAAATTAAGGCGGAGGAAGTACCTTGCGTAAGGTCACCCTGCTAATAAGTGGCAGAGCTGTTCGTTTCAAAGCATTCACACCAGGTTCCGGGAATAGAGGCTTTGACCAAACACGCGGATGAAAGCATGACGAATGCAGTGGGCAGATTTAGAGGCCTAGGTTCTAATGGGAGATCTGGCTCCCTCACTGGCCAGGGGAAAGTTACTTGAACTTTATGGGCTCTGGTTTCCACATCTGTTGGCATCTGCTGGCATCTGCTGCAGGGTCCTTCTCGTTTCTGTTGGCAAACAGAACAGATCTGAATATGCCTCAAGTCAGAGGTTGCAAACCAGTAGCCGGGATGAAATACAGCCCTTGGAGGCAAAAGAGCCAGTGATTTTAAACATCCTCTACAGATGAGGTTTAGAGCGGCGAATAAATGCCCACGTTTGCCCAGCTAAAGTGTGGCAGAGCCGAGATGGAAACTGTGGTGGCCTGGGTTCAGTGGTGGCAGTCTTAAGCAACACACTGAAGTACAGAGAAATGGCCATTGATACTCAGCCTCTATGTTTGAGAGACATTAGGGAGTGGTGGGGACTTCGGCTAACTACAGAGTCCATGCCCTAAAGGAATGCTCCTGTGATCGGCCTTGGGTAAGGGCGGTGAATGCTTTGTGTCCCAATTTTCTCCTCTACAAAATTACCATAATAATTATACCTATTTCACAGGGCTATCTTGAAGAATAGTTAGCATGCCTAGCACATAGTAAGCATTATATAAGTGTAAGCTGTTACTATTGTTACTACCGGAGCAGCGACCTTTGTCTTAAACATTCATAATACCCACTTCAATATGATATGGGGAACTGGGCACAACCCTGAAGATCAAGTTCCAACAGTATCTCTGGGGCCCTTCCGCCTTGCTCTGAGCAACACTGGGGCCCGCAGAACCCAGGTCTCCAGGCCACAAGCCACAAGCTTCAGGCACCAGCCACAGCCTCCGTAGCTGGCTGCAGCAGCCCCTCAGTGAGCTCATGGTTACCACCGGCCTCTAGGCTGAAAAGAATGTGAGGTGCAATGGGCAGCCTTCCAGGGGCCCAAGAAGGGAGGCCTCTTCTTTTCAGGATGTTTCAGGCTTCAGATAAAACCCTTCCTGTGTCCCAGTTCATAGCTGGCAGGGGCAATCGGCAATGACTGATTGCAACGGGTGAGTTGTCAAAAAGATGTGTGTGTGAACCCGACGCCAGCTAGCTGAGGCAAAGCGTGCATTCAGGAGGCTGGTGGGAAGACCATCCGCTGCACAATGGTTGGTTTTGCACCTACTATGTACTCGGCCCTGGGCCAGGCTTTCGGGAGGTGGTGAAGTTAATAACAACAGCAGTTTGCCTGCATCTCCTTTCCCCGAGCACTGTAACAACCATTGACTCTCTTAATCCTTGGTACAATCCTAAAATGCAAGCAGGTCTCATTTCCTGCACTAAAAGATGGGCAGTAGAAGAGACCTGTTCAACGTTTCAAAGTATAGCAGAGTCTAGATACTTGTTAGCCCAACGTGTTTCCTTTTCCACCTGAGTACCCAGCTGGACTACATTTCCCACTGGCCTTTGTGGTTGGGTGCAGCCATGTGACTGAGTTCTGGCCAATGGAATGAATGGAATGCTGGTGATAATGATGTATGGCTTGTCTGGTCCATAACAATCTTTCCAAGCAGTTTTCTACCCTCTCTTTCTCATCAGCTAACAGATGCAGACAGCCCGCAGAGGATTTTGAGGAGCTAGGGATGATGGAGCCATAAGATGGAAGGGGTCGGACTGGACCTCTGAGTCACAAATTGCTAAAATTCTGTCACAATGAACTCTTCCGTGAGTGAGAAATGGACTTCTTTTGTGTTAGGCCATTTCGTTTGTTTTTCCACAACAGTTCATCTACTTAATATACACAGTGAAACCTGAACTTGGGTTTTAGAGGTATTTTGCCTCTATATCTGGTAGGTTTTTTTGACCCCCTTCCAAACAAGCAGGCAAAGCTTCTCATGTGTGGAGGGTCTTTGAATTTTACAGAGCGCTTGGACAAGTGCTGGGACAGTCTCTTCTACACCACTAAGGCCTGGGCTGTGGCCCTCACCCACTGTGGGAAGCTTTCAGGTGGGTAAGGTGTCTGGGCTAGCCACACCTCTGGTACCCATTAGCTCAGCCTTTTTCCATTGGTTCTGGGACAATGGTAAGCCCCAACGTCCAAAGGCATCCCTTGTATGTATTCATTAGCTTCTCCCCTGTCCATTACAATGGTACACGTTACGTGCCACGCCCGGGAGAACGTGAACACAGCCGCTCACGTCATTTTCTGTGTTCTGTGGTTTTGAAGGAGATCCCTAACTGCAAGCCACTCCTCCTCTCTGGGCCTCCGTTTTCTCAACTAGAAAACCACTGGGTGGAATCAAGTCAACTTGAAGTCTCTTGCCAGCTATAATTGGCCACAATCTCATTTTAAAAAGCAATATTTTGGGCCTAGGCTAGGTCAGACACTTCCAGGTTATTTCATTTAGTCATGAAATAAAGAGGAATGTAAATAAGGTTGTTGCCCCCCCCCCCCCCAATAAAAAAGAAGCTGGAATTTCCCATCACTAGTCATTTTCCACAAAGTTGGTGTTCAATTAACTTTCGGTGGGTGGCAAACTATTGCAGAATATTACTCTAGCTCGTGACTTCACTAAGCCTGCAATCCAGTTGGGAGGACAAGAATCACACATGCAAAACTAAGAAATATTCCAGAGAGTGGGGCGCAGCGTCTGGATGGTCAGGCAGAGGAGGGGGAAGCCCAGGGGGAGAGATCCACTTATCTCCCCCAACCCCCCTCCAGCCCCATTCTCTGCTGACACAACTACACTCTGAGCACTTGCTGTGGACCAGACACTCGACGGATGCCTTCCCTTCATACGCCACTTAATTCTCACAGGCGCTCTGCCGGGATTGTCCCTGTCTAAGAAAGAGGGACCCAAGAGGCACGTGGATGGTAAGTCACTTATCAGAAGCTCCGCGTAGGTGAAAAGTACCAGCAGCACGGGGGTCTGAAGCAGTTCCGTGGGGTTGCACAGCCTGCCCCCTCCCATGTTACCTCTGCCCTGCTCTAGGTACAGCTCTGTTCCAAGCTTCCTGCTGCTCTCTCTTCCCCAGCCCCTGGGGAAGAGACGCTGGCGTCCTGCCCTTTGACAGTCAAGAATCACAGCGTCAGATCACCCGGGGAAAGCTCATATTGCAGGGATCCCCTGACAGAGAGGCCCCACATTCAGCCGAGGGCCGCAGCGGGCGGGCATCGGCAGCAGAGCCCTCAGCACACTAGCTGGGAAGTCTCTGAGACAGGAGGCCAGAGGTTTGCACAGCTGGGGGCCCTGGGGAAAGGCCTGGGAGCAGCTGAAAGGCACTGACCCCATCTGGAAGCAGAGCCCCCTCCGGGGAGACGAGGGAGGAAAGCAGACAGGAAGTGGCTGATCGGCTTTCTCAGGAAGCAGTGGGCCTGAGAGACACAGTTCCCTGCAAACTGAAGATCTGCTGTTTCTCAGCCCGGGCTCCTGGGACCCGGCAGCACTCTCACCTGGCATGTTGCAAAGGGGGGTTCCGGGCCACAAACATAATGAATCCGAACATCTGAGAAGGGGGGGCAGAGTCCGCATGTCAGGCAAGCTCATCAGGTAGTCCTGGCGCCTGCCAAGGCTGAAGAACGGAAAACCCCGCTTCTCTGCAATAGTTGTGCCCCGTTCTTCCGTAGGTGCCCTGCTCATTTCTGCCACTGGGCCCATCGGTGACCCTTAACCCCAGGAGAAAAATAATAAGGAGGCTACTGTTCACTGAGTGTCCATCGTGTGTCCCATACTCTTCAAGCTCTTTCGAAGGATCAATTCATTTAAAATCCTCACAGCATTCTTACAAAGCAGACACTGTCATTAGCCTCATATTCCATTCAAGGGAACAGAAACACAGAGAGATTAAGAAACTTGAAAAAGTCACCCAGCAAGTGGCCCGAATGTGGACCCAGGTGGTCTGACTCCCACGCTTGGGCTCCTCACCCCTACGGTTCGCCAACCCCGTGGAAGGGTCCGCCTCGGTGCCGGACCCCAAGCGCTGGGACTTCGGCATTCAGCACTCAGGATCTGGACGTCGGCTGCGGCCCGCCAGCGGCTGCTTGAAGCTCCGGCCAGGCCAGGGCTGGGGTGAGGTGACTGAGGCACCCTGGGACCAAATCTGAAGGAGCGATGCCCCCCAATTCAGTCATCAAGATAAATAAAATTTTAATGCAATAGTAAAAAATAACAGCAAATGAGGCAGCTACGGACCGTGGCTAGCCACCTGTTTTTATACATACGGTTTTCTTAGAGGAAGATAAAACACAAAGAATGACATTATCCAAACCTCACCCCATGGCCCCACGGAGTAGGTCTTAGTGTCCCCCTTCCACACACGCTCTCCCTCTGGGTAGCGAACCTGACGCAGGCTGACAGTGCTCCAGACACCGTGTCTTAAGTGCCTTATAAATATTGCTTTAGTCCTCCCTATGGGGAAAAACTCGGTGTCACCTCCATTTCACAAACGGTGGGACTAAAGCACAGAGAAGTTTTACAATGCGTCCAAGGTCGACACAGACAGTAAAGTAGGGTGAGAACCCAAGTAGCCTCACACCCAAGGCCATAGGCTCAGCCAGAGGTTAGCAGACTGCAGCCTACAGGCCAGTCCTGGCCAAAGCCAGCCCGCCACCTGCTCTTGTAAATAAAGTTAAACTGGCACACAGTCACACTCATTCGTGTATATATTGTGGACGTCTACTTTCATACTACAACTGAAGAATAGAACGGTCATGACAGAGACCCTTTGGGCTGCACAGATGAAGATATTTGCCGTCTGGCCCACTACAGAACAGAAATTCTGACCTGTGCCCTTAACCACGGTGGGATGATCAGCATGAAGTTATGCTCACAGTCAGAAGAAAGCAGAGATGGGGTATGAACCCAGTCTGTCCCTGAAGACCATGACTTCTCAATTCTGCCTGGCAATGGATCCTCCCATGGGTGCCAATGCTTCCTTGTTTCCCAGACTTTAGTGCACTGCCTGGCCCACAGAAGATGCTCCATAAATGTTCACTGAACGAATGAATGGACGAACCTTCATGTATCTTACAGTGGTCAAGTCTAGAGGAACAATCAGGTGGACCCTACCTGGGAATGTCCAGCCTTTCCATTGCACCCATTACAAGCCAAGACTCTTGGGATCTCATTGCCATGGTAACCTGTCTTAACAGCCTAAATTAATTGGAAGGTAGAGAGCGTTTGAGGATGTCTTAACTCTCTTTGTACCTACAATGCTACCCATCCCAAGTTAGAATGTCTCAGTGATCTGCATCTAAATCCATAATCTTAACATCCAGCCCAAACTGCTTTGCCCTTGACCCTAAAGGTCATGGTCCAAGTCTTAGGACCTAGTCATAATCAAAGGAATGTGAATTTGGGAGTTAGAGAAACCTGCTTAAATTCTGGCTCCATCTCATCCATCAGCGGTGTGACCTTGGGCAAGTTCAACTCCCTGAACCTCAGCTTCCTGACCCGTGCCAACAGTTCACCGCAGGGAGAGGTCTACACAAAGCTGCCCCGCCTGGTGGGTGTCAGCAAGCCTTTGTTATGATGATGGAGACAGTTCAGGAGAGCTGTCAGCTGAAAGATCCCAAATCCATTATGCATGTTTTATCTTTGTGCTCCCAGGATCATGAATAAACAATGTCTTCATCCAGTGTTTCAGAGACACTAATTCCGCCTCAGCAAAACCACCCCTCCCACCTCCCTGTAGAGATTGGCCAGCTCTGTGCCTGGCCCCTGGCCCGAATTTCCAAAGACTGTTGGTTTAGCATTTCTCAAATGTATCCCATTAACACTATGAACCTGACAGCCTCCTCTCCTCTCTGAGTTCAGGTCTGACTGTCAGAGAGAGAGAGGGAGCCAGCAGTGGGAGGCCAGCCTCCAAGACTCACTTTTGGGAGGTGGGTGGTGGTGGGTCAGTCTGCCTGGGACGGAGGCACCTATCCGCCTGTATGTGAGGGGCCCCGGGTCGGGCACAGACACAGGCTGTGTGCTTGGCGACTGGGAGAAAGTGCACTGGAATGAGGGGATTGGGAAATGTGAGCAAAACACATTCTCCAGCTGCCACTTGAGGGGGAAAAACAAGACCTTGAACGAGGCTTAGGGAAAAGCCACTGCTCTGGGAATTGGAGACCAGCTCTGCCCTGGTAAAATCTCCAGCTCACTCGCTGTATGCCTGTGAGCAAGGTATCTGCCCTCTCTGTGGCACATGTATTTTTGTTTGTTTGTTTCGCTCTCTCTCTAAGATCCAGTAAATATATCCTCAGGTAAACGATTAAAAAAAAGAAAGAAAGAAATGACAGTCTTGCCATCTTGGGAGGCCTTTAGTCCCAGGCAAACTGGGAGAATTGGTCACCCTAATTTGGGGAGAATTGACATCTTTACATTTCATGAACATGGTATAGCTCTCTGTTTGAGTGTCCTGAATGTACTTTATAGTATACAGGTCTTGAACATCTTTTGTTAAATTACGTTCCTAAGAACTTTATGTTTTGGATGCTATTATAAATGGTATTATTTTAAAATACACTTTGTGTTTTGGGATAATTTTAGATTCATAGAAAAATTGCAAAGATATTACAGAGTTCTGTATTCATGACCCAGTTTACCATAATTTTTTTTTTTTTTTTTTTTACCTTATGTGGCACAGGTATTTAAAAAATGAATGTGTTAGGCTGGGCCTCGTGTTTTCAAACTCTCCTTTGGCAGCAGTGTTCTTCTGCAAACACATTTTTACTTGGAATTTTAATATATAAATAGATGGAAGTGGAACTGATTCCCTGGGTGAAGGTGACAGGGTTGGGGGGTGGCTGGAATCCTGCCCACTCAGCCCCCAACAGTCTGAAAGAGACGAGGGCTACCTCTGCGGAACAGGGTTTGAGAACCACACGACATGGTAGAGGACCTGTAGAATCTCCCCGCGTGCCGGCAGCCTCGGACCCTGGTAGCTGTAGCTGCCGCTGGCAACACCAGTGATGGCTTCTGTTTACTGAGCACTTTCTTAGGGCTGGACTCGACTTCTGTGTGCTTTACTTTCAGAGTTAGTAAAGGCCCCGATTCAAATCCCGGCTTCACCAGGTTAGCAGCTGTGTGACCTCAGGCAAGTTAGTTCACCTCTCTGTGCCTCAGATTCTGCATCTGGAAAATAGATTGTTCAGAGGATTCAAAGAATTAATCCCTATAAGGGTGCTTAGAACAATGGCAGGCACAGAATAAGCAACTGATGTTAGTCATTTTTTATCACGTTTGCATAAATTACTATCACTCATCTTTATAAGCACCATTCTGATTCACTGATGAGGCCACGGAGGCTCAGAGAGGTGGGGTGAGTGCCCCTAGGTCACACAGCTGGTAAGTGATGGACTGAGGGCTTGAATCCACTTTTGCTCAACTGAACAATCTGTGGTCTTAAACACCCAGCCGAAACAGCTTTGCTCTTGACCCTAGAGGTCAAGGCCTGGGTCCTAGTAATTTGCTTACGGGATTCCAAGCCTAGATAAAAGGGTGTTAACGATGACCACGGTGACTAGTGCTTGCAGGAGTTCTGGAGTCTGGGCATCTTGGTGAACGCAGATCCTAAGGAGAGAGGAGGTGTTTGGTCACCAAAGCTCGGGACTATCTGACGGTCTTTTCCCCAAGCCACATTCTGCAGCCTTTTCCCTGCAAGACGCCTCTGTGCAAATCAGTAAAAGGGCAGAGGCAGCCCCAAGCTAGAGCACAGGTGAGCTGAGGACAGGCTGACTTCCAGCCGCCACTTAGAAGGCACCTCTGAGCAGGGCACGAGCTGCACAACCTCATACAATGACCCTTACTCTTCTCTTGCGTCAGCTTTGGGTGGGAGAAGTACAGGGAGAGAAACACACGGCTGGATGAGAGACAAAGGAAGGTCTCAGCCTTGCCCCAGTGCACGTGGGGGCGCTGGGTGAGGGAAGGAGCCCGGGGGCTGTGCAGTCAGGAAGCTCTGCGTGATCGCCCACAGCAAATGCAAGCCACGCGGTCACTTTTCCTCTGTATGCTGTGCTTCCTTCTCAGCACAGAGGGTGGTCATAAAGGATGGCTGTATGGCCCTCTCTGGGGAGCTGACTGGGAGCCGAGCCATCATATGGTGAACAAATGCCGTAATTGCCCAACTGCAGAGCAGCTGCTGCGTGTTATTAAATGGCAACAACCTCTCCCCTGACCCCTGACCCTGGGAAACGGGTAGCCACCCGCCCACCCACCAGGAAAGCCCCAGCACCCTGCCACCAACAGAGGCCCGGACGCTGGCTCGCTGGCTCGGGCAGTAAGAAGCAGGGGCCGTGGCACAGTCATAAGGACAGAGGCTTCAGGTTCGGACAGCAGGATTCCAGCAGCAGCTCCATCCCTCAGGGGCAGCGAGACTGTGTGTGAAACACAACTTCTCTGAACCTCGATTTCTCATCTACGAAAGGTAGCTTGTCCTACTGACCACGCAGAAACGGTGCAGGAATTGAAAATGGTAAATGCAAAGCGCCCAGCACGGTGCCTGAGGCACAGTGAGGACTTAAAACAGCTACTCATACAGGTTCCTTCACATCCCGCGAGGACGGATGGCAAATCCGCTGAGTGCCGGGCACGGTGAGCACCACGTAAGGGGGCAGGAGCCGTGTCTCCGAAGGAGCGACTCCGAGCCGAGATCTGAAGGATGAGAGAGTTTCCTAGGTACAACGGACAGGAAAGAACTTCGCATGCAGATGGGACAGAGTACGTGAGGGCCCGTGAGGGCCCAGAACAGGTGGGGACTGGAGAGCAGAGACAGAGCTGATGTGGCTGACGCAGAGAGCCCAGGAGGCTGGCGACACGTGCGGGGCCGGACCAGGGAAGCCACAGCCGAGATTTTGGTCTTTATCCTAAGGGTACCAGGAAAGTACTGAAGAGTTTTACCTGACAGAGTGACGTGATCAAAGTAGAGTTCTTTAAAGCTCACTCTAAGAGTATATATCATACGATTCTGACTCTATGGCATTCCGGAAAAGGCAAAGCTACGGAGACAGTAAAAAGATCAGTGGTTGGCAAGGGTTGGGGGGAGGGAGGGATGAACAGTCAGAGCGGGGGAGTTTGGGGGCAGTGAAACTATTCTGTATCACTCTGCAATGGTGGATATGTGTCACTACAAATACTTTTGTCAAAACTCACAGAATGTGCATCACAAGAGTGCACTCTAGTGTCGGCTAGGGACTCAGGATGACAATGGGTCATGCAGGTTCAGCAGCTGTACCATCGGGTGGGGGATCCTTACGTCTAGCTTGTCCCTGCGTCTGTCTTTGGCCACTAGTGTGTGGCAGAGTGATGCCGTGGAAAGTCTGGCACTGGCCTTCGACACATCGACAACTTCTACCCCTCCTGGAACTTTCCCTCTTGAAAACCAGCTGCCCTATCAGAAGTCCGACTGTCCTGAGACCGCACTGCTATGAAGGAGCTCAATAGCCACGTGGAGAAAGAGAGACCACGTGGAGAAAGAGGGACCACGTGGAAGGGTGTGCAGCCTACGGGGACCTTCTAGCCCCGGCCAAGCCGCCGGCTGAGCGCAGCCCACGGCCCACCCAGCCAGCACCGCCCGCGGCGGAAGAGCCAGCTAACCGAGCCCTGCCCAGATTCCTCACCCACAGAGGAGTGGTTGTGGTTTAAGCCACTGAGTTTGGGGTAGGTTGTTACCCAGCAGTGGATGATTGAGACAGGGGGTAATGGCAGACGCCAGGAGGCCAGAAAGGGGGTTCCTGCAGAAATCCAGGTGACAGGAAGAGATGATTTGGTCTCCGGCAGGAGTGGTGGTGGAGAATTGGAAAATGCTGATGAGAGAAAAAGTTAGACACACACGCACTGTCATCATCAGTAGGAGAAACTCAGGGGTCTGGAGACCCCACAGACCCCAGCAGTGCACTGGTCTCCTCTCTGAGGCCACCTCTTTCCATGAAGGGCTGACTGTCCAAGGCTTAACTTTGTTCCCAGACACTTGACTGCCCTCAGTATAAACACAACAGAAGGAAAAGGGATATATTCCAGAACGCCAGAAAATAGGCTTAACTGCATATTCATATGATTTAAAGAAATGTCCCAGAAAAAAATGTGCATCTTCACATAACACCTAACATGTATACACTACTCCATAGATTAGCAAGTATATTGCATGCATATATTTATGTACAAAACCTATACATAATGTACAGAACCTCTTTTGATTCATTCAACCGTCCTATGAGTTGAAATTGCCACCCTCACTTACAAGTGAGGAAACAGACTCAGAAAGGGGGCAGTTACGGCTCGACGGCCCCATGGTCAGCAGCTGGTAGAGCGAGGCGTTGAACCTCTCACGGCTCCGGCCAAGTTCAAATGGATTTTTTTTAAATGACTTGCAAAATTCCCACATTTATAGTAAAACGATGAAGAACAGATTGAAAGAATATATTTCTCTGTGTTTTGGTTGCCTGCCTTCTGTTCCTCTCCATCGGCCTCTTGTGCAGTGATATATATATATATTTTATATTGAATTTTTTAGAGGGAGAGGAAGGGAGAGAGAGAGAGAAACATCGATGTGAGAGAGAAACATCAATCGGCTGCCTCCCGCACGCCTCCTACTGGGGATCAAGCCCACAACCCGGGCCGGGAATCGAACCCGGACCTCTCAGTCCATGACACAACGCTCAATCCACTGAGCTGCACCGGCAGGGCTGTGCAGTGGTTTTTAAAGTAGCTCCTTGGACTCCTGGTCTAGGAATCTCACAGGCAGATCCCTGGGCCCCACCCAGGAACCAGACTTTCTGGGACTAGGAAATAAGCATCTGCATTTCAATAAGTAGGGCAGGGGGTTCCTAAGTTATTTGCCTTCACGGGAGAGTTTGAAAGTCACTGAACTGGTGGATCACCAAGCCCGGGAAGCAGACGGACGTGCTTCAGTGAAGAAAGAGTCTAAACACAGTTTAGCAAATTGTAATGGATCGCTCCACCATGTTGCCTGGTGGGGAGGAGGCCTCGACAGTCCCTTCCTCCCTCCCCGTCCCCGCCAGGCTCACCCTGAGTAGCCAGGACAGGAAGGGTGAGCCAGACCAGTCGAGTCGTGGGAGAGCGAGCGCTTGGAGAGCACCCACTGGGTTTCGGGCACCAGCAGATGGTCCCCGTTAGTGCTCCAAGCAGACATTACTCCCATTTTACAACGGAAGAACCCGGAATCAGGAGGTGAGGTTACTTGTATAGTCACACAAACAAGTGAGTCAAGATTCAAACCCAGAACCGGTCGACACCAACGGTGGTTTTCCCAGTATCAAGCTGTGCCAACTGGGTAGAAGGGTCATGTGATGTCCAATCATGGGAGTCCGAATCCCACTCTCGACTCACTAGCTGTGTGACCTCGGACGAGGCAGTCTCCTCCTCAGAGAGGGTGCCTTCACTTCAGGAGAGGAAATTACCTGCCACTGGGGCGCCCCGGGTACCCACAGCCTTTCCGCCAAGGTGATTGCTTCTGAGTGACAGAAGGCCAGCGGGCCAAAGCCAGACCTCTGTGATCATCAGGGCGATTTCTCCCACAGTGGACTGTGGGGCTCCAGAGCGAGTCCCGAGGTGGGGGGGAAGGACCATTCCCTGGACGGGCAACAGCAGGTGGGAAGGTGTGTGGGAGCGGGCAGGGTCTCTGCTGGCCCCACAGGTCTCTTCCATCCTTGTCTGGTGCTGGGAACCCGCAGCCACACTGTTGTTCCCGTCAGAGTGCTGCTCCCTCTCCTGGGGCAGTTGGCAGGTCCGCGCTGGCCTGCTGGCGGGAGGCGCAGTGCAGCGGAGTCTGGCATTTCTTCACAGACGCTCACTGTCTCCTTCTTGTGCGGCTCTCTTCCCGTTCCCACGCCCCACCTCTGCCAGGCCCAGGGCTCCTGCTTTCTCCAGCCCTGGGGAGGGCAGAGGTCCTGGGCGAAGAGATAGATGGGGGCCTTCCCCCCACGAGGCTGCTCTGCGGGGACCCTCAAAGACTCATTGTCCCCTCCCGGGAGAGGAGGCGGTGGGTGGGTGGTGTGCGGTCAGCAATCCCCGCCTGGTGCAAGCTAAGGCTGGAGTCCTCTCCGTCGTGAGCTCTTGGCTTTGCAACATTGTGGGCGTCTTATTTATCTGCAGGGTCTGTGGGTCCTGAATGCTTTCAGCAAAGACTTAGGCACTGTGCCAGGCACTGGGGTACAATTTGGGAAAACAGTCCTTAGCCTGATCCTCAAGGAAAGCCCAGTCCGGGGGAGACATGAGAAGTAAGTAAATGATAATTATTTTCCTCCCGAATCAGTCCCCGTGCAGGAAGAACTACGAGAAATGCACACACAGCCATCAGTGAGGGCTGGTCAGTCCTTCATTCACTGAATAAATACTGGGTATCCCCAAAAATGTATACACACACAATTGTAGATTCTACTACATTTTGAAAATGAAATGTATTTTAATAAACACTGCCTTTATAATTATTTAAAGTGTGTATACATTTTTTTTGGGACACCCTATAGTTATTGAGACCCTGATATGTGGCAGACACTATTCTAGGGGCTGGGAATATAGTGGGAACAAGACAAAATTACACAATAGCATATTTAGTATCTAATATATCATATATTTTATACATTATATTATTATATATTGGTGTATGTATCTAATCTGTATATCATTTAATATATATTATATTAATGTATGTATCTAGCCTATATAATTACATAATAGCATATCTTATCTCTCCATATAATATTGTTATAATAATATTATGTTAATGTATCTATACACTCTATCTTCCCTCAATCAATCAATTACATATCATCTATCTATAATTTCAGGCAGTGATAAACGCTTGAAGAAAAAAAAGCAGGGTTGGGCCGCAAGACTGCGGAGAGCACGGTCCGGCAAGGTCTCCCTGAGGAGGTGACGTTTGACTAGAAATTTGAAAGGCAGTGGGCGTGTTTCAGGAAGAAGGAAGAACAGGTGCAGAGACCGCCAGCCAGACTCACTCTACCTACTTCACACAGGTCGCTCAGCACTCGGAAGGAAGGGCTGCTTGTTCCCACTTCAGAGGTGGAAAAGCCAAGAGCCAGGAAGGTGGAGAGACTTACCCAGGGCCTCATGGCTCGTGGAAGGCAGAGCTGGGACCCACCGGGCAGTCTGCCCTGTCGCTGTCTGTGGGCTCTAGGCCACGAAGCTACACCACCTACCTGGGCACGTCCCAGATACCTGTGAGCACCCAGGAGGGGGCCGAATCCAACCTCAGGGAAGAGGATGTGGGAACACCCTGATGGACAGCAGTGTGCCAAGCCAAGGGAGCTCTCTGCCTTTCTTCTTTGCCTCTTCTGGCCCCAAAGCTGCCCCTCACCCAAAGTCAAGAGGGGGAAGGGAGGGACAGAGGGGCTCCCCGCCCCCCAAATCCACAGGGCTCGCTCTGCTCACCTCATTTAGCTTTCTCCTTGGAGAGGCCTTCCCTGCTCACCTCACTGTCTCAAACACCAGCCACGGCCTCTCTCCTCTTTTGCTTCAAACATTTCTCACGACCTGCCGCTGGAATGCATGTTCGCTTACTTCGCTGCGCGTTTCCTGCGACTTAAATCTCGGCTCCACAAGGGCGATTGTCTGTTTTGTCCACTGCTGTGTCCTCTGTGCCTGGCCCATCTTTACTGAATGAAAGGACGGAGACGCTCCGGGGGTGCAATGGTGTGGGACAGTTAAAGGAGCACTTCTCCTAACAGACACAAACCAAAACTCAGAGCCGCAACGGCGCCCTTCGTAATATTTGCCAGATGGCGACTGGCACTCTGAATGTGCTCAGTAGATATTTGTTGAATGAATGAGTATCTGGAATTTGAAATTCTAAGTTCAGGATGCTAAGAAGACTGGACAACAATGGATGAAATACAGACTAAAGGCACATTACTTCCTAACGCTCTTTGATAGGATGTTTGAGAGGCCCCGGGATAGAGATCAGAAAACTTGAGAGCTGCTCCTGGCTCAGGAGCGCATGCGCTAGGAGGATTTGGACAGTCACCTTCCACCTGCCTCCCTGAGCCACAGTTTTCCCATATGTAAAATGGGGACACACAGAAAACTCTAAGGGACTCTCCTAACTCTGGATCGCTAGGATTTTATCAAATATTCTCTCCTCTGGGACAGGTCCAAGCATTTCCATCTTGTCCCAAACATCCTACCTGGAATAGTAAGTCTGGGGTGAGTACTGGGGTGGGGGGTAGGGGGTGGGGTTTGAGTCTTTGATGCCTTTCCGCAAGGTCCTGTGTTACTTGCGCTTCCTGGCTCCCTCTCTTCACCCCTCTCCGAGGTCTGACCTTGTAATGAGCGGCTGCACACTGTCAGCCGCTGCGGTTTGAACGAGTGCCTGAGATTTAGGGTTGCCTAATGCTGGAAACAGAGCAGGGCTTGCAACATTAGGCTGGGGCCTCATGAATGTCTGCCTCTGGGTGTTTCCCATTCTCGGTTTCTCCTGTCCTGTGTTTCGAATCCCATCTGTCTGTGTGGACGCGGCTGCCCTTTTTATTGCTCCATTGTGGAGCCAGGCTTGAAACTGGGCCCAGAACGGCCAGGCCATTCACAAAGCGGGCATCTTCACATGCCCTGGGACGCCCCTGCTCTGCCTCCCAAACCGAGGTCTGCAGCTTTGTGCAGAAGCTGGGTGCCGGGGTCGCCCCGAAGCACCTCGAGCTGGCCAGCCGTCCTTAGTGCGACAGAATCCAGAGGAAGGGGTGCTACCCATTTAATTACGGCAATTCCTGGCGATTTCAGCAACTCCTGTGGACTGCTTTCCCATTTGCAAAGCACTACTAAGGATCTGAACTTGAGCAGGGACTTAGCCTGTTTTGATGATTTTCTAAGAGCGCTATTTTCTTTTTTTGTCCCTCTGCCCCCACCCACCTTCCCTGCCTATCTCTGAGCCCCAGGAGGCTGACCTCTGTGGACGGCATCATCCTGGCTCTCTGGCTCACTGTCTCTGCGTGGCACGGGCCAAAGGGAGGCCCCAGCAGGAGACTGGAAGGCAGGGATGGTTGGTGGCCTTTCTTCCTAGCGCCCACTCTGCTTCCGTGACATGGCTTTGGAGGTAGCTGAGTTCCTCCACAACTAGGAATTACGGGCGGCTCCCCCATGCCAGTCTAGATGAGACCTACTAGAGTGGGTCCAGTAACTATTTCCACTCCTCGTCCCTTCACCCCTAGGAGGACAGCTTCCTGCCGTTTGCTGTTCGTAGATACTGGGTCTCATGGTCCCTTAGCCCACACACTCCTCTGTAAGCGGTTCCTTCATCAAAATCTCTATTTAAACCATTTGGGGGTGGGGCTGAGTTCTGTCTGATACAAATACCAAAATCTGGAATGGAGCCTGGAACACGGTAGGCCCTTAATCAGTATTTGTGGAATGAATGCCCAAACTTCTCACGTGTAATAATATCTCATTTAATCCATACAAAAACTAATCAAAATAGTACTATTGCCTTTTATAGACAAAGAAACTGAGGTTCATGTCCCGGCCAGTTTGGCTCAGCGGTTAGAGCATCGGCCGTCAAACCGAAGGGTCATGGGTTTGAGTCCATCAAGGGCACGTACCTGGGTTTCAGGTTTGATCCCCAGCCCTGGTTGGGGTCATGTGGGAGACAACCAATCAATGTGTCTCTCTCACATCGATGTTCCTCTCTCTCTCTCCCTCCCGCCCTTCCACTTTATCTAAACATCAGTGAAAAAATATCCGCAGGTGAGGATTAACAACAACAAAAAGAAACTGAGGCTCAGAGGTAGAGCCTCAGGTCTTAGATTCTAAGACACGGCAATGTTGACGTCCTAAACCCCGATGCCCCTGAGCCACACGCAGCACCGTGGAGAAACCGCTACTTCCTGCGGCTTTCTGAACAATCTCAGAGCCCACTCGTACCAGCCTGGGTGGGCTGAACAGGACCAGATGCCACAGAGCGGACCGGGGTAACGCAGCAAGAGAAAACAAAACCTCACAATTCAAAGACACACGAACATTCACTTAGCATATAATCAGACCTCGGTTCAAATCTAATGCTACCACTTTCTCCCCCTCACCACCCTAGGCCCACTGATTTTATGACTGACAAACACAAATTGTATATATTTATGGTATACAACATGTTTTGGTATGTATGTAAGGTGTAAAACATGTTTTAACCTAGGTATACATTATGAAAGGATTACCACGATCAAGTTCATTAACACATCCATCACCTCCCATCGTTAACCATTTGTTTTAGTTTCGTTTTCCTCCTGTTATTTATTTCTAGTTTCATACAACTGTGGTTTGAAAAGACACTTGAGATGACTGCAATCTTCCTAAATTTGTTAAGACTTGTTTTGTGCCCTAACATATGCTCTAACCTGGAGTATGCTCTGTGTGCACTTGAGAATGTGTATTTATTTCACTGCTGTCAGACGGAAGGAATGTCCTGCATACGTGTGTTAGGCCCATTGCTATAAGGTCTAGTTCAAGCCCAATGTTTTCTCATTGATTTTCTGTCTGTATGATCGATCCATTGCTGGAAGTGGGGTACTGAGGTTCTTCACTATTATTGTATTGCTGTCCATTGTTCCTTTCAGATTTGTTAATCTTTGCTTTATATATTTAGGTGATATGATGTTTGGTGCATATATATTTACAATCATTATATCCTCTTGATAAAATGACACCTTTATCATTGTGCACCATCTTTCATGGTCTCTTATTAGAGCTTTTGACTTAAAATCTATTTTGTCTGATATGAGAATAGCTAACCCTGCTCTCTTTCTGTTTCTGTTTTCCTGGGATATCTCTTTCCATCCCTCCACTCTCAGCCTGCGTGTGTCTTTAAAGCTGAAGTGAGTGTCTTGTAGGCAGACGATTGTGGATCTCTGTCCTAATCCCTTCAACACCACGCAAGTGTCTTTTGATTAGAGAAGTTAATCCGTTTACATTTAAAAGTATTGTCGATAGGTAAGGACTTACTATTGCCTTTTTGTTCATTGTTTTCTGGCTAGTTTATAGCTCCTTTTTCCTTTATTCCTCTCTGACTGTGTTCCTTTGTGAGCCGGTCATTTTCCATAGTGGTGTGCTTTGAATCCTTTCTTTTTCAGTTCTCGGAATCTACTATAGGTTTTTTTGTTTGTTTTTAAACATGTTTTTCTTTAATTTTTTTCTTTATTGATTTTTAGAGAGACAGAAACATCGATGAGAGAGAACATCGATGGGCCGCCTCCTGCATGCCCCCCACTGGGGATCGGGCCCACAACCTGGTCATGTGTCCTGACCAGGAATCGAACTGGCGACCTCTTGGTGCATGGGTCGATGATCAACCACTGAGCCACACCAGCCGGGCTCTCCTATAGGTTTTTGCTTTATGGTTACCATGAGGCTTACCTAAAACATCTTATTATAACAGTCTATGTTAAGCTGATAACAACTTAACTTCGACCACATACAAAAACTCTACTCATTCTTTTACTTCCCCTTCCCTACATTTTTATGTTTTTCACGTCACAGCTTACATCTCTTTATATTTTGTATTCATTCAAAAATCACTGTAGCTGTAGTTATTTTTAATACTTTTGTCTTTTAACTTTCATAGTAGAGTTGAAAGGGATTTACATACCACTCTCAGAGTACTAGAGTATTCTTAACCTGACCAAATACTTCCCTTCAATGAGTTTTATACTTTCATATTTTTTTAATGTTACTAATTACTATTCTTTCATTTCACTGAATTCCCACTCTCTAACGGTCAGATGCTTGGACCCCTTTAATATTTTTCTACCAAATGGTTGTCATACTTTAGCATACCACTCCTAATGAACTTACTGCCTCTTTAAGCAGCTCTGACCACCCTGCTTAAAGAGGTAGTCCAGGGCAGGGGTGCCACACACAGGCTCTGGGGTCAGGCTTCCTACTCTTGAGTCCCAACGTTGCCACTTATTGGCTGGAGACCTTGATACCACTACCCAACATATTGGTGCCTCAGCCCCCTTATCTAGAAAATGTGGGTTATAATAGTACATACTTTACAGAGTTGTTGAAAGGATGAAATGAGTCCAATACATGTTAAGTGCTTGGAACAGTGCCTAGCACGTAGAAAAGGCTATGAAGGGTGTGTTAAATAAATGAAAATTCATGAATTCTGTGTGTGCAATTCCAGCTGGCTTAATCAAAAAGAAATTTTTGAGTGTGTGTGTGGGGAGCTTCGATTTGGAGATGAGTCTGCATCCAGGGTCCTGAATAATATCATCAGGTCACAGACTCTCTCTCGGCCGTGTTTTCCTTTGCCTTGGCTTCAATCTCAGCAGACCATTCCCTCAAGGAGAGACAGTGAGAGCCTCAGCAGTTTTAGGCATCCGTCCACCAGCTCAGCAGCCCCAGCAGAATGCATGAGTCTCTCACCCGAGAGACCCAGCAAAGGTCTCTGGATTCTCATTACCTTGGCTTGGGTCCTGCTGTGATATTCTAATTCTAGGGCCACTTATGTGCCATCAGCTCCAGACACCACACAGACTGCAAATTGGAGAGGGGTCACCCTGATGAAAATCGAGGCGCTGTTCACCCCAAAACAGAAGGAATAGATGCGGGAGAAAACTGGCAGCGGTCTGCTGGATGATGACTCCTGGTCACCTTCCCGGAAGGTGCTCCCCATGAGCAAGCCTTTGGAAGACTTAGGCCTTGCTCATATTGCATACTTGGAAGTGCTTAAGGTCTCTTTGAAAACATATACTGAAAGTCAAGAGCACTGCTCAAAATTCTCGCTTTGGGAGACCACAGCTAGGACTTGGAACAGCACCATATGCCCGAGGAAGATTCTAATGACTCCCCACCTACAGGACACACCGTGAGTCAAGCAGGGGGTATCTGGTTTGTGTGCGTGTTCTCACAGGTCTGCAGCCTGTGACCTGACAAAGTAAGTTGCCTGGCTGAGACCGCAAGCACCATCGCGGGCCTGGACAGAACAAATCTAAACAGCCCCCTGGACCCCTGCACCGAGGCTGTGGCTGCCCTCGAGCCCTGACGATCCAAGGTTGGTCTTCCGCCAGCAGCAGCAGTGTCCATGCTCTTGCTGCTCACACTGAAGTCTGCAGGATGGGCAGCACTGGCTTCCTCTGGGAGCTCTAGGAAATTCAGAAGCTCGGGTCCCACCTGAAGACCTACTGGCTGGGAATCTGCATTGCAACGAGATCTCCAGGAGGTGGGTATGCACGTCAGAAGCAACACTTGGCCAGTTGTCTGGAGCTGCCTTTACCAAGCACCACACACTGGATGGCTTAAAGCAACAGAAATTGATTCTCTCACAGTTCTAGAGGCTAGAAGTCTGAAATCAAGGTGTTGGAAGAATGGATCTCTTCTGAGAGCTGAGGGACACTGTGCTTCATGCCTGTGTCCTAGCTTCCGGGGATTGGTGGCAATCCTGGTGCTCACTGGCTTCTAGAGGGAGCACGCCCATCATTGCCTCCATCATCACGGGGCATTTTCCCTGTGTCTCCGTGTCCAAATTTCCCTTTTCTTACGAGGACACCAGTTATGTTGGATTACAGGCTCACTCACTCTGCTCCAGGAAGACCTCATCTTTACTCATTACATTGGCAACAGCCCTGATCGCACTTTGAGGTTCCAGGAGTTAGGACTTGAATACATCTTTTGGTGGGGAGGGACACACAATTCAACCCATAACAACTGTCTTTGAAGCCTGCCGTTCCTAAATGCTGGGAGGCTAGCTGGTTAGGAAACACCCGGAACCTTTTAGCAAATTTATTTTTGTAAACAATTTTGCAAACTCAGAAAGAAGATGGCACGTCTACCATGAGGCTTGGAGGTGTCTATTTTTGCCGAGTGTTTCTTGTTCAGGCAGCACACCCAGCAGGATGCTCAGCTTTACAGTGGGCCCAGCCCCAGTGCAGGGCCAAGGGGAGGGCACTCCGGGCACGACTTCCATCAGGCTGCCCACTGGAACCACCTGGGGAGCTTTAAAATGCCCAGATCGTACCCTCAGGGATTCTAGTGTAGCTGGTCTGGCATATGGCCTGGGCATCAGGATTTTAAACATTTTCCACATGATTCTAATCTGCAGTCAAATTTGAGGACTAATGGGATAGATGCTCTCGTTTCTACACATTACAAAAGAAGACAGTTCAGTCTTTCCCCTTTCCCAGGCAGAGAAGCAGACACAAGCACAAATAATCCCAAATACGAACACATATGGATTCCTAAATTTTGCGTTTTAGGGTTTTGTGGTTTTCTTGTTTTGTTTTTATTTTTGTTTTGGGGGTTTTTTAAAATAGTTTTTAGGAGCAAAATGAGGCTGCTGTGGTAAGTCGATGAATGTCTCTGTGTAGTACCATTCTCAAAACCTCCCATAATGGTGGACTGTCTATTTCTCATTGTTGTTTTGCCAATCTCTGAAGTAATATTTTGTGGCATTTTGATTTTGTGCTTATACATTTAAAATGATCTTTTCTGGGTAAATGAATCCTTTATCATAATGCATTTCTTTCTTTTCCCTGGTAATGCTTTTCATCTGGAAGTCTATTTCCACCCCCCACTCCACCCCCTGATATTAATACAGCTACATTGGCTAGCTTTCTTTTGCCCAGTAGTTACTTACATGGTATATCTATTTTTCAATCTTTGAACTTTCAAAATTTCTATATTCTTATGTTTTAGATAAATCTCTTGAATGAAATATAGTTGGATTAAAAGAAATCTACTCTGACAATCTTGCTGCAGATGCTCTGCAAATTAGAGCATTTAGTCCATTTACATTTAATGTAGTTACTGATATGTATTGGTGATATAATAAATATTCAACAGCTCATAGGGGACTTTGTGGAGGTTGCAGTTCTCACAGGTGACCATGAGAGGGCAGCACTAGGGGGCTCATAGTCATTTATACCCATGAACGGACAGAGGGAACTGAGCATCTGCTCTCCAGGGTTCCATCACTCTGTCCAAATGTGTGTCTCCCCAACAATTTTGGACATCCTTTGACTATGGGAGGAACAAGGATATGGACTAGGGGACAGGAGTGTGATGAACTGGGGGACAAAAGAGCAGTCCAATGACCAGGACTATCCATCGTGTGAGGGCTCAGGGCAAACAGAAGCTACTTGTCAACTTGTATAGAAAAATTTCAATACTCTAATAACTAGTCCTGCTGCGCAAATCATTCACAACGATATCAGCCTACTGGTACGTTTGGATTTAAATCTACCATCTTGCCCTGGCCACTTTGGCTCAGCAGTTAGAGCGTCGGCCTGCAGTCCAGAGAGACCCGGGTTCGGTTCTTGCTAAGGCCATGTACCTCGGTTGCAGTCTGTCCCCGGCCCTGGTTGGGTCGTGCGGGAGGCAGCCACTGGATGTATCCCTTTCACGTCGATGTTTCTCTCTCTCTCTCTTCCTCTCTCTCCCTCTCACTCTATCTGAACAAAAAATGGAAAAATGTCCTCGGGTGAGGATTAAAAAAAAACAAAACAAAAACAAAAACAAAAAAAAAATAAATAAATCTACCATCTTATCTTATTTGTAACAGCTCTTCTAAGTTGGTATTTCTCCTTTCTTGACTTCTTTTATTATTTAATTTTTCTCTTTTTAAGCACTACATTCTGTTTCGTTTTTAGTAATTACCTAGAAATTCCGTGATTCATCTTTGACTTTTCAAAGCCTGTTTTTAATCAATGCATTGACTTTCCCCCCTGAAAATACAAGAGCCTCAGAACACCTTAATTTATTCCCAGCCCCTATTAACTTACTGTGGTATGTTTCAGTCCTTCATAAGACATTATTATTATTAATATTTTGAAGACAAGGTTTATTAACATTTACCACCTTTGCTCTTCATTCCTCTTGCTGCTTTGGGTTATTCTGAAATTGTTTTCTTTTTGCCTAAAGCACGTATTTTACAATCTCCCTTACTGAGGGGCTTCTCTACGTCAATGTTTTATTTTGCCTTCATTCATAAAAGATGTTTTCCTGACGCCGGAACTACAGGTTGGCAATTATTTCCTTTTGGCCTCGAAAGGTATCCCACCCCGGCTGCCTGGGAGCTGGCTGCCGGTCTGTTAGTGTAATCAAAGCTGCCTTTTTCAATCTGGCCGCTTTTCATTTTTCCTCATCTTTTTCCACTTACACTTGTGTCTTGGTATTCTTTATTCACCTTTAAATCTGTTGTGCTTCTGTATTTGGTGTTTTGGTATCTTTCTGAAAGCTACTTAGCCATCATTTCTTTGTTTTTTAATCCTCACCCGAGGATATTTTTACATTTATCTTCAGACAGAGTGGGAAGGAGAGAGAGGGAGAGAGAGAAACATCGATGTGAGAGAGACACATCGAGTGGTTGCCACCTGCATGACTCCAACCGGGGACGGGGACGAACCGCAACCGAGGTACTTGCCCTTAGCGGGAATCGATCCCGGGACTCCTTGGTCCACAGGCCGACGCTCTAACCGCTGAGCCAAACTGGCCAGGGCCATCATTTCTTAAAATACTTCCTCTGCTCCATTCTCTTTTCCTTCTCTGTCTGAGACTCTGGTTAAATCAATGTTAGACCTTCTCATGTGATCTAACCATCTCTTCTAGATTTCCGAGGTTTTTCTCTCTGTGCTTTATTTGGGATAATTTCTTTAGCTCTACATTTCACTTTATTAACACCTTCTCAGTGCTGTGTAATATGCTGTTAAACACAACACATCCAATGATTTGGGTTACTGTATTTTTCACTTCTAGAAGTTCTATTTAGTTTCTTTAAGAAAAATGGTTGTGTCACTTTTTATAGTTTCCTATTCCCTGCCTATATCTTCAAGCCTGATTTTTTCAACTTAATATGTGTGATTTTTTAATTTTATTTTAAGAATCTGTGACTGATAATTTCAACATTTGAGATAGGAGGGCTTCTTTCTGGAGTCTGTTGTTCTGTTTCTTCTCATTCATGTGTCTGTGTCTGGTTATCTTTGACTATATGCTAGCTATTGTACAAGAAAATCATTTGGATAATTATTTGAAGCCTAGGATGAAAGCGCCTTCCCCAACATAAGATTGCTTTTATTTCTGGCATGTCTGGGATCACCATTAACCAAGTTTAATGCTTGAGGTTCCCCGGAAGACCAATAAAACTGCAATTCAAGCTGCAATTACTTGTGAGTGTTCATCTACTTGTAATTCACATTCACCTTGACGGTGTAGTCCTTTGGGTCTCAGCTAGAGTGCAGAGGGTCTACCATTACATTCCCCACCTTGAGTGGCCCTGGGTGTTGATTTCTGTCTCCCTGATAGGCTATCAAAATCAATGTTCAATTTTGCCAGACTTAGAAATACTCTTAGGAAAAAGGGTAGTTTTTGTATCCATTTATCTCTTTGGGTTTCCATTTCCCTATTATTCTCTTCCTGGTATTCTTTGTCATGCCAACCCTTTGAAGGCTCTGAAGATTATTATTATTTAAAACCAGTTCTTAAGTTGTTTTCAGTGGAAGAGTGTGTCCCAGTAATCTAGTCTGCCATTATTGGAAATAAAAAGCCATGCCATGGCTTTCTTGGCACAAGGCTGGCACTCGGTAGATGATGGCTGCATTCGTTAGATTATCATAATTTCCCAGACACACTCCTTTTTGCCTGTCTGCATTTACAAGGACTGTTTCCTACTCGTAGAAGGCATAGAATGCCCAAATCCCACCATTTGCCAAGGCTCAGGATAAACACCACCTTTTCCTCAAAATGCTTCCTGCTTTCTCTGCTTCCCCGAATCTGGATCCCATTTCTTCCCCATCGAAACCCTCACAAGACTTAGTCTGCGTCATCCTCTGGGTACTTAACTCCATAGAAATATATTAGCACAAGCATTGATCTCTCCTGTGGATTTCTACTTTCTTGACATTTCTGGGCTTCTCAGGAATTTGCTCACTTCCTCTCCAGCTCAGCATACATTATAGACAGATTTCTTGGAAAATGCCATATCCAGTGCTGTCAGGTTTGACGTCCTGGGAGGGGCGTCTCCGGACACTGTCTGCCACACTGCCAGAAGCAGGATGCGGGTCATCCTAACCCACGCGTGCATTGTGCTGACTGTGGGAATTCACAGAGTCTCTCACACGCGTGCCTCCTGTGCAGTGTTGCTATCCCCATGCTGCCGACGAGAATCAGGGGGCAGGCGAGACTAAGGAATGCACCCAGCCAGAGCCACAGAGCCAGAAATGGAACGCAGTCTTTTCTCTCCAAGCCCACGGCTCATGCCAGGACGCCCAGTTACCTCCCTGTATTATTTGTGCCACAAGTCATTTCTGTCGCAACAATACCCAAAACTCAACGCAGACGTCCTACAGGTGAAAGCACAGGTCATCCAGGAGTCAGGCTGTGGGCACTGGACAGAGGGGTTGGCTGAGCAAAGAAATCCACACACACCTTCCTCAGCGAGGGTTTCCTGTATCTCAGGCCTCCTTACCTCACCACCTTGGTCCCATTTCTCACGACCTGCATGTCCACCATACAGCCCCCAGTGACATGGGCAGCTAGGTTCAACTCTGAGAATTCAGCCTGAAGGAGAAAGCAAAACAGAGAAGGAGTCAGCAGGTATTAATGACGCTAAGAACGGCTAACATTCAGTGGGTACTTATATGTGCCAAGGACCCATTTATAGCGCACTCGAAACAGGAAGTTGGCAATCTTATTTACTTCCCTTGTTGAAAGATGAGGAAGCTGAGGTGCAGAGAGGCCTGGAGACAAGTCCAAGTTGACATAATTAATAAAAGGCAAAGTTGGATCGAATCCCGTGTCCCTGAATCAAACACCCCTGCTTTCAGCCACTGATTTCTACCAGCGTGGGTAGAAGCAGTGGCTCTCGCTCTGGACTAGAAGCCACGAAATGCTGTTCCGCGTGACCTCTGCCCTAGACTTCGCGCCCGGCTGTGGTGTGGCATCACAGCTAGTGGTCACTAAGCACTGTGCACGGACCCCTCCTCAGGTCACCAGCCATCGGGTCCCACGTCTGGCCGTGGCCCCTCCCCTCACTCCATCCACTTGGTCACCGCAGGAGCACCATGCCTGTACACCGAAATACTGTCCCCTGGTCACAGCTGATGGTGCTGGCACCCGACCCAGGGTGGGAACAAGAGGCCCTTCCATTAGAATTAGAATCTGCTGAGCAATCCATGCGGTTTCTTTCTAGGGGGCTGTATCTTTCATACACAAACCCAAGAGCAAATGGGACCATGTTTTCTGCCATCTGGATTGGGGAGGCACAAAAAAGTAGGGGGGAGGGGGTTAAAGGCAGGGAGTGGGAGAGGAAGAGAGAAACACCGATGTGAGAGAGATGTAGGGTGCCCCCCGTACACACCCCAACTGGGGATCAAACCCGCAACCTAGGTATGTGGCCTGACTGGGAATCGAACACACAACCTTTTAGTACATGGGACAACACTCCAACCAACTGAGCCACCCGGCCAGGGTGAGATGGCGAGTGCTCTTGATGTTCTGTGCCAGCTACAATCCTGCCCTCGGATTTCATGAGATGCCCCTGTAACCTTATAAGTTCACCTTTGTTTTATTATTTGTTTAAGCAAGATTTGGTGAATTTCTGTTGCTCGCAACCAGAGCCCTATGGAATACATCCCTCCTAGCAGATTACACGCTCCCTCTGGGGACAGCGATTTGTGTTAGGACCATCTGTATGCAGTTTCCTGCAGCTGCCATAACAACGTTCCACCACTAGGCGGCTCACACAGCAGAAATTTCGTGTATCAGTTCTGGAGGCTAGAAGTCCAAAATCAAGGAGTCAGTAGGGTTGGCTTTCTCTGAGGGCCGTGAGAATCTGTTCCAGGCCTCTCTCCTTGCCTTGTGGATGGCCACCTCCTTCCCGCTCCATCACACTCTCTTCCCCCTACACGTGTCTGTCTCCAAGTTCCCCTTTTATAAGGGTGGCAGTCACACTGGATTAGAACCCGCCTCGTGACCTCATTTGAACTCGATTACCTCTGCAAACGAATCCTATCTCCAAATAAGGTCACATTCTGAGGTAACAGGGGTTGGAACTTCAACATATGAATTTCGGGGAGACACAATTCAACGTGTAACCCCATCCTAGACCGTGCAGAACACTAAACTGTGCCTTTTACACAGCAGACACCAAAAGTGATTTCTTCGGATTTAATGAATAAAAATAACTGCTCACATATATAAACCACTCACTGTGTACCAGACACTGTCCTAAGCATTTTACATGTCTGTATTCATTTAATCCTCACACTTGCCCAGATTTAAAAAAAAGAGAGACAGAGATAGATGAAATAGTGTACGATGTCACACAGTAAGAAGCGGAGCCAGGATTTAGACCCAGGCCGTCTGGCTCCAGCCTGTGCTTGTAATTGCCGCCCCCCACTGCCTCCGTGTGTAGCTGAATAAGGCATTGCGTGGATTACAGCTGGGCATTTTAAGGACCTAAAAGTAACCCATTTAAAGAGCAAAACAAGTTTACATGGAAGGGAAATATCATTTCGTGGTGACTTAAATGTATTCCCCTTGGAAACATTTAACAGAAATTATGACCAAAGCCCAAGCCATCTCCCCAGATGGCATGCGAGCAAGCCCAGAATGCCTATGTCTCTTGCTCTAATTAATAACCTCATTATGCTGTAGTAAGGTGAAAAGCAAAGAGCCCTGTTAATGAGTCCAGGCTAGTAAACAGTGGTAATGACCTAGTTATTAAGTCTAATGCCTGAAAAATGCAGTCCCATCATGTTTAAGATACTTCCTTGGCAAGATTACAAAGAAGCCTTAGCAAGAAAAGTTGACGCTTGTGTTTGTGCAGAAAAAAGAAGTTTGCAGAAAGTTGCAACACAGGAGAGCTGGGCACCGGCTACATGAAGACAGGGAGTGAATCAGAGTCTTGGATGATAGAATCTCTGACTCAAAGCTGGCAAAGACCCAGGGGCTGTCTTACTGCCCAAATGCAAAGAAAGATACTTGGACAGAAAACACACTCAGGCTTGACATACAAGTCAGAAGTTCATCTTGTTCATATTGGGAATCTAGAGCTATTTCCCAGTCATGGTTTTTGAGGTAAATATCTGGGTTGTAGGGCAGCAAGCCTCTGTTGGATCAAGCATAGAGAGTTGGGGTAGCAAAGGAAGGGCACTCATCTGTATTTAACTTTCTAAAAACTTCAACAACCGTGGAAATGGACACAGGATCCGAGCCACGTCTTCAAGAGCATGCTAGCCCTCCCGATAGAGTCTTAAAAAGCAGCCGATTCTGAAAAGCTTCAGAGCTCTCATAGACTCTGTAGTAGGTGGAACTGTATCCTCCCCCCAAATATGTCCACATCCTAACCGGTGATACCTGCAAATATGACCTTTATTGGAAACCACGTCTTTGCAGATGTCATTAAGGACCTCCAGATGAGATCATCCTGGATTGAGGTGGGCCCTAAATCCAATGACAAGTCCTTATAAAAGAAGAGAGGGGCAGAGAGAGACCCAGGGAAGGAGGCCACGCCATGTGGAGATGGAGGCAGAGACTGGAGTTACATTCCCACAAGCCAAGGAACTCCAGGACTTCCTAGAAGCTGGAAGAGGCCAGGAAGGACGCTCCCCTCGAGCCTTCAGAGGGAGTGCGGACCTGCTGGCTCCTTGATGTCAGACTCTAGCTCCCAGAACGGTGAGAGAATACATTTAGGTTGTTTTAAGCCACCAAATTCGTGGAGATTTGTTATGACCGTCCTGGGAAACGAATACAATAATTTTGGAAATTAAATGCAATTTCAGGACTGCATGCAAAGGTGTCAGGTTTCAAAGAAGGTCAGTGTGGCTAGGTAAGGCTCCTTTACTCGCCTCACCTGTCCCATACATACATACACAAATTCTCTCTCTCTCTCTCTCTCTCACACACACACACACACCAAAACTTCATCCATTCACTTATGTTGTAAAATATTGTCATCAGAGTCACTTACATTTTCTGTATAACTTAACCTTTGACCTCAAAAACATTTTGGCCCCAGCTGTTTTCTCATGTGCTAATACTACACAGTTAGCATTGTGGTGTGGATAAGTGAATATTCAGAAAGACTGCATTCAGCTGTAAGCTGGGTAATCTACTACCTGATGAGTTTGGTCAACTTACTACGGCCTTGAAGCTCAGTGCTGACATCTTTAAAATGGAGATAGTAATACCAATAATATCTATCTTTAAAAGTTTTGGTAAAGATTCGATACAATGCCCATGAAACACCTAGCACAGGGCTGAGACGTAGAAGGAAGGTCTCTCTGAACAGCTGCCGTTATTATTTTCAAATAGTTCATTGTCTTTGTAAGAGTAAACTGAATGTACAAAAAATGGTGTGTCCAGAAAAAAGAACAACCCCTTCAAATAGGAATAACATAAAATTAAAAATATATATTGAGGTATAAAATATAAAGAGTAAGGACTTCTGTTCATGGCTACAATGAATTAACGAGGACTGGATTTACACTCTCATCTTAACTAGATAAACAGACAAAATATATTAAGTAATCATTTTCAGACAGTGGGCAACAGGCATGGCAGGACTATGATCCCTGCAACAAGGAAACAAGTGAAAAGTACCCCTGTGATTACTCGGGCTGACTCCCTGGGGGCAGTTCTCAGGCAGTGGAGCAGCGTGGGAGGATGCCAGCCGGCTCGGCAGTCTCGCTGAGCTCAGGAGTCAGAGACTAGAGTTCAGGGAGGCCATGGTGGCTAGAATTTGCAGGACAGAATGTCGGAAGAGATGGAAATGAACAGAAAGACCTTCAGGGAGGTCTGCAAGTCTTTGAGTCTTTGAGTGCTGGCCTGAGCATGCGTGAAAGGAAAGAACCGTCAAAAAACAAACACTCTCCAGAACTCACGCAGTCTGGGAAGAGTGCATGCTCTCCCAGCCGGGCTGCAGAGACCTTGCAATATGAGTAGGGTCCTCAAAATGTAGGTGTGGGACTGAGTTAGGCCTGGACTGCAGCATGCTCTAGATCTAGGATGTTTAATTCATCCTAGTTTGCTAGGAGCTTTCCTGGTTTTAAGATCAAAAGTCCTGCTTCTCAGAAACTCAGCCCTAGTTTGTAAATGAAAGTCTAATGTCCTAGGAACCTCCTCAGACCCAGGTACACTGGGATGACTAATCACTCTCTGAAGATATGTTTTAAGAAAAGTTTAAAAGCATGCCCCGAAGGTGTCAAGTTTATTCCAAGACAGTTAACTGCGTCTCAGGACCAGGTACAACACTATTTAAAGGAATACAACAAAATCCAGCACCCAACATGCAAAATTCACAATGTAAAATTTATGGTATTCAATCATAAATTACCAGACATGCAATGAAGCAGGAAAATATGACCCACAATAAAGAGAAATCAGTCAATAAGAACAGACCCAGAAATAAGGCACATGATGGGAAGAGCAAAAATGGAAGTTAAAAATTACAAAGTTAACTAAAACAACTATTATAAATATGCTCCATATTCTTGAGAATGTAAAAGATAAAACATTAACATAATGAGGAGAAAACCAGAAAATTTTAGAAATGGAAAAATAAAACTTCTAGAGATAAAAATACAATATCTTAAATGGAAAATGTATTGTTTGGAATTCACAGTTAGAGAAAGCAGTACAAACTATGAAAAATAAAGCCCAGGAACAAAAATACTAAACAAAACACACACACACACACCTCAGTGAGCTATGGGACAATATCAAACAGTCTAATATGTGTGTGATTGAAGTCCCAGACGAAGAAGAAGAAGCATAAAGAAATATTTAAAGGAAATTGGCCATAATCCTAATCACATCTGTAAATCCCTTTTGAGTAGCATTTTCACAGATTCCAGGGATTAGGGCATAGACATCTCTGGGCGGCCCCTGGGAAACACGAAAGGCTGCAGAGGAGGGGAGCGATTAGATATTTAACCACAAATATTTATGCAGCATTTTCTAAGTTCCCGGCTCTGTTATCAGTGCTCGATATGGTTGGAATCATATCCACTAACAAAATCTCTTCTACATCCCCCTAGACCAGAAGGAGATATACGCACCTGTTTATAAGTAAACACATGTCCAGTTCTAAGAAAACACACATGCACGCACGTGTACACACACACAACACGCACACAGACACACACGGGAACAGGATGGATCAAGTTCCGTTTCCTGTAGGGTCTTCCACTGCGTCCTCATGGGGCCTGACACCTGGCAAGTATGCAGTGCCAAGCAGATGACAGTACTGAAAGCATAGGATGTTCATGTTTCGCGGCTAATAATTACATTTGCGATGATAATGATGTTGATGACGGAATGGAAAATGATGACTGCAATCATCATTATGATAATACACTGAAAGACGTCTTAGGCCAACAGATCAATGGGAGAGAAATGGAAATTGGGACTTGAAATATAGGATGACTGACTGGAATGTACAGAAGAAACCAAAAATGTGTGGGAATGTGGAGGCAGCGGCTATCATCAGCCTTGACCGTGTAGCTGACTGAAGGAGGATTTCAACACAGAGAGACGTTGCCCAGAGTTCCTGCAAGGGGCAAGACTGGCAGACGGCTTGTTCTGAACCCAAGGGTGGCTGATAAGATAGTGGACATTCCTGTCAGTTAGCGAAGACCTCTCTGTCCAAACTGTACCCTTAACCCTTAGAGTGTGCCCCTTTCCATGGCCGTTAGCACTCCACATATTCTACAGAAGGAGAAGGAAAGAGAGAGAGGGACAGACAGACAGACACCGAGTTGTTAGGTAGCCTCCAGTACCCCTAGCCCCAGTTTCTTTCTTTCTTTTTTTTTTTCTTTTTTTTTCAGTTTTTTTCTTTCTTTTTTTTATCCTCACCTGAGGACATTTTTCCATTTTTGTTCAGATAGAATGGGAGGGGGAGAGAGGAAGAGAGAGAGAGAGAGAGAAACATCGAAGTGTAAGGGACACATCGAGTGGCTGCCTCCCACACGACCCTACCAAGGCCGGGGACAAACCGCAACCGAGGTACATACATGCCCTTAGCGGGAACCGAACCCGGGTCTCTCTGGACCGCAGGCCGACGCTCTAACCGCTGAGCCAAACCGGCCAGGGCCCTAGCCCCAGTTTCTAATGGTAGGACAAATTCTGAGCCTCTGCCCTACTCAGAGAAACTGTTGGTCAATGGTGAGGACATCACGGTGCTACATTTAGTGCGGGCAGGTTCACTGTCGGCTGGACAAGCCAGGCAACCACCTGTGACTCTGGCTCCCACATTCTGCTTCTCCGCAGCTGAGTGTCTCTGACCTGTGTTCATCCGGCTAAATTCCTCCCTCCTGCCTTGTAGCTCCTCTAAGAAGCGGACCCAGGCATCCACCCGTTCTCTCTGCCACGCCCTCTTCCATGCGTTGGCAGCAAACCCCTGATGCTCAGGAGGCCCGGACATCCTGTTCTCTCTCCATACCTGTTCGCTGTGCCTTGGAATCCTTCAGTAATAGGGGTGCATATTTAGTGAGAAAATCCACAAGTGAGATTTTGGCGTACAGGAGGGTAGGAGGTGGCATTGCTTTGGTCTGGAGCCGAAACAGAGATTCGGGGCTGCTGTAGCGGACAGCCCTACGCTGGGGGCGGGGGGCCTGGGCCAGCTAACCTGAACCGGTATTCTGATTTTCATTTGCAATTCCTCCGTGTGTTGTCAACCTTAGGGACCTGGAACAGGGGTGGGGGGGGGAGGGGTGTCAAGGTAGGAGTAGGGCATTCCTGAGCCCTCCAGCGAGTTATCAAAATTCCACCCTAATCCCTAACAGACTATGTTTACTCTTGGGAAGGAAACTGGGTCACCAACAAATTCCTTTTAAAAATTCAGCATCCTGCATGTACTGTGATTTTCTTCAGTATTAAGTTCTTTCACAGAGACTCATAGAGTCTAAAAGACTCATTAAAAAGACAAACAACAGCAGTAATTATATAAAAAAAAAAGTACTAAATACAGAAAACCTCAGCCCCACACTGTCTATAAGGTTCCACATGATTTAGACTCTGATGATCTCCTTACATCGCCTCCCACCATCCCCTTGAACCCCAATTCCGACTCACTCTGGCCTCCTTTCCATTGTGAAACACACTGAGCAGGCCCCAGGCTCCAGCCCCCCCCCCTTATGCTTCCTGGAGGGGCAGCCTGGCCTCCCTCATGCCACTCACACCTCTGCTCCATGGCGCCCCCGGAGGCACCTCCCTGAAAAGCACCTGCTCTACTCAACCCCCCATTTCCTTGTTTAATCTTCCCCCATAGTCCTTATCCCCACCTGACACAAATATTTATATCCCTCCCAGTGAAACACTTAATTGCCCACGTCTCTCGCTGGAAGCACAGGGGCAGGGATGGTGTCTGCTCTGTTCACCTGAGCCAGCGCCTGGCCCGCAGCACAGATGCTCCGTGACATCACGGAATGAATGACGCCCACTTCGCGGATGTCAAAGGTGAGGCCCAGGGAGGCAAAGTGACTTTGCCCAAAATTACATCCTGGAAATGACTTCGGCTTGGACCCAAACCCAGGCCGACACCCTTCACACCGCAACAGGTAGCTTCTTTGCGGTGACTCACGTTCCAATGCGCAGAGATGGGCCAGCTAAAGGGCCGCCCGGCCGGCCTCTGGCGTTGCTGGTGCCTGTGGCCGCCCTCATCGGTACCCTTCCCATGCCTTCTGCACGCTGGTCAGCAGCATCTGTCAGTGAAGCCCACGGGCCCCTTCCCCCTTCCCCACTGTGCCTCTTCCAACTGCCCCGCTGCTGGCAAACCCTTGGCGGGCGGCCCAGGCCCGCAGTCAGCAAGAGCTGCTTCCTGTAGATTTCCCGGCACAGGCTGTGTTTTTAGCTCCCAGGGCCCAGTGGGCTCAGTGACTTCCTTGGCTGGCATCTCGGGGCGGAGGTCTTTTCCACCAGCTCAGACTCACCTCGCAGACAAAAGAGGCTTTGAGAGTCTGCAGACGCGCTCAGGGGCCCATTCCAGACGAGGAGGTCTTGCTCAGAAGCCACGCCTGGCATCTCAGCGAAGGACCAGGCCAGGGCAGGGTGTGCTGCCCGGAAGAACCTCCTGCCCACCATGCAGAGCACGGCGACTGAGGGCACATGCAAAGGCACCTTCTGCTCATCGGAAATCATAATATCCCTCTGTGTGTGTGTGCATGCGTGCGCGTGTGCATGTGTGTGCGTGTGCATGTGTGTGTGCGTGTGCATGTGTGTGTGCGTGTGTGTGTGCATGCACAAGTTGCAGGCAGGGCAGGAGAGGTAAAGACATAAAAGTATATCAAAAGAAACATAAAGACACAGGAAAAATATAGGGATAAAACCTACATTCCTAAATGTTCCAGTAATGGAATATCCAAACTAGGTGGTCACCACATTATTTTAGTTTATTTATTTTTTTGTCCTCACTCGAGGACATTTTTCCATTTTTTTGTTCAGATAGAGTGGGAGGGAGAGAGAGGAAGAGAGAGAGAGAAACATCGACGTGAAAGGGACACATCGAGTGGCCGCCTCCTGCATGACCCCAACCAGGGCCAGGGATGAATCGCAACCGAGGTATGTGCCCTTGCCCAGAATCGAACCTGTGACTCATTGGTCTGCGGGCCAACGTTCTAACCGCTGAGCCAAACCGGCCAGGGCCACCACATTATTTAAAAATAAAATCGACAGCAGTGATTCCCAGTTTACAAAGTGTTTGGTATAACATAGTGGGGGTGTTTGTTTGTATGTTTGTTTTTAATTGATATCAGAGACAGGAAAAGGGAGAGAGATAGAGAGAGAGCGAAACATTGATATGAGAGAGAAACATTGATCGGTTGTCTCTCATACTTGCCCTAACCGGGGATTGAACCTGCAACCCAGGTATGTGCCCTGACAGGGAATTAAACCCGCCACCTTTCGGTGTACTGGAGGATGCTCCAACCAATTAAACCACACCAGCCCGGGCCATAGTGGTTTTTACAATCAGCCCACATGAGTTTGAGTCTGAGCTCTACCCCTTACGTGCTATACAATTTACTTGGCCAAGTTAGTTAGCTTGTGTCTCCGTCCTCATTTGTAAAATGCAGCCAAGAATGGTGCCTTCCTAGAGCGGTTGTGAGCATTAAATGAATTAATCCATTTGAAAGCCCTTAGCAGGGTGTAAAGTGAAAATAAGTGTGAAATCAATTTTAGCTATCACAGTTATGTTATTTCATTTGATAGTACGATAACCTGTTGATGTGAAGGTAGGTTTCAGCATCCTCATTGGCTGACGGCAAAAGTGAGGATCAGAGAGAGCAAATGACTTGGCCAAGATCACAGAGCCACTGAGCAAGACAGCTAGAACTTAATTCAGGTCTGTGTGACTCTGAATCCATCCACTACTTCATTCACTTAACAAATTACCACTGAGCAGCTATTATGCCAAGGATAGAGCCAGATGACAGCAGTGAAAATAACAGACAAAAATCTCTGTTCTCGTGAAACTTGTATTTATTGGGGGAGATGGACCATTAACAATAAATAATGTCAGGAGAGGAAGTAGATCCATAAGAGGATGGAGTGCCTGGAAGTGAGGGCTACATCAAATAAAAGGGTCAGGGGAAGGTGGCACTTGGCCAGTGATAAGAACAAAGTTGGCATCATCCCCATCCTCATCACCAACATCATCATTGAAGGGAATGAACATTCTTCATCATCACCATCATCATCTCACCATCCTCATCACCAACATCATCATCACCATCATCATCTCACCATCCTCATCACCAACATCATCATCACCAACATCATCATCACCATCATCAATGAAGGGAATGAACATTCTTCATCATCATCACTAACATCATCATCACCATCATCAATGAAGGGAATGAACATTCTTCATCATCACCACCACCACCACCACCATAATGTTTGGCAATGTAAGAAGTCAGGGAGTCAAATGTGAGAAAAATCCCCAGTAGATGCATCGTTCTGATTTTTAAGGAATATCTGAATAGCCAAGCTTTGTTTCCCAAAGCATAAATGTCCATTTGTTAGGGGTCAAGGTGAAGTCCTGGTGACTGGCAGCAGAGGACCCAGGCATGCCCTAATTTCGTCCTAACGATCACCTCTTCCTGCTCAGGTTCCCAAGACAGCTGAACCCACAAGAAACCACAGGACCTGATAGAGTAAAACCTCCACTGTCCTTTTCCCTCAGCTAGGGGGAACTTCAAGGATGGGAGGGCATTTCATAATGTCCTGAGAAGGGTGTATGGAAGGAGAGGAGAAGGGGAGAAGGAACAGGGGGTGGGGGGGCAGGGAGGAGGGAAGAAGAGGAAGAAGGGGGAAGGATAAGGGGATGGGGGAAGAGAGGGAGGAAGAAGAGCCTTAAGGGAGACAGAATGGTGGGACCACCACAGCCTCACATCTCATCACCTCCAGAGCGAGACCTAGAAACCTATTTTGCTACCTGTAACAATGTCTGCCACCTGCAACAGATCAGGCAAGTGTTCAGAGACTTTAAGACCACAGCTTAGCCACACAGAACAAAATGGTGGTTACCGTCCCCTTGACATCTATCTATTCCTCATTGCCGAGCTGGGCTCCGTGAGTTTAAACATCATTCCGCTGAATGTTCAGAAAAGCGTGCTTATAGGATTAAGCAAGCAAGTGTGAAAGTCTCCCCACGTTTCTCTAGATGGAGCCTGGGTTCAGGGGCTCGAGACTGGGGTGTGGAAGCCACGTCCACCAGCCAGCAGCTGAGGGTGAAGGTGACTGCGGCCAGGAGGAGCTGCGAGGGGCGCAGAGAGGCTGGAGATGCCGCATGACCCTGCCCAGCACGGTGAGGGCGATGCCAAAGGAGCTTACACAGGCCTGATGCAATTCAATTTCTGTAGATTTTTCTCCAAATTGAAAACTGAATGTCATAATGCGATGACAGGAACATCTTATCCATCAAAGCTCCGAGAAATTAAAAACCTCTATCCTGACCTAACACACTTTTTTTTTTTTTCGTTTTAAAGATCCAAAACCACTTTCAGGATTGTCAGGATGAGAAAAAGCACCCACTTTCCTTCTCGACCCCCTGCTACCCGCAGCCTGGACCTTCTCTTCGCAGAACTGCCTCCCGGCTGTCTCCCCGCGTCCCACCTGCCCTTGCTGTGTCCCATCTTTCCTCCGTCAGTCCAACCCGCACCTCCAGGGGCCAGCCCTGCACCCCCAGACGAGGACCTGCTGCTTCCTCCTCTGGGGCCTCTGGAAACTTGGCCAGGTTGGACCTGCAGACAGGGCGGCCCCGCTGTTCTATGCAGCTCTGGCCCCGCTGGATGCTTAGGACAGACCCGCAGGGTTTGCACCCAGGGCGCTGAACGCTGTGAAGGAAAGTGAAGCAGGAGAAGTGAAAGCGTGTGACTGAGAAGTGTGCGTGGGGGTGCCGCTTCAGAGAGGGTGGCCACGCATCTCTGAGGGGGTGACGTTCGTGCAAAGAACCCGAACACAGCCAGGGCGTGAGCCACGTGGGTACCTGGGGGGAGAGGGTTCCGGGTAAAAACAACAGCGAGAGCAGAGGCCCTGAGGCGGGGTGTTCTGGCTTGAGTTTTTCAAAGTTTGTTTTCATTGTGGTAAAATACACAACAACATAAAATTTACCATTTTAACCATTTTTCTGTGCACCGAGTACATTCACGTTGTTGTGCGACCATCACCACCAAGCGTCTCTAGAACTTTTTCATCCCAGCAGAAAGTTTGCACCCAGCCCTGGCAGGGTGGCTCAGTTGGTTGGGGCGTCATCCCGTACACCAAAAAGTTTGCAGATTTGATTCCCGATCAGGGCACTCGCCTAGGTGGTGGGTTTGATCTCCGGTCAGGGCATGTCTGGGAGGCAGCTGATCAATGTTTCTCTCTCTCTCCCCATCTCTAAAAATAATCAAGGAGGGTGTATCCTTGGGTGAGGATTAAAAAAAGGGAAAAAAAGACCCCACAAAACTTTGTACCCGTTAAACATTAACTACCCATTCCCCCCAGCTCCTGTAAACACCATTCTACTTTCCGTCTCTGAATCTGACTACTCTAGGCACCTCATCAAAGCAGACTCACACAATATTTGTCCTTTATGTTCAGCTTATTTCACTGAGCACAATGTTCTCAAGGTCCACCCGTGTTGCAGCATGTGTCAGAATTTCATCCCTTTTTGGGGTTGAATAATATTCCATTGTATGGACATACCACAGTTTTGTTTACCCATTCATCTGTTGATGAACACTGGGGTTACGTCTGCCTTTTGGCTATTGTGGGTAATGCTGCTGTGAACACAGATCTGCAAACATCTGTTCGAGCCCCTGCTTTCAGTTCCTTTGAGTAGATGTATACCCAAAAGCGGAAGTTCTGGGCCATGTGCTGATTCTATGTTTAAGGTTTTGAGGAATCGCCATAGAGCTTTCCACAGTGGCCGCACCAGTTTACACTCCTACCAGCAGTTCACAAGGGTTCCAACTTCGCTACATTCTCGCCAACACTCGTTTCCTGTCGCTTGATTTTAAGGAACAGCGAGAGGGCCAGTGTGGCTGGATCAGAGTAGCCAAGAAAGGAGCAGGAAGGAGGCCAGAGAAGTCTAACCGTGAAGGCCCTCCAGTCACGGGAAGGACTTTGGCTACTACGCAGGGTGAGATGGGGAGCCTTTGGCGAGATGTGAGCCGTGGAGGATCCTAATCCCATTTATAAGGAAGTTAAGCCCAATGCATCCAGCTTGGCATGGGGCCGCCAAGGCTAACACAATCCTCCGTTCTCCCACGCTGCCAAAGGGTTAAGTAAATGCAAACATGGGTAAATTCAGTGAAAGGAGATATTTCCTTCCCCTGGCAGCCACACGTGACGCAGGAAGCAGACTCGTGCTCCCTCAGAATGGAAGGCCTGACCAGACTTGTGTTTCAAGAAGAAAATGAACGTTGCCTGGACACGGGATGGTTTAGCGCTTCCCATGTCAGTTTCCGAGCGCTACTGAACAGCCTACGGCCCCGCCCGTTTGCACTCTAAAAGGGCCGGTGTGCTGGCGCCTAGTGAACATCGTGCTCACATGCAGCTTCTAAAATGGAGACGGAAAAGACCCCTGCCCTCCCTGCCTGCACAGCTTCTGTGTTTATTCTGGAGCGGGCTTTGGGAGTTCTGAGACAAGACATAGCTCATTTCTCTTCCCGAGGCTGATTTGCAAGTCCCCATAGGTTTCTGCTGCAAGCATGTAAGGCAGCTTGAACTGGTCACCCGTTCAAAAGTCCACCGTGAATGTCTCCAAATTAAGGCTGAGCTCAGGAACAGGGAGAGCAGAACCCAAGGACAACTTCCCTCATTGCAAACAGGCTGTTTACCCGGTTCCATTTTCTCAACAGGGACTCAGGTTTCTAAAGGCCAAGTTTCTCTTCTTCTTTTTTTCTTTAATTCTCACCCCAGGACACTTTTGCATTCATTTTTAGATAGAGCGAGAGGGAGAGAGAGAAACATTGACTGGTTGCCACCCACACAACCCTAATCGGGGCCGGGGACACACTGCAACCGAGGTATGTGCCCTTAGCGGGAACCGAACCCGGGTCTCTCCGGTCCACGGGCCAACGCTCTAACTGCTGAGCCAAACTGGCCTACCTACTGTACCACTGTGTCTTCCTTTTACAGATCCTACTGCAGTTTGCAAGTATAGTGTGTGTGTGTGTGTGTGTGTGTGTGTGTGTGTGTCAGAGAGAAGGGTGGGGAAGGACTGTGATTAATATCTGTCTCTCCCATTAGACTTGAAGCTGTATCCGGTCAGGACTGTATCTGTTTTTAATCACCACTGTAGCCCTAGCACCTAGCATACAGTAGACACTCGATAAATATTTGTAGAATGAATCAGGATACTGTCCACATTTCCTCTGAGCCCAGAGTCCACAAGGAGCGCTAGGCAGGTGAATTAGTCATTTCAAGGTGATCTGGTGCGTGTACTGGTAGAAAACGCGAGAGGAGTGTGAGAGCGTCGTGGGTAAGAGCACCTTGCCCTGCCTGGAGAGGGGAGGTCGGGGAAAACGAGACAATGCCTAGGCTAAACCTTGAAGAATGTATGGCCAAATTTGGGAAAGGGTGTCCCAGGGCAAGAGGCTGACGTAAGGAAAGGCGGGGCGGAGCGGATACAGAGGGTATTCGGACAGGTGGGGAACCACAGCGGTCTGCTAGGACTCCATCCGAGGCAGACAGTGGAGGGCAGGAGGTAGGAAAGGTGGCGGGGCTAGTTCACAGGGCACCCGAAGACAGCCCCGCGGAACAGATCTAATGTATAAACCAGCCCTGTACACAGGAGGAAAAAGGAGTCTCCGGGTTTTATTTCTGCAGGTTACGTCTTCCCAGGTAAAACAGAATCTGGAGTTAGACTCTGAATCCCAGCTCCGCCACCTGTGTGCCGTGTGGCCTCGGGTAAGCCATATCACCTCTCTTAGCCTTGCTTTCGTCATCTGGAGAATGGGGGACGCACAGTGCCTCCTGGTCACAGGGTGGTGATGAGGATTAAACGAACTAATCCATAGGAAGTGCCGAGCATGTGCCTGGAACTTGGTAAGCGTGTGACTAGAGACTCACCATTGCCATTAATCCCTTCCGAGCCCAGCCCGCACAGCTGTCGTCTGTCTATATGACAACGCCATCCGCGGAAATTCTCCTGCGTCACCCGCTAAACTCCCTGAGAGAAGGGGCTCGGGCAGGCTCAGCGTAGGCCGAACTCTATGCTAAAGTAAGCAGTGCCGGAGAAAGGCTCTGTGAAGACAGGCTCTGGAGGACATACACACGTATTCTCAGATGTCAGCCTCCCCTCTCTTTCCCAGGGAAACGCAGCCAGACTGGGGCTGACCCAAAAGAAGCCAGTTCAAAGCACAGGCCTGTTTCTGGGCCAGCCCCCCTCCCCTCCTCAGGAGATTCTGGTCAGGGTGGGCTGGGAGATTCCTGAGACAATCTAATAGATTAGTTTCCAGTTTAGCATAGCAGCCAGACAGATTTTTGCGGTGAAGTCATCCAAGTCAATTAAAAGGCATTTTTCCCTGCTGTGAGTTCAGAAGTCCCTTTGGCTCGGTCCAGCTTTCTGGGATGTTTCATAATAGGTTCTGCCCTGGGTTAATTAATAACCCTTGATTCCTACTGAAACGCGGACGCTGAAATCCGTGTGTAAGCACTTCCTGGCCGGGGCCGCTGGCAGGGCTGGGGTGGCCCCGGGGGGCTCTGCTCATCAGACCCCAATGGCGAGGTCGCTAGCAGGGAGGGCAGCACGCATGAAGAACGGCCAAGCCGAGGCTGAAGGTCAAGGCCGGAGAAGTGGTGTGAGGAGGGCAGGAGGGGCAGGGGGGGAGATCTCGAGCCGTCGTATGTAGAACCAATGGACCAGAATTAGGCTGGGGAAAGCAGGATGGGGTGGGAGCGGGGAGGACGGGGTCGATGGGGAAAAAAGGGGGACATCTGTAATGCTTTCAACAACAACAAAGAAAGGAATCTCAAGGCCAGAGGCAGGTGGGTTGGGAGTAAGTGGGCATGGGGCACGGGAACCGGGGCAGGGCGTGTGGCCGGGGCTCAGGAGGTGCCTAGGATGCTTCACACGGGGTGAGCGCAAACCCATCCCGTGGGGCTGGTTCCGTCCTCTCTGCTCTAAGGAAAGTGGGTCCTCGCCTCTCCGAGGATGAGGCTGAAAGGCAAGCACGCGGCAGCCACACGCGCATCCACTGAGCAGGGCGCGGGCCTTTCCCGGAGCCTCGGCCCCCACGTGATGTTCGAGGACAAGACGCCCTGCACCCGATCCAGAGCCGAGTTTCCCAGCCTCCTGTCTCCTGCCACCATTCCCACCCAGTCCACTTTCTAAAACCACCGTCAGCCTGTGCATCTCAAAATGGACCCCTTGTCACATGACTCCATGGCTTAAAAAGTGCAAGCAATGTGCCCCACGGTCTCCGGGACAGTTGCTAGCGGCATGCCTTGCGACAGAAAGCCCACTCTGAGCAGACTGTTCTGTATCTGCGGGTCCAGCAACATCTCCACCACCCTTCTCGGGCACCGTATGCTCTGGTCGCCGCCCCACGTGTGACAAGCTGAGATTTGAAACACACTCTCCGGCTGGGAGGCCTGATGTCATCCGCCCCCTTCTCAGCCTGGTGAAGCCAATGCTCTTCCCCAAGTCCCCGCTGGGCATCGGCTTCCCCGCGAAGGCTTTCTGAGGACGTCCCAAGGCACGGTGGCCGACCCCTCTCCAGTGCCCCACGGTGCTTTGGACAGTCTCTGTGACTGGCCTCCCACAGTGCATGACAGTGGCCACCGATGTCTCTCTTTCCGCCCACGGAGAACAAACACTGTGAGGGGGAGGGCTCCGTCCTTTAGGCCGAGCACAGCAGGCCCCGTCGGTGCTGCTGGAATGAAGGAGCGGGCTGAGATAAGACACTCCTCGGGGCGTTGAAGGGCTTACTGAGTTCTCCTTCAGAATTTCTACTTGATGTCCACCGGAGTCTCACTTACCTGATGCTAACGGGGGCAGGGCAGAGGTTGATGGAGTGGGGTGGCAGTCAGGAAGGGCGGATTTTACCGAACATAATAGGTAGAGGCGAAGGGACCACGAGCTGGACTTTCCAGTGCGAGAAGAGGACCTCGCTTCTCCCCACTGGTGAAGGTGCTGACGGGTGGTGCAGCCACACCAGGGAGGAGGGCCCCAAACGAGCACCCAGCTGGCAAAGCAGCCCTGTTGCCTTTAGAATCCACCCACGGTCTCCATGCCTCCCCCACGCCGCCCTCACTGTTCAGAGCCCCCTTGGCCGTCAGCTGTTGCCCAGCACCCCGTCCCAGGCCAGCCCCCTGCCCGAGGAAAGCCTCTTGCAGCTAAATGGGGAACATGGGCTTCATGACCAGAGCATCAGACTAACTCATTTGCTATTAAAAGCATCAGAAGGGAAGAATGGCTTCTTAAAGGAGGAAGACCAAGGGTAACCGTGGCAGGTGGAAAGTGTACCAGCTAGGAAGAACAATGACATGGGCGATGGGAGCCTGGGTTCGCCACACCCTGGACTCCAACACTGATTTGCTGTGTGTGCTAGTTCTAGTCACTTCCCCTCTCTGACCCTCTCAGCTGTCAACAAGGAGGTTGGAGTAGATGACCTTCAAGGCCCCTTTCTGGCTCCACCCTTCTACGGCTGCACCACGTCATCCATTCACTCACACATTCACTCAGAAACACTGAACACCCCGACCAGGACCGGGGCTGTCTGCTAGCAAGGGAAAGTTAGGAGTTCATACCAAGTGCCAGCGAGAGCCATATGTCAAAAGGAAATGTGATTGGACATACACGTAAATAAAAATATACACATTAAGCCTGGCCGGTGTGGCTCAGTGGATTGAGTGTCATCCCATGGACTGAGAGGTCCCAGTTCCATTCCCGGTCACGGCACATGCCTGGGTTGTGGGCTCGATCCCCAGTAGGGGGCGTGCAGGAGGCAGCCAATAGATGTTTCTCTCTCACATCGATATTTCTTTCTCCCCCTTTCTCTCTCTAAAAATCAATAAAAACAGCCCTGGCCAGTTTGGCTCAGCGGTTAGAGCGTCAGCCCGCGGACCAGAGAGTCCTGGGTTCGGTTCCTGCTAAGGGCACGTACCTTGGTTGCAATTTGTCCCTGGTCCCAGTTGGGGTCCTTTGGGTGGCAACTACTCGATGTGTCTCTCTCACATTGATGTTTCTCTCTCTCTTCCTCCCTCTCTTCCTCCCACTCTATCTGAAGATAAATACAAAAATGTCCTCGGATGAGGATAAAAAAAAAAAATAAAAGTAAAAATCAATAAAAACATTAATATATATATATACACATTAAAATACACTATGAACATTTTATATTTCTTATCCCCCCTCAACTATACAGAAAATTTCTTTAGAACATGGATTATATCTTTTTCATTTCTGAATGATCCCAGAGACTGATGCCTAGAAACCACTTAAGGCAATGTGTGTTCAATAATGTAAAGGTGATCGGAGAAATTGCTGCAATACTTATTGGGCACTTTTTTGTGGTTGTTAATCTTCACCTGAGGATATATTTTTCCATTGATGTTTAGAGAGAGTGGAAGGGAGGGAGAGAGGAGGAGAGAGAGAAAGAAACATCAGCGTGAGAGAGACACAGTGGTTGCCTCCTGTACGTGCCCCAACCAGGGCCAGAATCAAATCTGCAACCCAGGTATGCGCCCTTGACCAGGAATCAAACCCACGACCATTCAGTGGATGGGCCGACGCTCTAACCACTGAGCACGCCAGCCAGGGCTTATTGGGCACTTTCTTTACGCAAGTATCTGCTCTGAGTGCTTCAAATGGGGTATTTTGTTTCGATCTCACAGCTCTACCGGTACTTATTATTACTGCTATTGTTGTCTTAATTTTACATATGAGGAAACTGAGGCACAGAGAAGTCAAATCACTCAGGAAGTGGCAGAACCAGGTTCAAACCCAGATGGTCTGGCTCCAGAGTCTGAGCTATTGTAGAATTCATTTAGTCTGAAGACATACAGTTACACCTCAAGACAAATGGTGATCATTAACTCGGGGGGAAACAGAGAAGAAGCAGAATTGTTAACAGGGACTACGCAGCAAAACGCCGGAAACATCGGATGCTCAGTAAGAGCCGTTAGGAGGCGTCCTCTGTTGGCAGGATGACTCATAGGAATTTGTCATTTCTCCAGTAGATCCAAAGAGCAGGGTGAGACAGAAAGGGGCGGTGGCATTACGTGCTCACGGAACTCCAGGAAGAGGGAAGAGTCCAAAGCCGGACGCAGACAAGTTCGAAAACCAACATACACACTGAGAGACCTACCAGGACCCTGGAATCGGCTGAACCTGGGTTCAAATTCCGGCTTCCCCACACTCCGACTGGCTGTGCAACCCTGGCTGGGCAATATATGCAAGCTCTCTGAGCCTCAGTTTCCTCTGCAAAGACATCCTGTGTGGGTTAAATGACTTCATGTACGGGAGTCACTTGACACAGCACCGAGCCTATAATACATGTTCAGCGAGAGTTTCCGGCCATCACCATTGCTATTGTTTCTCCATCTCTCTATTGTCTTCTTAAATTAGTGAGCCTAAAAAATAGACCCAGGACGGTGATACACCCCCATTAATCAATGCCATGGTTGAGAGAAACACGGGGTCCTCGCATGAGTTATGTTGCAGCTAATCCACCCTCGTGGCCCACCTGCTTTTTTGATTCCCCCAGCTGGTTCTTAGATTTGAAAAGAAAAAGGCTTCCATGGAGACCTGCATGCTTTTAAAAATAATACAAAACAGAACGTCTGAGGTCAGGGTAAGCCAAGCCAAACAAATAAATCTTGCAGGATTGTGTTAACAAAACAAGGCTTAGTGGGTCAGAGCGGGCCGCGTTCCGTCGGACTCGGCCCTGCAGAGAAACGCCGAGCTCTGGTGAATTTCAAATGCAGGGAGGTCACAGAGGAAGATGAGGTTGTGGAGTTCAGCATCTACGCTTGGGCTGCATCCAGGACAGCATCCTGTGCGGGATGGGCTCCAGAAACACGGGTCACGGAGAGTCCCAGAAATCGAGACCAGAAGGCCCTCGTGGGTCACCTACACAACCTCGACAAAAGGTCCTTTGGCAGAATCGATCAGAATTATACATGTCGTGGGAGGCAGGCTCTGAGCTAGACATCAGGGGTGCTCTGGGGAAGGGAAGGAAGCGGGCCCGGGCAGAGGGAGAAGCTGGGCTGCAGGTCGTCCGCAGAGGCCTTGGCTAGCTCAGCAGGAGCTCCAGGCCGAGCGGGCCCTTCGCAGCTGTCCCCAATTGGGTTCAGGGGGCTAGGTCCTTACACCCCATGCCAGCTACTCATTGCGTGCAGCTGCCCTCAGGAAAGAGGCGTGACCTTGGGCAAGGCAGCTCTCCCCACCTGAGTGAGCCCCTTCTGAAAGAGCGCTGACTCCTGAAGGCTGTCTTCTGGGGGGACTCCTGCAGCCGGCGGGGGGGGGGTCCTTCATTCCTCAAGGTGCACCACAGCACTCACTACCTGCAGTACTTTGGAACCAGTTGCTGTATTTCTAGGAAGGAAGCCTATGGCTACACTAACAAATGACACGGATTTGGCATTCTTCATAATAACAAAACAATCTGTCAGCCAGCATCTTGCCTCTTGCAAAATTATGGAAAATAAACTATGGTAGGTCCCAGTGATAGCGCCCTAGGCAATCATTATTCACAAGAATGAGGCAGGTCTGCACACACCCTCATGCAATAAACTCCCAGATGCATTAAGTGAGAAGTCAGGAAGCAGAAGAGTGTGGATAAGAAGGGTATGTGTGGGCGCTGAGCAGCTAAAGGGGTGGACTGTGCCAGTCAGCCCCACACCCGGGTCCTGCTGTGGTCCCTCCCACCCTGTGGGGGCTGAAAGCCTCCATCTACATTTCTCAGACTCTTCTGACACAGGGTTCCAGTTACTTTCTACCAATGGGAGGCGTTTGTGCAAGAGTTGAAGTTAGGACAACGGTAGCAGCCATTCTGTTTCTGGTGGTAGGTAAGGAAGCTTCACCAGCAGCAACAGCGGACAGACACAGCAGGTTGGTGGGAATTCCAACAGTGACAGCAGCAGCGACAGCAGTGAATGGAGGACCGCTGTGGCTTTGGGGAACACGACGACCCCTTTGACCCACTTCAAATCAACCTTATTAAGTCCTCTTCCAAAATACCTACAGTGGTTTAGGTTCTTCTGACTAATTATCATTTATGAAAAGCAAAGGAAAATAATCGTGTGTGTGCATTTACCGTTGCAGGTAACATCGCTCTGAAAAGTTGCCCAAGGAACTAGTGATAATGATGAAACGAACTAGTTAATGAGCGGTTAAAGAGATTGGTGGGGCAAGGCTGGAGGTAGGCTTTCCGCCAGGCACCACTTTTCACCTTTTCAATTTTTGATTCTGTGATTAGATTACCTTTACCCAAAAAATAAGTAAAAGAAAAAGAAATTTATTTCCTATTAGCTATATAAATTTGCTATGAAATATTCCCTGAATTAACCATCCGGTTTTTGCTGAAGTGTTTCCAACACAGGGGACTCCCTACCTACCAAAGGGGTACAACCCATTCATCATTAGTCAGTACTGCTTACCAGCTTTGTTTATATCAAGCTGAAATCCACCTTCTTGGAGGACTGTACCAGTAGCCTGAACTCTAGCCCCAGAGGGACCATCTAGGGTGGTGGTTCAGCACACCTGCAGATGGAACCTGGGTCCAATCCCTCCTCTGTCACCCATTTCAAGCAGGGTGTTTAACCTTTCTGAGCCTCAGTTTCTTTGCCTGCCCAGTGAGGGGAGTCGCAGTACCCACCTCAAAGGGGCTGGAATAAGATTATGCATGCAAAGCAATTTAACCAGTACATTTGGTCACCGTTCTTGATGTCTGCAACACTGGCAGGAAAATGTGGTGGACGACAGGAGAGTTCTGAAGTCAGACTGCCTGGGTTTATAAACAGGCTTCTGCTCGTTAACACCGGCAACCTTGGGAAATCCACTTATTCTCTCTGAGCCTGTTTCTGTACGATGGAGGCAATGCCAGTGCCCACACCAATAATAAAAGCATTAAGCCTTATCTTGTAAGTACTCAACAGATGACAGCTATGACTGTTTTCAACCACTCATTCAGGTGGCAGGTATCTGCAGAGAGTGGACTGGGTCCTATCAATGACCTCTCTTTCTCTGGACTCAGCATCTCCGGTTCCTCACACTGATCCTCTTTGCTCATAGAGGTCAGCCCTCTCCAATCACTCTCTTCAGAAGGCATTCCAAGTTGCTATTACTGCCTTGCAGTGTGACACTAAGCTGGGTCCCTCCCTAGAGTCTGACCAGCATATCGTGTGTGTGTGTGTGTGTGTGTGTGTGTGTCCTGTATTCTAAAGGCTGTGCTTTGACTATGCAACCTGAAGTAGCATCAGATTTGGGGTAGTAACAACCATAACCATAGTTTATTGAGCACTTAATATATGCGCCAGGAACTGTGCGAAGCATTGTACGTACACTAACTCATTGGATCCACACAATAACTCTAGGCAGTAGAGACTATCACTCTCGTTTTGCAGATGGGGGAACTGATGCTCAGAGATGCTGTAAGTGGAAGGTCAACGCAGCTCACGTGGTGGTGCTGAGAGTCCGTCCCTAGCTACCTTACTCTGGAGCCAGAATCCTAACCTCCACACCACGCTTCCTCCCACAAGTATCCAGAATTGTTTTCATCACAAGATTGTAACAAACGATGTCTCCCCAGTCCTGCTCATCTTCGGCTGACTCTTTGAACAGGACCTTATAGTGCATTCCCTTTCAACGTGATCACATGGAATTTAAACCCATTCAGCTTCAAGACACCAGCAGACGTAATCTGGGAAGTCGCTGTTGAGGAGGAGAGAGCAAAGCCAAGGACAGACTTGGGAAGCCATTCGATACGTTTCTCTGGAGGTGTATTTCTATCAAGTAGTCATTTCCTAACGGGGGTAATGTTTGACCTGTTCCCATTCCACCAGACTGAATGAACAAACAACCTCTATTTCTCTCTCTCATTGACAATTCTCTCTTAAAGTATCACATGGTGTTTAGGGTCAATATCTACAGCTAAGATCCATTCTAAGAAAGGTTGCCCCAGGAAGAATAGTGGATGGAAGGGAAGTGGGTATGAGAAAAAAAAAATCTATCTATCTATCTAGATAGATAGATAGATAGATAGATAGATAGATAGATAGATAGATAGATGGTGGTCTTGAGTGTTCAAAATATTTTAAGGAAAAAATCCCACCTTTGCTTACAGAAGACACTTACATTGAGGAAATATATAGTTTGAGGACAGAAGATGAACAGAACTCCAACCAACAGCCTTCCCTGGGATCCACACACCTCTATCGAACCCCGTCCCAACCCCGGTATCACACAGGACAGGACTGAAAGGAGCCACGGGCACTGGTGTGTAAATCTGTGGCCCGTCCAGCTCCCTTCACTGGACTCAGGGCAGGGTCTTCACCGTCTCTGGCTTTTCTCTCCATCTGCTGAACCAGGCACGGCCGTTCCTCATGCCTTGGTAACTCTGTTAACACCGAGGAAAGGCTGACCACGGTCATCTCAGCCTTTTCTATCAGAGAAGAACGAAGCCCGGGGCCTGGCTCACCAGCCCTAGTCTGCTAGTCTCGCGGAACTGGGAGTCCACTTGATATTAATCCATTCATCAGCCTCATCACTAATCCCACAGAGGGGTGACTTCTACCTGTGGAGAAAAGGCCCTTTGCCTCAAATACAAACAGCGGAGAGTTGACATGCCAAGCGCCCTGGCCAGAACCTCTCAGGCCCTATTAGGAAACTGCTGTGAAGCCCCACAGAGCCAGCAGGGCATTCTGGGTAATGAAATGCAACACGACGCAGTCCCCCACCGGCCTCCTCGGGGTGTCTTGATTTCTGGCTCTGCGAGAGCTGAGGCAAGCAGTTTTCGAAATGGGGGAAAGGGGCGGAGGCTTCCTCTAGGCCAACCACAACCAACTCATTCACTCTGTCCAGCAAAACTCAGACAGTGCAATTATCTGGTTAATTTGGCCCTTAGTTGGGAGACAGACTTCCAAAATGTGAGGGCAGCTCAGACTAAACAGTGGCTTCCATCCTAAGGCTTCTCCCAAGGGCTAGAGGATGCAGATGAGATTCCTGGGGGGTTGCTTATGGGACCCACCCATTGATCCAGATGGGAAAAAGACCAACAATTCAGACCCTAAGAAGGGGTTGAGGAAGGCATGTATTCCAGGAAAAATGTCCAAATGACCTGCTAATTGGTCTTCTGGCTAATTTGCCTTCGGGCTTCCATGGAGGGGATGGCTGGAGATGAGGAGGACTCTGAGTTAGCCAGTGTTTTCCAGTGGGATTGTAGTCCTCACAGACTGGCCGAGTGTCCCAGAGCCCCAGGGTGACTTATTCTCAGGGCAGTTCTCTCGGATGCTCCTGCTCTGAGGTTTCGTACCCCAAGTGGGGCCAGGGGAGGCACTGATATAAAAGGGTAAAATCAAAACATGCCTCTGGGTTTTTCACAAATGGGATGAGACAAGGCCAGCTAAGCTGGCCACTAAGCATTTACCAGATGGTTTATGGAAAACTCAGATTTTTGAAGGGAGATTAAGGAGCAGTGATTTATCTCCCTTAGAAACGGACAAACAGCCTGGAATCTGTGGAATCCATAAGTTATTCATTCAGCAAATATTTGCTTCAGTTCTAGTATGTGCCAGGCCCTGTGCTACTTCAGACTGAGCTCCAAACAGCCATGGTCCCTACCCTCCTGCGAAAAATCCCACATCTAAATGTGTAGTTAAAAACTCAGATACGGGCCAGGAAGGAAAGCTGAGGTGCTACGAAAGGGAATAACCAGGTTACCTGATTGAGATCAGGGTGTGAGGGCTCAGAGAAGGAGTCTTTGAGGAAGGGATCTTAACGTTAACACTTCCAAGAATCGAATTTGCTTTTTAAGAAAGATCCCTCTGGCTTTAGTACAAAACATCAATTGGAAGTGAGTGAAAAGATGGAGTTGGGAGGCTGTTGACCAGAAAGACTGGATGAGAGCGGGTGATGGTTCAGCAGAGGATCTAGGCAATGGGGATGGAGAGAAGTGGACAGACTAGGGAGCTATGGGGTATGGAGTCAACAGGATCTGGTCATTGAATGGGCATGGTGGCAGGAAGAGAGGGAGGGATCCAGAAGACGGTAGGCTTCCGGCTAAGGTGGAAGGTAGATGGTGGCACCCTTCACTGAGAGAGGAACTTGGACGGTGAGGAGGTTGGGGTCAGGGGAACATGACGTGTCCTGTTTTGGAGTCAAGCAAACTGGACTCCCCACCGTCCCACACCCTGTACTTCTGGTCATCTTACTTCTGCTCAAATTGCTTCCATCTCATGTACACTTCACGTTGCCACCTCCTGTTGAAAGCACATCCATCCTCCAAGATCCACTGCAAATACCACCCCCTCCTTGAAGCCACTCCTGACTCCTCAGTGAGTGTGGCCTCTGCTGCCCACCACGCCAAGTCTGGGCCTGTCTTTCCTGGATTCCCCCTGCGTGGAGGTTCTTTGAAGATGTACTTTGCCTCCTTTTCTAGACCACAAGCTTTTTGGGACAGAGCCTCCACTTCCATATCCTCGTTCCCCCACATTAGCAAGCTAGCTTAGTAGACATTCGACAAATATTTGTTAAGTGAACAAAAATAACCTGCTCTTCGCCATGGAAGGAAAACCAGTAGACATTGGACGGACTTGAAAGCTACAGGGTCAAATTGGAATTCAAGCTGTAGGTGTTTTAATACTAAGCCAACTCAAATTAGATGCTCAGAAAGGCTTTCTGTTCCTCCGACACGCCAAACTCAAAGAGTGCTGGAAAAGTCACATGCCTCTGTGTTTTTTTTTATTGCAGTTTTCTGGGTTCATCGTATAGCAGGGACCTTTCCTTGGATGATGATGATGATGATGATGATGATGGTGATGATGGTGGTGATGGTGATGATGGTGGTGGTGGTGGTGGTGGTGGTGGTGATGATGATGATGGTGGTGATGGTGATGATGGTGGTGATGATGGTGGTGATGGTGATGAGGATGATGATGGTGATGATGATGATGATGATGGTGATGATGGTGATGATGGTGGTGATGGTGATAATGGTGGTGGTGGTGGTGGTGATGATGATGATGATGATGATGATGGTGGTGATGGTGATGATGGTGGTGATGATGGTGATGGTGATGATGGTGATGATGGTGGTGGTGGTGATGGTGATGATGATGGTGATGATGATGATGGTGGTGATGATGATGATGATGGTGATGATGGTGGTGATGGTGATGATGGTGGTGGTGGTGATGATGATGATGATGATGGTGATGATGGTGATGATGGTGATGGTGGTGATGATGATGATGATGATGGTGATGATGGTGATGATGGTGATGATGGTGATGATGGTGGTGATGATGATGGTGATGATAAAAGGGTAGCATTTACTAAGTGTTGGTATGTGCCAGGCATGGTTCTAAGTACTTTCATGGACTAACTCATTTGGTCCTCACAGCCACCCTATACAGTTGATGCTGTCATTTCCCAATTGTACGTGTGGAGAAACTGGCCCACAGAGCGCTTACGTATGACTCAATCAAAGTCACCGTTAGTTGGGATTTGACCCTAGGGTCTGGTGTGCTAAAGCCAAGCACAACTCTTGGTATAGGGCAGGTCCCCAACAAGCCTTCACTGAACGAATGGGAGGAGCCCTAGATCTAGAAACCATAGGTTCTAGTCCTAATTCTGCCTCTGACTCCCTATGTATCCTCGAGCAAGTCGTGTTTCTTTCCCCATACAATGAGGGAACTGAATGTTGATATGAATGCTAATTCTAAAAGCCAGTATTCGTGATTCTAATCTTCTTTGAGGCCTTAAATAATTTAATCCCAACAATGATGCAAAAACAAAAACAAAAAAACACAAAAAATAATACAAAGAGATTAATACCCAGAAAATGAGGGAGCCAGGATTCAAACCCTCTGGGCTCCCAGCCCCAGCAGTTCCAGCACGAGGACCCTGGAGGGATGTGGGAGGTGGAGTAATGGAGCAGACGGACCTTTGGGCTCCCCACGCCCATTTCCATCACAGAAGTTCTACTTGTCTCTATTTTGTAGAATGGGCTCCTACTTGAGATAGCCTTAGAATCAGGAAGGTTCTATTGCTAAAACAAAAAGACTGAAAACCACTGGACTAAATAATTCTGGAATTTAATGAGCCTCCCAGGTATAAGCCAGGATTTTTCTGGTAATCATGGCTCCTTGTAGACACACATGATTACGAACCAAGGTTGCTCCTGGGAATGGCTACAGCTATAGAAAAGGTCAGGGTGAGCCCAGCTGATGTGGCTCAGTGGTTGAGCGTCGACCCATGCACCAAGAGGTCACTGGTTAGATTCCTGGTCAGGGCACATGCCCAGGTTGTGGGCCTGATCCCCAGTGGGGGCCGTGCAGGAGGCAGCCAATCGATGTTCTCTCTCATCAATGTTTTTATCTCTCTCCCTCTCCCTTCCTCTCTCTCTCTAAAATAAAGGGGGGGGGGAGAAAAGGTCAGGGTAATAGTAACAGTGCTGAAATCTCTGCTCCAACCTACCTGCTCCACTCGGATCTCAATCTCTCCATTCACCTTCTTTCCGTGGAAATACTTGGCCCTGTGAAGAAAGGGAAGACATCTCTGAGTCAGGGTGCAGACTGCTTTACTCTTTTCTCCCTTCTCCCAAAGGCCTTATTACCCCCAGAGGAGCGTATCCAGACACATTCTCTACCAAAGCGCTCTCTCCTCCGCCAGGACTGCTGGCTTCCTTGTGTGTAGGCATTGTCGGGGAGACAGGAGGACACTGGATGGGAGGGCTGGAGACTCGGGTTCTCGCTCTGCCAAGTGGCTTGACCTTCCTGAGTCTCTGTTCTATCCTCTCTAAAAGGAAGAAATTAATACCTGCATGATATATTTCTAAGAGTTATTTTAAGGATCAAATGAGATAAAGAAGCCTACATAAATAAATGGTGCAGAATTATTTTATTGAGTTATACACTGTCTACTTCATAAAGGACTCATTAAATTGATCTATCCATCTGCTTATTTCTCTATTTGTCCATCTGTCTAGTGAAGCTGATTTTATCTGTTCCTTGGTCCATCCATCCATCCATCCATCCATCCATCCATCCATCTACCCATCATCTATAGGCCCATCATCCATCCATCCATCCATCCATCTTTCCAGCATCTTTCCTCTGCACCCCGTTTCTGTCTTTCCATGATCAGTAAGTGGCATCCCATCCACTCATTACTCAAGGCAGAAGCATAGACATCATTCCATCCCCATTCATTCTACATTCTAATTATTTCTCACTCCACCCATTTGCCCACTTTTCTTTAAAAAGACCCCAATCTTGGCCTCCTTCACCTTTCTTCTCATATAGATTCTCTTGTCATACTCTACTTTTCTTCCACAGCACATAATACAATTATAATTAGTGACTGTGTTAGTACCTGTGCCCTATTACACGGTGACACAGTTCCTCGAGCTCAGGAACAAGCTACTCATTCTTCATTCTACTCCCATCACCTCCCAGTGTGCTTTACACACAGTAGGAGCTCAATTCATATTTGTTGAATGAGCGAATGATTGGAGAGAGAGATTTAAAAACACACACCCTTGTTTTCTGTGCTTCAGGCTTTAACCTATTGTCTTCTCATATAACATTTACAACCACCACCACGAGGAAGGTATTATTATTTCCTACAGACCAGGTCACTGAAACCCAGAGAGAAGAAATACTTGGCCTAAGTGGCTTGAGTCCTGGCCTTCTAATTCAACACCGAGGTTTTGGCTCAACCCTGAAAAACAGCAGTGAATGTTGGGGTGCTCCTAGTTTTGACGCCCTCCCACAAAGCAAAAGCAACGGAAGTTGCCATTTGCTCTTTTTAATTGTTGATGAAACGAATGGTTCTTCGTCACTGGCTGTGATCTGGGCACTGTGTTCAGCATCTCCATGAGCCCTTCCTGGGCAGAGACAGCTCTTCGGTCCCAAGCGAGTTCTTCTTTTCCCAAAGTAAGAGAGTGTATTGGTGTGTTGATTGGCACCAAATATATTCCAACTCTCCATTCAGCTAGGTATGGCCACGAGATTGAGTTCTAATCAATAATTTGTTATCATGATATCCAAGAATCTCCTTAGTTTCTTCTTCCATTCTTTCCTTTGGAACATCAATGTTGCCATCTATTTTTCCCCCCATCATCTCATTTGTGAAGGAAAGACTCCTTTCTACGGATCCTGTGACCGAGCTTCAGTCTGTCTGCTTCCGAGTCCACCTGCGCGTGGCCGACGCCGGCCGTGCTCCTCTCTTTCCCACGCTGCCTGCGTCACTGACGGGCAGCTCCGATGTCAACACCACTTTTTCTTACAGTGTCCGCAGGCTTAGACGTCAACGAGGCAGGATTTTAGTGGGAAGGGAGCTGTTACTGTGACCCGAAAGCAATATTTCAGGTCACAGAGAGTCTAAGACAAAATGTGTGTAAAGCCAGCCTCATGCAAAGCGAGCCTTTTCGCGTAATTTGTGGATTTTATCACGAATTCTTAAAGGTACTGTCGGCAAACTCCAGGTACTGGGACAAGCCCATCTCTCATGGGTTGTGGGGCCTGGGGCAAAAGAACAGCCGGAGGCCCACGTCTAGGCCTAACACGTAAAATGGATATATAAAGCCAGCAAACATTTAAATACAACACATCTGCCTTCCTTCCTGAACAAACACAATTGCATACTTTTCTGGAAGGGTCAGAATTGAGACTTCTCAGAATTCTTGGAGTTCCACCTAGAACATGGCAATGTGGGACCTGCCATCTCTGGGTTCTTGCTGACATCCTTCATTCCCGTCACCCTCCTCTCTGTCCTGCAGACGGTGGAGCTTCTTACGCAGGCGCATGGATGGCCCAGGCCACGCGGCCAAGCTTGATCTCCTCGCCCACACCCCCATCAGCAGTTGTTGTCCCTTGGCCATGCGTTGGGAGGATGGACCAGAGATTGGCCTACACAGGCCCTAGAACTGGGCCTGGCCCCTTTGGGTAGGACGCTCTCGGGTGCATGGTCCTAAGGGAACAGTTTATAGGGCCCTCCTTGGCTGTCAGGAGGGGTGTAGCTGGTAAGGGCCACAGCAGGACTTAGGTTATGGGTCCCTCCAGCTTGGGTCTAAAGGAAGTATTGGGTGAGCCTGGGACCTCGGATGGTAATAATGAATGCAATCCCTGGTCTGCTGGGGAAAGCATGGATTTGGAATCACACAGGCTTGGGCAAAATCTTAGCTCTGCCCTTCACTCACCACGTACTCAACCTATCGAGGTCCTCGTTTCCTCATTTGTCGGGTGGTGATGACATGTACCAGCCAAGGTTGTGGTGAGAAATTCACTCCATCATTTATGGAACAGGGCAGCAGAGTGTAGCGGACTCAGGCTGGACCGCCTGGCCGCGATCCCAGCCCAGCCACTCACGTGCTCCGTAACCTGGGGTTACTCACTCGACCCCCATGTGCGCCAGTGTCTGCCTCTGGAAAGTGGGGATAATCCTAGTAGCTATCGCACAGGGTTGCTGTGAGGATTCCACAAGACGAGACTTGAAGACTCAGAACAGTTCCTGGAGCAGAGTAAGCTGCCAAGTCTACAGCCCAGGGCCCCAAACAGAATCAACAACAACAGAGCTACGGAGTGTTTCTTCTGTGTCTGTGGGTGCCATGCAGCGGGGACCCACAAACAAACAGAACAGTCTTACCCTCACGGAGGTTACAGAGCAGATTTACTGTTCCTGTCACTTAGATCGGTCCCATTGGTGCAGTAAGTGATGGATGATGATAATAATAAATAGATGCATTGATACAGAGGCCTCAAGCCCCTTCACATCCTCCTCCTACTTGACCCTGATGCCAGCCCGGAGAGGTGGTCAGGAAGGGAGCATGTTCCAGGTGGAGATGGAGAAGACCCTGCTCCAAGTCCCGCAAAACCTCCACATGGCAACAGTGAGCTGTACCGTATGCTTTAAAAGATTCTGGGGATGCAGACCCATGGGTCCTTCATGATCAGGACCCTACTGACCTACAGCCCATCTCTCCTCCGCTTTTCCGCCTACCACACGGACTCGCTGGACTTTCTGCGATGCCTTGAACACGTCCTATGCTTCTAAGCCTCTGAGCCTTCGCACATGTGTCCTCTCCGCTTAGGGTGGCTTCCTGCTCTTCTCGGCGTGGCTGCCTCTTTCTCACTCTACCACATTTTCCTTGAAAGCACCCCCCTCCCCCCAACGAGGCCAGGCTAGGTGTCCCTCCTCTGGGCCCCCACCATGTGCTGTACTTAACCATTATAATACGCACCGCCCAGCGTTGTAATTACACATCCTTTGCCGGTCCCCTGCCCCCACACACCTAGTCTGAGAGAGCCTGGAAACCCAGAGCTGTGTCTCTGCTCACCGAACCTCCAGTGTCCAGCACACAGTGCCAGGGCCCGAGGCACATGCTTACCAAATGTTCGCTGACTGGGTAAATGAATGTCTTCCAGGGATAGGCCAGGGGGCGCGCAGCCCTGGAGGCACGCTACTGCCATCTACTGGCACACTGCTGCAATACACTTACAGAGCCACTACAGTGTGGGGTTAGACTGTGCAGCGGTGACAGCAGCCCTCTACCCCGGAACCCAGAGCACTCTGTACTACCCCAGTGCCACCCACGTCGCTCTGGCTTCAAAGGCCTCACCTTCCCAGGAGAAACACTTGTTTGCCCATCTCTGGGATTTTTACCGCAGGGCCTGGCAGGCAGAGCGGGCTGAAGCTGAGGGTCAGGCGGTCCATCCCCCTGCCTGGCCGGGAGTCAGAAGTCTGTCTCCTGACAGGCCACACAGACTGCTGCCTCCTTGCCGGGGCGCATTCAGGCTTGAGCTGCCTCCAAACAGTTCTGTCTGGCAGAGGGAAGGGTAGGGATGGTCTGGAATTCTAGATGCCCTGGGGGCGGGGGTTGCTGCCTTCCTAGTTGCCCAGTTGTTTGACCTCAGGTGAAATGCACGGCCCCACTGTGCCAAGAGCTCTGTCTCCCCAGTGCAGACCTCTTCCCGATGCGTGAATAATGTTCATTCTCATAACGAGCTCCCTGATTGTCCCGGCCAATCAGTCAAGCCCTTGGCCTTGGGAAGGAGTTGGGGGCAGCTCCTGATTCCACTGGCTTCCATCTCTGTGGGTGGTCTCATACTTGACTGCCACATCAGAGGCACCAGGAAGGAGAATATTACAAAACCAGCGCTGCCTGGGGTGGGAAGCCCCCATTCGGGGAGGCGGGATGTGGTGTGAGAGAAAGATTTATGAGGAGCGGGTACCAGGTCTTCGTGGCTGCAGCAGGGCCAGAAGGAAGAGGAGAATTAGCACAAACAGGATCCACCTGTGTCCAAGCAGCGCCCTCCCAATAAACCCGTCTGGGAGGCAGCGTCAACGTGGCTGGGCCTAGGCAATGCCCTCCGCGGGGAGGAGTGGTCAGGAGCTGCCTGTCATCGTCCCCCAGGTCACCCTGGGGGGGGGGGCAGGGCAGGAATCCAGTTCCATTCAGAGATTTTCATGTTTCTAATGCTCATCTGTGGCCGGGACAGAAAGAGGGGGAGATGGATGATGGACCATGGAGACCGCTGGAGGGGGACACACACAGGGCTTTCCCAGTTAGCAAGACAGCGAGAGTCACACGTGCTGTTTGGTTGAATGGAGATGCAGCCACAGCAGGACCTTTGAACACTGAGGTCCAGTTCAGAGATCCAATTCTAGTGTCATTATTTACTCCCAGAATAGCTAGCCCTCCTGGCCCCCTCCCACCGTCAGAGGGGACCCTCCAATGTTGGGCAGCCTCTTCATATCGCCTTGTTGTTCCCAGTGATTTTTATTTTTAATTTTTATTTATTTATTTGTAAATAGGTTTCTATTGACTTTTAGAGAGAAAGAGGAAGGGAGAGGGAAAGATAGAAACATCAATGGGAGAGAAACATTGATCGGCTGCGTCCTGCACGCCCCCTACTGGGGATCGAGCCTGCAACCCGGGCGTGTGCCTTGACCAGGACTGGAAACAGGGACCTCTTGGTGCATGGGACGACGCCCAACCAACTGAGCCACACCGGCCTGGCTTCCATTGACTTTTAGAGCGAGTGGAAGGGAGACAGGGAGAGGGGTGAGAGAGAGAAAGAGAGAGAAACATCAATGTGAGACACATCAATTGGCTGCTTCCTGCACGAGGCCCTACTGGGGCCAGTGATTGAACCTACAACTCAGGTACATGCCCTTGACCGGGAATCGAACAGTTGACCCCTCAGTACATGGGTTGATGTTCTAACTACTTTGCCACATCGGACAGGGTTCCATAACTCCTTTTCATTTGGGGGCTCCAGTGGGTTAGGAAAAAGAGAGACCCTCTGAAGGTAACAGTCCCCTCATACCTATACAGGGATCTGTGGAGGTAAGAAACTGAGACCTACTAGAGTCCTAAGCCAAAGGATGTGACAAACCTCCCGTCACTGGCTTCTTATGGCTAGGTCGGGTCACAATGCACACCGTCTATTCACTCCCTCACTGTATCCCTGTTTACTGAGGCTCGTGTGGACTGGGCATCCTCCTAAGCATGAAGGGAAAGGCTGATACGGTTTCTGCTCTTGTGGAGCTAACATGCTCTTAGAAAGTCATACAGCTAAGCAGGTGACAAAGAAATGATGAGTACCCTGAATAAAATGCACAAAGAGACAGAGAGCTGGGGGGGGGGCAGGGGAGCTCTGACTTGGGTTGCTCAGGGAAGGCACTTGACACACTTCCACTGGCCATCTTCTGCTAGAGCCCGTGGGCTCTAAGGAAACAAGGAGGAAGACAGCATAACCAGACAGAGACATCAATGGATGATGCCAAACACAGGGCATTAGCCCAGAGATCCAGGCCCACCCACAGGATGAAATCCCAGCTCGGTCTGAGGGCCAGGGGCTGCTTCCCTGGAGAGTGGCCCAGTTCCTTCACCAACCCACCCAATATTTGGTACCTATCCTTTGCCAGGACCAAGGGCCTCGAAGATGAATGCGAGAGGGTTTGGATGTGTGTGTATGCGTGAGGACAGAGACGGGACATGAGTTGGGTAGATGCTGTGGGCACCGGAGAAGGAGATGAGCTTTCCTGGGGCATGTCGCTAAATATGCAGGAAAAATGAGCAAAGGGCATGGAGCGGAAGGTCTAGATTTGAGTTGGCAGCTCTGGCACCGACTGCATGATTTTGGACAAGCCTCTACTTCCTCATCTGTAGAATGGAGATAGGGAAACCCGCCCATAGGGTTGTCATGAGGAGTAAATGAGGATGCAGATTTGAAGGCAAGTATGCTGCGCACCTGTGGGCTGCTAGGGTGGGACTTCAACAGAGACAACAGAGACAGGCCCAGGTCCGGTCCAGCTCTATTTATTTCCTAGTGCTGCCTGAGACAAATGTCAGCCTTCCCACGTCTGTTTCATTTGTACAAACGAGAACATTTCTATGTCTGCCACAAGGGCCCGTGAATGACATCACTACACGTGGCAGGTGTTTCATGGTCACCTGTTTCCCTCCTGTCCTTCCACAGGATAGGTACAGGACTGAGGTCAGTTGGGGGAGTCCCTGGAGAAGTGACGTGCCATTTTCTCCCTCCCAGAGAGGGGAGGTGGCAGTGTCTTCTTTGCTCCGAATGGAACTCCTGCTTCATGTCTGGCGTGACGGAACCTGTGCTGGCTGCTCCCTGGCACAGGCCTCGAGGCCAAGCGAAGTCATCAGCCACCGCCCACCATGACTGCAGAGACAGGCTAGAATGTCATCTCCTAGTCCCTACCCCTCTCCTCTCCAAAGACACAACACTGTGTCCCCCTCATTCCCACAGATATCTGGAAGTCCACAACTTTCATTCCACCAGCAGGGTTAACATTTAGAAGCCTACGCTGTTCCCTCAGCAAACATTTAATGAACATCTACTAAGAGCCCAAACAGGGGAAGTCCGCACGGGGAAATGATACACTGAAAGGTCATTCATACAAGGTGCAAGTGACTAACACACCATCACTCTAGGAAAGGTCTACAGACGGTACACAGAGGATGAGAAGACGAGGACCATGAGCATATTGAGTGCACAGAAGGAGAAGACTGAGAGAACTTATGTTCTCTCCCTCCCTTCCTCCATCTATACACTTATCCACCCATCATCCACTTATCCATCCATCTACTTATCCATTCATCCATCCATCCATCCATCCATCCATCCACCCATCATCCACTTATCCATCCATCTACTTATCCATTCATCCACCATCCACTTATCCATCCATCCATACATACATCATCCATTTATCCATCCATCCATCCATCCATCCATCCATCCATCCATCATCCATTTATCCATCCATCCATCCATCCATCCATCCATTCATCATCCATTTATCCATCCATCCATCCATCCATCCATCCATCCATCCATCCATATACTTATCCACCCACTTATCCATTCATCTACCCACCCACCCACCCATCCATGGTCTGCTATATGCTCAGCACTGTGCTAGACCCTAGGAAATGCACTGGACGAAACAGCCTTCCTGCCATCCTGGTACTTACTGTCCAGCCAGGAGACGGGCCCAGAAGGGGAGCTAGACCACGTATCTGCCCTAACCCCTGTCTTATCAGAAGTTGCCCACTGGCAAACCTCATGGAGCCCACAGTCCTGTTTCATTGGACTTAAATTACATACTTTCAATTCTAAAATAGAAAAGTTATGTTAAAAAAACCAGATTCCTGGCTTCCTTTGAAAATCAGCAATGGCAACCCCAGGCCCTTACTCTCACGTGGCAGGAAGCCGCTGAGTGGACCCCAGCTGCTGCCTTCAAAGGGGCCATCGGTTCTCACGCCAACACAGTCCCCACGGCTCCCTGCCATCTCCTTGCAGCTGAAAGCCAGCGGCAGACCCGCTCCTCACGGAGCTGGGGCTGTGGTTTTCCTTACAGCGGGGAGACCTTTCTCCGCGCCTCAGCCTGTCCTACCACCTGTCCCTTCACTCACCGACTGCCTTGTATCTGTGGGCAGCTGCACGGCAACCCCTCATTTAGTTGATTCCATTCTGAAGACAGCAATGAGCTCAGTGCCGACCCTGCAGGCCCCGGGCGGGAGTGAGGGAGATGGACACGAAGCCCCACACTCTCTCCCGCATCACAGCCGGCCTCCTCCCTGCCGAGCCGACGTCCCGGGCAGGGGTCCACAGGCCCCAGGAGAAGAGACGCTCCGTAAAGAGGCTGGCATCTGCCAGCGACCTGTGTCCCCAGGGCAGGGCTGTCACCGGGCGGGGTGAAGTCTGTAGGGACGGAACAGCCATTGCTAAGAAAGCCCATAGCAGCTGCGGGACCCCTTCAAGAGGTCGCTCAGAGGGCCTGGGTGAGAAAACCACATTTTGAAGGATGAGGAAAGACTCACAAGTTAAACTGTGGATCTCCTCAGACACAAATCAAGGCGAGAGCAGGGAGAGAGACTGACACACAACGTCGGAGGACAAAATGAAAAGTTTCAGGCCCCAGCATCCTTTGAGGGCTTGTAGGCTGACCCCTCTGTACTCTGAGCCTCTTCTGCATTATTCCTCCCAAATGCCAGCCCAGCTGTACTTGAACACCTGCAGGTGACGGGGAGCTCACCCCCTCTCCAGGCAGCCCACGTGATCTTTGGCTGACTCCCATTCTGTATATTCAGCTGAAATACATCTCCCTCTTTGCTGGCCCCACCAGCCCCGGTTCTGCCGATGAGGACCCCGTGAAACAAGTCCTCTCCCACGACTGTTTCTGAACCTGGCTCTCTATTATTTTTTAAAAATACACTTTCCCAGGCTCCACTCTATTCTGATTCAGTGGTTCTAGGGGGACATGTCATCCATTCTGACTTCCAGTCACAGCACCTCCACAGCCCTTGCAGGGATGGAACCACGCCTCTCTCTTGCACGGTCTGGTGGGACTACCCCCAGGTCACACTGCGGAACCGGCCAGGTTTCTTCTTCCTTTGGAATTTGATTTTTGGGCCGAGAGGCACAGGCTGGGAGGAAACGAGAGCTGACTTCTCCAGAGACAGCTCACAAGTCCCTGCCCTCTAGATCTCGGCGGAGCCCAGGGTCCTGACCTCTCCGAGACGCCGGTCTTCGTATTTTCTTTAGTGTCTGTGAGCCTCCCACGTGTCTCTGATACATCCCCATTTTGCCCGAGTCAGCCAAAGTCTATTCCTTTCCTCACAAACAAAGAACTCTGTCCAACACAGGAGGTGCCTGGAAATCTGAACGTCAGTCTTGGGGGATGGTGGTCTTAGTCCAGTGTCACTGTTTGACTTTTGAGGAAACTGAGGCCGAGAGGAAGTGGCTTCGTCGAGACGTCATTGCATCCGCAGAGAAGGGAGAAACTAGCAAGCAGCAGCATCCATCAGATTTCTCCTCCCCGTGTTCCCTTCCACTCAGAGACATTTCCCCCAGATTTTCTAGCCCCCGTTTCAGAGGGTGAAGACTCTACCGGGGCGGGTGGGACAACCCTCCGCTGCTTCCCCTCCCCGCCCCTCCCTGCCTGGTAGGAAGCAGCAGGGACACCAGGCCTCTGGATTGGATGGCTCAAAGACCTCACGGAGAGAGGTCAGCACTTGAAAAATTCCTCAAGTCAAAGGGCTCGGGGTTTGGGTGCCACACAAGGCCCTCACTGTGTGCGCACATTGTCTGCCCCATAAAAGGGGCCGGGCCTGGGAAAGGGAGCCTGTCTCCAGGCGACTGGGCAGGCTGCTGGGGAATGCCCAGGGCACCTCCCCTCCCCCAGGCACCGGGGCCAGGCTTTCAAGGGGGAGGGGCGGGGGTGCCCGGATGGAAGGGAGGAGTCCAGAAGTCCAGCGCCACTCCAGGTGGTGTTGCCCCTGCCTGTGGGAGGCAGGGAATGAAGCCACCAGGAAGGTGATTGCCTTTCTGAGCTCCCTCTCCCATCCACCCCTACAGATGCCTACAGGACACAGACAGGGCCTGTCCTCTTTCAAGGAGAGTCTTAGGGCTGGGAAGGGGTGGGGGAGGCGTAAGGACTTTGTTCCCCAGAGTCAGCTGTCTTTAACAGAGAGGTGTGTGTCTCTGCTCTGAGCCCCACAACCAACTCTGGGAGGAGGGGACCGCCTCCACCCCCATGTTCTCATCTTCAGAGATCCAGACGCCCCTCCTCCAGGGCTTCTGGAAGTCGGCCTTCAAGCATGTCCAGCTGAACTGAGAAGCATGCCAAGTGGCTTCCTTCCGCCTGGCTCCCAACGCGATTATATTCACCAGCAATTAGTAATTGCAATTAATTGTTAATAACAGTTACCATTCCAGCGCCTGTTCCGACAGGCTAAGCCCTGTACCAGCCCCACCCATGCCATCATCTCTAATTGTTACACTAACCCTGCCTTACAGCTGAGGAACGCGAGGTCTGGAGGTCAGACTTGCCGGAGGTCACTGAGTAGGAGGGAGAATGGGGACCCGGCGGTCTGCTTCCGCCCTCAGACTGCCCAGGCTGTTCTGCTCCCTCCCTGCTGGTGACGGACAGTCCTCAGGGAAAGCTGCTCTCTGAAAATGGGGTCATCTGGGGGCCTGGTTTGGCTCCCCAACCAGAAAGCAAGGAAGCCCACAGGCCAGGCTCTCCCTGGGCCTGTGTGTGCAGGGTGGACACTGTCTCTCATGCCAGCCCCACAAATAGGGTGGCCAGAGAAAATACAGGACAGCCAGTAAATAAACAACAAATAATTCTGTAGAGTCTGCATCAGATATTGTATGGGATATACTTATACTAATTCACTGTTTATCTAAGTATTAACTGGGCATTCTATATTTTTATTTGCTAACTATGGCAACTCGAACCCCAAGCCACAGCTGGTGATGCCGGCTCTGAAATCATACCCTCCTCAGGTGGCACAGTGATGAGCGGACGTCCTGGTCACCATGGGGCCAGTCAGACTCACTGCAAGGCTTCTAGTCCACGCCAAGACATCCCACAGTCCTCACGCCCCGAGCTGGAGGCTGGAGCCTTTGGGTCACCAGCTGGATGAGGAGGAGGGGGACCTCAGGGCTAGCATGGACGGACACCTCGGGTAAGGTCCCTGAATTCTAGGGCAGCTGAGTGTTTTCGGAGACTTGCCTGAGGGCATTCTCAATCCTGAACTTTCCCATAACGATAACAGTGTTTCGCAAGATCATCCACATATTCATTGATGAAATCATCTAATCTCCTAGGTTACCCTGTGCCAGGCACTGTGCTGGGCTCCCGGACACGGTGGTTATTCAAGGGAGGCACGAGACTCACAGGTGACTAAAGCGAGCACGCTGAAAAGACCCGTCAGGGAGAGGAGCAAAGTGCTCTGGCCGGGGCCTCGTAACGGCCCCGTGAGCTCAGTGCTCCAGCGAAGGCACCGGCACTATGATTCCCACTTTACAGATGAGGAAACTGAGGACAGAGGGCGAAGCAGCTTAGCCAAGACCACAGAGCAGGTGAGCGGCAGGTTGGGCTTCGACCCCGACCTGAGGCCTGCGAGCTCTGAGGTTTCTGCCTTTTATCTTCTCCCATTTGAACTCTCTTGGGACACACGTGAACACAAAGAGTAGACCCCCTGTTGATGCTCTCTTGTGATTTATAAAGAGGAAATAGTGGCAGGGCAATGTCTACAAAGGGGCCAGTTTCCAAACCTGAGCTCACGAGTGTCTGGGTGGCTACAGGAAGTCCCTTGTCCCTGGCACCTTAACATTCTGGCTGCCCAAGGGCTCCAGGTGGGACGCTTTCCTCTGAGGGCAAGGTCACAGGATCCTGCTCAGCTGCCAGGCTGTCACATGGAGTCCTGCCACCTTGTCCCCTCCCGCTGATCTCAGGCCAGGTGTGTGCAGGTGTGTGCAGGTGTGTGGGGCTCTCCCACGCAGCACAGGGTGTGCACTCAGGTGAGAGTAGGAGGAATGACAAGGAGACAGGGCTGTCCAGGACCGTCTGAGTAGATCCCAGATGCCACCAGCATCCATTTTGATCTTGGGCTCCGAGCCTCAGTTTTCCTTATTTATAAAATGGGAACAGTCCATACAGTAGCTGGGAGGGTTAAGTTAGAGCATCGATGACAACCATCTAGCACGATGCTGGTCATGGAAAGAACACACGTTTGCCACAGGACAGTGATGAGGACACGACGCCATCCTCAGAGAGCTCACGTGTGTTCATCTGTGTGATCGTCTATTTCTCAACCGAGACTTTCGGCATCTACCTCGAGCCAAACACCAAAGCCCTGAGCAGTGGTCCGCAGGAGGCGCCATCAGAACGGCATTTAAGAAGGTATTCCCAGCCCTGGCCGGTTTGGCTCAGCGGTTAGAGCATCGGCCTACGGTCCAGAGAGACCCGGGTTCGGTTCCTGTTAAGGCCACGTACCTCGCTTGCAATTTGTCCCCGGCCCTGGTTGGGTCGTGCGGGAGGCAGCCACTCGATGTGTCCCTTTCACGTCGATGTTTCTCTCTCTCTCTCTCTCTTCCTCTCTCTCCCTCCCACTCTATCTGAACAAAAAATGGAAAAATGTCCTCAGGTGAGGATAAAAAAAAAAAAAAAAAAAAAAAGAAGGTATTCCCATTCTGGTCCCCGACTAGCCCCTCTCCTGCCGTTTCCCTGAGCAGGTGTGTGATCTGCACTCGGCTCCTTCACCTGTGAAAGCGCTGAGCAGCAGTGCGCTGGCGATGCTCAGCCACCAGCCAGGGAGACCTGGAAGGCCGGGCTTGGAGCACTGGCCAGATTCTGTGGCTGAATACCCTCACCCAGGCCCCTGAGGCTTTCTTTAGGATTGAGAGGGAGATGAGAGAGAAAAGGGGGATCTAAGAATGCCACCAAGGTCACCCCTTGGTCTCACCGTCACCCCCTTCCTCATCATTACCAATAACTCATCACCTCCAGAGTCAGTCAGTCAATCAACAGACATTTCCTAATGATACAAGACAGCATCTAGGAGTCGGGGGGTGAGCGGGGTTGGGGCAGAAATGACCATCCCGCGTGATAACGCTGGGTGAACCTCGCAATGCACAAGCTTTAATGGCACCATTAGCATATGCAGTAGGACAGCGGAGCCTGTCTGTGGGCTAGAGGGATGGTAGTTTAGGGATGTTTCAATCCCCAAATCTTCATTTCCTCCCCAACCAATAAAAAAAAAAAAAAAAAAAAAGACCTCACAGGGAAGTATGGAGAATAAAAGGGAAGGTAACAACAGATCATTGTTGACACAGAGTAGCAGACATTCTAGGAACAAGGCCACAGGGGAGGTAAGGGGACAGGGAGTTCCAGAGGCCCTGCAGGGACGGGTTGGGAGCACAGGCTCAGCTGCTTCTATGCCCCCCTCGCCCCAATGCCCCCCTCGCCCCAATACCCCCCTCGCCCCAATGTCCCCCTCTTCCCAATGCCCCCCTCGCCCCAATGCCCCCCTCGCCCCAATGCCCCCCTCGCCCAGTACCCTCTCACCAATCCCGTCCAGACTCCTGGTTGCGAGCAATCTTGTTTTTGTCATGATCAATGTTCGGATTTTGAAAATCAAAGCTGGAGTTTTGGTACATTCTTTGGGCCACAGTAAAAAATTTTGCCTCATTTTTAAACAATTTCAAATATGTGGTTACTCGAGCACGCTGGAAAATCAAGAGCCAAGATTGTATATGTAAGTGAGTAAAAACAGAAACCCTACCTGTGGGCACTACACTGCCGACTCCTGGGCTAAGGTGACTCTCAGGTCCCACTACGCCCTTTAAAAGTTACCTGGTTGGGCTGGGGCGGGGCGACGACAGATGCTAACTGGATACTTACTGTGTGTTGAACACCAGGGATACAAAGAAGAATAGACACTGTATTCCTGCAGAACAGACAGCCACCGAACAGCCAATGACAGCACAATGTGATGTGTGCAGCAACGGCACAATGAGATACGTGTGAAGCTATATAGAGAGGAGGTTGCTAGCGGCAATGACAGCGTGGGGTGTGTCAGGGAAGACTTCACGGAAGAGGTGACACCTGACCAGGTTTTTAAGGGTGAAAGAAAATTGATCAAGTGTACAAGATAGGGAAGGGTGTTTCAGGTAGCAGGGAACAGAATATGCTAAGGCAAAAAAGGCAGGTTTGAGAAGTACAAGTTGTTTGCTGTTCCTTTGGAATAGGCAGCAAGGCAGGAAGTGGAGGGACAGAACCGAAGGGAGGGCAGGCACGCTTAGGGCTTTGAATTTGAACTTGAGGGCAACGACGCACCACCAAAGGGCTGCAAAAGGGGTACACGGGGGCGCGGGAGCACGCTGACCAGCTGTGCTTCAGAAAGACCACACCTTGGTGGGACACGGAGGGTAACCAGGTGAGGTTAAGACTGGAGGCCTGAGACCAGTGAAGCTGCTGGAAAATCCAGGTAAGAGAATACGCGGGGAGACAGACGACCGAAGAAAACGGAGCCTGAAATCCACGTATTTTATTTCTCCTTTCTCTGGTGGTTCTCACGATTGGCCTTCCCTCATCCCAGAGGATAGCACCAACTTCAGTTCAGACCTACTACTGAGCCAGACCTGGGGGTGGGGTGGGGGGCTGGTCCAGAGCTCCCCACGCACCCTCGCCCCAGCCAGGCTTACTTACCTCCAAGGGAAATCCCCCAAAGTGGTGGGACATTAAAATGCGGAGGCATGAGCCCTTCTTCCCAGCGAAGCTGGCTTTGGGAGTCTGTATGTCTACTCAGAAGATATAAGTCCCCTTCCCCAGGGCACGGCCAGGTGTCAGAGCATCCTTGGGGGCCCAGGCTGGTTCACAGAGTGTGGGAGCTGGTCTCCGCCAGGAGGGGAAAAGTGGGGGGGGGGGGTTCCTGTAACTCCCTCACCTGCAAGGAAGGCCTTGGATTGGGAATGGGAAAGACAGAGGATTTGGGGCTCAGAAGGGAGAAAAGGGAGCAGCATTGTTCCTGGTGGGTTCCCTCTTGATCCAGAAAGTGGATCATCTCCCCCCTCATTTCATCTCAAAGGGGGAAGAAAGGGGCTGTGTGAGCTGCCTTTCCCCCCTTTAGCAACTTCTTCCTCTCAGGAGAAGTCCCACAAAGGAGGAGAGGCTGGGCAGGGGCCTGAGGAAGGCAGCCCAGGCTCGCCAAGCCGCCCAGGGATGGTGGGGCTGGCCTGCCACCTGCTGGCCACTCCTGGAAGCGGGGATAGAAATCTGCAGGGCAGGATGGGGATTCTGAGACGCCAGCATCCATTTGAAGAAAGTTGGGACTGTATGGAGATTAAGAGAGGTTAGAAGTTTGCAAAGAAGGTAAAATGGAGTTCTGAATGAGAAGCCGAAGCGTCTGCAGGCAGGGAGTTTCCATGGCAAACAGTCGATGAATGCAGAGCCGACTTCCAGGTAAGTAGATGGGTCTCAGCTTCTCACTTCCCTTTTCTGTTGTGACCCGCGAGACGCAAACACTCAGGCTCCACTATAGGTGCTTTTAGGGTGGCAGAGGGGACAGACAGAAGGTCTCCGCGAGGCTGGGGCGGAGGAACGTCTCTCCGAGGCCTTCCCCTAGCTCTCACGAGGACCACGGATTCCCATCCGCCGGAGCCTGAAGAGGTGCACCCCAAGATAACCAGAGATGCACGGCCGAATTGTAAAGGAGAACTTTATTACACTGGTGGGCTGTTACACCGGCGGGCTGGGGGGGTACAGCTTCCCCAAATCCTCAGCCCCGAGCCTTCTTTGTTGCCCGCTTTTAAAGGCACAAACTACAGAAAAAAAAAACTACATTCTCTTGGTGCCGCTTTTGGCACCGTTAAGGGGGGCTGATACAGAGAAGGGGGGAGAGGAGCAGGGCGACTATTAATCTCTTTTTTCTCATGGTTTCTCTGAGTTTCCCAAGGCCATCCTCAACCCCTTATCTTTACAGTTTTCTTTGGGTGTCTCAAGGCCCTTATGTTTACAGAAAAGAAACTGCCAGGGTGTGTACGTGCAGTAACTGAGGGTCAGAATGGAGTTATTACATTTTCCACCCACTGAGGGCCAAGAAAAAGATTGCTATTCTCAAGATCTGATGAAATCATGGGCGTATGAACATGACTAAAATACAACATGAGAAACTCCTTTAGCCAAAGTTGTGCCCCCACCAGTGTGCACAGCCTGAATCCACACATCGGTCATGCCTGTGGGTTACAGAGCTTCAAGACCAGAGGCCATCACTGCATTTCAACCTCATTCACGGTGCCCCTACTCCATCCCACACATCACATGGGCACTGGGAGGACTGATATCATTAAGGTCCAGCTTTGTCACCCAGGACCTAGGAGGGAAGCATGACCAGCAGAAAACCCCAGCACAGGGGGGGAAATCCAAATCCACCCTGCCCAACACGGGAATGAAGGGATTAAATAGGCATGCCTTTGTGGGGCTGCTGTCACAGTGATCATTGTGCACAGACGGTCACCAGAGTCTAATATACACTTATATAGTGCCTATATAAGTTTACCAGCATTTTACATGAAAGATTTGAATCCTACTTACATTTATGAACTCTGCAAGGTAGGTATTGTTATTACTCCCATTTGAGTGTAGTAACTTCAAACGTCATATAGGTACAATGAGGTAGAGAGGCTGGATTTGAACCCAGAGCCGAGCTCTGAAGTCTGTGTTCTTAACCATAGCACCATGCTGCCATATATTAGCACCACGTCCATACAGGAAGTAACTTTCCTGACAAGTAGGTTTTTAAGTACCTACCAATCACCGAATCATGGCAAACCCCGACTAAGCCAGGGATAACACAGTCAGCAGAGAACACTCAAAATCGGGCTCCAGCCCTGGGTTACGGAGAAACAGAGACCACGCAGGTGTTCTGCTTACCGGGTGCACTGCACAGGCCAGAGCACCTGGAGGCAACACATGTGCAGAAATCGTCCCCGAAGCTCAGAACCTAACAATGGTGCTCTACGTAAGCACATAGGCAGAGACGAACAAGGCTTCACGGTAGGCGCGTTCCAGCCAGCGGCCACACGGAAGACGAACAGGCCACACACGTGACCACTCTGATTAAGATGAAGTGATTTCTCAGCAGGAAAGTAAAGACTGATATCTGAACCTACTAAAGAGGCTTTAATGGTGACTGTATTGACTGGGTATTATAAACTTTACATGTCTTCCCCTCAGTCATTCCCAGCCTGAGTTAACTCCTGAAGGAATGAATGTGAGTGCACACATGCCGGTCAGAATAACGGCACCTGGCGTGCTTAGGGAACCAGATGCATTCATTCATTCATTCAACACGTATTCACTGGGTGCCTACTATATGGCTGCCTTTGAAGACACAGGCTTGCAACCTTGCTCTCCAGCCCCCAGGGCCACCCACGGGTCACCTGTCAGAACTGCCCTGGATGGGAGCTGCCGTGTCTCCACATTTGGGCTCACTTCCTGGACTGCAGATTCTATGTCTCCAACTGGACCACTAATATTTATCTCGACAAAAAAAATGTGGAGTAGAGACCTAGTCTCCACCTGCAGCTCCGTGTGAGGAGGGCCCACTCACCACTTACCTGAGCATCAAAGGCTGTGTCTTGTACTCACTTGTGCTCAGTAACTACCTATGGGACAACCCTTGCAATGACCTTGACACACTTGTCGGGTCTCTGCCCTGGGCAGCTTACCAGGTGAAGAGGCTGGAAGGCATGCCGCTTCTACCCACCGTTGATGTTAAGCGGCCAGACTACACGGTCAGAGCTGGGATGCAAATCCAGCCTCTGGTCCCAAGGGTTTTAACAAGAACTGTGACCTGTGTTGGTTTCTTTAACCTCGTAGAAACCTCATTTAATGAGGGGAGGATGCCTGAGGCTGAAAGAGGCTAAGCAACTATTTCAGATCTTAAACGCTTTCCATTTTTATAAGGTAAGACGGTGCATATGCCATATATTGTATATTATATAATGCTTCTGGTCAGCTCCGGGCAGCATCCAGACACATTGAGATGCTTGCAGCAAAGCATACGACCAAGCGCAGTGAAGAATAAAGAAGACTATTGCAGCCTCACTTTCCTTCAGAACAGGCTTGGCTGTCAAATGGACTGTAAGACACTTTTTATTTTTTGGAGCTTCTGGGATTTGCAGGTGAGGGATTGTGGACCTGCATACATCAAGCCCAGAGAGGAAGTAGGTGCCATACACCTGGCATGCTGCCACCACATGGCCGACGTCCGTTCCCTTCCCTCCAGCTGGTCTTGGCACCACCCAGCCTCGCCAGAGTGCGATAAGCCCATCTCCTCTTTCCCGAGCTGGGAGGGCCTGCAGTTCCCGCTTACCAGTCCGTGTGGGCATCATCGATCACCAGCAGGATCCTGGGCCTCTGAACGACAGGTGTGGAGGGACCCGGAGGCTCCACCAGCCCCGAGGGGGCCTGCGGGGTCTGCTTCATGGCACTGGAGAAGGAGCTGAAAAGGCTGGATCCCGGAGAGGAGGAGGAGGCTGCCAGGGGCTGGGGGTGCCTGCGCTCCATGGCCGGCGACGCGGGCGAGCTGGTGGAGCTGTCCGGGCGCTGCAGGTCTGCCATGTAGCCATTGGGCAGGTTGGCCACGAAGCTGCTGTCCGAGAGGCGTCGCCGGAGGAAATTCATGGCTGTGGGTGGACGAGATGGCTTGTTCCTCCTCCGACTGGTCTCGGCGAGCCCAGAGCACAGGCTGCCCGGAGACGGAGCAGTGGGGTCTGGGACCAGAAAAGCAGGGGGTTCCTGCGCAAGTCAGCTTCAGCTGTCTCTGTTTACCTGTGAAAATGAACCAACACACACACACACACACGTGAGTGGGAACAAGCTCCGCCCCTTAAGAGCAAACAGATATGACACGTTCCTGCCCCGATGCTGGGGGCAATGTCAAGAGGGACATCCTTTTAAAAGGCGTTTGGTAGCATGTAATTAGAGCACACCCTTTTAACCTACAATTTCCACTTTCTAGAATTCTGACCCGAGAAGGGAATCTGAGTTCCAGCAAGCCTCTTATGCAAATGCATTTGCAGTAGCATTATTTGCACGAGCAAAACTCCGGCAGGGACCTCGATGTTCAACCACAGGACGACTGAATAAATCAACCACGGCACAATCACTCAGTGAGACCTGTGTCTACTGGAAAAGGGGACGTAATAAGGGATTTCAGTAACCAAAAAAAAAAAAAAAAAAAAAATCATGTTGAACATAAAAAGGTCATGATACCAGAGTCTAGCTACGGATTGACTACAACCACAGAAAACTTCAAATAAAACACTGGAAAGAAAATACATCAGTGTTCACGTTAACGGTGGTTCTGTTGGGGTGATGCAACTACATGGCGTTTCTTCCCCTTTGTGTCCACTGGTGTCGGATGTATTCTATCCCCTCAGAAAGTTCTCTTGGGCCCCTTTCTGGTCAGGCCACACATCCTGATAAGCAAACACTCTTACGATGTCTGGCAATATATGTTAATTCTTGAACTTCACATAAACGTAACCAGCGTGTTATTTTTGTGTGCATGGCGTCTCTCCCTAGACATCATGGTTCTGAGGCTCAGCTACGCTCTATGCATCGAGCGACGTTGTTTTCGTCACCGAGGGGCATCCCGCTGCATGAATGAACCTGTCTGTCACTGCATGCCCTTGTTGATGGACGTCTGAAATGTTCCCTGTTCGGGGGTACTGTGAATAGCAATGTTATACGGACTTTTTAAGTTAGGTATTTTTGAGTGAAGACAGAGGGAGGGAGAGTTTTCTTCGGCAAAATACAGACCTAGAAGTTAATCTGTTGGGTCATAGGGTTAGCGCGTGTTTAACTTCATAAGGAACCGTCAAACGGTTTCCCGCAGTGGTTGTGCTATTTTGCACACTTTGTTTGAGGGTTCCAGTTGTGCCACACCCTCACCAACACTTGCTTGTTAGTTGTGTTCACTTTAGCCGTTCTAATGGGTGTGAAAGAGTATCTCAGGGAAGTGTCTGTCCCAGTCTTTGGCCCATTTTAAACAGGTGAGCTGTTTGTATTTTTATCGTTTATTTGTAGGAATTCTTTATACATTCTGAATACAAGTCTTTGGTCGGATGCATCTATTGGGAGTATTTTTGCAGTCTTTGGCTGGCCATTTCATTTTCTTCAGGAGCAGAAATTTGGCAGGATAAAACCACTCTTACAAAAAGCGAATTGTTACTTGAGATAAAACATTCCAACAGAAAAGAAATTAAACTGTAAGATGAGACCACACTGCCCTGGCCGGTGTGGCTCAGTCGGTTGGAGCGTCATCCTATACTCCCAAAGGCAGTGGGTTCGTTTCCCAATCAGGGCACAAACCCAGGTTTCAGGTTCGATCCCTGGTCAGGGCGAGTGCGGAGGCAACTGATCGATGTTTCTCTCTTGCATTAGGGTCCCCTGTTCCGCTTCTCTCTCTCTCTCCCTTCCTTTCTCTCTAAAATCAATGAGGGGCCCTGGTCGGTTTGGCTCAGCGGTTAGGGCATCAGCCCATGGACCAATGAGTTACAGGTTCGATTCTGGTCAAGGGCACGTACCTCAGTTGCTGTTCATCCCCAGCCCTGGTTGGGTCGTGCAGGAGGCAACCAGTCGATGTGTCTCTTTCACATCAATATTTCCCTCTCCCCCTCCTTCCTACTCTATCTGATGATCAATAGAAAAATATCCTCGGGTGAGGATAAAAAAATAATAATAATAAAATAAAATCAATGAGGGTATGTCCTCAGGTGATGATTTTTTTAAAAAAAAGAAAGATTTAAAAAATAAAAGAATTTAAAAAAATAAGATGAGACCATACTTGTATGTTTTGGTTAATAGGAATATTTTATATATTCATACAATTATATATATGCATATGTATACATATTTATAAGTACATATATAAAATCTGTTACATATATCTGCAGATATTTTGATAAACAAATTCTAAATTTTTATGAAGTCCAATTTACCAAATTTTTTTATAGTTAGTCCTTTCTGCGTCTGCTGTTGAAAATCGTTGCCAGCCCCAAGATGATGGTGATCTTGTCCTAACATTTCTTACAGAAGCATTACAGTTTCAGCTTTTCTGTTTAAGGTCCATAATCCATCCAAACTTGATTTTTTTTTTTTTTATCCTCACCCAAGGACATTTTTCCACTTTTGTTCAGATAGAGTGGGAGGGAAAGAGAGGGAGAGACAGAGAAACACTGACGTGAGAGGGACACATCGAGTGGCTGCCTCCCACACGACCAACCAGGGCCGGGGATGAACCACAACCGACGTACGTGCCCTTGACTAGAATCAAACCCGTGACTCATTGGTCTGCGGGCCAACACTCTAACCGCTGAGCCAAACCAGCCAGGACTAAACTTGATTTTTGAGTGGGATGAGTGAGGTTCATTTATCCAGTTTTCCAGCACCGTGTATGAAAATATTTCCCCCCAATGAATTTGGTGGCTTTGCGGACATCAATGGACTGCACATACTTGGGTCTACTTCTGGGCTCTTTATGATGTTCCATTGATGTTTATCTTTACACCCCTTGATTGCTGGGGCTTTATAAAAGTCCTAAAATCAGGCACGGAGTCCTCCTACTTACATTTTCTTTCTCAAGATTGCTTTGGGTATTCTAGTTCCCATTTTTGAATGCAGTTTAAAGTCAACTTGTATGAAAAAGTCTGTTGGAATACTGTTTGAGATTACCTAAGATTTATATAGCTCAGTTTGTCCACAACAGACTTCTCAACAATACTGAATTGTCCACTTCATGAACATGAAAGAGGTTTCTATTTATTAACTCTTCTTTAGTTGCTCTCGGAAATGTTTTATGATTTTCAACATACAGGTGTTGCACATGTTTTGTTAAATTGACAATTTTGTTAAATTGGGGAGGGGTGATATTTTAAAGCTGTTTTCTATTTCACTTTCCATTTGTGTGCTGCTAATAGCATATATCTGCCCATTATGGTCAATATATTGACCTGATCAATTCAATTATTGTTTCTAGTTGTTGTTTACCAATTACTTACGATTTTCTATTTACACAATCATGTCATCTACAAATAGAGACATCTTTATTTCTCCCTTTCCAATGTTAATGCCTTTTATATCTTTCGCTTTTCTTATGACAGTAGCTGGGACCTCCACTCCTGAACAGAAATGAAAGCAGACACTTTCCCTTGTTCCAACCCTAGGGGGAAAGCACTCAATACAGCACATTACAGTAATGAGAGTTTTTTTCTCACGAATGGAGGTTGGATTTGCCAAGTGATTTTCTAAATTGATTGAGGGGATTATGTTTTTAAAAATCATTTATTTGCTTAATGTGGCGAGTCCCACTGATCGATTTTCAGATGTTAAACCAAATTTGCATTCCTGGAATGAATCCCATGGGGTCATTGTGAATCGCCCTTTTTATAGATTGCTGAATTCAATCTGATAACACTTGGCTGAGGACTTTTGTGTCCACGTTCATGAGAAATACTGGTCTGCAATTTTCTTTTTCTGGCGGTGTCTTTATCAGGTTTCGGTACGGGGTAACACTGACCTCACAAAATATGTCGGGAAGTGTTCCCGCCTTTTTTTATTTTCTAAAAGAGTTTATGTAATATTGGTATTTTTTGTTAAAATTATTGGCAGAAATCAATAGTGAAGCCATCTGGAGCTGATTTTCTTCTTCGTTGGAAAGGTTTTAATAATAAAGTAATTCCCTTTCATAAATCTATGTATATTCTCTGTTTCTTGTTATTTCAGCATTGGCGATATGCGATGTCAAGCAACTTGTCCATTTCATCTTGGCTGAATTTTATTGGCATAAAGTCGTTCATAGTGTTTATTATTCTTCATTTTCTGTAGGCTAGGTAGTGATTTTCCCTGATATCCGGAGAATGCTAATTTGTCTTTTCTCTCTTTTTGGGTAACTTGTGTTGCTACACATTTGTAAATTTTGTTACTCTTTTAAAAAACCAACCTGCAGCCTTTTCTATGTTCTCCATTACTTGTTTTCTGTTTCGCTGATATCTGCTCTTTATTACTTCCTCTCTTCTCCTCACTTTGGGTTTAAGAGTTTAATAGGTTCTTTTTTTCTAGATGCTTGGACTGGAATGTGGATACTCCATTTGCTACCTCTCATCTTTTCTGCACGAACATTCAAAGCAATGCATCTCCCCTACGCACTGCTTTCCGCATCTCAGAAATATACACGCATCGTTCATTTCCATTTATTCCCAATTTCCTTGTGATTCGCTTTGACTCGTGCATTATCTAAACATATATTTAATTTTCAAATTCCAGTGCTTTCAGATATTTTATTGTTATTCCTTTTGGTACAATTCCTTTATGATGAACGGACATAGTCTATAAGATTTTAACCCTTTGACATCTTTGACATTCATTGAGATTAATTTTATGGCCCAATAAGCTCTATCTTGATGAATGCTGCATGTGCACTTGAAAAGAATGTGTATTTTGTAGCTGTTGGGTGTCATGTTCCTCCTATAAGTATCAATTAGATTGTGGTGAGTCAGGTTCCGGAGCCAGGGAGCTGCCTTTGCCTTGGTGATTTGCAAGCAGGAAGTTGACCGGAGAGCAAGCCCATGATTAACTACTGTGGGCAAGTATGCAAAGCAGAAAGGGGCTGAGAGAGGGCTTGAACTACAATACACTTTTAACCCAGGCCTCTCTCGATCTTATTGGGAGCATGGAACTGGGGCATCTTGTGAGATTTCCTCATTTTCCAGCTACTCTGTTAGTCTGTGCTCTGACCCCCGAGTTGTCAAGCCAACAATAGTGTGGCTTTCTGCTGTGGTTCCCGCTGCTCGGTGCCACGGGGGCTGGGGCGTGCTGACGAGGAAGAGCCACAGGAACGTGGATCTCACTTAGTGGCTCCCTTCTGTCAAGGGTCAAATCCCTTCCTTAGTCTACCTATTTTTTGTTTCTCTCCAGGATCCTCAAATAGTTTCTTTTAAACATTTTACCCCAAATTTATAATTATCATCTATGAGACGATTAGAACAACAGAAGCTATGGAGTCACTAGTGGCTCTGAATCTCTTTCATTTTTAAAATATTAGATGGTGCCCGGCTGGTGGGGCTCAGTGGTTGAGCATCGACCCATGCACCAAGAGGTCGCCGGTTCAATTCCCCATCAGGGCACATGCCCAGGTTGTGGGTCTGATCCCCAGTGGGGGGCATGCAGGAGGCAGCCAATCGATGTTCTCTCTCATTGATGTTTCTATCTCTCTCTCCTTCTCCCTTCCTCTCTCTCTAAAAGCAATAAAGAAAAAAATATATTTTTTAAATATTAGAAAAGTAACACAATGTTAAAGTTGGAGGGACCTTAGAGGTTATTTCACAATCCCTTCTTTAGGAAATCTGGTCACCCTCACACTGGTAGAAATTCCCCACCCTCAGAAGAATCACCTCATCATCCTTTGAACAACTCCAATGTCCGTCAAAGGCTCTTCCTGTAACTTCTCCCCACTTCAGGCCTCAGGGGAGCTTACAGTGTGGTAAAGGGAGGCAGATAATGAACAAGTGAAGAAATATTTATGGATTGTGTTAAGAGTTAGTAAGGAATACACAGAGTGCTGTCACAGGGGTCAAGATGGGGAGGGCAGGGAAGGCCTCTCTAACAGGAAAAGTGAAGGGAAAGGGAAGTGCATATGCAAAGGTCCTGAGGTAGGAAAGCATCTGGCAAGTTGAAGAATAAAAGCAAGGCCACATCAATCAGGAAATAAGAAGGAGATTTTTAGAAAAGTAAAGAAGGGCCAGATCATGAAGGGTCATACTGAAAATAATTTTGATTTTTTTTTTTAATCCTCACCCGAGGATATTTTTCCATTTATTTTCAGACAGAGTGGGAGGGAGAGAGGGAAACAACAATGTGAGACAAACACATCGATTGGTTGCCTCCCGCATGACCCCCGACCAGGGCTGGGGACCGAACTGCAATCAAGGTACGTGCCCTTGACCAGAGTCGAACCTGAGACGCTTTGGTCCGCAGGCCGACGCTCTAACTGCTGAGCCAAACCGGCCAGGGCAATCATTTTGATTTTAATTCAAGTGTTAAAGTAAGGTACTGGAGGGTTATAAACAGGAGAGAGACATGATCTACTCTACCTGGCTACTGTGTGAAAAACAGACTGTAGAGGATGCGTACGGAAGGAGCCAGACAAGTTAGGGACTGATGCAGTCACTTGGGTCCTTAAGTGAGAAAGAAGGGAGTTAGAGTATGTGATTTGCAAGGTGTCTTTCTGTTCTGTGAGGCACTCACTTATTCTGCTACTAGATACTGGCTATCTCTCCAATGACAACCTTAATCTGAAAGTGGGACAAGGTGGGGATGAGAGGGATTTGGGGAGGAAAAGAAGGGCAGGAAGAGTCTGGGACGGATTCCTGTAAGCTAGAGGAGCACGGAGCCCCATGCTGCCCCCCCAGCGGCCACTAGTGGGCAGGAGTGAGCACACCAGACAGGAAAAATGAAACAACAATGAACACTATAAAGCAGCTTTGCAAACTTACTTCTTGGAGGCTGTGATACAAAGGAAGACTTTACTAATAAAGGTTTAAAGAAAAAAAAAGGTTGGAGCCGTCTCAGACTCGTTGGTGGAGACACAAGACAGAAGGTGCATCGTAGGACATGAGTATTGCATCCAGGAGGACCACTGGTCAGCCTGGACAGGGGAGTGGGCGTCTCCACGCGGGTGTCTCATAGACACCCAGATTCATTCCTTGCTCATCCTCAGATGAATTTATCCACCTGGGCGCCCCAAGTCCTCCCAGAAGTCCCCCTACCTGTCCCCTCACTTAGGCCACAAACCTGAGTCTCACATTTCACTACTTCTTAACCCTCATCACTTTCAGCCACTCAGTCACCAGGCCCTGTCAGTTCTGTCTCCCCAAACATGTTTTTCTTTATTGATTTTAGAGAGAGAGGAAGGGAAAGGGAGAGCGATAGAAACATCGGTGAGAGAGAACATCGACTGGCCACCTCCTGCATGCCTCCCACTGGGGGTTTGGCCTACAACCTGGGCATGTGCCCTGACCGGGAACCAAACCGGCGATCTCTTGGTGCATGGGTCGACGCTCAGCCACTGAGCCACACCGGATGGGCATCCCCAAACATCTTTACTATCATCCTCTCCTCTCCATCATTCCTTCCACAGTCTTGGTTCACACGCTACTAAATTAAAAATCAGGCCGAAGACCTTAATAGACTCATCGTGAAAGAAGATACACAGATGGCAAGTAACCCTATGGAAAGATTCTCCACATCATGTTATCAGGGAAACGCAAATCAAAACAGCAACGAGATGCCACTACACACCCATTAGAATGGCCCAGATCCGGACACCGACCACACCATTCCAGACTCCCCCATGATTCCCTGTTTTCACCTTTCTTATATATGGTACGTGTCTAATGTACTATTTAATCTATAAATAAATGCTTTAAAACAAAAAGAACATGAAATGTAAATGAAAATTTAACAAAAAGGAAAGGAAATGTACAGTAAAAAAAAATAAAAATTTAATAATAATAAGCAGCAACAAAAGTAAAACAACACGAAAATATTCACGGCACAATTTCCTGAGATGTTAACAACGGAGGCCTAGCGGTAAACTGACTCGTGCTCGCATTCTCTCCGTTGTTTGTCTCCTGAGAGACGGGTGACTGATCACACAGGTATCAGTATGAAAGGGCTGTCGCGTTGAGAAGTGAATTGTTCAAGACGGGAGGTGTTCGAGAACCGAGGTTTGGCTGTATTACAATAAAGTAAGTTAGATAAAAGAAAATCATAAAAAAGAGATCTGGGCCACATTTATAGTATTTATTTAAAAAGATCTGTGTATAAATAGACCAGCACAGCTCACACCTCTATTGTGTAAGAGTCAACTGTAAAATGGTCAGTGATTGCCAGGGACTGTGAGGGGGGAGGGGAGATGAATGGGTGGAGCACGGATCTTTAGGAAAGTGAGAATACTCTGTATGTATTACCTTATGGTAATAATGATGAATACATATCATACACTTGTCCAAATCTACAGAACGTACAACCTCAAGAGTGAACCACAATGCAAACGATAGACTTTAAGTGATTATGATATGTTAACGTAGATTTATCAGTTGTGGCAATGTACCACTCTGGTGGGGCGTGTAGGGGCAGGGGGCGTGTGGGAAATCTTTGTACCTTCCCTTAATTTGTTGTGAACCTTAAACTAAAAAAAGAATGCTTTACTGGGAAAAAAAAAGGCGGGGGGGATTCTTCAAGTCAAGACCCCTACCAAACCCAAACCCAGGCTGAGGACCACCACAGCCTCGGCGTCGGAGATGGACACAGCTGGACAGAGTGAATTCGCCTGAAGGTTAAGCTCATGCCCTTGGAACCAGGCAGCCTGTTTCTAATCCCAGCTCTGCTACCTGCTACCAAACAGTAGGTTTGGGTAAATTCTTACCTTCCCTGTGCCTCAGCTTCCTCCTCTGTACAATGGGGACAGGGTAACAGCACGTCACATAGGGTTCTTGTGAGAACCAAGTGACATAATACATGCAAAGTCTCATGCGCCTGGCACGCACTGAGCAGTCTGTGTTAGCCCTTGTCACTGCTCTGATGGCTTTTTAGGCAATGTGTTCCCGTCGCCAGGTCTGGGGGCAGTGTGGCAGGGGGTGCAGTGTTTACATGACAACGGCCTTCGGATAGATCTGCTTTCGAGACCAGCTCTGCCTCTTGCAGCTGAGTGACACCTGGGCCACAGGCTCCTGACGTGCAAGGTGCAGACACGAATCCTCGCCTTTGGCCAGACCACAGTCAAATGCACTGAGTTACTTTTCTACATAGTTATTTTTTAGGTTAGTGGAGTAGAATGGACTTCTTTCGTATACAGTTCTATGGACTCGAACACCTTCGCGTAACCAGGGTCCAGAGCAGTCCCATCACATGAAACTGCTCTGTCATCGTTCAAGGCTCTGCAAATGTCCCTGGCATGCTGTTTCACGGGCTGACACCCGGATCTCCTGCAAAGGTAGGTTACACAAGGAATATTCAGGACCTGGCACAGTTCTCAGACCATCAAGGGAGAAGGTGACTCCAGTGACTGAGCCCGCTCTCCGGTGGCCAGTGCGCGGGCTGCCCCTTCTCCTGGAACGCTCTTTCTGCGGAACCCTGCGTGGCTCACACCCTCATCTCCCTCAGATCTTTGCTCAAATGTCACCTTCTCAGTGAGGCCTCCCCTGACCACCCAGTGCGACACCGTCTGGTACTTTGGCTCTCTCCTACCCTATTCCACGTGTTCTCATTTCCACAGCAGGCACCGCCTTCTGGAAACGACATAACTGATTTCTTTGGCTTACTGTTGCAACTCTGCTCCCTCTGGTAACATGTAAGCCTCCAAGAACAGAGATCACTGTCGGCTCTGCTCGCTGCAGTGTCCCGAGCACTCAGAAAAGTGCCCGGCACAGAGTAGGGATTCAGTAAGTATTTGCTGCGTGAAACTGTTTCAAAACAGGAATGCAATGAAACCATCCTCACCTGTTGTCGGTGAAGACAAGATGTGTGATTACACAAGAAAGCAGCCACCAGTGTCTGAACCTAAGCCTAAGTGGAACCAAAGCTGGAATCATGCAGAGGAGAACCTAATGTCATTTCCTAGTGTTTCCCAGGTAAACACCCCAAGACATGCATTCTCTCTCTCCCTCCCTTCTGCTCAATGAGTGCTGAAAGGTTTTCTTTTTTCTCACCCATTAGGAACCAGCATTTGGATAATGAATAGCTGCTAACACCCATTCTGCACAAGCAGAAAGTTGAAAAATTCACGAAGACAACGTGGGCCGGGCCCCATCCATGCACTGACGAGCACAGGCAGCGGGGGTGTCCAGGGCGAGGCCAGCACCCAGAGGCTGTGCCGTTCAAGCCGCGGAGCTGACAGATGCTCGGCGTCCTGGAAAAGGTCAGTCAGGCTCCAGCTGCACAGACAGCTCCGAGGCCTTTCCTCCACGGGGCTCTCTTCCACCACAGCACGCGGAAGTGTGGCTGTCTTCAATGAGCTCAAGTCCACTCACACAGACAACACTCTTGTTGCCACAGGTGGGACGCCGTGGGTCCCCAGACAAGGAGGGCGCGGGCTTTGGAGCGAGGATCCGTGGCTGAGCGAGCCCTCTGCACCAACAACCCCCTCCCCGCGCTGGACTCGTTGTAGGTGAGCGGCTCCAAGTGCGAGGTAAAGGGGACCCTTCCATTTATTCAGGACCACCCTCCTCGCTCCAAACTCCTTTCAAGTCGAGAAATGCCCAAAGAGGGTCAAATTCAATGAAAGCTTGTAACCTAAAATTATAAAGCCACTGTAACTGTGTGAGCTCCAAAATCATCGCCCAGTTTATGCACAAACAGAATAGACAGAGCTCCCCAGGCAGCACAGGACGGGACGGGACACAGCGTGTGTGATGACAGTCACCACGGCCAGCCTCGGGCTCCTCAAGACCTTCAACTAAAGGTCGTGTCAAAACTGGAAACAGGCCCTTGCCAACATGGGGTCTGGACCTAACGGTCATCCCAGTCCCCTCTGTGACTGCTGTCCATGAGCGGCCCTTCAGGGAAAACAAAAGTGATTTTTTAGTGATGTTAACTTCCCGTAAAATAAACCAAATGTGGTTGTGTGGGCATATTTCACAGTGCTGTTCCTGGGCATTTTCATTCTAAACGGGCTGGAGTGATGCCCACCTTGGAGGGCATGTGGACTGCTGGCCCCTCTGGGCAGTGCCCTTCTCTCCTCCCTCACCCTTCGCGTCCACAGCAGTCCGGCTCAAACCCTGAAGATGGCATTTCGCTCACAGTCCCCTCCTCCTGCTCCTTCCCCAGGACCCCGTGCATTCTGGTGGATTCCGTCTCTCCAGTGGCTCTAGAATGCAATCCCTTCTCCCTCGTCCCCTCCCGGCCAGGCCACCTCATCTCTCACGGGGACAAGTGCTGCATCTCACGGACATGTCTTCCCCCTCCAGTCCCTTCCCCACCTCTCAATCTCATGAGATAAAATCATTAGTAACACCATCTCCATTTCACAGATGTGGACACTGAGGCCAGGGAGATAAAGTGACTTGCCCAAGGCCTTACGTCTGGGTCGGTGGTGGAGAAGGGATTCAAACCCTGGCAGTCCGGCCCAGCTGGTGTGGCTCAGTGGTTGCACCAAGAGGTCGCAGGTTGTGGGCCCAATCCCCAGTGGGGGTCATGCAGGAGGCAGCTAATTGATGTTCTCTCTCATCAATGTTTCTATCTCTCTCTTCCTCTCTCTCTAAAAAATCAATCAAAAAAAAGAATTAAAAAACAAAACAAAACCAGGCAGTCCGGATCCTGGATCCAGTTTTAACTACAGGATGTTGCTCTCCCGAGACGCAGACCAGATTAGAAGCAAACAGGGACGGAACACGCAGGGAGCCCAGCCATGACACCAGGACCTGCCCGGCCCTCTCCGGCGTCCTCAGCGGCGGGACCGCAGGTGGAAATTCCATTCCACGTGAGTGAGTGGAGGAGCAGAGAGCGGACGGCCCCAGCTCTCCTCCTGCTCATCACAGCTCCTTCCTTCCCCGTGTGGGCCTGTCACGTGTCGTGGGAGAGAGCTGCTGGACTGGCCCGAAGCCCTGCTCCCGGGAAAAGGCAGACGGTCTTTTCAGGACAACTGTGGCCTGATGCGTGGCACTTACCTTCCAGTGTGCAGGCTGGATGATCCATGATGTCTGCTGGGCGGAGGGAGGGAGTAAATAAGCAGGGACTAGACGCCGGGAGAGCCCACAAGGAGGTGTGACAAGCACCACGGTGCTGGTGCTGGCGGTGTCGGCTACCCTTTACTGAGCCTGTCTGAGGACCAGGGGCGGCACAAGAACGGCCTACTGATGGTCCCCGACCATCACAACAACCCTGCCCATTTCACAGAGGAGGAAACTGAGGTCCGGAGAGTAAAGGAGTCTACTGCTGGGCCACTTGTGAGCAGTAATCACAGCTCCTCCCGGCACCGTTCTGTGTACCTGAACATGCCACGCTTTCTCCAGCCCTGCGAGACAGGTATGCTGCTTTACCTGCACTGCACAGCGTGACACCGAGGCCCACAGTCACAGTGCTAAGTGGCAGAGCTGTGATTCGAACCCAGGCAACCTGGCTCCAGGGGGCAGGGCCCTAACCACCAGGCAGCATGCCCTTGCGTGGCACTGGATGCAAACCCAGGGCCGCCTGGGGCCAGGGCCTTCTCATCTTCCATCACACTGGCTGCCTCAGGGCTCCACACGCCTGGAATCTGTCCCCATCCCTTACCTCCTGTCCCCCACGACGACTACATCTCTGTTCCCTCTGCCTGGCATGCCCTTCCCTTTGCGTGCCTACATTCTTCAGCTGGTTCTCTCTGTGACTCAGCTCCCCCTCTCCGCTGCAGAGGGCTCCATGGCTCCTCTCAGCAGCCAGCTGGGACTGGGAGAGCTGCTCTGTCCCTGCAGAGCCCGGTACACACCGCCACCGTGGGTGTGGGGCAGGGACCGTGTCAGGCTGCAGACTCACTGAGTTGGAGACAGCAGCAGGCAGAGCCGGGCGCCCGGAGTCAAGGAGAAATGTCAACATTGCCACAGTCCGGGACCCAGACCTCCTCCTGTCTCCTGGCTGAGAAAACACGTGGAGCCCAATAAGCAACCTGCTTCCTAGAGGCAAAGGAGACCTTGGGGGGCTCACTCAGGCCGGGGACGCACCTGCGGGTGCAAAGGGAGGGCTGAAACGAGGGGGGAACGCCAGCCACCTGGAACCCGAGTGAAGCTTCTGACAGGTGACAGAAAGGGGGAGATAGAGAAAGGGAGAGAGGGAAAGGGGGGGGAGAGACAGGGGAGGGAGAGGGGGAGGGAGAGGAGGGATGGGGGAAAGAGAGGGAGGGAGAGGGAGGGGAGAGAGAGGGGGGACAGAGGGGGAGGAGGGGAGGGAGAGAGGGGGTGAGGAGGGGAGAGAGAGGGGGAGAGAGAACCACCGCTGCGACCAGGCTGTGAGTACTGTCACCTTCCACCTTGTCACCTCCAGCTGCGGGCCTCCTGCCTAGGCTGCCACAGGGCAGGTAGCCAGCCTGGGGGAGCTCCGAGTGCCCAGGTGCCGCCCTAATGAGGAATTTAGCAAGGTCACTCTGGAAGGCAGCGAAAGCATCTTAAATTTATCATGTCCAGCCCTGGCCAGTTTGGCTCAGTGGTAGAGCGTCACCCCACGGACCAATGAGTCTCGGGTTCAATTCTGGTCAAAGGCACGTACCTCGGTTGTGGTTCATCCCCGGCCCTGGTCAGGGTCATGCAGGAGGCAACCAGCCGGTGTGTCTCTCTCACATCGATGTTTTTCTCTCTCTCCCTCTCTTCCTCTCTCTCCCTCCCACTCTATCTGAAGATAATTAGAAAAATATCTTTGGGTCAATATTAAAAAAAAAAATTTATCATGTCCAGAAATGAACTCTAGACTTGCCGCCATCTCCCCACCCCACACTGCGGCTGTCCAACCTCCCCATCTCAGTCGGTTAAGCTAGAAACGTGGGGAGTCTCATGACTCCTCCTTCCCAGCTCCCACACCCAGCCCACCATCGACAATTCCCTCCAACATGGCCTCTAACCCACAGTCACCACTAGGGTCTGCACCCCCATCATCTCTCACCTGGACCCAAGTGGGGGCTCTCCTCTGGCCGCCCCATCTGCTCCCTGACATGACTGGTCCCTCACTGGTCCCCACTGGACTTTGGATGACATCGTCCTCACCTGCTTCTTCTCCCTCATTTTCTACAGCCACACTGGCCTTCTCTCCATTCTAGAAATGCAGGCTCAGCTACAGCTGTGAGGACAAGTCCCTCTGTAGACCAGGAGGGCCTGTGCACCCCAGCAGGCGTGGGCCAGGCTGGCGTGAAATATCTACACCAAAGGAGCACGCGTGGGCCAGGCTGGCGTGCATACCTGCACCAAAGAGGCAGGCGTGGGCCATGCTGGCGTGCGTACCTGCACCAAAGGAGCAGGCGTGGGCCAGGCTGGCGTGCGTATCTGCACCAAAGGAGCAGGCGTGGGCCAGGCTGGCGTGCGTATCTGCACCAAAGGAGCAGATGTGGGCACCATGACTGCTTGGTGTGACCTTTGCGATGATGATGATGACAGTAGTAGTAAGAGTCACAGCAGCCAATGTTTCTAGATTGCTTCCTGTGTACTAGGTACTGTTTAAGCCTGATCATCTATGAAACCCAACTAGTCCTAACAGTTATCCTTTGTTACGATCCCCACTTAACATACAGAGGAAACTGAGGCAAGGAAAAGGTACAGGCACTTGGCCACTTGCCTCTGCGATTCAGCGTGGAGTCGGGACTCGGCCTGAGGTCTTGGCTCCTCACCCCACATGATCAGACTCCCGATCAGACTCCCGCAAGTCATCCCGTCACCCCTCCAACCCTTCGCTGCTTCTCTCATTTGTAAAATGAAGGGTTCGGAGCTGAAGAACTCAGATGCAGACCTCTGATTCTCACTTTTTTTTTTTTTTTTTTATCCTCACCTGAGGACATTTTTCCATTTTTTGTTCAGATAGAGTGGGAAGGAGAGAAAGGAAGAGAGAGAGAGAGAAACATTGACGTGAAAGGGACACATCGAGTGGCTGCCTCCTGCACGACCCAACCAGGGCGGGGGACAAACTGCAACCGAGGTACATGCCCTTAGCGGGAACCGAACCTGGGTCTCTCTGGACCACAGGCCAATGCTCTAACCGCTGAGCCAAACTGGCCAGGGCTCTGATTCTCACTTTTAAGGGAGAGAACCAGACACGGAAAAGGGATTTCTTTCTGTCTTGCGTTACACTGATTTCTGATCATATTTGTCAGGCTATATCAATAGTAACATGGACTGAGCTCTTAGGACTTGCCAAGCACTGGGCTAAACACCTTGCCTGCCCTCACTCTCTCCTGTAACCCCAGCAACCCTATGAAGAAGGTTCTATTATCCTGATTTTAGAGCCCAAGCACCTGAGGCTCAGAAAGGTTTGGTATCCTGCCCAAGGTAACACAATGGGGAAGCGACCAACCAGGTGCGTCCGTCTGTCTGTCCGTCTGACTGCAGAGTCTGTAGGTTTTGCGTGTTTGTCCTCCTCCCTTTTCCCTCTGCAGGAGCCAATGAGCCTGGGAGCTGCAAGAAAGGTGTTATCTGTACTATATCTGCAGCCCAGGCTAGCCCAAGGCTGAGAAAATGCTTGAGGGGTTGGTGCTGAATGAAATGGGTGAGTAGATGAAAAGGAGGAAGGAAGGAAGGAAGGAAGGAAGGAGGGAGGGAGAAGAACACTAGGATGGAAGGAAGAAAAACAGAAAAAAAATGAACTGAATGAATAAAAGAATAAAACTGAATAAAGTAAAGAAAAATAACGATAACAAAGAAAAAAGAAAAAAGGAACAGATGAAAAGAATACCCCAGCCATCCGGGCTCACTGCCCTTCTCAGCAGTGACAGCTGCCTCCCCACTCTTCCCCTCAAACCCCCCAGAGCCCAAGGGGCTGGTCTTAGCCAAGCAGCAGCAACGGTCAGGCCCTGGGACACCTAAAGACTGATGACAGGCGACAGGCAGAGGGACGCGCCCACGGAGCGGAGCCTTCGCATCCTGGCATCGGATTGCCACACAGAGACCCCCTCCCCCGCCAGCTCCTGCTGACTCCCGGAGAGAGCGGCCCTCTGCCCTGCCACCCGCGGGCAGGAAGGGCTTTCTCAGCCCACAGACGACTCCTCAGCCCCACAGAAAGCAGCAGCCGGTCTCACTGCAAACAAAAGCCGGAGTTGCCCTCACACCCGCCAATGGTTTTACCTGCACTTTTGATTTTTGTGTTTTTAATCACTAAAAGCTTTTCTTACAACCTTTCCCAGAGGGGTTGGACCTGCCTGGGGACAGATCCTTATCAGGGTCCAAGGAGACCTTCTGGGGCCACAGAAGGGGCACGACATTGGGCCCCATAGCTCCCCGACCCCACGCTGCTGCAGCACCTCCTTTACTGAAGGAGTACAGGGAGGGATCAGTGGCCCACAGCCAGCGAGGGGACCCCAGCAGCCAGGGCTCTCATTTCACAGAAGAGGCAAGTTCAGCACCCTGGTGGCGGTCCGCCTGCCCCTCCCCCGGCAGTGCAGGGCCCCTGGGCCGCAGAGGGAGCCTGGCTGTTCCTGCAGAGCCCGCCACCCTGGGCAGGAAACCCTGCCTCAAAGCCTCCAGGGCTCAGCTCGCAGGGCCCCCTCCCACAAAGCCTGGGTGATGCCTGCCAGAGTCGTCCTCAGTGAGCACTTCAGTGCTCCAGGACAGGTGCCAATTAGCGAGGGTCTTTCTAGCCTCCTGGCAATCCTGGAAGATGGGTGTCACCAACCCCATTTCATAGACAAAATAATCCACGTTCAAGGAGGTGCGATGACATGTCTAAGGTCACCCAGCCAGTGGGGCCTGGGCCAGGATTCAGATTTAGCTCCGCCTCACCCCAAAGCCCACGATGAAAGCGGCCAGACCACCATGCCCCCAGGGGGTGTTTTAGCCTCGACATCTGCATATTAGGATAACAGCCCCTGGCCTCCTTTAGCTCTTTACTCAAATGTCATCTTTTAAAAAATCGCAGCCCCTCCCCCAATGGCTAACGTCGTATAGATTTGACTTTTGTAGGGTATGTGGTCCCTGCAAGGACAGGGATTTGTGTCTGGTTTCACTGTCATGTCTCCAGCCCCAGCAGAAGGAAGTGTTGGAAAGACATCTGTGAACCCATCCCTTGCATTGTCATTGGATCTTAGATGTCCCTACACTGTGAACTTTTTGAGGACAGGGAGCATATCCAATTCACCTCCGTAGAGCCCCGGAGCAGACAAGAGGGGTTTGTTCTGGGTGTGGGGATGAATGAAAGGGATGCTTCAATGCTCACTTCATCTCCTCAACCTCTAGCTCAGACACGCACAATCTCTTCCACGCACACGGCAAGACCCTCCTTCGTCTCCCTGCATCAATGAGGTCTCCTCCAAAACCATTTCCATAGCATAGACTGTCAGAGACATTTTTAAAAACAAAATCCAACTACACCACTACCGTGCTTAAACACGGCAGCTGCTCCTTGAGGTACCTCCAAGGTCTTCCATGCAGCACGGAGACCCTTCCTGCCCAGTGCCAGCTTCACCTGCCACCACCGTGTTCCCTGACACGTATCCGCTTGCCGGCCATGTGGTCTTATGCCTTTGCCCATGCTGCTCCTGCTTCCTGAAATGCCATCCTATTTTACTCTCCTCTAAGGCCCTCCGCACCCCATCAGGTTAATGAACTCCATTCATTTGAAGAACTCAGCCCAGACCGTTGTCACCCAGGAAGCCTCCCCAGGGCTCCCTCTCTCGGCCAAAGGAAACTTCAAGTCTCTCAGATCACATTGTATCCTTCTGCAGAGGTCCTTCGCACAGCCAACTCAGCTACCCAACTGCTGTGGACGGAATGTGTCCCAGCTGCACCGATTCACATGGAAGCTGTAATCCCCAACCTGATGGCACGTGGAGATGGGGCCTTTGGTGATAATTAGGTCAGGAGGGTGGAGGCCTCATTATGGGATTAGTGCCCTTCTGAGACACAAGAGAGAGCTTGCTTCCTCTCTCCCTGCCCTCTCCATCATGTGAGGACAAAGCAAGATGACCTCTGCAAACCACAAAGGTCCTTCCAGAACCCAAACACACTGGCGCCCTGGTTTTGGACTATCTAGCCTCCGGAACTGCGAGAAATAAATGTCGGTTGTTTAAGCACCCAGTTTGATTATTGAACAGCCCGAACGTACTAAGACACCAACACAGCTGAGAACCTCGAAATGAGGGGGAAAGACTCCGGGCCCATCAGTGCACAGCACCTCTCTCTGAATCTTACCAAAAGGAGTAGCCCTTGGGCCAGAGCCTGTTGATTCTTCCTTAGGAGACAATGCTCGTACATTCGGTTGTTTGCCTTCCCTGGCTTCAGCCAATCGGACGTGGTAATTCAGAAGGAATTTCTGCTGGAGGAAAGTACACTAGCATTTGAAACAGGGGAAGTTAAGGAGAAAGACAGACTTAGAAGAACTCTACAAACATGCGTATCCAGGCCACTTAGTGTAAGAGCAAACGGTCCCACGTGTAACAGCTTTCAGGGGATCGTGATATTGTAACACTTTATGCGCTCCCGCAAACCTCCCAAGAGATGTGCCATATTGTTACTAACTAGACAAGAAAGAATAAAAATAGTAAGTTTTAACCCAAAGCAGTAGCTTTCTTCAAAGGCGCTTCCCCATGAGACCCTTGTTAGTAGTACCGGGAGCTGAGGAGTTGCTGAAATCTTTTTTTTTTTTTCTTTATTGATTTTAGAGAGAGAGGAAGGGAGAGGGAGAGATAGAAACATCAATGAGAGAGAACATTGACTGGCCGCCTCCTACATGCCCCCCACTGGGGATCGGGCCCACAACCTGGGCATGTGTCCTGACCGGGAATCGAACCGACGACCTCTTGGTGCATGGGTCGACGCTCAACCACTGAGCCACACCAGCTGGGCACTGAAATCATTTCAATGCATTGAACACAGGAAGTCATGTGACTCTCACCCATCACGAACAGACACGCACTCTTCGGTCAATCATCATCCTCCTCACCCAACCTATACTTGCTCCAGGCTCCAGCCATTCTCTATCATTCTTCCAAGCCTTTGGTTTTGCTTTTCCCTCTGCCTGGCTGCCCTTTCCCCAGACTGCTCCAAGTCAGAATTCCCACTAAACACTGACACTCAGCTCACACATCACCTCTTCTGTGAAGTCTTCCCAGCTCCTCCAAGGGTTGCTCATAGTGTGGTTGACCAGTCACCTATGCGGATGATTTGTGGTGGTTGCTAACCACCGACCGCCTACTTCGGGGGTGGGAGCCTGGCCAGCTGCATTATTTTTAACAACCAGATGATTCTTACACACACTAAAGTGTGAGAGCAGCCATCCAGAGAGCCGGCCTTGCAAACCTTACTTGTAATTTCTCCATCACCTGTGTGCCCCCCCTCCCAATACTTTCTACATGATCTCTAAGAGCACACCTGGTCATATTCCAGGTGAACTGCGTACAGGAAAATTCTGCTCACTTGACTGTGAGCTATTTGAGGGCAGAGGCCATGCCCAAATTATATTTATATCCTCAGCCCCTCCAGCAAGATTGCCATGCTTGACTCCTCTTTTCCCTCACATTGCACATCCCACCCATCACCGAGTCCAGATGGCTCCACTCTCAAAAGATTTGCTTTTGACCACTTCTCACCTCTTCCACATCAACGACCTTAGTCCATCAATCAGCATCTCTCCCCAGGGACTACTGCACCGGTCCACTCTCTGATCCTTCTGCTTCCACCCCTGCCCACTACAGCTTCCTTCCCACACACTGCCAGAATGTTTCCTCAAAAACAAGTTACATATTTACAAATCACATATTCAAGAAAGCACTGGTACTCCAAAGACATAAACACACACACACACACACATACACACACACACGAAATTTAAAAAATTGGGTATTAGACCTGAACAGGCACTTCACCAAAGAAGACATAAGAATGGAGAATACACATGTGAAAAGATATTCAACATTGTTAGCCACTAGAGAAATGCAATTTAAAACCGTGGTGCACTACCGCTAAATGATTTGAATGGCTAAAATAAAAAATACTGACAATGCCAAGTGCTGACAAGGAAGCAGAGCAACTGGAACTTCCATACATTGCTGATGGGAACACAAAATGATGCAGCCACACTGGAAAAGAGTTTGGCAGTTTCTTATAAAGTTAAATGTAAGTTTGCCAGAGGTCCCAGCAATCCAACTCTTGGCTGTTTACCCTAGAAAAGCAAAAACATATGTTTGCACAAAAACCTGAACAGAAAGGTTTATAGCAGCTCTATTCATAATCACCAAAAGCTGGAAACAACCCAAGTGTCCTTCAGGGGGTGAACAGATAGACACACTGCAGTACATCTATAGAATAGAATGCTAGCCAGCAATAAATGTGACTGTTGATGCCCACAACGACATAGATGACTCTCAGAGACAGTACGCCAGGGAAAGAAGCCAGTCTCCGAAGGTTACACACTGTGGGACTCTGTTGATATGACACTCTCAGAAAGACAAAACAGCAGGGATGGGAAGTTGAGTTGGAGTTGCCAGATGTCAGAAGTGGGAGTTGATGACTCTAAAGAGACAACAGGAGAGGGTTTTGGATGATGGAACTATTCTGTGTCCTCACTGTGGTGTTGGCAGTTCCATGAATCTATACATTTCTTAAACATCGTAGAATTGAACACCAAAACAAAGTCGATTTTACCCTTCAGCAATTTTTAAAAATCAAATCAATTAAAAGAATAAGTCAAACCACATACACTCTTTCCTCAAAACTTCCAACTTAGAATAGAATCCAGACTTCTCCCCGCAGCCCAGGAGTCCCCACCCGACCTGGTTTCAGGTGCCTCTGTAGTCACATCTTGTGTCTCTCTCTACCCTGAGGCTCACTCACTGTTCCCTCTGCCTGGAATTCTTTTCCATAGATATTTCCAAACCCCCCTCCCAAACCTCATTCATGCTTCTGCTGAAGTATCAACTCTTCAGAGAGACCTTTTTAACTGGCTTTCCTAAGCTGGGATCTTCCTATGCCTTATACCATTTCAGTTTTCTTCAAGACACTTACCAGTAACTGCCATCACACAGTGTATTTGTTTAATGGTTATTTCCTATTTCCCCAGCAGAACACAGATCCGTGAGGATAGGGATCCTGTCTGTCCTGTTCCTGAATATATCCCCGGCACCTAGGACACTGCCTGTCACAGGCTAAGGACTCCCATAAACATCTGTTAAATGGATTCATGAGTAAACCCAAGGGATGAACATTCAGTGATGAGATTCCCCAGGCTTTGAACTTGGAGCCACACTTTGGCTTCTTTGTAGCACCCCTCAAATCACCTGCCCACTGGGTCCCTGAGCAGAGCAGCCCCAGATCAGAATATTTAATTTGATATTCAAGCTTTTAAAAATTGGTTCAGTTCAACAACTCCCTTCTAAGTTAAGCTTTCCAGTGCTGGGTTAGGTAACCAGGAGGAGGATGGGCTGGGGTGGGGGTGGGGCGGGGGTGGGAGGGGGAGCAAGGCTGCAAGCCAGTGCATTCTTAGGGTAATGCACCTGAAGTTTCCTGAGGGTGAGCAGAAAGCTATCTGGAAGTGCCCTTAATGTGGGCAAGGAAATCTGAGGTGAGATCGAAGACAGGGTAAAAAACAAAAAACATCCTCCCTCCACCTCTGTGCAACACCTTCCCAAGGTGAACAAATACATGAGCACTTATGAACACCGACTCTGTACGTTCCAGACACTCTAAAGGTTCTCATTTAATCCTCCGCCCACCCTCCAAGGTAGGTTCTATTGATCCCATTTTCATCAGTGAAAAAAAACAAACACCAAGAGGTTACGTGACATGCCCAAGGTCACCCCATGATAGGGAATGTCTGGTGTTTAGAACTCAGGTCTGGGTAGCTTCCAACCTCATTCTTTCTCCACTTCAGATTTCAGAAGCAATATTCAGGGCGTAAGGACACGCCCTGGCCAGAGAGCCAGACAGGATCTGCCAGCCTCAAATAGGAAATGCCAGCCTGGACAGCGGTGACCAGGTTCTTCTCTAAAACTTTTCAAAGACCACCATAGACAAGTCGGCTACAGCAAGATGCTGAGTACTTTCCAGTAAAAACGTCCTGAGGATCTACTCTGCAACGGTCCCTGAGGGCAGGGTTCCCATGAATATTCTGTCATTTAATTCCCATCACCATTCAAAAAAGCACCTGTTAACACTCAGGAAGGTATCCAAGCAGAATGGCCTAAATCCTGCAAGCAAGTGAGACACCTGAGAATTCCCTACCCCCCAGTTCAAGCCAGTCAGAAATTGTAGCTAGCTTAAAGACTGACCAGTATGAAGACCCGGCCGACTGCAGACGGACTTCCGTTTGCTCTTTCTTTTCGTCTAGGTCAGTGTTTTGCACACTAGTTAGCACAGAAATCACTGTGGCAAACCCAAAAACCAGATATTATGCAATTTTGTGGCAATTAAAATATTTTCAAGGGTATTGTTGGCTATGAATGATTTCCACTCTGCACTGCAGCTTCGGAACCTAAAAGAGTAAGACACAGCTCGGCGGACCCCAGGGCTCCTCGCATTGACTCCTTCGTGACAGATAATCAAGAAATCTTCGTTCTAGATGGAATGTGAGAGGCTACCAAGTGCTGCAGGTCAGACGACGGGCGTGCGAGGTGGACTCTTCCCGCTGGACAGCTCCCACCACCAGCGCCTCTCCCTTTAAGGATCGGCTACGGCTCCCCTCCGACGCCGCCCATTGCTGCTGGCTTTGCTGTCCCGTCCTGCAGAATAATCAACACCCTTCTTCCTACGATCATCATTTGCATATTTGAAGCCTGGTATGAGGATGATTCTTTCTTAACATTCTAGTGATCAAGAAAAAAGCAGAGTATCTGCACTGTGCTTTTTAATGATAATTGATTCTTTTTCTTTCTGGGTGCACATCTCTGCACACCCAAGACAGTGACACCCACCTCCCCCACAAGGCAGCCCCACTGATTAATTAAGGTCCGTGTTTTGTGAGCTGGGCCCTGGAAACACGCAGCTGAGTGGGGAAGACACAGCACCGAGACCACATGTCAGGTGGCAAGTGTTCTTACAAATTAGGTATCAGTTTTGGGCCAGGCACACGCACAGAGAACTGGCCAGGGCCACAGCCCACCCCCTGGGAAAGAGGCTGACCTGGAGCTTGACCCTCCTGGAACTCAGCTTCCACCACAGGCTCCTCACGGAGACTGACCAGGTCTCAGTCCGCTTGCTCACCGCCCCATCATGGCTCGCACCTGCCGAATGCCAGGTGTGCAGCAGCTGTCCAGTGAGCCTTCCTCCAACCCTCTGGCACCTCAAAGGGGCCCGAAGGTGAGAATAACTAAAGCAAACGATCCCAAAGCTCTCAAATGAAAGTTTAAAACAACTCATAATAATACAACGTCAAACGCCTAACACAAGGAGTCTCGGTCTCCATCCCCCGAAGTCCAGCTCGCTGAATGACATGGGACAAGTCACCTAACTTCCCTGACCTCCGTTTCTCAGTGACACATTGAGGGGCCTGGTCCAGAGGATTATAACGTCCCCTTTGGACCCAGAGTGCCCCAATCTTCTGTCCCGGGCAGTAAACTGGGTAATTCACAATAGGCTGGCAGAACTGGTCAATCCTTCAATCAGTGCACAATTTCCAGTAGAAAGAAACGCATACAGGAAGCAAAGGTAGACAGGATTCTGACTCCAGCCCTTCCATTATCCTGCCAAGTGCCACCAGCCCACACTCACCTGCGCAGGTTTGAATGCCATTCGCCACAGTTACTAAGTGATGATCTTGGGTACGTCTCTGAGCCTCCTTCAGCCTTGACCTACCTCTGTAGACTCAGGTTAATTCCACCTAATCCCAGGGCTACTGGGAGGCTGCAGTCAATTACAACAGGTGAAAGCGCCCAGAACACACAAGACACATGCCGCATGTCCCCTTATTTGTTCTCTACCCATCCAGCCCACTTAAGCGACGGACTCAGAGTCCAAAGGCTTTTCGCAGCCCAGAGCACAGTCAGACAGAGCCAGAGAGACTCCAACAGTCACCCAGTCCAACGCCTCCTTCCTCTGTGATCGCCAACAGAGGCTTGGAGAGGCACAGCGACTTGCCCAAGGACTGACACATTCTTCAGCAGCAAAGCCCAACCCAGAACACAGGGCAGCAGATCCCAGCAGTCATACAAGACTCAGTGAGACCCTGTACAGGCTCCTCTCTCCCTAAGGAAATTGGGAACTCCCCACTTACAACCAAATTCTGAAAAATAAAAACAACAGGGTATTCTTCCATTGAGGGAGGGAGGGGGAGGCAAGGGAGAGAGAGAGAAACATCGATGTGAGAGAGCCACATGGATTGGTTGCCTCCCTCACGACCCCGACCGCACCTGACTGCAGACGGGACCCTGACGGGGCTGGGGATTGAACCTGCAACCCAGATACGTGCCCTTGACCAGTAAGTGAATCTGCAGCCCTTTGGTCTTCGGGCCGTCCCTCTCACAGCTGAGCCAAACCCACCAGAGCTAACAGAACTTTTTATTTATGTTTTTTGTAGGGTTGCGAGAGAGAAGCAGCATCATAGTTTCTCTGTGAAATGCAAGGTTTTCTTGAATTACCTATGAAATAAAGGTCAGTGTCTTGCTAGCAGCCTCTCCCAGAAACTCCGCTCCCTCTGCCCCTCCCCACTTCCGCTCCTTCCAGTCTACACCTTGAGGCAGACATGCTTGCATTGGCATCCTCTCTGGGCAAGGTGAGAAGTCTCAGCCTGGAGCCAGGAATCCTCGGCCCATCAAACACAAACAAGAAAATCCTCACAACTGTACTATCCATAATACAAAAGGAATTCCTCTCCCAAACCCTGAGAGCTCCGGCATGAGACAGCTAGGAAAGTCCTCCAATTCATTAAGGCACAGCAACAACTCCACAGTCAAAATCCCTGAGCCCATGCAGGTGTTTCTGCAGAAAGCTCAGGCCAGACTCTACCAAGGGCAGCTCTGCTGAGCCGGAGTACTGAAGAGGGAGCCAGACAATGAGTGTAAGGAGGGGCCTGGGTTCCGCTCCCTCCTGGACCAGATTCCCAGAGCAGAGCATGCATCTTCAGGGAGCATGTGGGAAGCTACACCAGCAGCATGCTTGTTTACAGCTCCTGATCAGCACTCCAGCCAGTATCTCCCAGAACTCAGACAGCCCCGCTCCAAGCCTCTCCCTGTGCCCTGGAGCAAACAGACCCAGAGAGTGACCGTCGTGCCCAAGCTCACACTGCGTGCCTGGGCAGCCTTGGGATAAAGCCTGTGCCGACCTTCAGTCTGGAGCTGTTCCCTTCCAGCTGCCCTCAGGCTCCCCGCTAACAGCCCCCCTCCCTCCTCCAAAACCCTGAGCTCACCTCTGGGTTTGAGGGTCCTGCCAGGTTGAACAGAGCTCAGAGCAGGTGACAGTTTAGCAATGCATCCAGTAGGACCTCTGTAAGGCCAGAGCAGCTGGGGCTCTGTCTGTTCCCAGTGGCCAGCAGAGACTGCAGTGCCCAACTTTGCAAGGTCTCTGTCTTCCCCAAGGGATCCTCCTCCTCCACCTCCCTCTCCTCCCCCTCCTGGTCCTCCTCCGTAGTACTACGGAGACATGTGCTCTGCTTGGGAGGAGGTAAGGAGGAAGGTGCAGCTGTCTATTGGAAGGAGAAAGGCAGCAATCTGCTGCCGTGTGATACACTCACACCTAGTAGACCAGGAATGGAAGAAAATAGCTCTATCTGCGGCCACGGAATGATTAACCCTTGCGCTCCAGCTTTATGCTTCACACAGCTAAAGCGAGAGAAACAATACACTTAACCAATGGAGTGCCAGCCAAAAACATTACATCATCGGTCAGCACCGTCATTGGCTAACAATTCCTAGAAGGCACCAGTCTGCTTCTAGGTGCTTAACCCTTTCACACTCGTCACAGCAAGGACTCAGTTACTTCCTCTAAAAGAATGTTCCTGGACCTGGCTTTGGTCAGAATCATCGGGGGTGTTCTAAACACACAATCACTGTGTTCCACCATGATCTAAATCAGATTCTCCAGGGGGAGCATGGATATCCATATTTTAAACAGTGTATTGGGTGTGGGGACCCCGGTCTATTAAGAAACTCTTCCTCTCCAAAAGATAAATGAGATAACATTTTTCTGAGCATTTATTATGTGCCCAGCACTTCACAGTCTCATCTCATTTATTTCCTACCCTGAGCAGTGGCTGTTATTGGCTCCATTTCACAGGGATACAAAGTAAGGTTCAGAGAGAATAAGTCGCTTGCTCATGAGATGAAGCCTGGCTTTGAAAGCCGGGCTGTTTGCACCCTACCTGGCTACCCCTTTGAAGCTCCCACTTGAAATCAAACCCGGGCATTTTTCTACCTGTTGCCACAGTTATAGAAAATGCAGACCCTCTCGGTGAGTTGGAAAACACCAGTGACCTGTGAAGAGCCGGGCAGTGAAGAGAATGGTGCATTCCCACAGGACATGATCATCACGGACCCTCCAGAGAACTGTTCTCTTTCTCAGGCTCAATCCTTCTGCTTTCTGCTGCGAATCTCAGCTGTCAGTTTCTCTAGGAGGCATCCAAACCTGGGATAGATGCCCTGCCCCAAGCTCCTAAGGTCCCCTGTATCTGTTGACTGCAGCGGCATGTTTACCTGGTAAATTCCATAAGGTTAGAGCCGTTTCTACCTTCTCCACCAACGTCTGCCAGAACAGTGCCTGCCATATATGAGTACACAGCCATGGCTGGGTGGGGGTGGGGGAGGGAGGCAGGGAGGGAGGGTCTTTGCTAAAGTTTGAAAGGGTATCACGCTGAGATGGGAAAGGTAAGGGACTGGAAGCCAGGGAACCCACAGGAATTAATTATCTGACCTTGGGCAAGTTCATGTGGGGGGCCTATGAGGACAACAGCATCTTCCTCATAGGTTTAAATTAAAGAATGACCCAGGCTGGAACGCGCTCCTCGACACTCTCTCTCTCCCTAGATCTCATCCATTTTGTTGGCTGACTTTGAATGGCTGACAAGTCCCACATTTGGGTCTCCAGCCCAGACTGCCCCCACCCCAGGTTCCATGTCGATGTCTCGAGTATCTCCAAGGGGGCATTTGGATGTTTCCCCCTCACTCCAACTTGCTCCTAACCCAGTTTCCTCCACTGCGAATGGTGCTCCCATCTACCCAATCTTCTTGTTTTATAATTGAGGTGAGATTCATATAACATAAAAGTAACTTTTATTATTTTTTAAAATACGTTTTTATTATTATTATTTTTTTTTTTTTTAGAGAGAGAGGAAGGGAGGGAGAGAAACATAGGTATGAAAAAGATACATCAATCGGCTGCCTCCTGCATGCCCCTACTGGGGATCGAGCCCACAACCCAGGCATGTGCCCTGACTGGGAATCAAACTGGACCTCTCAGTCCATGGGACGAGGCTCAATCCACTGAGCCACACGGGCTGGGCTAAAAGTCACCATTTTAAAGTGTACAATTCAGTGGCGTTTAGTACATTCATAATGTCGTGCCACACCACATCTATCTGATTCCAAAACACTTTGCATCACTCCAGGAGGAAACCACTTGCCCTTTAAGCAGTCATGCCCCATGTACCTTTCGCCCCAAGCCCCTGGCAAAACACGAAGCACCAATCTGCTTTCTGTCTCTATGGATTTACCTATTCTGGATAGTTCGTATAAATGGAATCATACACTATGTGACCTGTTGTGTCTGGCTTTTTTCACTTAGAATGTTTTCAAGGTTCATTCACACTGAAGCATGTATCGGCACTTCATTCCTTTTTTATAGCTGAGTAATATTCCATTGTTAGTATGTACCACATTTTTGTTTATCCATTCATCTGTTGATGGACATTTGGCATCCACCCAATCTTAAACCATAAACCCAGGGTTTGGGTTTAAGGATAATCCTTGATCCTTTCCTTTACTGTATTCCTCACATCTCATGTATCAAGTGTTGTAACTTTTGCATTCAAAATATAGTTCCAATCCTAATTCTCCAATACCATTGCTATCGTGCAGCCAGGACACCAACATCTCTCACCTAACTGCTAATTTGTGATAAGATCTCATTCTTCTCTCTACTCCACTTTTCACCAGTAGCTGCAAAACCAGCTCGTCCATTCACTTCAGCAATATTTACTGAGCACTCTTCTCCATGGAGCTTGCCTCCTAGAAGCATGACAGACAACAAACAATCACATACTACAACTCCAGGCCATTACTAGACTTAAAATCCTTGCCCAGACGGTGTGGCTAACTGGTTGAGCGTCGACCCATACACCAAGAGGTCGCCAGTTTGATTCCCGGTCAGGGCACATGCCCAGGTTGCGGGCCAAATCCCCGGTGCCCAGGGGCATGCAGGAGGCGGCCAATCGATGTTCTCTCTCATTGATGTTTCTATCTCCCTCTCCCTCTTCCTTCCTCTCTCTCTAAAAGTCAATAAAGAAAAATTTTTTTTTTCAATGATTGTGCACTGAGGAAAATCCAAGCTCAGCATGGTCTTCCAAGGCCCCATCTACTTCTTTAAACGCATCTCAGGCTGCTCCCCTGTCACGTTGAGCTCCATTCCTCCACCTCATGGTCCTTGAACAAGCTGTTGTCTCTGCCTCTTGGTCTTGGGTTGCTGCATCTATGTCATCCGTTAGATCTCAGTGTAAATATCACTCCTCAGGCTGACCTTCCTTGGCCACCCTGTTAAGCAGATTCACTCTTCGTTCATTTCCATCACTCAAGAAATTTGTGGAAAGCATTGTGCTGGGCTCTTGGGATGAAGCAATGTATGAATTCCTGGAGCCTTCAGATTAGTGGGGAGGGCCAAGAAATGGATGGACAAGTGTTACGAAGGGAGAGTAAAAGGGAGGGGAGCTGCTTTACACAGGATGGTTCAAAAGGCCTTTCCGAGGAGGTGATATGGAGACTGGAGGATCAGAAGGCCTGAGCTGGGAAGAGGTCCTATTACTATCTCATTCTGGCTATGCAATGCCATGTCGCCTCCTTCAATGTTTGCTTTCGAAGAAGCAAAGCATTTCATGTCTCCCCAAATAGACTGCACTGTACCTCCAGCACCTAGGACAGCGCCCACCATTTAGAAGGCATTCAATACACATTGATTCAGTAAGAATCGGGTGAACAAATGAATTAATAAATCCACCAATGAAATCACTTCAGGAAGCATAACAAATCATATAGTTTTTATATTTGTTCTTATTATTTTCTGACAAAAGGACACTTACTCTGTTGGGTTTTGGAAAACTGAGTTGACTGTAAAATGAGAATAAAAGTACCTAACTTGGAGGGTTACTGGATCACTGGGAGAGAATGCATAGACATAACAGGCACTCAATAACAGGCAGCAGCAGCCATTGTGGCTGTTATTACTAAAGGTCCTTTCTTTACAAGAGCTGAGTTCCTCAACTCAGACTCCAAAATCCATTTTCAGATGCAGTCGAGAAGTTAGAAGGTAAGAAAAGTGAACACTTTAAAAACGCCCGCTCTGCACCAGGCACGGTGCAAAGCACATTCTGTCAGTCATCTCATTTACTTCCCAGGCCCATCCTGCCAGGTGCCTCCCCTGGTGCAGCTCTCAGTCCCACCTGGGACCAAGGCACTCCCTACGCCCCCAGCTGCAGGAAGTGTTGGTTCTCACAGCTCACAGCTGAGTCCCTCTTCAGGAACTGTCCTGCTGAAGGGATGCCCAAAGTTATGCCCCTCCCTGCGGATAGCCTGCACCCACTGACTGGCTACACGGGGGCTGCCAAGGCCTGGCCCCATGCCTCAGGGGATCAATGAAGGCCTCTCTTGCATTCCATCACAGATCAACACCCCCCCCCCCAGTAAGACCACTCCCCAGAAATCCCCAACACACAGTCTCTGAGTCTTTTGTCAGGGAACCAGACCTATGGCAAGTGCATATGATGATTTCCTTTTAAATCAGAAAACTGAGGTTCAGAAAGGTTGATGATGTCCCCAGGCACATAGCTAAAGTGACTTTCTGGTCTGTCTGACTCCCCAGCAGACCCTGCTCTTCACTACGGCCTCTAACAGCTGAGGCTGTGTCTCTGTGAGAAAGAAAGAAGAGCCCGGGAGAAGGGAAGGCCAGCCAATCAGAAAACAGGAGCAGGGGTACCCTTCACTACACGCCAGGGGCCTCCCTGATAACAAAGTCGAGGTCAAAGCTTCCAGAAACAATACTACAATGACCTGCAGAAGCAGGCATCACATGGACACCATCTCCCCACCCTAATGAATCCAGGGCGGAAGCCAGGGAGCAGGGCTTCTGGGCAGATGGGGCTGCCTGGAGTATTTGCAGCTGGTCACATTCCCGACAGTAGCTACAACTTACCAGCTTCCTACTGCTCCAGTCTCCATCCATTTTCCCCAGAGCCGCCAGAGCGACGGATTCACTGCAGAATTCTTCCACTGCCCTCCATCCCAGGACAATGCTCTAAATCACCCACGGCTGCCTCGTGAGGTCTGTGCATGCTTCAGCCCCCTGGGGTGTTGACAGCTCATTTCCTACCCACAATATGCCCCCATCCTACTTGAGTATCTGATATTCTAAGTCAGGATACTGGGCTTTTTCACTTTCTTTATCTCTGCACAAGAACATCTGTCTAGAATTCCTGCCATTCCATCAAGCCTCCCCCACCCCCAACACACACAGCTTTAAGCCTGGCAAACCCTCCTACTCCTCTAGGGCCCACTCAGGAGTCACCTCCTCTCTGAATCCTTCCTGGCTTGCTCATGGTCCTCCTCTACACCTCAGTCCCCTGTATTCCAGGACCCTGTAATTGTTCCTCCTATTGTCCCTCTGAGCCCCGGGAGCTCCTCCAAGGCCCTTCTTCGCGCTGCTAGGGCTTACTTAGCGCAGTGGCACACAATAGGAGCCCAATAAATGCTGGATAAATACACAGGGCACTGTATCAAGGGCTAGTCCCTGCTTCTAGCTTGGCCCGGGAAACAACCGCTCTGAAATGCTTTTCCTGAGTCTAAGTATGACTGGGGATAGGAAATGGCATGACAAATCTGACCCCTAACCCCAGGGCCACAGGCCACGAGGGGTCTGAAGACCTCGGCAGAGCAGAGGTCCGAAGGCTGCAGTCCCAGACTCCTCGCAAGCTCTTCCCCGGGCCCTGGCGCAGGGTGGAGAGAGTCTGAGGAGCCACTACCCCGAGCGCCTCTGCGCCGCCCCCCCGGCATTCCCCGCACAGGGACCGGTCAGTCCCGGGGGGGCCCCGGGGCCGGGCAGCAGCTGCCTGGAGGAAGCGTGGCTCTGCGGCTCTCTGCCTCGCTCCCGGGCCCCTCCGCGCGCCCGCAGCCCGCGGGTGCAGAGCCGGAGCGCCTGGGAACGCCGCCCGGCGCGAGGACGCCACCAGCAGTCTCAGCTCGGGTGTGGGGGGGACTCCCCGCTGCCAGACACCCTACAAAGTCTACTTCGCGGCGGTGCTCTGCTTACCGTGCGAGCCGGTGGGTGTCTTGGCCGCTGCGCCGCCTGCGGATCCTCTCCGGGTCCCGGAGCTCACCCTCGGCACCCCACCGCGCGCGAGCGTCTCCCCTCGGCGATCCGGCCTCCCCGCGCCGCGGCGCCCCATTGGCTCCGGCGGCCAGGCCCCACCCCCGGCCCCGCCCCGGACGGCCCCGCCCCTGCCACCCCTTCCCGCCTCTCCGCTCCACCTGGCTCCTCACCTCTCCACGCAGAGAAAGTTGCTTCTAGGCTCAGCGCTCACTGGCTCAGGCAGCCGAGTGAGGCAATAATCCCCAATCCCAAGAGCGTCCGGACGCCCCCTGAGGAGTGCGAAGAGTGGTGTCCTTGGAAGCCGGCTCTGAAAGTCACCTGACCCCCCTGGACCTCAGGTGGCGCCTCTGGGAAACCTGTCAGCCACAGTCACAAGTGTCTCAGGCAGAGTGCTGGGCACTTAGCTCTGGGGATGCAACAGGAAACAAGACAAAGTCTACCTATCGCCCTCATGAAGTGTGCACCGGGCGGGGGTGGGCGCAGGCTATACGCAGACAAACAAAGAACATAAAACTAGCCTGTTCAGAGCATTATGGGGGTGGGGTGATTATAAATAAGAAAGGGGGCCAGGGATGCTCTAAATAGGATGGTCTCCAAGGCCACTTTGAACTAGGAGGAGGATAAAAGTGATTCCATTGTGACCGGGAGCAGCAGGTGCAGTGGCCAGAGGCTGGAACTGGAGACCTGATGGCTGAGGGTGGTGGCCAAGGGGAAAGTGGGCTAGGCCAGAGCGGTGACGGAGCTGAGTCACCCAGAACCCTGTGGGCCAAGGCGAGGGGCCTCAGTTCTGTTGTAAGGACAAAAATAAGCCACTGAAGGGTTTGAAGGGGTCTATGGCAGTGGTCAAAGACCCCTTTGGCTGTTGTGTGGAGAATGGATTTTGGGAGAGAAAGAGTGGAAGCAGGGAGACCAGTTTGAAAGTGTCTTAGTCTGCTCAGGCTGCTATAACAAAGTACCACAGGCTGGGTAGCTTGAACAATAGACATTCGTGTTTTTTTGTTTCACAGTTCTGGAGGCTACAAGTCCAAGATCAAGGTGCGAGCATGGTCAGTTTCTGATGAGGGCCCTCTTCCTGGATAACAGACTGCTGCCTTTCCCCGTGTCCTCACAGGGTGGAGAGAGAAAGAAAGAAAGCTCTATGGTGTCTCTGCTTCCAAGGGCACTAATCCCATCATGAGGTCCACACCCTCATGACCTCATCCAAACCTAATTACTCCCCCAAAGCCCCTTCTCCAGTTACCGTCACACTGTGGGGTAAGGCTTCAACATGTGCATTTTGGGGGGACATAATTCAGTCCATAGCAGGAGGCTATTCCAGAAGTCCAGAGATGATGTTGACTTAGACCAAGGTGCTGCCAACAGGGATGGGGAAAATGGACCAATCGAAATATATTTTGAGAATAGCATGGAAAGTCTCGATGATGGATTGGATTTAGGGCATGAATGAAGAATGACACCTAGGTGTTTAGCCTGGGTCACCCATGGTGACCAAGATGGGGAAGACTAGGGAGGAAGAGGTTGGAGGCAGAGGAAAGTTAAAGGCTTCATTATGGACATTTGAGGCCTTATTAGGTATCCTACAACAACAGCGCCGGGTTCTCTTCAAATTATTCTATATATATTAACTGTTTGAATTCTCATAATAGCCTTATGATGAAAATATACTCTCACTATTCCCATATTACAGATGGGGAAATAAAGACACTGAAAGATTAAACAACTTGCCCAAGGTAGGTGTTGGTTTGCAACCTGGGGAATCCCCCACCCTGGAGGGGGGCGACATTTAAAACTGGCCCCATATACAGAGGGCAAGGAGAGACAGAAGAGAGAGGCAGACCACTCTAGATTGGTAGGTGGCAGGTTTAATAAGCAGGAAACTTACATATGAGTTTTGTCTTGGGTGGCCAAAAGACAGTAGATCTCCGCACCCACCCGCCAGAATCTTAACAGTTTACGTGGAGGCCTTAACTGGATTCAGTCACATACTCAGTCCAGATGGTCTCAACAGCACATTACTCTCTGGAGAAACTGCTCCATCTATGGGAACAGTGGATGGAGTAGACATTCCAAGGACAAGCAGGGACAGAACTCAGGCCTACATTTGCCTGAGTTCCGCTCTCAAGTCAACCACTGGTCCTCTTGATGACCTCCTCCCACAGTGGGTGGCTGGATACACAAGTCTAGAGCTCAGGGCAGAGTCTTGGGCCAGAGATATCTACTGCGGAGTGCCCTTACCTGGGACTGTATAAGACTATCTGGAGAAAGCGTGTACTGAGCAAAAAGAGGAGAGACAAGGGCTGAGCCCTTGGAAAGTTCTCTTCCAACATCTCCACTTACTGCCTGATCCTTAGCAAGTGACCGCAGTCAATAGGAGAGAGCAACCCAAGTTCAGTAACTAAGAGGGAATAAGACTAGCTCAGGGATCGCAAACTCGAATCCCGCCGGGAACAGGCTAATGTAGTGAGGCTGGCAGGGTGTGATAGAACAGGCAGGGGTGGGGGCTGTGGCCCCCTGAGGTGTGCACAGCTGCCTAAAGGGGCAATGGACTCAGCAACAACTGATTTTTACCATATGGGAATATGGACCCTGAGTTCCCAGATGATCTCATTTTTATTAAGAGCCAGAAAATCAGATTATGTTAACTCTCTAGATTTTTTTTAATGTTGGCAGTTAATTAAAAAAAAAAATTTTTTTTTTTAAGACTGTGTGGGCTGCCTGGCTGGTGTCGTTCAGTGGTTGAGCATCATCCCATGGACTGAGAGGTCCCAGTTCCATTCCTGGTCAGGGAACATGCCCGGGTTGTGGGCTAGATCCCCAGTAGGGGGCGTGCAGGAGACAGCCAACTGATGTTCCTATCTCTCTCTAAAAAAAAAAAATCAATAAAAAAACATATTAAAAAAAAAAAAAAGATTGTGGGCCTAAGACTGTTGGGCAGACTCAAATCCATATATGGGCAGGATTGACTCCTTTAGCTGCTACTTTCCACCTCTGGGTTAGACAATACCTCAGGTCCCTTTAAGAGCGTCCTCACCGTTTCTGTTCAGACACTGGTGACAATCGTGGGACATACAAGGATCAAGAAAATCTCAACTCAGAACCATAATAGCCTTTCATGACTTTGGCCAGCCTCTGCCTTTACCCACCTAGTATAGCCTTTCTAAGCCTCAGTTTCCCTACCTGTAAAAACAGGAGGTCAGAGCAGAGGTCCTCCAAGAGTCCTCCCAATTCTAACGTTTGGAGTTATAACCATAGTTAAAAACAACAACAAAGCAAAAAGATTGATTTTCAAATATGCACCAGAAATTAGTTTGGGGAAAAATGGAGAGGGTATTCTTGTCTGGGTCTGCAAATTCGAAAAGCCTTTTTTAAAAATATGTTTTTAGTGATTTTTTAGAGCGAGAGATAGAAACATCGATGTGAGAGAGAAACATCAATCAGCTGCCTCCAGCACGCCCCCTACTGGGGATGGAGCCCGCAACCCAGGGTATGTGCCCTGACCAGGAATAGAACCGAAACCTCTCAGTCCATGGGACAATGCTCAATCCACTGAGCCACACCGGCAGGACATCAAAAAGCCTTACTAGTAAGGAAAGGAGCAGAATAAGACAGAGTTCTAGATAAGAAACCAGACAGATTATGGCTTGGAAAAAAATGTTTAATTGCACTATAAATAAGAGAAAAAAAGGCGATTAGATGCAGGCATGCTTAATGGTTTCTATTGAAAATTCAATGTATGGTAGCCATTTCTCCATATATATCACCAAGGGTTTTGCAGTAATGAGATTCTCCATCACGTATTGGAGGTCAGCTGCATTCTGGTATTATTTAGTCTTATGTGCCGAGCTCATGTAATGAAAATAGCCTGAGAACAGATAATCACCCTCCATAGCGTCAGGCCTTTTGTCCCCACCTGAGCTATTGTTTAAAGCTGAGAAACAGCTTATGATTTTACAAAGCGCCAGGTTCTGTGTAGGAGTGAACGTGGGGTTGGGAGCCAGGGGACCTGCCATGCACTCATTGAATAACCTCTTCCAATCTTCTTCATCAGTAAAGTGAGAGCTGGACAAAAGGTGGCTTCCTGGAAGATATTTGCATTTACACCCCCACACTTCTTTGGGAGAAATTTTTCACTGTGTGGAGACCTGGCAATTCCCAGGGTCTGATCTTTCCAAAATTATCCCCCAAAGTCCTGGAGGCAGGGATGTTACCTAAGTTGGGCCAATTAGATGCTCACTCTCATCTTGGGACTTTGTCTCTCCAGAAAGTGATAAGGATGGAGAGAGACTGGCCATGAGACTGATCGGAGTGATGGTAGTCGCCGCAACAGCATCCTGAAGAGGCGGGGCCAGTGGTTGCTGCTTGCTCATGAATCTTGTTAGCCAACCTCCAGAATGCCCTAGGTTTCTGCCAGTTTCCCAAGCCTGGTCCTTCGTGCCATCCCTGTTCCCTATCCAATTTTAATTTGGGGACATCCCATCTCTACTAAATTCCCTTCTTGTGTTAGCAGCCCAAATTGTTTCTCTTGCTTTTAACCCAGAATCCCGATGGATCCAGGGAGGAAAGGAACACGTTACATCCTAGGACCCTTTCCCTGAGGAACAGTTCAGAGCAGGAGTTCGCATACGTGTGGACGCACACGCAGTGCCGGGCGTGCACACTCTCTCACCACTCAGTAAGAGATCCGGCCCCACACGCTAGTTGTGCTGCAGGTTAATAAAGGCATTTATTTTTGACAAAAAGAGCCCAGGTGTGCTACTCATAACAGATCTAGAGAAAATGAGCAAGCCCTTATAATAAAAACAACTGTAGAACTAAGTCCTTTTACATGTAAATTTGGTAGTTTGCAAAGTCCTTGAACATGAATTTTCTAATTTCAACTCCTGTGAGGTAGGCAGATTCCATAGTATTTGTGGTTTATACATTTTACTGATAATAGCTGTCATTCATTGAACGCCGAGGACCAGGTACTGTGCTAAATGCTTTACATACCCGTATACCAACCCTGTTAAAGAGATATTATCCCCATTTTATAGGTGAGGAAACTGAGGCTTGCACAGTTCATATACATAATGCACAGTTGAGGTGAGAGCTCAAACTCTTGTCAGTTCTGTGTGATGACAAACGCCACGCGTGCTTTTAACACACACAGCTTGGTGCCATGGAACACAGATAGTGAGTGACAGACCTGACCCTGGAACCCAGGTCCCGAGTCAGGAATTTCCCACTCCATTCGGCCCTAAGCTTGTTCATATTTGCCAACAAGGGCAGACTTCGTTGGTTGGTGAGATTTTTTAAAAAATATTTTTTCTTTATTGATTCGAGAGAGAGAGATAGAAACATCGATGAGAGAGAACATTGATTGGCCGCCTCCTGTACGCCCCCAGCTGGGGATTGGGCCCACAACCTGGGCATGTGCCCTGACCGGGAATCTAACTGGCGACCTCTTGGTGCATGGGTCGACGCTCAACCAGTGAGCCACACCGGCCGGGCCATGGTGAGATTTTTAAGGTCATAGGAGATATCTTTTCATATTTCCACCTCTCTACCTATTACAGTGCCTAAAATCTGAATGAAGATGACTTGCTATGTTTGATGATTGATCCAAGGGGTACAAATGTAGGTATGCCTGTGAGGGGCTAAATGCTAAGTTTGATCAGATGGAGGGGTAAAAGGGCTCTGGAGTCCATCCAGAAAGGGTTGAGGCGGTCGTCACTTCACTATGTGTGTCAAACAAGCATGTTGTACGCCTTAAATATATGCAATTTTTATTTACAAAATTAAGTGAAGCCGTGGCTGGTTTGGCCCAGCGGTTAGAGTGTTGGCCTGAGGACCAAAGCGTCGTGGGTTCAATTCCGATCAAGGGCATGTACCTCAGTTGCAGTTCCGTCACCTGTGTCGGGTCGAGCAGGAGGCAACCAATCGATGTGTCTCTCTCACATCAATGTTTCTCTCTCTCTCTCTCCCCCTCCCACTCTGTCTGAAAATAAATGGAAAAATATCCTTGGGTGAGGATTTAAAAAAAAAGTGAAAAAATTAAGTGAAAAAAAAGTAAAGGTAAAAGTGGAAGAACTTTTCAATTTTTTCTATTTCCTCTGTGGACTAAAAAATTTTTTTAGGAAGATGGGGAGGTGGGGCAGAGAATAAAAGAAAATCTGACGATAATAATTTACTTTTCAATGGGAGGCGATTCATTGAAGCTCTGAGCCCTAGTGAGACGAGGGGCGTGTTTAGAATGTCCTAACATCTGCAGTTCTTTTCCAGAATCCCCAAGTGAAGGCTCAGAGGTGACTGGGCCTGGTCTGGAGCTGAGCTGGATTCTGAGTTCCAGACTTTGAGCGGTTTTGTGCTTACTAGTTCCTAGCGCAGAGCAGTTTTGCTGACGTGGCAAAAGATTGTCATGGCAACCAGAAAAAGACGTTTCCAAGTCCTTGGAGTCCCCCTTCAGGAAAGACAGGTGTCAGTGGGTGTTCCTTTGTCGTTAAGGGCGCTTGAAGGTTTTGGCCGATCAAGTCACTTTCGAAGTCATCCTGTCACACGTCTGCCTCCTCGGCTCACTGCGGTGATGCAGAAGGAAGGCAGCTCCTGCGGCGGGCAGCGGAAACCCAGGCGGCAGTGCCCCCCACGGGCTGCACCCGAGAACCACCTCGAGGGGTTACAGTGCGCCAATACTGGGGTCACTGGTGCCCCAACCACACCAGTCCACAGGGCATGAGGCCTGGGGATCCATAGGCGTATATTTCGTCAGGTGACCCCATTGCGTAGTCAAAGTTGAGGACCGCTGAACTGGGGTCTGCGTCCCAGGTCCGCAGCTGTGTGACCTTGGGGCAGCCTCCTCACTGGTCCGAGCTTTGGGTTCTTCACCCGTGACACTTACATATGAACCTGCCCGGCAAATACCGCGGCTCAGCCTCAGCCTGGGATGGGAGCACCGAGCACCGCTCTCTCGGAGTAAGATCTTCCCTGCGCTCCACCGCCACGACCTCTGAGTTTCTCGGGTCTGTCAGCACAGAGACACCACAGAGAAGCCACACCTTCTATTTTGTTTTCCTTTCGCCCCAAACCCCACCTAGTTACGACTCTGCTTGGGTTGGTCTCTCTATAACCCCCTGTCATTTCAGCCACGCTCAGTCGCCAGAGGAATAGCCAGGCAAGTCTGAAAATGGATTTTCCCCCTTGACTACACGAGAGGGATCAGCTGTAGTGGTTAAGAACATGAAAGCTGGAATTAGACTGTTTGAATCCTTGCTCTGCTACTTGCTGGTTGGGTGACCTTGAGCAAGCCTTTGCCTTGGGTTCCTTATCTACAAAATGAGGATAGTAATAGCTTCTTTCTGAGGTTGTGGTGGGGATGAAATCTATTAAAACATTGAAACTTCTTAGAGCACTATCTTGTAAATCGTCACTATCATCAAATGCTGCACAGATTACTTGCATTGAAATGATCGACTCCTAGATTTCCCGAAAAGAAATATATACGTCTTATCATTTGAAGCTCAGTGAGCTGACCCCTCAGTCTCTGGGGTGTGACAAGTGTGGCCCAGAGGTGTGAAGTCCAGCATTAAGCACCACTGGTTTCTGTCCTATTTGTCCCAAACCACAGCTGTTCTGTTGGAATCAGGGACATGGGTTTCACAATAACATCCACAAAGTCTGGCGTCCACCTCTGTCCCTCCCCCCCAGGGAAGGAAGACAGCAAAATGTGTTCCTCCTGCTCTTCCCTCTTTCACTTTCCTTCTCTTTCCTCTGACCCCTTAAGGGTGATGGGCTGATGTGGCATTCCACCTAGCCGAGCTCCCCTGGCAGGTACCCAGGCAGGCAGGCAGGCCTCTGGGGTATGAGAATCATAGCGGTCCTCCTCCTCCTCCTCACTGTCAGTGTGGCAGCTGCCATGGAGTCTCTGTGCTAAGCATTCTATAGTCATTTGCTTATTGAATTATCCCGACAACTCTGAGAGGGAGGCATATACATTATTCCCATTTCACAGATTATGAAAACTGAGGCCTACAGAGGTAATCAACTGGCTAAGATCACACAGCTGTTAAATAAGGTATCAGGGACTTAAGCACATGAGTCAATGCCCTTTCCCATCCTGCCCTCTGCCAGGTGAGCTCTGGGTCCCCTCCCTGTGGTTACAAGCCCTTCAGCCCCTTTCTACAGTCCTGGGATTCGGCCCGTGTTCCTTGCCTCTTGAATGCTGCTGGCACTGGTTTTGTTTCTCCTTCCTTTCTTCCAGTTATGACTGGTGGGCAGGGCTCACTCTCCCCATCTTCTCCCTGTCTTACTAGTTCTGCAAATAATTTCAACTGTCCATGTGAGTTTGAAGAGGTTCACGCCAGTTATTCCAAGGTAACAAACATTGGGAAGTTAAAAAGCGTTCAGAATTTTATAAAGTTCTGATATTTGAGCTGTAGCCTAGTGAGGAAAAAGAAGGGGCTTAGAAACCATCAAACTTGGGTTTGGGTCTCAACTCTGAACTTTCTGGCTGTGAGACATTTTTTATGGCTCAGTAGTGTGTGTGTGTGTGTGTGTGTGTGTGTGTGTGTGTGTGTGTGCTTCATGATAATAGTTGTTTCTTAGGGGTTTGGGGCTGAAGGAACCACTAGTCCTGGAATAATGAGTACCATCTACTCAAGCATCCTCTGAAGTTAGGGTGACCACACCCAGAGAAGACCAATTTAGGACATTTCCTTAGCAAATATTTTCTTTCTTTCTCACCTGAGGACATTTTTGCACTTATCTTCAGATAGAGCGGGAGGGAGAAAGGGAGGAAGAAAGAGAGAGAAACATTGATGTGAGAGAGACACATTGAGTGGTTGCCACCCACACAACCCCAGTCAGGGCCGGGGACAAACTGCAACTGAGGTACGTGCCCTTAGCGGGAACCGAACCTGGGACTCTCTGGTCCGCAGGCCAACGCTCCAACCGCTGAGCCAAACCGGCCAGGGCTGCAACTGTTTTCGAATCCCAACCAGTGATTTAGTTCCAAGTTTATCTACTTTTGCCTCATCTCTCTGAGTGAACACTAAAACTACATTATATCAAGCACACACTATTCATCAGGCCCTTTCGGGGGCATTTTACATATTTTATTTTATTTGCCTTCACAGAACCCTCTGAGTTAGAGTTATCGTTCAGAGAAGTAGACTCATTTGCTCAAGTTTGCACACTTCTTTGTTGGGTAAACTGATTCGTCATGTGGCACCCTGCTAAGATAGGATATTTCTATTTTCACAAGAGCCTTCTGGAGACTTCATGCTTCTCCCAGAGGAGGGTCACTGAGGAGGGAGCTGGTGGGCATTGTCACCGGCTGCCAGGGGCTGTGCTTCAGCTGGGTGCTGGGCACCTTCCAATCCTTCCACTTACACATAAGCTCATCCCTTCTGGGCATTCTCTACTTCTCAGACCCATCTGGTCCTGGCCATGTGGAATTATTTAATCAAGAAAATATTTTATCTCATTTTCTCTTTGGGGTGGAAGGACTAATTTGGCAGGAGACACCCTCCAGAGACCATCGTGCATCAACAGAAAGGATTTGAAGCTGTATCAAAACAAAAGATGCTTATATCCCATGACCCAGCCACGTCACCTCTAGGACTCTTCCCCACTGACAGGTTCACACGTGCGCGGAAGGAGACACGTGCAGTACAAAGGTGCCCGCTGTAACATGAGCCAACTACCTGTGCCTCAGTGGGGCAATGGCTGTGTACAGTAGAATGTTATATATGTGGAATATTATAAAGTACTCAAAAAGAATGACGTGGACCCATATATGCTAATAATGATCAAAGAAAATTGCTGAGTGACTGAAACAAATGGAAGAAAAGTGTGAATAGATATGCACATGTGTACACACTCTGTACGTATATGTCTGCACACGATGTGTGGAGTGGGGTTGGCTCATTGCATCGGGAGATGGGGCTCTGGCTTCTGGCTTTCAAGCCTCTGGGAGAAGAGCAGAGTTTAACTTCCAGAAGCAGACAGCTGCTTTTTCCAAAACCATCTCCCTCCAGATATCAGAGGTGAGCATCACATCCAGGGAGCGGCTGCCCGGGGAAGCACCGCGGGGTCTATGAAGGCGTTGTAAAAGTTAGCGACACTTCCCATCACCATCGCATAGCAGCTCATAAATATGTGTTGGAAGAATACATTCTATGACTTTCCCTTTCAAAGGAGGAATGAAGTCATGGCAAAACCTTGCCTTGACATTACTAGAGACTTGGATTCAAATCCTGCTGTGTGACTTAAGTGGGGCGTGTGGGCCTCAGCAATAATAATAATGACAGCAATTGTGTACTCACACACCAGCCTCTGTGCGAAGTGTCTAACTTCCATTATCTTTCTTTCAGTGACATTTTGTGATAGGTATTAATATCTCTATTTCACAGATGGCAAAACGGTAGGTCAGAGAAGCTAAAAAAAAAGTGACTCAAAGTTGTACACTTTATAAGTGGCAGAGCCAGGAATCGAACCCAGATCTACATTATTTCAGAAGCACGCTCTTCACCTTTCTCAAAGTGGCCCTATCAGCTTACTTCAGTTCTGCCTGTTTTGCAGGGTGGTCGTGGGGATAAGTTGGGCCAGTTTATATGACCTGTCCTGTAATTCAGAACCCGGGATGTACATTTAAAGGCAGGTGAAACAGAGGAAACAGTTTTTTACATGGAAGAGTACAGAAGGAGATATTTTATTAGCACTACTAGAACACATAGCTGTGCTTGTGATTCTTGTGACAGGGTCACCTCCTTATGGCAGGTGAGATCGTGCATAAAATTGTTGCCACCACCCGAATGGGAACCCTTCCGCCTGCCCCAAATGTCCCCCATTAGGCTGCTCTGTCAGCACGATGGGAAGCACATTCAGGACAGGTGGAATTAGAAACTCAGCGATGTGCTGCTCTGGTGTGGCCACTGCTTGCAGCATGATTGTCTGTCTGCTCACTCATTTATTGGTCCTCTGGGAACTGGCAGTCTCCATCACTGTGTTGCCAGGCAACCAAAACAGTACCTGCATCAGGAGGCGAACAAGCCAATCAGGTCACTCAGAGGAAGGGCTTTACCTGCTTGGCCTCCAACCTGGAAAGAGGACTTTCCGGGTCCACTCAGGACCATGGCTGCTGGAATCTGCGTGAGAGCTGGTGGGAACTCAGGAAATCCCAAACCTCCCATTTTGGAGGGTTAAGTGGGGCCCTGGTTGGGTAGGAGTGAAGTCTTCAAGGTCACACAGCAACTCTGAGGCAGAGCCAGGAGGACAAGTTAGATCTGATCCCCAGGCTGGTGTCCCATCGCTTGTATTTTATGGCCATCATTTCAAAACTCCTGTGTGGGGCACCATCTAGATATCAGGCTCTCTGCCTGGTGACGTGGGAGGTGCAGAGAGCATTTAGACACCGTTCCTCATTCATTTATCTAACAGTTACTTACTACACTTCCGTAGTCGAGGCAGCGTGGCACGGTGGTCAAGGGCACGGGCCCCCACAGTCAGGTCACAAATGTCGGCTCAGGCACTTACCACTTATGGGAGAAGAAAGGTTACCTAACCTTTCTGTGCCAAAGTTTTCTCGAATAAAATGATGGCAAGGATGAGCACGAGAGAAACAGCTTATTGCGTTGTTGCTACGCTTAGCACCGGGCACGGTTCTATCAACGTGGGTCGTCCTTGGTAATAACACGTGGGACACTGGACTTGAGCTTGGACTCGAGCTTGGACTCCGGGACCAGGCTGCCTGGTTTAAGTCTTGGCTCTGCCTTGCACTCACTACATGACCATTGTCAAGTTACAATTTCTAGGCTTTAGTTTGCTCATCTGTAAAATGAGTATAAAAAACAACCTCATGGGTTCATTAGGGAGCGAACAAAACTTAATATATGTAAAATGTAAAGAACAGTTTTAGGAACTTAATAAGTGCTCTGTACATTTTAGCTAATATGATACATCAACAAGTATTTATTGAGCACTTACTATGTACCAGGCACTGTCCTAGGAGCCGAGGGTATAAAAATGAACAAAACAGGCTCGTCTCTCTTAGCCTTCATGGGACTATAATTATTATTGCATTCTTAATAATGTATGTTCTTGTTTTGATTCCTGCAACCAGGTTAGTGACACCTTAAAGTCAGGGGTGTGTGATTTGTTCACAGTTGTATTATTGCCTGTTCAGTAAATATTTGCTTAATGAATGCTGGGCACTGCCCTGGCTAAAGGACAATGGTTCTTATCCAGGGATGATTTTGTTCCCCCAGGGAGTAGTGGGCAATGTCTGGGGACATCTTTGGTTCTTACAACTTGGGGGGGGGGTAAGGTGGTGGTGGTGCTGTTCCATCTAGTGGGGAGAGGTGAAGGATGCAGCTAAACATCCCACGGAACACAGAACAGCTTCCACAACAAAGAATTACCCAGCCCCAATGTCAACAGAGCCAAGGCTGAGAAACCCTGGTGTCAGAGACCAGAGACAAGCAAAGCCTTGTGAAGACTCTTTCCCAGAAGCGCATGGTCTGGTGAGACCTTGATAAAATAGCAGTGTGCTGCGTGGGAGATGTGAGAGAGCATTGAGGACGTAGGGAAGAGGCAGGGGACAGCGGAGGCTCCTGGTGGAGCCATGTCTGGGCTCAATCTTCAAGGACATGGATAGCGTCCGGGCAGATTCCGTGTGTGCTGGGAGAAGTTGCAGGACTTGGGGAATGTGAGGGGAAGGGGAACAGCATGAGCAAAGGCTTGGATACTTCCAGGGGGTCTGGTTTTGTTAAAACGAGAGTGGGGAGCAGAGGCTTGGGCAGGAGATCATGGGGGTCCATGGAAGGAATACTATGGAGGTTGGGCATGATATGGTCAGCCAGAATTTCCCCAAATCTGTTCTCTAAGCACGAATCCTTCAAGATGTACCCAGCAAGGACCACAGTTGAAGAAGAATGAGAAAGTGTTCCCTCCCATTTTGGAGATTTACAAGGCTCCTTGGTATCATACAGTTTCTGACAATTCCTGCACTCAAAAGTCTTGATTTATTTCATTTCATTTATCCCACAGTTATTTCATCATGAAAACTTCCTTCCCAGGCATCTGTCTACATGGAGTCCACACACCTGTCTTTCGGAAGAGGAGCCCAGGAGAACTATTGACAGCCTTTAAGTGATACAGTGTCTGGATGGTGTTTCAGGATATCCCTGGTCCCCTGTGGAGTGGGTTCAAAAGGTAAGAAATGGTCACACATGTTGTTCAAACACCTGTCATGTTGCTGTGATGTATCGGCCCCCAGACTATCTCTTCCACTGGACTCCGTACAGGAAGTGTGTTCATTAGTCACCGTGTCCCAGCCGAGCTCAGCCTGGCAGATAGTAAGTGCTCACTACTTCCCTTTGAATGAGTGGATATTATTTTCAGGCTCGATGTCAGACACAGAGGTTGAACAAGGCCGATGCCATCCCTGTTCTCATGCAGTTAGCAGACTAGCAAGCACAAAGTAGGCACTTCATGCATGTTTCTGGACTGACTGGATGACTCACATAAAGAAGACAGAAGGTGGCAAGGACCAGACATGGGCAGGGCCTGGGAATCTGTCTTTTAAACCAGCTCCTCGGCTACTTCTAATGTGCAGGGGCTGCTACCTGGGAAGCACCGTGCTGCCAATCACAGGTGACGTCTCTCTGATTGGACAACTCAGAGCAAGGCCCAAGCTTCTTACACAGGCTGTTCCTGACTCTTGCCACTGGGGCCTTCAAGCCCCCGGACTCACTGGCCCTGAGCCACCAGCCTGCCTTCCTGCTCCTGCTTGAATCCTCTGCGTGGAGCGTGGAGCCCTCCAGGTCCTTTATAGCCCAAACCCGAATGGGAACCGTCTACTGGACCCCCTCTCTGCACCTTGCTTCAACTCCCACAACTGTCTCAGGGACACACCACTGCTCTCCTGGGTCTGCAAGGATGGCTCTTGAGATCTGCTTGAAGGCACCCATGAGGGAAAACCATTTATGTTTGAATGCTGACTATGTACACATTGAAGTTCTGTCCTTTTTGATGTGAAATTCACAGAAAACGAGGAGGAAGAGGGGAAAAGTACAGGGGGGGAGGAGGAGGGGGGAGGAAGAGGAGGGGAGGAGAATGAGGAGGTGGAGGGAGAGGAGGAGGGGAAGAAGGACGAGGGGAGAAGGAGGAGGAGGAGGAGGTGGAGGAAGAGGGGGGGGAAGAAGGACGAGGGGAGAAGGAGGAGGAGGAGGAGGGGAAGAAGGACGAGGGGAGAAGGAGGAGGAGGAGGTGGAGGAAGGGGAGGGAAGAAGGACGAGGGGAGAAGGAGGAGGAGGAGGAGGTGGAGGGGGAGAAGGAGAGGGGAGGAGGAATAGGAGGAGGCGATTTAAGAGAGCCTGGAGGTTTTCTTCATTTGGTCCTAGAGAAAGTTTACTGTGGAAATGAAAACAAAATTGTTCCTGACAGACTGGTTTGTGGCCAGTGGAGTCATTTTCTTAGCTGGCTGGTCAGAGGGGAATAGTTAGGACTGACCTAAGTGGTAGCTTTCACATTCTGGCTTGTGGATAATCTTCACCAGAGCCACCGAGAAGCTTATGAAAAAGTCACGTCTGGGCCTCACCCGAGATCTGGATCTGGGTCTGCACCGGTAAGGTACGGGAATGCGCATTTCTGCAGTTATTCCCTGGAGATGCAGAGGCAGAGCCTGGACTGGTAGGTGCTGGACAGATGTACCGTGAGAGATGGACCACTTCCCAGCCTGGCACAATCGCATCTTCTCATTAAGCCCGCTGTGACTCTCTGTCCCAACTGAGTCCCAGCCCAGTGCCACCCACCCCAGGCCACAGTTGTTAGATCCAAGATCCTTTCTCATTAATTTTTGGACCCTGCTCATGCCAGCAAAGGCTGTTCACGGCCCTGGCTGTCAAGCACTGGTCTGTAAGCCCCAGGGCTGCCCCCTATTCCAGCTGCACCCTCCCTGTGAGTTCTCAGCACAGACATTTCTGGGCAAAGGAGAAAACCAATTTTCCTGCAGCTGTCTCAAGGGATATACATTTCCTATCATTAGAGTTGGTAATTTCCCTGATGATACGAACATCATGTCAACTCTCGTCTGACTTAAACAGGTCATGGAGTGCCTGGCTCTTTTCCCCCGTAGGAAACAGGGACAGGACTGAATCCCTCCTATTTCTGCTCAGGAAAAGACTGAGATTTTTGCCTTTTTCCCTTTAAACTGTCTTCCCAAAGCTTAAATAAACTGTGCTGATATTTTCTTATTTGTTTCTACCAACAATTCTTTAGTAGAACAAAGGGGCTTGCTTTTAATGGGATCGTGGGGCTTGCATGGCCCGGTCCATGTCTTCAGTGAGTGGAACCAAAGTTCTCAAGTTCAACGTCACACACGTAGCCCTCACTGCTGGTCCCGGATCAGTCTCCCCATAAAGTCATACTTTAAACGTCAATCTAGCAATCGAAAGCAATGTTAAACTGTGCCTGGACCTGTTGAAGACCAATAAAAGGAGTTCACTTTCTAACCTGGAACAACTTTTTAAAAAATCCCCTTAATCTTCCTCTCCATTCTTCTCACCCTATGTATGCTCCTGAGCTCACCTCATGAAGTTCCTCATACGCAAACACACAACTCTCCCTGCCCTTATTTTTATTTCCTCTTCCCTTTTCTTTGGATCTCCTGGCCAGTCTCTCCATTCACACTTTTCATATTCTTCTGAGTTTGTATCACAAAACCCTAGTGAACTGGAATAGCAGCCGAAACTCTACTAATTACGGAACACGTGTGTGTGTGTGTGTGTGTGTGTGTGTGTGTGTGAGTGTGTGTGTGTGTTTAATGTTTTAATGTGTGTGAGGTAGAGAATATGAGGCTGAGAACATATGTGTACTGATAAATCCTGTCTCCTCCACATGTGTGTTTGAGTCATCACCTGTACTACAGGTCACAGTCCCGTAGACAGACCTGTGATGGTATCTTTATCATCCTCCCCCAACGTGAGGGCATTGAGATCTCCTGTCTCTCCTAACTACAAGCTTCCTTCCTGAGCCTCTCTCCCCTTCTTATCTTAAGCTCTTCCAGGTCCATTGTGTGCTCATTCTGGTGATTCATATTATGCTTCTGTGCTCTGGACTGACGCCAACAGGAAAGCAGGGTGATCAGGCTGAATCAGCAGAGGTCTAGGGTGGCAATCGGAAATGCAGGAGGAGAACACCTAGCTTGCTTTCATGGCTCTTCCTCAATTTTCTTTATGGCCTGGGTCTCCTGCTCCACCGGAACCCCCTTTCCTCTCTCCGTCCTGTCCATAGGGTTCCACTCCTTCGTGCATCATTGTAACGCAGAGTAAACCGTTTTTGATGTGATACCCCCATGGTCATGGTCGATCCCAGTATGGTCCACCATCCTGAAGGACGGGCTTAAGAAAAATAAATAAATGAAAAATAAGACATGGTTTCACAATGAGCAGATCTACAAGGGAGAAAAGAGCCTCTGTCTTTAGTCTTCTGTCTAGGAAGTTAGGAAAGGGGGTACCTACCCCAAGGGCCTGAGCTACTTTATGTCTGGTCTGGCATGTTCTCTACATATCTGACCTTCATCGGGGCCTTATGATGTGCCAGATGCTATCCTAAGTGTGTCATGCCCGGTAACATTTTAAATCATCACAACATCTTCATGTGATGGTTGTTGAAATTACTCCCATTTCACTGATGAGTAAATCCAGGCTCGGAGAGGTTAAGAAACTGGCCCCACGTCACTCAGCTGTAATGGTGGAATCAGAATTTCAACCCAAACCACTCCCAGAGCCGGGGGGTTAACCACTGCGCACACTGCTTCTCCGAGACCTTCTCATCCAAGCCACTGGTCGGGTTCTTTGCCAAGATATCCTGAGAGCCATATTCCAGTGAAAGAATTACATTTTCGTAGGCCGAAGAAGTAGAAGTTCAGGAAGGAGGGAGGTGTATGGGATAGAGATGGCATTTGGGGTCCGTTCTTACTCCAAATCTCATGGCTTTTGAAAACATTTGGAAAGTTGAAAAATTTCGTTGGCAGGGATGAGGAAAATCCTTCTGCCAATCTTTAGGGAGATTTTCTACATTCTTTTCCTCAAGAAATGTATTTTAGCTCCCTTAAGTGAGTCAGTCACCTGTGCCCTGTTCCCTCTGCCTCTTCTTGTCGCTATTCTACACCCTGTGGTGGCAAATTATCTCATTATTCCTCACAATGCCCTCATGAGGAGCCGTAATAATACAGTCCTCATTATACAGAGAGGGAACTGAGGCTCAGGGAACTTGAGCAAGTTTCCAGGATTACAGAGCTTGTGGGCGGTGGGATTTTAATAACTGTCGAAAGGCTCTTGGAGGAGAAAGATTTGTGGTGACCCTTATTTATAGCAACAGGGACTTCCTTGGAGAGCTCTGCACTATTGTAATAAATATAACCTTGAGTGATTAAATCCATAATTCTATATTGCTTCATAGAATCACCTTCTTTCCTCTTCCAGCCTCCCACAGCTGCTTTAATTGAATGAGATTAGAGAAGCAAATGGAAAGTTTTCCTTTCATGAGCTCTGGGGACTCTGCCTACAATGTATCTTCCAGATAAGATGATGTCATCCCGATTAGACATGTCCTTAGAGACTGATAACCAGCTCACTGCGAGTGAGTCAGCTTCCTTAGGGATGTCAGGATTAGGCGGCCTCAAATCTAATAAACGTTGATAGGCAGGAAAGAATTCTAATGTACTCAGTGAGGTCAAAGACATTCGGTGTCTAAGGTGGGGTCGGTAGCCACTTGGACCTGTTTCTCCTCTCACAAACCTTAAAACTGCTTCTCACCCATACTTTCAAACACATGAGGAAATACACAAGAAATAGGAAATAATACATAGGAAATAATAATAGGAAATAAATCTTCCTAACTGACTAAATAAGGACTCCTCTGGAGCTCAAATCAGAGTACTTGACTTCCTCCTTGATGCCCATTTAAGGAATAATCACCACACACGGCACCCAAGTCACTAAACGTACACACAATCCTTCTGCCTGACACTATAAATAGACTTGTTCTAGGAACTTAATTAGTTCTTGGCTTCAGCTGTGTGGTCTTGTAGATGCTAATTTTCCTCTCTGTTCCAGGGACTTGTATTTGGCAATTTCTAGGATTCTTCCAAAGATATTTTTGAATACTGTGTGTGTGGGGGTGTGTGCGCACGTGTGGTGTGCGTGTGTGTGTGTGTGTGTGTGTGTGTGTGTGTGTGTGTGTGTTCTGAAGTACCAGATCGTCATGAATTCTGAAAGGAAACTTCAGATATATTCCTAGTGCTAATGGGATTTGTCTGCTGTCCTTGGTGCTGAATTACTCAAGACATTAGGGTTCCAAATGTGGATACTTTTCTGCTGCAGGGGAAAGGTAAAAGAAACCCAAATGTTCTGACTTCATAAAGACCTATAGACCTGGCAAATAGTATTTATCCATATGCCCATGAATAAAAAGAACATGGACAAGCTTAAAAGAAACAATACATCTATAGACCTAGTTATTAAATACATCAAATATTTGTGAGGGAAACACCCTGTGCCTCTCTTTCCTAGTAATAAATCTCAAGAGCTGGAATGTTACTTGGTCCAGGATAGATTCTAAATGAATATTTGCTGAGTGAATGGTGAGAAAATCCCATCACAGGGCTCAAAAGAAGTGACAGAGATGTAATGCTCAGGAGCGAGGACTCTGGATCCAGACTGCCAGGGCTCACATCCTGGTGTGCTACTTGCTAACTGTCTGACCCTGGACAATCACTTCACCTCCACTCAACAGGGCTACCTCAAAGGTTATTATGAGGATCAAAAGAGTTACTATACCACAAATGCTCAAAGCTGAACCTGCAACCTTGAAAGTGCTGTGCATTATCGTTATTATTACTTCTTTCCAATCCTCCTGTTAAGAATATTTATGAATAACATATTCAAGACACATAATAATGATGACAATTTATTGAGAGCATATTATATATGAGACATTAATTTACTAATTCCTTACACCAGTACCATGATCTAGGTGCTGGTGTTTCCATGATAAGGTGAGGAACCACATAGAGAGTTTAAGTACCTTTCCCAGGGCCACGTAGCAATTTTAGGACTAAGATGTGAACCTAGGCTATCCAGATCCAAAATCGAGACCTTAAACACAACACTTTGCTGCCTCTCAGTGTTTTCATTCCCCAATGTTGGTGGTGTGTGGGGCAGGCTGGATATGGAAGAGGCTTTTTCTGTTGATGAGAGGATGGCGGCTCGAAGAGAATTTTAATGTTAAAAAATCTTCCTTTGCCTGGCCAGTGTGGCTCAGTGGATTGAGCATGGTCCCAGAGACTGAGAGGTCCTGGTTCCATTCCTGGTCAGGGCACATGCCTGGGTTGCAGGCTCAATCCCCAGGAGGCAGCCGATTGATGTTTCTCTCTCACATGGATATTTCTATCTCTCTCTCTCTCCTTCTTCTCTCTCTAAAAAAAAAATCAATAAAAACATATTTTTAAAAAACTCTTCTTTCACTCTTGAGCCATAACAGACTCACATAAAACAAGATGAATTTCCAACATTTTTCTTTTTCCTTGAGGGGATAGGAAGAGACAGCATTTTTTCCCCCATTCCTTTTTCAATTAGCACAATTAGCATGTAGATACTAAATGCATACTATGCATATTTTATCTGTTAATATTGACGTAGAGACTAGAACACGTTATTCTTTTTGGTTTACTATTGTCACCTCTAATTCAGTTATTAAAATAATTTGGATAACCCATTTTAGGTTTATTGGGCCAATATTCTTTTTTTTTTTTTTTTTTTTTAATCCTCACCCGAGGATATTTTTTTCCATTTATCTTTAGATAGAGTGGAAGGGAGGGGTGGGGGAAAGGGAGAGAGAAACATCGATGTGAGAGAGACACATTGATTGGTTGCCTCCTGCATGACCCCGACCAGGGCTGGGGACAAGCCGCAACCGAGGTACGTGCCCTTGGTTGGAATCGAACCCGCGACTCTTTGGTCCGTAGGCTGACGCTCTAACCGCTGAGCCAAACCACCCAGTGCTGGGCCAATATTCTAAACTCGAATACTAAACATTCTGCACTAGGAATCCCACATGTACACTGAGCATAACAAACTGTAGTTCATGTCCAATCGGGATGGATGTGCTTAAACACCATTGTTTTGTTTCCATTTCTTTTCAAAACTGGGCTTCTTTTCAGAGATATCTGAACTGCATGTGCTATTTTTAATTTGCAGTAGGAGACTGGCCTGGCAAAGAAATAATGAACGCTACATTATCATGGTCCCAGAAAATAACTGGTAATGGTATAATCAACTTTCTCAAGGTTATTTCTTTTTTCCCCCATTTTTGACTGCTTACCCTCCATTCATCTGAATGGAAAGAATGTTAAGCACATGCTAATTGCTGTTGGACATGGACTGAATTACCACAGTACAGCCGCTTTACAGATGAGCTGCTTTATACCTCTCAGCCTGCCAAGCTGTCATCACTTAACCATATTTGTATGAGTTCTATTGTCATCAGTCAGTGCCGGGCATAGCTGTAGTGTGAAATGTACAGGGTGAAATGTACCAGGATACTCATGCAGTGGGAGCTCACATTTCCTAAGAATTTATCATGTGCCAGGACCCAGGCTATGTTCTTTCCTACATCATCTCATTTAATCCATACAATGACTCACTGAGGTATGAACTATTATTGTCCCCATTGTATAGATGAACAAACTGAGGCAAAAAAAAAAAAAAAACCACCACAAATGTGCCCATAGTCATACCTGTTTATTATGGAAATTGATGGTTGGGGTTTGAAGCCAGGCAGTCTGACTCCAGAGCCTATACTCTCTGTTACTATGTTACTGTCTTCTACATGGATTTCAAATCCTTATACATCAGTTCAGTAACATTGAATTCACTTTTATTTTGTTCCAGGGACTGTGCCAGACATCAATGGTGCTAAAATTTTCAAATTGTAGCCACCACCCCGAAGGTACTCATGGCTTAGCGTAAACTTTGTTGCAATAAAGGTGGAGAGAGTCACAGACGAGAAAGTGGCAGCCTGAAAGGGGAGGAGGAGAGGAGAGGTCAGGGCAAACTCCGCCACGAGACAGCTCTGGGTCTAAGTTTGGAAAATTCAGAGGAAACAGCGTTGGCAAAGGCACGGAAGTGTGAAACTAGTAGCACTTAAAATATTAATAGATGAGAGACAGTACAGCATGGTGGTTAGAAGCACAGACTCCTGAGCCAGGCTGCTCAGACTTGAATCTTGGCTACCTGGTAACCGGTGACAAGATCCTTAGCTTCTTTGTGCCTCTATTTCTCACCTATACAATGAGAAAGGTAATACTAGCAACTCCCTGATAGTGCAGTGAGGATTCAGCGGGTTAAGATACACAAGTCACTCAGAGCAGGACCTGGCATAGTGATTAAAAAGCACTCCACAGTAGCTGGTGATCACTCTTATTACCCACAATATTTATTATGGTTGATGCTTATTAATTCCTCACTATTATATCAGAGATCAAACCAACCAGACTAGACCACACACTGTCATTTTCTTCCAAGTCTCTCCAAGCTTTCCAGAGGTATCAACACAGTTACCAAACCCATATTCCTTACGAAACAGATTGGCAAGAAATGGCCTTATCCTCCTTTCAAACCTTGAGTTGTCCATTCTGCCGAGAAGAGCCCAGACAATTAGTGCTGCTTGGAAATTTCCCGCAAGGCACACTTTTATTCTGGGCCCCAAGGAAAGGAGAGGAAAAGATGGGCAGGGATGCTCTGCTGAGGGAGAGACCCATGAAAATGGAACGGCCCTGCTCCCCAAGGAATGAACTGATTGGCCAGAGTGACCCCGCTCCTGCCTGTGCTCAGGAACTGGTCTTCAGGAGCAGTCATCCTTCTGAGGGCTAGCTTTCTTAGAATCAGAGGCAACACCCATGTGGAGGTAAGACCTCTGCTTGTCTTCTCCCTTCTTCCTCTCTCAAGTGTTCTCTTGTAGATGTTGGAACACCAAAATGCAGTACAAATCACACCATAATTATAGCTAGGAAACCTGGATTTCAGTCCTTGACATCAGCTGGGTAATAATAATTTCAAGCACTTCTATAGTGCTTGCTACATGCCAGACTCTGTTTTAAACATGATCCTTTCATCAGCTCATTTAATCCTCCGAGAGCTCAGTGATTGGTATGTGTATTAGTCAGGCTAAGCGAGGTTATGCGGTGATAACAAATAACTACCACATCTCAGTGGTTTGTTTCTCACTTGTGCTCTGTGCTCACTGGAGGTCCATAGGAATCGTATTCCACACTGTCTTTGCTCCAGGATGCAGAGCCACAGAGAAGCCTCCACGTGGAATGTTTCAGCTTTCGTGTCAGGGAAAAGGAAAGGACAAACCACAAACTGCTCATAAAGGCTTCCCCATGGACATACACAGTCGCTCAGCTCACGTCTCAAGGCCATACCTGACTCCAGGTGGGGACGGAAGAGATGTCTCACTTACCATGTGCCTGAAAGAGGAGAACCAGAACTATTGTTAGCAGTATTTTGCAGATGAGGAGACTGAGTTACATGGTTTGTAAGTGGCAAAGCTGGGATTTGAACTCAGGTAGTCAGCTCCAGAGACTGCTTTTAATCATTGTGCATAAACCTTTCCCTGGCACTGAATCTTTCCAAGTTTTACTTTTCCTGTCAGTAAAAATGGTGGGGGGGGGAGGCTTTCTTCCATACCTTATAAGGATACACTTAGAAGTTATCCATCCATCCTTCCTTCCATCCATCCATCCATCCATCCATCCATCCATCCATCCATCCTTGCAGTAATTGGCATACCTACTATGTGCCAATTGTTCTAACTGTTGTGAATCAATAGTGACTAAGTTTCTGTGCTCACGGAAGGTTCATTCCTCCATGCCCCATTTGCATAGAGAATAAATTAAATGAGGGAATTAATCAATGAACAAGGTAAAAATAAATGCTCTGGGGGCAATAAAATGTAGTGATATTGCTATGGCCTTGGTTGTGCCCCCTAACCCACAATGTGATGGTATTTGGAGCCGGGGCCTTTGGGAGATGATTAGCGTTAGATGAAGTAGGTAAATAACGTGAAGGTAGGAACTTCATGATGAGAGGAGGGCATTCTAAGAAGAGAGAGAGGAGGGAGGTTGCTCTTTTCCTGCCGTGTGAAGGCGGCTGTCAGCAAACCAAGGGCTCCCACTGGAAACTGACCGCGGGCACCTTGATCTCGGACTTCCAACCTCCAGAACTGTGAGAAATAAATGTGTTGTTTAATCCCCCTGGTCTATGCAGCATCTATCACAGCCTGTGTAGACCAATTACACATAGGATAGAAAGTGACCGAGGAGTCTTTAGATTGGGACATCTGGGAAGGGCCATCTCAAGAAATGACATTCGAGCTGAGTTTATCACGTGAAGATCTAGGGAAGAAAGATAATTACAAGCAAAGGCTCTGAAGAGGAAGGAGCTTGGATGTTTGAGGAACAGAGAGAGGGTTGGAGTAGCTGAAGCACGATGCCTGTAGTAGACAATGGAGTGCAATGAAGGTAGAGAGGGAGGCGGAACCAGACCATACCAGAAAAATATAGACCAGTGGTTCTTCAACCTTGTTTGGGGGTTAAAAACCCCTTTGGGAATCTGCTGAAAACTGTGGACATGCTCACTAGAAAAGACCACACTAATACAACTTTTTACATGTAATAGAAGGAATTTTACAGCCCCTAGCACTCATCTCTATCCAAACCTCAGGGTGGGAACTTCTGAGCCCTATAAAGACATTTTGAACAGTCCAAAAGGAATGAGAAGCTGACATTGTTTGCATGCTTTCTGTGCTGGAAACTTTGCCAGTAATGATAAATTATCGATTTCACGTATTTTTCACAATCCCAGATGATAAATGAGGAAACCAGTGTCAGGGAGGCTAAGCAATGCACGCAAGGCTAAACAGGTAGCCAGTGAAAGACAGGGAATGTGAATCGAGGTTGGCTTCTCTCCGAGATAATATCAGAGATAGGGTCTGGTTCATCCCGCCGAGGGTATTTTTATTAGTAGGTGGAGGGTCTATATTTCCACCCAGCGGAGACAGTATCGGTTTCCTTTCACGGGCTCCACTTGAATCGCAGAACAGCTCAGATTCTACGTTTCCATTTCTTACTGCCACACTGATTGTAACGTCAGCTTTTATTACTCCCAGCAGAGCCGTGAAACAGAATCCCTACCCCGCCACCAGTTAAGGCCGCATCAACCTTATCCACGTGCGTGCCCTGTGTGGATGCCAGGAGACCCGCTCCAACTTTCCCCGTGGTTCAGTGTTCTTCTCAGAGGAGTCCTTTGTTGAGCATCATCTTTCTTAATTAGGGACCTAATGTATTGCAGCCAATCCTCTGATCGAGAGGAGGATGGAGACCTAAGAGGAGGCATGACCATTCATTTCAAAGTAATCAGCTTTGAAGCTGCTTGCCAATGGAAATTGATTTCCTCGTGCCTGGAAAGCCTCCTGAGAGAGGTCTCTGATCTCAGCAGCCCGGGCACTCTCCTCACTTCCTTATTCACTCACCCTACAACGCCAGGAAATGGCCTGTAATGCACTGAGCACAGAAACTACCTCCTCTGCAAACCACGTGCGTGAGAATGATTGGAAGGCCCCTCCTAGACCAACATAAAGGGGGACCAGTGGGCGACGGATAAGTGCACCACTGCTTAGCCTCATGCAGAATCTAACACTAGCAGTCTTCCAAGGAACACATTCGAAATACATCATTATATTAATGTGTTTTTTCTAATGTCAAAACACTGTTGGTTTTATGACCCCTTTTTCAGGATGAAGAAATTTAGGCTCAGACATGTGCATTCCTTTGTACAGCAAGGAATTGGCTGAGCTGGGAATTCAAACTCACACCTGTCTGAGTCGGAAGTCTTTATTCTTCTGCTACCCTGGGCTGCCTCGGTTTCCTGGATATGCATTTCCCTCCCTGGACTTTCTACCTGCTTTAATGTTTTGAGCTCGTTAAGTCAGCATCATTCAGAGATAATAGCTCCCTGCTGGTGGAATTTGGCTTCCTTCGGGCGTCTTATCCAGGGATCCACAGACTGTGATAGAGCTAGGTTGCAATACCACTTGTTGCCGGTAGGTGTTAAAATAATTTAATTGTATTATAATTAAAATAGTAACAAATATTTCATTGTAACTGTCGATTAAGATTTACATAGTTATCACAGTAACTGGAGCTGTCAGCATAAAATATCCCAAAAAACACATTACAGTGTTGCACGAATAGAAACACGTCATTCCAACCGAATCGATCTGTTGACCCCAACTACATGAGTGCTACGTTCACGCGTGTTAGTGGAAACAACACACACCCCCCAGGCGCATTACTGTACAGCAGCACCATCTCACACAGTGCAGAAGCTAAAGCGAAACGCACTTGTACCAAAACAATAAAGCTGTGTTTAAAAGAAAAATATTTTACATCATTTCCGTTTTGAAATGTAAATTTAGCCGTGGCTCGGTTTGGTTCGGCGGGTAGAGCGTCAGCCTGCGGACCAAAGAGTCGCAGGTTCGATTCTAGTCAAGGGCACGTACCTCAGTTGTGGTTCGTCCCCGGTCTTGGTCAGAGTTGTGCAGGAGGCAACCAGTCAGTGTGTCTCTCACGTCGATGTTTCTCTCTCTCTCTTTCCTCCTCTCTCCTTCCTTCCACTCTATCTGAAGATAAATGGAAAAATATCCTCAGGTGAGGATTAAAAAATAAATTAAAAAATAAAAATAAAGTGTGAATTTAAAGTAATAAAAAGTAAATAATATTAAACATTCAGTTCCTCAGTGACACTCATCCTATATCAACTGCTCAAAAACACATGTGACCAGTAGCTACTGAGCTGGAGAGCACAGGCCCAACACATTTTATGCGATTAACAAATATCCTTTGGATAAATAGACATATATATATATTCCCCTAGTCTCACTTTTTTTTTTTAATCCTCACCCAAGGATATTTTTCCATTTGTGTTCAGATAGAATGGGAGGGAGGGGGTGGAAGAAAGAGAAAGAGAGAGAGAGATTGATGTGAAGGAGACACATCGATTGGTTGCCTCCCGCATGATCCCGACCAAGGCCGGGGACCAAATCGCAACCGAGGTACATGCCCTTGACCGGAATCGAACCCATGACTCTTTAGTCTGTGGGCCGATGCTCTAACCACTGAGCCAAACTGGCCAGGGCTCCCCAGTCTCACTTTTGAACCCTGAATTAAGGCTTAAACATAGTTGTGTCATACTCAACCCCCTCATCTAAAAGCAACGGTGCAGAGACAATATCTGATCTTTAATAGACAGGTGGGGACCCCGGGGCCGGAGGGGTAGACAATCCTGCGAAGTGTAGGCAGCGCTGTGGAGAAAGGCATCGGACCTGTGGCCAGGTGACTGGGGTCGGGGAGTCTCCACTCACAGCTCATTCGCTGTGTGTGTTAGATGTCTGCTTTTTCAGAGAGACTGTTTATAATACTTCACATGCTGTGAAGATCGAATACAAATATTTCTATTTATAAGTTTTAAAACACTGTCCAAATATTAGTATTTTTGTCTTATCTGTGCCAGCGGGAAACTGTCTCGGGCTGAATGCCACACCATTCAGAAAGTATCCATGCCACAGATAGCGGGCGGCTTCGCTAGGCTGCTAGGGAAGCCCAGGTCCTGGCTGAGATGGAGAGGCGCAGTGGACACCAGACGGATGTCTTACCATCAGCCAATCAAATCACACCCCAAATTCAGAGACCAGTGCTTGATGGTCTCTTTGGGTTTTGAATCCTCAGCTGCTAGAGGATTTAAAATTTAGGATTTGGCTCAATGGTTGAGCGTCAACCCATGCACCAAGAGGTCGCCGGTTCGATTCCCGGTCAGGGCACATGCCCAGGTTGTGGGCCCGATCCCCAGTGCGGGGCATGCGGGAGGTGGCCGGTCAATGTTCTCTCTCATCGATGTTTCTGTCTCTCTCTCCCTCTCCCTTCCTCTCTCTCTAAAATCAATAAAGAAAAAAATTTTAAAAATAAACAAACAAAATTTAGGATTTGGGATTTAGGATTCAGCAACTGTATGGCTTTGGGCACACTAACTTGCTTGCCTCATTTTTCTCATCCGTAAAATGGGGATAACCACAGGTGCTATGTCATAGGGTTGGTTAAAGAGTGAGCTAACCCCTTCAAAGTATTTGAAAGGCTGCCTGGCCCCTGTTAAGTTCCAAGTTAATAGCTGAGACCATCCCTGCTGAGAGCACCGTGGAAGAGTGTCTGGGAATTTCTTTCTTTCTATAATTTCTCTCCATCTACTTCCTCGCGACTCTGTCTGTCCTGCCCACAGTCTCCCAGTTGCCGCTTAAGAAATCACAGGTCTGTAAGCTCCAGCTCATCCTTGGAGGAGATGATAAGTCTTTCACTTTCTGCAGAATGGAGTATCTGCTCAAACAGCTCTTCCTGCTGCCTTGGACCACATTTCACAGCTGACTTGAGATGTGTCGTCACGTTGTGTGGTTCCTGCCTCTTTACACGGGCGCACGGGGAACCTACTCCCAGGGGGAGAGTGAAAACCACGTCCCCGTATTCATTCCAAAGATGTCGACTGACTGCTGACTGTGTCAGACTGCCTCTGTGCTTGGGAGTCCACTGCAAACAACCGGACAAACAGCTCCCGCCCTCGTGGTACCCGATCCTAGCGAGGGGAGGCAGGCAATAACTAGCATAACAAACAATCACACGACTCAGGATGTTAGACATCGTGAACACGCTAAGAAAACCAGCAGACTGAGGGGCACTGGAGGTGTGGGAGGTAGGTGTGGGAAACAATTTTAATTAGAATTGTCCTTGAAAATGGGGCTTTTGGACAAATACTGGAAGGAGGCCAGGGACATAGCCGCAGGGCTGTGTGGGCGAAGAGTGTGCTTAGAGGGAACGGCCACGGGGAAGGTCCTGAGGTGGGGTGTGTCACCTGCTCAGTGCACAGCCTGGAGACCCATGTGTCTGGAGCGGTGTGACAGCAAGACCGGAGCAGGCGGGGCCTGCAGGACGTTGTAAAGACGACTGGCTAATTGCACTGTTATTTGCAGGCAGCTCAGATTTGGGCACTGAGAGTATAAATAGACCACCAAATCGGATCGTCTGAGCTATCCGAGGACTTTAAGGGAATCGCATTCTCTTGCTCATCGGTCTGTGAATTCCTTCCACAGCATTTCCAACACAGAGTCAACTTGCCTGATCTTGGACACCCTGGTGACAGGGAGCAATCAGCATCTCCAGGCAGCCCATCTTTCTAGCTCTTCCTGGAGGAGGAGTCTCTCTTTCACTGACATCAGATTGCCTGTCATTGCCATCCATCCCTCTACTTCTACCCCCTGGAGGCCTTTCGGAATAAGTCTAATCTTTCTTCATCGTGACAGCCCTTCAAATATTGGAAGACAGCTGCCACATCCCCGGAGTTTTCTCCTCCCGGAGCTGATAGACCCCAGTCCCTGCTATCATTTCTCATATGACAAATACAGTCAACTTCTGCTCTCTCTCCTGAGTCTGCTCCATGTCTATTTATTTGGTGGCCAGGGGGAGCCCAGATGTGCCTGGCTGGAGAAGACCAGGCCAGGTCCATCCCACTCTTGGCCTGGGCCAGGGTCCGGGCAGCAGTGCAGTGCAGGGGGAAGGCTTTGGAATCAACAGGCATGGATTTGAACCCAAGCTCTGCCCCTTCACTGTTGGGTGGCTCTGGAGAGTGCTGTGGTCTCTCTGAACTATTGTTTCTGTATCTGTGAACTGAAGATGGTCAATACCAGCCTTGGGAATGTGTCGTGAGAGGTTAGTGGTTTGATCAGATTACAGGTGAACCTCGTAAAGGTTCAAAGGTGATTTTTTAAATGTCTTCTGTATTTGTCATATGAGAACATATGACATTGCCTTTGACAATGTTTTCCTCCCTCCATCCCCTCCAGCCTTTTATTCCCACAGCCTCCTGAGTCCACAGCAGAAATATTCTTTATGTTTTCCTTCTAATTCCTCAAGCAATATGTAGGGTCTATAGGGTTTGTTCTTTTCTGTTTTCTCCAACAAATTAATAAATACAGCAGAGAATTTTCATTGGCCCAATGTCCAGACCCTCAGAGGCTCTAGCAATGGTTTTGGGAGTCATTCTAGTGGGTCGTGGGCACGTACTACGGGGAGGAATGGAGAGGGTGGGCTACCTGTGTTCTGGCTGCCTAGCCCTGTAACAAATACGTCCCAGAGAGATGGCTCTTTGTCATAGGGTGTGAAGATGTAACTCTCTCTCTCTCTCTCAGAGCTCTGCATTAGACACAGCTCTGCAGTGACTATGACTTTGCTGGCCCTCTGAAGGGATAAGGAAGACACTGTTCCTGAATTGTTGTAGTCATTGTGGTGGGGGAGATGGGGCATTGCGGGGAAGGCTGAGGCATATCTGAACTGTTATGAAGGCTGCCTTTGGGGCAAGTCAAGCCCTCCTCTCCACCAGCCTGGTCAAGGGGCACCTTTCTCTTGCAGGAACGATTGCACTCAGCAGTCTCCTTATCTGTCCCTTGCCTACCGTCTCAATTCCAGTTCTGCCGGTGATCTGATTAGGACACGACTTTCCATGGCTCCCTTGGCAATCAGCCTCCTACGTGCTTTACTCAATCTCGTGAAACTTCCCAAACTCATGCCCAGCCCACTCTTAGCTGTAGTCTTTGGACATCATTTGCCATCCCCTGAGAACACCATGTGCTGTCGACGGCCTGCAGTGCCCTCCTCCGCCTCATGGATGAGCACTCCTGGTTCCTTCAGAAAGATTCACCACTGCTTCCCCTGTGCTCTCGCAATGCTTGCAATACCGCCGTTGTATTGTAATTCATGCGCGTATTACAATAATCTCTGCGAGCGTGTCTCCTCCACCAGAGCGTGAATGGAAAGGGTCAGTATATCACTTTTCTAGGGCTGCCGAAACAAAGTACCACACACTGGCCTAAACCAACAGAAATGTATTCTCTCACAGTTCTGGAAGCTAGAAGTCTGCAGTCGAGGTGTCTGCAGGGCCACGCTCCCTCCGGAGGCTCCCGCAGAGGGTCCTTCCCTGCAGGCCATCTTGGGCATTCCTTGGCTTGCAAGTGCATGCCTCCCGTCTCCGCTTCTGTGGTCACATGGCTTTCTTCCACGTGTCTCTGTGTCCACATCTCCCCTTCCTTCCTTTCTTTCTTTTTTTTAATATTTTTTTCTTTATTGGTTTGAGAGAGAGAGGAAGGGAGAGGGAGAGAGAGATAGAAACATCGATGAGAGAGAACATCGATTGGCCGCCTCCTGCATACCCCCACTGGGGATCGGGCCCACAACCTGGGCATGTGCCCTGACCGGGAATGGAATCAGCGACCTCTTGGTGCATGGGTCGATGCTCAACCACTGAGCCACACCAGCCGGGCAGCCCCCTCCTTTGTTGTATAAAGACATCAGTCACTGGATTAGGGCTCACCCTACTTTAGTATAATCTCACTTTAACTTGATTATATCTGCAAAGATTCTATTCCAAACAAGGTCACATTGACAGGTAAGGGGGGAGTCTTCAAAACACCTTTTGGGGGGACATACTTCAACCTGTAGCACTAGGCTTTATGTGTTTGTATACTGTCACTGCCTGGCATAGGAGAGGTGCACAAAAATGATCATCAAAATTGCAGGAATAATTGATGAGCAAAAGGAAGAATAAGTTATCCCAATATACACTGATTCACGGTGTGCCTCCATCTCCGCCGGGCCCTGTGCTAGGTGCTGAGGTGACAGAGAAAAATAAGATGTGGCCTCAACCACCACTTCCTCCTCACGAAGTCCCCGAGCTTCCCAGTCATGTATCTTTTACAGTCCTCAGCTCACCCGAGATCTTTAGCTTTAAAGAGACTTACCAGTATGTCTGACGCCAGAGGGCTCATGACTAATTCAGGACTTTCCTGGCAGTGAGTTCAAGGGTGTGGGCATCCAGCTGGGACCCCCATTGCCCTAGGATCACTGGATCCTGCTCCCACTCAGCAGCTCGGGGTGGGGGGCGGTTACTGTCTGCATCCAGACACTGAATAAATCTGTAGACTTTTGAAACACGGCCCCACCTCCCCACCCTTGTACCCCTGTCCTGCTCTGAGTTTTATTTCCTCACTTATAAAATGGGGATAGAATCCAATTTCTCCAGGTAGCTGAGATAGTAGAAGTGCCAGTAACTTATTATTTGTTAGTTACTTAGTATTGAAAATGTATTCTGACACACACTCCTCCTATCCCTGTCTTCTCACCCCTCTGCAAGGTGACCTTGCGGCTCCTCCCATTAACAAGGGGAGGCTAGCCCTCTCTGGTCCAGCTCAGTGGTTAGAGCGTCAGCCTGAGGACTGAAGGTGTCGCGGGTTTGATTCCAGTCAAGGGCATGTACCTGGATTGCAGGTTTGATCCCCAGCCTCGGTCAGGGTCGTGCAGGAGGCAACCAGTCAATGTCTCTCTCTATCTAAAAATCAATGGAAAAATATCCTTGGGTGAGGATTAACAACAACAAAAAGAAGAAGCGGAGACTATTTCTTTAGTCTTTGAAAATGACATTGACCGCGTGGCTGGCGCTGATGATGAGACAGCAGCATGTGACGGACGCACAGGCCGGAAGCCCTTGGATATTCACTCACCCTGTGGCTCTCCGTGGTCCTGAAAAACGTTCCTTGGGATTTGGAAAAATGCTGAGCCTCAGTTTCCTCTGGACAGTCCCCAGAGTTCAGATATGCCTGAGTCACTAACCTTTGACACCTGAAACTCATCATTCGTGCCATATTTGTTTATTAATGGGTCTGAGTCTTAATTCCTCAGACTATGTGCACTTCGGAGTAATCCAAACTGGCCATGGCTCCATGGTTTCTGGGAACACGTGGTCCTAGACCAGGGACACTTTGCACAGATAGTCTGCAAAGACAGCCTGAAACAGTGCTGCATATGTGCATTAATTAAATATATCAAAATAAGTGTCATGCTTACAAATTAATCCTGACTTGGAAAAGGATTGGAATTATGTTTCAACTGACCTTCACAACAGGATAGAGGTGCTATGCACTTTTATTGATAAGGAATCTGAGGTCTCTAGCGGTGACATGACTTCCTCAAGGTCACGCAGTCAGTCTTTGCTGCGTAACAACCATCCCAATACTTAGTGGTTCAACAATAATGATTTATTAGCTGTTCCTGGGGGTTGGCAATTTGACTTGTGGTCCCTTGGGCAGTTCTTCTGCTGGTCTTGCTTGGGGTCATTCATGCCACTGCAGTCAGCTGACCGGTAAGCTGAGGACTAGTTGTCTTATGATGGTCTCACTCACAGGTCCGACAGTGCTGGCATTAGCTGGGGTGATGGAGATGACGGGGCCATATGCCTCCAGTAGACTGACCTGGGTTTATTCATAGAGCAGTTGGCACTGAATTTCCAAGAGCCACGGGGCAAATACTAGCGTTCAAGTGTTTTTCAACCTGTGTCTGCATCATATTTTCTACTCTCTTATTGGTCAATGCAAATCACAAGGTCAAAGTTATATTCAAGGACTAAGGAAACTGCCTCCACCTTTGGATGGGAGGAGCTGCAAGGTCACCTTACAAAAGGGAAAATACAGGGATAGATTTTTGTCTATTTTTACAATCTACTATAGAGTAAGTGGTACACATGGGATAGAAACTAAGGATTATTCGGCGTTCTCCTGCTCCGGCAGGGATCTAAGTATGTGGGCTCAGATAATGCTCAGCTGATCAACGTTTTTTTCTTTCTTTCCTGTTTCTCATTGAGTTATGGTCACAATTCTGCCCTATATGTATGCCATATTACGATGTTACAAACAGGTTTATGTTCTAATCCACAGTCAGGCAGATAAATGAAGGGAACTATAAGTAGGGAACATGGCAGATGCAAGCTGAGAGAAGGGGTCAGTGGTTCTTCTACCTCAATCTAAGTCAATAAGCTTTTAGTGAGCATCTATTATGTGCCAGGCACTGTGTTAACGTCACAAAGGTGAATAAGACCTGGTGTAATTGCTCAAGGAGCTCTTAGAAGTCTACTGAAAGACATACACAGAGGCCAGAAAACAATCATAATGTAGCGGGGAAGGCTCTATACAAGATGTTTTATAGAAAAGGTTCTGGGAGCACACAAGGAACAATGAATTCGGTCTCCATGTGTGGTCAGAGATGGCTGCAGAGAGAAGGTACCGAGGACAGCTGTGGTTTTACCTGCGCAAAAGCACAGAGGTGTCGACCTGCATGGAATGTACTGGGAGCAGAAAGACCACGAGAGCATGGAGGGTGGAGGTGAGGAGTAGTGGCCAAAGGTGGAGACTGGAAAGGTTATCAGTGGCTTTGAATACCATACTAAGGTGTTTGAAATTCATCCTGCAAGTTATGGGGTGACACAGGAGACTTCTGTAGTGATAGGATGGGAAGAGGGATATGCTTTTATATGTGGAATGAATGCAGGCTACATTTAGTGAGGTAAAACCTGAATGGGAGACCAATGAAGAGGCTATTGCCAAGAAGAGGTGAGGGTAGACTGGACCACCGAACTACAAGTAGGACTGGAGAAGAGAGAATGCATTCTAAAACTATTTTGGAGGGGAGCTTCATGAGTGATTGGGTAAGAGAGATGAAAAAGAGGGATAGAGACTCTAAGGTTCCTGGTTTGGCAACTAGGTCAGCAGAAGCTGCAATGAAGAGTGACAGGGAAGCAGGTCATGGGGAGTGAGAGATGAAGAGGGGAAAGGGCGGGAGAGAATGGACGGCAGATTCAGTGGGTGCCACGTTCAGCTGCGGGATCAGTGAGGAGCTCCAGAGAAGTATCCAGATTAGTAGGTCATTGAGTGTCTGTGTCTGAAGCTCAGGAAAGACGTATGAGGGTCAAGCTGGAGCTTATGTACATACAGACGGAGACTTTGTTCCGATTCGTTTGATGACCATGGATGGAAAGTCCAGTGCAAGCTACCTTAAAACGAAGCAGTAAAAAATAAAAAAGGTGGAGTTTTGAATTCTATCAACAATATCACTGGAAAGTCCTGGAAGAGCCTTGCTCCAAGCACCGCTGGGTCCAAGGGCCCTGATGGTGTAACCGAGGCCTTATCTCCCTCTACCTCTTTGCTTTGCTTCCCTCTGTATGAGGCTTCATGCCAGGCAAGTATTTTATTTATTTTTTCCCAGTGGTTGCAGCATGTTCTCACTGGATCACTCACTCATGATAGTTTATCCATCCATTCAGATTCAGAGGATATGGTTTCAAGACCTGGGTTGGGCAAGGCCAGGGCATCCCCAAGGAACTTTCATAAAACTTCTGGACTCGTTGGGTTTGGCGCCTCTGGAACATCCGAGGGTTTTGAAAGTATTTGGGTCCATTCAGTGGGAAGACTGGCCATATTCAAATCATGGCTCTTTTTCTGGAGTTAACTGGTTCTAGTTCTACTCTGGGTGAGGCTGGGACACCCCCACCCCCAAAGAACACTCCTGAGGTTAATGGTGCTGGAATTCCAGGATTTCCCACAGAAACAGAAAGAAAGAGGGAGTGTGTGTTAAAATACCACTCCGGGGTGGCCTGGGTTCTTCTGCTGGGCCCTCTTACCTTGCCTCCCATTACCCTGGATGGGTGAGATGACCCATGGAGGGAACAAGGCACTGGGGTAAGGGATGACCAAAGATCAGCCTTGGGACCATCCACATGTAAGGGGTCTGCAAAGAAAGAAATGACAGTAAAAATAAATGAGGGAGGACAGCAAGTTTGGAGGATAATCAGGAAAAAGCTACTTCCTTCCTCTTCCTTCCAGAATACCAGCAAGATCAGACATCCTATCTATCTCTTGCTCTTCTGCTCTCTGGAGTCCCCTACACCAGACAGTTAATTGCATTAGACTGTTAAGTACTTCACCAGTTGCTGTAAACAGCCCCAAGCCTCACATCCAACACCTATCATGCCGATTAAACTACTACAGAGAAAGGGAGCAGCAGAAGAGATAATCAAGTGTAATTCAATTTCCCCCCAAAGCCAGTAAGGAGTGCTGTATCTTAGCCTCTGAAGGCACCTCTAACCAAGAAAATTAGCTCATTTCTCTAGATCGCAGCACTAGGAACTCCAGTGCCTCCTACAAGGAGATCTTTTGCTATCCAATTATTTATTTATTTTTTTAAAATATGTTTTTATTGGTTTTTTTTTTTTAGAGAGTGAGGAAGGGAGAGAGAGAGAAACATCGATAGGCTGCCTCCCGCACACCAGTAAGGGACCAAGCCTGCAACCTGGTCGTGCCCTGAGCAGGAATCAAACCAGGAACACTCAGTCTATGAGTTGACGCTCAGTCCACTGAGCCACACCGGCCAGACTATCCAATTATTTGTACTCTGTCTATAGCTAAATCAAGAATCAAGAATTTAGGTCAACTAAGAAGAGGAAGGTGGGGCACTCATTCTGATGGTCAGTTTCTTCATCCAAAATAACGGGTAGAATACCACTGTTCTCTCAGGGTTTCTATAAAAATTAAATGAGGATCAAAATAAGCCACTTTGACATAAGGATGATTTTGAGCTGGAGGCAATTGAAAATCAACTGATGCAGAAAAACAGGAGCTTCCCTCCTCCGACGAAAAGCAGCAGATTCTGAGAAAGGAGGCCTCTCCCAGGGAAGTCTCGTGGTCATGAAGACAGGAAGTCAGCAATGAGCTAGATGGGCCTGCATAAACAAATTCTCCTGCCTCATCCCCAGCATTTACTTACCTTCCCACGGTGTGCTGTTCTTGGAGTCTACAACTTTTTTTCTCTGTCTTGTCTCTCCTCTACACATTTATTGTTCTTTGTTAAGATGCTCCATAAGCCGAAGTTCTAACCACCCCTTTGAGTTACTCATCCCTGGGTGTCTCCTGTGTGGATGTGCACTGCACATGTTAATACAATCTATTTCTTTTCCTCCTGTTGATGTGTCAGTTTAGTCTACAAGGCCTCAGCAGGGCCTCCTGGAAGGGTTTCTTGTTCCCTCCCCTTCATGGGTCGAATGATACGGAGAAAAATAAGGCAGGGAAGGTGGATGAGAGTGTGGAGGAGGAGGTGGTAACTTAAAGCAGGAAGGTAGGCAAGGGGTGCTTCCAGTGAACATTTTTCCCGTTACTCATGGCTGAGGGCATCCTGAGGGCCGTAGATGCTGGCCAGTGAGGCTTGGTGGTCGTCTTTGGAGAGCTTGCATTTGGCACTGAACACAATTGCGTAGCCAGAAGATGATGGTGTGTGAGCACAGGAAAATGCACAGACTGTGGCAGAAGCACCGAGGCATGTCAGGAAGGCCACAAGATCAGTCAGACTAGGGAATGCCTCCTGTACTGACTATGATTCCGTGACTCCTTTACTGCTGTGGCCCACGCCAAGAGGAGGCGCAAAGTCCTCCGCTCTATTCCCTAACAGGGCTGTTTCAAGCCAAGACTCCTTTAATGAGACTTCAAAAAGCGTTATTGGATCTCAGGGAAATAAACACAGGGGATCATTAAGTCTAGAATCTGGTGGTTGTGCTGGAAAGTGAGAGCCAGACTCTCCCGTCGTTGCGGCAAGCCTCATGGGGCTGCGCTCGCCTAGGTGACGTGGCTCAAGCGAGGCCACTCAAACCTGATTGTGCACTGGGTCACCTGGGGATCTTCTAACAAGAGGACTTGGACTCACTGGGTCTGGAGGTGCTGGCTAAGATTCTGCATTTCTAATCAGCTTCCTGGTGACGCCGATGCAGCTGGTTCACCAGCCACTCTTCCGAAGCAAGGACTTGGAGGTCAGGGCGAGTTCTCCAGTGCTTGCAGGAAGTAGATGGTGCCCAGGGAGCACCTACAGTAACTCCTTCCTCTCCTGGGCCTTGTTCTCCTTTCGAGGTAGAAGACAGAGAGTATAGTAACCCCATGGTCCCTCACTAGAGGCTCACAGCTTATGGACGAGTGCATTGGCTAGAGACTCAGATACCTTTGTTAAATTCCTGGCTTTGGAATGGATATCTGTGTGAACTTGAGCAAGTCCCTTAACCTCTCTGTGCCTCAGTTTCTAACATCAAAGTAGGGAAAATAATAATATTCTATAATGTTGTCTGGAACGTTGTAAGTGCTTTATAAATGCTATTACATTATTACTTTGATAGGTCTGGTTGCAAGGCATGTTTCCATATATCACTCTGCGCTCAGAATTAAGAAATATGAGTATAATCAAGGCACAGCCCCTGACCTCGAAGGGCTCCCGGGCAGAATTGCAGAAATCTGCATTGGTATAGGTCTCCGGGAATGAGATATTATGTCCTTTGTTTGATAAATTAAAAAAGATGTCCCATGATGTTGGATGGCACACTTCTGTGAAAATCTGTGCCTCCTTTACCTTGCTGCTCGGTATTTCTGTTGATATTATAGGGCAGCCCTGCGTGTGGCTTAACTGGAGAGATAAGGTGTCTGAACACGGAGCTGAAGACCTCTCCCTGGATTCAGTCTCTGCACAGTCATATTCCAGGGAAGACGGTCCAGTCACGGACATTATCAAAAGCAAGTCTATGTTTTTACTCTTAGAGACCAGCCCCCAGGATGCAGTTTATAACTGAAAGCAGTGCTTCTTAAAGTCTGTTTTCCGCTATTTCTCTCCATTCCCTTTCTCGTTCTCTTCTTTCTACCAAGTCTTTACCTGCAATCAAGCCCGGGATTCTTTCCGGCCTCTCTGTCCAGTGTCCCACGCACATAGCACCCAGCCCTTACCTCTCTCACCTGCCCATCTCCGCACTCATACGCTGTTTCCTGTGACTTCCTCTTCCCCCAGTCCTGACGCTCACAGCCCACCTCCCTTCAGACAGCCTGTGCTCCCGGCCTCTCCACGGCCTGCCCCCGGCTGGGAGAGGAAGTGTGGCCCCAGCTCTCACCACGTCTGGGTGGAAATCTGTCCACTTCTCAGATTGCATCGGGGGGTTCAGAGATGGACCCTGAAAGCAAAAATCCTCCCTCCATAGAAAGGAGCTTGGAGGCGGGGTAGGCGGAATTCTGAGCTGTGCCCTAGCGTCCCCTCCTCCTGGTTTGCACGCCCCGCATGATGCTGGGGACTGACCGTGCGGAGTTGATCCTGTGACTAGGTTGTGCTACATGAATGCTGACGTTGAGAAAGGGAGGTCGCAGTGTCCCCCACTATTGCTAATTGAGAGGGAGGGAGATCATTCCAGGGGAGCTTGACCTAACCAAGCGAGCACTGTGAAAGCAGAGGGTGTTCACAATACGACACTGACGTGGCTACGGCCTGACTTGTTAGTGGAATCAAATGTAGGCTCCCGAAGTCGACCCTGTGAGCTAGGATCATTCACTGTCTGACCGAAGTCGTTACTTTACCAGATGGAAGAGGCGGGTGATTTACTACATGATGCTGACAGAACGGTCGTCCGAGTGGAAGGAAATAAAACCAGACTCTGCTCTTAAACCATCAAAAGAAACCTGTTAGAGGTATTCCTCAGGAATGCTTGTTTTACAGTGTAATCTAAAAAACTGTACAACCGAAGGCAGGGGAGATTTTTTTTTTTTTATCCTCACCCGAGGACATTTTTTCATTTTTTGTTCAGATAGAGTGGGAGGGAGAGAAAGGAAGAGAGAGAGAGAGAGAAACATTGACGTGAAAGGGACACATCGAGTGGCTGCCACCCACACGACCAACCAGGGCCGGGGACAAACTGCAACCGAGGTACATGCCCTTAGCGGGAACCGAACCCGGGTCTCTCTGGACCGCAGGCCGACGCTCTAACCGCTGAGCCAAACCAGCCAGGGCGGCAGGGGAGATCTTAAGATAGGAAACCCAGAGTTAGTAAAAAAATATGTAGATATATTTAAACCTTTATTATTAAAGCCTTTATTATTAAAACCTTATGGCAATAAGACCAAAGATAAGTTGAAAAATGGTTATATGATGATACTTTGGTGATTAATATCTACAATTAAGAATTAAGCTCTAACAAGCGGACCCGAAAAGATAAGTAACCCAAAGGGAAAATGAGTAAAAAATATGAATAAGCAATTAAGACAAGAAACATGTGAAAATGATAAATTTCACAGTAATATGAAAATGCATATTAAAATAATAATGTATAAAAATAATAATACAATCACTTTTCTCCAAACAGACTGGAACACTCTTTAAAGCTCTTATGCTTAATTGTTAGCATGGATGCAGGGAGATGCGTCCTCTCAAACATTGCTGATGGTTATAGAAATTGCGGTAACCTTTTTAGAAACAAGTCCCTGCGTGACTCTTAAAATTAGTACACGGACATACCTTGGAGAGCCTGCGGGTTCTGTTCCAGACCACGGCAATGAAGCTAATATCACGTGAATTTTTTGGGTTTCCCAGTGAACATAAAAGTTATGTTTGCATTATACTGTAGTCTCTTAAGTACGCAATAGCATATGTCTAAAAAATGTACATACTGTAATTAAAAAATACGTTATTGTTGAAAAATGCCAACCAGCATCTGAGTCTTCAGTGAGTTGTAATCTTTTTGCAGGTGGAGGGTCTTACCTTCAGTTTGTAAAAAATGCAATATCTGCAAAGCACAATAAAATGACACATGTCTGTGTGTGTGTGTGTGTGTGTGTGTGTGTGTGTAACTTTCAAGTTGTAATATTTTACATAATGTATAATGTGCATTTGTTTATATTTATAATGTGCATTATGAAAAAACAATAATAAGCTACATGGCAAAGCAAACAAAATGAAACAAATAAAAGCAGAGGGTTTTCTGCTGCTGGTCCCTGAGGGAGACAGGAGAGAGAGGCGCTCTGTGGGCCTGGAAGCAGCAATGACCATGTTGTGGACCGTCTATGGGAGGTCACGTGGCAAGGAATGTGGGTGACCTCTAGGAGCTAAGAGAAGCCCTTGACAAGGAAGTGGGGACCTCAGTCCTACAACCACAGGGAACTGGCTTTGACCAACAACTTCAGTGCGTTTGGAAGTGGATTCTTTCCCCAGAGCATCCGAAAAGGAACACAGCCTGCTGACACCTTGGTTGCAGCCTGGTGGGACCCCGAGAAGAGACCCCAGCCACGCTGTCTGTGGCTGGACACCTGACCTAGAGAACTGTGAGCTAATACATGGGCGCTGTTTTAAACCTCTAAGTCTGCAGTAATTTGTGAACCTAGCAACTAACTTTGAAAACTGGCAGAGGGAGAGGGAGGACAGATAAGATATGAAAACTCATCCATGAATAATTTTTGTTTCTGTTCTGGATAAAAATATCACTGGCCACACAGTGCAGAGGCTCCAGCTGAATGAAGAAGGCTGGTGAGCGCTGGCGGAGGCCGGCTGGGCCCTGAGGCCTGGGGCAGTAAGAGGCGCCCACAGGAGAGGTGGACCGCGTGTGGGCGACGGTAGGATCTGGTAGGTGGAGAGAACGGGAGCCTGCAGAGGGTTGTTTAAGGAGAAGTGTGTGGGCAGGAATATGAACGCCGTGTTACAGGAAGAGTGAGGAGGCTGCTTGGACCCTGCCTCCCTCCCTCCCCGCTGCAGCCCCTAAAGGACTCTGAACATCACACATTTTCACACCTCCAGAAATGTGCACGGCCCCCTCCTCTACCTGCAACTCCCCCTCTCCCTCCCCCACTTGTCTTCCCCTGTGCAACCCCTCCCCCAGATTCCCAATCTCGGAAAAGTTCATCCCAAACGCCGGGTCTTAGAGCCCCTGAAGGAAGCAGGGACTCCAACGCCTTGCTTGTTCTACGATTCCTCACTCGGAGAAGAAAGCAAAGAAACTCTTCGCTGGGCCGACCTCACATTCAATCCTTTTGCCTCATTCTCATTTCCAGATGGCAGGTTTTCTTAAAGCGGGCACACCCGTAACCCAGCCAGGCTGGCAGCCCAATCCAGCGGTGGCCCTTGGCGGTGGGTTTCTAACGTGAGTTGGCTGCTGGAGGCCCCCGGTGAGAACTGGAGGGCCCCAGGCTCTTCCCACAGGATCCTTGATGGTGTTCTGGTTTCCTCCTCCAGAAACACGGGGCTAAAATAAACCCAGAGGCTGAGGAACGGTGAGTCAGAGTTCTCAGAGTAGAGCAATCCCCGCACGGCTGCTCCTTGTAAGGAACATCCCCCATTGAGCCTGGCTGTTTATGCCCAAAGCTGTAAGCCTGCGAAAGGAGCTCTCCTAAGACAGGTTGGCAGCGGGCTCCCTTCCTGGAGATGGCATGGCGCGGCATAGCGTGGGAACGTTCTGTGCCAGCACAAAAGGGGGGGGCACACATCCCTCTGAGCTGAGCAAGCCAGGTGACAAGAGGTTAGTGCCAGCTTCACTGATCAAGTAAAACCCTTCACCGTCTTCTCAGCTGCAAAAGGAAAATGTAAGCCCAGATGATTTTCAAGTTTCTCTTGGGCCCTGGCATTCTTTCGGTTTATCTGAGCACTCCCCCAGTGCCAGGTCCCCAAGTTCATTCTCAGGCTCCTGCTGGCCAGCGTGGGATGTTAAAGGTGGAGAAAGGAACGCCAAGATGGCCTGCGGCCAGGCTCAGTTGTCACCCACTGGTTGGGCACCTCCACTGTGCCAGGCATCCCAGAACCCACTGGGGATACAGACATGAAGGAGGCAGGTCCCTCCAGGAACTCAGTGTCCAGCAGATGAGGTGTGGCCAGAAGATGACCAGCCACACACACTCCTCTGATGAGCGCTGACTGAGTGACACACGCAAGCAGCTCAGAGTGAGGAGCTCAGAGTCCACAGCAGTCCACGGGGAACAGCAAGGCAGCTGGGAATTCGCCTCTGGGACTAGACTTCTCCCCCTCCGTCAAACGTTTTATTGAGAAAGAAGTCGGTATGAGATGACTGGAGGGTTCTTCCAGGGACGCAACATTTTAATATCCAGGTAGTTTTATCCAGACAGAAAGAACAATTCAGTATTGTTTATCGTCTCAGAATCTTCCCATAATTGAGAGAAAAATAATTCACGCACAGTGATGTGGTCACTCAACTGAGGAAAGTGCTAATTCCAGGAGTAAGGGTCTGACTAATTCCTAAGAGGTAAGGTTCCAGTTCTATTATGGTCTGCATCTCATATATTTAACCACAGCCAGCACTTCTAATATGTCTCCCAATTATTTCGAAACATTTGTTTATGACACTGTACTTTAAACCACATTTTGAAAATATTAAAATTTAATTACATATTTTAATATTCTCAAATACCACGAGGCTTCATTTAATTTTATGATTTTCTCATTAATGAGATTTTTGCCTTCAACTTTGTTTTGAAGCTTTAAAAGTGAAATAAGGCCCTGACCGGTTTGGCTCAGCGGTTAGAGCGTCGGCCTGCAGTCCAGAGAGACCCAGGTTCAGTTCCCGCTAAGGGCACGTACCTCGGTTGCAGTTTGTCCCCAGCCCTGTTTGGGTCATGCAGGAGGCAGCCACTCGATGTGTCCCTTTCACGTCAATGTTTCTCTCTCTCTCTCTTCCTCTCTCTCCCTCCCACTCTATCTGAACAAAAAATGGAAAAATGTACTCGCATGAGGATAAAAATAAATAAGTAAATAAATAAAAATAAAAGTGAAATAAGAAAGGGGGGAGGGCTGGGTGAAGGAGGGCAAAGGGTGGGGAATGGGGCCATCTGTAGTAAGTGTCAACAATAAAAACACAGTCAAAAAGTAAAATAGAAGCTATACATACAGAAGACTGAATAAAACATATATATGAGGATAATCAAACACGGTGTCACACTCATCAGGTGACACGGTCCTGTATGTCCCTCTGTTTTATCTACGCTCGTCTGAATCACGTGTCTGTCGGGTGTGACCACGGCCATGACACAGCACGTGAAACGCCTGGGGTACGTGGTTCCCACGGTGCTCAGTGGGTACTCATCCTAACTGTGATTTGGCGATTCATTCAGCAAACACCTACGGAGTTGGTATCACGTACCAGGTCCGCATCAAGCACTAGGAAAGGAAGACGGCTGGGACATGGCGTCCCCCCCAGGAGGGAGACAGGGTGTCAACAGATGAAACAGAAACTGATCCCAGTCCAGGAGAATGGAGAGCCCCGACCGGTGGTTCTGGGGCACAGAGGAAGCGCGATGGCTGTTCCACCGCAGGGAACAGCCTGAGCAGGGCACGGAGGCCGGGTGAGCAGGCTTGTCCTCGTGCACTGTGGGGAGGGTGGGATGAGAGGCGGGGTGTGGAACTGGGGCAGGAGCTGGACTTTTCCTTTGGGGGACAGGAGAACCAACAGTCATATAAGCGCATCAGACTCAGGGGAAAGATTTGCCTCAGAGTAGGGCGGAAGTGTTAGCTTAAGTAAAAATATCTTTCATCACCACATATGACAAATAATAATTCGTATTTATAGAGCCTGCTGAGCACTGCACATGCATTGTATCATTTAATAAATGTGAAAATCCCCCAGGGTGCATACTCTTTTTACTGAGAGGCAGCAGAACTTAATTTTTATGAAGCTAAACTGTTTGTGTGAAAATCCTGGCTTTCCACTCACTATGTATTACGCTTACTCTATGTTATTTTTATAGTGGAGTAGTAAAGGGTTAGGGGGAGAGGGTAGTGGAAAGGATTAAATGAGATTCTGCCCGTACGTTGTTCGGAACAATTCATATCCTGCACGCGGTGTCTAATGGATGCTGCCTCTCACTGACCCATTTCCCGGAGAAGGAAATTGAAGCTTGAGGAGAGAAGGTCACATTTCCAAGGTCACACAGCCAGTGATGGCAAATTCTGGATTCAAACCCAGGGGGTCTAACCACGGAATCCAGCTCTTCATCAACCACGCCAGGTTAGGTCGCTCAGGAGTACATACATCTTGACCCGCTTAACTCTGTTTCACGGACTTTAAGTCGCTTGCCCTAAAATGTCCAGAGAGAGAGGGACGAGGGATGTTAATCTCTTTGGTCATCGCCACCTTTGGGAAGCTGATTAATGTACTGATGGCTTCATCGAACGGTTATTCACTTATTGAGCTCCTACTAAGTATCGAGCATAGTGTCTTGTCATTTCATATGAATGGTCGCAGGGGCTCTCCACCACAAAATGTATATGACTATTTCCATTTTATAAGTGAAAGTTTGGATGCTCGGAAGAGTGAGTAACTTGTCCAAGACCAAACAATTGCTGTTGACCTCCCAGTGTCCACTCTCAACATCTGCAGGGAGGGCTTGATGGATCGGAGCTGATCCTGGAAACCAGACTCCAGTGTCCAGTGGCAGGACCCAGGCCTGAGCCAACGAGCACAGAGCACTGCGTTGGCTGTGGGATTCGCTCAGAAACAAGCATCCCCTTGAATCAGAAAGGGGCAAGGGGAACTTTTCTGTGGCTTCTGCAAATATTGTCCTCACTCTTTAGAGAAAGCCGCAGCAGGAGACGATCTTGTCCACGGACACTGTCATGTGTGGATCTGAGGTTTGGGGGTGCTGTTGCCATTTCACTGTCAGCCTGAGGATGACCCGGGTGCAGGGGGTGGGTGTGACCAGGAGAACCACAGAGACTGCTGGATGAAGCCCATCCTGAAGCTTCCAGCTGTGTGGGTCAATGGATGTCCTCATTGTTCCAACCAGTCTGCGTGAGGGTTTCTGCTCCTCCAGCAAGGTGGGGAGCTGGGCTCCAGGTCCAAGTCCAAACTGGGTGACTCCCCAGCCCCTGCCTTCCTACAGCGCCTGGCTGCAGACACAGCTCTTCAGCCAACTTGTTTACCACCTGGCAGGAGGCTTTGGCATTCTGCTCTCATGGCAGATCCGATCAGCAGTCACGATGCCCACGTGGTGGTTTGAGTCACTGTTTATCTGATGGTCTAATTCTTCCACAATAAATATGCATTGGTTAGATAATAGGAACAATAAAGGGGAAAATTCCACATGAGTCAGAGATAAACTGAAAACTCTGCTCAAAAGAAGGCTTGTACCAAGCTGCGTGGTGTGCGTTCGGCGTATTTTTAAACCCGCTGAACCGGAGCAGGCCGGCAACAGAGCGAAGCGCCCAGCCTTTCAGCACGAGCTCGCGCCAGCTCCCTTTGAGACCTGACCCATTAGGAACCGGTTGTAGCTGTTCCCAGACTTCCCCGATTTCCCCCCAGCAACAGGGGACCTTACACAGAAATGACCTAACCAAGACAGCTTCCGAGGGCGATGGGCCCGCTACGAGGTTCGAGGACTGCAGCGAGAGAGATCCTGACATTCACGAGACAGAGGAAGCCAGAGAAGACACCTGCCAACCACTGGAAAGTTGGTTTAATGCTGCAGTTTTCTTTTTAAATTAAAAATTTTTTTTCACTTACAGTTGATATTCAATATTATACTGGTTCCCCACTTCTGAGTATTTATCCGAAGTACAGTATAGGGCGTTAATGATGTATTTTAACTTCCTTTGCTTAACAGTGAGAACTTCAGGGGCAACAAAGCTCTCTCCCTGCCACAGAGCCCCTGACACCCGGGTGGGCTCCATGTTTGTGAGGTTGTACCATAGAGATGGAGAGTGATGGAGGAGTGTGGGAACCATAGAGAGGACAGCCTTGTGAGGAGGTAGAGGGCCTCGCCCAGCTGCCAATCAGCACCAGCTGCGAAGGGGAGGCGTCATTCGGGAAGAGGAAAAGCATAGGAGTGAAGGTTTGTACAGACGACGGAGTTTCCTGCTATGAGGTGCTGGTACCCCGTTTTCAGGCCTTCGTTCCCTGCAGGCTCTCTGGCTTTGGTGCCTCACCTCAGACCTATCAAAATGCCCACATACTGTGTTACATGGAATTTATATCTGATCGATTATAAAGTTATGTCATGAAAGTTAAAAAAAAAGTTTTTAAAAAAGTTATAAAAGCTAATAGATGCATTTTGTAGACACGCTAAGTGAAACAGTCATTAATTTAAATGTTACAGATTTCGTATTTCCGAACCAGTAATTTGAGATCTTAAAGATTTCCGTAGAGGTCCAGCCGTTGTGGCTCAGTGGTTGAGCATTGACCCATGCACCAAGAGGTTGCCGGTTCGATTCCCGGTCAGGGCACACGCCCAGGTTGTGGGCCAAATCCCCAGTGGGGGACATGCAGGAGGCGGCCAGTCGATGTTCTCTCTCAGCGATGTTTCTATCTCTCTCTCTCTCTCACTTCCTCTCTAAAATCAATAAAGAAAAAATAATTAAAAAAAAAAAAAAAGATTTCCGTAGACCCCAGATACTGTTGCTACGGAGTCTAACCGGTGAACCAGCCCCAGCGGAGGAGAAGGACAGCTGTGCCCCGCTGGGCTGGCAGAGGAGCAGAGACCTCCCTGTTTTTCTCAGCGTGTGGCAAATAGAGGGTGCTCAGTAGTGACGAGCTGACTGATGCCCGGATGAGGCTCTTCCTCTTCTCCGTCTTCTTCTGTACAAACCTTCACTCGGATCGGGATTGGTCTCTCAGGTAAATCAGTGGAGGTTTAGGCTCAAAGCTGTGGGCCCAAGGGTGGGGGCCTCTTACCCAGGAATCTCGTGCACTTTCTTGATTCCATTTTTCTAGGTATAGGGCCGTGGACACATAGATAACTTAACAAATGATACTCTCTAGGTGCCCGGCGCTGTGCGTGTAATGATTTCAGTGAACTCACAGGCAGCTCTGTGCAATAGGTAATGCTTGTATTCTATCTCACAGGTGAGGAAACTGAGGCTGCATAGGTGAGAGGGCGTGGAGAAATTGCACAGCAGAGGAGGAACTCAAAGAGGTTCGTCAGACTGAAGGACCCACCCTTCCCGAGAGAGTTTTCAAGTGAGTGGTGAGTGCTGGGTGGAGGAGGGCCGAGGGAGAGGGGTGGGAACCCCTTGGAGCCAGTTCTGGAGCCCTGGGTTCTGGGGATCCCCTGTCTCCTTGGCAGATTTCCTCTCTGCTCCAGTGCAAACGCCCCGCTGAGCCCCTGGCTCCCTACACCTGACCTCGGCCTCGGCTCCCATTTGTTGCCAAGGACAGATCATCTTGCTGGGCTTTGCCAAGGACATTAATAAAACAGCCCTGTGATTGTAGCCACACAAAGGTGGATGAGGACATTACTCTGTGCCAAAAGCAGAATCCCACTCTCCGGCTGGAGCCCGCTTCCTGACCTTCCCACCCTCCAAGGGCACAGGCTAAGATTTCTTTCCTTCCATTTATTGGATTAATGCGGCCTCGTTTACCTGCTGTTGTTTTTCGCCTCGAAAAATGTCATGGCGACAAAGTTCAGCAGAAAGATCACAGCGTCAGGAATCGCACAGACACCAGCTCGCACCCCAACTCTGCGGCTGGCGCGAGCTCTGATTTAGAGCAGGGCTCTGGAGGTGTCGTTCTCACCTGTGAAGGGACGAGGACAGGGCATGAATGAAATGATGCAAAAGAAGACTTACAACTGCATTAAGCCACCGGGGAACTTGTGTGCTTTTGGAGGAAGTATGAGGCAGAGGAACAAGGGTGATGCCTTTCTGTTCTCCCCTGGGTGAGAGTGGAAGGCAAGGAACAGTGTTCAAACTGAGGGAACAGACAGTGCAAACCCTAAGGACAGATGAAGTCCAAGCGAGCTGGACCATAGACTAGGGGGAAGGGATCAGGAGGAAGTAAATGAAGTCTGGAGAACTCCAGCTCACCCACACAGTTCAAAGCCGTATGAAAACGTAGTGCATTAACGTAAGAGAATGAGGAGCCACGACGGGTTTTTAGCAAGGCAGTAACATGACTTGTTTTTATTTATTTTTTATTTTTTTATTTTTATTTATTATTATTTTTTTATTAATTTATTTTTGTTACAGATGTTTCTCCTTTTTTCCCCATTGACACCCTCCTCCCCATCCCTCTACCCCTTCCCCAGCTTTGTTGTCCATGTCCATCAGTTATGCATACATGCGTATAAGTTCTGTGGTTTATCTCTTCCCCCCCCACCCCCTCTTCTGGGGGTTGTCAGTCTGTACCCTACTTTCACATCTCTGGGTCTACCCTGTTCTCTATACTGTTATGTTTATTATATTCCACAAATGAGTGAGATCATGTGATATTTTTCTTTCTCTGCTTGGTTTGTTTCGCTTAGGATAATACTATCGAGGTCCCTCCATGTCGTCTCAAAGGATAAGAGATCTTTCTTTCTTACAGCCCATCAGTGGATGAATGGATAAAAAAGCTGTGGTACATGACTTGTTTTTATAACATCACTTTGCCAGGGTAAAGAGGGTCCTGCCGAGGGTCAAGGCTGGAGGCAGACAGCCCAGGGAGGAGGCCGGTGAATGAGCCCACTTGAGGGGGGCCGGGCTTGACTAGGGAGACGGAGGGGGTGTAGAGAAAAGCGTGCCACAGGTGGGCTCCTTAACCTCTCAGCCAGGTTTCTCCTGTCGTTTATGGAGGATAATAGTATCTTTATCCCAGAGTCGCCATGCTGAGCACTGGTGAGCTGGAGCTGTGTTATTGCCGTTATTGGTGGGACAGCGGCCCTGGGAACATGACAGGTGCACTCAGGGGAAGCTGCCCTGACAGGTGACACGAGAACCCAGGTCCTCCTAGAGCCAGCCGACCAAACGTGATGCCGGCTGCACCGTGAGCACAAGGAAAGGCTCTTTCCCAAAGGAATCCTGCTTGAAGGTCCCGACGGTCCTGGGGAGGAAGAGAGGTGGGCAGAGGGGCCGTCTAACGAGGACCGTGCGTCTGCGTGGTGCGCTCTCCCGTGAGTCAGGACGCAAAGAGCACGTGTCCAGAAGGTGGCAGGTGGGGCGGGCAGGCTGGAGCGCTTTTGAGGAGGGTCAGGAAGCAAAGCCTCGACAGCCATCCAGGTTGGCAGCAAGGCTATTTCTAGTTTGGTAAAAGAAGCCCGCAGAAGAAGCATAACCTGTAACCAAGTCCTCCTGGCTTCTATCCTCCCTGCCAGGAAAATTCATCATTGAGTCAGGACTCAATCGCGTGGAGAAAAAGAAATCCAACAGAGAGGCAAAGACGTGGAGAGTGTCTTGCTCTGTTAAATCCACTCCGGACTCATCACCCAGACACACGGCGTGTGAGGACTCAGTTCACCATGGGAATACTTTCGTTGTTTTGGCTGATTTTAGAGGAACGTATGCTCATTGTGAAACTCCCAAACTCTCTGAGGGGCCTGTTTTGAGCACCAGCTATGTAAGGAACATGGCATAGGGCTGTCTATGTCTTTATGTCATTTAATGATCACCCCAAACATCTTGTGTAGGTAGCAGTATTTACCCATCTCACAGCCAATGACACGGAGGCCAAGAGTGGATAAGTGACTTGCCCAGAGTCACACGGCTAGGTCTGTGACTTGCTAGTTCGGGGAAGCTCTTTAACCTCTCAAGCCTTGTTTTTCTTCGGTTGTTTAGGAAGACGAATAACCAGACTGTGCGCTCAGACCCTAGGGTCATACGCTGGTTCAAAGCCTGGTTTTCCAAATGACCAACTTTACGTCTTTGGGACAATTGCGGACCGTGCGCCTCAGTGTCTCATCTGTAAAATGGGCGTGTTCACAGTACCTGCAGAGGCTGTGAGGGTGCAGCTGGCGAATACAGTCAGGGGCTTAGAACGGGACCTGTACAATTACTGGTAGGTGTCGTGTTCCCGGGCTGCTTTCCAGGACAGTGTTCTCATCCTGAAGGTTCACTGCAGGGAACAGGATGGGGTTCCCAGGGCAGGCAGACCTGGTCTAAGGATGACAGGAGCTCATACCTGGGCGACACGCAGCAGCGTACCTGGAAATGAGCGAGTCCCCCATGCGCAGCTATTTTTCATTATAAATCCCAGAGCATAAGCTCCTGACGGCTCTTTGCCACTTCTTTACACTATGCCGTTGGACCTAAATCTCATCATTCAGAGTCACTGTTCATAGTTTCATGTGCATCCTTCCATCCCTTTGAAACAAGCACAGAGACTTGTTTTTGTGTGATTTTTCACTTTTAAGTATGGGTTAAATATCGTGGGTGTGAATTCTGGTTTTGGCACATAGTAAGTGCATGACTTTAAGAAAGCTTCTTAAGCCTGACCAGTGTGTCTCAGTGGTTGAGCATCAACCCATGACCCATGCACCAAGAGGTCGCCGGTTCAATTCCCGTCAGGACACATGCCCAGGTTGTGGGCCCGATCCCCAGTGGGGGGCGTGCAGGAGGCGGCCATGATGTTCTCTCTCATCGATGTTTCTATTTCTCTCTCCCTCTCCCTTCCTCTCTCTCTAAAATCAATAAAGAAAAAAAACAATAAAAATAAAAAAAGAAGGCTGCCTAACTCCCAACCTTCATTTTCCCATCTGTAAAATGGGGATAATGCTACCCTTCTCCCACTCTGGTGGTGAGGACAACAGATAGTCTGGCTTAGAGCCTCAGACTCAGGGATGTGGATAAATGACACATGTTGTACCCTAGGTCACAGATATCATACATACTTATCTCAGGTGGTCCCCCTTTCATAACATGTAAGGGTTCAAACGGACCTTAAATTATTTCAATGGCTTTGGAGATCTTGGAGGCATCGAGTCTGGAGACCTGGGGATACAGGAAAATGTTTTTATTTTCAAATAGAGGAAGAAAGTGGAAGTCATGAACTGCAGTCGGTGAGCCTGATGGAAATTCTGGGAGCGCTGCTAGAAAAGAAGGCCACGAAGATGGTACGCGAGGACCGGGAAGATAAAAGCGTGGTTACAAAGAGGCACCAGAGGTCTGCTGGGATCCAGTCATACCCACTCACCTTCTTTGTGGGTTTGTGTACCAACGAATTACTGACAGGACCGCGAGATTGTGGGTCTCAGCGTGGCATGGACCAGAATCTCAATATGTCTTTGTGAACCAGGGCCAAGATCCTGAGGCGTGAATGCTGGCTGGAACCGTAACTAAACGGCTGTCCCGAGAGCGCTGGGCGATGGATCACTGTCGCCCTGGGAAAACAGTCTCTGGGAGGAGCTCTGGCTTTGGCCTTGTCCAGTTCAACATTTTTATCAATGTTTCACACGAAAGCACCGATGGCCTGCTAATCAAATCTGAGGCTGCACCGAGGCTGAGAGGAAGGACACGTGGGTCGCATAATAGAATCAAGATTCACAACAGCATCCGCGGCCTGGCACGAAGGGGAAAAAACAAATAACAAGTGGAGTTGTGCTCGACACAAATCTAAAACATTGCCTCTGGAGCTCCCGTCACCACAGTGAGGGTGAGCGAGAGGGATGGCTTCACGGCAGACTCAGAAGAAGAAAAGATTATGGTCTTGTCTTTTCGTAAATAAGCTTAGACTGCTGGACCATACTGAAGTTCAGCATAATGAAATGATACTTTGGGTGGCATTCATAGCATTTTTTAATAGAATAATGCCAGGCACATAGCATATGCTCAGGCAGATACTATTTAAAATAAGGCATGATTTAGCCCTGGCCGGTTTGGCTCAGCGGTTAGAGCGTCGGCCCGCGGACCAGAGAGACCCGGGTTCGGTTCCCGCTAAGGGCATGTACCTCGGTTGCAGTTTGTCTCCGGCCTCTGTTGGTGTCGTGTGGGTGGCAACCACTCGGTGTGTCTCTCTTACATCGATGTTTCTCTCTCTCTTCCTCCCTCCCTCCCTCCCACTCTATCTGAAGATAAATGCAAAAATGTCCTCGGGTGAGGATAAAAAAATAAATAAATAAATGAAATGAGGCATGATTTAATATGTTGTCCTGGAACACTACATTGAGTTATGCATACATGCATTCAGTAAAGATTTTGAGAGAGCTGGAGCCAGGCCCTGGGTCAGCTCTGAGGACACATCAGTCAACCAAATAAACAAAGTCTGTGCCATGGGGGCACCGAAACATCTCACGAGCAGCCAGTGTGTACCAGACACCATGTTGAAGCCGAAAGATGATCACAGCTCCTGCCTTGAAAGTTTCGTTAAAGAAACAGATGTGAACATATAATCACAAGCCAGAAATGTCACCTGCCATCACAGCTTCCGAGAGAGGAGTGGTTCTGAGGAGGGCACAGCCAACTCGTTATAGAGGGTGTCTGAGAAAGAGTCACAGGAGATGGGACGTGGATGGGCCGTTGTGTGTGTGTGTGTGTGAGATGAATAGATACTTGCTCATTCTCGGTACCCATCTTTACGAACGTGTCCTGAGCAAGGCAGCTAGAATTGTGGGTACACCTGAAACCTGTATCATATAAGGTGACACAGAAGGAACTTGGATTTTTTTTAAAACCTGAAGATGATAAATCCTAGGGGCGGGGCCTGCTTAATCGGGAGGGGACATGGGAAGTATTGTCATATAGCGGGAAGAATGGCCTTGTACGGGGTGGCCACACAGCTGGACGTTTCAGGGCGGAAGAGTCGAGGTCACACAAGGACAGTCTTTCTGATGGAGCAGGTCGTCAGTGGGAGGATGTATCTGGGAAGTGGGGGACCCCTTCTCATTCGAGGCGTGCAGAAGCTGGAGGCCCCTTTCAGTGTGTGGTGAAGGCCGACCCAGTGGTTTGTGTTCCAGACTGAATGGCTTCTGGGCTCAGGTTGGGCCCTGAAATTCTCCTGTTCTATGAACCCCCATATACTGCATTTAAACGTTTTTATCATGCATTGCTATTTTACTGTGTGTGTGTAAATCATCGCTTACTCAGTTATGGACTTCCTGAGAGCCGGGAAGAGGGCTGGATGGGCATCCTAGAAAAATCATGGATTTGAAATCTGTTCCAGTACCAAAAAGCCGTGTTAGTTGTGGGCCAGCTACTCACCTCTGCGACTCGCTTTCCACATCTATAAACAGACGTAATGAGACGTGTCCTGTCGTGTTGCTGTGAGGACGAGGTAGTGTGAGGAAAGCCCCGAACAGAGCAACCCACAGAGGGGATGCACGTCTACTGGTGACTACATCTCCTCCACTGTGCGCGCTGCTGTCCCTCTGCACTGGGCGTTGAGAGATGCACAGTCCAGTCTGTCTCCAGAGACACTTGTTGGGTGGAGGCCAAATGCTCATAGAAACACGGTGCCCCAACAAGCCAGAGAATCAATTCTCTCCCCAGAGGGAGGAGGGTGCTGCTCTGTGTTCCGGTTCGTAGCTCTGTCTGCTCCCTCTTGGTGTTGCACCTTCTCCGGATCCTAAGTGTTCTTCGTTGTAGGTCCGAAGTTGCTCGTGTATAGATCAGTGGATTCTGAGCGCCCTCTAGTGGTAGCAGAGGGATTTGTCCCAATTGAGAGAAGAGGGGTTTTTCTCATCATGCAGTTGCTGGCCTCAAGCGCCAGGTGCCAGGAGCAAGTGAGACACGAAGGGGGGACACAAGCAGGGAGGCCGGCTTTTCTGAACCCACTGCTCCCGGCAATGCTCCTGCCTGGCTGCCGTCTGAGCTATGCAATCCCCAGGCGGACCTGAATCCAGTGAGCCAGCGGGATTCAGGAAAAGGACTCCCTTCTATCCCTGCACGCAAGGATCTCATGGAGAGTTGTCCAGGGAGACCATAGCTGGGTCTCTGTGGACTCTGAACAGGCCAGTAGCTCAGGTCTAGTGTTAAACTGACCAGATACGATGCCTGATGGTCTCCTCTGACCCTCCACACACGTCCTACTCAGTCGTCAGAAAGGAGGCCAGACCTTACGCAAGCACAATTAACCACAGAAAAGTTTTAATTATGAAACCTATCTTCACATATTTCATCTGCATTTCTTTTTCTTTTTTTTCTTTCTTTATTTTTCCAACACCATTTATCTCCCCTATACCCTCTTCCCCTCCACCCACCCCTCTCCCCTCCCCCACAATCACCACACTGGTGTCCCTGTCCATGAGTTCTTTCTCTTTTCTTCTTTCTTTTTTGCTCAGTCCCTTCACCCCCCAACACCCCCACCAGAGCTGTCTCTCTGCTCTCTCTGAGTCTGTCTCTATTTTGCTTATTGGTTCAGTTTGTTCATTACATTTTTCATATCCAACTCTTTTAAAGTTCCACGTCACTCCTGTCCCTAAATGAACGTAAAGAACAACCGTCCCCTTGCAAATACAGAGGCGAGGAGAGCATGGCGAGAAGGGGAGTCCTCATGAGGAGGGGAAGACCCCTTCCAGGACTGTCACCCCTTGGGCAATTACCAAAAGTGACAGGCAGACTAACTGAAACATCAGAGCACTCACATCCCTTTCTGAAGGAAAATGATGGACTAGATTTCTTAAAGTCACAGAGTAAGCTGTTCGGCGATAGGATTAGAACTTGCGACATTCAAGATCATAGTATTTGCAGTCAGGGCCATTGGCTACAGCTCAGCGATGCCTAGACTTTCCATGGACGTATGGAATGATTAGAATTTGCTGGGATCTGGGATAAGTGTGTCTTACTTAAAATTCTCACAAAAGTGTCACAAGGATTTTGAAAGGTCTGTATTATTATCTCTCCTTGGTAGAAGAGAAAACTGAGAGCTAGGGCTCACCATTGGTAAGAGACATAGCCAGGACTTGAACTCATATCTTTCTGATTCTTATCACCTCCCTTTACTCACTGTGATGCATTGGACATATACCGTGTTAGGCATTTCAGGCCATAGTAAGAAGCAGGTAACTGAATCTGCACTCTCAAAGAGCATAAAATCCTTGTAAGGCGTCTCAGTATCTTAAGGAAGGGAGATTAATTTGAACCACTGAGTAGGAGTTTCTGTTGAGGAAGAACGGGTAGAAAGGGCCAGAGATAATGCTAATAAAAGTGTTATTCAGCCATAAAAAGCCGGAAATCCTGCCATTTGCAACAACACGAATGGACTTTGAGGGCATTGTGCTAGGTGAGATAAGTCAGAGAGAGAGACAAATGCTGTATGATATCACTTATATCATCTTAAATCTTAAAAAGCTGGACTCATTGGAACAGAGAGTAGAATGGTGGTTACCAGGGGCTGGGCAGGGGGTGAAGGAATTGGGAAGATGTTGGTTAAAGGACACAAACTTACAGTTAGAAGATGAATAAGGGCTGGCGATCTACTGCACAGTGTTGCAGTTATAGTCAACAACACTATCATATACTGCGAAGTTGGTAAGAGACTAGGTCTTAAGTGTGCCCATCACAGATGAAATGGTGATTATGTGATGTGATGGAAGTGTTAATTAATGCTATGGTGGTCATCATTTTGCAATATATAAATGTATTGAATCCACACATTGTACACCTTAAACTTAAACAGTGTTATTTGCCAACTACATCTCACTTTTTAAAATGCCCATAAGGAGAGCATGACCAGCCTGTTTCAAACTTCCCCTTCTGCGGAGAGCAGTTAATCTGGGAAATTAGAAACCCTGGGCCATTGGAATCATTAACATAGTTAATCTGCTGAGAATAAAAACTCTGGCCCTCCCCAAAATATACATATGAAATATTTATTTGTTTGTTTATTATACATAAAATTCGTCAGAAGCCGTCAGAGAGATACTAAGGTAGCAAGGACCCAAGGAGACACTATCATAGAAAGAAAGGAAAGCCAGAGAGATGAGATCAATATTTGATACAATGTTACTTCTTAAAGCATTTGATGATTTAAATGTGCTGCCTGAAGGGTTGAATAGCTGAGCAGAATCATCCCCAGAACCACAGGGACAAACACTGGGATTTGGTGACCAAAGGTGGAGAATTCTGGTAAATAGGCCAGGCTTTAACTGTTCACATGCCAGGATGAGAGGTGAGAAAAAGAGACCGACTCTCTTAAACACGAAGCAACTCTGAAAAAGTACAAGTGATTGGATTCAGAGGCTCTTCCTCTACCCGGCTGTCCCAGTGCCCGCCTGTCCACAGCCAGTGTTGTGGCTGGAACAGCCCCGTGGCTCTTATTTATTTTTTTCTTTCTATTTATAACTCCCTTTATTGAACATAAATGTATTCAAAACGATAAGAATACATTAAAGTAGAATTTTCCTGTGGTTCTCATTTTATAACTCATTTTTCTTACATTGCATATGTTTACCTTTGGATTGCTTTTTGTGTGTGTGGTTCTTATTGCAGCCTGCACAACGCCCTTCCGCAGTAACCATCGGGAAACTTCGGAAAAATAAAGATTTATTACCTACGGGACCCTGAAATTACACGGCACACCTGGGGCCACACAGTGAGGTCACGGCTAGAGAATTTAGCAGGCAAAACCGAACTTAGAAAAACACTCTATACTGTGTGAGAGAGGCCGGGTGGGGGCGGGCGGGGATGCAGAGAAAGAGAGAAGTTCCCACTTTCTCCTCCCCAAAGTCAGATTTTTTATTTGACCCACCTCAAGCACACCTCCTTTCCCACCCCCTCATTAAAATTCAGAGTGGGCTGCACAACTGTCTCTCATGCCTTCCTCAAGTGGGAAGATTAGAGTCTTACCTCCCAGGAGAAGGATGGCTGAAAATACCCAACGTCACAGAGCCTTTTCCCCTTGATGGGTGGACTGCGCCATCTAGCGTTCCAAAGGGGAACCGCCGAGCAATGATCCTCTCCACTCCTGATGAAGTCTCTCTGTTGCTCAGTCAGTTCCCAGGGGTGCCAGCAGTCTCCATACTTACTGGCTATGGTTGTGAAAGCTTCCACGGCTCTCAGTGATTTGAACTGGGGGGTGGGCGGAGAGATTGTTTATAGCGAGGACAGAGTAGCATGAGATGAAGCTGGAAAGGTCAGCAGAGGTGGTGAAATGCAGGCGAAGGTGAGACCCACGTGGAATTGCTCATGTGTTCCCGCAGCACCTCAAGCATTTGGGGTTTCTGTGACTTGGTCCATGCTGTTTCCTCCTTCCACTCTGCCTTGCCAGTGCTGACTCCTTTTGGGCGATTCAGCTGCAGTGTCACCCTCCCTGCTCTTCCTTGAAAGCATCCGCTATCTCTTTCTGCCCCATCAGGCCCTCTTCCCCTTAACCCTTGAATGTGGTCTCAATGTTTATGTATCTGTCTTGCATGTAGCCTCTAGGTCCTCGGGTGGGACAGACCATGTCTTATTATTCTTTATGTCCCCAACGTTCAGCAGGGGATCTTGCAATGAATATCACTGAGTCTATGAATGAACGAAAGAATGAGAGAGCAAATGAAAAGTATGCTCACATCATTTTGGAAAATTAGATGAAAAACCCTTAGGGCAGAAAAACCAATGTCGTTAGGAAAGAGGGAAGAAATGCCGGAACTGTGAGGCTGGAGAGTTGACAGCTACCGGGAGTGACAGCGAGTTGTAGGAGGGTGACTCATGTCAGTGCCGGAGACAGCTATTTGTGTAACACTGAAATGAATGTCATAGTGATCGTTATCCTCATTATTTCAGAAGCACAAGCTAGCCACAGAATAGTTTATGCTGGGATTAAAGGGCCGTGATTAAGATCACTAAAACGTGAGAGAGGAATCTAACTTTGCACTTCATGAAAACGTAGGATTTCTTGCTTAAAAATGTCTCATTTAATCAGCCTCCTGAGCTAGAAACCTTCAAGACATCTTTGGTCTGCCCCTTTCCCTAACTCCCAACACCTAACTGATCATCGGGGTCAAGTGCTGTTACCCCAGAAATGTCTCTTCAATCCAGCAGCTCTGGTCCAGGCACACAGCCAGCACCCTCGCTAGCCCCTCATCCTTTCTCACTGAGGTGGTTGACAGTTCGCTTTGACTTTGGCCACAATGTCCCCTTTCAGTCCATCATCCGTGTCCAGATCACTCTGCTAGAATGACCGTTCTAAAACACAACGTCATCGCAACACGCCCCAGGCGAATACTCTCAGTTGTCTAAGAGAGGAAGCCCAGATTCCTCGGTGTGGCACAGAGGACTCCCCAGTCCTCCCTTTGTCCACACCTTGGCCGCAGCGGCCACCCCTCTCTGCGATGCTGGGCGTCGTCGTCAGCTCAAGGGCTCGCGGACCCAGCCATGCCCTTTCCGACCTCCAAACTCACTTCTCCACACTTTGGAGCGTGCAGTTTCGTCTGCTGGGAATGTCCTCGAATCCCTTTTTGAAGGAGACTAAATTCGGGTCGTCCATCCAGATCCGGCTCTGGGAAGAGGCCTCCCCAACTTCACAGAGCTGGGGTGGCCTCTTCACAGCTGTGCACATCGTTTATGCCCCTATCCATGCATTTTTCATTGAACTTATTGGGGTGACATTGGTAAATGAAATTACATAGGTTTCAGGGGTACAATTCTATAAGACATCATCTATACATTGTATTGTGTGTTCATCACCCCAAGTCAAATCTCCTTCCATCACCATTTGTCTCCCTTTACCCTCTTCTACCTCCTCCTGCCCCCTTTCCCTCTGGTCATCACCATACTGTTGCCTGTGTCTACGAGGCTTTTTTTACTTAACCCCTTTGCATTTTACCCAGCCCCCCAACCCCCTCCCCTCTGACAGCTGCCAGCCTGTCCTCTGTATCTATGAGTCTGTTTCTAATCTGTTTGTTTCCTTTGTACATTAGATTCTACATATAAGTGAAATCATATTGTATGTGAAAAAAGCCAGTCAGAGAAAGACAAATAGCATCCTATGTCTTCATAGGTTTAAATTACTTTATGATTAAGTACTGGCAAATGCATTCATGTTTGTTATTTCATTTGTTCCTTGCAGCACATCAAGGAGGTAGAGAAGTTGAGATCATAGAGATTAAAAATTGTAGCTCAAAGAGTTCAATACTTTTCTAACGATCACACGCCTTTAGTAAGGTGCATCCAGGATTCAAATCAAGTTCTGCTGCCTAAACACCCAGTGCTTTCAGCACAGCTCTGCCCTCTCCGCGGCCCACCCCGCAGAAAGCGGAGTATTCCAAAGCCCTGAAGAGATGCGCCGTCCCTGAGGGCCAGCCTCCGTCCACACGGAGCGCTCTGAGACCTCGCTCCCGCTTGCCTGGATCACTGCGGGAGCCTCCCCACAGATTCCCCCATCTGCGCCCTTTCTTTCCAGCACAGCTCATGCTAGGTTCACACTCCTGAACCAAAGCATTCCTAACAGCTCTCCTTTAAGCAAAAGCAAAGCTTCTTGATTCACGTCTTGAATATTTATTCATTTGTCTGAGATGCAAGTCACTGCCGCTCACCTACAGTCCAATGACATTAAGTATCCACAGCACATTCTCTGCCCTTCTGCTCTGCTGCGACTCCACAGATGCTGTTCTTTCTGTCTGGAAAGCCCTTCCCTCGGACGGCTGCGTGCACAAATCCTGTCTATCCTCTGAGACCCCGTTCCCAGATCAAAAGCCGGCCCCGACCCTAGCATTTGCAAGTGATTTCTCTCCTCTTCCAAATACCCACAACACTCCAGCTTCTCCAGACACTCCCATCTCATCACTGTGATGTCCACACATGCTGTGAGCTCCTTGGGAACAGGGCTCACAATAACAATTAGCTACAATGTATTGGGTACTTACTGTGTGCCAGGCACCGTACACAGAGTATGTGTACAGTTACATTCATTTGCTCATGTGATCCTTTTCCCAGCCTAATGGGGGCAGGTTCAATTAGCAACATTTCATAGATGAGGACAGTGAGATTTACCACGATTCAGAAACCTGGCCGAGGTTACACAGTGCGGCAGAGATAGCGACTGTCTGCCAAAATTCACGTTTCCACTGACATAATATAGTGGTTGCTTGGACGCAGGTACCCAGCCTGTGACTGTTTCCCAGCATCCCCTGCATCCAAGTGGGACCAACAGAACCACAGTGGAAGTGACGGACGGATGCTACCTCCAGGCAAAGGCATTTAGGAAGAAGGTGTGTCTTCCGCTCTCTCTGCCTTTCTGTGCTGAATGAGTGCCCAGGACTCTGAGAAGGACGCAGAAAATGGAAGGCTCCCGGGTCTTTCTCTCACTACACCCACCAACCAGAAACAGGCCCACAGAACTATCACATAAATGAGAAAAACTGATCAAGCCACTGAAATTTGGCGTCATCGTAACTCATGCAGACCCAGGAAAGGTCATTTCAGAGGCTGTGGTGTTGATGGGGGTACTGAGGACACGAACCTGTGTTTCTAGGCTCAAAGCCTGCACGTTTAATCACCAAAAGCCTGTTGTCCCGTGGTGCTGGCAAAGATCCAGCTTTACGAGGCTTCCCCGATGTTCCTGTAACATGTGTAGACATCACACCTCACTCAGACTTTCTGAATTAAAGTCTCTCATATTTGTGAAATGCTGGAAACCTGCATTGCTCGCCACCTCCCCAGGCGGAGCTGGTGTGTGATCAATGCTGAGAAACCCTTTTCCAAACAGAACGCACTCTCCGCAGGGTGGGGATCCCAAAACACCGCACGAGTCAGTGAACAAGAGTCTGAGCCCACGTCTTCTGGAGTCCAAACCCGGTGCTGTTTCCCCACCCTCTGGAAGCACCTTCAGGATTCCGTCTTAGGTAGGCTTTAAACCACCGTCAGGGAAGGCCCTCTGCTCTTCTTGATGCAGACGGCTCTCTTTCAAGCTGCCAGGACCCAGACCCCATGCCTGCGAGCTCATTGTCCAGCCTGGCCCCGGAGTAGCTAATCCTCTGAAGCTGAGAGCAGCGGCCAAGGTCCCCCCGCCCCCACCCACACACAGCCACCAGGGACAGTTTGTTCCAATAACATCTTCCGTAAAGGAATCCTCGCCTTCAAATCACCTCAGTCCTGAGAGGAGAAAGACATTTTGAGATTACTTGCTAATAAAAGCCCAGTGTAACCTTCCATTTTGTTGTCGCCCGCTGGGGACTGCTGGGCTTATCCAACTGAGGGTGAGTTCGCTTCAGCCCTGAATCCCACCCCTGGGACTCTGGGGAGGACCGCAACCTCTCGCGATGGAAGGGGACAAAGGCCACCCTTGGGCTTGTGAGGTCACACACGGCTCAGACGGCATGGACTTCATATTGAGTTTGCCACCGGCTCCAGCATTTTCTCCAAAGGACCATCTCTCTAGGGAGAGAGATTATGCCACCGCTGTTCGAGCTCAGAGGTTAGGTGATACAACAATATCTGTCCGCTCTTTTGTCAACTTATTATTATTTTTTGTTTCATTTTAACAGTTGTTTAAAAGATGGAAAAATCAAGGAAGAAAACACAGCGAGTAAAAAGGCTCAGGAAAGAAAGGGAGGACAGCGGCGAGCCGGTGCAGGGGGAGCGCACGGTGAATACAGAGATGTCAAAGGACTGGGCGCAGGGACTGGGGAAGCAGGCTTAGGTCCTGACTCCCTCCTTTTTCATTTAAAGAGAGCGCAGGCCTTCCTGACCCGTCCAGCCCCACACAGTTGTCAGTGACCCTGTTTTTCCTTTCTTCTGAGCCTGAACCCGGTCTTGAGGGCTCATCTTAGGAAGTGTTAAATGGCCTGGGCACGCACGGCGCGGAGGCTCTGCGTGGACCCGTGGGTCTGGTGCTTTCGCAGAGGATGCAGCCACGGAAGGAGAATCGATCTCTCCATCGCGTGCTTGTTAACGCCGGTGCTGGCTGCTCTCTGCCCTCCCACCATCTCCTGGAAAAGCTTTCAGCTGAACCCTCCATGCTCCTGCCCTGAGAAATACAGCCGCTCGTAATCCCTCGCCATTTCGGGGACGGAGATTCAGCCTCGCGTGGGCACAGCGCGGAGGCTGGGCTCTGATCCGCCCCAGTCCCTCGCTCACTCCCACAGGAAGGGACCTTTGCAAAAACTGCAAGGTCAGGGAGGACTTCCCTCGGGGTCCCAGGCTTCCGCTCTCACCACTCCTTCCTCACCACACACACCTGGAAGCAGAAGTCCGGACATCGTCCTACCATTAAGAGACATTACAATGATAAGGTGCGTTTATCTTCTGCTCAATACTTTGCCCTTGTTAAAAAAGAGGGAAGAACAAAAAGGAATCACTCGAGCAGACTATTTCCACATGTAATTCTGGTTGCAAATATTACGTTGTTTACATCTTTAGCAAAGTCAATTATAAACAACCAGGGGAAATGGCTACACTATCTCTTCCTACACCATCCCTCCCTCTCCCCTGCCAGTCTCCATGTTCTGCAAGGGGCCACCTGCCGAATGAAGTATAGGACATAGTTCTGAAGTCAAAATTTGTTTCTTTTTTGTATTTAAAAAGAAATATATAAAAATGAGGATGTAGTTGGATGTAGTCCCACCTGTTTATTTTTGCTTTTTGTTGCCTTCGGTTTTGGTGTTGAATCCAAAAAATCATTGCCAAGACCAATGTCAAGGGCTTACCCCTTATGTTTTCTTTAAAACAATTTTTTTTTTCTTTATTGATTTTAGAGAGAGAGGAAGGGAGAGGGAGAGAGAGATAGAAACATCGATGAGAGAGAACATCGATTGGCCGCCTCCTGCATGCCCCCCACTGGGGATCGGGCCCACAACCTGGGCATGTGCCCTATCTAGGAATTGACCCACGACCTCTTGGTGCATGGGTTGATGCTCAACCACTGAGCCATATCTGCCAGGCTTACCCTTTATGTTTTCTTCCAGGAGTTTTACAGTTTCAGGTCTTACAGTCAAGCCTTCAATCCATTTTGAGTTGATGTTTGTGAATGGTGTGAGACAGGTCCAACTTCATTCTTCTGCATGTGGCTATCCAGTTTCCCCGGCACCATTTATTGAGGAGACTATTCTTTCCCCATTAGGTGTTCTTGGTGCTTTCGTCATATATTAATCGACCATATATGTGTGCACGGGTTTATTTCTGGGTTCTTTATTCTGTTCCATGGATCTATGTCTGTTTTAATGCCAGTGCCCTACCGTTTTAATTACTGTAGCTTTGTAATATAGTTTGAAACCAGGAAATGTGATGACTCCAGCTTTGTTCTTCTTTCTCAAGATTGCTTTGGCTACTCGGGGTCTTTTGTGATGTCACACAAATTTTAGAATTCTTTTTTCTATGTCTGTGAAAAATGTCATTGGAATTTTGACAGATTGTATTGAATCTGTAGATCAGTTTGAGTAGTAGGGACATTTGAGTAACAGGAGGCAAAATGACTGCTTATGGAATTTCCATACCTCCCCTATCTCCTCTAAATGGCACCTGCCTACCTGCATTCCTGTTTGCACGTCCTCTGCCATGTTGCAAAGGGCCTGCCTCCCCTGGGGGAGGCCTGTGAGTGTGGAGAAGTTGTGCCAGGGTCGGGATGAGCAAGCATGTCCGACTCAGGGTTAATCAGCGAGGCCTCTTTACAGCAGGCCTGGTGCACTTCACTCCAGTTTCATCAGTAAGAAGGATGGTACTTCGATCTCTATCTGCCTGGCTTTTTTGTGCCAGTCTCTCAGGTGGAGAACGTAGACTCATTCACTTCCTAAAATCTCAACATAATTAGTGCCAAAGGAGCAAGACAGAGCCATGAGCAGAACATGGGCCAAGGATCTGGACAGTAGGTCAGATCTAGGTGAGAAGACATGAGATGCCCACTGTAAATCTGCTTGGGCATTGGCCAAAGGTGCCCCCGGCCCCAGACACTTTCTTCCATCTACTGGAAAATGTCACAGTGTTGGACTGGATGGAACAAGACCGTTTAGTATAAGCTGCCTGGAAATCACCACAATCCAGGTGCAAATGGACAAAGTCTAGGATGAGAATGATGTCTCCTCGGGATGGGCAGTACCCAGCCTGCCCTACAGCCAGGGCCAGTAAGTGCTGGTGGCCTGCACCAAGGTAAAGGACAGGGGGGCACCCATACACCAAGTTCCTTCTTCCCTCATTCAGTAGAAGCAGCCATCATGCAAGAATCGGCCCCTCAAAGGCTACCAACTGGACTGGTTTTGCCCTGTCTGCATCTCAGTTTGGGCTCAAGGAACTACACCTATTATATCTATCTGAAGATGTCCAAGTTCTTCATGGACCAACCTCTAACATTGTCCAATTTTAGGTCTCTGATACCAGAACTTTCTCAGAACTACCAACCACCTGACCCTATAGTCTGTTATTGCTAAATGGCAATCACTCAATCCCAAAACAATTCACAGAAGCTCACGCGACCCAGCCACGGGTCAGGACCCTGTGTGATCACCATGTCAACGCTCTCCACTCTGCAATAGCCTAGTGGGCGCTCAAAAAGCTGTTGAATGAATGGATAACGAATAACTTCCCTCTGTGTGTAGACAATACAGCTTCCTCCTTGAGTCAAATTTGCCTAAAATTTATTTATTCATATATTATCGTGACTTTTTCCATACCCATGTTCTGCCAGTACGGTTATATTCTTGGTATTCTTTCAACTGACTCATTCTTTTTCCCTTAAACCTATTAAGTAAAAATTCTAGTTTAAAGGGATGCTTCGTATTCTACATAAAAAGCAGCATCTTTGTGCTATGCTAAAAATGCTCAAACCTCATGCCACTGAAAACCACATCATATATTAATCCTAACTGTCGTGCAAATATCACATTTCGGGAAGCATTGCCCTAGGTCCTGGAGCCCACAATGATCTGAATGGAGCTCCAGCCAGCTCCCTGGTGCCAGCTGAATAATGCATCTGACCCCTGCCTGCAGGCCTGGTGACACCTGTTAGCATCAGGGCAGGAGACCTCCGTCTGGAAGAACCAGGAAAGGTAGGCCACAGGCTCCCTGGCTGTCAACCCTGTCAAAAGAAGACAGAGCCCGGACTGCCGGCCAGAGGCAATGAATCAGAATGATCAGTCAGAGTCATTTGTCCGGAGAAGAAGGAGAAGATTTTTTTTTTCTTTTGCAGGAAATGCTTAGGCAAACACGAGCCCGGCTGGGCAGGCAGCACCTGCCAGGTCAAAGCCTGGAGACCTGCATGATCCCACGCTCCACACTTCCCAGCGAAGTCCCCTCGGCGTCGGCCATCAGGGCTGTCACACGGCTCATGGAGAAAGCTTCTGCTCAGCCTCCTGATGGAAGACACTGCCTTCCTACATCTGCTTGGCTGTCAGGGAACAGGTGTCCCTGGTGGTGTCACCCCAGGCATGACAGAGACCTGCCAGGAGGGGCAGCTTTGAGGGATGTGCTTACCCAAGCCATGGAGGTTGCTCTGGGCCCAGGAACAGGGCTGGAGGAAGCCTCCACCCTCTCGACCCTCCTTCTGGGGAGCCTGGGAGTCCCTTAGTCCACAAAGGATCAGCAAATAAAGAGAAGAAAATGACCGACGATTGAGCATCTACAACGGGCCAGGTACCGCGCTGGCTGTTTTAAGGATAGACACTTGATGTCCATCTTTCACAAAATTTTAGAGTAAGCCTTTAATTTTAAACAACCAAACAATATAAGCACTCATTCTGCAGCTTCCTGGAAGGCCAGGGCATTTCTAAGAGTTCCCAAAGACTGCTTGTCACCTGTCGCCCTGGCTGCTTCCCGAACGTAAGTCCATTCACGTTGGCTGCTCCAAACCCCCGTCTCCATGGCGCCACCAGGCTTGGGGGCCACTTTGCACACGGCCACACACAGCTCACCACTAGAGTGCATGTGGGACCTCCCTGAAGTCCCCACGCATGGCACACTCGAGATCGCCATGCTGGATGCATTGACCGAAGTTTAAAAAATAAAATGAGGACACTGCAACTGGACATCCACTGTCACTGCTTCTAGGACATCTCGGCCCTGCTGCCACCGTGACTCCTAGCTGCTGACCTCAGGCCGTGAGGTGGGGCTCATTCATCCACCCAGACGAGAATCCTCTTTCCAAAGTCCTAGCAGTAACTTCCAGCCCTCTTCTCGATCCGGAGCTACCCCTATCCACGACGAAGCACTGTCTCGATTAAGCAGAAAGTCTGACCGGCCAGTCTCAAGTCTATGCATTTAAACTCGCCATTTGTCTTTACCTCTGAGTGACTTCTTTATTGGCCGACGGACTGACTGATTTGTCAGACCTCATGTAACACCTACTGAGTGCCCGACACTGTGCTGTCCAAATATTAGCTCATTAATCCTCATCGCAACCATATGCGGTAGCATCTACTTTTATCCCCATTGGACAGAGGAGGTCACTGAGGCACAGAGAACCTGAGTACGTCGCCTGAAGAAGCACAGCCAGCAGGGAGCAGAGCAGGGTTTAACCCGGGCCTTTGGCTCTGTGGTCAGTGCTCTGAACAACCGGACCACACTTCCCCACGGAGGGAGAGCCAGTCCGAGAGGCAAGCCCACGCTTACACAGTGGGGACTTGGAGAAGAAATGCTGCCCAATATGTCCCTTCTTGCCACCATCAAGGGCTCAGAAACAGCATGGTCTACACATGGGAGCCCCTCCCCCATGTACAAGATCGAAAGTGGCTTCGAAACAACCCTGCTAGTCATTGTGTTCTTTCCATCTTACAAGTAGGAAAACTGAGGCACAGTAAGCAGTAAGCTTGGATTTGACCCGAAACCTGTCTCACCATTAAAAAATCTGTTCCTTCCAATATGCACAGCACTGTATCTAGATGGTGCTACCAAAGGTAATTTTAAAAAATGTGTTTCATTTGAAACTTTTCACCTGCAGTTCTGAGGCTTGGAGAGTTCAGAAGGAGGAAAGCTGGATTTCAAAGGGCAGCTTCCTGCAAAGATCAGCTGCCTAAGTAGTGTGCTTGGAGCCACACGTGAAAGAAAAGAGCAGTTTGCCACAGTTTCAACTGGAAATGTAAACCTTTGGGCTGGGAGGTTCCTATGCAGCGTCCTTAACACATTCCCTGCCTCCTGGTTCTGCTGCCTGTCAATCATCCATTCACTCCGTGGAGAGGCTCTCTCTCAAATGCGTTCTTCTTCTCTACGTATGAGATGATAGTAATAATAACAACATCAATGCATTCTTATTTATTCAATAGATATCTACTTAGGTGCCCACTAGGGGAGAGGACTCCAGCACCAGGATCACTGATTTGAATACTGGCTCCATCCCTTCTTAGCTGTGTGACCATCAGCAAGTTATTTAACCTCTCTGAGCCTCAGTTCTTTGTTGTATGGACAAAGTGGAATTATAGATGTGATATTTAGAGCAGTGCCTGGCACATCGGTAGGAGCTCAATAAATGTAAGTTGTTACAGTTTTTATTACTTTTTGCCGACCATAGCAATAGGTACCGGTGCCATGGATAAAAGATAAGCGTAGTGTGGCTGCAACTCACATTACGTCATTATAACTCAGATGGAAGTGCATCTTTGCATTGACTTCTACATTGTCAGGCAAATAGTATATGGGAGCAAAAATTTACCCAGAGTAATTGTGCCTCAGAATCAGGGGGGTGCTGTGGAAGCCACTCTGACGTTGACTCTGCGTATTTTCTCAAAATTAATTCCGACAATTGAGCATCTGTGATGCTGGGTGAGGGCCACTTCTGACAACATCTCATGCTGAGCTCATGTGGCAGCTTTCCTTCGTGCCACAAATACTGGCTGAATTAAAACTAAAACAACCGAAGTCGTTTAAATATACACACTTTCTCTGTCATACCAAGCATGTGCCTGGCCTTGTGTTGAACTCAAAAGGAAGAAAAAGAAATACCTAGATGCTAGAAACAAAGTGGGAAGTTGAGACAAGTGTATTAAATAAGAGCTAACTGGTCCACAGAGTGACTAGTCTTATATAGAGGTTATATGAGCCAGGGATCAGGTTTTACATCCACAATGGCAGGAGACTTTGCTTGGAAGGAAGAGAGAGAAAGAGGGAGACAGAGAGGGAGAATGAGCTTTAACAGAGCCCCTTGCATAAAGCTGGGAGCCTTGAATGCTATTCCATTCATTTAAAGGAGATAATACTTCATTTCTCCAGCTCAGGGAAGTGCCTACAGAACTGTGAATGAGAAAACACCACAATAAATAGAAATATAGAGCCTGGAGCATGTATGATCAGTGATATGAATTCATATTATTACTGTAACTCGGAAAATCCCAGATAGAAAATAAAGACAAGATTTGTTTTGAAATTAGTGTGATCACAAGGATATTAGCAGATACAAATTCAAAGCTACTCTGTAAAGATACTTCTAGGACAGCCAGGCCGGTGTGGCTCAGTGGTTGAGCATCGCCCATGCACCAAGAGGTTGCCAGTTTGATTCCCGGTCAGGGCACATGCCCAGGCTGTGGGCCAAATCCCCAGTGGGGGGCATGCAGGAGGCAGCCAATTGATGTTCTCTCTCATCGATGTTTCTATCTCTCTCTCCCTCTCCCTTCCTCTCTCTCTAAAATCAATAAAGAAAAAATAATAATAATAAAAAAAAGATACTTCTAAGACAAATGGCCTCCCACAAAAAAAAAGGCAAAAATAAGCATCATCATATGAACATGAGTCCCTGTCTAAAATTATAAATTAACCTACAAATTAGCATGACAGAATTCAGCAAGTAATTAAAAGGAGAATTAGCACTCACAAAAAATGGAAAAAAGAAAGCAACCTGGCCTGGCCAGTGTGGCTCACTGGTTGAGCGTCGACCCATGCACCAAGAGGTTGCTGGTTTGATTCCCGGCCAGGGCACATGCCCAGGTTGTGGGCCAAATCCCCATTAGGGAGCCTGCAGGAGGCGGCCAATCGATGTTCTTTCTTATCGATGTTTCTCTCTCTCTCCCTCTCCCTTCCTCTCACTCTAAAAGTCAATAAAGAAAAAAAAAGAAAGCAACCTGAACAGAATATATAAAATAATAATATGTAAAATAATTAAAGAGACAAAAAGATAAAACAAAAATCATATTAAAAAGCTCAATCAACAAAAGAATATGCATAATTAAAAATAATTAAATAAAACTTTGAGGAATAAAAAATGTAGTCATTAAAATTGAAAACAGCGTGGTGAGTTTAAACAGAAGATTAGATATAGCTGAAAAGAGAATGAGTAAGCTGGAAGATAACCCTAAGGAAATAAGGTAGATTGTGTCAAAGAGAAATAAAACTATGAGATAATTTTACATGAGTACATAAGAAGGTGCAAGGATACATCCAATAGAAATTTTGAAAAGAAGGAATATAATGATTCCAGGAGAGAATAGAAAGGATTGAGGAGAGGCAATATTTGAAGCAATAATGAAAGAGATTTTTTTTCTGAATTGAACAATGATGGCTTGAAAAGGAACACTGAGTCCTGAGAAGAATAAATGAAAAAAGTAACCCATACATTGGCACATCATGGCAAACCTCTGAACATCAAAGACAAAAAGAAAGCCTTAAAAGCAACAAGAGAGAGAGAAACAGGTTACCCTACAAAAGAGTTACAATTAGATTGACAGCAGAGTACTTATAAAGAACAATAGAGACCAGAAAACTGTGGACTGATACCTTCAAAGTTCTTAAGTAAAACAGGAGCCATCACAGAATTCAGTGCTAACTCTCTAATAGTCAAGAACAGTGGCGAAACACGGCATCAGTTAGCATCCTAGAGCAATTGGGTCCAAGGATTAGGTCCAAGCCTCGCCCTCATGGAGCAGCAGATTAAATAGACCCTGAAAATCAGAGTATAAACCAGTATTCATGGACCTAGAATTTCCCCAAAGATAATAAAAGCATCTTTTTCTTTCTAGAAAAAGAAAAGAAAGCCACAACAGATAGGTTTGGGGTGATTTTAGGCTCCTAATCTATTCCGACCTCTGAGAACAAATCCCTTCTCAGAAACAGGCTGGGCTCATGTTATGGGCAGGTGGCCTGGGAGGCCCTGATGGAAGACACACGTAGTGTCGAGGTGGGTCGGGAGAATGTTCTCGAAGATCATACAAGATCCTGAATGACATAGGTAAGTTCACAATCATCATAAAGAGTGACATACATATGACCCAGATAAAACCACCCGGGGCCTGGAGTCTGGTCGTGGAAGGTCTGAAGGTGAGTTTAAGGTAAGGCCTGCCTTCCTTCCTGTACCCCAAAGACTTGACGTACCCTAAAGGGGGAAGTGGGTGCTATGGCCACCCAGAGAGGAGGTATCCAATTCCCCGCTGTCCATTGTTCAGACCTAGTGTGATAGTCTAGGTCCTTCACCTACACGTCTTGTCATAACTTCTCCAAGATCATCTTTCACTACTCCCCAGACAAACCCTCCCCTCAAAATGGTTGGATTGTTGACTTACATCTGAAAATAAGTCACATTTTAATAACTACGTATTTAATAAATGTTGGTTGTTTGTTGGCTGATTAGTTGACTGGTTGACGAAACAGAAGCAACTGGTATGCCTTTATGTCTTGGCATTCTCACCATGCTAACCCACTGCGGAGAGATTTAACATCAGATTGTGCACAGAAGAAGAAATCTTCTTGATCACACATGCCGTGTACCTTGACCTCAAGGCTGTAACACCGTTCATTAAAGCAGTACAGTATGGTACAGGAGTCTAGATGGGAACTTTGGAGCCAGGCTTCCTGAGATATAATTCTGATTCTACCATTAGCACGGTGACCTTGGGGAAGATATTTAATTTCTTTGTACCTCAATACTGAACTATAGGAGTAAATTAAGAAATAGCTCATAGAGTACTTACGATAATTTAATGAAGCAATAGGTGTAAAATTGAAATGTGCCTGATACATGGGACACAATTGATGTACGTTAGCATGGATTGCTATTTTTTTTAAAAAAATATATGTTTTTATTGATTTTTAGAGAGAGAGGAAGGGAGAGGGAGATAGAAACATCTATGAGAGAGAAACATCGATAGGTTGCCTCCTGCATGCCCCCCACTGGGGATCGAGCCCACAACCCAGGCATGTGCCCTGACCAGGAATTGAACCAGCAACCTCTTGGTGCATGGGTCAATGCTCAGCCTCTGAGCCACACCAGCTGGGTGATTGCTATTATTTTTTATTAATATTTAAATCACACAGAACAAGGAAGGAACATCTGCTATTCAACTTATATATTATTGCAGGCAACAGAAGGGCATCTAAATGAAGATTTGGAGAGGACTATAAAATATTCCAATTTTCTGCCCTGGCTGGTTTGGCTCAGCGGTTGGAGCATCGGCCCACGGACCAGAGAGTCCCGGGTTCAGTTCCTGCTAAGCGTGTACCTCGGTTGCAGTTTGTCCCCAGCTCCGGTTGGGGTCGTGTGTGTGGTGACCACTCGATGTATCTCTCTCACATTGATGTTTCTCTCTTTCTCTTCCTCCCTCTCTCCCTCCCGCTCTATCTGAAGATAAATGCAAAAATGTCCTCGGGTGAGGATAAAAAAAAAAAAAAAATCTTCCAATCTTCTATAATTCTACACTGTGACACAGCATGTTGAGGAACTCCTGAGACTGGACACTGGACATCACGTCTCTTGATTCTCCATCCACCACTCATTCTACTAACCGTCATTGGTGCAATCCAAGTCTCCGGGCTCAAAACCAGCGCGCTCTTCACTCTGCTATTATTACAGCAAATGCTAGTCATGCTTACACCGCAACTACAGTGTAGCGATTACTGCAGCCTTAACTAATGGTGCTGCCAGAAGCCATTTATGCACCAACCTAATGCCAGATACTTAAATCAGTATCTCTAATTATGACAGAGATAACACTTGATCTCTTCAAGAACTGTGTTCATCTCCCCATCTTACAGATGAGGACATTGTTAAGTAACTTGCTCACCACTCAAAACCAGTGAGCAAAAGGGTCAGGGTTCGGACTCGATCTCTCTAGCTCCCAGACCATGCCCCTCCCACTTCGCCACTCTGCCTCTCCACCTAAAATGCATTTGAGCACAGCAGAGCTGATTTCACCAGTTACACAGCTGTCTCTCTAGCCTGCCAAACAGATCGCGCCCCCTCGCTCAGCCTGTCAGTTGGGGCCAGCTTGTCAAAATGCCAGTGGTGTTTTAATGACTTAGGAAAAGCACAGCCCGGCGGCTTTTCTACACCCAGCAGACGCCTCTGTCCCAAGTACTGTAACAGCGTCACGCTGACTGGTGAGGTTTCCCGCAAATGATAAGTTTGTGGGCGCCATCCGGGGACCAAGGGTAGGGATAAATTCTGTCCTACTCATCAGCAGGGAGGAAGGGAATAAAAACAAATGACCCACATAAAACCACCCGGGGCCTGGAGTCTGGCTGTGGATGGTCTGAAGGTGAGTTTAGGGTAAGGCCTGCCTTCCTTCCTTTACCCCAGCCTTGACACCCCAGCTTTCTCACTTGGCTCCCCCGTTCCAGCTCCCGGCATGATTATCTTGATAAAGTGCATCCCTCGATGAAGGCCTCACTGGAGTCTAATTGACAAAAATGCAAAGCAGTCGAGGGGAGAGGAAAGCTCTGCAGCGAGGAAGCCGCCGATGAATGGGGCCGATGCGCAACGCGGGATGAAAAACGGGAGAGTGATGGAGCCATTTCGCAAGGTGCTTGACTTGCGGACTCATCCTTCTTTTAAAACCGGGCGATCGTGCTCAGACGGTGGAGAGGAATGAGCAAGTGGCTGCAGTCCAAACAGAAGCCAGCTTTCGGAGAGCAGGAAGCAAGAGCCCACTCAGTCACGATGGGGTCTCTGCACCGTTCGTCCCCCGGCTGGGGAGGCACAGGCCTTGGAAACCTCCGCAGCGCTTCGGAGGGAGGGTGTGCTTGGAATTCGGAGTCATTACAACTCATTCAAATTCTCACTTTCCCAAAGATCGCTAAACCTTATCAGGAGCTGGTTTTCTAAGGCAGATCTAGACATCTTAGCATACAAGGAGCAAGGAAGAATTCTGAGAGGCTCTAGGGAGAAAACCTAATGAGGGGGTAGGAGCGGTAAACTTCCAGGTAGAGGGAGTTGCCTAAGGCGGGTGTTAGCAGCCTGTATGGTGGTGATGAAGGTGATGGTGATGGTGACAGTGGTGGTGAAGGTGACGGTGACAGTGGTGGTGATGGTGATGGTGGTGGTGGTGAAGGTGATGGTGATGGTGACAGTGACTGTGAAGGTGATCGTGATGGTGATGGTGATGGTGACAGTGACTGTGAAGGTGATCGTGATGGTGAAGGTGATGGTGACAGTGACTGTGAAGGTGATCGTGATGGTGAAGGTGATGGTGATGGTGACAGTGACTGTGAAGGTGATCGTGATGGTGAAGGTGATGGTGATGGTGACAGTGATGGTGACTGTGATGGTGATGGTGGTGATGAGGGTGATGGTGGTAGTGACAGTGAAGGTGATGGTGATGGTGATGGTGATGGTGGTAGTGACAGTGAAGGTGATGGTGATGGTGATGGTGATGGTGATGGTGGTAGTGACAGTGAAGGTGATGGTGATGGTGATGGTGGTAGTGACAGTGAAGGTGATGGTGATGGTGATGGTGGTAGTGACAGTGAAGGTGATGGTGATGGTGACAGTGACTGTGAAGGTGATCGTGATGGTGAAGGTGATGGTGATGGTGACAGTGATGGTGATGGTGATGGTGGTAGTGATGGTGATGGTGATGGTGGTAGTGATGGTGAGGGTGATGGTGGTGATGAGGGTGATGGTGGTGGTGATGCTACCACTTGCAGGCATTCACTCTATGCCAAGCCCTTGCTGAGAAGCTCTGTATGTGACAGGTGTTATATCTCTTCAGGTGTCATATGCTTTTCTCCTACCTCTTGTCTCCCTCTGGCCTCAGTCCCACATCCTTTGTGTTCAGCGATCACCAGAAGCGGAGAGAGAAGCAGGGCACCTCCTCCTTTAGAGCCCCCAGAAGGAACCAACCCTGCTGACACCCTGACTTCTGACTTCTCGTTCCCAGAACTGTGAGAAAATAAATTTCTGTTGGTTTAAGCCTCCCAATTTGTGGTCATTTGTTACAACAGCCCTAGAAAACTAATACATGGGGGGGGGGGGAGTAAACTACCCCCTGACGAGAGCGAGTTAAGTTCCCATTGCAGAACAGAACAGTGATGGGAGATAGTATTTTCCCATCTTTGGAAAGTGCCGTCTGTTACTGCTGTTCATATCCCCAAACAGTAATAGTTTCAGTAGCTATCAGCTTGGTTTCCCTGCATTAGCAATCCATATGTTCTATTTCTATTTATGATCCTGTGTGTGTGTGTGTGTGTGTGTGTGTGTGTGTGTGTGTGTGTGTGCTTTGCTGTAAGCCTTCCAGTATCCTCTTTGGAAAGTCTTAGGGTGTGAACAGACTGACATTTCCTAGGTGAGGGCTGCAGCTTACACCCCAACCTGCAAGCTTCACTGTTCTTTCTGTGAAACTAAATTTCAAACGTCTTTCTCAGCCAGATATAAAGATTGAACTAAAGCTTTGACCATTTCTGAGCTCCCGCTGTGGCTGGATCAAGGAACCATAACTAGTCACCAAGGTGTTTGCTTGTGCTGCTGCCACTCCTGCCCACAGGGCACCAGGGCCAGTCCATCCCCAGGCTCCAGGACACCACAGGAGTTGGGCATGTGCCTTCGGAGCGTGCCTCGGGAGCTGCTGCCACGCCTGCCCACAGGGCACCAGGGCCAGTCCATCCCCAGGCTCCAGGACACCACAGGAGTTGGGCATGTGCCTTCGGAGCGTGCCTCGGGAGCTGCTGCCACTCCTGCCCACAGGGCACCAGGGCCAGTCCATCCCCAGGCTCCAGGACACCACAGGAGTTGGGCATGTGCCTTCGGAGCGTGCCTCGGGAGCTGCTGCTCTCCAGGGGCTCACCAGGAGTCTGAGATGTGCGGCGTGAAGCTTGAGGACCATTGAGTCCTGACATCTCATTATCAAGTGAGACAGGATGTGGACACACTTTAAAAAATGTAGCAAATATAAGACAGAAGAGATCATCATGGATGGTTAGAATTAGACCATGATGATCTTCTAGTCCAACCCTTAACAAACCTACCACATCCCCCACGAACAGGGGCCTCACTGCCGTATTGCACCTGTTACAGACTCAGCCGCCGTGCTGAGGACGCTGGCTATCTGCCCAGGTGACTTAGTGGCAGGCAGAGGAGGTGGGGAGAAAGTCAGCCATGGGATAAAAAAGATTCCCAAGGCTTTGCCATGCATGGATGTAAGAATTAAATATACTACCTGCGTGATGCGAAGTCCAAGTTGAGAATCTGAAAATAACATTAGTTTAGGATGACTGAAATCGCAGGACTCAAGTAGAAATAAATGTAAAACCACCCTGAAGGGACATTTTCACAATACGATGATTATAGTTCTTTCCAACCCAAAGCAAAAGGAAATGTGAGTAAATCTGATGAGGCAGAGTTTACTAGGGAATAAAATTACAAAATGCATGAGCAAATGAACTATAATGATAAATAGGAAAATTATCCACCTTCCCTTCAAAGCTGGAACTCATATAATAGATCTAAAAGAGCTGTATGTGTACTTAAAATGAATAAAAAATAAGAAATAAAAATACTAATAAATGGGACAGTGAAAAAAACAGGCTGTTTTGAGTTTGAAAAAATAGCAACAAATAGAACATCAAGAAATGAAAGCATAGCTATTAAAATAAAAAAAAAACTCAGTGGTTAGATTAAAATCAAATTAGATACAGCTAAAGAGAGAATGCATAAATCAGGGAAATTATCCAAAAATGCAACAAAAAGAGACAGAGAAAAATATGAAATAGAAGTTACAGACATTGAGGATAAAATGAGATGGTCCAAAATAAGGCAAAAATTGACATAATTACAAAGAAAAATGGACAGATCCATAATCACAGAGAAAGAAATCTCTCTTAGACGATGATAGATCGAGCAGACCAATTCCAGGATTTAGAACATTTAAACAAGCTAACTTGAACAAAAGGACAAATACAGAAATTCACCACCAAAGAGAACATATTTATTATCTAGCTCATGTGAAATCGTTGCAAAAATTGACCACAAAATATCCCGTACATAAAATCTTAGCAAACACCAAAGAATAAATATTTTGCAGTTCTGTAAAATTTGGAATCAATAACAAAAATGCAGCTTGCTTACACCATATCTGGTAACTGAAAACACACATCTTTATGATTCATGGTTCAATGAAGAAATTATGATGGGAATTAGAAAATATTTAAAATCATGTAACAATGAAACCAGTACACACAGAAGCCTTTCTGACATTGCTAGTGTTGTACTTTGTATCCCCATTAATTTATAACTTTAAATTCATATACTGAGAAACAAGGAATACTGAAAATAATTTAGAAAGTTGTTACAATCAAGAAGATGAAAGAGAAACAACAGAATAATCCCCAAAGGATATAAAATGGAAGAAATAATAGGAGTAAGAGACAAAATTAACAAAATAGAAAGCAAAAAATAAGATCCACCAAATCAAAGTTATCTTTAAGAGATCTATCAGAGAGAGAGAGAGAATGCAAAACACTGGCCTTATTGGGAATGAAAAAAAAAGGGGCAGATCTGCATATTTTTAAAACCATAAGAGAACACTATGCTGTACTGAATATTCTTATTATTCTATTCATGCTGGAATTGGGGGCAAGGGGTGTGTATACCTAGTAAACTTGCTGGGTCAAAGATTATATATGTATATATATTATGTGTGTGTATATATATATATATAATATGTGTGTGTGTATATATATATATATTATATATATATATATATATGCATGCCCTGGCTGTGTGCCTCAGTTGGTTGGCGTCATCCTGTGGACTGAAAGGTTGACAGTTTGATTCCTGGTCAGGGCGGCTCCATCCCCGGTGGGGGGTGTGCAGGAGGCAGCAGATTGATGTTTCACTCTCACATAGATTTTTTCTCTCTCTCCCTTTCCCTTCCTCTCTTTAAAAATGAATAAAAATATCTCTCTCTCTCTCACACACACACACACACACACACACATACACACACACACACACACACACACACACTGGTGGGCAAAAGTAGGTTTACAGTTGTGAGTAAATGAAAGTTTATTCTATCATTATTTATTAATTATTATATTATTTCTTTGTATTACAACTGTAATATATATACCCTTACTTAAATACTTATTTCCAACTGGCTTTCCAAAATGGTGAGGGTAATTTACACTCCTACCAGAGGTGGGTAACAGTACTCACTTATCTACATTCTTGCCAATAATTACTATCAACAGTTTTGTTTTTTGTTTCCTTCCTCCCATGTGAAATGCTATATCGTAGTGATTTTTAATTTGCTCTTCCCTGGTTATTAGTAAGTTGACAACATTTCTATATATTTTCTTCTGTGAATTGCCCTCTCATATCTTCAGTACCTTTCGCTATTAGTACTGTTTGTATTTTCTTTTAGATCTGTAAAAGTTCATTATAAAGTCTAGACATCAATCGTATGTCAGTTGAATACATAGACAATTTCCCCTGATATGGAAGAAATATATTTGCAAGTCATTGTGTGGACACATGTTTCCTAGAGAACAGACACCCAGCGGTGGAAATTGCCAAACCATTCTCCAAAGTGGTCGTGTCATTTTACGCTCCCGCCAGCAATGGGTGAGCGTTCCTGTTGCTCCACATCCTCGCCAGCATTTGATGTTGTCTGTCTTTAGTCATTATAGTAGGTGTGAAATATTAGCTCTTGTGGTTTTTATTTAAAATTTCCTGAAGACTGATAACATTTGCATAATGCCCATTCATGTCAAGTTTGGTCTATTTTTATTGTATATTTGCATTTTTATTATTGATTTGAAGGACTTCTTTATTTCATTATATTTATTATATTAACTCTTTGTCATTTCCCCCCCAAAATAATATTCAATTGTTCTTGCACCATTTGTTAAAAAGACCTGTCATCCACCTTTGAATTTGACTTGGTGCCTTGGCCAAAAATCAACTGACCATATATGTGTGGGCATATCTCTGGACTAGCATGTTTCATTGATCTGTCTGTCCTCATGTCAATAACATTCTGTCTTGACACTGACAGTTCTTGAAGTCAGTTTGTGTAAGTCCTCCAACTTTTTCCTTAGTTTTCAAGATTGTTTTGGCTCTTCAAAATTCCTTGTATTTCCATCTGAATCTTAGAGTAAGCTTGTCGATGGGGTTTTGATGGTATTGCATTGGACTTGTAGATCAATTTGGGGAGAATGGACATTCATTCCTATATATTGTTCAGAAGGCCACTGACTTTAAAGTACTCATCCTTGTCCCCGACAAGCCCTCTCTGTGTCCAGGCACTAGTTATTTTCTGCTTGTTCTGTGTGTGAACCCACTGTACTCCTCACTTTGTCACCAATTAAACTCAGGTTTGTACCCATCCTATCTCTTGCTTTGATGCCTCTTACTGCTCCTGGAATCACCAACCCATAACTCATCTCCAAGGTCATGGCTTGTCTCTTTCTTCCTGGTGAGTGCTGCTCAGACTATCTACTCAATGCTATGGCCTCTCCGTCTGGAGAACAAGGCACTCTCATTCCATGGTGCTGTCTGTCTTTAGTCTTTATAGCAGGTGTGAAATATTATCTCTTGAGGAAACGAGAGTGCCTTGTGCTGCTGGGAACAGCCATTTTGCCAAGTCTCCAAGTGGCTTAACGTGGTATATGAGTCCTCAAGCTCCGCTCTGCCTGTCTGAACTGGTCACTTCAACCCACTGTTTCTACTCCGGCTTCGGCCATAATGAGTTCCTGGAACACACCTGCTCTCTCACACGTCTGGCCCTTTGCACCCCCTGTTACTGCCACCTGGAACAGTGTGTCCCCCAGACACACGTACCCCCATCCTGTTAGCCTCGGTGCCTTGCCTGATTCTTCAAGGCTGGCTGAGATGTTCCTTCTCTGAGCTCTCATCACAACAGTGCGATTCCTCATAGCCCTGCTTTTCTGAACCCCTTGAAGGCCAAGCTGGGTCTGCCTCTCTGTTGAATTTCCAGCATTTCACACAGTGCCTGGCACATCCAAAGCAAAAGGGGAAATGACAGAAGAAACAGTGAGTGGGCATTTTCAGTAGCCCAAGGCACCCTCCTAGGGGGTGGGAACTCTGACTCAGGAGAGACCTCATGGCAGTCGTGAACATGTGGTGACAACGGGTGACTCACCCCGCTCCCAGCACTTGTTAAAAATACCCCTGATCCAAATTCAATTTACATGCACCAATCACTCTTCTCATCTTACTGCACCTTCCAAGTAGCTTTCTGAATCTGGAGCAGACGGTGTTGGCTGGCTGATACCTTCTTAGCTGTTGGTAGACAGATTGCAACTGCAAATGAGTATTTTGACCCTCTACTTTTCAATGCATTCTTATGTAATTTTAGTTGCATGGATACAATCTCAGACCTCCTGCCGCGATCTGAAAGAACCAATCCCCTCCCCCCCTTTTTCATATATGTTCCCCAAGGAGGGCAGTTCTTATTTCTTATGTTTTCCCCCACAGGGCCTCAAAGAGGACAGAACACCTTGACTGTGCTCAATGAACGTAAGTCGAACTTAACGACTAGCAAGGCTGAGGACTGAGCTCTAGGGACGTGAATTCGTTTGCGAGGGCTGTCCTCACCAAGTCCTGCCTCCTGGGTGGCTTAGCAGCAGAAACACATCGGCTCACAGTTCTGCAGGCTGGATGTCTGAGACGTTGGAAGAGTTGGTTCCTTCCGAGGGCCGAGAGGAAGGCTCTTCCAGGCCTCTCGCCTGGCTTCTGGTGGTTTGCCGGCAACCGCTGGTGGTCCTTGGCTTCTGAGAGCGTCGCCCTGACCCTGCCTTCACCTTCGTGTGCTGCTCTTCTGCATGTCTCTCTGTGTCCAAATGTCCCCTTTTCACAAGAACACCGGTCATAGGGACTTAGGGTCCGCCCCACTCCAGTGTGACTTCATCTGAACTTATCTGGCTTGTTGGGGTATTGGGACTTAGAACTTTATTTATTTATTTTATATCCTCTCCCGAGGACATTTTTGCATTTATCCTCAGATAGAGTGGGAGGGAGAGAGAGGAAGAGAGAGAGAGAGAGAATCTACGTGAAAGGGACACATCAAGTGGCTGCCTCCCGCACGACCCAACCGGGGCCGGGGACAAACTGCAACCGAGGTACGTACCCTTAGCAGGAACTGAACCCAAGACTCTCCGGTCCGCGGGCCGACGCTCTAACCACTGAGCCAAACTGGCCAGGGCAAGGAACCTAGAACTTTAATACCATATGAATTGGGGGGGCATAGATCGAGGCACCTACCATTTGTAAATTATGAGATTTTTAGCATCTCAAACACTCTGAACCCCAATTTTATTTATTCATTCATTTAACCAATCTTTACGAAGCTCTGCTTTTAAAAACCAAATGCTGTCTAAGATACCAGGGCTATAACATCGAACCAAGCAGACACAGTCCCTGCCTTCACAAAGCGGGTACTCCAGGGGGAGAATGGAACAAGCATGAAGAGGAAATTGAGGCAAGTGCCACAAGGTGGAAATTACAGAAATAAACAGGAGCACAGGACAGAATCATCTCCCCGTGTCTGGGAACTGGGGTGGAGAGCTGGGAAGGCAGCCCTGAGAAGCGACATTTAAAGTGAACACTTAAGGCCATATAGCAGTTAGCCAGGTAAGGAGAACACAGAGCCAAGCTTATGGGGTTATCAGGAAGATTAAGTTGGATAAAATAATTTAAATAAATGTTATCCTCTTGCTCCCATTTGCTCCTGTGGATTCAACTCTTTTATGTTTTTAAAATCCTCACCTGAGGATATTTTCCCATTTATCTTCAGATAGAGTGGGGGGGGTGGGGAGAGAGAAACATTGATGGAGAGAGAAACATTGATTGGTTGCCTCCTGCATGACCCGCTGGGGACCGAACTGCAATCAAGGTACATGGCCTTGACCAGAATCGAACCTGCGACTCTTTGGTCCTTGGGCCAACACTCTAACCACTGAGCCTAACCAGTGAGGGTGGATTCAACTCTTTTAGACTCTACTGGAGTGTATGAAGCTGCTTTCTGTGCCCCTGGCTCTCTGCTGGCTCCCCATAGCTTACCTAGTATTTTTATGACAACTCTTAAAGGGCTAGCATCTTCTAAAAAGTGACAAGAACTATCCCATTTGGACTCAATTATGCAAAGTGCTATACAAAGAGGGTGAAAATCTTTTCCAGTAGTATACGTAACAGTATAAGCCATTACTATTACCATTACTTTATGACCTATCTATGTCTGGACACGGTGATTAATACAGCCCACAGTTTCATTAGTATGCTATTTGCTGAGCTGGTGCAGCTGAATTTGTGATCCTATAAATACTTTCCCTTTCATTCTCGCAACCGTTCTGCCCATTTGGGTCTACACTTGTACAAATGATTTTCAGGAACCAAATGCACACATCCCATGCGACCTTGCAAACACGTCCTTAGTGGATTTGGACACGTCACTCCAGTCTGTCGGGTGAGCTTGAGTCTTGGTTTCGTCATCCACGTTGGCTCTTGCCCAGTAGATTTGCTGCGCTCCCCTCGGGGACTGCACAGCTGAGATTCTGCCGATAGGATCACAGCCCTGTTTCATTTCCTTTGCTTCTGCCAACTGCAGGTTCAGGAGACGAGAGCTGCCGGTGCTCACCTGTCTCACGCTCCTGGGGGGATACAACCTGAAGCAAGAGTCAGTAACCTTCGTTCACCCCTCTCCTTGGGGGCGTTACTGTTAATCTTGCTCTCAGATTCTGGGACTTGGTGGCCCAATCATGATTTTGGGTCCTTCCTTCTGCCCCTGACTATGTGGGCATCCTTAAGATGACTTGCTGCTGTCACAGTGCACCCCATTCCATGTCCTGACCCCCTATGTCCCCACCCATCATCCCTACCCACGTGCTGCCCAGAGTCGTCACTGGTTTCCAGGTGGTTTGACAGCTTCGGAGGTAAGAGCAAGGAAACGACTTTGTTCACAGATTTGAAATTAATGATGCTTTTCATAGAAATCACATTGCTTCTCAAAATTATTACATTCTTGAAAGGTTTGATGCCTACTACATGGCCACCATATAATATTTCACATCATTTACATCATTAGAGTGATTGTTTTCATTTTTTTAAACAATGTTTTTATTGATTTTTTTTTTGAGAGAGAGGAAGAGAGAGAGAGAGAAACATCGATGTGAGAGAGAAACATCGATTGGCTGCCTCCTGCACGCCCCCTACCATGGATCAAGCCCGCAACCCCAGCATGTGCCCTGACCGAGAATTGAACCGGGACCTCTCAGTCCATGGGGTGACGCTCAATCCACTGAGCCACACTGGCTGGGCTCAGTTTTCATATATTTTAATGTTACTCTACTGGGTTATACTATGTCCCAAAATGTTCTTTAAAAAAATGTACCACTGGCTCAAAGTAGTTCTTTGATTCATACAGTAATGAAAATAATGATATTATAGATGTAAATTGTAGACAGGTCCATATACAACATAAAGTGAGGGAAATTAAAAATAATATGGTAAATATCAATTATGGCAAGGTCTCCATACAATAGAAAGTGAAAATCTTCAGCCGAAAAATGAAAGCTGTAAATAGATGTAAAAATAAAATGTGGAAGATAATAAGTATCTGAAAGGTAATAAGTATCTGAAAATGTGTCTTATTGAACTTGCAATCCATTAGCTTCTGCCCAGGGAAATGTTAGTTGCGAATCCTTGCAGATACTGGCAGGGAGCCACAAGACTGCACTGTTTTCACATAAAACAGTGACCTCCATAGTAATCAAGTTCCCCCCCAGTCCTTGTGCCAAATACTTGTTGCCAGTATGATGTAAGTGTTTTTTATATCTAAACGTAGAAAAGAAGTCCAAACTCCAAGGCATCATTCAAAATATGTACAAATCACACCACTGGACTAGTCAAACAGTGAATGAAAATTCGGCAAAATTCCTCGATTAAAATAATAAAATAATGCTTGTGGATATTACGTACTAGTAATGGTATAATGGGAAGATAATGACTAGGTAGGAATTTCTAGCCCCTATTTTGAAGACTGTTGCAGAGTGTGAATCAGCTCCTTGAATCTGTAACACAGCTAGGACAGAGAAGTGTTCAACAGATTTTATCCCTGAAAGCTTTGCCATAAGAAGACTTTTTTTCAGTTAAATTGAAACGATTTTGTGAGCCAGGAGGAGGACTGCGCAAAGGCACTGAGGTCCATGCCGACAGTCACACAGATTTTCTCAATTATTTTATCCACAGACACTAACCAGTAGCCAACAAGACCTCCCCTTGATGGAAGGTTGAAAGAAACTGGACATGTTGACTGTGACTGAATCATAGCCAGCATATGTTTATCTTTTCAGTGTGATGTGCTGAGAAGTGGTGACTGAACACAAAACTTTTTTTTTTTCATACTGACACAGAGTAGTTGATAAAAAGTAATCATTTTTTTTTTGAAGGTAGGATAAATACTTCTTTGTGACTTGATTTACTTCGGTTACTTAGAATGGATTGATATATTTCAAAATTGGAGTCAATATCTTGAATTAAACCAAATTTGTCATTTCAGAGCTACAGGGTGATCATTTCTTCAATCACGTGGCTAATAACTCTCTGTCATTGTCAAAGAAACTGATGATCTGTTATTAATGACGTTTGAAAAATCACATCCAAAGGCTGCCACAAAACCAAGTAGAAACATTTTCCAGAGACACATCAACCAAGGAATGAATTGGTATTCGCCTTTCGAATTGGGAGATTTTTTTTTTTTTTTGAAAGTTACACTTTGCCTATGATGTGCTTCTGTCTACTAGGACTTGGAAAGCAATCTTCAGTGATGAATTTATTCTTTCTGAGGCCACGTTTTGTTTGAAGGTCCAGAATTACCTAGATATCCTTACCATTGTGAATTAGAATCTGTCAATGTAGCAGGAATACAGAGTAAGAAAACATACTGGTTGTGGAACCTGAACCCGCCTCGAGTTGTTCATCATGCGGCTGGAGAGACAGAACCTGAAACTGATGCCTTGCATTCCACAGATGTCCATGACGTGGGCTGCAGAGCTGAGGAGCACTGGACTAGACATTCTAACTGGGTGTCTGTCTCCTCCGAAAGCTCCATCCCTGGAGCAGGGGATTACCTGACCACAGACTACCCACTCAGTTAACATCCGTCCTCATTCTTATCATTTCTTTTTCTCCCAAGATTGGAACCTCATTATAGATTTAAAAAAATTTAATTCTCACCTGATAATATCTTTATTAGTTTTAGAGAGAGAGGAAGGGAGAGAGAGAAAGAGAGGGAGAGAGAGAGAAACATTGATCGGTTGTCTCCCGTAGGTGCCCCGACCGGATCAAACCCGAAACCTAGGTATGTGCTCTGACCAGGAATTGAACCAACAACCTTAATGGTGTATGGAACAATGCTCCAAACAACTGAGCCACCTGACCAGGGCTCATCACTGAGTTTTTTTTTGTTCAGATAGAGTGGGAGGGAGAGAGAGGAAGAGAGAGAGAGAGAGAGAGAGAGAGAGAGAGAGAGAGAGAGAGAATCTACGTGAAAGGGACACATCAAGTGGCTGCCTCCCGCCCGACCCAACCAGGGCCGGGGACAAACTGCAACTGAGATATGTGCCCTTAGCGGGAACCGAACCCGGGACTCTCTGGACCGCAGGCTGACGCTCTAACTGCTGAGCCAAACCGGCCAGGGCTCAAACCTGGTTTTTGCACACCCGGGGCCATCAGCAGAGACTCTTAGGCATGATGTGGATAGCACCTGTGGTGCCTGCATTTGCACTTAAACCATCCATAGCTCTGGCATTCCTTGCAGTTGGTTGACTGTTAAGACACACTGAGGCCAAAGAAGCTGCTGGGAAGAACCCAGGGAGAAACGGCCCCAGGGCTGCGAAGCTCAGCCCCCTGCTTTGTTGCTAATTCAGCCTGTGGTGCTGTACAAGCCACTCCACCTTGCCGGGTGTCACTTTTTACATCGATGAGAGAGAGACATCCGCGTCGATCGGCTGCCTCCTGCCTGCCCTCTGCTGGGGATCGAGCCCCACAAACCAGGAACATGCCCTGACTGGGAATCGAACCGGGACCCTCCTGGTGCATGGGTCGACGCTCAACCGCTGAGCCACACCGGCTGGGCCAGGGAGCACTTTCTTGTTGGAATGATGCCAGAGATGAGAACTGAAGACTGGCTGCCAGGTAGCTGGATGAAGGAGCAGAGGGCATGGAGGGCAGTGGGGCAGAGTGTGGTGTGAGATGGGGTTAGAAACGGAGGTAGAGGAGAGAGTCTGCACACCCTCTAAGCTGTGATAAGAAATTTTATCTCCATCCTAAGAAATGCTGAAGGGTTTATCTGATTCCTATTTCTATCCCTTACCTTTAATCGCACTGACAGATAATGTGAAGAATAAGTAATAGAGGAGGCAGATTCCATTTCTATTTATATCCATGGACCATCCAAAGGGCAAAAAATAAACTTGGAAAAACAGTCCTTTGGTCCCTTTACTTTCCTGGTCGCCGAGGCAGTCAAATGCCTTCTGTTTCTCTGCGAACCTGGTTTGTGTGTGCACTGCACACACACACACACACACACACACACACACACACACACACTACATGCACTTCATTTTAACAAACAACGTCTTGATATTCTTGATACGGGAATAACAGAGCTTATTCTGATTAATCTCATTTAATTCTAATTAGTTTGCCCACTTGGGTCATTGGATCGGCAATTACTTGCTGTCAGGTGCTGAAAATAATGCCCATCCCGACTCCACCAAGTGATAATGATGGTAATTCCATCGAGAGGTCTCCCCTGGTGTCGTGGGAGAAGCCCCTCTCCGGCTCCAGAACACAGAGAAGGCCCAGGAGCGCCGTCAGCAGCCACTCTGGAAGGTTTGTGATGCACCTGCTGGCCTGGTCGAATGTTGCTCTTCTGTAAGAACCACGTGTCCTGACACTGGGATTTGCTGACTCCGCAGGGACTGCCCCTCCTGGGGAGCTAGCCTTCCACGTGCAAATCGACCAGCTGGAAGCCCACACCTGCCACCACCTCCTTATGGAGCTCTTACCCTCCGCTCCAATGTCCCAGGGCCAGGTGCCAGACAACTAGAGACAGTCCTGACCCCAGAACCCTCGGAGATTGTCCCAATTTGCCGGTCCTCAGCCTGCTCACCCTGACTCAGGGAAACCACACAAAGGCTCTAGCCTCATTTCCCCACTCCCTCTGCCCGTGGACCCACCCTGCTGCGTCCCCATTGGGCCCTCTGTGGTGAGGCTGCCTTCTCCTCTGGGAACTGCAACAAACTATCTTTTCAATGATTACCATCTCCCGATCCCTTGGCCTCCTCATCCCTGAATAATAATAAAAGCTACATTTTAAAACACGTCCCTCAGGCTCTCTTCTTTCATTCACTTCTGAGAAGTCCCAGGTGAAAGCCGTCCGGTCTCCTGGGGCGTGTGCTCGTGGAAAGGCGTGGATTCCGGAGCCTGGCTGCCCCATTTCCAGCGGCAGGACTGCAGGCCTTGTGCGTCACCTCCGGGACCCGTACTCCCCAGGGCCCAGACATGAGGACCCCGCCTGGACCGCACAGGGCTGGCCGAGGAGTGACTGCGACATGAGGACCCCGCCTGGACCGCACAGGGCTGGCCGAGGGGTGACTGCGACATGAGGACCCCGCCTGGACCGCACAGGGCTGGCCGAGGGGTGACTGCGACATGAGGACCCCGCCTGGACCGCACAGGGCTGGCCGAGGAGTGACTGTGACATGAGGACCCCGCCTGGACCGCACAGGGCTGGCCGAGGAGTGACTGTGACATGAGGAGCCCGTCTGGACCGCACAGGGCTGGCTGAGGAGTGACTGCGACATGAGGACCCCGCCTGGACCGCACAGGGCTGGCTGAGGAGTGACTGCGACATGAGGACCCCGCCTGGACCGCACAGGGCTGGCTGAGGAGTGACTGCGACACGCAGGCCGTCCAGCCAGCACAGGCCTCCTCACGGTGGCCGCTCAGCACCGCCAGTTCCCTCCTCCCCGCAGTCTTCTGCTCTGCTGTCTGCTTTCTGCCGGCCAGCTTTATTGTTCGGTCAACCAGGAATCTCGAAGAAAATCCCTGGATGATTTATTGTAAGCTTTTCAACCTTTGCTTCCTCTATTTATTAACCTCCAGCCAACCAGAGCCTTTTATTCCCCCCTGCAGACGCCGACTGCTCCTGAGTGTGTTTTGATGAACTGTTTGGACCCGGCGCTCCGTCTAGCCGCTCTCCCGTGGACAGCTCCCGAGAGCACAGAACCGGGAGTGGGACTGGGTTCCAGCTCTGACCGCTTCCTCCCGTGACTGGGGGCACCGTGGTTGGCCACTGTAAGCTTCCAGTCCACTCCCTCCTCTGAAAACCAGAATCGAAGTGTGCATCTCCCTGTTCCGACGGGCTGTTCTGCGAGGCAGCCATGCGATGTGTAGGAGAAACGTGAGGGGTGGAACAGTAGGAGGCACCGTGATCACACATGCAAGACCACGTGGGGCTGGCCCTTCTCCTCCTCTGTGTGCCTGGTGCTTCCAGCTATCCCTGTATCCTGCCGCTCCCAGCCCAGGCCTCCCACTGCCCAGCTTCCCTTCGCCCTCCCAACCCTGTCCCCCGGGACCTACCTCTCACCCTCTTAAAGACCTTTCTTTCTCCCTTCTCCAAAGGATTCCTGGAGAAACACCTCTAAAGGGGTGGAGAAACTACAGGGACGACAAAAGGGAAAGGGAGGATCAACTGTGTGTGTGTGTGTGTGTGTGTGTGTGTGTGCGTTTACTATGTCCCAGGAACCCTCTCATGTACACTTCTTAGCTTCTTAGGGAGGGGTCCTTCGAGTCATCACTTGACAAACGAGGAAACGGAGGCTCAGAGGGTGCAGTAACTTGCTGGGCAGCAGCCCACCCTGGATTCAAAGGGAGACTCCTTGAGTCTGAGCTCTTGGCTGCCATATCTTGCACCCCAGCCAATAAATATTTATCGAGCATCTACTGTGTGCTGGGCACAGTGCTAGGTGCTGGGGATACAGTTTCTTCCTAAAGGAAGACAACTTCCGAAGGATCCCCCTCAGGTCACATCATACGAATGACCCCGCTCACAGTCACAGGAAGGAAACACGGCCCTCGGAGTCGGCACTGGTCCATTCTTGCACCTGACTCGGACGGTCTCTGTGTGTGCACCTTCCGCACGGAACAGCGAGCTTCCTCCCCGTGTCCTTTCCCGTGCCCGGGGGGCTGAGCCAGCACACACACAAGAAAGAAAAAGAACACGAACATGCCTGCCTTACCCTAGGAAGACAGTGAACACCAGGGATCGAGAGAACGGACGGTAGAGGAATAGCTGGGGAGTGAAGATGTCCGTCTCAGAATGGAGACGTTTCTCCTTTCAGAAATGTCAGTGTCTTCAAATGAAAGGCTAGTACTCTACCTGGCATTGCCCAGGCCTGGCATGACCCCAGATCTGAGCAGTGCAGTGTCTGTGAGATCTCGTAACGTAGGGTGAGCATGTGATGAGTGGCGCTTTGTGCCGGACAGTCTGCCAGTGATGGGACCCAGCGGCCGCCCTCCCTCAGTGCCCGTCTAGCCTGGAGAGAGGGGGTGGTGGTGATCACTTGGTCTGGGTTCCTGCCCCCGGTGTGCATACCCTGAATAAACCTCCCTTGAGTGTGGGCAGGACCTGGGAATACGATGGGATGTCGCTCCCACAATCATGTGACGTTATGTAGGGCTGTCTTAGCAGGACGGAGGGAGAGGCTCCCCTGCTGGCTTTGAGGACGTAAACCCCATGCTGTGGAGAGGACCACGGGGCAGGGAACGGCGGGGGTCCTCCAGGAGCTGAGAATGGCCCTGCGCCCACAGCCACCCAGAAAGCAGGGCTCTCGGTCCCACAAGCACGTGTGACTCAATTCTTCCAGTCGTGAACTTGGAGGAGGACCCCGAGCTCCAGATCAGAAGCACGACACGGCTGACGCCTCGACTGCAGCCTGCTCCACCCTGATCACAGGGCCCAGCGAACCCAAACCTGGACTCCTGGCCCTTGGAACTCCGAGATGACAAGTGGGCGTGGTTTTAAGCCACTTATTTTGTGGCGATTTGTTACATTGCAGTTGGAAACTGATACAGCTTGTAAAGATAGGAAGTGCACAGTGAGGGGCCTGTCATAATTGTCACCACCCCCCCCCCCCAGTCAGGGGAGCAGCAGAGCACAGTGGTTAGGAAGGTGAACTCTGGGGCCAACCTGCCCGGGTTAAATCCTGCTCTGCTACTTACTGTGTGATTTTACGCAAACTGCTTAACCTCTCTGTGCCTCAGTTTGCTCCTTTGTAAGATGGCTCTAGTGATAGCATTTACTACTCACATTAACGTACTAAGTGTAAAACTCTTCGAACGGCAGCTGACGCCTAGCTAGCACTGCCCAAGTGCTTCCTAACGTCAGCCAGTCGAAAACCAGAGCTGTGCTGAGAATCACAGAAGATGCACAGCCTCATGTTAGACACAGAAACTGCGCTCCAGAGAGGAGTCTGGTTCAAGGCCAGAGGGACAGTTCTAAATTCACAAACGACAGTTAATCCTGAGGGTAAAGGCGCTTAAAGCCCACAGGACAGAATCTCTAGTCCACTCGTGGGGAAACTGGGGTCAAGAAAAACGGAGCCGTTTCAGGCCTCTCCACGCTGGGTTTAACCAGAATCGGGTTGAGCATTGAAATCAGGTTCGCAAGAATCCCCCTACCCTTGATGTGTCCTCTTCGTAATTTCCATCCACCCCAACGCGGCTTGCTGTCTGAATCTCCGGGAGCGCTCTGCAGCCAGCCCTGCCTAAGCGTGAAATCATCCTTGGGGAGGGTGATATGTTAATGAGCTAGCTAGTGCACGTAATGCAGTCGGAGAGAATTTAACAATTCTTATATTATCACTTTATCTTTTCCCTGGTAGATCTGGGGAAGTAAAAAACTGAAAAGGTTCACACTTACATCCATCTTAATCTACGAAGCATTTCAGTGCATCCATAAATCTTAAAAGTTGCTAAAAAATTTTTTTTAAGCAGATAGGAAATGATCACTTTCATTTTCTGGGGATAAGGCAACTGAGTGGGGCCAGTGATGTGTCCCATAAAACCAGGGACTGCCGTGGGGTCCCACCTGTTGGACTAGCTCACCAATGCACTGCATACACACTGATAGCCTTCTGAGTCCTGGATTCTCTAACACGATCTGCCATCAAACTTTATAATATACTATATAATATAATGCTCCCAAAGGCCATATATATATATATATATATATATATATATATATATATATATATATATATATGAGAGAGAGAGAGACAGACTGTGAACTGGCCTATGTATACCTATTTCTCATTCAGAACACAAAACTAGCAAAACAACTGTCTGTATGCTTCAAAAATATCATTGTCAGAAAATGCAAAGAAAGACCAGGGAATTGTCCCTGATTAGAGATGTTAGGCAACTCAATGCAATATCTGATCTTGGACGGGATCCTGGAATCGGGGTGCAGAATGGGGTGGAGGTGGTGACAGCCACGAAGACATTATCAGAACATCTGGCAAACTCTGAAAGTGGACTGTGGTCAGATGTAGTCCTGTATCAATGTTAACTTTCTTGCATTGGATCATTGCATTGTGGTTCTATAAGAGAAAGTTCTTATTTTTAATTTTTAAGTGTGTTTCTATCGATTTTTTTCAGAGAGAGAGAAGAAGGGAGAGAGAGAGAAACATTTACGTGAGGGAGATACATCGATCGGCTGCCTCCTGCATGCTCCCTACTGGGGATCGAGCTTACAACCCGGACTTGTGCCCTAACCGGGAATTGAACTCGGACCTCTCAGTCTATGGGATGATGCTCAGTGGATTCCCATGGATGAGAGGTCCTGGTTCCATTCTTGGCTGGGCGGGTTGCGGGCTCAATCCCCAGTAGGGGGCGTGCAGGAGGCAGCTGATTAGTGTTTCTCACATCAATGTTTCTCTCCCTTCCTCTCTCTCTAAAAAATCAATAAAAACATATTTAAAAAGTACATGCTAACGCATTCAGATTTAAAGGATCTACAATCCCCTCTCAAATGTTTTAGAAAAAAATATTATAGACAGAGATGTATGGGGTAGAGATGGCCAAAGGTCAACAATGGGCAAATGTGAATGACGGGCGTACAAGTAATTGGTGTCATTCTTATAACTCTTCTGTTTGAAACTGTAAATGTAACAATAAACTGCAGTTGTTTGCATGAATGTAACAAGGTGAAACCTCTCTTAGCATTACCTCCGTTCAGCTCTCCAGGTAACCGTCCATTACATGAAAGTCAACTGTGCCTGGTTCACTGTCGTATTCGCAGTGCTCAGCACAGAGTGGACGCTCAGCAAATATTTGTGGCGTGCAGAAAGAATAATGAGCACAATGAAATTATTCTGACACCTCTGAATTATTCCTTCCTTCCTGGGGATCCACAGCAGCATAACTTACCCGGGAATCTGCTGAAGAGTTTTGCAAACTCTGTCAGTCATCTCAGGACCTCGTCCCAGCCTCACTGGTCAGAGGGTCTCGGTACCGCGCCTTGGGAACACTCCCCAGAACTTCATTCCGGAAGATGTTGTCTCTCAAGACTATCTGTATGTGTTGGAACAAACCAACGACCAACTCCATCATCCAAATTCATGAGAAACCCTACATTTCCGTGGTGCCCCATCATCTCCTTCCAGGTGTCACCAATCATCCCTGAACTGGAGCAGTTACTAAGAACACTGTTGTTAAATGAACGAAAACAAAGACCACGGCAGCTCTCTGACACGAGATGCGACGAGTCTGATGCCTCTTAGAATGCATTTAGCGGATAACTGACATTCATAAACGTCAATGGCATCAAACTGGAAAAGTCACCCCAGGATTAAAAAAACAAGGAGAAAAAAAAGCACATAACCGTGAACTACATAAAGGTAAGACTGCATGAGCCCAGGGGCCAAGCTGTTTCCAGTATCATATGAGGAGGCAATAGCATACAGTGGGAAGATACAGGTTTTTGAAGTCAGCCAGATTTTGGTTCAAATTCTGACACTTTCATGAACAACCTGTGTGATTTTGAGCAAGTCACATACTTTCTCTGAGGGCTGGTTCCATCTGTGCAATAATAGTGGTGATACTGTCCTTATAGTAAAATGTTGCTGTGAGGACTCGTGAGTGCCAACTACCCTTGAAGCCTTGGTTCACCAGCTGGTGCCTCTTATTATCTCCACCGAGTGTGCGGAAGAGGGGACATTAATCACGGTTCTCCCACACACACAGAGCTCCCTGGAGGCAAGGTGGCCATAAATGAAGCCTTAACCCCAAGACAGTGGAGTCTGTGGAAAAACCAGAATTTAAGTAGGGTCTGTCCTTTCATGATGGTGCACGAAGAAGCTATTAGTCATCTCAGCACATACGTGCTCTGTGAATCAGCTCTGCACATTCACAGGTCACGTGGAAGCAGCACGGTGACTTGAAGTCCAAGGGGGAGCTGAACTCGAGTCTCTACCTGCACCGTGTCATCTGGGTGATAACCCAGGGGCATCTAGGGAATCCATTACTGCCCCCTTGGGTTGATCTAACTGTCTAAATAGGATTAGAGATTGCCCAGGTCTCTTTCAAATGACTTTCCAGAAAGCCCGTGAGCATAGTAAGATTTGGAGCATCCAAAACCTCTAGTTGCTCTCTGGACTGTGTGTGCAATGGGATGGATGTGGACGGAAAAAAACTAGAAATCTAATAATCTTGCTATATAGGTTCAACCCCCCCGTCTGCCAATGTTTAACCTGCTCCTTTCTCCGAGGAGAGGGAGCAGCATTACTTGCTTTGTGACCTTGGATCCTGGGTTTAAATTCTGGTTCTGCCATGTATTGACTGTGAATTTGGAGAAGTTACTTAATTTCCCAGAACTCGCTCAGTTTCCTCATCTATGAACGGTAACATCCACTTTGTGGTTTTGCTGCAAGGATTCAATGAGCTCATGCGCACCAAAGGTCCTTGCACATAGTGGTTCCTCAATACATCTTAGCTCTCCTGGATACTGGATGTTACAGAGGCCAAACGAGAGAACCCTTTTCTTCCTTCCAGCCGAATGCCGATACTGGCTTATTTAAGCATGAAAACAGCAGCGTGACCCACTTAGAAGCTTGTCCTACCCTAGGGAACTGATAGGAAGGACTCGACACCCACAGCTGTGGCCTCTGTCCAAATGGCCGCCAAGGAGCCGCTGCTCCCAAAGCAAGTTCTGGGAACTCCTGCAGCACACCTCAGCCTCCATGTTGAACTTGGACATCAGCCCGTACCTGAGCTCTGGCCTTAAGTGACATCAACTTCAGCATGTCAGGCACCTGTCTTTGGGGAAACAGGATTTTCTCCTGTTGGTGTGGAGTGTCAGTTTCTGGCTTTGATAAATTTAGTGTCCATGAAGCTACATCATTTTTCAATTTGTACCTATTGTCTCAAAGCAATTAGTACCTTCTTTCATTCTCGGAGGTGACCCAGTTTGGATGATAAATTATGCGGCCACTACGACACCCACAGGACCACCAGTGAAAGCAAGGTGGCCGGGCATGAGTCAGGTGCCATGGAACAAAATGGGGGAAAAAAAAAAAGGCTTTAAGGAATTAAAAATCGATTTTTAACACTGAGGAACCACTGCTACGTGACTCAAGAAGCTGGTGGTGATTAATCCGAAAGCTGTATCAAGGCACTATTAACAGTGGCCTTCTTTACAGAGAGGAGACATTCTGAGTGCCTGCGTGTGTGCACAGGGAAGAAGGCACTGGCACGCTGGTCAATACCTAACAACCAGCTCTTGGGGTGGTGGTGCCCTGACTGTGGTGTAACTACACCCACCATGGCCAACTTTGAGTTACAGTTGTGGCGTCACTGAACACGGGAAGAAACGGATGACGCTGAGTTCTCACACACCAGCGGAGAAAGGGGGTTAGCCTGTACTCTGAACACTCTGGAATGTTTTACTTTTTGCTGTATTCATGTATTAGATTTGTAATATACATGCTATATATGTAATATATGTATATGATATATATACACACACATAAACTTATTTATATCTGTTTGAGGATTAGTCCTAATAGTTGCTTAGCTAATTAAAAAAAAATAAATCTGGCCCTGGCCGGTTTGGCTCAGCGGTTAGAGCATCGGCCTGCGGTCCAGAGAGACCCGGGTTCGGTTCCCGCTAAGGGCATGTACCTCGGTTGCAGTTTGTCCCCGGCCCTGGTTGGTCGTGCGGGTGGCAGCCACTCGATGTGTCACTTTCACGTCGATGTTTCTCTCTCTCTCTCTTCCTCTCTCTCCCTCCCACTCTATCTGAACAAAAAATGAGAAAATGTCCTCGGGTGAGGATAAAAAAATAAAAAAATAAAAAATAAATAAATAAATAAATCTGAGTGAAATATCCATTTGAGCGTATAACACACCCAGGGTCTCATAAACCAGGTCGCTGTGGGGGTTCACAGGACCAGGACAAAGGGGTGGGGTTCACTTTACTCCTGCTGACGATTCACCTTGCTACCCCACTTCTGGCATATAAAACATCTCTGTTGAGACAGAAACTAAATGTGAAAAGGCTTTGAGGGTTAGAGGACAGCGTGAAATCTAACCTCAGGCAAGGAGAAAAAAGGTGGACATTCAAATGACGAGAAAAATACAACGGGAACAGAAAGTGGAAGGGTGCCGTTTATCAGCGCTGCTGTTGGCACCGGAGCGTGTCTCGGCAGCTCACGAGAGCGGGAGGGGAGGAGGGAAGGAAGAGTCCACACTTCCGTTTATTGAACGCAGCGTTTGCGGGTCACCTTGCAACTCAATACAACCCGCCCCACAGAGCAGGGCATCGACTCTCATTCTCATCAATGTAAACACAACATTAATACCGAAGACTCAAGAAAACGGGTAAAAAGTCCAGTGTCTCCTCAATCTGTGTAACAGTGAAGGTGCTTGCCTACCCTCTGGCCAGGTCCCCAAGGGAGCCTGAGGTTGTGACCTCGTCCCAGCCGCAGTGAAGCGGGCATGAACCCAGAGGGACCAAGCATGTCCTTCCCGAACGTCTCCAAACGGACACGCGGATCTTCGGAATTGGGCTCGCGTGAATTATGGAAGTTCTTCTAAAGGCCTGAGAGGTTCGTGCCTTTCATGTGCACTGTCCCTTCGAAGCCCTTCCCCAGGAATCAGTCATTGCCAATAGAAAATGTGACCGGTTGGAAAGTAGGTGGTTTTCTTATTTCCATCTGAGCCCCCGGATTCTGGGGAGTGGGGCACTCAAGGTCATGGGGGCCTCAGTGACAATCCTGTAGAGGGCTGCCCGGGTTTAACTACTGGCTGGAGACACAGCCTCCCTGCTGGGCCACTGCTGAGAGAGGGGTGTTGGTTGAGGCAGCTGGTTTTCCCGTCAGAGCCTTAAAAGATCAGATTTTCTATTTTGGATTCCCATACCAAAACAAACAACAAACAAAATCCCTCCCCCCAAATAAAAATGAATCAAAACAAGAGTGACCTTGAGGATAAAGAACCAACCACTCCCGCCTCCGGGTCCCACCACGTACAATGTCCCCATTGGGTTTTCCAAATGGTCGGTTCCAATCATTGGTTTGCTCTCCCCTTGGGTACCCAGCTAGACTGCAGGGCAAAGAAAAAAAGTTTCCTCTGAATGAAGAGACATTTTTGCCTTTATTTCCTGGGATGGCCGACCCCCAGCAACCTGACTTCCCTTTCTTAAAAAGCAACACGAACATTCTAAACACCTGCTTGGGTTTGTGGCTTGGTGGCGGACTAACCCCATTGCTCCCTCTCACTCCTCCATGACCCATTCTTGAAGACACTATGTGGATGAGCTATTTTCCACTTTCTGGGAATGCTGGGTTGTGGGGCGGAGAGGGGCTGGACGGATCCTTGTCCCAGATCTCTATGGTGTGGGCAGCCTCGGTGGGCCAAAGAGACAAATCAAAACAAACCAAAAAAGCATTGCTTAATTTTGAGTTCCAAGACTGGGCCCCGAACAGCAAGTGGCTCTCCCCTGCAGAACGTCTCTCCTGAGTGGTGGCTTCTTGGTGCTAGCTGTTGTTCTCGGCCGTGAGATATTTGAGGGCGGCAAAGCCATAGCGGCGGGACATGTCCTGCTGAAACTCTTCCTTCAGGGTTTTGAGACAGATGCGGTATTGCTTGTTGGACCGGAACTTGGTGATGTCGAAGCTGGGGGCGTGAGGCATGTGGATCATGTAGGCGTTGGGAAGCACGGTGAACTCATACTCCTGGAGGAAGACAAGAGCAGCCTGAGCACTTGCAAGAACCCTCAGTCATGCATGCTGCATCCACGTGGATGACTGAACGACTAAGCGAGTGAATGAAGTGAGGAATGACAGCAAGAGGGAGGGCAGCACCACGGACAGCACCGCCATGTTATTTCCATGGCGTTGGACCAAGTACTTGGCTTCTTTGAGCCTTAGTTTTCTCCCCTATGAAGTGAAAGCAGTAATACTGACCTTGAAAGACGACTAATAACGTTTGCATAGTGCTAGGCAGAGCTCATGGCCCATAAAAGGTTCTTGGTAAATGTAAGCACACACCAGTGTAGTTGCTCTAGAATGACGCAAGCCATGAGAGATTCTCTTGCTCAATTAAATGACGTCTGTTTATGTGACTTCTCACAGGGTCTGACGAGCTCTGGTAGCCTCAACAGATCAGTACAGAAGAGGGGACAGAAAAGGAAGAAAAAAAGGGGTTCCACTGGACTGAACCTCATCAAGAATAAAACTCTCACCCACACATCTCACCACCAGTCACACCATCATACGCTGTCCTCCATGTGACAGAATCCAGACAGGAACTCAGACCTGAAATAAAATGTCTCCGCAGAGCAAAGGTGACGGAAACTGGGAACACGTAACTCACAGACGACCCAGCACACCTTCCCTCGGAATCTATGGATGCCGGTTTCAGACATCGTGTCTAACAACTGTGGTCATCTAGCGGCCCAGCCCAGAGCAGAATAAACTAAGAAAGGGACCAGCAGGCTGGAGGATGACTGACAGCCCCAAGAAACGACAGCTGATGGTGACAAAGCAGAGAAAAGAAAACGCTTGGCTGTCTGACACATTTCAGGTGGGGACAGAGAGACCTACCAAGCCTCTAGCCCCTGTCGGAGTGGCTGGCTGACCTGTCAGGGGGGACCCACTATTTCCTGAAATCGCCGGGAAGGGGGAAATTGTGTTTGGCATGTGCTATTGGCCAAGAAAGGAAAATAAGTGAGGACTTTTCAAGAGTTCTGTCAAAGCTGCCTGAGCTAAACCAAGCCCAGATCTCAGGGCTGGGAAATTCACGTTATTGGAGCCAGTGCACCTCACCACACAGCTGCATGCATGAATATTTCAACGCTCCTTTTTTCCCAAGCCAAAGCCGAGGCTGACTGAACATGTCTGTCTGGGACCAGCACGGGACCTCTTCCAAGGATTATTGAAAATATGGATATTAAAGGCCACGCTTTCTGCTGTTAAATATGGACACCGTTCTACAACCTTCTATCGACAGCAGTGGTTCTCAGACCCAGATGTGGACGGAAACCACCGGGACTGCTCTCCAACACGTCGGAGCAGTTGGAAAGCTCGCCAGGTGACCCTCAGGGCAGCCAGCGCCGCGCGTCCACCCCTTTCCCCTGAAGTCGGGGTGCTCTTGTTCAGAAATATGTGCACTGTGCTCCACAAGGAGGTGCCTTGGACAAGAGCACACAGAAGAGAAAAAGGGGGGGTCGAGGGGCCCAGGCATCCTCCCTAACGTAACCAGGTAAGTTCTGCCTTTGTTTGTTTAGCGGAGGGTTGGCCAACCGCAGCATGCCTGGCCCATTGCGTGTCTCTGTCAATAAAGCTTCGCTGAACCCAGCCATTCGCATTCGTGTAGATACTGTCCACGGCTGAACTGCGGGAGCAGAGTTGAGCCCCTAAGCCCCACAAAGCCCTCCGAACGGACTGTCTGATCCTTTGCAGGAGTTGGCAGACCCTGGTTTGGTTTAACCCAGTAGAATTCTGCAGGAGGTTGCTTCTGAAGTAGGTGCTGGGTAAGTATCAGCGGAATGAATGAAAGGGTTTCGTGAGTACATACGGCCTAAAAACCCCGCTCTGTTATGGGGGGACAACGAGCTGAGGCGTCGCTGCGTGCTCTGCGCCAGCGCCACGCTTCACAGGCTGTGATGGACGATCATCACTAGCTCGTCTTTATCACCGGGCTGAGTGAGGACGAGGGGCTGACATGGTTTGTCACAAGACACCCACATCTGCCTGGGGTTTGGTCTGGAACTGTCATCCAAGGACAGGAGAGGACCAGTGTGGGGGTCAACAGCCCTGAGGATTAGTACAGGGTCCCTGACCACGTCTGGTTCCCTCTTAGGTCTCTGCTCTCTTATGTCCAAGGCCCCTTTCAGCTCTAAGGCCGAGCCCCCCTCCCCCACCCTCTGGCCCATGACAGTCCACCCCTCTCACCTGGGCATCCAGTTCCATGATATGAGCCACCTTGTTCCAGCCAAAGCCCACGAACCTCCGGTCGTACTCGGGGCAGTCCCGCCTCACGACGACATACGGCTCGAAGTCGGCCTCCCACTCGACCCGGTAAGGCGTGGTGGCGGTCCGCCACTTGGCGAAGTTTGTGGGTGCGTGGCCTTTTGTCCAGACGTGGTACCTGGGACACATGGAGAGAAGCCACTGAATGCGAAGAAGGAAGCTGAGCTTTCCACGTGCGGACTGACAGGAAGAAGAGGTATATGCTGACACAGTCCTTACTGTGGGTCGAACTGGGTCTGCCCCCCAAAATATGTTCAGTACCTACCCCAATACCTGTACATGTAGCCTGTTTGGAAATCGGGTCTTTGCAGATGTGATCAAGCTAAGAGGAGGTGGTGATGGGTTAGGGCGTGTTTTAGTGCCAGCACCGGTATCCTTACAAGAAGAGTGAACTGAGAACAGGGACACGGGGAAGAAGGTCATGCGAGGACAGGGCAGGACTGACGTGAGGCACCCGCAGGGCAAGGAGCACCGAGGATGGCCGGCAAGCACCATGCACCAGCAAGGAGACCCTCACTGAGAAAGGGTAAGCAAACCCCTGGAGGGTTCTGTACCATTTACACGGGACGGACTGCGGGTAGCCTCTACCAAAGTTAATCCCCTGTGGAAGGCTGAGGTTGAAGGTGACCCTGCACGACATCTCTTCTCTAAAATGTTCTCCCCCTTGATGCAGATCCTGTGAATATATCACTCCTGTGATTGCGTTACAGTACATGGCGAAAGGGGTCTGTGTAGACGTTATTAAGGTTACTAACCAGTCACCTCTGAATCATTGGAAAGGAAGTTATTGGGGCGAGCCTGCCTGATTACGTGAACTTTTAGATCTACGTCTGGAAAAAGCAAAGAGCCATGTGTGAGCTGCCTCTGGGGGCCACATAGCAAAGAACCCGCCGGGAAATGGGGACCTCAGTCCTACAATCTCAAGGAAAAGAATGCTGCCGATAACCTGTGAGCCTGGAGGAGGACCACACGCCTTGCCCACGCCTTGATTTCAGCAAGTGGGACCCTGAACAGAGCATTCGGCTACTCTGTGTCCGGACCTCTGACCCCTAGAGACTGAACAATAATACAGTCCTATTGTTTTAAGCTTTTAAATGTCTGGCAATTTGTTATACAGCAACAGAAAAGGAATACAACCACATAACAACCATGGTACTAAGTTAATATTTATTAAGCACACACTATATGCTGCTTATATTGTAAATACTGTATCTGTAGCTTTAAATTCTTCACCGAAGTCAAGTTGCAAATAGTCAGTGGTGCTGGGATCCCACCTAGGCAGCCTGGCTCAAGGGCTGGACCCTGAACACTGTGTGGGGTTACCTCTCTCTTACGTCACTGTCACCCACACTCTCTGGCCTATATACAGAGCAAGTAGTGAATGACTGCACTCTGACTCGAATGAATGAATGAATGAATGAATGAATGAATGAATGAGTCATCTTAAAAACTTGAGAGGTACCAAAGACAGAAGCCAGCTAGTGGGGCAGGAATATACCTCTGGAGGCCACAAAGAGATGGTAGGAAGCTGAGAGTCTAGTGAAGCAGCAAACAGGGCCCAAGAAAAGGAATTAGGGAAAAAGAACATTCTAGAAAGAAATGCTTCATAAAATAATAGCAAGACAAAAGGACGGGAACCCAACAACTTAGCTGTAGGGAGAAAGGACCACACCGTCCTGGTTGCATAGTTTGCTCATTCACACTGAGGCTGGACTTCCCCGGACCCCCAGGGAACTGTCTGGTGTGGCTGAATGGCCACCAGCCAACAGGTGAGGTCCCAGTAAGCTGTGTTGTTGGGTGACATGGCCAGGCTGACCGATTCTGCGGCCTCCACCAAAACCAAAGTCACTTGAACGGGAGAAAACGGAAGGTCGGTAATGCCACTTCAATGCATGGTGAAAGGAGCGACATGGAGAGACTGAGGACTAATCCAAAAATCCGGTGGGGAAGGAGCCGACCGTCCATTTGTGAACCAGGTGCACTGGCAGTCTCGACACCTGACGCTTTGTCGGAACTGGCCCAGCACAGCCGACAGCTGTGAGCACGTGTCAGCTGAAGGCCGACCCAGCAGAGCCGCCGGACGGGGGTTCAGATCCCACCTCCACCGCTTAGCAGCTGTGCACCCCCAACAGCAAAGCATTTAGCTAGGCTTCATCCTCCTCGCCAGCTGGGGAAGGGAGTGCCGATGCTGTTGAGCTGCTGAGGGGCTGACATGAAAACATGTCTGCAGAGAGCTGGACACCGGCGGACGTCCTGGAGGTCGTCAGCGAAGGCCAGTTCCCTAACGGGGCGTTAAACTCAGTGGTTCCAGAGCCGGCCTGTCTTGACCTGAAGTCTGCCCCTCAGCAGGGGCAGAGGAGTCACTGAGCCCTCTTGGTAAAACGGAGCTACCCATAACACCTACTCGGTGGGCTTATGGCCATTATTGTGGATCGGTTCACACACAGTCCTCAGAGCAGTGTCCCACATGCAATGATTCCTCAAAAAACGAAGGTATTCTCCTTGCTGCTTCCCTGTTTGCGCCTAGATACCACGTCAATGCACGGTGGTCGGACTCCAGCGAGGTCAGTGGATCGACAGCCTTCTCATTTGCCCTCCATCTTTCGACTCTCAACTCTTGGACTATGAGAAGGGCAACGTGAGGACTAGAGAGGGGAGTGGGCAGGGCCAGCCGGGGCAGTTCTGTCTGCCTGGGTCAGGAGGCAGCCTCCGTTAGCGCAGCCGGGAGAGCGATGGCCTGTCGATGGCGGGTCAGCACGGGACGCCGTGCAGTTCCAGGTAATCTGCCACTAAAACAAGCCGCGGCCTGAACGCGAACCCGCTGTCAGACCACAAGACACTGGACGCCAGGGCTCGCTGTCTGACCCGACACCGGGGGGCCTCCACAGAAAACAGTGACGAGAGAAGTTTCCTGGGTACACCTTCTAGGATGCTACTTAGAAGAGATCTGGGGGGACTTTGCTTGGGCAGTGGTTCTCAAACTTCAGCGTGTGAAAGAATCACCTGGACGACTACTGTCTCACATCAGATTGCTGGGTTCCACCCCCAAAGCTCCTGACCCAGCAGGTCTGGGGTGGGGCTTGAGACTACGTTTCTAACCAGTTCCCAGGACGCTGATGTCACTGGTCCAGGGACCATGCTGAGCACCGGGGCCCCGGAGGACAGGGAGAGGCGCGGAGGACTTCTCCTCCCAGGTGCAGTGGGGAGCAGGCCTCAGGGGCTAGGAGGCTGCAAAGTTCATCCCTTGGAGGGAAGATGGTAAGAGCAACTTCTCAGAGGGAAGGTCTGTAATGTAGCACCTGGTGTGGTGGCTTGTGGCTTGTGAACTGCTGGCCACAGCAGCAGCCACGGACACAGCAGGCCAAGGTCCAGCTCCCGTGGCCACGGACTTGACCTTGAAACGAGTTCTCAGATCACCTGGGGATGGAGATGGAAGGATGGATGCCTTGGAAATCTGCCAGGCGATGGCATCTGTGGGAGACTCGAACTCAGGTCTGGTCGCAGAGTCTCAGTTTCGCCTGCCGCTTCAAACACCGGGTGGCGAGAACATTCCGGACTTGCCCAGTGGGCCGGCGGTATCTTGGTTAAGAGCACAGGCCTTGCAGTTCCCTGGCCTTGGGCTGAATCCGGGCTCTGCCATGTACTGACTATGTATCCTTGGGTACATTATTTAGCTTCTCAGAGCCTCAGTTGCTTGATCTGTAAAATGGGGATAACAGCATCTGCCTGATAGGTTTGTTGTGAGGATTAAACGAGCTGACCACGGTGCGTGGTACACGGCCAGTGCTCAATAAATGGCAGTTGTTATTATTTCTTTTGGAAAAGAAGGAAGGCTTGGTGTGTGGGGATGTTAACCCTTCCAGGCCACCTTCCAGAATTCTGGGTAGAGGAAGGCTGGAGATTGAGTCCTGGCTCCCCCAGGAGTCCCTCCAGTCCTCAGTGTAGTTACCTGTATAAAAGGTGGAAAAGGATCATTCCTGAACCGTGGAATGAATATCCGATCTCCTAGCAGTGGTTCTCAACCTACCTGATGCCACGACCCTTTAATACAGTTCCTCATGTTGTGGTGACCCCCGACCATAAAATTATTTTCGTTGCTACTTCATAACTGTAATTTTGCTACTGTTATGTCTTAGGCGACCCCTGTGAAAGGGTCACTAGACCCTCAAAGGGGTCGCGACCCATAGGTTGAGAGCCGCTGTAAGTTATTTTCACAAAATAAGGTTTATTTGAGAAACCCTTCAAGAAACTTCTAATGACATAAGAGTGGTTTGAAAACCTAAGTTACTATTATAATATTTTCAATAAAATCACACTTTCTAGAAATGTATGTTTTTTTTTTTTTAGCTCAGAGGAGGTGTTGGTCCCTCATGCTTCAGAATGGAGGCGTCTCTGTAACACAGCAGACGGGAGCGACGGCTGTCTCAGGCTGCTCACGAAGACATCAGCAGGCTTCCTACGTGTCCCAGGGTCGCCACCCCTAACGCTGCAGCCTGTCCTGGGGGGGGGGGCATTTGCACCTGGGCTCTTTGGCCAGGGGCAGGGCAGCCCCCCGCAATGCTCCTGAGACTCGGGGGCCTGGGAAACCAGGAAAGCGAAGGTTTGTTTGAAACTGTCACCGGGCAGCAGGAAGGTCCACTGCTCCGATCTCAGACCCGAGGACCTCGGAGAACAGACCACTCACTGAAAAAGCAAAAGGGAAGTGGCAACCACGGTGCTATTAGGATGAAACCCACTTAGCAGGTGAACGAACGAACACGCAAACCACAGACTGAATTCAGAGCCAGGAGGCAGGAGAGTAAACTGAGTCAAGTACGAAAAGAACAAGCTGAACTCCCTACCCTTCCATCTGGACACATAACGCCTATCACCCGTGTACAAAACCAAGTACGCGGCCTGCGGGGAGAGAAAGAATATTCCAAGGATGCAGTGTGGGGCTGGTGGTGCTTCCTTTGGCCTTACCATTGTCTAAGGCTAGCAACAAACTTCTGGGTCAACAGCTTTGGTGTGTGGGTTTCCCAGAAGCGAGAAAACCCCCTGGCACCCAGGGGCCGGCGGCGAGGCTGCTCACCTGAATGTGAAGAGAGTCCCCATGTCCAGCATCGACAGTAACTCGGCTTTGGACTTGGGGAAAGACAGCCGGTAGCGCAGCGTCTCGAACGCGGGGACGATCATCGCTTTCTTGGTGTTGGCGAGGTCGAGCTGGATGACAGACTTCCTGGAAAGAGAGGGCAGGACAGAGGGTCCCTGTGATGCCAGGCGATGGCCTCCCCACGTGAGGGCAGGAGGCGGCTGGCTCAGGGAGCTGCAGGAGAGAAAGCCCAAGTCCGCCTCCCGGTTTGAAGATGGCGAAACGGAGGCCCGGGGAGGCCAAGCAGCTTGCTCAACCCACTCTGGAGTCCACGTTAGAGCTGCTGTCTGAGCCAGGAAGCAGAGTCCTCCTGGGGGTGGCAGAGGGCAGGGCCTGGGGGACCCTGTCTCCTGTCCCAGTGCACGGCCCTGTCAGATCCGAGTAGAGCAGGCAGGTCTCCGGGGCTCCAAGGGCCAGAGCCCATGCTGGGTCCACTGGGCTGGCCACACAGGAGCAGCGGGACACAAGCTGGTGAGAGAATGACCAACCTGGGCATTTCCGGGTCCCATCTCCTCCTCCTCAACCCCTTGAACCCTCCAGACCCGGAACCTATGAACCAGCTAGACCCACCCCATGCAGCCGGCACGCAGGACTAGAGCACTGGGGTCCCAGGCACTGGTGGCGAGTTCTCCCTCTCATCCACTCCCGAGTAAGCCTGGCCTGCTCTGCTCCCTGAGGACCCCTCCCCTCCCCCCTTCTGGATTTCCCTGCCGGTTCCCATCGCTTGGAAAGGGAGAAAGGTCTAGAGAGAGGCCACAGAGCATGAGGTTTGTGACAAACACGGACAGAATCTGACTCCTGGTTCCGTCGCTTTATGAGTCTCGCCACACTGGGCAAGTAATTTAGCTTCTCACGACCTGGGGTTCCTTCTCCCTGACATGGGGCAATGCCATGCTAATACCAAGGGAACAGACACGCTGTCTGGCACACCTGACGCATGGCAGGCCCGTGGTCTCCACCACACTGCACTGCTATCATCAGTTCCTGGTCTGATCGCTCATCTCCTCTCTTTTTTTCAAATATATTTTTATTGATTTTTAGATAGAGAGGAAGAGAGAGGAGAGAGAGATAGAAACATCGATGTGAGAGAGAACCATCGATCGGCTGCCTCCTGCACGTCCCCAACTGGGGATCGAGCCCACAACCCGGGCATGTGCCCTGACCGGGAATGGAACCAGGGCCTCTCAGTCCATGGGTTGACGCTCAACCACTGAGCCACGCTGGCCGGGCTCGTGATCTCTTTTGGCCATGACCCTAGTACTTCATTCTGCCTTCCTGCTCAGACCACTGACCCTTGGGGCTCCAGGCCAGCCTGGGCTGTCTGCTTGTAATCTCTGAAGCAGAGAAAGCAGTGTCCTTTGGGTAATATGAGGCATTGGAAGGCGTTTTGCAGAATACTGGAAGCAGCAGCCCCCGGTAGCAATGTGACCATATTTTTAAAGTCACTCGACTCACCGGAGCTCTGAGCCTGAGCGTGAGCAGGGGCCAGGGCAGCCCTGCGAAGAGTTAGTCATGCTGCCGGAAGTAACCGTGTGAGCCCGGGCCAGGTACGATCAGAGCAGCGGTCCAAGGACACGGCAGGGTTTGGAATCCACGAATGAAGAGGAAGAATCTGGACCGGGTCAGACTAAGAACAGGTCTCAGAAACCTCCCCTGGTGAAGGGGTCTCACCCGTTCCCAGTGCAGAGGGGAGGGCTGAGAGATGGACTAGAAGCTGATGTCAGAATCCTCCGAACGTCATTTGTAGGTCCCTCTTTATAATTATGTTTAAGTTAACGATATACCAAACGATCCGTGGCCCCCACGTCACTCGGGGGAGAGCTGTAGAAGGATGACGCAAAGCTAGAGGCTGGGCGCGCTGGACTGAGCTGGTCGGAGGACCAGAGCTTTGTGGGCTCGTTCTGGCCAGCGCTCCTCTCCCCCTGTCTCCCTGAAAATGACTCCACCGTTTTCAAACACCCGAGAGTTCCTCATCTGTGGCTGGGCATTTTTTTATTTTTTTTTATTTTTTATCCTCACTCGAGGATATTTTTCCATTTATCCTCAGATAGAGTGGGAGGGTGGGAGGGAGAGAGAGAGAGAGAAACATTGATGGGAGAGAGACACATCGATTGGCTGCCTTCCGCACGACCCCGAGCAGGGCTGAGGATTGAACTGCAACTGAAGTACCTGCCCTTGACCAGAATCAAACCCACGACTCTTTGGTCCTCGGGCTGACACTAACCACTGAGCCAAACCGGCCAGGCCGGGCATTCTTTGTTATATTAATCTTTCGTTCAACATAGGCAGAGCTTCCCTCCAGGAAAGGTATGTACCTTATCTACTGATGCTGGGTGCTGGGGACGGACGCACATCTAGAGAATATCCTTGGACCAAGATGGCAAAGGCCCTGGAGGGGGAGGGAAGGTGTCCCAGGAATGACGGGTGGTCACTTATTCATTCAAGAGCACCTACTATGTGCTAGGCACCGTGCTAGGCACTTGGAGACACAGAGTGAACAAAAGAGCCACAGTCTTTTCCCGCCTGGTATTGATAACTTGTCTTCAATGTCTCAGGATGCTAAAAGCCCACCGTGGCATGTACAGATGATCAATTTAGACATGCGTGTTAGAAAACAGGGTGGGAGGCTAGGAGGGCGGAAGAAGAAAGGGGATGGGAGAGCGCGCACACACACGCGCGATGCAGAGATCTTTCAACGGGGATGTCTCCAAGTCTCAAATAACTACCACAGTTATCACAGCAGCCTACGCAGAGCTAACGCCCCCTCTGTGGGCCCTGTGCACGGGGCAGCTCCCCGCGCCTGGCAGCCCGACGTGGAGCCAGGGCAGACTGCTCAGGGGCAGACAGCTCACTCAAGCTGAGCAAAGCAACGTCTCACTCTTGGAAATTCGATTAGAGGCGCAGAGCCTGGAAACCACAGAGCTGACCTGTGCTAACGTCAGGCAGAGCTCCAGAGGCTTCTGAGGTTCTGGGGCAGAGGAGTCCAGAGCTGCCCGGGTTAATGGTGATCTCAGGTGTTGGTTCACACATCCTACTTTGATCCCCTAAGATTTACCACACACCTATTTTTTGTTTCCTTTTGATTAAAAAAATTTTAATTAAGCTGCTTACCGTTAGTTTCTGTTGCTTGCACTCGACCCCCCCTGACCAAGAGTGCAAGCCTCAGAGTAAGCAGACCGCCAAGCAGCATGCCTTACCAAACGGAGCCCCAGAAAGCCTCATTCGCTGTGCAGAGAGGGCGCCAGATTCCCGAGTGCGTTCTGCAAATTCCCTTGAGTCTCCCGGAAACATGAACTGCCACAGAGATGGATTTGCCGCTAGACAGGTCCATTTCGGACTCAGTTCAAGGAGGTTTTGATACTGATGTCCTGAACGGGTCTCATTATGAAGTTGTCTCAGCAGTAAAGTGGTTTCGGGGACCCACCTCTGAAATAAAGCTGCTCGGGGAGACGGTGACGGAAGCCTGGGCTTCTGCACTGTGTCCCGCCCTGGCTGGGGCTTGCTGACCACCTGGGGTTGAGTAGTTTGCTGCCACCTTCTATCTGGAAGGGGAGTCCTGCAGGGGAAGGAGTGTTTCCAGCGTGGAATCTTCTGGGAGCAGAGGGGCAGCCTGGTGAGCCGGCGGGACTGAGCCCAGAGCCCCGGAGCCAGGAAGCCGAGGGCTTCGGGTCACGCCCTTCATCCCTCTCGGATGGTTAAATCCAGACTTTTAAAGCTGGAGATCTTGGAAGGCAGGCTGGGGTAGGAGCCATCAGACAGACCTGGTTTCCAGCTCTGACTCCACCACTCCCCCGGGCGAGTCACTTTAACCATCCTGAGTCTGTGGGTTCACGCTCCTGTTAAGTCCTCGAATGAGGAAGAGCACAGCGCTGGGCGCCGCGCCGGGCACGCATTAAGCACCGAGTCCACGGTGGTTGGTGCCTATGATGGTTAATTTTATGGGTCACCTGGGCCGGGCTACGGTGCCTAGCTGTTTGGTCAAATATTCATCTGGATATTGCTGTGGGGGTATTCTGTGGATGTATTTGACGTTTATAACTAGTTGACTTTAAATACTGGCCCTTACCCTTAATAATGTGAGTGGGCCTCATCTAATCAGTTGAAGACCTCAAGAGCAAAAACTAAGCTTTCCTGAAAAAGAAGGCATTTTGCCTCAAGACAGTAACATAAGAATCCTGCCTGAGTTTCCAGCTTGTTCCGTGGATTTCAGTCTTGCTCATCTCCAGAATTCCTTAAAATACCTTTCTATCTATCTATCTCTACCCATCCATCCATCCATCCATCCATCCATCCATCCATCCATCCATCCTACTGGTTCTATTTCTCTGAAGAATCCTGACTGATGATACACTGTCCTTGCTTCTTGTCCCAGACCCCTTCAAAAGTATTCACAAACCCACTACAACAAGTTTGGACTGAACACTCTGAAGAGAAACCTTTGGTATCTACTGAAGTGATTCAGAACCTGCCGGTATGACGGACAGCAGGGTGGACACACGTGGCCTGGGACCAGCCAGCACTAGGTCAAGTCCTGCCCGTCACTCGGGGACGACGCTGGGCACCGTGCTGACTCTCCGGCCACAGGCTCTCGTCTGCAAAGGGGACATGAGAATATGACAATGCCTCTCTCTCATCAATCGGGGTTGCTGTAAGGAGGAAATGACAGTCACTGGAGAGCCTGACACAGCGCCTGACTTACAACAATTGAGGAACAAATGAGTCCCCCTCTCCCTCCCCAGCTGGGCTGATGGGTGGGCCGGTTGCAAGTAAGTGGGAGGGAGCAGAGGATTCAGAGACGGCCACAGACTGCTCTGACCAGGACTGAGCTCTGGCCCGCCAGCCTGCTTGTCTGTGGAAACAGTTTATTAGATCTCAGTCTCCAGCCAGCTCTCCGAGTCCTTCCTCATGTCAAAACAATTCAGGGATTCCAGACAGAATACATTCACCCCTTCAGTCTGGTGGGGCTGAGCAGAGGAAAGCTGAGCTGGGCAGTGTCCATCTCAGAGCCCCTCCAGTCTCCTCCTCTGCGTCTCTTCTTCCCTAGCCTCCCCTCTAACTAGCCCAGTATGCAAATGGCTCAGAGCCCACTGGCCTCCCACCTGGGACATGGTGAGCAGGGGAGGATGTGAGTGAGCAGCTGGCAGAGACTGGTGGTTCTCACAGGCTCAGAGTTAAGTTGAAGAAATGGCATGAAAGGTAGACTGTTAGACAGACGGGCTTCCTGGTGGTTAAAATGACCAAACCCCAAGACTGGTCCTGGCATTTGGTCCTGTGCACACACACAAACATGCGTGCGCACGCACACACTCCCTCCTTCCCTCCCTCCCTCCCTCTCTCTCTTTGGACCTCTTTTTAACACCATGCTTTGCCCTAGAGGCAGGTCCGTCACCAGGGAAACAGCCGGGTGTCTGGCACGAAGAGATTATGGGGCAGTGTCTCGGAGAAACAAGAAAAAGGGTCAACCGCGTGGCTCAGGCTTCACCTCACCAGTGGTGATGGTGAGGGCTCTGGGGCCAGGCTGCTGGGGTTCGCATCCTGGCGACGGCTTCCCCTCCTGGTTCTAGTTTCTGTGTCTGCAGAGATGGGATGGAGATAGCAGCCTTGACCTCCGAGGGAGTTTGTGAGGATCAAATGATGTAAGGAAAAATGAGAAAGCAGAGCTGAGTTTAAACAGGAGGAAATGCTTTGGGAATGATCTCCCGTGTGAGCCTGTCTATACGTGGTGGGGTGGGGGTGGGCGGGCAAACTCAGACGGCTGCGGGGCCAGGCCAGCAGGACAGGGCAGACGGGAAGGTCGATGGCAGTGGCCACCAGCCTTCAGCGTTGGGGAGACAACAGGGAGAAGGGCAGGGGGACAGGTGGCGGGGGAGCTATGTATGCCCAGCATCTTTATGCTCTCGGACTCCAGCTGTGCGGCGGCCACATGGGTTCACGGTATCAATGTGACCACATAAGTCTGATGTTTCAAGAGAAGCCGACTAAAATGATGGTCAACACGGACGGTTGCGGGCTGGATCTCTCGGGGATGCCGGTGTGAAGGGGGGCCGCTGCGGAGGGTCCTACCTTCGCCCACCACCCCTCACTGTGCCATCACGGGCGATTTTCCGAACTCTCGATTGTTTCCTGATCTTGACGGTAATAAACACCGCACAGACTTGGCCATTAAGAGAACTAAGACAGTAGGTTCCTTAACGAATGAATATTTTTGGTGCCAGACACAGATACTGGGTACAGAGCGGAAGGAGCAGTTGTGACCTCTGTCTCTGCAGAACTCAGAGTGTAGGGGGAGGAAGAGAGAGCGCAGGGCTCCCGAGGGAGCCGCGGGGACCGTCCCGCCGCGGAGCTGGCTTCTGATGAAGCGGGAGTTAGCCAGTCAGGAGACGGGGGTTCTGGGTATTTGCAAAGCTCTGGAAATAGGAAAGCACATAGAATTTGGGGAGACTGGCTTTCTTCGAGCATGCCTGCAGGCTGTGGTAATAAAAGTGCTCACACGCATTCAGTATTCGCTGTGCTAGGCACTTGCACACATTACTCCTTAATCACTGTGACCTGCAGGATAGGTACTAGTACGCCCAGTTTACCGATGGAGATGCTAAAACTCCGAGAGGTCAGGTAACTTGTCTTATAACGCAGCTCGTATTTCTCATCACCATCATCATTGTCTTAATTAAGGCTGCACCAGCTCAGAAACAACCTGGAATGATCCAAAATCATAGGGTCAATTTGGACCAAGTCTGTGGAGGTGGTGACTTTGCAATCGGATGGTAAACTTCTTGGAGTTCGTGGGTGAGGCACCTGGGGGGGGGAGGTTAGGGACGGCATGGTGGGGAGAGGATGGCGGGGGGTGGCCGGGGGTGGCGGGGGCCTGCAGGCGATCTCATCCCCATGGTGGGTCTCACCTTGTAGCAGCTACGAGGGGCAAAGGCCAGAACACAGGCAGCGTTTGGGGACGTGGAGACATGCGCACTGACAGAGCCTCCCACACTAGCGACTTCCTTCCTTTAACACCCATGAGCTTCTCAAACTACTACCGCCTGCTGCCGACTCCTTGGGACTGGCCAAGGTCAGCAATGTCTCCCTCGTGGACAAATCACACAGACATCTCCGTTCTCATCTTTCTGCAACTGACGCTCAAGACCACTTCCTGTGCCCTTAGCCCGAGCACACTGCCCCACCTCCTGGAGAGCCTCTCCCCACTCTCTGGCTTTGATTAGGGGAGCTGCTTGGTGCGTCTGCCCCTGGGTGCTGGTCACTGTTCAGGGACCTCTTGCGGCCTCCACTCCTTGGGCAGGAAGGGGGATCCTGGAGCTCTGCCCACATGAGCTCCCACTCCGGCCACGGAACTGGCTGAGTGGTTCCTCTGCAGTGGTGCCACCCGTGGCGAGGCTCATGCCCACCATGGGCAGAGGCACTGGGGCTGCTGAGGAGACCTGCTGCCTCTGTGAGCCCTGGATTGCCACGGCCCATCCCCAGCATCAAATGCCAGAGCCCGTCATGTAATCATAGCTGCAAGGCACCCAAGCCCTTCTCGTACAAGCCCCAGGACTGATGTGAAAGTTGTATTAAACGGGGTGGGAGGAGAGAGGCTGGCGCCGGAGTGCCCATCTGTTCCAGGAACTCCAGAGCAGCGAGGCTTCTCCTTAGGCGTGGGCACAGCCCGTAAGGGGAGCTGGCCCCCTGCACCTCCCTTGGCCACCTCGGCGGCCTGCACGCGAGCACCCTGGCGACGGGCCTGCTATCTTCTTTGGAACTGGCCCGTCCTGGGCTATTTCTGTCACCGGGGATGGCGGTGATGGCACAGGTAATACGTCCAGGTTGCCCGCTTAGGTACCCATCAGCTCTGCCAGGCTTGACGTCAGGGACGAGCCTTGTTCATGCTGTTTCTCACTCTGGCCCAGTGCCAGGCACACGGCGGGCACTCAATAAATACACAGGGAACAAAGGAATCCATCTGTAGTTGTCATCTGTGGGGACAGAGCATGGCATGGGGAAGAGGGCGCTTTGGGATGAAATTGTGGTTCTGCCACTTAAAACACAGAACATTTATCTTGGGCATTTTAGTCTTCCCACCCTTACAGTAGGCATGGAAGCACTGACTAGGCTGTCACAGGAGCTAACGTGGTCGGGGCCTGGCACGGTGCCTGCAGGAGGAGGGCACGGCAAACGTGTGTGCCTTCCCTCCTGGGTGCTCCAGACCGCCTGTGCGTTTGTGTTCTGCTGTGGTGCTCACAGGAGAGAGGGTGCAGCCGGGTGATCCCCGTGTGAAGAGAAAGCTGAGGCATGGCTCTGAGCTTCACCCACACTTTTCAGATTTCAGCTTATTCCTGGAACCAGTGTGTGGGCATCGTGCAAACTGAACCCATGACGGAGCTGGGAGATGGTCAGAGGCAGCGAGGCTAACGCGGCCACAGATACAGTCAATCAGTGAGGGGCAATGGAAGGGTGTGCGTGAGTGCGTGCACGTATGCATGCATGTGCACATGTGCGTGCCTGCCTGCCTGTGTGTGTGTGTGCATGCCTGTATGCGTGCACATGTGCGTGCCTGCCTGCCTGTGTGTGTGTGTGCATGCCTGTATGTGTGCACATGTGCGTGCCTGCCTGCCTGTGTGTGTGTGTGTGCATGCCTGTATGTGTGCACATGTGCGTGCCTGCCTGTGTGTGTGCATGCCTGTATGTGTGCACATGTGCGTGCCTGCCTGTCTGTGTGTGCATGCCTATGTGTGCATGCATGTGATGTATGTGTGTGAGAGAGAGACTTAGGGAGGCTATGAGAAGCCCTGTTGTCTCCAGCTGCCCCCCACAGCCCTTTAACCTGCCTAGCTTCAACAGGACAGATGTGAGCATGGCCTTCAACCAGAGCCAGGGGAAGTCACCTGGACAACACCTCCAAGGACCAGCCACCCACCTCAGGGCAGAGAGGGCGGAGGCGGCAGAGCAAAGCTGTGCTTGCTATCTGCTCGGATACGGGTGGGGGTATAGCCCACCCGGGTCCTTCCTTCACATCCCTGGACTGGAGGCAGGTAATAGGGTTTGCTCGATTCTATTACAGTTGCCAAGGAAATGAGCTCCTGGCAGACAGGCTCCAGGAGGTGTGTGGGGACAATAGCCAGGACTTGCAAATGAGGGAGATAAGTCTGCCCATGGAGAATGTAACAGAAAAGACACCCAGTAGGGGGGAGGTCGGAGACGTGCAGTCATCCGGAGAGCCCTTCTGGATCCTGCTCCCACCCCGAGGGCACTGACCCACCCGAGGGAGCAGCTGTCCGTCAGGGAGGGTGGGACAGGGAGAGAAGCTGACAATGAGCTTTGGGGGAAATCAAAAGGAAAAAAAGAGCCATAGTTTATGGTGCCATGCCCTGTGCGAGGGACTCGAGATCCATCATCTTCTGTAATTCTCAACATCACCCCTGTTGAATGGCCCCGCGGCCCCGATGTTCGCCGTCAGCAGCCGGGCCGAGCTCCGGGGAGCGAGCGCCTTCTCCGGGCCGGCACCTGTGGCGGGCTGGCGGCCGGCTCCGTGGTCAGGGAGGCGGCTCTGGGCGGACTGTCCAGGTTCAGGCCCCACCTGGACACTCACCAGCTGCACTCTTGAGCAGGTGACACCTTTGTGCCCCAGTTCTCTCCAACGTGAGTTGGGAACAGGACCGTGCCTGGAGCGGTGTTTTGGGAGGATTACATGGATGATCTCGTGCAGAGGTTAAGACAGTTCTCTAATGCACTCGATAAATGCCATCTGCGACGATGATCACGGCCATCGTGACGATCCATCAGGCATTCGGTTCAGTAAACAGGTGAAGCATGAACACCTTTGGATATGCCCCGGATAAGCTAGCTGTCCACTTAGTAACGCTGTACCTGCAGCTAAACCTCATCTGTAAAACGAACTGTGAGGTCAAACGACAAAATACATGCAAAAGTGCTTGTAACCATGCCTGGTGCATAGTAAGTGCTCAATAAACATTAAGTGTTATTTAGAGTAGGATTAAAATGAGGAATTAACCTAAGGACACGCCACCTGGTCATGTCTCTTGGCAGGCAGCCAGCTGGCCTCGCCTGGTGCCACCTCCACCGGCCTGAGCTCATTCAACAAGTATTTATAGAGTGCCGTTATGAGCTGGGCAAATGGGATGGGGGAGGGCGGTCAGGGGCCATCCTGGAGAGAACAGAATAACCCTGAAATCTGTCATTCCCGTACACTGTCGGAATAGAGGCTCAGCCCAGGGCCGCATGTTTGTCCCCTGGAAAGTCAAGGCAACGTCTGCGAAGCATAGCTGAGGCGCTGTAAGCTTCAGGCATTGGACAAAGGTGAGGATTCCACATGGTGAGTGAGAGAGGCAAGACACCTGCCATGCCCCCTCCCCTCTCTTTCCCCTCCCCCGCCGCCGAGGGCAGCCGCCTAGGCTTCCCACCTGCAACCCCTCTGCCATTCTGGAGCAGTCCTCAAACATGCCCTGATACTTCACGCCTTCACACCTGTTAGTCCTTCAAGCCGGAACTCAACTATCACCTGTTCTCAAGGCCTTCCCCGCCCCGGCGTTGGGTCACCTGCCTGTGAGTCTGAGCCCCTGGATCTTTTATCTCTGTGTCTACTGATGGCATGAACGGCACACCAGCGCCTCCAGCTGGGGCGCCCCCTAGAACGTGAGCCCGAGGCCAGGAACCCCCGGAGGCCAGAACAGAGCCGGCCCGGCAGTACACATGCAGCGCCTGTTTGTGGAATGGAGAATGGCCCGGGCCTGGGGGTAGGTGCTCTCCCCATGCTACTGCCTGTAATCGTCCCAGGACCTTCAGAGGGCGGAAACGACGCGATCCCCGGTTCACAGGGAAGAAAGCGAGAGAGGTCAGTACCTTTGTCAAGGTCGAGCAGGTGCTGGGTAAGGAGCACGGGGCACCGAGACGCGGTCCGCAAGACTCGCTGCGGCACCGCGCGGCACGCTGCCCGGCGCACGGCACGTGCTCACTACACATGCTTTGAACGAGTGAATCCGAGCGTGTCGTTTCTCATTGTATAAGAAAGAAAATGGAGATGGTTATAGGAAGTGACCCAGGCTGTCCCCAAGGTGGTGGGGTTGGCGGTGGGGGACTGGCAAAGAAGTCGAGGCCCTGCTACGCCCCGCAAGAGGCTCTGATCGGCCCCTTTATGAATCGAGTGAACAGGGGGTCGGGGAGACTGAGCTGCCTCGTCACCTGGCAAGTGTGTCAGAACCCGAACGCAAAGGCGCGTCTGCCGTGGCCCCGCTGAACTTCACGCGCCGTTTCTGACATCAAGACTAAAAGCTGCGTGTCTCTCTCCAGAAGAAAAGGTGAAGGGGCAGGAGAGAGAGTTTAGTGGAACTCTGTAGCTATGTCCGTGCATATAACTGACTTCATTATTTTCCAATTGATCGGTTTGTTTTTTTTGTTGTAATATTAGCTGGTTGCTAAGCAACTGCCTAGGACGCTATGATGCTGAACTTCTTTTGGTACCCAAGTGGGCCCCCCAAAAGGGTGATTAAGTGTTTGGGGGCCCAAGGAGAGGGCTGACTCTCAGCCTGCTCTAGTATCCTGGGGTTCAAGGTACCCAGCCCCTTCCCTCAGTGAGCAGTCTGTCACAGAAGGAGGCCACCTTCTCCTTGGACACAAGTCTAACCTCTCTGGGCCTCGGCCTGGTCATCTGTGATAACACTCACCTCACAGGGAGGTGTGAAGAACACAGGGAATATACACGAGGCAGCTGGCAGGGATGCAGGCACATGACGGGGGCTCAATGCATTGTGGCTATCACCGTTTTCGATATTAACGTTTCAGTGGCGTCCGGGCGGAGCACTTTCTGCATACCTGCACTGGAGGAGTCAGGCTCTAGGGGGTCCCCTGGCCTTGGGATCCACGACCACCTCAGCAAACAGCACCCTTCAGCTCCTCCCAAACCAAGGCTGCAACGCTGGTCACAAAGCATGGCTACTTCTAGTGTTTGGGCCAGAGGCAAATCCATCCCACTCCACGGGGAACCTTTTCCTAAGCCAACGGTGTCCCACGTCCATCTTCGTCTGAAAAGGACAGTGCACGCTTTTTGGGGGGCTTCTGAGAGAATCACATTCCTTCCCAATTCTCAAAATTCTGGAGCCTGGGACTTGCCTAGGTCAGAGGTCACAAACTGGTAGTCTGGAGTGGGGGGTGGGAGGTTCCCTTCGGGCTGAGGACATGGTCTGGCTCAGCGTTTTTTAAAATTAGTGTCAACACTGAACGTGAAAACATGAACATCCAGATTTCTGGCTCCTCTAGGAAAATATGAAGACCTTAGCCCTGCCCTCTTCCCTGTCTCCCGGGGCAATAACTCCACAGTTAGAGTGCAGAGACTCCAGCTGCCCGAGAAGGGCTGCGGCCTCCCTAGTGAGTCACACTCAGCATGCTTGGCTCCTTTAGGCCACGATCCTGGCCCCTGTGGGCACGAGTTTGTGACTCCTGACAGAAGTCCAGTTCTTCATGTCACAATGAGGAAATGGGCTGAAAAAACCAGAATTGCTGCGAGTCACAGTTCACTAAGGCAGAGCATGAGCTGGAACAAGGATTCCAGGATTCCGGGGGCCTCCGCCAGTGCCTTGCCCACCATGACACTCAAGGTCAATGCCATGATGTCCTGCTCAGCCTCGGGAAGCTCACGGGCCCAGCAGACTGACAGGGGCCGGCAGGAGGACCAGGCCGAAGCAGGCGGGCTTCTGGGCAGTACAGGCTCTCAAAGGAAGCCTCGGGGGCGTCTCTGAAAGAGCTTCCCTTTCAAGTCCAGACACCGCTGCAGACAGTTATTGATTTCAGCTGCGCAATCTCTCCCCGGTCCATCCACCTGTCTGTGCTGCTACCTCTGATCCTCTGTCCAGGTGTCCACCATCTCTCACGTGGATTAACGCAACAGCCCCCTAACTTAGCTCCCTCCCTCGGTCCTACGGGTCAGGTTCCCCCCACGATGCAACCGAATGTTCTCCTCACATGCACACCTAGTCATGCCTTCTCAGCGGTTTTCAGAGCCCGCCTCCTTCACACGGTTTAGGTAAGGCCTATGACCCACCCTGGCTGACATCACTGACCGTGCCATCACGAGACCCCCCTCTGCCGGGATCTCTGCCACCTCTCCAGGCTAACTGCAACTCCTCCTCAGGCCTCGGTGTAGATCTCACTTCTTCAGGACATCCTTTCCTAAGCTCCCTCCCGGCTCAGATTAGGTTAATGCCACCTGGGCACCCCCATCCCAGGACCTAAAGAACCTGTGTCTGTGACGGCTGCTCTGCTTCCTATAGGCTCCAGGAGGCGCCACTCCTACCTGCGGGGTTCGCAGACGGGCACACGGCCGGGGCCGTCCACAGCTTTCCTACTAAATGAATGAGCAGGTGAACAGGCACTGCCGACGGAGCTGAGAAATCGGGAAGGTCCCGCTATCTGTCACTCTAGAGGGGCCAGTCACTCCCCTCTCTGTCTCAGTTCCCACACGCATCCTAAAAGAGGACTAGGCACGGTCACGTATTCTCATCTCGGGGTCCCTGGACTTCCACGGGGCCGTGAGGAAAGGGGCGGAGTTTTAGGAGCACAGTGCCATAGTCTGGAACCCCTGAGCCACACACACTGTGCTAAGGTGGCCAAGGCCACTGCAACTTCAGGGGCCTCTGCGTGAAGTAAAAATTACTTCCTGGGCAAGGATTACGGTCTGGGTCAGCATTTAGTAACGTCTGTGATCAACATAACGTAGGAAGACAGCACAGAAACAGAGCGCTCACATGTGTTGGTTTTCAAAACGATGCCAGGAGGTAAAGCAATCAAGTGATGCTTGGATGGGGAGAGGAGAGAACACAGGCTTTGAAGAGGGGGTCACCGTTCCTGTGGAAGAGCCCCGGGCAGGGGAGGATGGGCCGTGGTCCCGAAGCCGCTCTCTTCTTGACCGAGGCAGCCCTCATCCCCCCATCTGCTCCTTTGGGAACCCTGCCTGACACACCATGGGCATCCTGCTAATAGCCAGGCTGCAGAATCTCCAAAAATCTGGCCACATGGGGGCGCCCTCACTCCACACACTGGGTTCCAGGCTCCGCTGGAGCAGGAGCAGCACCGATCCATCCCTAGTGTCCCGCTGCAGGGTCAGGAGCTGGGTCCACAGGCTCTGTCCACGACAGGTGCTCTTTGGGAAGATGCCCCCCACCCTCCCTGAAGGAGGGTTATGCTGCCCCGAGGTTGCTCACACTGCTGTTCTCAACAGAAAGGCTGGAAGGGGGGCTCCTCCTCTCACGGGGGGGGGGGACTGATGCTCTGAACCCCCAGGAGAACCCTGGAGGCAAACCCAATCCAGAAGTGGACGGAGAACACAGCTGTGTTCGCCAGGGAGAACGGGCAGGAGGGCGCCCACATCACACCTACACTCCAGCTTCCGGTCAAATGGTTTCAGCTCTTTTGGAAGCTCTTTTAAGAGTGACAGACAGTGAGGCAGAAAGACAGACAAGACACACACACACACACACACACACACACAGAAGAAAGAAAGAGACACACACACACACACACACACACACACACACACACTCACAGACACAGACACACGGAGGATGGAGGGGAAGAGAGAAAGGTCAGCTCCTGCTCCCCTGGGACAGCCAGAGACCCCGGCGTACCAGACAGGCACTGACACGGGGCAGCCTGCAGACCTGGAGTCCCACGGACGCAGGTTCAAACCCCGGAGCCAGCTGTGTGGACCCGGGTGGATGACTCTGCCTCTCTGAGCCGCACTGTCCCAGCAGGAAGGGGGTCACCGTGCCTGCCTTTGGGACTTGAGGTGTGGATCCAGCGGGGGAATGGATATGTGCAAACCACCTCTCATGGTACCTGGGCCCCGGCAAGCCCTCACCAGGTAGCAGAGGTAATTCACACTGACACAGGACAGTGATAAAGGACTTCAGGAAACGTGTGACCATTTACACCTTGTGGCCTTAGCGTTCTCACGTGGGGCCTTCCGGGCTATGGATCCCACAGTCCCGTTCAGCTCAGATCTCTGTTCATAACAATGTCGCTCCCCGCACCGCCATCTCAGCCTTTCACCAGCTGAGTGTTCTCTCCAGCCCGGATGCCTGACCCTCCACGCGGGGAGAGTGGCAAAGGCTGGGTCCAGCCCGGATGCCTGACCCTCCACGGGGGAGAGTGGCAAAGGCTGGCGCGAGAGTCAGCGAGGCGGCCCTGGAGGTGAGTGAGCACAGGGCCTGGGTCACGCCGGGCTGTGCCCCCGCCCCCACGTCACCGGTACACAACCTGCAGGAACAGCCTCAATCTGCCCCCGCAGTCTCCGGTGGGGAAACGAGGCTAACGCTAGTTAGTACCCTGGCAGGCCCCGAGGGGGGAGGGACGAAATCCTACTCGCCAATCACTCAGAACAGGGCCTGGCACGCAGCAAGGACCGCTCTAAGGGTTAGCCACCACCATCACTGATTTGTTTCACGGAATAAGCAGTGATCTTTCTAGAATGGTTAGCTGAAGGTGGTCTGATCCCAAACCGGATGAGGAACGAGGTTTCCATCGAAGCTACAGAAAGAACGTGAGACTGGGAGGCAAGAGATCTCCCCGGACGGCGCCCACCACTACCACTTCGGGAGGCAAACCGGGCTCCCGCGCGATCTGCTCGCGAGGGGAGCGGGCTTGGGGGCGCCCCCAGGGGCGCGCGGTCCTGGCGGACGTGCACCCGCGTCCCGGCCCTCACCTGAGGTACTCATAGAGCCCGTACATGGGCAGGAAGTCGATGTCGGACAGGAACAGGTAGGGCGTGCCCACGTGCTTCATGGCCACGTTGCGCAGCAGGTTCACGGGGTAGAACTGGCCCTCCTTGTACACGATGTGGTAGGCCACGTTGTGCCGGCTCATGAGCACCTCGGAGCCCTGCGCGTAGCGGAGGAACTGCTGCGCCTCGGCGTCGGACAGGTAGAGGGCCAGGCTGATGGGCCCCTCCCAGTGCTTGCAGATGGCCTCGAGCATCTGGAGCCTGCAAGAGACAGGGAAGGTGAGCCACGGGCCGGCCGTCCGCACAGTCCTCCGCCTGGCCTCCTGGGGGACCACCTCCATGGACACTCGGTCAACCAGCCTGGTCCAAATCACTGTGCGATGGGGGTGCCAATCACCAAACCTCAGCTCCTTTATCTACCAAATGGGCATAAAAACACTTACCTTGCCGGCTCTGGTCTTTGCTTCTAATCGAGTGAGTGATATGGAGACAGTCACATCCCAATATAAGTCTTTTCTTTTCAGCGGGGTGGGGAAGACTATATCAAATGATCCAAAGATCCCCTTCCAGCTCAAAGGTCCCATCCCTCTCCTCCTCTCTCAGAACAGAAAAATGGCTCCCTGAGCTCCTGAGGCAGTCGCTGCAGACTGAGCCAAACTGAGGTCAGGAGTTGCAAGCAGCGTTAAAACAAGCAGTGAACGCAAGAGCAATAACTACGATGACTTGACTCATTGCTACGCACCAGACACCCTCCAGGATTCTCTCGCAACCCTTTGCACCCTCTCCCCATTCTCCTGATGGAGGAATTGAGGCCCCAGAGGTCCAGTTGATACAGTTGCAATTAGCTGGTTATTAATAACAGAAAAGGAGCAAAGGGAAGGCCAGACAGGAAGCTGCAATTTCACACTCCTCAGGAACCACCGATCACTAGGGGAAGGGGTCCAACAAAGGGGGGACAGAGGCATGCCCAGCGACGTTGGTGTCACATAGGGAAGGTGCCTGTCAGTCAAACCTAGGAAAAGAAATCATTGGCTAGAAGGGGTGGAGCCAAGGCAAGCCCATGAAAACTTGGGAAGACATAATCCCCTAGACAAAGGAACGCTCCTTCTCTCCGCTCTCTGGTTCCTTCGGTTTTTCTCCTGCTTCCTTGCATTTGCCTGTGTTCCCTCCATAGCCATGTGGCCCTGCGGACCCCACATGCAATGGACTGATGGACGCCAGCTGGGAACACAAGCTAAGCCAGCCTGATGCTGGCCTGGACCTGTGCTCCAACCCCCTGGCATGTTGCTGGCTTCGATCTCAGCCCTGCTGAAACCACAGCTACCCTTCTTCTACGGGGGACGGGGGGAAATGGGGCCTTGGAGACTCAGGGGTGTCATTCCACAGCAATAAAGCTTTCTACAATACCTCACCCTCCCAGGGGGCCTCCGGAAATTCTTATTCCAGCAACACCCCAAGAACCCCACTTCCACCAATAACAGTCAGCTTTGACTCTTGGGCTTGAACCAGACACGTGTAGACAGGTACCTGGACAGGACCTTGGGGATGGTGAGAAGGAAACAATACTGGGTGTTTAGTAAAGGGAATGGAAAATCATGCAAATGTCGGGGACCAAAGTGTGATGCCGTCTGTCTTCACTTTCAGAGTCCCTATGTCCCAGGGTCACAGCCGTTTTGCAAGGCTACCCGAGAGGCACCAGCCAAGAAGAAGTAGGGAAGAATGGAGCCCAGAGAAAAAAACAAAAGGTGCTTCTGACGGAGAGAGGGCTCTGAGAAAACGAAGAGAAATCTATATCGTTTTTCCCAAGGCATCAGAAGAGCCTGCCACATGAAATCTATGGTTAAGAAAAAGCAAAAGCCTATTTCATTTTTTTCCCCTACTCAGCACGAGGCACATAATCAGCTGTCTCCCGGCCAGAATGCCCACTTAAGTGGGACAATTACCAGGAAATAGATTCCCAGCATTGCTATGCTCCTAAACAAAAGAAAACGGGCACAGTTATCTCGTGCCCTTGGCTTTCTGGACGGGCTTCCGGAGTTTCCTCTTAGTGATTCTGCCAGGATTCGCTCCCCCTTTCTCTTTGGAGGACTAAGATATTCACGGGGTAAAACGCCCCCCATTTCTCACACTTGGTGACACTTGCTAATCGAATTGACCAGAGCTGGCTGTCTGGAGACATCACATTCTCCGCGAAGCCTCCTCTCGGGAGTGTGCATCGGGCCCCTGTGGCAGGCCTGGTCTCTGCGGGCTCCACACATCTCGGGGTTGGAAGGACCCCACCTGCCCCTCAGTTTAATTCTGCCCTGGGGAGGGTGTCTGTACAAATCCTTTGAAAGTTGGGGAGTCAAGGGCAAGGATCACTTCCGAAAGGTGGAGAGAAGGGTTGCCGGAGGGAGTGGGAGCCACGCGTGGGCGGGAAGACGCCAGCCTCTGCCGTGGATTCTCCCGCTGACTTGGTTTTTGACTCTGTCTGAGTTTTCCAAGCGAGGGAGCCCCGCCCAGGAGCAGCCCTTCTTCCGAGCTCTTCAAAGTTTACACTCAGAACAGAGACGCAAAGTACTTCAGGGCCGCAGGAGAAAGGTGCGGCTGGGGTGACAGACATCACATCCTCGTGGCCTCACAGGCAACGCTGCCAGACGCTCTGTGGAACCTCAGCCGTGGCGGGCAGTCAGACAGACGCGAGCAGAGCAGGGGTGACGGGCCAGGCACGGGTCCCCAGGGCAGAAAGCCCCGGGCTCCTAGCGATGGGCAAAACTGGGGAAACAAGGACCGTGCCCCCAGGGTGACCTTTCCTCCCCTGCATATCCCTGGTCATGCAGTTCGGACCCTCCCCTGACCTTTCCTCCCCTGGCATGTCACCAGTCACGTGGTAGACCCCTTGGAGGAGGAACAAAGGGGACTCCCACTCGGGCCCTTGCCTGACCACCTCCTTAAGCACTGACCTCTAGGGATAACATCCAGGCCTCAGTGTGTTTCAGCTCCAGGCCCAGAAAAGCAGCAAAACCAGACAAGCGACGCCATGGCTGACCTCAGGACCAGCTGCACTGACCAATGACCCCCTGCTCTGGCACCGAGCAGTCAGTGAAGACCAGGGCCCTGAACAGACACACCTGGAAAGCTGATGCCCATCCTCCCCTAACATCCCCACCCTTAGAAGCCCTTGGGACTGAGGACCTGTGCCCCTCCCTCCCTTCTTCTCCCCCAGGCATGTGACCTTTACCCGTCTCTCTGCTGAGCTCCAAGGGCCCTTCTTCTGCCTCTGTAACTTGTTTTCTGGGCCCATTTCTTCTACAGCTGACTTCTACCTCGGTGGCTTTCTAACTAAACTTTCTCTTCTGGTTTGAATCTCGCCTCTGAATTCTTTCTTAGCCAGAAGTCAAGTGCTGAGGTTGCCGAACCCAGGTCCAATCACCGGTAACAATTGGTGCTGTTTTCATTCTCGCTGCCACTACAGTGAGCGAGAACTAGGGAGGGTACCCCCACGTCTGTTTCTCTGCCACTCGCCCCAATCTCTCCAACCTCTGCTGCACTGCAACCAAGCTTTCCGCCAGGACCGGAACCACAGAGAGCGACTGAGGTTTGTCGTAGTGATGACAACCTACACTGTGACAATAACACAATCGAGCTCTATCATTCACTGGCTGCACACAGAGGGTCGGCCATGTGCTGGCTGTTCCCACGGTGACACTCACGGTGACTGCGGAGCTGGGATTTCCAGCACTGTCATACTGAGGAAGCTCAAGGAGGTGAACGGACTGCTTTTAAGTCACGTAGCGACAAAGTGGAGAAGCCAGCTTCACCCCCAGGTCTGCCTGACCCCCACGTCCAGGATCCAGATCTTAGTCAAGATGGACTGGTGTTAGGCTGAGAAAAATGTCCCCAAATGCTTCCTCATTGCCTGTGGTCTGGCGCTGGCGTTTGTCCCTACTCCTTCTCCGCAGTCTCTCTTGGGGTCTGCCCCAAAGATCCACCATGCCCTTGACCCTTCTCAGGGTGAGCTCTTCCCACACCTGTTCCCAGGGCTCGTGCCTGTGCAGCTCCTGTCAATGCAGAGTTGAGTGCAGAGACTTTTTCGGTCCCTTACACAGGAAGACCAAGTGCCTGGCCCAGCAAGGACCCGGGCCAATGGAGAGCATTTCAAGAGACAAAGAGCAGGCCTGGCCGGGTGGCTCAGTAAGTTGGAGCATTGTCCCGTACACCAAAAGGTTGCAGGTTCGATCCCCAGTTGGGAGTGTGTACGGGAGGTAACCGATCAATGTTTCTCTCTCACATCGATATTTACTTATTTATTTCTCTCTGTCCTTTCCTCTCTCTCTCTCTGGAAAAAAAAAAAAATCAATAAAAACATATCCTTGGGTGAGGATTAAAAAAACGAGAGACAAAGATTAATTCTAAACCTGCAGAACGGTCAGCTTGGAAGAATCTTAGAGATTATTGGGTCTGATTAATCCACTTTTATGATGAGAGAGTTCAGCCTCTGACGGGCACGCGTGCTGGGGAACTTGATGAATGAGTGAAGAGCCACCCCCGGGACCCACAGCCCTGGCTCTGTCCCACGCCTTCCTCCAACCCCCCTACAGCCCATCACCGCTTCACGCTGGGACGAGGCAGACAAAGGCTCAGGACTGGCCAGAGGGGTGCCCGGCAGGGGTGACGCCAAGGAGTCCTCCTGGACAGGAAGCCCCGTACAGCCTGTGTAGGGGTCGGGAGCAGGCTGGGGGATGGCTGAGCACTCAGAGTCCTGAACGGCCAGGGCTGGAAGGAACCCTAGAACCTCCGTCGGCCTAAGCAGTCCAGGCAGGTGTCACTCAGCCTCTGCTGGGAAGGGGAACTCACTCCCTACCAGGGGGCTGATTCCAAGCCGGCTCCTGGAGCCACGCGGGCTGCCTGGGGCAGCCGTGCACCTGTGGGTTCTGGGGTCACACACCTGCATTTGAATGCCAAGCTGTGTCAGTCACCCTTCGCGCTCCCATTTCCACACACACACGTGGGGGATGAGGATGCGTTTGTAGATGACAAAATGCATACATTCCTCTCCTTCTGTCCACACCCTTTGGCAATGCCTCCCACACTGATTCAATTTCAATTCCGTGAAACACTAGCAAACAGGACACAAGCAGGGGAGTTAACAAGTGGTCGTTTGGCGGGGCCTGCCCCTCGCGGCCCTCAGAACCGGCGGCCCCACCATCTGAACCAGCTGCTGACGGTACCACCATAACAGGTCTGACACAAGCTGAACAGACAGCAGGAGCTCAGTCTGTGACAGCGGTGATGCCCTCCTGAGGTTCCGGCCTTCCACAGGCATGCATCCAGCGAATAGTTACTGAATACCCACAATGTGCGGGCACGGTGCTGGGTCCCGGAACCAACAAGACAGACAAGGTTCCTGCACTTCTGGAGCTTCCTCCTCCTGGCGGGGAAGGCCACGAGCAATCCAAGGTAAATGCAGAGGGAGCTACGGGCTGGAGAGGCATCGGGACAGGAAACAGGGCAAAGAGTGGCCGTGCGGGCTCGCGGGAGGGCCTGCTGCAGAGCTCGCCAGTGGGAGGGGTCCAGGCCTGAGAACGTCTGGGTGGAACATTTTCCAAGAAGAGGGAACAGCCCGGGGGATAAAACTCGCATGCTCAGGTGAGAAGCAGCAGGACCAGTGGGGATGGCCCAGGGGCGAGCGAGGGGCGGGCCAGCAGGGGGCAGGCGGTGCGCGGATGTGGGGCCACATGGGACCCGAAGGCCTTGGCGGGCAGTTGTATTATTCTAAATGCAATGAGACATGCTCAGAGTTTTTACGACATCACCTGATATATATTTTAAAAAGATCACTCTGGCTGCTACAGGAAGAATTACCTTCTATTCTCTAGACAGGTGCTTTTCATGCTTTAGGTGCTTAGGATCACCGGGGAGGTTTCTTACCACCTTTCGGGGCCCCCCTCTAGAGATTTCAGTTTGATAAGTGGGGTGTGGGGCCCGAGAATCTGTATTTCTAACAGGCTCCCACGTGATGCTGTGTGGCCCCTCGGAGCAGCACAGTTCTCAAAGATGGGACCCATCAGCCCCAGACCCCTGGGAACTGTCGTTAGTGCTTCAACAATGCCGCCAAAGGCACAGGAAAGAGAAGGCGTCCCCTGGCCAGGAGGCAAGGACCGCCGTGACCAGGATCCCTCCCAGTCAGGATGGGATCTCCCTGTCCCAGACCCGCCTGTTGGCTTCTGGGATGGGAGGGAAGTCCCCGCAGTGGCTGGGGGAGGAGCAACCTGCCAGCCCCACAGCGGCAGCCGGTGATGGTCACTCTTTCTGAAGGAAACTCCAGAGGGAGCCGGGCTCCGGAGCGGCACGCCACCTCCCCCCGTTCGCTGTGGCACTCCAAGGTTGACACACACACCCGAAATGTTTCTTAAAACATTGATTAAAAATCAATCCAACGGGCCCCAGTCAGCCTGCCGCATCCTCACTGGATGTGCAGGATGGAGGGGGCGGGGGAGTCTACTGTCCTCACCGGGGCGGTACCGATGCATAATTTTTGACCAGGTCCCGCTAAGTGTCTCTCGTTAGGGCGTGGGATTCCTGGGGCTCCGGGCAGCGTCAGCATGGCAATACGGTCACGACACATCGGGGGACCGTGGGCCTGCATGCTGGGGGACGTGTGTGGTTTGAAGGGAAGGCCTCTGTGGTCAGTGCTTGCAGCAGATGTGAGAGGGGCCAGTGCCAGGAGGAGACCGCTGGCCGGCATGGGGGGGGGGGCTCTGTTTCTCCTGTACGTTGATAACAAATGCATACAGCAGGGTAGATGTGGGGTACTAATAATTTAAAAAATGTTTCCAGTCACTTGCAAATTCCAGATAGCAAACTTCACAGCTAGCACGGAGGCAGAGCAGCAGTGAGGAGGGGAAGGAACCTCGGGTGCGACCTGCTGCTCCCAGGGCCTTTTCGGCCGCTGTTTTCTGTAACCCAAACAACAGCCTGGGAACTTGGCCTTTTACTGCCATTTCATAGACAAGGAGAGTGAGGTTCAAAACCCCCGAGCAGCTTGCCCACATTCACGCAGCTAGTGAGTGGTGCCACTGGACTCGAACCCAGGTCTCTCTCTGTTCTTTCTACATCACCCACCTACCATGTGCAGACGCTGTGGTCAGGGTGTGCAGACCCAGCAAATGCTTACCGAGTAACAATATGTGCCACAGGCTTTCAGAGAGTCTCTCATTCAGCCCCAACCAGGACCCTATAAGGAAAGTATTTTAAACCCTCTTTACAGAAGGAGAAAAAGGCCCAAAGTTGTTAAGTGACTTGGTCAAGACCACCAGCTGAGGAGTAAAGAGGCTGGTGGGATTTGAACTCAGAGCTCTTTGTAAGTCTAGTGTCCGTCTGCATAGTACCACAAATTTAAGATTTTGGCCAATAGTGCTGAATATCATTTAGGGAGCCTTCAAGGACCACAGGGCTAAGTACTGGGTGTGCACGATCTCATCTGAGCTTTGCAGTAACCTCAGGGGTAGCTACTGACATGTCAGTCTCAGATCACGGATGAGGGAGCTGAGGCTGAGAGAGGTTGAGTGACTTGTCCAACTAAGGGTGAAACTCAAGAGGCGGCAGAGCCACCAAGACCCCACAGTGTCCAGGGACCAAGCTAGTCACTCTCAGGCTACCTTTTACCCTGATTAGAAAGTGTGTCGAATTTGTCTCTTCCGTTTTCTCCTGAGCTGGCTGGTAGCCACTAGCTACGGAACCCGATTCGCAGTATTTTGCTGATAAGCCGAACGTATGAATAGCAGGCGTGAATGTGACCGAGGAGAACCAGGAGGCTCCGAGACGGGAACCTGGGATTATCTGGAACTCAGCCACCTGTGCCGATGATAGTGTCTGAGCTTTAGGTACGTCACCTGAGGGGCCTGAGGTGCACAGGTGCTGCCCGGGGAACAGAAGCCCAATCTAGACCATCACTCAGCATGAATATCAAGAATTAGGTTTTATGTTCATTTCATAGAGAAGGAAAAAGAGAGGACTGTTATGGCCAGGTGACTTACTAATGCAGTGCTTGGTGGGAGGGAGTGTGGGTGCACACACTAGAAGCTGGGTGAGAAGCCAAAGGGACACAGAAGTTTAGGAGTGACTCTGGGACGCTCGTGGAGCATCCCCGGGAGCCTGACAGGTTTGAGCTGGAAGGGCTGGCCACCTGCCCTGGCTGCCGCAAGGCCCTCTGGAATCCAGGCCTGCCTACCTGGCCCAGTTCACTTGCTGTCCTCTTCCCCACTCAGCACCCTGAGCCCCACCCTGTGTGCTCCCCAGAGGGGTTCCCTCTGTCCCGTGACTATGCTGTACACTGCACTTGGGGGAGCCCTCCTCTCTCTGCGTTCCTCCGACATCAGTCTACTCAGCCTCCAACTGGACACAGGTGACGTTCTCTGCCTTGTCTTTCCTCCACCCCCAGCCGGGATGGGGGCTCCTCCCGTGGCTAGCAGAGCATCTCTCTGTTGTGAGAACCTGTTGCCTGTCTGTGGCAGGCAGACTCTGAGCTGCCTCCAAGGCCCCGCCCTGTGCAATCCCCTCGATGGAGTGTGGCCAGGACCTGGGACGAGCAAACATCACTCCTGTGATGACGTGTTATGATGACCGGAGAGGCTCTCCTGCTGGCCTTCAAGCAAGCTGCCACGCCTCGAGAGGGCCACATGGCCAGGACCCGAGGGTGGCCTCCAGGAGCCGAGAAGGACCCCGGCCAATGGCCAGTAAGAAAACACGACCTTAGCCCTGGCCGGTTTGGCTCAGCGGTTAGAGCGTCAGCCCGCGGACCAGAGAGTCCCGGGTTCGGTTCTCGCTAAGGGCACGTACCTCGGTTGCAGTTTGTTCCCAGCCCAGGTTGGGATTGTGCGGGTGGCAACCAGTCGATGAGTCTCTCTCACATCGATGTTTCTCTCTCTCTCTCTTCCTCCCTCTCTCCCTCCTGCTCTATCTGAAGATAAATGCAAAAAACTCTCCTTGGGTGAGGATAAAAATAAATAAATAAATAAATGTTACAGCGCCAACGTAACATAAAAAAAAAAAAGAAAACACGACCTCAGTCCTAGCACTGAATTCTGCTCCACGCTGAAGGAGCTTTGAAATGGACCCGGACTCCCAGAGGAGTCCCAGCCCCAGCCCACACCTGGATTTCGGTCCTGAGACCCCGAGCAGGGGACCCTGCTGACACACATCCGGACTCCTGACCCGGGAACTGTAAGATAATGAATGCGTGCTTTCTGAGCTGCTCTATCTGTGCCGATTTGTTATAGAACAATAGACCACCAAGGCACTGGCTGAACCCCACATATACTACGTACTCCTCGAAGGCAGGAACAGGGTCTTATAAATGTTCCCAGCCCCACAAGGGCCTGGTACACACAGTAAGAGATGCTTAAGTAATATGTGCTGAGTGATCACATGACATTTGGAGATAAAACTGAGGCCGCAAGAAGGGAAAGACCTTTGAGATCACACGGCAGGTAAGGCCGCTTGACCTGGTGCTAGAATCTCTGTGTGTTTCACTTTCCCCTTTTTCTGTACCCTGTTATGGTCAGCAAGTTCTCTGTGTTTGTGCACAGGGGTCCGGGAGGCCGGTGAATCTCCAGGAGACCACTAGCCGATGAAGCGGTTTAATGCCACAGACGGTCGTTCATAACGCGCGGTAGGAACCAGAAAGCAAGGAATGGGCTTCCTCATGGGTCACTCAGAGGCCCCACCCTGCACGAATCATCCCCAGATGCCTCCAGACTCCAGGTCCGCCCACTCCCCGGAACCCCCGGACTCCTTTTTGTAAACCTTTCACGTCCAAGTGCTTGTTCTTTCGTTTGCGATTCTTCAATCATTCGTGACTAATAACAGCTGACATTTATCGAACGCTTAGGTGAGCCAGGTACTGTCCCCAGCATGTTATAGGCACTAACTCACTGGCTCCTGAGAAGGACCGTGGAATTGCATCTGTAGGCTGGACGGGCATCTCTGAGGTGGCTCGGGGACAGAATGAGCCAAACTCCTTTTCTAATCGTGGGAAGTGAGGAGGGATGACTTGAAGGAAGCTGGGGCAACAGCAGCCACTATGGGTCATGTGTAAATGAAAGAGGAAGCTGGTGAGCAGTGGTGGTGGGGGCAGGGCACACTGCACAGCCAGGTACAGAAACAGTGTGGCCCTGAGTGAGTGACCTCAGGGCTGTGAATCCATTCACTTCCTGGCAGCCAGAGAGATGTTTTAAAAAAAAAACATAAGTTAGATCAAATTACTGTATATATTTTAAAATAACTTCTCAACACATTTGGAATCAAGTCCAAGACCTTTATGAGTTTCTCGTGTTCTATCATCTTACTCTCAGCACTCACCTCCCAGTGCCCGGCTGAGCTGCGCGGGACTGGTCCTCCAGCAGGAGTGCAAGGCCCTCCCACCACAGGGCTTTGCACCTGCCATTCATCCGCCTGGAAGACGTGTTCTCAGCAACCCATATGCCAGACTCCTGTTAGCTGTTTATTGTTGTTTATACACTAGCCCCCTGTTCTCAACTCTGGCTGCACATCGCAAACTGAAAACATGCCAGGTCTCTGCCCCACAGAGATTCCTACTTGACTGGCCTGCGATGGAGCCTGGACATGCTCGTGTTTTAAAAGCTCCCCAGGTGATTCCGTCTGTCCCCAGCCAAGGCTGAGAACTGGGCTATTAGACTGTGGGCCACGTAAGAGCGAGAGCCATGGAAGAGTGGAGCCACGGAAGAGTGGGAGCCACGGAAGAGCAGGAGCCACGGAATAGCAGAGCCACGGAAGAGCGGAGCCACGGAAGAGCGGGGCCCACAGAAGAGTGGGAGCCACGGAAGAGTGGGGCCCACGGAAGAGCGGGAGCCACGGAAGAGCGGGAGCCATGTCAGCACTGCCTGGTGAAGGCTCCCTGGATCCCTGCTGCATCGATACACATAGAAGGAGACAGAACAGCAACTGCCTCCCAGCAGCGACTGTGGTTCCAGTCTACGTGTTTCCCCACAATGAGCCCCCTTTTCCTTGAGGTAATTTAAGTGGAGCTCCATTTCTTAGAATCACTGCTTCCCTCCATCCTCAAAACCACCACCTTCACCAAAAGACATGCGCCCTTGGTTTCCAGGCTGAGAGGGGGTGAGAACAAGGCCGACAACACCAGGCTCCAATACTCTCAGCCCCCGAGGCCATCCCTCCCTCGTCCCCGTGACCTGGTGAAGAGCAGCAGAGGGGAGCTGTGTGGAGGGCAGGCCGGGCTGCCTACCTGTCCATGGAGAGCTGAGCGACCAGGGTGACGTCCGTGTTGTCCGCAGCGGGCTCATACTCGTAGTGCAGGAAGTACAGGTGGGTGCGGTGGACGGTGAAACGCTCTCGTCGGAACTCGTAACACAGGTCGTCCTCGTCCAGCTCGGACAGCTGCTTCTGGAGCTGGAAGGCAGGAGAGGGGGCTTGGGAACGAGAGAGCCAGCCCAGGGGCCCAGGAGCCTGTCCCATGTCCTGCCCTCCCGAGTTTGTCATCGCTGGACATGGCTGAAGGTCAAACACAGAAGGACACAATCGCTGTTTTCATTTCCCTCTGCAATTTACTCTAATTTCCAAAAGGGTGGCCCTGAAGGGCAGCCACCCTCTGAGCTCAGAGTGATGATGGTGACCAGGGGCAAACGACAACCAGCCATGAACTCCTTATACACAAGCACACAATCTTCTCCTAGATGACCCAGCACAACACTTTCAAATAACGGGGAAAACTGTCACAGAAAGAGGAACGACCCCGAGGGAGCAGCACTCTGTGCGACGCGATGCCTCTCTGCTACAGCTACAGACGTCAGTCTGCACAGGAAAGCAAAGCAAAGCAGAAGCTCTCTTCCTCCCAGTGCATCCGAGCTCAGCCAGTCTCAGAGCCCAGGCTTGTCTTTCCCTCTCTCCTTCCTGGCTCTCTGAGTCTTAGTTCACGGATCTGCGTGTGGAAGTTCTTTGCCTAGCCCTGCCTGCTCCTTCCTACTCGACTAGGGACAGCGCGAGCTGAGCTGCCCACCGGGCACTGAGGGCAGAAGCAGAGAGACACCCGGGTGCCCAGATCTGCGGGCTCGGATGCCCGATACACAACCGTCTCATGCAAACCCCACCGTAGCCCTGCCAGGCGGGTCTCACTGTGCCTGTTCCGTAGGTGAAGAGTTGCAATGAGAAAGTAAAAGAACTGTGATAGTGACAGGAATCAGGCAGCGGAGTGAGCGGACTGGGAAGAGGCAGGGGAGCAGCTCATCGGGTGATGGGGACGTCCTGTGTCATGATCACGGGGGTGTGTACATGTGTGAGGACCTGCCACACCATACACTTAGAACACTCATATCTATCCCATGCAAACTGTATTTCAACATTGATTTTTAAAAAATAATAATTTTGCTGGAAGTCACACAGCGGGTGCCAGCATTTTTCTGTTGCATCGGCCTTATCCATCACATGAGGACATACAGTGGAATACAGATTAAAATGTACCTGGCTAGAGTTACTAACCTGGCTGAAAGTAGTACAGCACTTTTCTAAGAAAAAGGGATGTCTATGTTTTAAATCTCCAAACCAGTAATGTAGGAATCAACAAGGAGACCTAGGGACTCACGTCTGTAAAACCTTGTGTCTGGCGTTACCCCTCAAGGTGTGCGCTGTGCGGATGACTCCCACTGCTCCCCACGCCCTTGCCCTTTGTTACCTGGCTCCCAGCATCACTCACTGAAGAGGCAGAGCCTGTTTCCTAACCCCTGAGTCTGCGCTGCACTGGCGACTTGCTTTGGCGGGTGATCGGATGGCAGGGAAGCAGTGTTGCCCCAGTCCCGAGGTGGGCCTCAAGGGGAGTGCATGGTTACGCACCTGCACCACTGCCATGAGGAGATGCAGGGGCCAGCCAGCCAGAGGGTGAGGCACCGTCTCCCCAGCTGCCCCAGACAAGGAGCGAGCCCAGCTGAGATCAGCAGAGCTCAGCAAACACTCGCCACACACCACGGAGGTTTTACAGGTTTGGAGCAATAGACAACTGACAAGGGGCGTCACTGGCATTTTGTGTGAGGTGCTTTTCATTATGTGAGCCTGTCCCACATATCAGGGGATGGGTAGCCTCTTGAACCCCAGGCCACTGCAGGCTCGTAGCGTTCTCCAGACGGCCATGTCCAACTCCAAACGTACCCATCTATTCTCCAATGATGCTTGGGGAATCAGAGATCCAGTGACTTAAGGGACATTCTCAGCTACCCAAACCTTTTAACTGTTCAAAGGATGTAATCAGGGATACTCTCTAGCTCTTCAAGCTCGATTCGACGTCCTTGCCTATTTGAAGATCGCCATTCTACCAACATGTAAGACCTGGAAACTGGAATTCCCTTTGCCTCAAAGATCCCAGGAGCCAAGTGACCCATTCTGACCTGCAGGATTAAACCCAGATCCTTGCGGACAACCACACTCTCTCTCTGACCCATCGTTTCCCACATACTCCGTACTCGCACCAAAGATCTCCTCTGCTCCCCAAATCCGCCTTTCCCTCCACACCTCCATGACTTTGCACACTTTCTTCCCTCTGCCACGCCCTCCTTCACCTCCCCTTCTCTGCTCCACCTGGAGACCTTCTATTTACCTTTCAACACTCAGGTTAGGTGGCACCTGCTCTGTGGGACCTCTGCTGGCGCCTCTGCCAGGTAGAGCTGGCCCACTTCCTGTCCGTGCTCCAAGAGCTCTCACTCCACTAAAGTACTTGTCAGCTCGAACTGAGGTGGTTTAGGGACAGCTTCCCTGGCAAGGCTGGGACACTGTCCCACGGCCCCTAGCGCTCTGCCCAGTGCATGACAGGTGCTCAGTGTTCCCGTGTCGCTTGCATGAGAAATATGTGCTGCACACAGGACACTGTCGTCGCTGTGAAGTTCACGCCTGGCCTTCTGTTTCTCCTCTTGTATCCTTAATGTCATGCCCAGAAGGTGATCAGCCTTAAGCCGTTGTTTGCTCCAATATTTGCTGTTCAAGGTCTGTGATGGCCGAACAGGTTGTGAACAGCAAACAAACATGCACCAAACTCTGGGCTAAATGCTCGGAGCATGTGCTTCTCCTTCCTTCGAGCCTCCCGTGAGGCACTGCAGCCTTACGTCAGCTGAGAGAGCAGTTTTGAGATCTTGACGTCTCTCAGGGAGGTCAAACCTGGGTCTGGGTCCCTGCACCACCAGCTGCCTCTCCAGAAAAGATGCTAGCTCAGCGGCTGCTGCGCCTTGGCTGATGTTACTGGGTCCATCCCACTCCTGCCTGTACGATCCTGGGCGAGCGAGAGAGTTACTAAGCCTTCTGAGCCTCAGTGTCCTCATCTGTAAAATGGGGATCATAATAGTAACTGCCCCAGGGGGTGGTGGGAGGATTCCAGGAGATTCTGCACATAAAGAGCGCTGACATCGTCTGTTATCATGGTTATTTTCGCAATTCGGAAAGGGAGACATCTGGGCCCCTGAAGACACCGAGGTGGGTGCTTTCTGTCCCAAACATCACCTGAAGGAGATGGCAAGGTTCTGGAGGGCGGGAGGCTGCGGCTGGATGAGACCAGGAGTGTCAGAAACAGTCCCCTGCGTCCCTCCTTGAGGAACCCAAATAAGCCTGGAAACCATAATGTACCTCCCAGGAAGACACCTAACCAACTGACGCCCTCCTTCCCTTTCCCACCCACACTGCCCAAGCACAAGAACCAGCATTCTCTTTAAGAGAATAAACATCCGCAAAGTTCTCTGCAAAAGCAGGTTGCTTTCTTCTCGCCGTGTTTCTGTGTTGAGAGGAGCGGGAAAGTGCGAGGACGTGTGTACACGTACGGGGCCGAGGATGGGTGCGCGCGTACGGGGCCAGACGTGTATATGGTAAAGGGTCTTTCTTTGATGAGGATTCAAAGAAGAACCATAAGGATATTAGTGACGAACACAAGGAGTGCAGGTGTGCATGGGGCTTCTCCGCCCCTCTGTACGCACACAGGTATACACCCTTGAATTAAGGGGAAACGACATTCCGAGGTACATGGTCCAAGAGCCATTTTCTGAAAAGCACCCATAAAGCAGACTCCTAACAGCGGGGGCTGTATCCCTTCATCTCTGAATCCCCCAAACCTAGGGCATCTAGACCACCGCGTGTGCTCAACAAGCTTGCACTGGACACATACATAGCCAACACACGTTGAGAAAAGAAACAATGGCCAGTGAAAGTGCTCCTGGAATCTGAAGTAGGGCCTGCCCTGGAGTGGGGGTGGAGGGCTCTATCAACACTCCTAGGGGCTCAGTAGCCCGAATCTATGAACTTCACAGTATCAGTAATGTAGTTCGGTGGCATCTACATCCCAAGGTCGCCTGTGGCCATCCCCGTGCTTAAGGGGTAGGGTCTAAGGGATACTGTTGCCTACCCACCACAGTGGGTACTGTGGAAAGCACAGCAGGTGTGAAGTCAGACCTGCAATGTCAGAGTCTCTGGGCCTTTGGACCCAGCAGTGCCCTCCTTGCGCTTGACTGTACATGTTACCTACAGGGTGGCCTGCAGCTTTGCTCAAGGAACACGGACTAAGCACCGACTCTGTGCCAGGGGCGGTGCCAAACATCTTCAGGCACATTGCTTCATTAGCTGAATCCTGCAGCACACATCTCTGTTTTACAAGGGGGGAAACTGAGGCGCAGAAGGTGTCAGTAATCTGCCAGTTGCACAGCCAGAGAGAAGCAGTCTGGATGGAGAATCCAGTCTTTGCAAACCAGGGACTTTTTCACAACACAATTACTTCTCCGTGGGGGAGGGATGTGGGGACCAAATGAGCTGGTGGAAGATACAATGCTCGGGGAACAAAGCAGGCCATGAAAATGCATATGCAGGATGTTCCCAGTCCAGCAAAAAGACAAACAACAACAACCAAAACACACTCAGAAAACAGACCGAAGGGAACCCATTACAATGTTCACAAAGCTTTCCTCTGAGTGGTGGATTAGCAGGTTCATTTTATTGGCCTCTCTCTACTTTTCCGTATTGAACTAATTCCTTGTAATTTTCCCAACTGAGCAAATGCACGTCAAAGTGCTTTGCAAACTGTAGAGTGCTACACAAACCTAAGCGATGTTATCATGATTATATTATGCACCTTTTCCAGTTCGAATCTAGCACTGCCTGCTGCTGACTGCTTGGCGGACGTTATCCAGGGGGAAGGCTGAGCAGCTTAAAAACTGCTTCCTTCTCACCCAGGGTACGGGTAATTTCTCCAGGGAGATGCTGAGCTGGAGGGAGGGCTTTCATCAACAGGACCTGGATGCTTCTGCACGGCACTCCACACTCCGGCTGGCGAGGGGGAGGCAGGGGCTCCTGACATGCAGTCCCAGAAACAGAAGATACTCTCCTGAGATAAAATGCATTTGCTAAATGGCTTCTTTGGGCAGCCAGCTGAGGCAAAAGGGAGCTTTGGGCTCCAGGGAAACGCCCGTTAAGCAGTTTGCATTCATGTCTTCCTATCTTTAAGGACAGAGGCCTAGATTGACCTTCGAGCTGCCAGAGCTCACGGCTGAGGGTTCAGAGGGGTTGGAAGTGTGTCCCTAGGCTCTGGCCCAAAGGACTTCCGTTCAAAGTCAGGAAAAACTAGAGAGAGAGATTATGGGGATGACTGGAACCTGAGGCCAATCCCTGTGACACTCGTTTGCTCTGTGACATTGAGCAAGTCATTTTTGCCACTCCCTAACCAGATCAGGAGTTGGGGCTTCATAAGATAACTCTCAAAGGTCAGGCACTTACTAGGCCAGGTACTGTGCTGACAACTTTGCAGGCAGGATCTCATAATACTCACACCGACTCTATGGGTCAGGGACCACTGTCAGTCCTGTCTCATACATGAACGTGTCCATCACCTGAAAGGGTTAGCCGCTTGTTCAAGGTCATGTAAGTGGAGCAGCTGAGATATTTTCTCCAGCTGTATGTCCTCCGAGTCTTGTACATAATCAAGTCACTACAGTGCCTTGGCAATCTCTGGGGCTTTCCTAGTTCTAACGCTAGATGGGTCCGCGACTAGAGGAATGAATGTGTGTATTCCCCGTGGAGGCAGAGACCTGCTGTGCTCACCAGTACTCATGTTCCCCTCTCTTCCTGGGGGCACAGCCAGGCTGTGTTTCGAACCTTCCTGCAGTTTTGGGTAACTGTGTAGCCAAGCTCTGGTCAGTAGAATATAGGCAGATTCTGGCTGCTACAGGCACCACATTCAAGGCTGTCTCATGCACACTCCTCACTGTTAGCCAGAACAAGGGTGTCTAATGCAGGAGTCCAAGGCTCTGTGGAAGGCAGAGCCACAAGATGGAAGGAGTCTGGGATCCTGGAGGAAATCCACCTGCCAATCAGGAACACCCATGTGGACTTTCTGTGAGTCAAAGATTTCTAGCATGCTGAGCTCATTTTATAATTGTTCATGTTCCCTAAACTAATACACCCACTTGAACTCTTCTAGACAGTGAGTGGTGAGGGCAGAGCACAGTGGACCAAGAAAGGAGTCTCTCTGAAGCCACCCATCTCTGCTTGTGACACCTCTCCTTCTGACGCCTCAGAACAATGGATGGAAACAGCTGGTTAAAACACTCAATAGTGTTGCTTTATACATTCAACTGACTTTCACTTTTCAGTGGCCTTGACACCCATGACGTCACCTGCTCTTCCCTGTGTGTGTCGGAGGCAGGCAGGGCTGCCCCCTGCGGTCAGGGGACGGACACAGAAGGGGGCACCAGGGATTTGCTCAGAGGCTGGGCCCCAACTCACGTCCTCCGGCACCTGCGCCAGGGCGCCCCCTGTGCTTTCCACCAAGCAGTTACGTTTTATGAAGCCACACACGCAGAGAAAGGTTACGGGCTCGCTGGTTGCCTGTCGTGTGTATCAATCAGCAAAGTTCCAGGGGCCCCAAACATTTTTTTCCACGGGCCACGTTCATGCTTTTGTGCAGAGGAGAGGCACGGGTTTAGGTCTGCTGAGCGAAGGAGAGAGACTCTGCCCAGCTCGGACCTAGGCTCTGAGGAAATAAAGGACAAAAAGGCCTGGTCTCCACCCCGGTCCCAAGCATCAGTATTAATCTGTAGCTCACACACAGTTAATAGGCCCGTACTTTATGCTAAGCCCTGTGCCAAGAATGGGGAAGGGGCCCCAGTTTCTGTACTTAGATTGTTCATAGAGTCTGGGTGGGGGGACGAAGCAACAAGTTGGCAAATACAATACTGTGTGTTTATAACAAACAAAACTTAATTTGGAGGGGGGCACATGCTATATGCCACACTGATCTAGGCTCCTGGCTTGTCTTACCTTCTCTGGTCCCCATGAACCCTATCAGGTGGACTAATTATGATTCCCATTTCACAGGTGGGAAAACCAAGGCATAGAGTTGAAGTAACTGGCCTGAAATCCCACGGTTCCTGAGCCACGAGCCAGTCTCGCTCCAGAGCTGCCCTCCTGCACTGTGCACCAGGAGCCAGCTGGTGGAGGAAGACCCGGCCAAAAGGAGGAGAGGGCAGTGGCTGCTGCAGAGGCCCGGCAGGGGGCACCCAGCACTCAGGACTAACAGCAGGGAAGAGGGATGTGTGCACATCCCTCTGGATGTGGAGCTGGACAGGAACAGAGCGGACAGGCCACGATGGCGAGCCTGGGGCACAGACATGTCCACTGAGTAGCTTAACCCCGGCTGCTCCCTGCATCCCCTCCCTGGCCTCCCAGGCAAACACAGGGATCCTGCGGGCTCTGGCATCAACATGCCCGCGGAAGGTCACTGGAGGCCGGCCCCGGGCAGCAGCTGTCTTAGGGCTCTGGGCGCTGTCAGCGGGCTCTGATGCCCACGGCGTGATGAAAAAGCTGGTGCCACGCGGCTCACACGTGAGAGCAATAATACATTCTGGTTCTTCTCTGGGGTTTCTCTGGGATACAGCTGTTCCCACATAGCCATCTGTTTCCTGGCACGGCCGCACACTGTGGTGCTGGGAAGTGTTTGTGGAATCTGTTTATATGTGTCTTATTTTTAACTTCTCACTGAGCCACGGCGATGCTGGTGTCTTTTCTTCTTAGTGGGCTCGGTGTCCGGGAGCGGGACCCCGCAGGTAGCCGGCCTCCCGTGTAGCTGAGGGGGTTGAGCTCAGAAGCCTCCTCTCAGAGGTGACCCGGGGATCTCAGGGCAGCTGGAAGGGAGGGCTGTCGGACAAGCTTCTGGTCAAGGCTGGTGACAACACTGCCCATGTCTGCAGTGCTTTGCACACCTGAACCCCTTCAACCCTGCTAACAGCCTGGCCTGCGTGGTTATGACCATTTTATAGGTGAGAAAACAGGCTTGTAGAAGGTGCAAGCTAAGCCCCCGTCACAGATCTGGTCTTGGGGACAGGTTTCTGATCACACGTGTGGGGAGTTTTCTAGCACATCACAAATGCTCCAAGAAAAGGACTTGTAATAGTTCATTTGTTCAACAAGGTTTGCTGAGCACACACACAGGTGCCAGGCAGTCTGTCAGAGGCGGAAAAACATACTGGTGAACAGAAGCAGCTAAAAATCACAGAGTCACAGAGCTTTCATTCACGTGGGGGGAGACACGATTGACGAAATGAGTCCATCCAGAATATGACGTACGGACAGGTGAGAAGTGCCACAGAGACAAAGAAAGAAGTCCTGGGCGCGAGGGAGCGCTGGGCGGGGGCAGGATTGTGATTTCAGATCTGGGGATGTTTTGGTTACTCACAGAAAGGCCACTCGGCTGGGGGTCAAGGTTGATACCAGTCCCAGGACTGCCACCGACTTGTGCCATGATTTCAGTGCTCTGGGCTTCCATGCCCCCTCGATACAGTGGAGATAATAACAATGGCCGTGCAGGGCTGGTGGAAGGGCCAGAATGACGGTACAAGGGAAAACAACTAGGAGAATCGCTGAATGAGCTGTCGCTGTTATGTTCATCGTAAGTATGGAACGACACCCCCTTAAGAAGCATGGCCCTGGTTTGTCACCTGAGAGTTAGGTGGACCTGGTTTCGAATGGCGGCCCCACCACAGAAGGGTTGTGTGATTTTGGACAGGTAATTCAGCTCTGAGCTTTGGATTCCTTATCTGTCAAAGGTGATGCTAACGTCCACCTCCCTCCATTGTGGCGAAGATTCCAGCTGCATTTCCCTGCAGGCAATCTCCAACGGTCAAAGGCTAGCAGAAGCCGAGAAAGGTCTTGGCACAGCACAGAGCACTGTCCCCGCGCAGGAGGGACCGGAGGGACGCGTGCCCAGGGCAGGGCTGCCCAACAGGCTTCCGCATCTCCCGTGTCATTGCTTGGAGGCTGGCACTGCTCCCTGGAGTGCTGCCTTGGCGAGGACACTGGGGTTGGGACAGAGCCCAGGGAGAACGAGTGGGGCCATTAATTAGTGATGTCTCCGTGGACACGGGATAGGGAGCGCGAAGTCTGCGGACGCTGTCTGTCGACTTACAATTCCATATAAACGTGAAGACTCACTGGTGTCGACCTGCTGTCTTTTCTTTTTCTTTTTCTGTTGATGCACTGTTTGGATGTTTGCTGTTTCATAATTTAACTTCAAGCGTGACCGTGGGTAATTCTCTTCCCATCGGTCTTTCGGACTTCAGTACTGGTTTCTCCTGTGTGCTCCCGGGGGAGGGATGGACAGGGAGGTGGGCGCAGAAAGCACTGCCCTGGAGCTGATGAGGTACGACAGCTGTCAGAAAGGAGTCCGCAGAGCACGCAGCAAACCGCCTGAGGTCATTTCCTGCCCGATAAACAGCATCTTCCTCCTCCGGCCACTGCCTGCCCCAGCCGCCTGCTCCGTGCCACCCCTGTCATCGGAAACTGTAAATGCACTTTCGCATGATTTGATGACTAAATAAAGGGCACGTACTTTAGCAAGACTTCCACCCACATTGGTTAAAACATATATATTTTCAGGTTTTGCATTTAAAAAGGTGAGCTTCCTTTATGGGAAGACTCCCCTGAGGTGGGGCAGGCATTCCTAAAGCATTGCTCTGTAAATACAGCGCTTAAGGAGACTGGTATGTTTCTGAGACACACATTGTATGGAAATGCGCTACTCTATCTGCCAGGCTCTCAGGGACAACAGGGGGTGTCCTTATTTTGCTCCAGAGGACAGGACTCAGGTGAAGGAATTCCTTACGGAAGGGAAGATTTGCTTAGCATCTGGAGCTCTCCAGCAGCGCAGTAAGCTGTGGGAGGTGGTGAGCTCCCTGTCTTGGGGAAGATTCCAGCAGAAGTCAGATGCAAGCCTGTCAGGGATGCTGAAGACGGATTTTTGCCTGGATTAGGGGGTGGAGAATATCTGTGATCATCCAACTGTGTTCGGTGCAGTCCTGCAGTTTCCCGGAAATGCTTCAGGGGCTGGGTTGCTGAGGCAAAGGGAGGGAAATGCTAAGGCATCGAATTCTAGTCTCCACGGCTATTGCAATTAAGTAACAACTAACGCCTACAGGATGCTTATTGCATTACACAGACTAACTTCCTGGTTCCAGGGAGAGATGCCGATGCGCCAGTGGACAGGCGTGGCTGGGTCCCACTCGCGACTGTCATTCCACACCACTGGTGGAGACTGATCTCTTCCAAATCACACTCCCACACTCAGCTCCACACTGAAGAGATGGATCCCCCGGCTTCCTGAATTCATTTATTCTTTTAGCAGCAAGGCCAACCCCACGGCCTCTCCTTCCTACCTGCAGTCCCCTAATTGGGGGAAAACCTTTCTGGGACTGCTTGACCCAGAGCCAAGGTGACAGCCCTGACATGCTGTAGAGACACAGTTCTAAGCGACGCTTAGGCTCCTCTCTCCGCCAGGCCTTCCTAGGAGAAAGGTTTGTAGAACCTGAAATCCATTTCTGGAATGACAGCATGTCATCAGATGAGTTGGGCACTGTGATTTGTGAAAAAAAACAACAATGAACATGGTGTTTCTGGTGCCGAGTCCTTTCTCGATGATTTAACATAAACGATCCCTGAAACACTATGACAAAGGCATCCTTGTCCCCATTTATCAGATGGTAAACTGGAGGCTCGGAGCACTCATGTGCCGTCTCTGAGGTCACAGGACTATTAAATGAGTGATCTGGGATGGCTGGAATGCTCAGTCATCCCCTCCCCTTGAGGAAATTATAATGAGAAAACCAAACCGTGTGTGAGGTCCTTTATGTCCTCCCATTGCCTTCATTCGAATCTGAATGAGCCCTGCTCCTGTTCATCTCCCTCTCCACTGCCCTCCCTCCCACCAAGTCCACTTCCATACCCCCACTGCTCCTTACTCACCCTGCAAACCTCACCTCCTCCAGGGAGTCCTCCCTGATGCACCTTCTCTCTCCCAGTGTGTGCAACACCCTTCTCGTGTGCTCTCAAAGCACCACTGCCCTCTGGGCACTCATCACACTGGATAACAACCCCCCATCTGTCTGCACCCCTCACCAGACAAGCACTGGGAGAGCCGGGCTTGGGTCTGCAATGCTCTCTCTGGGTCCCTAGCCCTGAGACGGGCAGCTGTTTGAATGACTACATGTCGAGTGGCTGAACGAGCCTTGAGACTTAGTGCCACGGGAGCCCTTTCTTGTCTGGGGTCTGCAGTCCAATGAAGAGGTTCTGGACTTCATTTATTCGAGACTCCCCCCATCTGTGTACTTGTCAGGGCGCTAATGACCTCTTCCCACAGAGCTGGGAGCATCCGGCTTTGGGCCGGATCCAGGATCTTGCCGTTTTCCTCCGGTTGTGTTTGCAGATAACACTTGACATGCACAAGACCAGGAGGCGGGCTCCCTACAGAGATGTGGTTCCGAGGGTGCGATGCTGCAGACCCCCTCCTTGCCCAGCACTCCCACCCACCGGAGGAGCCTGGCTGGAGCAGGGCTCAGGGACCGGCTGTGTTGATTCATGAGTGCCAGTGGCCCTTGCTCCCCTGTTCTTAGTGCCCACAGAACAGCCCATCTATTCTCTGCGTCCCCACGGCTGCTGGCCTAGGTCACAGCCCCTGTCTTCTTCTTGCTGGCATGTGGCACCAGTCTCTAAATGGTCTCCCTGCCCCCAGTCTTGGCCCTCGCATTCTGTTCTGTACATGGAGTGATTGCTCAGCTGTACGTCTGACCAAGATTAAAGCCGTTCGGCGGAGTCTAAACCGCTGGGCACAGCCAAGGCTTTTCAGGTCGGCTTCCTTCTTTGCCCCCCTCCCAACGTGCCCATGCCCTGGCACACAAATGCCCAGCAAGTTCTCTTTGACCTCTCTGCTTCTTCGTCTGCTCTGCCTTTACCTGGTACGTCACCCTTCTCGCTTAGGCACTCGATTCATTCAGTAAACGTTTATTAAGGGAATACGTGTGGCTTCCATTCTGGGGGAGGGGACCTCAGGGCTGAACAGTATGGCAAAGTCTCTCATCTAATGGGCTTATACTCCGATCTCAGGTTTGGGAAAAAACTAGGACACAACTACAGGAAGCAGACTGTGGACAGTGCACGTTCTCTGCTGAAAGGAAGCAGGGCACGTCACAGAGAGTGACAACGCTCTGGAGGTCCTGGAGGCTCAGGAGGGTCGGGGGAGTTCCTGAAGATGCCACATCTGAGATGTTCACACCCAGGGGCAGGGGTCCTGCAGTGGGAAACAAGCACAAAGGCCCCGAGGTGGGAAGGTGAGCCCCGGGTACAGAGGAACAGCGGGGGTAGTGAGTACGGCTCCCCCAAGGTGAGAGTGCTGGGGGGTCGGCTGTGGGGAGAGCTGGGGGTCGGCTGTGGGGAGAGCTGGGGGTCGGCTGTGGGGAGAGCTGGGGGTCGGCTGTGGGGAGAGCTGGGGGTCGGCTGTGGGGAGTGCTGGGGGTCAGCTGTGGGGAGAGCTGGGGGTCAGCTGTGGGGAGTGCTGGGGGTCAGCTGCGGGGAGTGCTGGGGGTCACCTGCGGGGAGAGCTGGGGGTCAGCTGCGGGGAGTGCTGGGGGTCAGCTGTGGGGAGAGCTGGGGGTCAGCTGTGGGGAGTTCTGGGGGTTACCTGCGGGGAGAACTGGGGGTCAGCTGTGGGGCGTGCTCCCAGAGGCCGCTCTGGTTCACGGTCCTCCCCGGACCTGGGAGACTATGGTGTAGGCATCTCTAGCACTGGATACCTGTACAGGGCTGGGTCAGTCTCTCATTTAACCCCCGAGCCCTGCACGGGGCCTGGCAGAGTGCCGGATTTCTCCTGTGCTTATTGAGAGAACAGTCGTAGTCACAGATTCTGGGAAGGGCCACAGGGGAGTCTCCCTCACCACCCCCATGACCCCAGGGGAGGCTGATGGTAGGAGAAGCTGGTGAGTCATTTAACAGGGGTCCCACTTCCTAAGACACTGCAGAGCGCCGGGGAGCCCCATGATCTGATGGTTAGCGATGCTTCATCCTGCAAGGCTTTTTATTTGAGCCTCTTCCGTGGAGGGAAGAGAAGGCAGGGGAAAGAGCACTACCATGTAGCGTTTGGAATACAGCGCCGGATGCGCACCCGGATGTCGGTGAGGTTGATAAATACTGACTTGAGTGAAGAGAACTGAAGGGAAGACCTAAGGACACGTCTGTCGAAGCCTGTCCGTACCTTCCTGCACCGGAGACAGAGCTGGATGGCTTTCTGTCCTCTCTGCCCCTGGTGCAAAAGGCCAGACACTGCGCAAGGCAGCCAGGGGTGCAGAGAAGAGCCAGAGCTGGAGGCAGCTCGGCTGAGACTTGGGGGCCCAGTGACAGAGAGCAGGGGTGGCCCTGGGACCAGTCATCCACATAAAGGGTCAGGTGAGCGCATGACTCCAGACCTTCCACAGATGCCCTCCCCTCCCATTTGGGAGCCTAAAAGGTTCCTCGGACATCCAAGATAAGAATCGGAATAATAACAATAATAGTAATAAAACAAAATTCTGAGTCTTTAACCCAGCTCACAACATCCTTCCAATCTGATTCCTGCCTACCGGCTGCTCAGCTTCTCCTGCTGCCCTCCTTCCTCACTAGCCCCTTGGGCACACAGGTATCACCCCTCCGTTCCTCACATCAAATCTGCCTGCCCCAGGGCCTTTGCACCAGCTACCTCCTCCCTCCACAAGTACTTCCTTCGCTCTTCTCCCCCTGCAACTTTATTGACGTATATAATTATTATACAAAAAATTGCACATAGTTAATGTACACAATATGATGAGTTTGTACGTCATGTATGTACCCATGTTACCATCACAACAATCAGGGTAATAAACATATCCATCACCTCCTAAAGTAAAAGTTTCAGTGTGCAGTACTCTATCGCCTGCAGGCACTATACAGCAGAGTGCTGGAACTTACCCATCTTGTGTAACTGAAACGTCATTCCCACCAGACAACTCTCTACCCCTCTCCTCACCCCCTGCGGCCACCATTCTGTCGTCTACCTCTCTGTGTCTCCCTATCTGAGATGCCTCCTGTAGGAGAAATCAGGCAGTCTTTGCCCTTCTGTGATGGACATGTCACTTAGCAGACTGTCTTCCAGGCCCATCCGCGTTGTCACAATGGTAAGATTTCCTTCTTCTGGAAAGGCTGAAAGAGACGCCACTGTGTGTACACGTTTCCCGCACCCGCTCACCTGTGGGCGGCACGTGGGACGCTCCCCAGCTCGGCTGCTGTGAATATGCCGCCGTGAGCAGGGGTGCTGGTGTCACTTCAAGACCCCGACCTCACTTCCTCTGGACGTACACCCAGAAGCGGGATCGCTGCATCACGAGGCAGCTCTGCTTTGAATTTCTGAGGAACCTCCACGCTGTTTTCCACAGTGGGCACACCCGTTCACACTCTATGGCAGTGTCGGAGGTTCCGGTATCTCCTGGCTAAGTCTTGTTATCTTTTGTTTTTTTTTTTTGCTTTTGTTTTTTTGATAATTGCCATTCCAAAGGCATGAGGTGACATCTCAGTGTGGCTTTGATTTGTATTTCCTTGACCCCTTGGTTTTCAAAGGCCGTTTTGTCTTGCACCCAGGTCTGGATGAAACGTCACCTCCTCAGAGAAGCCCTCCAGAGCCCCAAACCAATGGAGCCGCCCAGCTGCTCTCTGATAGGCTGCTCGTAGAACTTGCCACTGGTGGACAGACTCCCGACACTCGTGCAGGGGTTACTCGTGCCTCCCCACTGAAACAGGAGTCCCACGGCAGCAGGGACCGTTAGCCTTTTTTACTGACAAATACTCAGTGCTCAGAATAAGAAAATCCTCAGTAAATGTTTGTTGACTGACTCAATGAACCAATTACTTCTGTGTCTAATACTGAGGGTCAAGGAAAGGGTAGGGAACAAATATTTATCCAGCATCTGACATATGACAGACGCCAATCTAGGGGCTTTACATTCAATTTCTCGTTTGGTCCCGCAGCGTCCCTGTGACTGTTTCATCCCCATTTGCCAGCTGAGGACACTGAAGCACAGAGAGGTTGAGTAACTTGCCTGAGGTCACACAGGTGGTCAATGGAAGGGATTAAAGCCAAATCCAGGTCAGCCTGACCCTACAGCCCCTTGCTTTTTCCGCTACTAGGAGCTGCTTCCCCACATCCTGCTCCTCAGAACTTCAAAGCAGTCTCAACTTTGCTCCTTGTCTGCTGTGTGACCATGAACAGCGTGCTGAACCTCTCTGTGCTGGAATTCCTTCAACTCGAGTGGGGGAGGGTCAACGGGGGGCGGTTTCTATGAGCACCGTATGAGATAGAACATGAAAATAATTATCAACGATGAAAAAATAAGAAAATAGAGACATCAGCTATGCCTGTGACCACTTACCTAACCCTTTCTCCACCCATGTGAACCCCTAAGGAGCCAGTTACTTGTGAGAATCTTTGGTGCAACCCTTGCACTGACCGCACTGAACCCTGGGTCTCCCGTGGGGGTGCCGCGTCCACAGAGACCCCAGTTTCCTGGCCGTGGAGACACCCTTACCTATTGGTCCAATCCTGTTTTTGCTCATTGTGATGCCTCTGCTTGGAAACTCCCTTCTGACTTCACCTAGTCTGGGCCAAGCGCACGCCTCTGCATCCACGGTGATGCGCATGGCAGTGATCTGCCTACGTGCCCGGCCCCGGGACTCCCCGGGCAGTGATGGCGTCTTGTTCATCTCGGGCACGCCCTGAGCCTGGCACAGAGCCTGGCACACTGCAGGTCATCGGCAGGCCGGCCGAGAAGCCGCCCCTGCACTGCCAAGCCCCATGAGCCACTTACGTTTTCACTGTTGACGTCGGCTTCGCTGGGGCAGCCAAACAGCTCCCGGCGCAGGAGGTTTCCGTCGTACTCCAGGAAGGTCAGGTAGAGGTTACGGAAGAACTCCACGTGCTTGTTCTTCACCCGGAGCTTCTTGGGGGAGTTCCAGTGAATGACCTGGCAGGGCAGAGGAGGCGGTCAGGCAGGGAGGGCCTCGTGTGTGTCGGAGCCACAGCTGGGCGTGGGTCTAACCATTATTTCTGAGCTTGCCATCCATCCATCCATCCATCCCTCCATCCATCCATCCATCCATCCATCCATCCATCCCCCCACCCATTCATTCACTCATTCATTCCTTCGACATTTATGGTAGAGGGGTTAAGAGGAAGGGCACTGAGGACAGACTGCCGGGGTCTAAATCCTGGCTCTGCTCCAGGGAGTCATTTAATTTTGGACAAGTTACTTAACCTCTCTGTGCCTCAGTTTCCCCATCTGTGAAATGGGCAAACAGTAACGGCTCCTGCACGTGCCAGTGTCTACATTTTCATCTCTCAGCTCCCAACCTGCTTGGTGATGACGAAGCTGGGACTCTGCAAACCCTCTCCCTGCTTTGCTGGTGGCTCTGTTGGTGCTGCCAACAGACAGGGGCCATGGGAGGGAGCCTGCCGGTCTGGAGGAGGAAGAAGGAACTCGCCCTTCCTGTTGCTGCCTGTTCCCGTGAGCGCCAGGCCACCTCCTTTCTTCGCACTGGCAGTGGCACTTTCCTCCTTCAGCAATAGCTAACCCAGTTTGGCAGCTTTTCTAACACTCAGACCAGCCCCATCGGCCTTCCGTCTCCGCCCGGCGTTGCTGCCTCTGGAGTTGCCCGCTGACTCCCTCCCAGGTGCGGGGTCCAGCCCCGGTGACAATGTTACAATAATTGCCACCTCTGTTCCTCCCGCTCCAGGGGTGGTAACTGTTCCCTGCAATTTTCTATTTTTGCTTTTTGAGTTATGAAGTGAACACCTTGTATCTAGTTACCCTTTTTAAAGATACAATTCTCTATTCAAATCATTGGTGTGGTTTCTGCCCCCAGCCAAGACGGATGGATACACTGTCTCACAGAACTGCTGGGAAAATCAACTCCCATGTACACGCAGCACGTGAGGCGGGCCGGGCACAGGGTGAGCGCCCAGTAAAGGCTGGCTCTGACGACTAAGTGCCCACAGTGGACAGGCTGGGGGATGACCCTCGCTGGCAGTGCCGCCCGCGGCCCCTCGTGGTCGGCTGGGGACATGTGTTCACAAACAGGTAACGGAATGTAATAGTGGAGGGGGGGGGCGGAGGACATGGGAGCTGCAGACAGCTCAGAGGAGCACCGTGAAGGAGATGCTGGGCTTGAAGGATGAGCGGAGCTTCCTGGGAGCCAGGGCCTGGTGCAGAGGGGGAGGTGGCGACACGTCCAGGCCGAGGGACGGCGCCTGGGTCAGTCGGGGCACTTGGAAAACGAGAAGTCCTGAGTTGTGCAGGGGGAGCACAGGGGTGGAGGGGGTGGGAGGTGGGGGGCTACAGAGGTGAGTGGGGCGAGATCCTGACTCTGGGGGCACCATGTTCAAAACTCAGACTGGATCGATAGAGATTTTTAAGGAGGGGAAGCGACTAACTCTGGGTTTAGGAAGATTACTCTGACTGTAATGAGGGTGTGAGTAGTGTGTGTGTGTGTGGGGGGGAGCAAGACCAGGGACGCCAGGTCTGAGGCAGCTGCCATTTCCAGGGGGCACCACTCACCCCCTCCGCCGGGGAGCCTGTCTGTGGGCGGATGCCTCACCGCCAGCTTTATAATCCTTGTCTTTTTAAAATCCTTGCGATGGCCCTAACAAGGAATGAGACTTAAAAGAATAAACTGTGGAGAAGGAACTTGCCCAGGACCACAGAGCTGGTAAGTGCTGGATTCCAGTATCAGTCTGAATACATCGGATTCCAGCGCCCATGTTCTTCCCTCCACACCACACAGAACAGGTTTTCAAATCTCCCCCTTTCGTGCTTGGTCACATCATGGAGGAAATAAAGTAACTCACTTTCACTCTGCATGCCCCAATGTCCTCGCCCTCTCCTCCCATGGCGGTGACGCGGAGGAGAGGAACTGGGCGTCCGGGGCTCAGCCACTGTCTGAGAGCCTGCAGCAGGGCCCACGGCTGCCACCTAAGGCAGGTCCGGATGCCCGCCTCGCTCTGCCCTCTCTCGGGATGCCAGGATGTGCAGTAGCAACAGCCCCTAAGGCTGGCTGGATAAACGCCGGTCTGCATGACCAAGCCCCTCTCTCAGGGGACAGTGAATAACAGGACACCTGCTTGGCCCAAACCACACCCCTGCCCGCCCACCCCATCCCCAGCAGCGGTCTCACAGCAGAGCCGGAACCAGGACGTCAGACCAGCTGGGGTTCAAATCCCAGCTGTGCTCCTAGCTGTGCGTGTCCTTGGGCAACTTCTTTCATTTCTTGGGGCCTCAGTTTCCTCATGTGCAAATGGGGATCAGTCATCCCGACTTCACAGAGTAGTTAAGAGGGTAAAACAAATGCCTAGCACAGTGCCTGCATGCCAGGGTGGCCCCACATATGTAGGTTCTCTTGTCCCCTCCACGACGGGGCCACCAGCACGAAGTGGCGGCAGTAGTGAGGAAGGAAGCGGGCATTCAGCCCTCTGGAGAGAGCAGAAAGGGCCAGTAGGTCCCCGCTGGAATGAGGCCGCCTGGCGGGGCTTGCATTTCAGGGATGGATGAGCATGGAGTATGAGGTTCTCTTCTCGTGCCTCTGGAAGGGGGCGAGAGAGAAGACGCTTCTCTAAGGATACCCAACAGACACCAGAAGGTCCTGGGCCACGCGTGAAAATCACTGCATGCGAGCCGGTGTGCCTCATGCCCCCTGGGGATCGTCTTTGCCGTGAGAGGTTCTGGTGCTTGCCCAGTGCCGAACCAGAGGAAGCGGATGGGTTCGCGTCTGACTCAGGAGACCCAGGCTGCCTCAACACGGAGAAAGTTAAACTACGTGAAAGTAAGGGCTGGCCCGTGGCTCAACAATCTCGACTTACTGTGCACTAATCTGCTAGGCACTTTGAGGAGACTGTGTCACTAATTCCTCCCAATAAGCCCACTTGAGTCCCATTGTCCATTTTCTGGAAACGGCACTTGACGTGCCCACAGCTCCCAGCTGGTAGGTTGCGGAGCTGAGAGTTCGCGAAGCCGGCTCTACACCTGCAAGCCCAGGCTCCTCCCCACCGTCAAGTCCTCTGTCAGTGCAGGGCTGAGCACCTCCCGGGTGGGAGCAGGGAGGATTCAGAGGCGGCTTGCCCAAGATCACACCGATCAGGTCAGAGCTAGGACCGGGACCCTGGTCTCCTCATGTCCCCACCCCACAGCAGGCCACCTCTTATCCCGTCACCCCTCATTCTGTTCTCTGTCTTCTCAGGGAGCAGCAAAGATTAAAGGGGGGGGGCCGAGAAGAGGGTGGGGTGATTGGCAGGTCAAGGGGTTTTGTAAACCTATTTGTAACCCAGTTGCTTTGGGATAGGTGAGCTTACTCAGTCTATTAAAGCATATTCAGATTTACCTTTTCAACTAGTTTTTAATCATCAGAACAGGGAATACTCCATTCCCCTGTGCTAGATTCTAGAGAACTAAACAACAGCTAGATATTAGGCCAGGGTTGTTATGGTTGGGGTGTGTGTGTGTGTTTTCATATTCAACCCTCAAACAACCTGACAGTCCTGAGTCTCAGAATAGCACAGGGTCACTCAGCTAGTATGTAGCCAATTCTAATACAAAATCAGGTCTGTCTTGCTCCCAAATCTTTCTCTTTCTACCACATCTTTCTTTCTTTCTTTCTTTCTTTCTTTCTTTCTTTCTTTCTTTCTTTCTTTCTTTCTTTCTTTCTTTCTTTCTTTCTTTCTTTCTTTCTCTTTCTTTCTTTCTTTCTTTCTTTCTTTCTTTCTTTCTTTCTTTCTCTTTCTTTCTTTCTTTCTTTCCTTCCTTCCTTCCTTCCTTCCTTCCTTCCTTCCTTCCTTCCTTCCTTCCATCCATCCATCCATCCATCCATCCATCCAACAAATATTAAAATGAACTCTGACTCTGTGCCATGCACTGAGAGGGGTTATGAATGCAGAGATGAACACAGAGATCATTAAATAACGGTCCATTTAAAATGACAAGTATGACATGTGCTTTTAAAGAGATACTAGAGACAGGTTGTTTCCGACTGTTTCTGGCCTGGGTCAATTCAAGCACAAAGAAGCCAAGGCCCAGAGCGAGACAGTGACTTGCCCAGAGTCACACAGCAGGGGGAGCAGTCCTGACCAGCGTCTGTCTCCCAGGCCACCACTCCTCCCACTAAGCCACATGCCTGCCTCTGAAAATCCGACTCAGAATCACTGTTGCTGATCATTTTGATCAGTGCCTGTCTGACTACTGAGAAATGTCATTTCCTGGCCCCTTGAGGACAGAATCACCCATCATTGCTGACTCGGGGGCAGCGAGCTGGTGGTGTTGATGACCTTTACTGACAAGCTTGCACACATGAGACAGAGCGACACGGGAGAAGGTGCCCAAAATAGATTTTGGCAAGGAGCTGATAAACACAAGCGAGTCTCCGAACGTGTGGTGAAAACCTATCATAACTTATTCCACTTGCTGAGGCTCATTAGCACAGTAATAATAATTATTATTATTAGCAGCTAACATATATTGGATGCTTGCTATGTGCTAAGCACGGCTCTGAACACTTTCCCTGTCATAGCTCGTTGATTCTTTATTCAAAACTCTAAGTGATCTGCACATCATGCCATCTTACAGGTGAGGAAAGTTCAGCAACTTTCCCCAAGTTACACAGCTAGAAGGTGGGACAGTCAGAACTTGAACCCAAGGAGACAGGAATTAGGAATCTATTCCTCTTCTCTCTCCCATGTCTGTAATCATTAACTGGCTCCGTTTATGTAAAGGAACCCGAGATTTATAGAAGATTACAGAATCAGAAATAAAACCTTTTCCCTACCAAACACAGGGACCCCAGGCATCCCTGGGACACCAAGGCTGCAAGTGAGTTAGGACTTTCCAGAGACACAGGCTGAAACCCCAGCTCGGCAGGAAGCAGAGAGGGAGGCATCCAGGCTGCATGCCAGGTGGGCTACAGACACTGCCGGGCACCAGGGGCCCCATGGGTGTGATCTAGTTGGATCTGAACGATCTGTAACAGGTGAGTGTACGTGCAGAGTTGGAGTCAGCCTGCAGTGAGCCAGAGAAACTGGCAGAGATTGATTACTGTCCAGGAAACTTAAACATCATCTGGGAAGACAGCAGATGTCAACAAGATTTAAGGAGCAGCGAGAGACTCTATCACCCATCAAGGGCACGGGAAAAAGCATTTGAAAGACAGAAACAAGACCTCAGTACAAGGACAGGCTATGGGAAGAGTTCAGCCCAGTCTTCAGCTTCTTAAGTACTTAGAACCCAGATGGTTCATAAAAATAATTCATGGTGCAAAGTGCAAAGAAATCAGAGTCTATGTGCAAATGCCAAGTGATTAAGAACATGGGCTTTGTGTCTTCCAAGTTACCAAGCTAAAGAGTGTTTGGAAAATGGGTCTCTGTTGCAAGACTTCCACTGATTTTCCATGACCCGTAGAATAACGTCTATTCTCCTTGGACTGGCAGTCAAAGCTGCCACCTACAATCCCAACTCCATCTCCAGGCTAACAAACTTCCTGGTGTTTCTTGAACCTATCTTTCATGACTCAGTGACTTTGCAAGTTTTCACCCTCCCTGGAATATCCTTATTTCTTCTCTACCACGTGAATGATTTCTCGCCCTTCACAGCTGAGCTCGAACGCACTTCAAAGGTTGCCTCCTAGTATGTCTCTCTCCAGCCCATCCTTCTTTTTCAAAGAAACATTAATTTTGTTTGTAGTTGCAATGGCCCCAGCCCCTGTGAATAGTTCATGATCCATTTATGATCTAAGCTAATCACCGATTAGCATTTATGATCCTACTTGCTGATTTCCCAGACTCCCTTGTAGCTAGTGGTGGCAATGTGACCCAAGACTGCCCAAAAATATACATGGGGAAGCATGTGTTTGATTTTCTAATAATAAATAAGGTGCCATCCTCCTCCCACACCATTCACCTTCCTGTTGTAAACAGAGATGCAATGACTGGAATCATGGCAGCCGTCATGTGACTACATGGGAGAGGTCAACACATCACTGTCTATTAACCAGTGTCTACAGCTGCCTACTACAGGATTCTAAACTAAGGAATTCAAACCCCCTATTTCATTTTTAGCCCCTACAAATTAGGTAATCTGATTCTCATTGCAAGCATTCCAAGGCAGTTGCTGGGTCCTTCCTCAGTGCTCCAAAGTATGTTTTTGTTTTTGTTTTTTAAGTATAGTTTTTTTTTAAATCCTCGCTTGAGGATTTTTTCTACTTATCTTCAGACAGAGTGAGAGGGAGGAAAAGAAGGGGGGGGCAGGGGAGAGAGAGACAGAAACAACGATGAAAGAGAAACATTGACATGAGAGAGACACACATCGACTGGTTGCCTCCCGCATGACCCTGACCAGGGCCGGGGACTGAACTGCAACAAAGGCATGTACCCGTGACCGGAATCGAACCTGTGACCTTTGGTCCATGGGCTGATGCTCTAACCACTGAGCAAAACCGGCCAGGTCTAAAGTATGTTTTTATTGATTTCTTAGAGAGAGAGGAAGGGAGAAAGAGATAGAAACACTGATGTGAGCGAGAAACATCAATCGGCTGCCTCCTGCATGCCCCCTACTGGGGATCGAGCCCGCAACCCGGGCATGTGCCCCGACCAGGAATTGAACTGGGACCTCTCGGTCCGTGGGATGATGCTCAATCCACTGAGCCCCACCAGCCGGGCAGTGCTCCAACTCTTGCATTTAACCTTACTACAGAACTCACTGCAGGCTGCTGTAATTATTTACAAGCTGGCACCTGGCACCACTGGAATGAGAGTTTCTGGGCATGCAGGGAGCACGACTTACTGTCCATCCTGAGTGCCATCGTGCCTGGTGGGCAGTTTGTATTCCATAGCTGCCCTTTGGTTCAAGAACGAAAACCACAACGATGCCTTTCTCAATAATCCTCACGTCTGTCTGTGTACAGTGAAGCCCCATCAATGTGGGCTTTGGGGTGGAGAGACATATTCCCTTTCTTTCTGTTTGAGAGCCAAACAGCATGTCATTTTCTCTCAAAGGAGCTGAAGCTCCCTCTGCCCTCCCCTTGTTTGGTATTTCAAGAAGGACAGCTGTCTCACACGTCCCTTTCCTTGTCATCTTCAGGATTACCATGCATGGTAGAGGGACGAGCAGAGACCTACACGCCAGTCCCAGCTCTGTCGGCTGGGTGGCCTGCACTCAGGTGCCTAAGTGACGGAGACAGTCCCTCGTCTGGAGAGGGGACGTAGCAGCAACTGCCTTGCAGCTTGCGGTCAGCACCAGGGCTGATGGAGCGACACACCCGAAGCCCTGTGGCACCTGCTCATCAAATAATAAAAGACATCTGGTCGACTTCACAGAACAGCCATCTCACCGCATAGGAGGGCTGGATGAAACCAGAGTCTTCAGTAGAAAGGAGGAATAAGAAACACAGTTTTGGAAATGAGGGACTGCAAACTGGCATAGCCTGGGGCAGAAAGGAGGATGGGTACAGTCAGTATGGCCCCGAGAAGAAGCCTGCCAGGGGCACACTCCTCCTGGCTGGATTCGAGGAGAGGCCTCGAGAGGGGCTATTCAGCAAGGGAGACACTTCCTGCTGATTTAGGACACTGGGCAGAGAGGGTGGGGAGAGTTACAGGTGGGGAACAAGGCACATTCCACCCTGGTTCTCCCCAGTTCTGTTACCCACACAACGGAACGTATTTGAACCTCTATTTTCTGATCTGTTAAAAGGGAATGACCTGCTTTGGAGGACCCATGAGATACGCGATGGAGCAGCCCGGTGCTCAGCACACAGAGTCTCTGAAATATTACAGACTCTGGGCCCACGGGACACTCTCTAAAGGGACACCATCCTCCAATCTCTATTTACAACCTGGACTGTTGACTCCTTCAATGTAAGACCTGTGTCTTGTCCGACTCTGCACACACGGTGACAGGCTTGGCCGTGCGCTGACTGCCAAGGGGACCCATGCCAGTGTCTTTATTTCTCTGTCCACCACTGAACATCCTGACCCATCCCTCTTCCCGATCCTGACCATACCTGTCTTGGCTATTAAATAAAAAGTGTCCCTGACGCTCCGACTCCAAACACAGATGCTCCGTGACTTTCCTCCTTTTCCTCGGGTCCCTGTTGCTTCTTGGTTTTTACAACTTCCAGAAAAAAAATTCTTCCCAGACAAAAATGCACCATTGCTCGGAAAGGGGAAGAGAATACATGAAGCTCAGGGACGAGGCCCCTCGGCTGGAGGATGCGGACCCCGAAGCCAGAGCAGGCCTCCGAGCCCCTGTCCCAGGTCTCCTCGTTCCTTGTTCCGTCATCTGTGACATTTCTCATTTTCCCCTGTCTGAGGACTGGAGGCTGGGCAGCGGAAAAAATGACAGCAGGAAATGGATAGCTGTGATAATACTCGGGGCCAGGAGGGTCCCGGATCCATGGAAGATCCAGCTACCTCTCCGTTATGTGCAATGGGCTCCTTTTTGCTATGAAACGGGGGGTAAAATCCAATTTGCATTCTGGTGTGTGTCAGGAATTCCTGACGGGCCACTGAAGGCAGGAAATGGAAAACAGTGTAAGAATTCTCAGTGGATGTCACCTCAAGGTGGCTTCTCTGCGGACACCCAGCACATGACCTGTGGCTGCAACCAGCCCTGCATTCTTCCTCTCTAGGGAGCTGATCGCTGAGACTTCCCTCACATTTCCCAGAGTCCTCCGGGGGAGCGTCCCTGTGGCTCTGGGGACAAGGTTCACAGAGGGAGGCAGATGCCATCTCTAGCGATAGGCATGGAGGCTTGCGCTGAGGGATCCTGACCGAGGCTGGCTGGGGGCAGCGCGGTGTGGAGGCCAGTGGGATGGTACCAATGTGTCGACATGTCAGTGATGCCCTTGGAGGCTGGCACCACACGACTCACTGCTTGGAAGCTCCGGCCCCCTGCAGGCACCTTCAGCAGTGCCCGCTGGTGCTTTTCTGTGCTCTGCCCGGCTCCTCCGCAGAACGAGACCCTGCCTTCTCCCTGATGCTAGCAGCACTATCGGTCACCACGGGCCTGTGACTCAGGCTGACCGGCGAGTCATTCCTGGCCGTCCCTAAGCACAGACATGGGTGCAGGCAGGGGCGCGTGTCCCGGGCAGGGTCCACACAGCCCTCTGCAGAGTCACTGAGAGAAAGAGGGCCTCTCTCTTCAACCCCAGATCACGCGCTCGTCACTTACGTGACCCTGCCTGGGTTCTTCACAGCATGTCTACCACCAGAAGGACCAATCTGATCGTCTGTTTTCTTGTTTCGTATCTGTATTCTGCATGAGAACGTGAGCGCAGGAAGGGAGGCGCTGCACTGCCTCGGCCACTACCGCACACCCGTGCTCAGAACGGGGCGGCCCACGGCGAGGGTATGCACTGAATGACCCAGCTCTACCTGCTGGCTGGGCTGCAGGAGTCACCCTGCTGTGAGAGAAAGTAGAGGCAGGGAGAGGGAGGGAGGGAGAGAGGGAGAGAGAAGAAGAGGCAGAGAGAGACAGAGAGAGAGAGATGGAGAGGGAGGGAGAGAGGGGGAGAGAGGGAGAGGGAGGGAGGGAGAGGGAGGGAGAGGGAGAAGGAGGGAGAGGGAGAGGGAGGGAGAGGGAGAGAGAGGGAGAGAGAGGGAGAGGGAGGGAGAGGGAGAGAGAGAGAGAGGGAGTGAGAGGGAGAGGGAGGGAGAGGGAGAGGGAGAGGGAGGGAGAGGGAGAGGGAGGGAGAGGGAGAGGGAGGGAGAGAGAGAGGGAGTGAGAGGGAGAGGGAGTGAGAGGGAGAGGGAGGGAGAGGGAGAGGGAGAGGGAGAGGGAGAAGGAGGGAGAGGGAGAGGGAGGGAGGGGGAGAGGGAGGGAGAGGGAGAGGGAGAGAGAGAGAGGGAGAGGGAGTGAGAGGGAGAGGGAGAGGGAGGGAGAGAGGGGGAGAGAGGGAGAGGGAGGGAGGGAGAGGGAGAGGGAGTGAGAGGGAGAGGGAGAGGGAGGGAGAGAGGGGGAGAGAGGGAGAGGGAGGGAGGGAGAGGGAGGGAGAGGGAGAAGGAGGGAGAGGGAGAGGGAGAGGGAGAGGGAGAGGGAGAGGGAGGGAGAGAGAGAGGGAGTGAGAGGGAGAGGGAGGGAGAGGGAGAGGGAGGGAGAGGGAGAGGGAGAGGGAGTGAGAGGGAGAGGGAGGGAGAGGGAGAGGGAGAGAGAGAGGGAGAAGGAGGGAGAGGGAGGGAGAGGGAGGGAGGGGGAGGGAGGGAGGGAGGGAGGGAGAGAGGGAGAGAGAAGAAGAGGCAGAGAGAGACAGAGAGAGAGAGAGAAAGAGAGGGATCTTCTATGACATCTGAGCGCCCATCTCTAACTGTGCCAATGCACAGGGTGTGTGGCACCCTCACATACTGAGATGCCAGGGTTTAATCCCGGGTAGCTGTTCTACCAATCATGCTGGTATCTATTTTTAGTGTGTTTAATATTATTAATAACTAATAATATGACACTAAAATAACTCTTGCAAAATGAACGAATGGCTTAAAAATGACAACTTACAGTATAAAATAAATATACGTGCATCCATGTGGGAATAAATGTAAATGGGGGAAAGAGACAGGTCTCCTTACAGAAGGACCCCCACAATGCATGTGGAGTCCACGTCGCCCTCCAGTGTGGGTGGCTCCCACCGTGGACACGGGACACCTCCAGAAGATGACGTCTGAAGGGGAAACCAGGGACCATCGAGTAGAGGGAGCTGGCAAACACCGCGTCCCCCAGGCAGGACGGCCTAGTGTCCCGAGTGGCGTTGTGTGCGGAAACCGGGCCCTCCCGACGTGAGTGATGGGGAGGCAGGCCCTTCACTTCTGTGACAGTCTTTCCAGCCCCTGTCACCTCAGCCAATGATGAGAAAGCACCGTGTACAAACCAAGGGACATTTTATCAACTACATACCTGACCAGCGTGCCTCGAAACTATCCAAGTCAGTCATGAAAAACACGGAAAGACAGAGAAAGTGTCAAAGACCAGAGGCGCCTCAGGGAGCAGGGCCGTCACTGACCACCCGGCAACACGTACTAAAGCCTCAGCGTGGTTCATAGCAATACACCATTAAAAAAAGTTTTTTTTATTGAATTCACTGGGGTGACATAGGCTAATATAATGATATAGGTTTCAGGTGTACAGTTCTATAACACAGCATCTGTATATTGTATTCCGTGTTCACCACCCAAAGTCAAGTCTCCTTCCATCACCATTTATCCCCCCTTTGCCCTCTTCTACCTCCTCCCGCCCCTTCCCCTCTGGTCATCACCATGCTGTTGTCTGTGTCTATGAGTTTTATTTTTTCTTAACCCCTTCACCTTGTCCACCCAGCCTCCCAACCCCCTCCCCTCTGACAGCTCGCAGTCTGTTCTATGCATCTCCGAGTCTGTTTCTATTTTCTTTGGTCTGTTAGTACGTGCTCAGCATCGTTGTGTAAGATGTTAATATTAGGGGAAACTAAAATTGGATGAGGGAGATACGGGACTCTCAGTATCACGTTTACAACTTTTCTGTAAGTCTAAATTCTTCCACATAAAAGTTTATATTTACCCAAAAGGAGCCCTACAAAGCAATGACAGATTGGAAATCCCATGAAGACCAGCTCACAGAACTAGGGAGAAACAGCTGAGCTAACACTGCGGCTCCCATGGGCCCTGAGCCTCAGCTACTCCACCAAGCACAGAAATGCCGACCCAATTAGATCTGACAGTGAGCCGGCAAAGGAATTTCAATTCTCAAGACTATTTCAAATATGGATTTACAACCACCATCGCGAAGGATGAACTTTGCCCTTCGTGTATATTATGCCTTCAGATATCACTTAATGTGAGTACAAAGATGTATGACTAGCAAGACAGTTAAAACCGGAGCACCCAGACTATGAAGCCAGGACTCCAAGTTTTTGAACAATGTTTAAAGTCTAATGACTACCAGGTATCACCTCACACCTGTCAGAATGGCTGCCATCAACAAATCATCAAACAACAAGTGCTGGCGAGGGTGTGGAGAAAAGGGGACTCTAGTACACTGCTGGCGGGAATGCAGACTGGTGCAGCCACTATGGAAAACAATGTGGAGTTTCCTCAAAAAATTAACAATTGAACTGCCATTTGACCCAGTGATCCACTTCTAGGAATATACCCTAAGAAACCTGAAACACCAATCAGAAAGAATACATGTACCCCCATGTTCACAGCAGCACTATTTACGATAGCTAAGATCTGGAAACAGCCCAAATGTCCATCAGTAGACGAATGGATAAAAAAGCTGTGGTACATATACACAATGGAGTACTATGCAGCTGTAAGAAAGAAAGATCTCTTATCCTTTGAGACGACATGGAGGGACCTGGAGAGTATTATGCTAAGTGAAACAAGCCAAGCAGAGAAAGACAAATATCACATAACCTCACTTATTTGTGGAATATAATGAACAAAACAAGCTGATGAACAAAATAGACTCAGAGACACAGAAGTAGGGTACAGACTGACAAACCTCAGAGGAGGGGACGGGGGGAGGAAGAGATAAACTACAGAACTTATATGCATAACCAATGGACATAGACAACAATGCTGTGGGGCGAGGGTCGGGAAGAGGGTGTCAGTGGGGACAAAAGGAGAAACATGTGGAACAAAAATAAATTAATAAAAATAAATAAATAAATAAATAAATAAATAAAGTCTTGTGACAGTCCCAAACTTTACATTTCACTAAACCCCGTGAAAAGAGGTTAGCAGTCTCTTTGGAGATTTCATACATACAAATGAAAGATAATAAAATGCAGTAAAGGAAATGCTTGTTTTCCTGCCTTGGCAAAAATGGCTGGAAAATGCACAAAAGCTAATATGATAACAGAACAAAGTAAATTTCTTTGTCAGCAAATATTATGGGAAGAGTCATAGAGAACAAATGCTGAGGCCCGAGGACACTGGTATTAGAACAAAGTACAAGGGAGATTTGCTACAGAGTTAAATCTAAATACACAGGATTTTGACACATGTCAGCTTATCCTATTTGCAAGATTCTGTTTAGATAATGAAATCTACAACCAACAGTTTTTCAGTGAGCACTAAAGGAATGGTGTCCTGGAGAAGTTATAGTCCAAACAGTAAAGTCCCGTGTTGATGATGGTAACATTTTATGGAAACAGCATGTCATCGGTGAAGGTAACATTGCTTTAATTGGAATAACAAAAGGATTCCAAGTAAGGTCACCGAGCAAATGCCCAGATTGAATTCTTTACTGGATCACAGATAGGCAAGTTTGCAACAGAGCACGTGAAGCCAGAGTGCACAAGTACTCCTGGATGTCATTATTTGGGTTCATTTTACAAAGGTAAGACTGAAACTATCATAGAATTTTTTCAATACCTTCTAAGGACACGGGGATTGACCATGAAAATCTGCACAGCATAGAGCTTCTCTGGTTAACTCATGGCCAAGGACTCACAATGGATGGCACTCCTGAAGACGATTTTACGCATTCCTGCTTTTAGCAAAAAACGGTTCTCAGTGGTATGAGTCTCACACTTTTGGAAAAGAAGTACACATCTTTAATCTGCTCTTTCCACATAAAAGTGGTGAACGGGAAAGTTACTTTGAGAAAGAACCTGTGATATAGATAGAGCGTTTAGAAAATAAATACATGAAATTGTTTCCATCGTTATGGGACTTTGCAGTAGAAAATGATGTGATACCCGGCAAAACCCTCATTTCTACATACTTAGAAACGTCAGTGGCTTGACAGCCACAGCCACCAAGTGCTGCTTAAGTGGTGCTTCCCCTCCCAAAATCCTTTTCTTCTGAAGAGAGCCCAGATTATCCAGCAACGTGTTTCTCACAGTGGGCTTCTAAGACTCCTGTCCCACAAGGTATTCCGTGGTCAGATGGTCTGTGCCGTGTGTTGACATAGAGTACGTGTGGGAAATGCTGGGGATCAACAAAATCCATCAGGTTTGCTTGCTGCAGGCCTTCCTAATAGGGTACTTGGTGCAAATAGTACATAGAACTCCCGCTCCCACCCCTCCCCAGCTCGCCTCTGTTGTTAACAAATCCCATGAACAGCTCTCTCAGGCTTCTGATACACACAGCAAACGGTGCTGCTGTAGGGGAGATTTTCCAGAGCCATCACGCTCCTTCTAGGAGTCTCGTTGATGTTTCCAAGAACCACGGCATCTGAACTTGGCAGGCCATGTGTGACAAAGCCAGGGGTGGTACCTTGGATCAGTAACAGCCAAAGGAGCAGAGTTCTGAAAACTACCCCGTGAGCAGAGAATGGCCGAGTGTTGAGGAAAGACGAATGACTGAGGCTTAAATTACCTGAGTCCCCTCTGCTGAGCATGTGCTTCTCCAGCACAATATTGGGGCACACACTGGATGGGCCAACCACCTGGCGCTTAACCTCTGGCAAGTTGGCAAGCCACTTCCCCCTTTGAGCCCCACTTCCTGTCTGTGGAACGAGAGCCCTGGACCAGGTCCCCACTTCCTGTCTGTGGATGAGAGCCCTGGACCAGGTCCCCACTTCCTGTCTGTGGATGAGAGCCCTGGACCGGGTCCCCACTTCCTGTCTGTGGATGAGAGCCCTGGACCAGGTCCCCACTTCCTGTCTGTGGAATGAGAACACTGGAATGGGTCCCCACTTCCCGTCTGTGGAACCAGAGCGCTGGACCGGGTCCCCACTTCCTGTCTGTGGAACCAGAGCGCTGGACCGGGTCCCCACTTCCTGTCTGTGGAACCAGAGCACTGGACCAGGTCCCCACTTCCTGTCTGTGGATGAGAGCACAAGACCGGGTCCCCACTTCCTGTCTGGGAAAGGAGAGCTCTAGACCGGGTCCCACTTCCTGTCTGTGGATGAGAGCCCTGGACCAGGTCCCCACTTCCTGTCTGTGGATGAGAGCCCTGGACCAGGTCCCCACTTCCTGTCTGGGAAAGGAGAGCCCTGGAACAGGTCCCCACTTCCTGTCTGGGAAAGGAGAGCCCTGGACCGGGTCCCACTTCCTGTCTGGGAAAGGAGAGCACTGGAAAGGATGAGGAAGAAGAGCCCTGTTACACGTTTTGCCCAGCAGCCAACCGCAAACTCTCACAATGATGCATTACTAAGAATACCGGGTTCACTGTATGTCTCACGGCCGGGTACTAACTGCTTTATGTCATCACCCCTTTTAATCTTTACATCTTCTCTAAAGGTGTGATTACTTCTCTGATGAGGACACATGGTCAAGAGAGGGTAAGGAACCAGCAGCAGCCCTACAGCCTGCCACGGTGGGCACTCCGCAGTGTGCTGTGTGAACGAGCGATGCCACAGCACGTGCCACAGAGCGACAGTGCCGGAAGGAGGCTCCTGGGACAGGGCCAGCTGCCCACATTTAATCCTGGGACTCCTAGTTTACTAGCCGCAGCAGTGCACGGGGACAACAACACGCTCAGAGCCCTTGAACTTGGGTCACGCGGTGAAGTTAAACAGGCACCGGCCTGCAGTACAGAGAGGTCTGGCTGGGAAGCGCTAATGCTAGATTTTAGATCTTCTGTCCCCAAGCAACTGTTTTTCCTTCCTCGTTCCATCCTAATCCTACAACATCAACCTTCCCATTCATCATTTTTATTACTCGTTCTCTGGTTTCCCCTGCCTCATTTTTCACTGGAGGCTGCTTAGCTAGAACATGCCCAACATGTATGGCGGGCCCCCAGCTTCCCCGAAAAACGTGAAACCGACACCTCTCTGAGTCCTATAAAGTCCGGGCGTTATGTGCTGCTCCTTTCGTGCAAGTGCTGCACGCTGCCTCTAGGAACACACATCACTTCCCCATGTAGATGGCATGTCTTCCCTTGAGTTTCTCTTCCCCTCAAGGGTTTGTCTTTTAAGTGTACTCAGTTCCCAATTCATGAATGGATGGAAGTCAAAAATACAACCTCTGAGTCTGAGGCTTAAAATTAAAATCTTTTTTCCAGGAGACAATGTTATATTTAGGGTCTCTGTTCTGAGGTTAGCCCTCCAAAAACCCAATTAATCCAAGAAGGGCTCACACAGAATAATCCTATGGAACCATTATCTGCTATACAATGTTTCCCAGGGAATGTATATTCAGGTGGGACCCAGCCCCGTCTTAGAGCCAAGAGCCCCGAGTCAGACAGATGTGAGTTTGAACCTCAGCTCTGTTGCACTTGTGTGTGACTGGGCAAGTAAGTGATTCAATGTGTATGATCCTTAATTTTCTGACGTACAAAGTAGACCAAATATATTCCCCTTGTGAGACTCTTTGAAAGATTAAGTGAGGCCATGGTTGGGACACGATTCCTACCCAATGGTCCTGGAAAGCCCCCTTGCATCCTTTGAGGGCCGAGACACAGCTTGCTTCCCCTGAGATGTATTTCCTGTGAAGCCCAGAAAGGCACCATGCACTCAGGGCAGATGTTCTGGAAGCAATGGTGTGGCCCCTGATGCTTGCCTACCAGCACCCAGTTCACTGATCCCAACTTGCTTGTGGGTTTCCACTCCCTCCCATTCTCCAGGGGCACAAGCAGGGGAGGAAGTGTGGTTTCCACAGGCCTGGGGAGAGGGGCAGCAAGAGTGTTTGGGGATCTAGGACTGATGTGAGGGCAGAAGAGGAGGGAGGGGTAGAGTCTAGACATCAAGAATCAACTCAGACCTCCTCTAGAAATCCCTCTAAAACAGACCGACTCATGCTCCCAGCTAGACAGGGGTCCCTCTTCCTGTTCTCTGAACCCCCTTTTCTTCCGAACATCACCGCACTTTGCAGGCTGTCCTGGAATTTCCTGTTTACTCACTGGTTACTTCTCACTAGACCATGACCTTCCTGAGGGCAGGAACCATGGCTTATTCAGCGCTGGGGCTCCGGTCACACTTGGATCCCCTGGTTGACACTTTCGGGCCATTACCCACTGTTTCTGGCCGGAGTTCCTTCTCTAACGGTCCCTGAAGACTCAAGGACTAGAGCACAGTTTCACAGACTCTCGCATTCTCCTTTCTCCAAACCAGCACACAGCCCCTTTGCTGTTCCCCTGAGTCTGTACTCCTGGTGAAGAAGATGAAACAATGTTCCTTTGGGTCTTTCCCTTTTTAAGACTCACGCAGGAGCGCTGAGTCATCCAGCTTGGGACTGAAGAGATTAAAGTGAAGGTCTCGCCCTGTCTGGTTTGGCTCAGCGGTTAGAGTGTCGGCCCTCAGACCAATGAGTCTCGGGTTCGATTCTGGTCAAGGGCACGTATCTGGGTTGCAGTTTGTCCCTGGTTCTGGGGGGGTCGTGTGGGAGGCAACCAGTCAATGAGGCTCTATCATGTCGATGTTTCTCTCTGTCTCTCTCTCCCCCCTTCCCACTCTATCTGATAATAAATAGAAAAATATCCTCGGGTGAGGAATAAAAAACAAACAAAAAAGTGAAGGTCTCTGAAACACAAGAGACGGAAATGAAGTCAAGTGCATTTCTAGGGAGCGCTCCAGGGGCCTGGCTGAGAACGGCCAGAATGATGGCCTCAGCAATGGACACAGACAATAGTGTGGCGAAGGCCTGGGGTGGGCAGGGGCTGGGAGGAGGGCGTGAAGGGGGGGATTGGGGGACATCTATATTACTGTCAAAAATCAAAAAAAGAGATAAAAAAATAAATAACATAATGGCCTCCGATTTCTGGGGAATGTAACTGAGCCTGGGAGAGGTGAAGTGATCTTACTTGAGCCCGTCAGCTGGTAAGAGGTAGAGCTGTCATAAAAATTTACAGGGTTGCTTGGTTCCAAAAGTGGCATAAGCAATGAAACTCTCTCCCCTTGGGAGTTCTCTTAACCAACCTCTACTTGGCACACAGCTCTTTGCTGAGTCCAGGGCTGGATGCCCCAGGCCAGGAAGCTACTCTCGAGCGGGAAGAGGGAGCGTGTCTGCTCCTCCACACGGAACGCGATGCTCACGGGAGTGAGCTGTGTTTACTACCGAATGTGTTTTTATGCCACTCGTATTTCTAATGTAATTGGAAATGTAATTAAATATTCTTTTAATTAGATGCATGCAAAAAGAGAGTCGCTATTTCCACGAGAGGCAGGCTGAACACTTTGGAACAATAGGGTAAGAAGAAGTTCCTAAAACATTTGGCTGTCGGATCAGGTGTGGGCGAGACAACCGCAAAAATCCAGGACTGTCCTTCAGTTGCTTTGTTTGTGTCCTTAAGGTCTTGCTCCACTGAAAAGAAAGGACACGGAGAACCACAGAAAATGCAACAAGAGCTGTCGATGTGATACCACAGCAGGGCCACCAGACAAAAAGACCTGGCCCGGGAGGAAGAGGCAGGCAAATCGAAGTTAACATATCTTTATGACTCTTACTGGAGCTGACATTTTCACTCAGCTGACCCAGCACATGTCCCCTGTGTGTCCCACGGGTGGTTCTCGGGCTGGCCGCCCTTCGGAGCAGCAGATTGTGAGCGGATGAATAGCAGAGTTCAGGGCACATCTGTCTACTCCCCAGGGAGGAATATTACAACCAGCAAATAGGAGGTCCTTCCTTCATAAATGTTGAATTCGATACAAAAATAAAATGAATGAGAGCAGAAAACAAAAACAAAAACAGAAGAAAGGAAGCTAAGAAAGCAAATGACAAACAGGAACCTTTACCTGGACTCCGAATCCCTGGTTAGCCGAAGGAAACCACAGGCACGCTGGGCTCCTAGTCCAGGCCCCGGCCCAAGGACACAGTCCAGGGTGGGGCGTGGGCCTGCCAACCTCTCTCCCTCACCCCTCAACCCTTTCCCTGCCTCCAGGGTGGCTCTTCTTTTAGATACCAGCTATATTTTAGGGTCCTGTGTAAGACGTTTTAAATAAGATATGAGTGGGTAAAACGACTTGTGGGTTATTTTAAAAGTTTATCTAAAAAACGTGAGTTAAATTTGGTTTGCTCTATTTTCGTCATTTTGCTGTTTGATAGAAATTCCTCTGCCTATACACAGTACAGGCTGCAAAGAGAGTCCATACGTTATTTTGATAGGTTCAACACTTCACACGACAATAACTAAGCAACCACCAAGCAACGCCCAAGTCGGGCAGCCATCCGCTGCACCAACATGGGAACTCTCCGTGGCCAGCGGCTTTGTCTCCCACAGCGTCACAGGGTGCAGCGGAGCCTGGCACGTAGTCACCACTCAATAAACACAGGTGCATGAACGCAAAGGTATGTCTGTGGCGGGTAGACATGACACCCTTTCACTTGGAGACCTAGCTTTGTTTGCATCTGTAAGATGTCGAAGCGTCAAGTTCACGAATGAAGAGTTCCCTCCAACGGACGGTGCCTTTCTTTTCCATTTTTGTGGCTGCCGATCGAGAGGCTCTCAGGTACCCTGCCCGGCATCCTGGCTCATGAAGACCTGCCTGGTTAATGAAACACACGAACCCTCCCAAGAACAATCAATGTCACAAGACACCCGCCAAGGGCCCCTTCCCCACCCTGGGTTGTTTTATTGTGGTAAAACACATCAAACGTTTGCCATTTTAACCACGTTTCGGTGCATGGCTCAGTGCCACTACGCGCACTCACACTGCTCGGCAACTGTCACCGCTATCTTTTCCCCAGAACGCTTCTGTCGTCCCGTACTGAAACTGTCCCCAGCAACGCCACATCCTCCCCCCACCAGCCCCTGCCACCCAGTTCTACTTCCTGTCTTTATGAACGTGACTATTTAATTTATTTATTTAAATGTGTTTTTATTGATTTCTTTTAGAGAGAGAGGAAGGGAGAGAGAGATAGAAACATGGATGTGAAAGAAAAATATTGATTGGCTACCTCCTGCACGCCCCCTACTGGGGATCGAGCCCACAACCCGGGCATGTGCCCTGACCGGGAATCGAACTGGGACCTCTCAGTCCATGGGGCAAAGCACAATCCACTGAGCCACACCGGCCGGGCTGAATGTGACTATTTCAAGTGCCTCATATAAGTGAAACCATACGATACCTGTCTCTTTGTGACGGGTTCATTTCACTTAGCACGTCTTCAAGGTTCATCCACACTGTAGGACGTGCCAGAATCTCCCTCCTTGATAAGCCTGCCAATGCTTTCAGTTGCACTGATTTGGGGGGAAGTTTTATATTTTTATTTTTTGATAAGAAAATAAGACTTGAGAGTTTAGAAGTCTCCTGGGCCCCTGCCTGGTCAAGAACTGTCATTCAGCCCGGCTGGTGTGGCTCAGTGGTTGAGCGTCGACCCACGCACTGAGGGGTCGCAGGTTCGGTTCCCGGTCGGGGCACACGCCCAGGTTGTGGGCCCGATCCCCAGTGGGGGGCATGCAGGAGGCGGCCAGTTGATGTTCTCTCTCATCGATGTTTCTATCTCTCTCTCCCTCTCCCTTCCTCTCTCTCTAAAAATCAATAAAGGAAAAAAAAATTATTAAAAAAAAAAAGAAATGTCATTCATTACGAGGACTGCTTATGGATGTTGTCATCTGTCCACACCCTGGAGCACTTTCTCCAGAGAGCCAGCCACTGCTCAATGTTTGACCAATCACACCCAAGCCCTAGATTGTAGACTATGTCCTACTTCAATTTCTTAATATAAAGCTGAGGTGTTTTTCCCATTTGGTTGTATCCATGTATACGCCCATCAACAGCACAGGAGAGTTCCTGCTGACCCAATGAGACACGAGCACCGCCCTTTCAGTGTGGTGTCTGTGAAATGACCCGGGGTCTTACTTTTCACTCCTCGGTTCGCAAAGAGGTTGCACATGGTTTAAACTGTGCATTGGCCACTTTCTTCGCAATGCAGTGAAATGACTGTTTATATCCTTCACACACTTTTTTCTTATTAGTTTTTAAGAGTTTATTGTATTCGGGGTGCAGCAAAAGTAGGTGGATAGTTGTGGATGTGAAACAGTTTATTCTTTGATTATTATTCATTCACTATGGTATTATTTTCCACATGAACAACTGCAAACCTGCTTTTGCCCCACCCTGTATTTTGTTTGCCAGTCCTTGTGTCAGTTATGTTTTGAAAATATGTATTTTTTTATGCCACTTAGATAAAATTATTAATTTCACTGTGGTTGAACGTATCGATCCCTTTGTTTACGACACATGCTTTGGGTGTCTTGTTGAAGAAACTCTTCCCTACTCCGAGGTCATAGGCTAGTTTCCTAATGTTTTAAAATTAAGGGTTTAATTTGGTCGGTCACTTTTAAGTCTCTAATCCCGCATGGTGTGGGACAGAGTTCCATTTTCATTTTTCCCATGTGGGTGATCAGGTGTCTCAGCACCATTTATGGAAAACTACCTCCTTTCTCCGATGGCCAGCAAAGCCACCTCGTCATTCTATCAAAAGTGCATAAATGTGAAGTGTTGTCTTGAGGTCTGTATTCTTCCCTATGAATGAATTAGCATATCCCCAGGCACATGCCCAGCAAACTTCTGCTGTAATTTTCAGTAGAGACCGCTTATGCAAGTTTTTGTCATGAATGAATATTTGATTTTATCAAATAATTTACGCACATCCATTTAGGTCACGATATGGTGTTTCTCCTTTAATTTATTAACAGTGTGAATGACATTTATGGGTTTCAATGTTAGATCGCCCTCCTATTTCCTGCAATAAACGCAACTTGGCCATGATGTATTATCTATTTTACACATGGCTGGATAGGTGTGCTAATATTTTGCTTAAGTTTTTTGCATCTATATTCATGCATGAGAGAGGCCCACGGATTTCCTTTCTTACACCTTCCTTGTCTAATTTTGGTACCAAGGATATCCTGGCCTCAATGAACAGGTTAAAAAGTGTTCCTCTTTTCTTATTCTCTGGAGTTTCCTTAAAATTGATAATATCTTTCAATTAAAAAAAAAACACCGGTAGAACCTGTCTCTATCTACCATCGAAGGGCGCCGTTTCCTTTGTAAGAAGGTTTAGTGGCTAGAAGATAATCCAGACTTTATATTTTTCCCTTAAATCAGTTTTCGGAAAGTATACATTTCCAGAAATTTGTTCATTTCACATAAGTTTTCAATTCCGTGACACAGTATTGTCCACGGTATCCTCTTATCGCCTACAATTCTGCGTCATCTATTGGCTCAGGAGCTCCCCGAGCGGGAGGTTTCTGTTCACGCTCACCTTCGCTGTACACCTGGAGCTGGGGAGCACAGCCAGCTCCCAAACACGGAGAGAACGAGCACACAGCTGCATTCATGCCTCCCGGCCATCGCCGAGTTCTCCCCCCTTCCCCATGCGTCCTGCCATCGCTGCGTTTATTTTACTGGTCCCTTTCCAAGAACGAAATTTTGACTTTGTTGGACAATGTGCCCATCAATTTCTCCTTCCTTCTTTATGTCCTGCCTTTAATTTTCTTTGAATTTATTCTCATGTTCTTTATGATATCAAGTTGTAAACTTGGCTTATTAATTTTCAGCCTTTCTTTGGAATATACACATTTAAGGCTATAAATTTCCCCACATGTTTGTTTTGTTCCACTGATTTTGACATATTTTATTTTCATTCAGTTCTAAGTAGTGTTCAGTTTCAATTTTGATTTGTTTAGAACCATGAGTAATTCACAAGTGTTCTCAATTTTAATCAAACGGATTTAAAAAAATCTTATTGTTATTGCCTTCTAATTTAATCATACTGTATTCAGAGAACTATATATATGTATAATATGATTCTTTGAAATGTACTGAAATTTGCTTTATGTTCTAGTACCTAGTTATTTTTTAATAAATGTGAGCTTGAAAAGGATGAATATTCTCTGTTAGGTACAAGATTCTTTATTTGCCCAATAAACCAAGATTTTTAACTGTGTAGTTCAAATCTTCCATAATGTTTTATCAATTTTTTTGGTCTGTTTGAGCTTTCAATATTTAAAAAGAATATGTTAAAATATTCTACTCTGATAGTAGACTTGTCAATTTCTTCCTGGAGTTCTACTGAGCTTTGCTACAGCATAAAGTGTATACAAGTTTAGAATTCTTGTATCTCCTTGGTGAACTTTTAGTTTTAGTTTTAAATTTAGTTTTAGTTTTAAATTGTGACCATGTGTATACCTACTAACGCTCTGATATAAAGGTAGTTACCCCAGTTTTCTTTTGGATTATATTTACCTGACAGTCTTTTCCCATAACTCTGCTGTCAACCTTTCCAGGGTGTTACATGTTACATGTGTCCCTTGTAAACAGCATATGTTGAATACTGTTTCCTATTCAATCTGACACTTTGTCTTTTCATCCCCCAAATTAGTCTATTTGATTATTGATATATTTAAACTTATTTCTCTCATCTTAATGTCTTGCTTTATATTTCCCCCACTTTTTCTACATTTTTTTCCCTTGCATTCTTTTCCCCCCTTTATTGACTTTAGAGAGAGAGAAAGTGAGAGGGAGAGAGAGATAGAAACATCGATGAGAGAGAACATTGATTGGCCGCCTCCTGCATGCCCCCCACTGGGGATCGGGCCCACAATCTGAGCATGTGTCCTGACCAGGAATCGAACTGGTGACCTCTTGGTGCATGGGTCAATGTCAACCACTGAGCCACACCAGCCGGACCCCTTGCATTCTTCTTCTTCTTTTTCTTTTAATGACTGAGCTATTTTGTTTGTTTTGGTTTTTCTTATTCCTTTCACCATCCCACCCGCCAGCTTAATCTTGAGATCTTAGCATGCATATCTTGCTTAGGGGTAAAGTTAATCTCTTGTCCCCCACAACAAAACAATGACCTCAGAATACTTTAATACTAATAACAATTTTCTCTTGACTTACATGATGTCATTGTCTGATATTTTAGGTATAGCCTTTTTAAACATACAGCTTATACATCATTATTATTATTTTTACTATTACTATTATTTAGAAATTATAGTTTGGAGTTCCCACAATATTTCTAAGTCGTTTGTACAACATTCCTTCTTGAATCTGGACTAATATTTCTTACTCCTAAAGAACATCCTTTAGATGTTTCTTTGTATACCTATGTTTGTGATAAATTCTCTTTGTTTTTGCTCATCGGAATATTTATCTTCCGTGCTTGAAGAATTGTTTTGCTAGGTATACAATTTGTTATTGTTTCTCAGCACATTGAAGATACTATTTCTACTCTTTTCTGCTTCCATTGCTGCCAAGAATGCTCATCATACACACACAATTTCTTTGTAGAGAATCTGTCTTTTCTTCCCAGCTGTTTTTAAAGCCACTTTTCTTTAGGGTGCTGTCATGTCATTACTGTAGATCTCTTTATTTAAACCGCTTGGCATTAAACCTTCTTGTATCTATGAATACCTTTTAACGATCTGGAAAATTCCTATTCACTATCTCATCCAGTGGTTCATCACTTCCAATAGTCTCTATTATCTCCTTCTAATCGTCTAATCAGACAAATCCCAAAATCTTAACTTCTGTTAGTTTTTCTATCCCTTTTTTTCTGAGCACTGTTTTGAATAACTTCTTCAGGTATCTCTTCCATTTTAACGAATCCCTCTTCAGCTGAGTCTACTCTAATTAACACATTCATTAAATGTGTAATTTCCAAATTATACTTTTTTACTTCGAAAAATACTATTGGACCCAAATAGGCCTATTCACCCTTGAGAATCTCTTCTTCCTCCTTTCTACCATCAATATTCTTTTTTATTTCATATGCAATAAAAACACGTATGTTTTATGTCTGATGAGTTTAATACTGTAGTCTCTGAGATTTAATTCTACAGTCTGCAGTTTCTGTCCCCTCTCATAGTGGCTTATTTCCTGTGTGTTTGGTGATTGCCGATTGAGAACTCATTTTTCTTGAAACTTCACCTAAAGAATTCTGAAGTCTAGTTCTTGAGAGTTCTTCTTCCAGATCAGATTTCTGTTTCTGCCAGGTGCCTGGCAAATTATTTATTTTTTCTTTCTATTTTTGCTCCATGCATATAACTTCAGCCCCCAAAATAATATGTGAGCACGAGCTTGAAATCAGAAATTCTCGGGGGAAACATGTCTCCCTTATTTCACCTAAAGCCAAGGATAAAACAGGTCTCCTTCTTCACCAGAGGTTTTGAAACTGTTCACCCACTAAGGATGTCACTCTCCATGGATCCTGACTTCATGCTTGTCTCTCTTCCTGTGGGGGCATTTCCACGCATAGCCTTTCAATAGAATGGTTATCCATATGGTTTGCCTGCCTGTGATGTAGGCCTACTGCCCCAGTGTAACTCATGACAGCATTTCCTCATTTGAACAATAAATTACAGTCACCCGCTTTTAAACCAGGCTCCCAGCCACCAAGGATCAGCAAATGCCCCTAGTAGCAGATATCATATCTAACTGCTTTCTGCCTATTCCCTGGATTGACACGTTATCATTCCTCCTGGCCTCTGTTTATTTCATACTTTATGGACTGATTTTTAGGTATCTTTATAGGGCTGGTTTCATTTTCCTCCTCTTTGAACTTGGAGTTTATAACATTTGTGGACATATTCCTGTGTATTTCATCTATCTCTCTCTATATATATTTTAATACGTTTTTATTGATTTGTTTAGAGAGAGAAGAAGGGAGAGACAGAAATATCGATGTGAGAGAGAAACATCGATTGGCTGCCTTCTGCATGCCCCCCACTGGGGATCAAGCCTGCAACCCAGGCATGTGCCCTGACTAGGAATGGAACCAGGACCTGTCAGTCCATGGGACAATGCTCAATCCACCGGCTGGGCTAAAGTGTATTTTTAAAAAACTTCTCTCTTGTTAACTCTGTGATTTCATTCCTGGGAAGGTGTGAACTTGAAGCCGTTCATCATAGCACACAGTTCATATTTGTAAGAATTTGGAGACAACTAAGGTAACAGGTGTTGCTATGCAATGGAAGAGTACAAAATTCCAGGAGCTTTCCGACTATACATAAGATATAATATGCACATGTGGGCATGGACTAGAAGCAAATCAGAAAAGACCGACGTACTAGAAATGCAAGGTTTGGGCTCTTTTTGCCTATTTAAAACTTGCAATTTTCATTACTATAGTGTTCTATGGGCAATGGAGACACATTTTAAATAAAATAAACTCCAGATGGATGCAGCTGGAGAAGCAAAAAAACAAAACACAGTTGGTGTGAGACAGGCCTGGGTTCAAATCCTTGATCAGTCATTTAATAGCTGAGGGCAGTTCTCCCCTCTTCCTTCTGTAGGTGGGGAATTCTGACATACCCCTTGACTCTGGCCTCAGTCATATGGCTCCTTTGGCCAACAGAAAACTAGCAACAAGGGCTCAAGGTTTCCTTGCGGGCACTCTGGCTTCCTCTTCCGCCTCTGCTTTGCCACGAGAACGAGCCAGACAGGCCCGCTGATGGGATAAGAGAGACACTGGAGGACAGTCACCAGCCATACAATCTGAAGCTGAGCACAGACACTTGGTGAAGCCATGAAAGTCAGGCAACCATCCAGCCAACCTGTAGACTCATCCACTAAATAAACAGCCGTCGATTTCAGCCACTATTAGCAGAGTTTGTTACGCAGCATTATCTACGGCAGTTGATAACTGATACACTCTGTCTCTTCATCTTTCTACTGCCAGGCCCTGCCACTGTGCTTGGTACCCAAGACCAATGAGGAAGGCTATTCTGTTACCGTCCCTTCTCCGGGAGGTAGAATGAGACGTGCATGTTTGTATCCACCCTCTACCCACACCTATCATAGCACCTGCCATACTTCTTTCACATTTTTTCCCTCACACGCTTCTCTTCTCCTCTATGCCACGGATGACTTGAGAGTAGGAAGTGCATTATGCATATCCGTATCTACAGCACCTGGCACAGAAGAGGCCCTCAATGGATGTTTTTGCTTCAATTACGTGATTGGATTTCGGGAGCCAACATGAACCGAAACAACCGGCAGCAGGTGGCAAGGAGAACCACACAAGCTGGTTCTTGTGCCGGGAGGCCTTATGCTTTTCAGAAAGCCCAAACCAGAAGAGAGGGGAAAAATAAAAACAAAGAAGAAAAGCACATTCATTCTGGTCCCCTCGCTTTTATCTCTCTCACCACACTGCACACAGAGCTCAGAGCCATTCACGCCCAGGAAAGGTGCTCCCCAAGCCAGCATCTCTGCCGTGCAGGGCGCCTCTCTGCACCCCGGCACGTGCCCCGACTCTACCTTCAGATCAGACACGTCTCTGTAGCACTGCTCGGAGCGGGTGTGGTCCGACAGCTGCACGTTCCAGAAGCAGGGGAGCTGATACACGAGGAAGGGGTTCTGTTTGATGACAGCGTTGAAAATATCCTGGGGATAAAAGCCAGAGACACAGTCAAAACAGTCAGGTGGGATCGGCGGATGGTGCTGGCTGTTGCGACACTGCGGCACCTGCGTGCGCGCCACACACAGGCAGCTGGCACTGCAGGGCACTCCCCCATCGTTAGCTCTAGGAAGCAAGCGATAACGTTTGGACAGAGATGGGGAAAGGCCCCACGCTGCCTTGACGCTCACGGGTCCTGCTGGTCTCATAACGCACCGTATGGCAAGCGTACGCGGGGGCAGCCAGGGAGCGTCTCTGCCATCATAATAAATGAAGTCACTTTTCCGCCCCTCTTCCCACCCCATCCAGGAGCCCCGTGCGATCCATCCTGAGCCTCCTGGAGAGGAAACTGCATGATGACAAGTTGCTCTGCTCATTCAGGGGCTGAGACAAATTACAGAGCTGCTGTTTCAGCAGCTCTTCCTGAGGCTTCTGGCGGACTTGATGATGGATGTGCCTTGGCTTCCTGCGGGCCACGGTTCCTGGGTAAGCACTCCCCGTTCCCCGTCCAACCCGGGCTGTCTCTAAAGAGGCTGCACCTCTCGAGGGCTCTTCTCCAAGCTCCCTCACCAGGCCATACTTATTAACTAGCTGCTGACAGGAGGTGCCCGGAGGTGACTGATGGGCCTCGGCAGCAGGAGATGGCTGAATCAACTATCCTCATTGGACATGGACATCCGATTGCTAGCTTTTGGGGACACACGCAAGTCACTGTGACCTGACTTAAAAGATGATGATGGAGAACAAATTTCCCCTCAGGTTTAAAACAGCTACCTGGGTCATTTTTAACACATTCATTATATCATATCTCATGTTTGAAAAAGGAAATTAGTTTCTGACTGCTTGGGAAACGCTGCATAATAATAATGCTTAAAAAAAAAAAAAGTCAAATAACCTTGCAGACTTTCTTGGTTCCCCCGTATCAGAAAACTTTGCAAAGATTCAACGACTCAGACAATTGAACAGCGAACAAAACCACAGAGTGAGCTTGCTTTTCGGATGAATAAGGAAAGGAAAAAATGCAGACAGCCCAGAGAAAACATCTTTACACCACGGGAAACTCAGAGTCTCAATGTGGGAACTGGTAGATCCGAGATCAAAGGCCCCGGGCCCTGCATTTCCTAGGGAAAATGAGAACTGGTTTTTTAAAAATGATTTTATGTTAATAGTATGGTGGCGTTGATGGCCGTTTGCAGATCGCCTGGATTAAAAGCTGGCGTCTCCAGCAGCAGTCGGTCCCTTCCATTGAAACGCATTTCCCTTGAGGGCGGGGTCACAGTACAGGATCGAAGCAAAAGGCTTTGCTTTAAACGTTGGACTCGATTGCCAGGAAGACATATGAAACCTTGTCCAGGAAATACGCTGTGGCGTTCGGGAATCTCAGGGGGCAGGCAGCGTGCTCTCCACGCGGAGATGGAGGTGGCGACCTCCTCTTAACACACCAAATTATCATTTACTTATGAGTCTGCTTCAATACGTCTGAGCTCTCTGAGGCCAAGGACAGCGGCCTTCATTTATCTCTGCAATCCTATTTCTGAACACAGTCCCTGGCATACACAGTGCGCAGGGGAAGTCTGCTGCATAGACAAATGAATGAAAAATGAAATAAACTCACGGGCTGAGCTCTTGTCTCAGACTGGCCGTATAAGGTAGATCTATCCACGTGTATATAGTCACAGAGGAGGCAGGAAAATAATGCAGACCCTTCTACTTTCACGTTTGTTTGAGAAAGCAGCATCAGGGTCCTCGGGAATAACCGTGCCCTCTCACCGGCCACTCACCTGGTCTGCCAAGGACGTGGACAGCATGCCCATGAGCTCCCTCTCGGCCGTCAGCCTCCACATCTGCTCCCACTTCATCCTCCGCAGCTTATCCAGAAGCAGCAGGATCACCCCTGGGCGACAGCACAGGAGGGAACAAAACGGCAGTAAGACAGAGAGCCAGGCACACCTGTCCGCCGGGGTTGGAGATGAAATGCCCGGGTTCCATCCCAGGCTCTGCCAGTTCCTCGGTGTGAGACTGGAAACAAGCTCATGCAATGGAGACATAACTACAGACCTCCAAGGCTGCTGCAAGCACGAAGTGACACGGACAAGGAGCCCGGCGCTGGGCCGGACGCATCGTACATTCTCGATACGTGTTAGGTTTTCTGCTCTGGTTTTCCTCACATGTGCTAACCTCCCTGGGTTTAGCTGATGGGTGGTGTTGGACAATACATGCCATTGAGCTTTACAGACAAAAGGCAGCTCCTCTGTGACTTTATCCTGGATTAGCCGTAGCGATCTGCTTCATATTTACTGACAAGCCATACGAGCTCGTTTCAGTGTTCTTGATCTCAATCGTCTTAAGCCCACCACGATCAACACAAATGTAAACTACGGCGAAGGGAGTGCGGCGGTGGGGTCTGTAAGATGAGCTCCGAAGGCCTCAGTTTCGTAAGAAACTGACAATAAGAGGTTGTTTCCTCCTCCTCTCCACCTGCTTGTTTTCTGTTAATTTTACGGGGAGTGACCAGGGTCAATGGGTGATTGTGTAGCCAGGAAAATTGCCATTATATACCCTTTTGTATTTCTAAAAATGTTAAAAACAACTAAATGTATTACTCAGGCAAACAGAAAACGAAGGAAAGTCTAAAAGGGAAGTACATTGTGGCTCAGCTGGACGGCTCAGGAGCAGCTGTGTACGGGCAGGTCAGCTAGAGCCTCCAGCGCGAGCACACAGCCCAGCACTCGAGGCCGAGGGGACTTCCCTGTGGCCACTGCAGTTCATTTGGTGGGTGGACCTGGAGCACCTCTGGGCTCCTGAATCAATCCTCCTCAGGGTGCTTAGCTCAGCAGAACAGTCAGGGGAGAAAATACCTGGCAGCTGAAAAATGACCTTAGTTGACACCCAGTATATACCTTCCTAAGATTGTGGAAAAGAAAGTGATTCTCCAAATCACCCATAAATGTCAACACTGAGACTTTTACCTATTCTAGTGGCATGTGTTTGGAGAAAAAGTATATTCACCATTTAGTAAAAGGTATACGGTCAGTTAGAGTCAAAAAACATTTTTTTTTAAATGTATACAGACACAGACAGAGACACACGGTTACGGGAAGACTGGGATAATTCACAGAGAACTGAACTTGTAAATGCAAATTATACCTATTGTTTATTTCCTTTATGCTTTGTTAGGTTTTTCTGAGGATTTTATTTCACTTAACACTCACAAGATCTCTGAGCACTTACAAGCTGGATACTGTCAAACGTATTCAACAGGCGGGGAAACGGAGGGGCTAAGACGGGCACTCGACAATTCCCAGTACAAGCCCAGTCCACCAGACTCAAACTCAGATCTGCCCGACTCCAAAGCCAGTGCTTCTTCGTCTACGCCGCACAGACCAGAGCCCCAGCCATGCCTCTTTGGGGACCTGTGACTCAGGCCAAAGACTTTCTCCTTTTTTGACCACTGGTTTCGACATGTGTTAAAGTAGGAAACCGCTACTTGCCCTGCACGACTCAGAAAACTTTCATGCCCCCTAGTGGTACGCTGGGAAATGTTTCTTCACCAGCCCTCCAGGTAAAAAAACAAACAAAAACCCCATTTGTAGCTTTTGCCCATTCCCACCGTGTAAATACTCCCAGCACGGCTGATTTCAAGCTACGATGTACTGTCACTGAACACCAGCTGGGAAGACACGCGCCCTGTTGTCCCTCCTGAGTCAGTGTGAACTAGCTCTAGCACACGACTAAAATGATTCCCCAAACGCAAAAGCAATTTCAGTAAAATAGTAAAATTCACCACAGTGCATTATTTGATTGCTTCTTTTGCAGAGAAAAGGAACAAAAATTTGCAGAGTTACAAACCAAGAGGCTACAGTGATGAATTCAGGAAAACAGATTCCCGTCAAACGTGTCAAAGAGAATTTCATTAAATCTTATCGCAGAAACTAATTCTAATTAGGTTGGATAGAGGCTCCAATATATAGAAAAAATGGGGGGGGGGCAGAAGCTAGAAACAATGGTGAAAGATATTAATGCATACTGTAGATTCATCAGTCTCTGCAGCCGAGACTGAGAACTGATGCTTTTAAACGGTGCGAAGACTTGGCGAGTCCTAAGTGGCAGATGTGATTCCACCGTGTTTGCCAGGCTTGTTGAAAAGAGGGGGGTGTCGAGAACAGAAGACTAAAGACAGAAATGCGGATCACTCTCCCAGTTACCCAGCCTTTTCTTTTGTGTGGTTTTAATTTAATTTTTAAAAGCACGAACTATTTCAAACCAGCAGAGAAGTACAGAAACTAATACAACAAATACCCACCACCGTGATTTAATAAATGCTAATATATTGCCACATTCGCTGTTAATAATGAAGCATTACAGACAAAACAAAAGCTCTTCCATCTCATGCTAACGCTCCCTTCCCCCAGGGTAACCAGCATCCTGAGACGGTTGGGCTTCATTTCCACCCACGTTTTTGTATTTTTTATTCTCTATGCATATATTAATAGACGACATATGGTGTTTTTAGTGTTTTAGAGTGACTACTTTCTATTCTAACCTACCTTTTCACCCAACATTATGTCTTTAAAATTTAACCATGGTAATTTCAATACCTAGTTTATTCATTGTCATCGCTTTATTCTTTGTATAAATACACCACACTTATTTATGCATTCCCCCACTGAAGGACATTTGGCCACTTCCTATGTTTCTGCTATTATTAACAATGTTGCAATAAACGTGCTAATCCCAATTTACTGCGCACACATTTTGTTGGGAATTCATGTGAGAGTTTAGCTGGGGGACAGCCTCCAAAGCTGTGCAAGGATTGCTGTGTTGATGGTGTTACTGGTCTTGAAACATCTGGGATCACTCCAGCTTCCCTCTCTCTTGCTTTCAAGACATCACCCAGTCTCAGGGATTCTACATTGACGACGGCTTTCTCATCTCTTCTTTCACGTTTTCATGCAACAGTCACTCACTGAGCCCCTAAACAAACGGAAATCAACTTGTTCTTGGGTTTCTTCCTACTTTCTCTAATCTCATGGGTTTCACTCCACATATGAATTTAGCATGTGTTTCCGGGATGTGTAACATTCAGTCCTGGCCAGGCCCTTTTGTGGAAGACATGCAAACTGTCAGGATGCCATGCGACGACTGTGAACACAGAATGCTCACTGCTCACGAAGGAAATGCAGAGGAGGGGGCCTAGGCCGGGCTGGGCTAGGATCTGGTCAGGCAGACAAGGTGGGGATGTCGGAAACATGGACAAAGGCAGCGTGGCGACATTGGGCTATGCCAGACCCACAGTGTGTGACGTCGAGACAGTTTACGTAGAGCACTTTCGGGCAAATGCCACAGTGTGGGCCCAACAACTGAGCAGGGAATGAATGGGGAAGGGCCTGTCTCTATGCAAAAGAGGTGTTTTCCAACCATTTTCATATCATTTCCTAAAGAGAAAATGATATCCTTATAACTCACTGTGGGATACGGAGAAAGCTGCTTGGACTGAAAGGGCTGACCCAGGGGTCCCAGCTGCCTCTAGTCCCATTCAGGTGCCCCCATGGCTGATGAGGCCTGAGGGGATCACTCTCTTGGCACATCCGTCACCCACGTGTGCCACACTAGTTGGAAAGCCCTGCTGAGGATACCTGGGAGCTAGTGAAGGATTTTTTTTTTTTCTTTATTGATTTTAGAGAGAGAGGAAGGGAGAGGGAGAGAGAGACAGAAACATCGATGAGAGAGAACATCGATTGGCCGCCTCCTGCATGCCCCCCACTGGGGATTTGGCCCACAACCTGGGGCCTGTGCCCTGACTGGGAATCCAACTGGCGACCTCTTGGTACATGGGTCGACGCTCAGCCACTGAGCCACACCGGCCAGGCGTGAAGGATTCTGAGTAAAGGAGTGACCATGGCTGAATGTGTTTCAGGAAATCCAACCTAGAATGTCGTTTCATTGGGTCACCTCACAGGCCCCCAGTACCGCAGGTGTTCTAAAGAACAGCCCCAGTCCTTACCTGGCCAGCCCAGCTGAGTCTGGCCACATTTTACTTTCTTCTCCCCTTCACCAGGCCGTTCCTTCTGGCAAGGCTGGCACGATGGCACGTGGCCACTTAACTGCCTCTTGGCCAACCTGACAAGCTAACGCGCAGCGTGGCTCCCTCCGCAGATCCCAGAGTGTTTACTAAATATACCACTCTCCGTGCCCCGGTTCGACCAAGAATCAGAACCCAAACGAACACAAAAATTCGTGCGCAAACGTGTCGCAAAGTCCATGGACTTCGCTCTCAGCTGCCTTACTCTCTTCTGACTTACAGCGTCCTTAGACGGGAGGCAGGTGGTCACCACTACGGCCTTTGGACAGATGTGGGAACTGAGGTGTGAGAAGGGAGGTGACTTTTCCAGTGTCAAGTGCTGGCCAGTGCTTCTCACTGCCCTGTCTGCAAAAGGGTCTTCACCCTAGAACACGGGAACGAACGAAGACTGCGCACTCCCGGGCCAGCAGGGTCCAGTGGTTCTCAACCTTCCTAATGCCGCGACCCTTTAATACAGTTCCTCGTGTTGGTGACCCCCAACCATGAAATTATTTTCGTTGCTACTTCATAACTGTAATTTTGCTACTGTTCTGTCTTAGGCGACCCCTGTGAAAGGGTCGTTTGCCCCCCAAAGGGATCGCGACCCACAGGTTGAGAACCGCTGGTATGGGATGGTTTCGTTCATGCGATGATGTTTTGAAAGGTCGCTTCATGCTAAACACGAATGCCAAATGGGCACCTGGCCAACACGCGCCCCTGGGAATCAGGGCTCCCAGGACCCACCACCTGGCCACATGTGAGCTGCCCTTGACATGTCGAACACGCCACTGGGGACTCTGGGTGGTCTTTAACACGTGTCCTCATTCCGACGTTCTTGCTTCTATGGTTCATTTTAGAGGCAGGTGTTCAGCATCTCCTGTGGTTCTATTCACTGGGTTAACTGGGGACTCAGCAGTTTGTAAAGCACAGCCCTTGTTTCCGGGGAGTAAGGCCTACTAGGGAAAGGAGATGAGTAACCCAGAAAATGCAAAGCACAGCAACAGATCTGAGATGTGGTCAGAACCACAGGAGCCGGTACAGGGAAAGTGACCAACAGTATCCACGTGTGGGGAAGCATTAGGGAAAATCTTCCTGAAATAAACGATGTCTAAACCAAAACGTCCCGGATGCAGAGGCCCACCCACGTGAAGGTAAGCCAGACAGGCTGCTCCCTCTAGGGCGGTCAACGCCTACCATGTAGCAAATATTTGCCACCACATTTGAACAGCAGATCCTAAGAGATATCAACCCAGTTCTCCCTGTTCTTCCAAAAAAGGAAAATCAAAAAGAGGCTGCATGAAGTTGAAAACATTTGTCTTCGCCCATAAATTTATAATGAACCACAGGTTATTTGTACGGGAAAGATGCTCACATCTGCATGCTGAGGCAGTGAATTCTGGGACGCGGGCATCTGCGCAGCTATCACAGAAGAGGGAGCCGTAGGTAACACAGACCCTCAGTGCAAGTGGAAGCAAAGGTCTCGGTCTGAGTCCTGGCATTATCACTTGCTAGCACTATCTTGTGTTTGTTTTAATATGTTTTTATTTTATTTTATTTTATTTTTTTTAGAGAGAGAAGAAGGGAGAGGGAGGGAGAGAGAGAGACAGAGAGAGAGAGAGAGAGAGAGAGAGAGAGAGAGAGAGAGAAACATCAATGAGAGAGAACATAGATTGGCTGCCTCCGGCACGCCCCCTACTGGGGACCGAGCCTGCAACCCAGGCATGTGCCCTGACCAGGAATCGAACCGGGACCTCTCAATCCATGGGCCCACATTCAATCCACTGAGCCACACCGGCCGGGCTCTGCAACCTATCTCTTGAACAAAGTCACTGGGCTCCAGTTCCTTATTTGTAACATGGGGCAACCCCAAATTAATTTTAACATGATTATAAGGACGAAAAAACGGTATCTTCAAAATATCTGGTATGTGCCATGATCTGTTTCCCACGCCGAAGTAAAAATCCCATGACGTTAAACAAATTAAAAAGTATCTGGCATGGTAGGACAGTAATCAATATTGCTACATTGAGATACATTAATCAGTAACAAATATGCATACCTAGTAATTTATTTACTATTATGAATGTACTCATCTTTCCAAAAACCTTACAAATCCTGTGGGTGGACACTTACAAATTTGGGAACGTTGCCAGGCCCATATCCCTGCTCAGTTTCCTGTCAATCGTCAGCTTGTGGTATCAAAACCAGTGTGATTATGACATCCCTGGGGGTTACTGCAAGTGGCAGCGAAGGGATACGACCCACAGGAAGAAAAAAAAAACAATAAAGGAAAGAAAATCCACCACAAGGAAGATTGTGTGCACAAATCATAGTCCCAAGCAGTTGGGGAGCCTGTTTAGGCTGTTAAATGTCATCACCCGATACGGGCTGACAGCAGCATCCCCCTGCTTCTTCAAAGGTCTGCACTCGGACTGAACAAGAGCTACAAAACGTTTCCAAGAGAAGCAGGGCTCTTCACTGACCTCCCTCCTGCGCTGCTGGGAGATACCCTAATTACGACCGTCAAGGGCTCTGAAAATACGACGTGGTACATCAAAGCTTATAAATAACAATTACCGAAACTATACATTTCCCCATTAAGGTGCCTAATTATCCCTCCCTCGGCTCGCATCCTTCCCAGGGGAATCCAGACAGATTCCGAGCATGCGTGCAGTGTGGGGGCCTGCGTTCTGAGTGAACGCTGGTTAAAATGATCGACTGGCTCCTTCTGAAATTGGACCTTTTCGAGCTGAAACAACACGGATTTGGCTCCGGAACGCACGCCCCCAAGGCAGACTCTGCTGCCAGGGGTCAGCGGTGCCCGAAAGCTTGACTTTGGCCTTTGCCTGGCCTTTGCCGCAGCACGATCCACCCATTTCCACACTCGCTGGTGGGGCCGGGTGCGGAGCGAGCCCTCCGCCTGGGAGGCCGGCGCTCTGCACAGCCTGTGTGCCTGAGATGTGACAGCACCTCCCCAGGGGGCCGGCGGGGATGCGCGGGGCCTGGAGGCTCTGCCTTCAGCTGTTGTGTTGGGAACATAACAGACCAACACTCAATAAATAAACGACTAAATAAATTAAAAATCAGAGGCTTCTCCTGTGAACATCTGGTCCAGCGGTGGTGGGTTTCATCTGCGGATCAGACGGCTATGTTCCTTCTTCCCGAACAGGCAGCAAGACCTCGGAGGCCAAGATGGCAGGGAAAGAAAGGTGGACGTCCACGCAGAGAGGAGAGAGACATCGTGCTTCTTTATGAGCCAAATACCGATTCTTACCAATGCAACGACAAAGGGAGATCGGACAAGAACGATAACAATGCTGATGACACCTGCCATCCATCAAGCTGTAGGCTAGAGATACGACTCTCAGATGGACTCAGATGCTTATGACAAACATGCAGGGCAGATGGCATTATCCCCATTTTACAGATGAAGAAACTAAAGCTCCGCATGGCTCGTGTGTGGCCAAAGCAGTCTCATTCTCTGAACTGTGAACTTTCAACCACGCATGTTGCCTCCTGGCTGGTGTGTGCATGCGTGTGTCTCTGTACACGTTCGTCATTCAATATGGCAAAACGTAGTGAAATCAGCAGCTCAGAGCCAAGGCAAGTCAGGTAGCTGCTGGAGGAACAGACAGCAAAGGTTTAAAGGACTTTCAGAAGACCACAGGCCATAACCAGGTGGCCTTGTAAAAACCTGAGGGGGAGACCGAGAACATAAGGCCAGGAAGGGCAGGGCAGCGCTGTGGGAGGTTGAAGCTGCACCCATAGGGTGGCGTCAGCCTAGTACAGTCATCCCTCGCCACTTCGCGCTTCGACATTCGCGGCTTCACTCTATCGTGTTTTTTTCAAATATAGTCATTAAAGAGTTGATTGAGACAGTGAAAATGATACAGTGCACGCTCGGTTGTCTGAGTTAATTATACACCCCTGTATTACAATTAAAATTAAAATTACTGTACGTATGGACTGTAGGCCTATGTATTCGAGCACCCCAGGAATCCTTCAACGCCAGGTGCAACCGCTAGAGTCTGGAATGAATTAACCACGATAAACGAGGGACGACTGTGTATGTGAGCACGGGTACCACTTGGAGCCCAAACAGACTTAAATCAGCACACTGTGTCTGAGCTACTAAGTCAGCGTTCCCCCCTGCATGGCAGAGACCCTCTTCTGTCTGCATCTGAGCCCAGCAACGGACTTCTCAGCACCTGCCCTACCACCCTGTGCCAGCCAGGAGAACCCCTTAAAACTTTTCAGCAAAGGGGGCACCTCATGCTTCCATTATGAAAACCTGCTTCAGGGCAGATTCTGCCACTCTTTTCTTTCTTCTCTCTCTCTCTCCTTCTCTCCCTTCCTCCCTGTCTTCTTCCCTCCCTCCTTCTCTTCCTTCCCAAGCAGCATGCTTTCATTCTATAGCCAAGCAATACAGCCAGAATCGGCTTGGTCAATCCAGACCACGTGCTTCCTTCATTCAGGAGAAACTGAGGTCCAAAGTGGCCACGTGCCTCCTCCAGATAAGTTCAGAGCAGGTTTCCGATTAAGCCTCCTATTCCTTAACTCGGTGTCCTCACGGCATGCTACGTGGCGTCCTGCAGGAGGCTAACAGGTGTTGTGGGAAGCAGGGTTAACGGAGTTAATTGCGTTTAGGAGACGGCGGTTAAATAAAGTTCAAGTGGTGGATGTATCAGTGTGCACGACCCCTGTGTCCCCCAGGAATCTGGTCAGATAATGCCTCTCCCTTCACTCTGAGTCCTCACTGGCTCTGTCTGCATTTTCTCAGCTTTCCACCTGCACTGCGAGGGCGGAGCCATGGACATGAACTGTTTCTTAGTCCTTTGGCGTCTCCTGTGGCTCTGCCGGTTTGAACCAGAGCAACCTTAGGTGGGCACTGAGCAGGCTGCCGTACAGGAGGCTCTGGGGACACGGGCTCTCATCCTGCAAATGTTTAGGAGAATGACCCTCCTAATTGCAACTTTCTTCTGCTTTGAAGCTCTACAGTTCTCTTCTCATGCATGACTCCATAGAAGGTGAGTTTATTAAAAACCAATTAATTTAAAGTCCCCTGCTGATTTCACTTGGGGACTCACTTTTGATCATATAAATTAAACGTTCTACTTTTTGCTTTTTAAATGTTTTTCCTTCCCAGAGCTCTTTATCAAAGAGAGCAAATGGAAATCCTTCCAGCCTTCCTGGGCTATTCTGGGATTTTTGAAAGTGGGGATGGATGAAGTACAAAAGGCCACTCAAACCTTACAAAAGGCTGGTGGTCATTTACTCCCTCATTCATTCATTCATTCATTCATTCATTCATTCATCCATTCATTCATTCAATATCTATCAGGCAACTTCTAGGTGCCGGACACCAGATACGTGGAAATGGAAAACACAGTGGTCTCCACTCTCAAGAGTCTGGAGGCGCTCAAATAGGGCAGGCGGGGTGGTTCCCAAGGAGGGTGGGGTCAGACTCATGTCGTGGGGAGTGTCCCTTTAAGAGAACAAAACTTAGCCCTTCCTTTTCTTTCACTGCACAGAATGCATTTGGGCCAAGACTGTGACAGGGCTGCGAACATAAAGGCTTTGGTAGCTGGCAAACACTCGGTAGCCAAGACACGCAGAATACTTTTATTTCTGTGCTTCTATAGGCACACTTTTAATGTACGTATAATATACCTTCAGAAAAGTACACACATCACACGTGCACAGCTTGGTGTGCTCTTACAAAGTGAACTCACTGTTGTTCCTAGAATCCAGACCAAGGGACAGAGCGCCACGAAAGAGGGGACCCCTTGAGTCACACCTACACCCACTACCCTGCTATTATCCCGAATTCCTACATCACAGTTTAATCAGTTTCTACATTTCACATAAATCGAATGGCCTTTTGGCTTAACACCATGTCTGGGAAATTCATTCACATTATTGCATGGAGATTGAATTTTTTCACTTGATGCTGTGCAATAACCTAGAACAGGGACATATCTCACCCTTGTTACCCCCACAGTGCTGAGGGACACCTGGGTCGTTTCCAAATGGAAAGCTGTTATCACCACACTGGAACGTGTCTTTTGTTGTCATGTGCATGCCTTTCTGCTGGGTGCATCCCTGGGAGTGGGATTTCCGGGTCACAGGGGGTAATGCACGGTCAGCTCAAGCAGATACTGCTAAGCGGTTCTTCCTAGGTACATGTCCCAGGTAGCGTGTGAGAGTTCCAACTGACCCATGCTCCCACGGATAGCTGGCATGGCCTGCCTTTTTGCCTTTAGAACTCCTGGTAGATATGCAGTGGTATCACATTATGGGTTATAACTTGCATGATCAATGACCGATGAAGCTCAGGGCCCTTTCAGATGATAACTGCCCTCTTTTAGGAAGGGCCGGTTCAAGCCATTTGTTCACTTTGCTGTTGGGTTCTCTCGCCGGTTAGCAGGAGCCGTTTATGTACTTATCGGGCAGGAGCTCTTGCTTGGTGCTGCCGGACTTCCTGCGTGCACGGTGCTCATTGCCCACTTGACTGTTTTTTTATGGAATCAAAGAACATTAAGCTAGAAGAAACCTCAGAGGTTAACAGAGTCATACCCCACCCTGAGGAAACTGAGGCTCAGAAAGGCTAAGTGGGTGTCCCAAAGAAACACAACACACAGGAAAGGAAGCTCAGGGTCCCTGAGGCCCCACTTTTCCCCCGTGTTTTATTTCTCTTCCTCCCCAGCTCTCCCCTTCTCTCTAATCAATCTGTAAACGCACCCCAGCTTTTCTTCCCCTTTCTAGGCTCATCTGCCCAGCGAGGGAGGTAATTCCCAGTCAACTGTGCAGGCCTGAAAAGATTCGACGAACAGCTCCTCTGAACCAGAGACACTTTGCAAATAGCAGGTTGAGGAACGGTGTTATAGTGGGTTGGATTGGGTACCACCGAAAAGGTGTGTTCAATGCCTACTCCCAGTACCTGTGAATGGGACCTAATTTGGAAACAGAGCTTTTGCAGGTGTGATCAAGTTGGGACGAGCCATACTACATTAGGGCGGTGCCCTTATCAGAAGAGAGAGAAACAGACGCAGAGGGAAGGAGGACACCTGAAGATGGAGGCGGCTGCTGGAGTGATGGCACCCTCGTGGGGGACACCTGGGGCTACCAGAGCCGGAAGAAGCAAGGAGGGATCATGGCTCAGAGACTTCAGAGGGAGCATCGTCTGGCCAGCACCTGACTGTGGACTTCTAGCGTCCAGCCCGTGGAAGAACAGATTTTTGTTCGAGCCACCAGTTGGTGGCATTCCATCACGGCAGTCCGCGGAGGCCGACAGCGCGCCAAGCCCCAAGTCGGCTGGCTTTGCCCCAAAGAAACACACAAGAGTAACCTGACTCCCAAGCACCCTAGGCTGTTGTCTTGGGCCAAACTTACCATCGCCACTCCACAGATTTGGATGCATTTTCAGATAAATCACAGACGGGGACTGATTTTGCTCCTTTTAGACAGCAGGTGATAAGACAAACTAAGGCAGAGACAATGCTCAGGGGTCTGGGGTTCTGGCTCTCCTCCCGCCCAGGGAACCCACCAGGAGATGAGTGTCTTACAGGCCCGGCTCTGAGAAAACACAGCCTTTCACAGCCGGTCCGTCAGAAGGCTGGAGATCAGAGAGACCGAGCAAAGACATCTGGCCACGCCCAGGCCACGCAGTCAAAGGAGTTAGTTATTAAAGACTCTCCAGCCCGTCTCGTCCAGTAAGAACAAAGCATTTTCTGGAGCTGTACAGGGGCAAAAAATACAGAGAGTCCAAGATTTTGGGTTTAAAATAACCACCGAACAAGATGGAGCAGATTACAATGCTTAGAAAAGCGAGACGTCTATGCAAGAGGCGAAGAGAGCCGCAGAGCCTGCCTGGGGGGTCCGGAGCCCCTAGGAAAGACTTTCCATCGGGGACGGAGAAATAACACTCTCCGGATAGAAGTCAGATCTGCTGACCAGCTCGTTGGCACGGAGAGTTTAATTTTTCACGAATAATGAGCCCGCCTCTCCCTCCCAGTCTGGCTGGATGCTTCACTGCACGAGATGATGTCTCATTTGCTTACCAAGAAGGGCGAGACGGCTTGGATGACCGAGCTATTCTGACCAGTTGAGCGTGTGCTAGAGCCTGACCAAACGCTGAGCTAATGGACCGCAGAAAGGGCAGGGCAAGAAGCGTTTTGCAATTTCCAACTTAAACAGAGCAAGCCCACAGGGAAGGGCACAGTGCGCATCTTTTTATCCCTCACTCATCCACATGCTCTAAGAAAAAGCATGCACTGCAAAAACAAGCCCTGAGTATGCACAGCTCACAGCCTTCTTCTCTGCTTTCACACCCCCCCGCCCCCAATTTATGGACAGAACTAACGCTTTGGGAGGGCCTCTTACTGCACATGCTTGGTATTCTTCGTTTGCCCACTCCAGGTCCACCGTCTGGCCTTCTCTGCCCCCCTGTGTCCCAGGAGACTCATGCTTTCAGATGGAATCACTTGGGATCGTTGGGGGCTCCCTCCCAGTTGGAAGCATAGGCCACAGACTGGAGGGTGGGAAGAAAGGCAGTGTGTCCCCTTCCCCGCATGCTCGAGGTTAGCAGTGTTTCTAACAATGTCCGTGACCTCTCCCACTTCAGCGTCTGCTGGGCAGCCACCCTCCACCGTCCGGCTCTCACTGGCTCCAGGCAACCTGATTGCTTCCCTTGGCACCGTGTCACGGGCTGAACCGAGTCCCCGAAATTCTTAGGTTGAAGTCGTCACCCACCCAACCTGGGTCTCAGAAGGCAGCTGAATTTGGAGTCGGGGTCTTCCAAGGTGTTAAGTTAAAATGAGGTCATTAGGGCGCGCCCTCGTTCAGTCTGACTGGTGTCCTTACAAGAGGACACTTAGACAGACAGGTACAGTGGGATGACTGTGCAAAGCACGGGGAGGAACCAGCCCTGAGCAGGAGGAGAGAGGCCTCGGGAGACATCAACCCTGTGGACACCTTGGTCCTGCACTTCCAGCCACCAGAACTGGAAGGAAATTGATTTCTGCTGTCTAAGCCACCCAGTCTGTGGCCCTTCCCTATGGCAGCCTCAAGACATGAATGCGCAGCTCTTGGCCCAGAGCTGGTGACAGCTCAGTGCTCCTGCTGGTCTCCGGGACCTTGGCGTTCTTGTTCGTCCCCTGCAGGCGGTCCCTCACCAGTCACCAGCGCCTTTGTTAACACACCTGGAGTTATCTGATGACATCTATCTCTTCTTGGAACCCTATTACGTGTATGTTATTTCACTGAACCCCCTGGACTGTCCCACGGAACGGAAATGATTAGGCTTATTTTACAATTAAGGACCCTGAGGTTCAGAGCGGCCATAACGCCAGTGAGCGGCCGAGTGGGATTTCAGCCAAGGTCCTCTGACTCCGAGGCGCGGCGGCTGCGTCCGGGGCAGCTCCCACAGAATCAGAGCCCGGGGTGGGCAGGATCCCCGGCCACTGCCGAGAGCAATCTCTCCCTCTTGCCGAAGGGGAAACCAAGCCTCAGAGACGTGAGCTCAGTGGCCTAAGGTTATGAAGCTTACTCAGTGGCAGAATTAGGATTTGAATGCAAGTCTCTGGACTCCAGCTGGGGTACTTTTCGTTGCTTCCCTGACTGGTTTGAGAATAACAGCAAGGATACAATCACCTCTTGAATCCCACCCTTGGATTACCTGGGGTCTGAGCATTACGATTAAGAGTAAAGGTCCTTGCCCTGGCCGGTTTGGCTCAGCGGTTAGAGCGTCAACCCTTGGACCAAAGAGTCGTGGGTTCGATTCCAGCCAAGGGCATGTACCTTGGTTGCGGTTTGTCCCCAGCCCTGGTCGGGGTTGTGCAGGAGGCAACCAGTTGATGTCTCTCTCTCTCTCTCTCTCTCTCTCTCTCTCTCTCTCCCTCTCCCACTCTATCTGAAGATAAATGGAAAAATATCTTCAGGTGAGGATTAGGGAAAAAAAAAGGGTAAAGGTCCTAGCATCAATCCACATGCGGGCTCCACGCTTACTAGCCACGTGACCTTGGGCAAGCGACTCAATGGCTGCTCTTTGGTGCACTGCGCTCTTCTGTGAAATGGGTATTAACAATGACCCCTATGACTGTTGTGAGGATTAAATAAAGTGCAGCACAGAGACTAACACAGGTCAGTCTTCATCAAACAACGAGCTACTGTTATAACTCGGAGTAAACTTTCAAATGCAAAGCAGGTTCTTCCTATTCACCTGTAGGCACGGAATTCACAGCTCAGCGGAAAGATAATAATCAGTGATGACACTGATGCCTAAAGATGGCAGCAGCCCGACCACTGGGCACCCAGCAGGTCCCACACCCTGTGCTGGGCATGTCTACTCCCTCTGAGAGATTGAGTAAGTAACTAAGAACGAAAGTAAGAACCCAGATCCAAACCCAGTTTCATCTGGCGCCCAAGCCCATGCCCTCTCCCATACCGGGTTGGAGAGACGGAGTGGAGCGTGCCCAGTGCAGGGACTGGCTGTGAAAAAGCAGCAGGCAGCCAGCCCACGCCCGTGACTACGATTTACAGCTACTAGAAGCCTTGTGCCACCTCCTGGGAGCTCCTGGAGGGCAGCGCGGGTCATGGACCACCCACAGCTTCCACCACAGCCTGGGACGCGCAGCAGGTGCTCAAGGTGTGCCCCCCTGCACTGGGGTGCTGAACGCAGCGAACTCTGGGGAGCTGGGGTCGACGCGCACAGTGCCCAGAGCAGAGGAGGGACCAGAGGAGGGACTTGCAGGCCCGAGATGCAGGTTCACTCTGGATCCGCTCCTTGTTTCCCACGTAACCGGGGGCACGTGACTTCTGTGAACTTCTCTTTCCCGTTCTGTAAAATGCTGATGGTAATATTACAGTTATTTTTTTTTTTTTCATTTAACCACTATCTGTGGAGAGTCTCCTACGGAGCCTGTATGCTAACAGGAGAGGAAAGACAACACAGTGAGTAGGGGAAGCATACATTGTGTTACATGATGGCAACAAAGCAGCGAAGGGTGCTAGAGCTCGGGGGGGAAGCTGTTGAAATTTTAAAGGCACGGTTGGCCCTGGGAGGGGTGGTGTTTGAGCACAGGCCCGCAGGAGGCCAGGGCTCAGCCACCCTGGCATGGGGGAAGGACTCAGGTGCCCTGAGCAAGCCGAACCACTGCCGGAGGCCTGCCTCCCGGACTGCGAAAGCTGAACAAATAATAATCCATTCGAAATGCTGCACTTGTAACAAGTGCTCAATACATGTTAGTCAGGACAACCGACATTATTCCTGGGGGCACACAACCCCCCTATTTACTAGAAAGTGACTCCGGCAGGCGTGGTAATCCTCTGGGGTCTGAACTGGGCTAATGAGTGGGCTGATCTGCTGTCTGCCCGCCTGATCTGGGCAAACCCGAAGGCTGTCCTGTCCACGGGAGAGGTTTTCTCATAAACTGGACTAACACCTATGTGTCAGGAAGAGCTCCGAGGGGCAATGAGATTATGCGACTATCTCTCTAAGAAATGCTGAATGGTTAGTAAAGGCTACTGGGAATCCCTTTCATCCCAGTTATCCAAGTCACAGTTAGAACACAGAATTAGGGGTACGCCACTCCCAGTCCACAGTCAAACGAATATTTGGAGAGAGGACCAGACATGGCGAGGAGGGGAGGAGCCAGCATTTACTGAGCCTCTGTACTAGTTCTCGAACACTGGGTTTTATGCTCCATTTACAGTAGCTTATTTAGTCCTCACAACAGCCTGGTAAGAATGGTTATCTTTCTATTTTCCGGACGTGGAAAGCTCTGCCACGCAGGGATGAGTCTCCCCAACCCGGGTCGCTGGAGTCCCCAAAGTGCGCTTTCTGCCAGTGGCACACCGTGGCGGGCACATGTGTCCCCACAGGGACGGGCGGTACCAATTTGTGGCTTCGTGAGTCAGAAGGTCTGCGGCAACTACTCAGCCTCTGCTGCTGTCTCCCCAAAGCAGCCATGGACAAAGCAGAAGTGAATGGTGAGGCTGTGTGCCAATCAAACTTCATTCACAAACACTGAAATTTGAATTTTATATCATTTTAAAAAAATGATATTCTTTTAAAAGATATTTTTTTTCTTTATTGATTTGAGAGAAAGAGGGGAAGGGAGAGGGAGAGAGAGAAAGAAACATCAATGAGAGAGAACATCAGTTGGCCACCTCCTGCACGCCCCCCACTGGGGATTTGGCCCACAACCTGGGCATGTGCCCTGACAGGGGATCAAACCGGTGACCTCTTGGGGCATGGGCTGACGCTCAACCACGGAGCCACACCAGCCGGGCTGAATTTCATATCATTTTTATGAGCCACGCAATGCACTGGTCTTTTGATTTTTTTCTCAATTATTTAGACATGTGAAAACCATCCCCAGATCAGCACAAACAGCAGGTGGCTAGGTGTGGCACGCTCTGCCCTGCTGCAAACAGTGAAACATTCACTGCCAAGACATTACGCGGACCTGGAGCAGGCATAAGGGTTCAGTGTTTCCTCAGTGTATTTGCCTGGCTGCTCCGTGTGATCTTAGGTTTGCTGAAGACAAGGTCACGGTCTTCATGTTTCTTGGGTTGCCTCAGGTAAGCATCGAGATGAGCCTGTGCACACTGTGCGGGGCACGGGGTCTGCACGGACACACGTGGACCCCATACGCACAGCTGGCCTCGTGAACAGCGATGGGCTGAGACGGGCGATTTCTCCTGGATAATTGTCGGAGCTGAGATTCCCTCCCTGCGGCAGTCCCACGGGGCTCTGCTAACCAGCTCAGGGTCTTCTGTGCCTTTCTGACTCAAACGCATCTGACCTGCTGTGCTGACATGTCAAATGTGCTCCTAACGGAGATCCAGCGATGGATAAGGGGGGGCTGTGTGCGAGAATAAAGGTGGATACCAGGACTCGCTCTCAAGGAAAAGGGAAGATGAGGAGGCTGGTCTCTCTGAGGTCACCGGCAGTTTTTGCTGGCTTCTGCCAGCTCCTGGGAAAGTATAGAATAATGGGTGATAACCCAGGCAACAACAGGGGTGCACTAAACCACTGGCAGCACACCTCTGCACCCCCTCTTCCCTGCAGCCAGGAGCTTTCTCTATCTGGGCACATAAGCATTATAACTTCTTGCACTTGCTCCTGGATCTTTTTTTAAAGTTTATTTTATTTAACTTTATTGAGGAGTCACTGACACGTATAATTGTATATGTTTGAAGTGTGCACCCTGATGCTTTGGTATACATCTACACTGTAGAATGATTACCAGGATCAAGATAATGAACACATCCATCGCCTCACACAGAGTTAACATAGGGACCTCTGTCAAGGAATCGAAACAAGTGTCTTAAAGAAGTATCTGCACACCTATCTTCACTGCGGCATTGGTGTCAACAGCCAAGATCCGGAAACCTGCATGTCCTCCCGTGGATGAAAGGATGAGAAAATGTGGGGTATATATACGATGAGGTACATACAATGAAATATTAGTCAGCCGTAGAAAAGAAGAGGAACCTGCCCCTTGTGATGACGCGGGTGATGTGGAGGGCATTATCCGAGCCTGTCTGATGCCAGGGTTCTGGGTTCACTCAAGCGCCCCCCACCAGCCTAGCATGGGGTCTGATATTATGCACAGCTAATGTTCAAAATATCTTTGCTGAATGAATGTCCACAAATCCCAACAGCCATGGAGTCCTGAGTCTGCAGATGGCTAGGAAGACAGGATATAGGGGATAAAGAATAGAGAAAGAAGGTACAAAGAAAGATAAATGGGTGTCTTTATCACGCGGCTTTTGGGGAGATAAGGGAGGAGATTTCTATCCGGGAGACAGGTTATCTGCATGGTTGTAGAAACCACCACAGAGGGGTCTCAGATCAGAGGTTCTAATTGGATTGAGATGATCTGGGGACATCGTGGTTTTTAAAATCTCCTCCCATGATTTCAGTGTGCAGCCCTGAGTCTGAGGAACTGTTCTGAAAATGCTGACTCATCATGTAACCCCCACGAAGGATGTGGTGAGAATTACGTGAGATAAAGCATGCACGGTTATTACAGCGTTACTGACTATACTCCCTGTCCCTGTGACTGTTTTGAAACTACCAATTGTACTTCGTAATCCCTTCCCCTTTTCACCCAGCCCCCAACCCCCGCCCCCCTAAATCTGGCACCCCTCAGTGTGTTCTCCGTATCTGTGAGTCTGTTTGTGTTTTGTTTGCTCACTTATTTTGTTCTGTAGATTCCACATGTAAGTGAAACCATATGGTCTTTGTTTTGGGGTATGGTGCCAGGTGGGTCCCAGACTTGTCAGGGGGATCTCTTCGTAAATTATATACATGTCTGACCTCTATGCTGTATGCCTAAAACGAATATAAAATAATACTGAATGTCAACTGTACTTGAAAAAAACCCCAAAAACTGTAAGCGGCACTCAGACAAAAAAGCACGAAAAGCACTTAGCCTAGGGCTTGCATAGAGTCAATGCCCAGTGAACGTCAGCTGGTGATAGCAACACAACGCGTGGATGGCACCGGGTCATGAGACAGTGCGCAGCTGGCCACCCTGTGTGCTGGGGAAGGGCTGGACAATGCCCTGGCAGATCTCAGCAACTGCCCTACCACTCAAGCACGGAAGCCCCGGGAAGAGACTGGAAGGAGGCGGAAGTGTGGGCTCTGTCGTTCACTGGCTCTGCTAACTCCTGCAATCAGTTAGCTCCCACGCCTCCATGGGCTCCTCTGCAAAGTGGAGCATCCGTGAAATCCTCAAGTCACGTCCAAGAGATGGTACTGTGACCTGGAGAGACCTCCAGAAAATCAGAGGCCTCTTCTCATCATAAAAACATCTTCAGAGAAACTGAGCACTGAATGAATGCCAGATTACTTTCCTACGACAGAAAGATTTAGGGTCCCACCCCCCTCTTCCCCCCGCTGCCCAGGGAACCAACGGCGCCGGTGCCGGGGCTGGGCCGCAGCTCCCGCTGGACAGCTGCGGGTGAGGCCCAGCTCGGGGCACGCTCTGCTTTTGCTTTCGGTTTCTTCTGTTTGGTTCCCATCCGTTCAGCCTTGCCATTTACTACTTAGCAGAGAGGGAGGAACACCGTGAGACCTTGTGCTCGGAGCCACCCAGGACACAGAAGGAATCGTGTAAGGAAAACAGTGGAGGCGAAAGGTCTCTGAGAGGGAGCGGAGGAGCTGGGAGGCGCTGAAGGGCAGATCCTGGAGCCTTGGATGAAATGCACAGCCTCTCCTGTGAGGCTGGCGGGGGAGAAGGCGACGTCCCAGTAACTCTCCTAGAACCCCGGCTTTGGCTGGGGGGGGGGGGCTCGCTCTCTGCAGGATGCGGCTGGGAAAACTCTTCAGCTCAGTTTCATCAGAGGCCCCCACCAAGTCTGGTAAGTGGGCGCTCTCACTTGGCTGCTTTGCCGAGGTGCTTCAGAGAACCCAGTGTCCCCGAAAGCAGGGGGAGGGCTGGTGTCCCAGGCTGCTGATGGGTGCTTTCACGCTTCGACAGGGCCATGGTGAGGAGATAAAACGGCTCAGGGACAAGACACAAATGGAGACATGGAAAGGGAAGAGGGGGCTGGATGGGGGTGGACTCCCTAGGGCTGCGCGTGGAGCTGTGCACGGGGCAGACTCCTCCCAGCTTGCTGGGTGACGCTCCCTGCCTCCAGCATGCAGACCTCAGCCCTCCCAGCCCCCGGCGCCACTGCCGCCCAGCACGCTCCTCCCATCCCACCTCTCTACAGCTGTGCCAAGAGTCTCAGCTACCATTCCTTTATTTAAATTACCTTTACTGTTGAGAGTATTACAGGTGTCCCCCCATGCCCCCCATTGAGCCCCTCCACCCTGCTCCCGCCCCCGACCAGGCCTTCACCGCACTGTGGTCTGTGTCCATTGGTTATGTATGTATGCAAGTTCTTCGGTTAATCTCCTCCTGCCGCCCTCCCCTTCCCCTTCCCCTTCCCTTCCCTTCCCTCTGAGATTCGTCAATCTGTTCCCTGCTTCCATGTCTCTGGATCAAGAGTTGGTCGGTTTATTTTGTTCATTAGATTCCACAATAAGTGAGATTATGTGACGTGTGTCTCTCTCACCGGCGTGTTTCACTTCGAGTGTTCCTGTTTGCCGTTCACGAGACATTTCAGCAATCCTGAGTCTGCACTGACACTCAGGCAACACGCAAAATAAAACAGAAAAGATGAAGGGATCTGCCCCAGGCCACTGTCCTCGTCAGGAGCGGAGCCAGAACGTGGGCTCTTCTCCATTCCGTACACCGGGCAGAGACGCCACCAGTCACGCCTTTGATGAAACTCAAAGCCCGCGCCGTGTCCCTGCATTTCCACACCGCCCGGCCGGGGCCGGGAGCGTCCACCGTCCTCCCACCGCCGGTCCTCCTGCTGGACCCCGTCTCAGCACATCCCGGCAGGCCTCAGCCCTGCGACACACCCCTCCCACACAGCGCCGGCCAGTGTCTCCTGGTCCTTCATTTCCTGATCTCCAGGTCCACAGCGCACCACCAGGGGGGGTGACAGTGACGCAGGCCGAGACCGCCTCTTGTTTTTAATTCCTACTCCTCACGCAGGTCCCAGTGCCAGGCACCTGGTACATGCCGAGTGCCTGCCTACGGAATGGGCACACTGTAAGATCTGGGGCTATGTCACGCTGCCCACCAGCAGCTCTTCAAGCTCTCTGCCATGCCCAGGAAAGCAGGAGTGAGGGAAGCTGGCATTCGCTTATTCATTCAACGATTATTCATCGAGGGCTCTCTCTGTCCTGGACGGGGACCTCGGAGTAAAAAAACAAGTGCCTGGACCTCAAGGAGCTGCCACTCTGGTGGGGAAAGACAGGCATATGGGTTTCCTATTGCTGCCATAACAAATGATCTCAGCAGCTAGAAACACATACATTTATCATTTTACAGTTCTGTACGTCGGAAATCTCGGGGCTGGGTTCTCCGTTTGGGGTTTCACAAGGCCAGAGTCAAGGCGTTGGCCAGCCCGGCTCCTATCAGGGGGCGAATCTACTTCCATGCTCATCAGGCCGTTGGCAGAATTCAGCTCCCTGTGGGTGTAGAACTGAGGTCCCTTCGCCCCTGCTGGCTGTCAGCTGGGAGCCTTAGCTCCTACAGGGCCACCTGCGTCCTGTCACTTTGTCCTGTCCATCTTCGGACCAGCGATGGCATAATCCCTCCTCCCCATGCTTCACCCGCTCTGACCCCCTGCTGCAACATCAGTCGTGTTTCCCTTTGGAGAAGTTCTCAGCTTTGAAGGGCTCCTGCGATTAGACCAGGCCCATCGGATGATCCAGGATAATCTCCCTATTTTAAGGTCTATAATTACAGCTGCAAAGTCTCTGTGTCCATGTAACATAACATAATCACAAGGTCTAGGGATTTGGACACGGGCATCGTTGGGGGGGCCATTCTGCCTACCACAAGAGGCAGCCGGCGAATGATAAAAAGTGTGTATTTTATACCACGGACAGAAAGTTCAGTGAAGAAAAGCCAGAGCGAGGGGACGGAGAGCGCTGCTTTGGATTAGACGGGCGGGGAGCCCACTGGGTGGAGACGGGCTCCTGCTGAGGGCAGGAGTAACGGGCTGATCGAGGGCAGCTGGTAGAAGGGCAGTCCCGGGGAGGCTCGGGTCCAGGGGTGGCAACGCATTCAGGCAAGTCCGGAGGCCGGCGGCTGCACGGGGGTGTGCGGGGCGGAGGAGGGGCCGCGTGCCTGTGTCTGGAGAGTGAGCGCAGGCCAGCTCAGGACAAGCCCCTTTCCGAGACGCCTTGGACTCCTGACTCCCAGAGGGGACAGCAGCCCTTCCCGGGACAGCCTAGCACCATGAAGAATATCCCCGCATCCCACATGGTTCCCACTGAACATTCCTGTTTAAATTGCTGTAACCACCTGAGCCTAACGACTCACGGGAAAGGCCAAGTGCTTTTCTCTGCATGGTTTTCCCAGACGCTGAACCTGGAGCACAGGTCAAGGGGACATGGTGCTTCCTGTCAGCTGACACTTTGCCAAGAACTGTTCACTCGTTTAGAAAAACTTCTCCCAGATGGGGAAGGCCACTCCTGGCATGTGGATGTCCAGTCCCCCAGTACCATTCTGCATCTGTAGGGGTCACACAGACACTGTGCTGTCCTGAGCACACACACCGGCCTCTGACCACTTCATTAGGTCTTCTGTAATTGCCAAGCCCGAGCAATTATACGTTGAAGTCAATATTATTTTATAGCACATGAATTTCCTTTCATTTCTTCTCTATATTACAGTCAGGGCACTGGACTGACTTTTTTGAAGTTACATTTGTAGACAGCGGAATATAGGTAATCTGTGAATCTTATTCCAGGACTGTTGGGAGCATTCAAAACATGTGTCACAGACATGGGGCACAGCCACTGGACGAATGAACAGAAGGCATTTTTGTTATTTTCGTGGATGACCCTAAGTGGAGAACTAAATGAAGTCAAGTAAAATGATGCAAAGATTGGCCTACATCAGACAAAACTCGTCAGAGATAAATAGAGAACCTGTACTTTGGGCTCCATAAATCGACTACAGGAGTCCAGCACGGGGACCCTTCGGCTGACTGGCCATTCATGGGGCTTTTCCGGTGAACCCCAGTTCAATCTGAGCTTGATGTGCAAATGGCAATACAAGCCCGGAGGCCAGTTCCCGAACGTGAGCATCAGAACCTCTCGGGGAATGTGTCTAAAACAACAGTCACCTGGCCTCATCTTAGGGATTCAGAGCCACTCTCGCTGCTTAGGGCCTGAAAGCTGACATTACGAACAGGTGTTCTGATCCCGAAAAGTGGGCAGAAGTGTCCAGGTGAAGGCACGAACCTCTGATAGTTTGATAACGTCCAGGTCAGTGTCACCCTCAAGAAGAGAGACTGGCGCCACCTAGAGGTGATGAACCAATCAGGACGGTGGGAGGTCAAGGAGCCGACTCCCATAGCATCCCTTCCTATGGAAAAAGGTTTCGGAGGGCTGCTGGCTGGTGACGGGCTTCAGATACGCCAGGACACCTGGGATATTGATCAAGAAGGAGCAGTGATGTGGTGTCTAGGTTCTTACAGCAGAAAGATGAATGAGAGCCTACAGAACAACACAGGGCGGACAATTCTATTGAGTGTGGTATCACTAACTGTTTCTACATGACAAGCATCTTTCAGTGGGATTATTCCACAAATTCCACGTAAACACTTCTGTGTCAGGAGCTTGGGATACACAGCTCAAAAAGAGAATCCCTGACCCCAGAGTTAGTCTAGAGGAAGTTTTCCCGAACTTGTTTCCAGAGCTCTAGGATCAAGTCAGAGTGGAGAAGGCTGCTGGGTTTGCCGGTGTAGCAGTTTTGCTGCCTCCTGGGTCTCTAATATGCCAGCATGCAATCTGACTCTCCAAGGGAAGAATACAGTCCCCAGATTTCCCAATCTTATCTTCCATGGTTTCTAAACACGTATGAACATCTCCTGCAATGACTTCTAGAATGAGCCTAGAAAATGCTGTTCAAGGTCATTGCAGGGCTACGTTCAGCTCTGAATGTCAGTCCTGCTAGGGGCTCGGGTCACACTACATTTATTTGTAGATAGGCAAACTCTCCCACACTGCACTATAATATCCTCGAAGGAAGGTGCTTGGTATCACCCATTTTTAAAAAATAAGTAATTTTCTACCCATAATAATAATCATTCAGTGGTACATGCTGAATGAATGAATGAATGAATGAATGAATGAATGAATGAATGACATTAACTCTAGTTTCTCCAGATGCCGTTATTACAGACATAAATGATCCAATCACACCATTCCTTCAGAGCTGAAGAGATCTTAGTTCTTGAACCGAGAGAGAGGGGGAGGGCTCAGAGATAGGGACTTGCCCAGGGCAGCATCATGCTGGATTTCAGAGGCAGAGAGAAGAGAAGACGTCAGCCTACCCATAGTCTACCCACATTGTTATCTTGCTAACGCTATTTAACAGTCGTTTGGTAAGTTGTCAGATGTTTGCTCCTTTTGAATCCCTGCCGTGGGATTCACTGTGGTGTCCGCGTCATATTCCCCTTCTTCAGGGCCCAGAGTTGGCTCCAACTCAGAGGAGAGTCCGTTTTCGAACATCCCAGTTCTGCTGTTCGGCGGGTAAGGATGATTTCCAGAGAAATTCTTCCTCCCTCCCTAGAGAGCCAGGTCTCCATCTGCCTGTCTCTGGCCTAATTTGGGGACTGAAAGGAACAGGATACATTTTATGTTTAAATTGTTGCTGAAAGCACATCCTCTGGTTAACACTGTGTCCTTGATCTTGGGGAGGACGCCTTCTCCTTGATAAACTTTGGGATCCACGCAAACCAACCTCGATCAACCTGCCACCTTCCTCCCTTCTCCCTCACCTCCTTCTCCAGCCACTTGCTACGTCTAGCTCTCCTTCCCCTCTGTCTTTGCGGGTGTCTGTTTTTAAGATAGTCACTATCGGCATAAGAACTGAAAGGGCTGCATCTTAAGGAGCCTGTAATAATTTATTTTTTTAAGTCCTGCAGACAGCTGAATGCAGAATGGATGAGAGCCTCAGGACATGCTGATGGACAGAATGACTGGGAATGAACCCATCTCAGTGCGGGATGTGGAAGTTGCCCTTTATTCCACCTGAACAGTGCGGCAGGGACCCTGTGCTGGGACCCGCCAGGTCAGCAGCAGCTGCTGTGGCTTAGCAGCCCCTGAGGACGGAATGAAGGTGTAAACGGCTCTAATGGGAATGGAGGGGGTGAATGGGAGATGGTGGGCAGATCGCCCCTAATCTTTTAGGGCCCTGTGGGCTTTGTACAAGCAGATGGGGAAAGAAACACAAAAAGAGGAAGGGGGAAGCTGGCTGGCTCTTGGAAGGGGAATGGCTACATTGTAAGATAATTCTAGGAATTGACACAGACAGTGCCTGGGAAGGTGCCTGGGGGCAGCTGAACTCCGTACCTGCGGCTGAATCAGAATGACTTGAGGACAGTTCCTCAGCCAGGCTGGGGTCAGGGAGAGAACTGAAGACGACAACCAACTTCCTAAAGCACTCTGGTTTGCTGGCCCCTGGAGCCACATGTCATGTCACCGTGGGCTCTGGGTGGGTTACCGTTCTCAGTTTACAGACGAGGACCCCAAGGCTCAGAGAGCCCCGGAGCTTTCCAAAAGGTACAAAGGCGAAAAGAGACCAAGTCAGGTCTTGAAGGCGGATCTTCCAACTCAAACATCTCACGCTTTGGGGGGGATTTTTGAGTAAAACACAGGAAGCTGATACAGGAACTAAAACCATCATTTTTCATCCTAAAATGATACGAGAAGCTAACCTTTTCCAGGTAGGAGAGAGGAGGACAACTGCTGACTGGTGGCACATTTGGGGAAAAGAAAAAGGAGTGGTTCTTTGTGCCCCGAGCACTCAGGAGACCTCACGACCCTCAGCCAGCCCAGCACCCACCGTGTGTAAAGCAGGTGGGTTCCGTTCCCGGACACCAGTGGCAGGAAAAACGCAAGGGGACACAGACTACGATTTGCTGAGAAACTTTTGTGTGCCAGACACCAGACCAGGCTCCTCAAACAGAGTCCCTCGTGCATCCTCACACACCAGGTGCTTTGACTTGCTCCGGGCCCCGAGGCTAAGGTGACTAGATTCCATTTTTATGTAGGCCCCTTGGCTAAGGTGACTAAATGACTCCATCTTTTATCATCAATAGACCTTCCTCAATATTCTTCCAATAACAGGTTAATTACCCCTAGACGGGAAGGAATTTTGCCCAAGATTATAGTTGCCCCAGGAGTTGGGAGGTATTTGCAGCTTCCTGAGTATAGGTATTTGCAAGTACTTGTGCTGTCGGTGAATAATGCTAATTTTGACTTCTGTAATCTCTGTCACACTATTGTACTGGTCCCCTGAGGGGAGGGGGGCAAAAGGAGGAGGGGGCTTCTGTCTTTAAAATGGGATGAGCAAGAAGAATCGGGGCTGCTAATCTGAGGGGAGACTATGCCCTCCGCAGCCCGCCGGCGAAATAAAGTGCTCCTTTACAATTCGGCTGTGCGTCTCTGGTTATCTCGCTGTCACGTTACAATAGACTGTCCTGTTTGACAAGGGAGAGAACCAAGGTTCCCGGAGGGGACCAACTCGGACAAGCTCACACCGAGACGAAATGGCTGAACTGGGATTCTAGACCGGATCTGCCTCAGTTTCCCAACACCACGCTAAAGGCCCCCATGGGGCTGGGCTGGAGAGCCCCCTTTCGGAGGCTTGAGATGAGCTGGGACAGAGGGTTCAGTGTCCACGAGACTCGAAATGTCTGGATGGCATGTCCACTGATGGAGGCACAATCCTTAGTCTTAAAAGAACGAGTCCCCGTCCCAAAAGCCAATGTGTTTCCATGTCACGTACATCCTTGCAAAATGATCACTTGGTGTCACTGGCTTATTCAGCGACACATCCGTTCCACTGGCTTTTCCTGTCTGCTCCGCCCCTCAGCAGAGCAGAAGGGTCGCTCTGTGCCCTGGAGTCTCCAGTGGGAGCTGGAGAAGGTTCAGATACATGCTCGTCTCCTGACCTCGCGTTCTCAGACGAACTGGGAGGGGCGGGAGGGGACATGTCATGTTTGTCATAATAAAGTCCCCAGCGGGCTGCATGTTTCTCCCTCCCGCAAACTCCAACTGAGGAGCGAAGGTTTTTGTCTCGTGCAGGTCATCATGACCCGATGCGGCAGCCCTGGCGCTCGGCAGTACGTCTCCATGTGACATGTTCTGTTATTCGACATCGTGGGGGACCGAAACTAAACACACACCGGGGTTTACCCGAGATTTCCCTTCTCTCATCCGCACACATGGCGCCTCCAGCTTTACCCAAGCCCAGAGTGAACAGGCTGCAATCCGGGCACCGACGATCAACATGGGAGGAAGAGAAGGAAAGCACAGGACACCTCCCCACTGGCCCACTGTGGCTTCCTAAACGGTCCAGCTTCAAACGCATCGGGCACAGAGCCCCTGGGAAGGCTTGCCGGAAGGCGAAACAGGGCAGACTCCTAAACCTTCCGCTCCAGGCACATCCTGGAGCCTTCTTATAGGGCAGATTCCTGGCCAACCCCCCGCCAGACCGTTCAAGGGCAGAGTCTAAGATTCTGCATTTTCAAAAAGTATTCTTGATCCCGAAACCACTCAAGTTCAAGCTGGGAATTTTAAGTTAGTAGTGAACACGGCAGACTCCTTCCTTATCAGTCGACCCTCTAGGCTTTAGATTTCAGTGTATAAAATAGAGATAAGAACAGCACCGGGCTGGGTTGTGTGAGGATCGGATGAGATCAGCATCTACAAAGCCCCTGGCACCGTGCCCGGCCAGTACCCAGCTGGTGTGCAGAGGTACAGCCCTGCCCATGAACACAACACTGCAGTCCTTCTGACCTGGCCAAAGAGGGCTGCTGCTCCGGGACCCGTTAGTGCCACCCCACCCCTCTCTCAGGGACTCCCCAGAATTTCCCACCTGCTACTCAAGGGTTAATGCCCGCACAGCTGGGGAGCCTCCAGGAGGCAGGTGAAGGAGCAGGGGGTTAAATTCTTCACTTGTGACCTTCAGGCTATAACTCACGCCTGGTAGGTGTCACAGGAAAGAATTACAGCCAGGCACACCTGCTTAGTCTGGCAAATGTCAGCAGAGGAATGTCCCCGCGTCAGAGGATGGCCCTCAATACAGGGCTGCCCAGGACACCGACTCTGGACCTTTCCTTCCGCGTCCTCGTCCAGCTTTGACCTGCTGACCCCATCTCTGGACTCGTACTCCTGGGAGCCTGATTCATCCTTTATCCTTTGGCCTCCGGGGTACCTGTGTTTGTACGTGGCCTCTCTGCAATCTGACCCTCGGCTCTGAGAGCTGGCCCTTGGGTCCTCCTCGCTGCAGCCTCCAGGACAGGTTGTACCTATCACCTTCAGGAGGGGCCAGCCCTGCGACACTGGCCCCGACCCAGAAGAGCTGGCCTCAGACGTCAGGTCCCAGCGCTTCTCGGCCCCACCCACCTGTCTGCTCCCTGAGTCCAAGTTCTGGTCCTGGCACAGGTCACGGGTCTGCACCCTCTGAGAACAGGGATGCGAAGGACGGAGGGGAGGCGGCAGAGGGGTCCAGAGGTGTTTCACTGACAGACCGTGGCAGGACCTCAGCCTGAGGAGAGGGGGCTGCTCTGGTTTCCTTGACCATAGGCTTCATGAGGTCACAGGCTGTGTCTGGCCCACCTCGCGCTGGGCTTAGTACACAGCAAGCGTTCAGCAGACAGCAGTGAACAGAGAAGAAATGAGTGAACGAGCGATACTATTAACAAGTCTGGGGTTAGCGACAGGGTGGATTGATTTCAGACACTCTGGGTTGAATGGCTGTGGCATTCCCAGGCACCGATGACCAAGCATTTCTGCCTTTTCTCCTCCGGCCACGTGGCCAGGTCACAGCTGCCCACACCCCTTGAAGGCAGGCATGGCCACATGACCTGCTGCAGCCAATGACGTATTAGCAGAAAGCATCACCTGCTCCCTCCCCCCGTGTGAGTGAGTCCACGTCCAGGTGAGTCCCGAAGGCCGACGGTGGGTCCAGGTGAGCCCCGAACGCCGACGGTGGGTCCAGGTGAGCCCCGAACGCCGACGGTGGGCCCAGGTGAGCCCCGAAGGCCGACGGTGGGCCCAGGTGAGCCCCGAAGGCCGACGGTGGGCCCAGGTGAGCCCCGAAGGCCGACGGTGGGCCCAGGTGAGCCCCGAACGCCGACGGTGGGCCCAGGTGAGCCCCGAACGCCGACGGTGGGCCCAGGTGAGCCCCGAACGCCGACGGTGGGCCCAGGTGAGCCCCGAACGCCGACGGTGGGCCCAGGTGAGCCCCGAACGCCGACGGTGGGCCCAGGTGAGCCCCGAACGCCCACGGTGGGCCCAGGTGAGCCCCGAACGCCGACGGTGGGCCCAGGTGAGCCCCGAACGCCGACGGTGGGCCCAGGTGAGCCCTGAACGCCGACGGTGGGCCCAGGTGAGCCCCGAACGCCGACGGTGGGCCCAGGTGAGCCCTGAACGCCGACGGTGGGCCCAGGTGAGCCCCGAACGCCGACGGTGGGCCCAGGTGAGCCCCGAACGCCGACGGTGGGCCCAGGTGAGCCCCGAACGCCGACGGTGGGCCCAGGTGAGCCCTGAACGCCGACGGTGGGCCCAGGTGAGCCCTGAACGCCGACGGTGGGCCCAGGTCCTGGCAGACCCAAGACCGACACGGCGTGTGAGCGAGGGAAACACATTTTTGTTGTGTTAAGAAACTGAAATGTTGTCACCGCAGAACGATCTCTAGTCCCTACTGACAGAGCCCAGGTACCCACAGGCCACACTCATAAAGATGTAGGGCCTGATCAGAAGGTCATCAGGACAGGGGCTCTCTGGTGAGACCCCCGCAGACTGCCAGGGCCCCAGAGCTACTTTGTCTGTGGTGTCGGCGCTGAGAAAGGGCCGGAAGGTTCCCGGGCAACCAGGGGGCCTTCCCCTGAGCTGTGGCTTACCTGTTCTCCGACAGGAGGGAGCACAGCACTCACAGGGCCCTTTGTAAGCCCCTCCCCTCCCCGCCCCCTCAAGACTTACCTGTATTGTAGCCCCTTCCGAGGGCAGGCCAAGGGCGATGATTCTTCCACAGGTTCCCAAGGTACCAGTCACTCTGGTTCTCTACCAAGCCCAGGACCTGCTGACCTGTGAGGGACAGAGAATGCAAAGGTCTTCAAAGAAGCCAAGCCACTGGGTCAGTGAGCAGCAAAGAGGAGACAGAGTAACGGCAAATGTAACAGTAGTTTTCATTACCGGGAGTTTTTATTACCTGCCAGGCTCTGACCGTGGTGCTTAACTTGTATTAACCTATTTAATTCTCACTTGTGGGCAGCCCGTCTGTTTTTATTATCCCCATTCTAGGGAGAAAAAGTGGAGGCTGCCCAGAGTAGTTAGTTCAAGTTGCCCAAGGCCACCCAGCTCATCTGCAAAAAAGCCAGACTCCCAAACCACTCCTTCCTTCCTTTCTTCCCTCCCTCCCTCCCTCTTGTAACATGTATTTATTGACATACTATTCTGCAAGTGTTCCAGTTCCAAAATTCCCCATTATATACTAACTTACCAGCTTTCTGGGCATAATGAGATCATTGTCTCACACCAGAGGGAGAAGTGACCCTTGTTTAATCAGATGGGAACCCACGGAGAAGAGCCACCTCTCGGCCACCTTCTCACAGTGACTGAGATTTACTCTCACAGTCAGCAAGCATGTCAACAGGACATCAACGCAGGAGCGTTTCTGGAGGAACAATTGCTTCTCTGTCCCCAGAGCAAAGCCCTGGGCCTTTTAAGCAGGATCATTCGGGCATCAGATCCCACCGCCTTCCATCAGACAGCCCTATCACGCCAAGGTATTCTCTCGGAATCGGGATCAATACCATTTTACAGACGAGGAAACTGAGGCTCACGGAGGACTGAGATCTGCACATCTAGGGATGGAGCCGGCACAGAGTTCTCTCTCTGTCTGACATCCAGATTCTTTCCTCCCTCTCAGTGCGTTAATGCTTATCTTTATGGCAAAGCTTTATGAGAGAAATTGTAAATCCACGTCTTATACAAAGAGAAACGAGGCTTAGAAAGTCTAAATTACGTGCTAAAGGTCACACGATTAGTAGTCACTGTCTTTTAACTGCTGCCTTCTGGAGTCAACGCCCTCATCCTGTTGGAGGGTCTGAGAAATAGGCCTTCCTGACCCAGTAGGAGCCCGGCAGCCTGCTAGGAACAGCGCGGCTCTCCCGGAACACCGAGCTGGGTGACAGAGAACCTCCTCGCCGTGATGACAGCTCCCTGAAATGATGCTGTGTGGGTTTGCTGTAATTTATTTGATCAATCTATTGAGCTCCTAGCTAAATCAACACCCCAGCACAAATACATAAATTAGAGGCATGGGAAAAATACTACCACCCACTCTGTCATTCTGCACGATGACCTCCCCAACATGTAGAACCCCACGGGAAAACACGGCACCGGTTCAGGGAGTGCCAGGGCCCATCGATTCCACACGCAACAAGCTTGGGACGCTCGTGAAAACAATCAGGTCTGCAAGGCGTGGTGTCCTCAGCTGGGAAGCCGTGTGCCCAGGCCTGAGGCTGCGATGCAGAGGGGATGTGGGGCCCTGGGGGGAGCTGGTTCAGAATGACCAGTGACCCCAGGTTGGTGCTACATTTTGGGGGGGGCATGATGAAGGGTGCCATGTGCTCAGAACTGACAAACACCACCACTGACAATGCCTAGAAAACAGTACAATGTTCGTCAGGTACTGACTCTTTTTTTTTTTATCCTCACCCGAGGACATTTTTGCATTAATCTTCAGATAGAGCAGGAGGGAGAGAGGGAGGAAGAGAGAGAGAGAAACATCCACGTGAGAGAGACACATCGACTGGCCACCACTCACACGACCCCAACCGGGGCCAGGGACAAACGGCAACCGAGGTACATGCCCTTAGCGGGAACCGAACCCGGGACTCTCTGGTCCGCGGGCCGATGCTCCAACTGCTGAGCCAAACTGGCCAGGGCAGGTACTGACTCTTAGCATCACACGCAGAATTCCCCAGCCCATCTGCTAGATTCAGACGTCTCAGCCATCTCCTTTCCTGCGGACGTGATCCTTACTCTGCCTCGACTTCTGTACAGATACCACACAAAATACGAAGGAATCAAAGACAAACAAAATACAGTCCTTGCTCTACAAGCAGCCAGAAGAGGAGACGGAGACAGTTAGGAAGCAGCGAGGGACCTGCAGAGACAGAAACCTGACAGGTCAGAGGAGGGGAGGGGAGGGCAGAGAATGACTGACTGCGGGGGGACTTCCAAACTCCCAAGTTTACCCCCGAACTTGTCTGATAGCAGCACTGTCCCCTCACCCCCGCCTAGGCAGAGTCCCTCTGGTCCCCAGGTACAGCGTATGTGGGACAGGTCACCTTTTACAGCTCCGCCAATCCCAGCGCACTGGCCACGTGGCATCCACACCCTGGTCTGCAGAGGTCCACATCTAAATCCTTACCCCGGACGATGCAAACACACCCTGGGCCTTACGTCCCACCCGAGGCTGAATCCCAGGGGATGCCCCTTGGGGCGATGACCGGCTGCCTGCGAGCTGCCTCCCTCAGCATCTCGGCGTTCCGCACTGTCTCATCTTCTCAGGAGTTATTACAACACGGCGCCGTGACTAACAGGAAAGGCTTTGTCATTGTTTTCCGTGCCGGCCCTGTGGTTGTGATGAAGTGCACTGCTCCCCGTATTCCTTACTCTAGGCACAAGCTAACTTATGAAAATGAAGCTGTCTTCTTTGCTTATTCATACATCACCACTAACAGCCAGACAAGAGCGAACAAGCTTGCTATTCTGCTGGGGCCCCGGTGTCGTGTCACCAGCCAGCAGACGGATGGCTCCAGGCTGGGGACTCCCCTCCTCCTCCTCCCTCAGCTGTGGCTCAGGCAGGGTTCCTGCGCATCGCAGGGGGGACTGGTGACACTTCCACGGGGCACGTGAGGCAGGAAAGGGCAGGCTGGGCATTCCCACAGGTATGAGGCAGGCTGCCCGGTCCGTCAGAAGAAGGGTTTGTAATCCAGACCAAAGAGGGTTCCGGCCTCAGTGCCGTATGGGTCGATCAGGGCAGAACTTCCCTGAGCCTCAAGTTCCTTAAAGAGGCAGAAGTTACCTCCTGCTCCCATGAGATAATGTATGTAGTGCCTAGCTCACGGTACATGTTCCACTGAAGTCATTTCTCTTCTCCCTTTCGCCAGTCACTGTCCCAGTGCCGAAGACAGCCCATTCAGGTGCTGACACTAGCCGCGAAACCGAGGGTCCTTAGGGCTTTGATTAAACTTAGTTTTAAATTCTAGCTCTAGAAATCATCTCCCTCTGCCTCTCCCCCCTCCTCACCCCCAGAGATCTAGCTTCCCACTCCATCCCCCACAGAAAATCAGCCACCCTCGAGGCAGAAGACAGTAGCCTGGACCTGATGAACAGTCAACCGGCCAGGACCTCTGGATAGCGTCTTGACCTAAATTATGCTTCAGCCCCTGAGCCCTAAGGCGGAACGACCCCTGGCTACCTTCCCACAGGACCAGACAGAGGGAGGAAGGGAAAGACCTCAGAACTGTCCTCAAGACCTGAAGAAATGATTCTTTACACTTATCTCATCCCCAGGTAATCAGCTCCCGAACCCCTAACTCACAGCGTCTTGTGACTTTGCCCTATATAATCTGTAATGTACACGCCATCGGTGTTCGGGCTTCTGAGCCTTCGCATCTGGTTCTCCTGGATGGCACCATTCATCAATAAAACAGCCCACCTTTCTCCTACGGTTCTCAGTGTCTCCAGTGTCTGGCTCTGCCAGGGCCGAGTGGACGAGCGCCTTCTGCTCTGTAACAGGGGCCTAGACTGAAGCTGCCAAACTGGGCCATGCTGCCCCCACGCCCCCTGCTGGCCCTGCCCTCACCCCACCGGCCCTTTCTGAGGTCTTCAGCTTCTGTGATGCCAGTCTCTTGCTGGTTTTCCTTTCTCTGGACATTCCTTCACTGCCTCCGTGGGGCCCCCTCCCGCCTCCCTGCAAAGCTGGTTCTCCCCAACTCTGTCCTTGGCCCTCTCTTCTTGCTCTACATTTTATCCTTGGATGCCTGGATGATGGGAGCTACCCCAATGGCTCAAACACCACTAACAGGCAGATAATCACCCATCTCCATCCCCAGCTCAGGCCACTTTCCAGAGCTCCTTACCCTTAAATCCAACTATCTGCTCACCATCATCACTTGGCTGTGTACAGTGACCTTCAACTCGGACGGACCAAAACCAAACCCATAATCTTCTCCCCTGAACGATGACCCGACCCCTGCCTACTGTGTTGGTTGGCAGCATCCAGATCTAACTTGTCACTGAAGCTGGAGACTTCTGAGTCAACCTTGACACCTTGCTCTCCTCGATCCCTACATCCTCGCCATAATCAAATCCTACAGGCTCTACCTACTCTTTCTCATTCCCTCCGCCCTCGCTCCACCATGCCCTCCCCATACCTCTGCCCCAGGTCACCTTAGAAGGTGTGCACTCGGCCACCTTTCCCTTAGGGAGCTCCTTGCCACTCCACTCAGCTTACCCAGCCAGGGAAATATTTTTCAAGTGAAAGTTGACAGTTTTGCTTCCTTGGTAAAAAAGCTTAATGCTCTTGGGGCCCAGTACAGTGTGGATGGATGGATAAATGGATGGATGGATGGATGGATGGATGGATGGATGGATGGATGAAAAATAAATATCATCTAAAAATCACCATCCCAGCCCATTGGAACTGGCTGACTCTGTTGGAACGGGGTGGGAGTGGATACAGACCAGGTAACCTCTCCAGGAAAATACCAGGAGCAGTGGCTCTAGCTGTGCCTACAGGTGCTTCCTGTGCTGTCTCCTTTTCCCATCCCAGGAAAGGTCCTGGGTGTACAGAGGGAGACTGCCAATCACTGCTGCATATCAGATCAGCTGTGCTTGGACCAGCAGGTGAATATAAAAATGTTATAACCAGGGGCTGTCCTGACTATCAGCGAAGAAAGCAACAATGCCCTCCCAACCTCATCTTTATTCTAATAAGCCATTTTAACACAGAAAAGCCTTTAATAGTAACATTCAATGCATGTCTGAGCGCAGGATGGCTATAATAAGGAAAACATAGTATCACATTACCATTTACTAAACACCCTGAACACACTGTTCACTGCTGCCCCCGGCTAGGAACATCTCCTGAGAAGCTGCAACACAAAAGGGTATTGAAATGGCCCTGAATGGGTTGACAAAGGCTGTTTCTGAACCTACGTGTGTCACCGCTCCGGCGAGTGCACCCTGAGATCACAGCAGCTCAGATGAGCCGTGGAGGTCCTAGTGATCACTCTGGAGCTGCCTCCCGTCGCCGGCGAGGCCCGGAGAAGAAGAGCAGGTGTTCAGGGCACACACCGTCAGCGAAGGGCTGGGCTCCCCCACTGATGCCCGGGTTTGTTCGACACATAAGCTTCTCCAACGCGGCCCCTCTTCTTTCCTTGACTTGAACGTAATTCTCTCCTGGCTCAAATGCTAGCTAGCTCTCTACCCTGGAATGCAATCGTGGGTCAACTCCTGGTCCCTCAGTTCCTCCTCTGCAAGTGGTAAAGGTATCTATTTCACACCTGGGACTCGTAACCAGGCTTAGGTACCCCAAGCGCGCCCTGTGTGCCCCCGAGATGCGAGCCGTGTGCTCTAGCTCAAAAGGTCCTTCTGTGCAGGGTTTTGTTTCCTCGGGTTTCAGTTGCGTGATGAGGTGAGTGCGTTCACTGCCCAGCCGGTCCTGATTTCATCTGGAGATAAGTAGCCCACCCTTGCTGACCTCCCTAGCTGAGGGATAATCCCGTCTAAGAGGAATGAGAATCTGTGTCGCTCTAGAAGGTAGAATTAGGCTGAATGAGTGAAGATTAAAGGAAGATAGAGTTTTGCTCACGATAAGCCAGACCGTAAACAGAGTTCACCAACACGGGAATGAGCTGCCTTTCTGGGGAGACGCTTCGAAGTGCTGGGGTTGTTCTGGAAGAGGCTGCCTGTGTCAGCCCTCACCCGGCAGGTGTTCACCGAGGCCCTACTGTGCACTAGGCTCTGGGCCGACTGCTAGACACACAGCAGTGACGGAAACAGACCCAGGCTTGCCTTCTGGATTTTACGATCTCTGCAGAGAGTTTCTCAGATGGTCTGGCTACCATCTTCCAGGCAGCACCCCAAGCCTCACTGAAGCAGATTCTTCCAGGGGCAGGCCTGGACATCTCTTTCTGCAAAGGAATCCCCATTCACTCTGACGCACAGCAGGGTCGGGGACCTTGGGATTGGGGGTCACCCAGCAGGCAGGCTATGGGAGGGGCATTCTGCACAGAGCAGAAGGCAAGGTCTATTAGCCTGAAAGCTCCCTTGCTTTCCCTTAAACGACGGTGAGATCACTTTATTTAAGCCAATGACACATTTTCCCCATACCCTCCTCACGTCGGACTGTCCCCACACGTGTCCCTCCACTCGGCTGTGTGCACATGCGCCCGTCCCGGGAGCAGAGCCAGCCTGGCTCAGGACAGCCTTCTCTGCGAGCATGTGGCCTGGCACTGGATGCGAGCATGTGGCCCCGGCACTGGATGTGAGCACGTGGCCCCGGCACTGGATGGGAGCACGTGGCCCGGCACTGGATGGGAGCACGTGGCCCGGCACTAGATGCGAGCACGTGGCCCGGCACTGGATGGGAGCATGTGGCCCGGCACTGGATGGAGCACGTGGCCCTGGCACTGGATGTGAGCATGTGGCCCGGCACTCGATTCGAGCACGTGGCCCTGGCACTGGATGCGAGCACGTGGCCCGGCACTGGATACGAGCACGTGGCCCCGGCACTGGATGGAGCACGTGGCCCGGCACTGGATGCGTGCCCTCCAGGCATCGTCTCAGAGCGCCTCACAGCAACTCCAAGACATAGGCACCCCGCTCATCTCTGTCTTGCGGAAGGAAAACTGAGGTTAAGGGAGGGAAAGTCCCGTTGAAGGGCGGGTGGCTGGGAGCCACAGGGCTGGGGCTTGTGTTCTCTGTTACACAAGCCCATGTTTCCACCCCTACATTCAAGGGCAAGAAAAATCTGCTAAAGCATTTCTGTCCCCGTGGGAAGTGGTAGTGGTACCACTGTGGGCAAGGTTCCAACGGACATGAGAGGCTGGGCAGAGAGGCCGGTCAAGACAGATCTGACCAGCCCACCTGCTCCTGTCTGCACTGCCGCCTGGGGCTGCAGGCAGGGGTCCGGGCCACTGCAGGGTCCTCTGGTCCTCTGAGTCGAATTCCCTCCAGCACTAATCCCCGGGCCCGGAGCTGAGCGCACTCCTACCCAGGGATATCCGCAGAGAACAGAAAAGGCAGGCTTGAGACTCAGGAAAGACTCTGCAATCCAAGTCCACATAACGACTCCATCTGCCGAGATGCACGAACAAGTCCCCGGCCACCTGTCACACCTCCCAGCTCAGTCCCGAGTGGGCCCACATGAAATTCTTCATGGTATAAAAACTCCTGCTCAATCTCAGATAATGACTTCTCTCTTCTTCCTTCTGTGATCTTTGCCTTTGAAAATAGGAAGAACTAAAAAGAACGTGGAGCCGGCGGCCGGGCTCTCTTCCAAGGCCGCCTTGATCACACGACTCCCGGGACACGGGCCACCTCCGACGCCGCCTCCGCCGGGGAGCAGAGCTGGCCTGCATCCAGCCACAACTGCCATCGCAGGACTCCTTGGGTCTGTCTCTTTTTAAAAACACAATTTCCGGGCATCTTTCAGCCGCTTCACTCAGACACCCCTTTGAACCACGAATAATAGCACCTAGGAGCAGTCGCCCGAGTTTTCCCGCTGGAGTGGCAGAGAAAGCGCCCGCGTGCCCGATGTTGGGGTCAACGTTTAAGTCCTGCCATTCCCAATTATTACCGATGCCATCTGGGCCAAAACGACTTGATTTTTGAGTTTTTATTTCTTTAAAATAGATGATGCCTGCCCTGGCCAGTTCGGCTCAGTGGCAGAGTGCTGGCCCACGGACCAGAGAGTTGTGGGTTTAATTCTGGTCAAGGGCATGTACTTCGGTTGGGGGGGGGGGGAGGCAACCCATCGATGTGTCTCTCTCACATCGATATTTCTCTCTCTCTCCCTCCCCACCCCCTCTACTCTATCTGACGATAAATAGAAAAAAAAATATCCTCGGGTGAGGATTACAAATAAATAAAATAGATGATGATAAAATACACCCTATTTTCATTATAGGGCTGTTTTAAGAGTGAAACGAAAAGCTGTAAACTGTAAAATACTGGTCAACCTTAAGTACAACCATTATCAGCCAACATTTCTGGGTCCTGTCTAGCTATCACTTAATTCCCGCCCCCCCATAGCATTTCTCAGAGTACAGCATCGTTGCACACTGATGCTCTCTGCGCCCACAGGCCAGACGCTGAACACATTTTATTCTCCGAAGCAGCCTGGAGGGTGGAAGTTACCAGTGGAGGCCCCGGCGTGGCTGAGGGTCAGGAAGGAAGCTCAATCACCAATTCTCCTTCTCCTCTTAAGTCTGGGCGCTGGGCAGGCTACAGAGACGGGGTAGTGCTCATTCATGAGAAAGGACGGGGAAGAAGTTAGAAACGAAAAGGGTAAAGAATGACTGGCCCGGGACTACTCAGAACAGGGTTAATGAAACCTCCATCCTTCCAGACTGTCATAGTCCATTCAGCAGCCATTTACTGAGTGTAGGTGAGAGTCAGCTCCCTGCTGGGCTGTGGGGTGCATGAAGAATGAGCCCCGAGCCCCGGCTGGTTTGGCTCAGCGGTTAGAGTGTTGGCCTGCGGTCCAGAGAGACCCGGGTTCGGTTCCCACTGGGGGCACGTACCTCGGTTGCAATTTGTCCCCGGCCCTGGTTGGTCGTGCGGGAGGCAGCCACTCGATGTGTCCCTTTCACGTCGATGTTTCTCTCTCTCTCTCTCTTCCTCTCTCTCCCTCCCACTCTATCTGAACAAAAAATGGAAAAATGTCCTCGGGTGAGGATAAAAAAAAAAAAGAATGAGCCCCAAGAAGGTCCCTGTGCTCAGTGGAGCTTACGTCCTTGTAGGAATTAGTCAGCCAGGGTTGCGTTAACACGGACCACAGACTGGGTGGCTGGAACATCAGAAGTACACATTCTCCCAGTGCTGGAGGCCAGAAGTCTGAGATCAAGGTTCTGGCTGGGTTGTTTCTCCTGGGCTCATAGATGGCCCTTCTCCCTGTGTCTTCACATGGTCTTCCCTCCGTGAGTATCTGAGTCTAATCTCCTCTTCTGATAAGGACACCAGTCCTATCAGATTCGGGCCCATCCTAATAACCTCATTTTATCATGGTTTATCGCTCTAAAGACCCCATCACCAAATACAGTCACATTCTGAGGTGTCGGGGGCTTTGGACTTCGACGTATGAACTTTGGGGGAGGTGATTCAGCCCACGACACAGGGCGAGGTCAGTGAATAACCACCTAACAGATGTGGAACTGTGACTGCAGGTCCTGGGAGGGGGTCTAAAGTGACAGCAGGGTCCAGAGAAGGGAGGCCAGCCAAGGAGGCCATCTGAGGACAGGAGACCGAAGGCAGACGGGAAGAGTGTGAAGGCAGGGGGAACAGTGTGCGTTCAACCTCCCAGCGGAAAGCTCGGCGAGGCTGAGGCCCGAGTGGCACAGAAAGACGTTTGATATTTGTCCCCGGTCCCTGGCACAGAGTCCCTGGAATTTCCCGAATTGTAAGAATACCTTTTGTTCTAACGAGGCAACTCTTGGCAGGACACTCGAGCGCTTCTGGGTGGGGGCTGGCTGCCAGAAGAGCCAAGCCTTGACCGGAAGCTTGGAACGTTCAGCCCTCCCCACCGCAGATGAGAGGTGAGAGGGGCTGGGGACGGAGTCAGTCATCACTGGCCGACTACTTCATCTCGCCCACCTAATGAAACCTCCACAGAAACCACGAAACAACGGGGCTTAGGGCCTCTGATGTGAACACAGGAGGTTCTGGGACGGTGGTGGGCCCAGAGAGGACACGAAAGCTCCATGAACCCCCGGCCCCACACCGAGGCATCTCTCCTGTCTGCTTCCTGAGTTGTATCCTTTATAAAGAACAAATAAACCACAAACAGTAAGTAAAAGTACTTTCCTCAGTTCTGAGTTGATCTAGCAAATTACAGAGGACGGATGTCGGGGCAGCCCTTAACACTGTAGCCACATTGAACAGAAGTGTGGGTAACCTGGGGGCCCCATCTTTGTGACCGGCGTGGGATTAAGCCTCCGGCGGCTGCACCAGCTCCAGGTAGCAGTGGCAGAACGGAAATGAATCACGACACCCATTTGGTGTCCTCGGAGAACTGGAGAATGGGTTGCTCAGGAGGAAAAAGCACACCAAGCCAATCAAGGGACAAAGGCCAGTGGGACTGACACACACACCGAGTGGGGGATGGTTGGGGAGACGAAGCTGAGGCTGAGGCTTGGGGCCTGTGGGTCGGGGCCGAGCGAGGAGGGTTCTCCCCACAGGGTGAGCACGTGGGGGACACAGCTGAAGCGTCTTCGGCAGGCAGCACCCTCCTGCCCCCACACAGCGGCACCGTTCGCAGAGACAGTGTGCAGTACCCTCTGCGGTGCGACATGGTCCCACGGTAAGGCCACTGTGACCAGAATTCTGTTCAGAAAAGAACATGCTTGCTCTTGTGGGCGGAAAGGATCAGTGGGTGGTTGGAGGGCTAGAAATCAAGGGTTTGGTTTTTCTTTATTTTCAAAATACCACATTAGAGACGCACAGGCCTGGAGAGAGGAAAGGGAAGGGCTGGGGACATGCGTCCTTCGACACACCTCTGAGGGACTGCGTGCAGGCAGCACGCTTGGGGACACACCACGAGGCGGAGGCGAGCGTGCTTCCCTCCCGTGCAACCTGGGGAGGAGATGGCGCGTGGGGAAGCGGACGGGCTCGGACCCCCAACTCGGTGTCTACATGTTCTCGTCCTGCTCGCCAACTGGCCTTGCTGGAGAGACAACTGAGCCTGTGTTTGGAGCCAGTCAGCCTCCAGGAAAGAGGGGGCAAAGGCGACCTGAAGAAATTGTTGTTGTACGTGCCTGGGGGGTGCAGAAGGGGTGCGGAGGAGCAGCTGGACTGGACCGCTAAACGGAGGCAGGTGTCAGTCCCTCGGCACGCGGAGGGGAGGAAGGGAGGGCCGGGCAGGGGCAGGAACGCGCACATGCTCTGGTGTGGAGAAGAGGCCTGGGACAACAACAACGGATGCACTCAGCCAGCTAAAGGAATGAAGTCCTGACACCTGCTACAACTGGGATGAACCTCGGACACATTGCGCCAAATGAAAGAAGCCAGACGCAAAAGGTCACACATTATATGATTCCATTCACGTGATGTGTCCAGAATACACAAATCTACAGAGACAGCAGATGAGGGGTTAACAGGGAGTCGGGGGAGGGGGCAATGTGGAGTGATGTGATACATACAGGGTCTTTTTCGGGGGTGACGAAACGTCTTGAAACTCAACGAGGTGATGGTGGTGTAAAGTGAATACACTGTCGCTGGAATACACACTTTAAAATGCTAATTGTATGAAACAATGTGACAATAAAAAGTGGCGATGATACGGCGAGTGTGGAAGTAACAGATGGCGTATGCCTATGATATTTTTACAGATTATCCCATTGACTCATCACCACAGATGCTGGCGTGCCCAGGACTCACTCACTCCCACCTCTGGGTCCCCCACGACCTTCTCCAGGCAGCCGCTTTCAAAGCCCCCATGCACGGATCACCTCACATTTCTATCTCCTGTCAGTCCTCTGTACTGAGCTCCAGGATAACAAATTCAACCGCCCATCTGATGCTGCTACTTTGTATTTTTCCCTCATTTATTAGAGAGAGAGGAAGGGAGAGGGAGAGAGAGATAGAAACATTGATGAGAGAGAACATCGACTGGCTGCCTCCTGCATGCCCCCCACTGGGGATTTGGCCCACAACCTGGGCATGTGCCTTGACCAGGAATCGAACCAACGACCTCTTGGTGCATGGGTTGATGCTCAACCACTGAGCCACATTGGCCGGACAATGATGCCTCTACTTTGGACATGTAATAGGCATCTCAAGCTGCGGTTACCCCAGTGGTACCCAGAGCAAGAAATAGCAGCTCATTCTCCCCATCTTTTCTGTGGCTTAGACCAGAAACTATGGAGTCACTCCCCCTCCCCCACAAGCTGTACTGAAGTACAATAAAATTCAGCAAATTCACCCATTTTAAGTACAGTTTGAGAAATTTGGTAACTGTGTGTAATCGTTAACCACTGTCACCATCAACATATAAAACTGTTCCAACACCCTCAGGTTCCTTTGTGGTCAGCCCACTTCCCCGTTCTCTCTCGCTGTAGTTGAGATTTTTCCAGAATCGCCCATGTATCAAATCACACCCATAGAGCATGCCGTTTTCCCACGTTTGACTTCCTGAAATCCATCCAGTTAGCTACGTGCATTGATACTGCGCTGCTTTCTATTGCCCAGTGGTATTCCCCAGGACGGATGTACTGCATCTGGGGTGGGATCGAGAATTCTGTCTGTCCTAAGTGAAGCCTGAGATCCAAGCTGCAGATTCAGGAATCGCTGTAGCTCGAATGGTGTTTCAGAACATGAGCTCATCTAAGGAGAGGCTGATGGAAAAGACCGAGGTGGAGCCCTGTTCACCAAAGGAGGTAGCCAAGACGGAAAAGGAGTCTTCCTCAAGGAGGATGTGCACGGCCTCACCTGCGCGACAGCAGAAGGCCACCAGGTGGCACTGTGTAAAGCACAGCCCAGGGCAACCTAAAGGGAGGTCTTTCCGGGTCTGCACGCCAAGCCGGTTCACCAGCACTCACCAACATCTCACAAGCTCCTCTAGCTAAGGCGAGACGGAGCTGGCTCCCTGAGCATCCTCAGCGAAAAACCAAGGCTGTGGCAGTCTCCCCAGCTCTGGATGCCTTCTTCCAGAAGCGACCCCAAGGCCAGTCTCTCCCCAGGAGACAGCGAGCCGGCAAGCCAGCCCCTTCTGAAGGAAGGCGGAGCCCTGAACCCCATTCCTCTTTGCCAGTGACCTGAGGACAGCTGCTCACGCAAGGAGACCGTGCCCCTCACGTTTAGGAAAGCCCCTCTGTGCCCGGGAAGCCCGGCAGGGAGGACGAGGCTCTGGTCCTTATAAAACAGCCGGTGCAGCGTCACACCTCAGGACGCCCCTGCTGCGAAGGCCGGAGGGGCACTTTGGCCCAAGCTTCTCATTTGAATGATGAGGAAATGGAAGGGGAGTGAGGGCCTGGGACCTATCCCGGCCGCACGGCGCAGGTGCCCTCGCCTGGCACGTGACACGAACGAGCACCTTCTGCTTTCAGGACACCGGGCTGAGACAGGAGGAAACACCATCGTCGGCGCCATGAGCCCAGACTCAGCATTTTATAGTCTATTTGGCAAAAGTCGGTACAGATGTTCCAAGTTAAATAACAGAGGTTATCCTATCGTAAAATGTCTACAGGACAATCCCCAGGGGTTGGCTGGGAAAGCTCTGAGGGAAAGGGGCACCTTGAACTGAGCCCAGGAGGGAAAAGCTAACATTAACTTAGTCCCTATCAGGCACTGTGCTAGAGGCTACTTAATTCTGCATCAACCCTGCAAGGTTAGTACGTAGACTTATTCCCACGGACGGGCAGGAAACCCAGGGCCCAGAGTGCCATGTGACTCGTCCGGTTTGGCACCGCTAACTCGGAAGTGATGGAGCTGGGATCCGAGTGTGACCTCAAAGCCCAGGAGTTGTTTTTCTGGGAGTGAAGATACTGGGAGAAGAAGAGAGGGAATTAAAAGAAGCTTTATGTACCTAAGAGGTGTTAGAGACGGCACGCAAAAGTGATCGGATTCCGAGAGCTCACGCACGGAGGGTTTATGAATTTTGGACAAGTTGCCTGTCTTTTGGGGCCTTTCACTGCACACTTCCAGTCCATCAACAGGTGACCAAGTGCAGGAACAAAGCGAGGTCATACTGTTCACGAATACGCAAGTACTGGGCATTGTGTTGGACTCTGGGTGACAAACCCATTGAGAAGACGGGGTCCTCCCCTCAGCAAGACTGTGGTTCCATCAAGGAGAAAGCACGTGACCAAGTGGACAGATGGAAACGTGTGTGATGATGGAGGCATTTCAGAAACAGCAGAATTCACGACGACATCAGAACACCATACAAACACACGGTCTTAAAACAATGACACCTGGAAATGGGCTCAGAAACCATCTAGAGCCAACTTTCCGTGGTATGACTGTGGGCAGTGAGTTACAAGGAGGGGAGGCGATATTCTCAGGCCCACTCAGCTGAGTGGAGACCAGAACCCTTGGTTCCTAAGAAAATCGTGCTTCTCACCACTCAGTATGGACCTGGACGTCAAGGCCACTGAAATTGTAGCTGGAATGGGGCATAAGGATGGACCCTGGCTTCTTGCAGGCCCTGACAGCAGACTTTTCTCACCTACACCCCCAAATGCTGACCCTCAGACACGCCACACACACTACTGGGGAGAAGCTGACGGGGTCCTGCCAGCTCATGGCAGCCCGAGGCGCGGTCCTCTCCTGGCAAGCCAAGCAACACACCTGATAGCTAATGGTCTGCTCTTGGCAGGAATTAAATCACCAACAATAACAATGAATAAGACCTTCTCAATGAATAGATTTGATATCCTTTCTGACGGAGACAACATGGAGGCCTCCAAGTTCAAGGTAGAAAATAATTTGGTCTGGCAAAGTCACACAGACGGTTGGGCAGTGGGGGGAGAGAGCAAGCGAGGGGAGGCGTGTGTGAGTAGATGACCACTAAGCAGTTAGTTTTAATGGGAGCCAGAGACTGCATTCCAATCTAAATGTGCCCACCCATCCATCCACCCATCCATCCACCCATCCATCCACCCACCCACCCATCCACCCACCCATCCACCCACCCATCCACCCACCCATCCATCCACCCATCCATCCATCCATCCACCCACCCACCCCTCCATCCATCCACCCACCCACCCACCCATCCATCCATCCATCCATCCATCCATCCATCCATCCATCCACCCACCCACCCATCCATCCATCCATCCATCCATCCATCCATCCATCCATCCACCCACCCACCCATCCATCCATCCATCCACTCGTTCACTCATCCAACAGTGATTTACTGAGTACCGACTATGTGCCAGGCTCTGAGTCACAAACGACAACAAAGCCAAGAAACCGAGTCTCTGTCTCACTGGCACGCTCGTCCTAGGGGGAGTTGGACCACAAAGGGAAAAATTGCCAAGTGGTGCCAAGAGATCCCATGGAAAGTAAAGCACATGGAGAGACAGAGTGATGGGGGGGCTATGACAGAAGATGAAGGGGGGCTGGCAAAGCAGAGTTGAGGTGACATCTGGTCCCTTGCTCAGAGGAATGCCAGGGAAGAGGAAACAGTGGCAGATGAACAGAAGGCCGTGGTGCTGAGGCCTCAGGACAGGGACTGGGGCACCCACACCTGCTCCAGGTGAGCTGGCCGCACAAAGCAGCTGCTGTCACAGGCTCGACCTGGAGGAGGTCCCCAATTCAGTAGCGAGTGGCAGGGGAAAGTCACCCGGGGATGACATTAGTTCCTCTTCAGGGCTCAAGGCTGCCTGAGAGTGAGCAGGGCAGGAGGGCATCTGGCCGTGAAGGAGACGTCAGAGTCTCATTCCAGAGCCGCCCAAGGCGGAAGAATGCCCACCTTGGGTCGAGGAGGACAGCATGAAAGCAACGCCCTCCCTCTGCCCGGAGGCGGAGCCGCGAGAATGCTTGAACATGGCTACCTCCCATTCCAGCTTCTCACTCAGAACGACTACCGTCTCAGTGACTCAGCCGTAGCTGAGAAAATGCTCCTTTCTTTTGCTACAAGGAATTAACCTGGAAATATCTGCTGTTTAGGTCTCGCCAAAGGCCCGGTGGAGAGGAGTTGCAGTGACAGGACTCAGAGCGGGACACGCAGAATGCTGTGTGCTTCGGACACCACTGGGCCGGTGTTCAAGTCCCCGCGTCCGGCTCCAGCTTCCCCCCGAGGACACTGGACGGAAGAGCTTTATAAAACTCTCCACTGCATTTATTTATTGTAGGCCTGGTGCTGAGGACACTGTCCACTGTAGCACTGGGTCAATATTCCTTTCAGAGAAATTCCTTTCCAAACTAAACAACAGGATTAATTCAAGTCCACCGAAAAGAAAGGATATATATTCTTTTGAAGCAAGAACCCCACATCTGACTGAGCAGACTTTTTACCTTGGCTGCCAGGAAGCTCAGAGCTCAACTTTAAAAAAAATTGTATGGTACAAAGATTCTTATATATAAACTACTGTATCTTTCCTTGTGAGTTGCCTAAAACCTTTCGCAGGATACAGTAAGCTATAATCGAACAATACATGAAACAGTGTTTGTGCAAACACTGGGCCCGTTTCTTTAAACTTCTTACAGAGCTTCCGACTGTGATTTGTTGTACATGACTTTCTGAAAATTATTCCCCATTTTTTAGTAGTGGACCAGGGATAAGCTGACTTCACTGTCACCATACACGGGTTTGGAAATCTCTCACAGCTAAGGCTTTGAGACATCGTCCTTCCGCTGACCTCCACACCTGGACAGCCACTTAAGCTCGATCTAGTCTCCCACAGAGAAACCAAAGAGACCCCACCATGGGGGGTGGGAGTTAATAAAGCTACAAGGGAGGTACAGAGACTCGATTACAGTCAAAGAGAGAGGAGCTCAGGTGTGTCCCTGAGGGCCAGGTCCCACACGTGGCTCAGTGGTTAAACTGGAACACACCTGGCTAGCAGCCCGTCCGTCCTCCTCCTGTCTCCGTCTGTCTTTCCTGGAGACTGGGTCATTGGTTCTGGCTCAACTCACCCAGCAGGACCTTGGTTCTGCCCTCCAGCTTCTATTATTCTTTACTTCCTGTAGCTCCCACTACCTGTCTGGGTTGTCAAAGCTTTCTCAGGAGCCCGAGAAATGGGAAAACCACTCATTTTACCCGCTTCTCACTGCATTTTGAACATGCCTCAGAGGCTCCCTCCAGTGAACGCCACCCAATCCATGCCCTGGACGGAGCCACGGAGATGACACAGGATGACTGCAGAGGTCAGAGTGCCTACCTGGTCAGGTAACCAGAAGGCACGGGCAAGGCAGAGAGAAGCCCAGGACCGCCCATGTCACGCCCATGCCTCGTGGCACTGAAAAGCGCTGTGGCCCAGATCTAACACAGCAGGTCTCCGAGCTATGCACCCTGTCGTCTCTTACACTAACTGGAGCTATGTCAGCCATGAAGCATCTCCAACAGTCACCAAGTTTACGTGCTACCATCCGGGGAGCCACGCCCCATAAATCCTATCATTAGGCTTATGTTCCATGTGCTGTAGCTTGAATATTGGTGTACCCCTCAAATTCATATGTTAAAACCGAATCACCAGTGGGATGGCACTTGAGGGTGGGGCCTTTGGGAGGTGGGCAGTCCACGAGGGTGGAGCCCTCGTGAATGGGATTAGTGTCCTTATAAAGGAAAGTCCAGAGAGCTCCCTGTCCCTTCTGCCCTGTGAGGTCACAGTGGGAAGACAGGAAGCAGGTCCTCAGCAGATAGCAAATCTGCTGGCACCTTGATCTTGGACTTCCCAGCCTCCATAACTGTGAGAAATAAGTGTGTTGTTTATAAGGCAACCAGTCTACAGTGTTTTGTTCCCACAGCCCAGATGGACTAAGACACCGTACCAGCCCCAGACAGAGCGGGTACATACTTCCAGAGTGATGCGCGATAGGAACTCTGCATAACTGCCCTGGCCGCTTCGGCTCAGCGGTTAGAGCGTCGGCTGCGGACCAAAGAGTCGAGGGTTCGATTCCGGTCAAGGGCACGTATCTCAGTTGCATTTTGGTTTGTCCCCGGCCCTGTTTTATACTGACGGATGCACAGACACACGGCACACAGCTCAGGAGGAACCCCTCTAGGTCTGCACACCCGTTTGCACCCATCTGGCCGGCTGTCCGTGAGAGCGAGTGGCGGTTGTGCCTGGACCTGTTTATGCCATGTCTTGTTGTTGCAACTCAACATGCTAAGTAAATATTATGCCGATGGATTAATTATGAGTGTGAAAAAGAGTTCTTTCTCTGAAAACTAAGTCGACTTCTTTTTTTTTTTTTTATCCTCACCCGAGGACACTTTTGCATTATCTTCAGATACAGCAGGAGGGAGAAAGGGAGGAAGAGAGAGAGGGAGAAACATCGATGTGAGAGAGACACATCGACTGGTTGCCACCCACACGACCCCACCCAGGGCCGGGGACAAACTGCAACCGAGGTACGTGCCCTTAGCGGGAACCGAACCCGGGACTCTCTGGTCCGCGGGCCGACGCTCTAACCGCTGAGCCAAACCGGCCAGGGCTAAGTTGACTTCCTGAGGAAGCTTGGTGATGGGGAGTTGCAGAGAAGGCGCTCTGGTGTAAGACAACTCAGACAGGTGGTAAAAGTCTAGTCGGAGTCTGCTCTTCTGTGCTTGGGCAACATCTTTCAACACCAGCTCTGCCTTAAGTGACTGAAACTGGAAAGCATGCTGGGGTGTAGGCGCCGGATGGAAAATGAGACATGGCTCTAATCACTCAGAGAAGAGGCCGCGGCTCTGGCATCCCTCCCTTCACAGCACCTGTCCTGCCGCGCAGCAGTGATGGTTTATCCACGTTCTCCGTCTGATGGCCTGCGTTGTGACAGTCTGAGCCGTTACACACGGTCTTAGAAACAAGCAGCAAGGGAGCCGAGTTCTAGGCCGGCCTCGTCGTTCTGAGACCTGGACCTGCACCTTCGTGAACCATTTCCATAGGCTGGTCCCAAAGGCCCCACCGAGTTCGGCAGCCTCAGATTCTCGGCTGTCAATCATCTCATGGCTGTTTAAGACCTGGACACTGATCAGTCTGTACCCCCATCTCCACAGGACCTAAGAACTCGGACCTACCTCATTTGCCGAATCAGTACTCCCCACTTTGGGTCGTTTTAATCTTTCTCGGGGAAAGGAAGACTCTGGACCCATTGTTGTCTTACTAGTTTTCAAACATAAAGTTTTCGGTTTGCCTCCATTCTAAATCTACGCTGAATGCAGGTGTGGACTCTCCTGCACATCGCGTAAAGGCCTCGTTGTGCTGTTTGTTTTTGTGCTGATGTCTTCCATTTCGATTAACTTTCTACTGAAGCGTCACTGAATGAAAGGCATCAGAGAAACGGAGGAGCCTGCTATAAAGGCAACGGTGCAGCCCCCGAGAGATTCTAATTCCATCTGGTACGCAAGTTTGGACTGACAGTGACCCAGAAACTCAGGGACAAGGCTCCTGACGATGAGTATGTTAAAGAGCCTCTACGTGGGGCCGCCGTAGCTCTGAGCCACTGGGGCGCAACTTGCCATCTAGCCACCTTTTGTTTTTTTGGTTTATTGATTTTTAGAGAGAGGAAGGGAGAGGGAGAGAGATAGAAACATCGATGGGCTGCCTCCTGCATGCCCCCCACTGGGGATTGGGCCCACAACCTGGGCATGTGACCTCTTAGTGCATGGGTCGATGCACCAATGGATCGAACCAGTGACCTCTTGAGGCATGAGTCGATGCTCAACCACTGAGCCACAGCAGCCGGGCCAATTCAATAAACATTTAACGGACATCTATGAAGTGTCATGAATGGTTCTTATTAAATAAGAAATGAGTTAAGATATAATTGCTGACTTCAAACACGTTACAAATGAGCACAGGGGACATTTATGTGCATCAGAGACACAAGATGATAACAAATGCCCCCTAAATAGAACCTAAGGCAAATCCCATGAAAATACAGCAAAAAGAGTGTTTCTCTGTGACCGGGGGATCCAGCCAGAGGAAGGCCCACAGTGAAGGTGGCATTTGTATTGGGTCTTAAAGGGTGAATGAGACACTGGTGGGCAGCGTAGGAGGTGGAAGGCCATTCAGGCTGAGAGAAGACTTTGGGTAGTGCGATCATGACAGAGACCTGCATGGAGAAGGGGAGGCTGGATGCATATTTAAAATAGCACAGTCCTGCCCAGCCGGCATGGCTCAGTGGTTGAGCGTCGACCCATGCACCAAGAGGTCGCCGGTTTGATTCCCGGTCAGGGCACATGCCCAGGTTGTGGGCCCGATCCCCAGTGGGGGGCACGCAGCAGGCGGCCAATCGATGTTCTCTCTCATCGATGTTCCTCTCTCTCTCTCTCCCTTCCTCTCTTTCTAAAATCAATAAAGAAAATAAAAAAATAAAAATAAAAGAGCACAATCCTGTTGTAAATCTGAGTCCCTGGCCACCATGTGACCCTGCAGAGTCCTCTACCCTCTGAGCTTCACTTGGCTCTTTGCCAAATGGGGTTAATACAACCTACTTGCAGGTGACTGTAAGGACCAGGGAGAACATACCTAAAACCTCTAGCTTGGTGCCTGGGACTTCGAGCTCTTCAATAAATAAGCCATGATTTTCACTATTATTATTAGGAACTAACTCTGGAACGCTAACTGGGGTCAGCGTGTTGACACAGGAGTCTGATCTTGACTTGGTTGCAAAGGCGAGCAGGCATCACACTTGCTAATTAGGAAAAGAACATGAAAAACATCCTTGTCCTATTTACCCCTTAGGGTTTTTAAGAACCATAACAGCAACAGCAGAAACAACGAAAAGAAGTACCCAAGAGACACTGTACAGGACATTTAAAATACATTGCTTCATTTAAGTTTTCCAACAACCTTAGAAGATAGACATTAGCACGTTCTGTGGAGTGCAGACAGAAACCAAGGCTCAGAGAATTGGAAGTCCCTCTCCCTGCTAACAAGCTGTGGAGCTGGGATTTGAACCCAGGTCTTCCTGACTCCAGGTGAACATGTGTCTTGAACTGTTTAGCATCTCCTCCCAAGTGGATCCAGAAATGTGGTCCACTGTGAACACCTTTCAGAAGCTGGCGAAGGTAGAGTCAAACAAAACTCTTTTGACATGACTGGGTTTGGCAAAAACGGGACCCTGCCTTCGGAGATTGTCTCCTATACAAAATCCCCCTTGCCCAGCCAAGGTAGCCCAAATTCTCTGACTTTTCCACCGCACCTGCCAGCTCAGACAGCCAGCGCCATGCCCTCAGTAGGACCAGTGGGCGATGCAGCTGGGCCCCTGCTCCTTCAGCTGGACTCCTGGGGGCTCTGAGCCCAGGTGATGGGCAGATGAGTGGGGGGGGCATTAACAAGTGCTGGGGAACCTATACCACATGATCTTGCTACACCTCGGAGAGAAGAGGGCTGCTTTCGGACATTTCCCCGGGGCCTTCGGATACCTGGGTTGATGCTGACGTTGGGTGCTTTCATACCAAGGAACTGACCGCGGCAGTGAGAGCGTGAGGATACACTTTCCTCCTCTATAAAGCCTCCCCCAACGTCCTGGATCATGTCTTCATTATAACAGTTTCCTCTCAGCAGTGGCAGGCACCGGCCAGGGAATGTATTGTTAAAGAGCTCCCTGAGGACATCAATCTCTGACACCATGGACGATAATGTATCCGAAAAGGACCCAACACCCTGGTAAAAAACACCTAAAAAGACTGGATCCAAACAAAAAAGTATGGGTCATGCACACGTGTGTGAGTGTGCGTAAGAAGAGCTGACTAGCCAAGAACATAAGGCAAATCCTCGGAGTCAGTGAAGAAAATGGACAAGAAAGCACAGATACAGGGAGGCAAGCAGGGGGAGGGCAGGGCCTGAACCGAGCCTGCCTAGCGCTAATACCAGTGAGCACTGGATTCAATGAGCCAAACACAGGAGAAAGGAGACAGACTAGGACTACACAACAGCAGCCAGGAGACAAAGCATGAAGCCAAGATGTCCCCCAAAGTCACACCCTGGATAAGTGAAATAGTAAAAAGTCACCCCTGTACAAGAGGGTAGGGAAACTTGTGGTATATACACAATGGAACATTATTCAGCCACGAAAAGAGGGAAACCCTGCCATTTGCAACAACATAAATAGATCTTGCCGGCGTTATGCTAACTGATGTAAGCTAGACACAGAAACACAAATGCTGTCACTTATGATGTCACTTATATATGGAATCTTCAAAAGGTGAGCTCACAGAAACGGAGAGTAGAATGATGGTTACCAGGGAGCAGAGGGCGGGGCAATGGGAACATGTTGGTAGAAGGGTATAAACTTGAAGTAATCAGATGCGTTCTGGGGATCTAATGCATAGCACAGCGATTATCGTTAATAATACTGTATTAGGTACTAAAAAGTTGCTAAGAGAGTAGATCTTACACGTTCTCATCACAGAGGAGAATGCGACAGGACGAAGGTGTCAGCTAACAGAACAATGGCGATCATTTTGTAACATACATACCTGTGCGTGAAGTCAACATGATGGACACCTGAAACTTACACAATGTTACAAGTCAATTCTTTCTCAATAACGTGGAAAAAACAAAATAAACAAAAACTAAAATCCCAGCACCACAGCACAAGAAAATATCATCTTGTGTGTAAAAAAAATAAAAAAGGTCAGTTATCTAGCCCAAGCTGCCATATGACTCCAACTGCATGTGAGTTCCCAAGTGAGAATGTCTCGCTGAGCCCTTCCTGAATTTCTAGCAGAAATCATGAGACACGGTGAGTGACTTGTTTTAAGCCACTAAAATGTGCTGTAATTTGTTATGCATGAATAGATCACTATAAAGACGATGAATAGCATGACAAAAGAACACACAAACTGTCAAGTGACCGGGCATATTTGAAAAGGAACCAAGTGAAAAATGTAGAAATGAAGAATGACAGACAGCTGACTTATCAATAGAAACAATGTAAACCTTAAGAGAGTGGAACCCACTCTTCAAGGGGCCAGGGGAAAGTAACTGTCAACCTAGCAGTCCAGATCCAGGGAAAATGTCCTCAGGATGGCAACATGAAGACACTTCTTCAGGAATCAAAAACAGATTTTACTAGTAGCAGACACTCACTAAAGGGAAGTTTGAAAGATATATTTCAGAAAGAAAGAAAATGATCCCAGAAGGAAAGTCTGAAATGTGAGAATGAAAAGTGAGAAAACAGCAAGTGTGTAGATAAAATTTTCAAAACATACCAACTGAAAAGCAACAATGCTACCTAGTTAATGAAATAAGAACGAAAACCAAGTCAACAAGCACACTCTACGTAGCAGGGATACAGTTCAAGAGGAAGTGATTACAGATAGAGCATTCTGAAGTTCGCACACTGTTTAGGAGAAGGAAGATATTAATTTCAGACTTTAAATATTCATGTTGAGATTTCTCGTATTTAACTTCCAATCTAGTAAATGTTAAAATTGAAATGAGAAATCAAAACCTATAATCAATCCAAAGAAGGAAAAAAAAAAAAAAAGAAGGAAAGAAATGAAAAAAACCTAAAAAGTGGGAGGAATAGGAGGCACAAAATCAATAGGCAGAAATGACACCATATCGGTAACAGCAATCTAGATAAATAGACTATACTTTTGGGTGAAAGACAGATCTTCATATGGAAATTTTTAAGAAGTCCAGCACTATGTCATTTAAAAGAAAAATGTTTGAAAATAAAACAGTAAAAAGAGATACAAAAGGCAAATACGTAATATGTTTAAATGAGGTTTACTCATAAATGATTAGAGCCAATAAGAGTTTGTTAGACCTCTGCATGGCCTCTTCATATACCAGCAGTAGGTAAAAAAATACATTAAAATATAATTTGCAATGGCAGCAAAATATTTAGGTACCCAGGAATACATGCAACAAAAGTGCGCAAGACTTTTATGGGGAACATTGTAAATGTTATTGGAAGATATTAAAGAAGGAAACAAACAAAAGAATAACAAATCATGTTTATAGATAGGGAGACTCATTATCATAAAGACAACAATTCACATCAAATTGGTTTATGGATATATAAAATTCCAATCAAAATCCCGGTGTGTGTGTGTGTGTGTGTGTGTGTGTGTGTGTATGCATGAAACCTGACAAAGTTCTGAGACTGTGATAATTCACTGAGCTATACACCTGACGTATTGCAGTTCTGTACAGTTCACTTTTAAGAAGTGTTTACAAAGGGAGGAGAGCAGGCGAGGAGACTAGCACTGCAGCTACCACAACTAATGATGAAGGTGTGATAACATAAAGTCACTGTGGTGCTGACACAGAGATACTCCAACAGACCAAGGGGACATAGCCGTGCATATATAGGAAACTGATCTATGACAGATAAGTGAGGGATAGGTAATTTGAAAAATTATATAGGAACAAACAGTACTATACAAAAAATAAACTTTGTCTATACTTCACATCTCAACCCCATATGAATGAAGAAGTTGAATGGGAAACGCAAATCTCTAACACATTTAGAATAAAATAGAGAGAATATTTTTATGACCCCAGGGTATGGGTTATTTTCTGAAAACAAATACAAAAATAGGCAAGCCATAAAGAAAAGGCCTGATAAATTTAACTACACCCCAATAAAGAACTTCAGTGTATCAACTGACCCCATAAAAAATGGAAAAACATGCAACAAACTGAGAGCTAATATTTGCAGCACATAAGATTGGCAAAGGCTGAGCATCCAGAACATATAAAGAGTGGTTATGAATCAATAAGAAAAATAGGAGCAATTCAACAGAAAATGGGCAAAAGATATGAAAAAACATTTCTAGAATAGAAAAATTAGCCAACCGATAATTAAAAATGTCCAACCTCATTAGGAATAACAATGCAAATTAAGACACCAGTGACATATCATTCTTCACCCACTAGATTGGCAAAGATTGTTTTAAAATATTTTTTATTGATTTTTTTTAGAGAGAGAGGGAGGGAAAGAGAGGTAGAAACACTGATCGGCTGCCTCCTGCATGTGCCCTGACCGGAAATCGAACCAGGACCTCCCAGTCCATGGGACAATGCTCAATCCACCGAGTCACACCGGCCAGGCACTGGCAAAGATTTTAAAAGGGAAACAACAATGAGTAAATACTGGTGAAGATGGGTAGTCATGGCAACTGTTAATCACTAGGGTGGGAGTGTAAATTCTAACAACCACTGGCAATCACGTAATAAAGTTGAGCATATATAGCTTATAAGCCACCGCTATGTGTACCCTCTCAGTAAACATCCCAGGGTATATGTGCCCTAGGAAATATATGAATACGGTTCACAGAAATATTATTGGGAATAGCCCAAAATGGTAAATACTCAAGTGATCTGTGTCAAAAGAATGGATTTATCGTGAGTTATTCATACACAGTAGTGAAAATAAATGAACTGGATTTATGTGCTGCAACATGGATACATCCCACTAATAGAATGTGAGCAAAAAAAGGAAGCCTCAGAAGGATAGATGTGGAATGCTTCCATTTATATAAAGTTAAAAGAGGTAAAATAAATAACTTATTGCTTGGGAACATGGGTGTTAAACCTAACAAGGAAGAGCATGAAAGTGATACATCAAAACTCCAGGATAATGCTGAACCCTGGGACAGAGTACACAAGGCTTCCGAGGGTCTGATGGAGATTTATTTCTCTCCCTAGATGGCGGATACACGAATGCTGGATTTATAATTCTTTAAAGACAACATAAATATTATATATATTTCCTTTCCGTGAAGAGTATGTGCCATATATTTTAAACATATAAGCAAAAGCAAAAATAACAACAACTGCTACAAAACAATAACACTAGTGGTTGGTGGGGGTGGGGGGAAGAGAGAGAATAAATTTCCCAGGGGCTTCTGCCAAGCACCTCCAGTTGTGTGTCAGTATGTGTTGCTGTTCTATTAAGTGTTTATTTATGCATCTGTCTTCCTGCTTCAGCCGTGAACCCAGTGAGGGACCTGAGTCCCTTTCCCCAGCCCTGGCACATGCACGGCGCACAGCGGATGTGCCACAAATATTTGTTGGAACGAGGACTGACGGTGACCGCATCCTGTTCGTGTTGCTCAAGCTAGCAAGTTGGAAGTCACCCTGATTCCTTCCTCTTCCTCACCAGCCACATCCTAGCATCCAAAATGAATCTGAGATCAAGACACTAGTCTCTGCAAATGCAGCTACACTAACGGGCCCTAACTTGTCCTAACTGGTCAGCTCGTCTCCTCCAATCCATTCTCCACATTGCGTGCAAATGTTTTTGGAATGAAAATCAGATAGTACCAGTCCCCTCCTACAACATTATTTAAACGTGAAAAGCAAACTCATTGTGGCAGCCTACAGGTCCCTACACAAATAAGCTCCTGCCCATCTCGGTCTTCCCCTCCCAACGCTGCCTGTCACTCACCATTCCCCAGCCACACGGGACTTCCAGTTCCTCCCAGGCCACCAGCTCTTTCCCCCCTCAGGTCCCACACATGCCTCCCCCTCCCCTGATCTTCTCAGAGTCAGCTCATTTGCCTTCTTTCAGCTTAAATTTCTCTTCCTCTGAGAAGCCCTCCTTCATGTCCCTCTCTCCAGGGTAGCCACCTCCTTATTCTCTAATACTCTCATCACTTATGTCTCCTTCATAGCACCCATCATGTTTATTTTTCTTGCTTGTTCTCTGCCTCTCTCTTCTATACCTGGACATAAGCTTCTGAGGGTGGGCCATGAGTTGTTGTTAATCGAGCCCAGTGGTTATCTGGAATATAGTCAGTGCTCAATCAGTACTTGTAGAAAGAAAAAATAAATAAAAATAAAAGCCCGGATTAAAATTGAAGAGAGGTCTTAGATGAGCCGTGAGCCTTAACTGTGATTCCAGCTGTTCCTCTTTCTTCCCTGATCCTCTTGCGTAAATCAAACACTCATTTTCCCAAAGAAAGGACACCTGCTTGCCACACGGGGCAGCTGAATAACCAGTCCTCGCCTTGTCCTCGCCTGATTCTTCTCTGCTCTCCCGACTGCCACACACCTCTTAAGAGGTACTTCTCTCACACTGATCCTATTTTTCATCACTTCTAAAGGAATGACACGATTCTTCAATGGTCTATTATGTTCTCCAAGGAAAAGGCTGCAGACACCCTCCCTCCCCTCGGCCACCCTTCTGTGCTCACCCACACGGTGGCTGTCTCTGAATCTGTACGGACCGTGACGCTCAGCCCAGTACGCTCAGCATTCAGATGATCCTCAAAAGGAAAGAACAATTCAAAGAAAATGGTGCTGGCTCATAGGGGACCCAGTGGTTATTAGAAAAGGCCCTTTAATCTCATGAACCGTTTTCCTAATTAACTAGTCACCTTTTCCCTTAACTGATGCATATTCCAATTCTTTATTATAACTCACTTATAAAGAGGCAGAATCCAAAGAGAAGGCCTTCTGAGTTTTGTTCAAAGGATTGAAGTTTAAAAGCAAACAGGTGAAGGATTAACAGAGGGTTCAAGTTTCATTAAGTAGATGTGTTGATGTTCCGGAAAGTAAAGCACAGAGGGCCAAGTCTTCCCTTCCCCGGGAACACGGCATCGCCTGTAATGGATTCTGTACAGCGTCGCTTTCAACCCTGTGATATTTCATTCATTGATTTTATTGTCAAAGGAAAAGGCACTGGTTCCAAGTGGCATTTAGTGAGACAGACGGGGAGTGACCCGGACTTCATTACTTGGTATTTGCTCTCTGGACGATTTCGATGCTACATGGGTGGGGAGCAACGGAAGAGCAGGGTGCTCCGATTCCAACATCTGGAATAGCTCTGGTTGAGATCCAGCCCGCCAAAGCCTTGCTCTTCCATTCCAGCTGTCTCTGCATCAGCCTCGCTCAGTCTACCCTGGGTCCCAGTGAGGGGCTGGCTCTGCCTCTCCCCTTTCCCGAGGAGGCTCTGAGGGGTGACCCTCATGTGGCTGATCTCACCAGCTGTGACAGAAGATGAGGAGTCTGGAGCTCAGAACTTGACAGTCACAGCTGGGAAGTGTCATGTCGAATGGAATTAGACAGCCCGTTCCCAAAAATGTGGCAATGCTGATGCGTGCCCTAACCACCAAGAGCCCATTCTCTGTCTCGATCTTGTCACTCAACAGAAAGTTCCTTTTATATGGAGGACTCTTCGCAGCAACGTCTGCAGTGCGACTCACCCCTATCAAATGGCAGGGGAGCTTCAGTGCCTTAGGCCCGCTCTGCCGCAGACGTTTCGGCTAGGCTATCCCTCAAATCCAACATGTCAAAAGCCTGATTTTTCTCCCACAGTTACCATTCAGGCAGCACATCTGGGGCCTCGAGTTCAAGTAATGATCAAATTCTGATCAATAATTCCTTTGGAAAAAAAGGACAAACAGCCATAACATTTACTGAATATTTCCTGGGGACAGGCGCTCTGCATATATTATCTATTTTCTTTTCCCCACTAGCTCTCTGAGGTATGTCTCTTAATCCCCACTGTTACTGTCAACTGATGGCCGATGGTCGTTGGTACCCATTCAATGACAACAGGAACCCCCAATGTGGGGTGCGGTGAAGAAGGAAAGTTTATTCAGTGCAAAAGAGCTCAACTGGGATACAGTGCAGCTTTGAGGCAGCCCCGGGCCAGGGCCTTCTCTGGCCTGACAGCTCCCTCTGCTCCTTGCAGTCTGCTATGGGCTGCACTGGTGTTCTAGCTCAGCCAGGGAGATACAATCGTCAGTCTTCTTCAGTGGAAAGGGAAAGTGCGCCCTCAGAGCCAGAGGGGAGCTTATATGGACAGAAGTTCCCAGCCCTGGCCCCTGATTGGTCTGTTCTCATGCAAATGAGGACTCTAAATCCCCACAGTTTGATTGGTCCAAAAGGCACTGTCCTGATTGCTCAGAAGAGAGCCGCTCTGGTTGGTTGGAACTGTGCAGCTCTGATTGGATGGGAAAAGGCTCAGTCCTATTGGTTGAAATAGGATTCCAGGAACTCACTGAGAAGGGCCGGCTCAGAGGGCAGACACAGTGCAGGCAGGCAGTTCAGTGCAGGCTTCTCCCTGGCATGCAGTTTGCATGAAAATGTGTAGGAATGGCTGCTAGGCTCCATTTTTGGAAAAAAATTTGAGCCCAGTGAGCCACCGGGAGAACTTGTTAGCAGGTGTCTTCTTTCTCAGGGTTCACATTGCAGATGAGGAAAATGGAATTGAGGGTGAAGCCGTTTGTCTAGGGGTGCACAGCTGGAACGTGGCAGAGCTGGGATTCAAACCCAGGTTTGTATGACTACAAAGCCCAGTCCTTTCCATTACCCACGCTGCCTCCTGAAATGTCTCACGGACTCTCCTCTCCTCTGGCTGACTCCTTGTAGACTCAGACGTCCATCGGAACCTACCTCTGACGTACACCCTTCTCCAACTCAGACCACTGCCGGTCACTCGTCCTGAAACACGTTCGCCACCCCCCGGGAGCTGCGAGCCTCATTAATTAGAAACCACAGTGTTGTGAATGGGATCAGAAAGGGAGCTAGGCCCTCTCTTGCTGACAGCTTCAAGCCTAAACTCCTTGGCTTGGCTTCGACCTGCCCAAACCTTCCAGTAAACACTTCTTAGGTCCCACTTTGTTTCAGACATCTATGATCCAGGTCCTCAGAACATAAACATGAAGACAGTCTCTGCCCTAACAGACTTCAGAATCTGTTCAAAGTCTCCTCTTTGCCGAAACAGACACACAAGTGCTTCCCGGCCCCATGACGCTGGCCTCATTATTAAGCTTCCCAGCTTCCTCATGGGCACGAGTTCCCCCTCACCTCCCAGGAAGAGCCCCCCTGCCTCTCCATAAACCCTCCCCACATCTCTAGGTGTCCTTGGAGCTCCACTTCTTCCGCAGGGTGAGCGCTCCCCTCTCCGAGGGCCCCCCACCCCTCCCAGCCCTCTCTGGTCCGGCCCACACACCTAGTGCCCAACTCAGATCCAGCTCATAAACACCCTCGGAGTAAAAGGCAGTGTAGTGTCTCGGAAACGGTATCAGCGATCGAGTCAGTGACTTTCTGGTTGTGGGACCTCGGCCAAATCAACTCATCTCACTGAGCCTCAAGTTCAGCTTCTGCAAATAGAGATCTTAAGCGGGCTGTTGTGACTGTATCTGACAGTGACTTATATCCGTGACCAGATCCGACATTTAAGTGTCTTCCTACCATCGATGAGACACTGATTCTGGAAAGTCCGAAACAAACCCATAAAGTATAAAAACAACAACAACAATGACACTATTATCATTATTATAGATACTATTACATATTATGTAATTACTATACATTAATTTTATTCATTTAATAAATAATTAATTTGCTATTCATTTAATATAATTATATATTAGTAATAAGATTATGTATAATTTATACATATTAATTATAATACTACATAGTATTATAAATATAATAAAATTAATTTAATACATAATTTATATGTAAGGTATATTTCTGTATAATATAATAATAATAATAGTATTAGTGCTTCTATGTATAAAGCATGTGTTCGAGTTCTCAATGTGTTTCTTTAATCATTTCTTACTGGCCTCTTCTCCGTCCAACCACTAATTTCTTGTGTCTTATCTGTCTCTTGTTTCCCACCACAGGCCTCACCCGAGAGAATGCTAGTATGCATCTTCTTGAGTAACAAAGATCAGAAACAAGTCTGCATAGAATACCCTTCTACCTCCGGGAGCTGTGGGCCTTAGCCCCCGCCCTCTCTCCCACTGCCAGGCCAGAGGACAAAAAGAGACTTAAAAACACGGGACTGATTTCACGATCAATAAAAGAGAAGCAGAGCCTCAGCTGAGCCCAGGAAGCGACAGAAGGACCACCCAGCCGACTCAGCTGAAGCTGGGGGTGAGCAGACACTCCCGACTCGGTGCCGTGGGTCACTGTGGAGTGGTCCTTTCGGCGGGTTTATCTGAGCAAGCATCCTTTAAGCCGTTCGGAGAAAAGATGGTAGTTACCTGCAGACTTTCCCAAGCACTTTGTAGGATGAAAGGTTCATCCTACAGAGAACATTTCAACAGTTTTAGTTAGTTAAAGAGAAAAAGGAGGATAAAAGAGGCCTCCAGCTGTACCTTATCTCATCTTAAAACATTGATTTCTTCTCAAATAGCTGGAGTGGTTTCCAGCACGGGCAGGACTGCCTCCTAGGGGGTGTACGGAAAATCCGTGCAGTGGTGTTGCTGGTGCCGATCGCAGGATGCCAGTGATTACAGTCAGGAGGTGGAGCCAGTGGATGGCGAATATTCTGCAGTATACAGGGCAATGCCACACCACAAAGAATTGTCCCAAACATCTCACTAAATGGTCATTTAAGTGAAAAAGGTATCTATAATCATCTGTGTATGAAGTCTAAATCATATTTTACATTGAAACTCCAAGTGTTTCTGCACATAATAGATACTGAAATTTCTGGCAATGCAACTGCTGTGTACATTTAGGAAAGAATGTGCTCTGTTTTGTTTGGAATTTTACCCAGAGTTCTTCATTATTTTGTAAAATAATGATACCGACAGCAGTCCCGCTTGGAGTATCTGAGTCACCAATACAACATACCTGTATCCTTGTTCATTTCGGGCTGTCACACGCCCAGGCATTGCACCTGTTGATGCCAGCACATGACCCCGCGAGGGTAGTCATTGCAGAACATTTGGTGACTGTCGTGATAGATGGAGGACTTTTAACGCTAACACTGGGAAAGTTCCAGGCAACCTGGGATGAGTGGGATGTCCTATTGAACATGAACATATTAAAATACACTGTACCTCACCCGGCGGGGGTGGCTCAGTGGATTGAGTGTCGTCCCATGGACTGAGAGGTCCCGGTTCAATTCCCGGTCCGGGCACATGCTCGGTTTTGGCTCAATCCCCAACGGGGCTGGGGGGGGGGGGAGGTGTTCAGGAGGCAGCCAATCGCTGTATCTCTCTCACATCGATGTTTCTATTTCTCTCTCCCTTCCTCTCTCAAAAATCAATAAAAACATATATTAAAAAATGCTCTGTACCCCCAAAACATACCACCTGTTCTTTGTATGCCTGGCACCATGGAAACGGCTGAGAAAATACTGTTGAATGCATAGAAGACAGAGAGAGAGAAAATTAGAGGTCATTTTCTTAAGGTTACAAAAATTAATTCTACTCCATATCCATGCTCCTTTCTAGAAACACGTGGCTGGTGCCACAGCACACCGCCTGCCGCCCACACTCTGGAGAGACCGCATACTTAGTTTTCTGCAAAGTAGCTCCCTAACACTGCTTCGGAGAGGGTGGTGGGTTGGCCTGGCTTCTGCAAAGGAATCATATCAAAGGATCACAGATTTTCAGGGGAACGTCATGATCCTTACATATGAATAATCTCTTTTGTATGTATTTATTGATTTTTTAGAGAGACAGGAAGGGAGAGAGACACATCGATGTGAGAGAAAGACATTGATTGGCTGCCTCCTGCATGCCCCCCACTGGGGATCGAGCCTGTAACCCGGGCATGTGCCCTGACCAGGAATCGAACCGGGACCTCTCAGTCCATGGGAGGATGCTCAATCCACTGAGCCACACCAGCCGGGCTGCTTAGCTCGCTTTAGATGAAGGGCAGTGGGGAGGCTCAAGGCTGCCCAGGACACAAAGAAACAATTTCTTGTTGAGGCTGCCTTCTAAGCCTGTCAAAGGCTCTCTTTTTTCAGGTCATGTAGAAATAACTTTCCTGGAAAAAGTGTTCAAAGAGATAAAAAAAAAGAAGAGTCAAGAGCTGAGCTGAAACCTACAGTTTTCAAAGTGCCACGGGCGACAAGGAGACTCTGGAGGGAGGATTCTTAGAAAACCACCACCCGGGGCGTGACAGACCCTGGCACCGGAGTGTATGGCCGTCCTTCTCACAGGGATCAGGAGGCCAACAGGCGGCAGTTGGGCTACTCCTGCAAAAAGTAGGCAAATGGGTCCTTTCCAAGAAAGCGTCTGCTTGTCAGCTGTCAGGAAGGGGGAACTTCGCAATCTCTAAAGGGCTCTTTGTTGAAAGTTTCTTTTTAATAATTATGCCATCTAAAGAGTCTTTGTCCAAAGTCCCTCTTTGTTTAGAAGCCATGCAGGCTTGCTCTTCTGGGTTGAACAAAAGATGAGGGAAGTCTTTGTCTACCAGTAATCCAAATAGGGGAAAGAAAGCATCTCGTCTTCATGGGGCATTAACTTTTTTGTCTAAGAAAAAGCATAACAGGGTTCAGAACATACTCCCAGAAGCTGTGGTTCTGCACAATTCCCCTTAGTCACGGACCCCAAAACGCCAGTGAGCTCGTCCAGTCCCAGGGCTCAGCCTTCAAGCAGTAGCTTGGAAGCCATATGGCGATGACCTGGGTAATACTAAGCATTTCAGTGAATTGGAAATAAATGGAGAAGTAAAGCCTTTGACTGCCATTTGTCTTTTGATGTCCTGCAAAATCCATTTCACTGCAATAAAAATTGTTCAAATGCCCAGAGAGAGGCTCTCAGATTGCCACAGAGTCTAAAACACTCGCCCCGGCCTCACCCACACCTCTTTATACATTGCATCGCCATTCGGGCACAGGACTCACAGGTCCTGTGACTTCTTCTTCCTAGAAGACCTCTTCTAAGTCCACAATTGTCTCTTCTATCTCTTCAGGGTCAAGGTCAAAGCCCGTTTCACTCACCCACTTGGAAACTGGGTAAGCTGTAATTATGACAAGCTTAGTGGGCACTGGGGGGCGGGGGAGGAATATGACCACCTCTCTGCTCACAGTCCAGAGGGAGATAAAAGTGCAGACCGCAGGTGCCGTTCCTGGAGAAAAAGGTAATCAAATGCGTGTTAAATGAACAGTACTTCCCAAAGTGGCTTCCACGGGACGCTCGTGCCGCGAGACATCGAGTGTGGGCACCTGTGCCAGCCGCCGCCTGGCCCTTTGAGCTTCACGATCCATGGACGTATACCGAAGGTGATCCCGACTCAAACCTGTGGACCCCGGCATTTTCCCAATGCGTTCGTCCGTGGAAGCTTTCTCTGCCTAGAACGCCTGTTAACATCCTGTGTTCTACAAAGCAGTCTGGGAAACAGCTCTGCATTGCAAAGCAGGAGAAATAATTGCCAGGAGAGAACTTCAAATAAAGCGCCAAAGGGCAAGGCCTCCCCCATGTTCTCCTAATTGCAGAAGGACGAAGAGGTCACGCAGTCCTGCTCAGGAACTCAGCCTGGCAGTCCGCTACCTGTGACCTTGGCCAAGCCAATTAACCTCTCTGAACCACAATTCTCGTCTGTGAATACAAACTGTCACAGGATTTCTGTGAAAATTAAATGAAAGAGCATATGGAAGCAGTGGGCACGAGGCCGGGGGAATAGAATAGCTGCTCAATAAGAGTTCGTTCCTTACCCCTCTTATTTCACGAAATTCCTGGAACAGGGACAGTCTGAGTCACTGTACCACTAGCTAGCTTCTCCACGGATGTTCCTCAGGGCTGTGGCCTTGCGTCTTCGGACCCCCAGATCAGAGCAGGTGGCTCAGTGTATGGCGGACATCAAGGATTTTACCAGCACAGCCGCTATTTCCTCGGGAAGCTTACTGTTCACCAGCATGCCCCTGGCAGCAAAGTGACATCCCAGGACTTCTTTACGCCTGATTCCCGAGGCCTACTCCCTGCTCAGAGCAGGGGAGCTGCAGAAGCTGCAATTAGATACCAACAGGTATCCCTGTGGCCAGGAAAGAGGTGATCTGCACCTGGGGTGGGGTGCTCCCACAGCACCCTGGAGTTCCGCCCGGCGGAGCAGTTACCAGAGGCTTCTGAGCGTGTCTCGCTTCCTCTCCGGCCCCTAGGATCTTTCAGAATAGGAACAGGGCTTGTTTACGGGTGCCCTCCAATGCCCAGCACAGCACCTGGCACCTGATGAGCACCCAGCAAAGGGCCCAGAACCGTGCCTGGCAGAAGCAGAAACAAAAGAAGTATCTGTTGAACGAACAGAGGAATGGTTGAACAAACCACGCCAAACTACCATTTAGAAAACTGGCTAGAAAACGTACTACTCACTGACAAATCAAATTGCTCTCAGATTACTTCCTGGTCTGTTTATTCCACCCCCACCCCCCAATTATTAGGATATTTTAATATTCATGCAATTCAAAATGAGTGGTGAGGGAGATGAACAGAAATGAATGTCTCCTATGGGCCAAGCCACGTACAAAGTCCAGGGAATACAAAGCACAGAAGCTACAAGTACCTAGAAAGCAATACAAACCCAAGGCAGGGGCGTGGCGGGTCCGAGGGGGCGGGGCAGGAACCGGTGCCCTCAGAGGCTTCCCGGGCTGCAGGGCTGGGCAGCGCCATCCCAGCCGAAGTGCAGAGTGACAGTATCAATTAATCCCTCTGTGATCCTGATGTCAGGAATGGAAGCCTTTTATGACGCAGTAAAACAATTTTTATGGGTTTTTCCATCCGTCTCATGTCTTGGTGTATTTTTTAATCAAAAAGGATAAGAACACGAAGTCAAGGGGATATAAATCTCCTGCTCATTTTTCTGGGTCTCTGCCCAGGGAGGAGCAGCCTGCCACACGCACAGCAGATCTCAGAGTCATGCCTCCTCCCTGGGTGCATGTTCTGGAAAGAGTCTCACTGCAGCTGTGGAATCACCCTGCTGTACCCCACAGACACCTTCTCGGGGGCTACGTGGAAACAGAATCTCAGGAAATCAACTCTCTTGTTCCCAATAACTTTAGATGTGTATACTTTATTTCCGACGACAAAACAAAGAAATGTTCCTTTCGTGAAATGTGCAAGACCAAAAACAAAAAAACACAAACAAGAAAATAAAAACTCCTTGCAATCTGATCACCTAGAGGCACTGTCAGAATGTAGCCTGAGACTGTTTAGATATGCGGATATATGTTTTGACAAAAACAGGATGATGGTAGAATTACTATGTATCCCACTTTCCAGCTGATCTATAAATAGGTCATCAACATCCATTCACGTCAATAGTTCCATATTGTGTTGTATGGATGTTCCAATATTGAACAACCCCCTCCCCTTTTTTGTGTGTGGAAGTTGGGTTAGTTTTAAAACTTCTTATCATAAATAATGATAAAACTCACTCTTACCTTCCGTAATTTTCTAGAAATGAAACTGCTACCTCACATATATGCATATTTTAAAAACTTGATACATTTTATCTAATTGTCCTGCAAAAAACGCTGCTGTGATTTATATTCCTCCAGTAAGAAGGGGTTACATTTTCCTTATTTTTACCATCACTATGTATGAATCACTGCCAGTGTTTAATTCCTGTTTTACTGTTAACAGTTCTGGTTACTTGCGACGTTGAGTTTTTTACATGTGTAAACTGTCCTACGTGTTTTCTTCTTCAGGGAAGAACATCCATGTCACTTGCCCAGTCTTCTCTTTTTTTATTGATTTGTAGGAACATTTTACATATTGAAATACTGACCCATTATTTTTCACCTGTGATGTACAATTTCCCTAGTTTGTTTTAATGTTTTTAAAAAAATATTTTACTTAAAAAAAATATGTTTTCATTGATATTTTAGAGAGAAAGGAAGGGAGAGAGAGAGAGAGAAACATCTATGTGAGATGATCGGATGCCTCCTGCACGCCCCCCACTGGGGATCGAGGCAGCAACCCGGGCATGTGCCCTGACCGGGAATCGAACTGGGACCTCTCAGGCCATGGGCCGACGCTCCATCCACTGAGCCACGCCGGCCGGACTCAGTGTGTTTTTTTATCTTTTATTTTTAACAGTGTTCTGTTTCCTCTCCTCATCCACCTTCCCAGGTTTTCACCTGCGGCTTCCCTGTTCTAGGCCATTTCCTGTATGTAAAGGAGGGTCTCAGCAGTAGTGACATGTTCATCAGTGGGGTCACTTCACCTAAAGGAAAACTCCTTCTTTCAGAAGAGATACCAGACTAAAAGACCCGTGTTCTCTATCTGGGGGTGGGGAGGCAAAGGGGAAGCTGGCTCTGGCAACGAGCACGCCAAGAGGCTGAGCACTGGAGCAGCTCCCTGACTGGGGGTGGGGGGATGCCCTTTCCACGTGGTGCTGAGAAATTAGCAAGGCCGAGGTTGCAGGGGAGACAGGACAGCAAGCCACCACCACAGCACCGAAACCTCCCCCACGCATGTCCTTTAGGCTGCTGTTCTGTTTACGAAGATCATTTCCAGCCTACTTTCTAATTGTAAAAAATCTTTTTGAAAGTCCTGGCTGGTCTGCATTAGATTTGGCTCATGCTTGAGCAGAGCAGGAGGGGGAAGAGGGTTCTCTGAGGGCCAGGGGTGAGGCTGCAGTGAGAACAGAGAGGGAGGCCCCACCGCGGAAGGGCCAATTCAGACGCCGCCTCCCTCTTCCTAGGAAAGAAGGCATTTTTACTTCCAGAGCCACCCTGCAGGTCCACAACTTCATTTGCCAGTGGAAAGGACTTCCTGCACAACCAGCAAAGCTTGGGAACATTGGTGCAGAGAGTGAGAGGTCACAGACAACCGGCTACAGAGTGCCCAGGCCCAGAGGGCTGTGGGGGACAGATGGGGAGGAAAGGATGGACGGTGGGAGGGTGAGAACAGCGAAGAGGCACGTTAGAAACTGTGACACAAGCCTGGCTGGTGTGGCTCAGTGGTTGAGCGTCAACCCATGCACCAAGAGGCCGCCGGTTCGATTCCTGGTCAGAGCACATGCCCAGGTTGTGGGCCTGATCCCAGGTGGGGGGCATGCAGGAGGCGGCCAGTCGATGTTCTCTCTCATCCATGTTTCTCTCTCTCTCTCCTTTTCCTCTCTCTCCAAAGTCAATAAAGAAAAAAAAAAAAGATATTGTGACACAAGCTCTAGGTACGTGAAGAACAACAGAGACAGGTGAGAGGGGGCCCGGCGACAAACAGGTGAGAGAGGGCCTGGCGACAGAGACAGGTGAGAGGGGGCCCGGCGAGACAGGGAGCAACTGGCTTCAGGACCCTCCTCAGAAACAGGGATGACACTCGAGGGCTGGAGGCCTGGAGGGCTAACGTGCTTGGAGAGAATCCTGTTATCCTGTACACCCCATTTCTTGCAAGGTTCCCTCTGCTGTGGTGTGGACTGGCGGTGGGTGTGGTCATCACCCGGTTGGGCAAAGTGAGAGCCACAGCCATCATGGCTGCAAGCCGAGATTTTTCTGATGATCCTTGAGCACGCTGAGGTGACAGTGATCTGGGCAGGTGACAACCGCCTCATTCCTACAGATGCGTTTATTGCTCTAGGCTAAAACGGGACATCTTTCAAAGGTACTCTTCACCAAATACTACACAAAGACACCAGGGTAATGGACAGACAACTCGGGGAGACCTTGATGTCCCCAATGTTTAAAAAATTAGTTAGGTGCATTTCCATTAGTCTTCTCACTGTATCAAACAATCTTTTTCCAATGAAATCAATAAATATTTATGGCGTTAAGGACTACGGGTGATACACAGGAAAATGAGCCATGGTCCCTGACCTTGAGGCGTTTCAACTTAATGACTATTTAAGTGTCATTGTTTTCCCTAAAACCAATGTCATGATTGAAATGCAGGAACAGGACTCACTCAGTAAATCTTCCTGTGAGTCGTACTGGGAAAGGGAATTATGTTTCTGAAAAACAAATGCTAAAGGATCATAAATTCCTCTCTTCCGTGTTCCCCGGGTTTGCGCTCTGAAGGCGGCAGCGATGCTACAGGGCCCGCGGACCCTCACCTGTTCAGCTGTGGCAGGGAGGGCACACAGGAAGGCTCTGGGAAGCTTCGGACCCAGGGACACGAACGTGCGAGAGGGCTTGGCCTGCTCTCCTGTTGACTTTAAGAGTCAACCGTGCCTGGCCTCTGTGGCTCAGTGGGTTGAGCACGATCTCATGGACTGAGAGGTCCTGGTTTGATTCCCGGTCAGGGCACGTGCCCGGGTTTCGGGCTCAACCCCCAGTGGGGGGCGTGCAGGAGGCAGCCGATGGATGTTTCTATCTCTCTCTCCCTTCTTCTATCTAAAAAATAAAAAAAGAAAGAAATTAAAAAGAAATAAAGAGAGTCAATAGTAATGGTTGCTTTTACTTTCCTTCTCCCAAAGGCTTTTAGTTGAACTTGACAAGAGACGCAGCGTCAGGAGGAAAAGCCATCGCCCCTTTCTCCCCCGTCTGGTCATTCTCGTCCAGTCTCTCCATTTCCCTAGACACCCTCCCCGCTCAGGCCGTGTTGGCTTGTTATCACTTCATAACAGTGAGATCCCTTTACCCAAAGCAACCGATGAATCGTTTATTATCATGATTACCAAAGTAATACACATTTCTCATAGGAAAGTCAGGAAATGAAAACGCAGAAAACAGAAATCATTGTAAGCCCGTGAGTTAGAGACTGGCACTGTTCACACTGTAGTGGGTATTCAATGATTTTCTGCCAGTTACAGGCTCAGTTTTGTTTTTTTAAATCTTGTGCGATTTCTGCCAAACTATTACTCTGAATTTGGGTTTTAAGTTAGACCAGCAAATTCAAGCATCAGCTCAAATGTCACAGTCTCTGACCCACACCCCCCAGCAATGCAACTCCTGCCCCCGGCAGCCTGGCGCTCTCAAGCCCCAGCGCCGCTCTGCTTGTCACCCTGGCACCCACCGCCATCTAACGTACGACCGGAGTTTCCCCGGGGGACAACGTCAGCTCTGAGAGGACAGGGCTTTTTATCTGTGTCGTTTGCTGTCTGTCCCTGAGTGGCCATGGACAAGGAAGGCTGGGGAATACGCTCAAGTTATCTCAGGAAGAGCCAGGTGCTTCTCTTTCCCAACAAGAGCTGCTGGGAACCTTCGAGGACTTGCCAGCAGAGGGATGAGAAGGAGAACGGGAGACCTGGCCCTGTGCTGGCTCCGCGGCTCCCGTCCTGGCCGAGCAGGCCTGTCCCCTCTGAGCCTCGGTCCCTTCACGGAGCAAGTGGGAGCGCTGGACGCACACGATGCCCAGAGAGGCGACGGAGGCAGGTGTCTGCCCGCTATTGCCACGACCACCCCACGCAGCCCACCTCCTTCCCTGGCACAGTCCTTGACAGTTTACAGAGTGCTCTCGTTTAGAGTACCTCATTCAGTTTATCTATTGGCGGATCAGTGCAAGAATCTCACGCAGAACATCGAAATCAAGCATGGAGTGCACCCAGGATGCCCTGTCAGAGTCAGCAGGGCCAAACAGGAGCTGCGGAGAGGCGGCCAGAGAGATGCGGAAACTCCATCAGTGAGATCAAATGTAACTTCAGAGAGAGCGGGAACAGGAGCACCAAAAGGCAGGGGAGCTCATTTTCACACAATTCATCCGAATCTTATTGAAATGCTCCTCAGGCAACAGCCACACTCCACCAATCCAGTGGGGAAGACACGGACCGGTGCCAATCAGGCCGTGCTTATTGACTCCTGGCGTGTCCTCCCCCACCCTCTGACGGAGAGAGGAAAACGGGGGGCTTTCTCCAGCTCCCACTCCCCAAACATGTCTTCAGGGCCGCAGAACCCTCAGAAGAAGCTGCTGCTGGAACCCCTTTAGAACATAGCTAGAGTCCTGTAGAATCCGTGTACTGGGTTATACAAATGTGCTCTTGCTGAAATTCCGAGACTTCTACCAAACGGCTAGATCTGAATTGCAGACGCCAGGATGCCTTTTTACATCCTCTCTGGATGAGCGACTGCAGCCTGGGTTGATTCTCCAGTCTTTCTAGGTTGCTGGGAGCTTGCTGGAGCAAACACCTTTTGTGCAGGAGTGCTTTAGGGCAACAGTAAACTTATGCGCATCCAATTATTCCTTCATTCACCTATTCCTCCACCAGGTAATTAGGGAGCATCTCCTAGGCACAGGACATTGCTCCAGGCAATGGGGACACAGCATCTCATTCTAACTGGAGAGAAAGATGCAATTCACTGGCACCAGGAGGGAGGAGGCTGCCCCCAGTCCTCAGCACAGGTCTGCTGAATCCCCTGGCCCCCACTCCATGCTGTGAAGGGAGACCAATTCCCCGGGCTCTGGTTTACATCATTCCAATGGGTTTGTCTACGGCAGAGAAAACATCTCTGTTTTCTCTTTCTCCTGTTCCCCTCCTTTCCTCAGATACACGGGCCTCTGGCTGTTTCTCTGGCTCAGGAGTTCTTCAAGTCAGGAGCTTGGGAGCGCATGCTGGTGGCAGAGGCCTCTCCCTCTAGCAGCCGAGCTGACTAATCAGAGAAAGTGCCTATCCATCTCGTAGGGTCAGCACACCTGTCGAAGCAGGGAGACGGGAGGACGTGCTGCACAGGGTGCTGCGTTCTGCTGCTGTGAAAAGGTGACTTCATTCAGCCTGGTGAGGGGATAACACTCACTGAAATCTGGAAAGGAAGTCTGCTCTCTGGCCCAGTGCCTAGGGGAGCACAGACAGGCTTGAGCAGGGACACCGTTCTGTCCCTCATGGGCTGCAAGGCCATCTTAGGCCCTTGACGTAAAACTCTGCATCTCGGTTTCCCTCTCTGCAAAAGGGAGATCGTGACACCGCTCCCTAGGGTCACTGCGAGGATTAAACGAACACTGCCTTTATTGAGCATTTACTATGAGGCAGCAGCGTGTCCAGCACTGTTACAAACAGGATCCTGTTTAATCCAATCACTCTGACTCCTGTCAGCCTCGGATCGAGGTACTGGTGAGGGATTTTCTGAATTCTGTTTCCTAGGACGAGCTCCCCCCCACCCCCACCCCGGGAGCAACTAGGCTTAAATGCTTCAAAGGTCCACAAAAGATTTGGTGGAATTTCACACGGAGTTGATTCCGATGTCTACCGTTGTGCTGTCTAATGTGGTGGCCACCAGCCATACGTGGCTACTTAAATTTAAAGCGATCACAATCATGCCTGGCCTGTGTGGCTCAGTGGTTGAGCGTCAACCCACGCACCAAGAGGTCACGGGTTCAATTCCCAGTCAGGGCACATGCCCAGGCTGTGGGCCCGATCCCCAGTGGGGAGCATGCAGGAAGCAGCCAATCAAAGTTCTCTCTCATCAACGTTTCTCCAAAATCAATAAAGAAAAAAAAAAAAAGTGATCACAGTCAGATTAGATTCAAGGTCAGTGCCTCAGTGACACTAGCCACGTGTCAAGTGCTCAATGACCACTGTGGCTAGTGACCGCAGTATGGAACGGTGCCAATGAGAAATATTTTCATCACTGTAAATAGTATTATGAGACAGAGCTAGGAGATGGAAAATAAGTTCTAGGAGGAGAAATAAAACTCAACACCAGGCACGAGGGTCAGTTCCACAGAGGTTCGTGGAATTCTGGCACCTTTTCAATACTCTGTCCTGACAAACTGGGACATTTGGATGGCTTTGCAGGGCAGCGTCCGTAGCTGTGGTTCCCAACAGGTCAACGCCACTCAAAGGTATTACATTTTCAGGACTTTTAGCAACTGGCGAAAATAAAGACATTGGCAAGAAGTCATACAGAATCTACTCCTACAAGCCAAATGGCTCCCCTTCCATTTGCCCTGACAACGCTGATTCCCATAACCTAGCTCTAAGGAGCCATTTCCCAGAAGTAAAGGGTGCGCTAACCACGCGACCCGGGGAGATGCTGAGCGGTGCTCCCAGACACAAGGCGCCCTCCCTCTAGGTAAAACCTGGACTGGGCAGGTGCTCTAACAGGCTCCCGGCCTGGGGGCGGGCACACCCCCTGCCCCCTGCAAAATGCACATGCAGTCACATCACCCAGCTTCACAATGTTCCAGAAGCACGCCATTCCCGAGAGCACCTATCAAAAGCCCTGGGCGTGGGACAGACTCCCCTCCACAACCAACTCGGGTTTGCAAAACCTCCAGCCCTCCGCCCAGTGCCCTAACGGCCCTCCCATTCAGTCCCCGCAGCCTCACCCAGTCATCCATTCACTCGCCATGTATTTATCAAGCACTGCTCTGTGCCAAATACTACGCGAGGTGCTAGAGAGACAGCGTGAAGAGAGCGGGATGAACCCCCGTCCTCACGGAGCTTCCATGTAGCAAGAGAAGACACAACAGACAAATCCATATATGAAGACGTACAGGATGCCAAGTGGTGAGGGGTGCTACTGAGACCCAAAATGGGGGGTGGTGGTGGTGACGGCGGGGGGTACTTTCCTTATATTTAGACATTATGTTGTTTTCTTCATTCCCTTGAAATGGTCATTTGTTTCTGCGTTTGCTCAAGGAGTTTTTACCGAACGCATTCTGAGGGCTGGGAGGTGGTGCTCCGGTGGGGACAAAAGCCTTACACTGTAGGGCAGAGAGGCAGCAGACAGGAAGACACTGTGGGCCCCAGGAGAAGGGGGAGGGCGTGCACGGGAGGGGCTGGGAGGTGGCGCTCCCTCGGGACAGGAGGTCGCTGGCCTGCCCACGTGGGGCCAGTACACGCATGTTCTATTGCTTGCCGGAATGCATCTCCCCACGCTGCGCTCATGGCCACTGCCTCCTCCCCTTTCCCCTCCATGCCCTGACTGCCATGGACCTTTCTAGGGCTTTTCTGATTCTCCCACAACTAGGTCTTCCCTGAACACGGTATATATCTTGGTTTATCCAGTAACCGTCAATATTACATTATCTTTATGATTTAGGTATATGTTCATCCCACTGGGTTCACATTGCGAAAGGGCAGGAACTGTGTCTTATCCGTCTTTGTTTATTCATTCTAGCAGCTTCTTTGGAACACCCACTATGAGGCTTGCCCGGCTTCTCTACCTTGGAGAATAAAAGAAGAACCCCTGGCATTTTGTCCTCATTTAAAAGGCCTGCTTCTCTCTCCCCCTCCCCCGTCGACAACAAAGGACTGCCGGGCCATGTAAGTGGAGTAATCACGCAGACGTATTTACAGAAAACCTACAAACTGCTCAGTAAATTAAGTCGTTGCTGTAATTATTACCAATCTAAATTAATTCTTTATGTCCACTATAATGCACGTACTGGTATCCAGTAGGTTATTGACACGCTTCTGATTCCAGTGTGCCTGGAGTGTGGTGAAACCCACGCCCGCCCTACCTATGGACCCCACGTGGGTGCCTGCTACCCGGGACTCCTGCTCAGCTCAGCTGCTCACTGGAGGGACAGCTACTGTTTCAGGGCATTGCGCTGACTGGGAGCTGGTTCCCGACCCTCTACATTATGGCCAACACGCAAATACTCAAATACGGTGGAGATACTATTTTCAGAGCTCACAGTTCTGACCTTCTAGTGGCTCTCTGCCCCCACCCCCAGCTGCCGAGCTCCTTGCACATCGGCAAATCTTCTCTGTTGCCCACCTCTGCCAACCACTGCCACCCTTCCCTCCTATTTACACGTCTCTTCTCTTACGCTGCCTACAGATAGTCTGCGAGGACATGGAAAACGACAGCAGCCCAGCCAGACAAAACTGAGCCTGGTACCCACAGGTCCCACCTAAATGGCATGGGACCACCTCGGGCAGATACGCCTCTGGGTCTCAGAATGTTCTCTTGTAAAGGGGGGACCACAGCGGCTTTCAAGGCAGTGGCAAGGATGTACGAATCTTAATGCAATCCACACGGTCTCCAGAACTGTCGCTAGAGCTGAGGTTGTTCTAGGTCTACTTCTAAGTTTTGAGCTGTTCCGGGAGCCTGAGGGCATGATAAAGCTCTTTTCTGAATAGCTGGCCATCTACTACCCATGGGTATGTAAGACACAGCTCAAGAGCCATTAATTAGGCAAGAGCAGAAACCGTGTGTTTATATATAGCCCCGTGCGGGCAGGAAGAGAAGGATGTCGTTCCACATGCCTCCGTGGAGGGTCAGACAGAACCTCTAATCAAGGTGGTTAAAAAGATGAATGCATATTCTCAGTGGAGCCATCCCTGGCAGCCAGGACTCAGTCATTTAAAAGACAATGCTGGACGCTCATTTCAAGGTGAGAGAAAACTCCAAAGATGAAAGAATCTTCTCAAAACTTCCTTTTAATTAAAGTGTTGGTCTGCCGCGTTTCCCCCGAGCTTCGCTCTCTGTCTGGGAAGAGGAGAGCGCATGGGGCTTTGCTGAGACAATAAGGTACTTAATCTGAAATTGGAACTCCATCGCAAGTTTTATAGCCCTATTTTTGTGCCCAGCCCAGGGTAGGTTTGAAAAATGTCCGAATAGCGTGTTCTCATCAGTCTCTCTGGCGGGTGCTGCTCGCGTAGCTGACACCGACGCAGAGGAGAGGAGGAATTCAAGATGTGGCTGGATGACTGTGGAATGCAGACAAGGTCAGGGGCAAAAGAAAACCATTCCAGAGCCAGCTGCAATGCAAAATTTCTGCTGAGAGGCGGGCCGACCCACGGAGGGGGCTGCGGGGCTTCATAAATGATAAGAAGCATTTCACGGAACATTTGAAAAGTAAAAAGATGCAAAAGATACTGTGTTCTGCACAGGGTGGGTGGCAGAAAAGTGCTGAATTACTACGTGGGTGATGGCAGAGAAGAGAAAAAGCAGGCAGATGAATAGGTAACAGCAAGACTGATGAGCACTGGTAGGCTGCTGGCAGGTGACAGATGAGTCCATGCATCACACCAAGGGAGATGACATGGAAAGGCATCGGAATGCTCCAAGCCCCGAGATGAAGCCTCCTTAGCTGAGAGGCACAGAGAGCCAAGGAGCCTGGGCTGCAGATTCCAAGGCCCGGGGAACAGGGTTGGCCCACCTTGATCCCTGAATGCCAGGTGAAGACACAGCAGGGTGGCAGATAATACCGTGTGGAAGCCACCTCCTGGACACAGTGCTCTACCTTACATATGTTATCTCCTTTGATTCTCCCCCTAATCTACTGAAGGACAAAGCAGTCTCACCTTCATCTTGTAGCAGAGAAAACCGAGTCTCTTAAGTAAGTAACCTACTCTGGTCACACAGCGAGCGGGAAGCAGAGGAGGGACGTCAGGGCTGGTGTCTGAAGGCACAGGCGTGCACCCCGGAGCTCTGCAGCAGACAACCTCTCGCTCACGGAATCCCTAAAAGCCCCGGAGAATGACTGCACAGCCCAAATGAGCCGGCAGTAAGCGAGTGATTTCCCCGAAGTCTCAATTTTTATCTTAATCGTCTGTGCACATTTAAACATTGTATCTCATAACATACTTGCTTGTGTTCTAACTGAGGAGCAACGTGTGGTGTTTTAAACTGCTTGCCATGTGAAAGGAGGTCCGTCCTGGTCCTGGGGGCTTGGAACAGTGCCTGGCATAACAGCACGAACCCGAGGGGAGAAGGGAAGGTGATGGGGTGGGTGCTGTGCACCCTGTCTCGAAAGGCGACCTATTCTACCATGCTACTTTTGAACACCCCACTTCCAGGGCAAACCAGGAAGTAGCAGAGCGCCCCGCTAAAGGCAAACGTACGCTGGATGGCTGGGCATGTGCGAAGGCTGGGAGCACTCTGGCAAATACTTTGCGTGTACTCTCAAAACGCACACAGCTTTGTCCACGGGTAGGTGCTACGTGGAGATGCGTCTCTCAAAAGACCATTACATTTAAGCGCTGAAACATCTTTAGGCAGCAAAGGAATCAGCAAGGCACGTACTTCATTGCAATCTCCCCAAACCTTGAATCTGAGCCGTCCACTTACAGGCACAAACACCCTGCGAGGGACAATTAAAGCAAGGGAAAAACATCATCGAAGTGCAGAATGTCCCATGGGACACCATTTGGATATAAAAATGCTAGTGTGTTTTTGTTAAAAGAAGTCTCTAAGCTTCCTGGTTTATCAGGTGGCTAAGTGCACCATGGATGACTGATTGTAACTATGTATCTTTGGGCAAGCTACTTCCCCTCTCTGAGTCTCTGTCCTCAGCCACAAAACGGGGATAGGAAAAGCACCTTTCCTTACGTGATTGTTGGGAGATTAAATAAGGCCAGACGCACCAAGCCGTGGGCCCAATGACGGGCATTATTAATAAATGGAATGCATTACTGCTACTCATGTTATCACTGTCACACTTCCTGCTCTAGCACTTGCTCACACAGAAGCCGATCTGGCTTGACTGTATTCACAGGGAAACGAAAGGCGGCGCTGCCATCCCCAGAGGCTGGGGGAGGAATACCTGCCCAGCACAGGTGAGCTCAGTGCAGAGGGGCAGACCATCATTGCTGGACCAGGGCAAAGGTGGAGGCTTCTGAGGGAGCCCCCGAAGGCTCTGGCTCAGCCCAGGACCCTCCAGTGACAAACCTGGAACAGAAAGGGGACCCAGAAGGGGCTGCGGCACATCAAAACAGCCCCGGGACTGTACTTCAGAGGTGCAGGATTGGAAATGATACATTAAAGAGCCGCACTGGAAAGCAAGGGGATTGGAGCCACTCCTCACGTCAGGGACGGAGCTAATGAGGCTTTTCTTGTCACCATCTGTAGAAGTTTATTCTTCAGACTTCAAAGGCAGCGAGCAGCAGAGGACTGGGGCGGAGAGCTGCCCTCCCAAGAACAGGAACAGGAGACAGAAGACGCTGATTTGGGGAGAGGGTGGGAGGTCGCCCGAGCCCCGGGGGGCTTTCATCTGGATGCCTGCACCTGTGAGGATCAGAAGCTGACCGCTGTCACAGGGTGGGAGGAGGCCAGATTACAGGGAGGATTAATTCGCTTGATTATGAAGTAGGAGACGGGCTGGTTTCCAGCGCTGGCTTCTGATCTCACGCTCTGTGTTTCTTCCCTCCACTAGCAGGAAGAGCTCAGTCTTTCTTAATCTCAACCTCCTTAACACCCAGCTGCCCATCAACACGTGAGCACAGCGGTCCACACAGCGCGGTGGGTGGTCTGAACCCTGACCCTTCGCCTTCCCAGGCACGACCTGGACGATGCCTTCCTTCAGCTCAAAACAAGTCGCTTTGACAGTTTTTTGTTTTTTTAAATCCTTACCCGAGGACAATTTTCCATTTATTATCAGATAGAGTGGGAGGGAGAGAGGGAGAGAGAGAAACATCGATGTGAGAGGGACATATCGACTGGTTGCCTCTCACACGACCCGACCAGGGCCGAGGACGAACTGCAACCGAGGTACGTGCCCTTGACCGGAATCAAACCCGCAACTCATCAGTCCGCAGACCAACGCTCTTAACCGCTGAGCCAAACTGGCCAGGGCCACTTTGACAGTTTGTAATTACAGGGAAAGAAATAACAGTCACACTGTCATTACATATTTACTGTGTCCCAGGCACAGGGGACGTGTCAATGAACAGTGGCAGCCCAGGCGCTGCCCTCCTGGAGCTGACAGCCTGGTGCACGGATATGAACATTAATTAGAGAGTCACGCAAATGCAAACACATGTAAAGTGACAGCCCCGATGAGTGGCACGAGGGGCGGTGTGGGAGGCCTGTACAGGTACAAAACAGGAGCAAACACTCTGAACCGGTGAGGCTCTCCTGAAGCAGCGACGGCAGGGCTGAGGTTGGAAAACAAGCAGCATCAACCCAGCAAAGGAGGGGAGGCTGGCCCAGGAACACGGGGAAGTACGTTCCAGTTTGAGGGAAGGGCATGTGTCAAGGCCCTGTGGTGGGAGGGAGAACCGCTCAGTCCAGACACAGGGAAAGCCAGTCTTCCCGGAGCGAGCCAGGGAGCGGGAGGTGTGGCAGGCAGGGACTTAGGTCCCTGTTGCTCACAGCTTACCACCTGGGCTCCGGCGACGTGCTTTTGCAGTGCACAGTTCAAGTACAAATGCGGAGCGAGAGAACGCTCTCCTGCAGTGCTCTGGGCCCTGTGCCAGGCTTTTCTACTGCGGCTCACGGAATCCTTCAATTCACCGATTCTCACAGATTCCACTCGTCTTGCTGATAGAGAAGGAATAGTTAACAAACCCAAGGTTACAGAGGTGGCAAGTCCCCAAGTTGAGATCCCCATCAGGCATGCTCCAGAAACTTTACAGCCAGGCTGCTCCGCGCAGTGGAGTAAAAATCTCACCAGATGAGTTATGGAGCTAGGATAATGAGGAGGGGAGGGTGTACCCAGAATACCTAAGACACGGTTCCTGCACTCAAGTCCAGTGACTAAGAAATGGGGCGGCCGCTTTGGAAAAGGGTTCGCGTGCCTCTGAATGCTACACGTGGAACTACGACACGACCCAGCAATTCCACTCGGAGCTATTTACCCAGAGAAAGGAACACAGGTGTCCGTGCAGAAAGCACACAGTAGCGTTGCTCACAGTAGTCAGAAAGTGTTACCAACCCAATGTCCATCAACTGACAGATGGATAAATACAGTGTGGCAGAGCCATACAATGGGACACGACGTCCCGTAAGAAGGAATGGGGTACTGGTACGTGCTCGGACATGGAAGAACCCGGAAAACATGCTACGTCGAGGAAGCCGGCCACAAAAAGCAACGTATTGCCTAATTCCATGCACCTGCACTGTTCAGGACAGGCCAGTCCACAGAGACAGAAGGCAGGTGAGCAGTTCCTCAGAATGGGTGCAGCTTTCTCCCTGCGGTGTCGCAAAAGTTCAACCCGATCTTCGGCTGGAGGTCGCGCCACTCTGAATGTACGAAAAACCCCTGAACTGTACACTGGCAATGGGTGAATTTTATGGTATGTGAACATAAAAGAGTGACTGAGAATTCAGCTACGGGAGTCCAACAGTTGGGGCCGGCTCTGCGCATTGCCGAGCCGTGGGAAAGGGCGGGTGTGACGTCCTCGCCAGGCTCTGGTTCCCACACCTGAGCAACATGCATCACACCGACTCACGGGGCTGCCGCCACGGCACAGTGAAGCATTTCACGTGGCGTGTTGGCATCCCGTTCGCCATCCACAAGACGTACTGCCTTGTGAGGGTGCTGTGATTACTGAAACGACCAATGGCGTTTGAAAGCACAATTAATCACATTTTCAGGCAAGTGCTGCGTTACCCAAACGTCTGCCAACTCGCCTCGTTTGGATGCGCAGACAGAGCTCAGGTGGCTACCCCAGGTGAGACGGCAGCCCGTGGGCAGAGGCGGCAGGTGTGAGGAGGAGCGGCGGCTGGCTGCCCGAGCCGGGCAGGGCTGCTCCCTCTCCAACAGCGCCATGCGGACAGTTTAAAACGCTCAGAGCACGGAGGTTCCCAAAGAGCCTTTGTTTGTCCGTCTTGTCAGGACTGAATGGGCACAGGTCTTCAGAGCCTGTCTACGTCCTCTCCTGTCCGCTGCGACGCACACAGGAGTCCTGGGCTGTGGGCAGGGACGGGAAGAGGAACAAGCAGCCTGCCGGGTAGCACGGGGTAGCACGTGGCCATCCAGACGCGTCCCCGGCCGCCATCTGGAGCCGTTGCTAACACCATGATCACAGAGACTCGAGGATCCACACGGGCTTTACTAATCCCCTAGCCAGCTCACCCCCACCCGCAGGAGGACCGCGGGAACCAAGGATGGCTTTCCAGGAGGAAGGGAGGGCTCACCAGGTCCATTGTGCATTCCCCGGACATCTGAAAGGCAATGCTGGGAAGAGGGACTTATTCTGCATGGGGAGGGATACAACCAGGGGATAAGTTATAGGAGGAGGTTTGCGGCTGAATATGAAGAACTTTCAAAGGCCAGAGCTCTTTGGAGGCACAGTGGGCTGTGCCGATAGGCAGGGAGTTCCCCGTCACGGGGGGGCGGGGGCAGGTGCCCAGGCTGACCGGTGACGTGGGTAAGGTGAGCAGGTGTCCTAGGCCTTCAGGATTCCTTATCCTGCTGAGATTGTGTCGATTTTAGGCAGTGCCTCTTGGAGTCAGTGTCCCTTCTCTTCTCTCACTTACCAGTAAATAGTGGACCTGACAACTTTACTCCCACAGCAAAGCACTCTGCTCTACAGGGCACTGGCCACTCCACACTGGACACGACTGTCACGCCATCCTCATGCCAGGGGCTGCCCTGGTCTCCCAGACACCAGGGCCCTGAAGCACAGGAGGGGCTGAATGCGCAGGTCAAGGCAGCAGCCGCCCCTACGCTTTGCAGTGACCAGCTGTTCTCACTCAGTTATAAGACTCACGGGGTGCAATCTCCTGGACATCTGCCTGACTCCCTCCGTGATCAGACCTCCCCGAAGGGAGGGGTGGGGGTCTCACCACACACCACTTTGCCTCACAGGATGCCTTAAAAAAAAATATATATATATATATATATATATATATATATATATATTTAATCAGTGAAAGATATATTCTTCTTAGGGCTGCGGAGGTGCTGCTGCTTTTCCATTTAAATCCAGCAATAACGACAGTTCTGGATCAGGCATAGAAACCACCCAGCTCCTGGGGCCAGAGATCAAGACCCTCCGAGCAGGGCTCTAGCATCCCGTGAGCCCTACAGCTGCTCATGTGCACTCCAGGGGCCCCTCCTGCCCTGCCTGTGCTGGACCCAACCTGCAAAATTCTGCTGGGGAGGAGCTGAGACAGCAGCAGAGCCGGATAAAGAATCTGTGCGCCCCAAAGGGATCTACCTCTTTGGTAAAACTTCTAGTAGAATTTCTGGGTGTCTGGTCTCTGTGTAGCAAGTGGCTCAGAATGCTCTGTGTGAGCAGCAAAGGTTACGGAGCATAAGCCGTGCACCAGGGGTTTACGCCAGATATCTGGGAGACGCTGGAGTTGAGTCTGCTGTTGGGGCGCTCACAGGCTGAAGGGGCTGAGAAGTCACGAAGAGACAGGGGAACCCATGGTTATGACAGTGCCACAGGCCGTGATCCAGGTAAACACAGGGCTCGGTGACACCCAGGCAAGCCTTGAGCACAAGCTGATGACATGGACGTCCCAGGTAGGCACAGGCGCTCACTTTGGCAAAGGCGCAGAAGACCGGAGAGCCGTGAGCTGTCTGGCTTAGTCAACTGCAACTCGTTCATTGTGGATGAGACAAAGGTCTGTGTGGGCACCTGGGGCTGGAAGCGGATCCTACAGCGGAGCCTGGGACACAGGGTGAAGGGTGCTGATGGCCCTCAGGTATATGCCCAGGGGAAGGCAACTGGGGCACACGCTGCAATATGGATGAACCCTGAAGACACGCTACGTGTAACCACCCAGACACAAAGGGACGCATACTGCATGACTCCGTTTACATGAGGTACCTGGCGCAGTCAGGTTCAGAGAGACGGCAAGTAGAAGGGTAGCTGCCAGGGGCTGGGGGAGGGCGGGGCGTCGGTGTTGAACGGACACAGAGTTGCAGTTTGGGAAGATGAAGAAGTCCTGAGGACGGATGGTGGTGACGGTTACACAACTGTGAATGTGCTCGATGTCCCTGAACCGGACACTCAGAAATGGTTAAAGTGGTGCATTTTGTAATGTATATTTCACCATATGAAATTTAAAAAAGAAAGAAAAGAAAATGCGCAGGAAGCACGGTGTTCTGGGAGACACGTGTCCAGGACCAGCCTTCTCTCATCCACGCGAGTTCAGGACCCTCAGCTGCTCCACACTGACGTGGTGCTGCGCTCACACCCCCGTGGGACCTGTCCCAGCCTCACCCCTCAGACAACACAGCAGGTCTACAATGCGGGCATGTCCTGAGCGAGGTGACCCTTCACGTCACCCAACTTCCCCCGCCTCCCCAAGTTTTTAATAAACTTCTCTAATCTTACACCTTTGGGTCGAGGGGAGAAAGGAGACAGAGCGGAAACAGCCCGGCTTCCCTTCAATGACTCACTCCCTCTCCTAATTAACAAGACCCCACGCCACTAAACATCTGCCAGCGTCAGAAACTTTCACAGTGATGAGCTTTGATCACGGTGAGCACTCGGTGTCCGTGCGCAACGAGAGAATTCCACACGGCCGGACTCGCACCCTGTTTAATGCGACCATCTGACGACCGTTTGGAGAGCCGAGCCCCGGGGCAGGCATGGGGGGCGGGGGCGGCAGAGACTGGGAATAAGATACAACCTTTGCCAACCTGCAGGAGCGTGGTAGTTGCCAAAGCAGCCTTCCGCCTCTTCCCACACACACCATATCCACGGGCGAGCGGATGGGAGGGGTGTGCTCATTCTATGCTCAACCATTTCTGGAAAGGGTTTCCTAAAATCTACGCTGGGTAACCCAACACTGAAGCTCACCCACTGACGTTCTACCTGAAAATTATCCTTTCTTGGTTTCTGTTCTGTCTCTCTGGTTCTATCCTCTCAAATTTCAGGGAGAGCTGTCCTTTGGTGAGCTCATCTAACAATTTCCATCCTGCCGATACATCTCTGCCGGCTTCCCGGAGAAAGTTACCATGCACACCCCAGCATCGCTCAGGGATCGGGCAGGTGCACAGACAAGGCTGATTCACAACTCCCCTCTCCCAGCCCATGGAACCAGCTCACCCTGGCAAGAGTATAAAGCACACCACACGTGGTGACGCCAGGTGATCTTGTCTCCAGAGATGCATCTATCAGGCTGCAAGGCCGTTTGCATGCAAAAGACCACGGGGCAGGAAGCTGCCGGCGAGCGAATTCAAACGGTGGGGATGTCTTTGAACCACAACTGTTTACCTCTCTAGAGTCATTAGTGCTAATTACTAACAACTACCCTGTTGACAAGTGCTGGCAGTTACTTAGCCGCTAATTGGCTTCAATTTACCGCTCTGATTGTGTGGTCACAGGTATATATTTGCCTGGGGAGTGAGGAAAAGCGCAGGTAGCACGGGCCTGGGGCTGTCCTTACTAAAGGCATCACCGCCTGAAATGCTCAGCCTAACCCAGAGGCTCTCACGCGGTCCGTGCATCTGAATTACCTGGAGGCTTATTAAAGCACAGATGGTCGGGCCCTACCCCCGGAAACTCGGATTCAGTAGGTCTGGGGTGCAGTCCAACAGTCTGAATACCTAACAAGTTCCCAAGTGCTGCTGCTGCTGCTGCTGGTCCCCGGGCCACCTGTTGAGAAGCCCCGGCCTCACTAACCTCAGCCAAAGCAAGTTCTGCCTCTCCCGCCTCAGGTGTCCCTTCTGCCAAAGGGACGCAAGGCAGGGGCCACGTGCTCACTGCCACGTGGGCCTCAGTGAGCATCACACGGTGTAGGCGCCACGCTGAACAGGAGGACATCTACTGAAAAGATGGGGATTTTGGAAGGGAATTATTTGCCACCCCCCCACCCCCACCCCAAACCCACCCCGGCATTTTTCAGTCTCTCTATTCTGCTTTGCATTTGGACAGAGCGAATCAGGGAGAGTCAAGGACCAGTGAGGGGTGCTGTTTGCCAAGGCTTCAGTTCCCTAGGATGACTTGGCAATTCAAAAAGTCCCATGCCAGGACTCGTCCAACCCTGACCTTCACGAACATTCCAGAGCTCAAGACCTAGAAGGTGTGACTGCAATAATAAAATACAGATTCCAGCCTCTCCCTAACAGGTTAGAGAATACACCAGAGGAAGGCGCTCATTCGACAAGCCACCGTAAGCAGGGATGTGCTAGGAGTGAAGACTATGTACGCGGGATGACAGTCACTACTATTTATGAATGACACCGAGCGGCGTCCAGGTATCGGCCTTAACTCTGAAGCGCCCTGGAAGGGGGTGGCCCTGGCGGTGAGGCCAGCCAGTGAGCCCCGAGTCAGCTCGAAGCGTTCTGCACACCTTTACCTACTTGGTCACCACAAGGGAATCAGCAACTTGGCAGACGCAGAAACGAAGCCACAGAGATGAGACAGCTTGGCCAATGGCCCTCTGCCGGTGCAGGGTGGGCAAAAGCAGGCTTGCAGTCCGGGCGCATGGAACACAGTCCATTCCTGTGTGACTGCTTACTAACACTGTGTTGTTTGCGTTACAGCTGTGAACTGACGTCTGTCCACACCTGTAAAAGGCGGAGGTAAAAGTGCACCCACGTCACCCGACTCCGGAGAACGGACTGAGGACCCTGCCGTGCCCTGATGCCCCTGCCGGTGGGTGACATCACCCGTGTTTCAACAGGTAAGAAAACAAGCCCGCGGAGGTCACAGAATGACTTAGCTGTGTGTTTCTAAATCAGATTTGTTGGGATGACATTGGTTCACAAAACCATACAGGTTTCAAGTGCACCACTCACAGAACATCATCTGGCCCTGCAGCAGGCGCCCTTGCCGGGAGTCGGCTCCTTCCGCCCATTGTCCCCCTTGCCCTCCTCCGCCCACCCCTGGCCCCCTTCCCGCTGGCTCTCACCACACCGTTGTCTGTGTCCGTGTGTTAGGTATATATATATTTAAAAAATCCTTCACCTTCTTTCATCCAGCACCCACACCCCCAGCTGCCAGGCTGTTCCACCAGAACAACACAGACACGAATGACGCTTTCCACTGTGAGGTCCGTGCCCCATGCCCCGGCTCTCTGATGACTGGTGTCGGTCCAGGGGAGGCAGGAACAAAACAAATGCACACAGCTCAAGGTGGTGGGTGCCACACTAGTGCTAAAACGTCAAGCAATCCGTCACACACAAAGTGACGTTCTTCCGGTTCTACGGACGGGCTCGGGGATGACTAATGGGACCGATCTGGGGCCGCCAGGGTTTGCTCCCGACTGGACAGACGCTGCCTCCTCGGCAGCTGTACTCGGGTATCTCACACGCGGCTTCTATTGCTACTTCTTTGTTAATATGTTACCAGTGTCACCGCGCGAGTCATATCTGTGGATGCACTTCCTGACGCCTTTATGGGGAGTGAAACGGAAGCTTAATGCCCTGTGGGGTGACATTTACCGAGCATCCTTTAAACTATTAAAGAGACCCGAAGGTTCTGCCAGACGACACGGGTGGTGTTCCCCTGGCACTTAAAGAGGTTTTCTACATGTTATCCATGCCGCCACTGCAGAGAGCAAAGCGGGAATCCGCTTGGCATCATAAACCCCGGGGCATTTCCGACTCCGCTATCAGAGTTCCCAGTGCTCTGAGGATTTAGGTGAACTTAGCAGTTTCATCGCTGAGATTAATCCCACAAAGACAGGATGACTCCAGCCCAGAGAATGAACCTCCCCACAGCTGGGCGTCTGCAGGCCCCTGGGACAGGGTTGGAAGGCTTCACTCTGCAAAAGGCCTGGGTGGAAGACGTGTGTGCAGTGAGGAGTGTATCTCCTCGCCGCCGACCGCCTCGAGGGCACCCTGCATCTCTCCAGAGGCAGACTCTGCTCGCTCCATCTTGGTAAGACAAATTGGTGGGTTTTCCCCCATGAAACGAAATGTCATTATTCTACTTACGCGGTGGCCAGCCTTTCCTCCTTCCACCCCACCCGATGAGATGTCTCTGGTCAAACTGTCCAACACGAACAGCTACCCACACAGGTGGATGACCCACAGAGCACCAGCTCATCTGCTCTCTTAGTTCACAGGTAGGAACCCCGAGGCCCCGGAAAGGGACTCATTTCCTCCTGGGTCGGTGGGCAGGTCACACAGTTAAAATAATTTGTTTTATAAGTCACTGTTCTTTCTTTTTCATCAAAAACCCCCTGTGAGAGGAAAATCACGGTCACGGGGGGACTTCATTATGAATCAAAACAGTACATTTTCCTCTCCCAGGGCTCCCTCTGACGTCGTGGGTTGCTATAAAGTGGCACACGCCTTTTATCGAGAAAACTGACAGTGTTGATTGAGAATGTTAAGAAAATTCAAACTCTCTGACCCAGAAATCACACTCGGTTAATTTATATTAAAATATTAATCCGAGAGAGGGAATGCTATAGGCCAGAGAAGTGCAACCAAGTCTTCATGAATTCTTCAAAAAAAAAAAAAAAATCAGAAACATCCTAATTGGCCCAAAATGGGAGACTGTCTTAGCAGAATGATGACGATGTATCACTAGATTGAACATTACCCACCCAGGGAGAGGGACAGTTCTGAAGATCAATAATGTTAAGTGAAAAGAGAAAGCAGGAACCCCAACTGCATGTAGAAGGAAGACAGCTATCTTCGAAAAGGTAGCGAGAAATAAATTGGAAGTAACTCATCCAATGACGACGATCTCCAGGTAGCGGGAGATGTACGATGTCTGTCTCCTACCCCTTTCCTCCAGTCTCCATGTTCTATGATGCACATGCTTTATTCTGTAACGAGGAGACACACTCACTGTTTTCATATGCCCGAGCGAGGCGGGGTGTGTCACTCTGACCAAGGCTCCCGCGAGAGGAGGTGCCCACACCTGAGCACTGCGGAAGGTGCAGACACGGCGTCCAGGTGGCGTTGCTGGCGAGACGCAGGCACGGCTGTCCGGATGTGCTCCGAGGTGGCCATGAATCAAATGCTCGGATAAAAGTCAGGAATGCAAAAAAAAAAAAAAAAAGCATTGCAGGAGAAGAGCCTTTCTGCAGGAAAAAAATCACATGCTGGCAAGGAAGAGAGATTGGTCACAAAGGCAGCCAGTTAGGAAGATTAATGAAAGGAGAAACCGCTTTGCATGGTGGTCAATCCGCAATAATTTAAGGGTAATCGAGACTAATTCCAAGATAATGGGAAAAGCTACCCATGTCTAAATTTCGGCTGAGATTCCTTTGTGTGTTAAGTGGGCTAACCTTTGTGAAATCCGAGTTGTTATTGAGCACGGAGTAAGTCAAGCACTTTTGGGTTCCTATTCCAGACTGTTACATGGCCAGGGTCCCAAATCTTACAAATGGCATGCAGGTGCTGGGGACCAGCAGCAAGAAAATGCTCAGGAGGTCCAGGAGGGAGGGGGTGGGGGTGGGGAACTCTCGAATAAACAAGAATAAAACAGACACAGGAAAAAGAGGAAATTAAGTACCTCCCCCCCCCCCCCCCCCCGGATTGCAACAGGACTGAGAATCCTTGTAGTGGAGGGGGCAGGAATTCGTCCTTTGGACCTTGGAGCACACCCCCCTGTCTGAAAGAGCAGCATGTCTCAAGGGCTGAACACTGGCTGAAAGAGCGCAATGACAGATGCAGAAAGCTCGAGAGATTTAAAAGCTGATGCCCATGCGTGCATTCGTTACTGCCCACAGGTGGTGATGCGCATGCATGTATACAAGCACATATACATGCATACACTTATGTTACACGTATGGCATGTATCTGTACAGGTCTATAGAGAGAGAGATCTCATATTGCTGCACCTCAGTCGGCCAGACTGCGTGGAGGAGAGACAGTCACCCGAGTTCCAATGCCACTTAAACTGAGCCAGAAAAACAGACCTAACCCTATGGGGAGCTGACCCGAGCACTTCATTTTATCGAAGGGGACAGCTGAGGGCTAAAGAAAGCCACTTGTCTAAGTTCACTGAGGGTGCGAAGAACAGGAACAGACAGCCTGGCGTGAGCAGCACGGAGAGGCCCCGGGCTAGCTGCTTTGTATGCGGTCTCTCCCCTCCCTATCCTCCGGAGGAAACACAACCAGAAGCAGATAGCGAGGATTTACTGGCTCAGGGCTCAGCAAACAGCAGAGCTGAGACTGGCCCCTGCGTGGTGTGACTCCAGGGCCCAAAGCCACCCTGGGTGGTGGTGAGGCCTGGACACAGCATCCAGGCCTCTTGACTTTGGGTCCAAAGCTCCTTCTTCCAACCCTGCGGAGTGGCTTCTCCAGTGCTCACTGATGCGGCGACATCTCGACCCCCAGCGCGTGCCCCCACCAGGCCGCTCCTCCTGCCGCCTGTGAAGCGGTAAGCGGCAGAGGGCAGAGGTCTGGTTTGCTGTCACTGCTGCATTCCGAGGGCCTGGAAGAGTCCCTGGCATGGGATAGGCACTCTGGACATACTTGTTGAACAAACAAATTAATTTTGACAGGGAGGGGAGGAAAAAAAAAAAAAGCCAGGGTTGTCTTTTCCAGATGCTGGAGCTAGGCAGGAAGTCTGGGTCCCGCCAGTACACATGTACTAGCAGACAGAACCCAGGGAGCGGGCCTGGCGGTCGGTCCCTGGACTGGTCTGCCCAGCAGCCTCGGGACATGCGGGCCTGTGCACGTGCCCTGGGCTTTCCACGGCGCACTGCGCAGATGATCTGTGCCCTGGGGAGTCAGAGGCTCCCGTGGCCCACACAGCGAGTGAGACTCCGTGTGCATTCGAATGAGGGCTCTGGGACGTCTGGAAGCCAGGAAACAAGTTACCTTGTTTAAGCCTCGCTCCTGCCAGCCCATCTGACCTCAGAACCCTCCTGCACACAGCTGGCTCACAGCTTTGGACCGCGTGCGTTTTCGCACACCCTCAAACCTCAGTGATGAGTGCGGCCTCCTGCACACCCAGGCCCTTAGCTCCGTAGTCAGGGTCCTGAATCTCAAGTGGGGCTCAGAGGGACAGTGACCAGGAGGAAGAAAACGCTTCTGCCTGAGAAGAGTGCGAGAAGCAGGCTGTGCGCAGCGCCCCCTCAGCCCACTTGCCTTCGCCGGACGGGACGGCAGAGCGCACTCACACCTGTGCGCCCCACACACCCTGGACAACAACTGTGCTTCCACGTGGGGCAACTGAGTGCAATGGTGGGCAAGGCCAGCTGAGCCCCAGCCTCCCAGGGCTGACACGTCATTTTATCTTAAATGATAAAACACACACACACACACACACACACACACACACAGAATCCTGTCTTTGCGGCTAAGGGTGCAGGGAGTGCTGTTTGAAAGAGGACGGTCTGGGGAGGCCCTCTGCTCAGGGGACACCTAGGCAGAAACGGGAAGGAAAGAGGTGAGCTACCAGGGGACGCAGACTTCCAGGCGGAGGAACAGCACTTGCGACACCGTGAGGCAGGCGTGGGTCTGGTGTGAGGAAGGCCCAGCAAGACCCCAGTGGGCGGAAGCAGAGTGATGGGGACAGGGAGAGGCCCGCGTCCCAGCATCCTTGCCGTGGCCGGCTCATGGTCCTGTGACCTGTGCCATCACACGAGCCCTGCTGCAAAGAACCCTCCCGTAGGTTAATGCTCTGTGGTCGCCATGTGGAAATACACCCCGGTTTTTGTAAAAGGGGCCCAGAGGTAAGTCTGTGCGGGGCCTCACAAGGACACAGTCGGCCGGCTCCTGGCCCCACCATCCAGGGAGAACTGGCCAAGATCCCCAAAGAACGTGTGTGTATAACGGGAAGCACCCCACTTCCTCTGTTTAGGTGCTTCTGTCTCGCTTTCTAGAGAGTGATGACCAGACCTTCAGGGGGCAGCTTGTTAGCTTTTTAAATGTTTACTGAAGCTTTGCAAAGAAAACAGACATGCTTGTGTTGGGCCCGGGGCCTCAAAATGCCAGCAGCCCTTTATTATCTACATTAACCAGGGGATGGGGAGTGAGTTATTCAGCGCTGATGGAAACCCCAGCTCTGGAAGGCAGCAGGTGGCCTTCAATTCCTGCACATTCCCCACAGCTGGAAGTAATATCGATGGGTGACCCTGAGGCCCGGCGACCTGAGCCTTGGGAAAGTGGACCCTACACTACTTAGAAGAACCGCTGTAGGAAGAACAACTGGGAAACGGCTACGCGCTTACTTCCCTTATCACAACCTTCCCCTCCCCCATCACCACCCATCAGTTACTAGGGACATGCTCTACCTTCCAGGACAGTTTCCGTCTAAGAAAATGATGGCTTCTGTGGAGCAGTTCCTCACGCAAAATACCTAATACACAGAGTTTTGCACACAACTCTGGAGGGGGTCTGAGAACCGCCATAATCCATGGGCCCCAAGTAAGAATGCCTGATTTAGGAATGGGGGTGCATGCAAGGATCTGGCCCAGCCCCTGCCCTGTGTGTACACCCTACGGAGGAAGGGGTAGACTTGGGTCAATAATAATGGCTTCTTTTGAAAAAATGAGGCCACAAACTTGGGACCCCAAAAATCAGGGTCATTCAATGACATTAAATGAGACCAAACTTTTCTTTCCTCACCGTCTTTAGATAACTCAACCACTACAGATTTTCCTGTGACCTGGGTGGGGCTCCCTCTCCCCAAGGCAATGGGATCCAGGATGAGAATGAGGAAATCGGCCAACGATAACTTTAAGCTGGAAACTAAGGAGCTAGAGTAACAGCAGAGAGAGTGCTTTATTCTGATTGCTGTTCTAAACACATCACATATATTGACTCATTCGAGTCTCACACCAACCCTGAGTGTTAGATACCTGCTATCAGCCTCATACCGCACGAGGAAACTGAGACCCCAATAAGATACATCGGTTGCCCGAGGTCACACAGCCAGTGAGCTGCACACTCGGGATTCGAACCCAGGCCCGGCAGTCCAGGCCCTTCTCCACCAGCATTCCATACACTGCCTGCCCAAAGGGGCCCTGCCAGGTCACCAGGCCATGGACGGTTCACTGGGACAGGAGGCAACGTGTGAGAAATGAGGCCCATAGTCTGCGGTAAAGAGTGAGGATCTATCCTGGGGGGACCTGCCGGGGGTACAGAGAAAGGGACGTGTAGTGGTCACTGACAAAGGTTTACATCACACTCTGATAGACCTCGCAAAAACCACACAGACGTGCAAACAGAAAATCCCATTCCGTCAGCTAGAGTACCGTGTTTTAGAAAAGGAGAATAAAGGGGTTCACTTGCTCCAGCCAGAAACCACGCTCACAGGGTACTCTGGATTTCTGCAGGAAGGAAGGAATTCCCCGGGTGTGCGTAAGACGATGAGCCCGAACCCAAGACTGAGCACTCCGCAGCACAGTGACCTCCGGAATCGCCGCAGGCCCCTGGGGCACCTACGTATCAGGAGGGCTCACCTGTACCAGAAAGGAGCTTATCCCAAATGCAACCTCGGGGTGGGGTGGGGCGGGCTAGGGGGAAGAAGACCAGGTAAGGCATGGATTCTGCTCCAGAGACAGGGAAAAGCACCACTCAGTTCGGGATTTAAAGTTATACTTGAAAAACCTCTTTCCCCAGTAGGGGGCGCCGTTCCCTCTGAAACCCACCATATGCTACAGGTCCTGATTCAGGCTCCCTGCGCTGACAATAAAGCAGACCCTGCACATCGCCCAGGTTCCACACCAGGCTCCAGGCTCCCACACAGCCCCTCCGAGGGGTTTGCTTCTTCTAATAAAATAAAATAAAAAAATAGATTCCTTCCCATATTTCGTTTAAATCACAGCTAGTTTTACCATCCTCTTATTGAAGGAAGTCTGTCATTTAACCAAAAGAAGAAAGTTAGCATTTTAGAAGTGAAGACCCAGAGGAAAAAACAAAATAAAATTTCTTTCTGAGGCCTGATCGAGATGGCTACATCACCAGCCCACGCTCTGTTTTGTTTTTATCCTCACCTGAGGACACTTTCGCATTTATCTTCAGATAGAGCGGGAGGGAGAGAGGGAGGAAGAGAGAGAGAGAAACATCCACGCGAGAGAGACACATCAAGTGGTTGCCACCTACACGACCCCAACTGGGGCAGGCGACAAACTGCAACCGAGGTACATGCCCTTCGAGGGAACCGAACCCGGGACTCTCTGGTCCACAGGCCAACGCTCTAACCGCTGAGCCAAACCCGCCAGGGCCCACGTTCTGTTTTCAATGTTGGGCGTCAAAGAGAACATTTCCAAGTCACGTTCTTAAGGAACGGGGGATTCGTGTCTTCTCGATATTCATTTAAAGAGCATACCCTTTCCTTTAGGGTTAGAAAGCTGCTCCGGCTGGCTTCTCGCTGCAGACAGGCTAAGAGACTGTCCACGCACTCCAGCCGTTCTTACACTGCTGGTGCCTGGGACACACAAGTGGGGTCGTTAAAAGGATGCTCCATGGATCCACACTTGTGCAGGGAGGAGATTGCAGACTGTGTTTTTAACGAGCATCTCAGGTAACTCAGTCTCTGCAGAACTCCACAGTTCTGAGTTGTGTTACCACGACTACACACTCCCTAACATCTGCCCAAACCACTCCCCAGGGCATCAGGCTGAACCCCAGACTACATCTGAATTCTAATCCCGGGGTGTTCTGCTTGAAGCCCTGAAGTTTTCTGCAGCTTTTGGTCCTGCTTCAGTAATGCTCTGTGCACACGGCCCGGCAAACTCTCGGGATCACTGTGCAACCAGGAGCCGTGGTCCTCTGACTCGTTCTGTTTGGGCCTGTCTCCCCTGTTGTAAAAAGCTAAGCATCCTGTTTCTCCCCTGTCAGTATGGTAAGGCACGGCAGCCGGCCCACTTGGTTCTCATCATTGCTCTTCTCAGTGCCTGCAATTAATGTTTCTACTGATCTCTTGTGTAGCTCATGGGCACCCCCCTTTGTAAGCTCCTTGAGGCCAGGGCACCTGACTTTCAGTCCCTAGCAGTTGGCAAAGTGGAGTCTTAATGAGTATGTGTTCGTTTTATCTGCAGCGAGATGTTCCCCTGGCTTTGAACTAAGTGTTGTCTCAGGAAAGACTATGGCATGGTGAAAAGGAAGCATAGAGGGGCATATGTGGTTCTTCGAAACCTTGTTGCAGAAGTAGCACACTGTATCAGTCAGCATTGCTGGGTAACAAATCACCCTCAAACGTAGTGGCTTAAAAGTGCAGGTGGGCAATCTGGCCTGACCCAGCGGGGCTGTTGTGGTTCCTGCCAGCTCTCATAGGGCTGCCCAGGTGACAGGAGCTTCTCTCTGCCGGGTCTCTCCTCCTCTGGCAGGCTAGCCCACGCGTGTCCACATCACGGCAGACATGACAAGGGCAGTCCAGTTCCAGAGACTCCTCCACCTCAAAGGAGAGGCTATAAAGTTGCGGTGCAGGTCATGGGCACAGGGAAGGAAAACTTGAGGCCATTTTTGCAAACACACACACATGTGCATGCATGCACTGTATCTACGCACATCCCACTGCAGAGTGTAACATGTCTGTCAGAGGAGCTGGGACATGTAGCCACATTCCAGTGATAACTGTCTTACTGTGAAAGGGGAAACGAATTTCTGAACAGCCAGCCATCTCTGTTTCGGGAAGTTTGTCAATACTGCCCAGCCCCCGTCTACAGGGGCTCCATCTACATTTGCATTCCCACCAGCAGAGCCAGGGAAGAGGGGGGTCTTCCCCACAGCATCACCAACGGAATGGGTTGTCAGACTTAGAGATTTTCACTAATTTGACAGTTAAAAAATGATATCTCGCTCTATTTTTATATGCATACATTATTTATTATTATTATTATTATTATTATTATTATTTTTTGAGAGGGGAAAGTCGAGTCTCTTTCTATGTTTAACTATTTGTATTTCCTCCTCTGTGGACCATGTATCCATACTCTTTGACCACGGCTACTGGGCCTTTTCATATTAACTTCTAGGAGCTGCTGGTATATAATTTTGAGATGAGCCCATGGTCTGTGACGTGTCACACACATTTGCCTCTGGGGAGCCTTAGTGAAGGGTCCTGCACTAGCCGCGGGGCAGCCCTCCTGGGTTAATGTCACCGTTTGCCAGAGCCTGTCAGAGGTGACACCTGCTCAGATGCCCTTGTTTGCACTGTCTACCATGTCATTTACTTTTTTCCCGTGGGCATTACTATTTCCTTTTATTCCTCCCAGGTTGAAAAAATACTTTCAGTTTTCAAATAATTACAGATGTGCACCCAAGAAGCTGCAAAACAGAGAAGTCCCGTGTACGCATCCCCCAGATCCCCCCAGAGGCGTCGTCTTCGGTAACCACAGTACGACAGCCAAGCCAGGAAATGGACAGCGGTGCACCGTGTGTGCGTTCTGTACCACTCTATCATGCATGCACATTCATGCAGCGGTCAAGATACACAGCTACCATCATGGCAGTGATCTCCCTAATGCCACCCACGTAATCATCAGAGCAGCTCTCTGCCCCACCCCCATCCCCGACTCCCGGCAACTGCTAACACTACTGCCTTTCTAGCCCATTTGTTGTTTCTTCGTACGCTCGGCATCTTGTGAAATCTCCTCTGATGCTCGGAGGGTAGGAGCAGGTGCGGAATTTGCTTACTTGAGCAGGGAAACTTCCGACTCAATCCCGGGGCCACGGGACACCTCACCCATCTCCACGCTCCCCCAGCCACTCCTCTCCCGAATCACCTCAGGTGCCAGACAGCTGTCTTCCACCCCAGAAACCTTACAAGTCAGCTCACCTCTTTCCCCATTCCCATGTGGTGTGAAGACATGGAAATGGTGTGAGCCTGGAGGTCTGAGAAAGCCCCTCCCTCTCCCTGATTCGCTGCGGGCCCTGGTCTGCTCACACCTGCAAGGTAGAGCTGAAATAACCTCAAGTCCAACAGAAGCCATAAGTCACGCTCGGTCCCCTGGGAGAAGGTACAGTATGGGGGGGGGCACCAGGGAGGGCGGGGGCTTTCTCTCCGGGAATATCTACTGAATTTATCTCTGGGTGGCACGCTCGTTTGTTTGGTAAAAGAAACCAAGCAAAGGGGACTCCAGAGAATTCTCTCTAAAAGGCAAGGTTCCTGCCGCTGAGATGGCTTCGTGGTCATTAACTTGGTACAGATGTTCTGGTTCCGCAAGGGTCTTAATGTTTCATCTTTTGTTTAGAATCTTTCCATTAGGCAATGTGTTGTTGTCCTCAATAATAATTAGGACAGGGAGGAAGGGAGAAGAGAGTACACCTGACCCCATTCTGTGGAGGGTCTCACTACATCCTCTGCCATCAAGAAGGAAGGGGCCCCAGGCCTCCGGCGATACCATGCCCGGCTCGATCTGTTAGAGAGCGAGGCCACAGACACACGTCGGCATCGAAACCGTGTCCTGTGCAAGCGCCACCGCGCCCCAGAGCCCGGTGTCAGCGCCATTGCTGCACAGAAGGTGTGGCCTCCCATTGGAGGCTGCAGGCGTCGAGAGTCTTGATTGTGACTATCGTGCAAAGTGAAAAAAAGAGACCGGAGCAAGCTGAACGCGGCGAGAAACAGCCTGGCAAATAAATCTGTTGCCTGTCACTGAAAATAAAGAGAAACAACTGCAAGCGAAATATAATATATGATTAGGATGCTGGCCCCAGACGTGAAAATGTATCCATTAAATATCACCCTGCCTTTAGTTCACGGTTAAAGGACGTGATCTACTCCTACGTGGCAGCTGAAGCTGGACGCTCTGTCTTGACGCAGCGCCCCCCCCCCCCGCCACGCACGTGGTCCCAGCTGTGCCCGGCGTGGCTGCAGAGACGGGAGACCCTGCCACTCTGTGCCCCACGTTCATCACCTGTGTCTCCCCGGTGCTATCAGCTGGCTTTCAGGGAGGACACACGGCATTGGTATTCTCAGCACAGAGTGGCTAAGTAGAAGACACGGGCTTGCCAATGGCAGAGTCACTTTGGAAAAACAGTTTGGCAGTTCCTCAAAATGTGAAACACGGAGCCACCGTGTGACTTCGCAACTCTACGTCTGAGTAGATTCCCAGGAGAATGGAGAATGTATGTGCACACAGAGACTCCGTGCGAAGAGATGCACGGCAGCAGACGTTGGGCCAGCCAGAGACGTGCAAACAAGCCCGTGTCCATCAGCTGCGGAGCGCGTTTAACACGCGGTACATCCACACCCTGGAATAGGATTTGGCCGTAAAAAGGAATTCAGGACAGACACACACTACACCGCGGACGAACCTTGAACACTACGTCTGGTGAAAGAAGCCACAAAAGATCACATACATTATGAGTTTATTTATAGGAAATATCCAGAATAGGCTAATTCTAGAGACAGAGAGCATTAGGGGTTGACATGAGCTGATGGGGACAGGAAGGAGGGAGGGTGACTGCTAAGGAGGACGAGGTATCTATTTTAGGGTGATTAAAATGTCCTAAAATTAGGAAGTGGTGATAATTGCACAACTCTGAATATCTGAATACACTGAAGATCACTGCACTGCATACTTTAAAAGGGTACATTTTATAATATCTGAATTAATTCTTAAGAAAGCTGCTATATAAAAAAAAAAGATATGGGTTTACCTAGTAACATACTTGAAGAAAGACTCAGTACATGAATGCCTGCTAAAAAATTAGTACCGGGTGGGGGTGGGGGGAGAATCAAAGCAAAGTTAAGTCAAATCTTTACAACTTTGGAGGATGAGCTAAAGTAATTGCCCTGTGCTATACATTGTAAATGCTCACCAAGACCCTCCCGCCCACCTTTAACATCTCCATTCACAGCATGACCCCCCGCTTAACATCCAGTCATCGTTTATGCCAGACTCATAGGCCTACTGCGTCCACAGCACTCGGCAGTCTCTGTCTTGGAGAGCTTCTCCTCCAGTGAGGGAGATACACGTGAACATTTCCAGTAAGTGCAGACAAAGCTGCATTCAGAGCCACGTGGGTGCAGTGTGTCCCAAGGGCACGCTCCGGCACCCTGTGGGCGGGGGAGGAAGACCTGCCTGCCTGGGCTGTAGGAAGGGGTCGGGTTCCAGTTGTCCCTTACAGAGACTATCGACCACCCGGCCCATACTAAGACCTACTCCCCACTGCATGTGGGGGTACCTGGAGCCCCTTCCGAAGGAGCCGTGTCTGGGCTCAGCAGGGTCACACAGCCTGTCTGCTCTCCTGTCGCCCAACTGGATGGCTGCTTGTGATGTCTGTTCCAGTGCCTCCATCTGCATCCTCGTCCCCTTGTCTGCTGTCCCATTAGCTTTTCCTTGTGCACGTATTTTTATTATTATTCCTTCCCTTCCACTTTAGTGGACTTGGGGAAGGCACGGAAATAGGGTCACGTGTTCAATCTGCTATGCTTTCTACATTACTTTAAAAAAAAGAAAAAGAAACAGGATGTGTGGGTCCCTTAAAAACAGGTGTGCAAGCCAAGTCTGTCCTCCGGGCCATTGCCGGCAACATCTGCAAAGGCCTTCCAACACCACCCTCGGAGCAACGGAACACCAGGACAATTTGGGTCATTTTGCTTCGGAAGAGAAGGCTGCAGGGCAAACGAACAACAGAGAGGAGACCGGTTTGCAGCTGTCCTTTCTCAGAGAACAGAATGAAAGGGCACGAGCCCAGAAGTGCGACAGGAGGGATTTTAACCAAAATCATCTGTCACCTGGACTATTGTGGTGGCTGACTGGTGTCCCTACCTGTAATCTCGCCCTCCACAAACAGTCTTCTGTGGTGTTCGCTTTCTCTCCCCGATTTAGAACCTCTAAATACAACATTCAACAGCTTGCCGGTGAACTATGGGATGCTAAGCATGTGGGGTCCACGCTATGCGTTGGGGAGACAGTGATGGACCCAGCAGACCTGGCCCCTCAGCGCTTAGAGCTTAGCTAGGAACAAAGACAAGCCAGGAAGCATTTTCAATAAAACGTAAATCTGATCTGTGGCTACTCTCATATCTCACCTACGCCCACAAGCAAACCGGCCTTACCACGTGCCAGGGAGTTGGGCAAAGCCTCACGGTGACCCCTCGAGACTGCTACTTCAGGCACGGTTACCCTGTTTTACACACAAGGCTTAAAGAAGTGCAGGAAATTCCCAAGGCCACTTACGTATGTTTCCTAATTGCTGGGACAAATGACCACAAACTCCATGGCTTAAAACCACCTAGTTTTATAACCGTACAGTTCTCGAGTTAAGTGTGACATCTCACTAGTGGGGGTGTTGGCAGGGTCACGCTCTTCTGGAGGCGCTGAGGGGAGAACCTGTTTTTGCCCTTTTCAGCTTCTAGGTGCAGCCTGAACCCCTTGGCTCGTGGCCGCTTCCTCTCCTGCAGCGGCAGCACACTCCAGCCTCTGCTTCCGCCATCGCCTTGCTCCTCCCTACAGTCCGATCTCCCTCTCCCTCCTTAAGGACACCCTAAACTGTTTTCACTCATAGCACCTCTGACACCAAATCTGTAGGATTTTCCCTCACACCAACCGATCCTCCAACTCCCCAGACACCAGCTGGGTGTCTACCGTCCCATTCAACTCTGGCACGCACTGCCTGGAGGTGGCACAGACCCTGTGGCTCTAAGGGCTCACTTCAGACACCAGCTGCAAGCATGGGGTCCCCAGGTGACCCCCCACGTCTGTCCAACTTGGATACAAGGTCGGGGGTTCCCACAATCCTCACCGTCCAGGTTTGATCATTTTCTAGAACAACTCACAGAACTCAGGAAAGCCCTTTACTTACTATCACCAGTTTGTTATAAAAGGTTCAACTCATAAACGGCTAGATGGAAGACACACAGGACAGGTATGTGGGGAAGGCTCAGAGCATCCATGCCCTCTGGGTAGGGCCCCTTCCAGCACCTCCATGTATTAACCGACCCAGAAGCTCATTGAATCCCATCACGTAGGGTTTTATGGCAATTTTAGGTATGTACGATGGATTAAATTATTGACCGTTGGCGATGAACTCAATCTCTAGCCTGGTCCCCTTCCTGAAGTGGGATGGGTGTGAAGGAACACACCCCTAATCATGCCTCAGCTTTTCTGGTGACCAGTCCAGCCTAGAGCTACCTAGGGGCCCAGCAAGCGTAGCCGCAGCGCATCAGAAGACGCTCCTATTATTCAGGAAATTCCAAAAAGTTCAGAGGCTCTTGGTCAGGAACCAGGGACAAAGGCCAAATATACATATGTTCCATTATATCACAGACACTCGTTACATGTAGGGCTCACCCAAACAGTCCAGGATCATCTCCCCACCTCAAGATCCCGAACTAAATCACACCTGCCGAGTTCTTTCTGCCACGCAGGTTAACTTTTCGCAGGTTTTGGATCTAGGACGAAGACGTCTTTGGGGGGCATTATTCAGCCTACCACAGGTAGAAATAGGGGGCCCTGGAATTCAGACCTGAGTCTCGGGCCCCAAAGCAAAATGTCTAAGCACCCTACACACCTGCTCCCCCGTGAATGGGGCTTTGGCCACATCCATGATCACTTTGCCCCAAATCAACCCCACTGAATCATTCTTCCATGCCTTTTCCAAGGCATCCTTTTGCTTGGAATTCCCTTCTACTTGGCCCCCTCAAAAACTCCTACTTAACCTTCAACACCCAGATTCGTGCTTCCCCTCTGTAATTTTTCCTGCCACTCCTGAGCAGAGCTGGTTCCCCGTTTTCAATGCCTCCCCCACAATCTGGTAAACTGATTCTCTGCACAAGCAATGACCACATGACTTTGCAGTTGTTTCTGCTGCTTCCTTCCCCTTCTCCATCCACACAGACATTCCTAAAGAACAGGAATCCCTTTCCTTTCCCACGCGTCGTTTAGTATCTGCCATGTCCAACCTTGCCTGGCACACAGTAGGCATTCAACACATGTTCCTGAGTGGAAGCTAGTTAAAAAATGAGTTGTATTATAAAGCAGACTGTGCAATCTTCTTGAAAGATTAAAAAAAAGAGAGAGCTAAACCACACGTTTTTAAATTTTTTTCTCCCATCAATTTACTGAGCCCAATGTTGAGCATTACACCAGCTGCTAGGAACACAGAGATGAATAAAACAGGACACCTGGGACGACGGAAAGGAGACGGATGGGGTCCCCCACCACGTGCCAGCCACTGTGCTTGCCACTGGCACACGTTAGCTCGTTTACGTGGAGGTCTGCCAGGGAGAGGGGAGCAGCCTAAATGAGATCCCCACGGCCGCCCCTTCCAGCAGGTGCATCCTGGAAGATGAGTTGATGATCTCTCTGATCACCAGCAGCTTTGCTGAATTTCCAGCATGTTGAGGCAGAGTCAGAAGACATCACAGGAGACCTTCCAGGCCAATGTGTTTGAAACTGGAGTTGGCAATACAGTTGAGGGTTGTGAAAAAATTCAGTGGATTTCGATAAGCTTTTTAAAAATTAAAATATGCCAAATAGATTAGAAGAAAAATATAAAAATTCAATGAACATAATAAGGTTAATTATTGTTTTATGACGATATTGATTTAGTTGCACATTGACACAATGTGTCTGGGTAGATGTATGTGTATATATGTGTATATGTATGTGTACATGTAGACATATACGTGTATATACATGTACATGCACGTGTAAACATGTGTGTGTATAGATGTATGTGTGCATATGTGTAGGTGCATGTGTGTATGTATGTAGATGTGTATATATGTATAGCTGCATGTGTATATATGTGTAGGTGCATGTGTAAATATGTGTGTATTTTTGTATAGGCATATATGTAAATATGTGTGCATGTATATGTATGGACACATGTGTAAATATGTGTATATGTATAGACATATATGTATATATAGATGTCTGTGTAAATGTGTATGTGTAGATGTATGCATATATGTTTGTATATGTGTATAGGTGTATATGTGTATGTATAGTCACATGTGTAAATGTGTGTCTAGAATATGTATAGACATATGCATATATGTGTGTATGTATATGCATATACACATGTATATATGTGTAGGTATATGTACAGGCATGTATAAATATGTGTGCATGCATATGTATAGATGTATGCATATACATATGTATAGACGTATGTGTAAATATGTGTGTATGTATATGTATAGACGTATGTAACACAGCCAGGCACCTACATCTATTCTTTGGGCTGTGATGTAAAATGCAGTTCTGCTGTGGGATACAGTTAAAAGGTGTGAAAAGAACCGATGGTCCTTCATCTACACTTAGTTACAAAGCAAGCCTGGCGATGGACTCCTGCCAGCTCTTTTAATAAGAGGCCTGGCAGGGGTACCCCCAAGCCCACAGGCGTCCACGCCGCACACTCACCCCACTGCACCCCTGGGGATTGGGACGTTCTTCCGTTAAAGTGACCTGCTCCTGTAGGTCTTCGGTTACCGAGGCTGACCTGACAAACTCGTGCGGAAAGTCCTTAACTAGCCTAGCATGGCATCTCCTTCTGACCGTCACCATCGAGAGCTGATTATCCAGAATGGTCTAATGAAATGCCCAGAACGCTTAAGATGTGTAGTCCTGAGGAAAAAATACCGGCTTTGAAGTTTTGCTGAGTGGGACATTTCCGTCTCCACCACTCGCTGGCCGTGGGACCTCAGGGCCACCAGCTGTACTACTGGCCGTGGGGCTGGTGGGAGGGGCCAGTCCTTCCATCCCAGGGAAGCCTACACAAAGCACGAGCTCAGTGCTCATCAACGCCTCCCCGCTCCCACCCTGCCCTTCCTACGAGCATTTGCGGAGAAGTGACGAACAACCACACGCCAACGACACTCAAGAACTGAGGACAAAGGCCGCTCTGCTCCTTCAGCAAAAGCAGCAGAGCCCCTGGGCCCCTGCCCTGTGGCCGGGCACCGTGTGCCAGGGCCTTGCCAAGACGCCCCACCCTGTGCCTGCTGGAAGCGGAGCTGACCAAGTATTATACCAACCCCAGCTGGGCTGCATGCGCTTGACTCCACGAGCAGCCCAGTCCTGACGCTTCCTGGTATTTACGACGTCGGGTTGGACTGTGATCATTGAGCTCTTGATGGAAAGTAAAGAGGCTGGTACTTTGCCCCGGGAGGCACAAGTGCCAGGATTGTAATCCCATCTCCAAACACGTCTTCCCAAATACTACCCTGTCCCACCAGCCCCGTGAAGAAGGCAGCCAAGACACAAGGCCTCTTACTGCCGCAGCCCGCAGATCCCGGGTCCGTGGCGTGTGGGCTGTGAGTCTCACCCTGGCTGAACTGGGCATTATATCAGAAGCTGGTGAAAACGTGGATGTCCAGGGCCTGCACCAGAGATGCTGACTGGTTGGTAAGGGGCAGGCCTGAGCATCGTTCTTCTTAAAGAGCTCCCAGATGATTCTAACCTGCAGGTAAGTGCCTTTGGGAGAAGTGAAGGGAACAGGCAGGTAGATGACCTGGACCAATCCTTAGGCCAGCCTCCAGGAACTTAGAGAGAAGATGCCTGTTTTCTTATGAAGAATATACAGCAGGGAGAGGTTAACTGGCTCATCCAAGGTCACACAGCCAGGGCTGGGACTGGAACAAGGGGCCGTCCGACTCCTTTTGTAGCCGACACCGCCTTGTTGAGCTCAGAGCATCTGCAGATATCTGTCAGTCTGCAGCCTCAGGGCCACAACCTTCCCGTGTTCAAAGGCGAGGACTAGCGTTCTGCTGTTCTTTAGAATCCCAAAAGCAGCTGGAAACAGCCCAAGACTGCAAAACAGAAGGCCTGAAGAGACAAATAACACAGCCATGCCACAGAATACCAAGAAGCATAAAAATGACACAGTGCTGAACATGGGCAGAGGACTGCAATGTGTAGTTAAGAAGAAAAATCTTAGTATACAAACAGTGTTATACTATGAGCTCAATTTCACATGAAAAAGAAAAGCTATTTGATATGCACAAAAAGTACCTGGAAGGAAATACACTGAAATGTTAACACCACTCAGCTCGAGGTAGTAGAAACACGGGAGGTTTCGTTTCTTCTTTGTGCTGATGAGAACACGAGTTGTTGTATTCATGACACACACAGATCGAGTGCATGGGTCTCCTGGACCTTACTGATGTCCATGACAGAGCAGTCTACTCTTGAAAGGGTCTAGTAAATTCTTGTTTTTGCCTCTGGAGAGGAAGCCCCTTTTGCTATTACAGTAACACCCACGGGGAATTTTTACGCTGCTTGCCCCTTGTCCGGTCTGGAATTCTCTTCTTCCTGTTCTTCAAAGAAAACATTTTCTTTCCAAAAAAAAAAAAAAAAATACAGAGCTGATGTCATGGGCTATCCATGCTTCTCTAAAAACCCAAGTCAGAGAAACCAAGGCTGAGGGTGAGCACCTACTGTGCGCGTCTATGAAAAGCATGGAGAGGGAGCTAGAGCCCACCTCCCAGTGCAACGGCTTCCAAGCTCCCTGCAGAGAGCGCGCTGGAATCGGCACGAGTTTGGAAGCCCGATGTTCTGTTTTGAGATTCTGGCTGGGCTGAGCCAGCTGGTCGCCGTTCACTCTTAGGAGATCCAAATTCTCTTGGGAACCCATTTTGGAGGCTGACTTTACCATTCCCCTATACTCTGTCTCCATTCCTGCCTCAGAGAGGGTTTCATGCCTGGACCTAACCTTGATGTCCAAGTCCCCTTGGCGACTTCAGGGCATCTGTGACTTGCTCCTTGACAGGAGCAGAAAGGGGGAAGACAAAACAAAAAAAGGAGGATTGTAGAATCCAGAAACACAGAGACTGAAGACCTCGTTTTGTTTATTTAATAACTAATTTTTAGCATCTACTAGGCCTGGATTGGGCTACACCTTGAAGCTGGAATCGGCAGCATTCACCGGCAGATAAACGCAGGGTGTGAGGGTGACAGAGGTCCCACGGGGACTCTTCCTGTCTATGGTTCTGGCTCTGCCTCTGACCGTGTAAATCTGTGTAAGATTCACACACCTGAACGGAACACTGAGGTCACCCGGTCAAAGCCATTTATTTTCCAGACTCCTTCCTCCACCCGTCATCCATCAACAGTCCTTGAACAGATATCCTTGGATCAAAAGGCAGAGTGACTTGCTTGTGATGATTACTTGGACACCTGCACCCCACCAACGAAAGGCCTTCTGGGCCTTTCTTTACCGTTAACAAAAAGCACCGACCTAGTCCGGTCTCTGAGACCCTCCCAGTTCGTTTTTGCTAGGTGTGTGCTCACGCGTGAAGCTGCCCAGAACCTCCTTCGTTTCCCACTGCTTCTGCACCAGACGACCAAGAATGTCTGTCTTTCAACGTGCCACTTTTCCACGTTGACAAACACTGACTTCTCTTTTAATGGATGTCCCAGGAAGGCACACCCCTCCTGGGCTTGAGAGACGGCGCCGTTAACTAAGCCGAACAAGGAAGAAGGCCCGGGACACAGCCCAAGCGGGAGGCGCTACCAGGCATGAGCCACGTTCTCGGGGGAGAGTCATTTGTAAAGGAGATGTTCAGCCGGGTCTCATTTTTAATTTAGGTCACACTTGTGGATAAAGAGGCTCCCAAACCTACCTTTTCCATCTAAACACAATACTGCTCTGAAATGCCAAAGAAAATGTATCCACGTACCTTAAATGTATAAATGTCTGTTAGAGGTTGGTCTCCATCACCAAGGAGGACCCTCCTCTCCGCTTGAGCCGGGAAATGGGGGAGGGGGACGTATGGGAAGGAAGTCAAAAGAGAACACTTTGTTTATTCAGAACAGGTCCTATTAGCCAGCGTGCTTCTTAAGGGTGTGAGTGACAGAAATTTAAACCGACTTACGACATTAAAAAAAGGGCAATTTTGCTTCGAGCATGGTGGGAACCAGGGACCACAGCACAATGTAATCTGGAGGCCGTGTCTCTGGCCCGGCGCTCAGATTGTGTGTGCACTCAGACAGGGTGGCTGTGCAACGTTGGCCCCTGGCTGCCACGGGCAAGCACGGGTTCCAGGAAGGCTCCCGTGACTGCCTGGTAAGAGTGGCCCGCTGTGTCTAAACTGTGCACACATCACGGTCTGAGATGACCCCCTGCTTTGCTTCTGGGAGGCTGCAGCATTGGTAATGCCAGGGCGAGGGTGCCTGTGGGTCCAGCCCCCAGGAAAAATCCTGGGTGTGAGTTTCTAACGGGCATCCCTGGCACACAGCATTCCACACATGTTGCCATGCTCCTTGCCGGAGGAAATCAGTGTGTCCCGTGTGACTCCACGGGGACAGGACTCCGGAAGCTTGAGAGTGACTGCCTCCGGGCTTCAGCCTTTGCTGACTTTCCTTGGCTGTTTTTGCTTCATGTCTTTCTACTGTAATAAGTTGTAGTCAGTGCCTGGCCGGTGTGGCTCAGTGGTTGAGTGTCGACCCATGCACCAGGAGGTCGCCGTTTCGATTTGCGGTCAGGGCACATGCCCGGGTTGTGGGCCTGATCCCCAGTGGGGGGCATGCAGGAGGCGGCCAGTCGATGTTCTCTCTCATCGATGTTTCTCTCTCCCTCTCTCTTTAAAATCATTAAAGGAAAAAAAAGAACAAAACCTTAAAAAAAAATAAGTTGTAGCCAAGAGTATGACTCATGCTGAGCCCCCCTCGCAAACCACGAGTCTAGGAGTGGTTTCGTGTCACTGGCCCTTCCGAACTCTCAGTTGGAGTGCCGTCTCCGTGCAGACAGCTGAGCCGTCTCACCCACCCTCACAGCTCAGCCCTGACTAGACTGACAAGGAGCAGTCCTTAAACCCGTGGACTGACCCAGCAAAGCACAGACGGCTGTGATCCTGGCTCTGCCCCTCACGAGTCACATGACCTGAGTGTATTATTTAACCTGTTTAAGCGTTTGATTTTCTCTCCTGTAAGGTGGGGACTGGACCATCCGTTTGTGAGGACTGTGGTGGGGGTGCAGGAGCTGACACGTGGAGAACGTCTGGACCACATGCGAAGCGGACTGTATCGGGTCAAAGCAAGTCTCCCCGAAATGTAACCGCAATACTATAAAATAATAATAAAGGAAACAGAGTACAAAGTATATGGGAACTCTGAACTATTTTTATAATTTTTCTATACATCAAAATCATCCCAGAATTTTAAAATTCACTTAAAAAAAAAAGTAAGTTCCGTCCCTGCCACTCAGCCCTCCTGTCCCTCCTCCCCACTCCCCGCACCTCCACGGCTGCCTCCTTTGCTTGGTCTAGTATCTCATCATTGCAAAAAGAAAGAGGACTGAGCCCTGGCCGGTTTGGCTCAGCGGTTAGAGCGTCGGCCCGCGGACCAGAGAGTCCAGGGTTCGGTTCCCGCTAAGGGCACGTACCTCGGTTGCAGTTTGTCCCCAGCCCCGGGCCCGGTTGGGGTCGTGTGGGTGGCAGCCGGTCGATGTGTCTCTCTCACATCGATGTTTCTCATTCTCTCTTTCCCTTGCTCCCTCCCGCTCTATCTCAAGATAAATGCAAAAATGTCCTCGGGTGAGGATTAAAAAGAAAAAAAAGAAAAAGAGGACTGTTGGCTGGATTTGAGGAATTTTCTTTTTAATCTTGTAAAATTTTCTGCTATCGTGGGATGTGACCTGGGGTCTCTCTTGCTGTCTGAGCGGGAAGGGAGGGAAGAGAGGCCCCACTGTCAGGCTTCCTTTGTCCCTAAATCGCGTGGACTGGCGAACCAGGAAGGAGGACACCAGAGCTGCCTTGTGCAACGGAGATGATTGCTCATGGAAAAAATGTGCTTTTGCTTCAGGGCAAGCGGGCATTTTTACCTGGTCCTAGGCTGCCTTGGGTGCCCTCCATCCATCTCCGCGAGGAGACGCACACGGCTCTGCCCACCGCACTCTTCCAGATGGGCAAGCCCGGTGCAGCGCACGGAGACGAGAACAGCTATTTGTCTTCCCGGACAGGCCATGTCCGTCCTTGTCACCTAGGAGATGCTGCTACTCATCCATGTACATGCCCTTAGGAGGAGAGAAAAGCTGTGTCCTGTGCGGGTCACAGAATGACACGCGGACTCCCTCCCTTCGGGAGAGTTCAGGCGAGTCGGTCCCTGTTGTCATTTTGAGGAAAGCTCCTAAATTCCAGGGGTGCTAACCGCATCCATGGCCTTCTACGGACACAGACGCTTTTGAGCCTGGTTAATTCAGTCACGCTCTCCCTCGGCCTCGTGGACCCTGCCAGGTACAGGGAGATGGATGCATTTATTCATCGCCCGAACAAGGAGCTTCACCACTGGCCGACGGCCTGGGGCTCTGGGAGCAAAGATCCGCGGTGCGCGCGTCTGGGAGGCCGTGGAGCACAGTCGAGGGGGCTAAGGATGTCTGAAGCACACCCAGTGGGAGCCTGAGCCCAGGGCTGGTTCGGGAAGCCACGCAGCCCCCGCTTGGTTAGGGCTCTCCAAGGTCTGAGGCCACACACCACCTGTGGGAGTTCCCATTCCATTTCATTACCAACCCCCGCACAGCACCACCACCACGGCTGACCATGGAGATGGGTTTCCTCCGTGACAAAGAGCTACCAGGGGTCTCAGCAGGCAAAGTCTGGGCCGTAGGGGAAACACAGCGATGCCCTGACACCGTTTCCGTGATCACAACCGGGGAAGCGGGTGCTACTCAGCAGAGGCCAGGGCCAAGGCTAACCACCCCACGGCGTATAGGACGGCGCCCTCCGTGAAGAACTACGCAGCCCCAAGGGGCAGTGCCAAGGTGGAGAAGCCCTGCACTGAAGCCGCGATTCTCAGGTCCCTGGGGGTGTCCTGGCTGTTGTTGGGGAAAGGGCCTGGGCCTGGGACCTCTGCAACTTGGAAAGCCCCAGCCGGTGATTCTGACACCGAATGCCACCTTCCACCTTGCAATCAGAAGCACTGCTCAGAGAACACAGTGGTCAACGGTCATCAGGTTACAGCCTGGCTCTCACAGCCCATTAATCCAATTAGATAGGTTGCTGACATAGACCACAGGTAGCACCAACCTGCACGTAAGGCCTTCTGGCCAAGATACTCAGAGCAAACAAGAAAAACAATTGGCTTCTCTGCTGAGTAGGTGATTCTAAAGATGGGCTCTGTCTTTGTCTCCATAAATTCATTCAACAGGTGTTGCTTCTCCCCTGCCCCACTACCTGCTCTGCTCCGCACCTGTCATTGCCACCCCCACTGAGTCCCCTGTGCCTTTACTTGGCCCCAGCCTGCTCTCCACCCTCCCTCGCCTCCCTCAGAATGATGTGGGATAGCTCTGCCCCTCTATGCATCCACAGGAGCTCCGTTCACAAAGTCTCCTTGACTCGGGGCAGCTGATATCTTCAAATGCTAGAAAAAGCAATCTAGCCAAATAATTCACATGAATAGCAGGCAATCCATGATGTTCCCAGAAGCATCTGATTTTCTCAAAGAAGGATGAGCTAGTCACAGGAATTTCTAACGGACGGAGCATGACAGAGGATGACTTGGCATCTGGTACCAAGTAAGGGTTCAGCAAATATTTACTGAATGTCCAGGTGAGAGAGAGGAGACTCCTGGGCACAGCGCTGTCCTGGAGTCCTGGGTTTAACGCTTATGCTTTTCAATATCTCTCCCTGAAATGTTCGAAACAAAAACATCTAAAATGTTTCTGTTCCGTGACCCTCGACCTCCCCTCTCCCGTGTCTGCATTCTATGTAAAGATTCACTTGCAGGAAATAAGCAGTGGTCCCCCAGTGGGAGGGCCCCTCAGGATGGTGACCGTTTCCACGTGTGAGACATGTGATATCTTTACCAAAAATAGCAGCAGCACAAATGTCTGAGGACCCTGTGGCCACACAATACAAGGCAATCACGGAGTGTCCTGCTAAGACCCTAAAATTCTTTTTTCGTATCGATCTCATCAGCCTCCCCATTCAACGCTTTCTTCCCAGTCTCGAGCCCTCCCTGCTCTGCAGCTCTCCGCTGCCGTTCCAAGACAAAAAGATCAGCCAGGGAAATAATCCTAATAAAAATAATAGCACCATGTTCTCTGGATCCGGAGAGGCCGCTGACTGTAGGACATAGCGAAACATCTTCCGGGGGGAAAGACCGCCTGTCCAGCTGCTTCTGTAAGTCACATAGATCGCAGAAACCGCACCAGGTGAAAAGCCTGCATCGGAGAACTGAGACAAGGTAACACATACCTGCAAAGTACTAGGTGAGTTACGTATTTTGCTTCTGAAATAGTGTTCTCATCGAGACTGAGAAACTCCAGTGTAAGGTGCATGGGCCAGACAGGGGGCGGGACTGTGTGCTCCACAGCCTGCGCTCTCCCGTGGGATGTGCGGCCGGCTCGCTCCAACTCGGACCGAGTCCTGGCTCTGAGTCTCACGTGATGCTCCCCAGGGCCTCCTCCCTTTGATGGCGGTGCGCTGGGGAGTTTCCTTACTCACGCAGGACTAGTACTGTCTCCTGTACTATCAAAGTCCCGTCCGGAACCTTTGCGGTGTGTAGACAGGTGTCCTATTGCGATGACAACATAATGAGTCTAATATTAGTAACAGCAGCAGCTAAGCACAGCCGGGCTCGCTCTGCGTCAGGTGCTGTGCGAAGACCTTTATGCGTATCCGGTCCCATGACGATCACAGCAGAGCCCTCTGAGCGTTATCGGGCCCCTTTTGCCGTGAAGAAACAGAAAGTCAGGGGTGGTGGGGGCCACCCCAAAGGAAAGGCCTGGACGCCTGGGTCCCACCACCCTGAGAGTGGACACTTGAGTTGGGCGAGGAAGAGGGGAAGGAAACACGTCCCAGCCACCACTAGAAGTGGGTCTTCCCTCTGCAGGAGCCTCAGCGTGTCCTCCAGATCCCTGCAGACAGCGGGGCCCCCGTGCCGTAGGAAAGCCACACAGGTGACAGAGGTCGGGGTCTCGGAGGCAGCAGTGCGGCCACTCTGCCCACCCGAGAGCACTGCTGAGGCAGGCACCCAGGACGGGGCTGGCTTGATGCTGCCGTGGCAGACTGAGGCGGGGCCAACGTCACTCCCTGGGTGTAGGCGGCACAATCGGGGCTCCTGACAGGACTGGGGTGAGTTCAGAGATCTCTCCTCAGATGAATCTGCTCAGCAATCGCTCTGCTCCTCCTCCTCGCTAATCCCAGCTCACTCACCACGCCTCGCCAGCCTGCCTGCCTCGCCAGCCTGCCCGCCTCGCCCCACCTGCCCACCTCACCAGCCTGCCCGCCGCGCCCAGGCGGTGTACTTGCTCATGACAGTCTGCACCATCCACTTAGCTGTCCATTGGAACCACCAGACCCAGCGCCCTCCCTTCAGGACCAGGGCACAGGGCTGCCATCCCTGGCTCTACAATGGGGCACACCTAAAAGTGCAGAAGAGGAAACTGCAATAACCCCGTGAGCACATCTATTTTAATACTGAAAAGCTCTACTTCAGTTCCAAAAAGGAAGCACCTGAAGACACCCTTCTGTCCTGTGTCTGCATGTCCAAGACGAAACTCGTCACCCAGAGAAACTCGTCACCCAGAGAAACTCGTCACCCGGCGCCATCCACCTGGTTCCAGTCCATTGCGAAGCCCTGTCTTTGCTTGCCCCCAGGGGCAGTATCCTGCATATATAGGCCACTGTCATACCTTGCTTGGATCGGTGCAGTAGCCAACCTCCTACCTGTTGCCAAAACTTTCTTTCAAGTAGCTGGTTTCCTGCCTCAGCTCTCAGATCATCCCCACACTGCAGCCAAGGGCCCCGCTCAGATCTGAACATCGGACCCTTCCTCTCTGCACCTGAATCTCTGAGCTACCTTTCAGTGACGTCTGGGTAAAACTCAAGCCGGAACGCAGAAAACCCTTCACGCTTATTTTGCAATACTTCTCACCCCTCCGGTCACCTAGAATCACATGCTTTGTTTGCTTGTTTCTTCAGCAAATATCTCCTGAGCACCCGCCCTCTGCCGGCGCTGTTCTAGCTGGGACGAAATCATCAGGAACAGGACAATGACGAGCTCTGCCCTCTTGGTGTCCAGGCTTCAGCAGGAAAGACACACGATAAACCAGGTACAGCAGCAATGCCCGGGACCTGGGTCTGTGCTTACTGGGTTGGGCAGAACAGCCACCTTGATAAGTAATTATAACCAGCGTGGGGTCACCCTGCTTCAGTCCAGGCTTGTGTGATCCTGAGCGAGACAGTTAAAGACTAAATGAGACAGCCCCCTGCCTGACGCACAGACCGGTTCCTAGAAATCTGCATTATTACTATTTTATCCCCACAGTCTAGCGCAGGTCCAGGGGCTCAAAAGATAATGAATTAATAAAAGAAGGAGTGATTGACTGAATGTGAGAGGCAGAGCAGAAGGGAGGGAGGAGGGGAAGGGGCACAGGGGAGGGGGTCGAGGGGGAAAGAGGCAGGCTTCGTGTCCCCTCTCTCTCAGGAGTTTCAGGCTGAAGAAGAAGAAGAAGAAGAAAAGAAGGAAAAACAGGAGCATCGTTTATTAGTGCTCTGCGAGGCAGAGCCGTTTCCTGACTTAGCACCCAAATAAAGCTTATAGGGAAGTTATTAATGTATTATTCCCCCGTTTTTATAGAACCACCACCGAAAAAGAGGCTCGGGGAAGTTGAGTGATGTTTCTAATATAGTGAGAGAAGGCAGATCGCTTCAAAGTTAATCTGAAAATAATTAAAACCTCTCTACCCTGTTTGCCAGGAATGAAATTCCTGATGTTCCCAGCGGCGAGCATCTCGGCCTGTCAAGCGGAAGAGCTGAGAGCGTCCCCCGAGGGAGCCCAGGGCTGGTGTCTGGATCCTGGATGGAGGGCAGCCTGAGTGACGTGTGAAGGAAGGAGAAGCAGATGAGGAGGAAATCAAGTCTCAGGCGGCGGAGTTCTCCAAGAGGAAAATCAGCTCAGATTTAGAAGTTAAAGCAGAATAATGAAAACCGGCGGCGAGGTAGGAACTGTGTTACTAGGAGGGGTGCAGGAGAAGGCTTACAACTAGGGCACAGACGAAGCAGAGATGCCCAGCCTTTCCCTGGGACCCCTCGACGGACGACCAAGGCCTCCGGCCCAGCGCCCCCTTTCCGGGGAATTCTAACAGCCCCTCGCCCAGGAAGGCAAGAGCTGTCGGTGTCGCTGTCAGGCACTTTATTTGAGAATTCCTATCTTTTAAATTTTGTTTTCCTCTCCTGTGGCAAAACAGTCTCTCACGTCCAGGAAGAGTTGGGAGCAGACGTGAGACTGGCCGAGGAGGGCCAGCGGCCACAACCAGGGTCATCTGGCTGGCGTGAGGGTACACATCCTCCTGATTCCTTTCCTACCAGCTGGGGGGGGGGGAGGGCAGACACAGCTCCCCTGGGAGGCAGATGAAGGGAGGGAAGAAAGTGAGCAGGTCAAAGGGAAGGGACACATGAGACAAAGACAGACCCCAGAGAGGAGGAAGGGAAGGAGAAGGGGACGCCCTGCACCAGGGTCACACCTCACACCTCTGTGGAAGATGTCAGTACTTTCTTTCTCCAGGTGCGGGGTGGGGGAGAGGTTAAGTGAACACCCAGGCCACCCCCTGGTGATACACAGCAGGGATTTGGAACTTGGTGTCTTCCTTTGCAAAGCTCTTTCTCCTCCACCAGGCCCCTGGAGAGAAGGGGAGATGGAGAGGCAGAGGAGGGGGTGGGGGGAGAACGGAGGGGAAGGGACGGCGGGCCGAGCCAGGGCAAGGTAAGAAATAAAGAGGAAACCTGAAGAAACGTCAAGATGTGTTTAAAACCGCCTTCAAGGCCAGTGATTGTAATCATGAGAGTTCTGCAAAGGTCTTTTCCCAGGTTCTCCACAGTCCGCGTTCCCACGACATCCTGCACGTGTGGCCGCGCCCGTGGCTTCGTGGGTACAGCCGCAGGTCCCCGCGCAGACGCACACTCACCACTCCTTCGCGCCCTCTGGAGAAGCCCTTAGAGAAGGCGGAACAGGGAAGAGTAAGGCACGTGACTTATGCATCACCCACAACGACCCTGCTGGCACAGTCCCGCGTTCATCTGGGACCCCAGACATTGGGTGACCGTGGTCACTGGTGAGCCCCGATCCTGGCTCATGCCACTGAACCACGCTGAGCTCCTGGGCACAGCTCTCGGGGCCCACAGCTCCTTGAAAGACGACATTCTGGAGAGTCACAAGCGGGGCCAGGAGTCTGGAAACCAAGGTTTTATTTCTCGGGTCGGAAAGCACACTTCTCTGCCTCTGGCTTCTGAAGGCCGTGTCCCCTCAGCGCTGCCCTGCACACATGGTTTCCATGGCCACCCGGCGCTGTCACATCTCACACGGTCTCTCCCAGGAGACACCAAGCTCCACCATCTCCTCCTCTGAGGAGTGTAGGGTGCAGGGGCGACAGCACTGGATTTGGACTTGGACGCCCTGAGTTCAAATCCCAGCTGTACAACTTGAGAGCTGAGGCACAGGGCCAGTGACTGTGCCTCCCTGGGCATCGGCTCCCGAACCTGTCATCAGGAACATTAACCGTCATTACTCCGTGGGAGCTTTGTGAGGGTTACATGAGTTTACCCATGAATGCTTAACAGAGTCGTTGGTGCCGAGTACAGACCTCACAGTTTCGCTATACTTAGTCCACAGTGAGGCCGTGGGGTTCTCACGACACCTGCTGGCCTGAGCCCACCGCGGCTCTGTGAGGGCGGGCAGGGCAAGGCCCGCCGGGCCTGACAGGGCACCTGTTTGGGGCCAGCGCTTGACAGGGTGGCAACGTGCTCTTCCTAAAGGGAAGGCGTTTGTCCTTCCAAGTAACCATGATCTCGTGAATATTCAGCACGGCGTTCTTCTAAAAGCTTCCAATTATGGGTGTGTGTTTATAATTTTTGCCTTCGTGACAGCTTCCCCAGATGGCTGAAATCGGATGTCATTTTCAAAGTTTTGTGCAGTACAGCCATGGCCCTGAGGGGTCGCGTGGGGTGACCACGATCAGGTCACACCTGAGCTAAAGGCAGACCCTCCTCCCGGTCAGCGGGCATCGCCGCCCCCACGCACCAGAGAGCCCGGGCAGGAGGCAGGGGGAGAGCTGGGCCCCCGAGGCCGAGCAGCTCGGGGCTCGGCACTGCTGTGCACTAGCTCGGCGATGAAACGACATGTCCCTCTCCTGGGCTCACTTTATTCTGCTTTTCAAATGTGCCAAGGTGCTAGCTCAGTGCCTGGAACAGAAACAGGAGCTCCTCTCCCTGTCTCTGCCAACCCTGGTGCACCTGCCTGCCTCCGCACCGCGTCCACGTGGACACCAGATTAGGCATTTCAAACGAAAGTGCCCCAAACCGAACTCCGGATCGCTCCCCGCAAGGGCCCTTCCCGCAGTCCTCCGTGTCACCCTGTGGTCCGCCCCTCCAGCCCGGAGGTCATCCTTTCCCACCACATTCCCTTCCTACAGCCAGCCACCGGAACATCCGGACGACTCAGCCTTCAAAACCTGTCCCTAATTTGAGGAAGTCTTTCCTCTACGGACCCCCCCAAGTCTGAGCCAACAACCTGTCTCTTCTGGACAACTCTACAGAGTCTCCTCAATGGTTTCCTTGCTCCCTCTTCCCCTCCGAAGGGCAGCGGGATGGTCCATTAACAACAGAAATCAGATCATGTCACTCCTGCTCACAGCCCCCATGGCTTCTCATCTCACTGAAGGGAAGGCGTGTCCTCCCAGGCCCTACAGATGAGACCCCGCCCTCTCCTGGGCTCACTCTGCTCCGTTCTGACTCCACCCTATTCCCCAAACAGGCCAGGCCCCCGTAACCTCTGAAACTTGACCCTCGCTGTTCTATTCGTCTAGGACACTCTTCCAGACATGGGGCATCCTTGCTTTAACTTCTTCAGGTGTCTGTTTAAATGTCACCTCTCTTGTAAGACCTTCCATGACCACCTACTCTATCTGAATATTACGAGGACACACAGGTGCACCCAGGCGTCCCTTATCTCTTTTCTCTAATTCCCCAAGGGCATCAATCACCGTCTCCTGTTCTACGTATTTCCCTTGTTTATTGTGACCCTCCCCCACTCAAACATACACTCACATGGGTTAGGGATTGGGCTTCTTTTATTCCTGCAACATTCCCAATAGTACGGAAACTTGCAAGCTTGGTAAGTATGACTGACAGGCAACTCCTAATTCTAGCCACCGATGGCGTGTCCGAGTCTTCCTGCTGAGAACCAGGGGCTCCGACAATGCCCCCCTTGGTTGGAGCAGGCTCAATAGGGACGCAGGCCGCTGATGAGGGGAGGGAGGCACTTTCCACTGAGGTGAAGCAGGGGTCAGGAAGCAGGTGGACGTGCACAGGGGGCACCCCCGAAGCTGCCCTCGGTAGAGGCTGAGAAGGGGTGCAAGCACCTCCTAAAAGGCTTCTTGCTACATCCGCCACATAACAAACCCAGGTGCAGGGGATTTCACGGCACCAGGAAGGAGTCAACGTGATCAGAAACATTGCTGCAGCCCCAGATAACAGGTTGGTCTAAAACAGAGATACAGTAACAAGGCCTAATTGCATCACTGTCACTCAAAGTGTTTCCAGTGGAAGGTGTCACCAGCAATTGCCTTTAGGAGAGGGGCACTCTCTGTTGTGGATCATAACGTTCTGTTTATGGGTCTGTCCGAAGGCAATCTTCCTGTTCCCTGACCTGGCTTCTAAGCGGTCCAGTTTAGAAAAACAAAACAGAACCAAAACCACCCAAAATCTTGTACAGAAGAGTGCCACACGGAGAAGAGAAGAGCTTACTGGCTTTCTTTTCACCTCCGTATTTTCTCAGAAAAGTCAGGGTGAGCTTGGGCAAACCTCCGATGTTTGCACCCTCCCGGGCTGCCGAGAGGCACCAAGGTAAGCGGCTGGCCTTGTCCGTGAGCTCCCGGAAGGCACACGGACGTTCGACAGTTCAGATAACAGCGCCTCTGATATGTTCCTCTGCACAGCGGGGGCCTAACGCCCTCAGAAACAAACCCGTGGGAGAAGGGACAAACAAAATGCAGCCCGTCCCTGTCCTGACCTTGGCCCGCACACTCGCTGCGCCCCGGAATCCAGAGCCCACCAGATCCTCCGGGAGCCGCAGGAGCCCTGCCTTCCACGGGTGACACCTGAGACGAACCACGACTCCATGATGTGGTCACAGGCTGCAGGACCTCGCTGGCTCTCCGGCAGGCCCCAGCCTGGCCAGCGTAAATGTGCTTTCCTGGCGATCATTAGTGACCACCTGTCCCAGTGATTTTGCTGAGTTACACTTATTATCCCAGGGAGACTTGTCGCTGGGAACGCAGACGGCGGGCTAGATTTCTCGGGAGCCGACTCTGATAGGGGAGCTCCATGCAGGGGGTTGATTTAGGGCGAGGTCTTGGGGACAGCCCCCGTGAAAGCCCAGGGAAGAAAGCGGGACTGGGCAGAGGGAGAATCCAGCCGCAGCAAGGCGGTCTCCAGGGCGTGCTCAGCAGATCCTACAGGATTCTATGTGCATCAGTCTTTGTCTGATGTGGGGTGCCCCAGGAAGGAGGCGTGGCCACGGAGAGGAGACTCCCCTCACCGGAACCCACCTCCAAACAAGGCTGAGCGCTGTGGGTCCCCTGCAGGCAGCACCCCAGCACCTGGAGGACGGAGCCCTTCATCCCAACGGGGAACGTGGGCCCTACTGCACACAGGCCCTGCTCCTCTCTGCAGGACGGAGCCCAGTGCCCGTGCCTCCTCTGTGACGCTTTCCCAGCTGCCTTCTCCGCTGCCCTTCAGGAGAGTGGGACCTCGCTCTCCCCTTCACTGTTCACGCACCGCCTGACCCTGACCGCCAGCAGCGATGCAGGTGTCCGCTCAATGAGCACATCACTGAAGACGGACTATCAGCACAAAACAGGAATAAAATACCACCTAATTATTTAAAAACCTGCCCCCAAGGAGTTCCGTTAGATCAGAAAAACACGCAGACATGACGGGGAACTTGAAAGAGAGGCGCACGGATGCCACACAGCACACAGCGCTCTGGTCTCAGCTCTGGGCACAGCCCGCTTCCCGCCGAGCTTGCGTTCACTGTGAAACCCCACAGATCCAAGCACTCCCTGAGAAGAGATCAGAAAGCTGAGACACTCAGCGGCAGCACTTCGGCTAAGGATGTCTTTATGAATGTCCTTATTGACACGGTGAAGGAAAGTCAGTTTTGATCCGACTAGGGAAAGAGTCTGAGGGTCAGAGTGTCTTCAGTGTGATGTGCTAGGAATTCTTCCAATTAGCCCAGAGCTAAGAGGCTCCGGGAAGGAAGCCGGCAGAGACCAGAGTAGGCGAGGAACTGACTCTCCTTCCCGTGAATGGAAGCAGAAACCAAGTAAAATACCCTGTGATTTATGAAAATGCTGTCATGTAAAGTCACTAAGTGGTATCTCACCTTCAGAGGACAAGGAGTTATAGAAGAGGTAAGAGGAATTTTAAACCCCAAAGCTAGAGTGCAATTTAAAAAAGAAAACTAAAAAATTAAAGAAAAGAAAATCTCACTGCCAAGGTTCTCTCTCGTTGTCTCTGTCTAATACATAGAGAATTTTAAAGATCCTGCAATTTAAGGATGACATCTGGGACAAGAGTGTGAACAGCCCGAGATTTTTGCTAACTTGTCACCGCTCTCGGAGTTAAGCACACCTGCTGGGCTCACGATTTCCCACCAGATCTTCTCACATCCCTTGGGGTGTGGCAAGAGCTACAGTAACAGCCAAGAAGAAACTAGCCAGACTAGAAGGAGCATCTTGTAAAGCCAAATGTACACGCCCACACCCCTTTTCTTTTTAAATCCTCACCCGAGGATATTCTTTGATTTACCTTCAGATAGAGTGGGAGGGAGGGAGAGAGAGAGAGAGAAAGAAACATCGACGTGAGAGGGACACATCAACTGGTTGCCTCCCGCATGACCCCGACCAGGGCGGGGGACCGAACTGCACTGAGGTACGTGCCCTTGACAGGAATCGAACCTGTGACTCTGGTCTGCGGGCCGACGCTCTAACCGCTGAGTCAAACGGGCCAAAGAACAAACTACAATGTAAATAAAAGCACAAGCCACAAGAACATTTCCAAACACTCTATAATCAGTATGCATCTCCACCACCTCACAGGCTTTCTCTGCAATCAAAGTCTCATTTGGTAAAAAGAGAATCTCAACAAATGTGCTTCTCTACACAGGTAAGTCAACACTCCGCTCTAGCATCTGCATACAAATGTACACCTTTGATCGTGATCTCTAACAAAGCACCCTAAACTGGGTTCTTCCTAGGAACACAGACCTCACCTCTTCATTTACTAAAGAAATGCAAATTCCAGTTCAAGGTTTTTCAAAGGCCAGTAGACTTGATGCTCAACCGTATTTGTATCTGTCATTCTTTATCCATTTCGTTAACATGACCTCATTCAAAGTTCACCCCACATTAAAAAAAATACATTTACAGTCAGCCCTCGTTTATCGCAGTTAATCAGTTCCAGACTCTATGGCGATAAATGAATTTCCGCAAAATGGGATTCTTTATTTATACAGTCGGCCCTCGCCACCTCGCGTTTCGACTTTCGTGAATGACTTTTGCGGATTCACGAAAGTCGAAGCGCGACATGGCGAGGGATGACTGTACTATTCTTGGCATGTCACACCTTCAAAGATATCAGAAAAAGAAGGGCTACGATTACCTTTGAACTTGTGGAACACGGCCCACAGCTCTGCAATGTCGGTTGCAAAGGTGATGTCTGTGTCAAGGACAATGACCCTCTCCAGGTTGGCAGGGAGAGTCTTGGTCAGGACAAGCTTCATCAGACCGTAAATCCCGGAGTAATGTTTGTTGGGGATCCAGGAAACTTCAGACTACACAGGGCAGGGAAGAGAGGGAGAAGAAAGATACAAAAATCACTACCTTCCTTTTTTGCATAAACATTGTAACAGTGTCTAAAAAGTATCCAATACAAATTTGTTGAATAAATGAATGAATATTTTCCTACAGATGTGTTCATATCATTGGCAGTTTGGCATGTGAAGTTTCTGGGGGAAGAAAATGCATCTGAATCAAGGGAGTGGAAAAGCAATATTTATACAATAACTATTACTTGTAAACATTATGCTCAGATTTGAAAAATAACATTTTTGTTATTACAGAAATTGTGTAGGCTTGTTGGAGAAAATAAGAACATACACAAAAGAAGAAATAAACTGCTTTAGCCTTTTTTGTCTGCCAAGCTCTTTATTTCACCTTCAATTCTGAATTATAGCCTTGCTGGATAACCAATGGACACAGACAACAGTGTGGTGAAGGGGGGGCGGGGAAGGGGCATGGGGAGAGGGCGGAGCAGGGAGGAGGGTGTCAATGGGAAAAGGAGGACATCTATAAGACTTTCATCAATAAAGATAAATTTTCAAAAAGAAGAAATAAAAGTACAAAATTGAATCAGAGTATATATATGTTTTGCGAACAACACCTACTTTTTTTCTAGGTAGACGTATTTCTTTTAATCATTACATATTACTCCTTAGTGGTATTATTAAAGCTTATGCTTATCTATTTTTTAAAGCGGTCATTAAATCAATTAGTGTTGCTACCTTCTCCTGGTTCTCACACACACACAGGAGGAGAGACTGGTCATAATCTATGCAACACTCTTCACTGGGTAAACACACACACACACACACACACACATACACACACGCAGGTGCCAAATGAGCCCATAGAGGGCCATCCCTGACATCCTCACCTGCTGTAACAGCTAATGTCCTACAGGTGGGTAGAGTTGAAAGCAAGTCACACTGTTTGGTCCCACCTGGTACCCAAGGTCAAGGCTAAAAAGAATACACAACAGCAGTGTGATGAAAGCTTTCAGAGGCACAGGTTGTATATGAAGGTGACTGCGGGCGGGGCCATCCTCCCTGCAGGAGGAGCCTGCCCGGAGCCAAAGCACACCCTGCTTTCCGAGAAGCTGACATTTGTGATGCGAATCTTCAGTGAAAAACGGGGCCACCTTCGAAAGATTCCACACAACAGTCATCCCTGTTCTCCTTCTAATTCCACTGGGAGGACACTGTTCTAAAGAAAATAGTGTCAAATTTAACAATGAGAAACTGATAGCATTCTATACAATCTGCAATGTAGACTAAGATGTACTAAGAGGTAATTTACATACGATGTTCAAAGAAAAAAGCCAGCTTTAAAATGGCTTTTACTTAATAACCTCTGTATATAATCAAACAACACAGAACATACCACACAAATTTATGCAGAGAAAGAAGAAATAGAAGCACGCCATCCAATTTCTAAGGGTGATCATTTTGGCACGATGTGTGATTGACAGATAGATAGCTATGTGTATATATATATATGTACACACATATATTTAACTAATCTTCATTTTTCAACTTTTTAAAAGGAACTACTGTTCTAGAGAAAAACTAAGCATTACATTCTTTTTTTTAAAAAAAATATGCTTTTATTGATATTAGAGAGAGACAGGAAAGGAGAGGGAGAAAGAGAGAGAGAAACATCGATCGGCTGCCTCCTGCACACCCCCCACCAGAGATGGAGCCTGCAACCGGGCATCGGACTGGGAATCGGACCATGGACCGGGAAGCATGGCACGGCACCCAGCCCACCAAGCCGCACCAGCCAGGGCGCACTGCGTTCTTTTTAAGCACACCGAGACCTGGTGAGGCAGGAACACAGCCGCTGATTTGGGGAAGCTCTGAGAAAGGACCCCTGCAACAACGGATCAGATCCTTTCCATCTCTCAAACCCACCCCACAGGATGTGTTCATCTTCAGTTTACTCGAAAATATCATTTCCACTCCTTATCCTCAGTTTCACAATGGGCCTTCGCATAAATGAGTATCACGCTGACCAGAAGAGAACAACCCCATAAACTGACGGACTGAACTATTATTCACCATCTGTCAGTCTCAAGAAAAACAACCTGGGAACCCTAGGTCAGTAGTCCCTGTCACCTTGCACCTGGGCAGCATGGAGGAGGGAAGGAAGAAACAAAAGTTAAAAGCTGGACTCCAGCCCCATAAAAGGTGTGATCTCTCTAAGCCTCAGTTTCTTCACCTATAAAATGGAGGTGCTGCCTACATCAGCTGGTTGATGTTGAAATTAAAGTGGAAGCAAGGACGGGAGAGCTGGGTGCACAAAAGACCCCCAGGGAACAAAAGCCCTGACTTCTCACCCCTCCTCCTTGCAGGGGTTCAGGCAGCCACGCCTCCTGAACTGCTTCCACGGAAGGCGGGGTCTCTGGGAGTCGGTCCTCGTGACCGTGGGTTCTGGAGTCAGGCACACCTGGATTCAGATTCTGGCCCTGTCCCTTGTCCCAATGTCAACTCGGGCAAGTTTGCTTGGACTTTCTGAGCACCTGCCATTTATACAAGGCAGCTACTTCTAAGTGCTTCCTGCCTTGAATCAGTCAGGGTGTGGGCGGAAACAGCACACTCAAACTGATAATCTGAGTTACATGTAACAACGAAGAACTGGAGCATATGCAGAACTTAGACATAGTAACAAGGACTGAGCAGCACCCAGGGAGGGGAAGAGTCAGGGCCGTCCCACCCAGGGCCTGAAGGGCCAAGGCCAGCAGCTGCTGGAATCCAGAGAGAAAGCCATATGAATAAGCCACCTGGCAGGAAGAGTGACCTTCAGTAGAGGGACATGGGCTACCTGTGACAATCCCACAGGATGGAACAGGGAAAGAGATCTCAGCCTCTCTCTCCTCCTACCCACTGATCTGCTGCACAGACCCAGTGCGCTCAGAGATCCGACTCTCATGCGTCAGCCTTACGGAGCACAAAGCAGGTGGCGGAGGGAGACAGAGGACCTGGAGGGACTCACTGCATACAACTAACACGACTGTTAAATTATGGCAAGATCAGCCCGGCTGGTGTGGCTCAGTGGTTGAGCATCGACCCGTGCACCAAGAGGTCGCCAGTTCGATTCCCGGTCAGGACACATGCCCAGGTTGTGGGCCAAATCCACAGTGGGTGGCATGCAGGAGGCGGCCAATTGATGCTCTCTCTCGTCGATGTTTCTATCTCTCTCTCTCTCTTCCTCTCTCTCTAAAATCAATAAAGAAAAAAAATGGCAAAATCAAAGCATGACACCTCATACATAATAGATGCAAAATGGGTATCTGTGGGAGGGGTGGGTGGGTGGCTGGATGGATGGCTGGACGGATGGCTGGACAGATGGCTGGACTGACAGACGAACAGAGGGTTGAACAGCACAAGCAGGTGAGTGATCTGTCTGCAATTCCACAGTGAGCAAGATGCAAAGCTAGGGTTGCAATCATCAGGAGGTTTGCAGTCGTTCCCCAAACCATGTTATCCTCCCTTCAGAGTTAGCTTCCACCCGAGGCCTCAGGACTCTGAGGACTTCCCTCTAGCAGACTTGATAAAACTCCTCCTCACGAGAGCCAGCCTTTGGAACTCAGCTTAGTTTCTTCTCTCCCCTGAGATTTGCCTGAACCGAAGCCTGGCGATCGTTGGTCCACGCTGCAGAGACACGCCGTCCCATCAGACCCGATTAACGTATTCATGGGTGTGGGCTGCCCGCAAAGCAGGCGCGTGGTGAAGACAGAGTGCCAGGCACTGGGTTCCGCCATCTCATTGGGTTGCCCCGACTCCTGGACTTATTTTTAACACACGGGGGGCACTTGGCTGGTGCGCAGAACAGGAGGACTACAGGAATAAATTAATCTCAACATGAGCCCAGGTCTGAACGTTGCCCCAAGTCCCCAACTTAATGCATAATCAATTAAGTCAGAGCGTACAATGAGAGGTAAAGAAGAATTCAAATGCGTTCGGAAAGAAAACGAAGGAATCTAGGAGAGGCGAGAACGTGTGGTAAGAAGCAGATACATTTATTATAAATGACTCATTCTCTTAGAAGTAGCCTGTAAAATCCATCCCATCCCCCCACCTTCATCCAAATCCTGAGATTCCTTCAGGTCTCAATTTAGAAGGCACCACCAGCCCATGGCCACCTCCCGGCTGCCCCAGGCGGGGCGCGGGCTCCAGACCCGGCTGCTAGCCTTCCTTCCCCGCAGTCCGCTGTCACGCTGTGTCTAATCTTGCTTGTCTCTCTCCAGCTCTGGGCTGGAACTCCTTGAGGCAGGGATGATGTCATTTTTACTGTGGTGACAAGTCATTACTCAAAAAACGCTTGATAAATATGCATGACTGCAGAGTTAGCCAGGCCCGGGTTCAAAGGCTACCTGGGAGCTTTTCCGCCACCAGGAGCAGAAGCATCCATAACTGCTCAGGGCCGGGGTCAGGGTGGTTCAAGGGCACAGGCATGGCTGGCGGAGCCCCACAGCCTGGCTTCGGTGCCAGTCCACTGCCAATAAGTCGTGTGGCCTCAGGCAAGTCAAAGAACCTCCGGGAACCTTAGATCTCCAAATGGGACAGCCTGTCCTGTCCTTGGTTTTAGGAGGAGGGAATGTGGGTGGGACTGGTCACCCAGGCAACCTTTTGGGGCAGTCTCCTGGTGCAGTCCACACTGGTAGTGAGCTCACTCCCACCAAACAATAAGCTTCAGTCAGACCAGGGACACTAAGTCATGGGGTCAGTGGACAGAAAACCCTCCCCCAAGGGGAGGTGAGAAAACCTACAAGGGCACCATGCAGACTGACCCAAGGATCCTACAGAGATGCCAGCCCCTGGCAGAGCAACATCCTGCTTATGTTCTTTATCATTATAAACACACCAAAGGGTTCCTGTAATTAAAACGATAATAAAAGTGAAAGTTAGGCTTATTTTAATGGACATCTTATCCCTGCAATGGCTGTTAATAATTCTAAGCAGCATGTTCTAAGATTTAATTAGCCGAAGTGCAATCGTGCTCAAGAACACCACCCAATGCACTTACCTGAAGGGGCACACACCAGCCCAGGTTTTAGGGTTTCTGTTGAAAGTGGGGGGGTTCGTCTTGGTGGGTGAACCCCGAGAGAAGGTTTGATAAAGTTCTGCAAGTGATTCCAGGGTTCATGGGACGCTGGGTGGCCGCTGGGAAAGGCACAGGATATCCGAGCGGGGCAGCCACATGAGCAGAGGCCCGGGGCTGGACGGGGACACAGGCTCTCGGGTGACTGCTCAGAACCGAGGGCCTGAAGGAAACTGACGGCCCGATGCCTGGTTCCTGACCATCAACAGACGAGGGAACGCCTGGGAAAAGGCTGGTTTTATCAGGCAACGGTGTCATTTCTACTTGAAGATGATACTTCCAGGAGACACGGGATGCCCCCGCAATGGCAACGACAGACAAGATCACCCAGCATTTCCTGAGTGCTCACCGGGGCCAGGCAGAGTGGTGGGAGCTTTCCGGGGGCTCTCTTCCTTAAACCCCTCCCCACTGGTCTAAAGGTCAGGCGTTGTCATCCCAGCACAAAGTTTGGGGATGAGGGCAGAGTCCTTCCCCTGACTCCAGCTCTCAGGCCCCCAGCCCCAGACGCTCTCCCCTGAAGTGCTGTTTCTCTCTTCTCCCTTCCCTTGGCCTATTCAGACGTGCCCTCCACTGCTCCGGGTTACTGCACCGTCATGTCACTACCGAGCCCCCGCCCCCATCCCGCCAAATCTTCATTCATCCAGAACTGCATCACAGGGCAATTCGGTTCGAAGGCCTTGGAGTCGGCCATCCCTGGCTCCTGGGTCTCTCTGGGCCTTACTTTTCTTCTCTGTAAAACAGGGGTGATCACAGCGCATCCTGCCCCCTCCCGGGAGGTTCTCTGATCCGTAGTCTGGAAGCTCTCCTCCGTCATCCTGGGAATATTTATGGCTCAAAATAGATTTCTTACCCACATCAATATTTTCCTGAGGATTACAAATCACCCTGACACCTTTTGAAAAATTAAACGAGAGAGAACTCATCCTAGCGGCAGAATGTTCGAAAAAGCCACGTTGTTTCTGAGTGGTCGTCTTGGCAACCGACCTGTGTGTTCAGAACATCGCAGTGGAGAAATGGAGGGTGAGGAGCTGGGGTGGGGTGGGGACTCTGGGCGGTGGCACGGAGAGGGCACCACGGGAGGAGCGCAGGTTTGGGGGTCCACCTGTCGGATGCCAAACCCGGACCCCACCACCTCTCCACCGGCAAGGCACCTCCCTCAGCCTCAGTCTCCTCACATAAAGAGAAAACATAAAATAAGATATATTGCATGAGGTTTGCAAAAGCACTAAATGAGGCAGGAGGACGAAGGCCCCGGCCCGGCGCTGGATGCATGGTAAAGGCTCGAGAGTAGCTTTTAAATTGGTTAACAGCATGCGCTCTGGAGTCTGCCTGGGTTTGAGTCCTGGCTCCATGGCTCACTAGTTGGGTTCTTTGGGCAAGTAATCAAACCTCTATGGACCTCAGTCTTCCTCATCTGTAAAATGGGCACACATAGAGCACACATTCCACAGGACTGGGAGAATTCTGGTGCTCTACGGAAGTACTGGCTATTGTCGTTAATTGTGAATGTTATTACTGACGGAGTTTAGAGCAACAGAAAAGACGAGATTCATATCTGTCAGCGAAAACCATCTGCATTTGTATTCACCGTCGCCAGCAAAGGAAACTCCAGCTTGGCTCAGCTGGGATCACCTAATAAGCGTTTGCGGAAGACGCGCTAAGGGCCAGGTTGTGAGCGGGGCGAGGGACCCGAGCCCGTGATGAATGCAGCACACCGATGCCCCTGAGCAGGCCACGGTCCAGTGGAGACTCGTTATCCACGGCTGCGTGACCGGGGACCTCAAAACCCAGCAGCGTAACGGCGAAAATTACTTCTTATCTCACACAGTTCCTATGGCAGGAATTGGGGAGTCTGTTAGCTGGGAGGGGGTGCGGTTCTGGCTTGGGATTTCTCAGGAGGCTGCAGTCGAGACACCAGCTGAGCCTTCAGACCTGGGAATGTCCGGGATCTGCTTTTAGGAGGGCTCCTGCACATGCCTGCAGCTGAGGCTGGCTGTCAGGAAACCTCAGTTCCTTGCCACACGGACCAGCTCACAGGGCGACTTAAATGTCCTTACAACACGGTAGCTGGCTTCCCCCCAAGTGAGCGATGGAGAGAGAACAAGACAGAGGCTGGGATGTCTTTTACGCGAGTCCTCGGAAGGCACACGGTGTCATTTCTTCAGTGTCTTGTTGGTTACAGAGGGCAGTCCGACGCAGCGTGGGCAGGGACCAGACCAGAGTGTGAACACGAGGGGAGGAGGACTCCTGGGCTGTCGTGGAAACTAGCTACCACACCTGTCACTCTACAATATAACTGCATTTGATCAGTTCCAAGTGCGTTAGAGTAGCAGTCCCCTAGAAGGACAATGACGGGAATGAGAGGACGGGAGGGGAGGAATCACTTAGGGATATCTGTAGGAGATGAGCGTGACTTTGGTATTGAAAACTGGGTTTCTCAAATATTGGCAGGAAAGGAGAGGTATCCGTGGCATCATTTAAGACACAGGGATACAAATAAGCAACCGTGGGTGTGTGTGTGGACAATGACCCAGTCTGATGGACTCAGGCGCAGCCTAGAGTTGGAAATGACGATGAAGGTGTGCACAGACAGGAAAGGGTTAAATGCTGGAGACTACTGTACGCCATGCTAAAGAGAGGTGGACAAGACCTGGGGACAGTGGGAAGAAACAAAAAGGTTTCATCAGCAAAGAGACATCATCTCATTTTTGCAATATGCTCTAGGGACCCGCGAAGGAAAAAGATGAACCGCAGGCAGCTGAGAGGCACCAGAACCTCGGAGGATGCCGACAAAAATGCAGATTCCCAGGGCCCTACACCCAGAGGTGCTGAGTCGTCAGGTCGGGGGCAGGGCCCAGAAATCTGTCTTGTTCATCAGCAGCTCATGTGATCCTAAGGTCAGATGTCCCCAGACTACACACCAAGAAACTCCCAGGCAGGAGACACAGGAAGCACTGTATTTATCCAGGTCTTGGTGACCGAGTCATTTACAACTGGATCACCAACCAGTGTCCTGTTCAGAAACAAGACATAAGACAGCCCCAAGCTTAAGTGGCTCCCGTGACCTTGACGTGATTGGCTGCACGGAGAGAGACGACCTTTCTCAAAGATGACTAGAAGAAAGTGCGGCCGGAAGGTCAGGAGTTCTCCAGATAACCCTCCACCTCAGGGTCGGTGTCTGACTGCGGAGCCACGGAGGTCCTCCTGGCTGTCCCTCTTCGTAACTCAGAAATCCCATCTCAATGAAAGCCCCGCCAGGTCAGCGACTGCAGCTCTGCGGAGCCAGCGTCAACAGGAAAGCTGTTCCATGCGGGGTGGGGCAAAAGTGGGTTATTGTGATTTACTGAGTATTGTATCACTTTCCATATGAACGACTGTAAACCCACGCCTGCCCCACCCTGTATTTCACATCTTCCTATGACGGAAACTCGGAAGGAAAGCCTGGAAGAGCCCCCACGCTGGTCTGCACAGCTGACAGCAGTCTACGTGGAGCGGCAACGCGCATCTGCTCCGAACATACAACCCGTGTCTGAAATAAGTCAGCTGGCTTCCCCCGGACATGCTCATTATTCAGACATCTACTGAGAAACCATCTTCCACAAGCAAAATGAACCCTAGAATGATGACAAAGCCACAGCGAACCCAGAGGAACATGATCATGGCTCTATAAACTCATTCCTCATCCCAGTGGCCACAGAACCCTTCCTCCCTGGTGCCCGGCAAGCAGCGTCCTGCTTAGCTTTGTGCAGCTTGGGGGGACGGGGCGCCGGAGCGTTTACAGATTGCCGGAACATCCCTCAGTACTTGATGTTGTGAAACGCAGCCTTTCAAAGCACCGGAGCTCTGATTTGTGAACTGGACTGTTACAGTGGTTTAATTTCCTGAAATATAGCTGCCTTCTTAACGAATAGATTTTCCAATGCACCGAGGAGAAAATTGCATTAGCTCCTGCGTAGCCTGGACTTCATATTTTTACAAGCTGCAATTCTTCATATTACAGAGCACAGTATGTATTTATGTATGTATACTTAGCACAGTGTCTGACACACAGAAGGCACTCAATGAGTTATTTTTGTGATTTTTTTTTTTTAACTCCTCACCCAAGGGTATGTTTTTCATTGATTCTAGAAAGAAAGGAACAGAGAGGGAGAGAGAGAGAAACATCGATCAGCTGCCTCACACACTCCAACCGGGGATTGAACCTTCAACCTGGGTATGTGCCCTGACTGGGAATCGAACCCAAGACCCTTTGGTGCACAGGACGGTGCTCTAACCACTGAGCCACACCGGCCACGGCTCAATGAATTGTTCTGAAAAAGTAAGATAATATATATACACAAGCAGTGCTTACTGAGAACCATTCCTTGTGATGGGGATGTACTGGTCAACCTGCCCCATTCATTCAAACACCAGATGACTGCTCTGAGGGAACTACAGTCCAGTCTGGGGAGACAGACAGACAAACAATTCCCAAAAGTATTATTACAGCAATCAGGATGGTGGTTTAGTCTGATGGGGATTGGAGGAGGCTGGGTGATGGGATGGGAAGGACATCCAGGTGGCTTTGGTGACGTTGTTCCAGTTCTATGTTAGCTGGAAGGATGTTTTATCGTATGGCATATAACGTATTTATCTGCAGTCATCATAGTGTGTGCAGAAAGATCACGGCTGGCCAAGGGGCAAGAATGTGACCTGAACGGAACATGGGACTTAGAGTTAGGGGGACCCAGCTTAACCAGCTAAAACACACATGTGCGCGCGCACACACACACACACACACACACACACTCAACTCCTGCTCAGAGTGCCAAAAATAGAGATAATTATTTTGTTAGTAAATGGAAAGGGGAAAAAAATAAAACTCTTATTTCCCTGTCACTATACATTCACTCTTCAGCATGCATTCATTAATGGAGCAAAAATTGCTTCTCGTGGGGCAAAAACACCTTGGATATTGCTATGATTTGTTATTCAAATCTCACGCAGGATGCAATTAGAGAGTACTATTAGAAAAAGATGTATCTAAAAAGGCTCCTGGGGATAAGGTGATCATCGACGTTTAAAAAGGTTGAGAGACTTTGCTGGGCAGGATTATACGACACCAAACTAGCCACAGAACAAAGTGTACAAAACACAACTAAATCAAAACCCCGAATCCAGTCACGAGCACCTGCTGAATCTAGCCGTTCTTCCATCCTTCCTGAGTTTAATCAGAAGGCAGTTTAACCTGAAAACATTAGTTATCTGTTCTCAAGTTCATCTGGAGGTGTGGGGAGCCCTGTGCCCACTCTCTCCTCTCGCCCCCACTCCGCCTTTTCCTCTCTCACCACCCACCTCCTTTGCAGGGAAGCATCCAAAGGGCATCAACAGAGGCTGCAGCTGAGGAGGCACCACGCTGTTCTGCATCAAAGGCTGCTTTCCATTCCCAGGGGGCTTTGCAGTCTTGTGGAGGTGAAATGCTGGCCTGTGACCTTCCTGCTCCCAGCCTCAGAGACCCACCCTGCAGGTCAATGTAGCTCTAAACACGTGGGCAGAAATCCCAAGCAGATAAAGAGGGTGCAGGAGGGTGAACCAGAGGTGCCACTGAACTAACCTCGGGTTGGTTTAAAAACTGTTCTCTTTCACAACACCTGGAGGGCAAAACGCTCCTGGTATAGAATTTCTCCTGGCTAAAGGCCAGAAGGACCCTCTTCACTGGTCACCGCGGAAAAGACGATGTCTTGACTCGGCTCTTGTAATACAGCTGACACACGATCGCCAAAGGTCTTAATTGTGGTTTCAAGTGTTTTAACCTTGACGCCTGGTTTCAGAGGACTTAGGCTGTGGACTGATTGACATTCCCCTCCCCCCCCAAAACAGGCCCCTGCTATTTCTATGAAGTGTTGTCAAGGAAACCAGGTGTCTCACCTGTCTAGATTCAGAATTTATCATGCATGGAAATGCTGACGGGAAAAGAATGTCACCCCTAGAAAGTAGTATGGAGGATGGTGAGTGGTACAAGATAATTCCATTAAGCCTTACTTCCATTTGGGGATTTGGTTACTGATCAAAGGAATTCCTAATGCTCTAAATCCCCCTTCAAAAAAAAAAAAAAAAATCCACCTAATTCTGAAAGTGACTCATTTATCTAAACACTCACTGCGTGCCAAACTCTGTATTAGCAAATGTAGGATGTTCCTATTTCTTAGGAGATCACAGTTAAAACGGAAAGGTATTATTCTATTTACGATAATAACAATATTGCATTTGTTGACTGCTCGCTATGGAACAGACACTGTAAGCCATTTATAAACATTATATTTTAAGTCACACAATAATCCTATAAAGTACATATCAAGTAAATCACACAATCTTAAAGAATGATAGGGGCTGGGGCTGAACATTGGATTTGGCTCATTCCAAAAACCTTAATCATTTTGGAAATGGACTCGGAATAAGATATTAAAATGATCATCAGGCAGTGAGAGCTATACATAGTCTTAATGGAACTGTGAGGGTGGAGCCACTAATTACACTGGGACCTAGGAAGTAAAATCGGAAAAGGGGAGGTGATTACAAAATCGAGCTCGTACTTTGAGCACAAATTAACACTTGCACCCAGGGAGAGTCAATGCAACCAGTGAAGAGACACCAGGATGAAAGGCAGAGAGGAAAGCTGGAGAAATAAGTCTACATCCCCAAAGACTGTTAGGATGGAGTCCTGACTTCGGTTCCTCAGCATCTAAAGAGTGTGCTGGAGAAAAGCTTAGCCTCCGACGCTCAGCCTTTATACGAACAACATCATCGAGGGGCCAGAGCAAAGGCCAGCTGGAGTCTGGGTGCCCCCCAGGACACGGAGGAAGGCCATCCGGAGCCACGCCCAGCACTGCTGCACATGGAATCACGTGGGCCCACCACTGGGCCCACCCCAGAAAATCTATGATGGGATTCCTAGTGGTGGGGCAGGCCTGGCTGCTGGCTCTGGTTTGATAAAGATCAGAAGTTACAGCCACTATGGAAAACAGTATGGAGAGTCCTCAAAAAACTAAGAGTAGAACTACCATTTGATCCAGCAATCCCTCTTCTGGGTATTTATCCGAAGAATACGAAAACACTAATTCGAAAAGATATCTGCACCCCTGTGTTTACTGCAATAGCCAAGATCTGGAAGCAACCTAAGTGTCCATTGATGGGTGAATGGATGAAGAAGGTGTGATGTGTGTGCGCACAGGCGCAGTGGAATGCTACACAGCCATGAAAAAGAAAAAAAGGTGAAATCCTGTCATTTGCGACAACAAGGATGGACCTTGAGGGTATTTGCTAAGTAAAATAAGTCAGAGGGAAAGAGACAGATACTGCATGATTTCACTCATATGTGGAATATAAAAACAAACAGAACAATGAAAACAAAATAAGTGAACAAGTCAAACAAAAGAAAAACACACTTAGCCCGGCCAGTGTGGCTCAGCACCAAGAGGTCACCGGTTCAATTCCCGGTCAGGGCACATGCCCAGGTTGTGGGCCTGATCCCCAGTGAGGGGCATGCAGGAGGCAGCCAATCGATGTTCTCTCTCATCGATGTTTCTATCTCTCTCTCTTTCTCCATCCCTTTCTCTCTAAAAACCAATAAAGAAAAAAAATTAAAAAAAGAAAAACACACTGAAAGAGGCAGACAGCAGATTGGAGGTGTCAGAGGGGACGGGGCGTGGAGGGAGGGAGAGAAGGGCAAAGGAGCTCCCTGGTTTGACTGTGCAAACTCAGCTCGGATGGTGAGCACAATGTAGCAAAGGGGCTGATTTACAATGTTACACACCCGGAAGTGACGTCACACACCAACGTGACCTCGACGAGAAATACACTTCACAAAGGAAAACGATCCCGTGGGAAGCTGGTGTGCAAGCGTGGGCCCTAGCATGGTTTTCTTGGGGTGGTTTTGTGTTACTAAAGCCCATCAAATAACTATGTGCAGTCAAGCTGGAGGTCCCCAACAGATGGGGAAAGGAACCCACCAGTCAACTCTAACTTCCAGATGCAAATGAATGGCACAGCCCCGACACTTCAGTTCTTTTTTTGTTGTCTGCACATTGTCAAGTTCACATATATTGTTTGATTTTTTAAAAAATGCCCTGGTGTGGGAATACGTAAGCATTCTTGACCTGGAAGCGACATAAAATAACGAGATGAGCACTGGACTCGGAGCTGGAAAATCACAAGTTGGAGTCTGGTCACTTCCCTTCCGGGAGACTGAAACGAGATGACACGTGTGGCCGCACCCAAGCACGCCGGACAAGGTCGGCACTCCCGAGCCACAGGCCCAGCCCGAGTCTGGAAAATGGAAACCTTCACCGCATGACAAGCAGCAGAAAGGCCTGGTCACGGTGAGCGAGCTCGAACGCCACAGCCTGACCACAGAATGCAGAGGGAGCCGGCCCACTCGGGACACAATGCACGCTGAGTAATAACACCACGTCGGTAATAACAGGGGATGCGAGAGGAGAGTTCCAGCCTCGCTGTTATGCCTGTGAATAAGAGGCTGATCATCGCTTCCTATTTTCTCGTCAAACCTATTATTGAGCTGGGAGTGAGATTAGAAACCCACTGGGGTTCATGAATTCAGCCTGGGGAAGTGGTTAAATCCAACGAAAATATCCTAGTTAGATGAGTTTTAGCCAAGGGAGTTGAGTAAATAAATGGATATTTAACAGGTCAGTGTGTGAAGCATCATCTTTTAAAAAGATAATAGGAGTGATAATAATCATGGGTGTAGAGCATTTTCTAGCTCACAATAGTTTCCAATCTATTATCTCATTTGATTCTTCAAATAATTCTGTGAATGAAGGAAGGAATTCATATCTCCATTTCATAGGTGGGAAAGTAAGACTTTTGATACATTGTTGTCCAAAGGGCAGGGTTGCAACTCACCTCTTCTGACCTTCAGGGAAATCTCTGAGGCCCATGTAATGCTCTGACTCTACATGGGAAGCAGGTGGAATGAACAGCCTGGGAAGTCGTGTCTACTGTTCTTGAGCGAGAGAACTCACATTTCGACACCTCTGTGCACCTCTTCCCAAAATCAATTTGGTGACGTGCAGCCACAAGGGATGAGAACTTGAAGTGTTTCCAAGTTTCCTATTCAAAGTTATCTGCGCGTGGAAGTAATTCTGGCTTGCTCTCCATGTTTCAATTAGAAGACAAAGAGAATCTGGCTCCTGGTGTCTCAGAGGAGGTGGAGCGTTATGAATGGATAGCACCGTGGGGTCCACAGGTGATGGGGCCAGTGCTGGCGGCATCTGGACGCTGCTTACCTTTCACGTGGCCGGGAATAAAAAGACCTACATCCAGTCCTGGCCAGTTTGGCTCAGTGGTTAGAGCATCTGCCTGCGGACCAAGGAGTCCCGGGTTCGATTCTGGCCAAGGGCATGTGCCTCAGTTGAGGTTCCCCCGGCCCCGGTTGGGGTCGTGTGGGTGGCAACCACTTGATGTGTCTCTCTCACATCGATGTTACTCTTTCTCTTTCTCTCTCTCTCTCTCTCCCTCCCACTCTGTCTGAAGATAAATGTAAAAATACCCTCGGTGAGGATTAAAAAAAAAAAAAGATCTACGTGCATTTGGCTGGTCCCTGACTCAGTGGCTTGAATGTTCCATCCCACTGCCTTCTCATGCGTCAGTCAGGCAGGGCTGGCCTGAACAGTGGAGGGCCCCTCCTTTTGTAGATGCCGATGCGTGTTCTCAACCAGGGGCGATTTTGCCCACTAAGGGACGCTTGGCAATGCATGGAGACATCTCTGGTGGTCACGAGCTACGGGGAAGGTGCTCCTGGCACCCAGTGGGTAGAGGCCAGGGATGTTGCTACACGTCCTTAGACAGGACAGCCTCACAACAAAGAATTAGCTGGCCCAGAACATTGACAGTTGAGGCAGCTTGTTCAAAAGTACCCGTGACAACTCAGGAAAATGTGTACGGAGGAGCAAGCAGAATGTGGATGTGCCCCTAGTACCAGAGGACAATTTGCCTCTGTGCGGACCTCCTGGAAAACTCGGCATTACCCAGATGTATGGAAGCCCCTCTGAGCGGGAAGGAGGCAGGGGGTTAGAGTCCTCTGCGTGTGACGTAAAGAAAAAGGGACAACCCCACTCCCCCACAAACAAGGAAGGGAATTAAATGAGGCTTGTAAATGAAAGAATATAAAGTTTAAACAAGCAGACTGTCCAGTGGCTGATTCAAGGGGGTGTCTCTTGGCCAGCAGCAATGAGCTGGCCAGACCCAGGGCTGCCCATCTCCCAGAAAGAGGGATCCACCATTCCACTAGACTGAGTACCCCTCTGCCCAGCAGGTCAGCCTCATCCTACACTCAACTTCACACTGACCCAGGGACTCCAAGCCCAGGTGCGGGACAGCTGTTGTTGCTTAGCATCCATTCTCCAGACACTTCTACCTAAGCTTCCGGGTGTCCGAACCCCAGATGTTAACTTCACTGGGTCAAGAGCTGGCTCCTGCTGGCCCTACACAAGAAGAGCAGGTCCCTACTGCTGGATCATAGTTCCAGGATACACCCAGCTGTGCCCCAACCTGGGCCCCCTCTTCGCCGGATGCCTGGGAAACGGCACCTGTGCACCTGCACTCCGCGAACATTTAAGGGGCAAAGGAATCACAGCAAGTGTGAGCACGTTTCCACTCTGGTCAGCTCACGGCACGTGTGCTGCACTCCCTGCCTCCATCTCCAGGGGGATGTCCGGATGACAAACAGAACTCACGTTCTTCACACTGATGCTTGCTCCTTCCTCGGTTTCTCCCAATTTAGACGACACCACCACGCGCCCACCGGCTTGTACCAGCACTCTAGGTGTTGAACTTGATTCCCCTCCCCCTCCACTGCCATATCCCCCAGGTCCAAACCCGGTCATGGTGGCTATCGAAGTCAATCTGCCTTTCAAGGTAGTCACCTGGAGAGGATGAAGGCCGTCTGCAGAGAAGCCTTTTAACCAAAACACTGTACCTTCTCTTTGGGAACTGGCTTCGCGTAAAAAGGGAAGTGGGGAGGAGATGAACTGATTCGATCCTTTCTTGATTTTCTACTCATCCACCAAGACATCTTGCCCCCAAGATCCATATGGCCACCAGGTCTCTGGCCCCAAGAACCCTAAGGTCAGGGTCTTGGACTGATCTGTTCATTTTAGCAGCACCCCACAGGGCATGGAGTTGGCCTTATGTTGCAAGTAATCTAATAAATAAGAGAGACAGATGCTCAGAGAGGAATTTAACAGCCCACCCGGCTCCCTCTTCTGTCCTTGGAACCATTGAATAGGTCAGGGACATTGATTTTAAAACGGATTCCGCACACTGTCAAACGAAAGCTCAATTTTCCAAATGGAAGGCCAGCGAGGTCCACACCCCTCCGCTGCTGAGCACGCCCTTCCCCGCCTCGTTCACTCAGGGTAACTCACCCGGCACACAGGGGTCTCCCATAGGAGCCTCAGTTCAGGGAGACCGACTTCCATCTTGTCGTTTTTACCTTGGAAACACCCCTAGAGCTTTGTGGGGTACTCTGCATACGGCAGACATTCCATTTGCTGGTTTTCAATTCAAATGTGAACATATTGTCTATACAGATACCAAAGACTAGGAGGCGACAATAATCCAATTTGTTTTTTTTTCCTGTGGGCATCCTCAACAGTCCTGGGTGATAGTGTTAGTGATCTGGTTTATTCTTTCTATCAAAAGGTGTAGCCTTTATAAGCGAAACATGAAAAAAAGTGCCAGGCGGATAAAAGAAATGCATTTCTTTCTTTTCTGACAGAAAACGTGCGATGATAAGGGTATTAAGTCTCACAGCTAAGCTCAGCCCACAATGAGCAGGCGCAGGAGTTTGGGCTGGGAAGAGGGGTTCTCTTCCCCGGGCAACAACACTTGCCATCAATTCACAGAGCAAGACAGAAAGCTCTGCGCCTTCTCTCCACGCTCCTCCTCAGCCCTCTGGTCTTGACAACGCTGCACCCGGCATGGGGAGCACACCCCGTCCCCCTTCGCTTCTGGAAATCACATGGGTGCCCAAGGCCCAGCTCCGAGTCACACTTCCTACGGGAGGCCACCCCGACGGTCCAGCCTGCAACAGACTGATACTGCAACGGTTTCGATTTCACTAGTTTGCACTGAATTAATTCTTGGAGCAGACAAGCTGTCTTACATCTGAATTCTCCTGGTATAGTGTGCATTCAGCAAACCCTTACCTATGGACTGATTTCCACCAACGTACACACCTGAGCTGCTTCCTCTTAATTAGCCGAGGATTCAGCGATGTATTAATTAGAGTTAGGTTTTGCAAGCCAGCCAGTTTCCCTGGGCTACTGAGAAAATGGAAACTATTGGCAGCCCATCCACCTAGATCCTGGAGGCGGGGGAGGGGGACTTCCCCACGGACGGACCAAGTGCCTTGGAAAATCCCAGCAAAGTTACCCAACCCCACCCCAAGCTAGTAACTCAGATGTCACAGATTCCAAAGAGAAGGTGAGGGAGAGCAACACTTCTAAGTATATTGATTATCCCTGCTTCCTAAAGATGCATTTTCTTCTCGCAGCAAACCTACAGAGGAAGTGAGAGAGGCTCTTGCTTGTCTGCCCAGAGACACTCTTCCAATTCTCTGCTGCAAAGACTCAAGCATGAAGACACACGTGCAGACATGCAGAAACCCCCTTCCCCGGCCTCCCCTGCAGACAAGACGGGACACGATCCTGGCCAGTGCCAATGAGGGGAAGTCTGCTGGGGGGTTTTGGGGAAAAGATTCCCTGAGAGAGAGAGAGAGGAAGAGAGAGAAATAGAGAGGCTTTCCTTTTCCTTTCCACTGTCTTATGAAGAGATGACTCCTGAATTTTCCATGACCACTGTGACCCCGAGGAAGCCAGAGAATCCCCAGGTGACCACCACCTCCCATGGGACTGCCAACCTGGGGCTTCCTGCTATGTGAGAACAATGACTGGGTTGTTCAAGCCATCTTTGCTGGGTTTTTGTTTGTTTTACTTGCAGCAAAGCAAACACGTGTTTTAACTAAAGCACTTCACACCTCGTCCTTGCGAACAGTCATAGTACAAGATGGCAAGGGAAACAGGCGACCCGATCTGAGCACATACGCAACACCAAGAAGAGTCACTGGGGCAGCGTGAAAGGGGGTGACGCGAGTCCTTAGCTTAGGGACCTCCTGTACCTGTCCTACAAAGACACCCCAAATAAGATCTATGTGAAAAAGGTGGGCTCGCTAATGCACACAAAGCCCCAAGGAGTTCGGGGGTGCCTTTGCATCCACAAGCTCCATTGCAGAGACAGAGGCAGCACCCGGACGTCCATGGCCAAACACAGGCGGGCTGGACCCACGCGGTGGGCGTCTGGTCCCACACCACGGCCAGTGCTGCCCGCCACACGGGGAGAACAGGTTTCTCTTCCTATTTTCTCCTCCTCCTCCTCCTTCCCTGCTTCTTTTCCTTCAGAAGAAAAAAAATACATATTTTTTAAAAACTGCACTACTGTGGAAATTTTGTAAAATGTAATAAAGAGGGGAAAATCCCTCTAGAATCCCGATATCCAGAGGGAACCTACAGCCATACCTTCTTCCTCTTATAATAATTCTGTAACGAATACAGATAGCTTGACATTTAGGGGAAGCAGCTTTGTATCCTTTCTTAACTGAATATAAAATCAAAAGTAGTTCCCCTTTTCATTTATTCAAGCAACATTCAACTTTTATTATTAAATCAATAAAAGCCTTATTTTAAAAAGTGATTTTGAAAAACTTCATGCACTTGCGAGGTTGTACCATAATCTCGCTACCTTCTCCCCACAGTTAGGATTTAGGATGTGTCTAATTTTGACTCCTGTAAACAAACAATACCATGATGAAATCTATTAACTCAATCTCTGTTTCCACAGGCAAGCAATTTCTGTATCACATAGCTTGTATGTTTTAAACAATCTTGATACATGTTGTAAAACTATTAAAAAAGAAGGGCTATTCTGATGTTCGTTTACAACAGACACTTTCATGCGAGTTGTTCCTAGTGGATACATGCTAATATTGGGTAATGATTTTTTAAAGCCTTTGCCATTTAGACATAAAAATAGTATCTTATTTTCCTATTTCTTTGAATACTTAGTGATGTTAGATTACTAATTCTCTTTTTTTTACCATTTGCTTTTCATCTTTTGTGAAATCTTTCATTCTTACCCTTTATTCATTTTTCCATTGGTCTATTTTCCTATTGATTTGTAAGAGCTCTTTATATATGACACGCTATGTCTGTTTCAAGAATAAATTTTCCAGTTTTTACTTGCAATTTAATTTTGTTTCAGTTGCTTAATGACATTCAAAATGTTTCCTGGTTGTTGTTGTTGTTTTTCATTTTAATTAATCAAATCTACTAGAGTTTTCCTTTGACAATGTTTTCCCCCACTGCTTGTGGACATACACAAATTTTCCTCAAACTTACATAAACATTTTCATATTTTTCTTTGAATTCTTGTTGTTGTTGTTAATTCTCACCCAAGGATATTTTTCCATTGTTTTTTTTAAAGAGGCTGGAAGGGAGGGAGAAGGGAGGGAGAGAGAGAGAAACACCTATGTGAGAGAGATACATTGGTTGGTTGACTCCCGCACAACCTCAACTGGGGCCAGGGATCAAACCCACAACCAGGTACATGCCCTTGATCAGAATCGAACCCATGACCCTTCAGTCCGTGGACTGACGCTCTAATCACTGAGCCAAACCAGCCAGGGCATTTTCTTCTAATTTGTTTAATGTTTCTGTCTTAAAACTTAAATCTTTAGTTAATCCAAAAATTCTTTATAAATCTGGCAACATCCTATTTGATCTTTTCCCAAATGCTCAATCTTCACAGTAATATCTTTTCCTGAATAATATATTCTTCCCTTACATGTTGGAAATTCTTCCTTGAGCAGGGTTGATAGATACGTAGACTCTAAGATATCATTCTTCCCTTTTCATATTCATAAAGATAGAAGTAACTGCTCCTGCTGTAATTCCTCCCTGCTGAGTGGACGAAAGCCTTAGCATCCTTATCAAGACTTCTTCATTCAAACCTTACTTAGTCAACTATGTGTGAGCTCTGTGCTCACAACAGGAATGAGGTGGCAAAGCGCAGAGGGTGTCCGTCCACATGAGCGTCACAGAGCGGTGGATGAGTCAGACTTACAACCAATATTCACGTGTCAGAAGTATCGAACAAATAATTATACAAGGAAAGTGTTTAACAGATAATTATACAATGACAATCGTTATAAAGAAGGAAGCAAAGAGTAGCATGACGACTTCTAGCAGGGGAACCCAAATACTAATAGAATGGAGGGCCAAGAACACTTTCCATAAGATTTATATTGAGCTCTAAATGGCAGATGGGAGGGAAGTGGGGAACTAGAGAACATGGTGAACTAGATAACCCAAAAGCCCTCCCAGTGAAATATATATGTACATGTGTGTGCAGTCTGTCTTTATAATAATATCCATACAACATATTATATACAATGTATTATATATACCTATGTAATATATTCATACACAATCGAAATATACATTATATATTATATAATATATATGTTTAAATAAGTATATTATATATAAGTATTAGATGTGTATATATATGTTGAGATATATTAAAATGTATATCATACATATCATACATATACTTATTATGTATATATAATTATATATTGCACACTTTATATTACATATATAAAACTTAAGTTGTCATAAAAGCAAAACCACAAATATAAGCAATTCCGAGTTGGAAAACTAGATGGTTATTCCTGAACTCCCACTGCCCAAGGGAAGCAGCCCTTGAACTGCTTCCGTGGCTGTGGCGCATCTGAGAGAGGGTAAGGCCCGTGGCCTGGCTAATTAGGAGTCAGAGAGAACTCACTGCATAAAGTCAGGACCCCAAACTTTGGACCCCCCCGCATAAGGTGATCTGGAAATAAACTCCACCACACGGCACACGATGCCAGGGCACACACTGGTCTTTAGCTCGATGGTGCAAGGTGGCTGGTGTGGGGGAGGGAATCTTGAGACCCAGCACCTTGAGGCTGCACTGTGCAATGGTGTGTGGTCTGAACTCAAGCTACCTGTCAGAGCTGCCAGACCTCAAAAGGAGAGTTTAATTCAAAATAATTAGGGCTGACAGTGCCTCAAACGATTGGCAGTCATACACAGGCATACCTCACCTTATCACACTTCACAGCTGCCGAGCTCTTTGACAGACTGCAGGCCAGGCCCTCCACCAGCAAAGAGATTATAACTCGCTTTGTTGGGGTGGTCTGGAACCAAACCCGCAAACTCTCCGAGCTGTGCCTGTATGCAAACATTATTTCAGGTAAACAGGATTACACCTCAGTGCTTTCCTAAGTCAGCATGGATGTTCCATGTTGTAGGCGTTAAGCCCAGGGCCCGGCTGAAGGCCTTCATTCCTGTCTCCACCGCTTTCTGGCAGAGATGTCTTGGCCAAATCGTTTCTAGTCTCAGTTCCTCGTCTGCAAAATGGGATCACGACAGCACCGCTTTTTAAGGGCTGTTGTGAGAGTTAAATGAGATGAACTCATATTAAAGGCTTAGTACTGTATCTGGTATATAAGTACCAAATAAATGTTGGTGGCTGTTGTTATTTTATTGCCATTTTATGTACATTAGTGTAAGCCATCTTACTCATTGTTTAGCTTATTAATATTTTCTCCATTGCTCATTACCAAATTTGCCAGAGGTCTGCCAGTTTCTCATACATAGAACCAGCATTAACATTTTTCCTTTTGATTTTCTGTTTTTTACATTTCTTACTGCATGAATTGGTGCTGTGAACTTTATTTTCCTTCTGTTTTCCCCAGGTCCACACCATGGTCCCTACTTAAGTCACCAAGTGGAATGTGAAATTCAATCGTCACCATCTTCATTTCTGAATCAGGAAGGCCCTGGAAGGGTGGCAGGACACCCCAGTGACAGCTCTGGGGACACTGCACCCGCCGCGGCGGGAAATGTTCCTCTTCTGCTGTTTTCAAAGTGGACACCGATTTCAGTTTTTATTGCTTTTTGGCTTTTCCTAAAATAAGCATTTAGGAAAATTCTTCATAATCCCCTAATATCCAAGTATTTTGAGCCTCCATTAAAAGTGTGTTTCTGATATGTAGTTTAATTGCATCGTGGTCAAGAGTGGGCCTACGCGATTTTAATGGTGTGAAATTTAATGAAGCTTTCTTGTGCCCTAAGTGTATGTCATTTTTTTCATGAACACCTGGAAATCGTTTTTATTCCGTTTTATGGATATGAAGTTTGATATCTATTGATATTAATTATATTTAAAAAACTGCCTTTGTCATTAACAATATGATTTGCCTCCTCATTGGCTGAAACTCTCCTAATCTATCCTATATTTTTATCCTATAGTTTTTGCTTTATATATTCCATGATGGGTGGCACCAATTCAAAATGATTAAATTTATCTAAATAAATACATTTTATTACATTTAATATATTTATATTACATATTACATTAAATATGTTATTTATACTATATTATATTTATAGTGTATAATATATAAAATTGTAAATATAGTTATATATTTCATTGTATTTACATCTGAAATTAACATATCCATGCCATATTTGTCTTCATATGTTTGAGATATCCGAAGATAAATTTTATTTTTAAAATTTTAACTTATTTTAGTTGTTTTTTTTTTGAAGATAATAAGCACACAGTTAAGATACTGCTATTTTGTCATTGCAATTACATCAATAAACCCTTCTAGGAATAAATTTAATCAAGGAGGTAAAAGACCTGTACTCAGAAAATTATAAGACACTGAAGAAATTGTAGAAGATACAAACAAATGGAAGCATATACTGTGCTCATGAATAAGAAGAATTAACATCAGTAAAATGTCCATACTATCCAAAGTAATGTATAGGTTCAACTCAGTTCCTATAAAAACACTAACAGCATTTTCCACAGAACTAGAACAAATAATCCAAAAATTTACATGGAACCATAAAAGACTCCGGACAGCCACAGCGATCTTGAGAAAGAAGAACAAAGCTGGAAGGATCACACCACCTGATATCAAACTATACTATAAAGCTTGAGTAATAAAAAGCCTGGGGCTGGAGTAAAAACAGACACATAGACCAATGGGACAGAATAGAGAGGCCAGAAATAATCCACACCTATATGGTCAGTTCATATATGACAAAGGAGGCAGGAACACACAATGGGGAAAAGACAGTAGCTTTAATAGGCAGTGGTGGGAAAACTGGAGAGATATGTGAAAAAAAAAAAAAAGAAACTAGACCACCTTCTTACATCATACACAAGAATAAACTCAAAATGAATTAAAGATTTACATTAAGACTAGAAACCATAAAAATTCTAGAAGAAAACATAGGCAGTTCTACGAATATTTCTCGTAGCAATATGTTTCTGATATATCTCCTCAGGCAAGAAAAAAACAAAAGAAAACTTAAACAAATGGGACTACACCAAAGTAAAAAGGCTTCTCACAGCAAAGGAAACCATCAACAAAATGAAAAAACGACCTACTGAATGGGAGAACATATTCACCAATGATACATCTGATTAGGGATTAAAATCTAAAATGTATAAAGAACTCATAGAACTTCACACCAAAAAACCCCAAACAATCCAATTAAAAAGTGGGCCGTGGACCTGAACAGACACTTCTCCAAAGAGGACATACAGATGGCCAATAGACATACAAAAGGATGCTCAAAGTCACTAATCACCAGCGAAATGCAAATTAATACCACAATGAGATATCACCTTATACCTCTCAGAATGGCTATCATCGATAAATCAAAGACCAAGTGTTGGTGAGGATGTGGAGAAAAGGGAACCCTCATGCACTATTGATGGGAATGCAGATTGGTGCAGCCACCATAGGAAACAGTATGGAGGTTCCTTAAACATTAAAAAATAGAACTGCCTTATGTCCCAGCGGTTCCATTTCTGGGTATATATCCGAAGAAGCCCAATACACTAATTTGAAAGAAAGAATATATGCACCCCTCTATTCACTGCAGCATGATTCACAACAGCCAAGCTACGGAAGTAACCCAAGTGCCCATCAGTAGATGACTGGCTAAAAAAGTTGTGGTACATTTATTTACACAATGGAATAGTACTCAGCCATTAAAAAGAATGAAACCTTTTGAGACAGCATGGATGGACCTAAAAGGTATTATGCTAAGTGAAACAAGTTAGACAGAGAAAGACAAACACCATATGATTTGGCTTATATATGGAATCTAAAAAACAAAATAAACACACAAACAAAAGAGAAAGAGACTCAGATAGAGAGAAAAGACTGATGGCTGCCAGAGGGAAGGGGATGGGAGGCGGGGTGAAATAGGTGAAGGGATTAAAAAGTACAAATGGGTAGCTACAGAATAGTCACAGGGATGTAAAGTACAGCATAGGGAATATAGTCAATAATATTGTAATAATTATGTCTGGTGCCAGGTGGGTACTTGAAATATTGGAGGGACCGCTTTGTAAAGTTTATGATCGTCGAACCACTATGCTGTACACCTGAAACGAACTCAATATACTGCTGCATGTAAACTGGACTTGAAAAATAAAAATTTAAAAAGATACTGCTATTTAATCAAGTATCAGATTAATAATAGAAGACTTTAATAATAGAAGACTTTAAAGCATTTACATTTATTCATATAAATGATGCTTGGTTTTGCTTTTGTAATAGTAATCTTATACATTATTCTTTAGCTTTGAGAAAAATTTATATACATTACAATCACTTCTTTTCAATGTGCAACTCAACAAATGTATAGTCGGAAACCACCACAACAATCACTTTAGGAAACAAAATCCATCACCCCCCCGTTTCCTCACACCCGTTTTTAGGCAGCCCCCCACCCCTCTACTCACTGGCCCCTAGTAACTTCTGTCCTGCTTTTAAGAATTTCATATAAATGGAATCACAACACGCCAGCTTTGGGGCCAGGCTTCATTTCACTTAACACACAAGTTGAGTTTCATTCATATTGTCGCATGTATCATCAGTTCATTCTCTCTCACTGCCGAGTAACAGTCTACTGAATGGACATACGGCCACTGTTCACCACCTCTCCAGCTGATGGACACCCGAGTTCCATGAATATTCAGGAACAAATCTTTGTGTGCACACACAGGGTGGGGCAAAAGTAGGTTTACAGTGGTTCGTATGGAGAATAACCCCATCATTAACTAATAGTTATTCAAGAATAAACTCTGTTTTGCACACTCGCAGCTGTAAACCTGCGTGTGCCCCACCGTGTAGGTGTTTATTTCCCTTGGATGAATACCTAGTAGAACCGCAGCATTGCAATTCCGCAATTCCTACTGCAACTGTGGGCCATATTTTCATGTATGTTTAACTTTTTAAGAAATTAACAAACTAGTTTCCTACATGGTTGTTCTATTTTACACTTCCACCAGCAATGTCTGCAAGTTCTGGTTGTCCCACATTTTCACCCACACTTTGTATTGTCAGCCTTTGTAGTCTAAGCCATTGTACTGGGTGTGAAGTCGTATGTCATGATCATCTTAATTTGACTTCCCCTGATGACTAACGATGGTGAGCATTTTTCACGGATTTACTGGCCATCTCTATATCCTCTTTGGTTATGTGTCTCTTAAAATCTGTGTCATCTTGTCCTGGCCGGTTTGGCTCAGTGGTTAGAGCGTCAGCCCGCAGACCAGAGTCATGGGTTTGATTCCGGTCAAGGGCACGTACCTCGGTTGTGGTTCGGTCCACGGCCCTGGTCGGGGTCGTGTGGGAGGCAACCAGTCGATGTGTCTCTCTCACATTGATGTTTCTCTCTCTCTCTCTCTTTCCCTCCCACTCTATCTGAAAATAAACGGAAAAATATTCTCAGGTGAGGATTAAAAAGAACAAATCTGGGTCACCTGTCTTCTTGCCATGGTTGTAAGAGTTATGTATTCCAGATATAGATCTTTCATCAGACCTGTGCTTTGCAAATATTTTCTCCCAGGCTGTGGCTTGTCATCTTACTTTCTTATCAATGTCTTTGGAAGAACAAAACTATCAATTTAGATGAAGTCCAATTTATTGACTATTTTCTTTTTTAGTTTGTGCTTTTTACATTCTATTTAAAAAACCTTTGCCTAAGTAAAAGTCACTAAGATTTTCTTCTCTGTTTTCTTTCCATATATTCTATAGTTTTAGCTCTCACATTTAGGTGTAAAATTCATTTCAAGCTAATTTTTGGAACTGGTATAAAGTGAGGATCAAGGTTAATTTCCCCCCCATGTGGATACCTAACATCCTAGAAACATTTTTTCTTTCGCATTTTGTTTGCTTCCTGCCTAATTTACACAGGTTTGTTTCATTTGCAATAATCATCTCTAATAACTTAAGTTTTAATTCTATTTAAAACTTTACCAGTGGTCACATTTCAGCTTTGAAAAAAAATCTTACCTTTTTTCACTGATGATCAGAGTGAAGGGTTAAAAATCACACCCGAGTTACAGAACAAAACACAAAAAACTTAGCTTTTAAACCCAACGCACACTTCCTAGACTGTTTGAAAATGTGAGCAGTTGGCTCTGTGTGTTTTTCAGAGCAACTTCTTCAATCTGCATTCGGCTTTGCAAAGGATTTAAAACAATTCTTTATGGATCATTCCATGTGGAAGGCCCTTCCAGGGCGCCCCGCCCGCCCCTTTAACACAAGCCCTCTTTGGTCATGAATATTCACTTTGATTACTTTTTTGGTTGGCTGGCTAATGACTTTTGATACTTTCTTCAGGAAGTATACACTGGGGTCTATTGTGTGCGCTCTTGCATGCATATCATTTTTCTGTTGTTTTTATACATGAGAGAACTTGGCTGCTATTCTTGGGTCTCTGTCTTTTTATTTATTTATTTTTGCTCAAAGCTCTGTAGACATTTTATTAGGACATCTATTACTGTAGTGGAAAAAGCCAAGGTAGAATTTCTATTCTTCAAGCACGGTATGTTTCTCTCCACTGTACAGCGTAGCCTTAAAAATCAAGTTCTTGCCTGGCCAGTGTGGCTCAGTGGTTGAGCACTGTCCTATGCACCAAGAGGTCGCTGGTTCGATTCCTGGTCGGGGCACATGCCCAGGTTGTGGGCCTGATCCCCAGTGGGGGGCATGCAGGAGGCAGCTAATGGATGTTTTCTCTCATCAGTGTTTCTCTCTCTCTCCCTCCCTCTCCCTTTCTCTCTCTCTTTAAAAATCAATAAAGAAAAAAAGGCAAGTTCTACCCCTGGTTCGCAGCCACCAACCATATGTGGCTACTGAGCACTTGAAATGCAGCGAGTCCAAACTGAGATGTAAAATGTGCATCGGATTCCAGAAACAGAAGACAAGAAAAGGTACGTCAATAGCTCATAAGTAATTTTTAGAATAGTGCTCGCATAGTGAAACGATAATAATTTGGATATACAGGATTAAATAAAATATATTATTAAAATGCAATTCACTTGTTTCACTGTGCTTTTGTAAATGTGGCTATTAGAAAATTTAAAATTACATCTTTTTAAAAACTACGTGGTTTTTATTGATTTTTAGAAAGAGAGGAAGGGGGAGAGAGAGAAGGAGGGGGTGGAGAGAGGGACAGGGAGAGAGAGAGAGAGAGAGAGAGAGAGAGAGAGAGAGAGAGAGACATCAATCAGTTGCCTTCCACACGCCCCCTACAGGGGATGGAGCCTGCAACCTGGGCATGTGCCCTGACCGGGAGTCGAACCAGGGACCTCTTGGTGCATGGGATGACGCTCAACCAACTGAGCCACATGGGCCAGGGCTTCAGAATTACATCTTAATATCCCTATTGGACAGCACTGCTCAAGAGCTGGACTACTCGGATTCGTTCCTAGGTTGGTTCCACAATGCTGAGTAATTTCAAGTCTTTTTTATGAGCTTCCATTTCCTGTGAAAATTATTACACTCACCTCAAGGCTTATGGTGGGGATAAAATAAGATTATGCATGTAAAGCTATTATGTTGGCACATAATCAATTCTTATTAATGAGAGTTATTATTATTCCTAATAGAAGGATTTTTTTAATCCTTATAATTCAAAAAATGTCTTAGCATGTACCCTGATATAAACAACTTATCGCTGATTTTACCTGGACTGTAAGGGCCTGCCCCCTTTTGACCTGCATGAATAGAATTCTTTTCAGCTCTTGACAATTTTTCTTGGATTGTATCATCTTTTGGACGGACCACCGAACACCTCGGCCTTGAAGTGCCTGGGGCCCCTCTTATTAACTTAGTACCAGGCCGCCTCAGTTGCTCCAACCCAAAAAATGTATCTCGTCTACAATTCCAGAGTTCCCACCTTTCACTCCCCAAATCTAGCCTGCTAGCCTTTTCAAAACATTTGGACAAAGACTCCTGTCCTCACTGCAAAAATGTCCTAACCTCACCATAATTTCCAGTTCACTCCACCCATTCCTTTTCCATTGCCCATCAAATGCCTCTGGTCTTTCATTTCTTTTTCTTTATGTTGGTGCAGCCAATGTTCCAAAGTCCATCATCATAAACCATGTACTTGAATCACTGAAGTGGTTTTCAAACTCAAGTCTGGAAGGGTAAGCTGTGCGGTACAAGAGAGGAACGCGGCACGGAGGGCCGGGAGACCCGGACTTCAACACGCCACACCTCTCATCAGCAGCCTGCTGGGAGTCCTTCGGTAAACTCTTTAACAACGGAAGAACACATGTGCCCTTTCTATAGCTCGGGACTCCTGAGAAGACACAGTGACATGAGGTACTTCCCTTCTTCATCCCGGTGCACGAACCATGAATGAGGTCACAGCAACAAACATGCAAGGGATCAGCGCTCAAGCTGGGGAAAGATGGGTCAGGGGGCATTTAACTGTTTTCAATGAGTGGAAGTCTCTGAGCGCAGACCAACGATAGCTCCTGGTGGGACATGTCACTCACGTAGACCTGGGAAAACGGCGGCACTGTGCAGAACCAGAGAATGGTAGGTGCATGAAACAGAGACAAACATGAGCACGTGCAAGGAAGGTAACTTGGAAACTGTGTACTACACAAACACGCCAGAAGACACCTTTAACTGTCAGACTGGGCCCTGAGCACTGCCACTCAGGATATGGTTGGAGGGGTGGGGACGGTGAGGAGAGGACCCAGCAGATACGCCAGGTCTTCAGACACCTGACCGATCCACTCCCTCTGCAGCCCCAAAATATAGAACCCATGCGTCTGTTGCGGCCACTGCTGGCCAGGGTTTGCCCTGACCTCCTGGTTCTCACAGCCTAGTGGGGAAGGCAGGTGAGTTCACACACGGTGATACATACACTTGCATCTGGTCTTTATTAAAACACGGAGGAGCAACGGAGAGGCTCAACAAGATGAAGGCTTCAGCACAGCATCGGGAGGATATTTCTAATAGAGTTTCTAAATATGGAACAAGGTCCTTTGGGAGGTAATGATCTCTTATCCCTGGAAGTATTCAAAAGCAGAAGAGTAATGACCATTTATGTAGGATATTATAGACGACAGTGAAAAGTTACGCTGGATGAATGCCACGTTCCCTCCTAATTAAGATTCTATGACTCAAAAGGGGACAGGGCCCATCCATTAGGACACTCCATTACATAAAGAAACATTTGCCAGTGGATAAAGTGAATTGTACAAATGACACAGAAAGAGTCTTTTCTAATGCAGATTACAATTTCTGATGGCTGTCTACAATTTTCCACGTCTCAAATTTAAAAGCCAAAGACCGGTCCTCTAAATCCAGAAAGATATGTTTTCAAATGCATTTCACTTATCCACGTCTGATCCGTGACCTTGCTCTCCAAGAGAGGAAAGCCTAACTCCAAGCTAACACCGCTGTCCTTAAAAAACCAGCCCTCATATTCACAAACCACACGGATAATCCAGGAACCAGTAAAGCAATAAAGAAAACGGGAGAATGCTAAGGTTGAATAATATGTCCAGACTAGGACATACCGTTTAACCTCAGCCAGCCCTCCTGCATAACACGAGACCCGAAAGAAGAGAAGGAACAGGAGCCCGAATCCATAAACGATTCAAGAAAAACAACCCCAAATGTAGAGTCTCTGATGAGAGGTCAGCAGTCGATGGCCCCTGGAAGGGGAAGACAAGGTGTGTTGACATGATGGGTATGGAAAGAAGAGATTTAAGAGGCGAATCACAATCCACCTTCAAAGCTCTGAGAGTTGAAGGGAAGGAAACGGAATTTGCTGAGTGCCTACCACGGGCCAAGACTGTGCCGTCCGCTACGAGACCTTGTTTACTGAATTTCGTCTTCACCAACGAAGGAGAGATGAGCTACCGACTGTGAAAGACAACTGAGCTCTGTGTGTCCCCATCCGTCTTACCGTATAATTCAACCGCACGAGGCGATTCCCAAGGTCACACACACTGCACTTCACTTCTCATCCTTCTGCCGGTCCTCTGCCTTCCTCTGCAGGCCACGTCTAACTGCAACTGCTCCGCACCCCACCCCCGGGTATGTGATCACAGCCCTCGAAGCTCAACCCCCGTCAAGTGTGGTCCCTTGGAACTACATCCCGGGCCTGGCAATCATAAAACCCAAATCCAATTGCGGGAAGATGACTTTTGGAAAGAATCACCTGTGAGATCTCAGGCGACTTGCTTAACCCTCCTGGGTTTCATTTGTCCAATAAGAGCTACGAGCACCAGGCTTACTTCCAACCCCGAGACCTTGTGATTTCACGGAATCAGGCGTCCCTCCCAGCTGGAAATGTCCATCATTCAGAAAGCATATCTTCCTCGGAAACCGCGAGGGTGGGCGGCCGTCTGGCCCCTTCTACAGCAAGAGGAACCTCAGAAGCTTGTCACCCAAAGGACTGCAGGTGCCGGACATCGCGGTTACCTGGGGAGCCTCTGCAGTACCCCACAGGGGCCAGGACACAGGCAGCTGAGCGTGGGGAGGGAGCCACCTTTCGGAGTCAACCATCAATATTTTCTGTCACCACAGGCCTGACTTCCACTTCATAATCTTTCTGCGGCGGGTAACAAGCCGGCATCAGGTCTGAGAGTAGAGGAGATAAAGGAGGGCTCCCAGCTAGACAGGTGACTCATGAAACACCCCCTGCCCCCGCCGCGTCCCCTCACCAGCTCGGGATCATCCGCACCCCTGTGGTGGCACAGGGGTGACTTTCTGGGCCACGTGGGGGCACGAGCAAAGGCTGACAGGCATGCAGGGTCACATCACGCCTGAACACTGGAAGACATGTTTCTCTGATGAAGGCCAACTGTCCAGAGTAATGACTGCTGAGTTTGGACAACGGTCCTTGGATGGAGAGGCGGGTCGTCCCGAACCCGGCAGCCTCATTAGCACGATGTCTCCGTCCCCAGCGGGAAGCTCCGTCCCCAGCAGGCCTTTAAAAGCAGGGGTCACACTTTAACGCATTTGTTCTTCAGCAACAACCGGAAAAGAACACCCCCAAGAGCTCAGAGGACCCTGTCTAGACACAATTATCTTAGTTTAAAAACGGCCACTGAGCCCGGCCAGTGTGGCTCAGTGGTTGAGCGTCGACCCATGCACCAAGAGGTCGCCGGTTCAATTCCCGGTCAGGGCACATGCCCAGGTTGTGGGCCTGAGCCCCAGTGGGGGGCACGCAGGATGGGGTCAATCGATGTTCTCTCGCATCAATGTTTCCATCTCTCTCTCTCTCCCTCTCACTTCCTATCTCTCTAAAATCAATAGAGGAAAAAAATTATTAAAAAAACAAAGAAAAAAACAGGCCACTGAGAAAGACTGACATGGGAGAAAGAGCATGGGTTGTGGAGTGAGGTATTTCTGGGTTTGAACCCTGGTTCTGCCTCGGACCAGCTGTGCACATGGGATTTGGGTTCTGCAACCTCCCTGGTTCTGTTTCCTAATCTGTACCGTGGGATAACCAGGACCTGCTGCAGAGCTGCGAGCGTGCCTGGAGACCCAAACCGCACAGAGCATCACGAAGTCGCCCGTCAGTAAGAGACGCTGCCTCACAGCCCACAGGCTCCGAAGTCGCTGAAAACAGGACTGCGAGCTCAGATGCCACTCCACAGCAGCAACCACAGTCCCCAGGGGCAGCAGCTCCGTCTCCCCCCTTTCCGTGCCCGCTGCTCCTGAATCCCGTATCTCATCTCATCTCACTTGGAAAGGGAAAAGTCAAATGTCAGCCTTGGCATTTATTAGCAGTCTGATCTTAGGCAAATACTCTTCAACTCTGCGCTTCAATTCATGAATCACCTGTGAGAGGGAGGTAATAAAACGTCTCTCCCCACCCCACGGGGTTGTCGTGGACAGTGAGTGACAGCATGAGGCCGTCCATAAAGCTCCACCCCAAACCAGCCCCCTCTCGCCTCGCCCCCCCTCTGCGGGCAAAGCCGTTTTCAGTGCCGGGAGCCGCTGATACGGAGGCTTGGAGGCTGGGGATGAACAGGCCGTGTAAACGTGAGAAAGACCCGTGAGCGTTTTTCACAGGCCACGGAGACGCGCGGGCTGAGGCATCACTATTTCCAAATCCACACGTGGTCATGAGGGAGACGGGCGCACCGCCCACTGCGAATTTCCCACGGCTCGTCTTGAATCACGCGCCATGCTTCCTACAGGCCCTTTCCCCTGTTCCTCCGCTCTCCAGCACTGCAGGTATAAGGCGCCCGCAGGAGTAGGTCTGAGAAACGCCATGCCAGCCGCTGTCCAAAGTGATTTCCAAGGGGACCCTGTGGACCCGCCACGGCTCCGACCCACCCGCGCCTGAACGCACTAAGCTCACAGCACCAGCTCCCCATCTCCTGTTCTTCCTCCTTCTCCACTGTCAGCTGACCCGTGGGTCTACTGTGTCCCTTCCTGGTGCACCTGCCGTGGAGAGACACGCACCTGTCCCAGGGCTGCCATGGGGACTTGATGTGGGGTGGCGCCAACGCAGCTGCCTTATTTATGCCACTGCAGGGTCCCTGGTACAAGTGGCCTCAGGAATGTGGGGAGCCCTGACTGTGATAAAGAAACCGCTTTCTCATGACTGGAATCCTCCCAGGGACCAGCTCCGAGTGTACTGTGTGCCCTTCATTTGGCCACTCTTTCACGAGCCAGCCATCGCATCACGCGCAAGGATACGAGGGTGAGGAGCAGCAGACGCGATGCGGCCCTGTCTGGGGGACAGACAGACATTCACCAGCAGGAGCGGTTACCCTGTGCCATGAGTTTACTGACGAAATGTTTGTGATCCGAAGACAGAGTATGACAAAAGAACCCCTAGGCGACGACAGGGAAGGGTTCCCCGAGCCCAGGCAGACCTCGGAGAGACTCGCGGGTCAAGTTCCAGACCACCGCAGTAAAGCGAGCCCTGAAACAAAGCCAGATGTCATCTCCTTGCTGATGGAGGGTCTCGCCTTTAATTTGTGAAAAAGGTAACATCTGTGCAGTGCCATAAAACACGGTCTGCCTCTACACGCCGCGTGAGCAGAGGAAGTTGGAATTTATTAGCGATGGGGTGGGGGGTGAGGCTAGGGAACAGGGGTTAACCCACAGAATAACCCGCGCGAAGGCCCCCTGGTGGGAGGGAAGGAGCACAGCAAATCTGAAGATCTAGGGAGCGAGCAAGGGTGCGAGTGGTACAAGGTGAAGCTGGAAGGAGGCAGCAGCCCGCGGTGCAGGAAAACGCTCCTCAGTTGAAGACCATGGAAGGTTTTCTGCAGAGGACAGGGGATGGCGTTGGTTGGTTTGGTTCTGGGAACGCTGACTCATGCTGCTGACAGACAACAGATCTGGAGGAGAGGTGAGCAGCGTGGAGGGGAAGAGACTCAGCTGGGGACACATCGCTGTTGTGCCTGGGGAAGATCACCAGCGCTGAGACTGGCATTCGGGCAGGGGAGCTGGGGACGAGCGGGGTTGTGGAATACTTAGACACAGCGTGAAGAAAGGGGTCCCACCAAAGACGAACTACTGGGTTCTGGATGAGCGACTGAGCAGACACATGGTCGTGATGTGAGCCAGGAGAGGCTCAGGTGGGGGCGAGCGGGCAGTCATGGTTTGGGGCATGCCGGGCAGTTATGGACAGTCGTCCCTCGCCACTTCGTGCTTCGACTTTCGCGGCTTGACTCTATCGCAGTTTTTTCAAATATATTCGTTAAAAAGTTGATCGAGACAGTGAAAATGACACAGCGCATGCTCAGTTGTCTGAGTCAATTACACACCCCTGTATTACAATTAAAATTAAAATTACTATACGTATGGACTGTAAGCCTATGTATTCGAGCACCCCAGGAATCCTTCAACGCCAGGTGCAACCCTAGAGTCTGGAACGGATTAACCGCGATAAACGAGGGACGATTGTATGCATTTATCACTACAGCTATTATGATCATTTATGGAAAAGTTATGTCTTATAAAATGCGTTCACACTCCTTATCCTTACTGGAGTCTTACCTGACTCTGACCTTGCGTGATCTGTGGGAGAGAGGTATGAGATTGGTAGGAAGACAGAAATGCAGATGTTGGAGGCCTTGCTTGGCAGGGTCAACAGCACAATCAGGCCAGAGGACAGGACACGGGAGGTGATACCCTTTAGAACTCATCCAGATCGTATCTTTTTACTTCTTCTTTTCTTTTTTTTTTTTTTAAGGCATGGAGCCCTCAATCCAAACGGATAAAAGTCCAGTCTGTACAATAAGGAACGGCAGCAGGCCTGCCTGCTTTAAAGGGGGCGGGAGAGAGAAGACCAATCTCTGCCCCTCCCACCCCCCTTTCCTCCAAGACCTCCTGGAGTCCAAACAGATTTCAGCACCTGGTACCTTCCAACTTCCGCCTCCCCACTACCCAAGGATTTCATAACCGGCTGCACCATCGGGAGCATTTCAATCCTGTCCAGCCTTGGCTGCAAAGGAGAGCTGGGCACGTTTAAGAAGCTGCTGCACTTCGGGCCCTCCCGGGCCCTCGCATGAGTCATCTTATTTGATCCCTCCCTGGGCAGCTGGCACCGTCCTGCCCACCCAACAGCTGACGGAGCCGGGCTCAGAACCCACATCAGAGAGTTCTTCCGTGGCAAGCCAGGAGATGAACTTGGGCGCTTTATGTTCCTGCCATTTTTCTTCACGTTTTCTAAAGAGGTAGAGGGTACAGGTGTGTAAAGGTCATGGCCCCGGATGGCGAAAAGAGAGGAGAACGGAGGAGGAGGGGGCAGAAGCCGCTCCGACCCCCCTCGCTTTTCCCCACGGTGTTGGCACGAGGACCCGGGGAGACAGAGTGGCTTGCTTTTACCTTAATTAGCGCAGCAATTTGCTAAATTTTGTTTTTCCCTTTTTAAGAGTGTTAATCAATTTTAGCTCAGAATAGATTGGAATGGCACACAAATTGCCACGACAATCCCCAAATGCTAGATTCTGAATGTTCCATCAACCTCAGAGCCTGAAATATGGGAAAATCAGAAACTGGCCAGCATCTCTGTGATCTATTTAAAATGTTATGGCTCCGAGATGAAAAGATAATGGCTTTATGGGGTTTGGAACAAGCAATTTGCTAGAATCAGCCTCATGCCTAGGTGTTTAGTCCTTCCCAAGGTGACTGGAGATAGAGTATCACGCATTTCTGCAAACTTACATGTTCCTCTAATAACAGCAATTTGTTAAATCCACGAGCAATGCAGGGTGCCAACGATGCACTAGAACGACAGAAAAGGACACGTGCCCCCGTCCCCTCCCCCACCAAGAAGGTTTGAAGCTAAAGCAGCAGACACAAAAGTGAATGGAAACTGTGTCCCTCTTCTCTGGAGAAGTCGGGGCAGGGTCTCAGACGAGTGACAGGGCACCTGCGTGCTGAAGGGTGAGTGGGAGTTGGGACCAGGTAAGTGGAAGGGCATGTCAGACAGAAGGAATAGAAGAGCAAACGTTCGAACACCGGAGAGAAGGCAGAGAGAACCAGAGGTGGCTTCTCAGAGCAGTCACAGAGTAAATGTGCAGGAATGACAAGAGTGCAGAGCCAGAACAGCAGGACCTCCGGACCAGACGGGGCTCTGTATCGGTACAAGCACCAGGGCACAGCGGAAGGATTTTAAACAAGGGAGTGACATGACCAAATGGGTCTCATTTGGTTGAAATCCTCTGGCCCAACATAATGCTTACTGTTTATTTAGCAGTCCTTTTTTTTTTTTTATTCCTCACCCGAGGATACTTTTCTATTTATCATCAGATAGAGTGGGACAGAGAGAGAGAGAGAGGGAGAGAGAGAAAGAGAGAGAGAGAGAGACAGAAACATCGATGTGAAAGAGACACATTGACTGGTTGCCTCCTGCACAACCCAACCAGGGCCAGGGACGAACCACAACCGAGGTACGTGCCCTTGACCAAAATCGAACCCGCAACTCATTGGTCCGCGGGCCGACACTCTAACAGCTGAGCCAAACCGGCCAGAGCTCAGCAGTCTTTTTTGTTTGTTCGTTTTTTATTGTTTCTTGAGAGAGAGAGAAAGGGAGAGAGATAGAAACATCGATATGAGAGGGAAACATCGATGGGCTGCCTCCTGCACGCCCCCCACTGGGGATCGAGCCTGCAACCTGGGCATGTGCCCTGACCTGGAGTTGAACCAGGACCTCTCAGTCCACGGGACAACGCTCAGTCCACTGAGTCACACCGGCCGGGCTCAGCAGTCTCTTAAAGAAACATCCACATACATTCTCTCATTTGAGCCTCTTACTACCTCCTGAGGTTTCATTGTATCACTTTCTTCTGGTGAGAAAACACACCCAGCAAAGGTTATCTGCTTTGTGTCTTATGACCTGTAAATGACAATCCATGACTCCCAGCCGGGTCTGCTGCACTCTGAGTTCAGCATTTATTTCTCCCATGGGGTAACAGAATTCTCTAGATAACAGTCCCACAGATCTGTCTCAGATGCATACCCAGCCAACGGCCTGCAGAGCCCAGAAAGGCTTGGTGGGCAGAACTACGTTCCGAGCTAAAGGAGCGGTCGCTGTAAGGCTTTCGCGAATACAAGCAGACTCGGGTGTCAGCCACCTCAGTTACACCCCGGCCACTCCCAGCTGGGAGCTGAGATTTTTGCCATCGCTGAGGTCCCCTAGAGCATGACAGCTGGGGACGAGGGAGGCGCCCCTCCCCGCGCCGTACCTTGAGCTCCTCTGCGTTGTAGAAGTCCACGCGCACGGCGGGCACCATCCAGGTCTGGAAGAGCGTGGCCAGGATCTGCTCAGCGATGGAGTCCGCGACCAGGTGGAAGTGCAGGGGGTTCCGCCTGTGGGAAGGGACAGGAGGGAGGGTCAGCAGGGAGAACCGAGGCCTGGGAATTCCAGCCACAGAACCCGTCTCACCGATTCGTTACGTGTGGCCAGTTTAAACCGGGCTTGTTACCAAATCAGTGCCAACTGGCGAGGACGGCGGGGCCGGAAAGGAGAGCACGGTAGAGCAAGGGTAACACTGACCAGCCCTTTCTTTCTGTCACCTGGTGCAGGAGCACGGGGAGGCGATCGCGGAACCAGCTGTACGAGCCGGCCAGGCCCAAGGTCTGTTTTCTGCTTGCTTGTCTCGCAGAGAAAGCCAGGCACCCAAGGAGTCACCTGGGGTTCCCACCCCTGAATGTCAGGGCGCCCTCACTTTCCATGTTTCCAAGCTCTTCTTCGTTCCACCTCAACCAGCCCTGACGGGGGCCTCTCTCCAAACACAATCCAGCATTACACAGGGCCAAGCTTTGGGTTCAAATGCCAGTGCAGGCGTGTCTGTGTGGGGACTTCTGAGCGTGTCACATAAACCTCTGCACACCTCCGTACCATGTGGGAAGAACCTCTTCGTCAGGCCGCCGTGTCGATGAAATAACAAGTGCCATAGGTGATGCATATCAATAGTAAACATAGACAGAATATTAACAGCAGATAGGCCTTGAGAGGCTTCCTGGCACCGGCAGAAGAACTACTATCGTAAATACTATTGTGCTAGCAAAAATAACCACATACATTGTAACACCACGAACGGGCACCTAAAGATGAGAACGACCCGGTCCCCTGACCTCAAGGGGCCCATCCTATCTGCAGACACAGGCGACCCACGCCTAAGCACTGTCCACAGGAAGTGGGACGTGGCAACGTGACAATAGCACCCCAAGTGCTATGGGAGTAAAGACACAGGAGGGCCGGTTCTGACTGTGTCGGAAGGACGTGTAAGAGTTGGAAGGAAGCAGCCCCCTAAAGGATAAGTGACTTTGACAGGGGGCGAAGGGAGAGAGGGGAACAATAGGGGCTGGAGCACAGGTGTGTGGGGAAAGGAAGTGGTTAGGACCACGGTTAGAGCACAGGAGACAGACGAGAGTCCGTAGGGAGCAACGCCGTGAACGCCCAATCCAACAGTCTGGACGTCACCAGCTAGGTACACGACCTGCCTCCGAGCTCCCAGCCTCCTGTGCAGCCCTGTTCGCATTCCAGACAAGGAGCCAGTCTCTCAGTTTCCCACGCCCCCATGCTGTCCTACCGGGGCCTTTGCAGCTTCGGTTGCTCCGCAGGAAACCCTCCCGCACTGGCCCACTCAATAAACACCTACTGAGCACCTGTGATCTGCCAGGCACCGAGCAGGATGCTGGGGACACGGCGGTGAGGAGACACACCATCCCTGCTCTCACAGAGGTCACGGGCTTGCTTCTGCTCCCTGCTCTGCCACCCCTGTCAGGAGGTATGGCCTTTGGGAAGTGATTAGGTCCTGGGGCAGAGTGCCCCTGAAAGGAACAGTGCCCGCATAAAAGAGGCTCCAGAGAGACCCCTCACTCCGTCCACCGTGTGGAGGCACAGAGAGAGGTCGCCGGTCTGCACCCAGGAAGCAGGCCCCCAGCAGAACCAGACCGGGCTGGGGCCGTGACCTTGGGCTTCCAGCCTCCAGACCAGCGAGCGATAAGGTTCTGCTGTCACGAGCCGCTGAGTCTGTGGTCTGTCGTTACACGGCCCCGGTGAACAAAGATAACCATTATTGGCATGAACTTATGAAACTGTTATTTTCTCTGTGCTTTTGCATCATTTTTCAAACAAAGTGTTTCAATTAGTTCCTCCATCCACAGCCCCCCAAAAAGAGGTGAATGATTCAACATCCAGCAACGAGCCACCAGGCAGCGAATCCGTGTAAGGCGCCAGGAAGAGGCGCTCGGAGTCCCCTCCTCAGGCAGAGACAGACGAAGGGACAACACAAGTAACTTCATCCACGCGAGGACATGCGTGGGACGTGACTCTGGGCTGCCACCCGCAACGGCCAAGTGCAGGAACGGCACACGCCCCGGGGAGCCATGTGAATAGACGGCCACAGACAGCAAGGGAAGGGCACCCCAGAACGGGTGAACAACCTATGCCACCATCCAGGACGGCTCCGCAAGGAGCAGCACGGACGCCACAGGGCACGACGGTGGAGGAGTCACCTCCTCACCAGCAGAGAAGGCAGGACATTTCCACACCTGTGGCCATGAACCTGGACCTCCGATGGGAGGAGACGGAGGGTGGAGGAAGGCAGGCCACAGGGTACACTAGAACCAGGGAAGGACCAGAGGCAGGAGAGCAGATGGCATGTCTGTGAAAGAATGACAGTCTTGTTTGGGTGGCTCAGACAGTGACATGTAAGGGACACCTACAGCATGCCAGGAATATGCAGGAGAAAAGGGAGAGAGACAGACTTACTGGCAGGCTGGGGCAGAGCATGGGACCGCCTAAGAACTGTGACTTGGAGTCTCCAAGACAAAGAAAGCCAGGCAGGTCTGGGGGACTCCTCAGGCAGCGATCAAAGCTGGAACTCGGGAGGCTAATCTGTTACAGAGAAGGCGCCGGGTAAGAGAAACAGGCTTGTGGACGGGGACACTGAAGGCACTCCCAGGAGGCTGTGCCCTCCATGACCTTCCTCCGGTCCCTTTAAAGCATTTGGGAGAGTAAATCCGCAAAGACACTTAGCTCATCTGTAGGGCAAACCTAGGTGTCTGCATTGTCGAAGGGCCAGGGTGCCTCAGGGGCTTCCCTCCTTAGAAGACTGCGATGATGCGGGGATGCGGGGCTGCCGCCAGGGCGGTGCCCACTCAGCGAGCAGTGCGGGCTGCCCAGCGGGCTCAGGGCTCACTCTCGGCAGGTGGAATGCGGGAGGGGCTCTGCTAACGCTGCACCTTCGGGACCATCAGAGAACGTGGGTCCTGCCCACCGCGCTGCTCAGACCACGGAGAAAGCACCTGAGAACACTGGCCAGACCACTTTGCTTGGCCTCCATGGAAACAAGACTGTTTCCCCGGAGCTTTAACTTGTGAATCCACTACCGACCAGACTGTCCCACCTTCCTATCCCACAGACCCCTCGGAATCGAGATAGCTCCCATGACAACCCTCCTAACACACCAGGTTACTGTTTGTGGGGTGCTTGTTCGGCACCGTGGGGACAGAGACTTGGGTCTGTCATTCACTGCTGTATCCTAGCCCCCAGAAAAATGTCCGGCATATTAAGTGGGGGTTCATTTTGTCCTCTCTTGTCGCCTCACAATTGCTGAGTTACTCACAATTCCACTCCCAGTTATATACAAAAATATATCCGAAAACATATGTCAAGGGTAAAGGGGGTCAAACATATGGTGATTGAAGATGGTTTGACTTTGGATGGTACACAGTGCAATACACAGACCACGTATCATAGCAATGTACACTTGAAACCTACATGATCTTATTAACCAATGTCACCCCAATACATTTCATGAAAAATATAAATAAATAAACTCTCTTTGCCCTAAAAAAAAAAAAAAGAAAAAAACATCTGTCAAAAGCTTGTATACAAATCTTCATAGCGGCATTATACAAGAGTCAAGAAGTGGAAACAATGCAAACGGCCACCAATTGGAGAACAGATAAACAAATGTGGTATATCCATACAAGGGAACATTACTGAGCAATGAAAAGGAACCAAGTTCTGATAGATGCCACAACATGGACGAACCTTGGGAATATTCTGCTAAGTGAAAAAGCCAGCCACCGAAGACTAAATATTCTATGATTCCATTTCTATGAAATGTTCAGAATAAACAAATCCATCGACAAAGAAGATTAGTGCTATTAGTGGTATCAGGGGATGGAGGCAGGGGGAATTGGGAAGTGACTGCTTATGAGTATTGGGGTTTCTTTCTGAGAGGATGAAAACGATCTAATATTAGATAGTGATGGTTGCACAACTGTGAATACACTAAATACCAACCAACTGTACACTTCTAAAAAGTAAAATGTATCCAATGTCACTCCAATAAATTAATTAAAAATAAATACAAAAATAACTCCCCACCCAAAAAAGAATGAACTTGACAGGGTTTATAATATATCAAAATAAATGCTGCAAAAATGTTTTTTTAAAAAGTGAATTTTAGCCCAGCCAGTGTGGCTCAGTGGATTGAGTGTCGTCCCATGGACTGAGAGGTCCCGGTTTGATTCCTGGTCAGGGCACATGCCCGGATTGCAGGCTCGATCCCCAGTAGGGGGCGTGCAGGAGGCAGCTGATTGATGTATCTCTCTCACATCGATGTTTCTATTTCTCTCTCCCTTCCTCTCTCTCTAAAAAATCAGTGAAAACATATTTAAAAAATAAAAAATAACTTAAAGTGAATTTTAGGGTATGTGAATTCCATCCCAATACTCATTCAGCTGCCTGAGACGGGGCGTGGTGGTCTGAGCTGGGAGAGGGAAGCAGGCCTGGTGTGCTCAGCTGTTTCTGGGCTTCTTTCTCAGGGGGCTGTGTTGTACAGTGAGGGGTTCGCCCATGTGAGGAAGGCCTGCAATTGTCCAGCTGGCCTCTGACCAGAAGGTGAACCCAATTCATAGGGGCAAAAAAGGGAGCCTGGTCATGTCCACATTTGAAAGGACACCCCAGAATTCAGGACTGACAGCCACAAAGGTGAGAGTTCAATCTCCCTGTGTGACTGTCGAATCTCAATTTGCATTCAGTTGCTAACTCACAAAGGTAAGAAATAGTTTTAAGGATCCGGCCCTACAGACTCCAAAATCAGCCAAGGCCAAGTCTCCATCCCAAAAACCCCCAAATCCGCCAAAGGCCACACCTCCATCCTGTTCTCTTTTGTTCAGAGGGAGATTAGCAAGAGTTTGACAGATGTTAATGCCATAGTTACACCAAAGTGAATTTCATCTAGCAATGAATAAGAATTCATTCACAAGTATCAGAAAGGGATTGGTTTTCTCCGTATGATTCAATGTTATCTAATTTTGTATCTGCACAACATCTACAATAGTCTTTGATACCTGTGATGGGTTACACGTGCATTTGGGGAGCACCGCTCTAAGCCCACGAGAAAAGACTGCTGTCTGTCAAGGCCAGCGTGGGTCCCACACAGCTTGCCTGGGTTCGAACACACAGACGCTGCTGCGGACATCAGATTAAGACCGCGGTGCCTCGTGTCCAGCCGAGCCTGCAGACGTGGCTTGTCACGGGTACCGCGCCTGTGCCTCTGGTTGCCGCACCTGCTCCCCTGCTCCAGGCTGGGATGCGATACACACGGTAACACAACGAGGCAGAGCCGATCACATCCCCGCTTTCTCCTTGCTTCTCCTTCCTTATTTTGTCAGGAATGTGCCACCACCCCTCCAAGGCAATCCAGGGTCTGTGTTTATTACAATATACAGGGACAGCTGAGCTGAAATGATCCTTAATTATTAAGTTCAGAATGGAACAGCGATTTGGGGAGAAAACCCGTGAAGGCATCCCATGTGCTCCATGGATCTGCTGCACGTGGGGACGGAGCAGAACTCCCTGCGAGAGAAACAGCAGCCAGAGCCAGGGCTTTTCGGTGTGAGCGTGAGGGAGGACAGGTGGCCTTGATGCTGTGCAATGACTCAAGGAAAGTCAGTTTCACGTTGGAAAGCTCTCCATGGGAGAAGTACAGAGCAACTTTCCAGAAAATAACCAAAAGACCTCCTGGTGTGGCAAAGGCGGCATGGACCAGGGTTTGCAGAGCAGAGAGTGGAATCCCAGCAGCATGGCTAACTCACCAGTGACCTGGAACGCTTTTTTAAAATTTTTTGTTCTTTATTGACTTTTACAGAGAGAAGAAAGGAGAGGGAGAGAGAAATAGAAACATCAATGAGAGAACATCGACTGGCCACCTCCTGCATGCCCCCCACTGGGGATTGGGCCCACAACCTGGGCATGTGCCCTGACTGGGAATTAAACCGGCGACTTCTTGGTACATGGGTCGACGCTCAACCACTGAGCCACAATGGCCGGGCGTGACCTGGAACTCTTTAAACTCTATAAGCCTCAGTTTCCTCATCCATTTGTGGTGACAATGGCACCTACTGACCCAGGTTGGGATGAAGGTCAAATACAAGTATGTGAGGCTTGGCATCTGGCCTATACAGACCGGTTCTCTTTGGTTTCATATACACAAGGATAACCAAACAGCAGAGCTCGCGCATCTGTTTAAAGATATTACCTATCCATAGTTTCTTTTTTTCAACTTTATGTAGACATACTTGACAAATAAAAATTGTATGTATTTTCTTTTAACATTTAAAAAAAAATCTTCACCCAAGGATTTAAACATCTACGTGAGAGAGACACATCAACTGGTTGCCTCCCGCACGACCCGGACCAGAGCCAGAGACTGAACCACAACTGAGGTACGTGCCCTTGACTGGAATTGAACCCGCGACCCTTGGTCCACGGGCTGATGCTCTAACTGATGAGCCAAACTGGCCAGGGCAAAAATTGTATGTATTTTAAGGTGAACATTAAATATCAAACATGTAAGGTGATGGTTTGATATGTATGTATACATTGTGAACTAAACACCACAATCAAGCTAATTAGCATATTCATTGCCTCCTGTAGTTACCATTTTCTTTTCTTTATTACATGCTATCTTCTTAGGTCTTACTAGAACAGTAATGTCCAAACCTTTAAAATCTCCATTTATTTCATACTCAGTACCCCAAAAACACATACCTGCGAGGATGAAGCTGACCACGGAGAGTCACAATGACAGCAACGCCTACATGGTCCCCCAAACGATAATTAAAAATAAAAGAATAATGACACTCAAAATGGTAACCCTTTTTTCTGATTTGAGAGCTCAGATGTTGAAGTTAGATTGACTGGGGTCAAACCTGGCCCTGCCCATCCTCTCTGCGTGACCTTCAGCCTTGACTTAACATCCTGATCCTCAGTTTCATCGTCTGTAAAATGGGGACAATAACAGTATCCACCTCAGAGATGCATATGAGCGTAAAATGCATTAATATCTGCAAAACACGAAGCACAGAGCCCGAGACATCCGTATTTGTTAAATAAATAAAATGCAGAGATGTTTCACTCAGATCATCTCTTCTGATATTCAAGACAGGCTCTGTGACAGCTTGGGGAACAGCCAAAGCGCCAAGAAATACAGGGACTTGCCTAGGGTCACCCAGCTCAGAGATGGTGAGACAAGAACTGCCATCTAGGTCTGGCTCTTGGTTTTAGTCAAATCCGAGGTTCCTCCCCTCACAATCTGGACACTGCTTCTGTTCTAAGTTTCAGCCTGAATAAGCAATAGGACAATTATAGGCAGACACTGGTCACGAATACGCGGTTCTTTCCTCCATGGTCCTCAGGGACACAAGTAAAGTTAACACAAACCCAAAAAACAACGCAGCTGCTTGATAGGCACAGCGAGGGAATCGCCAGGCTCCTCCTGCCATCAGGGTTGTAGAGTGTGAGGATAAGTAGCTCGTCCTAGCAAGCAAATATTAAATTTTTACAAGCTGGCCAACCTTCCTGCCCAGGAGGTAAACACTTAAGTTACTAAATAAATATTTTCTTTCTCTGCTCACCAAAAGCTCGGTTTCCTTGAAGAGCAGCTATACTGCAATTGGGATTGGAGTTACAGGCATCCGCCCACTTTTTCTTTAAACATCTTTCCAGCTAGGTGACAAAGACTTCCTTCGTTCACATATAGTTTGTATTCGTTGTTTTCTCTCCCACCCTGTTCTTCACCATGGACCTTGCATAACGAGAGGACCAAAAATATACGTAAAGAGAAAGAAAAAATAAGATCACTCCCAACCACAGCATGCAAAACATCCTCTGTGTGTGTGTGTGTGTGTGTGTGTGTGTGTGTGTGTGTGAAGTACATACTACTTTTGCTTGCGTTTTGCCAGCATGAGATTCTAAGATTAAGGAATCTGTCCAAAATCAAGACAGCTGGCAAGTGTACACACACAGAAAACTGTACATGTCTTAAGTGTGCAGATTGATAAACATTTATAAACTGAACATGTATGTACAACCGATACCCAGGTGAAGAAATCGATCATTACCAGCATCCTGGCCCCCCTTCATGCCTCGTTACAATCACTATCCCTGCCAAGGGTGACTACTCTCTTGACTTCTAATTGAGCAGTTCTAAAAGTTTTTGTAACTTACATAAATGAAATTGTACAGTATTCTATATCCGGCTTTTTCTTTTTTTTACTCAACACTGTTTGCATGCTGGGACATTTCTATTGCTACATAGTATTTGATTGTTCGAATATCCTTTAACTTACTTGTTCATTGTACCATTGGTGGGCATTTGGGTAGTTTTCAGTTTGACTACTGACGATAGTAAACATTCCATTTTTTATTAATTTTCTGCTAGTCTTTTACCTCCCTGTATTTCCACCATGTAGCTGTGTATCTGTGTGTGTGTGGAAGGATAGTAGGCATACGTTTTTGAATCATGCTGTCACTTATTTTGTATCATAAAATATCATTGTTGTCTATGTTATAACATACTTTTAATTCTTTAAAATATGTTTTTATTATTATTTTTTTAAGAGAGAAAAACATCGATGTGAAAAACATCGATCGGCTGCCTCCTGCACGCCCCCTACTGGGGATCGAGCCCACAACCCCGGCTTATGCCCTGACCAGGAACCACACCTGGACCTCTGTCCACGACATGACGCTCAATCCAGTGAGCCACACCGGCCGGGCTGTGACAGACTTTTTAAAGCCAAGCAAGAACATGGTTTACTGCAAAAGGATGTTCCATGTATTCAATCTTACTCTTTTTAAGTGTAATTCGAATTTTTATAAGTAATGTTCATAAAAGCCTGTTTGTAGTAAGGATTATCCTTTTAAGACAGAGCCCCTGATGTAGTCATGGAGGGTCGTGGTCTTGAGCATAATACTATGACACTCCTTTCCAAAACACTATGACAGCAATCTTGAGTTCCAGCATCATTGTATATGAGTGCCCACATCGCCCTTTCATTGTCTTTTAAATACAGTGTGCCTACTGTCAGCAGACACACTGAAGAGGTAAAAATGAGTTCATGTAACAAAGCAAGCCTTAAATGAAAATCTGCTGAAAATCCTGTCTGGAAAATAAATCTAATCACTGTAATTCACAGTGAAAGCCAAAAGAGGCATCCTGCCCCACGATTATTATATTATTCCTACCATTAGGAAGGTACTTCGTTTGTCAGAGTATTTTATCATCGTGTGTGTGTTAATCCCCATAACGTGCTTTGGAAGCAATGAAGCTATTTATAGCTGGACTTTCTGAGCTGAAAATCTTTCAAAAGTCCTGTAGTCTTGCTATCGAAACTCATTAGCACCCATCTACCCATCCACAGAATCATTCTCATTTGTGGAATTTCATGGGTGGGAGGGATGGAAGTGGTTATTTGGTTCAAAAAGATCAAGTAGTCACTGACGTGGGGTACCGAACTTTCATAACACCTAAGAAGAATTTGCTTTCTCCCCAAATCCCCATGCCTCCGTGAAATTGTGGCATGCCGTCATCCGCGGATGATGAAACCACTGCTCTTTCTAAATTTAATGTCTTTGAGCCGGACCGCTACGGCAGGAGTACAAGTTTACACTAACAGAATTCTTACCGTTTCGACAACTATTGGAATTATCTGACTTGTAGCTAAAGCAACAGCAATGCCATTTACACCCAACGCCACCACCACCAGAAGTTTCTGTGGCTCGAAAACTGGCCGTAATTGAGAAATAATAACAATGGACGATCTGCAATCATGCAAATATGCATCTTTAAACAGTGGGCTTTTTTTTTTTTTTTTTTTTCAATCAGGGAAGGACCTGAGTTCTTTAGTGGACACAAGGAATAGATACATCAAAGGCTGAGACCCACTCCTAATTCAAAGCTTAGCCTCCGAAATGCCTGATCTCAGGGGGCAGATGAAGGCAGCTGAGCCACACGGAGTCTCAGAAAGTGCTTAGGAGCTACAGTGGGGTAGAAAGGGCATCTCACCTTTATTCCCATTTCCTCCCGAGATGTACAACTGAAGTCCCAATGCAACTGGACAGAGCGAGGAGGAGGAGCTGAGAGCCCCACCCTGAGACTGTTAGGATCATTGGTCGCTGGCTTCCCCTACCCCCTTTCTCCCTCCAGAGGGCAGTGAATCTGTTTTGCTAACCTGCTAGCTGACTGCAGGCACATGGGGGGCCCAGTGAAAGAACCATCCAGGTGAGGTCAGTACTAACAGCCAAGCTCATAAAGAAATGTTGTTTTCAACCAATAAGTTTTAGGAAGAATTGGTTTGCAGCAAAAACTTACTGATAGAAGAACTAACGTCTAAAGAGTTAAAATGACCTGCTGAAAATCAGTCAGCAAAACAGTGGCATAAATGGGAACTGAACTAGGTCTGAGCCAGGTATGTGAGTTAACTGGCTGAATAAATATAGCGTCAGGGTATTTATTAATGAAGTCCCCTAGAGTCCGTTGTTAACCAAGTAAACATTTATTGAGCATGTGTGTTAAGTACTTGGCTAAGATACTAGAAATAACAGAAAAAATAAGACATGGTTTCTGTCCCCAGAAGTCCCACATTCTACCACAAAAGATGTAAGGTAAATAGATAAAATACAGAGTAATAAAAATGATGACAGAAAGATGCACAGGGCATTACTGGGCTGGGAGACGGGAAGCCCCAACCCAGACCTACACCTACGGGTGGTCTTCCTGGTAGAAACGATGCCTATGCGAAGTCTGAAACGATGAGAGGGGTTTGCCAGATGAGGAAGGAGAGGGAAGGAAGAGGGGAAGATGGAGCTGAATGACAACAAAGGGCAGCCTGGGCACCCCCTGGAGAGGCTGGGCACCCCCTGGAGAGCCTGGGCACCCCCTGGAGAGCCTGGGCACCCCCTGGAGAGGGTGGGGCTGTGAGCCGGGCAGCGGTGCTGGAGCACAAAGTATCAGCAACGGGAGGAGAGACAATGCTTTTGGGAAGGACATCTGATTCCAAAGGTGTGTGTGACATTATAAAGAGAGTCAGTTCTCTCTCCTGGACAAGGAGAAGTCAATGACCGGTTTTGAGAAATCCGACTTGCCTGTCTGAAATATCATTCTGGGTCTGGGAGTTGGCAAGGACAGGGGCCTGGGAGAGACTATGGACACCTGAACTGTGCCAGTCACAGTGGGGTGGAGAGGAAAGGGTGGAATGGGAAAAAATGTTCAGGAAGCACCCTGAGGCACGGATAATAGATGGGCTGGTCGGGGGACTGAACCCAAGATGGACCTGTGTCTTGCAGGGTTGGCAGGTCTTGCATGTCCACCATTTCTCCTATCTCTGTTAACGCCATTGACAGTTGGATTTGAGTATAAAACTTTCCACTGATCGCTGTTCAGTTGAACCTGGAGCTTTTCGTGCTATTCCTACTGCTGAGAACCTTCACGACCCGGACTCGGTCATCAGATACATTTCTGTACTGTTGGCCACAGCTCCGGGTAAACTTCACCTAAACCTTGGAAGGATATTTTGAACAGAACCAAAGACACTGGCTAGAACTGGAGATTCAATCTGGATACACTCTAAGTATGCCGAGATACCAATCAAAACAGTGAGGGACAGGAGAACAGCCCCGTGAAAAGGCAGAGGCGAGCACCTGGACTTGAACGGGAGAAGCCACGATGCAGGGAGGCAGAACCACCTGCAGCAGGAGGCGGAAGTAGCCCTCGTAGGACTGGTTCCCAGGGGAATGCCAGGGCCAGGGAGACCACCTGCAGGTCGGAGACTGTCCCTCTAATATTAGGCAGGCCCTTTCAAATGGTCAGAAATTCCCAGAGGTGGGGCGAGCTACACTGGAAAACAGTAAGCAACTTCTTTTCATTTGCTAGGGCTGCCCGTAACAGAATACCACAGAATGGATACAAAGTACCGCAGAATGGATACAAAGTACCGCAGAATGGATACAAAGTACCGCAGAATGGATACAAAGTACCGCAGACTGAGCAGCGTAACCAGTAGAAATGTGTTTCTCACAGATCTGGGGCTGGAAGTCCAAGACCGAGGAGTTGGCAGGGTGGCTTCTTCCATGGCCCCTTCTCCCGGCTTGTGGATGCTGCCTTCTCCGTGTCCTCACGTGGCCACACACTGTGTGAGTCCATGTCCTCGGCTCTTCTCACACGGACTCAGTCATATTGGACCAGGGCCCACCCGAGTGACCTCATTTTAATTGAATTACCGCTTTAAAGATCCTATCTCCAAACTCAGTCACATTCCGAGGTACTGGGGGTTAGGACTCCCACAGATAAAGTTTGGGGCGGGGGACACACATAATTCAGTCACTACCTGTCACAGGGATGTGTAAACAGAGAGGTCTGGTGACTCTCAGGCAAGGGAAGCCAACGGAGAAATTAAAGCATCAAATTTGGGGTGTCCTTGAAGGTCCCTTCAGGTCTAAGAGCTGCAATTCTGCACACGGCGAGACACCATCTAGTCACTGCTATTAAATATTGTAACACAATAATCTCCCCAAGGTCTCCGACAAAAATCACATTTCGTGGCAGCTCACATGAGAGATGAAAAGGTGCTCTGATTTAAGCCTGCCCTGCGGACAGACAGACACACCGGCAGGCCGTCACCGCCCGCGGGAGGGGACCACCACGCTCACCTGTGGAACAGGACAGACTTGACCAAGGTGACCACATCCCGGCTGGCATTGTATCCGGCGCAGACGATAGCAACGTGGATTGTCTGGGAAGCAAACAGAAACAGGGCGGACAGTTAGACAGACGGATGAGGGCCTTCCTGGTGCCTCCGACCGCACGACGAAGAAAAACCGTCCTGATGTCTTGTTGGGATCATCAGAACACAGAGAACACAGGCTACAGCTCTGGAAAACAACTCGAGACAGTTTTATTAAGGCCTTTTAATCGGTTTATGGAGCTATCATCATTTGGAAAGCATTAAGGCTCTTTTCAATTACATTACGGGGACGAGAGAAATGGCGATTGGTTCACACAGACAGGCGGTGAGTTCTCGGCCCCCAAGCTGGGAGACAGTGAGTGACAGCTGAGGACCAGAGCAGAGAAAGAAACACACCCCAAGAGCATGCACTGGCCACCAGGGGTCTCAGACCAAGACGGGCTGGCTCCGAGAGGTTGTGAAATGTTCTCATAAGATGTCTCAGGTTCGGGTCAACCTGATAACACGGCAGACGGACCAGTAAAGACTTATGGGCCACCACCGGGACAGCGTTCAAAGAACTGAAGAGAACCCGATGGGTCAGCTCATTGAAGCAGACAAGAGTATGGGTCCCAGACATGAATGAATGAGTGAAACAGCTCTCTGTCCTTTAACCCACGGTGACCTTGCAAAACTTACTGTATCAGGGGACCCCGTCACATATGGGGCATGGCACACCCTGCGGAACCTCATGGAGTGTGTGCGGGAACAGCGCCAGGAGCCGACTACGGTGCCCGGCACACGGCCCTCCAGGCACGGCACACATGTCCCCGAGAACTGAGCTTCCCAAACAGGGCGCCCTGGCGCCTCGGTGTGCTGCACGTGACCTCTGGCGACAAAGATGCTCACCCTCTCCGGCGCTCCAGGCCCCCTCAGGCTCGGCCCCCTTCTGCTGCCAGAGACTTTTCCTAATACCCCCTGGTGCCACACAGTTGTCATTGTCCCTGTGGGCCCTGACTTAGCAAAGATGGGCAAGTGCTGCCCTAGGGCATCTCCTCCAGGAAGCCACCCAGCCTCCCCCAAAGCAGCTCCAGCAATGGAGGGGTCACGCCCCTCGGTGTTGTCTCTTCTAATAAACGCAGCTTTCCCGGCACGGACACCCACCCCCGACCCCGCTGATACCCTCGTCACGCCCACACGGGCTTTGAGGACAGTGACACCCCCCCGTGACACCACCAAAGGAAGCCTCACCATCCTGGGTGAACCACCCAACAGCCCTGAATGCACTCCATGAGCTCTCCAGTTCCAACGGCCTGCCCTCCCCCTCGGCCACCGCTCTCGGTGCCAGCAGCTGAACCCTAGCTCTGCCCGGCTCTTCCCGTCTCAGAAATCCTGAAGTCGGCTCACCACCCACACTACGCCTGCTCCTCACGCTCACGGAGAGTCCGGGTCCGCCCTGACTGCCAGGCCCACCTTGCTGCTGCCCACCTGAACACGTCCACGTGCACCCCCACACTCCACGTGCAAACCCCCACCCTGGGTCAGGGCTGCGGTGCCCCCGCCATCATGTCCTTTCCTTGTTAAAGAATGGTTTATTGATTTTTAGAGAGAGAGGAAGGGAGAAGAGAGAAACGGTGATGTGAGAGTATAGGATGGATCAGCCGACTCCTGCACGCCCCCTACTGGGGATTGAGCCCAAACCCACGCATGTGCCCTGACCGGGAATCGAACCAGCGACCTTTCAGTGCACTGGGCGACACCCAACCCACGGAGCCGCACGGGCCAGGGCCTTCCTCCACTCGTGTACCTGGGGATCAAGAAGGAAGATGAGGGCAGATGAAGAGGAATCATAAGCATACTAAGAGCTAATATTTATTGAGCAAAGAAATCACTGTATGTTAAGCACTGTGCTAACTACTGCCCACAGATGATCAGATTGACACCTCATGGCGGCACGGGACAGGCCCGTTTCCCTCCACCCTGCCCATGCCTTTGGCCCTGCATCAAGCCGCTCCCACACCTGTGAGTGTGCTGTGTTTCCCGACCCATTCTGCTAACCTTCCCTCGGCATCCCGTCTGTCCTGGCGGCGAGAAGGGAAGCCCAGGAGACTTTGAAGCCGTCACAGAACGTGCTTATCCCTAAAGTGAGACACAGCAGGAGGGCACGACAGCCAGACTTGAGAATGTGTAACTGTGCTTACAACACTGAAGGGGCTCCACAAAGTTCTCGGACACATGGACCCCAAGAGCCCAGGAAGGCTCCTGCCCACACCCGAGTCCCGAACAGGCTCTCTGCACACCTGGCTCGTCTGGAAGCTGCACCCGAACACACAGGGGGGAGAGGGCCAGGGCTGTGGACCCACAGGGGGGAGAGGGCCAGGGCTGTGGACACACAGGGGGGAGAGGGCCAGGGCTGTGGACACACAGGGGGGAGAGGGCCAGGGCTGTGAAGACACAGTGGGGAGAGGGCCAGGGCTGTGGACACACAGGGGGAGAGGGCCAGGGCTGTGGACACACAGGGGGAGAGGGCCAGGGCTGTGGACACACAGGGGGGAGAGGGCCAGGGCTGTGGACACACAGGGGGGAGAGGGCCAGGGCTGTGGACACACAGGGGGGAGAGGGCCAGGGCTGTGAAGACACAGCGGGGAGAGGGCCAGGGCTGTGGACACACAGGGGGAGAGGGCCAGGGCTGTGGACACACAGTGGGGAGAGGGCCAGGGCTGTGAACTAGGTTCGTTCCTGATGCCACTGGGGTCAGTGAGTGACTTTTATTTTTAGGACCTGCAGGAAGAATTCAGGCATGACAAGAACACTGTTTGGAGTTTCCAATGGGACAGAAAAAAAAAAACCCCTAGTGTTGTTTTTTCATATATGCCTGCAGGGAGAAAAGTAATCATTGTCCCAAAAGAAATTCGAGCAAACTAAAGGATGGCAGGTAAACGGGGGGGGGGGGGGGGGCAAAAGTCATCCCCACTCCGCCCAGCCCTATTGCCCTAGCAACACCATCAGCAGAGACCGGAAAGGTCTGGTACACCCTTCAGGGCATTCTGCCTCGGGGCACAATTTGGGGAAGGCATCTCATGTCCGGGGACCTGCAGGAGAGGGGAAGCCAATTTAAAAACTGCGGAAGGTTAGGCTCAGACCAGCTCCTGGGCCCAGCTGCAGACTCCTGGGCCGGGGGCGGTGGAGGCGGGTGGGAGGCGGCTGCTGTCACAGGCCACCAGGAGCAGCACATGCCTGGGAACAGAGGCAGAAAGGAGTCGTGAAGAAAAGCAACAAGAGTGGAGACCTCGGGTTGAGGTGCAACGTCACAGCTGAGTCGCCGTGTGACCGTGGAGCAGACCCTTCACGTCCCTGAGCCTCACGGGCTCATCGGTAAGACGCAGGTAACAACGGACGCCCACTGGGGTGCAGTCAGAGAGCGGGGTGAAGCAGGTGCACCTGGCGAGCTGCTGCTTCACGTTTACGGGGCGCACGCGCAGCACAAGGGGACGCGGGCCATCATCTCCCTGCTGCAGCTCCCTTGCCTGTGTCACAGGGACACGCCACTGCTTACCCTCAGAGGAGGTTGGGGACCCGGGGTCCGAGGTCCTTACACTTGGACACGCATCCCAATCCCAGCAAGGCTCGTTAACACTGAGTGCTGGACCCCTCCCCCCGAGTTTCCGATTCAGGGGTTTGGCCGGGGGCCTGCGGGTCACCTGCAGCCAGGTGATGCTGATGCTGAGGGTCCCGGGCCCACACCTGGAGAACCACTGCTCCGTCTAAAGCACTCTCAGGGGTGTCACTGGCAAAAACTCAAGAGACGTCAGCTGCGGTTATGCCGCGAGGCTATGAGGGGCGGGCACAGAACCCGTTTCCTAGGAGAGCCCCACTTCTCCATTCACCGGTATAAACCAATCCGGTGGCACCCCCCCTCCAGCCACCGTCCTCTCCAGGGCCGGGGATTGCCGACTCTTCCAGGTGAGGAAAAGGCAAAGGGATGCCGGCTCCCCCTGGGCAGAAACAATGCCCCGGAATCCGGGAGAGCTGGGTGGCAACCTCAGCTCTGCCGCTGGCCGGCTGGGCGACCCTGGGCAAGTTACTTAACCTCTCTGATCCTCAGTGACTCCTCTAGAAAAGGAGGGCGTGGACTTCCTAGACAGAGTTTTCCTAACATCCAGGGTTTCCAACATCCAAGATGAAGGAAGGGAGACGCAGAGCAGTTAAGTGCCTTGTCCAAGGTCCCATGGCTCAGCCCGTTGGTGGTAAGCGGGCTGAATTCAGAGTCCTGCCTTTAAAGCTACACTACCCTGCCTCAGGAAAGACACATGTAACTATTAGAAATTTTAAACTTGCGTCGCTAACGTGCGTTTACAATCGTCTTACCTCTAGGGCACCTCCACTCCCTTGGGAAACCACTGGCAGAATTCCCTTTGCTACATGTCCTGAATCACGGACCCAAAAGAAACAATTCTTTCAACGTCCCAGAAATCAGAAGGAAGCACCCGTTCACTGCGATGGCAGCCCAAGCCAGGGGCTCGGCGAGGGGCAGGCGGGCTGCAGGGGCGGCAGGGCCCAGTGTGTGGACAGGATGAGCCCAGCCTCCGGAGAGGACCCCGAGGCCCCCTCCAGAGTCAAGGCCCAATCAATGAGCAGGAAGCAAATGGCCCAGCCGGCCCGTCCACTCCTGCATACCCCGGGCCTGCTCCAGGACGGATTTGCTTGTGTCGACAAGAACAGCACAACCCGAGGCATCAGAGACCCAGCTGTTTCTCAGGAAGCGCAAGCAGGGGTGAGGCTGGTCTGGGGTCAACAGAAGCGTCATGGGTAGGACACACCCATGTTTGGGGCAGGTGCGCTGTCCCCATGCCGCCTGATACTGAGCTGCCATGGCTGCCACCTGCTACGCTCCCACCTACGGGGCCTCTGGGTGGCTGGCCTGACCCCAGAAGTTGACACACGTCACTGAACAGTCAATCATTCTGCAGATGAGGAGTGAGCACCTACTGTGCGCCGGCCCCATGGCGGGTGCCGCTCATCCAGCAGGGAGCCAGGGACTCAACCTTGTCCCCGCCATGGGAGCTGACATTCTCCTTAGGGGACACGGAACACAGACAAACAAATACATATAATTAAAATACACAGAATGCTGGATGACGAGACGTCCAGAGGAAACGTGGAGCGAGGGGTGAAGGGGGAGGTGTGTGGGCGGTGACAGTGCTGAGATGGTAAAGTGGGCGTGTCTGGGCAGCTCAGGGAGGGGCCACGCTGGAGTGAGAACCCGAGGTCGGTGAGGACATGAGCCTTGTATCCAGGCCGAGTGCGCCAGGCAGCGGACAAGGCAGGGTAGCTGGTGGGCCTAAGGACCACGGGGAGCCTGGCTGCCTGGGGGGCAGTGAGGAGGAGGGGAGGGGAGACCAGAGGAGCCCAGGCTGCTGCCCAGTCATCGGCAAGAACTCGCCTTTTCCGGTGAGCAGAGGAGCGACCGGAGGGCGCAGAGTTGAGACATGGCATAATCTGACTTTTACTTTCAAAGGCTCACTCAGATGCCAGCTGAGAACAGATTTTCTGTGTGTGTGTGTGGGTGGGGGGCAGGGGAGCAAACGAGGAAGCAGAGAGAACAGTCCAGAAGCCACTACAACATGCCAAGTGGGGTGGGCGCTGCCCAGATGCCCCTGCGATGAGGAACATGTTGCTGGGTTGCTTGGAGTGCTGTCCCCCGGCAGCCCTGAGCCGTCACACCCACAGGAACTGCCTGGAGGCAGCCAGCCACCTTTCCGAGGTCAGACCCTTCCTGCGGTGACCACGTCCAATAAACCCCACAGCCTCCTCGGGTGCTGGCCCCACGGACACGCCGTCAGAGACAGTCCACACGAGAAACCCCATCCCAGGGTGTGCCTCATAGCACAGCAAGCAAGAGGTGATACGGGTCAGGGAGGGAGAGGAGGGGGTGAGAGGGCCAGGTGACGTGTTCTTTCAAAATCCTTTGTGCTCAGTTTGCAGTCGGCTTCTGCATGGAGGGAGCAGACTATCAGGCACGTTAGGATTTACAAGCTGCGGGGGGGATGTGGAGAAGTTGGATCCCCTGTGCACTGCAGCTGAGTGTATAGAACGGTGCAGCCACCATGGAAAAGGGTCTGGTGGATTCTAGAAAAATTAAAAATAGAATGACCATACAATCCAGGAATCCCATGTCTGGAAAGAGAGCGGGATCTCAGAAAGACGTCTGCACACCCCTGTGCACAGCAGCACTCTCCGTGAGGGCTAAGAGGTGGCAGCAACCCAAGTGTCCACTGTCAGATGGACAGATACAATGTGTCCACACACACACACACACACACACACACACACACACACACACACAGGAATAGAATTCAGCCTTCAGAAAGGAAATCTCCTGTCACGTGCCACAGCACGTGCAAACTTTGAGGACATCACGCTGAGTGAAATAGGCCCGTCACAAAAGGACAAACACTGAGTGATCCATCCCACTTATATGAGGTCCCTAAAGTGCACAGATCCAGAGAGACGGAAAGCAGACCGGTGGATGCCAGGAACCGGGGAGGGAGAAATGAGAGCTGTTGTTTCATGGGTCCAGAGTTCAGTTTTGCAAGGTGAAAAAGCTCTGAAGGTCTGCTGCACCGCCATGCGAACACTTAGCACTGCTTAAACTGTACACTTAACAGTGATGAAGAGGGGCCCTGGCCGGATTGGCCCGCGGACCAATGAGTCGTGGGTTTGATTCCAGCCAAGGGCATGTACCTCACTTGTGGTTTGTCCCCAGCCCTGGTTGGAGTCATGTGGGAGGCAACCAGTCGATGTGTCCCTCTCGCATCGATGTTTCTCTCTCTCTCCCCCTCCCTCCCACTCTCTCTGAAGATAAATAGAAAAATATCCTCGGGTGAGGATTAAAAAAAAAAAAAGTGATGAAGAGGGTACATTTCACGCAAAATGGTTTCATTGGACCACAATTACAAACAAAAAAGATTCACAGTACGGATCTGTGCTTTCTAGCTATTTGGCTGCGATAAGCCTAACCCTCTCCATGTGTCCAATTCTGATGATTAAATGATCCTACGCACTAACGCATGTAAAGTGCAATGTCTAACACCTAACACACAGTAAACGACAGCAGACACGACTGGTGTCATCACATCAACAGCCGGCCCCGTCTCCCAGGGTGCTCCTGCTCCCATCAAGCTGGGTGAGTGCTGAGCTCTCCCATTCTGCAATGTGCCCGCGGGTTAGGGTGCCACGGTGGTCCCCCGCCTATGAAACTCCTCCCCATCCGTGAAGATATGATACCACCTGTTGGAACCTTAGCTTCCTCGTCTATAAAAAAGGGGTAACAAATGTGCCAACTTCCAGACTGAGATGATTCCAGTAAGGGGCTTAGAGCCTGGCATCCTGTATCAGCTGTCATTATCACTGATTGTTATAAAATAACTTGGAGTGTGATAAGGTTCTGCATTCAAGGCGTTGAGCCTTAAAATACTCTCAAAAGCCAGGCCTCGGTGTCTTCCTCTATCCCCACTTCCACTCCCCTTCAAGAAAGACCTGGGAGCGTCGCTCCCCCATTGTTGAAAGGAGGGCTTTCAGGTTTGCCCAGTCCCTCTGCTCTGCCCAGTGTCGGCGCTGCCTTTATCCTCGTCGCGTACAAGGGGCAGAAGACACGAACGAGGAGGCGAGCCAGCAGAATCACCACCCTCTGGGCCGTGATGACAACTCTGGAAGATTGGGACAGAACTCCTATGTTTCTCTACTTCCGTTTCAGCATCTTTGAAATGAGACGACTGCCTCTCTGTTTGTTTCTGTCGTCGGTACATTTTCAAACATTAATTTTGTAAGAGAACGCAATGTGTAGAGCAGACCCAGCAGGCCTGTCCAGGAAGCACAGGGGGAGGCTGCCAGAGACGGACCCCTGCTACGGCCACTGTGCGGCAGGCTCCACGACTGCCCGCACGGATCCTGCCAGCCTGTGCCCTCGCCCCCGCTGTCAGGGTGGTGTGGGTGGCCAGCAGAACTGGGCAGAAGCAACGATATATACCTACCGTCCAGGCTAGGGCGCAACAAGACCGCAGTTTCTGCCTTGGTCTGCTCAGGCACTCACTGGGAAAGTTAGCTGCCACGCTGTGAGAACACGCGGGGAGTCCGGAGGGAACACTCAGGGGGTCTGGGGAGATGACTCGGGGGGTCTGGGGAGATCACTCAGGGGGTCCGGGGAGATCACTCGGGGGGTCCGGGGAGAACACTCAGGGGTCCGGGGAGAACGCTCGGGGAGTCTGGGGAGACCTCTTGGGGAGTCCGGAGAGACCACTCGGGGAGTCCGGGAAGAAAGCTCAGGGCGTCCGGGGAGACCACTCGGGGAATCTGGGGTGACCACTCAGGGAGTCCGGGGAGAAGGCTTGGGGAGTCGGGGAGAACAGTTGGGGAGTCAGGGGAGACCACTCAGGGAGTCCGGGGAGAAGACTTGGGGAGTCGGGGGAGAACAGTCGGGGAGTCCGGTGGCACTGAGGCCCAGCCAGCCAGTGTGCTATCTCGGAAACACCACCTCCAGCCCCAACCACGCCTACAGATGACCGCGGCCCCAGCAGGCATCCTAACTGCAACCTCTCGTGAGATCTAGAGCCCCAACCCTAACCAAACTGCTCTCACATCCCTTGTCTTCAGAAGCTGTATGAGATATAAATGCTTGTTGTTTTAAGCCATTAAGTTTTGGGGGTAACATGCTATGAAGCAATAAATAACCGTAAGACTCAGGGAAAGCACCTAAGATATGGCAGCCAGGACTCCCTGAAAATCACCGCATGAGAAACCTTCCAGGCTCCTTCCATCTCCAACAGTCCCTAATTTCAGGGCCTGACATTTAGGGAAGACATTTTAGTGGCTCTATATCCTTGAAGGAGCCTCAAAGACAACATATGAAGGGAATGAAATGCGGTCCACGGGCTGTGAGAGCACCTTCCAGTAGTAAGGTGGTCTGTGGGGACAGTGCAGGCAAGCCCCTCCACTGCTGGGACATTATGAAAAACCCTGGAAGATGAAGTAAAAACAAGGAAATAGAGCAAGCAGCTCAAAATACTGTGGGTCAGTTAGGGGCCCAGAAAATGCAGGTGAGAGGTGACAAGTTTTATAAACATAACTCCCAAAGCAAATGGGAACCCCCCGCTAACAAATGCAGCCACAATCTGGAAGGTGATTTAAAACAACCCATCTTCATTTAAAAGAACAGACACATCCTTGCTTAGACCTACTGAGAAATGAGAACCCTTATGGGGCTGCTACGGCTCCCGATGTGAAAGATGACCCCCATATCATAACTGGTCACCCTGAAGCCTTCTGAGGTGAGGCGCAGCACAAGAACTGGGGCTCTGAAGCTGATGGCCGTGTGGATCCCAGTGGTGACAATTCACAGAGTGCTTAACACAGCGGTTCAAAGCACCGGTTCTGAAAGCAAACTGCTTAGATTGAACGCGAGCTCCATCTCTTCCGGCAGTGTGACTTTGAAATAATTATTTCACCTTTAGTTGTTTTCTAATCTGCAAAAGTTAGAAAATATGTTGTGTGAACTAAATGAGATACTTTATGTAAGCATAGTGTCTGGTACACTTTAGAGGCCAAGTAAATGTTAACTTTGGTTACTATGACGTTACTATTTGGTTACTATTTCTACTGAGAAATCAAGTTCAAAGCATAGAGTAGAAGGCGAGAGATACTTCCTTAAAGGTGGTCTGACATCAGAGAGTATCATTCACCTGATTTTCCATAACAATAATATCAATTGTTGCCGTTTTAAAATATATCCAAAAATTATCTGACATTCCTTCCATTGAGAGATGGGGAGGAGGGGGAGTTTCCACCCCCTTGAAACTGGGTAGGCATTTGTGAATGTTTCAACTAATCGGCTACACTATCAACAGAGCTGACACTATGTAACTTTTGAGGAAAGTCATAAAGTGCTTCCGTTCTGCCTTGCTCACTGGAGTACCTCTACTTAAAGCCTTCAGCTACCAAGTTAGCAGCCGGCTGCCCTGGAGCCGCCATACTGTGAGGAAGCCAAACCAGCCCTGCAGAGAGACCCCATGGAGAGGCCCCGAGTCTACAACAGGCAAGAGCTGGACCAGCCCCAGTGCCCCAGGCCTGCACTGCTCCAGCTCCAGCCACAAACTGAGGGCAACGCACACAGGCCCCCAGAACAGCTCAGCTGAGCACTCCCAAACCCCTGACCCCCACACACTATGAGAGGGAATACACCGACTGGTGCTTTAAGCCACTACATTTTAGGTGATTTGCTAGGAAACTGGACTGTCTGTCATTGCATATGTGACACTCATACAGAGTTAGGTTCCCACCCACTATCTCATTCCATCCCCACAGCTGCACTGGGAAAAACACATTCTCATTTTACAGAGATGAAGCAGACTCCACGGAGTACCTGGAGTGCCCAAGGTCACACGACTAGTGAGTGGCAAAGATTCCTGGTCAGGAATGACTCCAGGTCCAGCACTTTTTCTGCTGTGCCATAGCTGACCCCCTAAAGTAGACCAGAAATGCAAGAAAAATATACATATCTGTACACACCCAGGTACAAGTAGAAATCAGAGAGATTCTGCCCCAAGTCTGAAGGCACACAGAAACCAGCCCCTCACGGGAGCAGCCTGCCCTGGCAACAGAAATGCATGGATCACATGGCAGCTAGCTGAAAATCACATCATTAGAAATGAGAAGAGGACACAAGGACCGGCGAGGGCCCGTTCTTTCTATCACCAGATATCTCAGCTGACAGCCAGGGCATCGTTACCAAAGACTCTTCAGAAACACCTGTCATACCCCAGAGAAGTTTCAGCACAAGAAGAGATGAGAGTGACGTCCTTGGTCACGGGGCCCTGCATCTGACAGCGTGTCAAGACTAGAAGACTAGCTTCAGCACTTGTAACCACCGTGTGAAGATGAAGGGAGGCTTCTCTTTTGACTCCATTGACTGACATTTCTTGTTTGCCTCTATGGCTCTTTCACTAGAATTTGCAGATACCAAGCCATGGAGAAGGAGGAAGTGCACTGCTAATGCATGCAAAGCTAGCACCTCAAGGTAAATGTGCACGCAGAGGAGCTCACTTTGGAATAAGATGCCAGGAGATCAAGACACTGAAATTCATCTGTGGAAGATCTGAACAGGACCAGGGGCTCATCACAAACAAGTTCTACCAAAAACCTCTTTATAAGGGTCTAAGAAGTAACATTATCAATTAACATAACGAGAAAAAAATATATAATCTAATTCTCAGATGTAAATTAAAAAAAAACCCAAAACACCTAAAGAATATGTTATAGTAGCAACCTCATGGTCTGAATTCCTATATTCCTGCATTACCTGTCAAAGAACATGGGGGTAAAGAGAACCCCGTCATGTATTTATGTTGTGTCTTCAAGCAGTGGTTTCCTAACAGTCTCCACTATCTCAGAATTACCTGAATAGATTTTCTTTAATATTCATATTTTACTCCCAGAGATTTTCAATTAGTAGGTCCAGGGTGAGTCCCATGAATATGCATTTTTGATATGTAATTCTAAAGCACAACCAAGTTTGGGGACCACCAGGTGACAAAGAACATTCATTGTAACCATAATATCTGTTCTCTCTAGGAGCAGAACTCCAACATGTTAGTGGAGAATATGGCTTCCTTGAATAAAATCTGTCTTTTCCAGGCTCCCTTGCAGCTACATGGCAGCTAAAGGCAGCCCGGCAACAAGGAACTGACTGTGAAATTTCTCAGACGTGTTCTTAAAGGAAGGTGAGATGCCCCACTTCAATGCTCCTTCCTTCCTGCCAGCTGGAATGTGGACAACATGACTGAATCTTTGACAGTCACTATGGATCATGAGGGGACCTTGAGAAGCAAGCTGAGTGAAAGAGAAAGGAAGCCTGACTCCCCAACAATGACAGCCCTACACCAGAAGCCTCCAGACTGCTTAACCTCAAAAAGAACAAAGATGCAGAGTCATTGTTCCTTGGGAGTTTTTGATAAATCACAATGAAATCTAATGCTAATACAATAACTATCTCAGAGTCTGGGTAAATCTCTAATATCCACTGTCACTGCCCAAATGATATGAAGCAGGAACTTGCTTTTAACCCATAATTTACAAACAAGGAAAGTGAATACAGAAAAGGGATGTGACTTACTCAGTGTCACATGGCTATTAAGCTAGGCGCGTGCCAGGGCTTAGACTCATGTTTCCCGGCTTTGAAAGCCAATGGTCTTTTGCCTCCAATATTTTGTGGAGCACTGGGGGCATTTAAAAGTAGAATGTGTACCTCTCAGGAAACTGAGCAAGGGAAGGTGCTGCTGCCCAGACAGGAACAGAACCCCCATTTTCTCCCTCAGCTACACTTACCTGCCTTTTTTTTCTTTTCCTTTTCTATTTTTTCACATTCTTTAAAAAAAAATGTTTTTATTTAGTTTTTAGAGAGAGGAAGGGAGAGAGAGAGATAGAAACATCGATGAGAGAAGCATCAACATCCACGGGCTGCCTCCTGCATGCCCCCTACTGGGGATCGAGCCTGCAACCCAGGTACATGCCCTGACCGGGAATCAAACCAGTGACCTCTTGGTGCATAGGTTGATGCTCAATCACTGAGCCATACCAGCCGGGCACTGCACATTCTTGATTTTTCATCAGTTCTCCAAGTAGGATGGGGTCATAATAGTGTAAATACACTCAAGGGAAAAAGCTCTCCCTCTGGGCCTTCCACTTAGTTAGCAGAATTCCACCGCCCACTCCAAATTGACACCATGGCCGTCACCTGAGAGCAGAGAACCTGCGGAAACCAAACAAGCTTCCACCCAGGGAAAAATACAAGTTCCCCGAATCAGGCCCCTCCCCACACCAGCCTAGGCCGAGGGAATCTGTGAGCATCGCCGACTGCCCACGTTCAGAGATGTAAAATAGAGCTTTCGATAATATGGGCCACTGTCAATGGTTGAGGAAGGTTAAATGAGACTGGGGCTGGCGTGTCGTCAGGACTGAATAAACATAAGTATTGAACACCGCTGACATTAGCATTTCTGTTTATCAGCTCTTTATTATCTCTTTTTCATTCATTGCTAGTTCCTAGCCCAGAGAACTATGCGAGATACAGAACAGAGGCTCAATAAGTATCTGTTGAATGAATGAATGATTGAATGAATGAATGAATGACATGCAGTACAACCACCTCCTGCCCAGGTATTCAGGGCTTGCCTGACTGACCAACTCACCATGTCCTGAATTCTTCCTGCTACCACAATGCTTTGCTTCACAATGTTCCTCCTGGGTGTACAGTCCTCACTGGACATCCTCCATCTACCTTTCTCCAATCTTCCACCACTGCAACCAGGTTTGAGAAACCACGAGAATCCTCCTGTCCCCAGGGGCTCTCCCTGACTGGGCCGGTCCAAAGTTCCCTCGTTTGTCACTCACCTTCCACAGCCTGGACGACATCCCTCAACAAGCCCCATGCTCCCTGTGACAGACCGTGTAGCAGCTCCAACACCAGAAAAAACCTCATTCACGTAAACAGCAGATTCTAGTTGACAAAGTGTTTTCTCTTCAGGAAGTCTGAAGCCTAACATTCTGAGAATGTGGCCAGGAAATAAAATAAAGAAACAACACATAATACCTGTGTCTAACAAAAAATAATAAAAATTGCCCATAACTGAAAACATACCATGTACCACACACTCTGTGCCTTTATACAGACATCCCCTTTAATTCCCACAGTCATCCCATGAAGGAGGTATGATTTTCTCAAATGTACTGATGAGTTCTATCTGAAGTTCAGAGAGGTCAGGTGACTTGCTCAAGTACTCACAGCAGAAACTACCAGAGCTGGGATATGAACTCAGGCTTCTGTGTGTCTCAAAAGGTCTTGCTTTTAACAGGGATGCTCTAATCCCTATGTATGGAAACCAGAAGAAGCAGAAAATAAGTATGAGACAGAGAGAGACAGAGAGAGAGAGAGAGAGACAGAGAATTCAGTGTACACATAAGCACAGCTGCATGAAGGGGGGGCAGTGAGGGGTGCTGGAAGCGGAGATAGGTAAGTTTTCCAAATGTGCAGAAAGCTGCTAAGACATAAAGCATACTCTAAAAGGGGAAAATGATATAAAGCTATACAAGTTCAAACCAGTGTCTTAACGAAGCGACACGTCTCTGGTTCTGAACTGTAGAAGCTAGTCATAAAGTGGAATGGGACCGCAGGGAGCCGCTCACCAGGGCCACAACCCGGGCTGCACACGCAGTCTCAGCAGCCGGGGTCCCGGATGACAAGGAGGTGTATAAACTGTGAGCAGGTCCAAATGGACTGCCGAGGAAGGAGAGGTGGCTTCCATCAGTGTGTGCCTTTTAATCTCTCTATAGTGTAGGCGTCCTTAGCCCCATTTTTCAGGTGGCAAAACTGAGGCTCAGAGGCTAACGATTCATCAGGCCAAGAGCGAAGTTAGCGACCACATCAGACTCATACCCAGGTCTGAGTCAGGAATGCCAGCCCTGTGCAGGCACCAGGTGGTGTTTCTAGGGCAGTTTGCAAGGGGTGGGGACAGTTGGGCCTTGGATGGCTCTGGGTGCTCTTTACCTCACACTTCTCCACCACCGGCTGCTGCCCGCACTCGGAGCTGTTGCCTGCCACGATGCCAGCACGAAGGTTCTCGCTGTCCCCGGTGCCCTCCTCCATGGAGTAGGTCTTGGAGTGGTTGCCACGGCGATGGGCGGGGGCCCGGCCCTGGGCCAGGCTGAGCTGCCTGCGGAGGGCGCGGTTCTCCTCCTCCACCTCGCGCACACGCACCTCCAGGCTCTCGCGCTCCCGCTGGCCGGAGGCCGAGTACCGCGGGCTGTGCGGCTGGGACTCCAGCGGAGACAGAGACACCGGCTTCCCATCTGTGAGAGCAGAAAGACCAGGGAAGAGTTAACCCGGAATGGAACACACCCCAGCCCCTGCATGTACCCCCGACGCACCCCAGACATGCATGACTACAGAGTGAAGTTCCTCTCACAATCCCATTTACAAGGGCAAACAGATGGAAAGTGGGTTACAAATAAATGCACCCAGACTGAGCTGGGAACGAAATTGGGAACAGAATGACTTATTATGGTGATAAAAACAAACATGCTGCTTAGAGAAGACAATCATAATATATAATTTTTCCTAATTAAATGCACTGTCTTCTTTTCCCTACTTGGCATGTTACTAGATAGACATTCTTGTTATCAATAAAGCATTATGAATATGAAGAGGGAGGAAGAGGTGGGAAAGGAGGAGGAAGGGAAGAAGAAGGGAGGGAAGGAGTAGGAGGACGTGGAAGTGGGCAAAAAAGAAGAAATATTAATAACGATTAAGTGTGTTTAGTTCTTCCTATGTGAACTCCTATTCATTCTTCAAAACCCTGTTTCAGAAGCATCACCTCCCAGGGGAAGCCTTCAAATTACAGGCAAAATATCCATCGGCATATCCCCAAAGTATTTTATACGTCAGCACTACAAAAAACAGGTACCTGTCATCCTGTACTTGGTAAATTATTTTTTCAAACGTTTTCTATGAAGATTAGGAGTTCACCAAGGACAAGGCTGGGTCTTACTTATCGTTGTGGTAGCATTGCCCTAATATCCAATAAACGCTGGAAGGGTGGGTGCATGTGTCCACGCCAAGAGTAACAATTAAGGGCAACCAGGAAGAAGAAAGCAGGAGTGCAATCAATCTCCAAGTGCTCCCAGAAAAGCAGTTACCATTAAACCGAGTGCCAGCGACACTCCATTTAACAATCATACACAGAGAAGATAAGTGGTCCTTCAAAGTCACACAACCGGAGTGCAGGGATGTGAAAAGACACACCCAGGTCTTCCTTACGCCCGAGCCTGTACACTTTCCACTTTAATGCAGTTTCACAATAGGGAAGAGAGAGAGCCACAAAATACAAAAATACATTAATGTAAAACCCCGTCATCTCCCAAGGACACTTAGCAGACGACCCTGTGTACAGCAGGCTCAATGCAAGCTTACCATCGAGGAGCCCCAGCAATACGAGACACACCAAAAGGTGTCACTCCTCTGTCCCCACGCCCCAGAAATCCTGGGACCCAGCTCCACCGCGGCTGCCTCGGAGACTACCACGCAAAAGTCACATCTCCGGCAAATTATCCTCTCTCAGCCACCGGCCAAAAAAACCCACTCTTTTTTCATACTTGGAGTTGTTCTACTTCCTGCCCAGACCCCACTGAGCTGCCACACTGTCCCAGAGAGTCTGTGTGACTCACAGAACCCGAGGATCAAAGGAGGCGCTGAATGACACCCCGCGGGTCCTCCTGTGCTGCGTGCCGCATCGCCTCTGCCCAGGCCTTTTTGATGTCTCTCTGGGCCTTCACAAACATGACTCCTTTTTTCCCTCTTAATCACCTCGGGGTTAAACTCCGGAGCTCCCGGCCCTCGCCCATCAATGCAGCAAATACGCCTCGCTGAACGACACTGCCCGGGACTACAAATCAAAGGCCGAGGCGAGTGCGTGGGGACGCGAAACCTCAGGTCGATGACGGCTGCATTGCCACGGAGCTGGCCAATTATCAGCCGTGACCCAGGCTTTGAAACCGGTCTCCCTGTTTGGTCAAATCAAATTAGTTCCACCGGGAATGAAAAAGAATAAGCAGCTGACAGCAACTGCGTTTCTCAACGGACATCAACCCTTGGGGCGGGGGTGGGAGAGACAGAGGGCATCCGGCTTGGCGGGGGCAGTGGTGCCTCAGGGAGCACCTCCTGTGTGTCCGCGCTGGGTGGGGTGTCTCGGTTATCACAGCACAAGCAGGTGGCAGCTGGCGTCCCCAATACGGATGAGGAAACTGAGACCCTAAAAGCTGAAGCCATGTCCCCGCCGTGGGGCAGGGAGGTTAGAATCGAGGTGACAGAGGGGCACAGGTGCTGGGGTGCCGGGTCCTGGGGAACATTTGGGTAGGAATCCGAGAAACCCTGGAAGCCCACAAAACTGACGACAAATGGGACTGCGAGTGTGTTCTTTGGAGGAGTTACTTAAATGCTCTGAGTTTCAGTATTCCCTGCGGTGAAATGGAAGCAGAAGGCTTAAGTGGGGTACCAAAGGACAAAGGGCCAGGCGCTGTCCCCGGGAGTCACCCGGTACCGAGCAGGTCCTCCAACTCCTTCCCAACCGGTAAGATGAGTTGACAGTGTTAAAGGTTGTCGATTTTCGATCTCAGGGCTGTTCTGCACAGTCTGTGGGAGCAAGTCGCCAGCAAACCACGGCTTACTCTGACACGTGGCATCTCTGACCCTTCTTGCCGTCAGCCTTAGCAGGTCAAAGTTCAGCCAGGGCCAGGTGGAAGGTCAGGCAGGTTTCCCAGGGGCGCCTCAGCACCTCCCCCCTCCTCTCCAGAAAGCCCCACACCGGACGTGTCTATGAGGAGTACATTTTAATCCTCTGATGATGTGCTTATACATACAGGATAACGATGCAATCCCTAAGCAGCTACAGTTCCAGGGATGCTGGCAGGGAAATGCTATCAGCATCCTGTGCCCACGTCCACAGACCCTTCTTAGGCCCCAAATGGCTTCAACCAAACGTGGCTCTCCAAGGCTTCAGGTGTCTTCTGCACTTTATTAACTCCGCAGATCCGTCACCAGTGAAGACACACGGAATAATGAATGCCAGGCCTCAACGAGGGGAAGGACTCACGCTGTGCCCAGCGCCGGGTGCCGCGCTCAGTGGGTGGCAGAATGATGACTTCTGATTTGTGTCACAGGTACATTTCCCCGAGCTGCCCCGTTTCTGCTTCTGGAAGGGAGACGGTGGCAATGCGCTGCAGCCCCTCTGGGCTCCGGCTCCCCGCGCTCACGGTGCAGACGGACCCGCATCGCTAACCCGCTGATCCCACAGTGCTGCGTGGTCAGAAGCTCCCAGTGGGGCCTGCTGCTCCGCCAAGGTCACGGCTCATTCTGCGTTGACGCACCCTGAGTCTTGCTTTTGTTCCTGGACTACTCATCTCTTTGGTTCCTGACCTCTTTGTTGCAGTGTCTCTAACCCTCTGGGGTGGGAAGGTGGGAGGGTTCGGGCAGCACAAGGCCGGCCCCTTGATGTGCTCTGTGCTTCTCTGGGATGTCGTAAGGGCTCTGCTCTGCTCTGTCTCAGAACACTCCCCTGCTTTGTGTACAGGTCGCCATTATAAATCTTATCACATGGGACTCGGGGCCTCTGCGAACACCTGTGTGCCTACAGCCGTATTTCTCCATCAGTGGTGAAGAAAGAGCTTCCCCCCAGTCCACACTGGATGAAAATTGGGTCCTAACAGACATGCCTAGTACCTAGCTCCCCACAGGCAGTCTGTCACTTGAATTCAACAAATGTGTCTATACTTTGCTAATGAAGACAAGTCTACTGGTCACATGTGTGATGCACGTCCAGTTGCTCTAGAAGTTTCTAAATGAGTACTTTAACTTCCACACGCATCTTGCTGCAGACCAGTGACACTGGGAACTGTGATGGTTCCTTGTACGTGTCCACTTGACTGAGCCAACGGGTGTCCAGACATGTGGTCACACATTATTCTGGATGTTTTAGGATGAGACGAATGTTTGAATCTGCAGACTGAGTAGAGCAGATTGCCCTTCCTAATGTAGGTGGGCCTCGTCCAATCAGTTGAAGGCCAGAATGAAACAAAAAGGCTGACCCTGCCCTAAGTAAGAGAGAATTGCTCCTGCCTCACAGCCTTCAAATTGGGACATTAGTTTTTTTGTTTTTGTGTTTCTTGCCTCTGGACTTGACCCAAAACGATGGCTCTTCCTGGGTCTGGAGCTTGCTGGCCTTCAGATTAGAACTACACCATTGGCTCCCCGGGGTCTCCAGCTGGCCGGCTCACCCAAGCTTGGGGCTTGACCACCTCTACCGAGTGAGCCAATTATTTATAATCCATCTCTTCATGCGTGCACACCCACATCCTACTGGTCTGTTTCTCTGGAGAACTCTCACTAATTCAGGGACAAACAACAGTCTGTGTAGACCACACTTTGAGTGCCACTGCCCATATCTGGTCTCCGTCCTCAGGGCCTGGCACACTCATTAAAGCACCGGAATAGGAAATGAAGGAAAACGGTGTGAAAAAATAGGTCTAGCAAATCCTAAACTAAAATGGCCTCATTATAATAGTAAATGCTGGGGGAAGAGGAACAGATAACCAAGAGAAGCAAACAAAACAAATCAAGTCATGAGAATATGAGATTTGAACAAGAAAGAGCTGAGTCTAAATTTTGGTTCTGCCACTTACTAATAAATCAACGTAGGCAAAGCACTTCTCTTGACTCAGGTCCCCCCATGGAAAAGGGGGACAGTGGTTTGTATGCACGCACACATGAGGCCTAGTCAGCGTGGATGCTCGCACTTCCTACACCTCACCCCACCCAGGCTGGAGCAGGACACATTAAGACAACAGCAAACAGGACCCCTCACTTCTGAGCCCCCATAACCTTTGCTGCTTCGCTATTACCCTTTCTCCGGGTTTCTCTTTATTTTTTTAAATCCTCACCTGAGGATATTTTTCCATTGATTTTTTTTTTTTTTTTTTTTTAGACAGAGTGGGAAGGAGGTAGAGAGAGAGAGAGAGAAATATCGATGTGAGAGAGAGAAATATCGATGTGAGAGAGACTCATCGACTGGCTGCCTGCCACATGATCCTGAATGGGGCCCGTGATGAAGCCCGCAACCGAGGTACGTGCCCTTGACCAGGAATCAAACCCAGGGCGGATGCTCTAACCTTGAGCCACACCAGCCAGAGCAGGTCTCTATGTTTCCAGACATACGCAGTCAGTCTGCACACGCCGGGCACCTCTGGCCCGTACCGCCTACATGTGTTGGTCTGCGGTTCAGCCCATTTTTGAATGTGAAATGCCAAACGAGACATTATTCAAAACCTTCACGTACAACATCACCCTCCCCCCTCCAAAACTTCTCAAGAAACATACACGTATCATCAGATAGGAATCTCCGAATCCACTCGAGAGGAACGCTCCGAATTAAAAATCAAAACATCTAAGGTTCAGGACAAGAAAGGTACACTGAGAATCAGCCTCCTTGCAGTGTGGTGACAGAGGCTAGGGGCGCGGCCCCGTGCCCTGAGTGACGACCTTAGTCCGTCTGTGTGCACGGTATATCTCTGGCTCCCCGCGTGCTGGTGGTCAGTACTGTGGGGTGTCCGCCTGTTGCAAATACACAGCACGGTGGGGCTCCTAAACAGAGCAGGCCAGGACCGGGGTGGGCCTCCCAACGCTGGGGCCACCCATGTAGGGGGCTCATCCTGGCCTCTCGCAGTGGTGACAGGACGCAAACCTAGACACGGCTCTGGTCAAGGACGCCAGAGCCTGCACTCGTGCCCAGACTCCAGGAGGGCTGCTCCTGAGTGAGTCTCCCGTGATAAAGACACCGCATTCCTTAACCTTCATGTGGCAAAGTCCCCCTACGTACAATCTGTCACCAGGGCCTGCCAGCTCCTCCTTCCTGTTGTTTGAAGCACTTGCTTTTCTCCTTCTATTCCAAACATTCTATCCCAAACCGAGCCTCTCTCTCTCTCTCTCTACCTCCTTCCCACTCTGTCTAAAAAAAAAAAAAAAAAAAAAAAATCAATGGAAAAATATCTTCAGGTGAGGATTTAAAAAAATAAAAAAATAAAAAGTAACCCGGAGAAAGGGTAATAGAGAAGCAGAAAGGTTATGGGGGCTCAGAAATGAGGGGTCATCAAGATTTTCCTGTAAACACCCAGAGAGTACGTACGTCTCACTCTGCAGGCCGTGGGGTCTCGGATGCTAGTACTCAGCTCTGCTGTCGTAGCACAAAGGCAGCCACAGAAAATACACGACACATGGGCATGGCTGTGTTCCAATAAAACTTTATTGATCAAAACAGGTGCTGGGCCAGACTTGGACTGCAGGCCCGACCGAGCTTGTGGATCCTTGCCCTGGAATATCGGGCTCCTTGCTTAGTCTCCCTACCTCGAATCTCACCCTGTTCCTGCCAGCCTCAGTCACAGGTGCCAGGGATAACGCTCTAAATGATACCCCTCTTCCTACCACATTCTGCAGCCTGACAATGCACAGAAGCACCTCCATCTACTTCAAGGTCACCTACCAAACTGAACAAACACGCGGTCAGCGCCTACTGAGCGCCTGGAGGCTGCGTATCACCTCATCTCAGTTTACACAACATCTCAGCAAAGGGAGTGTTCTCACGATCCCCGTTTGGCAGATAAAATGAGAGAGAAAGAGAAAGAGACACATGACTGAACTTGTTCAATGCCACCCCAGCAACAAATGGCAGAGGGAGGGTCTTGAACCCGGGTTCCCTGGCTCGTGATCAATTGTTCTTTTGGCCTCAAACCAGAGTGTCTCCTATTCATCCCACTTCAGACAAGGCCAGGCTGATCTGCTCTTGTTGCTACTGCTTCATCCCTGGCCCCTCAGGCCAGTGGTTCTCAATCCTGGCTACCATTACAATCCCTTGGGAAGCTCTTTAAAAATACTGATGTGCATGGGACCCATCCCAGATTAATTAGCTCAGAATCCCTGGGGGTGAGCATGTGTGTGTGTGTGTGTGTGTGTGTGTGTGTGTGTGTGTTGGGGGGGGGGGTCTAGTCATCCGCAGTTTTGGAGACATCCACCCTCAGGAGATTCTCATGTGCAGTCAAGGTTGAGCAACACTGGCTCAGGCATCTCCCCCAATCCTCTGGCTGAGACATCCTAACCCCCCTTGCTAGCACATCTGGACATCTGGTGGTTCCTTAGGGCAAACTGCGGGAGCTGGCTGACACACAAAGGAGGCCTCAGCACTGCTACCCCGAGTTCCGGTTCCAGCACGGCTCACATCCTGGACCCCAGCTTCCTAGCCCAGGAGCAGCTCAGGAACTCCCCGGTGTCCTAGCACCTACGCTGCCCCGTGTTCCTCAAGCTCGGGGCTGTTTGACCCCGTTAATCCCTCTCCTCCAGGATGAGCTCTTTTCAAAGCAGGGCCACGGCTCCAGCTGCCAACGCTCCAGTTCCCCCGGTTCCAGGCTCCTCTCTCTCGATGTCTCAACAGGTCACTTCGATCCCATGATGTCTCTAATTCCCCACCTTCCACGTGAGGACGTGTTCATCAAGTACGTCGTTTGCAATATTTTTCAAACACAGAGCCCTCCTTTTAACTAACGTAAACGCGTGGTCCTTCGATGCATTTTGAAATTGCAAAACAAATTAAATAGTGTAGCCAAAATCATTGTAGAAAACACGTAGACAACTCCGTTTGATCTTAAAAGTCTCACATTTACATTTTTGTTTTTATAGTTTGATCACTGGGTGTCCACACGCCAAGCTGACACGTTACTGCTTCTGAGCAGTTGACAGGTCGGGGGAAGACCGGGGTCCGGGCCGAGCCATTTTCCTGCATTCCAGAACCGTGGGACAGCAGTGATGGCAGGCCATGGCCGCTGTCTTACTATGGGGCAAACAGAGAATGCTCCATCCCCACAGTAATTTTCTGGAAGTTATCTTGGCATCCGAAGTGAACCTGAGTTCCAGCAAAGGCCTTGGGGATTTTTGGCGCAGACTGAACCAAGTGAGAACAGAGCTCCTCACCGGCCTGGAAAAGAATTCGCAACCCCGAGGCCTGGGAACAGAGCCAAGATGTGTTTCCTCGGAACAGGCGAAATGTGATTTGACTTTTTCCTCCGTGAAATTATTTTCCAGAACCTTGTCTTAAAGAGCTTCATTAAGTCAAGAAAATGAAGACATTCCGAGCTCCAGTTTGCTGTATCCGTGGCGGGGTTCTGGCTCTCAGTGCTGAGCGCCGATGTCAGCTCTTTGCCCCTAGAAACTTGAGATTCAATGATTTCAAAAGCTGCAAATGATTCTTTTTTTTTTTTTTTTGCCAAATAGCCTAAGTTCGGAAAGTTGCAGACAGTTGGTCTTTGAACTACTGTTCTCACAATACAATAGCTGAGTTTTTCTGCTTCTAAACCTGGCAATCCTATTTGTGGCTGATATCCACGGCGTCTAAGCACGGACAGGAGGACTTTGGTTAGCAGCATTCAAATCGCCACCAAACGAGGGAGAAGATAACGTATATGGTGCTCTATTTTGTTTTAACATAATTACACAGCTCGACCGCAGGGCCAAGTTCTCATCTTAGACTACCAGGCAGTTTAGTAAACATCATCGGTGCGTGACAATACCGTGCACCCAGAAAATGTGAGTAGACATTCCCCCCAAATCTGGAGGACCAACCAGTGTGTGCGCGCACGCTAAATTCGCATTCTGATCACGTTTGATCACCCTCTGCCCCCATTTAGCTCATGAACGTCAATCACTTTTTGCAAAGCCACCCAGGTCTAGACTTGGCCTCCGCCTGTGGAGCTTGGGAAAGCAGTGTTCCCCCCTGCACAGCATCTCGCGCTGTATCTCCTACGCACACAACAGTTGGACCCAATACCCTCCATGGGTAGAGTCATCAAAACGAAGAGCAAAAAGAGAATGATGATTCCATCCTTTGCCAAGCATGAACTGGGCATGCTCCCGGGGCCTCACCATGGCCCTGGACTGGACAGTCAGACCCAGCAATGTTCTAGAATTCCTTCTTCATTGTCTCTGTGGCAGCACTCGAGATGGGAGATTTCATAAGGACGTTTCCACTGATCTAGCTTTTGTTTTGTTTTATCCTCACCCGAGGACATTTTTGCATTCATCTTTCAGATAGAGCGGGAGGGAAAGAGGGAGGAAGAGAGAGAGAGAAACATCAATGTGAGAGAGACACATCGACTGGTTGCCACACACACGACCCCAACCGGGGCCGGGGACAAACTGTAACCGAGGTATGTGCCCTTAGCGGGAACCGAACCCAGGACTCTATGGTCCATGGGCTGATGCTCTAACCACTGAGCCAAACCGGCCAGGGCTCCACTGATCTAGTTTTTAATGTTAGCTTGTGGGTTATTTTATATGAAATATTCACAGTCCTTATAAAAATCCCACCACTATGTCGGAGTAAAAATTTTTAATAAGGTCCAATTTTTTAAAAAAACTAGAATCTTATTCAAATCAAGAGAACCACATGGGATGCTTCTTTAGCAAGGTTTTGAGGTGCTAGTTTACGTTCGTCCCACAGAGGATGCTGAAAACTATCCTACTCTAAACGTGGGAACCCATACTTGCCATGAACCACGCTTGTCACTCCTGGTGACCACATTCATTTACTCAAAGGGATTTTGGTGACTGTGTTTTAATGGGGAGTCCTGACAATAATCGGGTTCCGATGACAGAGGGATGGGGTACTTCAATGGCTGGGAGCGGCTATCTCGGGACTCCAGAGGAAGCCGCGCACCCTGGCCCACCCACTCCTGCTCCCTCCCCCTCCCCAGGTGTGTCTAAGTCACCCTGATTCAGGGCTGGAATATCAGAATGAAATGCAGACCCATGGAAGAGAGGAAGGGACTCACGAAAGGGATCCGGAAGAATGAATGCCTTCCGTCACGCGTGTGCCTCCACCGGGCTGCATCACACAGGACCCGTGGCGCTTTGCTTCCCTAGGGAGGGAGGCTACCCAAGGGCTGCATCCTCCCGGGTGCCCTGGGGCTGTAAGAGGGCCGCTGAATGCAAAACAGGCCTCCAGGCCTGGAGAGTGATCTCCACACTGTGCGTGTGTGGGCGACTGCTCAGGGAGAGCGAGCAGTCGGTCTGCTTCTCTGCCGCAGCACCTGGCGTTCTGCAGGTGCCGAATCTGAGCCCAGGTCTCCCCGGGCTACCGGAGCGAGGACTCACACAGAGCAACCCCCGTGCTCCCGTCTCCGTCTCCGGGGTCTCAGGAGGTCGATGAGAACTGACTTGATTTGCATCGTATTTTCTGGGCCCTCTGACATACCTCATTCTCCACGAGAGTCTTCTGGCTTTGAGACCAAGCCACCGCCTTCACCCCAACCTCCCACTCGTTGCCTGACCTTCTACGGGTAGCACTTCAGCGGGAGGACCCGACTCTGGCCTGCAGTGCTCCCGACACAGTGAGACCTCATGAGCTACTGTAAGGAAGGGGCTGGGAGAGAGACCAGTGGGAAGAGTGAGCCACCCAAGACAAGCAGGGCCGTTTATTTGCATGGGTTAAAGTTAGCAACGGCTCAGGAGCCAACCAGAAGCATGAGTGGCTGCTGTAAAGACTATTCTAACACGTTTCAAAAAGAACAGGAAGTGAGCATTTCTGTCGATGTGGTTGATTCCTCGGCAGCATCCCTTTCCTGCAAACTGCCAAGTCACCGAAATCAGTGCTATCATCCTCGGCGCAACTGCAAATGAAAAGCAAGAGGGAACGAGCAGAAGCCTGCCCGAATGGCCCCGTGCCTATAAACGACGGCTCCCTCTTCTCTCCTTTGTCCCTTCTTCACAGCCTCCAACCCCCTTTATCAATTTCACTGACTTAAAGTTATATTCCGATTGCCATCGGTATCTATATGGAAACAAAGGGGTGAAAAAAAAACAAAGAAAATAAAAAACCCTTATCATTCCTTTTTTCAGCCTTTCCTGACAAATCCAACCTATTCCTTAGGGGGAAATCAGAAATGAAGCTGAATTTTTACCGGGAGAGATTTGGGGGGGTGCGGGGGGAGGAGAGAGATGTTATCGGGAGCTCAGCTTGACAGAAATAACACTTTATCAGGATGGGCACTTGGCAAAGATAAGACGTTACCCAGAGCAAGATAGATGTTTGGGTGAAATATTGTGCTGATACCTATTAAGCAAAACCTACCATCCCTACTTTTGACAGATGGTTATTTTCGTCCAAGTCCTGCTCGTGGGATGATGGCAATATTTTCTAAGGTGCTTTCAACAGTCTCGTGAAAACCAGAAGAATAAAATTAGGGACCTCTAACAGTTTGACTCCACTGAGGCAAAGCCAGGATTTTTCTGGGCGAGTTGAGAGGCGGCACGGCGGGGGCGCAGGACACACAGTCTGCAAGGTATGCCTTGAGAGTGGCCCCCAGGACCAGACCCCAATTCCTGGCCCCCAAGAGAAGAGCCCCTCGCAGGACAGAGGCCTGCCTGAGACTGTACTCAGGGGACTGGCCCCAGGGGCTTCAGGAGGGGGATGATGAAGCAACTTTGTCGGGAGGAAAGCCGGGGTCGAGCCTCGCTGGACTTCCTGGAACTGCCGCTGAAATCTCCGGCACCCCGAAACTCCACCTTCTGGTCCTGACGAGGAGCCCGGAGAACCAGTGGTCTTCGCCGACCCATCTCTTTACACGTGGCGAGCCCTGTACTAAGTGTCCCGGTGGCACGGCTGGCAGCTGGAATGAGCATTACGTGTCTGTGCTATTTCTTGTGCAGGTGTCGTCCCCCCGTGAACTGCCATCGACAGTTTGCTATTGTCCCTGGAAAACCCCTCCTGGGACGCCCTCTCCATCTGCTCGGGGTGTGCTGGCCCCTCCGTTCCGCTCAGTCTCCGGCTTTCCTGTGACCTCCAGCCACAAGGATTGAAGGCGGTGGCTCTGACTACGGGTGTGGTCGCTGTCTGTGCCTCAGGCTTCACACTGCCCGACCCCTTCCCTCACACCTGTCCAGGGCAGTCCCTACTCGGGTGACGGCAGGGCCGCGTGGAATCACTTTGCTTCCCGAGTGTCCCACAGGACGTCAGCAGGCACTGGGCTTTCTGACGCGCCCACAGCACTGCGGAAAGAGGGGATGACTCAGGAGTCACCCCCACATCCAGAGGAGAGCCCCGGAGTCCCACCCCCAGACCTTCTGCTCCCTCTTCCGGCAAAGGGCATCACGACTGTTCTGGGGCACAGCCCGAAAGCACAGGGCTCGTTCGCATGCCTCCCGCATGCTGCAGTACCGCAGGAACATCGGCCCCACCTGCAAAGTGCATCCCGAATGCAAACTCCTTCCACCACGGCTCCAGCCCAGGCCCCCCACTTCTCACCCGAACTCAGGCAACAGCCACCTCACCGACACCGTCCTCCAGACAGCCGACTTGCCACTCAGCGGCCGATGACACGTCAAAATGGTCCTCAGATGCCATCACTATTCTGCTCAAACTGCCTTTCACAGGGCTTCCCATCTAACTTTCAATGAAACCTGAACACCTTACGGTGTATCACAAGGCCCCACAAAGCCTCGACCCCAGTCACCTTTCTGACCGTCACACGATCCTCCTGGCCCTCGGTGCCGGCCACACTGGCCTTATAGATGAGAAGATTCTCATATGCCAAGAGCTGTTCCCCTTGGGGCCTCTGCCCTAGCTGCGGCCTTCCACCTTCTTAACTCGGGAACCGGCTTAAGTACCTGTCCTCAGAGAAGAACCTGTGAACTAGCCTGGACCACCCACCCCTGCCCACCCCTCAGCCCATCTTCCTCTCACGCCTTCCCCTGGTGATGCCTCTCCACTGCCCGAGTCACAGCGCTGCCCCACCTTCCTGTTTGCCCGTCTCCACCCCCAGAACACAAGCTCACTATTGGGAGGGTTTCCTGTGGCTGTCTCTTCCACCCTTGTGTCTCCAGGCCCAGACCCAAGCACAGAACAGGCACTCAATAAATGCCTTGAATGACTAAATCACTCAATACAAGCAATTGCTGGAATAGTTCATTGATAGGAACTGGGTCTCCAGTGAGGATCCCAATTATGGCTCCCTGACTGACCACCAGTTTGGCTGCGTCTCATGCATTATCTTATTTAAGCCCTGATTTTCTGAAGGGGGTTTTGTTGTCCCCATTTTTAAAAAGAAGAAACAGAGGCTCACTGAGCTTAAATAACCTGCCAAGAAGTAAAAGGATCAGGTTAAATTGAACCCCTCACCCCCTCCCCCCAAAACCCTCTGTTTCCGCCTCTGTCCCCAAACAGCTCTTTCCAGGAAATCAGGTTGCATTTCCGACACAGGCAAGGGACAGGCTCACAAGAGAGACAAGAAGCAGAACGGTTTCAACACGAACCAAGAGAGTAAGGAACTTCCTGCAGATGCACACTAAGAATCAAAATCACACCACTTCTTTTTGGTTGGGTTTGGTTAATCCTCACCAGGAGATATTTTTTCCAATGATTGTTAGAGAGAGTGGAAGGGAAGGAGAGAGAGGGAGGAACATCGATGTGAGAGAGACACATCGACTGGTTGCCTCCCGCTCGTGCCCCGACCAGGACCTGGGATCGAACCTGCAACCCAGGTACGTGCCCTTGACCGGGAATAGAACCCGAGACCCTTCAGTCCGTGGGCTGATGCTCTAACCACTGAACCATACCCGCCAGGGCTAAATAACACCGGTTCTGACAGCCCACGAGACCCTGCCAAGCCACAGCCAGAAGATGTGAAACCGACCAGCCAGCCCAAATATACCATCAGACCTCCCGGGAGGCAAGAGGGCACACAGAAGAAAAGAGAAGCAGAAAAGGGGGAAAGTCCATCTTCACCCGGGCATCCTGGGTATCCGGCCTGGGTCCTTTGAAAAGGATGCTGCCAGGGGCCTCAGCAGGTGAGCTACCGCAGGGATCACAAGAAGACTCGAAGCAATCCCGCCACGGAAAACACAGATGGATCTGTTCTGGCTTCTGCAGCCTAAGGAACAGAAAGGAGGTGAGGGCAGGGGAAAGATGCACAGGTGGTACCAGCAGGGGTCAGGAAGCCTCAGCTGCCAGACTGTGGCCCCGAAGAAGCAGAGACGTGAAAAATGGGGGGAATCAGAGACCTTTGTCTGCAATCACCACAGCATTCAGAGACTGGTCGGAAGACGCAGAATCCAGGGGGCGTCTGGAAATGGTTAACTCAGTGTCTCTCCTGATGAGTCCCTTCAGCTGCTCATCAATGGCAGCTCCAGCTGATAATTATTAAGTGAAACTTGGGCTGACATTTGCATATGTAAAGCTCACTTCCCTCTTCAGCCACAATGGGAGGGAGCAGGCACTTCCTGATGGAGCTCAGGGAGGTTTGGTGGGGTGGGGCCAGCAAGTGCCCCTCCACACTAATCAAGCCAGACATTCAGCAGAAATGAACCCACAGCCCCAAATACGCCTGTTGTCAAAATCCGGAGCTCAAATAAGAGACCTCTCTCTGCAGATCTGAGAAGGGCGCATTCTTCCCCAATACCTGTCTACGAGGAATGTGACTCACCCGTGGGGTGCACCCAGGCCAGCGCACCCATACCTGCGTTGTTTTATCAGATGATGGAATAGTTTACAGTTTCTCAAAAAAAAAAAAAAAATGGGGCTTCTGTGCTCCTCACATATTCCTGACACTTTCCAATCTCCGCCCCTGTCCAGGAAGCAGCTCCAGCCCTGAAGAAGCTGGAAGGAAAGGCCAACAGCATCCAATTCTGAGTATCTGATGGCTCATCTCTGTTGTGACATCTATCTTGACTTGGGAGGAAGAAAAGAGTTACTCAGCATGTCTCCACTGTCACAGGAAAGGATGCCTAAGAACAGAGAAGTCACCGCTCCCAGGAGAATAGTGAGGACAGTGTCCTCAGCATGGCTGAAAAATCAGGGACTTCAATTACCAGTTGTCTGTAGACACTATGACCTGACAGCGCTAAGGAAGCTGCCAGCACCGTCTCAATGTATTGGCTGTCTAAAATCATACCCGAGACACGCTCCAGACAGAAGCAGACAATGGATTAAAAAAACAATATAAATTATTAACTCTGGGTCTCTTCATTCTTGCTGAGGTCTGTGGTCCTCTTGGGACCTCAGTGCCCTCATCTGTAAAATGGAGCCAAGATTCCGCCGGGCTCCTCTCACACAGCACCATCAGGGGACGGGGGTACTAGGAAGATTTTATTTTGATTTATAACCAGTACACATCTGCATTCGTGTGTCAGTCATCTAAGGCCTTTCCCATGAGGATGTGCCCCTGTGAAAGTCTATAATGCCTTTCTTGATTAAAACACAAAGAAACTGCCAAACACTTTCAGCTTCAGTATCTTTCAAATGTAGGGAAGGTTTACAAGACACTTATGAAGTAATCAGAATACAGAATCCCTTTCATATTTTTTACCCTTTCCCCACTTTTTAAAATAGTCTGGCTTACACTGAACTTGGCAGCTTTTTTGTACAGCAACAGGCCTTTCGATCATTGTTCCAAAATATATAACATAGTTTTGTTTTTTAAATAGAAATGCTTCTTCCTGTACTCACATTTCACCGATTTATGTAATAATTAAACTATTTAATTACATGATGGAGGTATAACAGTGTTGGTAATATACTCAAGTGACTTTTGCTAAGTAAACAATTCAGCCGGTGGGCTCGACAAGGCCCACCAGGTCCAGGAGGGAGGCCAGCAGCCAGGAGATGCCTCGCGCAGGGGGCGCTGAGCAGCATTCCACGGAAGAACGGAGGGGGCTGCTTGGTGAGTGGACGTCTTCTGCGTGGAGGTGAGTTACAGATCCTGCGCTGAGCACCTCCCTGTGGTGGTTCTGCTGGGGGAAAGTGACATCATGCACAGGACACATCTAGCTCCCCATGCTAGGTGTAAGAAAAGGACTTGGCAACGATTCTTATCATCTATCTCATTCCATCAGTCAAGCCATGGATACTGGCTCCAAAATGACCTGCCAGCAGGTCAGTTCATTCCGATAAAGAGAACACTCCTTTGCATTGCTAGACAACCAGAAGACCAATGTGGAGCCTCTGTGGGTGTGGGTGCGGGTGACCTTTCGTGTGAGCTGACGTAGGTGGAGAAGGGACTGTCATCGTGCCCACTCCACACCAGGCAAGTGAGATCCAGAGACCCACAGGCGCCTGCATGCCGTCTCCAGGAACACGGGGAGCAGGACCAAGAGAACAGAGTTCCCGCTGCACGCCACCTTCCCTGAGACTGGGTCTGGTGCATCTGTCGCTGCTCATGACGTTGACAGCTTTGGAAGCAGGGTGAGCGGTCAATGATGTGTGAGGGTGCATGGCAGCTGAGGCTCCCTTGAAATAAGGGAAGGTCACAAGGGAAGGGACCTGCTGTCCCCATGCCGACCCCGAGTCCTGAAGCCTCCGCTGGGTTTCTCACGCCTTCAAAGCCCACAGGGCTGCAGAAGAAGTGAGGCCAGTCTCCCAGTCAGAGGAGGAAACAGAGCGGGTCCCCGCTGTGCTGACCTTGGGCAAGTAATTTCACACTGCTGAGCCTCAATGAACAGGGAACGCTTTTCTGTCTGTCTTACAGGGCTCCTTTGAAAATGAATTTTTTAAAAAAACTCTCTGGGAAAGGCCTAGGCAGGGCAGGGAACTGCCTAGGCCCGGGACACGATGTTCTTACATGAAGAGACTTAGAACTTCTCTGGGGTGAGTTGACTGTTACTATTAGCAAACATTCATGCACCATGCTATCTAATTTAGCAGTAAAAACAGACATCTGTGGCAGATGATAGCATTATCATCTTCATGTTATGACGATAAGGCAACACTAAGGAAAACAATGTCCACAGAGCTCTGAAAAGCCACGTGAGTTATTGCATCCTGGTGGAGGAAAGGCCCGCCCCTCTTCCTGGCCATTCATCACATTAGAAGGCTCTTGGATGTCCATTAGTTCCGGGGACAGACATCGGGAACATACGGGACCAGTGCGCAGGCACCTGGGCGACCACCATCTGCTGGCCGAGGCCTGGGGAGACCTTTCCCACCTGCTCTGGCATCGATCCCACGTCCTGCTCCCTCTGACAGAAGCTGTGCCAGGTCCCCAAGCCTCCGTCACCTCTCGATGGAATGACGGCCACACAACCGCACTGTCAGTACGCCGGGAGTCTGAGCCAGGTAACCTAACACATCCCTCTCTAAAGGACAGAGCAAACACATCTGAAGCGAGTTATACCTACAGTTTCTGAACCAAAGAAACGTGTGCATGGGTCAATGTCTCACAACATGAATAAATACGAAAAGACCAAAATGAGGTACCTCCGTGGCAATTTGTGTTACAATTCCTGAGGCCATGCGCTTGTAACCGGGCAGGTCTGCAGCATGACGCTGGGGGCATCAGAGGTCACGGGGAGTGAGACACAAGGCACGTCCCTAAGGTCTGGCTTTTACAAAAGACATCCTCATACAAATGAAAAGGGCCCTGCACTTCTCAGCCTGTCTGTCTGGAGCTGTTATTTTATCTCCTCTAGGCCACAAGCTTATTCGGAACAAACTCCAGTAAGTTCGTTATTCATTCATTCCCTCAATTCCCACATTTATAAACATCTGCAATGTGACAGTCCCCTTCCATGGAGCAACGTGAAGCCCAGTTGGGAGAAAGATAAGGAAAGATGAATTGCAGTGCAGAGAGATAAGGCAGGAGTAAGGCCAGTGGGCCGAGGAAGCATGCAGGGGAACCTCCTAAGCTCAGGCTTGAAGGTTCAGGGAAACCTTGTAGGAGTCATCACATCCACACGCTGAGAGTTGGAGAACGAGCAGCCAGAAGCAGGATTGCAAGGAGAAGTGTTCATGCAGAAGAAACAGCACATGCAAAGGCTTAGAACCCCAGTTCCCAAACTGTGTGCCAAGGTGCCCCAGTAAACCCACCAGGCACCACAGAATACTTTCAAATTTCCAGAGAAGCACAGCAACTCTCAGCATCTGCCTGGCACTACATAGTACTACAGTCAGTCTTTTTTTGCAGAGCTGGGTGTTCAGAATTTGCTATGATAAAAAGCAGTAACTGCATGAAAATCAATGTGCAACAGTATCCAGTCTGATTCCAAGGTTTGAGAAGCTGTGTGGCGCCCGACAGGTAAACGTATCCCATAAACAGGTAACTGGGGTCATTTAAGAGTGAAATAAAGTTTCCTTTACTTTATGTGTGTTCTTTTCTCAAACAGCTACTAAACTGTCAGGACATAAACATTGTCTGGATATTAACAAATGGAATAATTAGGTATTTCATTTGGCCTGTGGGCGGGGTAAAAATGACTGAGACATCAAGAGCCCCAAGAAATGAGAAAACGGGGGAATCTGTGGTTCGGAGACGGGAGGGCCCAGTGCTCACAGCGGACGTAAAATACTTTCATATGGTTAAGGCACTGAACGCAAGGTGAGGCCCAGGGAAAGAAGATGCTGGAAGCACAGACGGGGCAGCTCACGCAGGGTCTCGTAAGCACATTAAAGAACCTGGCCTCGCCCGGCCGATGTGGCTCAGTGGATTGAGCATAGTCCCATAGACTCTGAGGCCCCAGTTCGAGTCCGGTCAGGGCACACGCCCAGGTTATAGGCTCGATCCCCAGTAGGGGGCATGCAAGAGGCAGCCGATGGATGTATCCCCCTCACAATGGTCTTTCTATCTTTCTCTCCCTTCCTCTCTTTCTAAAAATATCAATAAAAACATATTTTAAAAAAGAAGGAGAAGAAGAAGAAGAAAAGAACTTGGCCTTCATTCTGAGGCCAGTGGGAGACACACAGGAGTTTTAAACTTCCCTGTGGCACAAAACGCAATACCAGCGGAGTTTCACCGGACTCTCGGGTCGGCTGCAATTCACAAGCCATTGTGTGGATGCCACCTGCCAAGTCCACAGGGGAGTGAGGACCCACGCTGGACCGTTTTGATGAAAGCTCTTGAGGTCTCTGCAGAATGGCTCGCTATTTCGCCTAATCCTCGAACCAAAGTAAAAGCCGGATACAAAGTGTAAAATGCTTTCCAAACAAAAGTCATCATTATCTCGCATTTATCCATGTGTTTCATATTCTAAAATGAGCCCACCTACAGTGAGTATAAGTCCTACGTTACCCCTCACAGGGCAGGCTGTCCATGCGTCCCTGCCTCTTTGTATATCATTGCTAAAGCTTTTATTCCTCTAATCCCTAAAACACGCTCAGACGCAAAGGGAGAGAGCTACGTATGAAATCTGAATTGTTCACTTCAAGAGTATCTGATAGGTCCCGCGTGTCGAAAGAATCTTTCTTGTCCTTCCTCTGAAGTATCAACTGAGATTTTTAAGAATGCTGACTTTTTAAGAATTCTTGTCTGCATGTGTGATCCATTTAACAATAAAACAAAGAATACAGAAAACAGCTCCTAGCACATTTTATAGAGGAAGGGACTGTTCTTTAAAATGTGATGGTTAAGAAACATTTCTTACCAGGCTCAGAAAAGCTTTTATCCATCTAAAGCTAAGCTGGCCGCACCCCTACCCTCTCCGGCAGTTCCCGAAGTTAGACAGCGGTGGGGTGCTGGGCACTCAACACCCGGCATGCCCACCCTAGTCTTGGAGGAAGAATGGAGAGCGAAGGCGTGAAGGCTGGCCTAGCGAGCGCACAGCAGAGGGGTCCAGGAGCCCATGTGCAGCTCATGCCGGCTCTTACACGGGACAGAATTTGTCAGGGGATCAGGGACTTGGGCCAGTCCCAAGATCTCCCCAGAAAAAACTTTCTAGCTCTGAAAATTGCAGCCAGAAGAGCTATTTTACTTTTATTAGCCTTTCCACCTCACTCCTCAGGGGTCCAGGAGGAGTGAACTCTATTAACTGGAGCACCCGGCCGGGCTCACCCCACCCAATACTCCGTCCCAGGGAAGAGGAGCGGATGGATGACTGGGGAGGACCTGTGCGTGCAGCCTGGCCCCGTGCCCTGTCCTTTCGGGGCTGTCCTGCCTGCGGAGGGCACTTGCCACATTCCCAGGGCGGGGCCCAATGATGTCTGCCACGCTGCTAAGACCAAGACTGTCTAATTTGGGTGAGGAAATACGTCTACCTGGTGAAGACACATTTTCTAAATGATTTTAACAGAAAGGGAATAGTTTTACCTCTTTCTGCCTGGTCCTGCGTCTCTCAGTCTGCTTTCCTCTCAGACACGGAAGAGAGCAGTATTAGTTATTGATCCCCAAAACCTCAACGCTAGAGAGAGGCCTAACGAGCAAGTCAGTGAGTGGACAGGTGGACATTATGGACCACAGATACCTGCCTGTCACACCTCCACGGAGCACCTGTGATGTGCTGGGGACACTGGGCGGCAGAGGCAGATACAGTCTCTTCTTGGGTGCTATTTTTGGTGCATCTGGAGGACAATCGACCCCCAACCCAATTAATTATTTAGTTCTAAGTGTGATAAGGATGAAGTGCTGTAATAAGATTCTCAGTCCCAGGAAATGGCCCCACCAGCGGGAAGGCCAGAGATGCAGGCACCGCTTTCAACACCATGCACTCTCCCTCACTCCCAGACCACGCCACAGCTAACCCAGCATCAGGCCCTAACTTCTGGACCCCCCTTCACCTCCTAAGTTATGAGATTCTCTCCATCGCACCAGCAAGTCCACATTCCAAACCCCCCGCTGGCCCCGCCCCCTGACTGCTGCAAGAACCTTCCAAAGGAGCCACTGGGATCCACTCTTTTAGACATTACTTTTGTGTTAAAATACACATAACCTAAAAATGACCAGCTTAACCATTTTTAAGTGTACAATTTAGGGGCAGTAAGTACATTCACAGTGTTGATCAGCTCATCCCTCTGCAGAATGCCTTCCATCTTGCAGAACTGGAACTCTGCACCTGTTCGACACTCACTCAGTCCCACCTCCCCCCAGGCCCTGGCTACCAGCACTCTGCTTCCTGTCTCTGTGATTTACCTACTCCAGGAACTTCAGTAAGTGGAGTCACACCAACTGTGTTTTTATGGCCGGCTTATTTCACTTGGCATAACGCCCTCCACTCGGACGGTTTTTATTTCCATTCCAAGCATATCTGCACGGACCGAGCAGGGTCGCAAAGAACTTTTGTTTCTTTTAGTGTAACAAATTAACTCAAGAGCAGAACCTGACTTGGACTGGTTCACGAAGGGCATGCCTGAGAAGGTGAGACCTGATCCAAGAATTGGCAAACGAGAAAGAACGAAGCAGGCACAGATGGGGGAGGCAGGAGACCTGAAACAGGAAGTCAGAAAGAAAACCTAGGGAAAGAAGGAGGTTGGTACACAGGAGAAACTGGAAAACAAACAACAAACAACACAACACACCACCAAGGCCAGCGTGGGTGGAGTCGGCGAACGGGGGACCCAGGTGAGGGGCTGCCTGGGGTGCATGGCCAGAAGGCCTTGGCAAACGGGTGCTTGCTGACCCTGGGAAGCTCTGGTATAAACGGTACCTTACTTCTGAGGGACTCGCCAGGATCGTCTCTAACTATCTAAGCCCACTGCCCCACCCCACAAGAATGATATGCAAGTCAGCAACTAATTTCTTCTGTGCATTGTCTCCATCCCCCCACAGCTCTCTGAAGTAGGCGTTCTCTCCAGCTGAACCAAAAACAAGGTAAGCCACTGGCCCGAGGTCATCCAGCTGGTAAGTAAAAGGACCCGAGGCTGGGACAAAGATCAGTCTCCACTATCCATGATATTATCTCCAAACCCTGTTTCCGGTGATGCCTGGAGGTGCTGTTTTGTTTTTCTCAATGTTTATTTTACTTCCATTCGCATTCCAAGACAGTGCTGCGGATTTTATGTGCAGACATCAACAGTGTAAGTTGTGGGGTGATATTTTGGTAACAAAACACATTTTTGCATACAACATCCCAGAGCGGCGCCTACAGATTCACAGCCCTCTGGACTTGCGGAGAGAATCAGGTCATCTCTCCCAGCTCCCCCAAAGAGGCCAGATTGTGGGGCTGAAACCAGGGGAGCACGAGCCAGTCAGTTACAGGTGGGAGAAGCCTCCGAGAAATGTCACTGCCCACGTGCAGTTCTCGGCATGTGAGGGTGGGCTCAGCCTACACGTCGTATGGCTGCAGATCCAAAGGCCGAAAAAAATAGCTAGCCAGCTAAAACGGGTTTAGAAAGACGGTGCAGGAGAGCCGAGGAGGATGGCATTAAATATACTAGGCAAGGAAGTGAAAAGCCAAAAGACACATTAAAAAATCAATAAAACCCCATGAAGAGTATTTTTTACTTTTTTAAAGAATAGTTTATTAATTTTTAGAGAGAGAGGAAGGGAGAGGGAGAGACATGGATCAGCTGCCCCCTGCTCACCCCCCAACTGGGGATCAGGCCTGCAACCAGGACACGTGCCCTGACCGGGAATCGAACTGGCAACCTGTCAGTGCACGGGATGATGCTCAACCAGCTGAGCTACCGACAGGGCTAGCAGGATGTTTTATTCCCATCAAGACTCAAAGATCCTTGAACAGGGGCTGAAAACACTTCCTATAAAGGTCCAGACACTAAATATTTTCACTTCCTGGGCGTCCTGGGCCCTGGGGACCTACTCCACTGCGCCCTTGCGGCTCAAAAGCCACCGCAGACGGTCCTGCACAGCGCCGGGCTCGCATACGCTTCGGTTACAGAAACACACGGGAAGCCAGAGGTGACCTGCGGGCCGTAATTTGCCAACCCCCGTCCCTGAAGGTCGAGGTCAAGAACAAGTCTTCTCACATCCTTCAAGGCCACAGTAAAGAACGCTTGGATATCCGTAAGAAGGGTAATTAAAGTGTTTCCCAAAGTTTGTTTTTCTTTAATTTTCATAAAACCCAACCCTGTGACGCAAATATCATGTCTCCCCATTTACAAAAGAAGGGACTGAGGCTGAGACCTGGAGCAGTTTGCACGGGGACCACCCAGTTCGACAGCGGCAGAGCCAGGAACAGAATCCAGGTGTGCCGGCCTTCAGCGCTCCGGTGCCTTCCGCCAGGCCGTGTGGCTGACTGCTAAGGATGGACAGACAATCCCTCGGGGAAGGACAGGGGGGATGAGGAAATGGTCCTCCAGGTGCCACAGCCCCAATGGCACGCAGTCTGCAATCTTCCGGGGTGAGCCACAGAAACACACTCAACTGGCCCAACTAGGAAAAAGACAGTTTACCATTGCCACGGGGCAAGGGTCCAGGAGCAAAGTACTCTGATCTGGTAGGAACTGGGAACCCATCGGAAATCAAGGGAGCGCCTCTCCATGTCCATCTCCCTCCCCCTCCCTCTCCCTTCCCTCTGTCAGAAGCCTGAGAGTCTCTCTTCCTCCGTGCTGGCCACATCCCCCTCCCTCCCAGCTGCTGGCTCTGCGGGCCCAGGTGCGGCGGTCACTCCTCCAGGTGACACGTGGACCAGCCCACGTGCTGGAGGAGGGCCACCGCCCTGAGCCGTCCTCTCCTCTGCTCTGGACCCACAGCTCAGCGTGGCAGTCTGCACATTCTGAGGACGCAGCGCCGAGCTGTTCACAAGCCCGCACGGGGCGCACTGGGCGGGGGCCACGGGGGCCGCCTTCACCCCCTCTGCCACGGTCAAGGACGGAGCAGGCCTGCGCGCCGGACACGGTCAGGTTAGGAATGCCGGAGCCGCAGGAAAAGCCAGTTCTTTGGGAGACAGGCATACACATCAACGTGTCCACGCTCAGAAAGACCAGAAAGGGTGACTGGGATCCACAACCCAAGAGAATCAGCGGACAGAAAGCCAGGCTGAAATCACAAAAGTACTTAAAAGATGGGGGAGGTGTTTTCCTCAGTCCAGGGAGAATCTGGAGGACTTGGAGACAGACCAAATGAGAGTGATAAAAATAATTGTATAGATGAAAAATCCAATATGCAAAACTATAAAAATACAATTGTGGGGAAGGCTGATCTTATTTTATGCGAAGGGATACAATTCACCAGTGCGGAAGCTGCTTATTGTCCCCATCAAGGGCAGAGGGAGCGGGAACAATAATGAAGCCGGGGCTTCCTGTTCGACTCAAAGATGCTGACAGCAAATCTCATCAGGGTTGCTAATGGATACAACAAACCGTCTGAACCAACACAGAAAAACTCAGTATAACTAATCACCTGAGTGTGGACACGAGACACCTGGGGGAGGAGAAATGCCTGACATTGCAAAGAATTCTTCACTTTATATAAGATCTCCACACAAAGGAGCTAGGCTAGGAAACCTCATTACTTTCCTTGATTTCTCTGTCCAAATGGCCCTAAGAAACGAGATAACTCTCTGCTCAAGTTCTGTTTTTAGCAGCAGCACCAGCACGCGCTGGTTCTCCCTCGTCTGCTTCTCCGAGCTGACCCAGATCTCTCAGCATCTCTTCATGACACGCGGAGATCTGAGGACAGCGTGTTACTCGGTGACATCCTCCACACGTCCCGGCTGAGTGCGCCCTGGAACAGAACCTCCGTAATTACCACGAGGAAGAGGCGCAGCTGAGCCCGTTTTGCCTTGTGATGGCCAAGACGAGCTGATGGAAATAGAGGTGACATCCCCATCTAATCCCTCTCCTTGATGTTCTACTCATAAAAGAGCTGACCCCTGGGGAAACAGTAGCAATGCTTTTGGGTAGTGATTCTTAAGAGCAGAACTATCTGAAGAGCTTTGTTAAAAAAAAAAAAAAATGTATCTGCCAGGCCTGTATCTACAAACTCCGTCGGATTCAGCAGGTACGGGCTGGGACCTGGAACTCGGCCATCTGCAGAACCCTCCGGATGTTTCTGTCCCGTCGTCAGCCTTGAGAGCCACTGGTTTAGGGCACAGAAACATAAACAAGGAGACACAGCCACTCTGGGAAAGGGGACCCAGCAGAGCCGTAAAGGATCTCCACGGCCCGAGGAGCTCAGCGGGAACTGAGCTGTGGAGAAGACTCTTACACGCACCCACGGAGTCACGGAGCCGAGAGGCGGCCCAGCAGAGGGCCGAACGCAGCCCGCCGGAGCCGTGGGAAGAGGAGGTTCACTTCTGCGTTAGGCGCAAGGAAAACACGAATGGACTTCGAGCTTCTTTGAAACCCGTGAATCTAAGCTTCAAACAGGGATGGCGAGTCCCGAGGCCTCGGACACGGTGCTCCAGGCAGGGTTCAGACCAAATGCAACAGCGGGTCGGACACTCCACCCGACTGCTCTTCCCCAGGGGGCTTCCCCATCTCTACTGGCCGGAATCCACGCTCAGAAACTCCCGGGGCTGCTTAAAATAAACCCCTTCCCCAAATACCGACTTCAGCTGACTCGACAAAGGTGAGCTATTTAACTAACGTACAACGGAGCGCTCACCTCTAGCTAGGACACGCTTTCTCCGGACCTCTTGACGTCTCACCTTCGTTTCCATGGTTTTGGCCCGAACAGCGGCAGCTCCGAGACACCGCTGGGGCCACTGAACCTCAGCCTCTCCCACCACGAACCCAAGCTCACCCGCCTCCCCACTGCTCTTCACAGCACATAGCACTACTTGGAGTTATATTTTGGAATTTACTACCTAGCCCCCTATTAAGATACGTCTCCCGAGACCAAGGAGTCTGCTGAGCTCACTGTTTTATCTCCAGCGTCAGGAACAGGACCTCACACAGAGGAAGTGCTCGAGCATTCATTGATGACCCGTGAACCTGTGGCCCCACCTTCCCTGTGCCGGCCACGCTGCTGGTTCCAGGCCCCCAGGAGCCGAACGGTGTCCCTGCAAAGTGTGTGTGGTGAAGTCCTAGCGCCCGGGACCTCAGAATGTGACCTTATTTGAAAACAGGGTAGTGGCGGATGTCATTAGTTAAGATGAGTGGGACCTTAGGACAGGTGTCCTTGCAAAATGGGAAGTTTGGAGAGAGATGGGAACGCCAGGTGAAGGAGGTCGTTCTGCTGCCACGAGCCTGGGAACTGCCAGAAGCCGGACACAGGCCTGGAACAGGTCCCTCCGGGCACCTTCAGAGGGAGCCAGCCCTGCCCCGCCCCGCCCCGCCGCCAGCTTGATTGTGGACTTCTGGCCTCCAGAAATGTTAATATGATAAATTCCTGTTGTTTGAGCCACTCGGTTTTTGGTACTTTATAATGGCAGCCCTAGCCCATAAACACACAGGGACTCCGAGCTGAGGAAGGTACACTGCAGTCTAACGACGTCCAGGTGCCCACGAGGGCCACCGAAACAGCGTGCCGTGCAGCCGGTGTCAAGTGGGATTGCCATGGGTCTCTAAACAACCGGAAGGAGACAGGTAAGCGAGATGGCCACTTCCAGGGAAAACACATTCAGGTGAATGCAGAAGTGTTTACAACAAAATCAATCAGCGGTGACCTGCCTGGACGTCTCTAACTCCAGAGCCGAGTGGGAGGTCAAACCTGTATTGATTGGCTTTACAGTAATTACCGCGGACAGGCTCTCACCCATCCACATCCAGGGGTGGGAGGGACGTGAGGAACCATGTGAACAGCTGTGCCAGCCTCCTGGTACCCCGTGAACAGACGCTTGGCTTTAGGAAAGGGCAAAGCCCACCCGTGAGTGTGAAGGATGCAGATTCTTCCCGTGTCTCGCAGAGAGGATCCCGGCTCTCAGATGTCTCACTGACACGTTACCCAGAAGGCAAGCCATTATTTCCACTCAGATGTCTTCTCCGAATACCCCCCCTTGTCATCTGCTTTCAGAAGAACTGAAAAGATGATGTTGTGGGAAATGTCATCTGCCTGTTAGGCAGCCGCGAAATCAAAGTGCGCTCTGTGCTAAATGTGACTATCATCGCGCTTGAAATCAGAGCATAAATGTTACCCAGACCCTCTGCTCCCCACCCCGCGATCAGCCGAGGAGGCCGCCAGGACAGACGCAGACGTGTTCATTCCGCCACTCATTGTTTTCTTGTTAATTTAAAAATATCGCAGTGTTTTAATTGCACTCTATTTAATGGACTATACCTGCCAGCTCCAACACACTTCATTATTTATATCGCTGGAAAAGCACTTAAAAATCGGATTGCGTAATTTGTCCTTGTACATCTTTAAGGTAGATTTATATCTGAAGCTGTCAAATGGCGGGGGCAGCGTTGCTCTGAATATTAAATTTTAACAAGCTGTCAACCCCTAAACACGTGCGAAGAAGAACAGGAGTGGGTCATTCGTTATCGGAGTCGGTAGCTATTAAAACAGGAGTCGAAAAGTCAATTCCTATCTGTAATTGTGAGGAGCCAGGGGTCCAGGGCCAGCCTGCCTGGGTTCAAACCCCAGCTCCGCTGTTCATTAGCTTTGTGTCCTTGGGCCCAGGACTGAAAACGTTCTGCGCTCCCCCTCCCTTCTCCGTGAAGCAGGAACAAAGCTGTCGAAAGGTGCGCGGCACACAGCAAGCACCAGGTAGCACTGGATCCAGTATTTCCTGCAACGTGAGCAATCACTACCGTGTGCACAACCACAGCACGCCGTTCACTGCGCGAGAGCCGGTCCTAGACCTCCAGCGGATGCCCCCTTTGCACCTGCTAGTTCTCTGCTGCAGTGGTGGGTGGGGCTCCTTTGCACCTGCTAGTTCTCTGCTGCAGTGGTGGGTGGGGCTCCTTTGCACCTGCTAGTTCTCTGCTGCAGTGGTGGGTGGGGCTCCTTTGCACCTGCTAGTTCTCTGCTGCAGTGGCGGGTGGGGCTCCCCGCGTTCTGTCAACGTGTTTGCTCACGTGGGATGTTTCCTTTGATGACAGCCTTTAAAAAGTGTAGAGAAGCAGAGTGGGGACCGTCGGACAGTCATCTCTTACAGCGGCGCCGACGCCCCTGCGCCCTGTGCACCTGTGTGTCCGCTCACGCCAGCCCAGGCTGTGCCCACTGCCGAACTGTCCCTGGCCGGCGAGGAGAGCAGAGGGCACGATAAAATACATAAATGACGCAGGTACACCATACGAAGGCCGCACCTCTGGTACCAAGTGGCTTAGGGCTCTCTGATGGGAACAGCCGAAAGTAACCAGGAAAACACACCACCATGTGGCACACGGCAAAGGTCCAACCCACAGTCATGCTGGGCAAGGAACACAGCATCAGCCCACATACAACAAATCGTGACGGTAATTTTAACTTTTGGTTCATTTTGCAGTTTTGTTAGAAATAGGATGTAAAGCCCAGCCGGTGTGGCTCAGTGGTTGAGCGTCGACCCATGCACCAAGGGGTCGCTGGTTCAATTCCCCGTCAGGGCACATGCCCAGGTTGTGGGCCCGATCCCCAGTGGGGGATGTGCAGGAGGCGACCAATTGATGTTCTCTCTCATCGATGTTTCTATCTCTCTCTCCTTCTCCCTTCCTCTCTCTCTAAAATTAATAAAGAAAAAAAAAATTTTTTTAAAAAGAAGTATTATGTAAATCTGTTGCACTCTATTGCTGTTCAGTCAAGTTATCTCCATACGGAAGTTGTAAAATGTTGCACCCGTACGTAATATCATAATAAAAATGATTTATGTCGACACAGGGGTCTGTGAAGATTGTGTACCTTGGGAAAGAAACGGTAAGACACTCAAATTGAACACATTTAGCCCTGAGAGATATACACGGAACAAATGGCCTGTGATCTGGCCCTGGCCTCTCTCCCGTCCCCCACTTCCACCCCGTACTTCATCAGAGCACCCTATAAACTGCCTGCCACCCAGGCCTCCTTCCTCAACTCACAAGTCCCCTCAACACCCACGCGTGGAGTCTCCAGACTCCTGCAAGCGGAAGTCAGCTCTTCCTTGGCTGGTCCTGCCGCCCTTCATGCAGGCTTCCATTTCCGCAGCTACCTCTGAGTGAAATCCTCTCTGGTCACAGGGATGTTCTCAGCAAACAGCTGTTGGAAACCCAGACTCTGCACGTGAGAAGCGCTGGCTCCCCAGCATCGAAGGCGCAGTGTGGCAAACAGCAGAAGCGTGGGGAAAATACGCCAGCGAGTGGACCACCTGCTGTGGGCCAGGCACTGCTGGCTGCTTGCTACAGAGTTACCCCAACCCAAAGAAACGCCAGAACAGCAGTGGTTTGATTTCACGGAGACTCAGAGGCCACTCCTTGGCCCAGAGTGACGCCATGGCAGAAAGGGTGTACTGCCCCCCGATGGCTGCTGATGTTTAGGGTCTCCCAGCTCCAAGCCCCCACCTGAGAGCAAACGACAATGACGATCACAGAGATAGTAACAGGTGGCATATTATAACCTCCTGCATCACAAGGGCTAGGCACTTTGATTTTTAACTTACTTTACACCCCTCTCCCACCGTGAGACATGTGCTGTTACCATCTTCATTTTTAGAGGGGAGGAAACAGAGGAAGAGAACGATCAGGCCAGGTGCCAAAGTCACACATCTACTGATTGCTGGAGAAGACATCTGAACCATCTCCCACGCCTGCCTCTCTCCCCAGCAGGCTGTCCGTACGGGTGATGGGGGACCCTCTCTGCAGCCCTTGCTGAGAAGCCCAAGCATGGGTCCGTGAGTCCTACATAGAGCTGAGGGCTGGCTGCAGGGAGCCCGACAGAGCCGAGGACGCGGCAGCCGTCTCCGCGCTTCGTGGTGGTGGCAACAGACCCAACAGCAGCAAGACCGCTCCAGCTCGAGCCTGAAGGTGGTCCTTCGCACGGAAGCCGTAGGGATGGGAGGCGCGGAGAGCCAACCATTTGGAGAAACCAACATAACAGTTTTCCAGTGAGAAGCTCTTTAATAAACCACGAACAAGATTTAGTACCAAATGCGCTTGCCCTTAAGTCAGCGGCACCAGCAATCATCGTGGGCAGACACCCGGCGAGTGTGGAACGTGTTCGGGGAAGGAGAGTCGTATGGCCTCTCTCTCCAGAATTCCTCCCCTCTGGCACCTGTCCCCTTCTCTGCCCAACTCTCCACCACTGACACCTGGAGAGAAACTCCCAGTGAACCTACGAGAACCACGACACGATTGTCGAGGCTCCTGAGAGCACACAGAGCTAGACGCTGGCCCCAGGCTCTCCAGTCTTATAACCTTCAGGTCCCTGGCACCCACGGGGTGCAACCTACCCCCGAGAAACAAGACTGATACAGGAGAAAAGCCCACAGAAGACCCTTGGAGAACTTCCTTCGAGGACCAATCTGGTGTTTCATCGACTTCCTGAGTAGAGCCGCCCCTAAGCTAGGGTGTAGCCCATTCAGGGACAGTTCGTGTCTGCACAGAACACGATGTGGAACTGTGGGACCTCAGGACCTGGCTCATGGTGGGGGGGGGGTCACTGTGCATGTGGTAAGGCCTTCAATAGTACACCCAGGGATGAAGAAAAATAGTGCCACGCCAGCCAAAGTGTAGCTAAGAAGCAGAGCACACAGTATATAAAGCTCCCATCTCTTCCCTGCACCGCCCCCCAGGATGCCACTGGGATCCCATTTGCCTTCCCCTCCCCGCACCCTCTCCACTCTCCCAGACCCCACGTCACCTTCACTTGAGGACATCCGGGTGCCTGCGGTGGAACCCCCACACGGCTCCAAGCTCCTAACAGCAGAGACTCCCCTTGGCAAGAGCACGAGACCAAAACAGAGCCCAGCCAAGTCCTTCCTTCGAGTGTGCCCGCAGGGAGAGGGCTGAGAGCCCCTGGCTCGGGAAGTGTGTGGGCACAGGCACTGTCCTAGACATGAGAAGAGCAACGGCAGAGTGACAGGGACCTGGAGACCCCCGGTCCTCGGGGAGGTGCCGGGCCAACAGGAGGGGGAGTGAATATGCAAAAGGAGCCCCAAGTGACTCTGCCTGAGACCCTGAAAGCAGATGTTCCTGGAGGCACGGACGAGAAAACGTGGGAGCTCACGGAACAGGAGGAGGAAGAGCACAAGCTGGGAAACAGCATTCTGGGTTCTGGGCTGCACCCGAGGAACCCAGAGACGCAATGCCAGCCTGCCCCTCAGCATTTGGGCTAACGGGTTTTCTGTTTGCTTCTCACAGCAAATGCAGGAGTAACAGCATCCGAACCAGTGGTGAGGACTGTCCACTTCCCTGGGGGCACGCCCGGCTGCTTGAACCAGAATCCCAGGCCTGGGTCTCAGGAATGTGCTTGCTAATAGACCCCCTGGTGGGGTTTATGTCCTGCATAAGTTTGTGGAACCAGACCTGGGTTCTAATTCTGCCACCTAGGATTAGGACAGCTTTGGAAGATGCCCCTCATCTGAACAATGTCTCTGCTGAGGGCTGGATGCGGCCTGGGACTTGTGTGCCCCCAGCGCTGTAGGGACAGGACTAACACCAGGCACGCAGACAGCATGCCTCTGCGTTCTCAAGCCTCGACTTCCCCAGCTGTAAGATGAGGATGCTCCCAGCAGCACCCCACCTGTTGTGTGAGAACCACACAATAGGAGACAGATGTGGGGAGCAATCAGTAGAGGGTCGGGCACAGGTTAAGTGTGGGGTTGGGGGGTTGGAAGATGGACATTTTCCAACACTGTGTTAAAGGCACTCTCCAGCCTAGGTGCATTGAGTGCTTAATTTGCATGTAAATAGAGGTTTGTTATCTCTTGGCTTCAAAGTCTCTTCCCCTGTAAAAAGCAAGAGACAAAGCTAGGCTGTATGATTTGCAGAGAGGCCATCTCAAGGAAATATTTTACATAAATCCACTTGTAACCTGGGGGAACGAAACTGCTAATAAATGGGACTGCATCCTAAGCTCTGGAGTTTTTTGCTCCCTTGCAAAGCTCCCTCTCACTCCAAGCATCTTGGTGTGCTTGTAGGTTCATTGCGTTGCACCGATCCCAGCAGGCTCCGAGACTGCAGATAAGTGCTTGGAAGACGATGCACTCATCTGTGACTGCATCTACCCAGCCACCTATCCATGCAGGGTGCATATCAAATCTGAGTGCAGCCCTGGCTGGTGTGGCTCAGTGGTTGGAGCATTGGCCTGGGGACCAAGGAGTCACGGGTTCAATTCCTGTCAAGGGCATGTACACCTCAGTTGTGGTTCAATCCCTGGCCCTGGTCGGGGTTGTGCCAGAGGCAACCGATTGATGTGTCTCTCTCACATCAATGTTGCTCTCTCTCTCCTTCCCACTATATCTGAATATCAATGGAAAAAATATCCTTGGGTGAGGATTAAAAAACAAATTCTGAGTTTATAACAAATGAGGCAAAATGTGCGGCAAAATGTCCTTCTGTGGTCTGCAGCAGGCCAGGCCTGGAAACAATGTTTCCTCTCGTGAGCTGGAGCTGAGGATCAGCCCTGCCTGACTCCTCTCTTTCCCTGGCAGATTCAATCCATTGCCAAGTCCCGTAGGCGGCACAATATATCCTGAATCTGAACGCTTCCCACTGGGACCACCTCCACTGGGACTACCGTGGCCCGGACCAACCCCACCTCTGTCCTGGGTAAAGAGCCTCCTTCCTGGCCCTGACTGCAGAGTTCCCTCCGGCCAACTCTCCACACGGCAGGCCTCTGCTCCGAGCCCAGCGAGGTCGAGTTGGCAGGTTTAGAACATAAAAATATAGACTTCCCACTCATGTCCAAACTGAGCAATTATCCACGGCTTATCTGCAATTCAAATTTAATTGGCCCCCCTGTATTTTTATCTAGCAACTTTACATCAATGGCTTCCCACTGCACGAATAAAAACCACTGCACTGGCTGACATCTGTGAGCCCACACCCCGGGCACTGGCCTAGCTGTTCTCAGTGCTTCCTCCTGGCTGGCCCTGCGGGACATCGCTCCTGCCTGGCCCCAGGACAGCCCCGCTCACTGACTCCGCCACCTGGAATACTCTGCCGGCCCACCTTGGCTCGGCTCCGTGCCCTCCCTCCACTCAGGCCTCTGTTCCACATGCCATCTCCAGCGAGACCCTCCCAGTCCTGAAACCCCACTCTCCACCCAGCCCCTCAGGCTCCATCTCTTTACCTTGCTTATTGTGTTTTTTTTTTTTTTTTTTTTATTGCCAGCGGACAGAATTTATTTCTTACCCGTTGCTCTTACTGGAAAGGGAGTTTTCTGAGGGCGAAAATTATGTCTTGGTCCTCACAAGGATACAAGTGTAGCCCAGAACTGCGAACAGCGACTCGCACACACACACAGTAGGTGCAAAATCAATGTCTGTTGAATGAATGTTCAAGGAGGCATCACGTTCCACTCTGCTCAAGGCAGCCACACAGGAAGCTGTGCCCGGTCCAGCCCTGCCCAGCAGCAGGGCTGAGGTCTCGGTGACATGGTGTGCAGGGGAAGCTGAGGCAGGAAGGGGGAGGAGAGGAGCACCTGGGGATGATGGAGGAGGAGGGAAGGAGGAAGAGGGTCTCTATTCGTCAGGCAGGCCCGATGCTAACATGGGTGCTGCCCACCTAAGTAGTAAAAATATCCCAGAGGGCAGTCTTGTCCTGTTCCTCATCGAACAAGGGCCCTCAGCTTCTCTCTCGATGGTCAACAATAAAACACGCCCACAGAGAACTTCCAGATGCTTCTCCTCTCCTAAGATTCGCCACAAACACATGGGGAAGGTGTTATTGTCTTTTTTGTAACTTTTTTTATTTACTGATTTGAGAGAGGGAGGAAGGGAGAGGGAGAGGGAGAGAGAGAGAGAGAAAGAAAGAGATTTGTTCCACTTATTTATGCATTCATTGGTTGATTCTTATGTGTGCCCTGACCAAGGAATCGACCCTCGTTTTTCAACAACCCCCTCCACCAACCTCCTTCAGTGATTTGCCCCAACATGGGTCTGAGCTTTGCAAGGTTTTATGCCTTCCCTGAGCACATCTCCAAATGTAAAAACACTACAGTAAGCACCAGGCCCTGGCTTAGAGCTCCAAGTCGGTAAATTAAAAGTTATAGTTCCCACAGTAACCACCTCTCTTCCTACCATGTCCATATTTATAACTCCGTGTTACTGGATAGGCTGACAAATTTACTGCCCGAGAGTGTGTATGTGTGTGAGTGAGTGTGTGTGTGTGTGTATGTGTGTGTGTCTAAGTTATGAGGAATGCAAAAACTCCATCTCCGAACTTCCCCGACTTTGGGGAGATGACGTCTCAGCCGCTGTCCAGCAGCAGTGTCTCAGGGTGCTTTCCTGGAGCAGAACCGGAGAGAGCACACCGGATGAACACCCCAGCAGCCGCACCCCATCCTCTGTGGGGGCACTGCCTGTCGCAGGGGCCCGGCCGAGCAGGGTTCCTGGTGCTTAGGCCATGCTGTGTGTCAAGGGCGGAATCCCTGCTGGAGTCTTGGGGTTTGGTTGGAGTATCAAGAGAGATAATGATCTGGGCCCCAAGACTAAGGCAACTAGATTCCATTTTATGTAGGCCCCTTGGTTAAGGCGACTAAAAGACTCCATTTTGTCACCAATAGACATTCCTCGATATTCTTCCAACAATAGGTTAATTACCCCTAGATGGAAAGGAATTTTGCCTAAGATTATAGTTGCCCCAGGAGTTGGGAGGCATTTGCAGTTTCCTGAGTATAGGTATTCGCAGGTACTTGTAAGTACTTATGCTGTTGGTAAATAATGCTAATTTTGACTTCTGTAGTCTCTGTCACTCCCACTATTGTACTGGTTCCCTGAGGGGAGGGGGCAAAAGGAGGAGGGAGTTTCTGTCTTTAAAATGGGATGAGTAAGAAGAATCAGGGCTGCTGATCTGAGGGGAGACTATGCCCTCCGCAGCCGGCCTGCGAAATAAAGTGCTCCTTTACAATTCGGCCATGCGTCTCTGGTTATCTCGCCATCAGGTTATAACAATAAAAGCAGAGAGCTGAGACAGAGCAGGGGAAGAAAGAAAAACACAGGCATGAGAAGAGAGGGCCGGGAAGAGAGAAATGGGTGTGGAGAAGGGGTACATACTGGGGGAGTCCACAAAGTAGAAAAGACCAAAAGAAAGAGAAAGGAAGGTTAGGCCAAATCCCCGAAAGGAAATATGTATTTATTAGTGTAAAGAAAAGAAAAACAAAAGGGAGGACAATTAAAATGGAGAGAAAATGATAAGAATAAATAACCGTTCAAATACTTATAATGCACACCTTCCCAGGGCGCGTTAAAGAACTTAACCACAGCTGTGCCACGGATGTCCGGGCTCCGTCTCCCCGCGCTCTGGACACTTCCACAGGGGATCCTGTCCTGGGGGAGGCCGGCAGGCTGGTGGCGGACACCGACGTCGCCGTGTGACACACAGCTAAGCGACTTCTGGCACGTTGGTTGCTCTCTCTAGACCTCAGTTTCCCCATCTGTACATTGAGGACGCTAGTCTTGCCGGGATGGCCCTGAGGACGGAGGGTACACATGTAGACCAGGAAGCGCCAGGTACACGGCGGAGCTATAAACATTTCAGTGATGGCTGCTACTGTCCAGTCCTCCCCACACCCCGATGCAGGCGGCTGCGTCTCCAGTCAGCCCTCGAAGACGCCGGCCCCCAGGCTCACACGCCCGCAACCCACAGGAGGCAGGATTCAGACACGCTCGGGTTCCTTTTACTGGAGACCACAGGGGAGAGAAAGAGGGGAAGGAAGAGAGGGAGGGAAGAGAGGGAGAAGCTCCTTCTCCCCTGCGGTGAGAGCGGAGACAGAGGCAGGGACTGGAGGGAAACAGAGACAAGACAGAGGAGTGGACAGAGCAATCCTGAGCCCTTCCTGACGAAGGCAATCGAGTTGGATGGCAGCCTTTGCACCGTCTCCATCGGGCACAGTAGGTCCTCCTCGACAGGGAGGCCAGGCCTAGGCGGGGGTCCCACACTCCCACCTCCCTTAGCCCCATCTGGCTGGTCCTCCCACATGGCGTCCGTCCATCCGTCCATCCCTCTCCTGGACTCATCCAGCACTGCCGATCCACTGCAGCTGCGGAAAACAGGACCCTGCCCGGGAAGGCCCTCGACAGCTCCTCCGAGTTCCAGAGCTGCGTTAGCGGGGAGGAGGTGCAGGCCCCGCACCCCGGCTTCCGGATGCCCAGGCTGAGGGTGCCACGCGGGCAGGGGCACAGGCGTTCCTCTGTCTTGAGAGCAGACGACATTCGCTATGGAGATCGTTACATGAAAACCAACACAGAGACCCCCCGAGGTTCTGTGCTTTCCCAGCGTCCAGCCACGTGCCGTGCGCAGACAGAGGCAGCCGCGCAAAACGCTCCTCCAGCTGACACTTCGAGGGAGGAGGGAGGAGGAGAGGGTGCTGGTCAGGAAGACTGCTTTCACCCTTTTCGAAAAGAGGGGAGCAAGGACGGATTAAAAATAGGGCTGTTGTCACCCTCACGGAGGAGCTGTGCACACGGCACTGACCGCAGGGAGCATCCACGCGCTGAGTGTTGGACGCGGCAGAACCAGAGGGCTCACTTCTCCCCGGCGAACACTGACTGCGCAGGAGAGCTCGTGAGCCCAGGACTGGAACAGGGCTCTTTACAGGCCGGGGGGCGGGGACAGAAAAGGACAGGCCTCTGGGCTCACATGCACACATCCCCATCCAGACTCGGACGTAAGCATGGCGAAGTCCCACCAATCTCTCCTACGTGTCCCAGCGTGTCCTGGCTCGTCACAGCCGATGTCTAACAAGCATCTGCAAAGGCAGAGACTTCCATGAACAATCAGCGTCCTCCTACTCTCTGAGCCAGTCCCTTCGGTGGTTCTGACATGGAGACAAGGGGAGACCCCAAAGGCACCAGGAAGAACCGTGGCCCGGGAGGGGTGCCCCCTACGCTTCTCCAGGCAGCTCCAAGGACGCCGAGGGGAGCGTCTCCTCCCCCCTCGGTACCTGTGTGCCATCTTCACACACCTGGAAAAGCGAGCACCTCCCTCGTCATTTCAAACACTCCTTCCTGGAAATAAAATGTTCGTGGCCAAAAAGCTAACACAGAACCAATTTTTCATGATTTTTTAAACAGGAAACTTTATAATTACATTATAATTAAAACTTACAATGCATTACATGTTAAGCCAACTCCCTCCTCCCAATCAATTTCTGAAAATGAAACCAAGACATCATAAACATAAAACACCTGCGCAGAAGTGACAAGTGGTCTCGTTAGGATGCAAATGCCCTGAAGAGCTGCTCCTGGGCCAGGAAAGGAGCCCCTCGGCCATCGGCAAACTGTGGGCGTACGGGTGCCTTTCTCAGGACCCGCAGCGCCCGAGGACCACACCCGTCCTGCTGGGCCTGGGGGCTTCTCAACGTCTCTCTACCTGACTCCGATTTTCTACCTGCTGTGTCTGGTCGGTAACTTAATGCTTATGACACATTATTCTGTTAAAAATATTATATTGATTTTTGCAATGTAAGCATAAATTTCCCCTATGTAAATATCACCCCCGAAACGTGCTGTTGAGATATGTACATTCTATGAAGCCTGGGCATTTAAAAAACCCACACAAAAACAAGAGGCAGCAGCGTTTATCCACAATCACCAAAAGGTGGAAAATCCCAAATGTTCATCCACAGATGAATGGATTTACAAAATGTGGTACCGACAGACAATGGAATATTATTCAGCCATAAAAAAGAAGGACATTGTGATACATGCTACAACATGGATGAACTTTCAAGATACTACGCCATGTAAATCAACCGGACACATATCATACGATTCCACATATGTGAGGGACCGAGAACAAATCCATAGAAACAGAAAGCAGAAGAAAAGAGGTTAACAGGAGCTGGGAGAGGGGGAGAGGGGGGTGACTGGGTAAGGGGCACAGAGCGTCTACTGCAGGTGATGAAACAGTTCTGGAAATGGATAGTGTGACGACTCCACAACACTGTGAATGTACCCAGTGCCACAGAAGTGTACAATTATAAAGAATGCAAGTGATACATTATGTATATTTTGTAACAATGAAACAAACGGGCATTCCACCAGAAAAACCTCAACCAGAAGCTTGCTGTTGGGTGTGTGCTATCAATACCTTGACCTAGAGAATTTTGGAATGGGGTTCTCCGGTGAGAGGGCAGCTTGTTAAACGGCATGGGGAATGTTGGAAAAGAGCTCTCGTTGGCGAGATAAGGTCTTCGAGAAATATGGACGGGCTGAAGTATTTTAGATACCGTCCACCTTTTCATGAACAGACTGAAAACCTGCAGCGACTGGAGTCCCTGTCTTTCGCGAGGGTGTCTGAGGGGTGACCCCTAAGCAGTCTTGTTTCCAGTCGCTGTTTGAAAAGACCTGTTTGCCTGATGCCAGCTACTAGGGGACAGCGAAGGTCCCTGTGATCCTGCTGCGTGTGCCTCTCGTGAGCCTGCCAGACGGTGCCAGAGCCCTTGAAGGGACGGGGGACAGAGACATCACTGAAATGTTTTTAAGGATGTTTGAATCACTTGGTACCTACTGACGACAGGATGTAGGGAAGTTGTAGCGGGAAGCTAACCCTCTTCCCCTTCAAACCTTTCAGCTGCTGCTTTTACCTCCAAAATCTACCACGCTCATGCACTAAGGTAAATTCACAAATACACACAAAGAAAGAAATAGGATAAGCCCCCCCGCCCCCAGGTCTTGTCTAACTATGAAAGTTTACACTTAACCTTATCTGAGCTGTCGACAGTGTCTGCACGGCTGGCATGGCTCTGGGTGGAGGGACAGAGATGGGGACCATGATCACAGAGTGAGAGAAACAGATTAGCTGAGCACCTGCTGTGGACGGGCTCTCTAGCCAGACTACATCCCAAACCCAGCTGTTCCAGTCACCTGAGTTTTCTGTGCTCTCTCTGCAGGTCAGCCAGTCACCCTGTCCCATAAAGTCGTGACCGGACAGCTGGAGTAACAGACAACCGCTGCCCGGTGCAGGACAGGAACAGGCCACACATCCTATAATTTTTAAAAAAATGATTTGCTCTAATGTTCTCTTTTTAAAAAAATATATTGTTTTTTTTTTTTTGTTGTTTTTTTTTTAAGGAAGGGAGAGGGGGAGAGAGATAGAAACATCCATCGGCCACCTCTTGCACGCCCCCTACTGGGGATCGAGACTGCAACCCGGGCATGTGCCCTGACCCGGAATCGAACTGGGACCTCTCAGTCCATGGGGCACCCTCAGTCCGCTGAGCCACACCAGCCAGACTAATATTTTCTTAAGAAAATTTTCAAACGTACCATAAAGGTAAAAGAATTCTACAGGGAACATGCATCCCCACACCTACCTTCCACCCTTAACATCTTGCCTTACTTGCTTTATCATCTCTACCTATCCTTCCATCCGTCCAACGACCCATCCTTTTTTTCATGGCATTTCAAAACAGAAAGTTTGTCATCAGCACAGTTTCCTCTGGGTACTCCAGAGTATGTAGAACATTAAGTAGGGTTTGGTGAAGTTTAACCTTTTTATCTCTTGAGGTGCATACAAGAAAACGCAGACTGTCACAGGAGTTTTGACGAATGCACACGACTGTGCAGAAGTCCTCACTCAACGTGGTCCCCAGGTTCTTGGAAACTGGGGCTTTCCGTGAAACAACACATAAAGAAACCAATCTGACCCTAGGCTAATTACTACAGATAACAGAGAAGCTCCTACAACCTATTTCTGGTCACAAAAACACCACCAAACTGCTACATAAAGACCCAAGACGCTTTTCAGTATTAGGCATTGAAATAAATGTGAGCTACACAGATTTAAGGAAGAGTCCTAAAAACAAGTAAGACACTTATTTTCCAGTTCAGGGTCATGGGTGGCCAGAGCGTCTCCCGGCAGCTCAGGGCGCCAGGTGGGACCCGACCCTGGACAGGGCACCCTTCCACATCAGGGTGACTCACACGCTCACACTCACTCAGACTCACAGCTCAGACACGTCCCTTCACCTAACATGCATGTCTTCCAGATGTGGGAGGAGAGCAGCGTCCCCGGACCACGCAGACCTGCAGAAGACAAGCCGCTCCACAGACAGCAGCCCTGACCGGGAATCGATCGTTTTAATCTCATCATCATTATAACAAAACAACACTGAATAAAACAATGCTATTCTCAGACCTTCTGTAGAACATTCTGGGATGATGATGTAATTCCCTCAAGCCCCTTTGCAATCTCCACCTGCAAGCCCCCTAGGCGCCCATTTTTCTGACGCAGTCCCATTATAAACTGGTTCTTCCTGTTCCAAACGCCATCTATGAGAAATCACGTACATACTCTTTGGGGTAAGACTTCTATGGCTCATCCGTGTTGTAGCATGTAGAAGTCTGTTTCTTTCTGTTGCTCAGTGAGGGATAGGCCATGAGATTCATGCATCACAGTGTGTTTATCCGCTCTCTTATTGATGCACCCGGGTCTGTCTTCAGTTTGGGCAAGGACTACAATTGGAACTGGAGGGTCAGAGAACAGGTGTCTCATTGTTTCAGAAGGAACTGTCAGACTTCTTGGCAAAGTGGACAAACCCTTTGACACCAGTGACGCGTGTGAGTCACGGCTGTGCCAGACCTCGCCAGCAGCTCAGGCTGTCAGGCTTTTCCACGTCAGCCCCTCCGCTGGGCTTGTGGCGGCATCTCACTGCGGCTTCTCCTGCCGTCCGGTGGGGTCCACTGACTTTTCTCAGAAGTCCATTTTGATTCCCGGAGAGTGTGTCTTAGTGCATCTCCGTCTGCGGCTTTCTGAGTGGCTGCCCTAAGGACGGCATTATACATGCACAATTTATCAAACCCACTGGGGCTGACGTCTGAACAATGTCAGTGAAATGCAGAAACTTCTGTCCTCTTATCCCCTCCCGTCCACAACAGGATTGTTTCGGTATTTCTCCTGCGTTCGTGGAGAGCCACACGAGACCTTTTCGAAATGCCTTCACACCTAGGACCCCCATGAAACCTAGTTCCCGCCAAGCCGCTGCACCTGTGTGAGATGAGAGAGGCGAAAGTGAACATCGGGAGGAGAAACCCCTCTTTGGCTGTTTCTCCTCTTTTCTGGCAAGCCTCAGCGAGGGACATCTGTTTCTTTCTGAGGCATCTGTCCTTAGATGCCCGAGTCCCGTCCCGAACTTCACGAGGACCACGAGGCACCAGGCCTGTGTCCCAGGCTCCTTAACCACTTTCCTCGGTGGTCTGGTTCTGTGCGCCTCGAACTGGTCCTCGGAGCTCAGCACAGACCCCGCGCCTCCAGCTTCTCCCGGAATTCTGCAAGACACCTAGTAACGGCCAGATCCTTTCCTGTTCAAATTCACGCGTTCTCTTGTCTGTCAGGGAACTCGAGCAGAGTCCCACGGCTAATTACCGGCAGAGGTGGGATCAAAACCCCGATCTTTCTTTCTTCTGCACTGGGCTGCCAGAGCCTCCCCCTCGACCACGTCCTCCAGAGAAGGCGAAAGTCCCATACTCTACTTTAAGAACGTGCACTAATAAAACGTTCGGGTTCTTTTGTCATTCCCTTTGCCCACTTGACCCGGGTCGGTTCGCACGGTGGCCACTTGCTTCCCGGGCCACACTGCTGGCGGCGGTGAGCGATCTTTCTGTCTCAGAGCGGCTGCTGGAGCTGAGTGAACTGAGACATCTGCTTCACACAAGACGACACTCACTCCGGTGAACAGAGAGGCGAGCCATCGCAGGGCTTCTCACCCTGACCTGCGGGTGGACGAACCCCGGACCTGGAATCTGGAGATTTCTGCCCAGCTGCACCCAGCCCGTGCTGCTGACTGAACCTTTTCTGAGCTTCCAATGCTCCACCCAACTGGCTTGCTTGCTGTGAGAAACATAGCGTTGGTGTTTGTCCCCAGCTCCTGACACACAGCCCCTAAGACCCTGGGACTCTCTAGGAGTGTGTTATGTATGCTAATGAGATGGCTGGTGGGTGGGGACCCCTAGACAGCTCCAGCATGGGAACTGGTCACCAGAAAGGCCAAGGCATCATTGGAGGGGTGGAACTCTCAGCCCCACCCTACCCCCAACCCCCCAGGAGGGGAGAGGGGCTGGAGATGGAGCTAAGCCCCGAGAGCCAGTGATGAAATCAATCATGGCTGCATAATGAAACCTCTATAAAACCCTCTGAATGGCCGGGTTCGGAGAGGGTCCATGTTGGTGAACGCATCAGGACCTGGGAGGGCAGCATGGCCGGAGAGGTGCGCACAGAACCCCGCCTCTGCACCTTGCTCTACGCATCTCTTCTGTTCGGCTGTTCCCCAGTTGCATCGTTGATAATACACCAGCGTTTGTAAGTGAAGCACTTTCCTGAGTTCCAGAGGAGGGGTGGTGGGGTTCTGAGAACCACGTGAATTTACAGCCACTCAGTCAGAAGTACGGGTGGCAACTGGGGCTTGTGACTAGAGTCTGAAGTAGGGAAAGTCTCATGACACCGAGCCATTAACCGACGGGGTCTGCACTAACGCTGGGTAGTTAGTGACAGAAGTGGATTGAATTGTAGGATACCCAGTTGGTGTCCAGAGTGTTGGAGAACTAGTATGGAGAGGAAAATCCCACACATTTGGTATCACAATACTGGAGGTGAAAACCACCCAGACTTGCTGTTCCTCAAATAAGACAGCATGTTCCTGCCACAGGGCCTTTGCACTTGCAATTTCCTCTGGTTGGAATCTGCATCCTTTTGATAACTGTATGGAATGTATCCTCCCTTCACTCTAGGGTCCATTCCGAAGCCTTCCTAACAGCCGGCCTCCCCAGACTTCTCCCCAAAGCACTTGCATGATGCCATCTTATGTACCCATTTCTTCACCAACTATTCCTCCAGGGAATTCTCCACTTCGGCATTCCCAGGGCCTAGAATGGTGACTGGCACACAGTAGGAGCTAATAAATATCGGAGGAGTGAATGAACGCCTGCCTGCATGCTGAATGGGGCCCCCAAGGTCCTCCTCTATAAAACCGAGGTCACAATGCCGACCTTGGACAACCATCATAACTATTAACAGAGAGGTTACATGTGAGGCCGGGACAGTGAAAACATGGGCCTGGCACAGGGTGTAGACTTAAAGGCAATGTCCCGATGCTAAGATAAGCCGCTTTTCACATTCTAGTGTCTCCCAAACCAGGAAGGCTCCCGCAACAACTGAGGACCACAGGGGCGGCGTGGCTGCCACCGCTGACCGCATCGTTGCTGAGCATCTTCACCCACGTACCAAGCTCCTCCCCCTCTGCACCCCCACTGCTCAGCGTGGGACCCAGCCACCAACCACGTCCACCTCGCTTGGGCGCTTGTCAGAAAAGCAGACCCTCAGGCCCAGCCCAGGATGACGACTTAGAGTCTGCACTTCGTCAAGACCCCAGGACATCTGTAAGCCCCACAATTTGAGAGACGCTTGCTGGGCACATCACCCTCACCTCCAGCGGCCCACCTCCAGCCCACAGATTAGAAAGTCCACTCACCTTCCGTCCCTCCTGTCACTCCAGGCCTCTCGCTCCTTGTCAGCCTTTCCAACAGCCTTAAAGGCAACCTACACCACCCCGGATTGCTCCTCAGTCTTCCCTGCACAGAACAATTACTTTCACACTTCCCTGCTATGGTTTTTCTTGTTCCCTCCGCCTGGAACGCCCTTCAAAACCGCGGACTACCTGTGGCTCTCCCCCCCCACTTCCACACGTGCACGCCCGGACGCCGCCCCTGGACCTCGAGCACGGGGGACAGACACTGGGTGTTCCCCATCGGCAAGGCGGGCTCTGGAGCCCATGCCGCTCACTACCCTGGACACGTTAAGCAACCGCTCTCTCTGCCTCCGTTTCTTTTTCCGTAAAACTGGAATAATAATGAGAACTGCATTTCACAGAGCAGTTCCAAGAAGTCAAGGAGGTGATACAATTAAAGCACTTGGAAGAATGCTTGGCACCTAATTACCACTTCATAACCCTAGATCACACACCAGGACCCAGCATCGAGCAGACGCACGGTGGGCACTCCGTCAACGCGGACCCAATCCAGCTGGCAGTTTCTGGACTGAATTCGTGCCTTTGTTTTCCTTGGGCTCCTGAGCCCACCCCACCCACTCTTCTCCACAGCCACAGCCCGGAGAAAAAGCCAGCCCCCAGCCCCCCACAGGGACATTACTTAGATGGAAGAATATTTTCCGCAGCCTTCCCGGTTTTCAGAGCCCCGCCAAGAAATAGAAAGAGAAAGCAATATAAATGTTAATGGGAAATTTCCACGCGCTTTCACTTGGGCTAATCTGTTACAGCACAACAAAGAGGGAATTAAGACAGCTGAAGGGACAGAAAGCACAGACACTGACCCGCTGAAGCCCAGAGGACTTCTGTCCCCTGCAGGAAATGCAGTTCCAGGACAAAGGCTTCTCCCGGGGCTGTCTCCATGGTGGGGCATGGTGGCTGCCCTGGCCCATGTTTTCCTGGGCATCCACCAACCAGTCCTAGGATATGCAGCCATGGGTCTACATGGTAGGGACAAGCAGGTGACTACCACGTACTCCCTGTCCTCAAGGACTACAGGGACAGGCCGACAAACACACCTACAATTACAACACAGTGTGTGATATGCTACGAAGCCGGAGGAGAGGCACGTTGCCAGATCAATGGGGCGGGAGAGAGAGGAGGCCCGAGGACGTCTTCTCCCAGAGAAGACTTTGAGACCAAGTTCTGGAGCGTGAATAGGAATCAGCCTGGCAAAGAAGGCAGGAAACGGTGTCCCAGGCCGTGAGAACATTAGGTACAAAGACAGGAGCACTGCACTGGGGTGGGCTGAATAACGGTCCCCCAAAGATGTCCACGTGCTCATTCCTGGAATTTGTGAATGTTACCTTAATTGCAAAAGAGGCCCTGCAGGTATGATCCAAGACCTTGAGATGGGGACATCATCTTGGATGACCTGGCTGAGCCCAGAGTAACCGTAAGACCCTCGTAAGAGACACGCAGGAGGGGTTCACGTCAGAGGAAACGTCCGTGTGACGGGGGACGCAGGGCTGGAAGTGACAGGCGATCACTTGAAGCTGGAAAGGGGCACGGACATGGATTCTGCTCGCAGAGCCCTGCCCAGAGACACTGACACTGGACTTCTGACCCCTAGAAGCACAAAAGAATACTTTTGTATGAGTTTAAGCAGCTAAGCTCGTGGTCACCTGTTACAGCAGCAACGAGAAGCTAAAACACATGTGGTGTTTGTGCATCTTTGATAATGGGCGGAATCATGAAAGAGAAGATGCCCCAGGCCGAGGTCCCACTTCATCCTTACCAGGGCAGCCACCAAGGGACGTGACACTGAGGGGTGATATTAGTAAGAGTGCCCCCGTAAAGCAGTGAATTATCGCATTTTTAGATCTTCAGCCTTAGGAATTACCACAGGTCCAATTTCCCATTTTATGGACTCTCTCTGCTTTTATCATAGGCTACAGTGACTTTCTGAAAAGAAGGATACACCTGTTGGGGCAGGTTAACTCTATCTCCAGCCCTCCAAATTCCAGGCCAAGGTTTTCAAAGATGCATCACCTATTTGCAGAGCTGCTATCGAGCACAAGTACACGTGCGTGGACAGCTGTACTGTGCTAGAAATCGGGAGCTTCCCCCCCAAATCCTGGCCAGATGATTGCTGTATTCCTAACAGGGCCACACTCAAATGCATGCCCATCCCCACCCCCACCTCACCTCCAAGAAGGGTTGGGCAACCGATACCCACTGAGCACGCACTCAGAGCCAAGAGCTCCGAACAGTGCCTTGTTAAGACCCCCAGAGACCCTCAAGGGAAGCATCCTTCTGGGAAGAACTCTAGGTGCCCGGGGGTGGGGGACTGTGAGTCAGGAGTGACCTAGCCCGGTCCCTGATCACAGCTGCTGCTACAAGGCACAGGGCCCATCAGAAACCCAGGGAATTACTCACCGTCCACACACCCAGCCCGCTGCCCAGTCTCTGCCTACACACAGGAGGGCCTTTAAATGTCACATTCCAGCCAGCCTCCAGGTCCTGGCCCTTCCTGCCCACTCCATGCCTCGTGCCCTCCCCACACCAGCCCTGCCTCTGCCGAATGTCCCCTGCTGCCAAAGGAGTCGCTGAGGTGGCATCTGAGCGGCTTCGGGTCTGAACAAGGGGGTTTGCTCTGGCACTGCCACCAGACCCCGAGGCCACAGGCCGGGCACGGAAGGGTTCCAGGGCAGTGCCTTGGCTGTGGCCAAAGCAGGGGACCCGCAAACGGAAGAACTGATTTCAGAAACCGCTAGCCCTCTCTGGGCCTCGGTGAAACGAGTGGACTGTTACCTTCAGTGTCACTCCAGTCCCTCCCAAACGCGGTGGCCCACAGGCTGAAATCACGCACCTGACGTTCCCCGGCCTCGGGGCGCTCGGTGGCGCTGACTGCCCGAAGACCTGGGGCACAGGCCATTTTCCATTTGAGCTGTTTTATTTATTTTTATGTTTTTAAATATACAGTCGTCCCTTGCCACTTCGCACTTCGACTTTCGCGGCTTCACTCTATCGTGGTTTTTTAAAATATAGTATTTGAATATAGTATTCAAATACTATATTTGAATATACTATATTCAATATTCAAATACTATATTTGAAAAAATCGGGATAGAGTGAAGCCGCGAAAGTCGAAGCGCAAGGTGGCGAGGGACGACTGTATAAATAAAGAATCCTACTCCACAGAAATTCATTCATCGCGGTAGAGTCTGGAACTGATTAACCGCGATAAACGAGGGCCGATTGTATTTTTATTGATTTTTTTAGAGAGAGAGATAGAAACATCGATGTGAGAAACATTGATCGGCTGCCTCCTGCACATCCCCCACTGGGGATCGAGCCCACAACCCGGGCATGTGTCCTGACCAGGAATTGAACCAGGACCTCTCAGCCCATGGGACAATGCTCAATCCACAGAGCCACACCGACCGGGCCATTTTTGAGCTATTTTAAATGGCACCGCTAATGAACCACTCTGACTGGCTTCTCCCTACCCCGCCCCCTTTTCTTTGGGAGTCTATATTCAGGGACAGTACATTTCTCAAAGAAAATCTCGGAGTTAAAGGGACGATGCACAATTCAGTTCCTGCAGTGAACTTTCAGTTTACTCTCCAGAATGAGCGACATTGGTGACTCCCGCAGTTCAGATCCAACTGCCATTGATGGAATGAAGACTTTCCTGATCTTGCTTCGGCATCGAGGCTCAGCTAACCCCCTGCGCTGATGAGGAAAGCGAAGGCGTGTCAAGGAAAGAGCCTCCGTCAAGGCCAGACGGTGATTCTGACCCACGGCAGGGGAGAGAATCTAAGTCCTGGACTCTCCAGGCCTGGCTGTAGCTGCTGGATCACTCAGATCTCTGAGTTATCCCCCGCCCACAGCAACAGTCTTCGTTCATTAGAGATGAGCACAGGCCAGGTGCTGGACCGAGTACTTTATTATGTACACCCCCACATCCCCCCAAGTCAGTGAGGCAATCACAGTGAGGATGCTGCAGCCGATGAAGCCAGAGCCCACCCGCCCTCGAATGCTCGCCTCCTACGTGCCAGCCGCTTGCAAAGCACTTCACGTTCACGTACGAACTCTACAAATCTATGCACGAGGCATTAACGTGCCCAGTTTATAGAAGAAAGGAGGGAAGCTCAGAAAAGTGACTTCCCTCGAGACGTCCACGGAGTGTAATGGAAAACACACCCATCGGTAAACTGATTTGAACACAGGGCTGTCCCCAAAACCTGAGCCTTTAGTAGCAACGCTAGACTGCCCCTAACGCTAACAGCGCAGGTGGGCCGCCGCAGGGAAGAAGGTTTCCAAAGACGACTGAAAGGAAAATCAGCATTCCACGTGGGTTCGTCTCCCCTGTGCTGTGCTGGCTGGGTGTGGTCTGCGTTCATCTCAACACCATCCGACTGGCTACAGGCAAACATAGGTCTTTCTCTTCTGAGTGGATCCCGAGGATCAGCCCACACCTCTGCGCCAACCCCCCTGGCAGACACCTCCAATGGCCCAGAGGGCCTTCTCAGCAGGGCCTGGGAAGGGGCCCCTGGGCAGGGCAGAGGTGGGAGCTGAAGGGGGAGCGCTCCTAGAAAGCATAGAAGTAGGTCAGTGTAAAGGGAAGAAGAGCATCAGGCTGGGAAAAAGTCTCAGGTTCAAGTCCCAGCCCTGCCAATCACTCAGTGTGTGACCTGAGGCAAGCCGGTCTTAGCCTCATAAAGACTGATAAATGATCAAACAAACAACTTCGTGTAATTTCAGACACCCCTCTGGAGGAGTCAAGGGAGAGTCTCGTGGAGACTGAATAGCTTAAAAGGAAGGAAATGATTCGGCAAAACAAGACGAGATACCCAGGTCCTGGATCTTTTGCACAACTAACCTACCATCTTCGTTTTCTCGGCATGCACCCGTGGACTGGCCCTTCCCTGGCCTAAGGCAGCTACCATCGCAGAGGCTTCTCGCTCCCACACCAGCCTGCATGCCAGGATGGCCAGATTCAAAGCGGTCTGAAAAGAAAGCATGGCCTCCATCATCAAGGAAGAATGCTAGCCTCTCCAGGAGATCCCGACTGGCTCATGAGACCCAGTGCAGCCGAGTGATGCTATGCCTAATAAAGAAATCGGAGGGACAGGTTGGGGAAAGGCCATGCCACAGCACCAGCTCCCCTTCCTCAATGTCCTGACAGGGGCTGGATGTGTCTGCTCCTTGCCATCCTTCTGCCAATGGCTACAGAGAGACCTCCTGGGGACACACCTGCCCTCAGGCACCAGCAGCCGGATCGCTTTGTCCATGGGTGGAACACAGGGAGTGCCCAGGTGAGCAGGAAAAGCCCTCCAGCCCCACATAACAAAATTCACAAAGACATGTTTGGCTTGCCAGAGACGTTCTTTCCTTGTAACTTAGTAAGTCTCCAGGTGCTCCTGGCCGGGAATGGTTACAGGGGTCCCCTTGCTGGGGTTTACGGCCATGTTCGCGGTGCGCCACCGAGACTGCGGGCACAGGACTGCGGGCGCACAGGGCTGCGGGCACAGGGCTGCGGGCACAGGGCTGCGGGCATAGGACTGCGGGCACACAGGGCTGCGGGCGCACAGGGCTGCGGGCGCACAGGGCTGCGGGCGCACAGGGCTGCAGGCACAGGGCTGCGGGGGCACAGGGCTGCGGGCGCACAGGGCTGCGGGCACAGGGCTGCGGGCACACAGGACTGCGGGCGCACAGGGCTGCGGGCGCACAGGACTGTGGACGCACACGCATCATCACCCTCTTTCCCCAACTGCCCAGGCTTCCCGGCCACACTCACTCCCCACTCCCAATTCTTCAGAAGCCAACGAGCTTTTCTGTAAAAATCAAGCTGCTTGGGGAATAAAAATGTCAATTTATAAATTTCCCACTTGGCCTTGTCTACCTGCAAAGATACAGAAAAGTGAAAGAAGAGGATTTTGTTTCTCTTTTTGGTTTCAGATGGAGCCGCCTCCCACTGGCGACCCACACACCCAAGTGGCTCATGTCGCTACTGTGACTTTGGTAGTGCCCTGCCGACCCTGGGGACGGGTGCCCCCGGGAAACTCAAGAGCACTGAGGGCATCTGAGAGAGACAGACAGAAGTGAGGAAGTCACCGTGTGCTTGGCTCTGGAGGTGTCTGCCGAATCACCAAGCAGAGACCCATCGAAGGCACAGGTGGGCACACGTGCAAGGGGACGGAGCCGGGTCTCAAAGACCAGGCGGATGGAAGCTGGGGTGCTCAGAATGATGCGGCCCCACACAGGCCCCCTGCACTCCACTGGACGTTCCCGAGGATGTGTCACTGCCACGTGAATGGCTTCCACAGATCGAAGAGGAGCTGCTGACACTCAGTGACCTGCCACTCCCAGAGGAATCCAATCATCCTTACTGCGCACCTGGCACTGAGTCCGCCACAGGGAAGAGCGCCCGGAAGGGGTGGCGCTGGGTAAGGTGCGTGGAGACCTGGCAGGGGCTCCAGCCTGCACCTGCCTCACTGGCCCAGGGCTCCCACCACACGCCATGTACGGTCACCTGGACATTACATCGCATGCCTCCCGATGAGCTGCTCTCTTCAGGAGAACGTCACCGTGTGAGGGTGCTAGGGCTGCCGTAAAGTACCCCAGTGTGGGTGCCGTAAACAACAGACATTCACGTTCTCCCAGTGCTAGAGGCTAAGGTCCAAGATCAGCAGGGTTCTGTCTTCTGATCCCTCTCTCCTTGGTGCACAGACAGCCATCTTCACTTGATCTTTGGTGTGTGTGTGCGTCCCGATCTCCTCTTGTAAGGACACCAGTCACACTGGATTGGGGCCCACCTAGGTGATCTGATTGTACCTTAATTATTATATCTTTAAAGGCCCTATCTCCAAATACAGTCACATTCTGAGATGCTGAGTGCTAGACTTTAACCTAAGCATTTCGAGGGGACCCCATTCAACACATAGCAGTCATGACCATCTGTATATGAGACACACAGGAGGGCTCAGTAGCTTCCTAGAGGAACAAGAGACCTCAAAAGACTGACAGCGGGACCTGGACCCACGGTCCAGCTGACTTCATCCCACGCTGCCAAGACCACCCTAGGATTCAGACTACTTCTTGTTGAGCCGGTCACGTCCTATCATCGTGACTCAGTCTTGGCTGTTCCAGGTTGTCCAGACACCGCGGCGGTGCAGAGCGACCCGTTCTCCCTTGCAAAGCACCGACTCTGAGAAAACGTCCGCACATGCCATTCACCCGTGGGATCGGAACAGACCTCAGTGGGCCCCATGGATTTGCTGCCTGCTCTCCAACCTGGACTTCCTGCTTCCGAGGACCCTCGTGACGGTGCAAGGCAGTTTCCTGATAAATCTCTGCTGACCGCATGGACGTACGCATGAATGGATGAAGTGGTCAGGTCACCTCAAAAGGCCCTCCCTGTTTTAAGTTCCATGATTCTGCTCTAGGGTGGCTGACGACTGCATCAGACCCAAACCGGTTCTTTTCTTCTCCCCAGTGTCTCTTCCTCCAGCCCAGCGACAGGGCAGCACCGCCCCGTGAAACAATGCCGTGATAACAAATAGCCATTGAGAAGAACGGCCTCTGCCCAGGTACAGAGAGATGGAGAGCCCTGGGACCAATTAAACTTCCCCCGAAGAATGAACCTCAACACGACTTTGATGTACTTCCCTCTCTTGCCAGATCCTTGCTAGGTGGGGAAAAAAGGAAAAGTTCACCGTCGTTATCTAACTCCACTGTCCCTGCTGAAAACACCATCGCCGTTCAGCCAATGTCTGCGAGCAGCTCCACGAGACATACCACCAGGGCAGGCTCCACGGAAGCAGACCACAGCCCACGAGAGCAGGGTGTTTACGAGCAACTCAAGGAGGCAGAGGGGAGTCGAGGCTGCAGAGTAACGGAGCACAGACTGCACACGTGCGCGCTATGGAGGAATGCCCAGGAAGGGGGGGCGGCGAGGCTTCTGCAGAATGAAGACTTCTCAGAAGAGGAGGGGCTGTGAGCTGGTGATCGAAGGAGGCACACGCTGCAGCCCTGGCCTTGGCCCTGGAAACAGCTTGGTCTGGGTCTCAGGACCACGGATGTGCATCCGCCAGGCGGTTGAGCGAGTTGGGAAAAGCGATGGCGTACCTGAAAGGCCTGGAGCTGTCCCGTGCGCCATGGGAAAGGGGTGCGCTGGGCCGGCTGGAGAAGGCAGTGGGCGGACAGCAGCAGGGCGCGGGGGCTCCTGGGGGACCACAAAGGGCCCTCACCTGAGGCGTTCAGACCGGACACCACGGGCACCGGAAACCCACTCAGCTTCCTGAGCAGAGGAAGATGACGCAGCTGTTTTCCGAGGAAGCGATGGCATCCCCACCGCACTGCTCTCCTGGGGCCGAGAGAATCAAAGCGGCGGCCCCACACCAGCACAGGGAGTCAGGGTGCGAGCGGAGCCTAAGCCTAGAGAGGAGACAGCCAAGTTCTCGAAAACCAGGGGCGCATTTCAATGGCAGGCCGCTGTCTCCACAAAGAGGGATCAGAGCGGAATATAAATGTTGTAGAACCTTTTTCTCAAGAGACCAGTTAAAATTTTCAGACATTTCCAAAGCAGCAAATCGCAGGACTGGAAGAGACCTGGGATAGCACGCTGTGCCAAACCCTTCTGTGAGAATCATTCACTCCTCCCGTGTTCCGCCCTCCTGCGTCCAGGCACGGGGGAGGGCTGCAGGAGAGCCCCTGCCTCCAGCTGGATGCCACAGGGGTGCAGGGCTGGGGCAACGGGCAGGAGAGAGGCAGGAGTCCCTGCGAAGGCCCGGTGGTGCCAGGATGAGGTGCCCTGTGCTCCCGTGTTCTGTGACTGGGAGCCAGGAGATGGAGGGAGAGGGATGGGGACACAGCACGAGGGGCATCAGGACAGAACCCGGGCTCGGAGGACGGACTGGGGTCTCCTCTTTCAAGGGTTCCGACCTCAGTACTACAATGTCTTTGACCCTGGAACCCTTCCTCCTTTCATTTAAATGTGTCCAAAAATAGCCCTGGCTGGTTTGGCTTAGCGGTTAGAGCGTCGGCCTAGGACCAATGAGTCACGGGTTCGATTCCAGTCAAGGGCATGTACTTTGGTTGCAGTTCGTCCCCAGCCCTGGGCAGGGTGGTGCAGGAGGCAGCCAGTCAATGTGTCCCTCTCATGTCAATGTTTCTCTCCCTCTCTTTCCCTCCCACACTATCTGAAGATAAATAGAAAAATATCCTCGGGTGAGGATTAAAATAAATACATAAATAAATGTGTGCAAAAATACTGAGTGGAATAAAAGTCCAAAGGATGCTCCGAACACCAGAAATGGGTTGATCACCTCACTGCAGAACAAGGAGGGGGGTGGCCCCCAGCAGACGGATTCACAGGACGCTGTTCAGGAGCAACACGAGCCACCCCTACAGGCAGGGCAGGAGCAGAAACACCCCTGTGGCCGGACAGAGAGTAAGAGCAGGATCGGGCAGAGAAAGCAGAAACGTCAGCTTTCAGCAGAAGGTGCTCCTCCCAGCCTTCCAAAAATAAACGTGGGGCTCGTGGCTGCTGTCCACGTAGTGGTGTGCCGTTCGGTAGATGAGGACATTGAGGGCCAGGCCGAAGCGGAGTCACTGGTCCCAAATCACCCAACCGGTACCAGCTAATGCCGAGACTCAAGCCCGGGAAGCCTGACTTAGAGGGCTTCCCCACGCCCACGGCCCCCTTCACAAGGGGGCAGGGCAGCCGAGAAGCCTGCACAGCCGAACGCTGGACCTGATGGGCCCCGGCCCTCCCTGGGCACACACGCAGCCCTGCGGCAGCAGGGTCAGGGGCCTGGGACCAGAGGCCTTCAGAGGAGAACAGCACAAGAGGACTCTGTCTGCGGAGGCAGGGACCAGGGCTGTGAGGCCTGGCAGAGTGAGTGCCCAGGACCTGGGCAGCTAGGGGCCACACACGCCACCCACCGTCAATGGAAAACCATCAGGAAATCTCGCCTGGGCTCCAGGTGGGGTCAAGACATAGAAAAGGTGGAGAAATGGAGAGTGGTTTGAGTCACAGCAACTGGGAGAAGGATGGAGGAAAGGAGAGAGGGGTGGAAGAGGGGAGGGAGAGAGGGAGGGAGGGAACAGGTGAGCGTGGGTATCACGCATTCTCCTGAGGCCAACATGAAAAGCTAACATACGAGGCTTTCAAAAAAGGAAACAGAGGCAACAGCAGGGGAACGAGAGCCAGGAACCATGGGCCCAGCACGCAGCAGATTCGAGGGGTCAAGGTCAAACGAAGGCCCTGTGGCAGACTCCACTGCCTGCAGAAACGGACTGCACTCACGGAAGGTGTAGCAAATATTTGTCCACGGCGACGGTGACAGCTACTCCCTTACAGCCACCTCAACTGCCTGTCCTCGTGGCTAATTTGCTTTGTGCTTGTCCTCAAAGATCTCCCCGTTATGAACCTCTCCATCGTGAGAGCAAAATTGCATCACTTGAGGGCTGAGAAGTACTAAGATGCTCAGAGCTTCATTTCATACCTATTTTCTTACAATCAATCAGTTTTATTTAAAAAGGAAGAGGGGGTAGATGGAGCTCCAGAGCAGGGGAAATGGATATAGCTTAGAGAACGATTATACATAAGAGTCCCAGAAGGTTTAGTTGTTCAGCTGATCATTAAAGAAATGGATGGAGTTGGTTTTAAAAAGGGTTCCAGCTTCCCCTGCATCCACCAAGCAGAATAAAAACAAAAACAGAGAGAGAGAGAGGGCTATGCCCATTTCTGGAACCACACTGAAATGTACCCTGGGCAGCCCCTAAGACTCTCCCCCTCTGCCCCCTCTGGCGTACAGGGGCAGAGCACCCAGAGCACCCTGCCTGCTGTCAGAAGCAATGAGTGCACAGCTCAGGGCCGCTCATTACCGTGGTTACCGGTGGTGAATGTTTAACCACAGCAGCCGGCACACCCAGCTGGACACAGGCTGACATTCTAATTACTCTAACAAGTCCTTAATTCTCTAGTTGGTGGTGTGTTTCAGGATTTTTTTTTCAGGTGTTATCTCTCCTTTGATATTCAGCATTTAAAAATGAGCCCCCCCCCCCCCCATGTCCTGGCCGGTTTGGCTAAATGGTTAGAGTGTTGGCCTGCGGACCAAAGAGTCATAGGCTCGATTCGGTCAAGGGCACGTACCTGGGTTGCAGGTTCGATCCCCAGCCCTGGTTGGGGTCATGCAAGAAGCAACCAAAGCAACCAATTAATGTCTCTCTCTCTCTCTCCCTCTCTCTCTCTCTCTCCCCCCCCCCTCCACTCTATCTGAAAATCAATGAAAAAATATCCTTGGGTGAGGATTAAAAAAAAATGAGCCCCCTTCCCTTGCTGATTGGAGCGTTGTCCTGTACAATGAAGGGTTGCGGGTTTGATTCCCATTTGGGGTGCATATTTCTCTCTCAAAATCAATAAAAAACATATCCTTGGGTGAGGATAAAAAAAAAGAGCCCCGACCAGTCAGCCGTGATGGTCCAGGGAAGAGGGCACGGGTGCCTGCCTTTCCGCTTGGCGGGCTGCCACAGAGGAAGGTGGGTCTGTCCTGCTGCCCAGGTGCCGGCAGCCCAGAGAGGGTCGCCCTCCTCCGTCACATTCTCACACAGCAACAAGGAAACGAAAAAGTCAGTCTTTGCCTGGAAGCGGGCTCTGGGGTCTAACGTTGGCTGGGCACGACGGGGCACCCCTGGGCACACTCCTTCCTCAGGAGACCTGTGGCCTCATCTGTAAACTACGGAAGAGAATTTTACCCACTTCATAGGACGGAAGGAGCACAGTCATTGAGATAAAAGACACCACACCGTATCCCGGAGACAAAGACAAGAGTAACGGGTTTGATCACAAAAATGCTGAAATAAGAAGTGGAACATAAACTGACCCGAGTCACAAACCAACCAACGAAAAGAAACGCAAAATAATCTGCCATGCCCAGGTAAAAGGGACTGTGACATGGTCCCATATCGCTACCCAAAGTGTCCTCACAAAGCCCTGCTGGCCTCGCTGTCCCTGGCACTTCTCCAAGAACAAGCAGCCACGCACAGATCTCTGACCCATTCAAACCTCACTCTGGCCTCCTCGCACCCCGCACTCCAGCCTGTGAACTCAGGGCGGCTACGCCACGGGTGCTGAGCACAGAGGTGGCATGAGTGGGGCGTTGTCTTCTGGATGATCCTGACAGGAGTGGGAGGAGGGAAGAGGGAGGGAATCGTTCCTGAGCGCCTTATCTCATCACCACTGCTCTGGAGTTTGGGCTCATCAGCCTTTGCTCAGACTGAGACTGAGGCCCCCGCAGGTGAATCAGCTCAGGCAGCATCACCTTGTCTGTGCCCCACTTGAGAAACGTGAACTCAGTTCTGAGGGCCTCCGAGGCCCCCGGGCTCCCTCCAGGCTGCCCTCTGAAATTCAAGTCCTGGGCAGCCACCTCTCAAGTCCTCAGCAGACAGCAGCGTGCAAGCCGTGGAGAGAAACGAGGAAGGAGCCGGAACGAGAGGAAGAACCTGGATGGGAAGTAGGCAGACCCGACCTCATGCTCCCCTGGTGGAAATCCCCGGGCTTCCTTCCACTCGCTTTGTCTTATGCATGACCAGCTTGGGCCAGAAAGAATCAGAATTAGGGCTGTTCCCCCGAAGTCCTCGTTTTACACAATCAGAAACTGAGGCGCTGAGAACAAAGTAAGCAGCTGGATAAGGTCACTCAGCAAGTTACTGGCCCGGTCACGACTCGAACTCAGGGTGCTGACCTGTCCCCCAGGGCTTCTCCCATGTCTGAACATCAACACGAGACCCTTCACCACTAACAGGTCCTCTTCTTCTAGGCCACTGAGCCTTCCCATTGCTCCCTGGAGGCACGACAGATCCCTGGCATCCTGCTTCTTTGAGTTAAGGTCCCTAAGGGCAGGTTGCGAACCAGATATTGGGGTGACACCTGGGCAAGCAGCCAGTCTCCGAGGGGTCTCCCCAGGCTGGCTGTGCCACGCTGCGCAGATGCCGGCAGCCCTTCTGAGCTGCACAGCAGACGTTCTTCGACAGCTCCTCCCGTCCACAGCAGCGGCTCCCAGACGTCAGTGGGCATCAGGCACCTGAGGGCTGGCTGCAACATCAGAACCCTGGGCTCACATCTCCGAGGCATCTGCCGCAGCGAGTCTGGAGTGGAGCCCAGGAATTTATATTTCAAACAAATTCTCAGTTCAGAAATTATCTCTCCCAAATTTTCCGATCCAGTGACAAGTGGCAAGGATTGCAAATCACACCCCCATCTACAAGCCCAGCTGCACCGTGTGGGCGGGGCTACCGCTGCCACTCCTGGACACACAGCCCAGACCTCTCAGGGGACCAGGCAGACGCACTGAGCGAAGGGCTGGTGCTCACTGCCGTGAATCCCAGCTGACAGCCCGCTCTCCTAAGAAATCTCTCCAAGGAGTTACAAACCATCCACAATTTATTTAATTTTGAGTTAATTCTCCATCACTAACTCCTAATTCCAAGTTCATGTTTCCCTCTAGATACATTGTTTCAACTCTCTGCACAATCCACACTCAGATTTCCACCTCACCCCCTAGGCTGAAGCAGCATGAACACAGGTAGCCTCGCCCTGGCCGGTTTCGCTCAGTGGTCACAGCGTCAGCCCGAAGACTAATGAGTCACGGGTTCGATTCCGGTCAAGGCACGTACCTTGGTTGCGTTCGTCCCTAGCCCTGGTCGGGTCGTGCAGGAGGCAACCAGTCAATGTGGCTCTACCATGTCGATGTTTCTCTCTCTCTCTCTTTCCCTCCCTCCCACTCTATCTGATAATAAGTAGAAAAATATCCTCAGGTGAGGAAAAAAAAAAAAAAAAAACAGGTAGCCTTCGCTTTGTGAAACAGGCAAACCTGCAAATAAGCTTCCAGAGTCAGTCTTCCCTACGTCCTAGGGTTGTCAGATTCGGGAATAAAAACAGCTAGATTTGAATTTCAGATGCAACTAATAAATTTACTTTAGTACAAGTATGTCTTATGCAACACTTGGGGTAAACTTAAACTAAAAACTGTTAGATGTGTATCTGAAATTCAAACGAACAGAACCTTGTATTTTATCTGGGAACACCACTTCACCTGTGCACTCATTCAGAGATATATTGAGTCTCTCTATGTATTACTTGCTATAAAGGCAAGCCAGATAGGCAGGGGTATGTGGTAAATGTTTAAAAACGGGCTGTTGGGCCCGGCCGGTGTGGGTCAGTGGTTGAGCATCGACCCATGGACCAAGAGATCACTGGTTCGATTCCCGGTCAGGGCACATGCCCAGGTTGTGGGCCCAATCCCCAGTGGAGGGCATGCAGGAGGTGGCCAATCGATGTTCTCTCTCATTAATGTTTCTATCTCTCTCTCCCTCTCCCTTCTTCTCTCTCTCAAATCAATAAAGAAAAAAAATTTTAAACTGGCGGTTGGGAAGAAGATGCTCTTTAGTGTTTGCTTATGCGTGGAGCTCCTGCAACCGTCTTGCAAATATGAGGGGGAAAAAGACCTGCAGAGATGCCCATCCAGAGCACTAACGTTACCGAGCCACAGAATGGATGGCAACAACCACCTACCCCCAAGATCGTGTATGGGGGAGACAAATACATGCTTATTTAAGCCACTGATCGTTGGTCTGTCTGTCACTAGTACCCAAATGATGCCCAGCTGATACACAACACAAACTGCTGGTGGATCTCTTCTTTCCTCCCTTCCTTCCCTTTCATCCATCCATCCATCCATCCATCCATCCATCCATCCATCCACCCATCCATGCATGCATGCATCCATCCATCCATCCATCCAACCATCCATCCATGCATCCATCCATCCATCCATCCATCCATCCATCCATCCATCCATTCAACCATCCATCCATCCATCCATGCATCCATGCATCCATCCATCCATCCATCCATCCATCCATCCATCCATCCATCCATGCATCCATCCATCCATGCATCCACCCATCCATCCATCCATCCATCCATGCATCCAACCATCCATCCAACCATCCATCCATCCATCCATCCATCCATGCATCCATCCATGCATCCATCCAACCATCCATCCATCCATCCATCCATCCATCCATCCATCCATCCATCCATTCAACCATCCATCCATCCATCCATGCATCCATGCATCCATCCATCCATCCATCCATCCATCCATCCATCCATCCATGCATCCATCCATCCATGCATCCACCCATCCATCCATCCATCCATCCATGCATCCAACCATCCATCCAACCATCCATCCATCCATCCATCCATCCATGCATCCATCCATCCATCCATCCATCCAACCATCCATCCATCCACCCATCCATCCATCCATCCATCCATGCATCCAACCATCCATCCATCCATCCATCCATCCAACCATCCATCCATCCATCCATCCATCCACCCACTCACCCACCATCACAGTGTACCATTTATTTCTGTATTCTACTCAATGGTGCAATACTCTGGACCTACAGGAAGACATCACAATTAGTGCCTCTGACCGGCTCTCGGAGTCAGTCACCCATGTTTCCCAGCACGCGCCTCTTCTGGAAGAGTATTTTGTAAGTCTCTCTCAGCTGCTACCACAGAGTAAGGGCTTCATTCCTTCCAGTGCTGATAAGGCCCCAGACCCTCTGCTGACCCACTTCTCCTCACCTACTCGGTATTTGCTTGGGGTCAGATGACAACACTGTAGAAATCCAAACAGGCCACAGAGGAGCCCTTGAGATACACAAGTACCCACAATGGGGCCGGAGTGTCTTGGCCACAGGCCATCTGAGAAGGCTGTTGACCCAGTGGACACTTCACTGGCATTCATTTCTCTCTCTGATACAATAAATGAAAAAGGGAGCAATCCACGAAGGACGAAGATTACCAAAACCACACACGGAACCACTTAACCAATCACGTCCTCACGTTTTTTCCAAACATATTCCTCCAAAGTCACGTCCCCAAATGCCAGGCTGCCCATCCCCATTCCAGCCGTGCCGGGCTCCCCCGCTGAGTCCACATTAATTTACACCTCTGAGAGATCCTTCTGTCATCACTCTGCTTTTATTCCTTCCGTTTCGGCTCTAAAGCCTTGCTCTCTGTGAATTCTACGTCCCTGCAATATCTTGTGATATACACTATTTAAAAAGAGGATCAATCACAACACTGCGGGGTAGGCAACCCTTCCCGACCCACTGCAGACAGTCCTAGGTTTAGCTGTACCAAATGTGCTGTCATTGTCAGCGCGCAGTTCCCTACGAGCGCACTGACGAACTGTGTCCAGAGAACAAAAGCCCAAACACGTCAGTGCCTTCAGGTATCAGTCAGACCACAGCAGAGACCCACCCTCCTCCTCCGAGGACTCGGCTAAGGGTGGTCCACCCGGAGAGCGCGCTGTGCAGAGGAAAGCCAGATGCCGCGGAGAAATCCAAGACAGCGGCCAATTTATGAGGGGATTGAGGTTGGGCGAATTGGGAGGCACGGGATGAGGCTAAAAAAATAAACAGACACGAGGCTTTGTAGAGGAAATCTGTTCACGCTGAGGATAATTAATTAATGTGTTGACTGGACTCCCAGAGGCAATCACAGAAGCTGAAGCATGATTATTTTTAACAGACTTAGGTTCTGATTGGGTGGAAACAACACAAGCCAACAAAGAGCGAGCTGACCACGTGGCCAAGGGGCTGAGCTCTTCCCAGGTGGACATGCCATTATTTTACTGAGAATGAAGTGGCTAGCCCACCCCAACTCCAAGTCAACATCCTTCTTAGCTTCAACGCAGCGTGGGATTGCACTATTCAGAGGGAAACACCTAATTTCCAAATGTCCTACACAGGTCCGTTACTATCTGTGTCCCCGACCCTGACACTGTCCTCCCCCCAATGACTAAACCAGCCAGGGATCCCTGATCTGAATGGCACCTGGGAGCTCCAACCAGCAGCGCTGAGCCAATCGGTTACTCTCATGGAAATTTGAAATACGGCACACGCTAAGAGAAGTTCTCACTGATGGTACATGCCTCAGTTGACGGACACGAAGGGCTGGGGCTAGGACCACATGGGGCTGTAATAGAAGGAAAAACAGAGGGAGTTGGACAGGAGGAGGGAGAAGAACTCAGCTGATGAATGAAGAAAGGCGGAGAGGGACAGTGTATGGGGTGGGGGAACAAGAGAGAAAGGAAGAGAGGACGGAAGGAAAGAAGGAAGGAAGGAAGGGAGGGAGGGAGGGAGGGAGGGAGGGAGGGAGGAAGTCAGAGGAAAAAGATGGGACAAAGACAAACAGACAGAGAACCAGGCAGACCCTATGGCTTCCTACATCCTGGAAGAAAAAGCTTTGTTTGATTCCACAAATTTCAGGTAAAAACTGAGCTTTACTTCCTGGTTCTGAGTATGGGGCACGTGACCATGTCTCGTAAATAACACAGCCATCCCCCTTTTCAACCTCCAGCAGGTCTGCAGGCCTGGCAACTGAACCGGGCAGGGCTAGAACTTGCATCAACACCAAACACTCCTCTCGAGCGAAGTGCAAAGGTCCCTGTCCCTTGAAGTCAAAACAGGCCTGCATTCAACAAACAACGGCTGAGTATCTCCCGTGTCCTTGACCTGGTTCTTAGCGCGGGGTCAGAGGAATGAACCAAAGCTCAGCGGGTTCGCACCCATAGTTCGGAAAGCAGCAGGGCGATGTCCAAGCACCCCCAACTGTGATACCGTCTGGGAAGCGCTGCTTCCATCCAAAGTCATCAGGGAGGCACTGCAGAGGGATTCTAAAGACTCCCACCCCCATGCCACTTCCTTCTACCAGCCAGTTCATTTCTACACACTTCTGGAAGTCCTACTATGTGCACTGTTCTGCAAGGTGTGGAGGCTGAAACAAGAGCGGAACAGGCAGCATTGATCCCAAGAAGCTAACACGCACACAGAGCTGATGCCAGGCAGATCTGGGCAGAGGGTAGTATACGAGGTTTAACCAAGGAATCCTGATAAAGGGGAAGTGGAATTCGGAGAAGGACAAGACATTTCTGGAAGACGGTATTTGTGCTGCACTTAGAAGAAAAAATCCTGCCGTCCATACAGCCATTCTGCGCCCTTGTCTTCTCCCCCTGCTGTCCCCACGCAGCATGGTGTCTTTGGGGCACCCACTCATACCCACAGCTCACACCACCTTCAGCCTGAGCAGGGCCCGGCCCCGGACACCAGTGCAACTGGGATTCATCACCGAGCCAGGCCCTTGGTGGCAGCCAACACAGAGAAGCACCAACAGGACCACCTGGGGCCAGGGCAGAACCACCCAGTTCCAGGCTCCTAAACCTTAGGACGCTGACCTGTCAGCTGAAGAAAGCTGTGCGATCTGATCCCAGAGAACCAGGAAGCGCCACGGGGGACCGCATAGTGGGTGGGGTGGGGTGGAGCCAGACGGGCAGAATGCTGTGGCCGGGATGCGGGCAGCAGGGGACAGGTGTGCAAGGACACACAGGCTGGGGAGCAAGGGGCGCGTGGGCGATGGAGCGTGCCACAGGGACGATGCCAAATGGAAATCAACCAGTTAGAGAAGCGACGATAAGATGCATGATTCTCTCTCCTAAAACTTCTGCGCGCAGAGGTGGGAAGGATGAAAAGAAAGGGCACCGTGAGGGGTGAGCAAAGCAGAGGGAGCAGCACTAGCCCCAGGAGGAAGGGTCTAGCGCCCCAAGACGTCGGGCCTTTCCCGATGAGGCGGACTGCGCTGGGGTCAAAGCTGAATCCAGGGCTGTAGGCCAGGATCCCACAAGGGTCGCCCTTCACGCCTCCCCTGCACGCCCCGTGGGCTCATTAACCAGGAAAGAATTAGCTCCAGACAGAGAAGCGAAGGGCTGGCAGAAAGCAGACCTCACGCCACTCAGGGAGGAGGCGCTGCTTCAGCGAATGCCCGAAGGATGTATACATGAACTCCACCGGGCCCTCACGGGCAGGCCCGAGTCATCCAACTCCCGGCCTGCCACTCTTCGGTATACAGCAACGCTTCTGTTTTTCACCTCCCGAGCGTTCCCGAAGATGGGACTATGGCAGAATTTCAGAAATGCGCTCAACTGTTTATAACCTGCAACACACTCGGCAGCTCAAAACCGCAACACGAATCCAATGAACTTAAACACTGGCGAACTCTGAACACACTCCGTTCTTCACACCACGACGGCCTGCCAGACACAAGCGGAGACGGCACATCTGTCCTTTAAATGTTCACCTGCATTTCACACTCTGAGCTTTGACACAAAGAGGTTGGCTTTTCTCTTTTGGAATCAGGAACTCAAGAGAGAATGACTGATTGTTCTGACCCATGCACCCAAACATCTTCCTGCTGGTCCATTTATATCCATCCATCCAGCCAGCATCCTTCCTAAACGACATGTACCCACTAGGCCTCAGGAATGCAGAGAGAGCATCCCTATTCAGAAAGACAGACACACAGAGTAAATACTAAGTAATGTGTTTAGTAATCAAAGGACAGAGTGCTAGCAGACACAGAAGGAATGAAGGGCGTGGTGGAGGAAAGCAGAAAGGCCCACGACTCATGGAGATGGTGTGTACCTGTTTCCTAGGGCTACCAAAACCAAGTACCATACACTTGTCTTCACCAACAGAAATGTATCCGCTCACAATTCTGGAGACCAGAAGTCCAAGGTCAAGGCATCAGCAGGGTTGGTGCCTTCTGAGGGCTGTCCCAGGCCTCTCCACGGGCTCCTGGGGCCTTAGGCCTTCCTTGGCTGGAAGATGACAGTCTCCCTGTTCTTCACATCACCTTCCCTCTGTCCGTGTCTCCGTGTCCAAATGTCCCTCTTTCACAAGAACACTAATCACACTGGATTAGGGCCCACCCTCACGACCTCATCTTAACTCGATGGTCTACAAAGACCCTATTTCCAAATAGGTCACATTCACAAGCACCAGGGGTTAGGACTTCAGCCTGTTTGGGTGGGCGGAGGGGCACAATTCAACCCAATGACGTGGTGAAAAGCTGGATCTGGAAAGACAGACGTGACCCAGCCCACAGGACTGCAGCGGAGGCTGGCATGGTCCAGGGATGGCGCTGGGAGACACATCTGCAGGGGAGCAGACTGGTGAAGAGGCCAGGCGTGCAGATGGGACCACACAGAGGACTTGGCACCGATGTCCCCCACAGTGATGCGGTACTACCGAGGGCTTTCAAGGAAGGAACAAAAACGAGTACTGTGCTCTGAAAGCCTCTTTGGGGCATTTGCAAGATACCTTTACTTTGTCTTCTGATTCCCTCTGTCCCAAGAACAGGCAAGGAAGCCCCTTCAACCTTCCCATTTCATGGAGGGAGTCCTCACATCTGGGCTCATGTTTCTCCTTCCCAGTAACCCTTGCCCCCACGCCTGCAGAGGATGGACCTGTGAACTGAGCGCCAGGTCACCACCATGACCCCCCGCTGCTGGTTAGACTGGGAGGCTGGCGCCACATCCCTTCGCAGCCGCGGGTCAGGGTGGATGGAAACAGCATCTCCATGCTCCCTCTCCTGCCCCTGAGACCTCACACCAGTTTCCCAGAAACAGGCGACATCCAAGCCAGAGGGACCGCATAGGTCCTCCAGAGTGTGTCCCCTGGAACAATGAGGGCACCCAGGGGACACCGTGTGGGGTGAGGTTAGGAGAAAGAAGAGATGAGGGGACCGGAGCCTCCTGGTCCTGCTTGACCTTCAGCAGCAACATTTTTATTTTTAAATAAAACTTTTATTGAGATACAGTTCATATACCATAAAATTTACCCACTTAAATTATAGAAATGAATCTTTTTCAGCGTATTCTCAGAGCTATGCAACCATCACCATGACCTAATTCCAGAACAATTTCATAGCCTCCCAAAAGAAACCCTGTATCCATTACCGTCACTCCCCATCCCCCATTCCCAAACCCCTGACCCCTCACCGACTTGCTGTCTCTATGCCCTGGCCTGTTTTGACATTTCCTAGGAATGGAATTACACATTCCAAATGGCCTTTGTGTGTGTGTTCTTTCACTTAATGTTTTCAAGCTTCAATCATGTTGTAGCACATATCAATACTTCAATCCTTTTCACGTCTGAATAGTATTCCACTGTATGGATATACCACCTTTGGTTTACCCACTCATCAGCTCCTAGACATCTATCTGGGGACTTCTCACGTTTTGATTATTATGAATAAGCTGCTGTGATCATCTGTGTACATGTTTTTGTTTGATCATCTGTGTACATGTTTTTGTTTGAGTGCCTGTCTTCAATCCTCTTGGACAAAAACCCAAGAGCAGTACTGCTGGGCTACATGCTACTTTTATGCTCAATTTTGGAGGAACTACCCGTGTTCTCCAGTGGCTGTGCCATTTTACATTCCCCCCGGCAATGCATAAGGGTTCCGATTTCTCCACATCCTCCCCAACACTGTTATTTTCTGTCTTTTCGATAATCGCCACCCTCGTGGGGTGGTGTCCCACTGTGGCTTTGACTTGCATTCCCCAGTAACTAATGATGCTGAGTCCCTGTTCATGAACGTATTGGCTATTTGTAGATCTTCTCTGGAGAAATGTCTATTGGAGTCCTTGCCCACTTTTAATTGGGCTATGTGTCTTGCCGCTGAGCTGTGAGAATCCTCTGGATACAAGTCCCTTATCAGATGTATGACTGCGAACATTTTCTCCTGTTTCAGGCTGTGCCTCCACTTGCTGGCGGGTATCCTGTGACACACGGGATTAAAGTCTGGTGAAGTCCGGTGTTTTTCCAGCTTTTGCATGTGCTTCTGGTGTCCTATCTATGAAGTCATTGCCTACTCCAAAGCCGCTCCGGTTTTCCCATCCAAGTCTTCCAGTTTTAGCTCTTACGTTTGGGTCTGTGATCCATTTTGAGTTGGTTTTCATTTTTAACCTTTTGAGGCGATGGCCATCCACATAACATCTGTCTGACTCTCCCAACACCAACCCACCTTATTTTAGAGATTCGAGAAAGGAGGAGGCATTTGCTCACGGCCACAGGGTGAGTTCCAGGCATGCTGGACTCGATTCCGGTTCTCTGCCTGGATGTCCCTGGATGTCTCTGGTCCCTCTGATCGTGGTGGAGGCCGAACCTCCCAAATGCATCTGAGGCCCCCATGTGTGTAGGTCAGCAGGGATGCTCCTTCCATCTTCATGGAAGTCAGGGCCACCCCAGGTAAACATTCAGATCAGACCTGCAGCAGCCGCAGTGACCCCGGGGTCTTTGAACAGACCTGCCCATGTGTGTCGCCTGCTTCTCATTCACCCCAGAATCCTTTCTGATTAACCTCAGGTCCTGCACCCACCCCGCACCTGACTGGCCCCCAGGCAGTAGGGAAGTAAAGTATCCTTCTCAAAGCACTACTGAATAAGAGGACACAGTCCTGCCTTAGAGAAGCTGTCACTTCTGTGGGGGAGACACACACTGAGTCCTGGCACTCTATCCCCCTCCCAACATTTAACAATAACACCCAATGCAACTGCTCAAGTTAATCACCGCATGCCTTGCTCTGTTCTTGTGCTCTAAGTGTATCATTTAACCCCTTAACAACTTCACAAGGTGGTGATATCACTGCGCCGTTTACAGCACAGAGCCCTCCATCGAGCAGAGGGACATTCAGGGCCGTAGGAGTAAAAGTGATGAGCTGGGGGCGGCGTCAAGTACAGGGATCTGGGATTGAGCTTGGACAGTGGGACTTTTCTCGGGGGAAAAGCAGAGAGTGGGCAACAATAAAGGCATAAAAATATCTGTTATGTTCGCGGCAAAGTGAGCAGAGTGACATGGCTGGCCTGGAGGGAGACGGGGTCATGCGAAGGGCAAGGGCACAGCCTCTGTCAGAACTCAATCCACAGCCACAGGCCAGAGAGCCAGCAAATGACACGGGGCGGAGCCACGTACAAACTCGCCTCGCGCTGGTGTTCTGACATACCCCGTGCCTCTGAGACGGTCTGCAAAGAAGAAGCTGCCAACTCAGAGGGAACCGGCATTCATACGATTCCGTGTGGGGATAAGATCCGGGGGTGGGCGGCACAGATGACGTCGTTTGATTCCTTGTCATAAATGCATGTATGTCAGGTAATCGAGTGTGGTTCTCACTGCTGACATTTTCTGCTCATTTCATGTCCCAGGAATTCCTCCAAGTGAGAAGACTGTTGGTGGAATGCAAACCAGTTCCCCGACCCAGGTGGGCTCACGGGCTGAAAACAGGCCAATCCCGCAAGAACAGGGAGCTGAGCAGATCCTGGGAGGAGGGCTGGGCATGAGGGCTGCGTGCTGAGCACGAGGGGCCGTGGTTATCTGAGAGTCTTCATTGCGGGGAGAAACTAATCACACCCTCCAACACCAGGTATGTAGCAAGTCAGCAGGGCCCCCCTCAGCTGACTCCTGGGGGGAGGAGAAATGGGAGGGAAATGAGGAGGAGGGGACCATGTCCATCGTGCCACCTCTGCTTCCAAAAGGAGCAGGGAAGCATCCCTCTGCCTCCCGCTGAGTGGAGGTTTCTGGGTTACCGTGGACCAGTCCCCACTAACACCTGCTGCCCCTGCCTGACTACTGACAGCATCTTCTCTCATTCTGTACAGCGTTCCAGCTGGCACACGAGACCGTATGGCCATCCTCGGTGGGCAGCAGGCTTCAAGATGGAATTTAGTTCCCTCCCTGTTTCCCCGGCAACCTCCCTGACAAAGGCACGTAACTGCCCAGGCCCCCGTTTCCTCACCTGGAAAGTGGAACAACAATGTACATTTGGCACGTTTGTTAGCGAGGATCAAGCGACAACGTGCATCGTTGACGGTCCCGGCACAGCGCCTGGCACATGCGAGAGTCTCGATGCACATGTATGATAAACTATTATGGGCAGAAGAGCCTGAGATGCTGAGCTTTGAGAAAAACCTGCTTCTCATCCTAATTCTCAGCCTGATCCTCGCCTCCTGCCCCTGGCATCCAGCATCCTCAGCTCACGGCTAACCACAGAAACATAGCATGGAAAAGGCACCTGGGCATCGGTGTGCTTCTCCAAGGGCTGATAGGATTTCATGAACTCAGACAGCCTCCAGCTTCCAGCTATGGCACTGCCCTGCTTAATTTCCACAGCAGCAGCGTGAGGACAGTGAAGCTGGGAGCGTCCACCCGAGGGGGCCGTTTCCCTTCCCTCCATCTCCTCACAGTGCTCTACAATTACAGCGTGCGAGGCTGGGATGCAGAGAGGCGAAGGCAGGGGAACAGAGAGTGACCCCCTGAAATGCACCTGGAGAAGCCGATTACAGAGCTTCCCAGACACTGAATCAGCTCCGAGCTCACTGGGGGATGCAGGGGGAGGGGTGAGAAGAGCAGAAAAACATTCAGCTCCTCCCTGGGCCTCATGAAGATTAATATCTCCTCCCCAACAAGATGAGGCGGCTTAATCGCTGCTATTAATACAGAATCACTGAGGGCCAAAGATAGGGCCGTGGAAGGAGGCGGGGGATGGGATGAGAATGCCTGGCAAGCACCGCTCAGAAGCAGCAAGGATGTGCAAACATCGACGGTCTGAAGACAGATTTCCTGCGGACTGGAATGTGAGCACAGGAAGCTGCCATGCCCTTTCAGAAGTTCTCCGTGCTTTTCTCGCTAAGACCCTTTGACCTGCTGGGTTCAGCAGGCTGATCTCAAAGACCACAGCTGGTCTCACTGGAGGCTCTCAGTGGGCAGCGGACCCACACCCCCTTGCAATCTCACGATTGCAGCCAATGGCAGCTCAGGTGTGGGCTTCCGAGTCTGCTGGCCGTGATCTACTCCTGGTCATGCTTCACACACAGCCCAAGAGGCGTCTTCTTCAGGAAGCTTCCCTGGACATCCCCAGACAGTGACGCATCCATCCTTCCGGACTCCCAAAAACAGATGTACATTTGTCTCTTCCAGTAATTATTTTGGATAGCAATTGAAGTCACTGACCCAAGAAGAGATGGCTACTTTTAGACTGAAATTCTCGGTTATCATCCTGTAACCTCCCTTACCCATTAAACAGTGTCTCCATCACCTAATCTCATGGTTTCCTCCAAAGACCCTTTATTCCCAGGGAATGACCACATGGAGGAAGGTCATTATCACCTAAGACCAAAAACGAACCATTTTGCTTGAGGTCAGGGACCATGGCTTAACCTGATTTGGGTCTTTCTCAGACTCTATCCAATACCAAACACATAGTGGGCACTTAACAGATATTTGCTTCAACCTCTAACAGGAAAACAGCGGGGTAGGAATGGGAGGCTCCACAGTGAGGTGGCTGCTACCCGGAGGAAACCTCAGCATCCGTGAAGTGTGCAGACACACCGGGGTGGCACAGCTCTTACCTCTCTAGGTATCGGGACCTTGCTCAAGGGGGAGGCTACAACAAAATAATGCAGCAAAAGGGGAACCCTTCCCCCCCACTCCCGACTAATCCTCACTCACTCAAACTCCGGGTGAATTTTCATCTCAGGTAAGCTCAGGATTCCCGACTCCCCGGATCCACACCATCCGGCATCTGGGCGTGAGGGTTTGGGAAATGGGAACCCGTACAGGAGGATCCCGAAAGGGCGGGCCCCACCCAGAGCAGCCTTTACCCCCACGTTTCAAAGAAAGAACTACAACCATCTCATTAAGTAGAAGAAAACCTTCCAGTGTGAAGGGGATGCGCCTGGCATTCACCTGCAAAGACAGATCCCCGTGAAAGTGTGTCTGATGCACTAGCGCACCTGCTGTGTGTCTAAGAGCCAGCGCGCTGGGCGCAAAGCCCACTTGCGGGAAAGAAGAGCAGCGGCCGTGCAGGCCCCACGGAGGCTTCTCCGCCCAGCTCTTCACAACATCCAGTCTCCACAACACTATAGCTCACCTGTGCTTAAAAAATTAAAAAAATAAATAAATAAGAAGGTGACCCATCATGCAATACCGTGCCTCCCTAGGTGGGTTAAAGAAGACACATTAAAACGACACGCTACAGGACCACCATCGCAGCTACTGAGTCACCCCCACTGCGTGCAACGCACAGTAGGGGGTGTAAAGAGGCCCCAAAGCCAGCCTGAACCGCCAAGGTGCTTCCAGGCTGATAGGAATGGAAACGTCTATACAAAACCCAGCAGTGGAGAGATCCCCTGTGAGTCACCTGGGGTTAGCTGCAACCCTCTCCAGGGGAATGGAGACTTTGCTCCAGGCACAGGTGCGCCTGAAACCAGAGCAGAAATGCTGAGTCAGCAAACACACCCACGCCGCTGGGCTCAGTCCTCAGGGAACTGTGATTCTGGCTGAAGCACCAGCACACCCCACACCCCCAGGACGGAACTTCCTCACTGAGCCAGGGGCCAGCAGGCCCGGGGGGAGGGGCTGCAGAGGGCAGGGTGCTGAGGGGGCACAGCCAGAGCGCCTGGACACGCAGCTGGAAGGGAGCAGGAGCGCTCGCTCTCCGTTCTCCTTCTGTGCCTTTTCCCGTTACGCCCTGCTGGCGACGAGTCCACCCCACCGCGGGCAGGTGAAGCCTCTGCTTTATATTTATTGGGCAACGACGACGTGCCCGAAGACCTTTCTACGCTATGTTTCATTTGCAATGACAGACCTGAAGTTTATTGACAAATGACCTCCACAAAAATAAAGCTAATAAAACAAGTAGCTGCAATTTACTGAGAGCCCAGTATGCGCCGGGTGCCTGCATAAATCACACCTGGCCCTCGGAACAAATCTATACGGAAGGTACAGTTGTTCCCATTTCACGCGAGGAGACTGAGGCTAGAGACGTGCCCATGACCACAGGGCCGCTGAGTGGCAGGGACAAGGGTCCCCCCCAGAGCTTTCTGACTGCAAAGCCCGTGAACTTTCAGGCCTGGCCGGCTGTCCTCCCTCCTCGGAGACGGACGCTCCTCCCTGGCAAGCAACGGGAATGCTCAGCACACATGGGAAGCCTTCCTATTTCCCTCTGCCCCAGCTTTTTCACACTCCTCGGTGTCTTCCCAAATGACAAAATGCTCTCTCATGGGGCCCCAGAACACCCTCACTGTCCTGTCAGGACTTAGACCCAGGCTCACTGTCCCCATGAAGTCCTCCTTTGACTTCTGGCCCGTGCAGGGCCTCGTGCGCCGTGTGATCACAGCACTCGTAACACGTGACTTCTGTATCTCTGCATCCCCACGTCCAGGAAAGCATCTTCCTCCTCTGCCCCTGCGTACACGCTGCTGACTATAATGACGGGAGGGGGGAGGGGAGCCGTAGATGGGCTCAGACAGACAGGCCGGTCTGCGCTCGTGGGCTGTAACCTAGGCCGGATTCTCAACATCCTGCACTTGATCTAGAAAAGGGCGACGATGACAGGACCTACCTGTCGTGAGAGGCGAATGCGAGTCCTGAGAACAGGACACGAAGCAGAGTTCACCTTCATTACCCCGCAGGAGAAGCTGGATGCTCGCCATTGCCTGGGCCCGGAGGGGCCTGCCCGCTCGCTGGGCACTGAGCAATGCCGACGCGCAGACAACGCTCTCTTTCTAATTGCTACCTGTCACGGGAGCGTCTGGAGAGCGCTGCAGAGAAGATACGGGGCGAGGGGTGCACCACAGGGAAAAGGAGACTCCTCTCCGTTCGCCAGAGAGACGTCTGAGCGGGACTCTATTCACAGAGACCGGTGAGAGCAAAATGTAAAAATTCCGTCGACTCTCTCGGAGATCCTTACTTATCCGCCCCTTCATGCCACTCACCTCGGAGTGTTTATCCAAAACATGAAATTAAGCTGCGGGTGAGATGCTTTTCTCTCTCCAGAGGCGTCTCGCTCCCCGCAGCCTCAGACGGGCTCCCGCGTGCGCCCCGCCGGCCTGGGCACGGAGGGCCTCCGCTCACCTCGGGAAGGCTGATTTAAGGAGTTCAGGAAGCCAAGCTGCCCCAGATCTCACTGCAGCGAGCCAGGCACGGCATTCTGGGAAGCACAAATCACAGGGGTGGCTTCTGGCAAGGAAAAGGCAGGGAGGGGGACAGTTATCTCTACCTCTCAGAACAGGGTGACCCTTTTCTGCCCCGAAAGGCTGGGCCTGACTATCAATAGGACAGAGATAAGCCCAGGGGACAAGTGAAAAAAAGCCCCGGTTTGGAAAGAAAGAAAGATGAATACAACTGAGTCTGGAAAAGAAGTTTTGATCTAGTGGGTCATTTCCCGAGTCTATGTGAAGGGTTCTTCACACACGAAAAGGACCAGCTTTCCCCAGTCTCCATGGAGAGTGACGGCACCGTGGACAAGAAAGGGATGCTGTAGGAAACCACGGATGCCGCACGGCTGCCCCAGGCCTATACCGCTTTCAGGAAGATGGAAAGCCCTGTCCATCTTCTGTGCATGTAGGTTAGCAGGCCTTTGAAATGCCGGGAGCAGCCCCCTGGGAGGCACAGCAATCTCCAGAGAGCACATGATCCTGAGACCTGTCCTGCAATCCGATCCCCGCCTTGCTTTCTCCCTCCTCCATGTCATTCTCCTTAAGTTCCTCTTTCATTCCACAGGCATCCAAAGACTGCAGGACTGTTACTGTCGGGAGCCCTGAGATCCGCAACTGCCATCCATTTGGCCCAAGTAAATCCATAAAAATGTGCCACAGGTTATGAATGTGTCTCGTGTTGACAGGACCTTACACAGAAAAGAGAAAGATCTAGAAACAAGTCAGCTGAAGAGGTGGACCGAACCTTGGAGAGCTCGTGAGTACATACTGTCTGAGTTAAACCTCGGCTCCGCCACTTACTAGCTCGGAAACCTCGAGCACAGGGCTTCCTCGTCTGTATGATGGGAATATCTGGAGGCACCTTACAGGACAGTTCTGAGGACCAGGTGGGTTAATACAAGCCAGGGATTTAAATGCTCTGCAAACAGTAGCTGATGAAGATTACAAAGACACTTATTTGAAAAGATATACACAACCCTATGTTCATTGGAGCATCATTTACAATAACAAAAATATGGAAACATTTTATATATATATAAATATATAAAAATATATATTTATATATAAATATATATATTTATATATATATATAGTCCCAAAAAATATATACTCAACTTTGAATAATTATATAAAGTCAGTCTTTATTAAGATACATTTCATTTTCAAAGTGAAATAGAATCTACAGACACCCTGAATACTGTGTACATTTCTTTGGGAAAATATATATATGTCACACATGGGTGAAAAAGGTAAAGAAGGCCCTGGCCGGTTTGGCTCAGCGGTTAGAGCGTCGGCCCGCGGACCAGAGAGTCCCGGGTTCGGTTCCCGCTAAGGGCGCGTACCTCGGTTGCAGATTGTCCCCAGCCCCGGTTGGGGTCGTGTGGGTGGCAAACACTTGATGTGTCTCTCTCACATTGATGTTTCTCTCTTTCTTCCCCCCTCTCTCCCTCCTGCTCTATCTGAAGATGAATGCAAAAATGTCCTCGGGTGAGGATAAAAAAAAAAAAAAAAGGTAAAGGAGAATAAAAGTACAAACTTCCTTCCGGTTATAAGATAGAGAAGCCACGGAGATGTAATGTACAGCACAGGGAATATGTTCAAGAACACTGTGATGACTTGGCACGGTGACACCCGGGTACACTTAACGCGGTGATCCCATCGTAAAGTATCTAAAATGCTGAATCACTGTGTTGCACACCTGAAACTAATAGAATACTGTAGCCCACTATAATAAAATTACTAAGGATTCAGAAATGAGTACAGAAAGGTGAGGCCTCGCCATCTGAAGGGTGCAGAAAACACTGAATATTAATAACAATGTACCTAGTTCCTCTCTAACAATGCACCCCATTATTTTAGTCCACAACTCTGAAAAGGAGGTAAGTTATGGAAGTGAGGTGCAATTAGCACAAGAAGCCATTCACAGATGTACAAACGATATTTTGGCTGAGGATAATAGTATCTCCCTCAGGAACGAGGTGGGAGGACCAACGTTTAAACGTCAAGGAGCTGAAGTCCCAAGCCAGGCTGCTGTGTGAGGCAAACAGCAGGCGCTCAGTCGGGGCAGTCCTCACCAAGTGGGTCAACACTGAGCCCCAGCCCAGGAGCCCATGAGATCAGCCCCCCAAGGCTTCACCTTCTCCAGTTCACCTCCTCAAATTTGCCAGAAGATGAAGGGTCCTGGGAGGAGCTGGTTAAAAATACGGACACTCCCCTGCAGAATCTCATTTAGCACACCTGGGCCAGGTCCTGGACTGTTTTTTTCCTAAGTGCCCCAGGGTGGGCTGGGAGTCTGTCTGTTGAACAGCTGCCCCTGGTGACTCTGGGCAGCCTCCTTGCAGGCAGGAGGAGAAAACACTCAGCCAAAGGCAAGTCCAGACCACTGGGATGAAGTCAGAGTGCGGAGTCCGGACCCGCTCAGGTCCTGTGGGGTGGAACCTTGCCTACCTTTCAGGTTCCATCCACCACGCCCCCTCTCCCGCTTCTCTCCAGCAGGGTCTCTCCTTGCTGTTCTACAAAGGCACCAAGCACTCTCCACTTCCTGCCTGAAACCTCCCACCCTCATCTGGCTCAGAGAGGCCGGTCCAGGCCCCTTCCCTCCCCACTTCTCACCAAGCCCCTCCCCCTGCCACTTGCACTAACTTCTCAGGCTGCTTTCTTCTCCTTTGTAGCATTTCTCACCACCCTCGTATCAATGTGCCAATCCTCTCTCTGTCCACCAGAAGTGAGCTCCATAAGGGGGGGCATGCAGATGGATACCCTCCCTCCCTAATGGGGTTGTGGGAGGATCAAATATTTACGAGGAAGCTTGTGCTCAATAGCACAGTGCTACCTAATCAAAATTGCTACCAAGGGTGCCACGGAGAGGCTTCGTGCCCGGGGTGTCCCTGCAAGCACTAGGCACTGGGCTCTGTTCCACCAGAATTCAGGGATTGCGGGAGATGGGGCACGGAGTGCCCTCTGCTGGAGCACAGCTGACAAATGTTCACTATCTAAAGGTCCCACCCTAGAAAGAGAAGGGGTCTTGCATCCTCAGGTCTCTTCCACTGACTCGTAGGTGACTCTGTGTTTCAGAGCACAGGCAGCATGCCAAACGCAGCTGACCTCAAAACTCTATGCTAGCCCCGACGGACTCCTTGTCATTTGCACAAAAGCCCTGTCCAAGGCGAACAGCGCCCCCAATTCTGGAGGACCAGAGTGGGCTCAGAGAGGTTAAGTTATTCAGCGAAGGACACACAGCGATGAAGTGGAGGTTTGGGGAAAAGACCCATTCGTGCTTACTCAGCTATGGCCCCATCAGACAAACCTTCTGTTAGAGAAGTGACTCAACTCCACATCCAAAGACGGCCCTTTCCTCTTCGTTCCTCTTTCAAGTTCTCACAACAGGTCATCTAGGTGAAATAATTTAATTTTTTCCAAACACGGCCACTGGGCCCACAGTGAGCTGCGGGGCACTATGACCGTGGCTGCAGTATTTCGCGGAGTGCCCTCTTCCCACCCCTGCCCCCTGCACACCGAAAGGGAGGGCTGCCAATGTCTGGAGAGAAGACGGCAGAAATGAGCGAATGGGAGGTGCACACTTTGTCTTCACAAAAAATGGTAACGAAGACGTCGGCGACACGCAGGGAACCAAGCAATGAGACAGCCTGTCTGGGCGGTGGCTCCAATGACATCCCTGGCCGGGGCTCTGAGCTGAGTCTGGACAGTTCTCTAGGCCCCAGCCTCCTCAGCAGGCCTGATTTGGGCCAGGTGGGTGATCTGCTGCATCCCTCCCAGGATTCCCTTCCAACGTTCTCGGAAATAACAGAAAACATGAGAAGAAAACCAACATTTGTTGAATGAATGCTATTCTCTAATGGGTACTTTATAGCCCTTATAACAAGTGTATGAGCTGTATATAATATTCCCCTTTTCACGAGAAGAAACTGACCTGCAGCGATGTTAAGTAACTTGTCTATTGTCACTCTGTGATTTAAATAGTGTCACCTATCATTTAGGGACATGTTCGCCCACCATCAGCCCCTGTCCTAGATAAAGTCCTTGTGTAGTTTTCAAAGGTTTTCTCTGCTGAGGCTTCAGCCTGCCTAGATGATTCCTAGCGTCCATTCCTGCTCTTAATTGCATGAGTCTCTGGCAGAAACAAAATGCAAATTGCATTAAAGGACTAATCGAATTTTCTGCTTCTATTGGCTTATAATAATCCCGCCAGCCACAGAACGTGGTGTGCCTTCTCGTTCAAGATGGCCTCGTTCCCCTCGTCTCAGGATTTGTCTGGTCCTTACTCAAAGCCCGAGCATGTTGACTTTGAAATGTCATCCACCAGTTGTTTCTATGTAAGCAAGCCGCAGAGACACCAGTGTGCAGGGCCTTCTCGGGCGAGGCCTGGGTCTGAATGCTGGCTTCCTTCTTCACTGGCTGGGGGACCTTGGGGAAAGACCACAACATCCCTGAGCCTCGGTTCCCTTATCTCCAAAACAGGACAAGTGTGAAGTTGTTTGGAGGAATAAATGAGATGATGGATATAAAATCCCTAGCCCAGCCCATGGCAGAGAGTAAGCCAGAAGGTCCAAAACCAGAGTCTAACTGAGCAACACAGGATCAGTAAGCACAGAAACAAATGCCAGACGTGTTCCCGCTCAGTTCCGCTCCGAGAACAACAGCGGTGCCTGGGAAGCCACAGGGACCAGCAAGGGAAGCCGCGGACGGGGACAAGCTGGAGCGGACGGACACGCACTCTGCCAAGGGACAGGGACTGCTCAGCTCCAGCTAATCGCTGTTGTGATGAAGTGAGGGTCGGGTTTGCCAGACCTCTCCTTTTTCTTTTTTCTTTTCTTTTTTTCAGGAAGCCAGGAATCATGATGTGTCTGGACCATCTCCCGTTTTTAAACTATTCGTGTACATTCAAAGATGGTAAAAGCAGTGGGCAGGCCAAACTCAGTACCACTGCACAGCACACGCGGCCGATTTCTGTTTAACGGGCTATAAATAGCAGCTGCTGCTACAGAGTGTGCAGGGGAGGCACAAGTAGGTTTACAGCTGTGAGCACGCGCCACAGTTTATTCTTGTGTCAGTGTTTATTAAGGGTCACAACTGCAGACCTGCTTTGCCCCACCCTGCCTGCCCTCCCCGCGCTTCCCTATCATCTACTGTACCGTCCCAAAGGGTTTCGTTCCCAGGCACCTGGAATTCATGAAGAGGCAAGCTTGTTGACTAGCGCAGATGGGACCATTTATCGAATGTGGCTTGATGTCCGTGTCAAGAAACGATATTGCTTTAATATTAACCGGAACTATGTCACTGCTCCAGTTCTGGTAGGAATGCAAGCATACCTCATGCACCTGTTTCATTGTGCATCACGGGTGTTGGGTTTTGTTTTTGTTTTTGTTTTAAAACTGAAGGCAAGCCTGGCCAGTGTGGCTCAGTGGTTGAGCGTTGACCCATGCATCAAGAGGTCGCCAGTTCGATTCCCGGTCAGGGCACATGCCCAGGTTGTGGGCCCAATCCCCAGTGGGGGGCATGCAGGAGGCGGCCAATCAATGTTCTCTCTCATTGATGTTTCTATCTCCTTCTCCCTTTCCCTTCCTCTCTCTCTAAAATCAATAAAGGAAAATTTTTTTTTTTTAAATTGAAGGCAAGACCCTCCACTAGCAAAAAAACGATGACTCCCCTTATGTAATACTCGCTTTACTGGGGTGGGCTGCCGCAGAGCCCCCAGCCTCTCTGACGTGTGCCTGCACTGGTCTTGTTTCAAAGAGATGGAAACATCCTTTCAGAATTAGGGTTATCTGAGCCAGTTTCAGATCCTGAAGTCAGCGCTGTGATCAGACCTGCGCGGGGGAATGTGTGTCCGAACGGTGAGGCCCATCAGGAAGGAAGAAAGGAAGTGTGGTTAAATAAAAATGTTCAACATCTATCCCGAAAGGAAAGTTGCATGCTTAAAAAGCATTTGAATTTCAAAGTTAAACAGTGACATAGATTCAAAAATCCCAAAGGCTCAGAAAATTCCTCTCATCCAACGGAATGCAAAACCCACAAAATCGCTTCAAATTCAGATACTTCTTTAACTATCGAGATTTGCAGAGAGTAAAAAAATAATAATAACATACCGAAAACTGAAGAAATCACAAATGCAAAACTAAACCGTCGCACAATGAACACACCCGTGTACTCATCACACAGGTTAAAAAACAAACGATCACCAGCACCCCAGAGCCTTCCTTACGCCCTACCCCGGTCTCTACCCCTGGATTAATTCTTGCCTGTTTTTGCATTTGTATCACTGGAATCATACAGTATGTCTTCTTTTGCGGAGCGCTCTCTGTGAGTAAATTCACTTTCTTGGCTCGGCAGTACTTCCCTAGATCACTGTGCCGCTGGTTATTGCTCTGTCTTATTGTGGATGGACACTAGCAGTTCCCCGTTTGGCGCTTTTACAGATAACGCTGACGTGAACATCCCTGCATGTCTCTTCCGTGCAAAGGGACATGCACTCTCTTGGAAACACACATGTCCCTGTGGCTGGGGACAGAGCTGACGGGCTTTAGGGTGTGCCCAACTTTAGGGGAGAGCACCGAAGAGTATGCCAAAGTACTTACACAAACGGCTACCTGTTACTTAAAATAACAAACCTACTCACCTGTCAACAGGTGTCTCTGAAAGAAACCCCTCCCTCCTCCTGATACACTGGTGTCCGAAATGAAATCCCCTGAAGGCCAGGACCCCCAAAGAGCAGAAGTTCTGGGCCTTTCTTTTCAGACATAATCATTGGCTATTGGTTAAATTACAGACAAAGTAGTATAGTCAGAAGTTGACTGAACAGACCAACACATCTGAATACGATGTCCTTTTCATGAGTCGAATCTGCCCCAAACTCCTAGAGCGGATTAGACGTCCATAGAAGAAAGTACAACCCCCTCTGCCTTGTCTCTAAAGGACAGGAACAGGATGAGGGGGTGTGGGAGAATGGGATCGGGGAGAGGTGTGTAGGACCAAATAACAGCCCCCTAAATATGTCTATGTCCTCATCCCCGGGACCTGTGAATATGTGACCTTACGCGGCAAAAGGGACCTGCAGGTGCGATTAAATGAACGATCTGGAGATGGGAGATTATCCTGGGTCATCACGTGAGCCCAGTGGAATCCCAAGGGCCCTTAAAGAGGGGGCAGAAGGTCACAGAAAGAGATGTGACGACAGAAGCAGAGGTCAGAGTTAGCATGTCAAGATGCCACACTTCTGAACCGAGAGATGGAGGACAGGGCCACAATGCATGGAAAGCAGGCAGCCGCTAGAAACTGAGAAAGGCCAGGATGTGGAGTCTCCGCGGGGGCTTCCAGAAGGAATCAACCCAGCCAACATCTTGGTTTTCACCCAATGAGGCTGATTTTAGAGCTCTGACCTCCAGAACTATAGGATAATGTATGTGTGTGTGTGTTTTAAGCCACTAAATGTGTGTGAATTTGTTACAGTAGCCACAGGAAACTCATACAAGGTGGCTGCTGGGGTTCGGAGAAACCAGGTTTCCTGCTGCCTGGTCCAAGGCTCTTGCCAGGATCTGCTCTCGGAGGTGAAGTCAACTCACACAACAGGGTCATTTTCTCCACCCCAGCAGGACCACCAATATTATTTTAAGTAGAAAAGCTGACAATAAGTAGAGTTACCTTAGCAACCATCTCATAACCAAATAAAATTGGGATAGATTTCCTCTGCCCTCTAAGATTCCAAACCTCAAGGAGATGCTTTCTGACGCAACGTGAGAGCCACAGACACGGGCAGCCCACGGCGCACTGTGGCTTGGGCATCCTTGCCAGCCTCCCGAGGCTCTCGCTTAAGCTCAGCACTAACAGCAGCTAAGCGGGGGCTAGGAAAGCCCTCCACTTCTGATTTTTAAAAATATTCAAGCCCTAGACAGTTTGGCTCAGCAGTTACAGTGTCAGCCCACGGACTGAAGGGTCACGGGTTCGATTTCTGGTCGAGGGCACGTATCTGCGTTGCAGGTTTGATCCCCAGCCCCGGTCGGGGGCGTCCGGGGGGCAAGCAACTGATGGTCCCTCTCACATCAATGTTTCTCTTTCTCTCTCTCACACACTCTCTCTCCCTCCCTCCCTTCGGTTCCGGCTAGGGGCATGTACTTCGGTTGCAGTTTGTCCCTGGCCCTGGTTGGTCGTGCGGGTGGCAGCCATTTGATGTGTCCCTTTCACGTTGATGTTTCTCTCTCTCTCTTCCTCTCTCTCTCTCTCCCACTCTATCTGAACAAAAAATGAAAAAATGTCCTCGGGTGAGGATTAAAAAAAAAAAAAAACATTAAAAAAAAAAATCAATGGAAAAATACCTGTTGGTGAGAATTAACAAATAAATGAGTAATAAAAATAAAAAATATTCAAAACTTTTATGTTACACATTCTATTTCATTTCGCATTCAGTGTCCTGTGTTCTTAGACCCCATGATATCCTTATTAAGTGGTACCTTTGGGCCACTGGCAAGAAGGCAAAACGGCCTGGCTGTCGTCGAAGCTGCCACACAACCCAGCCTGGGGGACACTGAAACCGTCATCAGCTCGTTCGCTGGCACCTGGCAGAGTCTGAACTCACAAACCTCCCGGCTCAGCCTCTGCGCTCGGGGCTGCAGGAGTGCTTGCTAGGCTGGGAATGAGGCAGGCTTAGACCAGCTCCACTCGGATCAGAGACCCCACCCTCCCCCCATCGCACTGTTCACGTGCCCCGTGGCTCTTCATCATGACAAAGCACACGCATGAACTTGGAGCTCCTTCGTTCTCACCGCAACTCTTCAAAACGACCAAGTGTCGGCCCCGTTTCTTTCTGTTGAAATTTACCGCGAGGGCTGTCCGACCGTTCGTTTCAGGAGCCTGCGTTGGTAAGAAGGGCAGGAACAGTGCACCGAGGCTCCAGGGATGACAGAGGTGGCCTCTTCGTGACCCTGGTTTTACACGTTCAGGACGCTGCATCTTCTGAAGACACCTGCTTTGAACGAACCCCCTCCCACTCCCTGATCAGGGGACTTCTGCACTTCACACGGCTGCTCAGACATGACCGGGAGGGCGGCACGTGGGAACCATTTTCCGGATGGCTGGAAAGCACCCTATTCTCATGCTCGTGAGAAGAGGGGATCCCGGCAGAAAAGTAATAGGTGTGATCTCATTCACAGGCGGGTGTTTGGGCGGAGCCACTCCAGTCCCAGAATTAACACCACAACCACAAGGCAGGGGAGGCCCCTGCACCCTATCCTGAGATCTCAAAAGCTTAGGTGCTCAGAGCACTAGCAGGAGCCTTGCCCACCTGTGGCTCCTGCCACCCTCAGTGTCCCAAGTCCCTTCCCGTCGACATGTCCTAAGGACCCACTAAGAGTCATTTCCAGGCACTGGAAGCATCGAGATGAAGACAACAAGACACTCATGAGCACGTGGCTATAGAAACAGATACCAAACAAGCAAAATATCCTCGTGAGGACTGTCACAGACGTTGCCACGGGAGCCAGACGCCGGGGAAATGAGGCTGAGGATGGCACGGAAGGGTCTGGCTGGGAGGAAGGGTCATAAAGAAGAGAACTATATACTGAGCAGGAAAAAAACAAAACAAAAAACTAAGGGCAAGAATGAAGAAGCAGCAAAGTAGGATTTTTCCCAGGGAGTCAATGCACCACTCCCCTGAGTGAAGAAGAAATTGTCAGCGAAGGGGAGAACTGGGTAAGAGCCCAGAGCCATGACCAGGAGTCTGCAGCTGATCCAGGAGGCGCTGGGGAGAACTGTGGGCGCTCAAAGCCAGAAGAGGGCGCCTCTCTCCCCTCATTCATTCATTCAACAAACAGCTGGGGACCAGGTCTTCTCCCGGCACTGGAGCAGGAGCTGGAGATGGACGCATGATCACAAGAGAACTGCTCCCTTCCCTCCTGATGCTCGGAACCAGTCCTGAAGACGGGATTCTCCAGACAAGAAAAACAAAGTGTTGTGAGATGAGGAAGGAGGAAGGACAGGAGTCAGGGAGGAAACCAACAGAGTTGAGGGTGAAGAGCGGTCACTAAAGATGGGACAGGAAGAGCAAAGTCAGCCAGGCAAAGAGGGGGAGGGGGAGGACCAAAGGGCAGCCAAGCCCCACGGAGAAGGGACAGCATGTGAGAGGACCACAGGCCACGGAGGGCAGTGCATGCCAGGATGTGCAAGTCCAGTGTGGCCGGGCAGAGAACGTGAGTGGGACGTTAGGGGATGGGCCCAGAGGGGCCAACAAGAGGCGGATGGGCGCTGAGATTAAGCACACAGCTCTGGCTGCTCTCCGGAGGGTGGAGGATGCGGTGCTGACCTCACAGGAGGGCTGTGGAGCCAGGACAGCAGCATGGGGACAGGGAGGAAACACAGCCCACGGCTGCTGGAGGCCAAGATCAGATGCAACAAGACTGGCAACCATGTGGTGGAGGGAATGAGCCAAAGAGAATGAGGACGCCGAAGCTGGGAATGCTAACTGAGACGGCAGAGGGAGAAAAGTGGGCTAGAGAAGAAACCAAGCAAGAAGTAGGGCTTAGGGACTCAGGTGTTAAGTACCAACAAAACATCTCTGATGAGCGTCCTCAACCAAATGGTCACTTGGCCTTTGACCAGCAGTTCTGGGGATGGGGATCCCACCTCGTTCCCAGATGGTGGACTCCAGTACCTGGCAAATCTAGTGGTTAGGACAGGTGTTCTTTTTCACATTGAGAAAATGCCTGCTTCCCCATCAGTATATCCACGGGTCCTGGATCCACGCTCAGGAGCAAATCACAGGAAGCCATTCCCTCTTCTCATCACAATGGAAAAGACTGGTCATTTCTAACTCACATTGAGTGCTTAGAATCATAACTCACGTAGAATGTTACTGCCCCAAGGGTGTGCTTTATTTCTACAACGTCACTTCACATGGGGGAAGACGAAGCTCTAGAAGGAACTACGCCCCCACCCCGGCTACTCTGGCCGATTCCAAGGCCTGAGATGCCTGACCTCACCCAGGGCTCACTCAATACATCATGCAGCGGTGTTCAATCTAACTCCAAAATCTTACGTTCACAGCATCCTCTCAGGGAGAGTTCTAGGCTCTGTTCTCAAGAGAGCCGTTGAAATTAAGCAAGGTTGAGACATAAATAAACTCACATTAAGTATGAATAGCATTGCCATGAAAGCAGACAGCAACTCTACCTTATTTATGGTCCACCTGCCTTGAAACAGAAAACTCAAGGGTGTCAGTAAATAGATTGCGAAGTTGTGTTTACAGGGAGAAGAATGTCTCCGCAGGACCGGCTGGGAGCACACTGATGTCTGCGGCAACGGGCCAGGAGCTCCACGGTAGCCGCTGAGACCCGATAAATATTCAGCCTTTTCTACAGTCTCGGGATCTCTGGGTCAGGAGGTTAGCAGGTCATCCTGTCCAACCGTCCCCGATGCTCAACTCCCTCCCACCACACTGCCTTGTGTGTGCACACGTCTCATGGTGAGCATTTCACTCCTCCCAGGCCAGCTCAGTCCGGCACTGGACAGAATGGCCCTCATTACAATAAGCTGGACCTTCACAGACTCAGGAGCCATCAGAGTAACCCTGCTCTCTCCATCAGGCGACAGCCCCTTGACTGTTTGCTGAAGCTGGTCATTTACACCTGGAACCTCTGTTTCGCCAAGGTAAACAGCCCAGTTCTTCCCACTATTTCTAGTGTAACAAGGTCTGACTCGGTCATTCCCCTAAGCATGCCGACTTCCCTAGACTGTCCTGAAAGTATAGCATCCAGAAATAAATGCAGTGGCCCAGCTGTGGACTGCATTGTAGCTAGAATACTTCTGTTAATGGACTCAATCCCCCAGCCCCATTACAACAGTTTCTGGTGTGGTCCCAAGGGTAGAACTTATTGTTAAGCTTCAGGATTACAGACATAGGACTTAACCCGAGTCTGTGTGTGTTGCTTCAGAGTATTTTCTCAGTCCTCCCCGTTTCCTATCATCTATCTGCCAGTCTCATAAAAACATCAAAGTCGGGGATCGGGCACTCCCTCAGCCAGGGGGGCCAGATAGCATGATGCTGGAGAAGAGTCTTCAGTGGACATCAACTGATCACTCAGCACAGCCGTTATGACCGACCGCTCCATCACCCACGTCAAATTCTAGTCTCTCCTCTGAGAAAATGCACCACTGACCGTTGGGGCCCACCCCTTCCCCAGTGTCACTCCACATGTTTCAGGGAACTCCCCACTACCCTATGACAAGAAACAGGCACAAAGCTCAGGGCTGCCCTCCCCAGCCTCCCCAGTCACAGTGACTGGTCTCTGGACAAATAACCAGAGGTAATCCTGAAGAATCAGGGGAGGAAGAACTCCTCTTTCTATAGGGACCAGGGAGAATAAGTTGTGGACTAAGGCTTCTTCCCTGTAGGAAAAGCTACCCTGAAAGAAACCACAGAGGACACAAGTAGAGCAAAGGGATGAAGAGAGACTGAGCTACACAAATATCATGTGAGCCCCTGGATCCAACCGTACCTGAAGCCTCCCTACCTTTGAACTTACAAGTTTTGTTAGTCCCCAAGTTCCCTTTTTGCCCAAATCTTTTAGGGTTGAGTCTAAATCAAAATTCTGCAACTTCCCTAAAGGCACCCAGCAAGGTCATGCGACACCTTGTCAAACCCCTTGCCGAAGTCTGCTACCTCATTGAAGCCCCGATTTACTTCATGGCTTTGTAGCTGAAAACTCCAGCTCTCAAGTCCAATAATCCAGGCCCCATCCTGACTGGCTTAGGGCTTTGGGCAGGCCACTGAAGCCTATCTGCCCTGCCTCCTCAGCCTACTTACAACACAGGATTACGCGGAGAAAGAGTTAACATGTGTCAAGTCCTTGCAACAAAGCCTGGCAGGTAAATGCTCAAAATAATAACAGCTTCTATTGTTGAAGTTACCATTATTGTTATTGTTATTATTAGCAGCCTAGTTATACTGTGAAAGTCAATGTTTTAATGTCTGAAGCCTAGTCTGGCACCGGGTACTCTCGACCTTGTTTTATAAGGGTTCCTCCATCATCCCAAGGAAATGCTTCCTTATCTCTCTCCTAGGATTATCGCCAACTCACCTTCCTCCCACTGATCCCTTTACCAACATTGACCATCCATAGCGCCATGGCACCACTCCTCTATCTGGCTGCTTACATGAAAGTCCCACCACCTCCCGCGAGGAAGGGGCAGGAGATCGACAGAGGCGTGCGCCCCCCACCCCCCACCCCATGCAGGCGCACAGTTCCACCTTGTTTATATTCCGTCTAGCTAACTCCGGGCAGATCTCAGAAACTGGAGTGGAACTCCTAATTAAAAGGTAGCCTTGAGCTGTCAATAAAATTATGCATAAAGAAAATGTTTAAAAACACAGTCGCGACTTCCTTGAGTCAGACCTTCCTTTGAGTTAATGTTTCCCCTTTAGCTCAAGCGTGGGGGGGAAGATAAAGAAAGGGTTTCTGCAGCACTGGGTGCCTTCCCTCCCCGCAGCCTGGGAAACCACCTTCGATTCGCAGCGCTCAGCGCCGCATCCGAAACTGCCGGCTGGGAGAATGGCGAGCCGTGTCTTTGCTCCCGCTTTCTGGAAAGCGGCAGGGATTAGCGTTGGTTCTCATTTGTTTGGGGAGGGCCACTCCTCCACTGCGTTCCCATCCTGGGCCCTATCAGAATGACTGATCACCCTTCACCCCAGCCCGGCCGACAGCTCCCACAGCTCCTGGACTTGCCTCCCTGGGCACGCCACACAGCGGTGCTCAGCACGCGTGTGTGTGTGTGTGTGTGTGTGTGTGTGTGTGTGTGTGTGTGTGTGTGTGTGTGTGTGTGTGTGTGTGTTCTCCTCTCTGTCTCCTCCACTGTACTGGGAAGGTCCAGGTGTGTCACCGCCGGGCAGCCAGCACCTGGTTTAGCAGAGGTATCAAACCACAGCCCCAGCAGCAACACGTTGAATACATGAGTCAATGAATGAAGAGGTGGAAGAAAGAAGGAAGCATCTGGCTCCATGAATATCTAAGTCATCCCCCAGGGCCCACCTTTCCCATCGTCGACACGGCGATCCCTCACCAAGCTGGTCTTGGACAATTGTGTGACCGCCACCGTGCCGCGGCGCCCAGGCGCACCTCATTCTGCTCTTGCGTTTGTCTTTTTCCCCTCACATTGCTGACTCCCTCCGACCACCCGTGTGAACCCAGACACCTCTTTCCCTGTGACTGGGCACTGGATTCCATTCGACAGAATGACCAGCTGGGATGGGATGACTCCCGAGCTTTTAAGGACACTGGGACTGCCAGTGTTCTCTTTCTTAGCCCCCTCCCCTCCCACTTCGGAAAAGCTTCCTTCTTACCTTCAAAGCTCCCGGCAAACAGGTAAAGCCAGGTGATGGCTGGGATGCAGAGAAGGGTCAAGGAGGCAGCCAGGAATTTCCGTCTCCCTCTGCAGATTCCCAGCATCCTCTCGGAAGTGGCAATCCCTAATCCCGGAGCCGTTTCTCTGCCCGGAGCGTGGAGTCCTCGGCCTCCCTCATAATACTTTCTGTAAAGAAGAGCAGAGGGGAAGGGCTGAGATGTCAGCACTGTCACTGGACGCAGACTGCAGAGAAAGACATCCTATAGATCCTCAGAGTAGGCTGACTCCTCCACGGTGCCCGCTAACCTTTTAGCCCAAGAGATGACGCTGCAGTCCTGCGGTCTATCAAAACTGAGAGAGTTCTTCAAAAAATAAACAAATAAAGGATGATGAAAACTACAAGGGGTCTCTCTCTCTAATGCGCACCCCCCCCACACACACACACGCATTGTACACGTTAGGTTACTTCTGAAGCCTGAAGTAACACGCATTAAAGGAGCACTTAGTTAGCATCTTGTCTATGAGCATTTAGTTAGCACCTTGCATATACCAAGCACTTGAGGGCTGGCTTCAGAGAGCACAGTCTAACAAGAGACCAGCATGAAACACCCCTAGGAACCCCAAGAATGCAACGGCTGAGCTCTGCAGGAACCTCTGGAAGCCGACGGCGCTGCTGAGCGCTCTGCGTGGTCCGCATGGCGGAACAGTGCCCACGTCTGGCACAGAAAACAGTGGGAGGCAGGCAGGGCTGGCTGACAACACCCTCTCAGGAAAGGAGACTGGTGAGGCCTCATCGCCACCGCCGTGGAAAACCTACACGCACGCAATGGCGAGCATCTCTAACATGGAAGAAGGTGTCCGGAAAAGCACGGAAGAAAATGAAAATGTGCGGAGAATGGGGAGGAGCGCAGAGACAACCTGCACCTGGTCTGCAGAGGGACAGTCCCCAGGCCCCCCTAAAGGACAGGCTGGAATGTGACGAGAAGAAGAAGTCAGCACAGATGAAGCAGGGCGCCCACAATCCTTCCCCTGAGCACAGAGCCAGAAACTCATGTGAATGACGAAGGAACTAAAAACCCACCGACCATGAAATCCCATCTCCACCACCTCCTCACATAGATGTCACGCTGGCTGTAGGCGGAGGGAGAAGTCCCCAGGGAGCCTCCTTAACAGAGCAGAACCCCCCACACCAGGCAGCTGTCACACAAGGCTTCAGATCCCCAAGCAAGGGGCGTCCCCTTAGATATTCCCCCAGTGGGTCCTTCCCCCTGCCGTAACCCTTAAACTCCATACGCCGATGGTCTGGTCGGACCGCCTCCCTTCCCCACCAGCCTTGGTGCTGCCAGCGGTCAGGTGGCCTGGATTCACCCGGCATCCCTAAGACTCCGCGCACTGCCCGTCCCCAGCAGGTGCTGATAACTGTGCTGAAGGGGTAAATGGAATCGGTTCTGAGCGAAGGGGACCCTCTGGAGCATCAGGAGCTTGTGGCCAGCAAGGTGCCGGCATACACTCCTCATGGAGCCGCTGTCAACGACCGGGGGCCAGGCTCCCTCCTGCAGCCTCTCTGACACTTCCCTGAATGGCCCTCTTCTGGAAGAGACGAGAGACCACGGGCTGGAGGGTGTGCCAAGAAAGGAAAGCCAAAGGAGCAAAAGCTCCTTAAACAATGCTGAGTTAAGAAAAGCCCCCCTAGGGAAGGAGGAGAAAGGAACCCCCACAAACAAACTCCGCTGGTCACCACGAAGGAGCCTCGGGGAAACGGCTGATCTCTCGGGAAGAGGGAGTGTGGGGAAGAGGGCCGTGGATTCAACCCCACGCCACGCTCCACTAGCTATGACCTGGGCAAGTCCCGTCTCTGCGTAAGCTGCACTGTATCCATCTACACAGCGAAAGGCACCCTCTGTCTGGGAGGGTGGTTACGTGGCTTCAGTAAGAAATGCCTCGAGTGACTGGCAAAGAACATCAAGCACATGGCAGGGTGATCCCCCCTCTTCCTGAGAACCCCAGAGCAACCTGGCTTATGTTTTACCCTCACTCCCTCCCACGCTCTCTCACAGGGTCTGATAGAAAACAGATCCCAACAAATAGGTACTGACTGCCAAGCCAAGTGGCTGATTTAAACCCGAATGACTGCCCGGCCGGTGTGGCTCAGTGGTTGAGTGTCGACCCATGCACCAAGAGGTCGCCGGTTCAATTCCTGGTCAGGACACATGCCCAGGTTGTGGGGCCAATCCCCAGTGGGGAGCGTGCAGGAGGCGGCCAATCGATGTTTCTCTCTCTCCCTCTCCCTTCCTCTCTCTCTGAAAATCAATAAAGAAAAAATATATCCAAAATAAACCTGAACGACCGACCTACACAATTCTCATTCAGGAGTCACCACCACATTAAAACCACATTTTTAAAAACAGTTCACTTATAATATTAAAGACAACGAGCAGTAAGTAACATTTATTTTGTATCACGCACTTTTCTATATTTTTTACTGGTTTAATTCCCAAAATAACCTATTCTTCATCCCCATTTTATGGATAAGAAAACTGAGGCCTAAAGTGATTAACTGGCCAAAGGTTACACACCCCTCTGGCAGAGACACCTCAGGTTCTGCAACCCCTAAGAAATGGACTCGGCCAGCTTTCAGAGGGCATTTTCCTTTGGATCTAACCTCAGTCCTTCGTAAATCTTATGCGTATTTTCTTTCCCAGGGTCAAATATATCACCAATGTTAGCTCTCATTCCAAAGGGGGGAAAGTAGAATGGACAGAAATATAATCAGAAAGCTATAGATGAATTTACACTTTAGGGGAAAGTAGGAATAGACAGGAAACGGAACTCAGGTGGCATTGACATGTAAACAACATTTTAAAAAACGCTTCTTTTCCTCTCTCCGCCTGCCTAAGTTCATTTCAACTCGCATACTTCACGTAAAGTTTTAAAACGGAGTCAAGGTTGGGTTGTATCTTATGATAACGTTGGCCCCCGAAATTAAACTCAGCAGGTGAAAAAATACTCCTTCATGGATTTAACTTTTAAATGACACCTCTGTGCACTAAAGACACATTTGAAAGAAAAAAAAAAAAATCTCAATTTCTATCAGAAGTTACTCCAGGGAGTCAATATAGGAATCAACACAAGAAAAAAGGAAGGAAGAAAAAGAGCAGGAAATTACATCCCAAACATGTGCAGATGACCTAGGAAAACCAATCTCTAACCTGCCCTAACTGGTGAAAGGGAGACAGCGCCCCCTATAGGCCTGGGTGTCTCAGAGTCATCTCTAACGCCCCCTCCCTCAAATCCAACATCCAATTTCTTGACCATGCTGGTAATTTCTCCTCCTAAACATCTACTCCATCCGTGTCCTCCCCTGTCTTAACCAATGAATGTCACATTTATAGAGAACACTGTATGAGCCAGAGAAATGATCATGACCTATTAAACCACAGAAGGAGGATTCAAAGCTGAACACAAAATGTGATTGCAAATATCCTCAGTCCAGTGTAATAAATTGTAAATACATGTATAAACATCTCTATAACTATAGATAGGAAAAAAGCATGAGCATTGAAAGTTATCTGTATGTATGGAATAGGAGTCATTTCAATAATAAGAATATATTTTTTCCTAAACTTTATACCAGGAGTATGCATTGCTTTTATAATTTAAACATATTTAAAAGCTTGAAATCGCCATGTCTTCCTGTTACATTGCCTGTGATTCACAATACCTCAGTGCAGACGGTGTGGTATACCTGCGTCAGTTTGACTTTCCTTGGCAGGTGTGTTAACATCAGCAAGCTCCCAGTTGGGAATGCACACCCGCAGGGGGGGCTGGTTACCATTTGAAAGACTCCAGTTGGAAGCCTACATTCCCAACACTGTGCTCCAGACCTCCGCGATCAACACCAGAGGCTGTCTTTTAATTAGCACCGTGGATGTTAGAAATGATTTTTCAAGACTGTTCAAGATGTGTGGATTGTCTGGAAACACGGCACATGAAGAGGGAATAAAAAGCTAAGTAACCTTCAAAGAGAAAAAGTCTAAAAAACTCTTCAGAATCGCTTAGGATCCCAACCTGATTCTATGGGCATGTAACAGATTTGGGCCAGGGACTGTAACCAGGAGACTGGCTGAATTCTGTCCGTCACACGTTGTCACCCCGGTCTCCAGGGACCCTTCCTTGCAAGGTGCGGCCTCAGTTCCTAAGAGCGCAAAGAACTGGACTGAGCTTCTAAAACAGGTCCTACAGCAGCCAGGCCCTCAACAGGTGTGCGCTTGGCTATGCCCAGGATTGGCGTTAGGGCTGGTACATGTCGCCCGCCCATGCCTTTACCCGAGCCGTCCTCTCACCCCCGGCTACCCTGCAATGTCCCTTCTCCTCCGCGGGGACTCGGGAGGAATTCCAAGTCCTATTGCTGCTGGAGAACGTCTCTGACAAGTCTAGACCTGGAGCAACCGTCCTGTCCTTGGTCAGTGACACATCCCTGTCACTAGCTGTTGTCTACCCATGCCCTGTGCATGAATCTCTCTTCTTTAGACGCTAACCCCGAAGGGCAGAGGATCGGGTTTGTTTAAAACTTCTCCATGAGACCAGCATCCAAGACAAAGGTTTCCACGGAACCATCTCTGCCCAAGGCGCGGTCCCTTCAGAAATGCAGAACCTCAGACCCCCCCCGCCCCCTCCCCCATCAGAATCTGCACCTGAACAAGATCCTGGGTGATCCGAGCGCACATGACTGAGAGGCCTCTACAGTCACGCGCTGCACACGGACATTTCGGTCAGCGATGGAATGCGTACGCGCGGCATAACATGCATACAGCCCAGTTTCGTGTACGTGCCCTCTGGGATGTTCCCGCGACGACCACACCACCTAGGAACGCACTCCTCGGAGCACATCCCCGCCATTAAGCTGTGCATGACTACTAAAGCACGTGGTAAACAACTGCTTAATACACGGGGCTGGCCTCCCACCCGCCTGCCCGCCCCTCTCGCCTCCCCCCTGCAGGGCTGGCCAGTGCACTCTGGAGAACCATTCACATCCCGGACTAAGTTGATTGCATATTTATTACAACTGTTCTCTTGTCAGATGGAAGCAGAACTCCTAGAAGGAAAAGCGCCTTTTTCTAACGCAACAAAAGCACCTTCTGGACTGGGGGTGGCTCTGATGACCCACCCCAATCCCATCAAAAACACTCAGCCCACGATTGAATGATGACGGAACAGCACCAACGTCATGCGAGGAGGCATCATCTTATCCCTCCTATAAAAAGGAAAACCGAGACGGAGGAGTCTCACGACACTGATTTAGTTGATGGAAACCCTGGGACTCAACGGCCAGTGTTTCCTGAAAAAACAAACAAAAAGAACGGCAGTTCTTTGCGACAGAACACAAACAGATGACCAGCCTGCGTTTCCCCCAGTCAGAACCTGGTGACTCAAGGGCGGGCACCTTGTCTCCTTGGGCCACCACAGTTTTGTTTGTTGCTGGCACAGTATCTGGCATAAAAGAGATGATCACTAAATATTTACTGGATGGATCAATGACTGAATATCTCAGTAACAACCAGCAGCCTCCTGGGATATTCATTATCATACAAACGACACTAGTCACTCAGGCTCCAGCCTACTCCTTCCTCCCAAGCCCAGCTATGGAACTGTGTGGCACTCGCCCTATGTGATCAGCAAATTCCTCTTCATCCTCAATTCCTCTCCCTTCATTCTGCCTCCTGCACGTGTGTGAAAGTGTTGCTGTCGCCTGGATCACTGCTTTTCCTCCCCCTCCTCCTCAAGGCATGTACCTAAGGAAAGGGGTGTGGGTCTCTGTCCTCCTGGCTTCCAGTTGTCTCTACGGAATCTCACAGTCCCCCCTTGTAGAAAGACCCTTGTTCTCCAGTGGGTCCCCTTCCTCTCTCTGTCCCTGTCACTGGCATTTGGCAACGTGTCTCAGTCTTTGAAGACTTTAGTTCCCACCATGCATCCTTCTGCCTTTCCACCTAAATTCCGTGACAAGAATGTCCAACTCAAAACATCTGCCACTTACCATGGGCCCGGTTCACATTCTAAAACCTGGTGTCACCCAATACAACACAACCGTAAAATTTCAAATATCACCCATCACCAAATATTCCTGCCCAGCCCCATCTGTTAGCGTTTCCAGGCTGCCATTATACAAATTCTCCACGGTCATCATGAACCCCACTATCCACCCAGGCCTAGATTTTCTTTATGTTCTCTCTTATTTGGCTTAGATGCCATGGTTCATTACATATGACCTCCTTCTGCAAGCATGCACCCCTCCCTCGGCCCCCCTTCTTTCCAGCTGCTAGCCCGGAAAACTCCAATGAATCCGATGAACACAGCCATACTTGTTCTCCACACCTGTACTTGGGAAACCAGATGTTGGGGTAGGAAATCACCCTATCAGGCAGGCAGATTTGGTCCCTTTAACCATTTCTGATTTCATATGGGCGGTCAACTGCTCAGAAATGCTAACTTTCTCTGGTAAACAAATAGCCTATCCTCCGAGATGTTTATTTCATACACTCCTTTTCTTCTCGTACCTCCCCTTTTCCGAATGGTAAATTCCAGGAGTGTCCCAGGATTCAGTGGGGGACCCATCTTTCTCTCTCCTATGGGAGATCGGCCATCCCAGGGGCTTGTAAAACCATCTCCAGGCTGATGACCCCACATTCGTATCTCCAGCTCTGGCCTCTCCTAACCTCCAGATTCACACACATAAGGTTCTTCTCCTCGTGTGTCGCAGACCTCAATCCCGATTTCCCCTTCAAAAACGGTCCTCTCGAGCTTTCCAACTCCATAAACATCATCGACTCCATGGCTCAAGCCAGACCCCTGGGAGCCAGTCTCAATTCCTCACTCACCCCTTCATTGTGTCAAATCCATGCACCCCCAAATCCTGTCACTTTTACCTCTACAGCGTGTGTTCTCCCCAATAATACATCCACTCCTCTCCAGTTTCATTGCCACTGTATGAATCCAAGCCACCATGATCTCATGCCTAGCCTACTGCAGTAGCCTCCTAACTCAGATCACACGTGCAGTTATTAAATATTTCCCCTCAGCTCTGAAATCCTAAACTCGTGGCCTTGCCTACAAGGACCTACATGGCTTGACTTCTAACTACTTCTAGGGTGTCATCTCTGGCCACTCTCCCTTTAATTTGGACCTTCCGGTCCTAGAATATGCCTCAGGGCCTTTGCACATGTGTTCCCTCTCCCTGGAAAGCTTTTAGCTCTGCTCTTTGCTTGACTGAGTCCTTCTCATTCTTCAAGGCTAGATGTTGAATGCGGTTGACCCAGAGAGGTCTTCTCAGACAATCCTATGGCCGAGCTTCTCCCACCCCACCCTCTTCACTTTATGTATCCCAGTGTTCCATTGTTTCCTTTGGGTACTTGTCAAATTTTGGAATTATACAATTATCTGATGGCTTGTTTAATGGCTGCCTCACCCACTCGATTTCGATCTTCACATGGGCAAACCCATGACTGCTTTACATCTGATGTACACCCAGACACCCGGGAGGCATTCACTGAATGAATGAACACGTGAATGAATGAAAGTACTGAGCGAGCCTCAGCCCTCAGGTAGCTTGCTGCCACTGCAGGGTGGTTTCCACAGACCCCTTGCAAACAAAAACTTGCCAACCAGCTGTCTGACTGAACAACACGTATAATATAAGAACCCAAATCCTCACATCACCTTAAGTAGGTCCCTGTGGCGATGATGTGCCCCTCAGACACGCTCTGTTACATGGGAGCTCACTCGCCAGTTCACTGGGTTACCTTTTCCTCCTTCCTCTGCTCCACAAGCAGCAACACACAGGAGGCATTTGGCCTCTCTCTCTGGGCCCGGAGCGTCCGTCCAGAGGCTGAACCCACAGGCACGCCCCCCCTCCTGTCTTCCCTGCACATCAGGCCCACAGCACCTCCCTCCTGCAGACGATCCTCTGGCCTGTCAAACTGGCGTTCCTGTCTTCATTCGGAAGATGGCATCCAGCCTTGGAGGCGCTGTTTAAAAACTGATCACGCGAACGACAAGAGGAAAAGCCACACGCAATACGCTTTGGGATGAACACTGAAAGCTTGGAGTCCACTGTCTTTGAAGGACTCTCAGGGTCCATCCCCGCCAACTTAGTTTGTCTTGATCCCACTGCGAAGTCAAATCCTCTTGCTGCAGGGAAACGGGTCCTTTTGTCCTGGGCACCACTGTGATGTCCCAGATCAAGAGCAGAGGCCTCATTAGGTCTCCAGTCTAATCTTCAACCTCCCATTCCCCATGGTTCTGCAGTGAGGACACGCTACCTGCAGCCTGAGCGTCTTGCCCATCTCCCATGTTGTTTCTGTTATGTTAAAGACAAACTCCAATCACATCTGCATTTCACATGGGCCTCTCAGCAGTTACAGAGGATTGGGACAGGATCTGGGCTCTGCACATCGGCTGGAGGATCTAGGCAAGTCATTCAATATCCCAGAGGCTCCCATCATTTCTCATGAAGGCTCGTGGCCATATCAAGCACTAAAGGTCGTTGCAAGGGTCGAGGGAGAGCAAGTGAAATCCCAGATATGACTGCACAGCGATGTAGGAGGCTGTGGTAGTATTAACAACATTAAAATAAATCAGTTGGAAGTTCAGCTGCTTGACCTACCGAATGCTACGGGTAGCTCAGACATGACTGCCTCTTTGCTGTGCTATCCACAAAGCAGACAGAAGGGCATCTTAGTTCATTTGGGCTTCTGTAACAAAACTACCACAGCCTGGGTGGCTGGAACAAACATTTATTTCTCACAGATCTGGAGGCTGGGAAGCCTGAGATCAGATAACGGCAGATTCCATGGCTGGTGAAGACCCCCTTCCTGTCTCAAGCTTTCTGCTGTGTCCTCATGTGGCAGAAAAGGCGAGGGAATTCTTTCAGGCCTCTTGTCTATAAAAGGGCACTAATTCCACTCATAAGGGCCCCACCTTCATGACCTAATCACCTGCCAAGACCCCACTCCTAATGCCACTTCACTGGGGATTAAGATTCAATATATGGATTCTTAGGGGGACACAAACATTCAATCCATAACAAAGTAGGAAAAGGAACTAACATGGGAAAAGGTTTGCCCTGGTCCTGGGGAAAAAGGAACTGTGCTTTATCATTTATTATTATAATAAACAGTGCATTTTGCAATATTTACTACTCTTTATAAACGCACCATTTTTATTCTTGAAAAACAGACTTCCCCTTGAAACAAATTACATCTCAAAAGTCAATACTGCGAGGAAAGAATTCTCTCATGAAGAACCAATGAGCTTCCTTGGACAAGACAATGCTTAGTCTTGCAAAACGCATCCTGTTTTCCATTGCCAGCTTTAAAAAGTTAAGAAGCAATAAGAAAAACTTTTAATTTTAACAATATCTTTTATTTAACCTAGTATAGCTAAAATATCAGCATTGTAATATGTAATCAATACAAAATATTGAGATATTTTGTGCTTTTTTTTCTCATACTATCTTTGAAATCCAGATTGCACCTTATATCAACAATCAATCTAATTTTTTTTTTAATTATAAGATAAAGTTTATTTAAAAAGTTACCGAGGTAGAAGAAGTGAGCCAGTTGGGTTGCGTGGGCTAAGGAAACAAGCTACAGAGGCAGAAAAAGGGCCCTGGGAGCTTACGAGAGAGAAAGGCAAAGGTAACCCATCTGGGGGTGAAGAAGGGGAAAGGGAAAGGCATGGGCATGCTCCTGAGAGGGACAGCACCTTTATTTATTTATTTTTCACTATTATGAGAGAAAGTTTATATAAAGTCACAGAGGTAGTAAAAGTGAGCCATAGAAGAAATGAGCTCAGGATACAAGTTACAGAGGCAAAAGAAGGGTTCATGAGCTTGGGAAAGTACACTTGAAAAGAAGATTCAAGCAGGTGTGCTCTGGGGGAGGGAGAGAGAGCTGACCATCTCAATTTGAACTTGACAGATAGTAAGTGTTCAAGAGCCACAGTGATGAACAGTATGAGTTCCAGTATCTTCTGAGCCTTCACACCATCCCAGTTAGGGAAGCAAGTTTGGCCTCGGGCATGAGAATGGAGTTGAAGCAGAGAACCTAGGTGCTATGCAGTAAGACAGGCTGCATGAATAGCATCCTGAGCTGGTGGCGGTGGACCTGGAGAGAACTAGATGGAGAGCATCCTGAGCTGGTGGCGGTGGACCTGGAGAGAACTGATGAACAGCACCCTGAGCTGGTGGCAGTGGACCTGGAGAGAACTGATGAACAGCATCCTGAGCTGGTGGCGGTGGACCTGGAGAGAACTGATGAACAGCATCCTGAGCTGGTGGCGGTGGACCTGGAAAGAACTGATGAACAGCATCCTGAGCTGGTGGCGGTGGACCTGGAGAGCACTGGATGGACAGCACCCTGAGCTGGTGGCGGTGGACCTGGAGAGCACTGATGAACAGCATCCTGAGCTGGTGGCATGGACCTGGAGAGCACTGGGTGTAACTGGATTCTAGAGCACTCAGGAAAGCAGACCACACTTACTGGGCAACAGGGAAACCAGCTACCATACCGACACAGCCACGTGATCGTCATTCCCTCCGGCCTTACAACCCGTCTGTGCGGCTCCACTTTACAGATAGGGGCACTGAGGCTCAAAAGTCTAAGTGACTCAGGTCCCAGAGCTGTGAAGAGGGGCTCCGGGGTTAACCCCAAGACTTCTGACCTCAAATACAATGTGCCTTCCTCAGTGTGGCGGTCCAAGGCCTCCACGATCTGACTCCTGTGGACCTCATCACTCCACGTTCCGGCGCTGGACCACCGAAATAAAGGACACGTGTCCTTCCCACTTCCCTGACTCGCCACCTGCTGCCTCACTAGCTCATACTTGTCTACACGGTGCGCCTCTGAGACAGTGGTCCTCCACTGGGGGTAACATTGCCTCCTGCCCCAGGGACGTTTGGCAATGTCTAGAAACATTTTTGAGGGTCAAGACAGGGGAGAATGGAGTGCTACCAGCATCTAGCGGGCAAAGGTCAGGGATGCTGATAAACATCTTACAAGGAAGGCCCAGGACAGCCCCCCAGCAACAAATGATTATCTAGGTCAAAATTATCAGAGGAATAAGGTTGAGAGACTGTGCTTAAGGTAGCACCGTCCGTCATTAAAGGGCCCAGAGCATACCTCCGTGGGGTGCATGCCAGAGAGAACTGCAGATTCACCTTGGAAAGCATTTCCTCCAAAGCCACCGCCCTTGGCCTGGGGGAGTGGAATGCACTGATCTACCTCCCAGGTACTTTCCTTAATCTCCATCCCTTCTATTACACCATACAACCCAGGTTCTTCTTTTTAAGGGCCGGAGCTCAAGTTCAATAGAGATGTCAATAGGCGGGTGGTGTGAATGTCACTTGTAGCAGGGAGCTCTCTTTGGGGTAACACAGGTGGAGAAGCAAACAGGGAGAAAGGATCGAGGAGCAATGAAAAATTCCCACTTACAGCATTAACCTCTTTGACAATGCATCGCCAAACAGATCTTTAATGCAAATTGATCTCTCCCGAGGATGTGCACTTTTCCTGGGGTCAGACCGCAGCTCCGGAAGGCTGATTTTTATGTTTTCCTTCTGAATGCTAAATCAGCTCTTAATCACATCCACGAGGCTGCCCGTGAAGCCACCCGTTGGAGTGTGTTGGTCTCCGTTCTTTTGATTTTCATTCTGGAAAAGGATGACTTAAGCAGGCATGCCTCACATTTTCATTCTGCTTAAGCAAACACTCATAAGCATTTAACAAGGGCCGATCCTGCAAAATGCACTCCAGTCCTCCCGGCTGTTGGAGGATTGCGTGTCTAACTTACAGAGTCTGTTTTTCCTCCGCATTCCAAGGCCTGCGGAGATTTTATGTAAATACCTCTTGTAGCAAATGGTAAAGAGAAGGCAGCTATGCCTCCCTTTCCTCTACTCCTTGCCACTCATCCCTTTCCACGTGCCCGTGTTCGCCAGGCGTGTGCTCTATTCCAGGCACAGAGCTTGGGGCTGGGGATACAGAGATGGGTGCCACCTGCCCTGGAGGAGCCTTGTGAAAATGCAGGGGACACAGACACAGGACCATGAACACAAGGCAGGACAGGGGAAGACATGGTTCTCAGGAGAAAACATCTGAGCTGAGCCAGAGAGGATGGCACAGGTTCAAGAGGCTGGGAAGGAAAGAGAAGTCATCCCTGGCAGAGGGAACCACTAGGAAAAAGGCAAGGGCAGGCCTGGCATCAGGGAGTAGCCGCCAGCTACTTTCAGAGGCAAATAAGGAGGCTAATGGATAGAGGGGAACAGGACTAGGGTGACCTTGAATGCTAAGTGCAGAGAAACGTGAACTTCATCCTACAGCCCCTGGGCAGCTACTGAAGATTTCTGAGCGGGAATTACAGCTTGTGTTTAAAAAAACTAACAACCCTGTGAGTGGGTTAGCTGGAGAAAAATGTGCAGCCCGGAGGGCAACCTGAATGAGTCTGGCGGCGGACTCGGCTGGGAGCCATTCCAAAGCAATACGGGGGATATTTCTTATTGCTACAATGCTGATTTGGTCTCTATGTGAGTGCAAAGGACTGAATGTCTGTGTGTCCCCCAATTCGTATGTTGAATTCCTAATCCCCAGTCTGATGGTATCAGTGCCCTTATTGAAGGGACTCTTTCTGCCCTGCGAGGACACAAGGAAAAGTTGGCACTTCACACACTAGAACAGGGTCCTCACCAGGACCCAACTATGCTGGCACCCGGATCTCAGACTTGCAGGCTGCAGAAGCATGAGAAATACGTTGTGCTGTTTCTAAGCCACCAGCCCACGGTGTTCTGTTCCAGCAGCCTGAACAGCCCAGCAACGAGGCAGCACCATGCTGAGGGCCCGGACCGCTGGCTGCGGGGATCGAATCGCGGCTGTCCCAGTGTTAGAGCAAACCGTTCTCCTTTGACGGGTGGGCCTGGGGATGGGCTGTGCCCCAGCCCTGGTCACCAGCTACCACGGAAGGAAGAGTCACAGTGTCACCAAAGCCACAGAGGGAAGAGTGTCATGAAGGAAATTCCCCTTTTAGACAGATAGAAACATTATTTGCCTCAGATCAGAAAACGTCTCTAACATTGTAGAGCACATGCTGACGGGCCTCCCGATGTCCACATAGTTGAATTATGTGTGTAATGGCCCTCAATAGTCCCACATTTTACCCCTGTTCAATGGGCCCCTCACTTAGACCACATTCATATTTTCACGATTAAGCAAGAATGGCCTTTTCTCCTTGGTCAAGGGAAATTCACACAACGTGAAATTAACCATTTCAACATCTACAGTTCAGTGGAACTTGGTGCATTCGTAACGTTGTACAACCACCACCTTGTCTAATTCCAAAAAAGGTTCCCCACTCCAAAAGAAAAAGTCCTTTCCCCCTCTTCCCAACCCCTAGCCCCTGGCGACTAGCAATTTGCTTCCTGTCTCTATAGATTCACTGATTCTAAGTATTTCATATAAGTGGAACCATACACTGGATGGCCTTCTGAGTCCAGCTTCTTTCACTTGACTTAATGTTTCTGAGGTTCAGCCACATCAAGCATGTGTCACCATGCCATTCCTTTTCATGGCCGAGTAATATTCCATTGCGTGGACATACCACATTTGTTTAGTCATGCATCAGGCGATGGACAGATGTGTTAGTTCCACCTTTGGGCTATTGTGGGTGGCGCGACTATGAACAGTGGTGTACAAGCACCTGTTTGAGAAGAGCGGCTTTCCTTAAGGTTACCTAAATGCCTCTGCTCCACGCACATAAGGATTACCTTTATTAATAAGGGTGATTTTAAATTTCTAGAACCTGGCACCTGGGGAGCTCAAGCAGGGCAGCTGTTGTAGGGAACGTCTACCACGTGCCTGGCTCTCGGCTGGGCAGCTCACAACACTTACATCTCATTTCATCTTCGGAGACTCCTGCTCTTGGTGCGTGATTATCCCACAGATGGGACAACCACGCTCCGTCTGGGCTAAACAACACACCACACATTACACACTCAGTATGGAGTAGAATCAAAATTAAACACAGAGGCCCTGGCCGGGTGGTTCAGTTGGTTGGAGCATCGTCCCGTACACCAAAAAGGCTGCGGGTTCGATTCCCAGTCAGGGCACATACCTAGGTTGTGCATTCAATCCCTGATTGGGAACACAAAGGAGGCAACCAATGGATGTTTCTCCCTCACATCAATGTTTCTCTCTCTCTCTCTCATTCCCCCTTCTGCTCTCCCTAAAAAATCAATGAGCATATTCTCAGATGAGGATTAAAAAAAAATTAAACAGCGTGGAAAAGTACCAGCTTGTTATCTGGCACAGAGTAGCTATACAATGAACATTCATTAATTAATCAAGGCATGACAGTGAGATCATTTAAAAACCAAAGAACGGGTCGGGGATAAGAAGGTACAGGTGGCCCTTTACTCCCCTCTCGTGCTGACTGGACTTCCATGGCCGAGAATGCTTGCTGGGATGCTGGGTTAGCTTCGTAGGACTACTCTAGAAAGGACCACCAACAGGGCGGCTTAGACAACAGAGCATTGTCTCACAGATCTGGAGGCCAGAACTCTGACATCAAGGTGTGGGCAGGGCACGCTCCCTCTGAGGGCGCCAGGGCAGGACCTGCCCCAGGCCCACCTCTGAGCGTTTGATGGTCCCTCCGCTGCGGCATCACGACTGGGGTCTCCCCATGGCATTCTCCTTATGTTCACGACGGGGTCCAAAATTCCCCTTCTCTAAGGGCACCTCTCATATTGGATTAGGACCCCACTGAATCCAGTATGATCTCATTTCAGCTATTTATATCTGCTATGACTCTATTTCCACATATGAACACATTCTAAGGTGCTGGGGGTTAGAACTTCGCTCATGAATTTGGGGGAGGCTACAACTCATCCCGTAAAAGTTACTTTCACCATCATGTAAAAGTCAAGAAAGGAAAGGACCACGAGGCAGAGAGGGAGGAGGGGGCATTTCAGTTCTATGGGGTCAGGAATACCCAGTCCCCAGAGGCCACCTGTCAGAGCAGCGGGGCTGACTCAGGAGAGCTGGAGGACAGACAGGACAGCCAGAAGGCTGTCACAGGTCTCCACGTTCTAATGGTGTGAGGAAGGAGCATGAAACCAGGCTTCGGGAAGTCTAGTTCTGGTCCTGCTCGGCCAGCAACTTCCTGTGCCACCTGAGTGGACACTCACCTTCTCTGGGCCTCAGCATCCAATCAAAGTAAGCGTGGGTTCCATGACTGATCTCTAACACCCAAAACACCGCATCTGCTCATGGGTTCCAAAATCCATTACGATCTAATCCCTCCCCCGCAGGGGTGCGGGACCGTTCCAGCCTCTTACAACCTGCAGGCAAGAAATTCCGGCTCGTGTGGCTGCCACCTTCAAAGTCAGAGATGACATTTCCAGCATCCAGGCATCCATTAAAAAAAAAAAAATCGAGTTTCAGCTGTATCTCACCCACACAACGCACTAGACAGACGCGGCACAGGAAGTAAACAGCGCGGTTAGTAAGTGCGAGTTCATTCGTTGCGGGGCTGTCAGGGGAGCCCAATGGCTGTGCTCACACACAAAGCCGTCCCCGTCTTCCAAGGCAAGCTAAACGCTTTCCCGTTTTTATCGCCCCATTCATAACCTCGCTGTCTGGCTGTAGGAACCAGCAGCCTGGTGGTGGTTTTGGTATCCAATACACTCGTCTTCGTTTCGACGTTTTTCATGTCCCACGCCACTCGACGAGACTGGGATAAGGTGAATTGCTCCTCTCCCAGCATCCGTTTTTCCAAATGTGTAAGTTCGCACTGACACGTTCCACACACCCGTGAAGGCAACGAGGGAAAGCAAGCAGACGGCAGGGGCCCTGTTCCCGGCATTCAGAGTTTCCAGCTGGGATCATTTGGGCAACCAGCGTAGTGGGTTTCACGTGGGCAAATGTCAACTGGTCCACCCCGGTGACCCACCATTCACCCACCAAGGAATTTTTTTCCAGCGCTTACTAAGTGCTGAACCCTGCGCTGGGTAATTTTCAGGAATTATCTCATTAGTCCTCACAAGGCAGCTGCCTGAAAAAATACTACTGTTTGATACACACACACAAATAAATATACACGTTGTATTTATTTTTATACGGCACACTGGAACTGACAAAAGAAAGCAATTCTGGCTTTGTGGATAAGAGAAACCATCAGGAAACTTATAGAACAATCACATTTAAGGCCAATTATATATATATATACAGACTCAGACGTAAGATGGGGGAGGGAATAATTCTCTAATCCAACACAAATTATCTGAGTGAGGAAACTGAGGCTCAGACAAGGGAATGACATGTCCAAGGTCATCCAGAAAGCAAAAAACAAAATTAAGTCTAAACTCTGAGTTCTTTCTTGTCTTCTCGCTCGGCTGCTTCCGTTTTATTTTCTTCACTATCCTCCTCATCAAATCAACGCATATTTTATAAGATGCTTTACAGATCTAAACAGCTTCACGAGTTGGAAGCTTCGAGATGGGAGGGAGAGAAACCCTTCGAGAGTTTCCCAGGCCAAATCCACAGAAATCGAAGGTGTTTACCTGGGACTCAGGAAGAAGGGGATGGGAAGTGACTGCTACTGAGAAAGGGGTTTGTTTGGAGAGGGGGCAGGGTGACAAAAATAGATGTTCCAGAATTGAACAGTAGTGATAGTAACACAATCTTATGAATATACTACATAGACAAAACTACTGAATATTTTATTTTATTTATTTATTTTTTTAATCCTCACCCGAGGACATTTTTCCATTCTTTGTTCAGACAGAGTGGGAGGGAGAGAGAGGAAGAGAGAGAGAGAAAGAAACATCGACGTGAAAGGGACACATCGAGTAGCTGCCTCCCGCACGACCCAACCAGGGGCTGGGGACAAACTGCATCCCGGGTCTCTCTGGACTGCAGGCCGACACTCTAACCACCAAGCCAAACCAGCCAGGGCAAAACCACTGAATACTTTTTTTAAAAACCATTGAACTATATACTTTTAAGGGTGAGATTTATGGCACATGAATTACACCTCCATTAAAAAAATAATTAGTGGCATCAGAACAGTCGGGGTTTAATAATGCAGATTAGGCCCTATCAAAATAATCCAGTTAAATAGAAAAGATTCTCCCAGGCACCCTTACTCATCCCGGGCAATGTCGATCACACGCAGGTCAGGCATGACACCGTGGAGCTCTCCCGGTTTAGCCGACAAGCGCCATCGCCTCCGGTTCACAGACGCAAAGCCAAGTCCAAGGGTCAAGAGCTCCCTCCACCTGGATCAGGGGTCAAACACCTGTCTCCCCGTCTCCTGTCATCGCACTTTGCAAACCACATTTATTTGTTTGTTTGTTTATTTGTCTGAGAAAGATGCAAAACATAGTTAGTTGGGTCTGGAGAGGGAGTCCCTTTAGGCAAAGATTATGCTTTCTCAGGAAAAAGGACAATTTTGGAAGGGCAGTCTGAGAGTTACTGGACAGCAGCCTGGAGCCAGGGGATGGGAAAAGAGAAAGAAGGCCAGGCATTACGCTCCGTGAAATAAACCAGTCAGAGAAAAGACAAACACGACGATTTCACATATACTGTCTGTGGAATCCACCGAACAAAATAAAACAGTAACAGACTCGAAGGTACAGAGAACAGACTGACAGCTGTCAGAGGGGAGGGGAGCTGGGTGAAAAGGTGAAAGGATGAAGCAAAAAACAACAAAGAAACGAAAAACTCGCAGACACAAACAACAGTACGGTGATCACCAGAGGGAAGGGGTGGAGGCAGGTGGAAGGGGTCACTGGAGGATAAACGGTGACAGGAGGAGACTAGACTTCGGATGGCATACACACAATCCCACGTGCAAATGATGTCTGGCAGAAGTGTGCACCACGTGATTTTAATGACCAACGTACCCCCAATAAATTCAATTTAAAAAAAGAGAAAGAAGACTGAGCAATGAGCCTCCACTATATATATATGCTATAGGATATCTATGATATATACAGTATATATACAGTGCATATACAGTATATATGCTACACATAATACAGGTACAGTATACATACTATATATATTCACTATCTGATCTAAGTTTCCTAACCGTTTTGTGGATGAGGAAACTGGGCACAAAGAAGTTGATAAAGTCACTTGGTATGTCACACACACACCCTGACCCGTTCTTTCTAACACCCCGCACCCTTATTTCCAGAATGGCTGCTATGTTCGAGGTCCATACCCAGGATGACGACGACGCAAACGGAAGTACCAAACACGAAGCAACCCACAGCTTCATTCCTACAAACCTGAGATGTTTAAAGAGAAAAAAAAACAAAAACAAAAACCCTCTAAAACCCACGCGGACCCACCACAGGGCCAGTTGGAGAGAGAGAGAAAAAAAAAAATACACACCGCAATTTGTTCTTGTTTACAAATAGTTTTAAGCTGTTTGTCAAACACAACGAGTTTGTCTGCCAGATGAGATTCCGACTTTGCACGTTCATTAGCAGCCGGTGCACAGAAAGGGTCGCCCTGGCGATTTAATCATTTGGCCCTGACTCTTGTCAAAGCCCCTTAAGAACAACAACAGAAAAACCAGCTGTCAGGGGAGGAAGGACGTGCCGTTTGGGCTAAGCTGTGCACTATTTCTGTGCCAACCCGGAGCAGACACCTACAGACCTGCTGCACGGCGTCGCCACAACCAGGGCCGGATGGGAGCCCAGAGGACACGCGGAGAGATCACAGGGGACACCTGAGTGCACAGCCATGCCCTGGAGGCCAGCGCTACCAGCCTCTTCTGTTTGTTTGTTTTTAAATCCAGTCAGTAGCAAAAACACACTTTGAAATGATAAAACTCAGCAAGGTTTGGAAATGAGGAATTCCCGGGCGTAAGCAGGGCCCATTACTCAGAGGCCAGGAGCAAAGGAGAAAGGTATCCTCTAATAAAGGCCTAGCATGCAGGGAGACTCTCACGTTTTACTGTTACACTCATTTTACACTGCGAAGGAGCACCAAGGTTCTCATCCCTAAGTGTGAACTGGAATAACGAAGCATCCCCAGTACCTGTCTCTCCAGATCGCCCATCATGAGCTATCGAGTCCCGGTTCAGTGTTGCTACCCTGTTGCCAGAGGGCACTTCTCTTTTGGGGAATTCAGTCACATTCAGTCATTCCATTTCAGACTCTCCTCCCCAGGACGAGGTTACCTGGGGAAAGGTGAGCGTTCTCCAGGAGACAGGAAATGGCATGAAATATTCTGACCTTATAAAGAGGCGCCATGGAGGGAGGTTGGGGGCCTACCTCTCTCTGCTCCCTGCAGAGGGCCTCTGGGCATTCTCCTCCTCCTGGCGGCTTCTCTCCTTTATCCCCTGTCTCACTTCTCACGCCCTCAGGGACAGCCTCCTTTCCTACTACTGATTTGCAAGGTTATTTTATTATCGTCTTTCTTCCCCTTGGAGTGTAAGCTCCATGAAGGCAGGGGCTGGCTTCTTTCTCTCCTAATCCTCACCCGGGATGTGTTTTCACTGATTTTAGAGGGAGACGGAGAGAGGGGGAGAGAGAGAGAGAGAGAGAGAGAGAGAGAGAGAGAGAGAGAGAGAGAGACATCGATGTGAGAAACATTGATCAGTTGCCTCCCCAATGTGCCCCGGCAGGTGATCAAACTGGCAACCTAGGTATGTGCCCTGACCAGAATCGAACCCACAACCTTTTAGTGTACAGGGCGACACTCCAACCAACTGCACCACCCGGCCGGGGCGGGGCTTGCTTAAGTGAAGTGAATGACACACTTTACTTTCAACTAAAGGATGATATTTTTGCCCAGTTTTAAACAGGGAGTAGAGAAGATCTTTGAAACCCCAGACTCACTAGCTAATCCAAACCTCTGGAAAAGCAATGGAAAGGCGAATTCCAGGAACCAAGGGGCAGCAGGGAGGCTGGTGACCTTAATCCGAGAGGTGACATTGTTCATCCTCAGCAAGAAGTGAGGGCAGGTGGGGGTTGATCAGGGCTTTTCAATGCTCTCCTGAAAGACAGGTCTTCGTGGTGAAGTCTCAATATTCTTCTGAAACGTCTTTTAATTTCTAGAATTTCAGACCAGATATAAAATAATGTACATCTCAACACCAAATACAGTCGTCCCTCGCCACTTCGCGCTTCGACTTTCGCGGCTTCACTCTACCGCGGTTTTTTCCAATATATTCATTAAAAAGTTGATCGAGACAGTGACAATGATACAGTGCGCGCTCGGTTGTCTGAGTCAATTACACACCCCTGTATTACAGTTAAAATTAAAATTACTGTACGTATGGACTGTAGGCCTATGTATTCGAGCACCCCAGGAATCCTTCAACGCCAGGTGCAACCGCTAGAGTCTGGAACGGATTAACCGCGATAAACGAGGGACGACTGTAAAAGTAATTTTATGACTGACCTTTTGGAATGCCCTTCCTCCAAATCACCTGGCAGGTTAACTCCTAACTGTCCTTCCAGCCCCCACTCAACAGTCACCTCCTCCAAGAAGCCTTCCCCATCAGGCAGAGAAAACCCGTTTTTGAAAATCTTCACAATCGAATTCAAAAGGACTTTGTGAGAAAGTTATTTCCTCGCTTCCCACCCTCACCAGGGCACCCACACGCACGTACAGCCCCGGGGTACCTGACCAAGGGAACTGGGGACCCCCCTTCTGGCGGCAGCCCTCCGATCAACCTAAGCATAGCGGCATCCATGTCTCCTCACCGTAAATGCACTGACCTAAGTAACAGGTCTAAGACGGACAAACAGCAAGGTGGGAAGGACAGCGTTTAAGACGCCTGCGTAGCTGGCAACTCCAGGAGGGCAGGGACAGAGTGCCCAGCATGGCCTGGGCCGTGTCCCGTTCCCGGCACAGCACCGCAGCTATCGTGGAGGGAAGCCCAGACCCGAGGCTGCAGCTGAGTCGTGCAACGGTGCAGCAGGCCTGGGAGCCACGACTTCTTACTCTAAATCTAAAACATTTTCAGCCTCGAAACTCTAACCTAAACTGCCTCCAAAGCCAATTAACATATTGTAAGGGAATAAAACCACCACCACCAAAACCGGTTATTTTCCTTGAGGTATTGATAACTCAACAGAAATACTTAGCATGCACACCACCCGGAGGGTTCCCGCCCCCTGTCGACTTCAGCGTTATGATTCGAGGCCGAGCTACGCCTGTCTGCAAGCTGACCGAAGCTGCAGTTCATCCTGCCCATCACAGGGACCTCACCTACGTTCTGACACGCCAGCTTCCCAAGTTCAGCAAGATGTCAGAGATAACTGACAGGTACTTCCAAAAGCTGTCCGGACTTCTTTTCATTGCAACACCTAGACAGGATGTTTATTCGGATTACTTCAGAAGTTTCAATCTTCTTTTTTTTTTTTCTTCTTCTCGTGTTGCTTTAAAATTCCCACAGGCGCATGGCCTTTCAAGGGGAATACCAGGGAAAACTCTCCGGGAAAAGACAGCGGTCACTTTTGTCTTTAGACACCACACGCAGAACGTCCTGAAGAGACCCTGACGGACAGAGCTCTGTTTCATAACGTGCGTTAGCAATGGAGACAAGACTTTCCAGGGAGGAAAGAACCCACTTGTCTAGAAGGAAATGAGAGAAGGTCCTGAGTGATGAGATCGAGTTCAAACAAGGGAGTCCTGTGCTCGGTGCTGAAAATCTGCAGCCACTTCGAACTTGACCAGGCCACTGAGGTGTGCCAAGGGTGGTCAGACAGCTCACGCGAGGCGGAGAAAGAAGAACACGAACACGACGAAGAACCACCAGCATCACAGTCTGGGCCGCTGGCAGCCGGGGAAAGTGTTCCCCCCACCCCCGCCCTCTGCAGTTCCCATGGGTGACAGGCTGGTGAATGGAGTCACCTTATGAAAATCAGTGTAAGTAACAGTCAGTCTTTTCTGTTTGTGAAAGGATACACACAAGAGTTAGACCACTTTCCAGAACATCATCATGTGTCTTTGTTTTGACTTCGGTTTGGGAGCTTGTGCTGCTTAAAGGGGAAAACGTCCTTTCGTCTGGAAACTCACCTGTAAGGAACACTGGACTGCTCACAGTGCCTGTCATTAGCCTACCGGGCATTTCAAGGACAAATGTCTGCAGGAATGTTCTGCTAAGTAGCACTGCTATTAGCATAGGATTATGAGCATAGTATGCAACTAATGTGAACATTTTGATAATATAATCAGTAAATAATAAGATTAATAATTATTAATATATTGTTTGTATTAGTAACATGTTATTCTTCCACATAATAACCTGACAGGTTATTATAAAGAAACCCTCACCCTGGCCAGTTTGGCTCAGCGGTTAGAGCATCGGCCCGTGGACCAAAGGGTAGTGGGTTCGATTCCAGTCAAGGGCATGTACCTCGGATGTGGTTTGGGGTCATGTGGGAGGCAACCAATTGATATGTCTCTCTCACATTAATGTTTCTCTCTCTCTCTCTCTCCCTCCCTCCCACTCTATCTGAAAATCAATGGAAAAGTATCCTTGGGTGAGGATTAAAAAAAAAAAAAGAAATGTGTATGGACTTTCATAGGGAAGCTAAACCAGGGGCTTACCGCTGCTACTAAGAACTACAGCCACTATCAGCTACCACCACCTTCTTCCAGCAGAAACACTGGCAGTCTCACTTGTGTCCAAGGGAAAGGAAGTCTTTGTGTGTCTCACTTGTTAAGTCCTACGACGTGCTGGGACAGGCACGGATGACATTATTTCATTCAATCCTCACAACAGCCCGAGTGGGTTTCTACCTGAGGGCAGGTGACATCCAGAGCGGCTAAGGGGAGCGCGAGGGCCAGTGTTCAGACTCAGACGCGTCGACCCAAAGCCAGGAACACCCCATGACTGCAGGCATTCTGACATTACAGATGTTAAGAGGGCAGAGGTAGGACCAGGGACATCTGTTATTAGGAAGCCTCCCCAACCCCGCAAAAAAAAGACAAAGACGGCATGTTGGGGGAACAAGAAGGAACGAGGAGCATCTCTCGTGCCCTAAGGGCAACTTCGCAAACCACACTAATGGAGTCACACGTTTAAAAACAGAAAGCAAAGCACACAAACAAAAAACCTAAGTTTGGAGACTTTTCCTCCACACAGGATGCAACCATGGCCACGCCCCCAGCCCCTCACCCACACCAAGGTCTGTCTCCCTCCCTCTCCAGCATTTTCCAGTTCCCCACAACAGACTTCCCTTCCTCCCCACTATGTCCAAACCCCACCCATGAAATAAAGGAAAAGGGGGTCGGGTGAGGGGCAGGAGAAGAGACTAGCATTGAACATGTGGTCTGTGCTGAGTACTATCTTATTTAATATTCAAGAACAGCTTTCACAAGAGAAACAAGAGCATGTGTCCAGGAGAGGGCGTTCCGTGCCTGGCTGGCCGTCACAATCCACGCCACCAAGATTTATGACATCCTTCCCACACTCTCAAGGCATCTGGGACACAGATGTTCAGTAGGGCGTTATTCCTCACCTTAGTGATCCAGAGAAGGGTTGGAAAGTTTGGGAAGTTGAAAATTTCAGTCTTTCTCTCCACCCTGGATGGCTATAGGGCTCCCAATTTTAGAAAGACAGCACCTGTAGTCACCCCCCACATCTGATGAAGGCTCCCAGCCTTCTCCAGGCTTAGACGAGGAAGGCAAAGTGGGGCTCAGCTCCTGCCTGCACCCTCACGCTTCACCACAACTGAGTAGAACCCCCCAACCAGGGGCAGCGGCTTCCAACAGCTCCCCCATGTTTATTTAAATTAGGACTTAATTTAGCTGGATCACAATTCTACTGCAGGAAATAAAAGGCTCGACAGCTCACTTCCCACTGGAAACCGACACCCGGAACAGGCCGCGTGGGAAGTGAAGAAGGCCACGTCTCCTACCAGGAGCACCACGTTTATTCCAGACCACGACGCCTGCCGTGCCTCTGAGTCCCTCTGCCTCCCCCAAGAACTGGGGAACAGACCCTTGTCCCCCAGCAGAACTTTCGCCCACTCGCCACGTAATCCACCTGGCAGGCTTGCACCAGGTCCTCTTCCTGGGAGACCTCTGCCTTTGGGAAAAGGCAAGCCCCGTTCCTCCGTAAGAACCTGCTCTCTCCTTGCCTCCTTGCCGCAACCAGAAAGGAAGGGGGTGGTGCGAGCATCGCTGGCTTGCGTGCAACAGATCTTAAAAATAATAATAAAAATGGACTTGACAGAGGTAGCTTTTGTTTTGTTTTTATTCTGTTTTTGGTGGGGATTTATGGGGGGAATTTATTTTGGTTTCCCATTTCTCTATAGAGCTTCTCTCTTCTATAACTGCAGGCACAATACAGAAGTTTCTTTATGCTCAGGAAGCCTGGGCTTTAGTATATAAGGCTGCCCACCCTCCTAATAAAATCATGAATTCAGCCCGGCCGCTGTGGCTCAGTGGGTTGAGCATCATCCCATGGACTGAGAGGTCCCGGTTCGATTCCCGGTCAGGGCACATGCCCGGGATGTGGGCTCGATCCCCCGTAGGGGGCGTGCAGGAGGCAGCCAATGGATGTTTCTCTCTCACATCAATGTTTCTATCTCTCCCTTCCTCTCACTCTAAAAAGTCAATAAAAACATATTTAAAAAAAAAATCATGGATCCACATTCAGGTCCATGGAGTATGTGGTTGGGCCCCACGAGTCTGTGCAAGTCTATCTGCACAGACTCGTGGGGCCCAACCACATACTGTGGATAATTTGCAAATGCTGACGGAGACTGGGCAGCTGTCTTTTCCCAGATACTGAACCACAAAGGAAAGTGTCTTCGTTTGATTCTTCTCTGCTGGGTGGGCAGAAGAGGCGGGAGGGAGGGGCCCAAAGCCCTGGCACTGCCTGGCACCAGGGTCGGAGGAGGCAGGCTGCAGCCTGGAGCACCTCTGCCCACAGGCGGGATGTTTCCAACCACACTGCCTCAGGAGGAGCTGCAGACAGCAAAGCTCAGAGCAGCAGGTGGCTGAGCGCGGAGAGCCTGGTTCTTCAGGCAGACAGCTCAGGGTTCAACTCCGACCCGCCCTCCTCCTGCTGTGCGGCCTTGGACAGGACACACAGTTCTCTAAACTCCATTTCCCCCTTCCAGCACCCAACGTGGGCACACTCGAGAATAAAACGGGGGCCATAATACTGAGGATGCTGACATGCGTCAACGTCAAGTACAGAAAGTCCTCACTCACTAACACCATGGACTCCATCTGCGCCTTGAAGCAAAACAGTGTATGATGAAACCAGTCTTACCAAAGGTTGGTTGATATGAAAGAAGTTAGGTTCCGCTCGGCCGGTGTGGCTCACTGGTTGAGCGTTGACCCATGCACCAAGAGGTCACCAGTTCAATTCCAGGTCAGGACACATGCCCAGGTTGTGGGCCCGATCCCCAGTGGGGGGCGTGCAAGAGGCGGCCAATCAATGTTCTCTCTCATCAATGTTTCCATCTCTCTCTCCCTCTCCCTTCCTCTCTCTCTCTAACATTGATAAAGGAAAAAAAATTAAATTAAAAAAAAAAGAAGTTAGATTCCTATGTTATAATGAAATGCCATGGAAATGACAGTATTTGAGCACCTAATGGAATGTTTTCCTCGGTCCTCAGCTTGGAAGAGGACTCAGTGGATGGTAAGAGTTGCTGCTGATCCTATTTTAAGAGAGCTGATCTGGAAAGAGGTTTAAATTCCGGGGCCAGCATTCTCTTCGTCTCTCAGCCTCCATGCCTTCGTCTAAACAGCGGGACAGCGGAGGTAAGGTGCAGGGCTGCTGAAACCGCAGCATGGAACAGTTCGAACAGAGCAATCGGCACGCTGCCCGGCACGCAGGAAGTATTCCGTGAACTCCGAGCCATCATAATCATTACTGCGACGCACTCACGCTGACACAGATGTAGCCAATTTGACTCTGGCTACATGTGCGTTAATGGGTAAATGTATATGGAGTTTTACACATGTGTGTGCGTGCGTGTAAACATGGTTGACACAGTGATTGAAAGTGCAGACAGGAGAGCTGTGGTGGACAGTCAGACAGACACAAGCAGAGCAGGGACGACGGGCCAGGCACGGGTCACCAGGGCGGAAAGCCCCGGGCTCCTAGCAATGGGCAAAACTGGGAAAACAAGGACCGTGCCCCCAGGGTGACCTTTCCTCCCCTGCATATCCCTGGTCATGCAGTTCGGACCCTCCCCTGACCTTTCCTCCCCTGGCATGTCACCAGTCACGTGGTAGACCCCTTGGAGGAGGAACAAAGGGACTCCCACTCGGGCCCTTGCCTGACCACCTCCTTAAGCACTGACCTCTAGGGATAACATCTAGGCCTCAGTTGTGTTTTAGCTCCAGGCCCAGAAAAGCAGCAAAACCAGACAAGCGACCCCATGGCTGACCTCAGGACCAGCTGCACTGACCAATGATCCCCTGCCCTGGCGCCGAGCAGTCAGTGAAGACCAGGACCCTGAACGGACACACCTGGAAAGCTGATGACTATCCTCCCCTGGGTCCTCCCCTGAAACCCCCACCCTTAAAAGCCCTTAGGACTAAGGACCTAGGACCCATGCCTTTCCCCTCCCCCTCCCACTAGGAATGTTTACCGTGCCTCTCTTCCTCCTAGCTCCAAGGGCCCTTCTTTTGCAGCTGTAACTTATTTCCTGGGCCTATTTCTTCCACCTCTGTGACTTTCTAAATAAACCTTCTCTTACACTTTGAGTCTTGGTTCTGAATTCTTAGCCAGAACTCAAGTGCCGAGGTTGCTGAACCCGGCCGGGTTGGACTCCCCCAGTCTAACACCTGGTGCTATTTCACCAACAACAGGGCCAGACTGCCCAGGTTCAAATCCTATCTCTAGCCCGGCTGATGTGGGTCAGTGGTTGAGCGTCGACCCATGCACCAAGAGGACGCCGGTTCGATTCCCGGTCAGGGCACATGCCCAGGTTGTGGGCCAAACCCCCAGTGGGGGGCATGCAGGAGGCGGCCAATCCATGTTCTCACTCATTGATGTTTCTATCTTTCTCTCCCTCTCCCTCTCTCTAAAAATAAAGAAAAAAAAATTTAAAAACAAACAAAAATAATCCTATCTCTACCATCGTGTGACTTTGTGCAAGTTAATTGATGTCTTTGGGCCTCAGTTTCTTTAGATGTAAAATGTGATAAAAAAAAAAAAGCTGCACCAACTTCACAGATGTTCCTTGATGTTTAAATAAGTTAATATATGTACAATGCTTAAAACATAGTAAGTATTCAACTATCATATGGGTAATACATACATAAATGATGCATTATCTAATTCAATTTAACGTGCTATTGGAACCTTTTCTAAGAGTTTTGTTGAGCCATAAAGAACAAACAGCTAAGACTCTGAAACACCAGAAAGGGAGGAAGCAGGAGGAATCCGAGACCTCTAACACACTTTGACCCCCTCGGACTCGGGGGACACCAGGCAAAGAGGGTAGAGAGACCATCGTCTTTGGAGCCAGACCCAAATCTCTAGGGATGGTGGGGGAAACATCCAAAATAACCCAATACTTTAATAAGAAACACAAAATAAACCTTTAAAATAATGAATCAAAGAAGGAGAAGTGTCAGGAACATTATTTTCCTTGTAAAATTACCGTGCAGAAACGACGAAAGAAACTAGAAAAAGAATATAGCACAACTGCTCTTGTCAAAGACCTCGGGGAAATGCAAAGAAACAGAAGGGTGGAAGGGAGGGGAAACGTCTGCCTAAAGGTATACGTGGTAAGACCAGGCCCTTCTACGTGTCTGGAAAGGAGATAATTAAAGTGGGGACCTAGGCCGAGCATCAGAGACAGGTGGAGTGGGTGAATCCCTGGATGGCTGGATTTCAAGTAAATCCGGAAGTTGGCAAATGGCAAAGGGGAGGAAAGGAGCCCTCCCTCCCCAGGCCATCACCTTCCCCAGCCTGCATCTCCTGCCTTCTCTGCTCCCCTCACCTGTCCTGAGTCCCACAGCCCCACCTTTGCCTGGCTGTAGGGGACATCCGAGGCCTCTTGACATGGCTGTCTGCTTGCTTACAGGCACTGTCTCCTCTTCTTTTCCCAAAAGGACCCCGACTGCCCAGCGGGTTGGGTTGGGGAAGAGTCCCACCACATCTAGTCTTAGGCTTGGTTCCAATCAACCTTTACACTCAGCGTAATCAAAGCCCCCAGGTCAGAGGGACCAACTCAGGGTGGGCTCGGGTCTAGAACCCTGAGCAGTTGGGGGCAGAGGAGCACAGGGGAGTGGACGCAGTCTCCCCGGAAGCCAGCCCTCCATCTGGGATCGGAAATATCCAGCATATTCCCTCAACGGCTGAAGCCCTTTGCAGATGGGTTCCTCTCAGCCAAAGGCGTCCTGACGGACAGGCCGACTGGGAGCCCGGGCTCCTCCCTCTTGGTGCAATAGTTCTGAAGGTAAACTACACTGAGAACACCAGTTCTGAAGATAAGCTGATCAGAGGCTCATCCCAGTTTTGCCATTTATAACTGTAACCATGGAAACGTTTCCTAAACATCCCTCCCCATCCCCGCCCTCACTTTATTTTGCTGATCTAAAACATGGGGAGAGTAATCCTAATGAGCGGGGGTGTTGCATGAATTATAAAAGCAAGAAATGTAAGGTACCCGGCAATGTCCAACATACGGTGAGTAGAGGTGTTTCTCTCACACACACACACACTACATTTACCTTTCAGAATGAACATGTATATTGTATAATAAAAAGTATCAGTGGAAAGGAATACAGTGAAGCCTTAGGAATGCAGTCAGTGAAGCCTATGGCATTCCTAAGGTTTAGAGGGAGAACTTAAAAAAAAAGGAAAAGGATGGAAGGAAAACCACTGGCAATGCCAACACATGGCCATCTCCTTCCTTTCCTCCATCCCTTACACACACACACACACACACACACACACACACACACACACGGCTTCTTTGCTTCAGGGATGGTCCACACTGGTGACTGCTGCTCCAAACGCTGGCTGCAGGTGTCCAAGGGGTGACATCCCCGTTCCGCGCCCGCCCTCCGAGCTCTGCGCACCGGATACGCACAGAGTGGCGTCAGGCCAGCTTCCTTTGGTCCGGGACAAGTGCAGGCACACGACACCTGCCCTAAATCCTTCACCAGAAAGAACTCTCCACCGGGGCTTCCCACACTGCTCCCAAGGGAAACCGAGAGACTCCAGGTGGAAGGAACTTTCGTGTTCGGATGGGGCGTCCGGTTCTGTGCTTTCTCTAAAGTCCAAGACGGGTGCAGGCACTGGAGCCAAGTCCTTACCCTCTGATTCAGTTTCCCCAGATGCAAATGGGGAGGGTTATCCATGAGTTATTTTAAGAACTGAGAGTTAAAACTATACACAGCACTTAAAAAAAAACACTGCCCAACACCTAGTATTTGCTGTGATTATGATTTCTGCTTGCTCATGAAAAGAATCCCTTCCTTCCATCAGAACGCCTCATGAAGCCCTGAGAAGAAATGTCTGGCGATTACCTCTGGGAAAATGCAGGGTTAACACACATCTGTGTAAAGGAAGATTTGGTGGAGGCGGAGGTGACTCGCTCTGAACACAGAAACCAGGCCGAGTTTCTCAACCACCAGGTAAGTCAGAAACAAGAGGAATTCTGACCCCAGGCAAAGCCCAAAATAAGAGCAATACTCCGGCTTCTTCGACACACAGCTGCTGACTCCACACCACCCACTCCCACTGCAAATGGCTCGGACGTTCCAGGGGTTCTGCTTTCATAGAATTTACGTGTTCTCTCTTACACGGAGACTTCTGTCTACGTCTCAGTGCCCTCTGAGGCTCACACAGTGTCCGGCATGTGGACATGTCTTGGGAACAAGTCCTTCATGGAAACCTTTGGTGGTGTGAGTTGGTTTCTAAAGACAACGGAGCCTGGAGAGCTGGACAGTGTACGGATGTGACATGTACATATTAGGGATCCCGTCAAAGCTAATGGTGCTCAAGGGTCGGTACGGGGATATGACTGACTGGTTAGTAAGGCAACCAACCGAAACAGGGCGGGGGTGTCAGAGGTCCCTGCGACCAGGCCCAGGCTCCATGACACGAGGAGGGTTCAGCATATCCTCACACACACTCATGGCTTTTACGGCAGAAGGACACCAAGCAAACTGCCACGGGCAAAGGCACGTGGGCACAATGTCTGGAGGAAACCAGGCACAAGCTTTGAGAGTCCTCTCCCAGTGGAGTCACCCAGGACGCATCTAACTCTCCCAGTGACAAACTGTGACAACACAGGACAATGTGGTCTACCAGGGCAGCTCCTGGAGGACTGAGTGTCCAGGGTTTTGACTGGGAACCGGTCAGAAAGGCATCCTTAGCCTAACACGTACCAAAATTCTAAATGCCCAGAAGGAAAACAGGTGTTCAGCATAAGTATGCCGTTTGCACAAAGGTCAGGCACACGGAGCCACCCATATCAGCTTGGGCAAGGCGGGAACCCTCCTGAAATTGAAGTTCTCAGACGTGAGCCCAGGGCCATCCTTGCAAGCAGGCCTTTCTAGGAATAGCAGTCAGGCCTGTTCAGTTACACCTCTCCTGCGCAGGGGGTGACACCCAAAGGGATCCCGGCCAGAGCAGTGTTCTCGGGAATTCATGCGTTGATTCCAAGGACGCTGCCTGGGTTCACAGCAGTCTGGCATTTCTTTTTGGAAATCACCTTAGAGCCCTCCATGCAAATTATGGTCAATCTTCAAGCCACAGAGGTGGACTTTATCCCCAGTAAGCAATGTACATACAACGCTCTTTGGTTCACAGCATGAGTTAACACTGAAACAGGAACTGGATCATTCTCCCTTGGTCTTCAAACACAGAGGGCCAGGACCAACCATCCATGCATAACACAACCATGTATCTGGCACCTGGAACACCAGATCATGTCTGGGTTCCTGGGGACACACGTATGGAAGAGAAAGCTCCCAGAGACCCACAGCCCAGCTCACTGGTGTGGGGTACAATAAACATTCACCATGCGCACACCTGGTACCACCTCCCACGGGACGCTGTGCAGACAGCCAGCTGTTTATCTGTGTGGTCTGATACCTGGAGCAACCTACTTTCATATTCCGCTGGGAGTCAGACTGCAATTCTCTACTTAAACACAGAAAACAAAAAAGCCATCTGTTCTTAAAAATGGCTAAACTAGCCCCCTGCGTGCTGGCCACCCCCAGTCTACATCTCCTTACCCCAACCTTGCTCGAACCCCAGTCACATCCAACTGCCCGGCCCAGCGTCTCTGCTTGGATATCTGAAGAGGCCCACTTAGTCAGTAAGACTGAAACCCAACGACTCACATCCGCTCCCGAAAGCCGGCTGCACTTGTGTTGGAAACACAACCAGATTCTCATTACTTCCCACCACGGTCCCTGCTTCAACTCTGGTCCAAACCACCAACATCCCTCGCCTGAATTACTGCCCGGTCTCCCCACTGCCACTCTTGTCCTCAGTCTCTTCTGGACACTGTCGCCAGAGGGCTCCTTTTGCAAAGCAAGTCAGGCCTTGTCCCTCCTGAGCTGGGACCCTCCCTGTGTCATCTGGAGGAACACCCTTCCCTGTGACTTTCCCTGCTGGACCTCAGCTCTCAGCAGGACCACCACGTGGCACCCACATGCCCTGCCTGAACCAGGCAGCTGGACAGAGGGGACTGAAACCCGCCCACCCTCCGGGAGCCCTGCACTCTCCGGCTGTGCTTCCGAGGCGGTGTCTTTTTCTAATCCGCATGAAGGCACTTGGGACCAGCAGCTGTCTCGGCCTTACCCTCACGCGGCCTGTTCCTGGAGCACCGCGGACAGGCTCTCATCCCCTTCCTTCCTTCCTTTTCTAACATTTCCACTATCATTATGAACTACGTTTAGTGTCCACCTCCCCTCACCAGAACGTTTTCACTATTTTTAAAAATTTACTGAAGTGAAATGCAACATACCATGAACTGGACTATTTTTTTAAAAAATTTTTTTTCCTTGCCCTGGCCGGTTTGGCTCAGCGGTTAGAGCGTTGGCCTGTGGTCCAGAGAGACCCGGGTTCGGTTCCCGCTAAGGCCATGTACCTCGGTTGCAGTTTGTCCCCGGCCCTGGTTGGTTGTGCGGGTGGCAGCCACTCGATGTGGCCCTTTCACGTCGATGTTTCTCTCTCTCTCTCTTCCTCTCTCTCTCTCCCACTCTACCTGAACAAAAAATGAAAAAAATGTCCTCGGGTGAGGATTAAAAATAAATAAATAAATAAAATAAATAAAATTTTTTTCCTTTATTGATCTGAGAGAGAGAGGAAGGGAGAGAGAGAGAGAGATAGAAACATCGATGAGAGAGAACATCGATCGGCTGCCTCCTGCATGCCCCCCACTGGGGATCAGGCCCACAACCTGGGCATGTGCCCTGAGCAGAAATCGAACCGGCGACCTCTTGGTGCATGGGTCAACACTCAACCACTGAGCCACACGGACAGAACTGGACTATTGTGAAGTGAATGAGCCACCATTCAGTGCATTTCCAACGTTGGGCAACCGCCACCGCCACCCAGTCCCTACCACTCCCACCCCTCCGAACTGACAGCCCGTCTGTCCCCAGAGGCCTGGCAGTGAGCAGTCCGTGTTCTGTCTCCATGGCTTCGCCTGTTCTGGATCGTTCATGTGAATGGAACCACACGACAGGTGACCTGATAACGGCGACGTCTTCACTGCCCCTCCCTGGAACTGAAGTGCATGACCACAGTCTGCATGTTCCTCACCACTGTGTCTCCTGTGCCGAGGAACACTGCCTGGCCCAAAAGAAAGAAGTAAAAACAAAAAAACATTTGGCCTAAAAGCAGCATCTGCTGAGTGAATGAATGGATGGGTGGGTGGGTGAGCAAAGGAATGAGGAGATGGGCCGTATTGTTCCCGAGAAGGAAAGAGGAAGTTAAAGCAGATTCACGTGAGGTTCCCGGGTCAGACAGGACTGAGATAGCAAAGCCAAGGGCACTGCAGCCAACACAGCCAGAGACGCAGGGCAGACCGGCGCTGTCCGTGAGTCTGGCCTCCAGCAGAGCCCAGAGCCTTGCGACTTGAATCGGGCGCATTTTCCAGACGCAGGGCTCACAGGACCTTCAGCAGAAACACCTCTTTACAGAATCGTGCCCTGGGAGAGGACAAACAGACACGGAACGCTTTCCAGGAACGTGGCTATATTACCATATTGAAATCATCTGTCACACGACATCACTCCTTGAAAGAGGAAGGTAGCTTGTGCATCTTGGAATTCCAGCCCCCAGGGCAGCGATCAGGCCTCCCAGGGTCCTCAGTGAGCTGTCCTGCTTGGAGGGAGGTGAGGAGACTGAGCCCTGACCTCAAGTCCTCCTCCTTCACGCTCAGAGCATGCGACTTCCAGAAACAGAGCTTGACAGGCAGTTTGGTGCCGCGGGTAAGGCTACAGCAAGTCATGAAGAGCCAAGCCTTGGAGACAGCTGCCTGGATACAAATCCCAGCTCGGCCACTTCCAAGCTGTGTGACCCTGGGCAACTTTCCCAGCGCCTCTGTGCTCAGTGTCAACCTTTGCAAAATCAGCACAACAGCCATGGTGTCTGGCTCAGAGGACCGCTGGGGATGAAATGAGTTAATTCATAGGACGTGCATACAATAGGCACAGGCACTGTCATGACCCAGACTTTTCCTTTAAGTCCCTCCACCTCCGTAGCTGCAAAAAGAAGGATGAAACCCTGCCAGAGTGCTGGGAGGAGTCAGCAACTCCGGCCCCCCCTCACCCCCATCAGAGGGGTGCTTGACACGAATCAGTGGGGGTAACCCAGACAGCAAGCCTTCTTTAGTAACGTATGAAGTTCATCATCCAATACTGGTTGAGCTTCTATACATGGGAAGGCACTGTGCACAACTCTGGGATCACAAACCTAAACGAGACCCAGAAGTCCCCGTCCTGCTCGCGATCGATGTGGGTGGTGGTCCACAAAGGAGGCGCGCACCAGAGGAGGCTTCTGGGAGGATGCAGCAAAAGGATCAGTGGTTCACACGCTTTCGGGAGCCCAACCTTTCCGTATTTTCCCATGAAAACGAGAGCGAGATGGAGGGAGGTTCAGTGGTGACTGCGGGGCTGACCCTCAGCCTCAGGACCAGGGAGCTCACTCTTGATTCTGCCCAGGAGACTCCTCTCCAAACCCCGGAAACACCGTTATCCGACCTCCTCCTCCCGATGTGGGATCTCAGCTCACCCTTTCTCAGCCCCACGCACCTGCCCAATGCAGTAAAAAGACCAGGTGTGTCACGTGCTTTCCTGGCCCTGCACTGGCCAACATCGCACGCAACAGCTCATCTTCGTGGCCACGTCCAAGTAGATGATGAGTTCCAGCCCCCGAGCAGTGAGCTCGGAGAATGTCTGTTTTGATCAGCGTTGATTCCCAAGAGCTTAACACAGCATCTGACACGTAGGAAGCGCTCAGGAAATATGTATTCACTGAATGGACAGACAAATGGACAGATGGGCAGTCAAACTGAAATCCTACTGAAGCACAGATCTCCCTCCCTTCTCTATATGTCTAGACCAGCGCTGCCAGATAGAAACAAAATGCTAGCCACACAGGCAACTTTAAATTTTCTAGGAGCTACATAAAAAAAAGTAAAAGCAGCTCTGTCTGGTTTGGCTCAGCAGTTGGAGCGTCGGCCCGCAGACCAAAGAGTCATGGGTTCAATGCCAGTCAAGGGCATGTACCTCGGTTGTGGTTCGGTCCCTGGCCCTGGTCGGGGTCATGTGGGAGGCGACCAGTCGATGTGTCTCTCTCACATCAATGTTTCTCTCTCTCTCTCCCTCCCTCCCTCCCACTCACTCTATCTGAAGATAAATGCAAAAATGTCCTCAGGTGAGGCTTTAAAAAACAAAAAGAGTAAAAGCAAACAGGTAAAGTTAATACTAATAACATATCTTATTAAACCCAATATATCCAAAATATTACCATTTCAATGTGTAATCAATATGAAAAATAGTGAGGTAGTTTACGTTGTTTTTTCCCTACTAAATACGAAATCAGATGGGTATTTTGCATTTACAGTGCATCTCAATTCAGATGCTAAATGTTCAATGATTAAAGTGAAACGGAGTCCTTCCAAAACAATAAACGTATATTCAAAGGAAAACTATTCCACACTGCTTCCGTTTTAAAATGCACAATATTAAAATTAAATAAAATGTGCAGATCAGGTCTCCGGTCACACCGGCCACGTGTCAAGAGCTCGGCTGTCACGCGGGGGAGTGGTTCCCGCAGGGCAGGGCGCGGACATGAACTTCACAGTCTGCACACAGCAGACGTGGGATCGTCCCCTCTGAACGACACCCGGCGTGAGGGAGAAGGGAACGCGCGCTAACATTGACGGTGACAAAATTACAGAAGCCTTCTGATCCATGGTCTCATTTCATCCTGAACCACCCCGTGCGGTGGGTTTTCACGTTACAGATGGGGACACGGGGTGGAGAGGTGAGGCGCGCTGACGGAGGATGGCTGTGCAGTGCTCCGCGGCGCAGTGGACCTCGGGCTGCTGCCAGGTACCCGTCCTCCAGCTCCGAGCACATCAGGACAGAACTTCTCTCCCCAGACACAGCCACGTGCCTTACTCTGGCCAATGAGAAAAGAACACAAGCGACTGGGAGGAAGCTTGCGGAACCAGCAATGACTCATCGAGGCTGCCTCCCCACCCTGGACCCCAGGGTGAAGACAGCATGCGCCCTGGCCGGTTTGGCTCAGCGGTTAGAGCGTGGGCCCGCGGACCGGAGAGTCCCGGGTTCGGTTCCCGCTCAGGGCACGTACCTCGGTTGCAGTTTGTCCCCGGCCCCGGTTGGGGTCATGTGGGCGGCAACCAGTCGATGTGTCTCTCTCACATCGATGTTTCTCTCTCTCTCTTCCTCCCTCTCTCCCTCCTGCTCTATCTGAAGATAAATGCAAAAAAAAAAGAAGAAGAAGAAGACAGCATGGGGTAGAGCCACAGGAACCACCTCTGAGGGGCACGTGGCTTGGGGGAAGCTCTCATTATCATTTGCCGCTGAAATCTGTCACCCAGCACGACCAAGCCCCGGACTGACATGTGCATGGTCCATCTGACTGGAGGACGGGTAAATCGTGTTCAGGGGAAAGCAGGTAACTCGGGGCTAGCTCTCCCTTACTCCGACTGCAGGCTGCTCCCCCCAAGCCAGCGGAAGGGCCGTTACACCGCCAGCGGCGGGGGGGTCTGGGTTCGCTCCTACTGGTATTCCTGTATTTCTTACAAATAGCTCATTAAGGCAATTATCAGTCATTAGCACAGTAGCCCGAGCGCCGGGACAATCGCGAGCATTAATAAGACACTATTTAGCAGAGCGAGGAGAGACACGAACAAACGAGGCTCCCTTGTGGGGCATCTCGGCTGGAGCCGGAGAGAACTGCCACGAAACAGGCCCGCGTCCCGGAGAAATCCCGGCGGCCGAGCTCAGCCTCAGTCCCTGTCGCTGGCACGCCACGCCCTTCCGCCGTCGAAACCTGAGTCTCCAAGGCTTAGCAGGAGTCTGACGGGCAGAAAAAGTTAATTGGCTTCCCAATCTTGGAAACGTGGAAGAATGTGCTAGATGCAGACAGTGGTCAAGTTGAGATCTGGTATTCCCAGGTGCAGCCCGAGGCCAGGAAGGCTGGGGCCCGACTGGGAACAGCTTTAGACATCTTATTAAGTTGTCCGGACTGTTTCTAGAGGCCATGAGGGGCCATCACAGGGGCTGACACAGGGACTGCCGTGAGCTGCTCGGAGCTTTAGAAAAAGCACTCTGACAGGAGGAGAATGATGGATGAGGACACACGGGAAGGGCGAGAGCAGGCCGGCAGCTAGCGCCCTGCTCCAGGCCAGGGATGACGGCAACCCCGCCCAGGACGTGACAGATGGAGATGAAAAAACCCACTGAAGACATCAGGAGGAAATGGCCTGAGGCGGACACGGAGAGGGGAGATCGGATCGGGAAAGAGAGTTCCTAGGGGTGACTCTGAGTGGCAACCTTGGGGACGTGATGTCATTAAGGGACTTTTAGAAGTTATTTTGACAGGTTTAATCTGGGCGGACAAATGCAGAAAACAATGACTACATGGAAATATAGACATTAAAAGCTCACTTTTTTTTTTCCCACTCAAGGGCACTTAATCTCTGCAGCTCCAGGAGCAGAGGGCTGGACCTGAGGTCTGGGCTAAGCTGGGCTCCAACGTGCTCTGAAATGAACTGAGTCGTGGCTGCCCCACTCTGCCTTCCTAGGACTGCAACAGAGAAGCCCGCTTGCCCAGGACACGTGACAGGCAGTGTCACTTCGGACAAGGCCCTCTGTGGCATGTATTGTCTTCTCCTGGTGACGACTTCCCCAGACGCGTGCACAAGCGACAGCCAGGCCGACCACAGTGCCCTTTCCATCCCTTCAAGTCTCCAAGGCAAAGTGGGGTCACAACCAGACACTCCCCTGTGCACTTCCAGCCTGGGCGAGTTGTCGTTGGTGAGACCTCACTCCATCACCCGTTCATCTCGGATCCACCGGGTCGGCACAGACGGCGCAGGCCTAGCAGCTGTCCCATCCGCCCATCAGACCCCTGAGACGTTCCCCTCTGGACTGCGGTCCATTACTGAGCTTCCCCGTGCGCACAGTACTCATTCCACAAGCTCAGTCAACAGCTGTCCAGGCCAACAGCACAACAGGCTCTCTTCACTCGTCCAAACAGGTATGACACCCCGGCAACATGCCAGGCCCTGTGCGAGCCAACGAAAAGTAAACCACCCTGCCCAGCCCGTGCGGCTTGTGGACTGAGCATAGCCCCATGGACTGAGAGGTCCCAGTTCCATGCCCGGTCAGGGCACATGCCCGGGCTGTGGGCTCGATCTCCAGTAGGGGGCGTGCAGGAGGCGGCTGATTGATGTTTCTCTCTCACATGGATGTTTCTCTCTCTCTCCCTCTCTAAAAAAAAAAATATATATATATATTGAAAAAAGAAAAGAAAACCATCCATCCTTCAAGGAGTTCCCAGATTCCTCAAGGAGACAAAGAAAGAAAAAGACAATTCAGATATCGTTAATGCGACTAGTTCGGTTTGCTTCTGATTTTTTTCTCATGAGGTGGTACCTAATTAGAATAGAAACACAGAGAAATATTTTAGCATTGGTTTCAGGGGTTCTCTTAGTCACTTCTGGCCACTATAACAAAGTGCTGTACACTAGGCGATTTATAAACACCAGAAATGTATCTCTTCCGGTTCTGGACGCTGGGAAGTCTGAAATCAGGGTGCTGGCATGTTCAGGTTCCGGTGAGGACCCCCTTCCAGGTTGCAGACTGCTGACCTGGAATCCTCACAAGGCCGAGAGCATGTGGGAGTTACTCTTGTAAGGGAACTAATCCCATTCATGAGGGCACCACCCTCATAACCTCATTTAATTATAATAACCCCCCAGAGGCCCCATGTCCTAATAGCATCCCGCTGGAGGTCAGGACTTCAGCATATGAATTGAAGGGGACCGCAGACATTGTCCACTGCAGTGATGTCATTAAATACATCAACTGCATAAGAAGTTCCAGGCTAAGAAGCAGCAAGCCCTCCCAGATAAGGATGCCAAGCTTGTAGAAATATGCCTGTATCACAAAGAGTCTTTGGTTCATCTTCTGAGAGTTAGGTACCCCAGGACCAGAAAGAAAACGGTCTAATGCTGTCCCACGCAAACATCTTGGTGGAAAACAGGTGTGTCCAGCATTCAGGATCCCCTCTGTCCAACTGACCAAGAGACAGAGGGAACGGAATCGAGAATGGTGACCGCTCGTCTTCAGAAATAGTCGTGCTGAGAGTCCCACGTGGGCACCCCCACCGGGAAACAACACCCCGCTTTTGCCCTCTCTCAGCTCTCGGCTCGGACGACAAAGCACTGAACCAGGGTGTTCCACCGTCTGCTCACCCACCATCTCGCGGTGAAACGTGTTTTTACTGTGAACACAGGCCACCCAGACACTCTCGGACATCACGCTCTTTCCCACCTTGCTGGATATTCCCAGCATTCCTTAGCTGGCTTGCATCCTGCAAGGGTTCCAACATTGAATTCCTTATAGGAATATATTCAGATGAAAACACGTGCCACATTATAACAACTCCACGCACCCTGAACAGATCGACAGGGAGAGAAATGATTCCTTACTGAGTGTTTAAATCTCGCCAGATATATTCCACACACTTGCAATAAGCCTAGAAGATAAGTATTATTTTTCCCATTTTAAAGGAAAAATAAAAATAAAGATCACTGAGGTTAAGTGACTTATTACAGTGTGGGTTAGGGAGGAAGAAATATTGAGGCCAAGATTCTGAGCCAGGTCTGTCTGACCTCCAAAATTAATATCCTTTCCAGGACACAGTGTTCACTCTCATTCAATCATCTCGAACTCCAGAACGCTCTCCCGGACAGGCCAGTCTGATGGACTGTCACCCTCCCCTAAGTGCCTCTATCACTCAAGCCATTCTCCTCCCCCTGACCTCCCCTACCACAATCTGTCCTAGAGCTGAGACTTCGGGTGTGTGTCAGGCCAGCAAATGACACTTTTCCAATAGTCCCCAACCGGGTCAATCAAACACAGTACAGCTGACCCTTGGCAATGTGGGGGTCAGAGTGCCAACCCTTGTGCTGTCTAAGATCCACATGTAACTGTGACTCCCCAGTAACTAAACTACTGACAGCCTACAGCTGACCAGAAGCCTTACCAGTAATGAACACTGAACACATATGTTGTATGTTATATGTATTTTATCCTGTACTCTTACAGTATAAAATAAACTAAACCAGCGGTTTTCAACGTTTTTCATCTCATGGCACACATAAACTAATTACTAAAATTCTGTGGCACACCAAAAAATACACTTTTTTGACAATCTGACCAAAAACAGGTATAACTTTGATTGATTTACAAAGGAAAATAATAATAGTAATTACCTACCCTTTTTGCTCCAAAGTGACTTTTTAAAAAACCAGGTGCCTGTACTTGCATAAAAGGGTTTCTGGTACCAAGAATTAGCCAATCAGACACAACCTTAATATGCAACGTGACCAGTAAGTAGCAACTCTGTTACATGACCCATACATCTGTGGTTCAAGACAGGACATTCACCCCAGGCGGCTACTGTCGTGTTGGCTGTCGTGCTTTTTTTCATTTGACAATCTACGAGAAAAGAGGTCAGTGCCCCTGACTCAATAGTCAGGTACTGCACGTTTTAAAAATTCTTGCAGCACACCAGATGGAAATCGCTTCATTAAACTATAGAAAAGAAAGTACAGCCCTGGCCGGTTTGGCTCAGCGGTTAGAGCGTCGGCCTGCGGTCCAGAGAGACCCGGGTTCAGTTCTCGCTAAGGGCATGTACCTCGGTTGCGGTTTGTCCCCGGCCCTGGTTGGTCGTGCGGGTGGCAGACACTCGATGTGTCCCTTTCACATCGATGTTTCTCTCTCTCTCCTCCTCTCTCTCCCTCCCACTCTATCTGAACAAAAAATGTCCTTGAGTGAGGATTAAAAAAAAGAAAAGTGGAAACCACTAAGAGACTCCTAAGTCAGAGCAAATACATTTACAGTACTGTGTTTATTGAAGCTGTACGTTTATGTGGTCTGTTTACAAGATGAAAAAACTCCGAGTATAAGTGGACCCACAGTTGAACCTGTGTTGTTCGAGGGCCAGCAGTATTGGTTCTTGGCAAATCAATAAGGACGATAATGACTGTGATGGTTAGTTTTAGGTGCCCACTTGCCTAGCCTACAGTCTCCAGTTATTTAATCGAACGCCAGTGTCAGTGCTGCTGTGACGTTACTTTGTAGATGTGGTTAACATCTGCAGTAATCTAATTATTGATTACCCTCAATAATGGGAGTGGGCCTCACCAGTCAGGGGAAGGAGAAGCCCTGCCTCAAGACTGCAGCGTCAACCCCTGCGTGAGGCTGAGCCTGCCGCTTACCCCGCGGATTTCAAACGTGCCAGCCCCAATAATCACGTGAGCCGATACCTTAAAATACAGCTTCTGGGCATATGTGTGTCTGTATCTGTACGGTAAGTCCTCACCTAATGTCGTCGATAGGTTCTGTGACTTTAAGCAAAATGACATACAAAGAAACCAATTTTGCCCAGCTGGTGTGGCTCAGTGGACTGAGTGTCATCCCATGGACTGAGAGTCATCCCATGGACTGAGAGGTCCAGGTTCGATTCCCGGTCAGGGCACATCCCCAGTAGTGGGCGTGCAGGAGGCAGCTGATAGATGTTTCTCTCTCATGGATGTTTCTATCCCTCTCTCTAAAAAATCAATAAAAACATGTTTTAAAAAAAAAGAAACCAAGTTTATTATAGGTTAGCTGATGTAAACGAGAGTTAAGTCCCTAAGGTATCTTTAATGTTTTAACGAAATGACAGGGAAAGGAACGTTATTTGAGGACCTGCCGTCTGTCTCCATGTCCCGATGGCTGTGTTTCCGCGGAGAAGCCTGGCTCATACGATTGGCTAACATGCATAACGTAATTTCGTGTAAAAGATTCCATCTGATTCTCACATCAGCAGGACTTCTTTTCACCAGGTGAGGAAACCGCAGGTCCCTGCAGCTAACTAAGGGACACACAGATGCTAAACCACAGGGCCATGACTTAGGCTCAGACCTGCATACTCAAATGGTATGCTGCTTTCCCAGGACACGCTGTCCCCCAAAGTCACCGTGCTCCCCAATGCGAATACTGGAGGAAAGGAAAGGAGGAGATTTAATGATTTGCAGATGTCTGGCTATATTGTGAGCACAGCCCGAGGAAGATGGGCGCCCACAGCCTAGCCAAATGGGTCCAGCTCCCTCTGGGTCGGGGAGGCACAGTCCGGCAGCCCAGAGCCTCTCGTGTTCAATTCCTTCTAGCACCTAATGACGTCAGCACGGAGCTGAGGAAGGGGCTGGCCCAGCGACAGTTTGCCTAGGTCCCTATCACCTTGGCTGAGCCCCGAGCCTGCCTCGTCTGCTCCCTTATCAGCCGTCCAGCTGTTCGACATGAATGCCAACATCATCGTCTTCATTAATTCACTGGGAGCCTTCATGGGAACCTCATTAACGGACACAGTAATTGCTCTGTGAATACTGCCCATTTCCCAATTACATTTCTGTCCTCATGCCGGGAGAACCGGCCACCGGAGAAAGAGCACCGAGTAGCCTTCGTCTGTTGTATGACAAGTAGGTGAGTGACTGGCTTTTGACAGGGGCTTCTACAACCAAAAAAAAAAGCGAGCTCTTTTTCTCCAAGACCCATTCTTGGAAATTTAACAGTGTGCCAAGTGCAGGTACCTGTCTGCAACCCAGCCCGGGGACTCACACACATGGGCCTGCAGCTCAGGAGACCCTGGCCAGCCAGGAAAAATGAAATTTCAGACGCAGCCGGGATCCGAACTCCTTCTCTGGCTGTCCCACAAGGGGCGTCACGGGAGGGTGTGTGCACAGCCACACGGGCACCCTCCGAGTGTGCACTTCACTCATCGGCAGAGACCAGGAGAGGTCTCCCTGTGAGGAAAACCTCAGGGAAAGGCTCTTTGGAAGCAAGAAATCCAGCTTCTGAACCGTTTGTAGATCCTCATAAGTGCTTCTTATGAGACCATCAATTGCTCATCACCTCCAAAAAGCAGGCAACCCTCTGGAGTCCAATTATCGCCAAACATTTCCTCTTTCGCATCCTACTTTCTCATTAAATGAGTTCACAGACAGATCTGTGGCCTGGAGTCTAGATGCCTGCACTGTTTTCACAAACAGAAAGGGTCCAAGTGATGGAAACTCAAGACCGACTCAGCAAACACGCTCTGTGGCTTGTACGGGAAAGGAAAAAGGAGGGAAAATCACTGATGAACAGTGTGGGCAGCACCTGGATGCTTGTGCTGGGTTCAACCAAGAGGCAGTTTAGCTTCAGTAGATGAATGGGGGGAGGGGTAAACAGATGGGTGGATGGGTGAATATGGATGGATGGATGGATGGATGGATGGATGGATGGATTGATGGATGGATGGATGGATGGACGGACGGATGGATGGACGGACAAAAAGAAAAAGAAATAGATGGATGAGAGAGAGAGAGAGAGACAAGCAGATTATGTTGGGGGCCAGGATTCTAAGTCAGGTCTGTCTGACCTCCAAAATTAATATCCTCTCCCTCACATAGTGTTCATTCTCACTCAACCGTCTCAAATTCCAGAACGCTCTCCTGGACAGGCTAGTCTGGTGGACGGTCACCTTCCTGTACGCATCTCTGTCCTTCAAGTCATTCTCCTTCCCCTGACCTCGTCCGCCACAATCTGTCCTAGAGCTAAGACACTGATGAATGTGTGTGTGTGGTATGTGTAAACATATGTATCTATGTATACATCCACATATATATACACAGAGACACACATATGTATATTTATGTATATGTGTACCTATGTGTCAAATATATACATCTGAGGTTCAACAGTTCCGCTGTCGTTAGTTTCTCCTGTGCCAAGCACACCTGGCACCTGCCTACAGCCTGTCTCCCACATCAGCCCTTTGCAAGTGAAACGCAATCGGTCTACAGGCCTTGGCAGGTGCTGATTGACGCCCCTGCCCGGAATACACGTGTGCACTCACACATTCAAGGTACCTCGGTATTGCCCTGGTCAGTTTTGCTCAGTGGTTAGAGCATCAGCCCAAGGACCAAAGAGTCGCGGGTTCGATTCTGGTCAAGGGCATGTACCTCGATTGCAGTTTGGTCCCCGGCCCTGGTCGGGGCGGCACGGGAGGCAACCAGTCTGTGTTTGTCTCTCTCATATCGATGTTTCTCTCTCTCTCTCTCTCCCATTCTATCTGAAGATAAATGGAAAAATATCCTCGGGTGAGGATTTAAAAATAAAAAGTACCTCTGTATCACATACTGCTCTAAGCCCTTTGCACATATTAATTCATTTAATGCTCAAAACAGTCCTACAAGGTAGGAGTCCTGCCATCCCCACTGCACAGCCTCAGAGAGAGAAAATCTCTTGTCCAGGATGTACCAGGCAGAAAGCGGCAGTTCACGCTCTCGACCCCCGGCTGGACCACGTCTCAAACTCTGCAGTCGCCACTCCCCGTGGAAGGCTCCCTGGCTGCCTCCGCCCTCCCCTTCCCCCCGTGTCCAGGTGTCCTTCTCAGGCTCTGCCACTCCTTGCCACACGTGGTCACTTACTTGTCTCTCTCTTCTCTCTAGACCAAAACATCCTTGGGGCAGAGCCCACCGATGCCCAGCGTGGCATGCACCATCCTTCTCACTGCCAAACCCAATTCACAGAGCAAAAGAGCTTTCAAGCTGGGCCACCAAATCCACACACGGAGAGACCATGAGAAAGTAACAGAGCAGAAGCCCAGAGGACGGAGCTGCTGAAGCCAGACCGGCTTCCTAGTGGAGCTGGGGGCAGGAAGAATCCGGCCGCTAAACAGCCGCCTAATAAATCAGCCCTCCCATCACTCCTCGGAGAATTAGCATTCAGGAGCACACCTTCCCCTGGCAAAGTGCTCCATCGTCCTTTTTATTAGTTATGCCTTCCAACTTCCCGCTAGGTCAATATTATCGAGGGGGTCAGCGGTGAGGCAGGACGCGATCCATCATCCTCGGGTCACAGACGGGGGCGCTGGGAGGGAGGCAGGCCCGGGCAGCGCGGCCTGGGGGGTGGAAGAGGAGGCTTTTCAGACGACCCAGCTTGAGACTCCAGCTCCACAATTAATTTGATCTGTGTGTCAGGGTCTCACGGATGAAAACGGGGTTGTTACTGTACTTACTCATAGCAGCACAAACATGAAACTCTCCCCATGACACAGTGGCCAGTTCGTAACACTTGAACAGGTGGCATTTCCCTTCCCACTCAAGGTGGACCACAGGGAGGGAGGGGCTCAGGATTCCAACCTGGTGACCCCCGGGCTCAGCTGACGCCAGGTGTGCGATCAGAGGGCCAGTTCCCGAGATCTGCTCATGTGTATGGAACAGCAGTCCTGACAGAACCGGGGCATTTTAATGCAAAACGTGAATGAAGGTCTCGTAGTAAAAAGTTTTGCCTTTGAGGGATCCAGAATAAGAGGTTGGAGGGATCAGCTGAGTCAGGAAGTGCAAACAGGTGGTGTATTTGGGTGCACCCCCCCATTCACAAATATTTAGTGAGTACCCACTGTGTGCCAGGCACCAGTAAAGGAAGGCCCATGCCTTTCAATATCCAAGCACTCTACCTGAGGCATCTTACTGGGTACGGAGACGTCCGCCACCACCGCGGCCTCTTCCAGGGCCTGCTCCCCACGGGCTGCTTTGAGCCTCGGCCCTCGTGTTAGATGCCGGTTCCCCGGAGTCACAGGGCGGCGCTTTCTGCCTCCTGGGCACTCCACTTGCTGCCATCCCTCAGAGAGGCCCGCACAGACCTCCTCATCCAGCAGGAACCCACAGGTAGCTCTCCTCCACAGAGCTGTCTCCAGTCTCTCCAGGACACGTCAAGTAAGATCCAAAATCGTCTCATTTGTTTGCTGGTTTATAGTCTGTTGCTCCAGGGAGATAGGGACACTGTCAACTCATCGGTGATTGTCCCTCCAGAGCCTAATAAGCCATAGGTGTTCGATAAACATGTCTAAATGAATAAAGCCGGGGAGGGGGACGAGTGAGAGCGATAGGGAGGGGTGCTCAGGAGCTCGGACGGCTGCACTAGATTGTAACTGACTTGAGAGCAGGCGGGAGGCGAGCAGGTGCCGTGGCCGTGGCCAGGGAGAAGAGCCCGAACAAGGGAGGTTCTGACAGATGTCTGCTGACAGCCTGCAGAAGCCTGGCGCCCCCCCAGCACACGGTACTCTTCTTCCTCCGCTTCCCGAGGGCAGCAGCTCTGTGCCCCACTTCTCTGTGCCCCGTGGACCGGAACAGCTGCTATGGAGCAAATATTTATTGAATAATGACAACAGAGAAGACTTGCCCATGCTTTTTGGTTTGTTTCTAAACACACGAGACAGCCAAGGACCACTGAGCCCAGTGACTTGTCAAAGGCTTGTGGAAATCAACAGATGAGAATCCAAGTTTTCCCAACGTCCAGGGCTGGGTGCACGGTGACCGCCATCTCCCCGGGGTGGCTCAATGACATGTCCATCCCTCCCCATCCCCCAGGAGTGTCTCCTCTCCACAGCCAGAGCTGGGCTGAGGTGGCAGGTTGCACTCCCCTTCCCATTGCCATCCTAGGACCTGGTGCCGCAAATATTGGGGCACATGGTATGTGTTCAATAAACACACGTTGACAGATCGATTAAGCCCCACGCTAAAAAGCAACTGCAAAGACCACCAGTTCGAAGAGCACTGAACTCATTGATTCCACCCGCAGCCTGATCCCAGACGCCAAACAACTTCCGAGTTCACACGGCCTCCCGCGGTCTCTGTAATCTGGAAGTATTGATCGCGACAGCCCGTTCCTGTCAGCCTCGTCATCACATCTCATTTTATCTTCTCCCCGTGGTGTGTGAGCTCAAAACGGCCCATCGGTCTAATATCCTGCCACGTGCCCGCAGCCTACGCAGTAAGTCACGGCGCACATATAAACGCTCAGGCTGACATTTCTCGAAGCTTAGGCCTTCAGGCCACAAACTCTGTGTCATCCTCTGCCGCCCTCAAACAAATCTCGGGTTTCCCCCCTTTCCAGTCACAAAGGAGACACCAGTAGGAGCCTGTGGCGACCGTCCCTACCACTGGTCCTTAATTTTCCTGACGCCAACAACCTTCGCCTCCACCAGTCCTTGGAGCCGGCTCCCAGCCCTGGACATCAGCTAAGAGTCGACTCAACTATCTCGACTTCAAGTGGTCCTCCTTTATTAATGACTGACTTAATTGACTTTATTCATTCCTTAACCCCACGCAACCCACTGACCCCCACACTCCCCCAAACTCCCTTCCACATTTCCCAGAAGATGTCAAGACTGGCCCGAGTGTGGATCTTTGCCTCCCCCATACGAAAGTTACACGCCCTTTAGGAATTTTATTCGGTTCTCAGAGACTCCGTTTTCTCACCTATAGATCGGGCCCTTTGTGGAGAGCAGCAGCTACTCACTCAACCCTGGTGAGACCTCAACACGGGGAGAGACTCCCCCGCCGCCAGGCGCTGAGGGGTGACCACGTGACGAAGCTCTAAGCAATGGGACCTGAGCTGCAGTGACACGGGTCACACCCTCTCCGCTCAAGCTCTGTCTTCCGCTGGCTGCACAGCAGTGCGGGGAGCTTAGAAACCACATGTGGTCAAGACAGAGTCCCTCAGCCTGAGTCACTGTGTGGAGCGAAGACACCCCAGCCCTCCTCCGTCCTCGCAAACATGCCCTTTCCTTCGGAGAGTGAGAAATGAACGTCCACACATGCGTGGGTCTACTCAGCCTGCTCTAGCCCACCACTGACTGTCCAGCCTCACGGGATGGTCCTCATAATTACATGATGAAAATTTGCAAAATACCTAGTATAGGACCAAGCACGGGGTCGGGCCGTAGAACAGGTATTCGATTAACTTTTCCTCCCCTTTATTTTCTCCTACAACCCTTTAACATGGAAACAGAGGTTACCAGCTGTTCAATCCCCCGCTGCAGTAAGCTGTCCTTTTCCATACTCATGATTAGATAGTAATAATTATCAACAGCCAGCATTTACACGTCAAACGTCAAATGCTTCATGGGTATGATTTCATTTCGTCCTTACCACAACCCTATCAGGGAGGCACAGTTGGGATTCCCACGCTAGCAGGACTCTGAGACACAGGGCGGGTGATGTATGCTGTCCACGGTGAAAGTCCTAGCACAGAGCCAGGACTTAACTCCGGAGGTAATGTTCTTGTCCTCTCCAAAACAGGATTATCCTGTCCAAACCTCGTCCTCCTCCTGGCCCACCCCTGGCTGCCAAGCCAGGAATGGGCAGGTGCGACCAGACTCCTCCCTCTCCTTTATTCCCCATCCTTAACACCCCTCATGCCATGCGTGTCTCTCCCCCCCACCGCAACTATCTGAACTCGGCCACTTCTCATTACTGTGCATCCCAACGGGGCTTGTGCCTCCACATGCGTCCCTGCCAGGTCTTCCCATGCTGCTGCACAAGAGAGGCAGGCTGTCTGAAACCCCACAGAGTCACACCCCGATGAAAACCCACGGTAGTTCTTTCTGAACAGCGTGGGATGCCCGGCCTCTGCGCTGCTGTCCATGGTACCTGACACCCAGCCCAGACATGATAACTGTCAGCGTCCCCGCTCCGGCCTGTACACTACCTGAGGGCAGGAGCCTTTCTCAGCGATCACTGTGTGTGTGCCAGGCTCTCCTTCAGTCACCGGGAACACAGTGGTGCAGAGAACAAAACCCTCCACCCTCCCGAGACTCTCCTCTGGTTTAGGGGTCTCTGGTTGCTTCCTGCTGGCTGGCAGATGTCTGCTGTGGCGAAAGCGCAGACAAGTTAAAAGAGAATCCTGGCTCCATATAAAAAGCTGCCGCTCACTATGAAGGCATGACAAAGTTAGCCATCTTCTCCGAGTCTCAGCTCTCCACGTACAGTAGACAAAACAGGCAGCTATGAAGGGCTACTATGGGTTAAATGAGATGATATAACCAAAACAGGCTTGGAATAGTGCCCGGCACATAGTAGGCACATACTAGTGTATCTCCCCAACTCGACGTTGTAAACTCCAAGAGTGTGGGGGCCAGATCCTACACTTCTTTCTTTCCCCACCGTGCCTGGGGGACATACACCGGGCCTGACAAATGTTTAGTTGACTGATTAGGTAGTAAAAATCTCCAGGAAGTGAGCCAAAGATATTTAAGAAGCTTTCTTTCCAGCCACCTGCACAGAGGATGCCTAAGAGCATCATGAGAAGAGAGCAGAGGAACAGGACGGCTACCCCAAAACGATGCCACCCATCCTCTCCGACCCCAACCACGACCAGCTTGCTGAAGCCCACACCTCTCCTGGCAGAAAGACAGATGTGTGCCCACACACACATGCGTGTTGACATCAAAGGAGCTCAATTTCCAATGCATTGCTGGAAACTTCAAACAATCATGAGCACAAGGGAGTTAGGCTGAAGTCCGCCCAAAGGACCAGGCGCTTACACACCGCGCAAGAAGCAAACGAAACCCTGAACGCAGCGATGCCACAACTGCCCAGGTTCCTTTTAAGTGACTTTTTTAGGTAACAAAAACCATACTGTTTGCATTGTTAAAATGGTTAGTTTTAACTAAGTGAAAAGACATATCCCTGGACTTATAATCAATGTAATAAATATAGTCTACATTTTTCTTAATGATCCCAGTTAATTATGGATCCCCAACCTTGGCACGGCGCCTGGCAAAGGCACCGAGTGGCACTAAATTTTCCTAGGCTGTGGCAGCATTATGGGTGCCCTGGGGAGCTGCGCAGGTGTCCAGACAGTCAGCCCCACTCGCTGATCTATGTGACCTTGTGGATGGCAGACACGGCTTTCCTGTCCTCCTCCTAGAGGTCAGACTGTCGCTTCTCATTCACGCTCCTGGCCAAGCTCCTCTTCCCAGTGCCCTGTGGTGTTCTGTCCTCCAGCTAAGGAACGCAAACGTGCAGCTGGTCGGAAGAATGCCGGAGTCCTTAAGGCAGTCAGGATCCTGTGGCTCCTCTCCTCCCCATCTCAGGCAGACCTGCCTCTCCCCAGCTCCTGGAAGTGAACAGTGACCCTGCGATGACCTTTGGCCAATGAACTGTGAGCAAAAAAGCCTTTAAGAGTCAGACATGATTCCCCAGGTTCCAGCGTCCCTCGGCCCCTGTGCTCTGACAGTCCAGGCAGCGAGACCTGCCTGGGTCCCAGACTCTGAGTAAAATGGGGCAGGAGCCCTCCCTGCAGGCACACATACCAACCGCAGGGATGGATGGGTTCCACGAGTAAGAAATAAACCTTGGTTGTTTAGACCACAGAAGTTTCAGGGGTTGTTGATATAAAAGGCATGACTTAATACAACCTGAAGAATATAAACGGTATATTTAAAAAGGACACCAAGCTCATGACTCCTCTGTCAAGAGGCAGATGAGAAAAATAATAAGCTTATACTCAGACCATGACACAGACCTTGCAGGTGTGTGCGGGTATGTGTGTGCGGGGGTGTGTGTGTGTGTGTGTGTGTGTGTGTGAACCGTCCAGAGTGCCAGGGTGCACCTGTCATGGTGGATTCCTTGCAAGGGAGTCCACTAGGAGCTGTAACCTGCCCAATGGCAGAGACCATGTCTTTCCTCCCGTGAGGTCAATACAGTCACCTATGCGGACCATCTTGCTAGACATCAGGAAGGAAAGTACCCCAATAGCTGGCCCAGATCTCTAGGGAACTTGTCACTGGAGAAGGAACTGGGCCATCCCTGTAACACAGAGCTCTACCCACCCTGTCCGTCAGGTCCCGCGACACGGGGTGCTCCCCGCCCTTGCCCTCCGCATGTGAGGACAGTCAAGGACGCATGCCCCAGGCAGACAGTGCTACTGTGGACAGACGCTCGTGTACGCAGCGAACAGCTCCTTCCGCCCACTGTGTCCTCCCCTTGGACTGGAGGGAATTTTCCAACCGGGTCTGTTGGTGAATAAAGCTCGTTCTGCTGCCTTTCGGGGTCAAGAGACCCTTGTTCAAACGGAGTCATCTGTACTTCACGCTGCCTATCCTGTTAGAGGGCAGCTCTTGGTACAGAACGTTATGGTTACCCCACAGCCCAGTGACAATACAGTCCTCATCTGCCCTGGTGCATGCATCACAGCTCACACACACCGCAGCCGTTCCCCGAGGACTCACCGACTTCACACCATGATGCCGCGCTGGGCTGGGCTTCACTTGTATTACTCCATCGACCTTTAGAATAACCGTGTAAGGTAGTTATTACCACCTTCAGCTTACAGATGAGAAAACGAGACGGCCACGAGGTTCAGGTCCTGTGCCCAAGTTAAAGACACGGGCCCCTGGATTTTGTTCACATTTTACTGATTGGTATTCATTTATTGTAATTTATTTATCTTTATTGTTGAAAGCATTACAGATGTCCCTCCTCTTTTTCCCCATTGACACCCTGCTCCCCATTCCCGCCCCCACCCTGCCTTCACCGCTCTGTTGTCTGTGTCCATTGGTTGTGCATATATGCAGGTAAGCTCTTTGGTTTATCTCTTCCCGTCCCCACCACCCCCTTTTCCTCTGAGGCTTGTCAGTCTGTTCCCTACTTCCATGTCTCTGGGTCTATTTTGTCCATCAGTTTAATGTGTTCATTATGTTCCATAAATAAGAGAGATCATGTGGTATTTGTCTTTCTCTGACTGGCTTATTTCACTTAGCATAATACTCTCCAGGTCCCTCCATGTCATCTCAAAGGATAAGACATCTCTCTTTCTTACAGCTGCATAGTATTCCATTGTGTATATGTACCACAGCTTTTTTATCCACTCATCTACTGATGGGCACTTGGGATGTTTCCAGATCTTAGCTACTGTAAATAGTGCTGCTATGAACATAGGGGTGCCTATTTCTTCATTACATGTGTTTCTCTGAGTCCATGACTTATCTGTTCATCTACTTATTCCCTTCACCTACAAACATGTATTGGGGGTCTGAGGCCCTACTACCCCCATTTTACCCAGGTTTAAATTTAACTAGCAAATAATGTTTTCAGAATTGAAAGGGTTGACCAATTATAAAGTCTAAACACTTTCTACTCCTAACAGAACCGACCTCATAGGGTTGCATGAGAATTAAAGGAGTTAACGTAGCAAGTGCTCATAGCAGTTCCTGGCACATGGTATGGCCTCCATCAATGTTGGCTGTTTATAAAATACATGTCAGGACAGCTACCGCCCACCAATGCATTTCAGCACAGTGTGCTGGGGGTGGGGAACGAAGGCAGGCGGGCCAGAAGGACTGAGGTCAGTGTCACCTTCTACCATCACTCACCCCAGACACAACACTTTGGGCCTTTGTTTATTGAACACAAGATGAGAAAAAATGGATTAGGTCATCTCCAGGAACCGGCCTTTAAATGTTCAGCTTTGTGACTGTAAAGGAGGACCAGTAAATGAGCAACCTAACTGGCTAAGCATCCGAGACAATTCCCCAGGTCCGCTCTGCAGAGGACACGGCCTTCCTACAGAGAATGTGGACAGACCCACAGGACTGAGGCACCGGGAAGGGCACGCTTCGTGAAGGAGCATTCCGGAGGCCAGTCTGTTCATTCCAGAACACACGTATCAATCCTCAGATACGGACGGTGACAGAGACAGGGCAACAAAGCCCACCTGGTTCTTCCCACCACCCGTGGATCCGGACGCCAACAGAGACCGAATGCTGCTATCTGTGAGGCCGGAACAGCAGGTGAGGGTGTGGGAGCGCCCCGAGTGTGGGCACAGAACTGCCAAGCGGGGCGGCTAGGAAAACCCTCAGAACGGCGCTGGGGAGGAACAGTGCTGAGGGCATAACCCACCAGTCCCACACCCACGAACCTGGATGCCAAGGACAGACAGACCCCCATCCAGGATACATTTCAAACACAGACTTCTAGATTTCTTTCCTTCCTCCCTCCCTCCCTCCCTTCTTCCTTCCTTCCGTGACAGTGGTTTTCTTTAGATTGTGGTAAAATTCCCTATGTCTGTTGTGACACAACCTTGGCGGCTTAAAGCAATATAAACTTACTCTCTTTGGCGGCCAGGAGGCCAAAATCCAGGTGTCACGGGCGGTGCTCTCCCGGGGCTCTGGGGCAGAACCCTCCCCTTGCCTCTTCCAGCGCTGTGGGCTGCCGGCCTTCCTGGACTTGTGGCTCTGTGACCCCAGTCTCTGCCCCCAGGGTCACATCACCTTCTCGTCCCTGAGTGGAGAACCTCCCTCTGCGCCCCCTTATAAGGACACCCCGACTGCACCTGGGGCGCACCCGCTGCACCAGAATCACCCCCCTCGTCAAAGTCGTTAGCGTAGTGCTCTCTGCAATGGCGCTGTCCCTGCTGTCAATCAAGTCACACAGGTGCCAGGGGTAAGACCTGGTATCTCTGGGAAACGCTGTTCAACCTTTTTCTTTTCACCTCATTTTTAAGGCAGTCAAGAGATAGTTCACCTTTCAAAGCAGACGAGTCAGAGTCACAGATCTAGACTATTCAGGCTGGAAGCAGCCTTGGGAAGCAGCTCATTCCAGCCTCCCCATCTACATTTTTAAAAGAGGAGACCAGGGCTGACCGTGACTTGCCAGGGATGACCCAGAAGACCCAGCGTAGCACACAAAAGCTACTTCCATCCGTGACTTCCGCCAGGACATTTCAGCGCGGTCATTGAAAAGAATATTCTGTTACCCTCCCACACCCCCCATAAAAAATCCGTGTATAAACTTTGGCACATTTACTGCATCAAATGAGCCATCTCTCTCCAAAGGCATATAATTTACAAAAACAAAAAAACAAAAAAAACCCAGCAACATCTGAGCCAGCCCAGCAGACTACAAATAAAACGTGCAGGAACTCTGGCCTGGGGTCACGCCGGACAGTGTGAACTCAGCCCTGCCCAGAGCCACGAGGTGTGAGGGGATGTGACCGGGGCCGCCCTGGAAGAAGACAGAGCTGGCGCCACGGCGTGCAGCTGAGTGGGGCAGAGACGCACGAGTCACGGGAACCAGAAGGAGGCTAATTCAGTGGTCCGCCTCCGCGCTTCTCAAACTTTGGGGAGCATCGCAAACCGGGACATATACAAGCACAGATTCTGGCCCCACCCTAGAAGGTCCCCACTCTGTAGGTCTGGGCGGGGCCCAAGCAGGAGCACCTCTAACAAGCTCCGGAGCTGGGCAGCTGCCGGTCTGGGAACGACACTTTGACAAGCACTGTCCTATCAAGGACCTGGACGCCGGGGACGAGGAGGGGAGAGAGAAGGAGCAGGAACCAAACAAAGGGGTAACAGCAGATGGTACTGGAAAGACTCCTAACACTCTGTAGATGAGAGGAAATGAGGCGGCACAGAGGGACCAGGTCGTATTCACCGAAAGAGGGAGTGTGAGCAGAACCTTCAGGCGGAGGAAAGAGAAAGAATTCTGTATCTGACATACTAAGTTTCAAGTTGCCAGCAGGACAGAGGGGAAAATATATCCACACACAAAGCAGGTGACTGCATACATGAGAAGCCTTTGAAGGACAGGAGTGTCCGTACAGGTGACTGGATGGGTGTGCTCCAAGAGCTAGGTGAGTCCTGAGGTCGTCTCCCAGAATGTACAGCGGGGGGACTCTGCAGAAGGGGGGCAATGGCGGGAACCGATGGCGGGTTCGGGAAGGGGGAGGACGGAGCAGAGGTGTTTCGATCTCACAGCCAGGTCACCGACGAGACACACGGCAGCCTGCGGGACAAAGGCCAGACTCCGAGGGCCAAGCTGAAAAAGTGGAGGCCCCGGCCACGGGCTTGCTCTGGAGCCTGGTGAGGGAGGATGCCGAAGGAAGCCAGCTGGAGAAGAAAGGGTTTTGTATCTGTGCAGTGAGGGACCACTCTCTCTAGAGGCAAAAGAGCCAACGAAAGAGAGAGATGAAGCCCTGGCCGGTTTGGCTCAGCGGTTAGAGCGTCGGCCTGCGGTCCAGAGAGACCCGGGTTCAGTTCCCGCTAAGGGCATGTACTTCGGTTGCAGTTTGTCCCCGGCCCCTGTTGGTCGTGCGGATGGCAGCCACTCGATGTGTCCCTTTCACATCGATGTTTCTCTCTCTCTCTCTTCCTCTCTCTGCCTCCCACTCCATCTGAACAAAAAATGAAAAAATGTCCTCGGGTGAGGATTAGAAAAAGAAAAAAAAGACATAAAGAGAGAGATGAATGAGGGAAGCAAGAGAAGTGACGTGGCGTGGCCCGACCTGCCAGAAATCAGAAAAACAAATGAATGACAACTCTGAGGTGCCTCCCGTGCCAGTACCCAGGACCCCAAGGGCTCCCTCAAAAGGAGCACACTGGCCTCTAAATTCCCAGTCCCCGGAGCAGAGCCGGACCCCAACAGCATCCTCAGTGAAGGATCACGGACTGACTGACTGAATAAAGAATGAAACGTAGTAACGCTGGAATGAAAGAATTCCCATATATTATACAGTGAATTGTAGAATGAATACAACACGTGTATCAGGACAATATAGAAAGAAGAAAGGACGGGATCACAGACCAGGGCAGGTTCAAAATATCTCCTGTATTCAGACTTCGGCTGCTTGCGCTGAGTTCTGGCAGTTGTCCTTGGAAAACATCTCTTTGAAAACTTAACCCAGAGATAGAAAACACATCTGCCACCCTACCCACCTTCAGCCAACACTTTCTTCTTCTCCCCAAGGGAAGAGGAATTGCTAACCAGTGATAAAGCTCAAAATATTCATTTGCCCCCACTTAAAAGTAAGAGAATTCACTGGGAAAAAAAAAAAAAAGGAGAGAAGACACAAGAATTCCTTGCACATAAAACTGGTGTGTGACCCTCCCCACCCTTTGCTCACACACCAGAGCCTCCCTGCTAAGGGCACCTTTCGCTCAGGGCACTTGCCCTTCCCTCTTTCTGCAATGCTCTTCCGGCTTCTCTGGTCGGCTTGCTTCCTCACTTCGTTCAGTGCTATGATCACCTGCTACCTCCTCCGAGAAGCTGTTAATCATGTTTCCAAAACAACATCCACCCTCACGTACAGCCCAGGGGCCATCTGACCCCTTGCGTCACTCACCTGCCTTACTTTCGATTCTCAGCGCCCACTGCACCTGACATACTCCATACCTTTTTGTTTCTTTCTTAGAACATAAGATCCACTGGAGCGGAAGCTTTGCTGCTCGTTCTGGTATTCCCACTGCCTACCGTGGTTCCTGGCCCATAGTAGGTGCTCAGTAAATGCTTATGGAGTGAATAAATCAACCACCATACCTGCATGGACTTCTCCCAGCCTTCACAGTCCCTGGAAGTGTTCCTGGAGAAATCTGCTAGTGGAAGCTCGCACCAGCGCTGCAATCAGATGAAAACTGATGACTGGCAGAAAACTCCAGCCACCACCTGGCTGTGCGAGGACCCCTCCCAGGTGCTCACAGCATTGTCATTCAAGATAATGAAGATGAAAACCAGCAGTGACCCAGGGGGACAGGTTCCCAGGAGGCAGCCCGGCTGGACTTAGCTCCTTCCAGACATCCTGAGAAGGACCCGCCCTTCCCGAGGGTGGAAGCAGGAGGTGGACAAGGTCCCTGCTTGAGAGATCACAGAGCACCTGCCCCGGGAAGAGCTGCGACGGAGAAACTCTGAGCAGAAGTGCCCTGGCAAGACCTTGGCCGTGGGGAGGTGAGGGGCTATTGCAGTGACAGGTGAAACGGACCATTTGCCCATCCATCAACAGGGTTCTTGGGGCTGGGAGGCAACTCTGCTTGCAGCTCATTTATTAAAGCGATGGCGTGTGCTTCCACCCTCAAGGCCTGAGGCTCATGGCCGGAGAACAACGGCCACTTTGTCTTCAAGGGACACCCCATCTCTGCAGTTTACAGAAAGAAGGTGTCCAGCTTAAGCAATCTCCGCCAGCAAGTGCTGAGCACACCTGATTAGAACATAAACCTCAGAGGAGCTCCAAGGAGAAGAGGAACCCGACCCCGTGCAGATGCCCAGGCAGAGGGCGCGGCTGCTGGACAGACGGCTTTCTCTCCAGCTCGCGAGTGAAGAAGCCGTCAGGGACGTGTCTCCTCCGTGAGAGGCAAGGACGGTCTGCACCGCTGCCAGATGGCCCAGCTCTGAATTCCACCCCTGCCGCTTATCAGCAGTACCATCCTGGGCAACTTATTTACCCCCTCCAAGCCTCAGTTCCCTCAGAGATAAAATGAAGATCGCAACAAGTAATGAACTCCCAGAGAATCACAGGAGTTCACTATGTCAAGCGGGAAAAACATGCAATCTAGAGGCCGGGGATGATAAGGAGATGATGATAATGATGGTGATGGTGATGATGGTGATGATGATGTCACCATGGTGATGATGGTGATGGGGTGATGGTGGTGGTGATGACATTGTTCATGTGTTGGCAGAGATTCTGGGGCTACACAGACCAAGGGAGTGTTTGTCACTAGGAGTTGAGTTTTATAAACATGTAGTATTTGATCGTGCATTGGGTGCCTCTGCGTCTCCTTTCCTGGTCCTTCAGACACACACCTGAAGACGAGGAGACAGAGCTGGAGGGCTGGAAAACGCCGAGTGGGAGTAGGGGGGGATGCAGCGAAGGGGGGCAGGAAGCCAATCAGAGCCCACTCCTTTTCCTCGCTGCCTCAGGACCCAACGCCTGCCAAGGCCTCAGGAGCACCCTCGGGGCTGACAATGGCCTCCTGGGCCAGCTGTTGAAGGCCAGGTCAGCTGCAGTCCCAGACGTGCTCCTGGGGGCTTTCCAGCTGCCGCCAGGCTCAGCACCCAGCCAGCACCCGGGCCAGCAAGGCTGAGCGTCCAGAACACCGCAGAGGAACCCAAGGTAGCCCAGCAGGGAAGAGCAGAGCCTGAGGCAGACGCCCTGGGCTCCAAGCCGGACTCCAGCACCTGCTGTGTGATTCCTGGGGGAGCTGGCGGAACCTCTGATGGGGCCCACTTGGAACTGTGCCAGCAGACAGCAAGCGCTCAGTGCTGTGATTGGACCACTGTTGGATGGCCCAGACAGGGCCTGGCAGGCACCACAGAGGGTTCAAGGGGTGCCATGCGCAGGTGGGTAACCCAGGCCACAGTGACTCAATAAGCCCTGGCGCACACACACCTTCCCCTGGAAAACGTGTCCTGGAGAACTCCCCACTGTGTCCCACTGTGGGGGGGGATGAGGCCTTCTCCAGAACCTCAAAGCACCATGCTCACCAAGGAGCTTAGACTGTACCAGCCTACAGAGTTGATTTTTATGTTGTTAATTCTATTATCTCCTCAATTAGATTTTAAACTCCTCAGGAACACCTAAGCACCTGAACTGCACTGTATCAATTACAAAATGTAATCAAATCAGTAAGTCACCCCATGTTATGGACTAAATTGTGTCTCCCCCGCCCACTCCCTCTTCCCTGCCCACACCTCGAAAATTCATATGCTGAAGTACTAGCTCCCAGCAGCTCGGAACGCGACTGTATTTGGAGACAGGGTCTCCAAAGGAGTAATTAAGGTAAAACGATGTCCAGGGTGCGCCAATGTGACTGGTGTCATTGTAAGAAGAGGAGATTAGGACACAGACACGCACAGAGAGGACCCTGTGAAGACACCAGAAGAAGCTGGCCATCTACAAGCCAAGGAGAGAGACTTCAGGAGCAACAAGCCTGGAGACACCCTAATCCACTCCTCCCAGGCTCCGGAACGTCGAGAAAATGAATTTCTGATTTTGAAGCCACCCGGTCTGTGGTACCTGGGAACGGCAGTCGTAACTGACCAATACACCCCGTGGGATCAGTCTGGATGCGGGATTACTGTCATTTTGGCGTGAGAACACTAGCAGTCTCAGACCAGCCGGAGCCACTCAGCCAGGAAGTGGTAAGGCTGGGATTCCAGAGAAGGAAGCTTGGCTCCTTCCACCACTGCCTGAGGGTTCAACACTTACTCAAAAATATTTACTGAGCATCTACTATGTGCTCAGCTCTTTTTAAGGCACCGAGGATACTCCAGTGATCAAGAAGGCCCTTCTGTCGTGGAGCTTATGACTAAAGGGGTCAATGAACAATAACCACCATCAGAAAAATGTAACATATCGCCCTGGTCAGTTGGCTCAGCAGTTAGAGCGTCGGACCGCGGACCAGAGAGTCCCGGGTTCGATTCCCGCTAAGGGCACGTACCTCGGCTGGGGTTCGTCCCCGGTCCTGGTTGGGGTCGTGTGGGTGGCAACCAGTCAATGTGTCTCTCTCACGTTGATATTTCTCTCTCTCTCTCTTCCCTCTCTCCCTCCTGCTCTATCTGAAGATAAATGCAACAGTGTCCTCAAGTGAGGATAAATATATATATATATATACACACACACACACATATATATATATCTACCTTTAGAAGTAACTGGAGAGTATCAGGGATATAAGCAATTTTTTCCCCACTCTAGCCTATGCTTTTTAGTACAAATATTTCAGCCAAACAATAAACGCTTTTTTTAAATAAAAATAAAAAAAAGAGCTTAAACATAAAAGCGAATATTCAAAAGGAAAGTGCTGGAGGGAAAGCATTGCTCATTCATTTCACTGTTCCTTAAGAAAATGAAGAAAATCAGGCAAGAACAAGTCATAATCCCTGAGTAAAAGTTTCTATCGTGTTAATAAGTCCCCCGCCAAAGCTAAGGCTTTGGAAATGACACTGTGAGCATTTCCTGTGCAGGGAATGTTCCCCTCTAAAGTTGGAGGCCAAAGCTCTCTCAAAGAACCACCACGCTCAGGGACGTGGATTTTGTTCTTCTTCGCCCCGGTGAGAATTCACTCTGTGTCTGCCACTCAGCACCAGAGCGAGTTCTTGCAAAGCTGGATGGAGCGAGTTCAATCTCACTCTATCACTGGTGCTTAAGCATCAAATTATTATAACATGTTTATAAGGGTTTTATGTCGGTACAATATCTGATTGCTAGAGAAGTATTTACACGACATGTGGCATCTTTTAAGTGTTTTTTCCATCTCCAGTTCTGCACTTTGGGGTCTGTAATGGCAAGCAAGGCTGTGCAACCCCCTCTGATTGTCAACCCCCTGGAGCGCTCGGGCTGTCTCAGCAGGGACTGCACTGCCCTGCTGCCTGTAAGAGAAGCTGCTAGGACTTCACCTTTCTCTGACCCTCCGTGCCTGGGAGGGGTTTTGCAGTTACAGTAATTCATGCATCGGATGGCTGTCAAGGCAGAACCAGAAATTCAACAGCGCTCCCCAGGCTCTTGGGTCGGAGCTGCTAACAGAAGCAGGTGAGGAATGACACCTGAGGACCTGGCAGCACCGCCGGGGCCTCATTTATTCATGCTAAGACACACTGGTACCAACTGCAGCCCGACTACTTTGAGAGTCAGTGTGACTAAGACGATAATTCTGAGATTCTCATAAGGTAGAATCCAGGCTCCGCAGCTCATCCGGCATGGATAAATCCCTCCAGCTCGAAGCTTTGTTCTATCATCTTAAACACAGAGGGAATCACAATATCCACAGCCTAGGATTATAGGGACAGCGAGATGAAGTCAAGCGTGGAAGCTCTTGTTTCCCAGACCTGACACCTGATAGGCACTCAAGTTATGCTCTTTGGATGAACAAGGTCGGTCCCTGCGGGCTGGGGAGAAAGACCAGGCAAGGCTGACAGTTTGGAATCACCCTGTATCACTCTCCTCCTCCCAACTGTGTCAGCCCTGATCCAGCTGGACTTGCGGGTCACAAACAGGGTTCCGGACCCACAGAAGGGATTCAGTAAAGGGATTCAGTGTGTGTGTGTGTGTGTGTGTGTGTGTGTGTGTGCATGCGTGTATGTGAGTGTGTGTGTGTGTGTGTGTGTGTGTGTGCATGCGTGTATGTGAGTGTGTGCGTGTGTGTGTGCACACTTGCACAAAGGAGCACTTCCGAAGAGGAAGCCACATTGTAACATTGTAACAGCCTCTCAAAGTGATCCACACCCAGGCAAGGTTCCAATGGCCAGTGGAAATCAGCTCTCTCCTCCAGTTCAGCCAGCTTCGCGCAGGCTGGGCAGAGCGGTGTGATGGAAGGAAAGACCACAGAGTCAGATGGTTCAAAGTTCAAATCCTGCCCTGACCGGGTGGCTCAGTTGGTTGAAGCATCATCCTGTACACCAAAAGACTGCAGGTTCGATCCCCGACCCGGGGTGCATCTGGGAGGCAACCGATCAATGTTTCTCTCTCTCATCAATGTTTCTCTCTCTCATCAATGTTTCTCTCTCTCTCTGTAAAAAAAAAAAATCAATGAGCCTGGCCAGTATGGCTCACTGGTTGAGCATCGACCCATGCACCAAGAGGTTGCCAGTTCAATTACTGGTCAGGGCACATGCCCAGGTCATGGGTCCGATCTCCAGTGGGGGCATGCAGGAGGCGGCCAATCGATGCTCTCTCTCATCGATGTTTCTCCCTCTCTCTCCTTCTCCCTTCCTCTCTGTAAAAATAAAAAATAAATTTAAAAAATCAATGAAAACATGTCCTCAGATGAGGATTACAAAAAAAAGTTCAAATTCTGGCTGTTACCTACTTTGCAGGTGACCTGGGCAGAGCTCTCAACCCTCCTGAGGACGGTAGCTCCCCGCAGCACAGGGTCAAGGCCACTTCCGCACAGGGCTGCTGGAAGGGTCAATACAGTAACAACACGCAGCATGCAGAGGGCCCCGCTGTGTTAGCCTCTCCTTTAGCGTCCGTCGGGAACACAGGGCTCCCCTGGGCCAGCAGGACCAGGTGCAAGTCCTGTGTAATCGTCCCATCCATTCGCTGTCTGTTCACACCACGAACCTACCTCCTCCCTGCTCCTGTGCCAGGCCAGGCTCAAGCTCACCCGTCTACACCTGTGCACAAGTCAGCGTTCCCTCTATTCCCGCCAAGTCTCAACCCACGCCTCGCGCCACAGCGGGTGTCTCAGTTGCGCTCTTTGGTTTCAAGTGGCAGCACAGGGGAGTGAAGAGTACGGGCTCCAGAATCAAGCCACCTGGGTTCAAACCTCAGCCCTCCCTGGACTGCTCTGTGACTCGGGTTCCTAATCTGTAAAACGGGGATGATCATAATGATCTACCCCACAGGGAAAAATAACGAGTTAACCCATGCAAACTGTGAGGACAAGGTCTGGTGTGATGCAAGGCTAGCTGTGACTAGGATCTGATTGCAAGAAACAGACTCGGTAAGACCAGCTCAGATGATGACTGTTTAGCATGGATGCTTTGAGGACAAAAAGGGAAATGGGCCTTCCCATGAGCCCCAGAACAGCAACTGTGGTACAACCAAGGGATGCAGAGCCAGCAGCTAGGACCCAGGCAGCACAAGGGACCTCTGCCATGAGCTGATTCAACTGCTCCCTGTGTCTATAACCTTCTCCTGTCTTCTCCAACCTCACATCCCACAGCTACTTCCCAGCCACAATGGCTTTTCTCTGCTCTTTGAACAAGCCAAGTCTACTTGTACCTCAGGACCTTTGCACAGGCTATTCCCTCTGCCCCAAATTCTCTACTGCCCTGTCTTTGCATGGCAGCTCTATCACAGCCTTCAGCGACCTCCACCTTCCAAGAGGCCTTCCCTAACCACCTAACGCTTCCCTTCCACCATTCACTCTTAGCCCATCAATTTGCATTATTTCTTTCAGAGCACTAATGTTTAAAATTTTTTTTTCTATTATTCTCTTACCCTGGAATATAATATCCAAGAAGGTAGGGACTTGGTTTCCTCTCTTCCTAGGAAAGTACCTCAGCCACAGCAGGGACACCATAACTGTGCCACACGCATGAATTCCTCCCTCTGCTTCTTTTCCTGCTACCAAGTGGCTAGTTATCACTGTGTTTCTAGCTGAAACTCTTAAAAGATGCATGTAACTGATCACCATTATCACATTAGGATCCAGATTCTCATGCTAGTAGCTTGCTCCACGGACGCTGCCCAGACGCTGTTAGGTCCACCGTGTGTCACTGCCCACCCTTAAGCCAATGCGCACAGATCCCTAGCACGGCCCCATCAACAAGAGGGAGGCCACTTCCCTTAGCAGGAACTGGGGACGTGGCAGATCCCACGACAGTCAGGTCACAGGCAGAGTCTCTGTGATCCCCTCCACTCCACACATAGGCAGACCCCGGGGACGTGGCGGGTTTGCTTCTAGATCACCATAATAAAGTGAGTATCGCAATAAAGCAAGTCATAATCTTTTGACTGATGGAGGGTTGGCTTCAATTTGTAGAAAAACAACAACAAAAAATGTGACAACTGTGCAGAGTAGCAAAGCAGAGCTCAACGAAACAAGGTGTAGCTATGTACATGAACTGTTTCCCCAACGGTGTGCGTTTCCTAGCCACACTTTCGTCCCTGCCCACACACTTTCCAGCGAGCGCGTGGACTGTGAGAGGCAGAGCGGAGAGTGGGGACACAGAGGGACAGACAGCAGCTCAGGTGAAAAGCAACCGTCAACTGTGAGCGCTTTATGAGAAGTTAGTTGTTCAGAGGACCACGGACATCCGAGTCTTCAGGCATCTCCACGAAGCCGCAAGAAGGGCCAAGCGGATCAGATGGCCGCAGGCGGGACAGAAGCCCCCGGCCCGCGGGGGTCTCTGGATGGGGGTGTGCAGGGCTTCCGCCCCTCCGGCTCCGAGCCAGCCGGGCACCTTCCAGTGTCCCAGTGTGCTGTGCGGAGGGGACCGTTCTGCACAAGGCTCCAGAGCGAGCGGAGTCGGGATGCCTTGTTTTAGGACAGGGATCAGCAAACTGTTTACGGAAAAGGTCCGACAGTAACTACTGGAGGCTTTGCAGGCCCCACGGGCTCTGTTGCAACCTCCCCAGTCTGCATCGCCATGGAAACCAGCCACCGACAACAGTAAATGAACAGTGAGGCTGTGTGCCCACAAAACTCTGCTTGTGGACATGCATGTTCCCATTTCATGTAATAGTCACACGTCGCAAAATAGTATCCTTTTGGGTTTTTTTTTGGGGGGGGGCCAACGAAAAAGGTAAAAGGCATTCTTAGCTGACGGGCTACAGGAAAGCAGGAGGTGGACCTCCACCTGCCAATTCCCACTCCAGGCCACTCCCTGTCGCTCTCTCATCACATGGTCTGAACGCCAAGGTCCTCCTGGCATTCTGTGCTGGGCCTCGGGCTCCTGGAATCTCCTCGACTCAATCTGCAGTGACTCACAGGGCCACCAGGGTCTCCAATAATGGCTGTTAGAAATTGTGAACTCAGGTGAAACACTGTGGCGGTACCCCCACTGCGTCCTGGAACAGGTGCGTCCTGGAAAGCCCACCCCGCAGCGGGCAGCCCCAGCTGCGGAAAGCTGCCTGGACCAGCTCCCGGCTCCCCGGACTCTCCAGAGCTCTGAGTGTCCCCAACGGTGTTGCAGAATGTTCCCGGCCCATCTTCCCCACCCCGGCTCTCCAGGTTTTTATTTGCATTATGGGAGAAACAAAGAAATGAAAGGAGTGAATCTATCCCAAGAAAGCAAGCAAACGTGGACATGTTGGCGGAACACACTACTCTTATGCAAACATCAGCTTCGGGAAAAGCCCAGTCCACAGACCTGGGCAGTCAAGAAACGACTTAGGAGAGAAAAATGGTTTCCTCAGAACCTGGCAGAGAAAGTCCCCATTATACATTTGTTGAGTGAATGAATAGATGATGAACAAATGAGCATGTTTTAGCATTCCTGAACAGAGAACATTCTCATCATTCTGCTCAAACTTGTCCGGATTGGAAAATTAGAACATTTGGTGAGAATAAGATTTAGTAGCCCCCAGAATTAAAAGATGAAAGCTACAGGGACCGATTGATTCTGTAATGAAATCCTCAATTCCCTAGATCCAGCCTGTCATCCTTAAAATATCTCATTTACATGAATACAAAAAGAAGTAATTGTCCCGGCCAATGTGACTCAGTTGGTGGGGCATTGTTCCATACACCAGAAGGACACGGGTTCGATTCCCGGTCGGGGCGTGTATCCAGGCTGCGGGCTCAATCCCTAGGCAGGGTGCCTATGGGAGGCACCTGGGCGATGTTTCTCTCTCACATCGATGTTTTGCTCTCTGAAATCAATAAGAACACATCCTCAGGTGAGAATAAAAAAAAAAGAAAAGAAAAAGGAAGTGATAACTGACTACCCGCTAGGTGTGAGGCCCCTTCACTCACACACTCACACACACACACACACACACACACACTCAGGCACCTCATTTAATCCTCACCACGAACACACCAGAGAGAACCCAAAATTCGTCATTTCTTCAGACGAGGTCACTCAGACCTAGGGAGTGGGGCTTCAGGCATCAAACCCAGACCCTTCCAACCTTGCGCGTGCTCTTCCTGCTGCCTATGACATAACGCTGTTCAAGCCAGTCACTCCTGGACTATGAGACCACTCATTGTAAAGGGACCTATGGGCCAGATCGCTGGAGAACATGCCTGCACCATGCCTCTGAATTGCATAAGGTAAGAAACGCCGCAGACCGCTCTGGTTGGTTTTGCTCAGTGGTTAGAGCGGCGGCCCGTGGACCAAAGGGTCATGGGTTCGATTCCTGGTCAAGGGCATATACCTGGGTTGCAGGTTCGATCCCCAGCCCTCGTTGGGGTCGTGCGGGAGGCAACCAATCAATGCGTCTCTCTCACATCCATGTTTCTCTCTCTCTCTTTCCCTCCCTTCCTTCCACTTTCTCTGAAAATCAATGGAATATCCTCGAGTGAGGATTAACCAAAAAAAGAAAGAAACAGTACAAACCAAGAGTGGAAACTGTACAATGTGAGAAACACACATTCACATGAGAAAGTTTAGAATCTTATCTTACTTCATTATTAAATATAAAAACGGTCAATTTAATAGGCATACACACACACACACACACAAAATAGCCCTTACTTAAAAATCTGGGATAATTAATAGAGGCCACATACTTTCAAAAAAGCATCTAGTTCAGAAAAAACAAAAATGGTCCTAAAAATAAAGAGAATGCTTTTAAAGGTTAACCCACAGTCTCTAAGAACTGCTTTTACATGCATTCAGGTAAAATGATTTTTGGAGGCCAGCTCACTTAGAGAAAACACTGAAAGTGTCATAATATACTCTAATCTCTATGCCAGCTTTGATCCCTGGAACAAAGTTGCTGCTCCCCGTCTGATAAGGACAGTCACAATTTGGTTTAAAAGGTTCTAGTATATTTCCCCTTGCAAATATGTAATATCTGCGCATGGTTTTTACCATGCTGAAAATGTTTTTGGAGCTCTAGCCCATGTAGTTTCATTGATTGGAGCGCTGTCCCATACACTGAAAGGTCCAGGGTTCAATACCCAGTCAGGGCACATACCCAGGCTGCAGGTTTGATCCCTGGTTGGGGCGCGTGCAGGAGGCAATGGATCGATGTTTCTTTTCTCTTTCTCTCTCTCTCCCCCCCTTCCTCTTTCTCCCCACCCCCCCAAAATCAATTTTTTAAAATTCATCTTTATTGTTGAAAGTATTACCAATGTCAAAAATCTAAAGTCAACGATTTTGACATGTTACCTTCCTTCAATTGTTTTCCCTTTTACCAATATGTAAAATAAAATTTGAAAAGGCTCACAGAGATTGTACGGGGGCTTTTCCAGTCTCAAGTGAGAGAAAAATTAGTTATTCTAAATGAAACAGAGAATTTAACGGCTTATCATCTACAAAGTCCACAGGTAGACAGGCAAGGTTTGACCTCGGTCCAAGGGATGCCCTGGCCTCTCTCCATTCCTCAGCTCTCTGCTCCTACCCACGTGACTTCATTCCCAGATGCCAAGCTGCGGAGAGACAGCTGCTGGGTGGGATGGAGCTAAGATGTGCACAGCGACGGCCTCTAAGGTTCAAAGCCAGAGGAAAAGCACACACACACCTTCCTCAACAGTCCCTACAAAAGTCTCAGCACATCTTATTGGCTCCGTCTAGGTCATGAGCCCACCCAAACCAGCACGGCCAGGGGAACTTGCGCCGTATGTCTCTCCATGAATAAGCACACGTCCTCTCCCCTGACGTTCATGGGCTGAAGGGTGCACTTCCCCAGAAAAACTGAGCGGGATGAATGAATGCTGAGCTGGAAATCCAGGAGGTGCCCACTACAGGTCAGGGGACTTGCCTCAAGTCCCACCGCTACTCAGAGACAAACTCAGGACTCAATCCAAATCTTCCGAATCCAGCTTCTCCCAAAACAGCGGCCAATCGTTTGAAAACGCAGGGAGCAAGCCACAGAAAGCCCTCCAAACGCAGACTCCTGGTCACAACATTCTAAAACACTGATGGACTGCCTCCAGAACTTCAAAGGAAGCCAAGTTCCCTCCACAAAACAGAAATTTTGTAAAATGAAACAAGGTTACCATTATCTCAATCAAAACCCCTTTATAGCTCTAAATGGTTCCTCGCCATCTGGAGAGTCAGAGGCCCTGCTCAGGAGTGAAAGGAGAAGCTGTCTGACCTAGTTTTGTGTCCGCTCTAATGTAAAGCGCCGAGTCGTGTTCATTAAGTACCTTCAATGAAGCTGTTGCACCATTAGCAACTCCGAAATGACACCTATTACTCAGTGACAGAGGAGAATCTCAAGCAGTAGGGTGGTTTTTAATCAAAAAATAAAATTAAAAATAGATCCTCCATGGTCTTTTTAATAAAACTAGTAGCCCTGCCCACTTAGAGGGGAAATGACATATTTCTGGGGATTTTTTTATATATTGATTGGAGCAGTGCCAAAAAATTAAAAAGAAAGTTACCCATGTTCTGCTCCTGAGAAAGTGTACACGCTTCTCCCCTACCTGTACCATCCCCCACTCCTCTGCTGCACACCTGGGCTTCCCACCAAAACGACAAACCCTCAGACACCAACACAGGCAGGTGACACGGAACACCAGGTGCAGCTTGACAGGTGTGTGCCAAGTAAGAAAAATGACTGTGCCCAGCGCCGCCCCACCGTGTTTGCTGCGAGAATGGAAACGTTCTCCATTTGTGCTGATGGGGACGCCTGGCTGCGTGGGGCTACGCGATGAGAAACTGGATTTTTTATTTGATGTCCTTCTAACTAACTTCAAGTAGCCACATGCGGCTGTGGTTACTGGACTGGAGGGCAGCACAGACGTCCCCCTCAGAATTCCTCCAGCACCTGCCACCTGCCGTTCTGCACGGAGAGCATCTGCTTGTGCCCCTGGGCTCCTGGCCTGCCTGGCAGAGTCCTTTTCATCCACAAAACCCAGCCCAGGTTTCACCTCCTCTGTGAAGCCTTCCTTGATTTCCCCGTCTCTCCTCCCCTGCTTCTCCAGCACCTCTGTGCTTCAGTCTACCCCTGAGGACCTGTTGTTCCCCACAATGGGTGAGCCTGTGTCCTCCTCAGCGGGGAAACTCTGGGGACAATGGGTTCTCTGGGGACAGCTAGCTGGCCTAGTGGCAAACCCTGCCTCCAGCACTTACCACTTGCTCTCTCACCTCAGGCAAATTACAGGACCACTCTGGGCCGGGTGACCCCTCTGTAAATGGGATGATTCGTGGTAACTCTCCTTGAGGGCTGTTGCAAGGACTCAAGGACCACATGCAGGTAAAACATTAGCATGGTGCTTGGCAAGGAGCAACAATAAAATGGAGCTCCTCTGCTTTGCTTTCCATTAAGTTATGAGACGATGCACCTTGGAGTGTGTCCTGGGTCCTAGCCATCCGGTAACTCACAGTCAGAGCACACAGTAGGACTCACTGAAAATTACAATGATTGGCTATGCCTCCAGTGGATGGATGCCAGTCCTGAGCTCAGTTCTAAGTGTACTCCAGAAGGCTAACCAGCCCTGTTCTAAATGTCAAACTAAGACACTAAAAAGGAGATCTGGACAGAGTTCAGCGGAGGCAGAAAGATGAAGATGCTGTCGATCACGGATTTTTATGGGACTCATCCAAACGGCACCAAACTCACGGCCACTGCCACCTACCCCAAGCGTCCCACCACTACCCCAGAGCCCCATCCCCAACCTAGCCAGACTCTGCTAAAATGTTCCTGGTGGACATGAGCCCTCTCCTGCAGGTTCTGGGGACAGGAACAAAGTTTAAGGGCCACTGGTCTAACATCAGCATGAGAGATACATTGAAGTAACTCTAAGCTCCAACCATTTGTTCCCGCCTCTCTTCCTCAGACGTCTCGCTTACTTTACCCATCCCGTCTTTTTATAGGTGGCTGTCTGGATGGAGGGGAGACAGAAATAGGGCTATGAGTCTGCATTCTGGGTGTGCTCCCCCTGTGCGCCTGGCCCTGAAGGATGGGGCGTCTCTGGAGTCCCTCTGAGGCCCTTTTACTGAAGGCAAATAAAAATGAGCAGCACGTGAAAACAAGCACTGAAAATGATTAAGTGCTCCATACACAGGGTCCCAGTGAAACTGTTCACTTCCCAAGTTCAGTGCTGCCCTCCTGCTACAAGGCTCCCCGGCCCAGGCACTCAGCCAGCAGCTGACTACGGGAGCAAGTCAGGGGGCCTGGAGCACGCAGCAGGCGCTCTGCAGGCAAGAGAATGAGTTCAGCCCAGCTTCCATTTCAGGGCAAAGAAGCTCTAGAGACCAGAATTCAGGTGACCTACCTTCAGGGGGACCCTGTGCAGGAGGTTTAAAGAATAACCAGTAGCACGGCTGAGAGGTTCAAAGGACAGCTCACAAGAGGGCGGGGGCTCTGATATGTGCCTCTTGTGAACTTGGGCATATCACCGTCCCTCTCTGGGCTTCATTTCCTTGTTTATAAAATGAGGGGGTGGTTTCCAAACTATTTTTTTTTCCAGCAGCATAAACACCTTTCTGCCCCAAAACGAAATCTATGAGGAAACTCCAAGACACAAAACACGCTAGTAGAAGACTGTATGAAAGTATACCTGTGGGCCCCACCCACTGGAGCCTGGCTCCCGCCCCTCTCCCAGACCCCAGGAAACCCAGAATCCCGGAAGCTAAGGGAGCCGTGTTAACAAACCAGAACAACCTCCTAAGATCACATCACGTGGCAGTATTTTAGGATGTTGCTTACAATGGATCTTAGGGTGCCTATCTATAGGGAATGGATCAGAAACAGACCAGATTAAGTACCATTTCATTTAAAAAAATGTATTATGAAAAATGTCAAACATATTCAAAACAAGAGAGAATCCCCAACTCCTTTGACCCACCCTCAACAATGATCAAGTTGTGGCCAGCCTCTACCCTATCCGTTCCCCTATCCCTGAGATTATTTTGAAGCAAATCCCCAATGGAGTACCCTCTAGTCAGTTTCATTACCACGCTATGAAAAAACAACATTAATTCCTATACCATTGGCTGTATTCCCTATGCTGTACTTTACAGCCCCATGACTTAGTTATGCTATAACTGTAAGTCTGTCCACCTTTTTGCCCATGCCCCAGCACCCCACCCCCTGGCAACCATCCCTTTGTCTTCTGTATCTATGAGCCTGTTTGTTTTGTTTGTCTGTTTGTTTAATTTTTTAGACTCCACACAGCCTTCTCCTGGGGATCACTTCGTAAGGTATATGTCAAACGACTATGTTGTACCCCTGAAATGAATATAATATTGTATGTCAACTATACTTTGATTAAAAAAGAGCTTTACATTTCAGGATAAAATTAAAAAAAAAAACACATTAATTTCTTAACATCGTCTGACATCTCAGGTCCCTGCTCCATCATTTTTCCCCCTTACAATTCATTTGATGAAGAAATGGGTCACTTCTCTATAGTTTCCCACTGCCTGCATTTTCATAATGACCACCGTTTGCCATTGACATGTACCTCTGCCTTTGGCATTTCCCGTGGTCCCATCACTAGGTCAAGGGTCGTGACCGTTCCATCAGGAGGCACATAACACCTGGTTGCTTCTCCGTCTGTGCTGCTGGCAGCCAGGAATGACCACGTTCTACATTAGACTATTTTTCAGTTTCTTGCATATATATTCCAAAATGCTTCATATATACACATATACATAAAGTTATATCTCTTTATTTTTACCCCAATTACATCCAACCCTACTATTCTGAAACTTTTCATTCAATGTGAAATTATTAATAATTTTAATATGTTTTTGTTGATTTTTTAGAGAGAGGGGAAGGGAGAGAGAGATAGAAACATCTATGTGAGATAGAAACATCAATCGGCTGCCTCCTGCACGCCCCCTACTGGGGATCAAGCCCGAAACCTGGGCATGTGCCCTCACTGGGAATCAAACCAGGACCTCTCAGTCCATGGGACAACACTCAATCCACTGAACTACACCAGCCAGGCAGTATTTTTAAAATTATAATTCAATAGGATACACTTAACAGGTTAACAATATTGAGTATAGCTTAGACTCTACCAATTCACAGTTTAAATTCTGACATTTGTCCAGAATAGTGCTTTTACACGTAGGCAACTGATCACTAGTTGCTGAATAACTAAACAACACTACCAAGTCCCGCTGACATCTAAGAAATAGATGTGTGTACATCAACTGACCTGCACAGGGGCTCCGCCAGACTGTGCGATAGTCTTCTAAAAATTCCCAACTGCCTTCTCAGATTATAAATGAGGAAAAACCAAGCAAATCCTGTTTTTCACCACTTCACATTTTGCCTTTCTTTTTAAGCAACTGTCTTTTTAAAAGCATGACTCCCTCTTCTACTACCTTAACTCACTCATTCATCCATTTTCTCCTCCCCCAAATCACCTAAGGATAAGCCACTGTCCCCAATCAATAATCAAACCCTAATTCCCGCTGCACCTGCCGATGCTCACTGCTGGTCACCACAAACAGCCTGCTTCTATGCAGCGGAGTCGTAAAGACCCCGACTTGACCAATGCCAGCACTCTGCTTCACGACTGGGACCTTCCTGTGAAAAGCAACCACTCCCTAGGGTCAACTAGTAGTCCCATGAAAGAAGCCAGGCATCAGCAATCAAAACGAAGTCAGGCAGCAGAGATTTCTTTTCAAGTCCTCTGTGTGTTTTCACTAGACCGATCTAACGCCCACGTCTGCTGTGAAAGCCCCGCCCCCAGCAGGTGCTTCCCACCACACTCCTGCTCCGAGACCCTGCACGGAACCCAGAGGGTCTTTCCAACAACACTCCACCCAACAAGTCTACATCTGTTGGATGCTCATCACAGGGTTCCTATGGCAACCGCCCTTTCGAAAGTTTGAGTGGAGGAAGACAGAGGGGTCAGCTAGCAGCACCTGGCTTGTGTTTCATTAAATGCCTTCGAACTAACTGCCCATGCTTTGCTCTCCACTGTTCAGCACACGACCACCACCCTTCACAAAGTGCTTCCCCAGGCATGACCTTCTGTGTGAAAGGAGGAGGGGAGATGACGGCCTCTATCTTTCACAGATGAAGAATCGAGCAGTTAGAGTTAAGTGCTCATCTGTAGAAAAGCCAGGAAAAGACCTTGGGTCTCCTGACTTCCAAACCAGGGCTCCTCTGAACACCGGCGCTGCGTCTCGGGGTCAGACCTTCTCTGTCAGCCAGCCCACCAGGCTTTCCGTCCCTCTCCGCCTCCACGCCTTGAAGCACGTACACCTCAACCCCTGCGTTTTCATTCCTGCACCTCCTGGTTTGTGTCAACCACGGAGTCTGTGTATGACTCAGCCCTCCAGCGAAACTGCGCCCTCTTTAAAGCAGGGTTCACAGTCGGACACCTCTTAGGCAGCCATCGCCTTAGTTCACAAAAGTGTCATGATGAAGAGTTTGAGCTTGGAAGTCACAATATAATCATAATTGACTTAACGTGACAAAAACCTAAGTTTGAATCCCAGTTCCGACGCGGCTTAGCTGTGTGATCTCAGGGAAGTTACTTAACTTCTCTGTGACCTCATCTGCTCACGTTTCATGGAGTAACAAGCATGTATCTCATAAGGTTACTGTGAGAGTGAATGAGAGCGTGATTCAGGGAACAGTGGAAGCTCTAGAAAAATTGAATGCTGTTGCTATCATTAATATTGTGATCCATATTATTAATCAACATCGTCACATTTCTATAGTTAATAAAACTGAGTGCGGGGCCCAGTAGCACGCCCAGCACCACACAGCAGGTCAGCGCTGCAGTCCAGGGAATGGCGAGACGCCACCTCCCACTTCTGCTACTTTCACAGTCTCTGCAATGTACACCCGAGTAAGTGCTTAGTAATACACAGAAATCACAGAACGTGAGAACTGTGAGGAAACCCAGTGAGTCATCTGGTCAACCCTCTCGTTTTGCAGACGAGAAAATTCAGGCCCAGCAGAGAATACATCTGTTCAATATCGTTCGGCTAGTAATAATAACCTACACATTTGTGTAAGGATGCCTAATTACGAAGTTTTCTTCGCCATGAGACATGCTACCGAAGCCTTGAGGCATAGACCACCAGGAACACAGCCGAGGTCAGACAAATTTGAGTGTCTCGCACCACGGAGAATCACAGGGGTCTCAGGAAGAGGATGTTAGGGGGTGCTCATTATACGATCTGGGCTTATTCAGTGATTTGGGGGAGGGTTCAAGGAGGCGTAGGTTCACCTTAGTGGGTCCTGTCCTAAAGCCGCAATCCTGTGGCCAGGCGTCCTTAGGGTGTTTATCCAGAAGGCAGGAGGCACAGGGCAGGTAATGGGTAGAATGACAGCAGGCATTTGCGCGGGCTGAGACGGGCCTGTGTGTGGACTACAGTGTCCTGCTTTCTCTGCGCTCACTCCTGATCATAGCTTCATCTTGTCTTCCTCTCATTGTATGGCTCTCACAGAGTGACCTTGCCACACGCCGGTGTGCTGTGAAATTCTTCATGTCCAACAGGACAAGCCCAGGGTCTAGCTATCAGAGCCAGGCCAGTGCCAAACCGGCAGCAGCCGCAAGTGGCTGGGTTGTTTTTGTTTGTTTGTTTTGTTTTTTGTCTTTACTCGGTAATTTGTTCCACTCTTTACACCTGTCTGCGTCAGGGAGCTTCAAGGAGGACTAGATGCAAAGTAAACACAGAGCCGCCCCTTAATGAGGCTGCATTCCAACGGGGGAAAGAGTTCATTAAAAATAAACATAATGCATTCCACATATCCATCCTATCATCTGGGCGAGGTGGGAAGTGCCCTGGGAATAAAACGCAGAGCAAAGGGGACTGGAAGGCATGCCAGGGTAGCAGGGCTGAGCAGGCCTCCTCCCCCTGAAATGCAAACACACACCACAGGAAGCGAAGGAGGTGGCCCTCACCCGACAATCCAAAGAGCAATCGGCATCCTCATCCCAGTTCAGAACTGAGAAAAGTGAGACTTGGAGAGGTCAGGGAACGTGTCCAAGACGGCCCAGCAATCACATGAGGCGACCAGGGAGCCCCCCGGTCGGCCACCTGCTGCCTTTCCAACACAGACTGGATCAAAGGTCATCCTGGTGCAGGACAGACTCCAGACTTATGGGCACAAGTGTGAGCTCTGAAGCTCGAAGGAGTCTGTGCTTTCCCACGCCCACCCAGGTTTGCAACATGGCTGTGTACTCATACTGTGGGGGAGCAGAATACGCCACCCCGAAATCTGCCCCTCTGTAGAAGGACTATTTGGAGCAGAAGGCATTGAGAAAAAGCAGACAGGCTGACTCTGCCCTCTCCCTGTCCGCCTGAAAGTAGGACAGCAATTCGCCTGTGAAGGTGCCCCCTCGTCCCACACCAGGATGGGGGGGCAACCTTATCCTCAGAGACAGACATGGCACCGAGAAGAATCTGCGTAAATAACCCCCCATCTATTTACCTCCCCACAACTGACTGCCCCTAAAACATCCATTTCTTTGTCTTGTCACTTGTCTACAAATGTCTCCTTTGTCAGAGCAGTCTAAAAGCCTCCCATCCCAGCTGCTTCTGTGGGGGTTTTCTCCTTTCTGTGAAGCCCCCTACCCATGCCCCATAACACTTAACATCTAGCCCAGCTGGTGTGGCTCAGTGGACTGAGCATCCTCCCATGGACTGAGAGGTCCCGGTTCCATCCCCAGTCAGGGCACATGCCAGGGGTGGCAGGCATGATCTCCAGTAGGGGGCGTGCAGGAGGCAGCCAACTGACGTTTCTCTCTCACATCGATGTTTCTCTCTCTCTCCCTTCCTCTCTCTATAAAAAATTGATAAAAACGTATTTTAAAAAACTTAACATCTAATTCAATGTATACACTTTTCCTCTGTTAATCTGTCTCCTTTTAGCTCATTTCACAGGCCCGGCCTCTGAATCTGAGAGGGTAGAGGAAAAGAGTCCCTCCCTGTTATAGCCCCACCTACTAAGTGCTGACCCAGTGCAGCCAGGCCATCTCCTAAGCTTTCCCCTGGTTATCCAGTGACCCCGAGGTGAAGGTCCAACCATCAGCCTCACTCAACAAAGGCATGAGGCTCTGAACGTTGAAGTCCCTTGTTCAGTATCACACAGTCAGTAAGAGGCAGTTTATTTTCAAACCCAGACTTCAAATTTCCTCAGCTGTGACTGTCTTGCAAAACACCACACACCAGTATAATGCATACAGATATGTGTGTGTGTATACAATCCCTAAGAAGATCTACCTCGCAGAGAGCTGCGAGGCCCAAGCAAGTATGCCTAAGGTAGCAAGGACGCCCCCTCCCACATACACGGAGCTGCAACGAGCTTAGTGTCAAGAGCACGTTCACAGGGACAGGGCTTTGTTTTGTCTTCTGCATCCTCAGAACCTGCCTTGGGGTAGAAACTAAGTATTCATTGGATGGGTGGATGGATGATGGATGGATGGATGGATGGATGGATGGATGGATGGATGTGTGGGTGGATGGATGGGTGTGTGGGTGGATGGATGGATGTCTGGGTGGATGGATGGGTGTGTGGGTGGATGGATGGATGTGTGGATGGATGGATGGATGGATGGATGGATGGATGGATGATGGATGGATGGGTGGATGGATGATGGATGGATGGATGGATGGATGTGTGGGTGGATGGATGGGTGTGTGGATGTGTGGATGGATGGATGGATGTGTGGATGTATGTACGTATGTGTGGATGGATGGATGGATGGATGGATGGATGGATGGATGGATGGATGGATGGGTGGATGGATAATGGATGGATGGATGGATGGATGGATGGATGTGTGGGTGGATGGATGGGTGTGTGGATGTGTGGATGGATGGATGGATGTGTGGATGTATGTACGTATGTGTGGATGGATGGATGGATGGATGGATGGATGGATGGATGGATGGATGTGTGGGTGGATGGATGGGTGTGTGGATGTGTGGATGGATGGATGGATGTGTGGATGTATGTACGTATGTGTGGATGGATGGATGGATGGATGGATGGATGGATGGATGGATGGATGGATAGATGTGTGGACGGATGGATGGACGGATGGGTGGGTGGATGGAAGCAACCTTCCTTCTGCTCTTTGCTCTCAACACTCCAAGGACCCCCCAGAATAACTCTTGGCTCAGCTTAGGACAAGAGGAAGTAAGTGTGAAAGTGACCTTGCTCTCAGCATGTCTCCAACTGAGTCCCAACCAACCAGGCAAGAAGGGGCCAGCTGGATGCCTGACCCAGCCTCACTGAACACTCCTTTTAGATACTGAACAAGATTTAAGTTGCCTCCTGGGGATGAAGTAGTCTACCAAGACACTCCAGAATTGACTGTGAAATCCATTTGTATCAAAAAAACAAATAATCAAAATAAACATCACATTCAAACAGGTGACATACAGTCACAGTTGATGAATGCAATTATTAATGTCCTTAAAAAAAATAAAAGAAACTTGCCCTAGGCAGAGAAGACAAGCCACAGGAATTGGTCAGGAAGCTTTGTCAGATATGAAACAAATTCAAAAATGAAAGTGACTATTAATTACTTTAGCAGTTGCCGGCAACCACCACAAAAATCTTGTCCTGGGAATCAGTTTCAGTTTCTCGGTGTGAAGGCCCCTTTTTATAGCTCGAGGGCTGACCTTTCACCCATCTGCTCACGTGTGCTCTCCCCCATGCTCTTTAGTTTTTAAAAAACACACAGTAAATTCCCCAGGGCTCTAATCAAGCACCCTTCCTCATTCGAAGGGTGACCTTCACAGAAGAGAGGCCCACTTGATAAATTCCAGGAGAGTAAAAATAAAACATAACGGAAAAGATCGTCTAATCATCAAGGCTAATTATAAAGGAAGTAAATTGCTTTTTTCTCCCTAAGTGTCTCAGGTTTATTAAAAAAAAGACCAATCTGCCAAAGATGGCCTTTGTTACTGGTCTGAAAAAGAACAGAAGGACTCTCGGGGGAGACAATTGTGACTTATACTACATGTAACACCAAAGACCTTAGCCCTGGTTGGTTGGGCTCAGTGGTTAGAGCGTCAGCTCATGGACCAAAGAGTCTCGGGTTCGATTTTGGTCAAGGGTGCATACCACGATTGCAGGTCGGTCCTCGGCCCTGGTCGGGGTCGTGGGGGAGACAAGCAATCAATGTTTTTCTCTCTCTCTCTCTCTCTCTCTCTCTCTCTCTATCTCTCCCTCCCACCCTCCCTCCTTTCCACCCTATCTGAAGATACATGGAAAAATATCCTCGGGTGAGGATTTAAAACAAAAAACAAAAAACCCAAAGACGTTAGCTTTTAAAATAGTCATTCATATACTTACTAGTGACATATTTGATTATATATGATGTACCAACTAGACACAAAGAGCTGGGGAAGGTGCTGGGGCGGGAGCACACACGTGGAGTCATGTGAGACTCTGCCCTCGCTAGCCTGCGGCCTGACAGAGAAGACACACCTCACACGAGCTGACGATGGCACTGCGGAAACGGAACAGCAGGACGTGGGGCAGTCGACAGGGGTGCTCTCCATGCAAGCAGGACAGGGGAGTGTCTCTGGAGGTGACGTTTAAGCTGAGTCTTGAAGGATGACTGGGAGGTGGCAGGGTGGAGTAAACACTGAAAGACCTCGGACGACTGTGGCCACTCCGTCTGCCCCGGCACAGCCAACACGGAATCAGGCACGGGAGGCGCGCAAGCCCCTCCTTCTGAACCAGGGCTCCGTGGGACAAGCACCTGGAACCCCTGTTTCAGAATGCACGTGTGAGCCCCAGGCCAGACCTGGTGAGTCAGAATCTCAGGAGTGGCACTTGGTCACGTGTGCACGGGCAAGGCCCCGAGGGATTTCTGACCAGCAGCCCCCTAAGAACCACTGATGAACACCACTAACCCATGTTCCAAAGTGCAGCAGACAGGCTCAGGGGGCCTCCTCCGTCATTCAGTCATTCAATGAACAGTTGTTGGATCTAGCTGGCACACCCACCTGCAATCCAATAGTGACTAAAACAAAAACACCTACCCTCAGTACACGTTTGCTCACTCTTTGCAGCAATGCCATGAGGTGTTACTTCCACTGCCCCCCCCCTTTTTTAAAACGACGGGAACTGAGGCATAAAAGGTTAAGAGAACACAATCAATCAATGATGGAGCCAGGATTCAGCCTTGGACTCTGAGAAGCACCTTCCACCTCGGGGCTGCTTACTGACGGCCTCCTGCGGACCCGGCCCCTGGGCGGCCAGTGAGCATCAGGGCTGGCCTCTGGCTGCAGAAGCAGAGACAGAGCCACGGAGGGAGAAGCAGTGGAAGAGATTCCAGAATGTTCCACGTGCAGAGTCCAACCCCGTGAGTGCTGAATCGTGGCTGTCACAGCTCTGGGTGGCCGTGCTCCTCTGGCCACGTCTCCATCCCGACAGCCACACGCCCCTCCACAGAAGGGGGACAGGCACGGCTCCTGATGCAGTTGGCCGGGTGAAGGGTCTAAGGGGCGCTCCGCCAGGGCTGCAGGGAAGACCCACTCAGGAAGCTGGAGCAAAGCCTCTGAGGCCTCTGCAGCAACCAGGAATGATAAACAGACATCTCCCGACCACCAGCCCAGAGAACGGGACGCACGGGGAGAATCGCACCGGGCCTGGGACTCGGAGCCATTCCCGGATCTACGTGAAGCCGTATGTCTGTGGTGGGAGAACCAGGCGGAGCCCTGAACCCACGAGGCCAGCGCTGCGCCCAAGGCCGGCCCTTCCACGGTCAGCCGTGGGACAGTAGGCGGGCCACTGGAGCACAGTTCACCCAGCTGAAAAAATGGTGAGGTGCAAAGGTCACTGTGGGGATTTAATACAAAGGCTTCGTATCTCACCTGGCACACGCCAGGGGCTCCATGGCGATGCGCCTGAATGTGTGTCGCTCGCTTCTAAACGTAGGATCTGAGAAGTAAACAAGGCCCTTCCGAGGTCAGCTGGCCGATGAACCTGTCTATAACTGCCTTTTCTTCTTCCTTGTCTTCCAATCTTTGTTTTGCCAGGAGCAAGCAGAAAAGGCTAAAATAGCTTCTGAAGTCAAGGTCCGTGGGACACACAGAGCTCAGGGACCCCCGGGAGCTCGCCGCACGGCCCACACCCCCGTGCTCGAGGCTGGAAGCCAAAAGAAACCGACTCTCCTCCAGGACAGGAGAAAAGCCACAATGAGCCCCTGACACTCAAACAGCAAGAAACCCCCCAAAATGCTGTAGTTCCGTGGATTTGAGCAAAAACATATTCCTGACGGACATGCAACTGTGAGAAATGACATCGGCAGAGAAAGAGAAAGGAAATGGCATTCACCCGCAGTTTCCGAGGGAAGACACTAAAGAAGTACTTACTTATGTCTTCCTTATCTTTGTCGGTATGTAAATGTTAGCAATGACACATCAACGCTCCATTTCAACAAGACGCTTAAACAGAAAATGATGACAGACTGCACTGGATGGAAACTCGGGCACGCCCCACTGGAGAGCGTGCCTGCAGCCCCATACGCCCCAAGAATGTGCCATTCATTCCCCAGGCCGGGGGCTGGAGAAAAAACTAGCGGCTTCAGGGAGCGACCCCTGCAAACGCAAACCTATAGCGTGATGATAAGGTTACATCACCATGCTGGCTAATTTCAGATGGCATCTCAAGACCTGGGAACACGGCAAGAAAGGGGGGATCTCTGCACAAACACCTGGAACAGCCAGTCCACAGAGAAAGGACACCTTGGGGAAATAACGGGCACCGGCAGAGTACCAACAAAAGGCAGAGGACGAACACAGAGGATTCCCCCAAGGCTCCGGGAGAAGCGCTGACTGAGCGGGGACTGGGAAGAAGCGTCCAGAGCCATCCCGGCTAACGAGAGCCGGGTGAAAGTGCTTCTCCAGCCGTAGCACAGACGGGGCCAGGTGCCGGAGGGCACCCGCATGTCACTGTTCAGATGACAAACTGAGCCCAGGACAGAGCAGGGACGTCCCAGGCGCGCCCAGTGAGGCAGGGCCAGGGCACCTGCACCCTGTCTGCTCCACGCCCCCCACACTCCCAGGGCTCGGACCCCCTGCCAAGCCACTGCAGCCGCCGGGTAGAAAAGCAGCCGCACCCCAGTGGCCGGGTTTCAGAAGGAGCTCCAGGAGCCTCAGCCAACATTTCTAGAACTTTCTCCTCTGTGCCTTTGATGAAAAATATCATTTCTCCATATACCAACATTCTCCTCAATCCCTAGAGCTACAGCAACCTCAGACGTAAAAAGAAGTCGGAAGTCAAATATTAAATAGAGGCGGGGTGACTTTGGTCTCAACTGATTAATAAAATTAACAAAACTGAGGCAAAAGGTAGAAACAACCCAAGTGTCCACCGGTGGGTAAATGGTAAACACAGTGTGGTCTACACAAGCAGCGGACGGTCATCCAGCCTCACACAGGAGGTTCCGACGCCCCTGCGACAGAGATCAGCCTTGAAGACGCTGTGCTAAGTGACACAGGCCAGTCACAGAGGACAAACACTGTGTGATCCACTCCCAACCCCTCTGTCCTCATCCGCAGAGAGGGCAGCAGAACCATCCAGAGCTCAGAGGTGTCAGATTCACAGAGACAAAGAGTAGCAAGGTGGGTGCCAGGGCTGGGGGAGGAACCAAGGGGAGTTTAAGAACAGGTATCGAGGTTCAGTTTTGCAGGATGAAGAGATTTTGGAGATGGATTCCCCAATCATGTGACTGTACCTGACATCACAAAACTGTACACTGAAAAGGGTGAAGAGGGTGAATGTTATGCTATGTGTACTGTACCACAATTAAAAACAACAAAATAGGCCCTGACGGGGTAGCTCGGTCTGTTAGTGTTGTCCCGATGCACTGAGGTTGTGGGTTCGATGGATAGGTAGATGGGTGGGTGGATGGATGGATGAGTGAAAAAATGGAAGGAAGGAAGGAAGGAAGGAAGGAAGGAAGGAAGGAAGGAAGGAAGGAAGGAAGGAAGGAAGGAAGGAAGGAAGGAAGGAGGGAACAGTGGGTACGCAAGCCTGCACGGGGCAGAGCCCTTGAAGAAGAAGTGAGTGGGTAGGGCTGTGCTTGAGGCTAAAACACTTAATGAGACCTTGTTTTCCACTGCGATACTCGCTGCCGAGCACATGGAAAACAGGAAGAGCAGGGAGACTGTTTAAGACCTTGGGTGACGGCAGAGTTCTCCCGGGGGCAGAATCCAGCGACACCACTTTTTTTTTCCTTTTATTGAATTTATTGGGGTGACACTGGTTAGCAAAATTACACAGGTGCCAGGCGCACGATTCCACAGCCCGTCACCTGCACCACTTTCTTGATATGAGATCTTGGGGGTGGGAAGAGGTGCTTAACCTCTGACCCCCTCTAATTCATTGTGGTTATGAAGATTAACCTAAAGCATTTACATATGTAAAGAACTCGATTAATGTGAGATGTTATCACTTGAGAGAGCCTCTCAGGGAGCTGTGCTGTCCAATGGTAGTCGCTAGCCATGGGTGGCTATTTCACTTAAATTGAAATGCAATAAACTTAAAAACTCAGTTCCTTAGTCACACCAGCCACACTTCAAGTGCTCCAGAGCTACCCAAGACTAGTTACCAGGGTACCGGACAGAGCTGGTGCAGAGGTCAAGAGAAAGGGCTTGAAGCTAGAGGGTCTGTGTGACCTTAGGCAAGTTACTTAACCTCTCTGTGGCTCGCTTCCTTATCTATAAAATGGGGATAATAGTAGCTACCTTATTCAGTCAAGGTGAGGATTATCTACTATGTAAGTCCTACAATAATGGTAAAGGGTGAACCCCACCAGCTGGCACCCCAACACAGGGGACAGACCCAGGTAAAGGGGCAGGATGCATTGTTGGGAGAATCAGAAAGATTTTTCTGCAAAGCACCTCCCACAGGGCCAAACACATAGCTGATGTTCAGTTCATGCACTCCTTTTTTTTCTTCAATAAAGGTTCACTGAGCACCTACTGTGTGCTAGGCATTATTCTAGACACTAGAGAGGTAGAAATGAACAAAGGCCCTGCCCTCCTGGAGCTTCCAAGGTTACAGTCTCAATAAACAGGGCTATTCCGATGCAAACAGGAACACCAACATCTCCACTTACACCACACAGTAAATACTCCCAGCAATGAGAAGGAAAAGCTGACCAATAGGAAGCTACGTCCAAAGAGGTGCCTAATAAAAATGCTTGAATGAACAAATGAATGAATGATAATGCACAAATAGTGACCTGGGCCCTGGGTGATCCTGTTAATTACCCTACGGTGGGTGTGGCTAACTCAGAAAGCTGTTGCCTGGCGACACTAATGACCCTAAAGCAGTCAGCACACAGTGTTATGTATAAAAGCTTGATCATCTCCAACCAGAAGGACTGGGATAGAGAAGGCATTCACATCCATGCCCTCCAGCTTCTATTCTGGGCTCTGCTCTGACTCACCCTGTCAGCCGGGGCTCCTCCCTCTGTAGCACCCGGAGAGAACCGAGCCTCCAGGGGAGCCAGCACTCACCTCCCTCACCTGACAAACAGCCTGTCCCTGGTCCTGGACAAACAGAGCCACCCAAGAGGGAGGCACCCTACTCTCCAGGACGCTCCTGCCCAGCCCTCAGACCTGCCTGCTGGCCTGGGCAACTTGTATTCTGGCCCCGGTTCTACTACTCACTGGGCACAACTTTCCCGAGAGGAGGCAAACGGCACCACATCCCCACATGTGTGTGTTTCCAAAACCTAAAAGCTCGTTTTGGTAGGTTTGCAGCTCCCTGACGCAGTTCAAGGTCATGGGAGGGGCGAGGTTGAATCACTGGATCTCCGTCTTCCCCGCAGGAAAGGCCTCGCAAGTTATTTCAGTCCTTTGGTCTCAGGCTCCCTTTGCTGGGGGGTCAGGAAAAGAGTGTTCGCTGCACAGCGATGTCAGGGAAACTAAACGAGGCACTGTAAAATGTCCACGTGTTCCGGAGGAACTAGTTCACACTCTCTCGAGTATGTCAAGATGGGTAGACAGGACGAAGGGACGTGGTTCAAGCCCCAAACGCTGTCACTCTCTTTCAGTCATCTGGTCTACCTTTGCCTTGCCCACCTTCTCATTCACTGGAGGGGGCTGAAAGGGATCCCTGCTGCACCCTGCAAGCCCTTGCATACCACCTCCCCAATTTTAACACACCGTGTTGCTTTTCACCCTGCAGAAATTCAGTACAAGAATTCATACCAGAATTCTTCGTCTACACAAACCACACTTCCAAGTGGTTACAACAGGACGTGTGCTTACTGCATGTCTCCACATCCATGGGTAGGTGGGAACACCACCCTGTGATCCTCGAGGTCTCCGAGTGGGAGCTACCATGACCTGCCTCAGCTCAAGTAGGGACACCTGAGAAATGGCAGACCTGGGATGCTAGTTACCTATGGTTTATACAAGCACATTAAAACAAATCAGCAAGGAATCAAGTAAAAATGCTTGTCTTGAAGATCACACTTCAAAACACACAGGGCTGGGTGCTGTCTCAGGTCCTTCCTGGGTTTCATATCCTACCACGACTTCTGCTAGGAGCGGACCAGGCTGGCAGGATGCTCCCCACGTTACCTGAAATGACCCCCATCTGTCTCTTCCCTCACCCGGTCATTCCCAACACCCACACCAGCCGTGGCCTCCTCGGGCCTGTCGCCCTGCCCCTCCAAGTGGATTCTCCCATCCAAAGCGTTTCTGTACACCTTACTACACTCCCTCATTTAATACCCCTTTCTAGTAGCTGCCCAGCCCCTGGCCCGGTCACCGAACGTCACCCACCACATCTAATGCCCCGGGCTACTCGTTTTCTGCATGGCTGCTCGTTGGCAACTCAGCTCACAGACATGACAGTGACCGTGGCTGACCTTGAGGGGCTCAAAAACACATGGGGGACACAGATGAACCTCAAAACTAAACGGGCTGCTTCAGGGCTTCAACAGAATTACAAAGGATGATGGCGATTCAGGGCAGGAGTAGCCGATTCCCAAGGTAAAGGAGTGGAAATAAAGGTGCTGGAGTGGGCTGAAAATGAGCCGAACTGACGGGGGGAGCGAGAGGAGAGAGGTGAGGGAGACCCCTCCGCGCCTCTCTCCAGCCCCTTCAGATGTAAGCCAACCAGTTAGATCCGGGCAACACCCTCCCACTGGCTACTCCGTGTTGTTCTGACCCCTACGGGCCCGCTCACCTTCCCGGTTCCCTGGGCCCTGACCCAATCCGGCACTCTCCAAGTTGGCATTAAGTGTGGCAAGGCTAAAATTAGGACTGTTGCCATAGATATGTACACGTCTCTGTAGCAAATCTGTTCAGCTCCCAAGTGGAAAAAAAAAGGTTGTTGTTTCTTTTTTCCATTCTGACCATAAAGCAACTGGGGATCTGGAAAATCCAGGCTGAGTCACATCTGGACACGCCTCTGAGCCTTCCTGGCCCCATGGGAAAGCAAAGAGGAGGCTTCTGGGGTCCGTGCAGGCGCTCTGTCCAGGGCTTGCCCTGCTGAGCTCTCGGGCACCAGCGTGAGGAGCACCACGCCTGGGCCACCTGTCCACGCTCGCCCTCACTTCATCCTGGACGGAGCCCCTTCCGCGAGGCGGGCCTGCTTCCTCCCATTTCGCAGACGGCAGGCCAGGGAGGTTAAGAATCGGGCTCCCCACCCTGGCCGGTTTGGCTCAGCAGTTAGAGCGTCGGCCCACAGACCAGAGAGTCCGGGGTTCGGTTCCCGCTAGGGGCACGTGCCTTGGTTGCCGGTTGGGGTCGTGTGGGTGGCAGCCACTCGATGTGTCTCTCTCACATCGGTGTTTCTCTCTCTCTCTTCCTACCTCTCTCCCTCCTGATTTGTCTGAAGATGGATGCAAGAGTGTCCTCAGGTGAGGATTTTAAAAAAAAAAGAAACAGGCTCCCTTGTGAGATGGGCCACACCATTCATAGTCAATACATGGGAAACCTCATGTTGTAATACACAGTTAAAACATGAGGTTCAGAGATGTTCAGAGAACCGCCACGGCCACCCAGCCAAGGGCAGTCCCTGTGACATGATGACAGGGTGACCACAGGCACAGCTAACGCTGACTGCTTTGTCCTAGGTTCTATGCTCATTGCTTCCCATGGAGCAACTGTCTCAGTTCAGCCTCCTAAAAAAGACATGTTGAAGTCCTAACCCCTAATGACTCAGAAGAGACCTTATTTGGAAACAGAGTCACTGCAGATATAATTAAGATGAGCTCATACTGGAGTAGGGTGGGCCCTGGACCCAGTATGACTGGTGTCCCTATAAGAAGATGGCCATGTGAAGACAGACGCACAGACAGACCGTATGATGACAGAGGACTGGACGGACGCATCCACAAGCCAAAGAACACCAAATATTGCCAGTGAAGGCAAGCTAAGAGGAGGCGAGGAGGGCTCCCCCACGGGTTTCCGAGGGAACGTGGTCCTGCTGACACACCTGGATTTCAGACTTCCAGATTCCAGACAACACATTCCTGTAGTTTTGGGCCATCCAGTTTACGGTATTTCCTCATGGCAGTCACCGGACACGATGCAATCCGCATCACAATTCTATGGAGACTTAGGTACCAAAACCGTCGGGTTTTATCCGGAGGATTAAAGCTCAATTAACAGCAGTAATGAAATCAACACGGTGCGCTCTCCATATATTAACTGTCTAATCCCCACACACACCCTAACCGCACAACAAACCCGTGGAGCTATCCCATTTCAAAGAAGAGGAAAGTGAGGCACAGAAAGGTTAAGTAATTCGCCTGAAGTCACACAGCTCATACGTGATAGAGGCGACATTCGAACCCAGGTCCAGAATCCGGGCCCTTACCCACTACAACCGCCTAAAGCCAGAAGACAGTGTCTGATCTGGACTCGAGCTCCGGCGGTCCGGTTTCAAAGCCCACGGCCTTGGCTTCTCTCTGCGTTCCGACGGCCAAACAGATGCTCTGCACTGGGTGGCCCTTAAAATGCTTATTGGATGACACACACCAGTTAATTAGATGGGCAGTGGCTCGCATACATCCCACTCGCTCAAATTAAATTCAAATTAGTTCATTTTAGCAGTTAAAACTGACCCAGGTCCGTGTGGGCCCTAGAAATCGGGACAGGAGGAACCAGATTATTTCGGGCACTCAGGAGGCAGAGTGAAATACAGCTCCTCTCTCACAAGGCTGTGCTGTGTGGAGTCGTGTCAGTCAACACCGGATGAGCACCTACTATGCGCCGCACTGCATCAGGTAATGGGAATAGAAAGACGGAGCCCAGCCCAGGAAGAGCGTGGAAATGGCCGAGCCGCATGCCCCGGCCAGTGCTCCCACGGACGCCAGACCTCAGGTGCTGCGGAGGAGAGGACAGGTGCCCAGGCGCCCAAATCTGCCCAGGGCAGGTGATGCCGCAACTGCATCTCCAATGTCAAGCTTATTTCTTATTTTAAGGCTAATCCAAACACCAGCCCTGCACACGCGTGTGCACACACACACACACACACACACACACACATCTTCTTTCCTCCCTCCTCCTTTGTTTCTTTCTCTCTGCAACTTTTCCCTGGAATACCAGATTCTTCACAACATGAACCACACTGGTGACGCACAGAACATTCAGCCATATTCAATTTGCATAATTAGCAGTTCATAATGAAGGGAAGGAGTTCATTATTCACCTTAAGGAAAAAAAAATCTTCAGGGTCAGAGCCTTGCAAAACTAAAATTAATAGATGACTAGTCACTGGTTATTAGTGTTAACTCAGCGAAACTATCCCTCATTGGTTGACACAGAAATAAACTATTTCTGTGTCAACAAATGAGAGAAAACAGGGCTGGGAAAAGGGGTGGGGCCAGGGGTAGCAGGAGCTGTGTCAGGAACGGAGGGGACACGGAGGCCTGGGAGCCCAGAAAGAAGGATCGAGAATAGAGGTGTGTCCTGGCACCCACCTTCCTGCTGGCCCCTTGCCCACCCACAGGGTCACTCCATGTGTAGCAAGCTGGCATGGCCAGCGGGCAGCTCGTGGCTTAGAGGCAAGAATGCAGACTCTGACTTGACCCTTCCTCTGTCACATGCCCTGTAAAAGGGACGACAGGGTCTGCCTTTGAGTCATTCCCAGATCAAGCGCACCCGAGGCGCCCAGAACCTCGTACGTCCCAGAGAAGACACACACTGAACGTTAGCCGTTACGGTGAACAGGCGTCACCATCCCAGAATTGAACACGGGGCCTGGGCCAAGAGCAGCTCCCCTTCTCCACCCTTCTCCATCACCACCACAGTCACCAGCAAAGCCGCTGCACAGCTTTGAGCAAGTCCCTTCGTCCCTCAGCCTGAATCTCCACGTCTCCGAAAGGAGCACCCACGCGACGACTGGAAGAGAAGCCGAGCGCCGGGCAGTGTGGGGCCAGGCTCACCGGGCCAGCCGGTCTCCCGGAGAGGACGTGGGGCCCTGGTCAAGACGCACGGGACTGACCTCGCTCAGCAAACAAACAAGCCAGCCTTTTACGTGAGAACCGGATCCTTTTACTAGAACACACGCCTACTCACCTCTGCTCTGCCCCGGGGCAGCCCTGGAGGACGGTGTGGGGGGGCTGGCTGCCTGTCCTGGCCGTGACGACCTCCTTGAGGTGGCAGGAGCTGGCCCTGCCAGGGCACACAGCCTCACTGCTGAAAAGGCGTGACTGTGTTTGGGTTTATTATTTCTGCACTGCCCACAAACAGCCCTAGGAGCGGCGTGAGTAGTTCTTTTTTTATCCCCTGCCGTGAGCACTGCACAGAGGCAGGCCTTGAGGGAGCTCGAGCTGTTCCCGGACTCATGAGCCACACCGAGGGGCTTGTGTGGTCTCTTCTGAATGGTGTCCAACGGTGACCCGCCCCATGCCACTCCCTGCTCAGTACCGAAGGCCGGGCATCCCTGGGAAGGCCTGGGGCCTGACCACAGTTGCCCCAACCAAACCACTGGGCTGATCGGGTCAGCAAGCTCCGTCTCCCTCTGGCCCCTCCTCACCATCCTGAGAGGTGTATGGCTCAACCGGAGAGCACCGGGCTAGGGGCAGCCATCTGTGCCCGGGATCCGCTGTGTGGCCAGGAGTGGGCCTAGCTGGCCAGTCAGGGGCACTCATCAGGTGGCCTGTAGTCAACTCTGGACCCCATTCACACTCATCTGCTGCTCTTCCCCCTCCCACTGCCTGCACCCCACATTCCTCCTCCCCCGCCCCGCCTGCCCTTCTCCCACCACCGACATCCAAGTACGAGTCCCCAGTTTCACTCCCCCCTCCTCCGCCTCTGCCCCGTCTCCCCCCCTCCCACCCCACCCTGACATTTCCTCTCCCCACACCACGCTACTTTTTTCTCTCTCCCTCCTTCTTTATGCCTCTTCTCTTTTCCTGCCTCTATTCAGGGAACTTAAGCGAAACATGGAACATTATTTCCAGACTGTGCTACCCTTGTCAAAGCCGAAACCTCATCTTTCCCGGCTGGTTGGGTCCATTGTATCCCGAGGGTGAGCCATAAAAGGGGTCAAGGTCAGAAGGGCGCAGCCAGCCGGGGCTACAGACACACCTCCCATTAAGGACACGGGAGCAGAGATCAGAGCGGGTGGGACCCACCCAGGGGTCTTTCAGCAGTATGCCAGCCGTGAGGAGAAAAGACACCCTCACTTTGACCTGACCTCAGACTCTTCCGTGGAGGTGTCAGGACACACCAGACACCGGGCAAAGGAAGCACAGCCGCAGACACGGACCGTCCACTCAACGAGCACTAGCCACGTTTATTATTTTAAACGGGTCGTAAAATAAATACACCTGTCCTGTCTGTACTGGAGTGATTTTTCTGTGTGTTATTCTGAAATAAATGTAATCCTTAGGCGAGGCATCCCGGGGAAGCCAAGTAAGGGCTTTGCGGCCACTCGCCGAAGCCAGAGCCCGGCCACACGGGGTTCCAGCGCCGCCCCAGCCACTTCCTGGCTGGGAGACCTCGGGCCAGCAACTGAGCCCGGGCGTGCCTCAGTTCCCTCGTTTGCAAACTAGGAATACTAACCCAGCTCACACACACCAGACTGCTCAGGCTATACTGGACTCGGTGTACATCATCGTCGTCATTATGCGAGTGTTTGCTGGGACTTCAACACGCCAGTCACCCAAGTGCTTTACGTTCACACAACTGGAAGAGCAGGTGGCCGTCGTGATGGACAGATGGACAGAGACATGGAGGGACTGGCCCAAGGTCATACAGCTGAGCAGGGAACGCAGGACTCACCCCTAAACCTGGTTCCAGAGTGACACCTTTCATCTCTGCTGCCAGGCTCGGGGGCCAGCAAAGGGGAAACTGTCCAGCAACCCACTGGCCGGCACTATTATACTAATACTGGCTTCACGTTTATAAGAACCACTGCCCAGAAGGGTGATTTACTTTGTCTTTTTGAATTAAACTGCAGCCCTAGGTGGGGGCGCTGAAGGCAGTGTAATAGCTTATACCTCTGCCTGCCGTCTAGTCCCCTCCTACTGGAGAGAAAGCCAGGCTGAGGAACGCCCGGCGTGAGGCTTCACGGGTCAAGCGGCATTCTCTGAGCCAAAGGGGCACAGGGTATCTCCACTCCAGAATGGTTGGCAAACCTCTCTGCGGCCAGGGCCAACTGCAGAATGCCAGCCACCACCTGTCCCTCTTGACTGAGGACAGTGGGGGCAGAGGGCCGTGCCACAGAGAGAGCCAAGCCCGTCAGCCTGAAACCCATATGCCCACCTCCAACCATTTCCAAGCGGCCACCAGGCTGGGCAGAGACTGCCCTGCCCCGCCGGCCACTCCAGCCCCATCGCTGAGCGCTGAGTGGCGCTGAATCCAAGGTGCTCACAGGCAGCGGCCCCAGCCGGGCCCAGAGCAGGAGACCAGCGTAGGTAGCTCGCACCTGGCAGCATCCCGAGCTATTGCTCCAGCGGAAGTGAGCTGTCTGACTGTTTAACTGAGAGCTCCCTTCTCCAGAGGTGGGGGTCAGGGGACAACGAGGACCCCACCTGCCCTGCCTGCTGAGCCTCCTGCAGCCCCATCCCGGCTGGGCTCTGCCAGCCATGCCATTGGCAGCTAAGGCGTGGCCATCAGCTCCCCAGGGCTTGGGCACCTGCCTTCAGGATAAATCCGGCACCCTGGGCTCTGAGGGGGCAAGGCTGGTCCCTCCCCTGCAGCTTCACAGCACCCACCCCAGACAGCGCCCAGTCCAGCAATCTCAAGCTCAACCTTGGGACTCAGACAAAAGGACAAGGAAGAAAATGTAAGGGCCGGCTAAGAACACAGGCTTGGGAGCAGGACAACCCCGGGTGTGACTCGCTGGCCCGCCCTCAAGCCACGAGACCCGGGCAAGGTGCACAACTTCGACGAGCCTCAGTTTCTCATCTGTGCAATGGACGCAAGAACCAGGTTAGACAGAACCCCAACCCTGGAGACCATCAGGGATACAGGACCGAAACGAACTGGGCCCCTCAAACTCCAATCACTGGGACTTGCTCGAAAACGAAGACACACGAAGGCAGTCTATGGGTCAGAAGCCAGACAGCGGATACCCTTGGGAGGGCGAGGGGACAATGGGCGGAGGGATACTGGTGATGTCCTATGTCTTGATCTGGGAGCTGGTTAGATAGGTGGATTCCTTTGTGAAAATACACCAAGCTGCACACGTATGCTTTCTGTACTTGGCTGCTTGCATAATATGCTCTATTTCCATTTTTTAAATTTACTAGAAAAACAAATCTAAAAGAACTTTCGCATAGGACACAAACTGGCCTGTCTTTAGCTCCAAGTAAGAACTACAGAACTGAACACCCCGGTCATCTTCCCACGTGAGCCCCCTCCAGCCAGGCTGTAATTATAAGGCCACCCCATAACAGCACAGTCATATTTTCAGGCCCCTCAGTGGACTCCAAGGTCATCCCATCCAGAGGCCCACACATCCTCACTGACTTTTACAGACATTTACTGAGCAGCTAATATGTACCAGGCATGAATCTGGATAGAAATGGAATTAAGAAAGCCCTCCGGAGTAAGCCACCCAGTTCATGTCAAATGGAAGCCCAAACCCTTCTCTAAGATGTTTTTTCCGCCAAGATTTTCTGTGGCAACTAGCACAGCAGGGCTCCGGGGACAGATGATCTGGGTTCAAACCTCAGCTGTGCGGCTTCGCGTGTCTTAATCTCTCTGCCTCCGTTTCCCCATTTTCACAGTGGGAGAAATGATCACCTCTTAGGGTTCTGTGAGGGTGAAATAAGACAATGCCATCAAATGTGTAGAATAGTGCTTAGCGCCCGGCCGGTGTGGGTCAGTGGTTGAGCGTCAACTCATGTACCAAGAGGTCACCGGTTCGATTCCCCGTCAGGGCACATGTCCAGATTGTGGGCCCAATCCCCAGTGGGGGGCATGCAGGAGGCGGCCAATCCATGTTCTCTCATCGATGTTTCTATCTCTCTCGCCCTCTCCCTTCCTCTCTCTCTAAAATCAATAAAGGAAAAAATTAAAAAAAAAAAAAAAGAATAGAGCTCAGCATAGTAGTGAGCACTCATTTGGCTGCCGTTGTTTTCACGGTGGCTGTGAATTCCTAGTGAGTTATCCCAGTCTTCACCAAAACCCAGGAACGCAGGGCATCCGCTGTGGTCTCCACCGGTCGCTTATCATCTCATCCCTCTCAGGAAGGGGAACCAAGTACAGAAAGGTGGAGGAAGGAGCAGCACAGGAGAAAACTCATTCTCCTTGCAGAACCACTTCATCTGTGGCTTTCCCTCCCCCAGGATCTCTGCCGACCAGTACGGGAGCCACAAGCCACGTGTGGCTGCTGAACACGGAAGCGTGGCTGTCTGAATTGAGCTCTTCTATAAATGTACATATAATACACACCAGCTCCGAAAAGACCTGTGTTTGAAATAAAGAATACTTTTTTATATATTTTGCTTACATTTGACCTAAAGACAACATATTGCTAAAATTTATTTCACTTCCTTTTACTTTTTTCTCTAATGTGGCTACTAGAAAATTCACAAGTATATATGTAGCCAGTATTATATTTCTACTGGGCAGCACGGTCCCAGCTCATCAAGGTATTTTCCTGCATAAAGGTAGTTCTCTCCTTCAAAGGCATCTTCATTCCAGTTCTTAAGATAAATGTTTCATCTTGACACATAAATACATTTTAGACAAAACTTCATGGATAAAGAAACTGGGAGTACCCTGGCCAGTTTGGCTCAGCAGTTAGAGCGTCGGCCTGCGGACCAGAGAGTCCCAGGTTCGGTTCCCACTAAGGGCACGTACCTCGGTTGCAGTTTGTCCCTGGCCCCGGTTGGCGTCGTGTGGGTGGCAGCCAGTGGATGTGTCTCTCTCTTTCTTCCCCTCTCTCTCCCTCCCGCTCTATCTGAAAATAAATGCAAAATGTCCTCAGGTGAAGATAAAAAAAAAAAAAAAGAAACTGGGAGTGATGGAGGTGACTTGCCCCAGGTCGTGTGGCTAACAAAGGGTAGAGCCAAAACCTGACTCCAGGTCTAACGAGATGCTCAGTTCTTCCCAGTACTGGACACACTAACTCACCCAGATTACTAAATCTATTCCTTAAAACATCGTCTCTCCATGCCATCACCCCAGGAAAGAATGAAAAATGAAGAACGAACATTCAGTTTCTTGCCACCAGGATCACCAACGGGTGGCTGAGTTTGTGGGTAACACTGTTTGGTATCTTGAGGGGAAACCTGGCTTAAACAGGGTGTGGGTGACCTTCTGCAGAGGTGAAAGCATGATGTATGACATCTGATTACCACAGGAGGGGCACCACGAGCCAAGCGCACCGTGCCTCACAGGGTCTAAGAAGGAAATCTTCCCGTTACCCTTTGAGACATGGATCGTTGCAATGCCCATTTTACAGATGGAGAAACCAACTCCCGGGAAGGCTCAGTGATTCGCCCCATCACTCAGTAGCAAGTGGCCTCCAGCCTTTGCTCCTGCAGTCCCTTGTGCTAAAATGCCCTTGTCTACCTGCAAGGTCTGACTCAAAGCACCCTTTCTGTGAAGTCAATACTGCTCTCTCTCCCCTCACACAACCACTGCTTCCTCTGGTCGCCCATGAACTCGAAACAGCACCTACCATGGACTCACCACAAAATGTCAGCATGCACAGCTTACGAGTCTGTTCCCTCCACCACCAGTCCGCGCTTCTTCGTAGGAGAAGCTCTCACCTGTCTAAGTCTCTTCGGTTCCTGGCCCCGTATCAGGCACATAGGAATTACTCAAAAGAATATCTGGAGTCAATGAAATAATCAACCCACCGACCAACACCCTGGCTTTTGTTCTGAGTCCCTCCCCAAGCAGCTTCCCTCTCCTGCGCCCCGATGTCCGTCCCCACGGGGGCTGCTCCACCAATCTGCTTGCATGGAGAGGGGCCAAGCGCATCGCTCTGCCTGCAGCTCGGCAGCACCCACTGTCACCTCTCCACTCTGATTAATCGCCGGGTTCATCAAGCACTCCAAATGGTGCCGACCCACGCCGACATGAAAGCATTTCTGGATAGCCAGAAAAACGGGAGTGAGCTCAGGCAAAAGACAGACTCTCGCAGCCTGCTGGGCCCTGAACGACGGCCACGTTCTCCAGAACACTCGCGCCTAAGGCAGATCAGACGGAAGAAGAGTCCTGACCACAAGCTCAGACACCCACCTCTTCTGCGCAGCAGACGGGTGCGAGAGTGAACCTTGCTGTCCTTTCTCACGGGAGCCCCTCACAGTCCTGTGACATTGCTGTTCTACGCCCGCTTTTATTTATTTATTTATTTTCTTTATTGATTTTAGAGAGAGAGGAAAGGAGAGGGAGAGAGAGAGAGAAATATCGATAAGAGAGAACATTGATTGGCCGCCTCCTGCACGCCCCCCACTGGGGACTTGATCCATAATCTGAGCACGTGCCCTGACCAGGAATCGAACCAGCCACCTCTTGGTGCATCGATTGATGCTCAACCACTGAGCCACACCAGCCGGAAGCGGACTCCAGCTTTGCTTGAGGTCCCTGAGCAAGGAGAGACAGACCTTCTTCTCCTCGCTGCACAGGTCACGCCTAGTCCCCGACCTCGGGACCTGAAGCTCACACCCCTGCCACTTCCTGGCTCACCCTCCCACACCACCAGCCGCAGTCTGGCCTCGGAGCTGCCCCAGGCGATGTTTCCTTTCCTCTGCGAAAGTTTGGCCAAACCTTCCAGACACAGCAGGTGAAGTTGTTGCCCTCGGCGAGGTCCTGCTTTCAAAGTCTGGGGAAATTTTTCGCAAGAACTTTGTGTTCCCTCTGTTCCTCTTACTTAGGACGTAGGCAGTAGGCACAGAAATGAAGGGGCAGAGGAAAAAGGGAAGGGTTTATTTCATATGTTGATATATGTTTAGTTGACATATTTCTCAGGCTCCTGATTGCAAGGAATAAATGTTAACCTTCCAAATTGTCCTCTTCTACTTTGTAAGCAGCTTTTTTTTTTTTTTTTAAGGTTCAATAAAGATGCCACAGAAACTGCCAGGCCGACGTCCAAAGGCCTTCCCTGACAGGCTCCCGTCTGGAGCCTGTGGCATTCCAGGTGCCCTCCCACGCACGGACCGGGTTTCCAAAGGCATGGTCACGAGCCCCGAGGCTGGAAAAGGAGTTCCGTGCACAAGACACGTTGCACGGCTTACCGTCCAGCTTAATGAGCAGAACTGCTCAAAGCCTGCCTTGGGCCCAGGAGCCCCCAGGTCCCCGCACTGAGTTGCCAGGCGAAGTCACCTGCAGCTCCCCGAACGAGCGGGTGGGGAATTCAGAGGGAAGGTGAGCATCTGTGTGAGAAGGCTGATCTGAGCCTCACCACCAAGAGAGGCGTTTGAGACAGGAAAGGCAAAACAATTAGGACTATAAACACGTTTCCCAGTCGTGGGTAATAAATGACCCCTTTCAAAGGGGAGGGGAAGCTGGTTAAACAGCACAGGTCTTATTTTATGAAACTACATGTGAATCGCAAAAGACCACAGCAAAGAATCATGGCAAGGTTCTTTTGTTTGCTTTCAGTTTATCACCCAAGTATGAACCCCCAATTTTTAAAGTTTTGTTGAATTAGCCTACAGACTACAGACCCACAGATCCCACTTGGAGAGAGGCATCTAACTGAAGGCCCTCTCATCACTGGAACCAGGACTGCAAGGCTGACCTTTGTCATATAAAATAACTAGAGCCCTGGTCGGTGTGGCTCAGTTGGTTGACCATCAGCCCGTGTACCAAGAGGTCACCAGTTCGATTTCCGGTCTGGGCACATGCCCGGGTTTCCAGCTTGAGCCCCAGTCGGGAACGTGCAGAAGGCAACAGGTCAACGTTCCTCACATCGATGTTTCTCTCTCTCCCTCTTCCTTCCTCTCTCTCTAAAAATCAATGAAAACATATTTAAAAAATAACTAAATAACTAAAGGTGGTAAATAAAAGTTCCATACATCACACAGAGCAATGAAATGCACTGAGCTACCTCACTGAGCATGGCCAGTAAACTTCCTGAGATCTTGCAACAACAGGTGCACCTAACTGAGCAGAAATTCTAATTTTCTTCCCTTATTCTTTTACTTTCTTTGTTAAGATTACCTCGAACTCCAAGGGCCCAAAATTATGGTGATTTCAGCAGACTGATGGAGCCCTCTTTTAATTTATCGCTCCATAATCCAATTTTCCTCACACTGGACCACAAATCACCCCGGCCTCTTCACAGATCCACAGGGGCCGTGAGGCATGACACAAAAGGCTGGGTGAGTTATGTTGAAAATGGGAAAACGCGTTACTTTGGGCCCTAGTTCTGAATCATTAACACAAGAAGGTCGGGTCAGAGCATCTCCAAAGATCTCTTGAGCAGCCAGTATTGGAGGGACCCAGGCAGCAGGTAGGGGCTGTTATCTTAATGTTTCAGTCCCAGCTTAAAGACCCTTTCCATGTAAAATGCATAAGCGTCCAGGGTCAGCTGTGGTGAGGAAAGTGCCACTTGGAGCCAGGCCAATGCTTGGCTACCATCCTGCAATGGCCCTGTGACCCTGATAAATGAACAGGTTCATGTTACTCCTCCAATGGCCTCCAGCCCACCAGAACTTGAACAACTGGGCCTCCATTTCTCTCTGACCTCGTTCCCTTCTACATTCCTCCATGCTCCTTCGAGTCAATGATCCTCCTTAAGGTCTCTGAATTAGCAACTGAGAAATGGCCACAGGGCCTTTGCACAGATCTCAGTCTCAGCTCTTTCCCCAGATATCCCCATGACTCAGTCCTTCACCTTTCAGGTGTTTGCGCAAATCATCTCTGAGAATCCCTCCTTGACCAACTTAAACCTGAAAATTCCATCCCCCATATACCTACCCAACCCTCCCCCCTTCCCTCTCACCTATGCTTTCTTTCGCTCCATGGTACTTGTGAGAAAGTACTATGCAGAATGTCCTTGTGATTCCACAAGAGAGTCATATGTTTTAGTTCTTTTGTCTCTTAGTCTGTCTCCCTCAACCAAAATATAAGGTTCCTGAGGTCAGAGACTTTTATCACGAGGTTTATCAACAGACCCACTGCCCTGAGAGCAGAGCCTCACCAACAGGCACACTCCATAAACACGTGCATGATGAATCCAAACAAACAAAGACCTGAATGCAGGTTTAGCAGGGTGGTCTCTGCTCATCACACCAGCCTGCTCACCCTCAACTACTCCATGAGGGCAGAGCTGAGCCCACACCATGGGCCTCGGTCAACACTGCTCTCCTCTGTTCACCGGTCATTTCTGAGCGACCTCAGGCTGCTGGGGACACGAGGTGAAAGCACTTGCATGTTTGCAAAGATCAGCCTGAGTCATCATACGTGGGACCTCTTTCTTCGGACGGCATAAAAGAGAGTGGTCGTCACACGCAGCTGCGGCTCGGGGTGAGTCAGCCTGGGAGAAGCTGCCGCGTCATCCAACCCCCCATTTCTTTTGAGGCCCTAACACGGTGCCAGCCCAGGCAAAGGGCCCGACATGGGAAAGCAATTGCCACATCCGAGCAACTGCTGAGTTTGGCTGGAGCGTCACAACTAAGTAAGGGATAAATCCGTGGGAGACCAGGCAGGGCCATATGGGGGAGGCCCTGCAAGGCTTGGTGCCACCATCCCGCAGAGCTGCCAGATTCTTGAGGTCACCACTCACAATGCTGAGGGTTGGCAATCCGGCCTCTAACCCGCCTGCCCCGGGAAGGGAGGCCTCCACCTCCGACACACCACCGTCTCACTGAATCACACAGTGAGGGACTCCAAAGGCCACCCCTCGTCTCCAAGGACAGCGAGAGGAGCACCTCTGGGTTTCCTGACGGCTCGGGTGCACCCCCTCGCTGTCCTCCGAACCCTGAGCTCCCTGCCGCTTCTCAGGTGCCTGCCGAGCATGAAGGCAGCCACCCTGAACCCGAGCCCGAGACGGTCCCAACGGCACGTGAGCTAGTGAAGCTTCTCATCAAAAAGAAGCCCGGTACTAAAAGGGCAGCAAGAACCTGGGGAAATAAGAATAATCACTGAGAGCGAGCTGGGCATTTTTCACACGAGACCCCCTTTCGTCCTAACGCCATGACTGAACACTCGAACCCCCACTTACCCACGTAGAAACTGAGGCTTGGGGGGGTAAGAAGTAATTCACTCAAGCTGGAAAGTGACAAAACTTCCGCTTAAACCCGTTTTGTTTGGCCCAAGGTGTGTGTTCCCCAAAACAACAGTGCCTTTTGTAGAACCAGGTGTAATCGATCCCTTTTAAGTTGCTGGAAATACAGTTCAGTTGCTACTGAGCCACTTGCTCGAAAGCTGGTAGCCTCGGTGGCCCCCTCTGAGACGTGAGCCCAGGAGCCTGGTGGAAGGCAGACACCCTCCCTTTAAATGGCCACGTGACAGGGGCAGGAACAGGACCCAAAGTCCTGAGCCCCAAGTTCAAATCAACCCGCTCTGGGCCTCGGGCTGCTGTCCATCTGCAAAATGGGGTTGTTCACCCCCTGCTGACATCACAGGGTTGCTTGCAGGAGGGCCTTGTGATATGGACAGAGAAATGGAAGGCCTGTCAATGGGCTCTGTACCTGTGAAGGGCCGTTAAGACAAAGTTACAGCCCTGGCCAGTTTGGCTCAGCGGTTAGAGCGTCGGTCTGTGGACTGGAGAGTCCCAGGTTCGGTTCCCGCTAAGGGCACGTACCTCGGTTGCAGTTTGTCCCCGGCCCCGGTTGGGGTTGAGTGGGTGGCAGCCACTCGATGTGTCTCTCTTGCGTAGATGTTTCTCTCTCTCTCTTCCCCCATCTCTCCCTCCAGCTTTATCTGAAGATAAATGCAAAAATGTCCTCGGGTGAGGATAAAAAACAACAACGAAGTAACGAGCATGATGAAATCTAGTGAGCAAAGCATCCTCAAATACGACCTCACCCTCTCCCCACAACAGTGTTGTCACGTATTTCGCCCACGTGAGACAGGAGGAAACCGGGGGTGTTTTCGGCAGCTCGCCTGCGAGTCCCTCAACGCTTGGGTGCCCGGTTTCCACCGAGGTCTGCCTGACCCTAAAGCCTGAGCGTCGTCCAGCACGGCACCTCGCTCCCCAGAGAAAAGCCTGGACGCCGAGGCAGAGTCTGGCCCACGAACAGCAGGGCCTCCTGCCTCTGAACCGCGCACCCGGCTCCCTTCAGAAGCGCCGTGGTTCTCCTTTTAATTAAATGCGCTTTCCCCTCAAGCCTCCTCATTCAATATAAATGAAAAAGATCCTGATTCAATTGTCTCGTCCTCCCATTGTAATTGTGAAGCGCGCAAGCGTGGCTGTGTGACAATTACGTGGCCGAGGCCCAGAACTCGCTCCCTCCTGGCCAGGCTGACTCGTGCACAACCAGCAGGCCCGAGGACCATCTGTGGTGTCTTCTTCAACGACAGAAAAGAAAACGTACCCTCTGGAGTCCATCCACGCAGAAGTCTGAGATTCTGGAGCTCGAATAACCCATACTGGGAAACTCTGCAAAGTGGTTGCCTTCAACTTGTGTTTTCTTGGCCCCCTCTGAGGTTCTGTCTTCTCAAACAGGGTCTCTGTCCCGTATCCACTCACGGCAACACCACTTCCTGAGTGTTCGACGTAGGGAGGTGGGCTCTGGTCCTTGATGTCTGCGGGGGTCCCGCGGGGGTCCCACGGGGGCCGAGCAGCAGCGAGGAGACCCCACCTACGCGCCCAGGGGCACCCACCTAGAATGTCAGCAGGACAGATGGGCTCCAGCTGCTGGTTGAGTCGGCTGCTCACGAACGGGGTCTGAAGAGTGGTCCCAGCGACCGGAAGACAGGAGAGAGAAGTGAACAGAAATCTGTTCGTTGAGTCAGTACTCACTGAGAGCTCGATGTAGAAAAGTAACGAGCTCTGTGCAGGAGTACAGTGGGGGCCAGCAGAATAGACAGGCCCCTGCTCCTGGGGGAGGCTGCAACCTCAGAGATAAACAGGATAAACACGCAGGCACACAGATCACCAGCCATGCCAGTGCTGAGGGGAAGCCCCTGGTTCTGACGCACAGAGCCTGGGAACCAAGCTGGTGCCCGCCCAGCCTTCCCAGCCCCCAGACCACTGGTCCCCGGGACTGGGAGAGAACAACGGCGGTCAGGTCTCTCGACGAGAGGGCAGGGAACTAAGGAGCTGCAGGTAGCTGCTAGGTTCTAGGAACAGAGTTAGTTCAGCCTAGGGGTTAAGAGCATGACTCTGGGGGTTCAAATCCTGGTTTCTCCCCTAATTAGCCCTGCAGCCATGGACGAGTTATCAAACTCCATGTGTCAAGTGGGGGTCATCATCACGGTTATCCCATCATGAGGTTTTGGTGAGGCTTCAAAATGTCAAACAAATCCATTTACACCCAGGTTAAAAAGAATGCCTGGTACACAGTGCTAAAAAGCAAAAAAAATAATCCCAGCTATTTTTTTTTTTTTTTATTCCTCACCTGAGGATATTTTTCTATTCATCATCAGGAAGAGTGGGAAGGAGGGAGAGAGAGAGAGACAGAGAAACATCGACGGGATAGAGCCACATCGACTGGTTGCCTCCTGCAGGACCCGACCAGGGCCGGGGATGAACCGCAACCGAAGCACATGCCCTTGAGCAGAATCAAACCCGTGACTCATTGGTCTGCGGGCCGACAGCCAAACCGGCCAGGGCTCCCAGCTATTTTTTTTAAAAATTAACCTATAGAACTCTGTGGTGTGGATTTTATCCCTGTTTTACAGGTAAAGAAACAGAGACTGGGAAAGCTGTTAAGGAACTTCACCAAAATCTCCCAGGGAAATGCGGAGCTGGGGATCAGATCTGGGTGGCTGAGTCGTCAGTAAATAATGTCAAAGACCGAGAGTCACTGGGTATAATTCTAGTGAGGTTTGAGCTACCGTGGGCTCTTCCAAACTTTTCAATATGTTGCTCTTGTTTTGTTTCTGTTTTTTCAGAGAGAGAGATAGAAACATCATCAATGTGAGAGAGATAACATCGATCAGCTGCCTCCTGCACGCCCCCTACTGGGGATCGAGCCTGCAACCCGGGCACGTGCCCTGACAGGGAATTGAACCGGGACCTCTCAGTCCATGGGACGATGCTCAATCCACTGAGCCACACCAGCTGGGCTCAAACTTATATTTCAGCTGCAGAATTCCTACATCTATTCAAGAGGATCACTATCTTGTTGACAAGCCAGCCTTATCAGGCCACAGTACCTAAAGTGGTGTAGGACAGAGTGAGTCCTAATCCCTTTTGTTGTGCTGCCTCCGTTTCCCGAAAGTGACAAGCATTAGGGAAGCTGGAAAGAGGTTATGAGACTGTGGAGACTCACGTGTTCATGGTCACAGGAGCTCAGAGGTGCACTGCCAGCACCTTCCCCACCCCACACTTCTAACCGAGCACCACCAAGTCCCAGCAGCTATGCTGGGGACCAGTGCGTGGTTGCCATCGCCTCCGTCTCCTCTGCGAGCAAGCCCCTTCCTCTCCCTCGTCCAACTCAGACTCCTCCGTTGAGACTCACTCCAGGGTTCACTTCCAGCTGTTACCCTCCTGGCTGTTTCAAGAGCAGCCCCTCTGTGCTCTCCCAAAGACCTACAGATATTCTAACACCTCCACCACTGACCTTGCCTCGTTGCTTTATAAGGATCAGAACAGAAATCTGTCTCCTTCCCAGGCTATGACTTCCATACGGACATGAATGAAGCCACTATTCCCTTTTAAATAGATTTATTTTTTAAATAAGTCTTGAACAGACATTTTTTTTAGCACCTACTATGTGCTGGGGAAACAGTGAATGGAGAGGATGTCAGTCTAAAGGGAGAGACAGGCGCCGGGAGCAGAATGAGGCTGTTCCTGCATGACGTTCGCAAGCAGCCTCGCCTCTCTGGCTGGGTCAATTTATGTAGGAAATAAAATCACCATTAGTATCTACTGCTATTTCTGAAGGTGATGACGAGGACTACCTGAGATCACGTCTGTGCAATGCTGGGCAGTCACATCCCTGGCACTCAGTAGGTACACCAGGCACACGCCAGGTACTTCTTCGAGATGAGCATTGTAAACACTGGCTGTCTATCAAAGGGGGGTTGCTCTCTGACACCAACACAGCTTTAAGGCTGAAGAGTCTTCTTTTGGTCCAGTAAAAGCAAAGTCGTTAGGTGTTTCATGGGACACTGGCATCCATAAAATTGGCTCTGATGAGAAATCAATTTTGGAACATCACATATTTTTAAACTCAGGAACCTAGTCACTGCTACTCTATGCTGAGCTTTGATAACATTGCCTCAAAACACCTTTTCAAAAGGCCACCCCTTCCGTGAAGTTTTCTCTGATTGCTCACCCAGCAGACTGTCCCTCCTTAAATACGCCTTACTGAGTCCTTCCCTGGGGCACTCAGCATTCTCTCTGCCCTGTGGGAGTTAATGATCTCGGCCTGGCCCTCCCACCACCATCACCAAACTCCAAGACGTGGTCACACAGGATCCACGTCTGAGTCATATCAATGTCCCCGTGCACCCTCCCTCTGGTGCACACTAGTGCTGCACAGCAAACCATCAAAGGCAGTATCTTGAGACATAATCATTTATTTTCACTCAGGTAGCTGCAGGTAGGCTGGGGCTCGGCTGATCCAGGGTGGGCTGGGCAGCTCCACTCCAAGTCTCCGTGGACCTGCCCCTCCCTGGACCGGCAGACTGCAGGGCTGCTGTTCTGGCAGCAAAGGCAACGAGGAGGGGAAAAGCACCAACGCTCAAGGGCCCCTAAGGCCTAGGCTCAGCACTAGCACACCATCACCTCTGACTCCTCCTGCACGTAAGGTCCTAAGTTGAGCCCAAACCCAAAGGTTGAAGAAACACACCATGATTTTTGTGTAGGAATCCAGAAAGGAGTGGAGAATCAGGGCCATTGATGCACAACCTATCACATCCAGCACCCAGGGGTTTCATACATATAAAATAATCCACAAGCACTGAATGAATGAATGAATGAATGAATGAATGAATGAATGAATGAATGCTGAGTAAATTCCAGAGCCTTGTCAAGACACATGTCAACTGACCAGCAGCCACTGCAAACCCTGACTCCGACACAACAGTTACGACGCTCATTAGACACTGGTTTGCTTCAGGGCCCTAAACTTATCTATACACACTGTTATTTCTTCATGGATCTCCAATTATGAAATCAATCAATACATCCATTCACACCTGGGGTCTCGCTGAAAGAAGACACATGAAACACTGTGTCGCCTACATGGGGTGAGGGCGGGGGGTGAAAGGGGGAGAAGGTGAAGAGGTGACTTGGAAGCTAACCTAGTGGTTAATTTTCATTTAACTACCTCGCTGAAACTAGCAGTTCAGCAGAAACACATTCAAGTCTGTGAACTTATGAAACGATGCATTATTGAAACCACAGCAGGGGGAAGGGCTCTGTGGAACACATAAAAGACTCAAGCCTGAAGAAGCATCTTTCCCATTACAAGGTAACTGCTCAAAAAAATACATTTTAATCGACAAAGACGACACTGCTCCAAGAGGGTGGGTAAAATAACATTAACTCATAGCTCTCCATCCCTCCTGCTCAGGAAAACCCAGTTTCCTCCTAGAGCTCAAGCAAAGAAAAAAAAACAGATTAGTTTGTTTTCCCCTCTGCATCCCACTCACACCAGCTACGGGTCACCATTTATTCATTCGCTCAACAAATATTGATCGAGGGCCTTCAACGGACAAGACATAAGGAGGCAGAAAACTGCCATCATTAGCCTACATTCGACTACATCATACACCATTCGCAAAGGGTGAGGCCACAGGAAAAAAATAGAGCGGGCAGGTAAAGAAGGTGCTGGGCGGAGTTAACAGAGCGACACATTTAGATAGGGTGAAAATCACCGAGGTTTGCACGGCCCTGAGTGACCACCGTAGGTTCTCTATGCCTCGGTTTTCAAAGGCTTTTAAAATCTATCGCCCAGTGAATTTGCACAAAGCACCCGTGTCAGGTAAACTATCCCGTCATTCACTCTGGCCCTTTGGGTGTGTACTCCAACCCTCTGACCCTGCACTGTGTGTTGAATAGGAAGGGAGTCAGCACACTGAAGATGCAGAAATCTAGTTAATCCACGGGAAAGCACAGACATGCCAAACGGGGCTGCTGGAAGCCAGGGCTGTGGACCTGGACTCTGCACGATGGAGGCCAGAAGCGCACCGCGGCTGCCTCTAAATGGGGCTGGCGCTGTGTCTGGTGGGGACCCTAGCCCCCTCCCTGGCCTCTGTCTCTACCTCCGCCATGCAGAGGCCCCCTCCTTCCAGTGTTCTGACTCTTGGCTGCATGTGGTAATCTCCGGGGAGTTTTTGATCCCAATGCCCAATTGCACTCGAAACCAGCTAAACCACTATTTCTGGGGGTAGGGCCCAGGCAGCAGTGGGCGCTAGCTTCCCTGGGGTCCTAGAATACAGCCAGGGCTGAGGAACACTTTGGACCCCTCGCTCTCTCCACCTGGGCTTCTAACCCCAGCGGGGACCTCCGTTCCCGACCACTTGGTCTCCCTCCGTTTCAGTGAGAGGTTCCAGCTGTGCGCACCCCACACTGACCTGCCGTGGCCCCCCAAGAAGGGAGTATCTGGAACTCCCAGCTGACCTGTGTGCAGCAACTCTCGTTTCCAAGCAAAACGGGGGCATGGCACCAGGCAGAGACCCCCACACTCTTCCAAGGCGGTGAGCCCAGGCAAGTGAGAGCACAGTGTGGGAGTCCTAACCCATGTGACCTTGGACAAGACGAGCCCCCCAGCTCCAGGACAGGCTCCTCACCGGGGCCGATGGGAAGACACGACGGGAACCACTAGTCAAGTGTCCGGCATACAGCCGGTGCTCGAAAATGGCAGCACTCTTCTCCATTTATTGCAAGGGAGCCAGTCCAAAAAGAGTTTATATACCGAAACAGAGTATCTGGGGCAGCTTCAGGGCGTATGGGGCCAACCACTAGGGCAAAATTCTTAAAATCACAGCCACCCCAGCAAATCTAATTACCCAAATCCAGAAAATCTAATTAACCAAACTTTGTGTAGTGAGCGTGTGTGTGTGTGTGTGTGTGTGTGTGTGTGTGTGTAGAGAGAGGCAAGATACAGGGTTAGGCCAAAGGGAGAGTGGGTGGGGGATGGTGAGGAAAGCACACCTGCAGAGGTGGGCAGAGTTGGTGCTTGAGTCTCTGGGATGTCAATCACTGCACTAACAACTATTGTTCTTGCCCCCGCTGGTGTGGCTTACTGGTTGAGCATCAACCCATGCACCAAGAGGTCGCCAGTTCGATTCCTGGTCAGGGCACATGCCCAGGTTGTGGGCCAAATCCCCAGAGGGGGGCGTGCAGGAGGCGGCCAATCGATGTTCTCTCTCATCGATGTTTCTATCTCTCTTCCCTCTCCCTTCCTCTCTCTCTAACATCAATAAAGGAAAGAAAGAAAAAACAAAACAAAACTACTATTCTTCCCACCAGCGGGAAATGGGACACACTCCTCAAATCAGAAACCAGGAGAGTAGGAAGGAACTGGAGGATGAAGTGGCCCTAACAATGAACCTATCTGAGCATGAAGAGAAACACAGGCCCCCCGTCACTCCCCGCTGACCAGGGAGGTGATAGGAGCCTGAGTGCGCAGGGTGGACAGCCAGGACGGAGCAAACTCGGACACGCCTCCCGGGAGGCTCTGGGTGGGTTACCCACTGCTGCATAAGAACCTACCACAGAGCTGGGGGCTGGGAGCAGCACACACTGGCCATGGCTTAGCTGGGTCCTCTGCTCTGAGAGTCCCAGGGCTGCAGTCATGGTGTCCCCAGGGTGTCCTCATGAGGAGGCTGTGGGAGAACCCACCTGCAAGCTCACGCAGAAGCTGGCAGAAGCCATTCCGCGTGCTGTGGGACGGAGGGCCTCACTCCTCCCCACGCGGGTTTCCCGGGAATGCCGACGTCAGCCAGCCAGTAAACAGTCACAGCAGTGACACCCCAGCGCCTCTGCTCGAGTCCACTGGCTACAGCAAGTCAGAGTCCCTCATGCCAAGTGGAAGGGACCGTACTGGAGCACGAACACCAGGAGGTGGGGCTCACAGGACACCGCTTTTTTTCACTGTGATAAAATATGCATCACCAAATTTACCGTTTTAACCATTTTTAAGTGTACATTTTAATGCCATTGAGCACATTTTCACTGTTGTGCAACCATCAGCACCACCCACCTCTAGAACTTTCTCATCTTCCCAACCTGGAACTGTCCCCCTTCCACACTAACGCCCCATTCCCCTCCCCCAGCCCCGGCAACGTCCATTCTGCTTTCTGTCTCTGTAATCTGACCCCTCCAGGGGCCTCACAGATGTGCAATCACAAACGTTTGTCCTTTTGAGGCTGGCTTAGTTCACTTAGTGAAATGTCTTCAAGATTGATCCATGTTGTGGCCTGTGTCAATGTCCTTTTCAAGGATGAGTAATATTCCGTTGTACGTACAGAGCATAATTTCTTCACCATCCATCGATGGACACGGGCTGCTGTCACCTTCTGGCTACTGTGCCTAGCGCGGCTGTGAACGGGGATGCACCAGCACCGTTCAGGTCCCTGCTTTCGATGCTCGTGGGTCTGTTCGCTGAAGTGGAGCTGCTGGGTCACATGGCACCACGGACACTTTGCGGCCCACGTGCACTTGTAATGGGGCAGGGTGGCGTGGGAGCCTGTTCAGACTTCTGACGGGAGGAGGGAGAGTAAAGGGACCCAGGAGCCACGACATTGTCAGCACCACTGCTCCCTCAATGACGCCCTCACCCTGCCAGAATGTACCAACATGACAGTGTTTGCCACCCGTGTTCCGGGGCCCAGGGACACTGACTGCCCCCCACAGCCGCCCTGAGTCTGCTCCTGACTTTCCTGACCGTTCAGCACCGCAGAGAAGTCCTTTCCTGGTGGGCTGCTGCAGGTTTCCGTAATCAGACACTGTCTCTCTTGGCACTCAGAGCAGCCCTCGTGAAAGTAACGGTGTCCCCAGGACCGCCTTCCGGGCTGACCGTGGACTCCACAGGGCAGAGCAGCTCCCGTGACCACACCTGCTGGCAGAACAGGTCCTCAGACAGGGAACTCGGCATCAGGGAGCACTTGGAGCCTTTCTCCTCTGCCTCAGCAGGTTTGGGGCAGCTTCGCAGGGAGGAGGCCCATCCTTTGAGGAGCTCCGTTCCCCCAAACCCCGGGAAGACGCCGAAATGGAGAACTCAGGTTGACGCACTCGCCACCGCTGAATGAGACGCGCCCTTCCCTGCGAAGCAGCTGGCCTCCCCCATCAGCACACGCGCCAGCCTTCAAATCAAGCCCATTCTTCCTGAACCGCTCCCCACCCACATCCTCTGCTTTAATTTCTGCTTACCCAAAAAACCGCAAGCGTACGCTCTCACTGTTGGTTCCTGCAAACAAAGTCCCGGGGATCTATTATTACGGGCAGAAGAAGGGGATCCTTCCTGCTGTGCCAGAGTAGCAAAGAAGAGACAGGGAAGCCGGCCTGGTCTGGACAGCCAGCCCAGGAGCCTGGCTCTGTGGCGGGAGTCAGGGTGGGTGATAGCATGCGACGTCTCAAGGGCGGCATGGAAGCCCTTATCTCAATCCACGCCATCCCGGCAGTAAAGGTGACATCCGAGGGGGAATGCCAATGAAGCCCCTGGATCCCCAGACAGCCAAATATGTAGCGCTTTATTACGGAGCCTAAGTGACTGCACACGGGCCATTATCAAACCTCTCCAGTGACAAAGCTCCGTGTTGAAAGGAACAAATAAAAATAAGTACATTAAGCACAATAAATCACAGGGCCCTGTCGTGGAGACCCATTATCCCTGGGGGATTACGGGGCTGTTTTCCTCCCTGCCTTTCAGCTATTGGATCCTGGGCTTCCCATCATTGTTTTAATATTGCAGCCATTCCTCTCTGTGCCTCGAAGAGCCTGCTGTTTCTCTGTAGTTCTGGGTGGCAAGGGCATAATTTGTTTTATGATTTGCTTGGGAGGGTAGCTGTTTTATATTCATCTTTAAAAGATACATTCCGTAATCGTAGCAATGAGACCCTGCTGGAAGAACAGGACCCGGCCCTCTCGCTGCTCGCAGCATCCATGTGGCCACGGCTGTAGCAACCCAGAAGGTACCCAACCATTTCCCAGGAGAGCCACACAGTGTCTCTGGGAGGCCCGTGTGCCCAGTAACAGCTTAGTCATGGTTAAAGAGCCACTGAATCGTGTGGAAGGCAGACTGGGCTGGAGGGAGACGGCAAGAGGCTGGAAGTCAGGGGCCTAGGTTTGACCACGAAGTTGGTATGACCTTGGACAGGTCCTCGGATCTCCAGGGCTGATATGTCTCCAGCTGCCGAATAAACCAGTTGGTCCAGGTGTCTCTTTGGAGGCCTAATGGGTCTGCATTCCTAGAAGGTGCAGAGGCAGTGTGACGAACCGTAAGCCAGATAATACTCATCTCACCTGCTCCTTCTCAACAAGATCGTACGATAAAACCAACCCATTCGGCCACTGTCCAAGACATCTTCCCCTAGTTCCTTCTTCTCCTACCCATGTGGAAACCTTCCCTCCTGCCCCCTCATTCCCTGAGAAGGTGTTTTCCAGGACAACTCACTGCAAACATCGTAAACAAGCCCCCTCCCAATTTTGTCCGTCAGGCAGTGGAGGGAAAGACAGGTACGTAGGACAGAATGGGCTGGGCCACAGCCCAGAGCAGGCCCCGTGATGCACTTCTCCACTGGAAGCGAACAAACGACGAACGCCCTTCGCTCGGGTGCCCGGCTGCCCTCCAGCCTGCAGCGTGGAGACGTGGAGACGTGGAGACATAACAATCCCCCCAGGCATCCCGCTTCAATCCCCACACCTACATCTCGACACAATGTTCCTGCGACACAATGTTTCCAAGCGTGGCACAGCGAGAGGCAGCCCTGTAACAAAACTGATCCCAGAACTTCATCACCCCCTCAGAGAGGCCCTGACACAAAACCTCCCGGAGTGCCCAACTCCCAAAATACCCTAGGAAGGACTCATTCAGAAAAGGCAACAGAAGTTACAAGATCCCGCTTGTTAAAAATGGAGCTGGGTTTTACAGATCACCGAAGTCTGCAAAGCAGCCTCTTGGGAGCAGCGTAAAGAAGATTCCTTCTCACCCAGAGATTCCTCCCGCTTTGCAAAATTTGGTGTAACAACCCAATAAATACCAGGCAGAGTCAAAACAGGGTAGCGTTTAGCCTAGAATGCAGGTGGTAGTTGCAAAGGAGGTCGCTTCGTCTGCAAACAGGGTAGAGAGCAAGCTGGAACCCCGGTCACAATGAGCCAGGTCATCCAGCTGAGGGCTCCAGTGCCCAGCCCAGTGCCTGGCATGCAGCGACGAGCAACAACGGTGTGTCTGCTAAACAGGTGAAGGAAGGAGTGAAACAGAGCAAAGCGACCCGGGAGACCTGCAGCCCGGGAAACTGATCCAGTCCATGGAAAGAATGCTAAGGTCTATTTAACAAAATGAGACTTCTGCAGAACTTTGAGCGTCTCAAGGAAAACAGACAGCCATCCATACATTCTGACAGCAACATATACTATGCTTTATGCAAAAGGAAGCTGAAGACCCCAGATCCTTTCAATGTGAGTGTGAGGGTTTCGAGGGTTGTTTTGGTATGTTGTGTAGCTTTTTTCACTGCACACTTCTAGGAGCAGGCACTCTGAAAACATCCGTAACCCCTGCCCCAGGGAACTTCTTTTGTTTTTGTTTTTCTCTTTTGAATATCAAAATACAACTCACGAAAACAAACCAATAAAAATACCACACATTCCCATGCTGTCCATGAAAGATTCGAGAGTTGAGACAGGTATGTCAGGATGTGCTCCACCTGGTACCACAGGGCACAGTGAGTGGCCAGTAGGTCAGGACGAGGTAGGTGACCGGCCCTGTCAGGCACCCTCGGGTGGCACTCCCCCTGCCTGTCTGCGGTCAACTTGCTCCTTGCTTCCAGCGAACCGGAGCTCAGGTCAAACACTCACCTCCCCCGGCGCTTTTCATTGAGAAGTCGCACAGAACGCGTGTCAGATCCCCACCCTCATTCCTCATGACACACTGGGAACATGACAGCCCTGGGGCATTCTGCCATCAGCCAGGGGCAGGTCTCTAAAGTGCTTTCTCAGTGTGACTGTGTTTGATCCTTAGGTTGAAGGTGGGAACAGGTGATGGACCCTGGAGGAGAAAAAGTACAGCTTAAAGAGTTATGGATTGAACTGTGTCCCCCAAGAAAGACATGTTGAAGTCCTACCCCACCCCGGTCCTCAGAATGTGACCTTCTATGGAAATAGGGTCTTTTCAGGGAGGTCAGTAGGCTGGGCCCTAACCCAGTATGACTGGTGCCCTTATAAAAACGGGGAATTTGGACGTGGAGACTCGCACACAAGGAAGACAACGTGAAGAGACACGGGCAGAAGACGGCCATGTGGCTGGAGGGACGCACTCTAAACCACGGATGGCCGAGGACTGTCAGCAAGCACCAGACACTAGAAGAGGCCAGGAAGGTTCCCCTCCAGGGCCCTCAGGGAGAGCGTGGCCCTGCTGACACCGTGAGCCAGGCTGACTTGGGACTGCTCACCTCCAGAACTCACCAACCATACACTCTGCCGCCTCGGCCACCACACACTGGAGTCCCCGCCTCACGGGAGGGGAGCTGGCAGGACATGCAAATGGCAACAAGCCACACTCTCAAAACGGCCACCTCCCGGGCCTGTTCTCCCAGAGACCGACCGGCTTTGGCTTTGGTAAGGACGAGCTCTGAGTCCCTGAGCACGGTCCGCACCGGCCTATGAAGAGGTGACTGCGGGTGGGTTTCTTCCAGCTTCATCCTCGTCCCAGGTGACTGATGTGCACTTTAACCATGTCTTGCCACAAAAAGCTCTCCAAAGCATCAGGTAACGACAATTTCTGGGATGTAGGTAAGCACAGTTTGGGGGGGGGGGATTTTTCATTTTTGATGTGAAAAGACCACAATTGACCAACTCCTCGCCACCTCTCTTCAGCTGTGATGTTCCATTACAAGCATCGACAGACCACACAGTGAACACACAGCCACGTTAAAACAACGACACACCAGGAGTGAGAATGACAGCTGCTGAGCCCAGTGGAATACTGAGCAGGCCTGTCATCTGCTTATAGATGAGCTCCGGGTGTGAATGGAAAGAGATTTCTGGCATCACAGGGGCCCTTTAGGGACCTGGGTCAAACTGACCCCCAAAACACTACACTTGCAAACTTGGTCCCCAAGACCCAAAACATAGAAGGAGAAGACTCCCTTTCACACATACCCGTCCGGGACAAGGAGAGAGCCCAGAGTGAAATGTGCTGTTTGGTCAGAGGGTGAGAATCCTGCCTTGGGGCAGCCTCCAACCCCACCCCCGGAAAGTCATAAAACTCATTTCACAACCAAGGTCAGCATACTCAAGGAAGTTGTTACTGCAATGAGAAAGTGGCAGCGCTGAGATTAGGGAGATAAGAGGTCCAGGTTTCCACGTCACTTCCCAAGCTTTTCCAGTAAACTCACAACCTTCTTACAGCTCTACACTCTGTCTCCTCTCTGCTCCTATTAAAGGGAGCCGTGAACCCAAATAACACACTGTGTCCCACTTACCATCCCTGAAACGGCTATTCTGCTTTTGCATAGGTGAATCTGTTATTAATTTGTATTGCAAACAGGGTTTGTACATTAATATTATTTTTCCAAATATAACCCTTTCTCAGCATTAAAACAACAGACAGTGTTATGGGCTGAGTTGTATCTCCCCCAAATTGAAACGTTAAAGCCCTAACCCCCAGTACCCTAGAGTGTGACTGTATTCGGAGGCAGGGCCTTTAGGAGGTGATTAAGATTAAACAAGGTCCTTATGGTGGGCTCCGCTCCAATCAGATCATGTCCTTGTAAGAAGAGGAGATTAGTGCACAGACAGAGAGGCCATGTGAAGACACGGGGAAAAGACAGCCATCTGCAAGCCAAGGAGAGAGGCCTGAGAAGAGAGACCCACCAACACCTGGATCGTGGACTTCCAGCCTCTGGAACTGTGAGGAAACAAACGCCTGCTGTTTAAGCGGCCCAGGCGCTGGTACTTTGTTGAGGCAGCTCAAGGAGACTAACACAGATGGAGTTGCACAATTTTTCATTTCTTTTTTTTTTTAATTATATAACTAATGGTCGTAGGGGGGCGGGGAGAAATCAGAAGATACATGACAGCAGGGATTATGTTTGGCATTTCCTTAAAAGTCTTGAAATTGCCAAAGCAGGGAACAGCAGGTATCACAAAGGTCATTGTGTCCCTGCGCAGATGGGGACCCCAGCCATGCTGGCTAGTGGTGGGTGGAAGGGAAGGTCATCCAGGACAACCGCAGGATTTGAGAGAAGAGACATGCAGTCCGTCTGGTGAGACTCCAAGAACTTCAGGTCAATCTTCCCACCGAACATCGCTGCGTGTCCTGTTTGCCCAGCTTCCCTTCAGAAACCACCCCTTCCCCAATACGTAGTCAGTGACAGAGTCAATAATAATTCCAGGTGGGTGCTGGAAATATCAGGGGGAGCACGTAGTAAAGTATGATTATCTAATCACTATGCTGTACACCTGAAACCAAGACAAAATAATACTGAAAGTACACTGGAATTGAAAATGTTAGTAAACAAATTTAAAATAGTAAAAAAAATAAAAAAAAAATAAAGATAGATTATGTGATCTTAAAAAAAACAACAACAAAAAATAAAAAAAACAAAACCACAACCCTTTGCCCACTCTCCAAGCAATTCAACTAGGACTGATCCATTCTCCTGGGACCAGCCCCAGAGAAGTGATCTGGGCCCTTCTAACCAGATCATCACCAGGTCTGTTAGCAGATCTACTCGGAACAAAGATGTTCTCCTTCAGCTGTGATGGGAAGATGGGCAGGGTACAAGGCTGGGCTCTTGAGGACCGACCAGCTCGCCAGCTACGGGGACACTGCCTGAGAATGACACCAGTGTGGGAGAAGGCAGAGCCAAGAGACAGAGCAACGACTTCATGATGACGCCTGTGCCCCTGGATGCAGCTCTACCTGATGCTTGCCTCTATTTTTCAATTACTTTGGCAGATACAGCCCCAAATTTGTGTGTGTTTGTTTAACATCCATGTGAGCTGGGTTTCTATCATTTATGTCTAAAACTGTCCGCACTGTGCCTCTGAGGCACTCTGGGATGCATGATCCCATGTCCAGCTACCTGTCTCAAAGTTTCATCAAAATGTAAAGCATGGTTCTATTTAACTGAAACCCCATATAATCTCAAGGGTGCTTAATCAAAAGCGCAATGGATGAGCTTTAGGAGACGCCGATGTCCCTGCAATTCTACTAAAGAATTGTACATATTTAGGTGTGTAAGGGTCGGGGCAGAAAACAACTTAAGAATCATTCACTCCAAACGTCAGTATCTCATGGGGAAGAACAGTACAGTGATCTTCTAGCTTTATCTGACTTAAGAAATTTGAAAAACTTGTACGATTTTTTTTTTTTTATCTTGCCTAGTTTTAGGCTGACATCTGAAGTTTTCATCATAAATGAAACCATTTCTACAAATATGATTTTCTGCCTACTGTACACATCAACCTTTTAACATAAAATTTCACATCACATTTTTAAATGGGACCCAGCAATCTGATACCCATCATTAATTTTAAAAATTCAAGAGCAAGTTATATTTTAAAAATCTGGAAATATTCTATCATTTCCTTCCCAGGAGAAAGGGGCCCAAATTCTCTGTTTCTAGCACCAAGTTTAAACAGGAAGAAGAGTGTGGAAGGGGGTGGCCCTGCAGGAATGCCCTCATCAGAAAGTCCCCACACACCAATTTCAAACAGTCCCTTTGTTTGGTGTCCCTTGAGGTTCTTATACCCAGAGCAACGTACCAGAGACGAGATATGACTTTATCAGATGGGGAAGGATGACTGTGGAAAGGGAGGTTGAAGGAAGAACCGTGGGCCTGGTGGGGTGGTCCCAGGCCAATCAATTTCAGGGAAGGGTCCATACGTTCAGTTGAAAATCTGGAAACCTATTCCCTTAAAACTATCTGCACCTGCATACTCCATGCAAAGTCTTCTCGTATCCCCAGGGGTGTGTAGATTCCAGTGTCAAGTGACCTGGGTTAGTAGATTATGGGACAGGGATTAAGAGAAAATAGTCTGGAGACAGAACTGGGTTCTACTCTCTGGCTTTGTCACTTGGGCACGTCACCCCGTCTCTGAACCTATGTCCTCACCTATAAAATGAAACTGATCCGCTCAAAGGGCTGCTGTGAGGACCAAAGGGGCCAAGCGCTTGGCGCACATGGCAGAATCCCACAGACATCCCATATGGGAGCTATCACTGTGACCACCAGTATTACTGTTACTGTTCGTGTAAATACTGATCATCACGACTGACCAAGGAAGAGTCCTCTCCCGTGTCATTCATTGGCTCCCATCTCCCTTACCTGTCAGAGCCCAAATTCCCAATGAGAAAGGAGCAAGGGAGACAGAGAGCTCGTGAAAAATGGCCTCAGGGGATGAGTGAGCAAGCGTTCGCCTTTACTTCAGGGCTTCTGCCAACTTTCTGAGACCTCTGGAGAGTGCTGAAAAGAGAAGGAGTGGCCCCCTCTCTCCCTGGGAGTCATGTTTTCCCACTTTAGCCAGCACAGCCGCCGGAAGGGGTGGAGAGCGAGCCGTAGGGGAGAGGGGGGAAGAACACGAGAAGCTCTAACTAACAACAATCCCAATAGCTGATACATATTGAGTGTCTTCTGAGAGCCAGCACAGTTCTAAGCATTACTCACACACTTAACAGATTTAATGAGCTCAGAAATGCTGTTTCAACAGGAGTTACGGACAAACCCAAGCAGGAGAAAAAGGAAAATGTCAAAACTAAGACCCAGAGAGTGTATCCCTTCGTGCGTATTAAGGCAGACCGCCTCTGGAAAAGCAGCAGCGTTTCCTGAACCATGTAACCAACGCCCATGCCAAGTGCAAGTTCGTAAAGTGTTGCCCGTACCTGACTCACACAAACCCTCCCATCAGCGCAGCGTTCATCTGTCACTCCTCCGTGATTCATTAAGCAGACCAATTCATGCAGCATCAGGGCCTGGCTTACAAGGGCAGTGTAATAAAAACCCAAGTGGACCCCACGAGTACTAGAGGCAGTACAAAATATTCCAACATAAACACACGGTTATCCAGCGCGGAGTCTCTGGGCACTGCTGCTGAGCTTCTGCACAAATGTATCCAGTTCTCCCTAGCCACTCCTCATCCTGATAATTTCTCAGTCAATTGTAATTGTCATTCTACCATGGGTTCTCTAAAGAAGGTGCAATGGTATTGAGCTTAGTAAACAGAAACCATGGCCAAAGCTTCCATCGGCATCTAGGGAGCCACGGTGTAGCCAGAAAGAATCAAACACTTGAGGCTGTCACTGGAAAGAAAGGTATGCTTCGGATTGGCTGATGAGGACTCCCAAGGACTGATCTTCTCCATCAGGCTTTTAAAAGTCTAAGAGGAGAAGAAGGTGGAGGCTGGAGAGCTGAGAAAATGGGAAAAGCACAGAGAAAAGCAGAGGGTCAGGACCACAAATAGAAGAGAGGTGGGGTGAGGGTGGTGACAGAGAGTAGCTGGGATTGCACAGACCAAGAGAAGGAAGAGCAACAAGGGGTACAAAGGGTCTTCAAGCTTCCCCTCCCCCTACTCCAACATTCAGCCCTGAGGACTTGCATGAAGGCATTCCCCAGTCTGGAAGGATGGCAAGAGCTCCTTCTCCACCTTCTCCACCACCTCCGCCCTCATCCCCACCTCCAGCTCCAGCCCCTCCACCTTCACCAACGGGCCCACCAGCATGCTGGGCACTGGCAAGGGGGCATGCATTCTTTAGATTCCAGATTACCTAGCGAAGCAAATTCACTTCCTCTCGTGTGCCCCTGGAGCACAGTGCAATACCCAGGTTCAGCAGGAAAGGGTAACATGATGCCTTGACAACAAATTCAGTGAAATCCAAAATCACCACCACCACCCCGCGCTGGGTAGACAGCATGTTCCAAGCATATGACAGAATGAAGATTCCCCAGAGTCACCGGATGCGGTCTCTCCCGAAGGGCTCCCACACTCTGGCCAGACAGCCGGCCAGAAGAACGGGGACTAGGGCACAGAGCCCGCAGCGGGGCCAGGGCGAGGGGCAGAGGCGGTCTGGCACTCAGCACCAGGAGAAGCTTGGAGGAAGGACTGCCTGAGCTGGGTTTTGAGGGAAAAACAGAAGTGTCCCGGCAGATAAAGAGGGATCGAGCTTTGCAGGCAGCAGAAGTCAGGGGCACAGCCTGGCGGGCTTGGGGAGAAATGGCCAGTAAGGAAGAAAAAGACCGCGTTGGGGACCGGTGGCGCGTGAACGAGAAGGCGTGGTGGTGAGCGGAGACGAGGCGCAGCAAGGCAGGGGCCGGTCCCTAACGCCTTGAGTGCCCAGATAAGAAGGCTGGATGTTTTCCAGTGGCTGATAGTAAGCCAGTGAGGGTAAATACACAGAACATTCTAGAAAAGCCCTCGTTCTTTAAAGATTAAAAATAAAGTCTCTCTATCTGGAAGGGATTGCGCTATCCAATTTGAAACATTTTGTTATCCGGAATGGCTTACTCTCCGATTCCAAAAATCGGAGCTTTTTGTGTTCTGTAAGCTCCCAGCAAGGCCGTCCTCGGGCAGGGAAACGCCACCAGTCACCGGAGGCGCCGCACAGGCTGCGCTCTGAAGGTGCATTGGGACCCAGATGTCAGATGCCCTCAGCCCTCCGCAGCTGCTTGGGGAACCACTCAGGAGGAAAAGAAGAGTTTTCTCTACTGCATCCCTTATTGGGTGCTATCCAAGGCTGGGAAAAAGGTTGTTCTATAACCCTGGGCTCATGTGAACAAACCCCTAATAAGAGAGGCTCCAGAGAGTCTATTTTCACCCGCGCACCATCCCCACGCCCGGCCAAGCCAAGGGAGAAAGTGCTATTTTAAGAATCGCTGCTAATGTCACACACAGACTTTATTCCAATGAGGCCGCTTTTCAGTGGGCCATGACAACCATCTGAGCCTTCGACACCAATGACGGGAGGAAAATTCGGAAGTGGCCCTCAGCATCCATCCTCCTGGAACAGTTCCAGCCCAGTGGCCCTTAAAACTTCATATATGAACTCATGCAAAAGCCTGTTCAATGATCTCCCAGCTTCCATCTCTCCCTACCCCAGTCTGCCCCCAATACTGTTCTCAGGTTCATCTTCCTAAATCACACCTTTCAATGGTGAACCACCCTCCTGATCAAGTCACCCTGCCTTCCAAAGTCCACAGCGCCAACCCAGCTTGCCAACTGCATCTCCAACTCCTTGCTACAGAAACCCAAGCCAGCTTATTCTATAACCCCAAATACATACTTCGACACTGTCAACCAAACCTGGCCGCTCTACCTCCCTTTAATTCTTCCATTCACATTTTAATGAGCCCATGCCCAAAGCCTCAACTCAAATCCTACCTCCCTGGAGTTTAAGCAGCTCCAGTAAGCTCCCACCCTTGACTTCCCATAAAATTTCGGCTCCGACCGTCCACAGCCATTCACGGCACTGCCTCATCGCTTCTATTGCTGCTCTGAGCTGTTCACTGGAGTCTTCCATTGTTGCTTAACTTATCTCACAATTCCCCACAATCTCTCCAACTATGTGGGCAAGGACGGAAAGCTTCCAATGTAATTTAATAAATGTTTATTAAAGGATTCCGCCATGCTCGGGCGTACGTAGCAGGATGCTCCCGCAGATACAAGGATGGGCGTCACCCAGTCACTGTACCTAAGCAGCTGACATGAGTGAGGGAATAAGAAAGTACACAGATGTTGGCAATGCCACGCGCAGGTGACAGGAAGGCCTCCTATCCCCTGTCCTTCCACTGCCTAGTCACGAAGACCCAGATCTAACCTCTTCTTTGACTCCCTCAAACGTGATGCTAAGCAAATGCCCTGTGCCCACCCTCTTTGTTAGCATTTCGCTCCCTCACCAAACAAGGCTACTAGATGGGTGGCAGGTGATCTCCTCTCCTGAGTGTTCCTGAGGGACCTGCACTCAGTAACTCAGTGAGTGGTGGCTGAATGAGCAAAGGTAAGGCCACCAAAGAGACAGCGTGGACAGAGCCTAGGGCAGGGAGGAGAGGTTGTGACCCAACAGGACAGGAGAGAGGATGGGGAGTCTGATCCGGCACAGGGAGCAGCGCTGGGAAAACAAGTGGCATTTAAGGCAACAGCCAATAGGCTAGAGGCAGAGAAGACCGTCAGAGGGGTCCCAGGACAGAGGGGTGGGGAAGCAGGGGCCCGGTCAGCAGACTGAGGAATCTGAACAGCTGCAGGCGAGTCCTGGCTCCTTGCTGTGTGACTGTGTGACCTGGGCAAGCCTCAGCTTCCGCATCTGCAAAGGGGGAGGGTAAGACCAGCCGCCTCAAAGGGTTGCCGTGAAGATGGCACGCACAAAATGCTCAAAGGGAAGAGCGTCGCAAACGAAGGACGCAGTGGAGGGTTTTGTGCTTTCTTCCAGGTGTGGGACGGACTGCAGCACTGTCAACCAAACCTGGCAAGGGAAGGGGGCAGAGGACAGATGCCTAAAAGTTACGGAGTGTGAGAAGGCACAGCCAGCCTGCACGAGATGGTCAGGGAGCCTGTGTTCTGGTCCGGCCTCCCCTCGGGATCATTCTCTTCACCCCCTGGCCTTGGTTTCCACAGCTGGGAGCTGAAGCTGTTGGTCCTAGCGGGGCTCCAAGTTCCCTTCCAGCCTGGTGATGTCTCAACATCCCGGCTCTGCGTTACACGGAGAAAGCATCAGGGAGCAGGGACGACACTGAGAAGCCCAGGTGGGAAGGAGTCACAGCAACAGAGAAAGGGGAGCGAAGACATCAAGATGGCAGAGGAAGGTTCTTCTACTGGAGACAGAGCTCTTGTCCCTCCCTTCCTCCCTGGCCTCAGTCCAAGTCGCCCTCCTAACAGGAGAGAGCCAGGCCTCTCGTCTACATCTGCTTCGGCGACTTCTCATAACCGTCACCACCAGCTCCGGAAATACTGTCACCAGCCATCCATCCTATGCTTGGGTGTATTTCAAATGCTTTGCAAGCCACTTTCGAGAGAAACTGGCATGTGCATGTGAACAAGCCAGGTGAATCCAAGTCCCTACAAGTTAAGAGGAGAGAAACACACAGACATTCTGGCACTGTCCTCCCCTTGCCTTTTCACAAAGCCTTCAGTGTCTGAAACAATGGTACCTAAGAGAGCCCACTGCAGATCTGAATTGTCCTTCACATTTCTGAAAAAACAGCTTCCAGCAGAGGCCTCAAGGAGGCCCAGTCTGTGAGCCTGCAGGTATTCATTTACTGGTTCCCCTCCTCATCCCCCCACACCAGTACTGCAAACACCACCATGTGGTATTGATTCATGAAAAAAGCCATCCCGTGTGGACATGTACGTATGAAGTGCAGACCCACTAAGCACCAGGCACCAAGCCCGGAGGCGGGACAAGTGCCACCTGCTTATCACTCTGCCTGTGTCTCCACTGGCTTCTGAAGTGACCACAAAATGCCATTCCCAGATGAGAGCTGACATCAGTCAAGGAGGCTGGTACACAAACAGTGTTGGCAGATTAAGGATCTATGTAACAGATTATCTTACTCAAACATGCGTCTGGTGTAGCCAAGACTCTCCTAACCACAGACGAGCCCATGATTCCCTGCTGAATTTAAATTGAAAAAAAAAAAAAGAAAAGAAAAGGAAAAGAGGGAGGATGAAACCCTCACACGCCCATGTTCTGCCCTCGATCCTCTGAAATCCAAACGCTACCATGGAGAGCTGCAGAGATCAGCAGGCTTTCTTCCCAACTGGCCTTGGTGCTTCAGGAGAAAAACCACGTTAAGAGCAAAACCTCTCCCGGCAGTCAGGGCTCCATCTCCATCTGCCCGTCCAAATCACAGCCCATTAATGTGACAAGAAAGGCTAAAATGATGGGTGAGACTGCGCTTTCCATTCTAGCCCCGGCCTGTGATTATCTACGACTCCAGGTTGCCCAAAATTACCTCTGGAGCCTTAAATGCCTTACATTTTATTTCATTCCTAGAACAAATTCTTTGTTGGAAACTTTCCTAAGAGATAAAGGAACAAAACACCAACAAGCCCTAGAAATTTCAGCTGCAGGAAAGGAAGAGCCAGTAGGCAAGCATGATTTTGATTTTTTTTTTTTTAATGTCTCATGCATATCACTTCTACTGTATCCTTAGGAAGAACAAAATTCATTCCATGTCTCCGCAATTACAAAGACTCGGAATCCTGGAAACTCTTACCGAATTTACTGAATAAACCACTGGGTCTTGATATATTCTTAGAGGTAGAACGTGAGGGTGCTAAGAAACTCACACAGGAGGGTAGGTATGGCTGATATCTCCAGGAAGATCAGTAGTTAAATAAGCAATCTGACCCAGCTAAGTGACATTATATGGTAGGTTACTGGTTACAAAGTATATGTAACTACTGTACTTCTTTCTGTAACACAGTTAGATATTAGGCTCCTTGGCAAGTGAACCTAGTGAGCTATTTGTTAAAACATTTGAAAAGTTTCTATTTGATTTTAACAAGTGAGGTGCCCAAAAGCATCCATCATGATTGTGTTAATCTAATAATTTGAAATGCAACTAGCATTTTTAAAAGGCTTGCTAAGAATCCCTTTTGTAACATAAAAATCTTTTTGTACCCCAGACAATTATTTATTTTAAATGGTTTGATTTGCTTTTAAGATCAGATTTTATATGCCAAGTTCTCCTAAAATATAGCACTCTTATACTTAGCTTCAATAATGAAATAATAATGTAACAAACCTTAAATTGACATGGCACTTACTTCCAATCTCCTCCTTCCAACATGCAATGCCTATTATACCCTGGAGGCCAGAGTCAGAGTGGTGCCTTCTCTCTAGCAACTCACAAATTTGGTGGCATGAACTTACGTCAGTCTGCGTTCTTCCTGACTTGTACTTCTACACGATTGCTTTTCTGTGTCCGTTCTTCTTCCAAACATCCCTCCCTACATACTTACCCAACAGCTCCCCTAACAAGGTAACCTCCCAGGCCCAATGTAAGGGTTCCCCCTTTCCACGGTAGAGTCTGGGCTTCACAAAATCCCAAAAGGTCAAGTCAGCTTTTATCGACTCAATTTGGAAAAAATTAAAATTGTTAGCTTTGCCTTTTATCACAGAGCATTTACTTCTCAGGTGGCTCTCGAGGAACAGTGTCACATTCCAGAACCAACAGGTCTGCACAATACAGAAAGTAAGCAGGCAAGGCTAGCTGCTTATATGTGAACGACCTTATAGATCAGAGAGGTTCTAATGTAGCCTGCACTCCACAGACTCTACCCCCAACACAGCAAAGACTTTGTGATTCTTTTCTTCAGCAGTGCATACTTCCAATGTTTCATGTTTCAAGGTAAAGTACACCTTTGAACTGGTCAAACTTCTTCCCATTTCAGAGCTGGAAAACTAGGAATAGACCAAGCTTTGCCATTCAATAGCTTAAGGAAGATCATTCGCTCTCTAGGACTCTAAATTTCTAGTTACCAGACAAAAACTCACTTATGTATAGAGACAGACCTAAAGCCCAGAGAGGTCCAGAAGTATTCTAAGGTCACACAGCAAGTTAGCATGGAATGATGCAACATTCCTAATTTTCCATAACCCCCCTTGCCTCTCACTCAACACAGGGAAAGATGATAAGACAACAGACACATACATGCACACATACACATGCGCGCGCGCACACACGCACACACACACACACACACATACACACACACAAAACAGGCTTCTTTTACCTCCACTGCCCTGGCTCCTGTTTCTGAAAACCTAAATATACTTGATCCTGGAGATTGCTGCTGCAACTGTGATTTTCCATTCTCTCTAATACCCTCTGGCGGTTACGCTGTTGATTTTCTGCCTCACTACATCGTTTCCTCATTCCTCCTAAAACACGCTTACACATGCACACCACACACACACCCATCCTCAAAATTATAAAACTTTTCCTTTTCCAACAGCAAAAAAAGTTTAGGTCAGAACTGAAGTGATTCAAATACAGGAACCTTGTTTGAGTGTTAAATACGACCATAACTCCACCCAGAATCACAGCTGACAAGATGGAATTTGTTCTCACGGAGGACTCCTCCCCCCGCCCCCCCCAGTACATAATTTGTTGGTAACCTTGTTGTTTCCCCCACTGCTGCATAATCACATAATGAAAGCCCCAGATGTACTTCATGCACACAAGAGGGCAGACTTATGGTTCATAAGGGACCCTGTCTTGATTTGCATTGCTAATAATTTGTTCAAGAATAGGCAAAATGCTATCACAGACAAATAAAGGACAAAAAAAGAAGTTTTCTTTTTCTGTTTTTAGTAACGATGTGGGATGATCATACTCCTGGATCTTACCCAGCGACCGTTCTTGCCACCATTTGAATACATGGGGCAGGAAGCTAAGGGACAGCACTCAGCATGGACTCCTATCAAATGATTTCCCTCTAACATCAAGCGTGCTTCCCTCTTCCAAAACATCCCATCTTCCGGCCACACTAACTACTACTATTCTCCGTTCACACTGCATACTTGAAGGTTTCCGTGCAGTTCCTCCTGCCTGGGATGCCTTTCCTTTCTACTATCCTGGCAATGTCAAACGCATCCTTTGAACAAACCTGGACAATAGTACTCAGATCACAGTACTGGTTCAATGTCTGCCTCCCCTATAAGCCTACAGACTGAACGTGGAACCCCTGTAGCCTCCACAGAGAACATAATCTCCGCCACATAATAGATGTTCAATTATTATTTGTTGAGTTAAAAGGGAAAATGTCTCCTAAAATACATTTAATTAAGCCTTACCTTTCCTGGCTGCGGCCTACTGCTCTCCAAATGTCAGTATGGTCAGAGGGGAACTGAGTGCCTCTTAATGTCAAACACTCCAGAGGGGAGCAGCAAAGCCTCATCGATACCAGTGGGGCGATGCGGTGGCTGTAATTCAAAGGTGTCCTAAGGAAAGCCAGTGTCCTGTCTCAACTTCTAACTCTGCGGCGGCCATCTGGCTCCTCTGAAATTCACAAGACCTCATTCATGCTTCAGGACCACAGTCCCTCTCTTCTCCAGGACCAGTTTTCACTCGTCGACGCTCAATGGCAAATCTAATAGTGTTTTCCTGTTCCAATCTCTTACCCCTTGGCTATACTGCGCCTATGAGAATCAATCCATAAAGCCTTAATAGTAGAAATAAAGCTTTATGCTGACCATTTTCCCCAGACCACAACAACAGCTCCCCTCAAACTACCTAAATATGCACTATACATACGGGGAAATGATCAAAACCACGATCTACCAGACCCCAGAGTTCAGGGAGACATAATAACTCATGCAGGTTCACAGATTCCAAACACTGAGTCTAATACCCCATGCTGAGTTGGGTCTTTAAACTCCACCAAGACCTAAATCTTGGCGACAGTTGCCTGTCTTCGCGCCAGTATGCGAAACTGGGTCGTCTCTTCTTGGACTCTACCTCTCACCTGTCCTGTCTGCCCACCTCTGGAGTCAGCTTTGATGAGACTTGGCCACTGTGGATAAGGTGAGCCTGGGCAGTGGGGCTTTGTTCTTCAGCAAAATAGAATTACCTTCCAATTCTGCAAGAAGAAACCTAGACAGTAATGATTTAATACTGCTGAAAACTGAAACCTGGACACGAATGAGTTCATGCCGCTGAAAGTGCAGAGAGCGTCTGAGATGAAAACGTAATGACATTATCCAGTGTCACGTTGTATCTGCAGACAGGTGACACTTGAGAACAAGGCTGGGCTTAGGGGAACCCACCCCATACAGTGGAAAATCAGCACATAACTGTGGACTCCATAGTGGGTGGTCCGCATCAGCAGATTCAACCAATCGTGGACTGAAAGCAGTTACTTTCGATCCGTTGTTGGGAATCTGTGGCTGGGAATGCGAAAACACTGACTTCCATTGGGGTTTGTTGAATTCCCTGGATGCGAAACCTGCAGGTAGGAAGCACCAACTATATTTCTTGGGGGGGGGGGGGGGATCTGCACATAAGGGCACCAGCGCAGTTCAAGGGTCAGCTGTAAATATAAGGTATGTACTTTTAAGAGGATGCTAGTGAGAAATTTCAAGTTTAGTGGAGTTGAGCCTAGACGGGAGGAAGCCTGATTTTATGAAGACTGCTGGGGATGTGTGGTCCAAAACCCAAAAAGGGGAGTTTTGATTGCAAACTCTTAGGGAACTTCAAGTTAGCACGGTCTAATGCCCAAAGAATGGAGTTTGCAGGAGGACTGTCTCCCAAAAACGTATAGCCCTCACCTACCTACACATTATAACTGCATTTTTCAGTCTCACATAACACAATAACAATTTGCACTTCACCTGTTCTGAGTTGTCCAAAGGACGCTTCAGCTGTGAGCAGGCCCATCGCCAAGCACTGGGAATCCACGCATTAGCGAAAGTGCGCACTGGTTACCAAAAATGGGTTCATGAGCCCCGAAGATAAACCACGGCTCTTTGCAACATGGGTCCTTGTGTTTTCCTCTTCCGTGGTGGAATAGAAAACTAGGCCCCCTAGTGTCCTGCCACTGTAGGTGGCTTCAGATGGAGACTCCTGCATTCAGCATCTACTTGAAAGCAGAAAGCAGCTCAGAAACCCAGAACCAAACCTTTGCCTCCGTCCCAAGAGATGGGAGCACTCCCAGGACCTACAAGGAGACAAAACACTTTTCATTTCATTGCCAAGGCCCTTCTAGGGTTTAAAAGGCAAAGGAAATCTGTATCCTCTCACACCAAAACGTCAACCCACAACCCGGCCCACTTCATTAAGTGAAGAGGGCCCACACATGTTAGTGACTTCCACCCACTGGAGGGAGATCGATCTTTAAAAACCTCTCTATCCTACTACGGGGATATTTCCTTTCCCCGCCGCTCTTGATCTACAGCTTAATGATTTCTGCCTCTCTATCCCAGTTATTTTTCTTCCCAGTATGGAATGAACAGGACCAGGCTTGACAAAGGTGTGCTCTTCTCAAAGCAATTTTCACTGAAGTGGAGTACTCTTGAAAACTAAAGGAACCCTAAGAGACGACGTGTGAAACCTAAAAGCCAGGGGGTGGTTGCTGTTGATCCCCAGTGAGGACTCAGCATGCCCGTGAGTAATTCATTCGTGTCACCCATTTGTGAGAGATAAGGACAGAAAACCACCCCTTGTCCCTCTAATTTAGAGCCTTCCCTTATCTTAAATTTATCAAAGCTGACTCCAGAGGTGGGAAGACAGGACAGCTGAGGAGAAAAATTAACCTGAGGTGCCGGCCACTAGGAGTCAATAAGCACTTTGGGTTTCCACCGGTGTCAGAGGGATGGCATCTGCCAGCAGGGGAACCGAGAGCCCCACCTGCTGTCCCTCCCCCAGCCCCATAAAGGAAGCCAGCGCCTGAGCTCTCTCCTGGGGCACTTACATAAGACCCTGTAAAACTTCCTGTGACATTCACAGAAAATGTAAGCTGCTATTTTGCTCCCTCAGGAGATCATTTTAATGGACTGAGTGACAAAATTCACGGATTTGGAATTCAGCAGACAACTGAGGTACATCAGCTCAGGGACGGAAAAAAATCCATCCCCATTAAACAGGGTCACTGGGGGGGGGGGGTGGATTCAATGTAGGAGAAACAATCTGTTCCTTCTGAAGTGACCCATTTAAATCAGATTGTTCCAGGGGAAGCTCATGAGTTTAATAAATTTCAAACAGACAAGACAGGCTTTGCAGAACTGAGGTTCCTAAAGAGAAAATTAAAAGAAGGTAATAAGACAATGAACAAAATAACTTAAGGATGCACAAACTTGGGAGTCATTCACTCCACCCTTCAGAAACAGTGGCATTCACCAGAATGGTTGGATCACCATGTATCGATCACTCATCACAAGCAGCTTTGCCTCACAGGAGTGACACTCTGGTTGGGTTTCCTCTCTACAGATATCGCTGCCACCCAACCACTCTGTCCTATAGAGGGACTCGCAAGCTGTGGCTGCTCACCCCAAATCCGCCTCCACTCTCTGCAACAAGGAGCAAAGAAAAGTTCTTCACAGCATCATGCCAGGAACAGGCAGGTGGGGATCGTGCGAGAGGAACCACTCCAGACACAGCAGGCTCCCCCAAAGCTGGGGAGTTAGGGTAAGGGGTACAGACACGTCACCTCCTGTTGCTAACGGGTATTTCCTTGCTTGCTCCCAGTTAACAGGCTGTATGCCTAGGAGATGGGCAGGCCCTGGAACGGGTCCTGGGGACAAGAGTCTCCGAGTCTCTGGGACTTCCACTTTTAGCCTCCCCAGGGCTCGGGCCCAGGCAGCAGAGGGTGTACCCACACCCACTCCCTCTCCGCCAGAATCCCGAGTATAGGGGGTACCAGCTACAGGTTCAGATAACTTGTCCAGCGCCGCTCACCAGGGCACCCACGCGGTGACTCTCCGGCACCCCCAGACTCTTACCTTAGCCGCGCCTGCCTCCAGGCAGAGAGAGACCGCGGAAGAGCTGGGTGGCGCGGCGGCGGCGCCGCCTAGGAGGCGCAGGGAGTCCGAGTCGGGGTCCCAGCAGGCGCTGCCCTGGTCCGAACGGCGGTGCCAAGCGCACACTTCGGGGCGGCCCCGGGCTCCAAAAGCTGCGGGGAGGGGCCGGGCCGCCCAAGCTGAGCACTCTCCCTTCTTCCTCTGCCTCGGGTACCGCTGCCTGGAGCTGCTCCTTGTCGCGGGGACTCTTCCGAGCCGGGGGCGACCCGCATGGGCAAAGGCCTGGGTCCGCCTCGGGCTGGGTCCGGGAAGGGGGCGCTGGGTTGAGACACCGGGCGGCCGCTGGGGCCGACTCCACCTCCCGCGCTCCCCTCCGCTTCGCCCCTTCAGGGCAGGGCCTGTCCACTCCCGGCCGGGCGAGGCGAGTGCAGTCGCGCCCCCAGCTTCAGGCGCCCGGGCTCCCGCGCGGCGGCAACGGGGCAGTGACAGTCCGGTCGGCCGGGCGCCGGGCGCGGCGGCGGGGGGGCTGCAGCCGGCCGCGGCGCCCCCTCCCCCCGGGCCTAAGCCGCCCAGCCGCGGCTCCGAGGGAAGGAGGCGCTGGAGAGGGCCTCGCCCCGGCCTGGGGCGCGGGGCTGGGGGCGCGGGGCCGGGGGAGGCGCCCCGGGAAGGTCACCGGAGCGGAGGCGGGGCGCAGCGCTGTGGGTGCGGGGAGCCGAGGAAGGCGGCCCCGCTGCCGCCGGGAGCGCTCACCAGCCTCGGTCGCCGCCGCCTCCGAGACGCGCCTGCTTCTCCGAGCTCCGGGCGCTCGGAGCTGGGCGGCCGCTGCAGCTGCCGGCAGCAGCCGGGCGCCACCAGCCGGAGCCGGCGCGCGATCCCCGCCTTCCACGCCGGGGCTAGGCGGGGGCCGCCGCGCGGGTGCCGGCGGGGGGCAGGCGCTGGGGTCCGGGCTCCGGGCTGGCCCCGCCGCCGCGTGCCCAGAGCGCCGGGCTCGTTCAGCAGCTGCAGTGACTGTGTGTCTGTGTCATGTCTGTGCAGCTGGGGGGGACCGCGAACCCCGGCCGGGCTCCGAGCGGAGGCGGGGTCTGCGCCTGCCTCGGTGCCCGCCCCCACCCCGTGACGGTGCGGCTGGCCAATGCCAGGTGCCGCAGCCGCGAACGGAGAGGCCGCCCCCGCCGAGGCCCCGCCCCCAGCTAGGCTCCTCCTTCCTACTTCTACAGCTCGCTCGCACGCAGGTGGAAGCAACACCCGGATCCGGGATCCCGGCCCGGGTTAAGATAAAAGGGTGCTAGCCAGGAGCTCCCCACCCTTCTTCCCCGAGTCGGGCTGCTCCAGGCCTCTCCGGGCCTCTGCGGGCCGCTACGGGCTTGGCGAACCTCGCGGAAAGAGGGCGAAGGAAAGCCGGGCGGGCCCGCTTGCAGGCTCCTAGGGCTGTACTGTCGGCCCACTCTCGCTTGTACAAAAACAGCCGTGGTGGGAAGTAGGAAGTTTCCCCGCCTCCACCTTCTCCTCGGGTCTTAGCTTCTCTGGTATGGGGCAGCCAGAGACTTCGAGGAGACACGTTGAAGGGCTTTGACAGCGTCGTTTTGAGCTCTGCATCCAAGAATCCGGTTCGAGTTTCCCTATTCTTTCGGGGAAACTGCACCTCTTCGCCACCCCCTACACATACCCCCATGCAAGCACAGCACGCCCCGTCCCCTCTTAGCTTTCACTCCTGCTCTTTCCCTCCCAGCACTAGAACCCCGCGCGTGTAACAACATCCCGTTGAATGGATTTCCAGTCTCCCAGTCCTAAAGACGAGAGTGGGGCTCCGAGAGTCCTCTCGGGCTACGGAAGCAGTCGGTGCAATTGGCTGGGAAAGGGGCGGGGGTATGAGCGTGGAGGAGGCCTGGAGAGAGAACCCCAAGGAAGAGAAAGCAGAGAGGCAGAGAAAGAAAGAGAACACAGAGGGATGGACAACTCTGACTGGGAGACCGGAGCTCCGGCGCGCGATCCAGCTCCCGGGTTTTTCCTCTGCTCGGTCCTGGGGCTTCTGGGGTCCCCTTCCCCCGGGTCCCCACCTCTCCCTAGCCAGGCGGGCCTCCGGGTCTCTGTCTCGCCTCCGCCTCTGTGCACCTCTCTCTTAGCCCTTGGACTCAGAGGAATCCACTCTAGTTCTTGGCAGGGGCGGGGGAAGGAAGCAAAAGCAGAGATAAAGTGCAAGGGGGGGGGGGGAGAAGGGGTGCGTAAGAAAAGGACGCCGCTCAAGGGCTGCCGCGCTGACCCCACTCCCCAGAGGTCAGGTGGGGAGACCTAGGGCTTCGAAGGTTCGGCAGCTCACTACATTCGAGACCTTGCTCCTGCCTAGGTAACCTGACTCACGGCCCTTGGCTGGATCCAGCCGGGACCCCTACCCAACCCCCTTCCTTCCCACCAGCTCTTTAAGCAACGACCTCCCCTCCACCCCCACCCCCACCCCACCACCGCCCTCTGTTCCCCAGCGCTGGAGCGCTGTTTACCTAATCCCTGTGGCCGACTGAGCCCGGAGAATTCGAAAAGAAGGTAGCGGTGGCACCTTAGCTTCCCCAGCGAAGAAGTAAAAACAAAAAAACAAAAAACGTTTGCTTTGCAGCTTGGGGATAAGTTAACTGAGAAGCTGGGGTCCTGCTCTCTTGTCTCTGCCGGAATAAGTCTCACCCTGCATGTTTGCGGGGATAGGAGATCGTATCTGGCTTTGATGCCATTACTGTGTCGAAGAAGAACATTATATGATAAAATATTATCTAATATCCTAGAGACCATTAGAGTGTCAAAGTTTAATGCCAAGCCTTTTAGCTGGAATGCAGCTCCGTTCTTCCTCTGACGTGCAGCCCAGCTCTAGAGCATGCTGAAAACAAGGGGATCATTTTTATTTTTTGCTGGTAGACTGCCTTTCCTTCCTACTCTCTTCCTTCTCTCCTACTCCAACCCCCGCCCCAGAACCGGGTAAACTTTAAAGCAGGAATTTGGGCTTTCTTTTTATTCATTGCCTTGCTTCACTTTATTAATGGTGCAAAATGCATTATTACAATATGTTAGCATATTAATAAGGGTAACGTGACAGGAAGGGAAGGGAGACCTGAAATTTACCAGCAAACAGAAATAATGGAATAACAATCAGAAACTAAATGATAAGCATATGGAAAAGAAATGTCTCCATTTTTATTACCTAAGTGTAGTGCATTCTCTAGACTGGATTTTAAAAAGAAAAATAGAACTATCGTGGAGGAGGGAGCAATATTCTTTCTGGTCAGTAAGGTGTATTAAAACATTTATTTCATTATTTGGGGATTTCACAAAAATTACTTGCATCAGTTTATACTTAAATGTATAAAAGCTTTGTTCTAGCTATTCAGTGTTGCACTGTTATAGTCAGTGACACATCTAATGTTCTAAATGAGAGGAATGTTGTACGACTTGAAATGTTAATGTCAAGCCCCACTGAAGCCCCATATTTAAAGAATTCCTTTGTCCCACCAATGGGATGCACACACACACACACACACACACACACACACACCCTAATGTAGGATATACTTGCCTATGAGTTAGAGCCCTTTGACACAAACCAGAATATAAATGTCTTAAAAAGGATTTCAGCTGTGATATATATGAGGAATGCAGAATAAAATATGTAAGGTGACATATCTGTTATTTCTAAAGAACCTGAATTTCTTCTGCTATGAATTGAGAAGTGAAAAAAATACTGAGCGCTCTAAACCAACTGTTATCTATTTATCTCCACACAGTTATTGTAACTGTCACAGGACAGATTCAGAAAGATCTCTTTAATCAGGGTCAAGACTAATCCTAAGAAACCTGTCTTAAAATAGCCACTAGGGGGCCCTAAAGGCACCTCAAAGAGGGAGCCAGAAAGCATGCTCTCACCTGCTTTTCCGATCTCATTTTCCGTGTACCTCATGGAACTGGCATCTCAAGACAAGTTAAGAGCATGGTGCAGTCTGGAGGCAAATAGGGCATTACTTTCTAAAAAAGACCAGAGTCCCATTTTGACTAATGACTCATAAGTCAAGAATGTGGTTTCCCAATTCTTCTCTGACCTCTAAAAAAATACAACAAAAAAAGGAATACTGCACTCATTGAGATGAAGGTGGCCTGATACTTTTACCATATTAAAGTCAACCCAGTTCTTTTTCTTATTACAGATAGAGTTTCTTTCTAAGGTGTTAGGGCTATTTTTCTAAATGTTTTGAACATTCTTCAAGTGCTAAGTAGCAAGATGAATGAATCCTCAGGGGTGATGTGAAAAATATTTAGCAACCTATACGGCGGGGCACCCACCAACCACCTTATGGGAATTCAAGCCAGCCATAGGGCACTAGCATACCTTGTCGGCCAGGTATTAATTCTAGTGCTGGGTTCTAGTGAAATGGTGGTGTGAGGACAGGGTGGTTCCTGGGGGATGGCAGGGGTAGCTGGCGTGGTGGTGAGGATGGAGCGGGGGAGCTTAGTGCAGGGGACATTTGACCAGCGAGTATGAAGGATTCCAATATTTTAACAAATAATATTATATTTGTCAAAACACCTGAACATCAGGCCTGATCGTGCATAAAGCTGCCCGACACTTTTTGTGGACTTTAATGTCTAGCAATCACATTTCCAGGGCTTCCACATCCTTAGCAGTCACATATCTGTCCCACATCTTACCAGTAAATAAGGTTAAGATGTCCTTTATATGAGGGTCAGGAATCAAACAGCTCTCAGGTTACACAGATAGAAGCCTAATTATCCTTCAACCAATGCTGAAGGGACGTCTGCAAAAGATGTCCTATACAGACACATTTCGAGTGCAAATTCAAGCGTGAAACATTCCTCTGTCACTCGGGCCAATAATCAAGACATTCCCGAGCAAAACAAAATGCCTCCATCAGGGCTAAGCAGGAGGAAGCTACGTGCTCGCTGAAGAATTAAAGAACATTGCAAATGCTACCAAATTAACGCTAATAGAAGTGTGCTTTGAGCATAATTTAACTAAAAACAAAGCGAGTCTAGGACGGAGACATGAGCCAGGTATGGGGATAAAGTCTTTCTTAGTGGAATGAAAAATAGTTTATGTTTCCATCACCCTATTCAGTAAGCAGGCAAGATGCAGGTGTTCTCAAAATAGCGTTATTAGCTTTCAGAAGACTTGTCACTGCAAACCTCAGAGCCAGCTAATTAGAACAAATTTGGCTCTAGATGGAGAATCCCACTGTCTTTAGGAGAGAGGGTTTATTCGCTCACTGACTCTGCAAGTCCTTCCGAATAAAACCTTGTCAGGTATATGATCACCTATGATAAAATGCTTAACTGGGGACCCAAACGCCTCTGGAGACAGGAAGGAAAAGTCAGTGCTGAAGAGGTCAATTTAAAGGACAGAGCATGGAGTCCTGGACCCCAGGAAGAAAAGGGGACCTCAAGCTTAGTGGAACATAAGCACCTCAAGACAAAGTTGAAAAAAAATAAAAATTCGGCACTGCTAAAGTCATCAAAGTCCTGAAATAAAAGGTGACAGCATATACCTTTGGCATTTTTTAGCCGGAAACCCTGTTTAAATGGCAGTCATAGCTGTGTGGGTATATTTGATCAGTCCCTGCTTTCCCCCCCTCTCTACGGGGAAGAGACCCATAGGACATCTTGCACCTTGATGTATATACAAATCACGTAGGAATCTTGTTAAAATGCAGCTACTGATTCAGTAGGCCTGGGGCTGGGAGGGAACTGAGATCCTGCCTTTCTAACAAGTTCCTGTCTATGGACTGACCGTACTTTGAGTAGCAAGGATGTAGAGGGCATTTTTGGTAGTCAACAACATCCTATTCGTTGTCTTCTAGGAGTACGGTTACTGTAGGGTTCTTCAAAGAGTAAACGCTGAGACAAGGATTTGGCGGCCCTTGGGAAGTGCTTCCAGAAAGCAAAGTGAGGGTGTGGGAAAGGAAATAGGAAAGGGAGGAAGGCCAAGAAAGGGTGAATTCATAAATGGTCAGTGGGCACTCAGTTCTGATGGGGACCCTCAGAGACTGTGTAGAATAGCACTATCCATAAAACACCTGTGTGATGGGAACGTTATCTACCTGTGCTCTCCAGTAGGGTAGCCACTGGCCCCACGGGACTGTTGTGCACTTGAAACGAGGCTAGTGTGACTCAGGAACTGAATTTTTCATTTTATCTAATGTTACTATATTTAAATTTAAATAGCCACACAGGGCTACTGGCAACAGTGTTGGACAGTGGAGATGTAGAGCATAATTGTCCCACTAAAGGTCAAGAAACCTAGAAGATTATTTATCTACCAGGTCCCTTCGGTCACTGAGGCTTGCTGTTGGGACTGGGTCAGTTCCTAGCACTTCCATCATGCCCTCCTGGCCAGAGAGTTCCCACAGCAGAGAGATACAGGTAGCTTTAAGCAGGAAACCTTCGGTGTACGTGAGAACTGCCCATTAAAGGTGGAGCTGGTCGCCAAAGTGGATCTCGGGGAGATGACTGCGGCACTGACAGTGTTTGCTGAAAGAATCCAGATTTTATTTTGATCTCTCCCCAGTTGCAGGAGCAGACCCTGAGGAACATAAGCTAACCAATGTGTTCCGTATCGCTGCCCACCATCGTGGGTGCAAGGCCGAGCAGATAACCGAGGCTGGCTCAATCACGACGACTCTCCAGACTCTCGTTGGGGATGCTGGAGTACGAAACGTGCTCTTTCACTTCTGGGCTAACCTAAGGTTAGTATCCGTAGACCACAAGAGATAAGACTGATGCTGAGTCGAGCAGGGACAGAGGGACAGGAGACCCGGCCTGTGTCAGGATACATGCACAGCATTCCCAGGTAATAGGATCTTAATTGATAATCTCAAGAGATCTCAAGGGAGGCAAGTCCAGGTTGGGTGAAGCAGCTCAGTGGTTTCATCAAGGACCCACGATCTTTCTGTCTATGCTGCCGCTCTGCCCTCCTCCACACGTTGGCTTTACGTGTTGCCTCGCGATCACAGGATGGCTGTGGTAACTAAACATCACGTCCTCAAACCAGCTTCCAAAGCAGAAAAAAAGGCAGGCAGAAAGCACTTTCTCTTGTACTAGATTCCCCCCTTAAGATCGACTCGGGTGAATTATAATTCACCTTCGGGAGATGAACCATTGTTAGGTTTTGTTGACCAAGAAGGAGAGGAAGGGGCTCTTGGGTATCTTTGATGACACACCATTGGATCACTGAAAAGGGCCAGCCCTGAAACCTGTCCTAACTCTGAGCTCCTCCTTTGCGTGGGCCAATACGTTCACCATTTGTGTGCGCTTCAGTTGGGGCTTCTTTACATGCATCCAAAAAACCTCCCAACGGTATAGGTGAACACTGAGACTCAGCAATTCTCATCCTCCCTTCTGCACATCGTTGTTGTTTCTCAAAGCTTGAATCTCCTTCTCTTTGCATATGGCCACATCTTCCAAGTCCACCAAGAACCTCCTGCTTTTGTAAGTCTTCCTAAGACTAGATGGACTGTGGTCATCTCTGTCTGCCAGAGTCATAACACTGCTTGTCCTTACTGCGTTTTTCAAGAATTGATGCCATGACAGCTGATCCTGGAAGGGGACAAGTTGCTCGCTCCTCCAGAGTGAAATTCCATTTGGAAATCATTTGCTATTTTGTGCTTGGTATGAACAGAGACCTAGATGCCCCATGAGCATCTACCTGCCGCTCCCGTACTCCACCCAACACCCATCACATGTGGTTGGTCTGCCCAACTACAGCTTTCCTTTGCCCAAGGACCTAGTTATCATTCCCATTCCCGGCTGAGTCTGGAGTCAAATCCTGGTTGGTTCTTCAACCGTCCTCACCCCTACCCTATAGTTTCTTGCCAGTATTTCTGCCAGAGGAGCGGGGGCCTGCCTCAAGAACCTTGTTTTGATCTTTGCGGATCTATATTCCAAAAGAACCTTACTCAACAACTTCTGATGATTCAAAGTTCCTGTAGCAGCTCCTTTCTCCACCAGGGCAACTGGGCCTTTGGCTTTGCTTCTGTGTATTTGAACTTGAGTGTGCTGTGGTCACAGAACGTGGGAGTTTGGGTTGATGACCCCTGTGAGGGGGGGAAGTCACTGTGTCCCAGTTAAACTCCCAAACCCAAGCTTCACACTGTTTTCCTCTTTAGTGGGAGATTGTGGAATGCCTGGAAGCCAGGGAAGGGCTGTTCCTGATGGTATTTTACCTAGTCCTGCTAGAAAGTCAGTAATTGCTCATCTTAAACAATATATTTTTAAAAACTGCTACTTGAGAAGATAAAAAAAAAAAAATGTGACCCGAGTGTTTAGAATCATGTGGCCCATGGTTTATTGGATAGCTACCATTCATGCATAACTACTGTGCCATACCTCCTGTGGGACGGAAGAATTCAGGAGGGTGGAGTGAGAGAAATGCAGACGTGGTTCCTATACTTGAGAATCTCCAAATCCAGTTCAGGAGACAAAGCATGTACTCTGAGGAGTTAAGTGACTGCAAAAATTAGATAAATACAAAGAGCTATCCTTGAGTATTCTTTTTTTTTTTTCTTTATTGATTTTAGAGAGAGAGGAAGAAAGAGGGAGAGAGAGATAGAAACATCGATGAGAGAGAACATCAATTGGCCTCCTCCTGCATGCCCCCCACTGGGGATTGGGCCCACAACCTGGGCATGTGCCCTGACCAGGAATTGAACCAGTGACCTCTTTGTACATGGGTCAATGCTCAAGCACTGAGCCACACTGGTTAGGCAAGTATTCTTGAAAGATGCAATAAGGACAAGCATGAATCTTACCAATAGTATCTGAATCCCTACTGTGTATCAGTTACTATGCTGACCACTGAGGGTCTTACTAAAAATGAAGACAGTTCTTTTTCTTTTAGTGACTGATAGCCAAGTGGATGGGGGAGGGGGGCATTAAAAGGTGATGGATTGAATTCTTAACTTTTCACTGACTTCATCCACTGTTTTTCCTCAGTCACCAATCCCTGTTCATCTCACCGTCGAAATGTGCTCCAGACCAGTTCCCTCTGCTTCATTCACATGGTCACTGCCCCAGCTCCAAACTTGATTTCTCACCCCGAGAAACCCACACGACTCCCTTTCGGCCTTTCCTTGTTCCCACATGCTGAGTAAATTACCTCCCCAAAGTCAGTCTCAGCGTATTTCTTACTAACTTATGTTTTACTTCTGTCTTATTTAGCCTAGTTCCTCCCCACAAGTATTTGTAATTCTAGTCTGACTCCCTGTGGGCAGATCTGGGATACCAGCCCCAGCCTGGGGTTTGGGAGTGTCCCCGAGGCCAAGCGAGGTTTTCTCCAGGGACTGTCAACATGAGTCCAGACGTTCACTCGGAAGCCTCGCCTGAAGTATAGATCCGGAAGTATTAATTGGGTTTGAGTAGAAAGGGAAAAAGCAGGGACAACATAAAAAATTCTGAATAATGATTTTCCAGGGCTGTGCAATCCGCTAGGCTCCAGAAGGAAGAACACTTCACGCATGAGCTCATTCAGCCACACGGAGCCCTATGAGGCAGTTACTGTCACATCATGGCCGGTTTACAGATGACACTTCCAGGACGTAAAGAAGTCACATATTGGAACTCTCTGAGGTGATGGATTTAGCTAGACTTATTCTGCTGATCATTTCACGATATACACAGATATCCAACCATTATATGTACACCTGAAACTAATCTAATGGTAGATGTCAAGTATATATCAATAATTTAGGAAAAAAAGAAGTCGCCTTGGCCAGGTGGCTCAGTTGGTTGGAGAGTCAACCTGTGCACCACACTGAAGGGTTGCGGGTTTGATTCCCAGTCAGGGCACATACCCAGGTTGTGGGTTCAATTCCAGGTCTGGGTGCATCAGGAAGCAACTGTCGATATTTCTCTCTCACATCAATGTTTCTCTCTCTCCCCCCCCCTTCCTCTCTCTCCAAAGTCAATAAAACATATCCTTGGGTGAGGATAAAAAAAGAAAAGAAGTCAGATAACTCACCAAAGGTCACACAATTAGTAACAGTCGCACTGGATCCCCATCACAGGCCGTTTATTTCCTGAGTCTGTGCTCTTAGCCACCAAGCGACATTGCCTCTGTCGAGTGTGAGCACTAGAACACACTAAGGGGACCATAACAAAGTCTTACAGATGAATTTGGAGGCACGCCTCGGAGCGGCCAGGACCAAGCTTTTTAAAGGCTATCCACAACCTTGACTAAGAGCTGGGGAGGGAGTGGATAGAGATGCAGATTAGCGCCCTCCACTGTCTGTACAAGCCATCTACTGTAGATGTCATCACCGCATTGCTTCAACCCCTAATCATTTATAGGTACCGTCTGGGAGGACGACCCTGGTTAGGACCTAACACTTACCCACAGCATTTCCATACGTTCCGCTCTTCACTGCTTCATTGTGCATTTACTTTTCTATTTATATTTCACTTTTTGTTCTGCTTACAATTCTTATTTATGTCACCTGTCTCCCTTTTAATTTCATTTTCTTTGTCTTGACACCTTGGTCTTTCTGCTCCAGTTTTACTGATGTCAAGCGGATTCTGAAGTATTACTTTATTTCCTATAGTAAGTCATTTTGAGAGAATTTCTCTTTCCTTGTGTCTTTAAGATGTTCTTCCCTTTCCCTTGTTCTGGAGTATTTTTCTTAGCTTCATACGGTGGTTGTTTCTTGCTCGTTTATCCTCAAATAAGAGCAAATCCATCTACACTCAGTGTTTACCGATGCACTGTTGATGGAGTTCCCTCCGCTCTGCTCTCCGAGTGGTCGTTATGCACCGTTTTCCAGATCCATGTAACTGGACAGAGATTGATATGCACAGATAGCTTCTGGCCCGATGTCCCCTCCGTGGCTGCCTTGCTTCGTGTGTGGCTTGCTGGGTTGAGAATGAATCTTTTCTTTTCTCTGATACTATGAACCTAGGACTGTGCAAAAACTGTAATTCCCAGTTCTTCCTCTCACTGTGTTTCCTATGCTGTTTTACCCATGTGGACTACACCTTTCAGACTCTCGTTAGTTGAGACCTAGAGTTTCTCTCTCTTTTTTTTTTTAATCCTCACCCAAGGACACTTTTCCATTTTTTGTTCAGACAGAGTGGGAGGGAGAGAGAGGAAGAGAGAGAGAGAGAGAGAGAGAGAGAGAGAGAAACATCGATGTGAAAGGGACACATCGAGTGGCTGCCTCCCGCATGATCCAACCAGGGGCCGGGGACAAACTGCAACCGAGGTACGTGCCCTTAGCGGGAACCGAACCCGGGTCTCTCTGGACTGCAGGCTGACGCTCCAACCGCTGAGCCAAACCGGCCAGGGCGAGACCTAGAGTTTCTCAAACAGCCCGGTGGTGGCAGTTACATTGAAACATCTATCTACAAATTCCAAGCTGTTGCTGCTTCTGTTGGCCCGATAAAGGTGGCCCCTGATTGCGAGCATCTCTCTTCCCAACAGCAGCTATGGAGTTGGGGGAAATAACAACTCAATCAATAGGCCCACTTTTCCATGTTATAGTGTTGTAAGAAGTAGCAAAAGGCAATGTGTGATCAACCAACTATCTCATGATCAACCAGTTATCTCATGATCAACCAGCTATCTCATGATCAACCAGTTACCTCATGATCAACCAGCTATCTCATGATCAACCAGCTATCTCATGATCAACCAGCTATCTCATGATCAACCAGCTATCTCATGATCAACCAGCTATCTCATGATCAACCAGCTATCTCATGCCTGTGTGGGAGAGGATCATAGCTTATTACTTTCTTGTGCCTGGTTATGGGGCCTTTGTTTGTGAGTATCACCTCTGAAGGATTTGCTTGATGCTGTAGTTTTAATGGAAAGGGTATACTCCAGCCTCCCAATGGAAGCAGGCTGTGGTTCAATGAGACTGAGGAATCCAGGTTCTGATTCTTCTCTTGGGAACAGTCATCCACTCCAACCAGGCATTAAGAAGACATAGTTAGCCCTGGCCGGTTTGGCTCAGCGGTTAGAGCGTCGGCCCATGGACCAGAGAGACCCGGGTTTGGTTCCCGCTAAGGGCGCGTACCTCGGTTGCAATTTGTCCCCGGCCCTGGTTGGTTGTGCGGGAGGCAGCCACTCGATGTGTCCCTTTCACATCGATGTTTCTCTCTCTCTCTCTCTCCCTCTCTCCACCTCCCACTCTATCTGAACAAAAAATGGAAGAGTGTCCTTGGGTGAGGATAAAAAAAAAAAAAAAGAAGACACAGTTAGTGGTCAGATCAGCTACAGAGGAAAGGAAGGAGGTAGATGGGGAAAAGCCCACAGTTAGAGTTCAGGACGATCTTTCCAAGGAAGGAAAACAGTTAGGCTGGGAGCTGAAGGGGGAATAATTGATGGGGCAGCGGATGTGGCGTGTGTGAGGGACGAAAAGAAGGCCGGTGTAGCTGGAGCTTAGTGAGTAGAAGAAAAGTCTTGAAGAGAAGAATAGGACAGGAACAGCTGCTGAGGGCATTTAGGGGAACCAACAAGAGATGAATAAATGGATTGCCAAACAGCAGTGTGGTCCCTTGAACTCAGCATGAATTAATGCTGAGCCAAGTCAGCGCAGTTCTGGGACTTTCTCCAACAAAATTCCATCACTCTCTCTTTCAGTTTTGCTTCTGATAATGAGATTCGAGGAAACCCTCCTTTCTCCTTCGTGGTGGTCTGCCTGGCCCCCTTGCCTCTGCATTTCTCTAATCCCTGGGAAGAGCTACGTAACCTGTTCTTAAACTGTATTCTGGGAAAACCCTATCCTAAGCAGGGAGATTATTGGAAAACGGCCAATGTGCCTTTGACTAAAAGTTGAGTGGGTTTGTGATATTCTCTCTGATCCCATCCCCTTCCATCTCCCTCCCAGTGGAAATGGGATGGACTTTCCGTAGTTGTGGCTTTGCTGGGACCACCTTCCAATAAGCTTGGCTCTGAGTCTCCCTGTTGAGGAAGTCATGCCCCATCCCAGCTCACCTTTAAATAAAAGCCACTGCCTTATTTTATGAAGCACTGGCCCTGTTTGGTTCAAAGCATCCACCTGGGCTCCTCATTCTGGAAAGCCCCAACTGTTCTATCAATAGAATGTACACAGGACATCTTTGATCCACCCAACAGAACCTCTGGAGGTGTTTCTTCGCCTTAACCTGATCTCTTCCAGTTGCTCTTGAAACTAATTTCCTATTGTTTAGACCTTAGTAGAAACCAGACCATTTGGTCACCACCCTGCCTGTGGGGGCAATATCCAAGTTACAGAAAATAATTAAATCACCCTGTTCAGCCTTTCGTTTGCCAGACTAATTTAAATCCCTTAAACTACCCGCCCCCCAACATATTTAGACCTTACTTACTAAAAGGTCTTTCAAGGGCAAGTCTTATTATTTACCTGAGTGAAAAAGCTTTCCAAAACCAATAGCAGCCACAAGGACAACGTTGTAGCACTTTCCCCCAGTGCTTTTTCTGCATGTACATTGTCTTATTTTGTCTGCTTAATGACTGTGAGTTAGGGAGGGCGGATGTTATTATCTCCCCGGGGAAAAATAAACAAAACTCAGCCTTGATTTCCTCTGGTAGAAGTTCAGGGGCAAGCTGGACCAACGGGAGGCTCTGACACATCACGTCAGTCTCCTGAGAATCCTTAGCTGACCTGTTCTTAGAATACCTGTGCCTTTTATCAAAGGTCACCCAAGGATACTAATAGCCAACCTTTGTTGAGCATTTAATGTGTCAGACACTCTGCTCCCTAGGCTTTAACGGCATTTTATCCTTCAACCCTCATGACAGAGGGGTGGTTCTATTCTTATCCTCGTGACTCAGATGACGACGACAGGGCTCCAAGGGGCATGCCCAGGATGTCACAGTTCGAGTGGCGGAGGCCAAGTTCAAAGTCAGGTGTGTAAGGCATTTGACTCTGTGCTTCTAGATAGGGCCGAGCGAATTCCACCTCTGGGTTTCCTGCTGAGCTCTTGGTGAGCATATTGTCTGTCATCCTATGGAACCTTCCTGTAGAATGCTCCCTCCAAAAAATTCTCTCAATATTCACTACTAGGAACAGTGTGCTCCTCGGGAGGGGAGGGTTTGTGCTGCTGGCCTCTGGGCTTTGCGTGGTGGTGTGTTTTTACTTTCTGTTAACGAAAATGTGCGTCAGTGGAAAAGAACAGAGTTCAAGATTAGAAAGACCTGGCTTAGAATGCTGGCTGGGAGTCAGATCCGATGGGTTTAGCTGGAGCTCTGGATGGGCTTGCATGTGTGACGTCACACGGGTCGCTTTGTCTCTTTGCGCCTTCATTGATTTCATTGCTAAAATGGGGACGGTAGCAGCAAACTTAGAGATCACTGTGAGTGTGGAGAGTACTGTCATAATATTCCCGTCCTTTTATATTCTCTCGCTCTCTCTTTTGCTTCCCAGGGTCAGAATACCATTCCTTTTTTTTGGGGGGGGGGAAGAATGCCTATTATTTGGGTCTTGGTAGGAGGAAGGGCTCCAACCTCTGATGTGGAAGGTGAACATTATCAGCCAGGGGTCTTGATTGATCCTGGGTGACCCAGGGGAATAGGGAAGATTTACAGATCATGGGGCTGGGGGAGAGGGTGCTGCAGAAATTGGTTCAAGAGATTAGGAGCAATGCTGACGAGATTAGGAGCAATGCTCAACACCTTTCTAGGGACTGCCTAATAGGGAAACCGCTGGCTGCCACTGAGCACTCGACGTTAGAGCATGCCCCCTGGCGGGGACTGGACTGCTCGCCACCACCCAGGCACCACCTCTGCGTGGGAACTTGACCTTGACCTTGCAGCCAGCGACCTCACAAAATGGACCCTCCACATAGAGCCTGTTTTCTCGGGCGGTCCCCTGATGATAGGTGAAGCCGAGGTCACATGTCTGGGCCAAAGCTGCAAAGGAACCGGGAAAAATAATTTTTCAGATTTCTGTCTTAGAAGATGGGACCTGTGGTGGAGGGTGTGGGTTACCCAGAGATTACACGACAAATGCCCAGATGTGTACTACAGGGCAGGTATTCTCTCTCTGTACTCTCTGGCAGCTGAGGCATGAACATGTGACCTAGGCTGAGCCAATCAAATGTCCCCATCAAGAAATTTAACATGTAAGAGAACGAAGGAGACCCCAGGTCAACTGGAGATTGCTCCTGGAGGCCCTGGTAGAGCTGGGAATCTGGGACAGCTTTCCAGGGACGGCAGTACCTACAGTGGGTCCTAACCAGACTCTTTCTGAGTTTTGCTTCCTTTAATTTCTACATTTGTTCTGAACATGCTTTTCCATCCCTTCCATCAACTCTGTGAGCTACACAATAACCTTTGAATAAAATAACTTTCTATTCGATGTTTGCAACACTCATTGGTATAGAAATTGGTACTAGCAGGTAGACTGTGGACAGCGGTAAGCCATTAGGGGAAAGGGAATGATCTGTAATTGTTTCTGGACTAATTGGGGCTGTGAGAATCTGGCAGATTAAGGTATACAGCCGTCTTTTAGATTCCTGGACCCAAATCCAACATGTGGGGTGTGGTGTGGGGGAGGGGCTTTCCCCCCACACCACCAAGCAAGTCTCTGATGCCAGCTGGGTGCCCTGCAATTCAGCTCAGTGCTGACAGTACCTACCAGAGACTGAGTCAGATCCCGTGGGCTAAGGGCTCAGCCCCTCCCCCGCTTCAAATGCCAGTTGAAAGCCCAGGATGTTACCTGTACTTCTGACTGCTGGCTGTAAATCAGGGGCTTTGTTACCAGAACCCTAATATTTTCCTTGAGTCCATCCACCTGCCTGTGCACCCTGGCCCAAAAAAGAAATGCGCAAACAGGAATTTGCAGTATAGAAAGAAAAAATAGTTTAAGATTGAAATGGCCAATTCGGACACAGAGAGCTTTGCCTTAAAAATCTGGCTCCCCGATGGCATACAGGTTATAGATTACATAGGGCAAAAATCACAAGACACCCTGGGTTAGGGCTTGGGGTTCATGCTGAGAGCTGATGGGTTGGAGGTGAGGGTGATGAATCATTTCTTCAGGTCTTAAGGACAGTTCTGAGGTCTTTCCCTGCGCCCCCTGTCGGGTCCCATGGGAAAGTAGCCAGGGGGTCGTTCCGCCTTAGGGCTCAGGAGCTGAAGCATAACTTAAGGCAAGATGTCATCTTTAGCCTGCCAGAGGTCTGGACCCCGTGACCACTAATTAGTCAGGGCAGAGCCGCTGCCTCTGCTGCCTTGGGGGTCACTGATTATCGGGGGAAAGGCTACGTCTCTGAGGGGTACATATAGAAACAAAGACATGATTTCTAGAGCTAGGATTTAAAACCAAATTCAATCAAAGTCATAAGGACCCTCGGTTTCAGTTCCCACGACCCCATTCTCCTTGTGTTTGGTTCATTTTCTAGAGCAGCTCACAGAACTGAGAAACACTTTCCCTACCTGGTGACCAGTTTATTATAAAGGATCTGACTCAGGAACATCTGGACGGAAGAGTTGCACAGGGCGAGGTGTGGGGAAGGGCCCAGGGCTCCCACGCCTCTCCAGGGGCACCACTCTCCCAGCCCAGAAGCTCTCTGAACCCCCTTCTTTTTGTTTGTTTGTTTGTTTGTTTTTTATGGAGGATTCATTACCCAGGTACGGTTGATTAAATTATTTGCCACTGGCAACTGATTCACCCTGTAGCTCCTCACTCTCCCTGGAGGTCAGAGGGACTGAAAGTTCCAGCCCCTATTCACATGGCTGGTTCTTCTGGCAACCAGCCCCCATCCTCAGGTGAGGTCCAGAGTCACTTCATTAACATAGCAGAAGATACCTTTGTGGCTGACGTCACTTTGGAAATTCCAAGGGTTTTTTAATCTCTGTGCCAGAAATAATAACAGATCTTTATTTCTTATTATAAGTCACAATATCACAGGTGTGCAGGTAACATACTGGTCACCTCAAACGCAGTGCCCATTGAAGGCAACAGTGAGTGTTCGCTACCAGATAACAGAGAATAACAGGCTGCTCTTGAATTAGTCGGAGACACTTTGTTTAAACGAGAGCAACAGAGTCAGGAGTTTTGTTTGTTTCAACCTTCATGCATGGAAGATAAAGAGGGAAGTGCCAATAAAAACTTCTGATTTGTTGAAACTATTACAAGTATTTGTAGCCTTTATAAAGGAGAGGATATTAGTATATATTATCCTGAGGTAGCAAATAACTAAAACAACAAAGACAATTGCAGTTTCTTTAGAAGTGAAAAGTAACTTACCCAGGCAGCTGACACCGTCTGAAGTCAGTGTTTTAAGGACTCTTTTGTTACAATATATTTGCAGGTATAACATCATTACACAACATTGTATCTGGTTTGCTACAGTGGAAGTAAAAGAATGAACATCTCTCTCTTTTCTTTCTGAGATTTCTTTCATTGCATTCAAGCTAAGCAATGAAATCACATCAGTTAGTAGTGAGGGAGGAAAAAATAGACCGAGAAGCTGAAAGCTTACAATATGGAAAAGAAAAAGGGCCAGACATTTTTTAAAACAATTACTGTAGGACTCTGTCATATTTTGTATTTACAGAGAATGAGGAATTCATAAACTATGGGTGGTGGTGTAAAGGAAGGGAATGGCATCCTTGGATCTCTCATATTCTGGCTCAAAAGTCAGAAACAAGGGACTTTCAGTGACTGCGGTTTTCTACTGTAGCTGAAAATCAAAAGCAAATCTTGATCCCGTGGATTGCCAAAGCAATGTTTGTTGAATTTAAAGCATCACCAAATGTCTTTTGTAGGAGCTAGGTTGTTGTTAAGAAAATAGCGGGCCTTTGAGAATCGGGATGGGGATATCTGGGAAGGTTTGGAGCACTGGGGACTCCCTACACCCGGTAATTCTATGGATCCCCAGGAAAAACAACCCTCCCTCCCCGTGTTTGAAGCTTGAAGGTAGTGCTCTTGTCTAGAGGCATTATCTTGGAAGAAGAAGCTAGTTCTATGCGTGGATTCCATTCCTATAAACAGACTCATTCCTTGAGCAGGGAGTCCAATTAAAAACTTAAGCCTTGGTGGAAAGGATCAGTCACAAAATAATTTTCTATGGTTTACATGCTGGAAACGGAATTCAGTGTATTGGCTCAAACAACTGGGATTAGTTCTAATTGATGGCTTGGTTGATTGACTAAAATGCAGAGAGAGAAAGAGAGAGAGAGAAAGAGAGAGACGGGGGAGGGGCTGGGCCCCAAATGGTCTTGAAGGCACAGATAAATCACATGAACGTTTGCCCAAATTCCAAGTGTACTTCCGCTGCTCTCCTCTCGTTCCACGTCTATGAGATCATGGGGTTTTCCAGTGATGGAGGGGGAAGCAGTGTGGGTTTGGCCCACGGTGGGTCTGACTGTGTGCAGCAGCCAGGACTGTATCTCTGTGGTGGCACACATGGGTGGTGGTGCAGGCTGGTGGAGGAGGACAGTCCCACCAGGGACAGGGCTGTGACTAGAACATTCATAGACCATTCTCCGCTGTATCAGGGATAGTTGAATTGGTACTGTTATTGGGGAGCAGTCCTTTTTTTTTTAAATATAAGAAGAGCGTTATGAGGCTTTTGGATACCCAAAGGGGTAGAATTCAGGGACCTTTCATTTAATTTAACTCTATCTTAATTTGGGGGGCTGGGGGGCTACTTAAAACCTGAACATTCTTTCTATTGTGGCAAAATTCCCCATTATAAGGGCCTTGGTGGGATACATTCTCAACCCCAATAAGCAAACTGTTAGGAGATGTTCCTTCTCTTTGGTCCAGGTCAACCAACTACAAGCTGCAGCATCCTCGGGAGACAGACGGATTGTTCAGACTCACCGACACCTGTCCTCGCCTGGGGCCTCAGCGTCCCGGGCCCCCTGTAGCTTGACCGTTGTTCATGTGAAGTTCACCGGCATTCTCAGCTACATTATATACCACCTTATTTTCTTCCCAGAATATTTTGTTTCTGCTCATCTTCACCAGAAATGATTTCTTTTGTTTACAACTCAAAGCCTGCATGGTATAAGTATTCACAGCAGGATGCTTGGCAGTGACTGCTGTTTTACTTAACAACCTTGATGATTTTATTAACTGGCATCCAAAGCCCCACGTCTCTTTCTATGGAGTGTGGTCACGTTTAGTCGGTTCTGGAATAATCCTGGCACCTCCTGAAAGATGTCTCTCTCTGGAAGCTTTTTGGATCCTCTGTCAGTTTGTGATATCAACAAAATGGAATAGCCCTTCTTTCTAGTGAAATCTGAGGTTCAGGACTGTCCAGAAATAGGTAGTGATATCGTTGATGTGTGGCTACAGATTTTGGGCTTGGATGGTGTACACTGCCTTACCTTTAGCGCTAACATCCAGAAATTCTACCTAAAATGTCAAAAATCATTTTGCTTAAGACTTTAGAGTAATAATATATTTTTAAAAAAATCACATTGCATTTTGTTTTTTCTCTTAAGGATAATGTATGCTTAGTTACTTAGTCAACTTATGCAAATGAACTCAGAATAATTGTGGTTGGCCTGAAGGTATAAAAAAGTCATTGTTTGCCTGGCCTGTGTGGCTCAGTGGTTGAGCATTGTCCCATGCACCAAGAGGTCACTGGTCCAGTCCCGGTCAGGGCACATGCCTGGGTTGCAGGCTCGATTCCCAGTAGGGGGCGTGCAGGAGGCAGCCGATCAATGCTTCTCTCTCACATGATGTTTCTGTCTCTCTCTCCCACTGCCTTCCTCTCTACGAAACAAAACATATTTGGGAAAAGGGCATTGTTTAAGGAGGAGATATGATTTAAATGATGTGAACGTGACGCTGACTTGGTGATCATTACGGGGAAACAACTGCTGGGCCAGATGCCTGATCTGGTGATAAGCCCCCAGAGAACGCGTGCACTGCCAGCAGCCACGGTGCTCCTGTGGGAGGCGGACTGGCCTGAGCAGGAAATGCATGATTACGTGGGCTTCTAAAAGGCAGGTCAGGCCCGGCCGGTGTGGCTCAGTGGTTGAGTGTCGACCCATGCACCAAGAGGTCGCCGGTTCAATTCCCAGTCAGGGCACATGCCCAGGTTGTGGGCCCGATCCCCACTGGGGGGCACGCAGGAGGCAGTCAATTGATGTTCCCTCTCATTGATGTTTCTATCTCTCTCTCCCTCTCCCTTCCTCTTTCTCTAAAATCAATAAAGAAAAAAAAAAAAAAAAAAAAGGCGGGTCAGATCTGGGGTCCGAGTCTGCATCTCCAGTCCTCTCTGGGCCCTGCCTGCCTTCCGGATGCCTTCCCCATTTGGCGTCTCCTTTTCCAGGTCGTCACTTGCTGCTCCATTTCCCAGAGGCTCAATTAGGGAGAAGAAAGCAGGGCTCCTATTGTTCATTGTTTCAGTTGTTTGGGGTATTTTCATGAAAGACTCACATATTTTACTGTCTCTTATGGGTTTCTGGACCCAATCCCAAGTCGTGGAGGTAGGGGATGAGGTGGAGTGTCCAGGAATTCAATTTAACTCGATCCTGACACTTGTTACCCTGAGACAGCACCAAACCCCACAGGTTAAGGGCTCAGGCCTACCAGACTGCCCCTCCCCCACTCCAGACGCAGTTGCTTGTCCAGGCTGTCACTGTGCTTCTGACCCACCCACCGGCTGGGAGTCATACCCCCCGGGGTTTGGTTAATCTGCTGGAGCAGCTCACAGGACTCAGAGAAACACTTGACTTACTAGATGACCAGTTTATTACAAAGGATCTGACTCAGGAACAGCGGATGGAAGAGATGCAGAGCGAGGGGTGTGGGGAAGGGCCCAGGGCTCGCACGCCTCCCCAGGGGCACCACCCTCCCAGCACCTCCCTGTGTTCACCACCTGGAAGCCCTCCGGACTCCGTCCTTTTCGAATTTTGTGGAGGCTTCCCTACAGTCATGATTGATTAAATTATTAGCCATTGGCTATAGACTGAACCTCCAGCCCCTCTGTCCTCCCCAGAGAGGTTGGGGGTGGGACTGAAAGTTCCAACCGCCAATCACATGGTCGGTTGTCCTGGCAACCAGCCCCCATGCTTAGGTGTGAGGTCCAAATGACACCTTTATGGCTTTCAATTAGAAAACTTCTGTGCCAGAAACAGGGAGGAAGACCAAAAATATATTTCTTATTATAAATCACAACATCACACCATCCAACCTCACTAAATTGGTAGTGTAACTGACTCTCCCACCCAGGGGGTCTTAAAGAAAGTTTAGAGTATCCATTATCCACTCACTGTTTTGGGTCGGTGGCCATAAATGGGTGTCCTGCCGGAACAGCTAGAGGCAGCGTTTCCAAGACTGTTGCCCTGTCAACCCTCACCAAGAGCACCTGCTCTTTGCTAAATGTTTATTTGTAAAATACTCCTAGGCTACTCTGCGTACCCTTCCGCTGAATGGTCCCGGGGGTCTAATGCGTCTCTGCTTTCCGAAGCACAGCCCCGTCCACACGCGGCGCCCGTGCTGGTGGGCAGTCAGTGGGCCGCAGGCCATGGGCAGTGCCAAAGCCATGCTCCTTCGTCCTCGCTGGCAAAGTCCCTAGCTCCAGGGCAGATCCCCATTCGTCTAAGCCCATCATGAAGGCACATCCCCCTCTCCAGAAATTGGTTTAGAAATGCGACTTAACGTAGTTCTGGCCAATGAGATGTGAGGAGTCAGTGCTGACCTTTGGGGGATAGTCCCCCCTGCTGACAGAAAGAGGTGCGGCGGAGGGACGGCCCTGTCCTTCCTCAGACAGCACATGGAATGTTTGGAATGACAGCAGCCATCCTGTGACCATGATTTCACCAAGGACAAAGCGAACAGTTGACAATGAGATGAAGTCCTGGCAATCGTAATAAAAACCAGTGTCAACAAACACACATATATGTTTGCAATGTCCCGGGTGCTTTATATCATGTGTTTTGAGAAGTTTTGCTGTTAAGAAAGAGATAAACAGAGCAGGAGCTTGAAGGTCAAGGGAGGGTTTTTTCAATAGTACCCATAAGATTTTCCCAGCGCTAGCCCAACATCCACAAAAATTTTCATACATGTCCATCCTCAGCCCTTGGAGCATCTACTCCAAGCAACGCTGTGTTCTAAGAGCTCAGCCCTTGGTCTTAACTCGTGTTATAGGTGCCAAAGGCCATGGCCAAGAATCAGTGTTATCTGAGGGCACAAGTGTAGACACCGAGGGAATATCTTCCTTGGTTAAGCTTTGCTAAGGTGACAGTCCTTCTGTTCCAGGAGAACAGAATCCAAACCATTCTGAATTTAAATTCCATCAAAGAAATCTCACACCAAGTGGTTAATTTGGGTGCTATCCATTTGCACCCAAATGGGAGAGGGGGATTGATCTGGGTTCAATGTCTCTTCTCTAAGAATAGGCAATTTAGATATGTTTGCCTCTTGGAAAGTTCAGAAACACTTGCTAGCCCTTGCTAGCCCCAATTCCTCTCCCATCAGACACTCTTTGACCCCTCCAGGAAAGCTTCTGATGCAATCTCTTCGTGGAAATGGCATTTGCTAAAATCACCATTGGTCTCCATCTTGCTGGATCCATTTCTCACGTTACAATAGGGATGTGTCTGCTGTACTTACTTAAGTATTCTTGGTGCCCAGTAGAGTGTCTGGCACATAGTAACTGCTCAATAAATATTGCTGAATGAATGAATGAATATATTCTATATCACAAGACGTGTTGAGGACAGAGTCCGGTCTAGAATTCAGATTTCAATGTTTTAGCTATTCAAACATACTTTGATAGAGCTTTAAACAGTAAGATCAAGGTGTATAACATTTACTTTATTTTTTTAATCCTCACCCAAGGATATTTTTCCCTTGACTTTTTTAGATAGCGTGGGAGGGAAGAAAGGAGAGAGAGAGAGAGAGAGAGAGAGAGACATCGATGTGAGAGAAACACATCGATTGGTTGCCTCCTGCCTGACCCCGGCCTGGGCCAGGGATCGAACCTGCAACAGAGGTACGTGCCCTTGACCAGGAATCGAACATGAGACTCTTTGGTTTGAGGTCAGACGCTCTAACCACTGAGCCAAACTGGCCAAGGCGACATTGACATTTTCTAAAGAATGAAACAAAAACCCACTTTTGCGTCCTCGCTTTTATAAACAACTAAGTCCAGGAGCACACACTGCCTAGGAGTCACTTTCCCGTTTCAAACACTCTGCCCAGCCAGCTTTCTCGCCCAGCAAGCAGGTACATGGCGGACTGTTTCCAGGAAGTTTCTCACACAGGCACAGTTCTGAGTTCCACACCCTCCCTCCACTCTCCCAGTAATGCTCTGAGAGCACCGGGAAGCCCTGAGGCTTTCAAGGGGACAGGGAGGGGTGGGAAATCTGTTTTAAAGCTTCCTTCTCAATCACACAAACTGCCAACCAATCATTCCAAAGTAGCCCGAATGACGAGGGGCATTGGCAGCGGTTGGCTTTAACAGCCAAGGGCGGGGCCAGAAGATCCAGCTGGTGGGCCCTGCTGCTCTGACCGAGGCAAGCAACATCCCTTCCCAACTCACTGCTTAAGAAGCAAATCAGGCCCAGCTGGTGTGGCTCAGTGGATTGAGCGTCACCCCATGGACTAAGAGATCCCGGTTCGATTCCGGGTCAGGGCACATGCCCAGGTTGCAGGCTCGATCCCCAGTAGGGGGCGTGCAGGAGGCAGCTGATCACTGTTTCTCTCTCACATGGATGTTTCTATCTCTCCCTTCCTCTCTCTATAAAAATATCAATAAAGACATTTAAAAAAAAAAAAGAAGCAAATCAGGCTTTTGAAGGTTTTAATTGTGTTTTTTTTAATCCCTGCCAAACAAAACCTCATGAAGTCTCAGACAGAAACAAAAGCAGTAGACTTCATAGCTTCTTTGGAAAGGAATGGCCTCATGCCATAGCCAGTCTTTATGGGAAAGACAAAGGTTACTTTCCTCAAGAGGCTGACTGTGCTTGGCTATCGATCCTCTTTTTTGAGGATGTGCCACCCCAGTGCCAATGGCCAAAAAGAATTGGGAACGGGATGGAGCATCTCCTAGTGACGAGGGAAGGATGAGTCCTTACAACCAAGTTCCCGATCTGCTGGACCACCTCAGTACTCAGGTTTCCCAATCCATGGGCCCAGCGCAGCTCCAGCAATTTTGGACAGGCCGATACCCAGATATCCTGGTAGATTGTCGCTTTCCGAGAGGCCTGTGAGCAGGTAGTCAGCCCCTGCACAAGGTGGCGCTCAAGAGCAGGACTTTCAGGTCTTCAAGGACAGGAATGTGTCTGGGTCACCTCAGCGTCCCCAGGGAATGTTTGCGAAGGGACAAATGGGTGAATGGCAGGGAAGTGGTGCATAACAGGCCATGACCCACTCATAGGTTGGGATGGCAATACGAGGCATATTATTGGAACAGGAGCCGCTTACGAGAGACACAGGGTGGGTGCAGTGTCTGAGTACAGGGCCCCTCTGTGGAGACTAGTTCAAGAACAGGGCCGGAGTCCAACGCCTCCCATTCACAGGGGCCGCGGAAGATTGATGCCAAAGCCTCGGGAGGCTGCAGCTGTGGGAGAGGGGGCAGGGTCCCTGAGGCTGGGTGGACCCTCACCTGGCACGAGGAGAAAGCTTCTGGTTGGTGCAGGGATCTATCTGTGTCTTTCTCTCTCACAACTCCTTTGTAAATCTCTGCTGTGTCTCTCTCCTCAGTCAGAATGTCCAATTCCTACGACTGCTCTTAGATATGTTCTGTTCAAAGAACCCAAAGACCCATAAGCCGAGGTCTTCCAGAGGCTATATACAGGTCTGACATCAGAAGCACACAGCACAGCCGTGCGGGTTGTCGAAACACTGAGCTATGCTGTCCTGGGCAGAAAGCAGCTGCTGTGCTGGGACCTCTGGGTGGCCCTGCCAGGATCCTGGCCACCCTGGCTTCTCCCCTAAAGCCTTTGCACCTCTCGGGATCCAGCAACCAAAGTGCACTCCTGGCCCAGCAGGGTCTGACCGCTGTGGATGGGGGTGGGAGGGTGGGAGAGGGGAGCTGGGCCATGGAGATTATTACAGGTTTTAAATATCATCCTTGGATGTCCTTCGTCCCCAAGGTGACGCTAACCACAGGGTCGCCAGTAGACTGAGGAGTGTGAGAGAGATTTTAAACTAAGAAGTCTCATGGGGATGTGTGGTAGATAGAAGCCAGCCACCGAGTCATTCTCCTGACACTGGATTTCCAGACCAGTCCAACCAGGAGCACAGCCTTGGATTCAGCAGTGTCTGAACGGCTCTTGCCCAAGAGCCGCTTGTCACTCAAGAACTCAAAGGAAAACAAATTGTGTCTCAGGCCAGAGTGTGTGTTGGGACAGGGACTCAATTCTGGATGGCTCAGGGTTTCTTGTATGGAGTAACAAACCAAACAGAGTGTGGGAGCTACATTTTTTTGTTTTTATTTTTGATTCTTGTTATGGGCTCACTTTTCACAGTGTCCTGCTCACCCACCTTGTCGTTGGACACATGGCTCTATGAAGGTCAATCAGATGTTCTCTCAAAAGAACGGGTGACGCTAAAATGACTGATTGGGTCCCCTAGGAAGTACTGCGTTCCCGACATGTGCCTGTTGGGAGGCGCCCTGGCTTCCTGTCTGGTTCTTCAGCTCTGTCTCTGACTCGCTGAGTGACCTCATGGTCCTTCTAACAAAACTGCCTTCCTTGCTTCTGTTGCTCACATCCCGAGACTCCTGACCAGTACACCCAGAGAGTAAGAAGAAAAAGAAATTCACAGGAAAAGGACATCATTGTACCATCACTGAAAGCCACACGATTATTTTACACTGGTGTAGATGCAGAGACCTGGAACCAGCCAGTAGCTTTGCTTCTTGGATTTGAACTTTGGAGACTGAAAATAAGTGTTTCTGCATCCAAAATACTGTCGGCTGAACATGCCTTAAATACAGTTACCCTTCAAATGAGCTTGACATCTGTGCTGTGCTGCCATTGTCTCTTTGTCCCTTCGGCGAACCTTAGGAAAAGAACAAAAGGGGTTTTATTGAGAGGCTGGGTGATGATCGACAGAGCCACAATGAGCCAGCCCCTGTCTGACATCCTTTCCGGGGACTCGGGCTATTTAGTAATTCATATCCTGCAGGAACCATTTACTTCAGTCTTTTCTCTACCACTCAGAAGAATTTGGGGGCGATAAGCACCTTCTGAGCTAACTGTAGGGGCTCAGGTCAGGGGGGAAAAAGTCTTGGGAACAGCAGAGGGAAAAATTAGCAAGGGCGAATAACTCAAGTTTACAAAACAGTACGTGGAGAACCCAGCGATTTAGGAGGCTGATCATTTATTTTGACAGGTGTAGTTTATCTCTGCTCATTTATAATAATTATACATTGTGCAGACTCATTATCCCACCCCCCTTCTGTCTTGGTGCTGAGAGCAGTTAAAAGTACATTTGGCAAGTGTGTGGGGGGAGTGAGATAATGGGTGTTAATGACCAAATGGGAAATCTATCTTGCAGCCACTTACTGTGAGGGTGGCACTCGGATGGGAGCATTGAAAGGGTGCCGTCAGGCTTTGAAATAACATTTCTGAACTCTGGATTCCCTCCCTCCCTCCCATCCACGCTTCACTGGGCTGAAACCCATTAAAAGACTCCCTTTCCCACTTTCCTCTCCCCTCTTCTATGAACACAGAATCTTTGGGATTCAGAGCTCAGAATGATATTGGTTTCTGGATGAGATCAATATAGATGTTTTAAAAGGTCCTGATGTGTTGATTATTTTGGCCAGAGAATCTGGGGAGGCAATATAATTTATTGGTTAATCACGTCGGCCCTGGCACCAGAGAAATTCACGCTCTGCTACTTACTAAATATGTACCTACATCTTCGTTTCACCGTCAGGACCATGGGATAATGATAGTACCTTCCTCAAAGGTGCGTTAGGAGGATTCATTTAGTTAATATAACTAAAAGTGCTTAGAATAGTTCCTGTCACACAGTAAATACTAGGATATATGTTTATTATTATTATAATTTGTAAAAGGGAGGTAATGACATTATCTGCCTTATAGACGATGCTGTGAGGATTAAATAATATAATTCATTTAGCACTCCCAATAAAAAGTACTTATTTTTAGTATCCACTCTGACCCTGTATTATTATTTTTTCTTTATTGATTTTAGAGGGAGAGGAAGGGAGAGAGAAAGAGATAGAAACATCGATGAGAGAACAGTGATTGGCTGCCTCCTGCAGGCAGCCAATGGGGGGCATCCCAGTGGGGGGATCGGGCCCACAACCTGGGCATATGCCCTGACCAGGAATCAAACTGGTGACCTTTTGGTGCATAGGTCAACACTCAGCCACTGAGCCACACCGGCTGGAGCTGACTCTGTATTATTAAAGTCCGAGCCCAGAATTTTGAGTTGAAATGTCATGCTATTACACATATAATGTCGTGCAGTTAGTCCAGCAGGCATATCCTGAGTGTCCACGCTTGGCCTATGACCCTAGCCCTTAGAAAGGGAAGGAAGTGAAGCGCAGAGCAGGCATATTACTAGAAGAGATGCTGAGGGACCCTCCACCCCGCACGGGCTCGGAGATAAAATACGGACATCGCCTATTTTGGAAGACTTGTTAAGAAGGCTGTTCTCTGAGAGTCCTTATAGCCATTGCAATCGCTGGGTCTCTTTCTCCACCTTTCACCCGAATCTGTCTGCCCACGATGAGGCCCATGGCCTCCCTCTGCACACGGTGAAGAGGGCTTCGCTGTCCCTTGCACACATGCTCTGGTTTTGCTCTCAGGTTTACTGACCCAGGACCGATGTTCACCCACACGGCACCTTTGTGCAAATTAGTAAGTGGCGCTCCTTGCTCTGGGTGCCCTGGTACACCCCTGCACAGCGGGTGCCCCAGCCGGGACCCCACTTTCTAACGGCCTTTGCTGACCTCTCCGCTTTGGATAGTTCTGCCAACCGAGGTGGCTTTGAAATCTGAATGCTTAAGCACCGCTTCTGCTCTAGGGAAGTTTTTTATTTAAAAAAGGCAAAATTTACATTGTTTTCGTTTAAAGAGAGGAAGCAAGAAGTGGGTTATACAGGGAGAGGTTTGCAAATAGTCTAGATATTGGAACTGTTGCCCGTGACTCCTGTGTCCTCTGGCCTCCTCCACCCGTGGTTGGGGGATGGGTCACTTCACCCTGATGCCCGAATCACAGTGACTCTGAAGCTCTCCACCTGTGTCTTCTTGTGCAGGAATACAGGCCATGTGGGGGGACCCTTAAAGGGTGACCTTCCTCTTCTGCTCCAGCTCTAATGATTCACAAGGACCCTTGTAGCTGCCACTGTTCGCATGTCCATCGTGAGGTCTCTGCGAGGGCTGAGTGACCCAACCCTCTCCAAACTGCCAGGGCTTGGGGTGTGGGCTTCTGGGGTGTGGAGAGAGGCATATCATGCTGGAACTCACCACAGGATTGGTAAAATCATCACAATCTGTGTCCCTATGACTGTCCACTGGGCTCATTCCTAAAGGGAGTCCATAATGAAAACTGATAACTCGCCTTCCCTTATGAGCCCCCCAGCACTGATCCTCCTATGTCTTCCATCCCTTGTTGCCTCAGTCATCACCACACTCCCAAACCTCTCTGGCCATCCCTGGACTCCTGGGTGCATCCCCAAATTGTCCTGCACATCCTCTAAACTGACCTAATTTCACACCTATCACGGGTCCCTGTGACTCTGTCCTCTGTGTTCAAAAATAAAGAGAATCTTCATCTGTCACCCCTTCTCTGTGTGTCCCCTTCCTCTCATTGCTGTGACTCCCCAAAGAGCACCACCTCCCTGGTAGCTCTATCAAGAGCAGGCTGTCCGTCTCCCTCTTCAAGGGTCACCAGAGTAGGAGGCAAGACATGTGTCCTTGGGGCTTCTACGGTCTCTTCCAGACGAAGCATCCCTCCATTCTGAAGTTACAGCTGTGAAAAACCAAAGCAAATAAAGTCCTTGCCTTCATGGAGGGTGGTGGTAGGGGAAAAAAAAAAACAACCTATGTAACATGTTACTGGTGATAAATGGAACAGTAAATCAGGGAAGAGGGAGATACAGCGGTGATAGGCTCCAAAGAGCATCTGGTCTGATAGGGAGTGAACTGTGCAGGTACCCGAGTCCAGAACAGTGAGCAAAGACTCTGAAGGCAACATTTCAGCAAATGATCCATCCAACATCCCGGTCTGCCTTCTTCATTGCCGTGCCTTCTCACTTCAATGTATTCCTCCGCCAAATCTCCAGCATCTTTTCACGCAGTTATTCCCTAGACCATGCCATCTTCCAATTCTTGAATTAAGCGCCCTATGCTTTGATAACTACTTTCTGTTTTACCAGTTCGTTTACTTGAGCACTGCCCCCAACCCCCACCCACAAACACACGCCGGCCTCATTAAGGCCTCCACTGAGCCCACTTCCCTCTTTGCTCAGCGTAGATAACATGGTCCAGCCCTGCAGTCAACATCTTGTAGATACCCTGCTTCCCTCGCCTCTCAGGTCACCTCCTCCGAGCCAGCCTGCAGGACCCCCCACTGCTATCCATGGACTCTGCTTCTCAGCCTAAGTAGCAGAACATGGAGGTAGAAAAGCACATCCCTGTTGATGGATCTCATTTCAAATGATGATAACAAGTCATAGGTAGACTTAGCGCTGCCTAGCAGTCCCACTGGATTTCCCTAATCCACAAATTCTCTTACTTTTTTGATGACTATTTCATTCTGTCTCCTCTCTCCTCCAACTTCCAGTACTGTTCCGGCTTCCTCACCCTAGCATATGACCACTTCATTGCTGAGATGAAGGAACCAAGCGGGAGAGAAATGCCTTATCTTGCTACTTCCTAATCCACCCATCAGCCTTTGTCTTTTTCTCTGTAACTCTGCCTTCTCTGCTAAGACAGTGATGAATTGGTCCATCTCCTGAGTCCAGCCAGTCCCTGTGGTTGTGGATTGGATCCCATCCTGCCCCATTATTTGCAGGCATTGCTGCTCCTTCAATGATCCCATCTAATCCTTGCATCACCAACTTCTCCCTTTGTACTGACTCATTTCCATCCATGTATAGACACGTGGGAAATACCTATGATATTTCAACAGCAGTAAACAAGCTACCCGTAGGCTTCATTTCCCATCTCAAGCCTGAGTAATTTCTCTGCTGTCTTTGGAAAGAAAACTTGTAAAACATGTGTCTGTAGTTGCTGCCTCCAATCTACTCATCCCTGTCACTCTAAACCACTCTCTTATTCAACCTACTCCATTTAGGTCCTCCCCACTGCCCCCAGCTGCCTGCATCAAAACTGTTCTTTTCAAGGTCAACAATGACTTCCTGCCAAGTTCTATGGTCGGTTTTTGATCTTTATCTCATTTGGTCTCTCAAGGGCATTGGACACAGTGCTCTTTCTCAAAACCCTTCTTCAGTTGTCTTCCAAGCTTTTCTAGCCCTCCCAGCTTCCTCTTACCCCATTGGCTGCTCCTTCTCAACACTCTTTGCTGCCCTTTCCTCTTCTTCCTGGCTCTCATGTACTCAGTTCTTCTTATTCTCATTTCCTCCCTGAACTCACCTAGCCCACGGGATCGAATATCATCTATAGTCTTCACACTTCCAGTCTTTTCCTCTACCCTCACCTCCTCTCTGAGCTCCAGAACTGAATATCCAGCTAGCTATTTTTTGCATTCACCTACAGTGGTGAATGTCTAAATGGCAAAAGCAGATCTCTTGACCCTATCTCATCACTCCCATCAGTAAGTGGCACCATCATGCACCCAGTTTCTCAGGCCCCAAATCCTAAGAGTTCTCTTTAAATCCTCACTTTCCCTTAACCCCAGATGCAATCCAACAGTAACTGTAAAACTGCTCACTTTTCATTACCTCGTCTGTTACCATTCTAACCAGGATGCTGTAAGCCCTTGTGGTGTAATACAACAGCCTCCTGATTGATTTCCCCATTCCAGTCTTGCCACCTACCTTCAGTTCTCCGCACAACAGCTGGAAGGATCTTTTAAAACCATAAATCAGTTCATGGTGCCTTTTTGTTAGAACGTAATGATTCCCCAGGGTACTCAGAGTAAAATCCCCAACTCCTTACAGTGGCCTCCAAGGGTTTATATGATCAGACCCCAGTTATCTTGTCAAACACTTCTTTTACCACTTGGTACCTGGAATGATATTTCCTCATACTTCTGCACAGCTTGCTGCCTCATTTCATTTAGGTCTTTACTCACATATGATCTCTCCAGAGAGCCTTGTCTTGCCTCCTCTGTTTGAAACAGCACTTGCCATCACTCTTATCCCTTTTAACGTGTTTATTGTTCTTTATAGAATTTATTCTATAACTTTTTTATGTATCTGTGTTTAAAAATTTAGTATAATTCATAATATTAGCAGAATAAATAAAAAGCCTTATGAATATTTCAATAGATGCAAAAATATTTGACAAAACTGAACACACAGTCATGATAAAATCTCTCTGCAAGCTAGGAATAGAAGAAAACTTCTTCAGTCGGTTTAAGGACTCTATAAAAAGCCTTCAAATAACATCAAAATTAATAGTGAAATATAGAAAAATTTCCCTGTATGATCAAGAATAAGGCAAGAATGTCCGCTGTCACCACTCTATTTTTAATGTTGTACTAGACATCTTAGCTTTTGCAATAAGGCAAGATAAAGAAATAAAAGGCATAGAATTGGAAAGGAATAAATAAAACTGTCTCTACTTGCAGGTGTCATGATTATTTACATAGAAAAGTCTAAGGAATCCACAAAACAACTACTCGGAATAGTAAGTGAATTTAACCAGATAGCATGGTATAAGGTTAATATAAAAAAATAAATTGTGTTGTATGTTAGCAAGAATTGATTGGAAAAAGAAATTTAAGAATCTTATATACAATGGCTTTAAAAAACATAAAATACTTAGAACTAAATATAACAAAAGTCAAGATCTAACACTAAATATTATAAAACATTGCTGACAGAAATGAAATAACTAAGTAAATAGAAATATATATCACATTCAAAGATTGGAAGACTAAAATGTATATACAGTATACTATACACAAGGGGTTATGCTCAAGACCCCCAGGGGATGCCTGAAACCACGGACAGTACTTAACCCTATATAAACTATGCTTTTTCCTATATATACATGCACTTTATGGCTTCTCTTTGGCATATCTATATTGCCAGCATCACCAGTCTGTGCACTGGGGCCATTATTAAGTAAAATAAGGGTTATTTATATACAAGCACTGCAATATCCTGATAGTTGATCTGATAACCTAGACAACACAGTGTGGAGACTCTGGACAAAGGGGAGATTCACATCTTGGGAAGGACAGAGCTGGATGGTTTGAGATTTCATCATGCTACTCAGAATGGTGTGCAATTAAAAACTCATGAATTGTTTATTTCTGGAATTTCCCATTTAATATTTTTGAACCATGGTTGACTGTGGGTAACAGAAACTACAGAAAGTGAAACTATGGATAAAGAAGGACTAATGTGTTTCTGTTATATGTTTATTGGCTGTGTCTCCCACTAGAATGTAAGCTCTTTGAGAACAGGAATGTTTTCCTGTTTCATCTCCTGATGTATTTTTAGTGTATATCAACAGTATCTGGCACACAGTAGCTGCTCATTAAATATTTGTTGAATGAATGACTGCAACCAAACCCAGTTTCGGCTGCCTGCTTCAACAAAAACCAAAAATGCGAGACAGGTGCTGGTGAGAAGGAAAGAGGTGTATTCAACTACCAGCCTCCTGAGAAGATGGGGACTCTCATCCCAAAGTCCATCTCAAACATCTCAGTGCAGGAGTGAGAGGGAAAGCAGAACAAAGAAATCAGGGGGAGAGGCTGTGGACATGCAGGCAGTGTCCTTACTGGTCACAATATGGGTTTTCATGGTCAGCATCTTTGAGTTGGCCATCTGGTTTTTTTTTGTCAGTGAATTTCTGTGTCTGAGTGGTCAGTATTAGCCAGGGTCTTGAAGGTCAGGCTGCTCCTTAGGTTCACACAGGAATTGAAACTGCTGATTCTAGTAAAGTATACTTAGAAAATAAACTTTTAACATGTAAGCTCTAGTTTTGAGAGAACATCAGATTAGAGTATAAGCTGTGTTTAGCATTTACTAGGATTAATATGGGTAGCTTTATATAAGTATAGTGTATTCATTCCAAAATTACATGACTATGCTAGGATCCAGAACAGTTTGGATTTTTCTCAGAGTCTCACACTGTTTCTCATGAAAACAATCCTGTCTTTTTCCTAGTCATAGGGACCAAAACTGGCTCCAGTGGCCAGTCAGATGGAGAGTATCCCCTTTATAGTCTTCATCAAATGTTCTGTCTCTGATCCCCAGACAGAACTCTAGTCTCTACCACTGGTCTCTGAACAGAAGCTTCCAGAGTAATGGAGTGCAGAGACTCCTTGACAGTCCAAACTCCTTATTAGCTCAGGCACTGTCTATCAAGGGTAGAGAGCAAAAGATTCATATCTAGCAGCTGGATTGGATAGGGTTGGATAGTTACCCTAAAAAGACAAGGAGGCATACATCTGGCCACCAAGAGGGAAGTTAGGGAGGGTTCAGTCTAAAGCTGAGAGAGAAAGCCAAAGGAAAAACTAGCAGCTGCATAGCCTTTGGATTGGAGTAAGGAGGGAGAACACACGACAGTTGTTAAGACAAAGCTTGACCCTCCCCTGGGGAGCCGAGGATGGCTCATCTATAAAGGACTGGGAACCCCAAAGGATTTGAAGTCTTATATGGATTTAAAACCCAGTTGCATGCATAGGGAAACCTCTTGCTTTCCCTGAGGCTCACTTTCTTTTTCTATAAAATAGGAATTTTAATACCTGTCATGCCTACCTTGTAGGATCATTGTGACAAGTAAATGAGATAAGTGCCATGGAGAGGTTATTGTTATTTTTTAGCTAAGACTCATTATTAAGTTCTGAAGAGTGCTCAAGTTTAAGATTTCATAGTTCATTATTTAATTTGAAATGAATCCCCATAATATAAAATCCTTCCATATTCACATATAAATGTAAAAATCCACCTTGTACCACATATATGATTGTAGGGAAGATAATTCATGCCTTTGGTCACCTGCAAAAATGTACAGAACTGCTAGAGACCATGCCATCTTCTTAGATGTCTGAGAAACATCTCTTCCACACCTGGTCTTGTTTCCAGTTTTTAATCCCTTTCAGAGGCTCTTTAAAAAAAATTATACAACCTAAAAAAGCATCCAATAAATACAAGATTCCAACAATGAAGCATCCAAAACCTGGAATAAAGACAGAATTAACTAAAAATAATTACATAAATCTCCCATTTAAAAATGTCAACATCAGCCTGGCCGGTGTGGGTCAGTGGTTGAGCATCGACCCATGCACCAAGAGGTCACTGGTTTGATTCCTGGTCAGGGCACATGCCCAGGTTGTGGGCCCAATCCCCAGTGGGGGGCATGCAGGAGGTGGCCGATCAATGTCCTCTCTCATTGATGTTTCTATCTTTCTCTCTCTCTCCCTTCCCCCCTCTCTAAAATCAATAAAAGATAAATAAATAAATAAATAAATAAATAAATAAATAAATAAATAAAAACTTCAACATCAGGTTTACATGTAGCCACAATATTACGTAGTTGGATCGTGTTCAGCTTGTTATTGTAATGAACTCTCCTTGGTAAATTCAATTTTTTTTTTTTTTAAAGAGAGAGGTCCTCTTGGTTTATATGATAATAAGCACAACACAACTAGAAAGCATCATTAAAATTAACTACACACTGTACAGAAATAGAATATTTAATAATATTGTGGGCTTTGCCATTTACTACATAGAAGAGCTGTAAGTAGGTCAAATCAATGACAAGAAATGTCACATCCCTCCAGAGCTTCACAGATAGACATGTGTATTTCATGACATACCTTATCTTTGGCCTTGAACATTTGCTTCTCATCACTGTTCTTTTTAATTTTTTTTCTTAGTGAATTTATCTGACTTTAGGTTGCTCTGTGCCCTTGTCTACAATTGTGAAAGACAATCCTCCAGTATGGGTTTCCAGGAACTTGTAAAATCTAAACCATTGTTTCTGTGGAGCTGAAAAGTGAGACTTAGACATATGAGTGAAAGGAAGAACGTGTGACTTGTCCAGATTCTAAATGATACTGAAGCTTCAGCCATATGGCCAAGACCTTAGAGCTGAGAAATGTCCGAACTGGGATTTTAGCTCAAGTCTGACTCCAAACATTGTTCTTTTCTGCAGAAACAGCACTGTCTCTCGTGGGAAGAATCACATAATGCTCATAAAGGATTTGGATGGAAACTAGTGACAACCAGAAACGTTACAAAAGGGCCATTTCACACAATGGTTTGAAAGATTCCGTTCCCATTTGATACAGGGATTCGTGATGGTCTTCATGACCTATCACATCAGTGACAAAAATAGCCTTTGGCCCAATTGCTTAGAGCTTGAAATAAATCAGAGAAAGGCAATCAATCAGTCAAATATTTTTCAAGTGTCTTCTGTTTGCTCAACACTAGACTAGACTCTGTGGGAAATGAGAGCTCACACATCAAAGTTCTTCTGCATGTAAGAAGTGAAGGTGAAATAGTATTATTATTAGAGGAAAATCTACATGAGATGGTCCAGCTTAAAGGCACTTAACATCTTACTGTGGCGGAAGGGTTCTCAAATAACAAAAGATCCTCATTATCATAAACAGTGCGTAAATGTATTTAATTGGTGATTAGACCAGGGGCAGGCAAACTTATTCCATAAAGGGCCAGATGGCAAATATTTTAGGTTTTGTGGGCCATGCTTTCTCGGCTGTAGCTACTCAAATCAGCTGTTGTAGTGTGAAAGCAGACCTGGAGGATAAAGTGAAGGAAGGAGCATGGCTGTGTTCCAATAAAACTTTATTTGCAAACACAGGTGGCCCCGTTTTTGATCCACTGGTTGTATCCTGCTAACCCCTCACTTAGGTTGAATGTATGAGAAGGCTGCAAAAGTCATCACTGTTGAACAGTGAGAAAAGCCTTAGTTACAACCTTTTATTCAGGGCAGACCCTTCTGTCAGACACTGTATGTATTGAAATGTGAGGCCCCCAAGGTAAGTTGCCCAAGGCTACACAGTTCAGCCTAGACTTAAACCCAGGTCTACCTGATCTCAATCCTCTACCTTCTCACCACAGTAAACTACCTCCGTTGGCAGACCTGCCCATCTCCCGTACTTACTTCACATCTTAGAGAACATGGGACTTGAGCTGTTAATGACTGGACCACCCTGTTGCACAACCCGGGGGTGAAAAATCACACACACTACCATGGGCCCTTAGAGAACTGGCTCTCACATTTTGTAACATGTTCTGCTCAGGAGTTTTAGAAAATACTGATACCCAGATCACACCCCGTATGATTTCAATCAGAATCTCTATGGTGGGACTCAGGCATCAGTATCATTTGAAAGGTGCCCAGTTGATTCCAAAGTCCAGCCAAGTTTGAGAACCACTGCATGAAGCATGAGGGGGTCACCTGTGTCTGTCCTATGTCGACAGTACCTCCAGGAGTTGTGCAAGGTGATGGTCCTGGGCTGAACCTCACTGATACATTAAACACGTCATTAATGGAATAACTCACTAACCATTTGTAGAGCATCCCCAGTGCTAGCCACTATTGTAGATCCTGAAATGGAACAGGCTGGCGATGGAAAATTCCCAAATAGGTCCTTGACTATGTCAAACTATTATGTTTCTTTTTGTTTTGTTTTGTTTTGTTTTCATTAAGGTCTTTAGAGAAATGTCTACATGCACTTTATTAATATTATTTAAATATTTTTCAATTATAGTTGACATACAACATCATATATTAGTATCAGGTGTTCAACAGTGATGAGACATTTATATAACTTATAAAGTGATCACCCCGATATGTCTAGAATGTTTTTATTTCCTTACTGTTGGCTAGTATTTAACAAAGGCTTTTGAAAATTCCAGCCTGCCTTCTCTTTGCTAACGGAAAGCAATTGTTCTCCCATAATTCACTTATAGTAATAATACAGCTAACATTTACTGAACACCTTATCATCCTGCAGGGGTATTCGTGTGCAGTGTAACAACTCTGAGAATCATGTTTACTGTGCTCAGCCTGGTCTACGCAGGGTTAAGCAGTGAATTGCCCAAGGTTACCTGGAGAACAAGGATAAAGGTATGACCTATATCCAGATCTGCTTGATTTCATAACTCCGGTGCTTAACCACTGGGAAATACTACTGAAGTCGCCTCCTCAATAAGCATTGACCATCTACTGAACTTGTGAATGAGTAAATGAGAGAAAAGACTTTCATTTGAGTCAGACTACTGGTTATGGAGGAAAAGTATCCCCCTGGGCATGATATCAGGATGCCAGTGGCAAACATTGGTGGTGGTGGTGGTGGTGGTGGTGGGGGGGGGAATGTGAGAATATCTTCGACTGAAAACCTTTTGCCCTCCTGAAAAGCTTCATTTCAGAACTTATTCTTAGTCACATCTTTCCATCTGCATTTTGGATTAAGTAGCAAGGCTGTTTCATTGGAAGCAGCACCTTGAAGAATCAGGGTAGATGGAGAGGAGAATATCTTCCAGGCTCAAATGCCGCCATGTCAGCGGGGAATTCCTTTTTCTTTCCATTTTCTCCGGCCAGCTAAGACAGAGTGACTGGTTCCCTCCTTTGAGAATCCAGAACTCTATGCTCTCACCCAGAGCTGTGGTCCTCGTCCTGGCTCTTTCAGATCACTGTTATTATATTTATTCTCTGCCTTCCCCATCACTCTGAAATCTTATTCTGAGCAGAGGCAACGATCTATTAACCTTTATTATCACTAGTCCATCCTCCACCTAGCACAGGACCAGCCACAGAACAGGTGGCCAATTAAAGTTTTTTTCTGTTTCAGGGGCTATACTTGGACTGTCTAATAATAATAGCTTCCAGGTATTGAGTGCCAACTACATGCTGGGCACTGAGAGATGCACTTGAAATACTTTAGTTCCTTCATCCTCACAACAAGTTTGCAATATTTTGCATCATTATTCCTAGGAGGGTGCTTACTGTTTTGGTGCCCAATGGCCCTTTCCTGCAATAGTTCAATTTGCATGGTTGTGGTGGATGTACCCCTCTCCCCGTTCAGGGACGAAGGCAGAGCCACAGTCGTATGTGCATGACATGGCACTCACAACCGAGGACTTTGAATCTTGAGCCAGTGACCCAGTGACATGGGCCAGTTGAAGGTCACATTCATGCCAGCAGCACTGATGACCTTTAGCCAGACCATCGGTCTCTCCGTGGGTCTCTCTGCCTAGCAGTTCACCAGTCTTCAAGCTGGTCTGCCAGTCTCTCATGGACTCTGTCCCAAGTACGTCCAGTGAATTGCTCATGTGGTTAGGATTGCTGAGTCCATTGCTGCTGATTGCAACCATGAGCTCTGATGGACTTGCTCATTTTGAACACAAGAGGGGAGGCGGTTTTTCCAGGGACTCACAGCTAATCAGGGAGAAATAAGACTCGAACATGCTTCTGATTCTAAAACCCAAGTTCTCCCCATCTGCTACTCTGTTTTGCACACAGAAGGTGCTCAGTATGTGCTTGCTGTCTGTGGTGCTGCTGGTGGTGGTGTCCCATAGTTCATGGTTTTCTTTCTGTCGACTCGAGCCATCCAGTTCTTTATTGCTCTGCTGTTTTCATGTATCTAAATACCTTAACCTGGTGCCTGATACTCAGCATTTACATGCGAGATGGTTCTGTTTTTCATTTATTTCTAACCTTTATTAAGCGCTAGGTGCTTTACCTATGTTGTCTGATTTAAACATCAAAATAATGTGGTGAGAGACAATTTATTTCCAGTACCCTCATTTTACAAGTGAATAACTAGGGGCTCAGAAAGATGATGTATCCTTTCCAAAGGTCACGCGCTGCTAGATGCTGGATCCAGGATTCACTGAGGACCGACTCCCACATGGATACTCTAACCTTTAAGCTCCCTTGAATTACTAAATTTAATCCAATGCGCACATTCCAAAAAAAAAAAAGAGTTAGTGTATGATATTTCCAGATTAAAAGAAACTTCGAGGTTATTACTGCTGCAAATATTTAGCTCGTGCCAATTTGTAACTCATCCACTCAACAAGGTCTAGCCCGATGGCTTTAACTTCATTTCACAGGTTGGAAGAAATTTCTTTTAGGGCAAGTAAAGCCTTGAGTAAATGGTTCTTTCTCCCCCTGAGTGAATCAATGAAGGTGGAAAGCACTGGGCAAGCATCCTTTACATATCATTTTACCTATGGATTAGTTTCTTGATGGTGTTTTTAATTATTTAAACATATTGAGAAAAAAGTCCTAAGCGACAGGTTTTTCCTTTCCCTCGCTGGTTGCTGTCTGTGAAGGGCTGTCCATTAAGGTCACTTGGGGTTGGTTACCTAGGAAATGGCTGGCAGACTGGGGCTTTTAGATTGATCACCAGATTGATGGCAGGAAGGTGAGTCATGGGATGTGACTTTAGTTGCTCCTAAGTGGAAGAGTAGAAATTGCTGAGCATTAAAAAAGAATCACCTGGAACCTCTCCCCACTACTCCTTAATTTTAAAGATGGAACAAATGGTCCTCTTTCAGGAAGTCACGGAGATCTAAATTTATCTCCGGAGGAAGGGGGTCTAATATTTCACGGGCATCTCAGACTTCATGGTCTGAAGGAGACCCTGTAGTCAAAGTGTGTGTGTGCGTCTGAGCTCGAGCCAACTCAGCTATCTTTGAGAAGTGATGTTTCCTCCTCTCCTCACAAGGATGAGGAATAATGTACAGGCGGCTTGCTGAGTTCCTCTGAGAGGCACCATCACTGTATCCACACAGCACATTGTTGCTAGAGAATCTCTAGAATAGAGTAGTGGGTACATTCAGTAACACCAGCTCGGCAACCAAAACACCGTTATCTCTATGATAAAGAGAGCAGTTGAAATTCATCAGAATGAAAAGAACTGATCAAATTTAGAGTTGCTTAGTAAAGAATGCAGGACTTAAAAAAATAACATGAGGCCCGACCAGGTGTGACTCAAGGGATTGAGCGTCAACCTGTATACCAAGAGGTCACTGGTTTGGTTCCCAGTCAGGGCACATGCCCAAGTTGAGGGCTCAATCCCCAATAGGGGGCGTGCAGGAGGCAGCTGATCGATGTTTCTCTCTCATCAATGTTTCTATCTTTCTCTCCCTCTCCCTCGATAAAAAAAAATTTTTTTTAAATAATGATGTGAGGATAAAGAAAACAAACATTTGCTAACTAGCAAATATGAGCTAGGTTTTTTCACTCTATATCTAATTTAATCCTAAAAAAGAAAAGAATTTTGTTTCACAAAAATTTATCGAGCACATAATACATGCTGGCACCAAGGTTCAGAGAAGATCAGTAACTAATCCAGGATTAGAGCCCATTTTTGTTCTACTCAAAGGCCATGCTTTTCCTGCTGCAGTATATTATTTTTCTCTAGGGATTTGCATATCAGAAAAGAAGAGTGGAAAATTAAACAACCAATCTGGAAACTTTGTTGTAAGAAGTTATCTAATGTGCAAAACTCAGTATGCATGCCTGGACACACACCACTTTCCTTTTTTTCTAAGACTCTCTCTGGCAGGTTAAAATCACCTCCAAAATTACCTTCTATTTTGTGTTTGCCTGCAATGATATAGGAATAGTTTCTTAATAAAGGTAGCAAGCTTCTATTAACTATTTATATGTGCAAGGCACTGTACCTAATACATTATCTGCTTTAATTGCAACACAACCCTGTGAGAGAGGAACTATAATTCCCCTATGTCACAGATGACAGGATTATGCATTTAGAACAGTGACCTGCCCAAGGTCACACAGCGGTAAGTGACTGATTAATTTTATCCATTTTTTGAACCCAGGTCTAACTCTAGAGCCCACTCTCAGAATTGCTCCAATGTTTTCCTCTCCTTTGAGCTAGAATTGCTTTTTCCAGCCAGCAAGTGGTGGTGAGCGGCCAAAGTTAAAAAAAAAAAAATTATGGGGGAAACATTGAAAATCCTCCTCATTAGCCTATTTCTCCTGCAAATGGAAAAATTAAGATTATTCAATTTTATCAGCGGGACACCTTGATTTGGTGTCTGAAATGTCAACCTTTCCCAGCGACCAGATTTGCAAACCTCTGAGCGGGGGAGCTCAGGTGTGATCCTCTCCCCACGTGAGGATTTCTTTGTGTCTCTAACACGGTGTCAGGCAGGTGCCACTCGTGAGGGGCGGCAGGATTGCTTGCTGTTGGGTTAAAGAGGGTGATGCGTGCGCAGTGCCAGAAGACTGCTGAGCGCAAGGTGGGCATCGTTGTGTGGTAACACTCCACGTAATAACAACCACTGTGTCTAGTACAACTCATTTATAGGATGATGATATGCAAATATTGTTATCATTTCAAGACTTAAGATAACGACCTCTCCCTCATTCCCCAGAAGAGGCCCCCAAAACCACTGGCTCTAAAATTCTACCATCAAAGCCTCATTCCTTTCCCTTCAGGCTTTGATGCTGTCTGTCTGAAATGCAACCACTGTGGGGAGCTGTCAGTCACGTACACCTCGGAGAAACTGCGGGATTTCAGACCGGACTTGAAGGGAAGGGAAGGGAGGGAAGATTACAGAAGCAGAATCTTAGAGCTGGGAGGGCCTCTGGGAGCATAGAGTCTCACCTCCCTATCACCTGATAGATGGGGAACCTGAGATATCTAGAGAGTTAGTGAGCTGACCTTAACATTCTCCCTACTTTCCACCGTGGGTGAGTGTGTGTGTGTGTGTGTGTGTGTGTGTGTGTGTGCTTACCTGTTATATGCATGGGGAGTGTTCCAGTCACTAATGCTATGTAACAACCCAACACACACTGAGTGATACAAAACAATGACCATTTTGTTCAGCTCACAGCTTATGTGGGTCAGGAATTCAGGCAGTGAGCAAAAGGAATGTCTCTTCTCTGTTCCACAATGTCTGGGGCTTCAGTTGGGGAGACTCCAGTGGCCTCTGAGACCTGGGATCATTTGGAAGTGTTGTCTGGTAGCTGGACTGGGATGACTTGTCTGGAGCACCTCAGTGTGGCTTCTCACCGCATGACATCTGATTTCCCAGAGGGATGGGGCATTAGAGACCCACATGGTGGATCTGCCTTTGGACCCCAAGTAGCAGCCCTTGAAGGGTTTGGGGAGCCCAGTGACTGTATGGGGTTTGAAAACCCAGTTAGCAGTATTTTCACTAGCTGCCAAACAAGACATCATAATTTGCCCTGCAAGGTCTTGGTTCATATGCTTGAACCTGCCTGGGGGCATTTCCCTCTCTTCATCTGTGTTGATCCCTAATCTTGTTGATCCTTCGATACCATCTCTCTAGGAGGCCTTCCACTGGGTTTCTTACTTCTCTGTCTCTACACTCTTTTCCTGGGAAATCTATAGTAATTCCATGATTCTACCAGCCTCCTTGTAATAATGATTCCTCAACTTAGACCTCAGCTCACTATTTCAGACATCTCCTATGAGTTCCTGATTTGTACATCTGACATCCTACTTGACATCTCCACATGAGTGCTGAGTAGCAATGAAGACGTATGTCCAATACAGAGTTCTTGACTCCTCATCCCACACAAGCAAAGCGTCTCTTTTCTTACTCTTCCTTGTATCACCAACCATCCTTGACCATCTTGAGATGGTTTCCAAGAACTGAGTCTCAAACTTTATTCTGATTCTGAACACTCTTCGATATTAAAGGGCTGTAATGGAGAGAGCAGAGAGTGTCTCAGCTGAGGTGGGCTGTGGAGACGATGATAGGTCTGCAGTTACAGCAGACCTGTACCACTTTCTCCCTCTCATGCTGGCTAGATTTCCAGTGGGGAAGCGAGACTTCAGGGGCCAGAAGACTCAAATACAATGTTCTCTGATATATTTCAGCAGAAGTTAGGTACTGGTGTGAATTCCTGACTTCCTGAGAGTCTGGGCTCTCCCTAACCCTAGGAAACCTCAGTGTCATTGTCATGATGAGGTGTGTTCTCAGACTGAATGGGGACCTCCCAACTAGATTTCACCCTCTTGATGTTGGAGGTCACGGCATGGTCCTCTTCCCATCCACTCTCATGCCTTGTGTCTTCCTTCAAAAATATCTGAGATTGACTTGATGAACTAGATGTCGTAAACAATTAATAAAGCCAGCTGGCACATTAATATGGTTTCATATTTAGGTTTAAATTTATCTTCTTAGAGGGAATGATATCTAAAAGGACTGAGCAATTTGCCCATCCAGATCTCAAATTTCTATGCCCTGGTGCATTGCTTGTACTTACCCATATAACATATCATAGGGAAGGGGGAAGAAACTACAATTTGTGAGGCATGCCTTTGGTGCTGTGATATTTATATACATTATTTCATTTTACTTTCACAAGAGGTCATTGAGGCCTGGCTGGTGTGGCTCAGTGGTTGAGCGTTGACCCATGCACCAAGAGGTTGCCAGTTCGATTCCCAGTCAGGGCACATGCCCAGGTTGTGGGCCAAATCCCTAGTGGGGGGAGGGGCATGCAGGAGGCAGCCAATTGATGTTCTCTCTCATTGATGTCTCTCTCTCCCTCTCCCTTCTTCTCTCTCTAAAATCAATAAAGAAAAATTATTATTATTATTTTTTAAAAAGAGTCCATTGAGGAAAGCAGGAAAGCAAGGCTAAGAGTGGTCCAGTAACATGTATGAATTTACCTACCTAGTAAGCAAGGATCTGAATTTAGATCTATGTGATTCCAAGTTATAGGTGAAGAATCTAAGGTTTAGAGAGAGTCAGAAATGTGTTCACGTTCAAGGCCAAGATTTGTGCCCAGATCTGTCTGCTTGCTGCATCTGTGTTTTGGGTCTGTATTTGTCAGTACCACACCTCCCACAAATGCCAGCTCCATCTCCAACAGCAGTGACCCTGGTCAGATGAACCGAAAGATCAATATTGGATCCAGTTCTCCTGACCTAAGGCAGAAATCTGAGAACAAGTCTCTTGCCAGGAAGTTGCTAAGCAAACTTGCCATCTCCTAGGGATATTGGAAACGGAGTCTAGTTGAAAGGACTGGTAAGTGCTATAATTTGTCTAACGTTTATACCTCCTCTTACTCACCTCCTTGCTGGAAATAAATAGTGTTGTTGTGAGATACTGAAAGACATGTTTTTACAGTGGAAATATCTATTTATTTCCATAATAGAAAATTGACTACGTTATTGATCAATATGTCTCATCTGCCAAGTCCTCCTAATTATAAATTTGAAAGGTACACCCAGTAGCATAGTAACTGTCAAACAATTATTGATGGAGAGCTGTTGTAAGTCTTGATATGGGTTCCTCTAATGACAGACTGACACCGAATGAGACACCAAATTAAATGTTTCATTTACTAAGTAAAATGTTTTTGTCCAATTCTGTCTCCTAAGAATTAATGAACAAAATAATTCTCAAGAGACATTGGGCCTCAACCAGTGGGAGCCCTGAACCATGCTCACGGAACTGATCTCACACCCCAGATTAATGCTGTTTTAACTTTAAAAATGGATTGGTTTATGTAGCTCTTTATTTTTACCTCTTCAGAGATTCTTATAATCCTCAGTCCCCTTCACTTGATGAACAATAATTTCCTCACTTAAATGTCAACATCTCTGATACATACACTCAAATATTATCCAAACAGATTGTTACATGATAATTTTTTTTTAGCATTTCACACATTTTATGTGCAATAAAGGAGCTCAGAGATGGTTCCTTATCTTGATTTCCTCTCTAATTTGGCAGGGATTAAAGCTTTAGTCTGTCACAGGCCAAGACTGTGTCAAACTGCATGAACTTCTGATGAACACACACTACTGAGACTAATAAACTCTAATTACACCACAGGCCTCTTCTGAAATGGGCATTTCCAATTCCATGCACCACAAATATTGGCCCAGACTCAAGCATGAATTCTGAATGGATGTTTTTATTGCATTTCAGGTAACAGAGAGGTTGCATTGAAATAAGAGAGAAAGGAGACCCCCTCCACAGAGTGATATGCTTTGTGTAAGTGTTGGGGGTAAAGGTGGGGAACCCAATGAATAACCTCGAGCACCTCATGTGCTAGGTGCCCAAATTTGTAACCTCCAAACAGTGTCCTTCTTATTCAAACTACTCAATATTTTTGTGCCCTTGGAGACTGAAACCTTGGTCTTTAACTCTGGGAAATGTCTTCTCATTCACTTTATTGATTTCCCCTATATTTTCTCCATTCTCTTTCTAGAATTCATTTGGAGATGTTAATATCTTCATCTCCATTCTTACTTTCTACCTTTTTATCCTTTTGCACAGCATTCTAGGAGACTTTCTAGGCTCCATCTGCGTTTCCACGCTGTTCTCCATGTATGTCTAGACTGCTTTCAGACTATTGGATTTGTTTTGATTTTTAGGGTTATATTGTCTGTGATGGCTCATTGACCTTATTTCTTAAGAGCCTATGTTTAGTTCATGAATGTCTTCCCTTGTTCCTGTGAAAATATTTCCTTTCCTTTCTTTGAACCTCCTTCCCCTTGCTCCCCTCCTGTTTCCTTGGGCGTTAGTTTCCCCATTGTTGCGCTTGCTGTTTCCACCTTATATTGGTTTTCCAGGTCACCTGTCACAAATGGCCACAGACTGGGTGGCTTAAAGCAACGGAAATGTATTCTCTCAAATTCTGGAGGTTAGATGTCAGAAATCAAGGTTTTGGTAGGGCCATGCTCCCTCGGAAGGCTCTAAAGAAGCAGTTAATCCATCCTTCCTTCCTTCCTTTACCCACTCACCCCTTCTATTGTGGTAAAAAAAAAACACATGACATGCGATCTACTCTCTTAACACATTTCAAGTGTACAGCGGAGTGTCATTAACTATCGCACATGGCTGTGGAGCAGATGTACAGGACTTTGTCATCGTGCATCACTGAAACTGTACTCATTGAACCAGTTCCCCTCCCCTAGCTCCTGGACCACCATTCTGCATTCTGCTTCTATGAGCCTGACTCCTGTCCATACCTCCTGTGAGTGGAACCACACAGCGTTTGTCCTTCTGTGACTGGCTTGTTTTACTGATCACGCTGTCCTCGCGTTTCGTCTAGGTTGCAGCGTGGGACAGGGTGTTGCTTTTCCTCGGATGTTCAGTGGCGTTAGTTAGATGCCTGGATTGTATTTGAGACTCCCTACCTTCCTGTCTGGGGCTCCTCTTTGTTACCACGTGTCTCTGAGAGTCGCGAGGAAGCACCAGGACATGATTCTGACCATGGCCTTTCAGTATGTTTTCCCCTTAATATATGGGGGCTCCCCGTTCTTTCTACGTGTACCAAACATCTTTGGGCATTGTCTTGGTTCTTTAGCCCAAACGCCCATGACTCTAGCTTGGATGGGGTGGGGTGGACAGGAACCTCCACTGCCCACTGCCTGGCATAACAGGATGCAGAGGGGGCTCAGGGCCTGGATGCTTAAAATGCGGGCTCTCCAACCAATCACCTTGATGTTTGCTCCGGAGCCCTTTCCTGTAACGCAAGGTATTCGATGTCTCTAATCTTGGAGCATCCCCAGAACCTGGGAAGCCCTTCCAGGTGTCCTAGACCATGTCTTCCCCCCTCAGTCTGGTTCAATTTGCCTTCAGTTTCTCAGGTGCTTCTCTGATCCATTGCCCTTTATTGATTTATATCCCTGCTGTAGATGTCATCTTTTTCAAATATATTCTACCAGCTATAGGGTTTTTGGATGAGCTGGACTCTGTTCCCTGGGCCAGGGGCACATGCCTTTTTTTTTTTTAATGGCATTGTGTGTACAACCTCTGTTTGCAAACCTGCCACAAGGAGAAAGCATATGAAGAATGCATTTTGTTAGTTGCAAGCGAATGGCTTCCGGCGGGAGGGGCAGTCTAACCAAGGCGTCTGTCCATGATATGAGCGGGGCAAGGAGAGATGGTGAGCTAGACGTTCCTGGGATCTGCATAAGGGGCCAGAGACCTGATTTCAGAATCAGCTTTACTGAAGTGCATTTCAGTGGTGCAACATGATCCTGCAATCAGATCTGGGACTGTCATTCCAAGTTAAACGGGCCACCGTTAACTCACCCTGGGTCTAGGAACCTGGACAGGTCTCATCTCTCCCAGACTCAGTTCTCTTTCTGTAAAATGAGGATCCGTACTAACTAACCCCTAAGCTTCTGCCAGCTTGGCCATTTCAGGATGTAAACAGATGCGTCAAGGCCAGGACACCAGGATTCCTAAACCTGTCCGTGCATCAGGAGTGGCCGAGGAGGGTGTTGAAAAGAAAGATTTTTTGATCTGGCCCTGGAGGTTCTGATTCTGTTGGTCTAGGTAAGGGCCTCGAAATAGGTGTTTTTAGTAGGCTTAGGTGATTCTGCGAAGTCCGTCCTTAACCTGCCTGGCAATTGAGAACCACTAGAAGATTTGAAGGCCCTTTGCCGGCAGCCCGAGTCAAGGTCATTCTTGTTAATTTCACAGGTGTCATTGGGTAAAAACCAACTTCTCCCTGGCACCCGTCGCTGCCATTCTGGATTCTGGGTCTTGAAACGAGCCTACGTATGTAGGCATCTTCCAGACTGCATCACTCGACCTCATTTGGGAGCCAGGGGAGAAGTCTTCGTGTTCTGTAACTTTTGAGTCCTTTTGTTAGAATACATAGGGTGCCCTGGCCGGTTTGGCTCAGCGGTTAGAGCGTCGGCCTGCGGTCCAGAGAGACCCGGGTTCGGTTCCCGCTAGGGGCATGTACTTCGGTTGCAGTTTGTCCCTGGCCCTGGTTGGTCGTGCGGGTGGCAGCCACTCGATGTGTCCCTTTCACGTCGATGTTTCTCTCTCTCGCTCTTCCTCTCTCTCCCTCCCACTCTATCTGAACAAAAAATGAAAAAATGTCCTCGGGTGAGGATAAAAAAATAAAAATAAAAATAGAATACATAGGGTCCCAAAGAGGCAGTGGGTTTCTGGAAGGGGATGAAACCCTCCAGCTCGGACGTGCCTCGCTGTGTGATGCTGGGCCAGGCACTCAGCCTGGTGTTCCAGTTTTCCTGGGCCGCAGAACCTGAGTGCACGCCGTACCTGTCGCTACCGTCCCATGCCACCGACACCACCTTTTAAAGCTCCCCAGCGCGTTGAGGATCAGTGAGGTGCTGGGGAAAAGGGCGCTCTCTAAAACCGCGGTGTTTGGATTCAACATTGACAGGGAGCCAGCGGTGCTGTGCGGGCTGGAAAGAACACAAAATTAGAGATGATCTGATTTGATTCCAGAGGACTGAAATATCTAAATTCAGAACCCAGGCGAGACCAGCCCTGGCAAAGGACAGGCATCTTCTCAAAATTTGAAGCGTGGGAGAGAAACTGACAGAGGAAAAGATGGTAGGAGGGCCAGGCAGGATTAAGGGTCCATCTGCCATGTATGGACATGAGTTTAGGGGAGGGCTGTCAGCTTGGGTATGTGTGTGGTCCCCCCTCCCGACTGCAGCCAACTCCCTGGGGCAGGCGCTGAGCAGGTGGAGGTTGGCGTAAACCAGTGTTCAGGTTTTGCCAGGTAAGGAGGTAGGTACCATGGAGAAAGGGCAGGCAGGAGACTTGATGGATTCTGTGTGGGAGTGACCTGGGGGACCCCGCAGGGACAGAGTGGCCTATTTAAAATCCACCTCACAGGACGGCTGAGTGAAATCCCTTCTCTCCAGGAGATGAATGAGAAAGGACCACCAACTTATCAAATGGTTAAATCACCCTTTCCTTCCCAGGAAGGACAGAAATGGAAGTATTAGCCACACAGAGCGTCCTTTACTCAGAGTAAAGGAAACGGCAGGGGGCGCTGGTGCGGGACGCCTTGCAAGGCCCAGAGGGACCCTGCTACCTGGGTGTGCAGAAGACTGAGTTCCCTCTTCGTTCAGGACGATGTTGACTTGTGAACTGTAGATATGTGTGTATTCGGTACTAGTCAACTGAACGCATCGTGGAACATACACACATGTCGGACATTAATAAAGGAGACTAGAAATAACTTTAAATAGAAGTCTGCTATTTTCTTCCTGCACGCGGGAGACCATTGTTGTCATTCCCTGCAGAACACCCCTCCTTTTAGAACAACCTCCCAGCCCGGGCTCCACGAGAACCACCTGCGGATCTTAAGGTGCATATTCTGGTCTGATTCGTAGGTCTGGGAGGGGGCCCGGATCTAACCCGCTGCCGGTGCAGATGCTGCCGGTCCAGGACCACACGTGGGGCAGGAAGACCAGAGTTCAGACTGAGGCCCCAGATCCAGCCTCCAGCGACAGGTAAGACAGCGATGCCTTTCGGGGGGCGGGGGGGCGGCCCGGAGGGTGGTAGTGAAAAAGAAGGAAAGGACCTAATATGTTTTGGCACCAGGTACGTAGCCGCACTGAGCTATCCGTTTAGTGTGAACTACCCTCGTTCAATCGGACAGTAACCAATAGGATACCCGTCTCAGGTGAGAACCTTGAACTTCCGTGAGACTAAGGTCTTTACCTGAATACAGCAAGCAAGAGCAGAATGACAAATATGACCCCAGGACTGTTTTCAGTACTACAGATAAACACATGGTTTGCTGTAGAAAACATCAGAAGGGCACATGGGCAGAAGTTAAACTCCTCTGTATTCCCACACCCCACAATTATCGCCGTCAACATCTGCTTTTATTTATGTATTTATTTAAATCCTCACCCGAGGATATTTTTTCCATTTATCTTCAGACAGAGAGGGAGGGAGAGAGAGAGAAACGTCGATGTGAGAGAGACACATCGACTGGTTGCCTCCCGCATGACCCCGACCAGGGCCGGGGACTGAACCGCAACCGAGGTACGTGCCCTTGACCGGAATCGAACCTACGACTCTTTGGTCCGCGGGCCGACGCTCTAACTGCTGAGCCAAGTGGCCAGAGCTATTTTGTTTTGTTTTTACAAAATGTTGCCTCCTTTCTTGCGTGATCTACAGGGCTGAGTTTGAGTCTTGTTTGCATCCCTGATGAGTAAAACCTTGGGCAAGTCACCAAACTCCCTGCCTCAGTTTCCCCATCCATAAAGTGAGGATAATAATAGGACCAACATAGAGTTTTTGTGAAGATGAAATCAGTTGTGTGTGAAGTAGCTGGCCCGCCCTTGGCAGATAGAAATTGCTCAGTAAACGTTATCAGTGAGACTTTTTGTCATTATTACTGGTCGCAGATGCGTCACTACAAACGCTGTGAGATGAGATGTAGCAGGAGCCCAGCAATTCTCAGATTTGCTCTAGCACGTCTCACAAGCCCCCCCCTTCAGGGTTTTGAATCAGTGAACTTGGGGGGATTTGGAGAGAAATCTGAATTATAAGTGAGCTCCCAGGTGGTGGCCTGGGGACCACATTGTGAGAGAACCTGCTTGTCCATGCCCCAGTATCCTGTTCCAGGGTGTGTGTGTGTGGCTTCTGTTGTTTTGGCCTTCTCGCTACAAGCCTGCACAGCTGATAAGACGTCGGGAAGCCCGTGTTTAAGTATCACATTATCATTATTTTGCTATTTATCTCAGGCAGGTGTTTTGAATTGACCTGGCCCCAGCCTCGCTCATTTCAGAGCAGCCAGGCTCTGACTGGGCTCGGCCTGGCCCCAGGGCATCCTCCCAGGCTTGTCTGCCTCTCCCACCCAGGCCGAGAGGGCAGTGTCCATGCTGTCAGCCAGGGTGCAGGGAATGCCAGGGTGCCCAGCTCCGCGAGGGCAGCCGGTGCCTCTTCCCCGTGGGATCCCAGCCTCTCACGTGGGGTCTGGAACACAGTAGGAGCTCCATAAATGCTTGGTGCATGAGTGAACTCACCTGCATTAAATGACCTGCGTAAATCAACTTTCCTGTTGCCGAACAGCCAAGGTGTGTTGACCGAAATGAACCTGCCACACACATTTTGTGTTAGCATACGGTGAGAAACCCCAGCACTGAAGGCATTTTCAGAAGCCCAAACAGAAGAGCACAGGCGCTTTGACTTGGGAAGGAGAGATCCTTAGCTCAGAGAGTGCTGGAGAGGGTGTGATCAGGTGCCTGGCACACCGCAGGGCTCAACCAACTGCTGCTTCCTCTCCCCTTTCCTCTGCCACCCCAAACTCCAGGAGATTAGGGTGCCAAACGGTGACCGAGGTTTATGTACAGATGAGGAAGCCAAGGCCCAGAGAGGTTAGGTCACATGCCCAAAGTCACACAGCAAGTAAATGACTTAGTGGGGATTTGATCACAGCCAGATGCTGCTTCCTGACTCCAGAGTCCTTTCTCTTTCCATTTAATCAGAATTTCCAGAAGTTGACTTGCTAGCCATTTGCTTCAGAATCACACCTCAGTCTTGCAAAATGCAGAGTCTAGCATTCACCCTATTGAATCAGATCTTCCTGGAGTGGGGGCTAGGAATCCACATTTTCGATCAAACAAGCAGGTGCATTATACACACACTAAAGTTCAAGAGGCATGGCCAACCGATGTCTTCTCTAAGTAGCTAAGGCTACCCCGAAATTCATCTCAGAGAAGATCAGACTCTGAACCCCACCCAGTCATTATTTTATTTATTTATTTATTTATTTATCCTCACCTGAGGACATTTTTTCATTTTTTGTTCAGATAGAATGGGAGGGAGAGAGAGGAAGAGAGAGAGAGAGAAACATCGACGTGAAAGGGACACATCGAGTGGCTGCCACCCGCACGACCAACCAGGGCCGGGGACAAACTGCAACCGAGGTACATGCCCTTAGCGGGAACCGAACCCGGGTCTCTCTGTACCGCAGGCCGATGCTCTAACCGCTGAGCCAAACCGGCCAGGGCTGTTTTAAAATATGTATTTTTAAACAATTGCAGCAAATGCCTCTTTGAAACCCACCATGAGCGGATGGTAGCACCAGCTGGTAGCTGGCGGCCCTTGTCTGAAACCTCCCCTCTGTCCTAATGTCACCACCCGAGGGGCAGTCACTCTCTCCCCCTCTCATCAGAAGAGCAAGAGGTGACTTTAAAAAGCCAGCCATAAACTCTAAGAACCAGCTCTTGCAAGGCCCTGGAGAGCTCCGCCAGGTTTCAACGCGGACACAGAGCTGTTGCCTGTCAGGCTGGGTTTGCAAGGGAGCCGGGCAGGGATTAAAACATCAGAAACAGACACATAGACAGAGAACAGACTGAGGGTTGCCAGGAAGGGGGATCGGGAGGCTGGGTGAAAAAAGTGAAGGGAGTGATAAGTACAGATTAGTAGTTACAGAACAGCCACGGGGATGTAAAGTACAGCCTAGGAAATACAGTCAATACTATTGTAATAACTATGTACGCTGCCAGGGGGGTCCTGGAAATATTGGGGGGGGACCATTTTGTAAAGTATTTGATTGTCTTAACCACTGCGCTGTACACTGGAAACTAATACAAAATAATATTGAATGTCAACTGTGATTGAAAAACATTTTCAAATTTAAAAAAAAGAAAGGAAAGAGAATGAAACCAAACATGCATTTCTAAGAGGGTGGGCTGGAAGCTGGAGTCCCTGCTGAGCTGACCTCGGGCAGGAAGGTGGACACCAGAGACGCTGTGGACGAGGCCGAGCTCGGGATGACAGAGCAAGGACAGCGCTCCCGGGGCTCCCCGCCAGACGCCCTCACCTGCGGTCTAGCTGACAGCGGTCTCTGGGGCTCCTGTCACCATCACATTGATGCCTTAAGAAATGTCAAAAGGGAAGTGCTGCTTCCCCAATACAGCAAGAAATTCCTTTCTCTCTCTCTTTCATGTGATGCCCTCCTGGAGAACTTCTGCAGCCCTGGACATTCTCTGTCCATTTAAATGGAAAACAGCATCTAACTTCTCAAGAAGCGCACCATTGCCTCCTTACGAGGCTGCTCTGCAAAGCGGACACATTGGGCATCCTGGTTTGTGCCCAGCAGAGCCGTTGGCACCGAGAGCAGAATCACAGATGCCTTCGCCCGATTCAGCTGCCTGGAGCAGAAAGAGAATGCGTCGCTCTTATGAAGCAGGCAGAGCTTTCTCTTCTTGCGTGGTGCCCAGCACCTGACGGCAGACAGACTGGAGGTGGTTCTACAGACCGAACTCAAAATGGTCTTGGAGTCTAATCCATCCGTCCTAAGGCACACCTCCTCCGGGAAGCCTGCTGGGATTCCTGCAACCCAATAATTGCTTGCAAAGGAAATCTCACATGTCCTGAGCCACTTGGCCTGGCTCATTATAGACGTAATCTCATGTATTTCTCCTTGCAATCCCATGAAGTCAGAATTATTAAACTTCTTTTATAAATGAAGAAATTGAAACTCAGAGTTTAGGTTCAGGAGTTCAACAGACCTGGAGTGACATCTCACCTCCCTCATCACTTAGGGGGGTGCTGGGTGATATCGGGCGGTCTCTTTACCTCTCCTGAGCTTTATGGCTTCGTCTAGACAATGAAGAACGTACCGTACTTTTCAGATTCGTGAGACTTAGTCATCGCAATGATGTAGCTAGAGGACTCAGCACTGTGCCTGGCACACAGTAGGCGCTTAGTAAAATTGTGCTTATTGCTGTCGTTATGACTCTGGAAATGTGAGGTAGAGAAAGGGGCGGAGCGACGTTCCAACCAGGTCTGTGTGGCCCCAAAGCCCGCGGACTCCCTGGGTGCGCCTTGGCATTTGCATCTGGAGGCTTTCTGCTGTTAGGTTTTCATGTTTATGTTTTTCTGTCCCTTCTCTGAGGACATGGCCACACGACAGGCTTCCTTCACATTTGCTGCGTGCTGGGCGCTGGCATGCAGGAGACACTCGGTGGGCACATAGAGATGGCTGACCATGGCCCTCCCAGACGCCAGCCTGCTTCCCAGCCCTTTCTCTCAGGCATTAGCATCAGAGAGGTGAATCTTAAAAAAGAAAAGAAAACAAATAAAGCCATGTTGGAAGATCTATGAGTTACCTTGAGTATCTTTTAATTTTTAGAGAATAAACCAACTTATCTTGAGTATCTTTTTAACAAATCACAATCTGATGAGGAAAGAAAAGAAAAACACAGAAACAAGCCAGATTAAATAAGATTAAATTTATAACTAACCATAGTGTGACCCCCTACACTGACTCTGTGTGTGTGGGGAAGACCCCTGAGTCCCAGAAGGAAGCCTAAGCCGAGTGGAACATGTGTGAATTCTACTGGGCACGCGCTCTCATCTTGGCTTGCCTTCTCTATTCCCCTTTTTCATTTGGTGGAGGGGACCACCATCTGCTGAAAAGCTGTGGACAGGATCTGAAATACCCTCTCCTACTTGGGATACCAGACTTTGTCTCACAGCCCCTTTGGCTTACAGGGAGGCCGTATATTATAGCATCAGCAACAAGGAAGGGTTCTGGAGACACTAGAGTGAAATCCCCGTGAGATCAAGAGATTCGCTGCTGTAGGTGTTGAATGAATGAATGAGCGAATGAGTGAATTGATGAGTGAGTGAATGGATGAATGAATGAATGAATGAATGAATTAGAGAATTAATGGATGAATGGACCAAAACCATGTGGTTTGAATCCTGGCACCACCTCGTAGTAGCTGGAAGCGCAGGTGAACTTCCTAATTTCCTGTATTCGTTTCCCATGCTGTCTAACAAATTGCCACAAACTTAGTGGCTTAAAATAACACAAGAGTATTCTTTTGTGGTTTCTGAGGGCTAGGAATCTGGGTATGAGTTAGCTGGGTCCTCTGCTCTGGGTCTCACTGGGCTGAAAGTAAGGTGTTGGCCGAGACTGCATTTCTCGGCTGAGGTCTGAGGTCCTCTTCCCAGCGCACTGATGGTTGGCAGAATTCAGTTCTTTGTGGTTGCAGGACTGAGGTACCGTTTTTCTCCTGGCTGTTGACCGTGGAATGCTCTCAGCTTGTAGAGGCTACCTGCAGTTTCTTTTTCTTTTTTTTTTTTAAAGATTTTTTCGTTATTGATTTTAGAGGGAGAGGGAGAGAGAGATAGAAACATCGATGAGCGAGAACATTGATTGGCCGCCTCCTGCATGCCCCCCACTGGGGATCGGGCCCATAACCTGGGCATGTGCCCCAACCAGGAATCGAACCGGTGACCTCTTGGTGCATGGGTCAATGCTCAACCACTGAGCCACACCGGCTGGGCTGCCTGCACTTACTTAACACATCACTGCATGAGGTAGCTCACAATACAACTCTTACTTTCTTCTAGGACAGCAGGAGCACATCTCTCTGACCTCGTTAGCTGACGACTGCTGGGCCTTCTATGAAGAGTACATGTGATAAGGTCAGGTCCACCCAGGAAGACCTCCCTTTTGATGAACTTACCTGATTAGGACTCTTAATCATGTCTGCAAAAATCTATTTTGCCCTATAATAGAACATAACCGCAGGAGTGACACCCTGTCACGTCCATGGGTCGTGTCCTCCTTCCAGGAGAGGGAATTACACAAGGGCGTGGGTCACGGAGGCTCTCTGAGGATTCCGCCCACCACGATGCTTTAGCTCCAGAGGGGGATCATAATAGCATCTACCTTATGAAATTGTTTTGAGGATTGTATGACATGATAGAGATTCAAGGCCTGTCTGGATTGAGTGCTCTATAAACATAAGCTGTTCTTCTTCTTGTTCTAGGAGCCCGATGTGAGTCTCCAGTGTGCGTGTCCAGAATCTCGCTCACACTCTGTGCTTCGAGACGAGGTGGGTTCAGAGAGCCACGAGCAACTTCATTCAAGTCGGACCTTTGACAGTAGGCGCTGTTTCTCATACCTTCTCTAACTTTCCAGACGGAAGGGTACAAACATGGGCTCTTGGGTGGTCTGGGTGTATCTGAAGGAACCAATTAGTCCTTCAAAATGTCTTAGAAGCCTTAGGTTGAACTTTAAACGTAAAAGGAAATCATGTGGGTTTAGCATTCAACTCCAAAATATTTGTGTTTATCTTAATGATAATGGAAACATCTATGAATAACATGGATACTCCGAGAAGATGCCCCAAATTTATCCTGCTGTTTCTTGAATCCCCTGCCTCTGCAGTGTGTTTGAATATCCCTGTCAGACCCCAGAGCAGAGGTCCCCATACCTTTTAACCTCTTTGATCGTATACCACAATCAGGGATGTTTGAGTCTATTCTCTAATATATGCGCTATTGATGAATTACATGCATGTACTACAGTATTATACATTAAATACCCGAGAAAACATCAAAACCAGACATTCTAAAAAGGTGAAATGAGAAGCAAAGAGGACGTTCTCACATTTCCTCCCAGTGGATAAGTTGGTAAAACCTCTGGTGCAGACACTTCCTTTTGGAGACCGCTAACCGAAAGGATGTAGCACAGGTTCAGCTGGCCGTGAGCTGCCTGCCCACCCTGACCCCATCTCCTTGGGGAGGCACTTCCGTGTGTGAGGAGAGCGTGAAGGAGCTGCACCTTTCCCAGGACAAGAGACACGGGCTTTTGGAGAAGTGGTAGAGAGATAACAAGCCCCCTTTTCCCATTCATTCTCATTCTCTCTCTCTCTCTCTCTCTCTCTCTCTCTCTCTCTCTCTCTCTTCTTTTTGCTTTTACTGTTTTTCTCTTTTATTATTTGTACTGAAGGGCAAAAGGGGCCCAGGGTAAAGACCAGTGGAGAAATCCACCATTTATTGAGTTCCTGCTGTGTGTCAGGTTCTGTGCTAGGCATTTCATACGCACTATCTCTTTGAGTCAGTGCGGCAGGCCTGCTAGGTAGCTCTTGGGGTCCCTGTTTTACAGATGATGGGACGGAGGGCGACAGAAGGAATGAACCTGATCCTAGCTCTGGACAGTGGAGTTTCGATGTTCACTTCTGCTTTACTCCAGTGGCTGAGTTGTCACCGCTCTGTGATTTTTGAAGAGATTTTTGTTGCCTATGTCATTGCTGTCACAGAAGGGGTTGCGCTTATAGGGTGAAGGGGATGATTACGTGGTATAAATTATATTAATCCTTTAAGAATATACAGGAGCTAGAACTATAGTGTGTAGATCAAGATGAAGCCAAAAGGTGCTCCTGCGGGAAAGATGCTCCTTCAGAAACCACCTAGACCAAAGGTCAACAGATTACTGCCTGCAGGCCAAGTCCAGCCACCACCTGCTTTTGTTTATTTTGGAGATAAAACTTTATTGGAACACATCCATGCACATTTATTTACATGAAGTTTGTGACTGTTTTGAGGCTACAAAAGCAGAGTTGAGTAGTTCTGACAGTGGCCATACGGTTGCCAAAGCCTAAAATGTCTTACTCCTTGGCTCTTTACGGGAAAAGTTTACTGACCTGGTTCTAGTCCAGAGGCCTTGATCTATGTCTGTGTGTTTATTTATAAAGTATTTAAATGTACTACCATTCAAATGCGTTTTTTGTTAGAAAACAATTACCCCAAATAGACATTTTAAAATGATTTGAAGATAAAGATACATTTTAGCATTTTTACCAGCACCCCTAAGGGTCATTTTGACTTTACTTTGGGCTAGAGATTTGGAGTCTAATCTAGATCATGATTTTCAAACTCAATGCCTAGAGAGGACCTATAAAGGACTCCATACATAATAAAAGAATTATGTCCAACAATATGGATTTAAATTCAGGGAAACCCTACATTTCTCACATCTATTCGTCTGCTATATTGAGTTTATGTGACAGATTTCATTCAGGAAGAGAATTCTGTGGCTAAAAGTAGTTTTAAAAGGAACCAGACTCTTGTTTCTAGAAATGATGGAGTGACTAGGACTGGACTTTCCCTCCTGCTGTAAACTACTAGAAAAAAGGATAAAATACCTAACACTGTTTTCAGACATTAGACAGCAGGCAGTGTGGATGATGACCCCCGAGAGAAGTGAAACTAAGGTATGATCCCTAGCACCGTCCTGGCTTTCTGCGTGGAGGCGCTGTCCTGACTGTGTTGCTTGATGGTCTTGGGATTGATTTCAGGGAGGCTGTGGTGCTGGTGGCAGGCATGTGTGGGGCACAGAATCAGAGAGGAAGGATATGCAGAGAGAGAGAATGAACCCTGCTTTTAGAAATCTACACAGTAACCCATTCAAGTCAGTTGCTGAATACTAAGCCCTGTGTGTAGGGTGAAACTCCATGAGGCCGGGCAAAGAAAACTGCAGCACGATAAGCTGAAGAACTGCCCGTGTTCACACAGGGATGGAGACATTTGGATGGTGACCATCCGGAGTACGAGAGCTCTTTGCACACCAGGGTACTTTGTGGAGATTCAGAGGGTCATTCCTTAGTAGTGAGGCTGGAGTAGCTCTGGGGAGGACGCTGGGCCCTCCCTGACAGACCTTAAAAACAAGCCTCAAAAGAATGAAGCTAAACTGCAAGTAATCTATCTGCCTGTCAGAAAACATTCTTTAAGGAAAGACAATAAAATCTAATCCAATAAAAATCCCACATACAAAGAAAAAGAAAAATGTGACCGGGAGAAAAACCAGACAATCCAAACAGATCTAGAAACAACAGAGATAATAAACCAATCCACCAAAGACATGAAAAAAACTATTTAAAATATGCTCATGGATTTAAAGGAAAATGTGAACGTACGTGGAGAGTAATATATAAACGTGAACCCAGTAAAACTTCTGGCAATAAAAAATGCATTGTCTGAAATGAAAAATTCACTGGGTGGGATTAACAGTAGATTAGGAACTGCAAAAAATAAGAAATTTGAAGATGTAGCGATAGAAATGATCTGAACTGAATAAAAAAAAATGCACAGAGAATTGGTGACATGTGGCTCTTTACATTGTGAGGTAACATCAAGTGGTACAACATGGGTACAATTGGAGTCCCAGGAGACAGCAGCTGGGATAGAGAAGATATTTGAAAAAGTAATGATTGAAAAAGTTTTAGTTTGTAGAAAACTATAAACTCACAGGTCCATGATGTTTAACAAACCCCAACAGCCAGGGAAAAGGACACATGTTCAAGAGAATGAAAATAAAAGTGAGAGCAGACTTCCTGAAAGAAGTATACCAAACCAGACAAGGGACTTGCATCTTTAATGTACTGAGAAAGCACCCACACTGGTATGGACTCCATGTGTGTGTCCCCCTAAATAGCTCTATTTTGAGAAAAGAAGTAATTAAGGTTAAACCAGGTTATAAGGGTAGGGCCCTGATCCAGTAAAATTTGTTTCCTTATAAGAAACACTAAAGAAGTCTCTCTCCATGTGAGGACACAGAAAGAAGGAAGCTGTGTGCAAACCAAGCAGAGAGCCCTCATTAGCAACTGACCCTGCTGAACCTTGATCTTGGACTTCTAGCTTCTGTAAGAAAATAAATTCCTATTATTTAGGCTACTCAGTCTATGGTATTTTGTTATGAGAGCCTGAGTAGACTAATAGACCTACTCAAACTAAACATTGTCAATATCGAATTCTACATTTGATAAAAATACCCTTCAAATATGAAAAAAAAATGAAGACATTTTAAGACAAAAGCTAGAGAATTTATCATCAGTAAACCTGTACTACAAGCTTTATTAGAGGAAGTTATTCAAGATGAAGAGAAATAATGCCAGGTGAAATCTACACAATGGAATAGTAGCTCCAGAAATGGTAAGTATGTGGATAAATACAAAAGACCTCCCCCTTTCTCTCAAAAATTATCTTTAAGAGAGAATTGAGTATTTCAAGAAAAAATTAATAACAATGTATTCTGGGGATTATAATATATGTAGAAGTAAAATGTTTGATAACTATAGCACAAAGAATGGGAGAAATAGAAGAATACTGTCGTAAGGTTCTTATAAGTGAAGCAGTATAATAATATTTGAAAATAGATTTCAATAGAAGGCAGAAGAAACTATATGAGCAAAGAACAGACAAAACAATAGAAAACAAATAGAAAGATGATAAATAAAAAACTAGACATATTGATAATTTCATTAAATATAAATGGTCTAAATATAAATGTTCAATAAAAAGGCAGAGATTGTCAGAATGAATAAAAAAAGCAGGACTGAACTCTGCTGTCTACAAGAAATTCACTTTAAAATATAATTCAGAGATAAGTTAAAAGTGAAAAGAAGGAAAATGATGTGCTATATAAACACTAAGTATGAGAAAGCTGGAGTGACTGTTCTAACATCAGACTAAGTAGAATTTAGAAGGAAGAATGCTATAAAAAATATGGAAGCACAGAACATAACATTGTCAACTATAGTTGTATTGCTGTACACTAGTTCTCCAGAGAAGGCAGATCTTGGGTGTTCTCATCACAAAGAAGAAATAAAGGAAAACAGTAAAGTTATGAGATGATGGATTTATTGCTTGGTTTGGTTGTGGTGAATATTTCACAATGTATATTAGGTAATTGGGTTGTACATTTAAAATAGATAAAATTTTTCACTGTCAATTATACCTCAGTAAAGATGGAAAAAATACAGAGGCACATTTTATAATGGCAAGAGAGTCAGTTCATCAAGAAGGTATAATCATCTTTGTTGTCTATATACCTACTAAGAAAGCTTAAAATAAAGAAAGAAAACCTGATGAAACTGAAATGAAAAAGAAGCAAATTCACAATGATAATTAGAGATTTCCAAACTCCTCTTGTAGTACTTGATAGATTAAGTACAAAGAAAATAAGTAAGAACATGGAAAACCAGAACAACACCTCATTGGCATTTATAAAATATTCTACCTATCCATAGCAAAATCCAAATTCTTTTCAAGTGCACATGGAACATTCACCAAGGTAGGCATAAATCAAGTCTGGATATGTTCTTTGACTACCAGGAATTAAGTGAGAAATCAATAACACAGAGATATCTGGGAGATGCTCAAGTATTTGGAAAGTACAAAACACACTTCTAAATAATCCATGAGTCAAAGAAGAAATCATAAGAAAAATTAGAGAATATTTTGAGTTAAATGAAAAAGAAAACATAATCTGTGCGGTGCAGCTAAAACAATGCTCAGAGGGAAATTCATAGCTTTAAATATTTGCATTCTAAAACAGATTCACTCCTATACCCCCATTTTACAGGCAAGAAAACTGAAGCCCAGGCATGTTGAGTGATTTACATATGACCACACATTGGTTAGGGTAAAAGTTAGAAAAAGATTCTCCTAGACTGGTTTTTCTTTTGCTTCCACTGTCTCTTTGAATTTTTGTTCCTTGGGACTTTGCTGGGTGTTTTCAGGGCCATATGTCCAAGTCACTGTTTTCTGACCTCACTCCCTGCTGTTCTCTAACACTGAGGAATTATTCTTTGTAGTTGTAAAGAATAGCTGCTGCAAGAATAATCCCTGGGAGGATGCAGAAGTGTTTGGTATAAAGCAGATACCGACAAGTCTCAGGTCAGGAGGAGCCAACAGATAGTGTGGAAGAGGTGGTCACTGCTGGAGGGAGTCAGGAGCAAGGAAAAGGGAAAATGACCACCTACGGAGGGACTCACAGCAACTCTGCACTCAACACAGTGGAAACTCTGATGTGTGTAAGTAACCTGCCTGGTACATATCAAGCAACTCGTGATGGCTCTTGCATTGGAATTGAGATCCGTACAACCTGAAAACCCATGTCCAAGGCTGGGCGGGTCCTTGCTTCCACTATTTGACTTACACTCGGTTCAGACTCCTCATCTACCCACTGCTGCATGTTTATCCACCTTAAGGTCAGAACAAACACAATTAGGCTTTTGTTTCTTGACAGTTGACCACATTCTTCTGGCTTTGATCCCCAACTGTGCTCTTTGGGTTTTAACACCAGAGACCCACCCTGCTCATTTATTACGAATAACGTATTTACCGCAAGTCAAAGATTTTACACTCCATTTCTGTAGGAAAACGTTTCCTTTATCAAGCAGTAATCCTTTCCCTTTGGGGAGCTGCCAACAAGGCCATAATCTCAATTAGGAAAAGATTTTGTGATTGGAGTCGACGCCTGCAGGGGCCCCGCGGGGCTGAGCTGCCCTCACTGTGCTCAGCGCCTGGTCAGCAGGGGCATCTAAGCCACTCACCTGTAGAGCTGGGCCTCCTCAGGTGTCCTGTCAGGGGTAACCCCCTATAGACAGTCTGTCCTTGTGTCCCCAGATGTCTCCTAGGACACAAAAAGAGGCCAGTCCAGTTGCTTTGGTTTTTCTACTAATGCTCCGATCCCCTCCCATGGACTTTAAGCTGGTCAGAGCAGTAAAGCCTGGTGTCCTGTTAGTGCTCAAACCCCAGTGCCAACACTTACCGGCTGTGCGAGTCACGTGGCTCATTCTCCTGGCGGTGCCTCCGTTTTCTCACTTACGAAATGGGCATCATGGTAGTCCCTCCCTCCTAGGGTTGTTGTGAGAATTAAACTCGTTCATATATAGGAGGCGCGTGACGCTGTATGCACATGAGTCTGTATTATGTAGCAGTTTGTCACTAGGCGTCTTTGTCGAACAGGATCAGGTGCTCCTGCCTCCACCTGTTGGTCAGCCATCTCGGTGGCAAGTGGCAGAGACTGAACTCAGACTGGCTTAGGCAACGATGGAAGTCCAAGGGTAGGTCTAGCTTCAGGCCCCATTGAACATGTACCAGCTAACATCTTGCATCTAACATTTGCAAATATGAAGCAGTAACACGGGAAAACTGAGCGAGCAGCCTCCTATGCAGATTTGGTAAGGACTTAAATCTGAGCCGACTCTATTTTCTTAGGCATGTTTTTGGGAGGAAAAAACCTGCCTTGTTTTCAGGCACATCTGGAACTTTCAAACGATCCTCTTCTAATACCCTTTCATTCAGTTATTCAACAAATATTTACCAAGCACAAATCTACACCCTTCTCTGGGGTACAGGAGATAAGGCAGCGAGATAGCAGACGAAGAGCCCTGGCCTCGTGGAGCGTCTAGTATTTTGGTGCAGGTAAGAGGAGAGAAACCATCAACAAAGCATATGGTATTATGTCATAGCATATGCAAAAAGATGATCTGAACTGCGAAGAAAAATAAAACGGGGGTTGATGCGTGCTGAGATGTATTCCACATGAAAGTATAAATACTTTAAAAATTACTCACGGAATGGGGTGGGTAAGCGAGCTCTTCTGCAGATGGGAGACCAGCTTCATGTTCGGAAGCCGATGGCAGCTACCCTTCTCTTGGGGGAGACGTTTAAAGAGCAGGGTTTGTGAGAGATCTTGGACTTTTAAGCACTTTCCTGACTGCTCTTCACAGTAGCATCTCAAAGGATGCAAATGACCCTGAGCTCTTCCCGTTAATGTTGTATCGCCAGCAAGGGGTACCCACCGGGACGTCGCCGGGGTCCAGGTGAGAGGGCGAACGTGTGATGTTCACAGGAGACGGTGCCCAGTGTGATGCCAGGGGAACCCAGCTCCCGCGACATGCATGGAAGGAAGGGGAGAGTCCTCACTTTCATTGGTGATCCAGAGCTGGACCTTGAGCGCTCTGAGAACTGTTGCAGGAAGACGCCAGCTTGACGTCCTGCAGAAGACAGGAAGGCCAGTGCAGTGCCTGGCTCGTGACGGCTGTCGTTGGAAGCAAGACAGAAAGCACCATTTGGGTCTTGAGTAAACATCCCCTCTATACCCAAGCATCTTTGAAGCACTGAACTGACATAAGGAAGGAAAAATGAGGTGGGTAGGTGGGCTCAGGGGCCTCTTGAGGAGTCAGTTCTCTGTCTGTCTGTCTTCTCTGTCCATCTGTCTGTCTGTCTCTCTCTTGCTGTGTGCCTGCTTGAGCATGTCCAACCCAGCGTCAGATGACAGCAGGACACTTAGACCTCACATCTTAGCCACACGCTCAGCGTCTCACCTGAACTCCACGAGATGAATTTGGTTCGCGGGAAGCTCTGGCTGAGCGGAGCGCTTGACACCCAGGCTGGGATTGTCCCGTGCAGGCCGGAGGGGTGGTGGCCGGGCCAGGGGCTGGCCAGTCCTGATGCCTCAGCCTTTACTGCTGAGAAACATGATTAAGAGACTGAAAGGGGGGATCTAGGGGGCTAGAATGCCATTTTGGAGTCAGGAAGAAATGGGTTCGATCCCATCTAGTCTTTGAGTGACTTAACCCGAATTTCCTTTTCTGTTTAATGGGAGCAATTTGACTTGTCTTGCCAGGGCGATTGAGTGGTTTTCAATATACAGAATCAGACATGGCATAGAGCGATGCAGACCTGTGCACTGAGTAATGATAACGATGAGGAACGACGATGAGTAATAATAAGGATGGCATTTTTTATTATTAAACGCGGTGGTATTAACCAAGAAAGATGCTGGTGTCTTCTCCCTGGAGGCCCCTGTCACACACAGACGCTGGCTTTGGTACACCAGGACATGGTTCCTGGTGACACTTGCTGCGCAATGAGCACATCAGTGGTGGGAGTGGCATCAGATTTAGAACCACTAAGTCTGAATTAAATCACCAGCCAGCTCTGCAGACTAATTTTGTAACCCTGGGCAAACAAGCTGTGTCTTCATTTTGATATTATAAATTCCTGCGTGCAAATACAAATGTAGAATATAGTTATCAAGTACAAAGAATCATTAGCAAACACTCTTGGGCCACTGCCCAGATGGTCACCAATACCCCTGAAGACCTCTGTGACTCCTCTCCATGTCACATTCCTCCCCCTCTGTACTCTGTGCCAGCCCTCACCCGCCGTCACCGCCTGAATGTTAAACTTACCATTCCTTGCAAGCAAGCTTCTTAATTTCTCGTACATTTGCGGAGAAGATGGAATGCACCTTGTATGTGGACAGCGCAGTGCAGGTACCATTAGTAAGACATTTTAAGCCTTTTTAAAAAAATCTGCAGCCATAATACCACATGATCTCGCTTATTTGTGGAATATAATGAACAACAAAAAAGCTGATGAACAAAACAGACCCAGAGACATAGAAAGGAGTATGGTTCAGACTGACAAACCTCAGAGGCTGGGTGCCGGGGGGAGAGATGAGATAAACCAAAGAACTTACATGCATGTATGTGTAACCAATGGACATAGACAACAATGCCGAGGGGTGGTGGGGATAGGGAGGAGGGTGTCTGTGGGGGAAAAAGGAGAAACATCTGTAACAAAAATAAACTAATTTAAAAAAATGGGTGCTGGATTTTGTCAAATGCTTTTTCACCATCTATTGAGATGATCATACGATTTTTATCTTTCATTGTGTTTATGTGGTGTATCATGTGTATAGATTTGCAAATATTGTACCAGCTTTGCATTCCTGGGATAAATCCTACTTGGTCATGGTGTATAATTTTTAAAAATAGATTGCTGGATCTAATTTGCTTTAAAAAAAAATCTGCAGCCATTATGTGGCCACAGACTGGAGATTAGACACCCACTTGCTGCGTAGCAAGATGCCCCCATTTCAACAGTCAAGTGCATTTTATTTTCCTGCTCTGTGCTCGCGGTCAGGGTGGCAACTCCCGCGGATGCTTCACCTGTTCACACCGAGTAGGCGGGGCTCACGCAGAATGTCTCCTTTCTGACTGTCCTAATCCCAGGAGAGGAATTCCATCGTACTCACAGGTACCGCTCACTCTCAAGGCGAGGAGATGATACCAGGTGCATACACCAGCGAGACCATCTTAAAAGTCTGCCCCCTGCAGCCTGCTAGAGGAAGCGACACTTGAACTCGGTTCCAAAGGACAAGCGGATGAGCTGACCTAGGAGGTAAGAAGAGCTGCAAGGCAGAGGGAACAGCGTTTGCAGAGAAGGAGGCGCATCGGACAGATGCTCTCAAGATCCAGATGCTATGTCCGAACTCATCAGGTTGTATCCTTTAAATATGTGCAGACTTTTATATATTAGTGACGCCTCAACAGAGCTAAAAAAAGAAAAAAGACCCAGATGCTGACCTCCTTTCACTTGGGGTTGCGTCTTGAAGTCGCGATTGGAGAAATTTCCTCAGGAGCTATTTTCAGGATACAGATAGCTAGCCAGCAAGAATTCAGAATAAAAAGCTCTCTCTGCGGAACAAGAGAATCTTGGATTATTGGTTGTAAATGTCCGGATATCTGGGTCACCTGAGGGGATGCTCTGGGTGAACATGTGCCTTGTGTTCATGGCGTTGGGTTCCTGGATGTGGTTGTTGCCTTCCAGAAATGTGGCCCCTTGGCTCCAACGAACTAACGCTTTTATGACAAGGGGTTTTCGGGGAGGTGCTGTGTCTCTTCAATTAAGTCTCGTTAAGCAAACCTTTTCCTCATTTTTTCCCCCCAAACAAAAAAAGTTTAAAACAAAAGTCCTGACAGCTTTCTTTTTTAATCTGGGGAAAGAAGTTGGAATAATTATAGACGGTTTCCCTTTTGTAATTATATAAATGTCACTCGTTGCTGAGACTGTCATTTTCCTGGACGTTTTTATCGAAGATGTTTACATCGCTGCGACACATTTGGAGCAAACGGAGCGGCCCTGCTGCAGGGAAATGGCATTGACGGTTGCCATGGGGACCGAATGAAGTCACAGGAAGATTATCTCATAATGCATTACCCAGTGTCAGAGACAGCCAGCCCGACTAGAGAACAAACTACCAATTAACAGGTGACAATTCAGGGCCAGAGAATAGGAACAAAATAGAAGGCCACTTCTGGAAGGTCAGGTTCAAGCGAATTTATTGCTTACTTTGCTCTACCCAAACCAATTACTGTGATTGCTTTCCACCCACATAAATCTAGTTTAACCAGCTCGGATTTCTATATGAGGAAAATCCAGAAAAGTGGAGTTGGAGATTTTCGTGAAATGTTCAGAATTCGTTTTTTGAGAAATCATTTTGCCCAGTCAGGAGGTTTTTAAAATTTTTATTTTTATCTCTGAAAGTCTTTGGGAGGCGTGCAGCTTAATGATGAAGGATGTAGGTGCTAATGTCAACCTTCCGGCTTTGCCTCATTGGCTTTTTTGGCCGCACACAAGTGACTTCGCCGCGCCTCTGTTTCCTCATCTGTGAAATGGGAATAATAATAGTACCCGCTTCCGCAGGAAGGTCCCACCTCAGGGGCTTGTTCTGTGGATCACGTGGAATCATCCACGCGTCACGCCTGCTCCCCCTGAGTGTTCAATCCTGGCGAGCAGTGTTTATGCGATGCAAGCCCCCAGGTTTCCTTACAGACGTAAGGAATTCAAAATCACTTGGGAAGCTTTATCAAACATAGATTCCAGGGCCCTGCCCTGCTCCTGCTTAATCAGAATGTCCTGATAGGAGGCTCAGACACGCCCTCGGGCTCCTCGGGCATTTCGTGGTGCTCACTGAGATGCTAGTGTGAGTCCCGCTTTCTGGGTTGGACCAGCGCCTGTGGGATGGGCCAGGCCGAGGCACATCTGAACAAGCCTCCCTGCGGAATCTGGCGCAGGTGATATAAAAGCCACACGTGGACAAACGCCGCTCCTCAGTCTCTCCAGGCCCCTCCCCGACTCAGGCCTCGCTCCCCACTTGACAGGACCGGTCTCGTGGAGCTCTCAGCCCCTCGTGGGGCGGAGTGGAGTTTTCCACGGAAGGAGCAAAGAGGCAGAAGCCCCTTTCTTCTATGTGGCCAGCTGCTGTCTGTCTCGCCTGTGACCCAGACGGTTTCCAGTTTGGGGACTGTCCCTCCTTTACTCTCGCTCCCGCATAAGGCCAAGCAGAAGCCAGCAGGGGCCGTGGACAGAGCCATCCCTGAGTGGCTTAGGCCACCACTGCCCAGAGTGAGGAAGGAAACCTTCCCTTCAGACGTGTTTTCCACATTTCCTGGAACTTAGAGAGTCAAGGAAGTGGGGTGATGGTTTAACAACCGCCTCTCCAAAACAAAACACAGCAAAACAGCCCTGGTTTGTGGCACATGCTGATTTCCACGGTGTAAATATTTGCGGCAGGGCTGATTTTAAGCTACCCAATGAAGTCACAGAACGCAGACCTGGGAAGAGAGAAACACAGCTTGCTCTCGTGAGCCATCCAAGCTGGCTCCAGCGCACCTCTGCGCCGGGTCAGAGGCTCAGGTCAGGGCCCCGTGGAAACAAAGACACAAAGGAATAAGCCAGTTGGCTCGGTGTAGTCTTGGCCGTAAGCCAGAGGGACAAACGAGGGTCCTCCTGCCTGATCTGTGGCCCCGCTCACTCCATGAGGGCGGAAGGCCTCAGGGGCCTCAGAAGCGCCTCGGTTTCCTTGGAGAGCTGACCTCAGCAGGCGGGGGGGCTGCCTGCAGTGCCGTGTGCAAAGGATTCGGGGGCTCTGTCTTGGTCTTTCTTTTTTAAAGTATTGGTTTAGCAGGAATAACTACTATGATCAAGTAGTGAGGTTTGAAATGGATGAGGAAGAGAGGAGTGAAGTTACATGTGTTTGCCATTCATTTAATGAATAAAGTCCTTTTATTCATTCATTCAGAAACCATTGAATACCCATTAAGTTCCAGGTATTGTTCTGGGCACTGAAGACAGAGTTGTGAGCGACTGAAGAACTTGCATCCTAGTGAGGGACAGAGGGAGAGGGGGGAGAGAGAGGGAGAGGGGGGAGAGGGAGGGAGGGAGGGAGGAAGAGAGAGAGAGAGAGAGAGAGAGAGAGAGGGAAAGAGAGAGAGAGAGAGAGAGAGGACACATCCACCTGTAACACGCCAGGTGATGTGGAGACTAAAGACCACAGGTAGGTTAAGGGCACAGAGGCTGATGGGGTGGAAGAGTGTATCTGAGATAATGTCACGAATGACATCTCTTTAAAAAGTACGTTTTTATTGATTTTACAGAATTAGGAAGGGAGAGGGAGATGGAAACATTGATCAGCTGCCTCCTGCATGCCCCCCACTGGGGATTGAGCCAGCAACCTGGGCATGTGCCCAGACCGGGAGTCGAACCAGGACCTCTTGGTGCATGGGACCACGCTCAATCCACTGAACCATATCGGCTGGGCACAAATGGCGTCTTGATTAGATGACATTTAAGCAGTGACCTGAAAGAAGTGAGGGAGGGAGATCTAGGCAGAGGCACCAGCAAGTGCAAAGTCCCTGTGGTGAGACCAGCATCGGTTTGTCCAGGGACCAGCAAGGAGGCCATCGTGAGGGAGGACATTCGGGCCACATGCTGCCTTGGGGCAAGATCATGTTGAAGTCTGTGGGGTTGGGTCCAAAGCCCCGATCAGTAATAAAATAAGACTTTCCCATCTGTGTATAGTTCTCAGACCTGAATAGGTAGTTCGCCAAGAATTCCAGGGTCTTTTGCAAATATCTTTCTGCGAGAGACAGGAATTGGGCTTCGCTCTAGTTCAGGGCCCATGTCTGAAATAGGAACAGCAATGAGAACACAAGTGTATGAGAGGGATGACAAGTGTCTGTCCTGTCACAGCAGATGCAGTCCAGTGATACTTTATTTTTAGGAAGAAAGGGGGGAAGAGAAGAACAGCTTCCCAGGTCTTCTGTTCAGGGATTTCCTGTGCCAGGATGTAAGCTCTGGTCTCTCTCACACGCAGAGGTGGGTTAGAAACACCCATAGATTCGGAGACTGACAGGCATGCATTTCAACTCCCCCTCTGCGTGACCTTGGTTTTCCTGCAGTGACCGTGTCCTGAACGCCTGTTTTCTGCCAGGTCCCGTGCTGGGTACTGGGAGATGAATAAGACACTGTCCTCCCCTCAAATCCCTTTAAGAGGCGTGTGAGGGACCATGGCAGGGCATGCAACCTCATTGGCTTCACAAGTACAGTGTAGGTAAAAACACCCACCCCACAGAGGATGAGGACTGAGTGAGATGATGCAGAAAAATGACACTTCACCAGTGTCTGGAGATGCCTAGTACACATTTGTTTCTCGGTCCATTTCCATCCCCTGTTTCTCCTAGTGCTGTTTGGAGGCTAGGGCCTGTTCCAACGATCTGGTCACAGAGAAAATTGAGCTGCATTGAAGGGAAAAAAATTCACCAAAATGCACCATGATTTAGGGCAGCAAAACTACTCTGTGTGATACTATAATGGTGGAGAAGTCATAAATTTTCCAAACCCCAATGTAAGCTATGGATTTTGGGTGTAATGTATCAGTGTAGGTTTATCGATTCTAACTAATGTACCATTTTGGTGAGGGATGTTGATAGTGGGGAAGGCTAAGTATGTGTGTGGGTGCAGAGAATTATATAGGAAATCTTCATTTTGCCGCGAACCTAAAACTGCTCTGAAAGTCTAGTGGAGCATGCACCATGAGGTTGGAGGGAGAGTCTTAGAAATTAGGGACACGCCCCCCTAATTTGCTTTATCTGATTATAAATCCACATACGTTTTACTCTAAAAATCCATTCATATATCAATTGTTTAAAAGTTGAAATGGGTTTTCTGCAGAGAAAATGTTTTAAATGGTTTCAGGGCAACCCACAGTGGTTATTAAATCCACATTACTTCCAGCTAAATTCTGAGTTCCAGAGTTCCCTGAACCCCAAGCTTGCATGAATGCTGAGTTCACAGGGGTTAGATGAGGTTCACGAAGCTAAGACTGGGTAGCATGGGCGGAGGCCCCAACTGTAGCAGCTGGAATGATAGCACCAGTAAACTGGTTATCAGTATAAAACATGTTAATAAACTTGAGATTGCCTCAAACGTCTTCTCTCTTTTATTTTTTACTTTATTAAAAACACTGTTTTCTCTTTATTGATTTTAAAGAGAAGGAAGGGAGAGGGAGAGAGAGATGGAAACATGGATGAGAGAGAACATCAATTGGCTGCCTCCTGCATGCCCCCCACTGGGGATTTGACCCATAACCTGGGCACGTGCCCTGACCGGGAATCGAACCAGTGACCTCTTGGTGCATGGGTTGATACTCAACCACTGAGCCACACCGGCTGGGCATCATCTTCTCTCTTTTAAAGCAGCTCCTCCTCTTCCCTCTCATTGCTCAGTCACCTGCCAGCTGGTTGTATCCTGGAGAAGTAGAGGCATTCTAGGGAGAGGGTGGGGACCGAGAGAGGGCGGGGAAAGGGTGAGGAGGATGGACAGGATAGGAAAGGGGCGAGTGTGTGGTCAGAGGGTTATGAAACATTAAGAAAAGCATTTTTATTGATGTCTTCTCCTCCCTATGTAGGAAATGCGGTGGGCAATGGACTTTCAGCTTGCGTCTCTTCTTTCTAACCGCGCATGTGAGAACAGACCTGAGGGTGCCTGGTCTCTGTTCAGTGGGCTCAGCAGATTTCCGGCTGGCTATGTGCATACGCGCGTTGAGACAACCTGAGCATGTGATTCAGAGAAGACCAATGTCTCTATGCTCCAAAGCCTTTATTTACTTATTTACACACGACATCCTTAATCCCATGGTGCTCGAGGCGTTTTGCAAACATTAAATTAACTGCTAATCCTCTTCGTGTCTCCAGAAGGCGGTGAAAGAAGTCTTTTATTATCAAACGTTATGAACTCAATCTGAAAAATAGTCTTGCCAGAGGTAGGGATAATCAAGGGGAATGAAAAGAGAAAGAAGCGATAGGCAAAGGAGCCCTAGATGAAGAGAAAAGTCTCCTGCAACTCCCAGCCACCGAGGGTAGCTCTGGCTCACTGTCCTGCAGCTGGGCCCCCACCAGCTGGCCAGCGTTCCATATGGTGACTGTACGTGTGTTTCTAAGTTTGCTACTTATTACCTTAGTAGATAACTTCCCTACTTGAAGACTAAATTTCCGTATCTGTAAAATGAGGATGACAAGAGTATCTACCTTATAGATTTATTGTGAAGAACACTTGTCATAGTGTTACCTTTATCATCATCATCATCATCATCATCATCATCATCACCGTCATCGTCATCTGTAATCATCAAGCAAATCTCTCTCTTGATCACTGCTGGTAAAGGGATTATTTTGCTTCAGCCGAAGCTGCGTCGAAATATTCCTCATGGCAGATTGATTGCAGAAATGCTCCCCAATTCTCCCTCCCTCCCTGTGACTATGCCCTTAACAGTGTGGTTTCTTGGCTCCTCCCAGCTCTCTCCCCTTAGGTCTCAAAGTAGTGCTGGTTTTGTGACTTGCTTTGGCCCATAGAACACAGGAGAAGTGATCCTGTTTCAGTTCTGAGTATAGTCTTCCAGTGGCCTTGCATCCTTCTGCTTGTTCTCTTGGAAACTTGTCACCATGAGAACAAGTCCAGGCTAGCGTGCTGGATGATGAGAGACATGTGATCCAGGCGTCCTCATCGCCCCAGCTGACTGCCATCCTTGCTTGGTCAGTCCCCAGTCACCTGCCAGATGACCACAGCCACCTGAGTGAGGCGAGCCAATCAAGGCTGGACCTAGCCCAGATCAGCAGACCCGCTCATCTGACCTGTGAATGCACGAGCACTGAGAAATAGTTGCTGGTTGAGTGACTCAGTTCTGGGAACTCTTGGTTATGCAGCAATAGCTCACTGCTACAGCCCTGGTTTCAGGTTTACATTTCACTGATTTTGCTGGAAGCTTTCCTTCCTAACTTACAAAGACAGTCCATTCTATGAATTCATTGAAGGGAAAGAACGGTGAATCCGTGCAAGTCCCAGTCATCCTGAAGCAACAATCTGGTCGGGGGAGTAAAACATGGCAGATAACTATAATGAAAGGCTAAAATAATGACCATAAAAGAGTTATGAATGTAAGAAAATGGCATTATGAGAAGAGAACCTGTTTTTAGCCTGGAGTTGGGGCAGCATGGGAGAGTTGGTGAAGTCACATAAAGAAATTTCTCCAGTACTTCCAGAATCCATACCTCTCCCTCCATCCCCACGTCCTCAACCTGACTGGACAGGTTGCAATAGTCTTCTAACTCATCTCCTTTTCTAGTCTTGATTTTGCTTTAATCTTGTTTTGTTTTTTTGTTTGTTTGTTTTTGGTCAAATTGTTTTCTTTGAAATGCAAATCCGGCTGTTACTCCCCTACTTTAAATCCTTTGGTGGCTTCCCATTGCCCTCAAGATAGAGCCAGAACTCCAAGGTATGGGGCACAGCACCCCCCCTGGTCAGTCTCTCCCCACCCTAGTTTTATATCTGACCATGTCTCTCATTCATCACCTAAGATCTAGCTGTGGTTTTTGGAGTCTCTGAGGGGCATAGTCTTCTTCTTCTTCTTGGTTTTGGAAAAATTGAGAAAAACAACCCAAAGGAGTCATAATACCAAAATACCACCTCTTGTTTTGTTAGCTGAGTCCCTTGAACTACGCAAGTTACCCATCCAGACAAAGAAAACCAGCAACTGTAAAGTGCATAACTGAGGATGCCTAGAATTCCTGCTCTTTGCATGTAATTTGCTCCCAGGAGGATAAAGGGAGCTCTGTTTTATTCTTTTCAAATGTACCAATCAGATAAGTCACCTCGCGTACTCTGGAGACATCAGGAGAAGGGAAGAGGTGTCCCTCCAGCAGTACTGAACAACCGTGCTCCCGCTCCTCCCTCTGCTGCTCTCATACCTGTGCATCTTTGCACAAGCTTCTGCTTCTGCCTGGAACATTTAAAATGAATGGGGCCTGATGTGTCCCCAGAATTCCAAAGAGGTCAGTAACTTAGATGAGCTTAAGAACCCTTGGTATAGCACTTGAGAGTGGTCATCTTTGAATAAGTTTGCTTGGATTATGTCCCAGCTCTGCTGCTTCCAAGACTTGTAATCATGCAGTAATTAATTAACTTCTTTGAGTCCCCGTTGTGTCATCTCTAAAATGGAAGTAACGATAGGGCAAACTTTTAGAGTTGCTGTGACAATTAAAAGAGTACAATGCATGCTTAAGACAGTGCACGGCTCAACCTCAGTATACTCTACATCGAGCTATAAAACATGTTATTTGTGCCTGTTGTTTAAAGGGTAAAATAGTTGTAGAAAGGTTTTACATAAAACAACAGTTCTCTTTCTCTCTTGTTCAACTTTCCTTTCCCCAGAAGCAATAATTTAAGTTTCTTTTATATCACATTTTTGATGTTTACTTCTCTGTCACTAAATACCCAGCTTTTATTGCAACTTGTTGATCTTTTTTCAGTTTTAGACGTTATCTAAGAAGTCCCATTGGTTCTACCACAAGTGCATATTCTCGCCACCTTTCTGTCCTCCTAATCTTCCTAACCATCACAATTTCAGTTAGATGTATATTCTGTTTACATTATCATACCTGTAAATGCTGCATCATTATACTATGTAAATGCTATTCTTATCTGAGTAATGGAGTCAATTATAATTACTTTTCCTTTTCTGTACTTTTGTTTTCCCCAGAGCTACTACTTACCTTGTTTTTCCTTTTATTTAGTTTCTGTCCTTATCTATAATTCAACCCTGAGTTTTTCCATTTGTCTAAATCTTCTCTTTTCTCAAAGTGTACAGATGTTTTAGGTATTTTTTTTATCTATTTACATTTTTGTAAATAATACCCTGAGCCTTTATCCCTGATTCACCTTGGACTACCAGCCCTTTTATGCCTGGGGCACAGCTCTCATCCAGGAATCTTCCTTTTCAATTGTTCTAGGGATGCTTTTCACCTCTCCTGGGAAATATATTCTGTTTCTAATATTCCATGTTTTCTTTCTTGGATAACTTTACCTATTTTGTGGTTCATATTCTCTAGCAGTTTCCTGAGAAAAGAGTTATCAAAGGAACTATTTTTTAAAAACTAGACTGCATATCTGAGAAATGATTAATTCTACACCGACTTTTGATTGAAAGTTTAGCTGGGTATAAAAATCCACCTTGGAAATAAATTTCCTTATGAATTTAAAGGTATTCCCCCCACCCCACTGCCTTCTATTAGCCAGTATTATTGCTGTTAAGAATTCTGAAGCTTTTTTGATTGCTTATCTTTTGTATGTTTTGTTCCTTTTGTGAGACCATCAAGGATTTCTTTATTCCTGGTGTTTTGAAATTTCATAATTATGTCACTTGTTTTGGGTTTATTTTCATCCATTGTGCGTAGTCAGCAAATTTTTAAATCTAAAAATCATGTTATTTTTGTATATTCTTGAATTATTTTTAATGATTCCCCTTAATTTTCTTGGATCTCCCCCTACCCCCACCCCACCATTGCCTCTATTATCTAAATGTAGGTTATTCAGGACTTGTACTTAAACACTTTTATATTTTTCTTTCCTATTTTCATCTGAAAAGACTCTTCTGGAAGATAGGAACGCCAGCCTTCTGGCATTAGATAAAGGAGACACGCTGGGATTTTCAGCATCTAAAATGCATGGGTTCACTTAATCTTCTAATTTTAGTTTGATAACCCTGCCCTCAGATGGACCTGATATCTCCAAGACCAGAGACCCTCTCTTTTTTTAAAAGAAAAAAATGTTTTCATTGATTTTTTTTTTTTCTAGAGAGAGAGGAATGGAGAGAGGTAGAAACATCGATGTAAAAAAGAAACATTGATTGGCTGCCTCCTACACAGCCCACAGCCCGGGCATGTGCCCTGACTGGGAATTGAACCGGGACCTCTCAGTCCATGGGATGATGCTCAATCCACTGAGCCACACCAGCTGGGCAGAGACCTTCTCTTTTACCCTCTCTAGAGCAACAAATCTTTTGCCTTTACTAAGGTGGAGGGCAATCACTCAATTGTGTGAAGTGGGTTCTGTGCATCTGAAAACTTAAGCAGATTTTTTACAACATTTCTTCCTTGTCTCCTACTAGTAAAGTATCTAACGCCACCAATTTCTGAGCCTTCTGAGAATTCTGTTATCTAAGCCAGGTTGGTTTTAATTTTTCTCTACTTCTAGCAGACGAATCAGTTTTTCAGACCTGGAAAGTCACTTGTCACTTATCCATGTGTCCTGCAACTTTCAAAAAAGTTTTCACTCCCTTGTTCTTCCCATTCTTTGGAGTGTATACCTTAAGAGAAAATATTTTACCGATAAGTTTAATGGAGTTTCAGGAGGAAGAAAAAATAGATGTGTGTATGTAACCTATTGTCTTTATTCAAAGATCTTATAAGGTATTCTTTACATGGTAATCAGATTAATCTTTACAAAAATGTGAATCAGAGGGTTTAGCTGCCCCCCTCAACAAAAACCTCAAATGGCTTTTTAAAATATATAGAATTAATGCAAATATCTCAGCATGGCAGTGCATGGTCCGGTGCCTTCCTACATTTCTAACCTATTTTCATATCTCGTTCTATTTAGCTCACTGTGCTTTGGCCATGCTTGTCTTCTTTCTCTTTATCAAAGATGTTAAAGTGAATTAGAGTGTTCGGCATTTACTCTTGCTGTCCACCCTGCCTGGAATGCGTTTCCCCGACCTCTCCCATCACTAGCTCCTTGGAGTCATTTGGGTCTCAGCTGAAATGTCTCTTTCAGAGTGACACTTTCCTTGTCACTTAGGACATGCTCAGAATAGAGGTTATTGATGAATATGTCTTCAATAGTGTCTGAGTAAAGGAAACACAGCTTTCTTCTTGAAACATTCCTCAGGACCTGGAAGAGAGAGCCACAGGAAGGAGGCAAATGTGAGGGGTAGCCTGTGCTTTGAGAAGGAGTCCTGTCCACACGGAGATTCCATGTTTGTGGCCCTGCCTTCCATGGTGGGGTTCTGTGTCACATTGTCCATCTCTGCTGCTTCCCTGAGGGTTGTCTCCAGGCCATGAACAAATTTTCCACAATAGCTGGAGATGGGCAGACACTTAAAACTAAGCGTAGACTTAAAAATTATTATTTAAAAGTTTGCACCTCCAGATTTTTCTTCTGTCGTATCTCTTTGACTTAACAGCAGTCTCCAAATGTTTTTGCTTATCACATCTAAAGATAATTTTGAAAAATAATATGTTCCCTTAAAAGTTTTTGAATTGACATCTTAAATTTTCATCTGAATTTCAAATAATTGCCAAGGATGTAAGGGTCAGTGAATTATAAACATTGACATTTAAAAATAAAACTGCCACACTGTGATTTTAAATGTATCCATTGAGATCTAGCGATTTTAAACTCACCATCAAATATTTAAAATGTGAAAGAATAATTTATTTAAAAAGACCTGGATATTTTACAGTCTTATGTAAATATTGTCAGGCGTGGGACAAAATACTGCATTTCTCACACTAAGCTTTGCCCTTATTAGAAGTGTTTGCAAGACAGGCAAAATCAAGGCATCTGGTTCTGCATTCCTCGGAGATTGGACAGGAGTCAATGGTATTAAAAGAAAAAAAGAAGGATGCTTCCAAGCCATTAATTTTTCAGGACCACGGACAGAGGTCTCCCTCAGCTGTTTGAGCCCTGCTGGTGCTAAACTTGGTTGCCAGGCCAATGGGGGATGACGCTAAGAAGGAGGGGAAGGGGAGCTGAAGTCAGTGATGAAGGAGCAGGCTACAGTGAGATGCTTGCAAGTCCTGAGTGAGCTGGAACTGGGAGGCAAGCTGGTCCCTCCGGTGTCTATTCCAGGCTGGGTTTTCTAAATGCTGATAAGCGTCTCCACTGTCCTGATGCTATGCTGAGGTTGTGCCTTCAGCCAGGAGATTTTTCAGAGCTGGGAGAAAGAAAACAGCATGCCAGCTTCCTAATTAAGATTTCCTGGGGCTACAACTTAAATTGGCTTTTTTTCCCTTCAGCAAACACTAAGGGACAAAGAGACAAGGGTGTCCAATAGCTACTGGTTGGGAAATAAGTGGCATTTGCAGATGGATGAGCAAAGGACAAGTCAAACCCAGTCAGTCAAGAGTAGGGAACAAGCAGAGATTAGTGCAAAAAGATTTAAAATCTGGTGTAAGCTGGCTCTGTAGGCTTGCTGACGGAATTTATGCAGTGCCCGAGATAGGGTCAGACAAGAAATGGAGACATGTCAAGATAATCTTTTCAACTGTTCTTCCCCCGCCTCCCACCCATCCGAACACTAAACTGATTTTTCAACCAGTTTGATTTTAGTAACATGAGTACTTATGATAGAATGTGTTTAGGGGTTAAAAACACATATTTAGATGTCAAGAAAACCTGGATTTAAGTCATTGATCTCTTATTTGCTTCTCATATAACCTTGGGCAAGTTAATTAATTTCCCTAAAGCCCCAGGCCCATCTAGTCTTTGTGGAAAGCATCCCCAGGGCTGGGCAAAGCTTAGGCATCCTGACTGTACGTGGTGGCCTGGACTCAGCCTGTCATCTGAAAATGGAGACAATATCTTCCTCATGGTGATGTTGGGAGAGTTAGTAGGTTACTGTGCATAAACTACTTAGCTTGGTAGCTGACATATAATGAACATACAGTAACTATTGGTTATTAATATGACTATGTGCCAGGGATTTTATAGGATTATTGAATTTAATCCCCACAGCTATCCTGTGAGGCAAACCTTGCCCAAATTACCATAGCTAGTTACTGAAACATCTTGGATCAATTCAGGCAGTCTCACCCCAGAGCCTATGCTCTTAACTAGTATGCTTTGAATAACATGTACACTTTTCTTTTCCCCTCTCTTTATCTACTTATCTATCTATCTATCTATCTATCTATCTATCTATCTATCTATCATCATTATTGTCATCATCATTATCTCTATTATGTATCTGCCTGTCTGCCAATCTCTATCAATCATCTATCTTTCTATAAATCTGTTTACACCCTCTGCACACATATTTGTGTATATACAGTTAGCCCAACAGTACAGATAACCAGACAGAGGCTCAGAGAACTTAACAGACCTCAGATAACAGAGCTGATTTTTATTCGGGAAGTGTCTGACTCCCAAACCTGGGCTGTGATTTTTTTTTTCACTACCTCAAGATTATGATTACAAGGAGTCAACAATTGTTTTTCAGTACAGTTATTTTAAATTGTACTGTTAAGACGGAAAAAAAAATAGATACAAGTGTCAACTCTCTCCCTTAACTATGTGAGCTCCTAGCAAATAAGAAAGTGTACTTTAATGAACAGTATTGGAGCTGATGTTTTGGGGATGGAGAGTACATACTTTCAGGAGTTAGGATGGCACACACACTACTCTCACACCCTCGAGGGCTTGGCAGCCGTCCTGTCTGGCTGCGTTGTCCTGCTAGGCACAACCATCGGTGCTACCTTGTAAAGGCAACAAGCAGGCCCACAGACAAGGGGCACCAGGAGCAGTGTGACACGCCCTACATTTACATGCAGAGATGCTCTGCGGAGCTGACACAATTATCTGCAGTGACAGAGGACAGTAGGCAGCGCGCAGGACCCAAAGCAGCAGGCGATCTTGCAATCATAACTCCTTCGCGTTGGAATGCGTGGAATTCACTGGGATAATTTAACATTTGATTAACTTTCTTAATCAGGCTTCCCATAAACCAGCATGACCTCCTCGGCATCCCTCCCAGAACATATAACCCTCTGCGTGGCTCCCGCTCCCTTGGGGCATGACTCCTTGTTGCACCCATTCCCGTCTTTGTGGCAGTTGGTCCAAGTCACTGCCTCGCTCAGGGTCCCAGGCTGCCCTCTCAGCAGATGACCTCACTGTAACCCCACCCAGAAAATGAGACCTGCTTCTGTGCTTGCTCTCCCCTCCCCTCACAGGCATCTCCAGAAAGGTAGCTGAGCAAACGCGTCACAGCGTTCCTGGAAATTCCCAGTTGCAATTATTCTCTCTTGTTTTCCCTGTAAACCGTAGAAATGCCTGGAAATGCCACTATGTTTTGAATCCAGAGTAAATCTCCCTAGATTGCCTCTTTGACCCCCCCAGTGACACAAAGTTCTGTGTTCAGATTTTTGGTTAAAAAAATATGAGCACTCACCCAAGTCGGCTGCCTTCCTCCCGCTCAGAGGAAGACGTGGTCCCACTCCTTTCCTCAATGGTCCTCCTCGGGTATCCTGGATCTCGCTTTCTTCTGGGGGCTGCGCTATTGCTTTCCCCTCTTCCCACCCCATCAAGTTCTTTTCTACTGGATTCTTCCGGTCACCTTCAAACGACTTTGGTGGTCTTCACACAAAAATAAAAGCAAAGACAATCTCACTTATATGTGGAATCTAATGAGCAGAATAAACTGATGAATAAAATAGGTCCAAAGGCATGGATGCATGGAACAGACTGACAGCTGTCGGGGGGCAGGGAGGGGGGCAGGAAGAGTTTATCCAAAGAGCATATATGCATATAGGCATAGCCCAGGGACACAGACAATAGTGTGGGGAAGGCCTGGGGTGGGGCGGGGGCTGGGTGGAGGTAGGAAGGCGGGGGGAAGTGACGGACATCTGTAATACTGTCAATAATAAATAAAAAGTAAAAATTAAAAAAATAACAAAGGGGCCTGGCCAGTGTGGCTCAGTGGTTGAGTGTCGACCCATGCACCAAGAGGTCGCCGGTTCGATTCCCTGGCAGGACACATGCCCGGGTTGTGGGCCAAACCCCCAGTGGGGGCATGCAGGAGGCGGCCAATCGATGTTCTCTCTCATCGATGTTTCTATCTCTCTCCCCCTCTCCCTTCCTCTCTCTCTAAAATCAATAAAGAAAAAAAATTTAAAAAAACAAAGGCAAAAGAAAAAAAACAAAACAAAAATTTCCAGAGTTCAGCCTTTCCCTCAAGCTGCTCCTCTTCTCTTCTATGTCTCCTTCATCTGTCACTCACTGTCCGGCAGTCTCCTTTTCACCTTTTCTTTCCACTGAAAGCATACTTTGTAAGGACACCTGTAACCTCCAGCAAGACATTTTTTTTCACACTGTTTTGTTTTTTTTTTGTTGTTGTTGTTAATCCTCACCTGAGGATATTTTTCCACTGATTAATTTTCTTTTTTTAAAAGAGGGAATGGAAAGGAGGGAGGGAGAGAGAGAGAGAGAAACATTGATGTGAGAGAGACACATTGACTGGCTGCTACCCAAACGGCCCTGACTGGGGCCAGGGATTAAACCTGCAACCCAGGTACATGCCCTTGACCGGAATCAAACCCGAGACCCTTCGGTCCTCCGGGCGATGCTCTAACTGCTGAGCCAAACCGGCCAGGGCTGTATTTTTATTTTTTTATGTCTGTTTTCCCCACCAGTCTGTTCTTTGAGACCAACCAGTCTTATCCTGTGTCCTACCCTTCAGTAGGGGTCCTACCATATTGTACCTTCTCGGCTCACACTTACAGAGTGCATGAGCTCTGCCAAATGCAGCGGACCCTTCCCCTTGTCACTCTGATGGTCTTCTCAGAGGCATGTGCTGCTGCTCACGATCCCTCCTTCTTGAAATTCTCTCATATGTTGGATTCTAGGATGGAGTTTCTCTTCCTATTTTTACCTCAACCTGCTGCTATTAATAGAAGGAATGATGGGGTCTTGTTCATCCCTGTATCCATAGTGTGTTACACAGGGTCATAAAAAGCTACAGGGTTAGAATAGTGAGTCACGCTGGGTCTGTAGGAATTCTCTGCACCCTGCTTCCATTCCACGAAAGGTGTTCCCTAAATGAGTTTCTAATTCTCAGGAATCTCAGGCCTCTCCAGTGTGTGGTAGTTTGAACTCTGCCTGACTTACACCCATGGGTCATACGACACTTGCTGCTAATAACCATGGAATACCCTCTTTGTATTTCATTTTAATTTTTTTCTTGAAATGAGTAGCCTAAAGAAGTTTTAAATCTGATTTCAATGAAGAAATCTGACTGAAGGTCAAGTGTGCCTCATCTCTTTTGCAAGAAGAAGCAATAAATGTGCCCAAAGCGACCCGAAATAAGAGTAGTTAATACAAAATTAGAGCCCAGCCGGTGTGGCTCAGTGGTTGAGCATTGACCCGTAAATCAAGAGGTCGCCGGTTCAATTCCCGGTCAGGACACATGCCCAGGTTGTGGGCCCGATCCCCAGTGCGGGGCATGCAGGAGGTGGCCAATCGATGTTCTCTCTCATCGATGTTTCTATCTCTCTCCCCCTTTCCGTTCCTCTCTCTCTAAAAATCAATAAAAGAAAAAAAAATGAAATTAGAAGCTCAATTTATTGCTCCCAAGACTATGGGATAGATTGGTTACAGAACTGCCTCAGTCTTCCCTACTTTGGGTACTCTTGCCTTTATGCAGTGTGATTTTCCAGGGACCTCCTCCCCTCCCAGAATCTCAACAGGCTTTTATGACCTGCTTTGGACAGTTGAACATGGTGGGAGCTCTGTGTGCCAATGTCAGCCTGGGGCTCACAGGTCTGCCAGGTTTCCATTCATTCCCCAGTATCTCCCTGTGAACATAGCTGGGCTAGCCCACTGTAGACGGAGCGATTATGAGATCATCCCACACTAGCCAACTCCCAGCCTGATGACCAGCTGGCTGCAACATGAGTGAGCCCAGCCAAGATCAGCCGAGTTCAGCTCAGCTCAGCCCAGCGGCAGCACCCAGTAGATCCACAGATTTCTGAGGATAGATAAATGCTTGCCATTGTAAGACCCTGCATTTGGGGACAGTTAGCATATCTAGACAAAGGAAAAGACTGGGTCAGAAATATCTGCTTGATGTGTCTGATTATCTTAATAATGAAATGACAATTGTCTAACAGCTAGTTTTTTTTTAAATAATTTATTTTATTATTAATTTGTTTTTGTTACAGATGTTTTTCCTTTTTTTCCCCCCATTGACACCCTCCTCCCCCTCCCCTTCTCCTCCTCCCCGTCCCTGTTGTCCATGTCCATTGGTTATGCACCCATGCACATAGGCTCTGTGATTTATCTCTTTCCCCCGCCTCCCCCCCTCCTCTGAGGCCCGTCATCCCGTACTCCACCCTCCATGTCTCTGGGTCAATTTCATTGTTCAGTTTGCTCAGTTCTCCTATGTATTGCCGGCTTCCTCCGTTGGTGGGGGCATCGCCCGGCTCCCCGCTCCGCCTGGGCTCCCCCGCGGTGGGGGTGTCTCCCGGCTCCCCCACTCCGCCTTAGCTCCCCTGCGGTGGGGGCGTAACAGCTAGTTGATTATCTTGATTGATTCAGAAAAATGGCTTTATTGAGATATAATTCACATACCATATAATCCATCCCTTTAAAGTGTGTAATGTAACGGTTTTTAGTGTATTCAGAGTTGTATCACCACTACCAAATCAATTTTAGAATATTTTTATAGTCCCCCTAAGGAAGTCTGCACCCTCTGCAGTACCCACTTTCAACTTCCCATCACTCCTTCCCCCAAGTGCTCGGCAATCACTAATCTACGTTCTATCCATAGAGAATTGCCTATTATGGAAATATCATATAAATAGAATCCTATAATATGTCATCTTTTGTGACTGGCTTCTTTCACTTAGCATAATGCTTTCAAGGTCCATTCATGTTGTAGCATCTATCAGTACTTCATTCCTTTGTATTACCAAATAATATTTCATTATATGGACATACCATGCTTTATTTGTCCATTCATCAGTTGATAGACATTTGGATTATTTTCACTTTAGGGCTACTATGATAAATCCTGCCATGACCCTCTATGTACAAGTTTTTGTGTGGACATATGCTTTCATTTCTCTGGTGTATATGCCTGCGAGTGGAATTGTTGGGTCACGTTGTAGCTCAGTGTCTAACCTTTGGAGACCTGCCAGACTGTTTCCCACAGTGGCTGCCCCACTTGTCATTCCCCGGCGCTGTTTGAGGGCTCTAATTTCTCCAGATCCTCGCCAACACCTGTTGTTATCTGTCTTTTTTATTATAGCCATCCTAAGGGGTGTAAAATGGTATCTTGTTGTGGTTATCATTTCCAATTCCCTGACCACGATGATGTTGACACTTTTTCAGGTATTTATTGTGTCCATTTGTGTATAATCTTCATAGAAATGTCTGTTCAGATCCTTTGCCCCCTTTTTTTTTCTTTTTATATAAATATGTTTTATTGATTTTTTTTTAGAGAGAAAGGAAGGGAGAGAGAGATAGAAACATCGATGTGAGAGCGATCCATCAATCGGCTGCCTCTTGCATGCTTCCTATTGGGGATCGAGCCTGAAACCCAGGCACGTGCCCTGACCGGGAATCAAACTGGGACCTCTCCGTCCATGGGGCGATGCTCAATCCACTGAGCCACACCGGCTGGGGCCTTTGCCCATTTTCAATCGGGTAATTTGTCTTTTTATTATTGAGTTGTATCTTGATTAATATTTACCATATGGAAAGCTAAAATTTCAATGGAAATGCAGTGACTGGTATTTTTGAGTTTACGCTGACTTAGTTCATGGCTTCCTACCACTAACCGACAGATTATTTGGGAGGCCTTTTAGAAACAGAACATCTTGGGTCCTACCCACAGAAACTGCAATCTAACAGGGGTAGGGAAAGTTCACGAATTTGTATTCAAACCAAAGGCCCATGTATTCCTGGGGGAAGCAGTGTTGTGAAATAAGGGGACTGCCTTGAATATTTCAGGTCAATATCAGGGGAAAGAAAGGCTCCAGCTCTCACACTCCAGGTATTCTTTTCCACGCCGTAGGAAGGCTTAAAATGCTGTGTTTAGAGAGCAGCCATGAGCAGAGGACGACAAGGTTCAGGGGTAACATTTTATTAACTGCTCTTGGAAAAGCACTGACTCTACTTTCTGTAGATTGTAACTCACAGGCAGGTCCCAGAAGAATAAACTAGCAAGAACTCAAAGGAAAAAAACAAACAAACAAGTAATGACTGTCCCCTGCTGTGTTTAATAGCAGTTGTCCAAACAGACTCCTAGCTGGTGTTGGCGGGGAGAGAAGGGACAGAGCAGATTTGAGGAGGAACAGCAATGCTGGAGATGGGGAGCAGGGGGCTGTTCGCCAGCATGTCAAGTCAGGGTCTAGGCGCCCGTTAAGCACAGCTGCCACACTGCAGATGCAGATTCTGGAAGGTAAGGCTGGAAAGGACGCCACCTTTTGGGTTGGGCACCATTACTTGCAAGTAATAAATGTGTGGGTTTTTAAAATTAATTAATTAATGTTTGTTACAGATGTTTCTCCTTTTCTCCCCATTGACACCCTCCTCCCTGCTCCCGTCCCCCGACCTGCACAGCATTGTTGTCTGTGCCCATAGGTTGCACATACATGCATATAAGATCTTTGGTTTATCTCTTCCCGCCCTCCCACCCCCTCTCCCTCTGAGGTTTGTCAGTCTGTACCCTACTTCCATGTCTCTGGGTCTCCTTTATTCATCAGCTTATTTTGTTCATTATATTCCACAAATAAATGAGATCATGTGATATTTGTCTTTCTCTGATTGGCTTATTTCGATTAGCATAATAGTCTCCAGGGTAAGAGATCTTTCTTACAGCTGCATCGTATTCCATTGTGTATATGTACCACAGCTTTTTTATCCACTCATCTACTGATGGGCACTTGGGCTGTTTCCAGATCTTAGCTATCGTAAATAGTGCTGCTATGAACATAGGGGTGCACATATTCTTTCTGATTGGTGTTTCAGGCTTCTTAGGATAAATGTGTTTTTGATTCTCCCTTTGCAAAAATTCTTTACAAAGTGATTTGTAACAGCGTTAATTGAAAACAAGTCCCCTGTTAACTCTGTATGTAAGCTGTGGTCATAGCTGCTTCAGTAAGAATAGAGTTGACCCATGCACCAAGAGGTCACTGGTTCGATTCCCAGTCAGGGCACGTGCCCAAGGTGTGGGCCTGATCCCCAGAGGGGGGCATGCAGGAGGCGGTCAGTCGATGTTCTCTCTCATCGATGTTTCTAACTCTCTTTCCCTCTCCCTTCCCCTCTCTCTAAAATCAATGAAGAAAAAAAAGAGAATAGAAAAAAAGCCTAGAAGGAAGTACACCAAAAGATTAACATTCTGCACATTTCACTTTTCCCAAAATAAACATGAATTGTTGTTTTTCTTAATTAGCAAATTTCTTTTTTTTTGGAGGTAGGTAACACATTTAGATTTAAGTGCACAGACTCAAAAGCCAGCTGCCGGAGTTCACATTTCAGCTCTGCCACTTGTTAGATGTAGAACTGGGGAAATCAGCACCCTCTCCTGTCTTGTTTCCATCATCCCTGAGACAAGCATAGTACTAGGGCATCCCTCGTAGAGCTGATGTGAGGATGAAATGAGCTGGTCTACTTAAAGTCTGTGCCAGGTGCACCTGCCTTCAGTACGCACTGCAGACGTGTTTGATGTTACTGTTAGTATGGGTCTAACTTTGCTGATTTTGAGCTGATTCATCCGTGTATTCATTCAAACATCCACTGGGCATCTTCCATGTGCCAAGGTCTATGCTACCAGGCGTAGCTAGAACACAGATAAGAAGGTGGGTGGGGCAGTTCTTCTCAAGCTCACGGAAGATCCAGTAGAAACCCACTCTCATTTCCTCCTTCACTTTGGGATGCTCACAGCTCCAGGCTTCCTCCTATTTCTGTTCCTCATCGCTCACTTCCAAGAGGAACTGCCATCAGCGTTTGCTTACCACACGCCAGGCGCCACGCCGAGTGTTTCAGACTTCACGGTGCTTGAGACTTACGTTTGCCCTTTAGGCTACTATTTTGATTTCCATTCTATCGATGATGAAAACCAGTTTCTGGAAGGTCACGTTCTTTGGTCAGGTCACATTGCTGCTAACTGTGATCCCCAAAGCAGGTGCTTTTCATGACGACATGCTTTTCCCTCTTAAGTTTCAGTGTATGCCAGCTGGAATAAGCATCTTTACCAACCTCTCCATCAGTAGCTCCCAATGGCCTTTGGTTTCACGTGGAACCAGGCTTGGAAGGGAAGGTGTGAAGGTTGAGGAGATGTCTGAGTTAGGGGAAAGCATTCGTCAAATGCCATCAGGGAGCAGAAACATAACTTTAGTCAAAATGTCTCGCTAACAGAATCAAATCTTGATAAATCAGAATCCTATGTCTTTCAAAGCTTTCCATCCCCAAACTCCAAAGTAATAAACCATTCAGATAAAATTCAGTGTTCTTTCAGGTATGAGACATAACATTTCTTTTTGTAGGAAGTCTATGCTGGGGCTCTTGGAAGACAGATGGCCCTCTAGAGCCATCTCAAAGTTAATTTGCCCCGCACTGGAGATAAATACCATTTCTGATGTTGGAGATTAACCCTAGCCAAGCTAGTGTTCCCAGCAGCTCCCTCTCCCTGTGCTTTGGAAGGTCGCTCCGTGCTTCCCGCGCTTCCAGAACGCAGAGGGTGAATGCCACAGCCTGGGAGGGTTGTTAGAAACAAAACAAAACGAAACCAACCTTTCTTTTGTGGCCTGGTGATTTGATGATGTTTGGAGCCGGTAATGAGGAAGAGCTTCTATTTTCTGCTCCTTATTAGTGTTTCGGGTACATATATTTAACACCTGTAGAGATATTTCACACTATTACGCTATGCTTTGGCTATCATGATTGCCAGGGAATTTGTTTGGAAATTGGAAGATAACAGACAAACAGAAAAGGACTTTGATTCGCATGGTTGATTTCACATTCTTTTTCTTTGCACCCTTTTATCCGCTAATTATTGAGTTCGGTCGTATCTTTCCGACTTCATTTCACCTGTGAATAGCATGACCCCTGATTCTCGGAACTTCTCGACCTGATCGAGTCCCTGGGGAAACTGGGCTGTAGTGGGAGTTACCTTTTATTGTCCTCTCTCCTGTACTCGACCCATCCGTAAGGTTCATTCCCGTCTGTCTACCATTCTTGTAGATTCAGAAAGTGGCCTGGCATTAGCTGGTGAAAAGGTAATGGTTTAGGACTTGATTAAAGTGGTGTTTATGGTGGTCTTTCAGGTGGTAGGAAGAAGATTTTATAGTTACTTGATTTGTAGTTTAAAAAAAAAAAAGGTAGACGATTGGGCTCTGCCATCCATGGTGATTGAACATTGTTTTCGTGAACCAAGTTTGAAAATGTAAATATGATGTTCAGGAAACGGGCAGTGATCGTGGTTTCCTGTCACGGCAGGTGGCGGTCCCAAGGTTCCTGGAGTCCAGCTGTGGGGGCAGGGAGGTGGGAAGGGACCGTGCCCGCCAAGTTTGAGTATCCTCCACCAACCCCGGCTTCCAGGGGAACATTAGTGTTGGGAAAATGAAGACATTTTTGAAAACCTTACTCTAGTAATGTAACAGACCAAAGTCAGTCTAACCCCAGGGGCGGGACAGCAGGTTGAAGGGAGAGCTGAAAAGACCTGAAGTCCAACCCAGTCACTGGTTCCTGGTTTATCTCCTCTAATAGACATGTTTGTTTATTTTCTCAAATATCTTCTGAAAAATAACAGACTCGTGGAGTGAGGCTCTCTGACTGGTCCAAGGCTCCACAGCCGGGAGTTGGCAGCGCTGTGTTTGAATCCAGGCAACTTCGTAACTGGAACGAGGTGTAGAGATTAGGAGAAAAATTATCCTAATTAGATAACTCACCTAGGTAAATGGTGGACATACTCATTATTATAAACACATTTAATGAGACACACCTTCTGGTGTTCCGGATAATATCATGGAGACATTTAATTTCAAACAGGAAATGTTAGAGATGGATAGAAACCCCAGAGCATCTAACTCAATTACTTTATCTTATAGATTAAAACAAACTGGGGAGGCAGAGAAAAGTGATCTACCGAGGACCCCGCCACACACACACACATACACACACACACACACACACACACACACACACACACGCGAATACGGTGCAGAGATGTGGGTCTCCCGTCTCCCGGTTCAGTGGATCATTCTCCACTCATACAATGTAACCCACAGGGCTCCCCAGAGGCAACCCAGGAAATCACTAAGACATAACTGGGAAGCTGCAAGTATTTCAGACTATGCATACTACAGGTGTTCTTGGAGATAACGTTGGGGTCACTTGGGAGCGTGTCGAGAAGCTGATATAATGCTTTCTCATGGAATAGGATGAAAAAAATGTGAGTTATAGTTTGTCTAAAACAGACCTGAGCTGCTTTACCTCCAAGCCTATCACTCGCTCATTCATTCTTCCACCCACTCTCTGAATTCTTTCCTTTCCCTCTTCTTCTACGTCTAACTCATTACCAATTCTGTACCGTATTTTCACCACTTTGACATCTTTTGCATCTACCGTCCTTCCTTCACCCCCCAACGTTGCCCCAGTTCAGGGCAGCATCTCCCGTCCCCTGCTCATTGACCATGTCCTAACTGGTCTCCCTGCCTCCAGTCTGACTATCATATTGATCGTGTAATTCCCTTGCCTAAAAGACGTCTAGACTTCCCCATAGATCTCGAGGTGATGCTGACGTCCTTTGTTTGGCACGGTAGGCTCTCCACGATGTCTGCCACCCTACAGCTCTGTCTTTATTTCCTCTCACTGACCGGGCGTCCCACCCCCGCCTCTCCCTGTCACTTTAGAAGATGTATGCATCGCATGTGCTGTCGATACGTGTTTGCTGGATGGGCGGGTGGGTGGCCACACCAATCCACTGCCCCTCCCCGAACACGTCGTTGTCTCCTGGTTTCCTCATGGTGCTCACTAGTGCATCCCTTAGAATATGCTGCTCGCATTGTCTGAAACGCTCATGCCCCCGTTTATCTGGTCCAACAAACTCTTACTTCTCTTTTCAGGCTCAGATCCCACATCACCTCCTGTGACCCCTTGACGGCTTCTTGCTTTAGTCTACACGGGGTTCCCCTCCTCTGTTTTTCCAAGTACCACCTGTCCACAGGCAGCAGCCCCCACACAGTGGGCTGATGGGGTCCCGTCTCCTCATTTGCACATGTGGAAACGGAGGCTCAGAGCAGGGAAGGAAGTAGCCCATGAACACAGGTTGGGTGAGGGACAGACTCGGGACTGAGAGCGAAGTCTCCCAGAGCCCAGGGCATTCCACCAACACACAGCGCTCTCCGTGCTCTTCCCGATTTCCACAGCAGCTGGTAAAATTCTTCTCCCGTGGTAGCTGTGTGGCTTTGGGAACGAGATTCCTCTCTCTGAGCCTTGCTTTTCTAACTGGAAAATGAACACAATGATACTGTTAATACAAAGCTTTGTTGTGAAAATCAATTGAGGCAGTTTGCAATAGATAGTATTTATTACCATTGTTTTTACCAAGGGCTCTGACTTCCATTTTCCTTCTCGCCCTGCCGTGGCTCCGTGATTCCCGTACGAAGATCAGAAGCCTCGGTAGGTGGTAGAGCCTTGAATAACTGCATTCTGACCGGCAGCCTGGCGAGGACACCAATCAAACCAGAGTTTCCCTCAGCAAACCTGAGCTGGCCCTTCTCACCCGTGTGTATTCCCTGTGCATCTCCTGGCTGGAAAAGTAAGTGGAAATCAGCAACCCCGACCTAATGAAAGAAACACCGTGTCAAGACGACGTTCACATTTAAAGGGCAAATGTCATTTTGAAGAAAGGTTTCTTTGTTCTTTCATTCGGAACAGAAGGCAAGTCCAGTCATCCGGAAACTCAGCAGAGCGGTCTGGCTGTGACGATGTCCTTAGGTTTGGGAGTCATTAAGCATTTGTGTTTCGGGGTTAGACAATATCACGGGCCTGTAACCAGGGTAAAATTGGGCTGGAATGGGGCCTGTGATGATGAGCTCTTGCAGTGGGAAAGCTCAGACTAGACCTGGGTTCGACCCACATCCCCCACCATCTGCCTGTGTCATGTTGAACAAGTCCCGTTCCCCATAGGGATATTTACAACACCTACATCAGGGTTGTTCGTTCATTTCTAGGAAACTATGTATCGAGCGCCTACTTTGTGTCTGATCTAGGCAGGAACAAGACAATGTGAACCATCAAATGCAATAAGACAAACCCTTCCCTCCGCAATGACAGCGATTGCTCTCACATTTTCTTATTCACTCAACAGAACAGTCCTGTCACTCTGTTTTTATGGCTGTCCCTTGCCCATGGGGACATGTAGCATCTTTGTAACTTTGATAGTTGCCTGATCCATTGAACTAGGATGTGGGGGAGGGGGAGGTGGAACCCAGGCACTAAAATGCTGAGCAGAGGGTCACACGCTATCAAAAGCTGTCAAGGGGATGACAGAAGAATTGTCTCCTGAGACACACTTATCTGAATTCGAGATGAAGGTCTGAGCGGCAGGCTGCTTTCTTCCATCTCTCAGAATCATGGTTTTTATATCCTTCTTCCAGGCTGTTGGGGGAGGGCTGAAATGGGACCAGAAACAGTGTGCAGGAAAGGGTTTTTCTCATTCTTTTTATTAACCTTGCTCAAAATGTCCATTCCCTAGAATGTAGGGTAGGCATATAAATTCTCCAATTTGTAGATTTCCATGCTACCCCAGTGAAGACAAGTTCCTTGAGGTCCCAAGGGCTGCGCTCCTGCGGAGGAAATAGCCTTAGACACACCAGACATCCATCTTACGATGACCTTGCAGGGCGCGGGAGAGGAGAACTCCTACTGAGCACGTTCCCGGGCCAGACGATGCGCGAGGGGCTGGAGGGGAGAGGATGATGAGACAGACAAGGTCCCTGCCCTCAGGGAGCCAGTCAGGGCAGGCAGGACGGACAGGAAACCACTGTGGACGGGGAGTCCTGGGAGCCTCCCCGAGCAAGGAGACCTGAGGACTCAAGAGAAGCAACAGGAAGAACAGAGGGAGGAGCTGCAGAGGAAAGATTCACGTCCCCAGCCCCAGGTGAGGGAGGACTTGGAAGCTCAGCGTTTTCTAGGAACTGAGAGGGACCCTCCGGGGACGGAGCGGGGGGCACGGGAGAGGGTGGGAAAGACTGCATACAGGGAGGACTTTGAATCTTCGTCCCAGTCGAAGGGAACTCTCTGGAAGGGCAAACATTTAAAAAATGTTTGAAATGATTTTAGATTTAGAGTTGCAAAGATAACACAGAGAGTTCTGTTCCACCATTTATCCCGTCTAAGCAGGAGGATGACTTGATGGGTGTTTTAAGAAGAGGGTCCAGGCCCGGCCGGTGTGGCTCAGTGGTTGAGCATCAACCCATGCACCAACGGGTTGCCGGTTCGATTCCCGGTCAGGGCACATGCCCAGGTTGTGGGCCTGATCCCCAGTGAGGGGCATGCAGGAGGCGGCCAATCGATGTTCTCTCTCATCGATGTTTCTATCTCTCTCCCTCTCCCTTCCTCTCTCTCTAAAATCAATAAAGAAAAAAAGATTAAAAAAAAAAAAGAAGGAGGGTCCCGGCTGCGTGTGGGAATGAACCGAGTGGGCCAAGACTGGAGATGGGCCCGTCAGAAAGCCTCGGCAGCGAGCCCGGTGAGAGGTGGTGGGAAGTGTTGCTGGCGGTGAGGACGGAGGACATGGGAGAATGTGGGACTCAGCACTCAGGGTTGGATGGGAAACAGGGAGGGGGTGACAGAAAGAGAAACACAAATGTTTCCTAAGCACACGGCCTGAGCAGGAGGCTGGACGCAGACCGTGGAGATGAGGAAGAATGACAGAGGGAATCAGGGCTTTCCGAGAATGTGCTCCTGTGAGAGGCCCGGAGTTCCGCAGCATTCTGTATAAATATAACATTGTCATTCCCACCGGAAGGGAGCCTCAGTTAGGGCCACATTTGGCTATGACACACTGTTCCACCTCTTTACCCTTTCAACTGGAAAGAAGCAATGGTGTTAAATAGGACTGAAAAGTCAGGTCTTTGTCTGGATTCCCAAATTCCATTAATAGGATGGGTTTTGCTAATGGAAAAGCTACATTAGTGTGGCAAATATTTCAAGAGTTGAGCTCTCCGGATGGCACCCTGAAAAGGGGACTCAAACAATAACACACGAGTCACAGCCCTGGAGGTAGGCTTCCAGCAGGCCCTGAACCCGGGGATCCTTTCTCGTTGGCTGGATACTGCGGGGCTCAGTTTCCTGATCTGTGAAGTGGGGGCAGGACACCTTTTAGGCTATTGTGCTGATTGCATGATGTGTCTGTGCAGTGCCCAGTAGGGTGCCTGGCACATAAATGTTGGTTCCTTTTCTTCCCTCCTGGGTTACCGGAGCAATCTCCTGCGTTTTAAATATGCTCTGTAATTTTCAAAGTGCTTGTAGGCACCGGCTTAGAGCCTAGTCTAGTTCTCAGACATCAGAATAAAATAGAAGTCATTTTTTTCTCTTCAAAGTGAGAAAACTTCAGAAGAGTTCATTAAGTGATCTGAATTGACTTAAGACAGCACAGACAGAAGGGCTGTGGGCGTGGGTGGGCATCCTTGACCCTCACATTGACCTGCGGGGCTCCGGAACCTCAGGACCCCGCCGCGTCAGCAGCCCGGCATCCGCACGCCCTCGCCGACCTTTGCAGGGAGCTCTCTCCACTTACTCCATCCTCACCCACTTCGGGCAGACCTCTGTGCGGGGAGTGCTACGTACTTCCACTCAGCTTCATCCCGTGGCCAGCTGCTGTGCGGCGGCTGCACTGCCCAGGCCTCTGGCCACTTCCAGCTGCTGCTGGGTCCTGCCTGAGCCTCCACCCTGCCTCCTGAGCTGCCGACGGCCGAGGCTTGCCGGCTGGTCTTGCCACGCATCCCTGCCTGCCTGTCCTCTCTAGTCCGTGCACGTCTCTGCTCGCCTCTAGGGGGCACGTTTCCACGCGTGGCCTCGCTCTCAAATCCTGGATACGCCTCTTAATTTCACTGAGGACTTGGAGGCCACTGATTAGACGTTCCTCAACCACCTGGTCCCCCCTCATTCATTCCTTGCCTTATTATCCATTTAATCATTCATCATTCACGTATTCACAAATAATCATCCACTTACTCCCTAACCTGCCTCCTTCCCTTCCTCCTATCTCCCCTCCTCATTCTCTTCCCCGAGGAGAACGCAAGCAGAGTCTTTGGAGCTACAGTGACGGAAGGTGACAGGCACATGGCTGGTGACTGGTATTTCTGGGTTGGGCGCTGTTGTGGACGGAATGTTTGTGCCCCACCCATGCAGTTCAGATGTTGAAATCCAGCCCCCAATGCGAGGGTGCTGGGAGGTGGAGCCTTTGGGAGGTGATTCGGGTGAGAAGAGGTCATGAGGGTGCAGCACCCATGATGGGATCAGTGCCCTCATGGGAGTCTCCAGAGAGTGTCTTTTCTCAGCTCTCGGCCAGGTGAGGACACAGCAAGAAGCTGGCAGTCTGCAGCCGCTAGAGGGCGCTCAGCAGAACGCGGCCTTGTGGCACCTTCATCTCGGGCTTCCAGCCTCCAGGGCTGTGAGAAATAAATCTCAGTTGTTTGTGAGCCGCCCAGGTTATGATGTTTTGCTGTAGCAGCCCACGCTGACTAAGACAGGACCATAGCAAGAGTCCCCGAGGGCTGAGGTTCACTCCTTCCGTTTCTGCCCTCCCCTCCCCCTCCCCAACACATATAGTCATGATCTAAGGTGGAATCGACTAGGCTCCAATAACGGGGCCTCAGAGACCATGCTGTGCGCCCTGAGCCATCTCAGAGATGAGGAAACGGAGCCGAGTAGGGTGAGCCGCCTCCCTGACCATGGCCGGGGGACACAGTGACAGGTCCCAGATTCACAGAGTCGGGCAGACAGGTATTAAATCCTCATTTTACCAGCTCCTAGCTGTGTGTCCTTGGGCCAGTGACAGCTTCTCTCTGAGCCTCTTTTAAAAATGGGATCATAGTAGCCATCCTGCAGTGTTTTTCTGAAGATTCAAAAGAGCAAATGTAAAAAGCCTAGCTCGTTCCCTACGCATAGTAGTTGCTCAATAAATGGTGGCCATTATTTACTTATAAATATGTTTTTATTGATTTTTTTAGAGAGAGAGATGGAAACATCGATGGGAGAGAGAAACATTGATTGTTGCCTCCTGCACGCCCCCTACTGGGGATCGAGCCCGCAACCCAGGCATGTGTACTGAATGGGAATTGAACAGGGACCTCGCAGTCCATGGGATGATGCTCAATCCACTGAGCCACACCGGCCGGGCTATTATTAGCTGACGCCCTAACCCAGGTGGGGAGCTGCCATGTTGAGTTTGGCACTTTTCTGTGTCCCCGAAGCAACCCATGCTCACCCTAACGTCTAGCTCCAAAGCGTTCCCTACTGCGAAGCCTTCTTGAACCCCCTCCAGTTAATCTCACCTTGCTGTGTGGCTCATAAGGTGTACCTGTAGTCACTGTTGGGGCGGTCATTTCCTTCTGCCTTGTATTGCAGGGCCCCGGGTATCCCCCTGTCCCCTCTCCTAGTTCTATAGCTTCAGGGCAGAAGAGAGTCAACCATTTCTTATGTCTCTTTAGTGAAGTGGTCTTCAAATTCTAAAGACAATTAGAAATCACCAGGGAGGTTTGTCAAAAAATGCAGATTACTCATTCCTACCTCCAAAGGCTCCGATTCAGTGGGACTGGTCCGTGAATACTCATTTGTAACAAATAATCTGAGTGATTCCAATGCAGCTCATCTGCCCATTTTAGTGGCTTGCCTGTAGCAGGTGCTACAGAAATCTTTACTAAATGAATTGTAACAAGATGCCTTCTCAGATGTTGGGACTGAGCACACTGTCGCAGACACTCAACCTTCCATTGTCTTGTTTGGGTGTCTTCACAGCACTCAACACTCACTGGTTGTGTTGCTCAGTTTGGGGCTCACTGCTCTATTCACTGTCTCCTTTCTAGGTTGCAGGCCCAACAAGGCAGAGCTTTTGTCAAATATTCCTACCCTTGACTCTTCAGCACCAAGAACCATGTCCGACACACAGTAGATTACTCAATATTTGTTGACCACCCTGGAGAAATGGTTGGACAACTATGTTTGTTACTCTGTCGCCCAGATACCCCTAGTGACTGATCATCAGGGTTAGTGTAGAGTTTTTGGGGGGATTCTTCTCTGGCCAAGACACAGAGTGGTGTTACTTGGGCCATTCCTGAGTTGAATCCAAAGCCTTGGTCTTGTTATTTTGTACTCATGTATACTGGGGTCTACTACCAAGGGACTCAGTAAAACAATTCATGTCTTCAGAGACCATTGATTGTCTAATTCATTGATTGATTGATTTTCTTTTATTTTTAATCCTTACCCGAGGACATGTTTGCATTTATCTTCAGATAGAGTGGGAGGGAGAGAGGGAGGGAGAGAGAGAAACATCGATGTGAGAGAGACACATCGACTGGTTGCCACCCACACAACCCCAACCGGGGCTGGGGACACACTGCAACCGAGGTATGTGCCCTTAGCGGGAACCGAACCTGGATCTCTCTGGTCCGTGGGCCAGCGCTCTAACCGTTGAGCCAAACCGGCCAGGGCAATTGATTGATTTTCTTTTTAAAATCTAATCTTTACTCTGTCTCTTCTGGGCCAGACATTGGCAACTAGTAAGGCGCTAGGCTGGCTCAGGATCTCTCGCCCTGAGTAGAGGACAAGGGAAGGCCAGTTGTGGGGTTTGGAATGCACTCGATTGGGGTCCAAAAAAAGGTTTTTTGGAAGCAGCGGTGCCTGGATAAAGTTGCAAGCCAGGAGCTGGAGGAAGCCAGACGCAGGGCTGGGCAGTGAGTGGGGAACTATTGTAGGTAGAGGGAGAAGCACGTGCAAAGGAACTGAAGACTCTGAGCATGTGATGTTTCCAGGAAAATGTAAGAAGCTCAGCAGGGCTGCAGTGTGGCCTGGAGGAGGGAAATGTAGCAAGAGACAAGGCCAGAAAGGCCAGGTCGTGAAAGGTCTTGTGTACCATGTAAAGGACAACAAGAGCCACCAAAGGGTTACAAATAAGAAAAGAAATTGTGTTTGCATTTCACAAAGACCATTTCTAGTTGGAGGATGGCTTAGAGAGGATGACGAGCGGAAATAGGGATGCTCTATATTCAGGACTCCAGTTTGGGACAAGAGATGGGGAAGAGGACCTCTGTGTCAGTTCCTGGCGTAAGAAGCAGTTTGACCTGTAGGAAGGATGCTAAAGCTTGGGTGCTGACCATTCTCCTAAATGCAGTACGCGTGGTCTTCAAAAATACAGCCTTTATTTTTATATCTAGGGAATGGTTCTGGCTGAGTTCTTTTTCATGTACTTAAGTTGGATTAAAGGAAGTATATCTTTTATATACTTCTGGGTTCCTAGGTTTTTCTCTTCCATTTCGCTTACCTCTGCCGGTTGATCCTTTAGTGCCATTGAATAACCCCAAGGGCAAAGCTCTGTGGTTCCCAAACACCGTACCAACAATGTGGCTTGTCCCCAGGAACCACCAGGTCCGTAATGGGTGGAGTTAGAGGTCTACTGAAAGCCCAGCCATTGAACTGCTGTTGTAGGGCTATTGGATTATGTCCTGTAATTGCCCCCCAGGTTGAACCAGGTCCAGGGCAGAACTGGAGTGGGCGTGTAGGAGGGAGGGGTGAAATGGGAAAGAGAAAGGAGGGACCCCAGGGCTGGGGGCACAGCTGCTGTCAGCGGGCCCGGGAACAGGACCACCCAGAAGGCCTTCAGGGCACCTTCCCGCTTTAATTGCCAAGTGTCAGTGAATAAGCCCTACTGCCTGCTGGGAAGTGTGCATTCAACCAAGAGACTCGGGAAGGGGAGCTGAGTCAGACTGCGCAAGGGTGCAAGGGACTCGCATACGTTCTTTGGCTGAAAGAGGCTTTGGAGATTCACCTGTGCAGACAAGTGCTGCTTCTCTGCTGCACCAGGGAAAACAGCACGTGTGTGGGAGGGAGGAGCGTGCTCGGGCTCCCGGAGCTACTCAGTAACAAGCTGAGCCTCAGGTCTCCTCAGTTTTCTGTAAGAATGTTTCCATCATTGCTCTCCTCAAGCACATATCACTGAGATAGTGCCAATGGGATAGGATGTTAACTTCATTCCAGAGATGGTTAAGATGTTTGGCCTTGGCACGAGTCCTAGGCCCTCGGTGATGAATTCCTGGCCCGTGCTCAGATCTTCGCTCAAATCCAAAACCAGCCCAGAACCCCTGCCTGAGTCAGTGGCATCCACCCAGTTGCTTTCTTATCATTTCTTCTTGACTTTTTCACAATTACCTTGAGATCTATGTGGGAATTTGGCACCCAGAATTCATTCCAGACTTCTTCCAGAGTACCCCTCGGTACTATTGAGGATGGAATGCTGGCAGTTCTGTTTCCCAGACTCCCGCGGAGTTCTGGATGGAAACCAGGTTCCACCAATTACACGTGTTTGCGTGAGATTTGGGAGGTGGAAGCTGTCTCCCCGTGGCAGGCAGACGGCGAAGGTTCTGCAGCAGGTCTCAGGCTCAGTCACCGCCCTCCTGGCCATGGAGAAGCAGTTGCTGCTGACGTGGAAGGGCCTGTGGCTTCTTGATCCTTGGATGACAAGGACAGGGGTGTATTCCTGAAATCAGTGGTCCTGGTGCGGCCTTCCTGATTGTGGCGGAGACAGAAGCACCCTTGGTGAGCCAGTCCTGACTCATTCCTAGAGGCCGAGGGTGGACCGTGTTCTGCTGATCCTTTTAATGATTTTGTAAGTACCTGGGGTAGATGGGTTACAAAAATGTCCACACTCTCTTACTTCTCCCGGTACCCATGCCTCCTTGCAATGAAACTTTGCCAATCATCCCATCAAGAGATGGAGTATGTTTTCCCACTCCTAGAATTTGGGCTGGCGTTGTAACTCACTTTAACCAACAGAATGAGGCAAGGTGACCTTGTGCCCATTCTGAGCCTGCACCGTAAGAGGCCTTCTATGCATTTTCTCTTTCGCAACCCTCCCAGCAATCCTGTGAAAAGCTCAAGCTAGCCTGCTTAAAGGATGATGAATATGCGGCCCAGTGGTCCTCATCGCGCTCAGCCAGCAGCCGGTCCAGGGCCAGATGCAGAGCTGCTCAGCTGATTCCCACCTGCGCACCGACAAGAGTGAGCCCAGTCGAGGCTGGAAGAACCGCCCCGCTAAACTCAGCCCAGAGTGACAGCCCACAGAAGCGTGAGCCAAGTTAATGGCTCTTCTTATAACGCAGAAAGTTTGCAGTGGCTTGTTACACAGTAAGAGGTCACGGAGAGAATATCTAATTCCAGGAATTAAATCCATTAGTGCCCAAAATAGCTAGAGTAGTTTTCTTTGCTTGTGGTTGAACACTGACTGATAGGTACTTCACCATTTCCGAAACCAAGCCCATCATACTCCCCGACAGAGCTCTGGTTCTCTTACCGAGCTTCCATCTAGTGATTTGCAACTCTTTCTTCTCCCTGACCATCGCGTCTGATCGATCGCTGAGATTTGTTGTTTCCCAAACATACGTTGCTCTGTCCACTGGCCAGGTCCAGTCCACGAGCATCACCTTCATGTCTTGCTTGGAGAACAATGGCCTGCCCTTTGGTTTTCCTGCTTCCACCCGTATCCTCTCCCCATCTCTCCTCTACAAAGCACTGGGCAGACATTTCACAAGTGCAGATTTGATCGTGGTGCACAAACCCCTTCGCCAGTCTCCTAAGGTCGCGCTCTCACCCTCTCTCTTCAAGCCAAGGACCCTCTCCCTTTCCTTCCGTTTCTAGAACTCTCCTTTCAACTTTCCATCAAAGGGCCTTTGCACGTTCTGTGCCTGATGCCTGCGACACTTTATTTGCCTGGTTATTTTCTACCTTCAGAGCCCAGCAAGAAAGCCGCTTGGTCTTCCAAGTGTACAGTGGTTCCTCCCTCTCCGCACACACGCACCCCTCAGACCACATCAAGTCATCCATTGTGTTTTCCAACAAAATTTGGCACAACTGTAAGTAAACAGTGGCTTTTCTAATTACGTGTGCACTGTGTTTTCCTCTGCTAGGTGCCTCGAGAGAGGCGGCCTTGGTCACTGTTTATTCTCAATGGTTAGCAAGATACGGTTCATACAGGAGACACCCAGGAAGTTTGTTAAAGGAAGGAACAAAATACAGGTGTGTCCCTCAAGTTGGCTGCCATTCAGCAGAGTGGACACATGGATGCACACGGCTGTCACTGGGTGCTTGTTAACACTCAGATTCCTGTGCTGTGTCCCCAAATGCTATTATTATTATTATTATTATTATTTTTATCCTCACCTGAAGACACTTTTGCATTTATCCTCAGATAGAGCGGGAGGGAGAGAGGGAAGAAGAGAGAGAGAGAAACATCGATGCGAGAGAGACACATCGAGTGACTGCCACCCACATGACCCCAACCGGGGCCGGGGACAAACTGTAACCGAGGTACGTGCCCTTAGGGGGAACCGAACCCAGGACTCTCTGGTCCGTGGGCCGAGACTCCAAACATTGAGCCAAACCAGCCAGGGAAAAATGCTATTATTTTTTAATTTAAAATTTTATTTGTTAAGTATAAGGTTCAGTGTCATTTTTGTAGTAACTTAGGGTTATTTCAATGATTGCTGTGTAGGTGGAATGCCCAGATTTTAAATGTACAAGAAAGTGTGAATCGCAGGCACAGATTCTAAGTGTACGGGACAGGAGTGTGAACCGCGGGCACAGACTCTAAGTGTACGGACAGGAGTGTGAACCGCGGGCACAGACTCTAAGTGTACAGGACAGGAGTGTGAACCGCGGGCACAGACTCTAAGTGTACAGACAGCAGTGTGAACCGCGGGCACAGACTCTAAGTGTACGGGACAGCAGTGTGAACCACAGGCACAGACTCTAAGTGTACGGGACAGCAGTGTGAACCGTGGGCACAGACTCTAAGTGTACAGACAGCAGTGTGAACCACGGGCACAGACTCTAAGTGTACGGACAGGAGTGTGAACCACGGGCACAGACTCTAAGTGTACGGGACAGCAGTGTGAACCGCGGGCACAGACTCTAAGTGTACGGGACAGCAGTGTGAACCGCGGGCACAGACTCTAAGTGTACGGACAGGAGTGTGAACCGCCGGCACGATGCCGCCCAGCAGAGCTCTGGACTCATCAGAATAACTGAGACGTCCCATCCTCTTGACCATTTTCTTCTCCCCTGTCCCTGGAACCACTGTCCTGTTCTCCGCTTCTGTGCGTCTGACTAATCTAGATCCCTCATAGAAGTGGGATCATGCAATATTTATCCTTCAGTAACTGGTCATTTCACTCAGCACAGTGTCCTCCAGGTTCGTGCTTGTTGTCACACATGACAGGATTTCCTTCCTTTTTTAAGACTGAATAATATTTCATTCTAATATAGATGCTCCAATATCATATACATGTAATATAGGAAACATATAAATATGAATAAATACATTACCTATAAAGAAAACCCAGTATGCTAGACTATTACTTAAAATAAAATGCTATATTGTGCCTAAGGAGATTATATAATTTATGTGTTCCATATAGATGATATCCCAAGACAGCACATTTTCTGTATCGGTTCATCCCGTGTATTCTGATTCAGTAGGCCCGGGCTCGGATTGAGCCTGTGTGTTTTCAGTAGGATTGCCTGGGGAATCCCCAAGGACCACACTTGCTGAACTGGTCCGGAAGACAGCGTGAAGGTGCGGCCGGAGCGCGGGTTGCTCGGTTTCTTCCGTGAGCATCCACGATGCCTCTGGGCGTGCAGATGTGCAGGTCATGAACGCGGCCTCCAAGTCTCTGTGCCAATGGAGGGTCAGGCCTTTTCCACATGAAGAATTTCAGTGGACTGCACAGCACAGGGTTTCCGAAGAGGAGCTCTCTTTTGTGGAAAAGGGATCCATGGTGGTGGGAGAAAAGGAAGCTCCTGAGATGGTCATGTCTCCCTTGAGACGTGGGAGGACATTGGGCTACCAGCACTGGTGTTGTCTCCTCGGGCTCGTATCTCCCCTCTCTGTGAACTAATTGTACGACCTCGTGCGAGCTGTTTTACATTTTCCAAGTCTCAGTATCTTTATTTGTCAAATGGAAAGGATGATAAGAAAACAATCCCTATCTCACAATGCCATGTGAGTATTGGAACCATTAGAGGCGAGGCACTTAGCCCCGGGCTCGGGCTTCTGGTGGGTACGCAGATGGAGAACTGGATTTTAATCTTGAATGGTTGAGCAGTACATAGAGACTGCTCTTTCTAACTGTGACTTCAGGCTTCCGTGGAGGAGCTGGTGTGACTACGGGAAGGCATGTTGGATTTGAACGCTCGCTCTGCTGTGTATCGGCTGTGTGACTTTCAGCACTTGGCTCTCTGAATCCCAAGTTGTTCATCTTTAAATTGGGGGTAAGACAACATATCACATACTCTTACAACCCAGGTTAAAATGTTAAAAAAAAGAAAAACAACCTAGGCAAAGAACCAAGCATGGTGCCTTGAACATATTTGGTGCTCAATAAATACCTATTTAGCAGCTTCCAGCATTGGGATTAAAGAAGGAGTTCTCTTAGATATGAGTACCCACCCACTGTTTAAGAAAAGGGGCTCAAGAATCACAGGGAATAAAGAAAACTAATATTATCCAAAGACTATATCTCTGTGAAGTTTGTGAGAATCTAGCAACTTTGTCAGTTAAATTATAAGATTCTTTTGTTGCAAGAGATACAAAACCCAAATGAAACGTGCTTGAGGAAAAAAAAGCAGAGGACATACACTGTATAATGCATATCTTATGGAATTGACACAAGTTCAAAGGAGCGCGGGTTTCAGGCATGGCTGTATCAAGTGGTCATAGGATGCCGTCATGCTGCTCCCACCTCATGTGCTGCTTTTCTCCGTTGGCTCCGTTGGTAGGCTCCTCACCAGCAGTGGCAAAACAGCTTTCAGCAACTCTTGGCCTTCATTCTGCTCTCTCCTTAACCGAGACATGATCTCTAAATTCTTCAGCATTAGCCCTTGAATTAATGATGACTGGATTGAGCTGCACCATTTGTCCATCTATAAACCCATTACCATGACCAGAGGGATGGGCTGCCGTGATTGACACAGGCCTGGGCTATGTGTCTACCCCAGAATCTGGTATGGCTGAGGGCTAGCCATAGCTCAAATCTCAAAAACTAAGAACTAAGGAGTGACGGATCCCCGCCAAATATGTTACAATCAGAAGACAGAATGAATGCCAGATAAATAAAAACACAGATTCCACTGTATTTATTTCCCTTCTTGCGCTGTTTGCATTCGCCCCAGTCTATTTCTCAGTTCTGACACCCTGGGAAGAAAACACTGTGCTTGTTTTCCTGGGTGAAATTTGGGGGCCAGGACGCCATCCTAATTTGAAACCAGTCTTGGGTGGGAGACACATCTGAGATGCAGCGGTAGTCCCAGCAGCATGCGGAGGAATGGAAACAGGGAAAGTCCCCAGAGGCTGTCAGAGGGACTCGTGGGACGTCAGCCTCAGAGAAACGGACTGCCTTCAGCAGACACAGTTCCTGGATGCTGACTGCTGTTCCCACTTCCGTTCATAATGCAGCTATGGGTCAGGGCGGCTTGTCCTGGCCCGAGTCCCTCTCTTTGCTGACATCAGGGAGCCCTGTGGGTCACCTGTTGGAGGGCAGCCATCCTTCTGGTGACGCAGGGCTGAATCTGGTGGGTGGCATATTAAGCTATGCCCCATGGGGGCCGGAGCTATTAAAATAGACTCCGTCCCCAGGAACTGAGCAAAATACAGTGAGCAGCCTCTACTTCAAAGGCACCAGCAGCAGCCAGACTGCAGCCATCGCGGGCGCCCTGTGCTCAGCATTTCCCTCCTAGAGGACAGATCGCTAAATGACTTTCTACACCCTCCCTTCATCTGTGCACCCCGGAGATCTCCGCAGCCCTTGTCGGTCCTGGCGGTGCATTTGCTCCGTGTCTGTTCCCATCCATTTTTCTTCTTGTCATGGAAAAAGACTTCACCAAACACCCCTGTTGATAATTCTGATTCCCGTAAATGGCTAAATCCCCAGCGAATCCCATCGGCCTCTCTGACCACGTTGCCTCCTCCCCGGCCACACTCGTTGTGACACACAGCATCTTGTCACGTTCCGTCAGTCCAGATGTGACAATGAGGTGAGCCCTGTACAGCCTGACCCCCCAGTTATTAATCATTCCCTACTGAATGCATCAACGTGTTTTCTAACTTGGGACTTTTGTTTCCAAAACCATATTGATACTTACTTTCAGGAGCAATTTCATCAGCGTATCAAGGGGCTGGCCTCAACGCAGAGAGCACCCATCGATACAAATATACAATGAACTAGAATTCCGGAATGATTGTGGTCTTGTGTAAAAGCTTGCTTTATATTTTGAGCTCCAAGGGCAACTTTAAATGTAGACCAGTGGTTCTCAGCTGGGAGTGAATCCCTGCCCACCGCCCCCAGGGAACATTTGGCAAGGTCTGGAGACAACTGTCACAATTTGGCGTTGGTGGTGGTTGGTACTGGCATCCGGTGTATAGAGATCAGGGGTGCCAACATCCTTCAGGGCACAGGACAGGCCCCTGCAACACAGATTTATCCGGCCCCAAATGTCAACAGTGCCAAGGCTGAGAGCTCCTGGTGTAGACTAGGGATCGTTATGATTCACTCTTTGCTTGGACTTATCCATCCATTTAGCAATTGACTATGAAGGATCCACTCTGTGTCAGACACCATTCCATATATCAGGGATTTAACTGTGACCAAGACAGTCAGGGTCCCTGTTCCCACGGAGCAATTTTCTAGTGGGATACTCTCACAAAAAGTACATAAACACATAAGACAACTTAGAAGGTGATCTGTGCCATTCAAAAAAAAAAAAAAAAAAAAGAGTGAGATTTAGATAAGACTCGTGCCCTGTTAAATAGGGAGATGGTGGAAGGCTTCCTTGAGGAGTCAGCAGTTGATCTGAGACTGTGAAAATCCCGAGGAAAAGTGTTTCAGACAGAGAGAATGGCAAGTGCAAAGGTCCTGAGGCAGAAAATTGAAACTTGTTTGGGGAAGAGAAAGACCAATGTACCTGGAAAAGAGTGGAAGGGACTGATCATGAAGGTCAACAAATTTGATCTGTAAAGGGACAGATAGTAAATACGTTCAGCTCTGTGGCTCACACAGTCTCAGACCAGGCAGGTGGTCTTTTTTTTTTTTTTTTTTTTAGCCTTTTGATTCCAAGGTTTATTAACAGTGACCCATCCCTTTTGGTTCCTCTTTGCCCCAGCTCCCGACTCTAATCAACCTCCCCACTCTTGAGTTTCAGCCTAGTTCCCAAATTTAGGAAGTCCCCAAATTTTGGAGATCACTCAGATATCTGGCTTCCAAATCTTTTTTTTACTTAACACAGTAAAAACCATTCTTTTCAAACCCCAAATCTCTCACAGAACCCCAATATATCAAATATATGAAGCAGGAGTCGCCCTTGTTGAGGGAAAATATTTGGGGCCTACAGCTCTGAGCAACAGTTTGACGTTCACTGCTCTACTTCTTTCAGTTACTTCATGGTACAGACAAGGGAGCAGAGGCGGGGGGTGGGGGGGGGGCATGACCTGCCCCTCTCTGGGCAGGACACAGCCTCTGGAGCCCTGAGTTCCTGTGCTACTTCCATTGCACCACACTGGATTCTAGAGTCTTTCCAGCCAGGGCAGAGGAAGGTCCCAACAGTGTCTGCCAAGGAGAGAGCTTGGGTCTTTCGGTTACCTACGCCCTCAGACTGCTGGTCATGTGAGGGGCTGGCTGGAGGGTAAACTGGAAGTGCAGGGAGGTGGGGTGGGGAAGCCAGGTGTCTGTGTTGGATGGCTGTTGGGGCTCGGGGTCTGAGGGCTAGAGGGTTGGGAGGGGCTGCCCAGGCCTATCGTGGTTTCTCCCTTCCTCAGGATGAGGCTGCTGAGCTCCTGGAGCAGCTGTTCCTCCAAGGACCCACGTGCCTGGGAGCTGTTCTTTGAAGGGGGACCTGGAAAAGCCTCTGGTGGCCTCTCCTCCTGGCCTGCCTTGGACAGAAGGGGTTGATCAGAGGACCTCTGGCTGGCGAGGGGCGTCTCTGACTTGGCTGTCTCCTCACCTCTCCAAGTTCCTGTGAAAGCAGCCATAGACAATATGCAAATGAGTTCCAATACGCATGGCTGTGTTCCAATAAAACTTTATTCACAAAATCCGGCAGTGGGCTGAAGGGAGTTGATCCCCGGTGTAGGACCTTGTAGGACGTGGGAAGGGCTTTGAATTTTAAGCATCCATAGACGATTTCATGCAGGTGAAAAGTGATTACTTATAAATATGGTTCACGAGAATAACCCAGTCGCTGGCTTTGTGACCTTTGGCCTAACGCTCCACCTCTCGGGCCAGAATACTCTCATTTACAAAATCAGGTTGTCCAGTCCCCACCCTGGCGTGTGGTGAGGACGGGGACGCAGATGGGTGGTGAAGCTAGCTGGCAGGTGTGAGTCACGGTGCCTGTTGGCAGCACTCCGTCTGTGGAGGCCCTTGAAGTGCCGCACGCGTCCGTGCCGCCTTCTCGCAGGAGGGGTGGCTCGTCTCCGAGCTGGGGGAGCTTCCTGAGCCTCCAGGAGGCAAAATGACTCAGGGGCCCCCGCAGAAGGCAGAGGCGGCATGTTTGGGCTCCCGCCCGCCTGTCTGCATGCCTTTCGGCTCAAATATAGACTCAGTGCTCACTGCCTCGTGGGGCTGCTTCTCCCCGTGAATTTGATTTTCTCTGCAGAGGAGTCACCCCTCCAGGAAAGCCAAAGCCACTGCCTCTGCCTTGCTCATCCTTGGCAAATGCACCCTGCCGCCTGGCTGCGCAGTGCCCTGGGGAGCTCAGAGCCAGGCAGCAGGTGGGAACCGCCGGGAGCTGGGCCCTGGGATCTGCACAGGTCTGCAGGGAAGGAGCAGGCTCTGGGGAAATAGTGGGGGCTGGGCGGGGGCTGGGCGGGGTCCGCAGCTGTCTATTTTTTAGAATGGGACTCAAAATCCTCTGCGTGGCCAGACAGAAGTGACCCTTCTTGCCTTTCTGCCTCACCTCCAGCCATACTGACCTAGCTGCTCTTCTCTTCGCGGGGCTCTTGCGGGAGCTGCTCCACCTGCCGGGGTTCCCTTTCCTCCAGCTATTCCTTCATTGCTCAGTCACGTCACGTAAGTCCCTGCGTCGCTGTCAAAGCTCCAAGCGGCCTTCCCGGACAAACCATCTAAAAGTGCACGCCACCCATCGTTTTCTGTCTTCTTCTTCTGCCTCATTCGTCTCTTTACAGCACATCATAGAGTCCTACCTGGTGTTATGCTGTTTATGAGTCACCCCTTTAGATTCTGTCCACCCCACTGGAGTGTAAACTACGGAAGGCAGGGATCCATCAATGCATGGCCATACCCCAGTCTCCTGCCTAGTGTACTACACATAGTAGGAGATTAATTTTTTTTCTTTATTGATTTTAGAGAGAGAGGATGGGAGAGGGAGAGAGAGAGAAACATTGATGAGAGAGAGCATCAATCGGCCACCTCCTGCATGCCCCCCACTGGGGTTTTGGCCCACAACCTGGGCATGTTCCCTGATGGGGAATCGACTGGCGACCTCTTGGTGCATGGGTCGATGCTCAACTGCTGAGCCACACCCACTGGGCCATAGTAATACCTTTGTGTTGAATGAATGAAAAGACCTTCAGTCAGGATGGGATAGATGCCAGGGGCTGCCAGGCAGGTGGTCTTTAGTGGGTTAGTCTGGTAGGAGTTGAGTTCTCTGGTAGATGGCAGGAACCCAGCAACTCAAGATCTGGGCACATGTAACATGCAGACTGTATTAGAGTCATACTAGCTGCTAAAACAAGTAAACTCCCATATCTCAGTGACTGAAGACGATCGTTATTTCTCGCTCATATAACAGTCCATTGTGGATTTTCCCATTCATGGGAGGCTTTCCTCCAGGGGATGATTCAGGAACCCGGGTGCCTTCAGTTTTGTGGTGCTGCTGTGTCCAAGGGCTGTGAAGTCCTCTGCATCCAACTGGAGATTGGGGTGAGGTGGGGAAGGTGGAGAAGGCACGCCCACCTGGGCTCGGGGAAGACTTCTTCCCACGTCTGCTCCATTCCCCTGGTGAGAACTGATCACGAGTCTCCACCTGGCTGCAAGGGAGGCTGGGAAATGTTCTCTCACTGGGTACTGCTTCCCAACAACAGCTTTACTAAGAAATACCCTGCAGTCTGTTCCCCACATGGTGACGGACATCCGACGATCTCTGTCGGGCGGTCCCAGCCTTTCATTTCTTTGTCCTCTCCTGTAAGGACAGCCTTGCTCAGCACTCATTCCCCCACACAGCCTGCATGTTACGCTTCCCTCCTACAGATTCTTTCTTTTGACTCTATACCCGACGTGCCCACCTCTTCCCTTCACTCTCGCCAAACTCGGAAAGAATTCCCTACCGCTTTTACTTTTCTCACGTATTATTTATTGCTTAGTTTATTGAAACGGCTCCAGTGCAATGCCACCAATGACCTTATTGCTAAATCTGATGTTCCAATCTCAGCCTTAATTCTGTCTCCTCTGCAGAATTTGACCCCGTGGGACGGAATTTCCTGCCCGGAGCTCGTGCCTTTCTGAGTCTTCACTCTCCCGGTCCTCGCCTCACCCCTGCGACTGCCCCTTCTCAGTCACTACTGCCTTCTACTCAAGGTTGGCGTCCCCTGGCTCCTGTCCTGGGGCCCAGCTCTCTGCTCCCGCACTCTGTTCTGGGAATGAAAACGCCGTGCAGGGCCCAAGCCTTGTTGCAGGTTTCCTGGAGCTGCCGTAACAAATTGCCATGGGCTGAGCGGCTTACGATAACGGAAATTGCCCTGGCCGGTTTGGCTCAGAGGTTAGCGTGTCGGCCTACAGACTGAGTGGTAGTGCATTTGATTCCTGGTCAAGGGCATGTACCTGGGTTGCAGGTTTGATCCCCGGCCCCGGTTGGGGTCATGCGGGAGGCAACCCATCGATGTATTAATATCTCTCTCACATGGATGTCTCTCTGTCTCTCTCTCTCCCTCCTTCCCTCCCTTCCACTCTATAAAAAAATCAGTGGAAAAATATCCTCGAACGAGGATTAACAACAATGATAACAGACATGTATTCTCTGGAGACCGGGAGTCCAAAATCTTGTGAGTGGGGTGGTTCCTTCCGGAGGCTCTGAGGGGGCATCTGCTCTGTGGTCTCCCCTCGTTTCTGGTGGCCCTGGTGGCCCTCGCGTTCCGGGCTTTCAGACGCAGCACCTGAATCTCCACTTCCACTTTCACGTGGCATGCCTCTTTCCTCCGTGGGCCCCGCATCTCCCTGTCCTTCCTCTTCTATGGACAGTACAGTCAGTGGACTCGGGCCCCCTCTGAGTCCAGGACGGTCTCGTTTCCAGACCCCTACAGATCAATTACATCTGCAAAGCGCCTTGTACAGACACGTTCGCAGGTGCAGCCACTGGGCGACAGGCCTTGAACGTGTCACTTGGGGGAGGCTATTCTAATCACTGCAGCTCTGCAGTTTGGACCTCTGTCACCAGCTTCTGTCCTGGACTCCAGTCATACATTCCCACCCCCACCATGCATCTCCGAGCACAGGCGCCGCAGAACCTCACACGCACCTGGCTGGCATTTCTATCTGTTCTCCTTAATCCTAATTGTTCTCAACTTTCTCTTGGGGTGGCTAGCTCACCATCTGTCTACTTTTCTTTAATTGATTTTTTACAGAGAGAGGAAGTGGGAGAGAGAGAGAGAAAAACATCGATGTGAGAGAGAAACAATGATTGGCTGCCTCCTGCACGCCCCCTACTGGGGATCGAGCCCACAACCCAGGCATGTATCATGACCGGGAATCGAACCAGGACCTCTCAGTCCATGGGGCGATGCTCAGTCCACTGAGCCACCCCAGCAGGGCACCATCTGTCCACTTGTATAAGCTAAAGGCACGAGACTCGTCCTGGATTCCTTCGTCTCTTACCTCCCCCCTCCAGTCAGGCACCTGGTTGTGTCGGTCCGACTGGGAAAGCTACCCCCGCCCCCCATAAGCGTTTCTATGTGGGTGCAGTTCTCAGTGTTTATCATCATTAGTTTGCCCGCAGCTCCTTAACCAGCTTCCACTCGCCCTCCTCCAGCTTGTCATTGACCCGGCGGCCGGAGTTTCCCGCCCACAGGTCGCAAATCTGATCAGCTTGCTGCTCCATCGTCCTTGAGCAGTCCCCAAATTCAGAGTCTTGCATTTAAGAAAAACGAAATGTATCAGATAAGTAGGTCTAGCAGTGCCCTCTGGGACAGCGCCCCAACACCAAACGCACGAGTGACATTTGTGAGTATTCACACGAGCAGGGACAGACTGTAAACAGCCTCGTGTACCTCCACGCAGCGTTTGCTGCCAGACGCCTTTGTGTGAAACTTTCAGACCCTTCAGTGCTCAGCTCTTAAGACTGTCAAGGTCACGGATAATGGACTGTAGACTTTTATTCTCTTTCTTGAAACTTCTGTTGACTTCTGATGGTCCCTTTCAGCAGGATTTGAAAACTGGTGGCTTGCCACTGGCCGATGGCCTGCACAGGGTGGTGTTTGGCTGTCCGAGTCCCTGTAAACATCCCCAAGCAAAAATGTCTACGACGAACCCCCCTCTGACAGTTCATCTGTTAGGCCAGGTTTCTTCAACACCCAGGGCTTCACACTGTCACATCTTCCTTGTCCCTGTAGGTATTTGACCCGAGTAGCCTGGTCTCTGAGCCCCAGACAGTATGATATGCAAGGGCCTGCCAATCAGAGTCCCGGGTTCCTTCTCCAGAACCATCCTCCTGTGTCCCTCCACCTCCGTCTCACCCGGGCACAGCACACTACCCAGGCAGGTGCAGGTCCTTGGATGGTACACTCCTTGCCTTGGCACACGCTATTCCTCCACCTCTTTCACCACCATATTTCTGGAAGTCAAACTTCATTCATTCAACCAAAACCTCTAGGGAAGACCTACTCACCAGTCCCTAGTCAGGTCCTGGGGACACAGCAGAGAATCAGACAGACACTCCCTACCTTCGCAGAGCTTACATAATCTGCAAACTTAGCCTGGCCAACTCATCCTGCTATTACCATTCAGTTAAAGGTGCTGCGAACGCCCTTCGCTTTCTCTGATTCCCGTGACCTCGTTCGCAAGTCCGCCATGGCGTTTGGTGCATGACGTATCGCATTTACTGTTTACCTGGCTGTGCTCTCCACAGAGCGTGAGCTTCCAGAGGCCAGGATTAGCCTCTGGTGGCTCCCACAGCCAGTTGTCACATCCCTGGCTCTTCAGCAGTCGCAGACTGGCTGTGTCCCTTCCTTCCCGAGGCTCGCTCCGTCTTGACTTAATTTTGGATACCCTGAGTCATCCACTGTCCAACTGCGAGGTCAACATCACGTATTTTAGATTTTCGTTGCCATAACCACTTCCTTTTGAGTACTGATTCCTGAGTGAGGATGGCGTGGGCCGAGCTGCAGTCATGACCACAGCGTCATAGCACTCCAACACAGCACAGGTTTGCCCAGCGTGGGTGAGGAGGAGACTCCCTCGCGACCAGTGCCCCCCTCTGCCTGGTGGCAGAGAGATGTGACCATGTTGCTCCTTGAGCTTCTACCTGGAAGGGACACCTGCCACCTCCGTTCCCAGTTCATGGACTAAAGCAAGCCATGCTTGAGGTCTTCAGGGGACGAGGCAGTACTTGGAAGGAGGAGGACCAGGATATCCGTGAACATACCTGGAGTGACCGCCATCACAGGGCTCCCCCTTCTGGGGACCAGAAGCAAGAGTCCCTCAGGTCTGCGTCAGAGGGGCCTGGATTTGGAAGATCTGGGGTCTCAAGCTAGGTTATGGAGGCAGAGGTTAGGCATCGGGGGGCCCATTAACAGGAGATGAGGTTAAAACTATTCGTGGACCTGAGGTGGCAGGTAGGAGTTTGATCACAGGAGCAAAGTGAGATTGTTGTCGTTAGAACTGGGCCACATAGAACTGAACGTAGATTGTGGAACTTTGTCTAAATGATTTGGGTAATAACCTAGCACTCCTTGAATGTCCTTTGCTAGAGCCATAATTAATTAATTGGGCACCTACTCTGTGCTGGGACTCATCCCACTGCAACCTGACCCCTGCCCGCCCCTTGAATGGGCACATTCTTTCTCCCCCCTGTTCCTGTGGCCCCACCACCTGGGTAGGCTTTTCTGCTCCAGAAATAGTCCTTTCCGGGGTTTTGCACGTGACCTTCCTTTGTGTGGAATGCCTTCCCTTTTCGTCTTCAGGTGACGGGCTCCTCCTCCCCGTTGGGACCCCAGCTTAAATATCACCCTATTTCAGTCCACCCTTCCAGACGTTCCTCCCGTACTCCTAGAGCGGGGCTTGGCAAGCAGCAGTCCACGGGCTGGCCACCTGCTTCCGTCACAAAAGTTGTCTTCCTCATTCCTTTATATATTGTCTGCGGCTGCTTTTATCCCACAACAAGTAAGTAGAGTTGTTGTGACAGAGACTGTGGCCCACAGAGCCAGAAGTATCTACTTTCTGGTCCTTTACAGAACGTGTTTCTCAGACCCTGCCCTGGGCACTCTATTGCAATCAGTGATATTGTCCTCATAGCTCCCCCCCACCCCGCCCCATGAAGTCATCTTATTTGTAAACCCAGTCTCTGCTTCTCCACTCGAATGGGGGTTCCATGAGAGCAGAGAGCTTGCCTCTTGCTCAGAGCTGCAGCCCCAGAGTATATGGGGGTGTTCAATAAATAGATTTTGTTTGAATGACTGAATAAATAGATGTTGGGCACACACTGGGAGTAATTGGTCTGAAAACCTGGGGAGGGGCTCAGTCTGCCAATGTGCACCAATGCGGGGGAGGAGGGTGGGCAGGAGGTGGGGCGCAGTTTTGATCTTTGGATTTTGGCCAACCAGCCACCATCTCCTGCCCCCCATCTACTATTTAATTATTATTATTATTATTATCCTCACTGGAGGACATTTTTTTTTTTTTTTGCATTTATCTTCAGATAGAGTGGGAGAGAGAGAGTGAGAAACATCAATGTGAGAGAGACACATCAAGTGATCGCCACCCACACGACCCCAACCAGGACCGGAGACAAATTGCAACTGAGGTACATGCCCTTAGCGGGAACCGAACCCAGGTCTCTCTGGTTCACAGGCCAATGCTCTAACCGCTGAGGCAAACCAGCCAGGGCCCTCATCCGCTATTTAAACCGTGAAAATAAAGGGCAAGAAGTGAGCTTCGTAGCCCAGCCCAGGACTCTGGTGCGTGGTCTACAATAGGCTCTTGTGGTAATGAGGTCTCAACCTCTCAAAGGGCTCGGGCAACCACCAGACAAAAAGGCATAGAATTGGCCAATTCCCCCCAAGACACAAAATCCTCTCCAAAATCAGCACTTCATTAAAATGTCAGTCCCCAGATCCCCGGGCACTGTTGACTCCTACACTGCTTCACCATCCCTGAGTGGGGACTGCTTTGAGTGGGACCCATCATCCCCCAGGTAGCACTTTCTTGTGTACAAATGATGCTTAAAAAAAAAAAGGTAACCAGCTTTGCCCCAGTTACATTGTGCTGGAGAAATCAATAGCAGTGACTTGGAGGCTGTGCTGTGAAGGGGAAAAGATGCCCGAGGACAGCGCAGGTGGGTTGGGGAACAGGAAGAAGGCAGCCGGGGGTGCTGGGTAGATTCCCCCTGGAGCGCCTTTCCCTGAATGGATGGGGAGGGGCAAGACGGAGAGCGGTCCTCTCCAGAGGCGTCAGAGTAACGGCATTATTATTAGTTTCAAAATATTTGAGCAAACAACCACTACCCCGACTCCTGTCTTTCCCTGCCCTCTGCCCCCGGCCCACCAGCAGGGTCGTAGGCACCACTGAAACGCGTGAATCTCGCCCGCCCCTCATCACCACTGGCACATCCTGGACCAGCGGCCCTCAGCTCGCCCGTGGACGAATGCAATGGGCTCCCAACTGGGTTTTCTGTGTCTGCTCCTGCTATCGCTTCCCAAACCCATTCTTCTAGCCTCAGTCAGAGTGATCTCCCCAAAACAGAAGGCAGGTCTTGTCACCCTCTGTTTAAAACCCTCTGATGTCCTGACCGTGGTCCAGGAAGCTCAAGTAATCCGACCCTTGCTCCATCTCCAAGCTCATCTCCTCCACCCTCTCCTCACTCCCACCCTACCAGACCCCCGGTCCCCTGCCGAACCTCCAACGTGACAAGCCTGTTCTCTCTGGGCCCTTGCGCTCACTGCCCATCCTGGCTGGCGTAGCTGGGCCTGCTGGCCTTCCTTGTCACTCAGGTCTCAGCTCAACTGTCTCCTCTTCAGGGAGGCCACCCCGCCCCTTGTCTGTAGGACACCCCAGCGGCTCTCTCTCATATCCCGCCGCGCTCTTTTCTTTGTAGCACTCATCGCTACCTGATATGTCTCGTTTCTTTATTTCTGCACTTGCTTCTTGTCTTTCTCGCCTTGTTCAACGCTCTAGCTCCAGGGCCTCGAACTGAACCCAGCACGGAGCAGGCACTTCAGAACCAGCCACTGAGTGTCTGAATGCTACGGAGTCACAATGACAAATCTTCTGTTAAAGAGCTGGACCATTCTGGTCACTCTCCCACTCATTCATTCTTTCATTCATTCAGTCAAGTTCCTGAGCGCCTGTTAGCTGCCAGCCTCTGCTCGATGCTGTGGGCACAGGCAGGAGGACCAGTCCTTGTCCTTAGGTAACTGTGGGAGGACAGGTAGAGCTCTGTGGCGGGCACAGGGCCGGCCTGTGAGCAGCGGCGTCCTGCAGGGGCACGAGCAGCTGGTACTCATGTTCCCTGGTGGGTGGAGAAGACGCTGCAGAGAAAGTAACATTTCACTTGGGTTTTGAAGGGTGAATAGGAGATTGTTAGCCGTAGAGGGGGCATGGAACAGATAGAATACTTTGTCAAAAAGCAATTTCCCACAAGTAGAAATAAGTTCTGGTTAAGGAGGAAAGACGGCTGCCCAGGCTGTGGTTCTGGGATCCCCCAGCAAGTAAAAGGAGGGAGAGGGGGAGAGCGCCGTCATGGGGAAGGAGAGAGGAGGAGCGGATGTGAAGGCCACCCCTCACCTTCATGCTCATCCTCATCCTCCAAGGGGCGTGCTCTGTGATGCTGTTTTTCTTTTCATTAGTTACTCAGCGAACACCGAGCACCCGAAGGTGGCAGCGGCCAGGGGTAAGTGGTGAACACGGGAGTTCAAAGTCAGCGGAGGATGGATTTGTGGACAGGAAGCCCAGTGTGAATGTGGCCCATCTGGCCAGTTTTACCTGGGAAGTTGCTCCTCTCAGTGCTGGCAGACATGGTCGGGTGGTTAAAGGCACAGGCCCTCGCATCCGACTGGACCTGGGTTCACATCTGCCTTCGGTGGGTCTCCGTTTCCTCGTGCGGTGAAATAGGTTACAAATGAGCGTAGGGAACGCATGGCAGTGGTTCAGCGCTCAGCGTATCTAGATGCTCAGTACAGCCACTGGTTCCTACCATGGTCGCCCCTGCTGGCCCCATGGGCCACGCTGTGTGCTGAATGCTTTCCTGAGCATCCCAGTTAATCTGCACAACTCAACAACAGAGGCAAGGTTGCTATCATTATTATCTACCTTTCACAGGCGCGGATGCTGAACAGAGCAGATAAGTAACTTTGTCAAGGTCACACAGCTTGGTGAGGGTCACTGCAGAGCACTGTGGCAGTGCTTCCTCCCTGACAGCCACAGAGACCCTGCTGCTCCCTGGACCAGGTCTGGCATCTAGTTAACACCCAGCTGATGGGACATCAGCCAAGCAACGCTGACTCCTTCTCCTGTCTCTGCCACCTGCTGGCTGTTACCTTAGGCCTGCAGCTTGCGGTCTTCTGGGCCTCAGTTTCCCTATCTGTAGAATGAGGTGCTCGCCGAGGGCACCCTGAGATCTGAGTCGCTGCATTGCAGTATATGCTGTTTGAATGGAATGAGCAGTGATGACAGGCCCTCCTGACCCTCCCTGAGGCCTGAGCGTCTTGGCAAGGGGTCCTCACAGTCCCCTTTGTGGTTCAGGCTTGTCGCATGGACAGTGCTCTCTGGGCTCTCTTCGCACCCTCTGGCGTTCTTATTTAAGGGTCGTTTCCAACGACGACAGGATTTTCTGGCACCGTGCGGGTCCGCAGGCTTCACGGGATCCTGGAGGGCATGCTTTGAGCAGAGCGGGAGGGTCACTCTGCCATTCCGGTCAACAGCGAGGATTCCTGCCAGGCAGCGACGAAGCAGGGACTGTCCTCTCCGGAGGCTGCTTTAGGAGCATGGGTGCTGAGGGAAGAATGCTCTTTGCCCCCTTCTTGAGTTAACCATAGTTAGCTGGGATCAGCCCTCTTCCAACCCAAGAATCCATCTCGGGGAGGAAGGCTGTTCTCTGTCCAGACAGGACCCAGCGAGAAAGGCCTGGGCTGCCTTTGACCATGATTCTGATCTCAGCGGGGAGGCTGTTTCCAGTTCCAGCTGTTCCAATGCCCACGGAGTGGCCGCGGCCCAGTCACAGTCTCGCTGTGGCTCAGCGCCATCTGGAAGATGGGAATAAATCACATTTCCGTGCAGAGGAATTAGGAGGAATAGAAAATGGTGAGTCGGTAAACGTTGCAAGCTGAATGCCCCAGAGCTGTGTAGGTTCTCAATGCATGTGCCGGGAATGAGCGAGGGAAAGACGAAAACGGGTATGTTGTTTAAAGGCAGGGAAGAACCTTGTGGAAATCAGACCTGTCCCAAGAAGGGCTCTTGTGGCCCCAGATCTCACTCACTTATGCAAATGAAGGTAGGGTGACCACTTGGCACTTGAGTGTGGGCCCCTTGAGGGCAAATGGTCTTTGCCTGGTTTGCTCACTATTCTATTCTCGGGACCTGGCACACAGGAGGTGTTCAAGAAATGTCTGTCGAATGAATGAATGATTTGGCAGAGTGGATTGAAATATAGGATGGGGCAGAGGGGTGGATAGGATGGTGTTTAAATTCACTTCCTGTTCTGAAATTCTGGGAGTCTCTGAACCTTCCATAGGACCTTAACAACAGTATTCTCTGGGGTGTCATTAATGAACCTCTGCCAATCCTGTCCAGGGAAGAAAGGCGAACCACACCTCTTCCTCTGGGTTGGCTGGATGGGGACTTTGGAAAAGAAAATGGCACCCTTTTGGAAGAAATTCTCTTCTGAGCGTTGTACCACCTTCCCACCTCCCACTTCTGAGCAGAAGGACTTACAAACAGGACACACCTGTTTCGTTTGTATTGGACACACCCCACCCTCGTTTTTTAATTTCCTGGGCTTTCTGAGACTGCTGAAGGCAGTCGACCCTTCCCCGTGGCTGGCGTGAGGGTCGTGTGGCAGGAGCTGGTGGAGACACCGACAGAGGATGACGATACAGCTGACGGCTCATCTGTAGAAGGCAGCGAATTCCAGCCAGCGTCCTCCTCCCAGACGCCCTCTCTCTCAGTTCTCTCCTGAGCCGTTTACTCTGCTTATCTACTTGTTTTCAGGTGCAGGGAGTATCTGGGAAGGGAGAACTGTAAACGACACTGTCTAATCAGGCAGTACGAGACGTGGCCAGGAGGTGAGAGCCAGGGCCTTCCCAGGGCACGGCCAGATGAACATGGTTATGAAGTGACACGGAGGCCACCCCTTGCACACTCCGTCCTTGACATCTGCACACAGGCTGCATGTGCTGGGCAGCCAGCCGGGGCCTGCCTTCGGAGCTGCTTCCTCAGCTGTCTGGATGGGATTGCCCTCCGGATAGCACCTGTGAGCGGCCCGATCGCATGGCCAGCTCTTTGAAGCCGGTTCTTTTTCCTTTTGGTCCATGAAGGTGAGTCGCCGATGCCAACTGGATGGTGAGCTCCGTGAGGTTGGGTCTGATTTATCCTCAAAAACCTTGGTGTCTAGCCCAGTGCTTGGCAAAGGGTGGTTGCATCATCAATGTCTGTAAAATGACTGCGTGAACCAGTTGGTATTTTTGAGACAATTGCCTGTCCCCACCGTGACATTTCTCTCCAGATGGTTCCTGACCTTCTTTTACTTTGTGTCCATGCAAGGATGCATTTGGCTGCAAGTAAAAGGAAATCTCCCTGAAAGTAATGGAAACCATTAAACATGTAAAAAAAAATATTTGGGACCTGTATGCTTATTTCCACATTTCACCATTTCACATTTTAATGGATCCCTTATTTTCAGTGATGCAACAGGAATAGAGATATACATTTTTTAAATTTTTCTAGAGGGAAAACAGTCCAGGGAAAAGGAGCTCCCTGACAGTCTGCCCCAGGACTAGACCTGAGACCCCACAGAAGGCCTTTGACTTTATTTTTAGGTCCCCTTTTTATTCTCACTCCTTTTTTTATTTTTATTTTATTTGAGCTTATTTACTGCCTTGTTTTATTTTTTTTTATTTTTCAATTACAGTTGCCAATGTTATTTTATATTAGTTTCAAGTGTCCAACATAGCGATTAGGCATTTATATAACTTACAAAGTGTTCCCCCCGATAATTCTAGTTCCCACCTGGCATCATGCACGGTTATTACAATATTAGTGACTCTGTTCCCTATGCTGTACTGTACATCCCCGTGACTGTTCTGCAGCTACCCATCTGTACTTCTTAGTCCCTTCACCTTTTCCACCCAGCCCCCCAACCCCCTTCCCATCAGGTGTCCACCTGTCTGTTCTCTGTATCTATGAGTTTTAAAACATTTTTTTTGTTAACAAGATGGGCGATCAGTAGTGCCAGGATTGCTTTATTGTTTCAAAAATGTCGGCAGGAATCCAAGTCCTTCTGTTCCTTCTATTCTGCCGTCTACTGGGCTTCCAACAGGAATTTTCTTTGTGTTTTCTACAGATTTTTTGGGGGGGATGGAGATGAATCTTTAATGCACTGGTTGTGAACTGATGACCTCATAACATGTGTGTTTAGCTTTCAGTATTAGAAAAAATTAGTTTCCAACATTTAAAATTTAGACTATTTCATATAAAAGCACAGAGTTTTGAGTTCTCTTTCAAAATCACAGGACCTGGACACACCACGTGGTCACAACAAGCACAAGCTGGCGGCAGCTGTCCTCTTTGGCTGAGCTGTGGACTGTCCAGTTCTCCAGGGTCCCGCAGGCCCTGATGACGCACCTGCTCACCGCCACTCATCCAGGTCACTCCCCTAGAGGAAGTCCTGCCGTCGCGTGTGCACCCTGCGTGGAAAGGTTCTCATTCCACGGCCAGCAGTTACAGGCCATCTATTACGAAGTTTTGTTTTGTTTTTTTGATTTTTTTTAGAGAGAGAGATAGAAGCATCAATGTGAGAGAGAAACATCAATAGGCTGCCTCCTGCACGCCCCCTACTGGGGATGGAGCCCACAACCCGGGCATGTGCCGTGACCGGGAATTGAACCCGGGCCTCTCAGTCCATGGATGACGCTCAGTCCACTGAGCCACACAGCTGGGCTGTTATGAAGCTTTTGCAGCTACTTTCTCCTTAGGAGTTGCTCTAGACTTTGTCACCCAATTTTCCACTGTTGGTCCTTCCTGCATTCCACCCATCGGCCCTATACAGTCCCCAGCTCTCTCCCACCCCTTGGCACGGAAGGCTGCTCAATTACAAAAATCTCTCCCCTCCAAACAGATTTAAGGTTTGGGTGTGTATGACAGCACAAATGAATGTGCTAACATTGTAAAAGATTCACAAAATACAGAATAATATAAAGCAGTGTGAATGCCATCCTCCCACTACTCAAATATCACTACTTGGACGGATATGATTTCTTAGCACTTCCAACATGGTAGACACTGTTCTAACTTCATTCCCTCCTCCAAACAACCCAGAAAGGTAGGTATTATTCCCATCTCCCTTTAACAAACGACAAAGCTGAGGCATAAAGGAGTTAGACACATTTCCTAAGGACACACAACTGCTACATGGTGACGTCTCGGTTTTAATTTAGGCAGTCTGGCTCAAGAATGCATTCTTGAATATGCTACCAGACTGCTGAGTATCTATATGCATATTGTATCTATAATTTGCTGGCGATTGCATTACTCACCCCAGGAAACAGTCCAGTGGGAATTCCCTCAGTGAGGTTTTCAAAGAACCCATAAAATGCCTCTGCAAGCCCGTATGTGGGGCAGCCCCTCCTGGTGCTGTATTTCAATGGCTCGTCCGTCGTAGTTTGCTCCCTGGGTAACTGTTGACTCAGGGGGTCAGGACACTGGCAACGCGAGTCTTTTCCGGCTTAGTTTTTCTAAGTATTAATATGGAGCTGATCTTTCTTATTTTTTTAATACAGAGGGTCATGGGAAAGAAGTAAAGGGGATCATTTTTTATTTCTGAGCTATTACGTGACTGGGACTTGATCCATGTTATCTCACAAGGTCCCACGCAGATGGACATTTTTATTTCCTTTTTTTTGTTTTTTCCAGATGAGGAAAGAAAGGCGGGAGCCCGTGTTCCCGGGCACGCAGCTGGGGGTGGCAGAAGGAATTCGAACCCTGTGAGTCCAACTTGAAATGTCATTTTTTTCCCTGCACTGTTCTATACCATGCTGTATTGGATAATGCCACTAATTGCAATGGAAAGGGTAAGCATCACATGATTTTGTCAGGAGAATTATGGACCATCTAATGAGAGTGCTCTGTGCCTTTTCATGGACATGCATGTGAGGTCTATGTCCATCGTGCAGTAGATTGATTTATGGGTACACTCACTCGACATCACAGAGCTGTCCTGGAAAAAGTGAGTGCAAGTTAAAGTTTTGAAAACAGGATAACTTTGAAGTTCATTTCAGGGGAATCGATGCAAAGGAGGAAGTCTGTTGTATTTCTTCATCACACATGTCATAGGACTGCTCCGTGGACACGTCTTTTGTGCAAATCTGGCTTTCTCCAAGGAGCTGGCCCTGCTGTGATGGGGACTGTACACAGGTGTACACCCATGATTGATGTGCTCATCACCTTTGATTAAGAGAAATCCCTCCCAGACCTTCACCCACTGTAGCCCCATTTATGGATCTTCTATTATGTGATACCTACTTTTACTTATTTATTTTTATTGTTGAAAGTATTACAGATGTCCCCCCTCTTTCCCCCATTGACACCCTCCTCCCCACTCCCACCCCATCCTGCTTTCCCCAGCCTAATGTCTGTGTCCTCTGGTGGTGCATCTATGCATAGATGTTCTTTGGTTTATCTCTTCCCACCCCTCCCACCCCCCATGCTTCTGAGGTTTGTCAGTCTGTTCCCTACGTCCATGATTCTGGATCTGTTTTGGTTGACAGCTTATTTTGTTCACGATGTTCCATAAATAAGTGAGATCATGTGGTACTTGTCTTTCTCTGACTGGCTTATTTCTCTCAGCATAATGCTCTCCAGGTCCTAAATGTCTTTGGAGTGAACTCATTGAGCGGATACTATGAGACAGGAATGTGCAGGACACGAGAGCATCCGGAATGAATCAAATCCAGCTCTTACATTTAAGAATCTCCAGATCTAAAGGGAAGACAAATATGTAAACAGATATATACAACAGTGTGATCAATGCAACCAAAGAGATGTTCTTTTTATTGTCTCTGTCATCGCTTCATTCAAATGTATTTAATATTTAGCTCCTATTATGTGCCATGCTGTAGGCTAAGGGTTGGGTACACAATCGAGGGGAAAAGGACATGTGGGCTCTCACCTCCCTGAACATATCTGCCTAGGAGGCAGCATCCTGTAGCCTCTGTGTGCATAGGTTCTGTTCCTGCACGGCCTGGGTTCAAATCCTCCCACTTGCTAGTTCTATGACCTTGAGAAAATGATTTAACATTTCTGTACCTTAGTTGCCTCTGTTTCATGGCTCTTAAAAGAGTACAGTACCGACATCCTAGAATTATTCTAAGAATTAGATGAATTAATTTTTAAAAGTACTTAGGTTAGCGACCCTCTCAATGTAAAGGCAGAGTGTTACTCACCAAGTAAGCAAATACAATGACATGTAATAAACTTGGGCTCTTCCAGGTTTTGCCGAACCCGCATTCTGCCTGTACTACTGTATCTTTAAATTGGTCTGTCCTTCCAACGTGAATGTTTATCCGCGTGATGGCAAACCCCACAAATCCAGGGCAGGGCAAAGGTAGGTTTACAGCTGTGAGTACCCGGAACACAGAGTTGATTCTTGTATTATTGTGTATTAATTTCTGTATTATTTTCCACACGAACAACTGTAAGCCTACTTTGCCCTGCCCTGTGAACCTCGTGTTGCGGCCGGGGTGCCTTGGCGTGGACGTGACCACTGCACGGACACCTCCTCTGTGGCGCCCTCCGTCCTCCCGGGGCAAGCTCAGCGGCTCCGTGCTCTGCACGCCCACGCGCTTTGTGCCCAACCGTATCCAGTGCTCTTCCCAACGCCTGCAGTCATTCCTCACTCTCGGCCAGTTGGTCCAGCCTTCCCCGTAAGCCCAGGCCTGCAAAGACGGACAGTCAGAAAAACCCGCTTGTTTAGACATGGGCAGTACTTCGGGAAGCTCGTGGCACAAAGCCCTCTGTGACCGCCAGCTGCCATTGTCTAGGCATCTGTGTGCCTGCCGGTCCCTCAAGACGACGTGTAACACGGAAGCCAGGTAAGCAGCACCCACGTGAGCCCGAGAGAGTTTGCACTAGGCTGGGGGCAGAGCTAGGGGAGCTGCGGGTCTGCGGTGCGTGAGGGGCAGAGGGTCATGTTCCGAGGCTTTTCTGACTCTGTTTTGATCAAGTCGGGAGGAGGGGAGCAGAGACCCCTCTGTCCTGCCCCAGTGGCCAAGCATGGTGGACAAGCTCAAAAGTGTCGCTGCAGAAGAGAGGAAATGAGTGACGTTTTATCTGGGGTGAGGGGTTTGCGGAGGGGAATCTGGGGAGAAGTTGTGGCTCCTTTATTTCAGAGGATGTAGGGAAGGGTTCTCCAGGCAAACGGTGGTCAAAATTCATTCTGGGCGGAGGAACGGCACAGAAACGGAGGCTCACATGTTTGGCTAATTGGTGACATGTTGACAGTATCTGAATGCCACAGGTTAACTGACGAGTTTCCATGGAAGAGGACATACAGGGAAGCCGGGGGTGGTCTTTAAGGTCTGGGGTCTCCGAGGGTCCCAAGGCACACCTGGATATCCTTAAAAGGCTGAAAAAGAATGAAATATACCCCATGGTGACCCGGCACTGCCCAGTGCATTCTGAAACGGATTTCTTTAAATACAATAGTTTTGGTTTGTTTTTTGGGTGGTTTTTTTTTAGTACTTATGCAATAACCAGTCTCAAGAACCTGGCATTTAAAAGACACAAATGTTTCTGAAATACCCCACCACAGTGAAGTATCTGAAAATGTTATTTTTTATTGTTAGGAAAACTATTTCTGTCTATGCTTGGAACGAGTTTTTTTTAAACACCACCCTTTAAACACACCATCTTTTCCGGTCCCGAGAGGCTGGGAGGCGGGCGGTGCTAAGTGATTTAACAGAGAAGCTGTGGTCTCCCGCCATCGCACCTCCCCTCCGAGGCACATTTTAATTTCTTTTGCGCTGGGTACGTGCCCTGAAAGGTCGCCGTAGCTATGCAGCCCAGCATATGGAAGGGTGTCAGAGGATCCCGTAACCAGCCTGGCAAAGGCTTTTGCAAATCCTTTGGCCAAAATGGACTTTAATCTGTCCAATTTGAACGCGCTCCATGCTCATTTACCAAAGCCGTGGCCTCTCCAATCTGCCTCCAGCATACACAAGTCCTGAAACAGCTTCCCGGGAGAAGCAAACTTCTGCAAAGCGGGTGGGAAGAGAGAGGCACGCCGTGCTCATGTTACCACTGAATGCCAAATGGGGATGCATTATTTCCATGCTGGGCCTAGGGCAGTGCCCATCCCCCCAGCCCCCAAGAAACCCTCCTTGCCCTCACCCTCTGCCCTCAGTGTTCACTGAATTTGCCCTTCGTTGAGTGCACATACGACGTAGCATTGCTAGTGTGCAATTTAGCTCTTGGGTTGCCTTGAACTTCTAATTGTCGCTGTCACCTCCTCTGCAGACCAGTCATGTGGGGGCCATGTACCTTAGGCATTCAGAAGTGTTTGGAGCTCCCAGAACAGGGCACGCTCTCATCCCCCTGGGACTCGGCTTGAGCTGCTTCTGTGACTTAGAATGCTTGTTCCTGTCTTTGTGACTAGTCTGCATTAGTCAGCCTGGGCTGCTATAACAAAACAATATCGCAGACTGGGTGGACCAAACACCAGGCACTTGTTTCTCACCATTCTGGAAGCTGGGAAGTCCAACGTCAAGGCGCCGGCCAGCTGGGTTCCTGGTGAGGGCCCTCTTCCTGGTCAGGAGAAGGCCACCTTCTCTCTGTGACCTCCCATGGTTGAGGTGATGAAGCCACTGATCTCATTAGGAGGCTCTACCCTCAGGACCTCATGTAATCCTGTCACCCCTAAAGGCCCCACCGCCAAATACTATCACACTGGGGGTTAGGCTTCAACATACAAATTTGGGGGCGGGAATAATTCAGCCTGCGATATAGACCAATTCTTGTTCTTCAGATCTTCGTTCAGATGTCAATTCCTCCAGAGAGCCTTTCGCAGTTCTCTCAACATGGGTTGAGTTCTCTCTGCAACTATATCTTATTCCAACACACATCCAACTGAACCACCACAGACCATGTATCTGTCTTCCTCATTGGATTGTGAGCCAGCTGAAGGCGGGGCTGCTTGCCTTGGTCTCCATTCCCAGTGTACGTAGTGTGTATAGTAAGTGTTCAATAAGTGATTTAATGATCACTTATTGAACACAATAAGTGATTCAACTACTTTGAGAGGAATGCATAGTAGATGAAATTGTGGTATGCTCCTTAAACGGGAGTTCTGAATGTTATTTATACTCCAGACACCCTGAGAGCAACTTTATCAGGGCTTTACCTCCCATATGGGGTAGAAGAGGAAATGAACTCGCACATCTACCCAGAGGGACCCTGACTTTTCAGCCAATGAGTTCAAATCCATCCTTGTTTGATTGCTTTTCTTTTTTCATTCGCCAGTGTAAGTCAAAGCTTATCTATGGACTCAGGAAGGCAGATCCTGGGGGCGGAGTCTTGAAGGCTGAGTATTCATTGAGCAGGATGGGCGGACCCTTGATTCACGAGTCCCCCACCAGTTACACTTTTCTGTTCTTTCCATTTTTTCTCACTCTTACATCTTCAAGCAACGTGGATGCTTCTGGCAGGTGGGGAGAATACTCCCCTACACCGAGATGGGAAAAGAGAAGCCCGAGAAGGAATGCTTGGCCCTGGCACCATGGACAGCCACTCAGGACATATTTATTTGGAAGATCAGTGACTAAACACTTTCTCCCCGTGTTTCTTGCCTTAGCAGAATTTTGCATTTCTCCTTCCCCGGGAGTATCAAGGTTTGTCTAAAAATCCCCCTTACTTCCTACCAAATAGGGGAGGGTTTTCAGGGGTTTAGGGAGCTGAACCCTATCTTTTAGACCTGGAAGCGTTTTTGCTTTGTGGATGGTACACTCACCAAGTGTGGTTAGCGAGTGAGCCTAGACTCCTGTATTTGGGATCAACTACGCGTACATCCCCTAAGTCTACACGGGAGCCCATGGGCCTGACTTTGGGGGCCCATATACTTATAGATTACTCCAGATGTTTTCACTCTCTATTCTTGTACAATGAAAGGTCCTGAGGGTCTATTCAAGAGCTGAACTCCTGGAAGCCCATAGTTCAGATCACCCCACACCCCGTCTCTGCACTTTGCCTGCCTACTTGACTGTTCTCTTGGCATCCTAGGGAGTTAGGGACAGGGATGCTCAGTTTCTCCTCGGATCGCTGTTTTTGCCTCTTGCCTGGTCAGACGCCATCAGACTGTGTGTGTGTGTGTGTGTGTGTGTGTGTGTGTGTGTGTGTGTGTCTCCTGTAAGTTCTCTTGGGGCTACAGAGTGGTTCTGAGCTCTGGTGACATGTTAGAATTTCCTAGCAGTTCTTTCAAAGTACCAGTGATGCCTGGGTCCCAACTCAGACCAACTGAATCATAATCCCTGGGGAAAGAGAACAGGGATTGGTGTTTTGTAAAAAAAGTTTCCCTGTCACTGCAGCACAACGTGTGGTCCCGGTGCAGCAGGCAGCTTGTTAGAAACGAACAGACCCCAGATCTCCTGACTCGGGTCGGGGGGTGGGAGAGGGGGAGAACCCCTGGGCTCTAGGTTGAGTGTGTGGGCTACCCTGTTCCACTCTCCCTCCACACTTAGCATTCGAGGCATGGTGCTGACTTCCCGAGCATGAACGAGAGAGTGGGTTTTCTGCCGCGGGCTGTATTTCCTCGTCCAGCATTTCCTAGCCACGGTTCCTGTCCTGCAGGCCCTGCTACCGCAGTCTGGTATTGCATGCTTGCTTATTTTAATCTCTGTACCAGCACACAGATGAGTTCGTTTGGACCTGCTAACCTTTTTAAAAAATGAGATGCATAGTAAGTAAGGGTCCCCAAGGCCTCATCACCTGGCCCCACACCTCCCAAAGCAAAGGACAAGGGGTGGTCTCGTTTTCCATCTGAACATGGAGAAATAAGGAGAAAAACCAGTAGCATCGTTCCTGGGGGCATAAGATGCACTGCACATGCCCAGTGCTGACCCTCAGTTTCTTCTGCTCCGGGGAAAGCGACCCCAGCATCAGTTGGGGTCAGCTGACTGTTTCTGACTGAGTCCCTGAGGGGTGGTTTGGGACTGGCATGGATTTCTTCATTCCGGCGGGCACACGTATAGTCTGCATGGGGTGGGCTTCACGGTCCACGCGCAGAGCGGAGTGAACAGACCAAGGGACTCTGTCAAGTAAGGGGAGCTTCGCTCCCTGTACTCTGCAGACTCGCTCCCTCGGGCCTCTGCACACCACACGTCTCCCGGCGTTGTGGCAGCAGCCTCGGGTGACCTGATGCCGGCTCTGGTCTGGGGACTTGTAATCAGCCGGTGGGGGCAGGTGCCCTGCACACGGATTCTCAGGAATCCCGGACGTGCCCCACGGATGAAGGACGCACATTCGGCCGTGCGGCATGAAACGGAGCTTCTTGCTTTCCCCCAGACTGTTCTGATCACCCGAGTGTCTTGACCCCCTTGGGTGGGTCCAATCCCGCAATAAAAGTCCAGTGTTCGAAGTTTGTTCTTTAGCTTTGATAATTAATTAATTAATTTTCAGGGTGCCTGAGGTCACCTCAGGGAGGTGGTGGGAGGAGAAAGACTGAATGGGCCCCAAGTCATCAGGACCTCACTGGCCACTGTCAGTCACGGTGGCTGGTCAGAGCGTCTCCACGTGTGCGGAGACTGGGCACACGTTCCCTGATGCCATCTGTGTGTGTTTTCAGTAAATGTTAAAAAATTTTAGAACAGTTTTACATTTACAGAGTTATTGCAAAGATAGTACAGAGAGTCCCACATACTGCACTCTCCGTTTCCTCTATTGGGGACATCTTCCATTCGTGTGAACATTTGTCACAATTAACGAGCCAATATTGATACGTTATTATGAACTGATCCATACTTGATTCAGATTTCACAGCTCTTCCCTAATGTCCTGTTTCTGTTCCAGGACCGCACCCGGGACCCCACATGACATGTAGCCATCACGTCTCCTTAGGCGCCTCTTGGTCATGACGTTTTCTCAGACCTCTCCTGTATTGGATCACCTTGACAGTTGGGAGGCCTGTTGCTCAGACACTTTGCAGACCGCTCCTCAGCTGGGATCTGTCTGATGTGTTTCTCATGGTTAGACCAGGGCTATGGGTTTTGGGAGGAAGATCACAGAGGTGAAGTGCCATTTTTCTCCTGTCACATCAAGAGCACACATTATCAATACGATTTATCACTGTTGACGTTGACCTTGATCACCCGGCGAGGGAGTGACTGTCAGGTACTTCCCCGTGTCCCCCCTTCCACACTGTCCTCTTTGGAAGGCAGTCGCTGTGCACAGCCCACCTGGAGGAGTGGGGTGTTATGCTCCACCTGCTTGAGGGTGAACTTTCTACAAGTAGCATTTGGACGTCTGCACAGGAGACCCGGCTCTTCCCTCCCATTTTAAATTCCTCATGGGAGAGGTAACATTTCTGTGAGCCCTCAGGGTCTCTATTGCCTTCAGCTTAAAAGAATCCACATGTGCAAGGAGGATGACTTGGGGAGGCCTGTTCTGAACCCCCTCAAGAGGGAGCTGGAAGCAGGGAGGCTGGGGCAGGCTGCAGTGTTTGCAGGTGATGTCATAGGTAGGCGAGTCCCCCGGGAGGTTTCCGAGTGGTGGAGCAATACATCAGGTGCCTGCTTTAGAGAGATCAATGCTAATAGCGTGCAGGTTCGATCGGAAGGTACGGGGTGGAGATTAGAAGCAGGAGGATTCACAGGGCGATGGATATTGGAATTGTTTAGATAAATAATGATGAGGGACCCGCAGGAACCGTGGAGATGGAGCGGTGAGATGGATATGAGAGATATGTAAGAGACTGGCTGGGTTGAAGGTGGAGGGTGAGATGGAGGAAGGGATCCAACTCGCTGGGCCTCTGAGCAGATCATGGTGACATTACCCAGAACGGGGAACACAAGAAAAGGGACAGGGTTGGAAGCAGGAGGGAGGGAGATGATGAATTCAGTTTCGGATCTCTTGCATTTGAAGTGTTTGTGGTGAATCAAGGTGAAGTGGCCATTAGACCTTAATGTTTGCGTCCAGGGCCCAGGGGAGGGTCTGGGGACGAAAGCCTGGGCGTGTCTGGCATTCAGGTGACCGCTGAAATCATAGGTGTGTTTGAGACAGTCAAGAGGAAGGGTAAGAGAAAAAGTGAAGAGGGCTACGGCTGGGCCCTGGTAGACACCAAGAATCTAACTTGATGGTTCCTTGATGGTTCTATGACCAGAAGCATTGCCTGGGGTCACTGTTTCAGAAGAAATGGATAGATGTGACCAAAGGTGGTCATGCCTTTGCAGGAAGCCACAGACCAGAGAGCACGTCTGCCCCAGCACACAGCACAGCACTGGCACGTGACACTCCCTCCTCTCTGTGTCATGAATGAACGATGGTGCATCGCTGTTGCAGAACTGGAGACCGAGGGGATGTTGGACGGTTGTCTCTAGAGGTTTGCAGGGCTGAGTTGACACAGCAAGAGGCTTATAGGGTTGAAAGCTTAAAACCATGGGGTGGATATTACAAAGAAGTACATTTCAGCTGCCATGTCCAAGAAGACCCCTTTTAAAAACCAAAACAAAGGATGGAACAGTAGTTCGTGAGCCGAATGTCCCTGGAGGCGATTAAGCCTGAGGCCGAGTGGTCATCCTGCAGGATCCCCTGTTGTCTGAAGGTCTGAGGTTAGCCTGTCTGAGATCCCTTCTGCTCTGAGTTGAGAAATCACTCGCAGATGAATGGAAAAGACGCATATTGGAATGAAGCTTATCTACATTCATTCAAATACCAGGTGGGTGACTTTTAGCTGTGTGATCTTGAAGAAATTATTCATTTTTTTTGAGGTTCAGGTTCTTCCTGAACCCACTCTGATGCTGCACAGGGATCAACAGCCAGGACGGGGCGAGGAAGCTCAGGAGATCTGTGGTCAAGGTTTTGCTCAACACACTGGATTTAGACAGCTGGGTACTCCCAGGATCCAGAGTCCAAGACCAGGGAGCGTGGTGGCAGAGGCCATGTGGCCCGGGAAGGAGCCCAGTGTCCTCAGCAGACCTGCTTCCAGCTCGGCTCTGCTGAGTTTTGTGCGTTCTTGAGTCTTGTTAACGGAAAGGTTGCAGAAGATGATGAGAATAAAAAATGGGCAGGGTTTAGGGGTGTGGGAAGCATCAGCCCTGGATGCCAGAAAGGTGATGGGACAAGTAAGCCTGTTGGGAGGAGGAGCTGGCTTTGGAACCCCAGAGTCAGGGCACCACGGGAGCACCCAGGTAGCGTTAGGAGTTCTGGAAAGAGGCAGGGGTTGTAAATGCAGCTTAGGAATCTCAGGGTGGGGATTTTAGGCCAGAGTAAAGACTTCTGCAGTCTTGTAAGCCATGGGGCATACAATTAAATCAGGCCCCGAAAGTGGTGACTTACTAACCTACATCTCAGGCCAGCACTGAAAACCGTACAGGGCGGGGCTCAGGCCGTGGGAGTCCTGCTGTGAGGTTGGGAACCCCGGGGCTGTGGAGGCCTCGGTTCTCTGCACTGATGCAGGAACGTCACTGGCTCCTCTCGGTGCACTGTCCCCGGCCACTGACCCCTCGACCCTTTCTAGCCCATCTAAGTGATGGAAAGCAGACAATTAAGCCCGAGCCTGAGGATTTCTTCTGCTGTTAGTTTCCTTAATTGAATCTCCTACACATTCTTTATAAATAGATTTAAGCAAGACACTATGTTCTTTAAATTGTGCATTTCTGTTGCTATAGAAACAGTTGCTTTTATTCTCCCCCTCCCCCGAAGCTTAGCCATAAAGTAGAAGTTAGCACCTGTTTTTCCAGGCAGGTGAATTATCTACGAATCCTTGTCTTCCAAGAAGGTCTCTATGAGTGGGTTGCAGTGACCTGCTGATGGCGTCTCTGCAAGAGAAGCATCCGGTGAGAGTCTGTGAGTTCCAGAAGATTCGATCCATCCTTGCTAACCCTTCAGCTGATAAGAGACTCATTTTATAGGTTCATAGATTGTCAGAACTGGAGGGGATCTCTAAAGAGATAAATCTCATAATAATAATTAAAAACTACCTTCCACTGTATGTTTGATGCATTAATTAGTTTCTGAAGGACTCCTTTAATTAAATCATTTGTTCAAAAACATTTACTAAACACTAGTATTGATCCCAGAACATTGCAAGTGCCTGTCCCATGGAAGCAGCACAGCAAATATTCCTCAGTGATTGATAAGCGTCCTCCAGCCAGTGGACGTTTAAGGGGTTATAATGGTCTATGCCACGTGCTGGATATAAGGGCGTGTGCAAAGCATCACGGGAGCTATGGCAGGTCACAGATCTACTTCCTCTATGTTTTGCAAGAGGTGAGACCATGAAAAGCAGAAGGTTAGAAGGAAAGTTACTTGGCAACATCACATGACTATTTAGGACCCAGGTGTCCTGAATCCCAGTCTGATAGCTTCTTCCCACGTCATGTTTACTCTCCAACAGTGCCTCCCAAGCTTTAGAGGGCGCAGGAATCACTGGGGAGCTGGTGACGGTGCATATTCTGACTCGGTAGGTCTGCGGTGGGGTCTGCATTTCTAACGAGCCCCTGGGTGATGCTGGGACTGGCCTGAAGACAGCCCGTCGATTCACAAGGCTCTAAGCGCTATTCTCGACCTTTGAAGATACGGCAGCCCTTTGAACATCTATCTACTCACAGCCATGAGTGCTGTGTGCTTCCGTCATTCGGTTGATGACGACAGAAACCTGGACTAAAATGTATGTAGCATAACACAGCATAGCATAACATAACCAATATAATATGATCAATCATATAGATCATCGTCTGTGTATGAATTTATCTATGTACATACATTTACATATGTAGATGCTTATATATTCATATACATACATGAATATATACATATATAGCATACACATTCATATACCAAGAAGGGGGCCAAAGCGGCCCCAGGGTCTGGCGAGCAGAACTCATGGGCAGCCCCTTCAGGGGGCCACTGTCATGGCGATATGTTCCAATTTCAGACCTTTGCCACTCTACTGAAGACACCGTTTTTCAGGGAAGAGAGCCTGGCTGACTTAGCTGAGTCCAGGGCTGGCTCTCAGCCAGGGGACGTGTGGGGACTTTGAGGACAGTCCCATGCCTACTGTGTCCATCAAGGCAGGACAGCTGGCCCAGCATGAAGAGGAGATGCTTTCTCCAGAAGCAGGAATGCATGCTGGGCTGTCAGGAGAAACCGTGGGCCGATAAAGACCGTCTCTCCAGAAAAATGTCCATCCACCCCATGCAGTCAGCCAGCATCCCCAGTCCTCACCTTTCCCGTTGCCACCTGCTGCGTCCAGGCCATCCACTTTCACGGGAGCACTGCTTTGCTCTGGAAATGCTCTCCCTGCTCCATGTCGCCCCCTTCAGTCTGCTCTGCACACAGCAGCTTGAGAGACCTTTCAACACCCAAGTCAGATCATACTAGATCTTGGCTCACAATCTCGCTGGAATCCCATTAACCTCACAGCTGAATCAAATGCAAGTCTTCACATTGCTCTCTGCAAGACGCTACGTGCCTGCCCCCCTGGACCTCCCTGTCCCCCTCTCCTGTCGATCTCTCCATTGCTCTGCACACTTCAGCCACATTGGCTTTCTTCCCCTCTGAACATGGCGAGCTTTTCTCATCTCAGGGCCTTGTACCTGCTGTCCCTCTGCCTGGACCACTGTCCCCAGGTGATCGCACTATTCATCCTCTTCCTCTATTCACATCTCTGCTCAAGTTCCCTTTTCACGAGCGCTTCCAGCCCCTCTTACCTGAAAAGCCACCTGCCAGCCTGGTCACTCTCTGGCCTCTTAGCTTTATTATTTACAGAAATATGTATTTGTTGAATGTTTCTTCTCTCACTAGAGTGCAAGCTGCATGAGGGCAGGGACTTTTTTTGTTTTTTGTAGCGCAGGAGCCAGGAAGGCATTGGCCCTCACAGGCATGGGGAAAGGGACGAGTGGGCGTATGTCTACGATGCACACAGACTCACACTGCACCTGTGATTCCCGGGGGTTGACGTCTTCTGACACCTGGGGGTCCATATGTTTTGGGTTGGAAACCTCTGCTGTGGCCCAGGTGTCCCTACTTCTGGGTGAAAGAGGTCCCAGTAATTCAGCAACGCTCAGCCCTCTCCTGCTCCCCAGCCGGCTTCTCAGAAAGGGGCAAGGCTATTCCACTTTGCATCTTTGAACGACAAAATTGGAATCAGAAGAATTGTAACTTTTTAAAAAATCCTCACTCAAGGATATTTTTCCATTCATCTTCAGATATAGAGGGAAGGAGGGAGAGGGAGAGAGAGAGAGAGAGAGAGAGAAACATTGATGAGAGAGAACATCGACTGGCTGCCTCCTGCATGCTCCCCACTGGGGATTGGGCCCACAACCTGGGCATGTGCCCTGACCGGGAATCAAACGGGTGACCTCTTGGTGCATGGGTCAATGCTCAACCAATGAGCCACACTGGCCGGACTGCCTTTGTCTTTTTATTTGTTTGTTTTTGTGGGTTTTTAAAAAATCACCAAAGCCCTGGGACTCAGTTCTGGAGAATGTCAGAAATCCACAAAGTTTTAATAGCATCATCTTAGCAAACACACAATCACCTTATTTTACTGATGTGGAAACTGAGGCTCAGAGAGGGCTAGTTCGTGGCCCAGCGTAGGCTAATCACCATAGTGAAGATTCCCCAGATTTTAGTGTCTTACTGCAGCAAAGCGGTGACGCTCACTCGTCACAGTCCAGTGCGGCAGGCAGGGCTCTGCTCCACAGAGTCCCTTGGGGACCCAGGCTCCTCCCACCGGTGGCCTCCCCCTGCTGCTGTCCTTAGAGACACCCTGTTTAGCTGGAGAAAGAGTGTGAGGATTTCATTGAGGAGGTGTTTGTGGGCAGGACTTAGAAGTGGCACTGACTACTCCTTACATTCCATTGACCAGAACTCGTTTTTTTTTATCCTCATCTGAGGACATTTTTGCATTCATCTTCAGATAGAGCAGGAGGGAGAGACAGGGGAAGAGAGAGAGAGAAACATCGATGTGAGAGAGACACATCGAGGGGCCGCCACCCACATGACCCCAACCGGGGCCAGGGACAAACTGCAACCAAGGTACGTGCCCTTAGTGGGAACCGAACCTGGGACTCTCTGGTCCGCGGGCCGACGCTCTAACCGCTGAGCCAAACCGGCCAGGGCCAGAACTCGGTTTTCTGGTCACAGCTGGAAAACATTGTCTAGCCATGTACCCCTGAAGAAGACAATGCAGATATTGGGGCGCACCGGTCACGTCCACTAGAACCACACAGGTAGTGAGAGGCAGAGCTGAGACCAGTCATACAAACCAGAACATAGGGAACGTCCTAACGCCTCTGATATGTGTCGGCTCCTTCCTTCCCTTCCTCTCCCCTCCATCTCTCCTCTCATCCCTCTGTACCTCTGCTTTTCACATCTCTCTCTCTCACAGATGTCTGGTGAGCCTCTACTAGATGCCAGATGTGTGGGAGGTTCAAGCTGGAGCCAGCCTGGACCCTCGAGGGCTTTCTGGTCTAGTAAAGGTAAGACATGGACATACGTATGCACCTAGAACTCAGCCACCTCAGTCCAGCGTTCCGTTTCTCTCCCTGCCTCCCACTCCTGCCTGCCCCTCCCAGGACCCTGCGATCACGTTGGGCCCATGTGGATCATCCAGGGCAGTCTTCTCATCTCGGCCAAGTTCCTTTTGCCATGTCAGGTAGCGTGTTCACAGGTTCTGGGAGCAGGATGGGCCGTCTTTAGCGGTAGGGGGTGGGGCGTTATTCTCTCCACTGCACATGTGACTCTGTTCTTCGTGGGCACTCTGTGTGGAGTGCCTTGTGCTGGCATGATGGGGCAGAGCTTCCTGCCCTCTGTTTGGCACCTGCAGGACCTCTGCTGGGCACCCCACAATGATGCCCTGCGCGGCGACTCGGTGTCTCTTGCTTCTACCTGGTGCAGGAAGGTGGAGTGAGGGGCGCAGCAGAGGTGTCCCTACCTGCCCATCACCCACCCCCCATTAACTAATCCTGGAAACTCCATATAGCGACTCTTTCATCTTTTCATTTAAGGCTTTGATTCGTTTAAAAGAGTGTGTGATAAAAAGAAATAGGGAGAAAAGAGGGGAATTACTGGTTTTTATCAGTTGTTTGGACTTCAGAATGAATCCGTTTTTTTTTTTTATTTTTGTTGAGAAAAAATTGGATGGAGATAAGAAAGGAGCAAAGTGTCTTTGCATGTGTAATTGTGTGGAAGGGAGGGAATCCAGCAGGTGGGGTGGGGCTGGGGGTGGGGTGGGAGCTTAGGATGGGATGCTGGGAGGCTGAAGGTGAAACATCGTTTTTAAATACGTTCTCTACTCACCAGCCTGTGTCTCTGGCTCTTCGGGTCTTTGCTGGGCCCAGCATTTCTCCCTATGCTCACGTCGAATTAGTATATGATTATCCAAAGTCCAACATTTGAATGGAGGAGGTGGCTCAGCTCAGCTGCTAAGCCCATTTCCATCGAAAGCCCCCTCGTGGAGAGGATCTCAGCAATTCCAAACACATATCCTGTTCTCTGGGACGCTATTCGGATGGGAAGGGATAGACCCTCTGGTAGAGGACTCTTGGGGTGTCCCCCCAAAATGATTACCCAGGCAAAGGAACCCAAGCCACCTCTCCTGCCATCCTCGGGACCTCCATGTGTCTGCAGGGCTGTGTGCTACCACCTCAGGGCTGCGTCGATGGCCAGGGCGCCCGTCATTGACCTGGTTGTGAGGGGCTCGAGTTACGGGGAGCTGCAGGCTGGGAAATGAACTGGATGGAGACAGTATGTTTGTTTATCTGCAGAGAAGGGAGCCATAGGCTGGCATAGGCCTTCTGCTTCTGTTGCACTTGATCTTAGTGTTCGCTGTGGGTTGAGCAAGGGATGCCTTTGAGGGACCAGCAGAAAGTTGCGTAAAGGGGAGAGCTTCTTGCTGTTTCAGCTCTAGCCAGGAATATATGGAGTACTTTGGACTGTAGTAGTTTGCTTGGCTGCCATAACGAAATACCAGACTGGGTGGCTTCCACAACAGACATTTGTCACAGTGCTGGGGGCTGGAAGTCTCAGATCACAGTGTCAGTGGGGTTGCTTTCTCTGAGGCTTCTCTCCATGGCTTGCAGAGGGCCACCTTCTCGCTGTGTCCCCACATGGCCTTTCCTCCCTGCATACCTGGTGTCTCTCCCTTCTTACAGAAGGACACTAATCCTGTTGGGCCAGGGCCGCACCCTATGACCTCATTTAGCCTGAATTACCTTCTTAAAGGGCCTATCTCCAAATACAGTCACATTGGGGGTTACGGTTTCAGTATATGAATTTTGAGGGGTACACAATTCAGTCCATAATGGGGATCATACTGCTTGGGGGAAACACCCAAGGAGAAACCCGTAACTTCTAGGAAAATGTGCCTGTTTGGGAAAATAACTACTGGAGACACACTTCATTCTGAAAACCATCCCATGCAAACATGTACTCTTAGCAAAAATGCCCACCACTCGCTAAAAATGCTCCTTAGGAAAAATATCCTCTGGGAAAACAGTTCGTTATAAAATTGCTGACCATGAAAATATTCATTAGGAGAAGTATCCATTGGAAAAACTATTGCAAATAAAGAGGAGGGGATAATCTACTGAGAAATAACCTTTCTAGCAAAGATGCCTACCAGAAAAATTGTCTCTAGGAGAAATGACCACTCAAAACATACACACAGGCCCTGGCTGGTTTGGCTCAGTGGTTAGAGCGTCGGCCTGTGGTCCAGAGAGACCCGGGTTTGGTTCCCGCTAAGGGCATGTACTTCAGTTGCAGTTTGTCCCCGGCCCTGGTTGGTCGTGTGGGCGGCAGCCACTCGATGTGTCCCTTTCACGTTGATGTTTCTCTCTCTTCCTCTCTCTCCCTCCCACTCTATCTGAACAAAAAATGAAAAATGTCCTCGGGTGAGGATAAAAAAAACCAAACAAAAAAATACACACAGGAAAAAATATCAACTGGAAAAAAAAAATCACACCTCATATTAAAAATACCTAGAGAGCCTGGCCGGTGTGGCTCAGTGGTTGAGTATCAACCCATGCACCAAGAGGTCACTGGTTTGATTCCTGGTCAGGGCACATGCCCAGGTTGTGGGCCAAATCCCCAGTGGGGGGCATGCAGGAGGCAGCCAATCGATGTTCTCTCTCATCGATATTTCTCATCGATATTTCTCAATCTCTCTCTCTTGCTCTCTCCCTTCCTCTCTCTCTAAATGCCACAATCAAGAAAAAAAAAATTTTTTTTAATAAAAATACCTAGAGAAACATATCCTGAGTTGGACAAATACTGGGAAAATATGCTTGAGAAAATTGTATTCCTCAGAAAAATGGTCTTTGAGTATCTATCATTTATTTTGTATACATCACGTGTCATGCATTCTTCTAATAGCTTCATGTCTGTTAACTCACTTATTCCTCATATGATCTTTAAGAGACAGGCATTTGTCTGTACCCTATTTTACATATAGGGAAACTGAGGCACAGAGTATTATGTAACTTGCCCAAAGTTGCATAGAAAGTAAACGACAGCTCCTGCCTTTGAACCCAAGCATTGATTCACTCATCCATTTATTGAATGCCTACTATGCACCAAGCGCTGTGTGAGAAAGTGGGTTCTAACACGGAATGAAACATGAACCTAGTCTTAAGAAATTAACATAGGAGACAGATTCAGAAGCAGACAGTGACATGAGAGTAAAACGAGCCTTTGTAGAGCCTTATACATTCATCTCCACCTCGGAAACCAAAGCGAGCCGTGTCCACCAACCTCACGTTTCTTTATGTGCTGATGAGAGAAGCTACTGTCCTGGGTGTGCAGTAAACCACAGGCCCCCGGGAATAACAGCCGCTGGGAAAACATTAACACCCAGGAGGACACTCGTAGGTGCATTCCTAGGGGCTGGTTCATCAAGACACCAACCTCTGGGGGCGCTTGTTTGAACCGAGTCTGGTGGGGAGGCCTCTTCCCACTGTCCGGTGGGGTTATGCTCTTGACCATGTGAGATGAGATGGTCAAGTCTGCCTGGCATGACCTGGCTCGTGGACTGGATGCCACGAGCCTTGTTGCAAGAGGGGAATTGGATGGAATCTGGTAGGAGTCCTGAGTTCTCCTGATTTTTAGAAACTTTTACTTGTATACGGTCTCACCACACCAATGCGTAGCTGCATGAGCTTAGGTCTCTGCCTTTGTAGTTCATCTCAGCATCCCCAGAGCTTAGAAAAGTCAGTGCTCAATACATAAATATTCTCCAAAGAAGGCATATTGACCACTGTATGGCAGAGATGTTAACTTGTGTGGATGCTGGGGTCAGATGACCTCATTTCAATGCCAGCACCACCATTTCCTGGCTGTGCGGTATTGGGTAACTTACTTGCTAACTCTGAGCCTAAGTTTCCTCATCTGTGCAATGGGGACAAGACTACTTTTCTCCTGTGGTTATTAGGGGGAGTAGATGAGGTAACGCTCATTGGGTATTCAGCATAACGCCTGATACATGGTAGGTAGATGGTCAAGAAATAATCAGAACTGGCCCCTCCCTTCACAATGTTTATAAACAGGTGGGTCATCCCACAGCCAACATCCCTCCTCCAAAAATTCCATGTTGGAGACAGGGGACCAGGAAGGCTGATATTTTTAAGTTCCGAATCTGCAACTCAGCTTTTCTTTCTCCTGTTGTCTCTAGAGAACATGTGTGTTATAGGGTTCCATCTGCTTCTGTAATAAAACATAAATTATTAAAACCATAAAATATTGATGAACTGTTTTATTAAACAGAGGGACTTTAATGTATTGATTATGAATAGAGAAAGTCTTAATGAGCTTCAGGAGGAGCCATAATGGGGAAACGATGGTGAGCTGATTTCCTTGTGAATGAGAAGCAGCTCTGAGGATACGTCCCCCCGTCACTGTCATCTTGCATTTTGCCACCATGCCCTTTGGAAATGCCACCGGAAGAGAAAGAGAAGGAGGGGAAAACGTCCTCGTTAAAAAGCAGCAACGTATTTCGGCTGGAAACTTGCCCGTGGTTCCCGTAGACTCTGGGACACTGAGGGTTGGTGTTGCAGGTGTTTTCATTCTCAGTTGGTTCATCCACCAAGTTTCTCTCATTGAAGTTCAGGAAGAATCCTGTCCTTTTCATCTTAGGAGGAGAGATCGTAGAGCTGGGTGTGAACTTGGAGTAAGCCAGGCCAATACTCTCAGTTTACAGGCGAGAAAACTGAGCCCACAGAGAGGAAGGACGGCAGACGCTGAACAACCCGGCCGGTCGGGGTGTCAACTCCCCTCACGCTGGAAAATCCATGGATAACTTTTTTTTTTCTTGGTTCTGAAGATTTTATTCATTTAACAAATGAAATTTAGTAAATAGTCCATTTATTTTCCTAACTTTGTTAACCCGAATTATGTATAACTTCTCTTCTGAATTTCTATAGTGTTGCCCTCACTGAGTTAATAGAATTACAGCCAAAACAAAGAAGCCTGATGTTTATTTATTTATGTGTGTTTCTCTACACTAACAATGAATCAAAAAGGAAAATTTAAAAAAACAATCCCATTTACAATAGATTAAAAAAGAATAGCTTGGCCGGTGTGGCTCAGTGGTTGAGCGTCGACCCATGCACCAAGAGGTCACAGGTTCGATTCCTGGTCAGCGCACATGCCCAGGTTGTGGGCCCGATCCCCAGTGGTGGGCATGCAGGAGGCGGCCCATCGATGTTCTTTCTCATTGATATTTCCATTTCTCTCTCCCTCTCCCTTCCTCTCTCTCAAATCAATAAAGAAAAAAAAAAAGTAAAAAAAAAAAAAAAAAAAAAAAAAAAAGAATGAACTATTTGAGTAAATGTAACCAAGGAGGCCACAGTTGGCCCTTGGCATTGGCGGATTCAACCAACCACGACTGAAAAGGGTGTTTGTGATTCCTGGCTGGGAATGTAAAAATGCTGTTTCTGTTAGCGGTGGGTTGAATCTGCGCGAGCGAAACCTGTGGACGTGGAACCCAAGATGCAAAACAGCCGACAGGAAGGGCGACGGTGCTTACTGAAAACAGCTGCGTGTGCCTGGGCCTGTGCAGTCCAAACCGCGCTGTCCCAGGGTCAGCTGTGCCCCATCCAAGATCTCAGAGGTAGCTGGGGTGAGGACTTGGCCTGGCCCCCTGGCCCCTGATTCCCAAGCTGGTGGTTCTTCAGCGTCCTCATGGGGGACTTTCGGGTGGTGAGAGCTGTTCAAATGTGGAGCGGGCTCTTGGGGGTTCGTCTTGGTGAACTGTGGCACCTCCGTTGCTGGCAGTAGGGAACAGAGGTCACGTAACCTTTTGACCTCTTGGAAGTTCAGGAGTGATGCTCTGGAGTGGGACCATTGCCCCGTTAGGCGTCCACACCGCCTGCTCCAGGTAGGTCTCGGGCTGGCGGTTTCGCCACAGCCTCATCTCAGTGACTGTGGGGTCTGTGGCGGGGAGGGAGAGCCGCCCGCGGTCAAGCCTTTCCAGCCACTGCTGAGTTGGGACAGATCAACGTCAGCACTGACGGGGGACTGAGCTCAGGGACGTCCATGGAGTTGCCCCGGTTCACACGGCCCGTTGGTGGCAGAATTAAGGGCTACGACCATTACGTCTGGAGCACTGGACTGCCATTCCTCTGTAAATACCACGCTGCCTTTTAATTAGGTGTGGAAGATATGGCTTGTTCCCGTGGAACCATCAGGACGTAAGAGCACACCCACGATGGGTATTCACTGGGCTCCCTGCGTGTCCTCAGATGAGGGCTGAGGTTTACTGACACCACAGTTCATTGCGAGGCCAAAGGGGCTGTGTTACAGGGAGACCAGCAGAGGTGAGGGCTGATCGCTACTGCATTTGGCCGCCGCGTATGTTTGGTCTGATTCTTACAGGGGAAGTTGGCAGGAAGGGCCCTGAAATAAAGCGGCTAATATTTACTGAGCACTTTCTATGCGCCAGGCAACTGTGCCAAGTGCTTTGCTCCCATTAGCTCATTCTCTTTTGCCTAGCTTTTAAAAAATTTGTTTTCCAATTTATTTCTCAGTTAGAGTTGACATACAATATTATATTACGTTCAAGTGTACAACATAGTGATTAGATATTTATCTACTGTACGAAGTGATCACACTGTGGTAAGTGTAGTACCCATCTGGCACCACACATAGTTATTACAGTATTATTGATGACTCCTATTCTGTACATAGCAACCTTGGAAGCAGGGACTATTATAAGCCCATTTTACAGAGGAAGGCACTGAGGCTCAAGGAGGTTAAGTAACTCATCTGTGTTAATAGTGAAGCCAGGGTTTGAGCCCAGAGAGATGGACTTGTGAGTATATGTCCTTTATTTTTAATTGAGATTTAATTGACATATAACACTGTATAAGTTTAAGGGGTGCAACATATTGATTTGTTACATTTAAATTGCTACAGAACTGCCATTGCAGCTTAGCCAGCACCTCTGACCCATCACACAACTGTCATTTCTTCTAGTGCTGGAAACAATACTTAACTTTTTGCAGTCTACTTACAGTCAATATTTCATTACTCCAAATGAAACATAGAAACATAATATAGGTGTGTTTTTTTTTACCCTCCCACCTTTATATTTGTCTTATATGTTACATCTAAGTTCATTAAAACCCCCACCAGAGAATGTTATATTTACTAAATTCATTAAAAACCCTACCAGGAAATGTTATATTTACTTTCACCTGTGAAATACATTTAAAAAAATCTCACAGAGAGAATTATCTATTATATTAATACATATATTTTCTATGTCTTTTGTTCTTTTATTCTTACTATTCCAAGTTTTCTTCTGGTTTTGTGTATTTTCTGCCTGAAGAAACTGCTTTAGAAATTCCTTTAAAACAGGTGTGCTTTCAACGTGTTCTGTCCAGAAATCCTCTGTTTATCTTCATAAATGCCTTTATTTTAGATTCATTCCTAATATAGATCACTAGATATAGAATTCTAGATTGATAACTTCTTTCTTTCAGCAGTTAAAAAATATTACAGTACTTTTTTCTGGCCTCCATAATTTCTGATGAGAAATTCTTGTTATTTGATTAATTGTTCCCCTTTAGGTAATGTGTTGTTTTTCTCTGGCTGCTCTCAGGAATTTTTATTTTTTACTTTGGTTTCAGCAGTTTGAGTGGGATGTGTCTTTGTATGTCTTTAGGCATATTTTGTTTGGGGTTAACTGAGCATTTTCCACCTGTAGGTTTGTCTTGCCAAACTTGAGAAGCTTTTAGCCTTTATTTCTACAAATATTTTTCACCATCACACTCTTTATTTTTTTCCCCTTTTGGACTCTGATGATGTAAATATTAAAACATTTTTTTTTTAGTGACACAGGTCTATGAGGGTCTGCTTACTATTTTCACTCTTTTTTCTCTCTCTTTTTCAGATTGAGTCATTTCTGTTACTGCATCTAGAAGTTTACTGAATATTTCCCCTGTCATCTCCAATCTGCAAGTAAGCCCAATGGGTGAGTTTTTAAAACTTTCAGTTATCATATTTTTCAATTTCTATTTGATTCTTTGTTACATCATCTATTTCTTTAATGAGAGTTTCTATTTTTCCATTTGTTTCAAGATTGTTTATGATTGCTTGTTGGAGCATTTGTGTTATGACTGGTTTAAAGCCTTTGTCAAAGAATTTCAGCATTTATGTGATCTGGGCCTTGGCGTCTGTTCACTGGTTTTCCCCAAGGGAGTTAAGAACTTTCAGGTTCTTGGTATGCTGAGTGATTCTGAATATGATTTTGAATGTTTTGAATAGCATATTATACAACTCTGGGCCTTACTTACCTCCTGTGGAAAATCTGGTTAGATTCAGGTGGCAAGTTCCAACCTCCCTTCTGTGGTCGCTGGTTCTAATATCAGTTCAGTGTCCAAAACTCTGTGGTGCTGTTCAGAGCTGTCTCTGCACCACCCAGTGGACAGTCTGAGTCCGTGAGTGGGGTGTGTCTGTATTCATCCCTCCATGTGAAGTATGTGACTGGGATCGGATCCATGCAGGTGCGGCTGGGATGTGAGCACAGGAATCATAAACCACTCCGTGAAGTCGCTTTTCTGAGACCCCCACTCTCCTTTACGTCTCTGGCACTTTATATGTGCCTGGGTTCCCCTTTCCTTCTTTTGTCTAGAAAGTTGGGGCTTCAGTTTCCTTGCTGTGCCAAACACTTAGCTGTGCCTGACCAGGCCCAAGCTGCAGAGGACAGAGAAGGACAGATTACTGCGATGCGAGCTATAGAAGAAACTGGGATGTGGGGTATATGGGAATTCTCTGTGTCAACTTCATAACTTTTCTGTAAATCTAAAACTACTTTAAAATATAGGAGTGTATTTTTTAAAAAAAAATCAATTATTCCCTGGCAGGTTTGGCTCAGCGGTTAGAGTGTTGGCCCGCAGACCAAAGAGTTCCGGGTTCCATTCAGGTCACAGGCACGTAACCTCGGTTGCAGGTTCGATCCCCAGCCCTGGGCGGGGTTGTGCCGGAGGCAACCAATCGATGTGTCTCTCTCACATCGATATTTCTCTCTCTCTCCCTCCCACTCTATCTAAAAATCAATGGGAAATATAATCGGGTGAGGATTAAAAAAGCCAAACACCTTCTTGGGATACCAGCTGCACAGTTCAGGTAACCAGGTCCCCTCCCTCAGTGACGTCACAAGATTGCTTGGGGACTGGGTGTGAGAGAGCAGAGGGAAGGAGGACATGGGGTTTCCACATTCCCTCTAGGTGTTAGCTCCTCCCTTCCCGTGCCTGCGGCCACAGTTAGACGCCTGTCTGATGCTCACGCGTGGGTCCCGGGTGGCTGCATCAGGCGGGCGGTGTGGGAGGAAAGCCAAGGTAAACTCATTTCCCGTGTGGTGGTTTGAACGCTCACGTCCTTAAGCTGCCTGCTGCTTGCTTTCCGGGGTTCTTAAACAGCTGCTCCGTGCGTTCTGCGCGCAGTGAGAGAAAGGAGGCCCCGTCTGTTCTCTCCATTTTCTTCCTTTTAATTTACCTGTTTTACAATCTTTTCATTATGAAATACAATAGACATAAGAAAAGAACACAAGAAGGAAATAACTCAATAACTATATTCACATTTAAATGAGTTTAAATCGACACCTATAAAGCCACCACCCAGGTTACAAAATTAAACTCTGGTATCCCCAAAACATCAGCTCTGACTCACCCCCTCTCCTGCGGTAAGTAACCACTGCCTCTGACTTGATGGCAACCATCTCCGGACTCACCTTTCATTTGCCATCAGTACCCCAGTGTGGTTCAGGTATGTCGTTTCCTAAGGCTGGATAAACCGAGTCATGCTTGATGTATTCTTTTACCTCGGGCACCTTTTGTTGTGCGTGTCATCCCCTCGCTGTGCATAGCTGTGGTTAATCCGTTTCCATTCTGTATTTCATTGTATGAGTACGCAGCAATGTCGATTCACTCAGATGCTGGTGAGCACTGGGGAGGCTTCTAGTCTGGGGCTGTCATGAGCAACGCTCTGTTACATTGTTACACGCTTCTCTTGGTGCACACGCGCCTGGGTTCTCTGAGACGTAAACCTGGGGGTGGAATTGCTGGGTCATCGGGCACGTCTTCGGCTTTAACAAAACGGTGTTCCCGAGACCCGTTCCCGTTCACACTCCCACCGGCAGTCTAGGATCGTCCCCGTGGCTCCATCGGGCCGTGCGGTAGTCATGTCAGTTCTCGCGAACGGCACAAATGATGCTCAGTACACATTTGTCAAGCCATTGAACTGCCAGCTGGCTATGACCGTGTTATGTGTGACTGAGATGAAGTCCTTTTGTTCGAAATTTGAAAAGCCTTGGGTTACGCTCCACTTCCATTAGAAGGGAATTGAGGACATGTCACAACAATTATCTCCAGTGGAAAATGTGCTAAAGAGAGCTAATGATGATTTGTGCAGGGAACGGAGAAGCTCAGCCCTTTGCAGACTGACATTGCATATCAAAGGCCGGCATCTCTTCCCGGAGAGTGTCGGGGTTGGTGGGAGGCTGCGGGCAGGGGGAAGGACATCATTGGAAAGAGGGATTATTTCAAGAACCACAGGACTGGGAAGAAAAGAGTAACAGGAAATTCTATGGTTGAGAAATGGTGTGTGAGTTATTTGTTGCTATGTGTCAAGAATCACAATGTACTCCATCACGGCGATGGCATCCAAGGGGGATGGGAAGAATTTGACCGAGATGGTGTTAGAAAGAAGACACCATTGCATTTCTGGACTCCAGCTTTGGGTTCTGACTTCCTCCCATGAACTTTATTGAACTGTCAGACTCAGAAAACCTATGAAACACGGGAGACAGATAGTTTAATATGGAGGGATGATCTCATGGATCAATTACAAAATTCATAAAACCCTTCTGAGTCTGGTCCAGATGAAAAAGTTGCTATGAGAAATAGGATATTCTGAATTAAGTGAGAATTACCGCACAACCTCCCTGAAGAGATCAGTTTTTGAATAACAAACAAAATCAATCCAATGTAACAATTGGATGAAACTTAATAATGAGAGTAAACATCTTTTATTATTGCATGTATTCTATATGCCAAACTTTGGGCGCTTGACGTGCATTTTCTCCATCAATCCTCACAAAACTCTATGAGATGGAAAATATTATCTCCATGTTACAAATGGGGAAATTGAGACAAACAGATGGTGAGTGACTCACTGAAGGTCACGCAGCTAGGAAGAATTGCAGCTGAGACCCAAATAGATAAAGTGACTCCAAAGCCTACCTTCCATGTTCTTTGTGGGTTTTTTTTTTTTTTTTTTGGTTTGTTTTACATTTATATACAACAGAATGTATTTTATTTTGTTGCACAGTCCTCCGAGCTTTAATACGTGCATGGATCTGTGTTTCCACCTTCACCGCCATGACAAAGAACAGCCCATGTTTTCAAACATCTCCCACATGATGGTCCTTTGTAGTCTCGCCGTCTCCCTACCCCCAGCACTATAGTTCGGTCTTTTCTAGAATGTCATATAGTATCATACGGGATATCATCTTTGGGATTGGCTTCCTTCACTCAGCACGATGCCTTTGCGATTCGTCTAAGTTGCTGTGGCTCTAAGTAGTCTGTTCCTTTTGTTGATGAAAAGTACTCCATCGTATGGATGTACCACAGTTCGTTTATCCATTCACACTGAAGGACATTTTTGTTCTTTCCAGTTTTGGGGGGATGATTTTAAATAGACTCACTACAGACATTTGCAGACAGGGTTCTGAGAGAACGTGTTTTTATTCCTCTAGTGTAAGTATAAGGAGTGTGGTTTCTTGGCCATGCAGTGAGTGTGTGTTTATAACTCTGTAAGGCATTGCCAAGATGTTTTCCAGAGTGGCTGCGTCATTTCACATTTCTGACAGCGGCGCATGGGAGACCCAGTTGCTCCTGACCAGCACTTGGTAATGGCAGAGTTTTTTACAAGATTTATTTTAGCCATTTTAATAGGTGTGTAGGGATATCTCGTGATTCTAATTTTCATTTTCCTAATGACTTCTGATGTTGAACATCTTATCATGTTTTTATTTGCTATCCAAATATCTACTCTGGTGAAGTATCTGTTCAAATCTTTTGCCCATTTAAAAAATTAGGTTGCTGGTTTTCTTATTGTTGGGATTATGACATTCTTTATATGTTCTAAATACAAGATATTTGTTGTTGGATATATGATTTGCAAATAATTGCTTATTAAAAATAAATAAATTCTGCCCGGCCGATGTGGCTCAGTGGTTGAGTGTCGACCTATGCACCAAGAGGTTGCCGGTTCGATTCCCGACCAACTGATGTTCTTTCTCTCTCATCGATGTTTCTATCTCTCTCTCCCTCTCCCTTCCTCTCTCTCTCAAAATAAAAAAAAAGTAAAAATTAAAAAAAAGAAAATGCAAGGAAATTGACAGCTCATGGTGAACCCTGAGCCAGAGAGGATGAGAGCTGGTAGATTAATGTTGGTAGACAGTTCTGAGATGCACTCTGGAGGGTTTCTCGGAAGGTTCCAGGGACATAGTGCCCCAGTTGCCCTCTGTGTGGCCAACTTGATATTATGAATCACCCCCTAACATGGGCTTCCCCCTCCTTCCACGTAGCACCATCCACAGTCTCCCACTCCTGTTCCCAGGCTTGCTTTCCAAAACAAACTACCTGCATGCAATCCCTTGACTCAGGTTCCGCTTTCCAGGGGACTCAGTCTAAGACATTTGCTGAGGTTGTCCATCTCTTCCTCTCCCAGTCATGAAATGGCCTAATCGATATTCACCTGGCATGAGAAGCGCAGAAGCCCCTGGACTCGGGGCTCAGGGACCAGGGATGACTCATTTCTGTACTATATGCTGATGACTGGCACATGGTGGGTGTTCAGAAAGTTATGAATACATGAATCAGGGAAAGTATTTTTTAAAAATATGTTTTTATTGACTTTTTTTTTTTAGAGAGAGAGATAGAAACATTGATATGAAAAACATCGATTGGCTGCCTCCTGCATGCCCCCCCTATTGGCTATTGAGCCCGTAACCCGGGCATGTGCCCTGACTAGGAATTGAACCGGGACCTCTCAGTCCATGGGATGACGCTCAATCCACTGAGTCACACTGGCTGGCACCTTTTTACACTTATTAAATGCGAGTTGGTGGAGGGGATGGGGCAGGAAGAAATGGCAGGTGCTGGGAGTCTGATTGGAGGGATGTCTGTCTCACACAGAGGGACTGGAGCCCAGAGCAAGACAAGCTGACCAAGCTCATGAAGGTTTAGGGTAGGGAGACCTCAATCCCTCCATCTATAACATGGGGAAATAATAATACCTACCTCGCTGAATGTTACCGAGACAAAGTGTGATGATATGTACTGACCGTCTAGCACTTGACTGGGCACATAGTAGGTGTTTGAAAAATGTTAGCTGCCTCTGTGGTTGGCTAACACCCATTAGAGGTGCAGCAGCGGGAATGGAATGCAGGAACCTCTAAGATTCACTTCGCTTCTAGGATTTCGGAGACCATGGCGGCAGTCAGATACACGTTATTGAAATGAGTGATGAAAATCACAATGCTTATTAATATTAGCCAATGTTCGTATAGTGCTTGCTAGATGCCAGGCACTGTTCCAGACGTTTTACGTATTGGCTCATTTTATTTCCAAGCCACTCTCCGAAGAAGATTCCATAATGCTCCCCGTTTTACCAGTGATGAACTCAAAGCACAGAGAGGGTAAGTGATCTGGTCAAAATCACACAGCTAGCAACACGTTGAGCTGGGAGGTGAACTGAGGCTGCTTTGCTTTTCACCATTGTTCGTATCTCCGGGATTTGAAATAGGCTGTACCGGTCTGATCACGGAGCCCCTGGGTCTTGGCTGCCACACCTCTCAGCCCGTAGACTAGTCTAGTGTTCTCCAGGCATTACAGTTCATATTGCAATTTCACATGTATCGTTTGTTGAACATTTCATGTTACAGTGATCTCCATAGCTGGTGTGTTCACTCCAATCTACCCTATCCCGTGCTGCTAAATAACTCGTGTTTAATGACCCACGTACTGAGCTACGTAGAGGTGAGAAAGAAATAGTCTCTACCCTTAAAGAGAGTGGAAGGGTAGAACACACGAGCAAAGAAATGCCACGTATGACTCACGGAGCCACGAAAAGGGAAGGTGGTCAGCCATGCTTGGAGGTCAGGGTGGGTTCCCAGAAGAGGCACCGCCGGGCTGACATCTCCCACGCCACCCTTTCTCCCTCCTGCTCTCTCTGTCATGGAGATTTCCTTCGGAGCCTCTTCACCTTCTCCCAAAGGGGAGCAGCTAGGAGGAAAGATTACAGCCAGGCCGTGTCAGTATGTAAGAGGATAGAATGAGAATTATTGGTGTTTGCACAGAGCATTTGCCTCTTGTCCGTTCCTGGTTGTTTGTTTGAAAAGTTGCCCTGAAGAATGTCAGGTTGTGTTAGGATCTGGAAGGAGTGAGATTGAGATGCTCTGGCATCGCTTGTCTCCTCTTGTGTTATTTGTGTCGATGGGAAATGCAGAAATCCAATGAAGAGTCTTCTGTTTTAAATGGGTCTGTTTGATGTACCTGAAATTGATGGATTATGTTGCTGGCTTAATACAGACGAAAGTCTGTCTCTGCTCCTCACTCCACTCACACAGCCCTCTGTCGATGGTGTCACTGTTGCCCCTTCAATGGAAGGCAGGGCACAGGTAGACAAGGAGGAGGATGACTGGACCCTGTTGGGGGGACTCTCCCCCTCAACTCATTTTTTAATAGGGATTTTCCCTATTAAGAAAACAGCCCTACCCCCATCCCTTCCCACCTGCCACCTCCAGAATGGTGGAGGGAATGGTCAGGCTGGTGATCCGTGCACATTTCTGCTTGGACTAATGTCACAAAGGGGACTTCTGGGTTTCTTTCACCTTCCTCCTCCATCCAACCAATAGGGGGCAGTGGCCTGGGTAAAGGTAGCTGCCCTGCAGAGGCAAACTTCCTACCAATGGGCCGGTCCTAGGTAGAGACGGGGGGCTGGTCCTAGGTAGAGACGGGGAGGGGGGGCTGGTCCTAGGTAGAGACGGGGGGCTGGTCCTAGGTAGAGACAGGGAGGGGGGGCTGGTCCTAGGTAGAGATGGGGGGGCTGGTCCTAGGTAGAGACCGGGAGACTGGCTGGTAGTGGATCCATTTAGCAATCCCACCTGAACCCAAATATTCCAGCACGGATGTGCTGGATGGCTTCCATTTGCCCCTCCAGATCCACATTCTACCCCGCTCTCTTCTCGAGTGCATCCCCAACTCATCCTGCACCAACTGCCTCGCTGGCCCCTCTGCGTTCAGATTGGGGAGGTCTGGAAGGAGATCAACGGGAAAGAGGCGGATGAGGTTGGGTGTTTAGTCCCTCGACTCTCTCCCTGCTGGCTGCGACAGGTTGGCTGTGTTCCTTCATGAAGTCGGCATGCACTCCTTCCCCGTGTCCCTTCAGGCTTGGTGCAGAAACAGCTCCACTGGAACGAGGTCTAGTTGCTTTTCCTAAACCCTTCCCTCACCCTTGTAAAGAGATGCTTCATTAAACTTCCTTGTAACTTAGCCTGACTGGTTAGCCCCTAGTGGTGGGACACATTGTATTTGCAAAGATGGCTGCATCAATATATCTCTCATCCCCCATGTGTCCTTGAAACGTGATCTCGACGCCCCTCCATCAAGAGGTGGGAATCCATGGCCACCCTACCCTACTCCGCCTTAAATCTGGGCAGGACTATGACAATGGCAGAAATGATGCCAGGTGAATTCCCAGGTAAGTCATAAAAGGCAATGCACTTCCACCTGGCCCTCTGGGGATGCTTGCTTATGGTACCCAGCCAGCATAAGGAGAGGACATGTAGCGGGGTCCTGGCCACAGGTCCCAGGTGACGGCAGCATAACTGGTGTGAGAGACCAAGTCTTCAGGTGATTCTAGCCCTCGACCTTTGAGCTGCTAACTGAAGCTGAGGAGCGGACAAGCTGTCCCCATTTAGCCCTGTCAAAGTAGCAGCTGTATGACCAACATAAGGATTGTTCTTATGTCGCTACAGTTTAAGGCGGTTTGTTACGCAGCGGTAGATAACCAGTCATGAGGTTGATATTTGATCTCTAGCTTTACTCTTGTGTTTTATTTCTCTCCTAGTTTGGAAATCTGGGTAGAAGAGAGGTGTGTATATATGGAGAGAGAGAGAGAGAGAGTCTGTCTCAGAGACTCTGCTCTACTCCAGTCGCTTTATAGGCATTTTGTAATGTCCCCTCTGTTCCTCACCACAAACCTAGTGGGAGGTATTCATGTCCACACTCTTCCAATGAAGAGACCACAGAAGCAGGAGAAAGAAAGAGTAACCAGTAATGATCACTCGGAGTCAACAGGAGAATTTGAGATGGAACCGAGGTTGGCAAAACTCCAAATTTCACTCTCCTAAAATGGCACCAGGCTGTTCTGTCTCATTACAATGTTCCTGCAGAAAGCTGCTCTCCATTGTCACTTAAGTCACCAGTTTTTGTTCTGTGGAATCTGCAGTCCTTTAATTTGGAAGGAAAAAGAAGACTTTCCTATGTCCTGGCCATCCTGTAGTGAACTCTATCTCACCAGGTCGTGGTGACACTCCCTGAGTGATGACCACTAGGTCAATCTGCTCACCATCCACGCTTGCTCTGCAGGAGGGTGGAGAGATACCTGGGCATGTTTCCAAGGTCCTTCCCACGGGACGCCTGGGGACCTCCTGCTCGGTGCTCCTTGATCAGAGACTATGGCATTCTGTCCTCTCTGTGGCCCCAGTGCCCAGAGCGTAACAAACGCTGAATACGAGTTTGTTGACTGTCTGAACGCGTGCTTGTTTTCCCAGGCTTTACCCGTGCATTTCCTCCTCCTCCGTTTCTGCTGAAGCCTCCTCCATCACTGAGTCTGACCTCTGAGCAGACAAACGCTCTGCCTTTGGAACGTATATCTCACTCTTGGACCAGAGAACCCATCCTGCTAAGTTTATAAGCTCCCATTGGCTGACACCAGGGTCCTGATCTGTCTGTCACTCGCCAGTTCTTTATCTAATTCTCCAAGTCTTTTTCACCCTGTCAAGGACTGAGTCCACTCCCCAAACTGCTGCCAAAAGAGTTATAAAAAACACAATTTGATAAGTTTATTGTCCTGCTTAAACTGCTATTCACCCCTGGTTTCTACAGGATAAACCCTATAACCTGTTTCACTGGAGACCCTCAGAATCTGCCCCCAGTGAACCTTTCCACGCACAGCCCTTACTGTGCCCGCTACGCGAGCTCCATCCATTAAAGGCACACTGGACTATCCATCAAAGTCTGGACAGAACATGCCCTTTCGTGATGTTATGACAATGCCCTCCTGTTCCATTTCCTTATTCTGACCCCAGCTCTCCTTTTCCTGTATGCCTGGTGGGCTCCTCAGCTTAAATGTTACCTCCTGCAAGTCTGTTCCAACTCCACCCGGCAGACAAGCTCCTCTGTCCTTTAGATGACCACAGCATTTGTCTGGGACTCTATTCCAGTGCTTCCTGCAATGTTTAATCCGTACATGTTTCCATGTCTGACTCCCCCATCAGCCTGCGAGCTGTGTAGGTTCCCGCCACTCACTATGCCTTCCTGGTAATTAAGACTGGAGACCTTGAAATCAAATCACCTGAATTCGAAGCTAGGTTCTAGCCTACACTTGTTGGCTCCAAGACCAAGGAAAGTAACTTACCTCCTTTAATTTTAAATGTTCTCCTCGTCGCAGTACGAATACCTGTTTACAGGATTGTGCGTATTCAACGAGCTAACCCGCCAGAAGCGTTCGGCACATGGTAAACACTTAATAAAGATCACCTGTGGTTATTATTCTCGGTGAACAGTTACCATGACCAAACATTAGTGCATTAAATCTCACAGCAGTGCTGTTAAGTGGGCATTATTATTCCCCTTCCACAGACAGGGAGTAGGCTCGGGGAGGAGAGGGAGCTTTCCCGGGCTGTGTGGTTGGGTGCTTGCGAGGGGCTCAGTGCAAGCCTGATGGATCTGTTTGAGCATCCTGATTAAACTTTGTGTCTCTGGTGGTCCATCCAGACTTCAGATCCTTTTGCCACTGGAGCCAGAGTTCAGCCCCGGTCTCCGCTCCTACCACCGTCTAGGTTGTCTGAGGCCCGAGCCGGGCTGCATGTGGGCTGGAGTGTTTGTTTTTGACTCCACCGAAAAGACGTCTTCAGGCCCATTCCCAGGTCCGCTCACAAACTCATCCCATCTGCCTTCCAATGAAGATTCAAAAGCAGGCGGCAAGAAATCCCTCCCTGTGCACCGATTCCAATCAGCGATTCTGCTCTTAATGACCAGCTAATGAAGAACTCACAAAAGCGAAGCACACTATTAAATATAGAAGTGTATTGACGCCGACCTGTGGGGAGCACTTTCTGTTCCTTTTCCAGAACAGCGTCTGAGAACACGACTATAATCTCCTTCCTTGAACAGTTTTTGCCCTTTAAAGTAGAGACAGCTCTGAAATAAAAATCTGTAAGGAGGCATGCATTCCCCAGAAGCCCGTAAAAGGCTGTTTCAACAACACAGTCCGGGGCCACGTCATGTTTGCTGTGAATCCTGGCACCGGGCTGCGGCTCCCGGTTTGCCCACTGCAGACCCCTGGCTGGTGGTTGCAACACGGTGCTCTCCAGTGAGTTCCGTGGGCCCTGCCCGTCCTGGTGCCCCATGGGGCAGGGGCGAAGAAACTTCAGAAAACAAACCAAACATTCTCATGACCCTGTTGAGCATGGTGTCGGCCCTGCTCTGTGAGGACAGCTTTACGGGGACCGTGTCCCTGGGACCCCAGCCAGTCCTGGTAGGAGACACTGTAATCACAATACTTCCCACGTAACAGATGAGTGGGGTTCCGGGAGCTGACTTAACTGAGGTCACCCCGATGACCTCAGGTGGGATGCTCAGGTGTGTCCGATTCCCAAACCCCGACTTTTCGCCGTGACCTACAAGCGTCGAGTCCTGGGTCCCCCAGCTGTGGTGATGGCAGGTGGCTTGTCCACGTTTGACTGAATGTACGCCAGGTCTGGTTCGAGCCTTCTCGAACACACCGATATAACCTGCTGGCGCCGTGTTAGGCGGCATTGCCCGCTCTTCTCATGTTGTTGGTGGGGGACTGGGGATATGAGAGAGGAAGTCACCCCTCAAGGTGACCCAGCTGGCACGTGGAACAGCCTCGGCCCTTCCCACCAGACTGTTCTGAGGCTCTGGTGGTGAGGGAGGGCAGAATGAGGCTCCTGCCCCGTGATGGGGTTGAGTGGGTAGCACCTGGCTTCTCTGAGATGGGATCCCTGTTTGGAAAGGTCAGCTGAGAACAGAAAGACTCCGTCTCTGTCCTCCCTAGGGGCTCTGTGGCTGGGGAATCACCTCAGAGAGACTGTCAGTCTGCTCGGGCTGCCGTAACAGAGAAGCCCAGCCTGATGCCTTCAACGATGGAAATGTATTTCCCCGCGGTCTGGAGGCTGGACGTCCAGATCAAGGTGCTGGCAGGGCTGGTGCCTTCGCGGCCTCTGCCGATGGCCTGCAGACGGCTGCCTTCTCCCTGTGTCCTCAGACGGCTTTTCCTCTGTGCTCCGATGCTCGGTCCAGATTGTCTCGTTTTATGAGGCCACTACTTATATGGGAAGGGGAACCATTTGAAGGCCCCTTTTTAATGAAGTCATCTCTCCTTAACGACCCTGTCTCCAAATGCTTCCGTACTCTTAGGCGTTGGGGGTTAGGGCTCGAACATCTGAGTTTGGGGGAGGCGGGAGCACATTTCACGCCATCACAGAGACCCAGAAGGTCTGGGGTTTTTTATTTTGTCTGATTTCATTTTGACCACATGGACTCATCAAACATCCAGTTAGTCCTTTCCTACCTGGATTTTTTCATAAGTCTGTGTGGTGAGAACCCCCAAACCTCTTCAGTCCTCGGGTTTCACATCTCTAAAACTTGGGGGTCATTGTGAGGATAAAATGGGACAGTCCATTTAAAGCATCAAGCTGTGTAGGTCCTCCAAACATCCATTCCTGCAGACTCTGCTCACACCACAGCCGGAGCCAAACCCTGACTCCATGCCCAAAATGTTTCCGGCTGCTTGTGGGCAGTTGAAGGCTAGGGTCCAAAGCAGCTCACTTGGGGGGACAGGCTGCGTGGGCTTGTGATGCTGAATTTTCTTGCCTCCTGTCTCTGGCTTGTACCTCCAGCGTGACAGAGACGATGCTCACAAAACCCTGTCTGTTTCCTCGTCCTGGGCACACAGGCAGGTCAGAGCGCCCAGCACCCTCACAGGCGGGTGGCGTGTGACTGCGTTCTAGCCAACAGGGTGTGGTGGAGGTGATGTCGTCTCCTCCCAGGACATCACAATGTTTGTTTTTCCTTAGATCCTACAGATGTGATGCCATGTAGTACTTGTCCTCCTCTGCCTGGCTGGTTCCCCTGTGCGTGATGTGTTCAGCATCCCCGGTTTTGCCTTGCCCTAACCTTCAAGCAGGACTTAGTACCTCTTATCAACCCCCAAACACACACACACGAACACACATAATCCCTTTCTCAAAGTATTAGTGAGCGATGTATGTTTTAAACAATTTTTTTTCCTTTATTGATTTTAGAGAGAGAGGAAGGGAGAGGAAGAGAGAGATAGAAACATCGATGAGAGAGAACATCAATCGGCCGCCTCCTGCATGCCCCCCACTGGGGATCGGGCCCACAACCTGGGCATGTGCCCTGACCAGGAATCGAACTGGCGACCTCTTGGTGCATGGGTCCATGCTCAACCACTGAACCACACCGGCCAGGCAGCGATGTGTGTTTTAGTAAAGATTTACTTTGCAAATAATAGCAATTTGTTGGATATTTCCAGATACCCGACCAGTTGCGGGGTGTGTGTGTGTGTGTGTGTGTGTGTGTGTTTCTTTCTCCCACGCAGAGCTCCGACTTCTAGGTGTTGCCTTCCAGCTCCTAGACATTCTTCCTGCCTCTCTTCCTAGTACCTCCCTCCTCTGATTGGAGAGTAATTTACCTCCGATTCTCCCAAGCTGACAGCCCACAGCCATCATCTTGCTCAGCAAATAGGAGACCCTGTAGTCACCACCAGAATCTGCTGTGTCAGTAAGTAATGCCGATGTTTTCTATAGCTATTTTTAGCAATGCATGCCGTCGGTGTGAGGGCTACATGAATGGACAAGGTTATGAACATGAAACTCTGTACATGGCAGGCATGTAATGAAATGCTAAATAAGTTAGAATTTTAGTATTGTTACTTTATTATTTTACTGCTACCTGTAAGAGATTGCCACCACAGGAAGCTACCAAATAAAGAGATATTACTTAGATCTCTCTCGGCTTGTCTTAGTTTTGATAAGAGAAGAGATTTCTGGAAAGAGGCCTTTTCCAGATTGAATCTCAGAAAGACTCCAGAAATCCTGGAGCCCTACCTCCAAAGACAATTCTTGAAAGCCCTGATAAAAGAGATTATTGGTCAATGCTCCCTGGTCTGCCCACCCAGGGTCGAACGCTGCCTGCTTACTAAGGGCAACCCGGCTGGTCACTGGCTGTATCAGACGCTGCCGGGTTCCCGGAGAAGTCAGGGAAACCGCCTTTCCTGGCAAAGGCCGGAAGGAGGGAACGCGTCCATCTGTCAGGGATTTTGCAAGTCCAGCCCAGCTTGGAGGCAAGGGCCAGGCATGTGACCTTGGGAGTGGCCTCTGCTGACATCTCCACTCTTCTGATACCTGCTCTGCTTACTGTGCAGGTCGCCTGTTCAGACCGAGTGTATTTTTAGTGTTGATCCCTTTGAAGTTAAAACCAAAGTCATCGTCATCTTTCCTGTCAGTAACAGCCTTCTCCTCACCCCCGGTGCTCCTTCTCTGCCTGTGCTGCGTCTCTCCGCCCTCACTTCCCGCTGCCTCTGCGCTGGTTTAGACTCAATACGACTCTTCTCTGAGCTGCTGCACATCCAGCTTTCACTCTTCTTGTTCCCGCTTAAATAAAACAAAGCAAGACCCCAGGAGCTCCCTCTGTCAGGTCATGCTATGTGATGGTGCAATAACAAACAACTCCCAAATCCCGGCAGAGTGCAAGGTTTTCTTCTTGCATGTTTTTCATGCTCAGCGCTGGTGGGCTGTATCTCTGCTCCGCAGTCCGCAGGACCCATGCCCTGGATTGGAGCAGACACTTCCCGGGGTGATGTTGGTCTCCCTGTCCTAAACTGAGAGAGAACGTGGTGAATTGTCTCTTAAAGATTTCCCTGGAAGTGACACACATTACTTTGTGTCCTATTTAATTGGCCAAGCAAGCTGTGTGACCAACCTGATTTCAATGGCTTCATGTCGGTGAGCAGTCACAGCCTACCATAATCCCATTATCCGACGTCCGCAGCTTGGCACTAATTGATAAAACCTGGGCTTTGGAATCAGATCTGGGATTAAAGCCTTCCCCATTTGATCGATTTTTACATTTATTTATACTCTCGTTTATAAGTCAATATTTCCATCCATTAACCCATGAAATTACCAGCCAATGTGTTTTTAACCAAGTTCTATGTAAATAACGGGAGTTACAGGGATGCATAAGACATAAATCCCATCTGCAAGAAGTTCACAGATGGAGAGAGATGAAGGATAAATCCTTTGAAAACTGTGCTTTAGAAAAGTACAAACATATACAAGTATGAATAAAATGGTGTAATGAGCTCCCTAGAACCCATCCATCAGCTTCAACAAATATTAGTTCATTGCCAGCATCATCAATCTTACTTTGTCTATACCTCCACCAGCATCCTCCGTATTACTGGCTGTGTTGACGTTCTTATTGAGGTCATTGTAGATAAGAAGTGATGTAGAGAGAGCTGCATACCCAGTTAACCCCAAGTCACATCTTGGGAAACTGGAGTGTAACATCACAACCGGAACACTGACCCAGACACAATCTGCTGGTCTTACTCAGATTTCCCCCGTTTTACCTGTATTCCTGCAATTACTTTTGTGTGTGTGTTGTCCACATTATTTAAAGCAAATCTGACATTGTATAGTTGCCCCAGAATATTAGTGTTATGTATCTTTAGAAAATAAGGAATCATTTTTAAAAGACCACCATATCATTTTTATACCTTAAAAAGTTAATAATAATTCAATACCATCAAACATTAAAAATTCCATTTTACTTAAGTGTCACTTTTTAATAACTTGCTTGGACAAGGTCCACACCTTGTGGTTGTTTGACGTGTTTTAAGACTTTTTAAATCTGACATACACTTCTTCATCTCTCTCTCTGTACATATATTTAAAATTCCAGGGATTTGGGCTAACTGTGGCTCACACTCACGTGGGTACTTCAGAGGGCTCATGGGAACAATATTTCTGGAGTTATTTCTTGAAGAGAACCATTTGTTAGCTTTTATACCTGAAGGTCAGTTTGGCTAGGTATAAAATCATTGGCTCACATTTTCTTTCTATATTTTTATTTATTTTCGTGTATTAAATATGTTAGCAGTTGACTTCTGGCATATGTACTGCTCTCAAAACGTGATGACAATCTGATAGTCCTCTTATAAGTGACTTAGCCTTTTTGCTTGGATACACTAAGACTTTTTTTCTTTAAAGTCAAGTAATTCTATTAGAACATGCTTCTAAGGGCATGTGCCTCAGTTACAGTTCATCCCTGGCCCTGGTCGGGTCGTGTGGGAGACAACCAGTCGATGTGGCTCTATCACATCAATGTTTCTCTCTGTTTCTGTCTGTCTGTCTCTCTCTCTCACTCCATCTGATGATAAATGGAAAAATATCCTCAGGTGAGGAATAAAAATAAAAAAAAAGAATATGCTTCTCTATTGGTTGGCTTGAATTAATTATACCTACATACATAATATATGATTTAAAAAAAAGTTAGTATTGTCTTTTCAAGCTATAGTTTTAGGATTCTTTTTGGTTATTTTCCTTCAGTTTTTCTTCGCCAGGGCTCCACTTATACATGTGTTGCGTCATCGTTGACTGCCTTCTATGTTTGTCACTGTCTCTTTTGAATTCTTATTTTCTTTTTATTTAAAAATGTGTCCTTTTCACCTTCTGTTTCTTTTAAAGTATTACCTGTTGTGTTTCTTTACTCTTCTGGTTGTTTTTGTTTTTTGTTTTTTTCCTGTTTTAGTCTTCATTTCTGAAGTGCTGTTTTTCTGCTTTCCCGGATTTCATCATCTCATTTTTAGCATTTCTTATTCTGATTTATGTTATTTGATCATATGTTCTATTATTGTTTCTAATGCCTTTCAGTTCATTTGGAAATACTAGGTTGTAAACAGTTTTATCATTTTCTTTAGAAACGTTTTTTTGTCATTCTTTTAGCAATGTAAGGACATTATTCTGCTCTTTGCTATTTTCATAATACTTTTGTATGGGATTTAAGCAAAATATTTTTTTCTGATGCTCATTTTTACATGACATTTACTTTCTTGCTCTCTTTGGAGGGAGAGGTGAGTTGGGATAGATTTCCTTATTTTCCAGCTTTAGGGTTCTCTTGTCTGTTGTTTTGATGAAGTGTTAAAAAGTCAATTTTATGACTTCTAATTCTGAGATCTCCTGGCTTCTTTTCCTTCCTTCACTTTTCTTTTTTTATCCTCACTCGAGGACATTTTTGTGTTCATCTTCAGATAGAGCGGGAGGGAGAGAGGGAGGAAGAGAGAGAAACACCGATGTGAGAGAGGCACATCGAGTGGTTGCCACCCACACGACCCCAACGGGGGCCGGGGACAAACTGCAACCGAGGTACGTGCCCTTAGCGGTAACTGAATCCGGGACTCCCTGGTCTACAGGCTGACGCTCTAACCGCTGAGCCAAACCGGCCAGAGTGCTTCCTTCACTTTTATGTGGACTTCTCTGTCCTTTGCTCCCGTCGTCCCTGTCCTGTTCAGTTTCAACTGTGTCCCAGAAGTCGTCCTCAGTGTGAAACTGGGCTTTGAAGAGCATGGTATGTTGATCAATCTGTTTTGAGTGTTTGTAGGGCACAGACTGCTTCAGCCCCTTTGGGCTTTGTAGGAGCCCCTGGCATTCACCCACACATTATCGGCGAACCTCTGCCAGTGTCGCTTGTTATTCTCATGTTGAACTGCACTTCTGGGGAGTACGTGATGCTGTTTGGGGGGCTCTTCTGGTCTCGGTCTGTCCGATTCGTCACTGCTCCCCTCTTCTCCAGAATGGCGATGGTTTGTCTTCACCGTGTCTTGGTGTGGAGTTCATCGTGTGGCCCCGTTGTGTTGCAGATATTTTCTGTGGAATTGCAGCTTTGCTATCCTAATTGTCCTGCATGTTTTTATGGTAAGGGACTGAAAAACTATTATGTCACAATAGTCATCCTTCCATGACTCAAAAATGTGATTTAAACGTGTACAATGGTTGTAGGCATGGGATGCCCCCGAAATGCAGAGGGACGTGGGGGGAGGGTTGGTTCGGAGGTCAGAGAAGGTTACCGAGAGGAGGCAAGTTCTGTCTGAGCTGTGCCCCAGGAGGGGTCAGTTGGGTAAATACGGGAAAGCAAGATATTTGGGCAAAGTGACCAGCTCTCCTGGGTGGGGCCAGGAGAGCGTGTGATGCATGTGGGGACATGAGCGGCCCCGTACTTGCCATGTGCTAGGCGGGTGTCTGGTGGGTGGCAGTGGGTGGCACCTCTTTCCAACTGGGTGTCAGCCTCTGTTTTCCTGCCCTGGCAGCCTGTTTTCCAGGATGGAGAGGTTTTTATGTATTGCTAGCTTTCACCTTTCTGGTCCCTGTGTAATTTCTCATTATTCATTGCTATTTACAATCCTCTCAATTTAGAGCCACTTGTGCAGTTAATTTCAGTGCTGTTTACTCTTTCCTCTGCCATCATTAGTAAGGACAAAACATCTGATGGAACTGAGTTTTGCGGCCATTTGTGCAATTCCACTGAGGCTCACTCTTGTTCCAGACATAGCAACCCCACCTTTTTCACGGGGTACCTTCCGAGACCCCAGCACAGGCCTGAAACCTTGGCTATACCGAACCCGATAGGCACGGTGCCTATTCCTCTACCTACATACCTATGATAAAGTTTAATTTGTAAACAAGGCACAATAAGAGACTAATAAAAAAATAGAACAATTATAACAAGATACTGTAAAAAACAGTTCTGTGAATGCAGTCTCTCTATTTCTCAAAATATCTTGTTGTGCTGGACGCACCCTTTCACTTAAAGGAAGCGCTTCCCAGCTGCTCCTTGTCATATCCGAATCGCCAGCATCACTGCTCTTGTGCCTTGGGACCATTAGCAAGTAAAATGAGAGTTACTGGGGCACAAGCACCGCGATACTGAGGCAGGTGATCTAATAGCCAAGCCGGCTACTAAGTGACTAATGGATGGGTAGCATATATACATGGAGATGCTGTGGACCAAGGGATGATGCACGTTCCAGGTGGGACTGGTTGATGGTGCGGGATTTCATCGTGCTACTCAGAACAGTGTGCAATTTAAAATTTATGAATGCTTGCTGCTGGAATTTCCCATATATATAAATGTGTGTGTGTGTGTGTGTGTGTGTGTGTGTGTGTGTGTGTATATAAAGATTTTTAATTTGATTTTTAGAGAGAGAGGAAGGGAGCGGGGAGAGAAAGAAAGATCGATGTGAGCGAGAAACATCAATTGGCTGTCTTCCCCACGTTCCCTGACTGGGGATCAAGCCTGCAACCTGGGCGTGTGCCCTGACTGGGAATCGAATCAGTGACGTTTTGGTGCATGGGAGGATGCCCAGCGAACCGAGCCACACTGGCCAGGGCTCCAGTTTGATATTTTTGAATGGCAATGGACTGCAGGTAGCGGAAACTGTGGAAAGTGAAACCGCAGATAAGGGGCTATTACTGTAATCATTTCAATTCAAAGGTGTTATCATCCCTTTGGTCACCTGTGCTTGGGGATATTGGGTTAAGATTTTTGTTCACTTAAATTCAATTTTTCACAAAAACTCCATGAGGTAACCTAGCTCTAGCCTCCCACCAAACAGTAAAGAAGATTTAATCTCACAAGTAGTCAAAGATGTCCACATTAAGGCATTATTGAGGAATTTGTATTTTCCACTGGTAAAATTTGTAAAAATTTAGCACCCACTGCCGGTTAAGTGTGCTGACATGAGTATTTCCAAATGCTTTTATAAATCAATGCCAATTAGGCATCAAGACCCATAAAAAGGTTTATCATTTTTACCAGTATTTTGAATTTATCTTGAGAAAATAACTTCTGGAGGAAAGAAAAAAATAGCAGGAACATGGTTGTTGAAGTATTAACCTTCGTGTTATAAAATGGGAACAACCCAAACCCACCAGCAACAGGAGAATGATAAAGTGGGTGCATCAGCTGAGTGAATGAAAAGCGGTAGGAGAGTCTCAGCCGTCGACTCCGTTACTGTAATCGGTACCTTTGCTGCTGTTACTGTGCTCTGGCTCCGCCGAACAAGCTGCTCTCCCCGTGGCTCTATGACAGCAGCTCCAGGTCACTAATGAGAACATATATTGTCTCCTAAAATAGTCACCGAGCAATTAGGACCGATGGTTGTAACATAGGGGGTGCTAGCATGTGGACAAGAGATTTGTAATTAGTCAGAACTCCTCAAAGGTAAAATAATACAGGCGTGTTCAGAGCAGCATCGGTTGTCATAGCTCCAAACTGGAATCAACTCAAATGTCCATCAGCTGATAGTTGGATAAATAAAATGTGGTATGTCCATACAGTGGAATATTATTTGGCAATAAAAAAGCGCTGATTCATGCTACAACATGGATGGGCCACGGAAACATTGTGCTAAGCGAAAGAAGCCAGATATGAAAGTTCACATTGCACGATTCCATTTATATGAAATGCCCAGAATAGGCAAATCCATAGAGATAGAAAGCACATTAGGGGTCACTTAGGACTGAGGAGGGATGGGGGCATAGGAGCAACTGCTAAAGGGCTTGGAGTCTTTTTGGAGGATGATGAACATGTACTGTAATGGTAGCAACAGTTGCACCAACTCTGTGAATATAAAAAGTATTGAATTGTACTCTTTAAATGGGTGAATTGAATGGTATGTAAATTACGTCTCAGTAAAGTTAGTACCAAAATAGGATGAAATAAACTGAGTACACAAAACCCAATTATTTAACCAATCTCTATCATGGGCAATAATCAACCGGTAGTAAGACCTAAAAGAAACAGAATGCCTGATGTAAATAATTCTTGCTTAACAAAACTCCAATTCCTCCTAACTACTCTACGGTTTAGTACAATTCTGATTGTAATGTCTTTCTGTTTTCAGTTTCCAGTCAATGAAAGCAGTTTTAGGAACAAGACTGGCAAACCATCTCAACCTTTAAAACTAAGACATTCCAAAGCATTTGGTGACCTTGTAAGTTTAGAAACCATATCAGTTAAAATCAGATTGGGCTGAAAACAACAGAAACCACAACCAATAATGAATTAAACAAAATGGGTAGAAATGTATTTCTCCCCCCCATGTAAATACAGGTAAATGTAGATAATTCAAGATGGACAAGGCAGTTCCTCGATCACAGGGTCCCAACTCCTTTCTGGTAGCTAATCCACCATTTCCAAACAGCCTTTACCTAGTAGCCCATGATGGCTGCTCAGGTCTTGCCGACACAGCAGCATTCCAGCTGGGAGTGGGGAGGACAGAGAGAAGAGAAAGGACAGTTCTTCCATGTGTGGATTTATTGTAGAAACCAGACACAACTTTGCATGCATCTCTTTGCCATAATCATCTGCCAGGGATGCTAGGAAATGCTGTTTTTATTTCAGGGGGCCACATCTGTAGCTAAAATTTGAAGGGAAGAATGAATATTAGGGGACCAGCATTCCCTAATACAAAGTTTCTCTTCTCCTAATTTTTCATGTGCAGGCACAGGGGACTATATATTTAGATGTCTTGTGTTTGGATCTCTGACCTGGAAAATCACTTAACATCCATGAAACTATTTCCTCTCCTACTAAGCAAGAAAAATATTCCTACCTTATTAGATTGTGGGAAGAATTAAACACGTGAATACATGATGAATGGGTTTTATAAAGCAGTACACAAATGATAGATTTAGCTGGAAACCGAGTACACACAGGGAAGACATAGGAGACGTTTTTAAATGTCTGAAGGAATTACTAGGGAAGATAGAGTGAGCTTTTCTAAACCTCTGTCACACCAGAGGGCGATCTGGCAGCCAGCCAAGCATCAGGTAAGCCGTGCGGTCCGTCCAGAACCACTCTCTCGTTATCCGTGGTAGACCATTTAGATGGTTTGCTGATACACAGGGTGTCTAGGTTGGAAAGTGAAGTGTGGAAGAAATAATTGGCACGTACACAAGGTCGAACTTCTAAGTTTCTTTTCACAGCACGTACAGAGGAAAGAACAGGGGCTTTGGAATACAATGGTACTACATTCCCTAAAAGCGCCCCAAAGGTAGACCTGATGTCTCATGTATGTCTATATCCATAGAGCCTCCCCTGGGCTGGGGGCAAAAGCCTGTCTCATGAAGATCCGTTGAACTGTCATTTAAGATGAGCCTTGTTTTATTTATTTTCAAATATGTTTTTACTGATTTTTTTTAGAGAGGAAAGGAGAGATAGAAACATTGATGAGAGAAAGATCTATCCGCTGCCTCCTGCACGCCCCCTACTGGGGATTGAGCCCGCAATATGGGCACGTGTCCTGACTGGGAATTGAACTGGGACCTCTCAGTCCATGGGACGACGCTCAACCACTGAGCCACACTGGCCGGGCAGATGAGCCTTGTTTTAAATCTCAGCGCTGTTACTGACTAGCTGGGACCAACGTCACTCACTTCTACGTGCCGCACTCTCCTCACCTGCAAAAATGAAAATTTTCAAAGTTGATGGGATGCAATGGCCAGAGCCCTGCACTTCTTGGGAGGTTCCAGGGGGGATCCGTCCTGTCTATTCCAGCCCATGGTGTTTGCTAGTATTCCTTTCTTTGTAGCCGCATCACCCCAATCTCTGCCTCCATCTTCGCTGTGGATTTTTCTCTTCTGTCTCTTATACGGACATTTGTCATTGGATTTAAGGGCCACCAGGTAACCCGGGATGATCTTATCTCAAGATCCTTAACTTAATTACATCTTCAAAGACTCTTCCAAATAAGGTCACGTTCATGGGTTCCATGGATTTTGGATTTGGACTTATCTTTGGGGGAGTGGGGCACCATTCAACCCGCAGAGCGCCCTTCACCAAGCTTCTCTGCCCAGCAGAAAGAGTGTGGCATTCTGTGGAATCCAAGGAGCTTCCTGTGCAAGCCTTCACTTCAGTAAAAATACAATCGAAAGTATTTCACTTGTTCTCTTATTTAACAAACTTTTACTTTTTGTCATGGGCTGTGCTGGTTCATAACTGGGGATACAGAGATGAGGGACTCTTGGTCTCCTAGAAGCTTAGTCCAGAGGAGTTGGTTTGCTCATTTTGAGTCTGTGCTCTAGAAAAGCTGTAGAAGAATAACATATATGCCCCTGTGGAAATCTTAACAATTCTCTTACTTATGGATTCTCCAAATACTTACTGAATGTCTCCTATGTTCCAAAGCTCTTTGCTAAGCCCTAGGGGAGACTCAGAGGTGGCCAAAATACAATATCTACCTTCAAGAAGCTTACAATAGAAAAATGGATTTGAAATATATAAAAATAATGATTGCTCATAGAAGAAAGATAAATAAAGTGAGATTGGACTTTAGAACCCTATGCAATGAAAAGAACATGGAACACTGGAAATAAAGACTCCCTAAGCTTGTAGCTTCTTAAATACACCATGCAGTTTTTAAAGCATTCACTGAAGGTCGAACACCTTCAGCTCAGAGACAGTCCAGGGAGGGTTCATTCTTGAGAGTGCTGTTTTTTTCAGAATGTTCTGAGAAAGAGTGAATGCTTTTAAGGGGGAGGTTAAAGTTGAAATGTAGTTAGGTGTTGAGGGAGTGGAAAGATACCAATTGTATTATTAATAAAATTGATCCAAGCTAGGCCAGTAGAAATAGAAGGAGGAATTACATCAATAAGACAAATGATATCTCCTGTAACCTTGAACTCAGTATTGATAGAAGGGTGGATGGGGAGATTTGGGGAATCAATGAAGCTACCTCTAAAATCTCAAGGCAATTGATTGAAAGAGAGTAAAGTAAACAGGGGAAAACAATTCCAGCCTTTCATCATTGCAAATGAGCCCACGTTGTTGATCACCTGCTCTTAAAATCAGACCCTTAGTGCAAGCTTCAGAAGGAAGAAAAAGGTGTCCCATAGTCTGAAAATAGGTCAGGCTGCTCTGTTGTATTTTTAGGAAGAAAATGATCTAGTTCGTGCATTCTAAGTAGTTCAACTTTTATGTGTGAAATCAAATCAGCCCCATTCAGGACGATGGAATCTTCCTTTACCATATTAAATAACCATTCTTACAGTGCTTCTTGTGTAAAAAAGGTAACTGAAAATATTCAGTCAACGTGTTCTGATGCTAAAATGAAATGCGCGGAGGACAGGGGTACCCTGTGACATCACTCCAGCAGCTCCCATATCCTCCTCCACGATCTGCTTGTTCACTTCTGAACCTCTTAACCAAGAGTCTCTATCACCCCAAACCTTAGCCCTGTATCAACCTCAATGATTTTTCTTGAACAAAAGATATTTAATAAATCTAGTATTTTGAATGAGTTAGGCAAAGGTTGGACTCCTAGGTGCAGTATCTCTTAGTTATTGGGATTTTCAGAAAATGGGTTAATCTTATTAGCAGATATGTCTATATAGGAATATATTGTGGCCAGCACCTGCCTGATATCTTTTCTTATTTCAATAAAATCACCCTGATTTCTTGAGTTAGTTACTCATCCTCCACTATCAGTTTATTCATTCTTTGACAGATATTCTCTGAGCTCCTACCATGTGTGTGGTGTTATTATAGATACTAGGGATATTGTTGTGAGCTAGACAGATGAGATTCTTGCCCCAGTGAAGTCTACGTGCCAATAGGGAAACATAAAATAAATGAATATACAATTTATGGAAGTGATAACTATTATAAAGAAAAATAAAGTAGATAGAGTGTAGAATTTCATCAGGAAAGATGACGTATGGCAGGGAAGTTTGCTTGGAGGAAGTTGAACGGAAGTAGAAAACAGTCAAGTGAAAGGGCAAGTGTTTCAGGCCAAGTCCCCGTGGTGGCACCTGCGGTGGCATCTCCATGAAACAGAAGGTCAGTGTGGCTGAAGCAGACTGCGTCAGGGCGAGTGGAGTGCAATGGGGGCAGAGGGCTGAAGGAGGTGCTGTGTCGTGGAGGACCTCGTGGGTCATAGAAAAGAATTTAGATCTTATTCTGAGAGAATGTGTGCCCCTGTAGGGTTTGAGCAGGACAGGGATCTCTATCTTTGAAAGATGACCCGAGCTGCCATGTTGAGAATAAACTATGGGAAGCAAAAGAGTGAGCCAAGAAGTCAGTTAGGAAGAGACTACAAATGTGAGAAGTGCTTAGATGTAGGATGTCTTTTGAAGGGGGAGCTAGAAGGACTTGCTGATGGATTAGACTCGGAGCGTAGAGGTGGAGAGGAATCAAGGATCACCCCTAAGTTTCTGTCTTGAGCCACATGGTGGATGGAGGTGCCATTTAATGAAATGGGGAAGGCTAGGGGAAGAGGAGGCTTGGGGTAGAAAATCAAAAATTCCTTTTGAAGACTTACTTTTGACATGAAGGACAGACATGTAAGTAGACATGTATGAAGGAGGCAGTTTGGTACATGAGTCTGGAGTTCTGGAGAGAGGTCAGAGCTGTTGTGGTATATGAAGAGCTTTTAGTTATGGAGGAATTATAGACAGAAAAAAAGAGGACCAAGGACAAAGCCCAGAGGTCATCCATGAAGTTCAAGGTGAGCTGGCTTGCCCTGCAGCTCCAGGTGTAATCGTGTAACCCAAAACATCCAGTAGAGCTAGTCTCATGACTTCCGAGGTTATTAGGAGGAAGATGCTCTCCTGGGGGCTGGACCTGAGCCAGGAATACTAAGCCTGGAATTTCAGAGGGCCACCAGCTGAAGAGAGCAGCACATCTGGGAACGGAGCCAACACAAAGGAGAGCAGAGGCAAAGGATGGAGAAAACAGCCCGATGACATCACTGCGAGACCTGGGTTCAGCAATGTTTGGAGCTCAATTTACTCCTGGTTTTTTGTTTTTGTTTTTTCTTCTATTATTTGAGTCAATAATATCCCCTTTATATTTAAGCCAATTTAAGTTGGAATCTATGTCTCCTGCAGCATCCCCCAGCATCCCCATGTACCCTATCCAGGTGAATTGACGTGCCCAGGTTTGCGCTCAATCCCAAGCCTCCCTAGTGGTCCAGGGTTCTTTGTCACCACACTGCCCTGCTGGTTGCTCTTTCTTAGGGCTGTTCCACTCACTGCCATGCCTGTCTTCCACAGTTCCTGTGTCAGTCTAACTTAGATGACTTCTTTATGACTCTGCAGTGGTGTGTGCGTTGGGAGGGCTATGGCTAGGCAGTCATCCCGGGATCACGTAAGTTGAGCACCACCAACAGTACCCACTCTGAAAGAGGAAGCTGGGAAGGGAGAAGGTTCTGGTTGGCCACCACCAGCTGGCATGCCACTGTAAATGACTCCTGCTATGAGCATCAGCAGCATCTTTAGAGCAGGGGGGCCACCATTTCAGGCCCAAGCTTGTAGTCTCTGGGCTGAAAATTGCACTGGATATATAGATTCCCACTGGGACAGCCAGTGACTTGACCTCTCAACCAGCATCCTGTCCCGGGCCTCACCTTCTGCAGTTTGGCAGAGAAGTACCCCAAGGCCCAGATAGCCACTCAGTCACTCACCACTTATCGAGTTCCTCCTGTGGTCCACACCGCATGCTGAGTACTGGAGAGATGAACCAGACTGGGAGTTTGCCCTACAGGGACTCACAGTCGGATATGGGAAAAACATACAAGCACAATGGTGGTGTGATGAACTCTGTGACAGAGTTAGCTGGAGGTGCTAGGGGAGCACAGGAAGGTTCTCCCTGGGTCAGTTGGGCACCTTCATGGAGGTGGAGATGCCTTCAGCTGGACTTACAAACTCAGGTGTTTCCAGGGCCCAAGCAAGTAAGATAAACACCGTACATGATCAGCTATCAGACAGGAGGGAGAGGACCTGTCCTCTCCGAAGGCATTTGGATTTAACCTTTTAGTTTTATTTTATTTATTTTTTTTGTTAATCTTCGCCTGGGAATATTTTTCCATTGATTTGCAGATAAAGTGGAAGGGAGGAAGGGAGGGAGAGACAGGTATGTGCCCTTGACTGGAAATCGAACCCACAACCCTTCAGTCCATGGGCTGACTGCTCTAACCACTGAGCAAATGGCCAGGGCTGGATTTAACCTTTTATTTATTTAAAATTTTTTTTTCTTTATTGATTTTTAGAGAGAGAGGAAGGGAGGAGGAGAGAGAGAGAGAAACACTGATGAGAGAGAACACTGATTGGCCGCCTCCTGCATGCCCCCCACTGGGGATTGGGCCCACAACCTGGGCATGTGCCCTGACTGGGCTGGATTTAACCCTTTAAAGAACACAGTACTGGCAAGAAAAATCCCATCTTCAGGAAGCTCAGCCCTGTCAATTTTCAACCTGTGCCTTTGAGCCACTGAGCAAGAATCCTCCAGGCAGACAAGGCAGAGAAGCCGTCCAGGGAGGAGTTGGAAAAGCCTGGGGCTAGGACCCTTCTCCACAGGGAGCGGACACGCTCGGGGGTGAGGCAAAGGGGTAGCACACTGTGTCCTGACTGGTCGTTCTCCTTGCCTGGACGGTGACCCTGCTACTCAGACTACCTTCATGCCTCCTACAGCATCTGCCTGCTTTGGTCTGACGTAGTGATTTCATCCAAGTTTTAACTAAGCTTCTGGGGCTCTGACCTAAGCTGTAGCTTCACTCTCACTTTGTGCATTCTGACCTCAACTTGCCTCCCTTCTGAGACGTCTCCTTGAGTTGCGAATCTGGCTGAAGGCATGGATTTTAGTTCGTGACAGCACAGTGATCATGAGTGTGCATTCTGAATCCAACACCCGGATTGAGATTCTCACTCATCACTTATCATCTGGGTAATCTGGGGGACATTCCTAAACATACATATTTACTCTCCCTGAGCCTCGGTTTCTCTGTCTATCAGGTGGGCATAAGAAACCCTACGTCACTTCATTTCCAGAGCACTGGGCATCACTCTGAGGCATGAGTGAGCACTGAGCGATGATCTACATTCCTACTCGGGTCTGACTTTGCCTCCTTCACCAGATTCCAGGTTTGCTCTGGGTTTCCCTTTCCTCTGCCGCTTTCTTATCCTCTGCTGATTCACTGTCCTCACCTCCCAGACGGCCTGAGCATGGCGGGTCTTGCATCCCTCCTCGAGCGTGCCCTGGCCTGCCTCCGCTGGTCCTGATGCTGACAGTGGATAACTATTCAGTGCGTCCGTCAGGGATTAGTTGTTGTGTGTCCAGCACTGGACGGGAAGAGCTCTGGATCATCCTGTTCAGACAAGAGAATGTAGCTTTTACCTGCGATGACCCTCGTGGTCTCTCCTCCAGAGCTCACTGTTATTTTCATTGACAAACATTGCTCCCCGCTAGCAACCAGACATCCCGTGCTCTGTGTTTCGGGGGAAATCGGTGAGCTTCTCCAGTCGCTCAGCCTGCAGCCGGCGACTTCACAGCACCCCACGGTGCTCAGTAATTGCCTGGAAACGCATGGTGTCTCCCATCTTGTTGCTTATTAACTAAAATTCAGTTCTGTTCGACAGAGTCCCAATTAAGAGGTGTTTCATCTTCCTTTCTCTGGTGATCATTTTAGGGCCCCCGATGCCTCCTTGCTTAATATGGAAATTGTCTGAAATATTTCCCTGGGCAGTGGGCCATTGTAGCCACTCCTAAAAAAAATGTAAAAAAAGAAGAAGAAAAAAAGAGGCACTTTGTTCTATTGAGAACATAGTAAGTGGTACTTTTTGTTTGTTACTTTCTTTAATCTCCATTTGGTAGGTCATATTATCCTCATTGGTCCTGACAAGGAACTGAGGCTCAGAGAAGTTAGGCAGCTTGTCTAAGGCTGCACAGCTTGTCGGAAGAGGAGCAAGATTTGCAGACACAGAGTGTCTTTGTCTTGTCATGGGAAGAATAGTAAGAGGAGGGGTAGGTGGGTGAAAACGCCCTCATAAAGGACGGGTTCTCACCTATCTGAAGGCTTTTAGGAGCAATTAGCAGTGATGGCTAGAGGGGGGGACCTCGACCTTGGAAGTTTTTGAGAAGCAGTCAAAGAACTAGTGTGTCTTATTAATTTCCCTCCTCTCCCCATGCTGGTGAGTCAAAGCAGTGTGCCCGGAAAGTTCTGGGACCCAAACACCAACAGGCACCGAATCGATGCTTGTTCGGTTAAAAAATACTTTGCATGTTGACTTAAAAAATCACCGACTCGCACGCCCTGGAGAAAAATGTCTGTCTCTGAAGCACATTCTGTCCTCCATAGGACTCCCTGGGAGCTGAATTCTGGCTTTGAGTTAGCATTCAAGAATTATACAGTGATTCCTTTGAACTAGTCACTTCTCTCTCGGTAATTGCAATGCTGAGTGAGCGCTGACCCCGGCCCCCCTTCCCCACCTCCTCCCGGCATAATTATCTCACCAATGAAAGAGCAAGTGCCGGACAACTGAACCTGAGTTTCTGCTGAATTACCGGCCACTAATCAGGCTGCGAGGAATCCTCCTCGGCTTTGATCCCTCCTGCTCCCGGCTCGCAGCCCTTTCCCGGGGAGGCCAGCTGCTCTCAGCATCGCCGTGTCTAATCAAACGCGTCCCACCTCCGCCGAGGTAGATTGGGTTTATCGGAGAAGGGAAATTAAATTAAGTCTGTTTAGGAACTAATCGACACTGTCTAGGCTTAATCTATCATATTATCCCATTGTGGTGTATCGGGATCAAAATTTGCTGACCTAGTTTTAAAAACACACAACTTTTATAGCCAGAAAATAGGCATAGACAGCAAAAGGAAGATGAAAAGTGAGGCATTAAAAGGCACAAGATCCACATGATATCAGCTGATTTATGTTAGAAGAGAAGGTAAAACAGAGTTACAGAGACTAAGTCTCCCTGGCATCGTTTGCCCACAAATGAAGGCATGGTGGCTGGTGCCTGATAGGGGCTCAGGAAGTACCGATTTAAATTAATGGAAAAATGAATGGTTGGGTGACCTGTCAGCCTCTGTATCCCTTGATCCAAAGGTCTTTATTGGGCCACCAGTGAACCAGGTCACATGGTACGTACTCTCCATTCCAGTGCAAGCATTTATTATGGGCCTACTGTATACTAGGAACTGTGCTAAGTGCTAGGGACACAGGAGAGACCCAGCTCCTGCCATCACTAGGACAGAGCGGAGCAGCACGCCAGGCAGGACCAGTCATGGTCAGCGAGCAAACCCCTGTGATGGGAGGGGTCTGGTGGAAGCCGGTGTGAGTGTCCCAGCGGAAACCGAGTCACATCTCAGGGGGCTTGATCACAAAGCCTGGTGGGGCTGGAAAAACATGGACAGAGGTTCCAGGGAGGAATATAAACATGCTTAAGTCGGTATTGATAAGGTTATTGATCAGGACAGTCCTAGAGTGCACTCATTTCCCGGTGTAATTATAATAGTGCCCAGTTCAATTTCCAAAAGTGCCCTAATTTGGATGATAAATTACACAGTCATTCTAGTTATTGACCATTTCTGGGAGCTGCTGATGTGTTCGAGAGAGTGGTACTTGGTAGGAACCAGCTAGAGGTCCCCTATAGTAGAGTCCAGAGAGCTGCCGGTGGGCCAGGATGGTCTCATTGAGAAATCTCATGCTAAATACTCTCTAGGCTCTGGGAAGGGTCAACTCAAAGTGAATCCTACGTCTGCACCCTGAATACGCCGAGCCTACAAGCGGCCTCGATTCGGTGATACTCCATACTGTGTGGTGTGGATCTTTGCTCTCCATTTCCTAACGAGGTAGGAGAATAAGCAGATTGCTGGTATTAGGTCCGTGGCGAGCAGCAGTCTAGCTTAGGTAGGCATCCACGGGCCACCTGCAGGTAAGGATGCCTACAAATACAGGTAATTAGAAAACTCTTTGTAATGGATCACCCAGCTGGAAACTAATGAGTGATGGAGACCCAGTGAAGAAGAGACATAACCTAATTAGACTAAGTGGGAATTCCTTCTGGAACAGGAAAATGTTAAGAATCAGGGAGAATTTTTTTTTTCCCAGCAGCATTTGAAAACAGATAAATCCATTTATCTTTTTAGTGCAATCATATCATCTTTTTACAAAATGAAATATCAATTTTTTTTTTTATAAAGGGAAAAGGGTTTCATCTCTAACAAACACACAAGTCAAGAAATATTCAAGGAGTAAAGAGAATGAAGAAATCTGGACAACGACATATCTCATAACTTAAAATAAATTTGCAGATAGGCTGAGGTAATAAGGAACTATTATTTATTGATGAATCAATCTAGGCTTCTCCTCCCAGATTTTCTCCCCTTATTCCTACTGAGTGATAGAATTATTAGTATTTTCAAGACTTCAAGGGGTGGTATTGGTGAAGAATGTCTTGTTTCCCTGTGATTTTACAACCCAGTGGATCCCTGTCCTTTCATCCATTCATCCATTATCCATTCATCCATTATCCATCCATCCATCCATCCACTCATCATCCTTCCATCATCCATCCGTACATCCACTCACCTATCAGTCCATTCATCCATCCATCTATCCGTCCATCCCCTGAGACACTACACAGTGTGACAGACAGGTCTAGCTTTGAGTTTTGGCTCAACTACATGGGAGTAATGTAACCTTGGAGAAGTCACCTACCATCTAGAAGATTCAAGTTATTCATCTGCAAAATAGGTATAACAATAGTACCTACCTCATAGAATTGTTGTGAGAAGCAAATAATTACTCAATAAATATGAGGTATTATAATAATCAATAATTCACTTGTTTAATTTTAAAAGTACATATTAAATGATTACTATCTGTACTGTGATTTTATTTTTTTTTTACTCCAAAGACAAATCAACCACAATTTCTGCCTTTAAAGGACTCAGGTTCTAGTCAGGGAGACTGATGTTTATATTGATATATAAACTGATGCTGAAATGAAGATGTGGAATTCGGTGTTAAGGGAGCCGTGAGGAGGAACAACACCTCCGTGTGATCTGGAAGCGACGGGAAGCCAAGTAAGTTTCCACTGGGAGGATGGTCAAAATGAGATTAGTTAGAAAGGGGGTAGGTAGACTATTAATATAACCCATTTTAAATTTCAAGTTGACTTAGATTCCGTCCTTTAAGGTATGCTGTAAATTCCTTTGAGTAAGTTTGCTGAAGAACAGGATTGAGTCTTGTATGAGGTAGGTATTTCCATTATATTCATTCATTCATTCATTCATTCATTCATTGTATTCAACAAAGATCTGTAGGGTCCCTGGCACATATTGAGGCAGCAAAAAATGCAGATACGTAGGATGTGTTTCTTACCCTCCAGGACCTCCTGTCTGGAAAAGTAGAGAAACAAATATATTTATTATAGCAAAATATGGTAAATGTCGTGATATGCCAAAGGGGGCAAATGGAGGGCTGCAGAGCGAGCCAGGCAGACAGCTCTGGACCAGCCACGCTGGATGAAGCAGCGTGAGCACGGAATGAGGGTGAAAAGAGCACACTATGTAGGGGAGGGGAGGCTCGACTGCGCTGGTGTTTGTAGCATATTAAGTGGGGATCAGCAGTCATGGCCGGGGGTCTGAGCTCTAAGGACATTTTCAGGACCTCGGATTTTATTCAAAGGTAAAAGGGCTCATTGAGGACTTTAAACAGGAGCAATACGGTCAAGTACGTTTTGAAAAGATCAACCTGGCTGCAGAGTCGGGGACAGACCAGCAGCGGGTGAGATAAGAGATAAAGAGAGGAGAGAAAAGGCAGTAGGAATACGACCTGCTTGTTCCAGACCGGTCACGGGGATGTCACGTACAGCATAGGGGACATCGTCAATGAGATTCTAGTAACTGCGTGTGGTGGCAGATGGGTGCGAGATTGATCAGGACGATTGCTTCGTAAGTTCTGTGAAGTCTAATCACTGGGGTGTACACCTGAAACTAATATAATTATGGATGTCTACTGTCATTGAAAAAGGAAAATGCTTTATGAATGGGGGAAAAAGTAGACCTGAGTAGGAGTCTGGGTGAAAGATGATGAGGGCCTCATCTAGGGCAGCAGGAGGAGAGTCCGAAAGAAATGAACAGATTTCTAAAATCTGGAGCATCTGCCAGAAGAGGGGGCGGGGGAGGGGAGAGATGAACACAGAACTTGTACGTATGTACTCATAACCAATGGACATGGACAACAAAACGGGGACGGGACAGGGAGGGAAGGGGAGGGGGGTGTCAATGGGGGAAAAAAGGAGAATCATCTGTAACATAAGTAAATTAATAAAAAAAAAAATAAAAAAAAAAAGAAACTAAAAAATTAAAGTTGCCTTTTCAGGGAAAAAAAAAAAAAAAAAAAAAAAATCTGGAGCATCTAAAATCAGTTTCTAGACATCCCAGCCCAGAGCATCTCATTACAGAGCTGCCCCTGCTCTAAGCCCAAGGGCCAGACCTCCAAGGACCGACTTATACTAGACCACAGTCCAAATCATTCCTTCCCCAAAGATCCCGCTCACTGAACACCGTGGGTCTGTGTTCCTGGCCAGCCATCCCTAGTCCTTCACAGACGTCAGCTCCCGGAGGACAGATGACCTGTACGTACAACACAAATCACGGAACTCCAGCTCCCGGATGTTTCAGAGCACACGCTGAGGTTATTTCATTTTCTCAGCCTAATCTTCCGTATTTCTTATTGAGTGAGCAGCGTGCTTGCGGCCGAAAGCTTGGCGCCTGTGTTCATCTGGAAGTACAAGTACAGCAAAGGGTCTTAAATAATTTAGACCCGTCCTAAATTGTTCCGGCTGTCCCCCTTCTTCCACCTCTCCCAGGGATGTACGAAGCAGCCTCTGGCCCACTAAAATGTTCCCATGTCTAGACGCTCTGGGAGAAAAGAAGAAAAACCACTAATGTGCCCTCTTTAAATATTTCTTCTAGCATATTTTTTTCCCCACACACCCAGTGATGGCAGGTAATTGTCACAATTTTAGAGAAAAATGTCACGCCGTGGAAAGATCCTGCGTTTTTGCCATGGTTGCATTGCGTGATGGAATGTTAGAGCTGAAGTTTGGATTCAGAAACAGTCTGCTGGGGAGAGGGCCTGGCACGTGAGCTGTAATTCTCGCCCACGTTCACGGCAGACATTGCTAATCCATCACTGCAGTCTTCCTGGGAGCCCAGGTGGAGCCCCCAATCCTTGTCACTCCAGTGCATAAGTGACTGCCGGTTGATTGGAGCTGGCATGCAAAATGAAACTCATTTGTCATCCCCGACCTAGTCCCAACCGTTGCACAGCGTAAACAAAGCAGCGGAAATGACCCAGCGCCGCCCATCAGTAGGGTTGGTTGCTAGGCCCTGCCTGTGGGTTCTTCGCTCCCAGGTCAGTGGAATGAAAGCCCTTCTGCTCCTGACTCTGAATCTTTCTCTCCTACGTCTCCGTGTTGCTGCGTCCTCAGGAATCTCTCTCTCATTGTTTGAACCTTGAGCTACCGTCTGTCTCTGGCCACGTGTCTCGGTGTTTCTCAGCTTTCCCACTGAGTAGCTTCGGGCCCCGGGTACGCTCTTGATGTCTCCAAACATCAGTTCAGAACTGTGGTTTCTGCTCTGCACCAGAGAATTTTTGAAAATAGTTGTTAACAGTAAAAAGGAAGAGAGAGTAGGAAGCCCATAACCATGTGCAAAGATAGAGCAATTGTTTGCATTGTGATCGCGGGGGAGAGAGGTTTTTCTGAGACGATAGAAATGTTGAAGCACATTTGTGCATAAATCACCAGCATTTAATTAACCCCAGGAGAAACGCCCACCTGTGGACGTGGAAAAGGAGCCCAGGGCCAAGGTGAAGGGAAGGTCACTGCTCAGAGGCCAGTGGAGGTCACTTCAGGGTGTTGCCCTTGTTATTGTGGTTGGTTTGGTGCGGGTAGGAGCATTCCCTCTTAAGGTTTCGCTCAGCTTCCAGAAGACTGTCCCCCTCAGAAGGATGTGGCAAGACTTTGGAGTTTAGGGATTTCTTATAGCATCACCACGCTCAATGAGGAGGGCTCCTGGGTCCTGCCTGCCTTCAAGTTTGTATCTAGTTCATGAACCCAAGAGAAATTTATTTAAAAAAGTGCAGGCTTCGTTTCCCAACTATTACCTGGTTTCTAAGCCAAGGACCCACTCTTCTCTTTGGACAATGAGCTGACTTTTCCAGCAGGTGAGTTTATGCAAAGGTAGATTGGAACAATTTCAACATCCGTCACTGAAACCAGTGGAAATACGTTTAAATGAAAGGCATCTTTGAATTCAGGCGTGTGGTGAAGACACCATCCCAGCGTGGGCTTGCTGGTCCTGCCAGGTCACCAGGCTCTTCTTCAGGGATTTTCCTGTCTTCTCTCTCTCCAGGAGCCTTGCTGGATCTCAGGGTGCAGGGTCTCCTTCCCAAGGCAGGAAGTCAGAGGTGTGATTCTGTGGCTCTGGTGCTCAGACTGGGTTGCACGTTGGAGTCTCCAGGGGAGTTCGAAGAAATACTGCTGTCTGGATCCCAGCCCTGGAGATTTCAAGTTAGTTGGTACTGAGGGTGGCCGAAGTTTGGGGGTTAAACATCTCCCCGGTGGTCCTTATAGACAGCTTCAAAACTGCTGCCCCATAGTTCTCAAACCCGATACACGCCACCCGGTTCCTCCTCTGGACTTCCTTTGTAATGTCTACCATAATGGGATCTCAAATGTCTTGCTACCACTTGTATCATCTGTCCGTTCAAGCATGGGATGCAATTATCCCTGCAATTACTAACAGCCAAGAAGCAGGTGGTACAGTCTGTTAGTGGCCGGTTTCACGCGTTAGGAACATCTGTATTTACTGCTACAGTGGCCACACTGGGGGCACTCTGATGGTGGGAAGTATCCACTCTCAGGGAGCTGAAGTTCTGTGGATCATCAGACGAGTAGAAAACATACCTAGTGGGAAAGTACATCCTTATCTTTTTCTAAAATGAATTACCAGTATCTTTTTTTTGCATGCAAGACCAGACAGTTACCAAGATATAAAGGCTCACCTGCAGGAGAAAGAACAGAGTCTGAGAGATAGCTGAGTCACTTCAAATGGCAAATGGCAAGGCAGTGTTTGTGTGTGCACACCTGTACTCATACCTGAGGCACACCTTGATGACTACTTTCACTATAAAGTTATTTAACTTCTCTCTACATCTATAGCTTCTCTATATGGCTTGAGTCAAACCTACTTAACAGAATTATTTTGTAGATTAAAATAAATTATGAATTTAAAATGTATTGCATATATTAGTCCTAGAACATTTCAAGTCTGCAGGGAAATAGTAAACCTCAGTTAAACAAAGTAGTAAGAACATGAATGGGCAGTTTGTTGGAGAAAAATATATGTGGCCAGTAAACCAAGCGAGATGTAGCATCACCAGCAATCAAACCATTTCAATTAGGATGAGAATACTATTCTCGTATCTAAATAAATTGCCTGTGATTTATGTTGTCATGAGAAAGTTTCTCTTATATCACTCTAATGGGAGTATAAATTGATTTAGTTTTTTAAGCAATTTGGTAATATCAAAACCTTCAAAAAAAATTTTTTAAGCCAGAAATTCTATGCTAATTTATCCTAAGGAACTATATAGATGTTGATTCAATGTATTTTTTAATAGTGAAAAATGGAAATAATCAAATTATCCTGCAAATATTTGAATAGTTAAATAAATTATAATGCACTTTCAAAATATACTAATGTCCCTATAAAATTAAATTTATAAAGATTTTCTACTGACATAGGAAAGTTCTCTTGGTAAGTGAAAAAGCAAGATGAACTTTATTTTCAATATTGTAATTTTGTTTTAAAAATATGGCAGTTTATTTATTGAAATGCTTTTATTTTGCTGGTAGCTGACATTGACTCAAACTGGCTTAAATAATAAAGAAGATCTATAAGCTCATATAACAGAAAATATTCGAAAACGTGTCAGGCTTCTGAGTTGGTTGACTTAGCAGTTCAATATCTTTATCAAGGATGGAGGTTCTTCCTCGATCTCTCTTCTATCCTTAGGCTGAAGGTGGCATATTCAGACGCAGTAATGTGTAGAGAAGAAAAGAGATTCCATCTCCCTCTCCTCTCTGTCCTCTCCTCCTTCCCCTCCCCCTCCTTTCCCTCTCCCTCTCTTTGACTAAGAGTGAGGAAGTTCTTTCTACCCACCTGCGGATATCCCATTCCATGTTATGGTCCTGAACTGGGTAGTGTTCATTCTTGCATCAGCGCTGAACCCCGAGCGGCAGAGGGTGGTGGTGGTTCCTGAGTCTCGTGGCTCGTGGAGGAGAAAGAGGGAAAAATCATCAAATGGATGCTGCCTAGGCAACCAATCATGTCTATTACGAGTACGCATCAGTGCACGAGGATATGTACCTTCCAGGTGATTTGACCACCAGGAGGAAGTTGGATGGAAAAATACTCTTAGAAATGGAGGAAGGTCTTAGGTCGTATACTTTGGGTTAAGATTTTGTCTCAAGTCTGATTCCACGTGGATCCTTTTGAGAGCGCGTGGGAGAGAGACTCACAACAGAAAGGAAACTAGTTAGAATGTGGCCCCGATGAGAAGCCTTCTGAAATGGGGCAGAGGCTGCACTGCCCGGCTGGCTCGTCTGTGTGATAGGCCTCTTGCTTGTCCTGGGATTGGCTTATTGTTGTGATGGGAGTTAGGCTGAAACTGTGTGGGAATAAGGAGGCATCGAGGAGGAACAGGCTCTTCTGGTGTGACATGTAAACCTTGGTTAAAGTTCACCTGGTGAACCAGGCTGGAGGTATCCGTGGGCTTGTTTCCAGGAAAAGAATGATTCCAGTGAAATCACCCACGATTCTGCAGAGCAGATTGCTCTCTGAATTCTTGTCATCACTCCGGGCTCCCAAAGGCCCCAGAAACCCAAAGCGGGGCCCAGAGTACCTGCATCTATTCTTATGTTCAATAAGCAATTAAATCACATGATCACAGTGCTAGCTAGACTCATTTCTGTGGGAGGCCGTAACAAGTACCATGGACGGGGTCGCTGAAAACAGCAGACAGTTATTGTCTCAGGGTTCTGGAGAGCCGATGTTCAAACTCGAGGCGTTGGGAGGGCATTGCTGACTGTCTCTCCACAGAGGGGAGCCTGCCTGGCCCCGTCCAAGCTTCTGCTCTTTGCTGGCCGTCTTTGGTATTGCTCGTCTTCACTCCAGTCTCCCCTCTTCCTTCAGAGGGTGGTCTCCCTGTGTCTTTATATCATCCTCCCCCGGGCGTGTTTGTGTCTACGTCCAAATTTCCCTTTCTTCTAAGGACCTCCGTTGTGTTAAATGAGGGCTCACCCTCATGACTTCCTCTTACCTTAATTACATCTGCAAAGACCCTATTTCCAAATAAAGTCACAGACACCAGGGGTTAGAACGTCAACAGATCCTTTCTTGGGGACACAACTTAGCCCATAACACTAATAATGCAGTGTACAGATGCTATTGTAAGTGCTTCGAATATATTTACCGCTGCAACTCTCACAGAAGCGTTGTGAAGTAGCTACTGTAATTTCCTGCTGCATAGGTAAGGGGACTGTGTCTTGATGTCTGCTTATCTGTGCCAGGTCACACAATTAGCAGGCGGCAGATTTAGCGGTCAGACCCAGGTGGTCTTGATTCAGAGCCTGATGATCACACGCTGCACTGCCCCTCACCATGTCCAGTGTGTTCCCATTGCGTCACTGTGTGCGTGTGCCGTGTGCCATGTGCCGTGTGCCATGATGAGACCTAGCAGTGGTCAGCGCGGACTGGGCAGTCAATGCATGCTAACAGGAAGGCAGAGAGAAGATTAAAGAATGGGGAGAAGAAAGCTATACATTTGCTTTTTATCCATAAAAATTCATTTAATTATTCATCTAGAAAATGTTTACTGGATAGCTACTAGACGTGGGGATTCAGAAATGCATCAGAAAAATGACTCCCCAAACGGTCCTGTAGATGAAAGAAATGAAAACATATGGCAGAAGAGAATCCCCGTCGATGCATCTGCTCTGTGCCAGAACTCGAGGGGTTCTCCAATGAAGGATGGATGATATCACTGAATCATACCAGTGAGGAGGGAATCATAACAGTCTGAGAAAGTAACTTCATATGGGGCTTTGGTCCCCAAACTCAAAGCTGAAATCTCACGAGGTGGGCTGGGTCATGTAGGTGAGGGGACAGCATTTTCAGTCACGGAAGAGATGGTACATACGTGAGACTTTGCTAGCCCTGTGGCCTGTCACAGATACATATGCAACTCTGCCATTGTGGTGCTAAAACATCTGTAGATGATATGGAAATGAGCGGGCGTGGCTGTTATTTCTTTCCTGTAAAGATAGCTTAGCAACCGCACCTGGTGCAGCAAAATCCCATTTCCCTTTCAGCCTACACCAATTTCAGAACATGCCACGCGCAAGGAGATGAGGCTCCCTTCCAGCCCCAGAGGACAGGGAGTTGGGGAGACGGAGAGAAAAGAAAGCATAAGCTCCGAAGTCTGGAACTGCCTGCCCTAATCTTTCTTCGTCTGGACCAATAGCCTTGGGAGGTGGGAGGGAGAGAGAAAGAGAAAATGGGGAGGGAGGAGAGAGGAGAGAAGGAACGGGGTCCCCTCACATTCAGAGGCAGCTCCAGCCCGCACCCCGAAGAGACAGAGGAAGAGGGTAGAGACCTGGGTCATCTCTACGGGCCCATTCACCACCCATTTGACAGTGTGACCCTAAGTATATTGGTTCAATGGATGTCTTGGAATCCAATTCACCCGCTTGGCGCCCCTCCATTTAAGGAGGTGGGGATATTTGTCCTAAATGCTGACTCATCCTGAAAGAGCTGGCATGCAGGGGCCAACGGGGTGGGGACCAAAGGGTGATGAGCACCCCCTCTTAGAGATCAGGGCATGCATGGTCTCCTTTAATGCTGACACCCCCCCGGAAGGTAAATATTATTGCTCCTGTTTTACAAATGAGAATACTGAGATTCCTTAGAGGGTAAGTCCACTGCCCAAGGTCATTGGCTACTGACCGACAGATCTGCTGTAATCAATGCCACCAAAACACATGCCCCGGCGTAGGCCCCCAAGCCTCTGAATAAGCAAGCGGGCAGCTTGCTTGCTGTGGAAATGCTACAATCAGTAGGAGAGGAAAACTGACTTCCCCCTGCAGCATTCGAAGCCATGCTCGCTCTCAGCACACCCGAGCTCCCACAGTTTCTCCTTCAGAGGATCCCAGCTGCTGAGGGCTGTGGCCAGTGCTGGAGACCGAGTCCCTACCCCAGGAGGGGTCCAGGGTGCTAAAGGAAAGAGAAGTAGGTCACCCTCTTGGCTGAGGCTCCAGAGCTAGGTTACACATGTCTATGCTGGGTGCGTGGAGTTGCACTCCGTAGCTGGAGCTCAGGTTGGGGCTGGAGAGCTTTCCAGGGTCGACACAGGAGCTTAGCATTCTTAAGTCCTTAGGAGGAGATGGAAACAGAATGAGGAGATGGACAGAATGAAGAAGGTCATAAGGGAAGAGAAGGGATGTCCCGTGGGCGCCTTTGGGGTCTTTCCATAATGAGGAAGAGTGGAAAGGGGGAAGGGCTCCTGATGCTGCTGACTTCTGCCGGCCCCTCTCCATCCTCTCTTCTTCTGGTATCAGCTCTTTGTCCCACACCTTGTCCATGTGATTTAGGATCCAGAAGTGAACCCTCGAGCCAGGCCTGGCCGACCCCTGCAGTGCCCATGGCCAGAGTGATTGGTGCGGGCTTGAACACCCGACTTGAATAGACCCAATCAGCATGAATGTCAGAACTTCTGCAGGAATAATTGGGAAATCAAGGCCCTTTTTATTCCCGACAGGGATTATTACACATAAAAATAGTTTCAGCCCAGAGATGCAAGAATCTTCATGCGAAGAGGGCTTATTTAAGGATGAAGCTGACCCAACACACACACACACACACACACACACACACACACACACACACACGAGAGAGAGAGAGAGAGAGAGAGAGAGAGAGGTGCTCAGACTGTTATGTAAGCAGCTGGACCCAACATGACTGAAATCACCAACCATTCTTTTCAGTTACATGAGTCAGTAAGTTTTCACTAGGCTGAGGTTTCCTGTCAATTGCTCCTGAAAATGGCCTGGGCTTGGAGAAAACCTGCATGGCCTATGGGATCAGCATGCTATGGTCCGGTCTTTTTATTTCTGCTGAAATGAGGAATAATCAGAGTCACGTTTTAAATGAATAACTTGAACGATTTCTAATATTCCTATAGCATTTGCTGTCTTCCCAGTACTAAGCTGATATATTTATGATATTCGTTGCTCATAAGAATCTTATGGAGTTAGATTTTTGTAATTATCTCCATTTTACAGATTAATAAACTGAAGCCTAGACAGGCAAGTGATTCTCCCAACGTCAGAGAGTTGGTTTTTTGTTTGTTTGTTTGTTTAAAAAAAATTTTTTTTTATCCTCACCCAAGGACATTTTTACATTTATCTTCAGATAGAGTGGGAGGGAGAGAGGGGGAAAGAGAGAGAGAGAAACATTGACGTGAAAGAGATACATCGACTGGTTGCCACGCACACATAACCCCAACCGAGGCCGGGGACAAACTGCAACCGAGGTACGTGCCCTTAGCGGGAATCGAACCCGGGACTCTCTGGTTCATGGGCCGACGCTCTAACCGCTGAGCCAAACCGGCCAGGGCAACCAAGATCAGAGAGTTGGTAAGTGGCTTAACCAATATGAGCCCAGTGGTCTGTTCCCACCAACTGTCCCCTTAACCACTATACTCTTTGGGTAGTTTTTCAATGAGAACAAAACTTTCAGGTGTGGTGGGAAGCGCCCTGATGGGCATCAGGGAACCCCCATTCTAGTCTCAGCTTTGCCGCTAACTTGTTCAATTCCAGCCAGTCACCTGCCCTCTCAGGGCCCCGTTTATTTTCATTTGTTCGATGAGGGAGTTTGCCTAAATGTTCTTTAAAATTATGTCTGGTTTTAACATTCTGTGATTCAGTGACAGAAGCGGTTCTCTAGTTCACGTGTATTTTCCCGTCCGGCGGTAGATGTATTCGAACCGCTGGCTGCTGGGCTCAGAGCTGTTCTCATGCAGACCACAACTGGCAGAAGGGCAACTAACGTGCAGCTTGGCCTTGAACTTACTTCTTTCAAATCCTAAGCATTCATGATTCCTGGCCAATGGAACATACACTTCCATAACTATGGTCATAGTTTGGGAAAAGAATAGGATCTATCAGGGTTTTGGGTTATAAGCAACAGAAACCAACACTGGATTTCTTAGGCAAAAAGGGGATTTATTAGGAGAATACAGGGAACTCACAAGTCTAGGGAGGCTGGAACTGGACAGGGAAATGGGGAGGAGCTCGAGGGAACTCAGGAGAACTCAGTGTAGGAGCCCATGGCTCCCAGCCAGAAGGTCTGGCATGCACAAATGCACGGGATGACCGACGGTAGCTCCTCTCTCCATCATTCCCCTGAGTCCTGGACAGAGTGGCCGGTTGGGTCAGCTTGGGTCACAGGCCCATCCCTTGGCTGTTGTACAGTAGAGACAAGGAGATCTTGTAGCTGAAGGGGTTCTGTAGTGAGAGAGTCTCCCCATGATGTACACGTCTGCAAGACACACGGCTACTCAGCTGTTCTTAGGAAAGGAATGACTCCTAGCAGTCACAATGATAAACATCCTCTTTGAGGCCGTGAATCACAATTCTATATTTTTAAATGGAATCTGTTGGGATGACATTGGTTCACAAAACCATACAAGTTAAGTGTGCAGCTCAACAAAACATCATCTACACACGGCATCGTGCACCCAGTGCCCAAGGCAAAGTCTCTTTCCTTCCCCATTTATCGCCCCCCCTTGGCCCACCTCCCCCTACCCACACCCCACTTTTCCTCTCACTATCACCACACTGTCGTCTGTGTCTGTATGATATGTATATATATTTCTTTTTTAAAAAATATGGTTTTTACTGATTTTTTTACAGAAAGAAGGAAGAGAGAGATAGAAACATCGAAGTGAGAGAGAAACATTGATCAGCTGTCTCCTGCAGGCCCCCCACTGGGGATCGAGCTCACAACCCAGGCATGTGCCCTGACCGGGAATCAAACTGGGACCTCTCAGTCCATAAGACGACGCTCAATCCGCTGAGCCACACCGGCCAGGCTGCACATATATTTATTTGCTTAATCCCTTCACCTTCTTCACAATTATACTTTAAAAATCTCAATAGCAAATACACAATTCTTTTTTTTAATGCAACAAAAATCATAGAGCTCTTCCTTATTTCCCCCTCTTTTATCTATCTCCCCTTCTTTTCTCCTTTCCATCTGCAAATATTTTCTTGAACATCTGTTATGTGGATGCATGTATTGCAACAAGCCTCTGTAGCCAGACTGCCTAGATTTGAACCCCATCCCCACTGCTAGCTCATCATGTCACTTTAGAGAACTGATTAAACCTTGCTGGGCCTCAGCTTTTTCATAGGATACACAGTAAGCATCCTGCGATGTTTAGATGTTGTTGTTACAAAGTGTTACAGAGTAAGGTAGACAGCTTGCCTCTTAGGTGTGCATGATCCAAGAAAGGAGACGACACTGCGAGGGTGGGTGTTTTCATCTGTTACTGCTGTATTGAAGCATCGGGAGAACATACATGTATTTTTCTCTCAGGAATGTAGTAGATTGTCTGGGATGTGGTTGATCTAGGTTAGGCTGGGCTTGGTTGCGAGCTGCGGTTGGGGTGCAAATCTGCTCCATGGACCAACATTCTCCTTGTGGCAAAAAGTGGAAATGCAGGGAGACAGGCTCAGCTATACAAACGCATTCCAAGCCTCTCTTCGTATCATATTCTCTAACAATCCCACTGGCCAAAGTAAGTCACGTGTCAAAGTTCAAAGCCAAGTAATCCTGGCTTTGTAATATTACCACAGGGGAGTAAGAGGTTTGCGGCCAGTAATTTAACCTACATCGTGTTTATTTAATACCAAGTAGAAAGGCAGGGTGTGATAGAAGAGATATAGATAGAAAATGCCAAAATAGCTCAGAAGGAGAAGTCACTTCTAAGTGGTTGAAAATTCAAGGGAAACATTGTGGAAAAGGAATTGATTGAGCTAAATCTTGCAAGGTGGGTTGGCAAAGAGAAGGGAAAGCCAGGTAGTGAGAATACTATCAGCAAAGACATGAAGCACAGGCACGTCCAGGAATAAGGGGCAGTTGAACTCGGCCAAGTGTGTGGAGGGCAGTTATGCTTATCAAGGGAAAGTTGGGACTCAGTCCAGAAACAAAGCCTAAACGTGGAGAGACTGGTGGGTACCTTTCAGACGCTCAGAAGCAAGTGACCATCGATAACTTTCACCGATGAGAGAAAACTTGGTTGATGAGCCATACAAGCCAAGCACCAGCATGTTGCAAGGTGGCGACCCCTTAAGGACAGAATCGTGTCGAGTGTAGCGCGCGGCCAGGCTGACGACACTGACCGTCTGGATGAACAGCAGTGAGGGGACAGGTAAACAGGCTCAGAAAGAAATAGAGATTAAGAAATCTATTTATTGTACTTGCTCAGAAGAGGTTAGTGTCCTTCTCAGTTTAAAAGGAGACATAGTCAAAGTGGTTCATGGATTTAACAGGCAGAAGAAAAAAAAAAGGATTTAGAATTAAATCTTGAGGCTAAATCCCAGTTCCATCATTTATTGACTGGGTGACCTTGGATATCGTATCTCATCTTTTAGGGGTCTCAGCATTCTTGCCTATAAAATGGGGCTTGATCATACCTAGGACTGCCATAAAAAAGAAATATAATATGTGATATAGAATCACAAAGATGTTTGGGGCAGAGGACCGGGGATTAAAGAAAGAGGTTTGAGAAACCTATCTAATCTTATTAACCAAGGTCACCTCAATAAGTTTAATTGAAAAAAAGAAAGGGGCTTGAGGGAGTTACTGCTAACAGCAGCTGAAGCGTTGATGAAGTGACCTCAGGAGGAAGAGAAAATGGGGCCAAAGTTGGGTAGTTTTGCTCATCGTCTGTCCAATTTTTTCTTATGTGTTTTTCTACATTGGACAGTTTGTGGATCTGAAAACAAGCTTCTCAGTTGGAGGTACAGTCTTCGACGTAAGACTTCGCCAGCCAGGTGCATGGGAGACTTGGGTTTGGAAGCGAGTTGAATGGGAAGAGACAGCCCACACGGAGCGCCGATTTGCCAGGGTCTGGACAGTCTGGCTCCAGGGAGGTCAGCTTTCTGGTGGCGGCTTCCTGATCCCACGTTACTGTTAAGGCAGATGGTTCTGGGTCCCACAGCAGTGGCGCTGGGCTCCTGCGCCTGGGCTGTGGTGACGTGCCGTGCTCCTGGAAGCAGCTGGAACCCTGGCTTGGGTTCCCTCATAGCCCTATTGTTGCGGGGCTTCCCCTGATGAACCAGTTCTGGGGTCTTCCAGAGTCATTCCTGGTCCTTCCCAACCTAGAACTTACTTCTGCAGACCTTCTAATGATTTTATAGGCATTTGATTCCCTTCCTCAAACACCTCTTTTTTTTTTTTTTTATCCTCACCGGAGGACATTTTTGCATTTATCTTTAGATAGAGCGGGAGGGAGAGACGGGGGAAGAGAGAGAGAGAAACATCGATGTGAGAGAGACACATCGAGTGGTTGCCACCCACATGACCCCAACCAGGGCTGGGGACGAACTGCAACCGAGTTACGCACCCTTAACGGGAACCAAACCCGGGACTCTCCGGTCCGTGGGCCCACCGCTCTAACCGCTGAGCCAAACTGGCCAGGGCCTCAAACACCTCTTTAAAAAGAAACTAAACGACATGAGTGTTTGTTATCTGCAGTTGAGCCCGGACTGGCCCACGGGGGCGGCTGCAAGGCGAAAGGCGCTGAAGGTCACTCCTCTGACCTTGCCAGGCTCCTGGACACCTCTCTGTGGACCAACCTTTACCAAATGGTGTCGCTGCCTGTTGCTTTCCTGTTCCCAGTCCAACCTAAATACCGTGCTCAGCTTTATCTTCTCCAAAGCAAATGGCAAGCCCCATACTCTGTGATTTCCAGCTGTAAAGTGGTGGAGAGAGAGACTGTTTCTTCTTTCTCTTCTTGGAGATTACCCTCAAAGCAACAAAGATTGTGTTGAAAGAAACGGAAGCTCCACCTCTGATGAAGCCGGGCATCTGTCACCCTCATGCACAGTCTGGAGAAGGGCTGCCCGGAGCAGCCAAGCTCGAACGAGGCGAGGAGGGGCCCCGAGGAAGGGCGCTGCAGCTGCAGACTCAGGAGAAGCGTGCGCGTCCCACGAGCCCGGCCAGCCCTTCCCTGGGAGCAGTGGGAGCAGGTATGTGGGCCGACGGCAGGAGCTTCGCTGCACCCAGTTTGGCCTGAAGGAGACGCACAGAAGACAGGACGAAGTGAGGGATTCACGCAGACAAATCATAAATTCAGGAGGCCGTCTGCAGGGGAGGCAGAGTTCTGCCCGAGCAAGTTGACGGGTGGCATGGCGTGCGCGGAATGTGAAGGCGGGGTTGGGAACCCCTGGATAAGGTCAAGAAGGAATGGTGGGAGGGGGGTGCAAGGTGCATTTTGCTGTCGAGGGACGCAGAGTAAGGACATAGTAGCTGCGGGAAGGTGGGGTTCGGGTGTGTGGTGGTGAATTCTATGGGCCAACGTGACTGGGTCACAGAGAGCCTAGGTATATGGTTAAACTTTATTTCTGGGTACGTCTGTGCGTGCATTTCTGGATGAGGTTAGCGTTTGAATTCATAGACCGAGTACAGCAGATCGTCCTTCCCAATCTGTTGAGGGCCTGAATAAGACAGAAAGGTGGGGGAGGGGAGAATTTGCTTTCTCAGCCTTCCCGTTTGAGCGGAGACATCGGTCTTCTCCTGCCCCCGGACTGGGACTTCCATCGTCAGTGATCCAGGTTCTCAGGCCTTCGGACTCGGATTAGCACAGCGCCACTGGCTTTCCCTGTTTACAGGGTCTCCAGCTGCAGGTGGCAGGTTGTGGGACTCCTCAGTCTGTCATCTTTGCACGACCAATTCGCCACAGTCCCTTGAGAGAGATACCTGTTTCTCTGGAGTCCTCTGACAAAGGCCAGGAGCATAAGCATGCTGGAATGCTTGAGGTAACTGTTTAGAAGAGCGATGTGGGTAAGGCAGGAGACAGGGGAGGTCAATGTGAAGGCAATATCCTTACAGAGGTGAGGCAGGGTAGGCGCACCGCACAGGAGAAGGACTCGAGTTTTACTAGGAGCATGGACAGTGCATCCCTGGCAACATATGGGCACAAAGTACATGGGAGTGAATCGGGGGTTCATGTATGTGGTGGAGGAAGCATGTTGGAGTTCTCATTGCTTCTGTTTTTTTTTTTTAAAAGAAACAGAAGGCACTGTTACCAGCCGAGAGTCCAGGGAGGAGGAGATGCAGGAGATGGAGGAGAAAGGAGAACATGCGAAATCATTGGCTGGGACAGAGGGAGAACAAAAGAGCTAAGGGAAATTATTATGATTGCCGAGTGTTCCGAAGAGCTCTTGTGAATTCAGTGGTCCTGGCTTTAAATGAAGCCCAGAAAAAAATGTGTGTTGTGTGTGGGTGTATCCATATTTTCTGAGCATGTTCGCTTGTTTGAATAAGAAGTATTTAACCAAGGTTCTGTTCCAGCCCCACCCTCCTGGCCAATGGATTAAAGGGAAGGGGGGAAAAGCAAGATGTAGGTGAGCGACTGTGAAATCTGAGCTGTTAGACAAACAGGAGATAGGGACATGAAGTGGGGGTAGTAACGAGGTGGTCCAGTCAGGACATCGGAAGTCCTCATTGGATTCAATGATTATTGATGTTGGGAAAATAGAAGGAATGAGCTGGCCAGTTCAGAGGAGGTAGGACTTAGGATGCCTGAAACAGTCCCCGAGGGAATAAATGGGTCGTAATGATAAGATCTATATGTGATTATAAGAATGAGAGACTGTTTGGTGGAGACTGAGATCACTGCAGAACAAAAGAACATGGTACCGGAAGGACCCTACGTAAAGGTATTGAAATAATGCAGAATAGCATTGGCGGGTGTTATAATGATACTGGTGTGAAACTCCTTGAGGAATGAGGGGGGTCGGTCAGGTTTCTGTAGACAACTGCTAGAAGGGGGGGTAGTGATGATATAGTCTGATGGCGTAAGCTTCAAAGCCAAGGTTTTCGAGGAGTGGACATCGTCTGGAGAAAGCAACGGTGAGTAAGAGGGGCGAACAGCACACCTCCAGGTCCAGTGGTGCAGAGGAGTGTGGGGAAACCAGTCAGCTCTGAAACGCTCTGCAGATGCATTGTCTTTGGGGAGGGCCCAGCTTCACTTAGAGGAGGAAGATGAAGGGATCATTCAGAGACGTGAGACTGTAAGGGATTTTGCTGATAATGGACTGTGAGTTCCAGAGAGCAGACAAGAAAGTTTTCCAGAAATGAAGCAAGGTAGGTGAGCGGCTAGATGAGAGAATCTACTTGGCTATGTGGCAGTGAAAATGATACGTGAAATCCAGAGTCTTTGAATTCTGGTGGTTCTGACGAGCAGGACTGTAAGCACGATGAGGTTAGTTTTGAGCATTTCCACAGCAGTGTGTGGTGATGTGGATGCAAAGGGGTTCTGTGGAAAGTGAGCTCACAGGCCGACCTGATCATAAATTCTTAACTGGGCAGGTCATGGTGAGGAGGCACGTAACTTCTTCGGTAAAAGGTTTATCTCTGCCTTAACCAAGCTCTGGCCATTGTTTCTGTGCATCTAGGTTAATACACCTTTGAAATGCCTCTTTCAGACCCTCCTTCTCTAAAGCATGAGTTTAACTATCTTGTAGTCCAATCTCGGCCTCGCTTTCCCAAATCTTCTTGTAATCTTCCTTAAATTCCCTCCTTCATCTCAAATGCGTGAAAGAAACTGCAGAAGGGTTATTCTCTGGAGCATTTGCAATCTTCCTCCCCAACATCCATCGTCAGTTTGGCGCAAATAAACTCATAAAAAATTCTCTACAGGTTTGGACGTTTCTTCCATCGACATTTGGAAACACTGATGGAGCTGAGGTTGTCAGTGTCCAGTGCGTGAGTGAGGCTGGTTGAGTCTGGGTGTATTGAAAGATCCAGCCAAGCTCCGGGGCTTCATCATCCTTTCTATAACGTGTCCTGTAAAGCAGATTTGAAACACCATTTTATCGCTATGTTAAAAAAAAAAAACACCTCAATGAAGCAGTCACCTCCATAAAATTAGTATGAAATGGACACATAATAGGTCAGGGAAAACGTGGCAAAATAACAAAAGGAGTCTAAATGTGAGCTAGTAGAACAGGGACAAAGAAAGATAACAATGAACCATCACAAGAAGGAAGGTTTTCCTATTGGAATAGGCACAGAAGTGAAAGGACACATGGCTGAAAGCACAATGAAGGATGCGGTGGAAGAGAGACGAAGAAAAGTGAGCTAAATCACGTGGCCGTGGACAGAGGGTTAAAATGGATCAGACAGAAAATGTTAGCACTGGAAGATGGATAATGGAGATATAACACACACTTAACAGGTGGTCTAGTTTTTATGGTTCCTTTTAATTCTTTATTGTATTGTATTTATTTTTAAATAACTTTTTCTTTATTGATTTTAGAGAGACAGGAAGGGAGAGGTAGAGAGAAATAGAAACATCGATGAGCAAGAACATCGATTGGCCGCCTCCTGCATGCCCCCCACTGGGGATCGGGCCCACAACCTGGGCATGTGCCCTGATTGGGAATCGAACCAGTGACCTCTTGATGCATGGGTCGACACTCAACCACTGAGCCACACCAGCTGGGCTTTATGGTTCCTTTTCAACAAAACTATAAAATACGTCTTTCTAAATAGGAGGACAGAAAAATAATCAAAACATAATTCATAAAAAGTTTCCAGAAATTATATGAACACACAGACTTTCAAAGGGACAGGCACACCCTGGAGACATTGGCCTCGAATGATGAACCCTGAGACATAGAATTAGGCCACCAGACTTTAAAGGTCAAAAATCAATACTTTAGGCAACCAGGAAAAATATCAAGTCATTTGGGAGGTCTCAGCCTTCTCCCTGGCAATTTTCAGAGGAAGAATGCCATGGAGACGTACTTAGAAATACCATAAGAAAAAAAAAAAGATAAAATTATTTTTACATGGCTGAATGGTTGTGTGTAGAGGCAGAAGACTGATATTCCTGAACGTGTAATAACTCGTAATGCATTTCCCCAGAGTCCTGCTTGGAGAAGTCCTTGGAGGGTGACCTTCAGGGGGACAGGAGGACCCACAGGCAGAGGCTTCACAGCGAGTGTGCAATCCATCCGACTGTGGAACTGAGGCCACAGTAAACCTGGACATGCGATTGCAGTACAAACCCTAGAAGCTTTCACAGTGTCGAAAGGACTTAATTAAGAACAGGTGGAACAAGAGCGAGCCACGGTGGAAGGTGATGTCGTATGAGCTGCCTTCCTAATCTTTAGAGCCAGAAGTCAAAGCGTGTTATTTAAAGGGGATAAATCATGTAACAGAAACGTATTTGAAAACATCATCGTCAACTAAATTTGGGTGGAAAGGGTAAACAAAATTCCGAAGATACCTTTCGTTAAAGAAATGTAGAGTTTGTTCAGATAATGATTTGCAAACCGGGAACACAGTCCTTGGTATGAACTGAAGGTACGATCCAAAATGGAGGGGGTAGGGCAGGGTTTGTAAAGGCGGAAGTTGCAGGGAGCTGATGATCAAAGGGATGGGTTGCTAAGGGAAACAAGACCACAAATGTACATCACTTGTTTTCTGATTGGTGAGGGCAACTGGACTTCAATGGTTTTCTGACTCAGTGATCAAGCGAGTGGAGTTGTGGGGAGAGAACAATGGCTAATATATGATTAAGCATTTTTCCAAGCCTAGCTTAAGCCCAGGCCTGCACAACAAACTGTCTTTGATCACACAGTCATAGTACAGGGAATATTATTTAACAACAATGCAAGGAGTACAATTTATCCAACAGTACAATCCGCACGGGGGCGCTGCTGGCTCTGCGGGCAGTTCTGGAGCTCGAAAGAGCAAAGTCATGTTCTGCACGCAGCTTCAGAGCTCAAGCTGCAAAAACCCAAATATTGGGCCCCAGATAATGAAATTCAAGTCCTTGTAAGGCCTCACAACGAAAAGGAAGAGGATGCGGGAGGAAGAGAAAATATACGTTTGTCATAGTTCATATGAGGGAGTTGATTGACTCTGGCTAGTGAATAGAGGATTAAGTATTGTACATTGATACAGCTATAAAGACAATTGCTAGAAAAAAAAAAAACTTTCCAAAATATCAGCAGAAAAACACGTCCACAATTTTTCTTTAGTGCTCACCTGAGGATATTTTGTGTTGATTTTAGAGAGAGAGGAAGAGAGAGAGAGAGAAACATTGATGTGAGAGAGAAATATTGACTGGTTGCCTCCTGTTCGTGCTCCGACCGGGATCAAACCGGCAACCCTTTGGTGCACGGGGCGATGCTCCAACCAACTGAGCCACCCAGCCAGGGCTATGCCCACACATTTTTTTTTAAAAAAGGAAACCAGTCTCTTTAAATAAAGATTTAAAAATAAATAAATAGAGAAGAAAACTCGAGTGATAAAGACATAGAATACTATGAACTATACTTGTTTGGGGAGGGACAGCACTTTTCCTGTTCTTAATATTTCTTTCCATGTGGAAAGTTTGTTCTAGGACTCCTGACCTCTCTCTGATTCTTTAGATGCTCTGCCCTCCGGGAGGTGAAGTGATCTATGTATTTGATAAAATTGAAGAATAAACAGATCATCATCAGCTCTTTCCGGCTCCTCCTCGGCAGTGAGCTGCCCTTAGGGGAGATGAGTTCTAAGCTGCTCGAGGCAGTGAAACTTATCCCCCCTCAGGGCTCCTGGCCGATCTTGAAAGGTTTGCCTGTGTCTGAGAGGGGGAGTCTGTTAAGTTCTAGGGTTCAGTTTTAGAGAAGTCATATAATCCAACCTAGTCTCTATCAGTATTAAAAACACTATTTTGGCTTGATACTCTTGTCTTTCAAGTTCTTCGGGGCACAGGTGTGGGAGGGGATGCCATTTATTGGACCCTCACAAAAGACCCTGTCAGTGATGACTTGGGGATTTGAGGGGCCCAGCTCAGTGAGTAGGGTCTGGCACGTAGTAGGTGGGTACCTCATACATGCCATTAAATGAGTAGGTGGCAGAATTTCAGAACTTCCGAGGAAGGTGAGAGCTGGTTAGTCTCTGGTGGTGCCAAAAGCAAGGACGTGGAAGTCACGTCTCCAACTGTGCACAGGAGGAAAAGTGACCCGGGTCACGCAGCCGTCAGCGGGCTCGAGAGACCTCGGGGTGCAGATTGACCTTGCCATCTTGCTTCCTGTTGACCTCCTAGTTTCTGGTTCCAGATCCGTGTGGGGCTCAGAGGTGCCTGGGTTCTTAAGTCCCGAGTACCCTCCTAGTCAGCCCCTCCCTTTCGCTTTGCTGCTTAAACTCGTTCTCGGTGCCCTGTTTTCACTTTCATCCACAGACTCGACTAACACCTGAGGTGCTGTGGCCCAGAGCAGCTGGAAGATGCTTTCTGAGTTTACAAAATGTTGGAGAATGTTGAGTCTGGGCAAACAGCCAGAATGCCCTGTAGGCAGAGCAAGGAAACAGCCACTGGGCTTTTCTCTGCCGCCTGTGGGGGTGGGGGTGGGGGTGAGGTCAGGCTGCCACAGGAACGTCAGACTGGAGAGGAGCCGTAGGCAGTCAGGAATATTTAAAAAAATGAAAAACCTGATACGTACCCGTTACAGTCCCACACTTCCCACACCGTGAGTCAGCAGCGCGCGGGGCTCCCGAATGCGGGCTGGTCGGGTCCTGCATTCGTTCCGCCCTGTAATTCCCTCCATCCTCCCCGTCTCACAGATGGAGTCCAGAAACCAAATAACAGCCTGCTCCGTTCCGATGCACGTTCTCATTTGCCTGTGCCCTGCTTTGCCGAGAGCCTGGGGTGACTGATTGCAGACCTGGACTTCTGTGGGCTGAAACACATCGGGGTGGTCGATGCATATTATGGGATGGAGGTCACCAAGGAGCCAGCGACGGGATAGGAGGAACATTCAGTACACAAGCTGGGAATGAGATGAGCTTCTGCACCGGGGGTGAATCATTTTAGTTCATGAAAAGATCCACACCGTGGTAGCTTAGCACCCACGACAGTGTCTGGCGCACAGCAGGGGCGCAATGCATATTTGATTAATATTGAATGACGCTCTCACATTCTCATATTACTTGTTTCTCTCTTTGGTGGCATTTGGCACAATAACGTTGTCATGTACTGAACTATTCACTCCATCGATGCCCATCTTCCTAACTAGAAGAGCGAGGGCGCAGGGACCACGGGTACGTTTGCTCACGATTGTTTCCCGAGTGTTTGTATAGTGCTTGACCTTAATAAATATTTGCTGGATGGCTACACGATGTCTTGATTTACAAAGCCTACGCTTGGCAAATACTGGGCTCAGAAGGCTGAGTGTTTGATTTGGATGGAGGTCAGCGTCCCTGCCCAGGGTCATTGGAACGACCTCTTGGCAAAGCCCCGCACTTTCTCTCTTCTCTCCTGCCCAGATGCTTGAGGACGGACACCTTGGCATTGGGCGCAGTCCTTGTCTCCTGCCTGGAATGAAAGAGTCGATCTTTATCAGATCAGGATCTGCCGAAACTAAATGTAGTGATCCCAGCTGTCTGTCGTTTCAACAAGACGAGATTTATTATGTAGAATCGAAGGGACCCGGTTCCCAGCAGGAACGCTGCACGAACCAGCAGGAAACGCCATCCGGGAGCTCTCTGGCCTGCGGGCCTCCCCCTCTGCTGTGGCCCTTGTATGGTCGCTGGATCTTCCCCCGACCCCCTGCAGTGACTCTGGAGAAGGGAAAGAAGGGCTGGGGTTCTGCTGCTCAGGACACGGTCGCCACCCGGACCGAGCAATGGCGCCTGTCTCTTTGGAGGCTCGGTTGCAGTTCCCTCTACAACACGATGGGTCCTCTTCTTCTTTGCCTTTTTTGTCCCCCTCATTTGTCACTTCTGATGCGCATGATATGACGTTGAATTTGTGCTGTGACCGGTGATCAATATCAGCACGAGAGAGGTTGCTGTCCTGCCGGGGCTCATCCTGCGTCTTGATGAGACGTGACGAGCAGACTGAGGGGTGACAGCTGAGATGTCTGGCCGAGCACAGAGGACCACAGCACAGTGGGACAGGGATCCTTGGGGCAAGTTGCACACGAACGAGGAGGGAACCCAAGAAGATTGTGGACTTGGCGGTGTTCACGAAGATACAAATGGGCACAGATGGGCAGGTGACTTGCATTCTCCAGAGATCCTTTGTTGGAAGGTGGCAAAACTTAATTCAAAAAGGTTTGGAAAGAGAAAGAGGGTTTTAGTGACCTGGATTATTGGGAGCCCCAGTGGTGAAGGAAGCATCTAGGCATGGCTGGATGCAGGCACTTGAAAAATACCACCGGGAATCAGCCTTCCCTCTCAACTCTGCTTTCCTCTAGAGAGGTGGCCTCGGGCGGCCTTTCTCCATGAGGTGGACAGCACTGGCAGGTTGAGGCTGACACCAGAACGTCCCAGGTTTCTCAGATAAAACTACAGAATGCCCAGATGGACTTGTCTTTCAGATAGACAGTGAATATTCAGTAGACGTGTGTCCCGTGCAATATTTGGGACGTACTTAGACTACAAATGTATTGAGTGTTCTGTATTTTATCTGGCAACCCTACAGTATCATCCTCAGAGCCAGTAACTTCAGAAGACAGAGCACTGACCCTCACAATGGTTCTGATGGCCAGCCTCACTCCTCCACGCGTCCTGTGCTTGGGGAGTGGGGGCCAGGTAATTAAAGACCCCAGTGGGGAGAGGCGGTCCAGCCAGCTGGTAACTATCTGTTAAACACTACTTCGTGCCAGGCCCCTTTCCAGGTGCTGGAGATTCAGCTGTGAGCAGGACAGAGGCACCCGGGCTGTGAGGAGCATCCTTTCTAGTTGACGGTGGGGGTGAGTGGGCAGACCATGAATAAATACACTTACGAATAAACAGGATACCTTCATGAACTAATAAGCATTAGAAACAAGATAAAATAGAGTACTGTGGCGGGAAGCGTCTGGCACTGCTGTGGGTTGAAGTTCTAACTAGTATCAATGAAGGTGACCTTATTTGGAAACAGGGTCTTTGCCAATGTGATCAAGTTAAGATGAGGTCATGTGATGTTGAAGTGGGCCCCGATCCAAAGAGGGGTGTCCTCACGAGGGACATGTAGACGCAGACACAGAGAGGATGATGCCACGTGATGATGGAGGTAGAGATTAGAGGGATGCTCCCACAAGCCAAGGGCTGCCGGTAACCACCAGAAGCGAGGAGAGAGGCGTGGGACAGATTCTCCACACAGCCTTCAGAGAGACGTGGCCCTGCTGACACTTGGATTTCAGACCTTTAGCCCCCAGTGCTGTGAGAGAAGAAATTTCTGTTTTAAGCTATCTAGCTGTGGTCATCGATTTGGCAGCCCCAGGGACCTCATGAGGGCAGAGAGCAGGCTGGGTGGTCAGGGAAGGGACCTGAAGGGTGAGGAGAGGCAGCTGTGGGAGATCTAGGAGAGTACTTATAGGAGGAGGAACAGAAAGGCAGAACCCTGGAATTGGGCATGGCGGCATGGCTTTGGAGGGCCACTGCGGCAGGAGCAGAGAGGAGGAGGAACAGGTGGCGTGCACGCAGAAGCCTGGGCAGCTCCCTGAGGGCAGGGAGGCAGGGGCAGCAGGAGTAGGATGTGCATTGTAGCTCCGCCGCTTCCCGACTGTGTGATCTTGTTTCTTAACTTCTTAGAATGCACATGTGAGTTTCTTCAAATAGAAAATGTCCATGGAAATGCATTTGAATCTAAGAGCTAGCTCCCGGGACTTCTTGGTGTGTTATTTCGGTGGCCATGGATTTCCTATGAAATTTTCTTCCCATGCTAAACCCACATGGACTTCCACTGCCTTTGTAATCGTTTGCAGTCAGCCTTGGCCATACCTCCTAAAATGCTTTTGCCTTACAGACTGGTGTTCTGCCTGTGTTCTCTTGGCCTCTACCAATAACAGTGTCCGTTCTTGGTTGTGCTTTGACCGTCCCCTTCTGGGTGCTGAGAGCTCATGGCCCCAAGCCTGACTCCATGAATGAGCAAGGACAGTGCAGTCATTCGGAGCTGCAAGTGAGCCTTGGGCAGGTGATCGAGTTACGCAGAGATGTTCATAATTTCTCTTAGGACCTAATAACCCACAATCGCACAGAGCTAGGCTTAGGGGAAGTCAGTATATGGGAGAGAAATATCACTGACCTAGATACATGACATTGGTCCCATGACCTTGTACTCATAAGCATCACCTTGCAGTCAACTAGCTCAGATCCATTGATATTGAATAAGAATGCCGTGCCTTTAAGCCAGTGGTTCTCAACCGTGAGTGAACATTGGAACCATCTGGAAGGCTTGCTATGGCACAAATTGCAGTTGATCACCCTCAGAATTTCTGATTCAGTAGATCTTGGGTGAGGGCGCTGAGAATTTGCATCTCTAGTAGGCTCCCAGGTGGTCCTGAAGCTGCTGGTCCGGGGACCACACTTTCCAAAGCACTGGTCTCAACTAACAGGGAAAGAAGTTGAACACCAGAAAGCCATCAAACCTTTGGGGAGTGGGAGAGACCGCCACATGGACGGGCCCCAGTCAGTCAGGAAGCAAGTCCTGATGGGGAAATTCATGCACCCAAGACCTGGAGAAGCTGACGTTTTAGAAGACAGAGTGGAGAGAACTAAGAAAGGCTTTGTGGAGGAGACTACATTTGGGCCGAAGAGCTGGGGATGGAGAAAGACATGTCAAGTGCGAGGATCAGGATGGGTTCGGGCGTGGAGGCAGGGACATGTGAGGGACCACTGCCCTGTCCTTCATTTTGGTTGGAACAATGGGTTTCACACATTTTGACCACAAGCCACGTTAAGACACATTTTCCATTGTCCACTCAGTACAGTGACACACTATTACACTTGTGTGCGTACATTTATGCTTATCTGCAATAGACCTTCACAAAACACCCTATATGTACAGTGCACCCTGGATCTGCTGTTCGGTTCTGCACAGTTCTGTAGTATGTGCGGGCAGTGTAGCCTGGTGGTTAGGAACATGGCCTCTGATGCAGGTGGCCTGGGTTCAAGCCTGGCTTAACCACCTTCCATGGGCCCCAGTGTCGTCATTTATAAAACAGCATCAAAACTGTGCCTACATCCTAGGGTCAGTGTGGGAAGTCCGCGAGTCTATATGGAGCGTTTAGAGTAGAGCCTGCTGCATAATAAAAGCCATATAAGCATTCGCTCTTTTGCTATAAACCTCATTAAAAATGCGGGTCACAATATATTCCGTTGATTTCAGAACCTCCTTAAAGAGCCAGCGCCCGCAGCTTGAAAAGCTACGGCATCCAAGTGAGTGAGGCAGAAAGCAGATCAGTGGGTGTGGCAGTTTGACTCCATAGCATAGTGGGAGGCTGAATGCCGGAGTCAAGACTGGACTTTGGTCATTGGGCAGCTGGGAGACGTTAAAGGTTTGGTTTGGACATGGTGGTGTGATCACATGGGAACCAAGGACCATGAATCTGGCTGTAATGTGGAAGTTGTATTGGAGTGAAGATAGATGGCGGTGGGAGGGGTTAGGGGTGCAGAGAGGTGATGCAGACCCCCGTGAGGGCAGAGCAGTGGGGATGAAGAGAGGGGAGGAACACGAGCCCCAGGGGCCACACTGAGGGCCTCCACCATGAAAGCTAAATTGCTTCTTTGGGTTGGCAATGAACTAGAGCTCTGTCCTATCTGTCCTCATTAGAAGCCAGCATTTCAAGATCCATATCCCCTAGTCACTCCAACGAAGAGAAACTTGAGGGCGGAGTTAGCTTCCTCTGAGTTGAAATGGAATGGGAAGGAATTCTTATACAAAAGAGAGGTGTTTTGTTTTGTTTTTTAGCCCAGTATGGGCTAACCTGGGGTCCACCTCTGAAGATGTCCTTGGGGCTGGCAGAACTATTCAAATGAGACAACATTTCTCAAAGGCCCAGGAAAGTAACTGAAGTCTCTCTGGATGCTGAAGAATAATCCTCTGAGATTAAAGCAGCATCTGTGACCAAATCTTCACAAAAGATCTTAAGTCTGAATTCAAGTTGCTAATTAGATCCTTGTTTATAATGTTAGATCCTTTCAGAGGCATAGTGGGGAGTAGGGAAACTGGGGGGAGGGTTGAGTTGATGCATAAGAAAGTCAGTAATTAATCTTCTCCAAGGCTTTAATCACATCCTGACAACTTAAATATTGATAAGAGTTTCAAGTTGGTCTTTTCAGGAGCCTGGGGTGTGGCAGGGTGGAGCGCCCCCTGAATTTAGGCAGAGGAAACAATGCATTTACTCCGGCAGCCATGCTATGTGCCTTCTGCAGCGGTTTTTATCAGATGCTTCCAGAACCTTTAAGAAGACTCTAGCATGGTCCAGAGGGTGTGCATGCTCTACTCATTGAAGTACAATACCTGTGTCTCCTCTTAAGGTCTTATTTGGTCCCTTGTTGATACCTGCTCACTCTTTGCTTCTTGTAACCATAGAAACAGCCAAGACTGAGTCCTTACTTTGTTTTCTGCATCATAGTGTCTTTTGTTTTAAAATACTATCACATCGCATTATAGTGTATTGCATTGCATGATAGCTCTTTCCATTTCATTGCTTCCCATAACATTTCATATCTTCCCATTCATGATGTTAGTGGCGATGACAGCCCTCTGTTCAGCAACCTCGGTCCTTGAGTTCGGCAAAGAAATAATTCAGAGCCAAGAACTCTAATGCAAATGGAAGTTTATTTAGTGAGCAAAGCGAAAGTACACTTGAAAGGAAGAATTGAGCAGGCTGTTCAGAGAGCTGCCTTGGCCTTTTAGAAAGAAAGTCACAGAGGCAGAAGAAGTGAGCCAGCTGGGCTGTGTGGGCTCAGGAAACAAGTTACCGAGGCAAAAGAAGACTTTGGAGAAAGAAAGCAAGGATACTCACCTTAGGAAAGAAGGGTGGGGAGAGATACAGGTGTTCTCTAGAGAGAGAACATACACACTGGGTCCTTTGCCTTAGGGGTTTTTATCTGTTTTCTAAAAGCAGGAATTTTAGGGAAGTCTCAGGGGAGGATCTCAATAGACTATTCATCAGCTTTCCAGGTGTGTCCTTTCAGGGTTGTGGTCTCTACTGACTGGTCAGCGCTGGGGTAAGGGGTCATTAGTTATTGCAACTGGTCCTGATATCTGCCATGGTGTTGCTTTGTCCAGTTTCTTTGCTTTTCTAGTTCTGGAGCTGAAACACAACTGAGGCCTAGATGTTATCTTTAGTGTGACCAAAATTCTGTTTTTGTGGTCAATAGACCTGAGGCTTTGTTTCTAAGATTATTTGATGCTGATCAGAACCTCATTGTCCTGAGGGCTTAATGCTCATGGGAGTGGCTGTGCAAAGGAGAAGGAGGCAGGTGAGTCAAGGTGCTGGATGAGGCCAATTTGAATCAGCTATCTGTCTCAGTTTCCCCATTTCACTTGCCAAAGAATTTTCCTGGAGTCTTACTATCCTGCCTCAATTTCATTCCATTCCCTTCCATCCTGTTTCATAACCCATCTGGTCTTATCCCATCTATTTCCATTCTTTCCAATCCCATCTGATTCCTCTTCTTCCTGTTATCAGTCTGCTTCTGCACTGAGGGCTGGCCCTGCCCTGACACGGTCCAGGACCCTTCACGTGTCAGGCAGTCTCCAGGTCCTTGGATCGCCTGGATGAGTTGGAGTAAGGACAAAGCAAGTTTTATTCAGGTAGAGGAAAGAGAAAGAGGCCAGGGTGTGGGTGCCGCTATGAAAGAAGTGAGAAGTACGTGTCCCGAGTGGAGGCAGGCCAGCTCGAGAGTGAGCTGTTCATGTGACCAGTTAGTTCTTGGGATTTTGTGTGTTTTCCAACAGTGGAGGGGTTGTGTCCAAGCTCTGTGGCATCACATTCTGACTCCATGCTTGGGAGGGGGCCTTGTTGTTGTGACTTCCCAGGGGTTTCCTGTCATTAACTATTTCCCTTGGATCATGCCCGGAGGTGGGGGCTTTGGGAAAGGATGTTGGCTCCTACTTCCTCATTCCACCTATGGGGATTTTTTCCCCCTAACTTCTTTCTATCCTGCCTCATTGCCATCCTTTTCTTCTCCCTTTAATCCCATCTCATTCCATTCCACACCATGCGACTGAATTAAGAAGCAGCAGAAGGAGTGGAGAGATTGTAGGGTAGAGAGCCAGGAAACGAGCATTAGAATCCCTATCCTACCATTTAGTTATGTGAGACCTTGAGAAAATCACTTCCCCTCTCCACAGTTCCTCATTTCTGCATCTGAAAAACGAGAGATTTTGGTTAGGACTGGGTTGTTTTCAGTTCACTTGGAAAACTTGAAAGAAATATAGAACCTGGCATTTTCTCACCCCTCCCCAACTTCCCAGGTATTTGGATTTAGTAGTTTAAGGGGGCTGGAGGGAGGGGGGAAGGGTCCTAAGCATTGGGATAAATCTAATCTGCAGGCAAGCTTGAGAACCACTGGGCCAGATGTTCTCTAAGCTTTCATTGCTATCTAGTCAACAAGCATTTATTGTACACTAACTACGTAACTGGTATTATATACTAGGATTGGGGTGGATTCAAAACCAAATCTATAGATCTTGTCCACAAAATGTTTTTTGTACAAAATCATAAATGATGGAAATACAGTTTGGAAATCACAAGTTCTGGAAGTAGCTCAAGTAAAATGTATGATTTTCAGGTGTCTAGTCCTGTCTGTGTGTCTTTGGGCAAGCCATCCAGTATCTCTGGGCTTTTCCCCTCTTCAAAGTAGAAATTAGACTTGTTTTCCTCATAGACCTTGGGTTAATGAGAATAATAAGCAGCAGCCCCCGCCCTGATTTGGGGGATTTTAAATGTAATCCACAGCTGGGTGGCACTGACAACCCTTCAAAACACTGAACAAGTCACATGAGTTATTTAAGAAGACTGTGTGCCAATGTCCTCCAGTGTTGTCCTTGTCTGGGCACTGAGTTTATGCACCATACTGGCATCTTGTAGGAGGCAGTATAACCAAACGCAGGTTTGGCTGCCTGCCACAGCGAAAGCCAAACTCATGAGACAGGTGCTATTGAGAAGGAAAGAGGTTTATTCAAGTGCCAACCACCTAAGAAGATGGGGGACTCTTGTCCCAAAACCCATCTTAACATCTGAGTGCAGGCAGGGGTATTTATCAGGATGGAGAGGGAAAGCAGAGCAAATAAGTTAGGGGGAGAGGGTTGAAAGTTCTCTACATGTAAGTCAGCACAGTCCATTTTGATGATTATCTCAAAATTGGTCAAGCAGAGGTTTGGTTTTTATGCTTGAGAGTTGGAAAGTCTCCCAGAGCCCAAGTGTCTGGTTGCTGGAGTCAGCCTTCTTCCCTGAAGCTAGTTCCTATAACATGCTCAAAAGTTTGTTAGCAATTTATGGCAGGCATGACAAACTGGGCCTCTGTTTTAAGGCATACATCCTGTTCCCTGATTTGGGGAGAAGCATTGTTCATTATTTGTTATTTAATCAAGAAGGTTATTTTGCTGGTTAGCATAAGATTTCATATATCCTCTATAACAGCAGAGTTTCTATTGTGTATCCATTTTGTTTGGGTGAGCTGAGGACAGGATCATTTTGGCTCTGCTATGCCATCTTACCATAGCTAAAGTGATAGACAGGGTGTTCAGCTCACAGGGAAGCTCCATTGTTTCAATTAGAAGAACAGCTTATTATAATCCTCAATAATCTATACACATGGACCAGTTGAAATAAGCATTTTTACACACATGCTTTTAAGATTGAATTCTATTTATTAGAGGAACCATAAGTAGCTAGTTACCCCTCATCTCCAATTCTTGGTTCTGGGGCATGATATTCACATGGACTAGAATGTCTCTTCAGGTAAGGGTGTGGCTGGAGGGTCATGTGACCATAATGAATGCTCTAGGACAGTGCCTTGTGTAAGAGAAAAGGTAAAGCCAGGTGCAAGTGGTTTTGCAAACAAGCAGTGTACGTGTCACGAGTCCCACCTGGGACCATGTTCAACCATCTATCTTCTTCCTGCATTTTTCATCAGGTACAATGTTGACTTGCTTCTCACTTACCCATCTGTCCCAAGTTTGTCCTAGCAGAGATGAGGGCTTATTTATTTTTTCCCATCTTTTTCAACATTTTATTTTGAAATAATTTCAAATTTACATAGAATTAACAAGAATAGTACAAAAAAATCTTTTATACCCTGCACTCAGATTCCCCAGTTGTCAATAGGCTTTATCATTTCATATCTATACCTGTATCTCTATTTCTCTATCAATAGATTGATTGGCTTTATCATTCTATAACATTACTATGTATTTACGTATGTATGTATGTATGTATGTATGTATGTATGTATGTATCTATCTATCTATCTATCTATCTATCTATCTATCTATCTATCTATCTATCTATCTGTTTCTGAATAATTTGAGAGCAAATTGCAAGCTTGATACCCCTTTGCCACAAAATACTTTAGTGTGTTATTTCCTAAAAACAAAGACATTCTCTAATATAACCAGAGTGCGGTGATCATTGATTTAATGATATTATTTAATCTATAGGCCTTATTCAAATTTCACCAGTAATCCTAATAATGACCTTGATAGTAAAAAAAATAAATTTCTGGTCTATAATCCCATCTAGAATTATGTGGTAAATTAAATTGCTGCCATCTTTTAGTGTCTTTAATCTGGAAAATAGTTCATGTTTCGTAGTTCATGACCTTATGATTGACGCGTACAGACCAGCTGTTAGTTGAGTTTGTCTGATGTGTTCTCACCATCAGATTCCGGTTGTGAATTTTTGCCGGTACTACCACACAAGTGTAGGTCATGTTGGGAGACATGTGGTGTCAATTCGTCCCATTACTGGAGGGAGTCATACTTCTTAATGACTCAATCCCATCCTGTTGTTGTTGCTGTTGTTTACTTAGCACAACACACAGCAACAGCAGGAACGCAGTTTTGCAGTTAGCCATTGCTAATAACCCCAAGCTCCCTTTGGCTTTCTTAAAAGTCTTTGCCCAGCCCATGACACAGCGGAAGCTTACTGTCTTCTTTATCTTGCAGTGCGAGATACACAGCCAGACTTTTAAGAGATTTGGTTCTCTTGCTCCACCAGCCTGATGAGGAGATGGTGTGAATCCAATGAGACAGTCAATGAGAAAGTGGTTTGTCAATTGCGATGAGTGACAGGGAGCCGAGCACCCCTGATCATGATGAGGATTGTCTTTGATTTCACCAAGTAAAGGAGCCCCCACTGAGAATTGTTTGTCCAGGGCCCTGCACCCCAGAGGATGAATCTATTTCCTTTCCTTTCTCCTGGTCTGCCGCTCACCTGTCCTGCCCTGGGTCCTTTCCTTTCTCCTGGTCTGCCGCTCACCTGTCCTGCCCTGGAACCTTTCCTTTCTCCTGGTCTGCTGCTCACCTGTCCTGCCCTGGATGCTTTCCTTTCTCCTGGTCTGCCGCTCACCTGTCCTGCCCTGGATCCTTTCCTTTCTCCTGGTCTGCCGCTCACCTGTCCTGCCCTGGATGCTTTCCTTTCTCCTGGTCTGCCGCTCACCTGTCCTGCCCTGGGTCCTTTCCTTTCTCCTGGTCTGCCGCTCACCTGTCCTGCCCTGGGTCCTTTCCTTTCTCCTGGTCTGCCGCTCACCTGTCCTGCCCTGGGTCCTTTCCTTTCTCCTGGTCTGCTGCTCACCTGTCCTGCCCTGGGTCCTTTCCTTTCTCCTGGTCTGCCGCTCACCTGTCCTGCCCTGGATGCTGGTCTCCCAGGTCTGTCCTTGTTTCTTCTCCAGAAACCCTGGGAGTGTGGCTGAGTCAACAGTTTCTCAACCTTGTTGTGTGCCCATGTCCAGGATGTCAATATATCTGCCTGCCCTGTGTTCCGCCGGCCTCGCGTGCCCGAGGGCATGAACATATCAACTGCTCTTCACGCGGAGACTTTGCTATTAACTCCAGGTCTTCATTTCTAAAAACACTTACTTATGGAAACCCGACAAGATTTTCACAGCTTTTCCAGTTTATCAATCTGACTCAAATAGCACAGAGGTTATTTTTTCTTTCCTCTCCCTGTATGTTAAGGTTTGTTTTAAAATAGATTCCCCCCCCATTAAAAATAAATTATTCTCATGCTAGAGAATGTAGAAAGATCAGCAAAGTACAAAGAGAACACTGTTCTTTAAATCTTAACTCCCTGAAGCATCTACTCTCAACTTTTTTCTGGATCTGATTCCAGTCTCTTTTTTTTTTCTTTTCTACATTTTTACAGAGTGAGACTACGCAGTACTTACAATTTCGAATGTTTCTTTTCTTCACAGTTAACCATCACTGCCTCTCCTTCAAGGTCCCATTCCATTCTCTGCTCATCTTTGAAATTACCTGCTGGTCCCCAGCTCGCGGAAGAGAAGCACAGCTTTGCCCCCACCCGAGCGCGAGCTCGCCTGCTGTGTTGGTGGGCTCGTCAGTAGCACACGAGGGCGGAACGCCAGGGCGTAGGCACATCGGGATGAGACATATTAGTGAGAGTCCCCGAAACATTACTCGTTAGTTTTGTGATGCTGGGGAAAGTTTCTTAATTGCGTCGGGTCTCAGTTTTTTTCTATCGTAAAATAGGGATAACGCATCTACTTCTCAAATCGGTTGTGTAGAGGAAGAGACACAATCTGTGTGGCTCTCTCAGCACATACTACGTGCTCAGTTAATGGCAGATCAACAGCCTTCCTTATCTGCAGAAGGAATCTGCTTTTTCCTACCAGAGACCCATCACGCTTCTCCTTGTTGGAGTGTCCTGATGATATCCCTCTGGGAAAGCACGCCTAGTCCGTTCAGTCTGGTGGGTCAGGAAGAGCTGGTTGCACCCCAAGCCCCAGGGGAAGGTACATGGCTCTTGGGAGACTGGCCATTCGCAGCATGGCCTCCCTTTCAGCACAGGAGCTGGTTCAGGATGGGTTTTATGGACCGAATGTTTGCATCCCCTCCAAATCCATACGCTGAAGTCCTGACATGGTATTTGCAGATGAGGCCTGTGGAAGGTAATTCAGTTTCGATGAGGTCGTGAGGGTGGGGATGCCATAACGGGATTGGTGTCCACAGAAGAAGAGGGAGAGAGACCAGAGTTCCCTTTCTGCTATGTGAGGACACAGTGAGAAGGTGGCTGTGTGTACAAGTTTGGAAGAAAGCCCTCACCAGAACGCAACCATGCTGGCACCTTGATCTTGAACTTCTAGCCACCAGAACTGTGAGAAAGGGAATGTGTGCTGCTTAAGCCACCCAGTGTGTGGTATGTGGTTATAGCAGCCTGTGCTAAGACCATGGACATGCGACCCAAGCCCAGCATCAATCAAATGTAATTACAGGAATTTTGATGTGACTTCTGGAACAGATAAGCTCTCTCTCCCCTTGCCCTGAGGCTGGGATCATGCAAGAATGGCACTTCTAGGAGCCTCTGTCCCCACTCCAGCCCTCCCACCAGGGTGGGGAAGGCTTGCATGAAAAGCCAATAGAAGGAAGGCAGAGGTGAGGGAAGGGAGACTTGTTTCTGTCAACATTATGTTACCAGCTGGATCCAGCCTTGCGTAAAGCTAGAACACCCAATGTTTCCTTGGAATGAGCCACAGACAGCTACCCCTCCACCCTGTAAACTGGTTTAAGTTGGCTTCTCTCATTTGCAATCAAAAGAGATTTGACTGCCCAGTTGGTTGAGCATCATCCTGTGCACTGAAGCGTTGCTGGTTCCATCCCCCATTGGAGCACGTGTGGAGGGCAGAGGGCAGCTAATTGATGTTTCTCTCGCTCTTTCTCTCTCCCTCTCTCCCTCTCTCCCTCTCTTCCTCTCTCCCTCTCCGCCTCTCCCCCTTCCTCTCTCTAAGCATGTCCTCAGGTGAGGATTAAAAAAAAGAGAGATAGATTTGACCAGGACACTTTTATGGCCTCTGTTTTTAAAAATTGAAGGTACTGCTGATCCTTTCTTCAGAGCAAACTTACCTGTGTCAACAGGGGTCCATTCAGGAGCCCACAACGGCCAAGTGGTTAATATTCACTGGGAGTATCTCCTAGCCTGGATCTGAGCTCACACCTTCAGCACGTGGGGGAGAAACGCACGCTGCTCGGTGAATCCCCAGGCAAGCTGACCCAAGCCGCCTGGACAGCTGGGTCTGAGGGCTTCGGACAGCGAGGCTGATGAAGAGCGATGTGCTGTGTGACTCCTTTCCTTATTAGTTATTCCTAATTCGTACGGAAGAAATCGCTTTACCTATCAAATATCCCCCTCCCAATTTTTCTCTCTCGCTCAGGAAACCTTGTTGCACCTCTTCTGAAACCAAGTTTTTAAGTCATTCAATCCCTTCTTATTTGAGGTTGACAAATTATACATATGTCACTGTTCATAGTCATAGTACTATTATGTATTCTTCTCTTTTAAAATTTTTATTGTTAAAAGTATTACAGATGTCCCCCCCTTTTTGCCCCATTGATCCCCTCCTCCCCGCTCCCACCCCCCTCCTACTATTGTCTGTGTCCATTGGTTGTGCATTATGCATATAAGTTCTTTGGTTTATCTCTTCCCAACCTCCCCACCCCCCATCCCTCTGACGTTTGTCAGTCAGTTCCCTACTTCCATGTCTCTGGATCTATTTTGATTGACAGCTTATTTTGTTCATGATGTTCCATAAATAAGTGAGATCACGTGGTACTTGTTTTTCTCTGACTGGCTTATTTCACTTAGCATAATGCTCTCCAGGTCCATCCATGCTGTCGCAAAGGGTAAGAGATCTTTCTTTCTTACAGCTGCATAGTGTTCCATTGTGTAAATGTACCACAGCTTTTTTATCCACTCATCTACTGATGGGCACTTGGGTTGAGACTGCTCCAAACAGGACATACAGATGACCAAGAGACATATGAAAAAATGCTCAACATCACTAATCACCAGAGAGATGCAAATTAAAATGACTATGAGATGTCACCTCACACCTGCCAGAATGGCCACCATCAACAAATCATCAAACAAGTGCTGGCGAGGGTGTGGAGAAAAGGGGACTCTAGTACACTGCTGGTGGGAATGCAGACTGGTGCAGCCACTATGGAAAACAATATGGTGTTTCCTCAAAAAATTAAAAATGGAACTGCCATTTGACCCAGTGATTCCACTTACAGGAATATATCCTAAGAAGCCTGAAACACCAATCAGAAAGAATATATGTGCCCCTATGTTCACAGCAGCACTATTTACAATAGCTAAGATCTGGAAACAGCCCAAGTGTATTATTCTTCTTACGAACTCATTTCACGTCTCCCAAATCTTATTTTGCTTCTTAGTATACAATTGATACAATTATATCACTAATCTAATGCACTTAAAGACACAACCAAACAAAATAGAAGGGATTTGAAATCTAAATATGCAGTAGTCTAGGTATTAGTCTACCTGGGGTAGGTATTATTAATAACATCAAATCCAAACCATGATCACACGCCTGCCTTCCCCAGTAGGAGTTCGCTGTCGTTATTGGGTCAGCTGCTGAGTACCACCACCAAAGGCTGCGGACCTTTTTGCCCTTCTGCTCCACTACCGTTAGCTGGTTGGCTTTTCACACTCATACTGATTACCTCATAAATGCCAAATGATTGCTGCAGCTCCAGATATCACAACCACATCCAAGCAGAAAGAAGGGGGAAGGAGGACCTTCAGCAATCCGCGTCTTTAATTAGAAAAGCAAAACCCTTCTGCGAAGTCCCCAGAAGACTTTCCTTTTTACCTTTGAAGAAACAGGGACACATACCAAGGAGAAAAGGACAAGAACTCTCAGGATTCACCACCTGGCAATGGGCATGTTGCAGCCCAGAATAAAGTCAGGTCCCATGAGAAAGGAAGAAGGGAGAAGGAGGGCTGGTGGGTAAACAACTGATAGTGTCTGCCCCAGGGACCTATTTCTGAGTAAATAAGTTCCACTTTTATGGGGTAAAATGCATATATATGTCTGTGTATATTCTTTCATATTTTATATGCAAATATAAAAATGAATATTTACAAATGAAGTAATATAGGTAAAGGGTTTAGAATAATGCCTACTACTTAGTAAGCACCATATAAAGATTACCATTGCCCAGCCGGTGTGGCTCAGTGAATTGAGAATTGTCCCATGGACTGAGGGTCCCGGTTCGATTCCTGGTCAGGGCATATGCCCGGGTTGCGGGCTTGATTCCCAATAGGCAACCAATTGATGTTTCTCTCTCACATTGATGTTTCTAACTCTCTCTCCCTTCCTTTCTCTCTAAAAAAAAAAAACAAATAAAAACATATTAAAACAAGATTTACTATCATTGTTTTATTGTTTAGGTATCTTTCCTCTATCTATCAACCAATCTATCTATTATCTATCTATCATCTCTCTCTCTGTGTATACACAGACACAGTATATGAGGGTACTTCCTCTCTGTCCACTGTGATTATGAACATCTCTTCTCCCTACCTACTAGAACGGGATGCAAGTCAGCAACAGGGAGAGACACATCATGCCGCCAGCCGCGGCCCTTCGGTGGCCACCTGTCAGTGCTGGCTCTCTCCGGGGCATATGCGTGGTCCTCAGGAGGGTCCCATACTGCATGGTGTTGTGATACCGCACCTGTCTTCAGCTATGCCCTGTATCCTTCTCCTCGACGTCTTCTAAGGACATCCCCTCACCAGGGCTGAAGTCCCTGGTCCCAGCTCCTGGCTGCGTTCCGGAGTAGCCCGTGCACCCTTCGTCCATTCTTGCCTCATCTGTGGGAGGACAGCCTTTTCTACTGCTCCCCTCTTTGCCCTGACATTTCTCCCCATTTCTCTTCCTCCTCTGCTCAGATAGGCACGGAGCAGGGGGAGATTTGGAAATATGACGCATAACCAACATCCCCCCGGAGAATGATGTGTGGATGCTAGTTCTTGCATGTGCCCCCCGTCTTTCTTGGTGACACCCTCAGAGCCCCCCTTTCATGCCTGAGATGGAGGAGTGACCCTCCCTTCCCACTGTGCGGAGGAAGTGACAAAACCATACTCACACCCATGAGGACTCTGCTGGTCTCTTGGAATTCCATCTCCCCCCCAGCTGTCTGCTTATATAGAAGTTTGGGGGTTCAGCCTCCCCTTGACACCCTGCTGGGTATGTGGCCTCAGTTCCTGTTAGGATATGGGCGACTAGATACCGCTTTGCCATTTGCTTTGAGTTCATAGCTAATTCTGGGTCAACAGTAAAAGCCCCACTTGACATCCTGCTACTCTGGCTACTTTAGCCTAATTAGAAATTATATAAGTGATAAAACGTGCATGGAAAATGAAACAGAGCAGCATTTCCATAAAAACTGAGTTCAATTACTCGGAAAGACTGGCAAAGCCGAGTCACTTTAAAATGCCGCTCAGCCAGGTATCGTGAGGTCACAGCAGGCGGCGGAGACACGAGAGCGGAATGGAGAAGAATTCCTCACTCACATCCATGGCTCCGTGCGCGTCTCTCGGTTCTCATTTGCCTTTAAAGGACTTGGAACTAGAAATTGAGACGTAAAAGCAGTTTATACGAGAAGATGGGGCTATCCATTTTGCAGGCTCGTCCCGAAAGAAAGATGTGGGGCCCTGAGGCCAAAGGCAAACAGGTGCATCAGTTGTGTTAGATGGAAACACACTCTTTAAGTGCACATCTTCCTGTTTCAGACGTTTCTCTCTCTCGCCATCCTTTCAGCTATCTGGTCGTCATCCTGCTGGATAACCGGGCTTTCACAGGAGCCCACAGACCAGCTGCCAGCCTGCAGGCGCCTGGTCTCCCAGCCAGGGAGGAACGGGGAGCAGGTACCCGCCTCTCCTGCAGGGCTCCGTCCTTCCTTTCCCCGGACTGTCATTCTTCCCTAGCAACCATCAAGTCTCCAGCCTCCTTGGGCATCTCAGGATTTGGTATCTGTTTCCGCTGCTGGGTCGGGGCAGACAGAAACCCATGGAGGAGAAGTGTGGTCAGGGAAAGATGTGGGGACCATCCGCCCTGGTTCCTTCTAGACTTTTGATCGGCCTGTTTTTCTTCAATAGCCTGGAGTAGTAAACCGATCGGACACCTTGTTCTGTAGGGTGAAAGCGGTGGCAGGCAGTAGTCCTCAGCCAGGCCCCATATAGATTCCCGGCTGCACACCGGCAACTTCTTTCCATCCGATGAGAACGCCTGCCTCTTTCCTGCTCTGCCTCCACCTTTTAGAGTGACTTTGAAAGCACTTTGCCCAATTATAGCTTCAAAGTCACTAGGTTTTATCTCCTTAGCAGAGGGAATAAGGAGACAGACAGTCCTGCTAACCTGCTACACTTACCTACTTATCTAACTCGGTGTATGTATTTATCTGTCTATCCAGCTTCTATAGAATGCTGTGCCTTAGCCCTGGCCGGGTGGCTCGGCTGGTTGGAGCATCGTCCCGTGCACTGAAAGTTTGCAGGTTCGATCCCCGGTCCAGGTGTATATGGGAGGCAACCGGCTCGTGTTTTCTCACATCGATGTTTCTCTCTCTCTCTTTCTCTCCCTCACTCCCTTCCTCTTTCTCCAAAAACCAATAAACATATCCTTGGGTGAGGATGAAAAATGTTGTGCCCTATACGTAGTAGGTGCCTCAAAGATGCATGTTGTTCTTATCAAGGATGGTCATTGATCGTGTTACCAAGTGATAATAGTTATTATCGTTGTCAGGTAACAGGGACAAGGTTATTAAATAGCATTGCTAGCCGTGTTATCAATTGATTGAGAATTGGTAATGTTCAGTACCTGGTCATTTGTTCCAGTCTGTTACTGGAGTTTTGTGGGTTTGTCCTTTGGCCAACTTCCTCTTCGGGTGTCTTCCAGAAGGTGCTTCCTAGCCTAGTCCCCAACGCCAGGCCTGCTCCGCCTCTGATCTTCACGCGTTCCTGTTTCTCCTGGCCTTGGGCCCTCCTGGAGAGCTCTAGTCGTCTGCTTCGCCAGACTCGGGGCACAAACTAACAAGCCCGACAGCCCTCTCTGCCCCGTTCCTCCATTCCTCTGCCCTCCAGCCCAACAAGGAGCTTTTGAGACAAACCCTGAAATTGCAAAACTTAAAAAAATATAAAAAAAGGCAACCCAGGTGTCTGTGACAGGTGTTGATCATCGCGTTCGCCTGGGGTGGCTACGGGCCAGGCTTGGACGTGGGAGGGCGTTGCTGACAGCAGGAATGGAAAGCCACGCTGGCCCGGCGCTCCGGCCTCTCCCTCGACAGCCCAGAACGCCCGCTCCGGCTGCACTGAGGTTGCGTTTCCCATCGACCTGCCTGCTGGACCCGTGGTGTGTTTTCCAGGCTGCTTTCTTTGTCAGGTTCGCACACTTCGAGGGCAGAGTGGCGTATGTTTTGGCCTTGATGGCACCTGCTGCCAGGCCAAGCAGCGAGAGCACGAGCTGATGGGGCTCTCCCAGGTCCGGGGCTCCACATGCCCAGTCCTGGGCTCCACACTGAGACTGGGGTGACAGGCGAGAGCCACTGCTACCAAATGCAGAGCAAGCGACCCAGCACAGTTCCCTGGTTCTGGCTTGCTCTCACTTCTGCCAACGGTGCCATCTTTAGCTCTCAACACCCCGCCCCCCAATCCCTTGCCCTTCCGTTTCCATATAGGCACCAGTGAATTACTGCAGGTCCCAGGACGAACCTCCGCATCCTCCTTTGGCCCAGCACACGCCCCTCTTTCTACCAGGCCTCTCATCCCATCCCCGTGTCCCTGGCCTGAACTCCCACTCACCCTCCAAGTCCCCGCTTAGATGCTGCTTCCCCCGGGAGTCCCTGTCCTTCTCTGTTCCCCAGACGCTGGCTCAGTACCTGCCGAGCTGGGTGTCCTGCTCTGCTCCAAGCACCTTCCACAGCATCGCAGGTGTTTGTCCTTTCGCTTACTGGCCTCTCGCATGAGATAGTAATTTCCAGGACATTAAGAACGGTGTTTATCACCATCTCCACTGCACGTAGCAGGAGCCTGATAAACATACCCGGACGTGACCGTGAGTGAGGGAGAAGTCCCAGCTACACCTGTGCTGGGCTGCTGCTTCTCACGGTCGGTTAGATCCCACCCCGTGGGGCGGTTGCCTGTCTGCGGCTCCGAGGAGGCCACCCAGACCAGCGCGTGGCGCGGTCCAAGCTCCTGATCCCGAGAGGCCCGGCCACCTGCACCGCCAGCCTACCGCCCTGGAAAGAGCCGGAGTCGGGAAATTAGGGTAAATGTGCCCCACCGGGGACTGGAGTCTGCATTTGCAACAATCAGGAGAGGACAGGGAGAGACACAGCACTCGTCACTACAAGGGCATGAGACTCCGAGACAGCACAGATCTCACCAGCCTGGTGCACTGAGGAGGGAGCCTGCCCATTTCTGGGTGTGGAAGGAAGCGGAGCATCCTGGGGGAGAGCCTAATTAAAGCACCGCCGATTACAATGCCTCCGAAAAGGGAACATGAAAGAACTACGGAACATCTGCTGTGGGTTCGGGAAGGACTGCTCACGACGCAGTGTGAGAAAAGGAATTCTTGACAGCAGCGAGGAGGACAGACCGGGTTTGCCTCCTGTTGGGCGATGCTGGTGGGGGATGGGCCTGGCGGTGCAGGGGAGAGGGTTCGGGGTGGTTTTGGCCAGGGGGGCAAAACAGGAGAGACCATGGTTTGGTGGACATGAAGGGGGGAGGGGGCAAGGTTCCCTGTGTAGACAAGAAGGGCTGAAGGACCCCTCCAGCTCTCTTCCAGTTTCCTGGCAACCAGTGAGCTGGCTCTAAGCCCCACCCCTTATACCTGTCACTCACGTTCTGAGGTGTCCAGATGCCGGCATCTGGTCATCCTAGGGCTCCTCTAAATTGCTGGCACCTAGGCTCAGTCCGCTTGGCATCCAAGTCCGAAATGTTTCTTTCCCTCTGCAAGGCCACTTTCCTGTTCACCTGATAAAAGGACAGAGCAACAGGTGGTGGCCCTTCTCGGGAGCCCAGACCCACAGGTTGCCAGGTGCACCACGCTGCAGGGTGCGGAAGACAGGGGACCCACAGACCTGTGGCCTTTCTGCTTGTGCATCAAGTGCACCCCCGGGGTTTGCCCCAGACATGTCCCCAGTATGTCTCTAAAGAGAAGGGGTTTAGACCTGATAGAGTCAGTGCTCGGATAACCTAGATGCAACCGTGGAATTGCTGGGCTGGAAGAGAACTCAGAGGTCATGCAGCTCAGTCTCCCACAAATGCAAGAATATTAAAAATAATAAATAAATAAAAGCCCTGGTAAGATTTAAACAACAATTTGGGGCACTAGTGATATAAGACTTCTCCAAGGGTGGTACAGGAAATGCACTCTATTGAAATGCAGAGAAGGGAGAGTTGGCCATGGCTGGGAGGAGCCCAGAAAGGCCTTTGTTTGGAGGGGCAGCAGGGCTCGGTCTAGGACCTGAAGGTAGAATTTTCAAGGTGGACGGGAGCCAGGAGAGACCTCTGAGATAAAGGAGGGCAGGACAGGAAAATTCTAAGATTCCAGAGAGACCACTCTCAGACAGAAGCACCCAGAAACAAGGACGGAGCTCGTGTCATTGATGTGACCACAGTTACAAGGTTTCCGGCAATCTGATGCCATGTAGCAAACTGCTCCAAAGTCAGCCTGAAACACCCACCCTTTCACGGTGTCGCATGACTCCATTGCTCAGGAATTCAGACGGGGCTCCGTGGGATGACTGCCATGCTTTGCATGTGAGTCACACATGTGGGCCTCAGCTGGCGGCTGGGCTGCACTGCAGGGCTTGTTCACACGCTCGCTGCCTTGACGGGGGTGGCTGGAGGCCCGTGCTGTCCGGGTGCCCCCCTTTCCCGTCCGTCTCCGTTGCCTGCCTCTTCCATGTTCTGCCTGCCGCTGGTCGGTCGGCTCAGGCTTCCGGACAGTGTCCCAAAGGCCCAAGCAGAAACTTCAACAGCTTCTGTCTCAGAGCTTCAGGAGTGTCCCATGTCATTTCTGTCACATTCCTAGTCAGGTAAGTCCCTAAGACCTGCATGGATTCCAATGGAGGGGAATTAGACCCACCTGTCAAGTCCTTAGCGAGCACCCATCCCATGCCAGGCCTTTGCCAGCTCCTGCTGGGGCTGCAAAGGAGAACCCCTCGTGCTCCGAACCTGGAGAAGCTCACGGTCCAGCTGTGGAGGCAGGTGCGCAGACTGGCGATGTCCACGTGGTGTGATGAGGACTAGAAAAGGCAGGAACTAAATGGCAAAAGGTCATAAAAAAAAGTCATTTCCCTCGGAGGTTGGCAAACTGTGCCCCATGGGCCAAATCCGGCCTGCTACCAGTTTTTAGAAATAAAATCTTATTTGAGGGCAGCGAGGCTCATCCATTTACATATCGTCTCGGCTGCTTTTCCACGACACGCAGGAGAGTGCGTGGCTGCAATAGAGACCCTCTATCTGCAAAGCCTCAAACGCTTGTTCTCTGGTCTTTAACAGAAAACACTGGACTCCCAAGCTACCTTAATAAGTGTGGCTGAGTCCCAGGAAATCATTCCATATCTGGGGCAGTTTTTCAGAATTTTGATTGTGTTTGGATACTGACCCTTGATTTTCTATTTTCTTTCCTTTTCAAATGCATTTTTACTTTCCTTCTATCGTGTGCGTTTTACATGATGTATATTATGTACAATCTTATTTATCCAGAAGCTTCTACATGCAAACTTTGGATTAGGTCTTACTTGTGAAGGACTTACTAGTCTAGTGCTGGAAAAGTCAACTGTAGCACACGGCAAAAGCTAGGCAGGAACGTGGACCCGGAACAAGGTTGAGATCAACCATGTGTCAGGCTTTATGTAATTTATCCATTTAAATGCACAGTAACCTCGTGAGACAGCTATTACTAGATAATTTTATAAATGTGAAAAATGCGACTAGGAGAGAGAACATAACTTGCCTAGCCCAGGTTAGTCAGTGGGTGGGAGAATTGAAATTCAACCATAGATTTACCATTTAAACTATCCATGGAGGTTTTATTTATTTCCTGTGTTTACGATTGTATTTGATTCTTTTTGAATCTGTCAGTAATTTTTTCATAGTCATTATATTGCAGACTCTCTTCTTTCATCTCTTTGAATGTTTTAAACATGCTTAAGTTGAATGCCCGGTCCCCAATCTGGCCTTAGCTCCAAAAATGTCAGAATCCTGGGTAAAACATAACATTATGATTACTAGAAAGATAGCTAAACTGTTTAGGGGGTGCGAATCTGACATTTGCAGTATCTTCTGGATCCCATTGACTTAAAAAAAAATATGTTGTGATTAATTTTTTTTTTTTTTAGAGAGAGAGGAAGGGAGAAAGGGAGAAACATCGATTGGCCGCCTCCTGCATGCCCCAACTGGGGATTGGGCCCACAACCTGGGCATGTGCCCTGACCGGGAATCAAACCGATGACCTCTTGGTGCATGGGTCGACGCTCAACCACTGAGCCACACCAGCTAGGCTGATCCCATTGACTTTCAGTCCTCAGGGAGTTTGTAATTTTTTCCTGCAAGCTTTTGTCTCGTGGCAGCTACTTTCCTTTGAATCTGACATGTCCTGATTTATGGAGACATCCTGTTCAATAGTTTAGCATTTGCCCCTGCAGAGCACTTATAGAATTTACTAGTTTTGGACCAAAGGCTTTGCCCCTTTCCAGCTTGGAGGGATCCCTAAACCACATGGACAGTGCTAATTTGGTTTCAAAGCTCATGGCACAGGGTTGGAGCTTCAATTGCTGAATTAATCTTCCTCCAGGTCAGGCGATCAGCTAGTTTCATTGCTTCTTTTCCAAGCAGTAGGAGAGAGTAAGGATAATATGCGTTACTTCTTGTTTGTTTTTAATTTCTATGTCTCTATCAATTTTATCTCCTTTTATGTCATTTTTTGAATTGAGAGCTTTCATATTATATTTTTCTTACTACTAGGTTAAATTTAGTTATTTTTAATTTTTTAGTGGATATACCAGACATGTTAACATATATATTAGATTTTTTAAAATCTAAAGTTATTTATCTTCCTGAACATGAGAGGATCACAGAAGTTTTTGTTCTGCTTACTCTTCAATAATAAAAGGACGTCTATTTTTAGTTCTTTTTTCACCTCACACACAAGACATCATCTTATTGATTTAGACAGTCCTAAATTGCTTAGATTCACCCACATCTTCTTTTTGCCTTACCATCCCTACTTGAATCTCAAGCCTTTTTGAGGCTCACTTTCCTTCGTTCCAGAGTACATACTTTAAGAAGTGCTCTTTGTCGTAAATATAGTTTGTTGGGGAGTGTGTGGTTCTGAAAATGCCTTTATCTCATTATTGTTCTTGAAAGATGGTTTCTGTGAATACATATATTCTAGATTGATGATGATTCTCTTTCATTAGTTTGAAGATATCATTCCATCGTCCACTGGCTTTCATTTTGTGGATGAGAAGTATGCTGTCAATCTATAGCCCCTTTGACAGTAATATGCTTTTTTTTTTTTTTTTTTTTCATTTGTTTTCTGGGATTCCTTAGATTTCCTGAACCTATGGAATCTGCATTTCAGTGATTCTGAAAAATTTTCAGAATCTTGTTAAATGCAGCCTCCCCCCTCCCTAGTCTTCCTAAGGATGACTACTTTCAGATGCATATTTAGTTTTGGGTGTTTTTTGGACTATACATCATAAGGGAATTCTTGACACAAACTCATGTGTATACAGGCGTATGGGCAGAGATTCTTGGGGCTGCCTTAATCTGCTTTACCCAGAGATAAACAAACACTCCAGCCTTCCTTTCTGGAGAGCAAGTTTTTAAGTTAGTTTTTGCTAATCATTTTTAAAAGTCTTGTGTTTATGTAGAGGTTTCAGACTCAACTTCCACTCCGAGCATGTCCTAGATTGTTCTAGATTTTTTCTACTGTCCCCTGGGCATAAGGTTTGTTAAAACTTAAGTTCCTGGTCATCAGGAATTGACAGATTGTCCTAGGGAAAACAATAATTTACTTTCTGGACCATCTTTCTTTATTTCCCCATCATTTCTAACCTCTGGAGAATTTCCTTGGTTTTTTTTTATACTTTATTCAGAGTTTTTGTGAATTCTGTGCCAGGAAGGTTTCTCTGGTCACCTAGGAACAGAGGTCTCAGTTCCTGTTCTTGGGTGGATATCAAAACCCCAGTTACATCTCCTAAGTCCCATATTTTGTTGTAATACCAATTTGGATATTTACTTCAGCCCCTTCCCAGCTCTTGACTTTAAATTCACTCTTTGCCTCACTGGGAGTCATTCCTACTGCTTTTAAATGTGACTGAAGCCCTGGCCAGTGTGGCTCAGTTGGTTGAGTGTTATCCCATGTACCGAGAGGTCCCAATCAGGGCACATACCTGGGCTGCTGGCTCAATCCCCAGGATGGGGTGTGCAGGAGGCATCTTATCGATGTTTCTCTCTGTCTCCTCCTCTCCCTTCCTCTCACTCTAAAATCAATAAAAAAAATATTTAAAAAAATTAATGCAACTGCATTTTTATTTTTGTCGCCATTACTTTTATCCAAGAACTCTCTATGAGAAGCAATGAAGCATGGTAGCTAAGAGCACAGTCCCTCACTCTGCACTGCTGGGCTGTCCTGGCTGCACTGCTCTCTTGCTGTGCAAACTTGGACAAGTGCTTTAACTTCTCTACACCTTAGAACTCCTCTTTGAAAAAGTACACGGAGTAATCATGCCTACCTTATCGTTTCTGAGGATTCTGAGACTCAGTCTGTATAAAGCACTCAGCACCGTTCCTGGCCTTGATCTGTGCTATAGAAGTGTTAACTAGTGTCAACAGGCTTATGTAGACCAGGAGGAATCTCCTTGCTTCCGCTCAGGTTTTCCTGCACAGACCTGACTTCTTACAAAGTGCATGTTCTTTCCATTACACCACAGGTCTATTCAGGGATATGAGAGGAGCTGTCTGAGCCTGGTGGGATATGACAGACACCTGCTTCCTAAATTTGGGTTATAAGGTAGAGGCTTGGCTGTTGAATAATAAAGCAAAATACCACTTCACATAATCAGGGGAATAAAGGCTAAAGCAAGCAGCTGACTACATCTGGAGGTCTTTTTGTAATGTACCCCTTCCTCAAGTAATAAAAATGTGTCTCGATGTTATGGCAGGATGAACCTGTGGACAGGTGTGAACTGGCCCATGGAATTCGGTTAGAAGGAAGGCAGAACCTTAGCAGCTCAGCACACACGTCCTTGGCAAAGTCTTGCACAGAGTCTCACACAGCATAACAGCTCAGTGACTAACTGCCAATCAAATGCTAAACACCATTTGAACCTGTTCCTCTTTCCTAGGCACCAGATGGATTTTCCCCTATACTCAGATTCTTATGACTAAGTAAAGGAACACAGGCACTGTTAAATAAATTGTCTTGTGCAATTCACCTGGCTGGGGAAAAGAAGTCTGCTACTCGGTTTCCTCAACTGTTTACCATATAGAAAATCTAACCTAGGGAGTGGCGAACAGCAAGGTGTCCAGTAGGGGGGACAGTCTCGCACTGACTGACACCAGGGAGGCACTGGGTATGCTCTATTTTAGATTGGTAGTGGCTTATCTGGAAGAGGGAGTGAGGAGGGCGACGGGGACTTGCAGGTGTGTTCCAGAGGAGGGATGGACATGCCACAGAGGAGGAACAGAACGCAAGAGGCTGGAGCCTGGGTGGGACTCACAGCGAACCCGGGACGGGAAGGGAGGCAGCCGCCTCTTCCAGCTGTGGTCGACGGTGGTCCTGAATGGATGAGCACTCATGAGGTGCACTCGTGTCCTCACGGGGGCTGGCCCACCAGTTGGTCCCACCTCTTTTAAGAGGACTCCACCCTGTTTCCACGGCACCTGCCTCACACACACTCAAAGCGGAATTGCCAGTGTTTAAGGGTGAGGTCTCTGCAGTCAGGCAGATGGGGTTGAAATGACAGCTCTGTCAGTTTTCAGGATTGTGATTTTGGGTAAGTCACAACGTTTCGGATCATCTCATCTACAGACCGCGAGGCTGTGGTGAGTGACGAGCCTTGGGTGCGAGGTTTAAGGAGGCACTCGCTCCTAGGCTGTGTCAGTGCAGGGGTGCCACTGGCTCAGCCCGGAGAATGAGCGCCTCCTTAACTTTCAGCCCTGGGCTCCCCAGTTCCTCACCCTATGGCCCTGGGCATGGTCACCTGCACCTCACAGAGCCATAAGGAGAATTCAATGAAATGCAGCCCAGAGCGTAATTAGCAGAGAGCCGGGTTCCTGGGAACTGGAACTACTCAGGCACCCTCTTTTCTTCCCTTCAGCGGGCCCGCCAGTCTCATCAGACTCTGGGAGAGCTACCCGAAGACTTTGTTAGACATTTCAGGCCATTTGAAGGGGAAAAAGCAACTTAGAAAAATAAAAGAGATCCCTGTCCTCCTGAGAGCAAAAATGAAAACAGGCTCACGGCGTGAGCCCTCCGAGCAGCTGACGTTTGTGAACCGTGATGTACCTTGTGGTGCATAGAACTGGGATGTGTTATGCTGTATTTTTATTTTTTAATTTTTTTCTTTATTGATTTTAGAGAGAAAGGAAAGGAGAAGGAGAGAGAGATAGAAACATCGATGAGAGAGAACATCGATTGGCCGCCTCCTGCATGCCCCCCACTGGGGATTGGGCCCACAACCTGGGCATGTGCCCTGACTGGGAATCGAACTGGCGACCTCTTGGTGCATGGGTCGATGCTCCACCACTGAGCCACACCAGCTGGGCTCTTATTCTGTATTTTTAAACAGTAGTAACTCCTTACGGGAAACATTGATTGCTCCTGCCCGCGGCCATTCCCCTCCCTCTTCTTCCTCCTCAAAGAGACCACTTCTCACAACGGAAACCGAACATGGGGGGTGCTCAGTCCCCCAGCGCGACGGCAGGAGCATCCGGACCTATCTAGGGTGTTCCCGGGAAGCGTTTTCTTCCCTCGGGAAGGAAGAAGCCTCCGTGTCCCACAGCCGACCTCCAGTGTTAAGTTCTGAGCTCACAGCGGTCCTCAACTGTGCCTGTTAAACACGTAACTGTTAATATTGTCACAGCACTGCGGAGTAGCGGGATTTCTGACTCGGACGCTAACTCAGAAATGAGGCACTAGTCTCCAGGAGGGAAACGGACTCGGCGCCCCTTCCCCCACACCTTTGTGTTGCTCTCTCCGCCCCCACGCCCTCGAGTTTCTGAATTCTCCTAGAGAACTTTGTCATACCAGAACTGACAAGGATGGAGAGGGGTTTTGACAGCTGGTGAGTGGCATGTGATGCCTACAGGGCACCAAGGGGGTCTGGAGCCACCCGGAGAGCCGGAGGGGAAACCAGGAAGGGAGGGTTGGTCCCAGCTGTGGGCCTGTCGTTCTCCTGGAACGTGAGGTTGGTGTCACTTCTCCAACCCGGAGACTGGCAGGGGGACTGTGAGAAGCTACAGAGGGCGGCCCTTGGCAGTAAGGCCGGACAAGAACTGGGCGTTGCTCCGCGGAGTCTCACGCTGGGAGCGACCGCGGGGCAGGTGCACACTGACGGCACGAGTGCTGGTGATAAATGGCCATTGGAGGGTGTGAGGGCAGGAGGAGAGAGAAGCCTCAACAACGCCGGAGCGGGCTGACCAGTCACACGACACAACGTGGAAGAGGTGAGTCTGGAGCTGGGAGTTCAGAACATCACAGAGTATATTTGAGCCAAGGCGGGAGCGCAGAGACCTTCACACCGGTGATTTCCAGCTCAGATGGCACACCAGAGGCAGGCACACCGTTCCTGTGAAAGGCCCAGACACAAATGGTTTCAGCTCCTGGGCCATCGGCTCTGCAGCAACTGCTCAGCCTGCCACTGGAGCGTGGAAGCAGCCCTGGACGGTGAGTGAGTGGGCGTGGCCGTGCCCAATAAAACTTTATTGACAAAAGCAGATGGGGGGCCGGGTGGGCCTGTGAACTCTAGCTGACCAGCAGCGTTCACTGTAAGCCAGGCACTGGCTGGATCCTGGACGATACAAAAGAACGACGTCACTGACCTTCTTTTCTGGCATTTTGTAGGTTCTCCCCTCTTACTTTTTAAACTATTTTTCTTTCTGTTGTTTCCTATCTTCTGTGGGCCAGGCCCTATGCTAGGAGCTTTATAGGTATTCGTTTTAGCCTTCAAGCGATGAAGGCCTTGTTGCCTCTGTTTTGGTGAGTCAGCAAACAGGGCTCCACGTTGCCCAAAGCTCAGAAGCTCACAGGTGCCGGCGGCGCTGGAAAGGAAACACGAATCCCTCTCGTTTCAGAGGACCTGCGTGCTCGGAGAGGTGTGGATGCCGAGAGGGGGTCGGAGGCAGCCTGCCTGGAAGTGACTACTGGCTGCTGACTTTGGGCACGTCGTTTAACTTGTCTGTGTCTCCTTTCCTCACCTGTGACATGGGGACAATAAACGTACTTACTTGGGGGGTAGGTGACGCTGAAGAAGTTAACGTAGTTACATCTCTTGAAGACAACGCAAGGCAGATGACGGTGCCGCAGGCGTTAGCTGTGGTGGTTTCTAGGAAAAGGGAGCTGGCAAGTCACAGCCCCCTGAAGAGACCGTGACAGAGGTTCTCACAGTCCATGCAATGCAGCGCTTCTTATCTGCAGGAGGTTTGCTCGCCAGGAGACATTCGGAATGGTCAGGATATGTTTCTTGGCTGTCATGACGGGCAGAAAGGGGACAACTACGGGCATCCCTGGTGGAAGCCCAGATGCTCCGAAACATTCTGCAGTACACAGGCAGCCGCAGCCCACCCAGTGACACGGATTACCTGGCCCTGGAGGCACCAAGGCCGCAGCACACGGCTGTCATCGTTTGCACGAGGAGGGCCAGCGGGGCGTGGAGTGATGGATTTGCACTCGGACAAAGAATTATTTAGGGCCAAAGCTAGGATAAGAACCCCTCTCTGTAGACACCACGTCCCGGGTTCTTTCTCCTGGCCCACATGCCACGGGGGCAGCTGTGGAGTGAGCAGTGACCATCTGGGAGGTGCGTGTGCGACAGGTCACAAGCAGGGAGGATGGAGCACAGGTGTGTGGTCTGGGACAGAGCATCCTGCTTCACTTGATCTGGACAGTCACTCAGTGTGGGGGAGTCATGAGGAGCAAGTGAGGGGATGGCTGGGGCCCCTGGGGAAGAGCTCGGAGTTGGCGGCAGAGGCAGTAGGGAGCCATGCTAGGTGTTTGAGCAGAGGAGTGATGCCTAGCTGTCAGGGCCAGGGAGGATCTGTGCAGGAGGGGGCTGGGGTCTGGTGGGTCAGCTGGCAGGTGACTGCAGTACTCTTCCTGGGAGGCCCGAGGCCCCAGACAGGAAGGATGGGGGGTGGGGCAGAGTGACGCTCAGAGACTGGGCCCCGAGGCCTCTGCGGGGCTTGTGCACGTGGCATGCCCTGCCTGCAGTCGGAGACAAGTGGGAGCTCCGGCCATGCATGCAGACCTTCCCCTGCACAGCCCGAATGCCTCTCCGCCTGCTAATGAGGTTTTCTGGAGGGCTGTTAAAGATCATTAAAAAGCAGTTCTTGCAAACCCAATATTAGTTTTTAAGTAGTTAGCGGGGGGTGAGCCCTGCAGGCTCAGTGTTAACCAAGGCGAGTGAGGAGCTGCCCCTCAGGAAGCAGAGGAAGGCAAATCCCCCAGGGCCCATCAAGGTGGGGGTGCTTCTGAATCCATTCTGTCCCATTTTTTCCCCACTTGAGTCACAAAATGCATTTTGAACACTCTGTATTGCTAGAACTGAGCTAATCATTAGCAAACAATGCTGATAGTAATTAACAGTAATAACAATAATAACTGTAATACAGAAATTCATTGAGCACCTACTATAGACTGGAAACTGTGCTATGTACTTTTTTTTTTTATCCTCACCCGAAGACATTTTTGCGTTTATCTTCAGATAGAGCGGGAGGGAGAGAGGGGGGAAGAAAGAGAGAGAAACATTGATGTGAGAGAGACACATCAATTGGTTGCCTCCCACACAACCCCAATGAGGGCGGGGACAAACTGCAACCGAGGTACGTGTCCTTAGCGGGAATCAAATGCAGGATTCTCTGGTCCACGGGCCGATGCTCTAACCGCTGAGCCAAACCAGTCAGGGCTGTGCTATGTACTTTCACAAACATAAACATTCCCTCCATCCTGCAACTCATTTTCAAAGTAAGCGTTCTTGACCCCATTTTACAAATCTCATGATCCAAGGGGATCCAACACATTTATGTTGTATAAGACTGGAAATACAGCCCTGGCCGGTTTGGCTCAGCAGTTAGAGCATCGGCCCACGGTCCAGAGAGTCCCGAGTTCGGTTCCCTCTAAGGGCACGTACCTCGGTTGCAGTTTGTCCCCGGCCCCGGTTGGGGTTGTGTGGGTGGCAGCCACTTGATGTGTCTCTCTCACATCGATGTTTCTCTCTCTCCCTTCCCCCCTCTCTCCCTCCCGCTCTATCTGAAGATAAACGCAAAAATGTGCTCGGGTGAGGATAAAAAAGGAAAAGACTGGAAATACATAACAATAATTGCTGGCGTTAATGAAACATTCTTAATGCGCCTGGCACTGTTCTTCTTTCTTTCCAGGAAAGAGCTTATTTATTTCTCATAAAACTCTGTGAGGCAGCTGCTAGAGTCCCATTTTCCAGGTAGGGAAAGAGAGGCAGAGAGAAGTGTGCCTAACGTAGGCAACTAGTCAGAGGAAGAGCCCGGCACAAACTCGGGCGTCAAGTTCGTTTATCTAACCAACATGCATTTTATTCACCTAGATAATAGACTTAACACAAATATGAATCTCAGAAGCTTCGTGCAAGGATTCAACCCTCTGATGGCCGCAGAATACGCAGCAGAATGCCGGGCTTATGTCGCCTGCCCTGTGCGAGCTCATCAGCGTCTCGCTCACGCCTTTATCCTCGGTGCCCAGAACACTGGGCACAGAATAGGGGCTCAGTGAGTTATTTGTTGAATGCATGTTTCTTTAAAATGTATTTTTATGGAGTTTATTGGAGTGACATTGGTTAATAAAATGATGTAGATGTCAGGTATACAATTCTACAATACATCATCTGTATATTATAGTGGGTTCACCGGAATACGCATTGACATGCCGGCTGTCAATCTATTGTCATTGTTGTTGAGGAGAGATGAAGGGTACACCGCACTGTCGGGAGGAATCGGACACGCCACGCAGAGCAAGGTGTGCTGGGATGGGGAAAGACTAGCTGGGGGTACTTCTCTGACTGACGGGACCACTGGATGGCTGAGACGCTGCAGACTGAACCAGCTTCCCAGGCTTGGGAAGTCCTTTTGGGCTGTCTGGGGAAGGAGATGTGTGTACAGAGGTGGTTGCCATGGAAGCCAGCACATGGCCAAGCCGGGGAGGCAGACACCTGGGGAAGTTGGCTCTGTGCTAAGACAAAGCCAGGGTTCCTCTGGGGTGCTTGTTTGGCCCTGTGTCCTTAGGAGAAAGCAGCCGTGGGAAAGGAGATTAGGCAGTTTGTCTCAGAAAGTGGGGAGGTCACCTCAAAAGAGCAAGGTGAAGTTTTAAGAAAGAGGTCATCGACCGTGCGGGACACCACGGAATTCTGTTTCACGACTCAGCAAGACGAGGATGAACTCGATACCTGGCCCGGTGTGAGCATACAGAGGAGCTTGCTGAAGGTCAGGGTGTGACTGGTTACCCAGGACTTGGACTCCGGCATCTGACTTCCGAGCCTTCGCCATCACCCTGTCCGTGTGTCACCTCTCAGCACTCCCCTTTGAGTGCCCTGAGTGTCACCTTGTGCACTGGACATGCCTGTGCTTGTGCCCTGAAGTCCTCCTGGGGTTACTTGGGGTGCCTATCCTCCATTTATGGTCAGAATTTTTGCTATTTTTTTTTTAATGATCCAATCTTCTTCCATTGTGAAGTCCTATCTGCTTCTTCCTACCTCTGAGTCATCACCTATTTTTTGATTCATCTTATCAACACGTCTCTTCTTTTCTTTTTTTTGGTATATGCCCCTTGCAGGAACCGAGCCCAGGACTCTCTGGTCCGCAGGCCGACGCTCCAACCGCTGAGCCAAACCGGCCAGGGCTCGACACGTCTCTTCTGACACTCACCTTATCCGCCTGTTAGTAGGCAATGAATCCTTACTGTTTTTCTGACCCACGTGGGGCAGGATGGTTCTCTCCATCCCCGGGACGCTTAGCCCAGTGCTTTCAACCCAGCACGGGCCCCATAACACTTGTGAAGTCGAAATAAGACTTAATCAGGGTGTATTTCTCTCCATCTATCACCTCCAAACTGGCGTCTGGAGATTCCTGTTGTCTACAGAGCCACAGTTGTGATAAAATTTAAAGGAGATTATACAAATACTTTTGGGCAAAAAGAAGGTGCATGAGAGAGTGGAAAAACCTAAATGTTCCTCCACAGAGTACTAGTGGAATAAACGTTGGTATATCCACACAGCTGTAACAGGGCTGTGCTTATAAAAAGCGGCGGAGTGGTCTCCAGAATGTTCTGGACTAAAGCAGGTTAATTAGGGAAGTGGAAAAAGGCATGTGTGGTTTAAGAAAATGGGGGTGAGGATATAACTTACATACGTCTGTATATGTGTTTCTATCATAGTGATGGGAAGATACACCAAAAACACAAACAAAAGAGGTCCCCCACGCCTGTAAGGGCGAGAAGAATAGAGATGAGGGAGGTCGGGGTGGGGCCAAATCTCCTGAATATACTTCGCTTTCTGCACTCGACTCCAGAACCAGGAAGTTTCACGTAATTACACAGAAAAATCAGGTTTAGAAAACAGCAGTCTCTAAAGAGTGAGAGCAAAGTGAAAGAAGTGAATTTAACTGTGTTAAATAACCAAATAGAGGATTATTTCAGATTCGCAACACGATAATTTAACTACCTCTCCAGTGGTGTATACTCTACGGATAAACACACCTATAAAATAAAGCTAAACATCCGCAGTGATCAGAGTGTTGGTTTAGTGTTACTGTGATTATTCTGAGACGACTGCGTGTATATTGTACGATAAATTCAGCGAGTGCTCATATTGCTATCATTGCACGCCAGACCGATGAGTGCGGGGAAGGGATGTAAAGGTGTCAGACTGAAGGGACTAAGTAAAAGCTCCTTAGTAATGAATGTGACTTTGAAGTCTGAGTAAGACTCCTAAGGGATTTCCTCATACGAAAAAAGAAAAGAAAAACCTTCTTTGCCAGCTTGGCCCACTGGAAAGGCCTGGACACAGAGATGGACCCTGTTTGCAGTGACCACCCCTGGTCCCTGAGATAGTGCAGAGACTGCTCCTGAGGACAGTGAGCCCAGTGCGTGCCTGGACTTCTTCATGGAGGAGCCGAAGTGGCTGGAGGAGAACCAGAGAGGAGGGAGCTTTGAAGAGAAGGCTCCAGACAGCTGAACGTGGGTTTTCTTGAGTCTGTTGATGAATACTGAATCACTGATACATTACACAGTTGCATAAAGTGTAACTACAAGTTTGGGCAAAGAACAAGAAGGGGGCCAGCTGTAAGTTACATAATTCCCAGATCCCATACAGGGCTGGACACATGAGGCGTGGGTTTGAATGGAGAGTCCTTGTTGAGCACCGGGCATTCAGAAGAGACCCCAGAAGAGTCACGCTTTACTAGTAGGGGTAAACGATCCCAGATTAAGAGCTGTTGTAACTACAACCTAGCAAAGCTTCAGAACAAGCCTCAAAAGAATTGTGTAATCATCTAGTGACTTAAATGCGTGTTAGAACAAAGCCCAACATTCTCTGAAGGAAGGTCACAGATGATTTCACAGGTGTATGTCAAAAGTTCTCAAATCACATACTTTAAACACGTGCAATTTATTGTATATTTAGAGATCAACAAAACTATCGATTTGAACAGATACTCCTCCAAGGAAGGTGAATGAATGGGCAATGACCACATGAAAAGATACTCAAAACATTCATGATGAAGAAAGGAAAATTAACCCCATGAGACACCACTCCATACCCAGCAGAATGCCTAAAATCAGGAAGCTTGACCACCCCACGTGTGGGCAGGGGAGTGAATCACCTGGAAGCCATACACTGCTGATGAGACTATGCAATGCTACAATCATGTTCTAAAAGTTTTCGGTGGTTTCTTTAAAAATTTAGCATGTATTTACCTTACCACACAGCCATACCACTCCTAGACATTTCCCCAAGGTAGATGAAATGTATGTTCACACAAAGACCTGTGAATGAATTTTCCTGGAAGCTTTATTTATAATAGCTCAAAACTGGAAATAACCCAACTGTCCATCAACTGATATCCAAACAGTGGTGCTACCTACCGATAACATAACTGGATACGTGCACCAATGTGGATGACTCTCAGAAATATTATACTGGGCAGTTGGCACCACACACGAAAGAGCTCCTGTTATGTATGATTCCCTTTATATTAACTGCAAATCTGATCTACAGTGATAGGAAGCAGGTTGTTGATGGCCTGGGGACGGGCGTGGGGTCAATCAACTGTAAACCCTGTTGGAAATACCTGCAAATATATTCAGAACCCACCCCTTTCTCACCACCAACCCTGCTATGTCCTGCCACCATCACCATTATTATTTCTCTCCTGGATTGTTTGCAGAGCCTCCCAGCTGGTCTCTGTTTCCCTCCTGACTGCCTATTCTCTTCCCAGAGGATAGAGTGACCCTATTAAAGTGGAAGTAAGCCCTGGCCGGTTTGGCTCAGCGGTTAGAGCGTCAGCCTGCGGTCCAGAGAGACCTGGGTTCGGTTCCTGCTAAGGGCGCGTACCTCGGTTGCAGTTTGTCCCTGGCCCTGGTTGGTCGTGTGGGAGGCAGCCACTCGATGTGTCCCTTTCACATCGATGTTTCTTTCTCTCTCTCTCTCTCTCTTCCTCTCTCTCCCTCCCACTCTATCTGGACAAAAAGTGGAAAAAAAAATGTCCTCGGGTGAGGATAAAAAAATAAAAAAAATAAAGTGGAAGTCAGGTCCGGCCGGTGTGGCTCAGTGGTTGAGCATCGACCCATGCACCAAGAGGTCGCCAGTTCAATTCCCAGTCAGGACACATGCCCAGGTTGTGGGCCTGATCCCCAGTGGGGGGCATGCAGGAGGCGGCCAATCGATGTTCTTGCTCATCGATGTTTCTCTCTCTCTCTCTCCCCCTCTCACTTCCTCTCTCTCTAAAATCAATAAAGGAAAAAAAAACATTTTTTTGAAAAGAGTGGAAGTCCGATCAAGTAACTCCTCTGTTCAAAACTCCACCATGGCGCCCCCTTTCACTGAAAGGACAAGCTGAACTTTTCATGAAACCACAGGTCCCACGTGACCGTGACCTGACTCCCGCTGGGTCTCTGAAGTCGTCTTCCACGGCCCCCTCGCTCCCTCTGCCCCAGCCACACCGGTCTCACGCTCTTCGTTGAACGTGCCAGGACCGCGCTCACCAGGGAGCCCTTGCACGGGCTGTTCCCGGGCCTGGAATGCTCTTCCCGCCGGAGAGCCACACGGACACCCTCACCGCCTTCAGAGATGTCCTCATCCCCTTCCTCGGGCTGCCATAACCAAGCACTGCAGACCAGGTGGCCCGAAACAACAGGAGTTGGTTCTCTCTCAGTTCTGGGGCCTAGAAACCCACAAGCAAGTTGCCAGAGGGCTACCTCTCTGAAGGCTCTCGGGGGTCCTGCCTTGCCTCTGCCCCGCTCCCAGTGGCTGAGGCCAATCCTTGGCATCCCTCAGCTCACATTCGCCTCACTCCAGTCTCTGCCTCTGTCAGCACACGGCTGTTTCCCCCGAATGTCCCCTTGTCTTCACATAGCATTCTCCTCTCTGTGTGTCCAAATTTCCCTTTTCATAAGGACACCGTCACTGAATGAGGGCCCTCTAACCCAGTTTGAGCTCATCTTAATTCGGCTACCTCTGCCAAGATCCTATTTCCAAAGAAGGTCACATTAATAGATTCCAGAACGTAGGACTTGGAGATATCTTTTATGGGGACACACTTCTCGTCACTTTTACGTGACACCTTCTCGGCCACCCCCAGTGAAAATCGCAGCCCCTTCCTCAACACAACCTGTCATTCTTTCCCCCTCATTTCTTTAACACCCACCATTGAACATATTACACAGTTTACTAATTTTAAAACAATTCTGCTTTCTTCTACTGGAATATGAACTCCATGAAATCAGGGAATTTTGTGTCTTTTTCTTTCTGGACTGCTCTATTGCTAATTCTACTAGGCACTCAAGAGTGTTGTGGAAAGTAAGGTGTTTGCGCCACGATGCACAGTTTAATCTCTCCTGACTCTTTGAAGGTTTATATTGACCTAGAAATAAACTTGTTTGGTATAAGCCTAAGCATCTCCACAGATAACAAAATCATCTGGTCTCTCTTCCCACATCAGTGTGTGTGGTTCCTGCCCAGCTCCCATTCTTGTTCTCAATTCGTTTTCCCCAAGATTTTTAGCTATTTTAGGGGATTGATGACATCCATTTCATGAAAGGGACAGGATCATCGTTGCGGAGGCGAGAGGAGGAAAGGGGTCTCATTCTATCCTCTTTCTGATCGATACCAGTCTCTGGCTCTCACTGCAAGAGCCCCAGGTCCTATTGATCCTCGTCTCCCTTCATTCCCACCACCATCACCCTTAATTCCTCGACACCAGTGCTTTCTTCAATCCATTAGTGGGTGGAAGAAAACCAACTTATTCGAATGTGACCCGGATTCTTAAAAAATAGAAAAGGTTGAAGGTATTCTGACTGTGTCAGGAAGTTTCAGTAAATATTGTTTCCTGAAACTTTTCTTTCGGCTGAGTGTGTGTGTTCATGGGTCAGTGTGTCAGGTCTTGATGTAGAAATTGTTCTGTACAGACACACATTCATATTTTCCCTCTCCCTCCCTCTCCCTCCCTCTCCCCCCTCTCCTTAATCACTGGAGGAACTGCCTAAGAATGGATATTGGATGTACTCGGGTTCCTCATATTTTAAGTCCCTTTAAAGAGCTGCTTGTCATTATACTGCAGCCAGCTCCTGACTCTACATTAGGGTGCTCAGGGTGCATCTGGGGAGGTCTCTAAGCAGAGCTTCCCGGGCCCCACCCACCCTCGGAGCCCTGACTTAACACATCTGGGCTGAGGTTCAACATCAGAATTGGTAGCTGGCTTCCTGGGATTCTGATGCAGAGTCAAGGATCATAGTTGACAAAGATCCAGGATGTTATAAGGACAGGTGAAGTCAATGCACATATTTATTGATACCAACGAACTCTACCTGACTTACTCAATGGTACCCATTCTTCCTGGGACCACAGGTGACTTGAGGCTGACAGACTCATGTCTGAGGACGTGAAAAAGACTCTTTGTGTCAAGTCAGCTTCCTCTTTTTTTCCCTGCAAACAACACGTATTTATTATCTCAGTTTCTGCAGGGCAGGGGTCCAAGCACAGGGTCTCACCAGGACGCCAAGCTGTCTCCTAGTCGTGTTCCCATCTCAGCGTCCTCTTTCCATGGAGTCCCCGATTCATCGTTTCTCCCTCCTTCTTCAGGGACATCCCCCTGCTGGCTTATGGAGGACCCACGCCCGGCACCTTTGTCCATGTAACAGCGTCGTGGCTCTGTCTTCATAGATAACGCGCTGCTTAACTGACCAGGGATTTGCAAAGGTCCTGTGACAAGCAGAGCTGCCAGACCACGGGCAGGTTCTCCCAAGAAGGTGGGGCGCAGACATCGGGGGGCTGCTCCTCCCAGCCCTGGCCAGCCTTTGGTGGTTCCCAGGTGCTGCCTTGTTTCCTCTGTGCAGAAAGGCCGGCTTTAATAATCAAGTGCAGCACTAATGTGGAAAGAGCCGCCCACCTATTTTGAGGCTTGGGGTTTAGCAGGGCGGGTGGCCGAGCTGGTAGAGATAATGGCTGGCTGGGGACACCCCTGTTTTCTCAGAAGGAAAGTGTTGCACAAATGCATGGTACTGATAACGTTAGGAAGACACTGCATCTGCTGCGCTGCCTCCCAGCCCGCGTAACCCCTGGGATTCCCCACATCTTTGATTAATGGTTACTTATTGATAGATACGTGTTATTGCTCAAAGCACCTGTCAGTGGGGGAGAGGGGCCAGCGGCCGGGGGGGCATCCAGCATTGGCTAAAACCCACCTTGGAACTCCAGCAATGGAAACACATGTCACTCACTATTAACATGCCAAACCCCACTGTAAGCAGATAACGTGTGTTGATTCATGTAATTCTCCCATAGCCTAAGAGGTCAGTACCATTATTATCACTGTTTTGGGGCTAAGAAAATTAAGTGCATCAAGGTCACGCGACTTACTCAAAGTCACAGAACTTGTAGCCTTGGAGTCGAGCGTTGAATCCAGGTAGTCTGACTCCAAATCTGTGCTATTCACCATTATACCACATGTCCTCATGAAGACGTTTACAGCCTAGTTAGGGAAGAGGGGTGACTTTTCTCCACTGTGAATAAAGGGGGCATTGTTTTGAATGGAGGAGGAGTAGTGAGCACAGAGTATGGGTGGAGCCCGCCACTCACCAGTCTTAAGGTTTACAAATTAGAAGATGTGTGTATTCCAGTGGCTTATGGTACCATTCTGGCAAGGCGCTTAGTAGTAGATCATGGGTGTTTAGAGGTGTGCCAGTCTGATGGGTGGGTCTTCTGGACTGGCTGGTTTCAGTGACCCTCAGCAGAGTTTTCTCGTAGGTTTGCATTCACTAGGAAGGGTGTTTGGTACTGCCAGGCTGGCTGGTCCCAGAGGGCTTTGCTCAGGTGTCTGGGGGTTTGCTGGCTCGCAGCAGCAGTCACCTGCCACCTGTCTATCACCATCCAGCAGGCTAGCTCAGGCTTTTCCAGGTGGCAGGCTAGCCCAGGTTTATTCAAATGATGGCAGGTTTCAAGAGAAGTAAGAGAGGGAAAACCCTGGTGTCCAAGCCTTTTTCAAGAAGAATCCATAGCTTTCGTTACCATCTACCACAGACTGCCCTCTGCAAAATTGTTTCTGTTTCACTCACATGAAAAAGGTGCTTGTCTGATCTCTGAAGCCTCTAAAATATCATCCAATTTTAGCATCAGGATTAAAATCTAGAATTTCCTAATCTACAGCAGATCCAGATACGGATGAGACTTCTTAGGTGCAGTTCTTTGAATGTGGGTCCCCTTGATCTAGAGACCTTGACCTAGAAAAGAGATCTCAGACGTCCCTCTTGCCCCCCAAATACAATGTAGTAAGACAGGAAAGGACAATCATAAGAGTAAAATTAATGGAAGCCACGTAGCAGTCACGATCCAGCACGGTTCTGAAATCCTCCGGGAGGTGTTGCCCCGTTCACCTGCTGTGGGGGAAGGAACTACTTCTTGATCAGAATGTGGTTTAACTGCTTGAGAGGGACTCCAAGTCCATTTCTTGGCTCTTGAACCCATCTTTTGAGATATCCTTCCTTTTCCATAAGAAATGACCTGTGTTTGCAGATGAATAGCTTTTTCTGCTCGTTTTATGTATACATTAAGTTGGGACCCTAAAGGTCTTTTTGTAATTCGAGCACGATCACTCCTGTAGAGTTAATGCTCATGGCCCTTTCACCAATACACGTCCTTTAACACTTTGTAGGTTTTCTATGTATCAAATTGTAAATCCACTCCATTTGACAAAAACCTGTCTCTACTCTGGGACAATTGCCCTAAGATTCTTATAAGCCCTTTTCTCTAGCGAAGAATGTCTGACAGCCAGCTCATTAAATCTTTCAGAAGTCTTTACAAAGTTTCTAAGAGCTATATCCTTAACTTATCTTTACTGAGGCTATTACTTACCTTGAGAATCTTTTACTAGCTCAAGAGACTTGGGTTGAGAAACAGATTTATGTTACAATTCAGTAACTCCTGACCCTTCTATGCCTTCTAAGTTCTGCTTGCAAATTGAACAAGTCTTTCTTTAACTCCCCTCTGTTTTCCTATATTTTATCACAGATACTAAATAAGTCAATTGATTTCTTTTCCCCAATATTATGCCTGGAAATAATTCTGCCAAAGTCCAAAAAGTTTAAGTACATTTGCTATCATAAATTGCCACAGATGACACCCCTATATATCACAGGTCAACTTTTTTTCATATTTTGATGGCAGTTTCATCACTACTTTTCCAGTTTCCACTAACCATTTGCTCACCATTTCCCTAGTCTTCACTAACACTTTTCTTGCCTCTTCTGAGGGCTCCATCCATTGGTCCCAAAGCCAATGCTGCATGTTTTGGATTTTAGTTATGGCAACACTCAGCTTCTGGGTATCAACGCCTGTACCAGTTAGCTTTTGCTGTGTAAGAATCCACTCCAAAACTTACTGGCTTAAAACAATGACAATTTTTTTTCGGCTTCTGATTTTGTGGATCAGCTATTTCTTTTGGGTTGGGCCAGTTTTGCTGATCTTTGCTGGCCTTGCTCATGAACTTGTTGTCAGCTGGCAGATTGGTGACCAAGGGAGTAGCCTGTGACCTCACTCTCACACACCTGGGAGTTGGCTGACTGTCAGTTGGGGCAATGGGTGGCTTGGCCATGTGTCTCTCATCATCTAGCAAGTGAGACCAGGCTTTTTCACATGACGGCAGAGCTTCAAGTATAGATGGAGCAAGCCCAAATACATAAGCACTTTGCAAGTTTCCACTTGCATTGCATTTTCTGTTGTCCCATTGGTCAATCAAAATATGGCCAAGCCCAAAGTCCGCATGGGAGGGGGCTACCAAAGCGTGTGGTCACAGAGAGATTAACTATGGCAGCCAGTTTTGTAAACACTCTACCAGATGTAAAAATGGAGAGGAGGAAAGATGGGAGGACTTACTGAAAATCCTACCTGAAGTTTATTGTCACCATCAGAGATTTATCTTAGTTCCTAGATGGGGGCAACCCGCTTGAAGAGAGTGAACACTTTGAAATCTTGTCCCAGTGGCTTAGTAGATGATATTACTACTGTCACTTCTTCTTGGGAGACAATATATACAAAGCAATGGAACTCTGGTAACCTGAGATTTCACACGGACCTTTGGAAGCAGAATATTTGAGTCAGAGCTCGTCCAGGACTTCCTGAGGAGGGACTGGTCTAGGGAGTTGCTTTCTGTTATACACATACACAGAATGATTTCCGTTTGCACAGACTGGGTGAGAGTTACAGTGGCCCGGCTGGAACATCCAGTGTGTCTACCTGTGAAGGACAGCAGTTGACAGGGACAGCACTGGAAGAGGTCACGTGTGGCAGCGGAGGCGGGTCCTGCAACCTCTGGGGCCCAGAGCTGGATGTGGGACAGCATTTCCTCACTGACGCACCATTGGAAACAGCGGGTGGTGTAAGTGAAATCGACGCCAGCACTCTGCTTCAGATATAATGGAGAGTGAATCGATACTGAAGGGGGTGTAGATACTACTCTGGAAACCCACACATCATTAGAAACACGCTTCTCTGGGTAAGTGAGTTCTCTGTGCCAAACAAATGAATGACTTGGCAACGGACTTTCAGCAGGATAGGCTCCTCAGCTGCTGGAAGGCTGTCCCAATGGGCTTCCCCCAAGGAATGGGACCTTACATTGTTCCTCTCGTACATGATGGAATGCCTAATTATTTCTCTTCCAAACAGTTCCATGCTCCATTGTTCCTCCCTCAAACAATGGGACATTCAGTCAGTCCTCTCCCAAACAATGGGGTGCACTCAATTGTTCCTCTCCCAAGAGCTGAATACGCAGTTGTTCCTCTCCCAGCAGTTGAATACTCAATTGTTCCTCTCCCAAGCAGTGCACCATTCAAACCGCTCAGTTATTCAGGTAAACACAGTTGAAAAGCTCCCATTTCTAGCAGTATAAAGCAAAGCTGTGACTAGGGAAATATTTCGGGCCCAGCTTGCTTCATTGGAGTCAGGCAAGTTCATGATTATTATCTTGATCCTTTGGGATAATTTTGAAACATTCTGAATAAGAGATTTTCAATAACCTATCAGATTTTCACATTCCCTTGCCAGCCATGCAAAAGTGGACAAGAAGGGTCCCTCTGTGTAACACATGGGCTGCGGGTGCCAATAGGAGCCGTCAAAGCCGTGAACTGAGCACAGTATGTTCTTATCTGGTATGTGTTCATGGATCTGCTAGAGACCAAAGTGAGTACCACGCCTGCCCTCAGGAAGCTCACATTCTAGTTGGCTCGGGAGATACATCAAGAGCGAATCAGTTAAGTAGTTGCCAAATGACCTGGCAACTCAGAGGATGGGGAGCTTTGTGCTGCCTGGGGATGGGGAACTGGGAAAGGCTGCCCAAAGATGACAGTCCACTGAGGCCTTGACACATGGGAAGGATTTTGACAAAGGCAGAAGACCGGCCAGAGCACGCTTAGGCAGAGATAAAGCACACGTACCATGTGAACATTCAAAGTATAGGAAAGGGGATAGGTACAACTTGGTGTGCTTTATTTATTTTTATTGAATTAATTGGGGTGACATTGGATAATAAGACTGTACAGTTTCCAGTGTACATTTCTATGACACATGATCTGTATATTGCATTGTGTTCCCACCACTCAAAGTCAAATCATCTTCCGTCACTATATGTTTGACCCCCTTTACCCTTTACTACAAAGCAACAGTAATCAAAACAGCATGGCATTTAGCAGAAAAGCAGACACACACACCAATGGAACAGAATTGAGAGCCCAGAAAAAACTGCCACATGTATAAGGGCAAGTAATTTCTGACAGAGGAGACACACAATGGAGGAAAGAAAGCCTCTTCAATAAACAGTGCTGGGAGAATTGGAAAGCCACGTGCAAAAGAATGGAACTGGACCCCAGCTCGGCATGCTTTAGATCTAGGGTACCTGCAGCCGCGTGTTGAGGCTGGAGGCTGAATCGTGAAGGATCTGAAGGGACATCATCTGGAGGTTTGCTTTTCTTCTGAAACACACAGAAGGCAAGAGAGGGCGTGATTGGCAGCGGGGAGCCTAGAGATTAGTACATTCTTGGCGATGTCCAATTAAATCCTGATTACACAGTCTCTGGAACTGATTGTTTATACTCAAAGGGGCAGAGTTTGTCCATATCTGACGGGAGCCGACGTGGGCACAGGTATTTAGTAGACAGGTGTGTTAGTGTAGGCAGTCATTGTTTGGCATTTTCCCAACCAGTGTGGTCTGTGAACCAGGGCATCAGGCCATCTGAGAGTATGTTAGAAATGCAAATTCACTGAATAAGAATCTTGAGGGTGGAGCCCAGTGCTAGGTCTGATTTTAACAAACTCTCTAAATACGACTCAGCAAAGAGGAAGGAACTACCGGTACGAACTGTCATGGATGAACTTAAAAGCATTATACTAAGTGAAAGAAGCCAGACCCCAGAGACCACATATTGCCTGGTTCTGTTTATTTGCAACGTCTAGAAGAGGTCAGTTTCTACAGACAGATGGTAGATTAGTTGTTGCCTGGGGCTGGGGGTGGGAAAGGGAATTCATTGTCAGGGGGCAGGAGGGATCTTACTGGGTGGGATGAAAATATCCTAAAACTGCTTTATGGGACCATTCAGTGAAGTTACTAAAATCATTGTATTGTACACTTGAAATAGGTAAGTTTTATGGCATGTCAATTATACCTCGATAAAGCTGTTAAAGAAAATCAGGCTCTCCAAGAGATTCTGATGCTCACTGTAATTGTAGACGCCCAGACACGCTGACCCAGACAGTGTTCCCAACCTGACGAAGGTGAGCATGACCCGGAGTGCTTGGTACAAACAAGAACAAAAACAAACCAGTCTCCTGGGCCCCAACCTAAACCTACTGAATCTTCATTTTCACTGGGTGGACGTGGAGGGGCCAGAGATTCTTGCCATTCATTGGACATTGTTTGGGAAACACCAAAGAGAACTTAAACACATATTCTTGACTTTGGCCAGATAACACTAGTGAGTGTTTGACCACACAGTTGCCCACGGACAGTTTAATTTAATTATTTGGGACACTGGGAATTTTATTCTGCCCAGGGGACTCAAGTGTACAGCCTACTTGGAGACCACCATTAATGGTCACTCCTTCCCAATCTTTCTAATTCCTGTGTCTGCTGACCCTGGGACAGACACAATGCTATGGCTAATCCTCATGGTCTGGGATGGCTGCCTGAATTCCAGCCATCCTATCCCTGTTTCAGGAAATGGGATGGAGGAAAAAGAGACAAAGGGCAGACATAACCCTTTACTTTTAAGACAAGTTCCTGAGAATCTCACTCCGTCCTCCCTCTTACATGTCCATTGGACAGGACTGGGTTACCCAGCACCCCTCTGTACAAGGAGATTGGAGAGCGAGGTCATTCAGCGGGACAGCTATGTGTTCAGCTACAAACAGGGTCTGTTACTAAGGGAGAGAACGGGCATTTGGAGATGACCCTGCTGTGCCAGGCGGTAGTTACTTTTATCTTGTCCATCTTTTCAGATAAGAAAACTGAGGTAGGATCACTAGATAAAACGTAGGCTGCCCAGTTAAATTTGAATTTTAAACAAACATTTTTTTTTGGTATAAGAATGTCCCCGATATGACCTGGGATATACTTATGCTAAAAATGACCCATTGTTTATCTGAAATTCAGATTTGATGGGACGTGCTGTTATTTTTACTTGCTAAATCTAGCAACCATCAGTTGAAGTTTAGAGAGTCACTTTCTTAAGACCACGTCTCCACGGACACGAACTCAGGTGTGTGTGTTTCCGGACAGGAGGCTCTTAGCACCACACGGTAGGTAGTGCTCACCCACCCTGGGTAGTCTTCAGCACGCATTCAGTCTCCTCATCTCTTTGTTTTGACGTCCTCCCTCTAAGGTAGAGGTCACTAGCCACCTTCTATAATTGGGAAACTGAGGCTCAGAGGACCTGGGATGATTTCAGCTCTATCACTGACCAGCTGCTTGACTCTGGACAAATTACTTAAGGCCTTTGTTGAAGTTTCCACATCTGAAACAATGGGAAGACTACTAATAAGAATGGTTTTTATCTCATAAGATTGCTATGGAGATTAAATGAGAATGCATCTAAAGCATTTAGCTCAAGGCTGGGCCCGGAGTCAGCCTGCAATGACTGTTAAGATGCTTGATTTGGTGTCTCGAGGTCCAGCCGCTGTACAGGGTTGCTTTGACCCGGACCTTCCTTGCGAGATTGTTGTGGTGTTGGGGTAGTTATACAGTACACCCGTGATCAGAGAGCCTCGAAGGCGGCTGAGAATGCAATCACTGCCTAAGTGGTTCAAGCGAGCGAAGGAGAACTCCTCTTCCAAGACCTTCCAAGACCAGGTTCTTAGGACAACGCTGCCTCTTGGGCAGACATCTGTTTCCACAGGCCAATGTTGGTGGTTCCTCTTCCTTTTTCCCTCGTTCCATTTTGCCCAAGATTTGTTTTCAGCGTGTTCCTGGAATAAATCAAAATAGCCACTGAATTAGATTTGCTAACACTTTGCTTTGAATTGTTGCTTCTGTGTTCACAAAGGATATTGACCTTAATTTGTGCTTCTTAGAATGTTTTTGTTGGTTTTAGGAGAGGGTGCTACTGGACTCAGAGCAGCAGTTCAGTAAGTGCTTTTCTGTTTCTCTGTTTTCTGGAAGAGTCTCGAAAAGATTTGTGTCGTTCCAAAAGAGATCAGAGACCTGGACGTAGGGAACAGACTGACAAACCTCAGAGGGATGGGGGTGGGAGGGGTGGGAGGAGATAAACCAAAGAACATATATGCATATATGCACAACCAATCCACACGGACACTAGGCTGGGGAAGGCAGAGAGGGGTGGGAGTGGGGAGGAGGGGGTATATGGGGAAAAAGGGGGACATCTGTAATACTTTCAACAATAAAAAAAGAAAAAGAAGAAAAAAAGAAGAGATTTGTGTCATTTATTCCCAGTATCTGATAGGATCTATCTGTGAAGCTATTAGTTTATAGGATTATTCACATTTTCCATTTCTTCTAGTAAAAGTTGTGATAAATTGTGACTTTCAAGGAATTTGTCCATTCATCTATTTTAAACATGTATTGGCATAAAGTCATTCATAGTGTAATTTTACCTTTTAAATGTCAGCAAATTCTATTATGACATACCTTTTGATTTCCGATATTTGTATTTTGTTTTTAGCTAATTGATTGCTCTCCTGTCAGAGTAGAGTCAGCATACAATATTGCATTAGTCTCAGGTGTACAACGTAATGATTTGACATTTTTATACCTTACGCTGTGATCACCACACGGAGTCTAACACCCACCTGTCACCGTGCTGCTATCACAATATTATCGACTGTCTTCCCCTTCTCCCCTTTCGCTGACCCCACCCCCTCCCCTCTGGAAATCATCAGTTTGTTCTCTCTTTCTATGAGTTTCCTTTTGTTTTGTTTTGTTTGTTTGTTTGTTTAACATTTCACATATAAGGGAAATCATACTGTATTCTCTACCTGACTTATTTCACATAGCATAATGCCCTCTAGGTCTATCCATGTTTCACAGATGACAACATTTCATTCTTTTTTATTGCTGAGTAACATTCCGTTGTATATATGTACCATATCTTTATCCACTCACCTGTCAGTGGACGCCTGGTGGCTTCTGTGTCCTGGCTGTTGCGAATAATGCAGCAGTGAACATGGGGTGCAGACATCTTTTCAAATTGGTGTCTTTGTTTTCTTCAGCTCGATACCCAGAAATGGAACCGCTGCTCACAGGGTAGTTCTATTTTTAATTTTCTGAGAAACCTCCACACTGTTTTCCATAGTGACTGCACTAATTTACAATTCCACCAACAGTGCGTGAGGGTTCCCTTTTCTCCACATCCTCGGCAATATTTTTCATTTGGTGACCTTTTGATGATAGCCATTCTGACGGGGTGAGGTGGTATCTCCTTGGGGTTTTGATTTGCATTTCCCTGATGATTAGAGAATTTGTATTTGTTCTTTGTTTTATTTATTGTACTGATCTTTTCGAGAATCCACTTTAGCTGTTAATTTCTCCATTTGGTGTCTATCTGTCCTGTGATTTTTTTCTGCTTCTATTTTTGTTATGCCCTTTAACTTTCTTTGGGCTTAATTTGGTATTCTTTTTTAAAGTTGATTGAGTTAGAAGCTTAGATAATTGGTTTTCAGCTTTTTTCCCCTTTCTAATATATTCAAGTAAGTACATACATACTTTCCCTCCAGGACCCGCTTTTGCTTCATCTCACAGATTTAGATATTTAGTATTCAGATGAAAAATATTTTCTAAGTTCCATTTTGATTTCCATTTTGCACATAGGCTATTTAGAGGTGTGTTAACTAGGAGATTTTCTAGTGATCGTTCTATTATTGAGTTTTAATTTAATTCCACAGTCATCAGAGTACACACATTAAATCATTTCCTTCCTTGGAAATTCTTTGAGACTTGATCTGTAGCCCAGAGTATAGTCTGTCTTGATAAATGTTACATGTGCACTTGTAACGGATGTAGAGTCTGCATTGTTGGATGTATCCAATTTGGTCAGACTGATGAGATCATATTGTTGCAATCTTCTGTAGCCTCACTAATTTTTTCTTTTATTGTTCTGTGATTTACTGAGATTTGTGTGTTGCAATTTCTAACCCTTGTTTTTGTCTGTATTTCCCACTGGCTCTGTCTACTTAAAGTTTCATATGTTAAAGCTATTTTATTAAGTACTTTCAACTTATAGATTATGTTCCTGTTGAGTTGACTCTTTCATTATTATATTATTCGTTCCTGTTTTTCACTCATAATATGTTTCTCCTTAAAGTTATCTTTTTCTGACATTACTATAACCACACCTGCTTTCTTTTGCTTAGTGTTCACACACTGTATGATATATATTTTGCATCCTTTTACTTCCAACCTGTCCTTTATGTTAAACATGTGTTTCTTGTGATAAGCACAAGACTTTCTTTTAATTGGAGCATTTATTTATTTTAATTTCCTGAAGCTAATGATATAATTGAGGTTAAGTTGATCAGTTTACCATCTTGATATATTTTTGTATGTGTCCTTTCTTCTTTTTGCTCTATTAACTTCTGTTTACTATGTTTTGGGGGTATTTATCTTCTCTAATTTTTGTTTTGTTTTATGTTTCAATATCATTTTTTGTGGTTATCCCAGAAATTACAAAATGCATTCTAAACTCATTGTAGCCTACCTAAAATGGATACTTTTATCACACCCAGAATACTGCTACATCTTTACTATACTTTAGGTCCACTTTTCTCTTCTCTATTATTATTATTATTTTTGCTATTATTATATATTTTCCTAAACATATGCTGTATTCTTCACAAGGCATTGCTATTTTTTAAACTATTTTAAAATATATATTTTTTAAATATTGATTTTAGAGAGAGAGAGGAAGGGAGAGGGATAGAAACATCGATGAGAGAGAACATCGATTGGCCGCCTCCTGCATGCTCCCCACTGGGGATCGGGCACACAACCTGAGCATGTGCCCTGACCGGGAATGGAACTGGTGACCTCTTGGTGCATGGGTTGATGCTCAACCACTGAGCCACACCAGCCGGGCACAAGGCATTATTATTATTGTTGCTTTAAATCATCAATATATATAGTTTAATGACCCTCTCAAATGCTGTCTATTCCTTCTTGAACTTTCATGCATCCATCTGGAATAATTTTCCTTCATTTCAAAAAGCTTTCTTTCTTGTAGTGTGAGTCTGCTTGTCACAAATTCTGTTTGTACTTTTATGAGGATGTCTTTATTTTAGCTTTATTGTTGGAGGACCCTTTTTCGGAGTAGGATTTAAGACTGGTGGTTTTATTTTTCAGAGCTCTAAGGAGGCCATTCCTTTGTCTTCTGGCATGCCTGATATCTGTTGATAAATGAGTTATCTTTCTCATTTTTTGTTTCTCTGAAGGCACTTTCTCCTTTTTGTTTGGAATTTTTAGATTTTCACTTCACCACTGCTGTTGAGAGTGAAGTTTCTAAAGAGGCTCAAGGTGAGTGAGGAGGACCCTGAAGTAGCAATATTGATTGTCTGGTCTGTGTCGTGTCTGCCTCCAATCATGAGTAATATTACTGGCTAGATGGTCTCTCACAGTCTTCACAGTTCTGAGATCTGTGAGTCTCTGGCTCAGTAGGATTGTAGAAGGAACCTTGGACTGAAAGCCCAGGAACTTGGGTTGAAATCTGAGCTCTTTTCCTAACTCCACCTATGACCTTGGTCAATTCAGCTCCCTCTCTGAACCTCAGTTCTCTTGTCTGTAGTAACAGAAAGGTAGATGGTGGTCACCAGTGCCCCTCGCTCTGACCTTCTGTTGTCTGAGGTCAGGGTCATTAGAAGCATCAGATTGACAGGGGACTTCTGCAGCACTGGACCAGAAATCATGGATTCTGGATTCTGATCCTAGAGTTTAGTAACTAAAAGAAGTTAATAATAATGATGATTCCAATTAGTCATTGGACGTTAATGATGCAATCTCTGTGCTATGTACTTTGCCTGCACTATCTAATTTAATCCAAAAATAAACCTCAGAGTAGCTTTTATTATTCTCCTTTTTACAGATGTAATGGTGGGTCCATGAGGAAATTAAGTAACTTGCCCCCAGCCCACAGAGCGAGGAAGAAGTGGAACAGGGGCTGGACCCAGGGAGTCTGTCCCTGCGGTACCTACTGCCCTTCCTACCTTTGCTGATATTTGATTATTTCAGCTTGAGCCACAGTTTCATAATCAAATCATCACAATGGATCAATGTGTATAGTACTTTAGAATTTCTAAAGCATTTAAAAATTAGGATAATCTGATCAAGTCCTCTCAGCACTGGTTTTATTGGCGTGATTTGGGAGCTGAGACAACTGAGAACTGAAGAAGTTCAGTGGCTTTGCAGAGATTCACACACTGGCTGGTAGCAAGATCTCAGCTGAGCAGGTGCTTCTGACTCAGAGCCCAGGGATCTGTCTACAGCATGGCAACTAACCGTGCAAAGAGAAATAATCACCTTCCCATGGCTCGCTTCACCTGCGAGAATGTGAGAAAGTATTTTGAAAGGTGTATAATGTCCTACAAACGTGTCCTCATGGCTGTAAGTTCAAAAGCAGGTCCCCATCCTCCCTGTATTTGTATCAGTCCAAGTGCCCTCCTTAATGAGCTGTCCATGGTGCTGCAGATGGGAATGACGCAGGCAGCCCAGCCTCCTTCCCTCTGGTGGCGGTTCAGCTGCTTGTGGCCCTGACACCTCGCGGGTCCCCAGGGTGGGTGGACATGACAAGTTAATTCTGCGGCAGGTGGGCTGGAGCAGTCTTGGCATCCATGCAATGAGGGGGCCCTTCTCGCTGCCGGCAGGAAGGGGAGAGTCAGATATGACAAGTGGATTATCAGAGACAGATTGTATTACAGAGGAAGGAAAGTGGTATCCCTTGGTTTCCCTGGAGAGCTGTTCCATCCACCTGGCATGGCTCGGTAGCAGGAGGAGAAGGTGATCAGGGAAGTGCCGGGCAGGCTGGTGACCACTTTGTCAGAGGAAGAATGTAAGATGACATAGGAGGTTGAAAAATGCACAAAATAAATCTCAGAAATTGCAGCCCTTACTTTTTAGGGTTCACAGAATCACATAACCCATGGGGGCTTTGCAGTAGCTGATATCAGATCCTCTGTAGTGCTTGTCCACCCTGACCCCGATTCCTTAATTCAGCTACCCCCACCCCACCCCCGTGACCCATGCAACAATGATGAGTGCGGTGGAACTGAGAACACACCACCTCCGTTGGTAACGGCTGTGTCTAGAGGAAGCATTTCAGTTCACTGACTACCACATGGGCGAGTCCCTGGAATCTTTCTCTCGTACTGCCCCGCTCCAGTTCTGTTCTAACTTGTACCTGGATTTTGACCCAGCTCTTCATCTTCAGATTTGTTGGTTGACTTTGGTTTGCCTCAGTTGGCTAACCGTGACCAGTAAGGGCTTTGCTTTGAACATGCCTAGCTGTTTTCTCTCCCAGGTCCTCTGGTAGGACACCTCAGTCTGGCTGTGCCCCTGTCACCTAGATCTCAGCACACTCCAATTGACTGACACTTGGCTAGGTCTCCCCTCCCAGGCCCTTCTTAGACCCCGGGCTCTTTCTCAGACATAGGAGAGATTAGCTATGAAGTTAACTGGTCTACCCTAGTGACTTACTCCAGGCCACAGAGCAAGGAAGAGAGTGAAGAAGATGCTCACAATTAGAGCTGAGGGTAACAACGCCAGTACTGCTGCTTCTGCCTCTGCCGGTACTGCTGCTCACCATGCCTCAGCCGCCGATGCATCCCGAGCACCCACGTGCTGGCCTGGCACGTGCTACTCCATGGGTCTATTACTATCCGTCTCACTGATGAAGACCCTGAGATGCAGAAGTTAAATACTTTCCCCAAGGTCAAAGGGCAGTCAGCACTCCAAATGGCATGCAGAGAGGGGTGTGGAGCATGGACTTCCTTGTTTGGGGCCCATGCTGATCCAAAGTGGGAGGAGAGCAGTAGGCATCTCTAAGGAGTGGATGAGGTAGGGTCTCTGACCTTTCGGTCAGTGGAACATCTGGTTTAAAGTTGATTACTAGCCCAGCTGGTGTGGCTCAGTGGTGGAGCATCGACCCATGCACCAAGAGGTCATTGGTTCGATTCCTGATCAGGGCACATGCCCATGTTGTGGGCCAAATCCCCAGTGGGGGGCATGAAGGAGACGGCCAATTGATGTTCTCTCTCGTCGATGTTTCTCTCTCTCTCTCCCCCCCCCCTTCCTCTCTCTCTAAAATCAATAAAGAAAAAAATAAAATAAAGTGGCTTACTAGAGCCGGAAATGAAGCAGGTCTCAGGGGTTGCTTCGTTTGAGGCTCACAATGGATGTGGGGGTCCAGCTCCATTTCCCCCAGTCCTCTTGCTTCTGCTCTCCTCTGCAGCATGGCTTTGATCTCAGGCTGACTTCTCATGTTAATGACGCAGATGCTAACAGCTCCCAGGGCTACTTGCTCCTCACTTACACCCAGGACCAGGGAGATGACTTTTCATCCACCAACCACTGAATAAAAGTCTTGAACCTCATTCTTTTGTTTCTGTTTTTGTTTTGTTTTTTGTTTTTAAATATTCGCCTGAGGACATGCTTAGAAAGAGAAAGGGAGGGAGGGAGAGAGAGACATTAATGTGAGAGAGAAACATCGATCTGTTGCTTCCTATACGTGCCCCAACTGGGGATCAAATCCGCAACCCAGCTATGTGCCCTGACCAGGAATCAAACTGGCAACCTTTTGGGTGCACAGGACGATGCTCAGCCAACTGAGCCACTCAGGCCAGGTGTCATTCTCTTTTGACAACACAGGTCCTGTGCCCATGGGAGAATGCCGTGTGCTGGTTGGCATACCCTCGGCACATGACTCTGGTCCAGGGACAAGGAGCATGGGATTGAGGTGACTGAGTTAGTTAGCAACCCCTGGATTTTGTGATTTCAATGAGCCCTTTCAGCTCCGGCCTTATAAATGTCTGCAGAGAAAGGGAGAATCCCGGCCCCATCTACCTATTTCCAGGCATCTTGTCGTCTCTGCAGCTGTGATTCCTAGGAAGTGACTGCAGTCCATCCGCCTCCTCCCGTGGGAGGTGGGCAGAGGAATGGAGACAACTGGCAAAGGGGAGGAAATGGGCTGGAGGCCACGGGCTGCTCTCTCTGTAGTCACTCACCCTGTCTTTGAGAGGGGAGGATGCCGCTCAGACCTTCTCCTGCTTGGTTTCTTGGAGACTGAGGAAAAGAGCAGATGGAGAAGGTGGACAGAGCTGGAGGGCAGCCCCCGGAGTCACAGGCGATGAGTAGGGTTCAGGGTAAGTGGGTGGATGGAGCACTTCGACACCCCAGGAAGGACATCAGAATGCCCGCTATGTTTCAGCCACCCGATCCCTCTGGCTACTGGGCCAGCCTCAGACCCACAGGCACCGATCCCAGGACAGGCCTCTGTCCCAGCAGGAAAAATGCAAGAAGGCAGAGGCGACTCAGGGTGGCATCTTTCAAAGGCTGCGGCCTCTCGTCTCCTCTTTGTTCTATGCTTCTGCTTCCTAGGCGTGGGGCTTGAATCCACTGCCTGACCTGGACGCCCAAGTTGACCCAATTTTGCCTTTTTGTCCACTTGATTCAGCTTCTTTAGACCCATCCTTGATTTCTGAATGCTACTGCTCAGCTGTTTTCACTACTGATGGTTTTCACCACGGGGATAATAATGACAAGAGGCACCGTGTAGCAAACTCCGACTGCATGCCTTGAGTTTTCCAGACATTATTCTAACAACATTACAAGGTTGGCTGTTACTCTTTCCATTTTGCCTATGAGAAAGCAGAGGCTCCTAATGGTTAACTTGCCCAGGGTCCCTCAGTTTGTTAAGTGGTTGTGGTTGGGATCAAGGTCCTTTCTCTCTGACTCCAGTGTCCTTTTCTTCCCACAACACTGTCTCACAGAGCAAGTGGAAGCAGGGAACTGGGTTGGAAGACTCTTCAAGTAGGAGGGGACAGATGTACGAATGGTCCCCACCCCATTCCCCAAGGATTTGCCTTCCATTCGCGTCCCTTTCTGCTGGTTCCCCCTGGAACAGCAGGTCAAGGCCCCAAAGGCCACAGCTCCCCATTCAACAGTTGGGCCCGAGGTTGACAAAACTCACTTTTCCTTTAGTCCTTACAGGGGTGGGGAAACTTTTTCCTGCCAAGGGCCTTTTGGATATTTATAACATCGTTCACAGGCCATACAAAATTATCAACTTAAAAATTAGCCTGCTGTATTGGCTCAGGCTAATTTGGTGAGGTGTGTGATGTTAGCTGGTATTGATTTCGCGGGCCTTATACAGCCCGCGGGCCGGATGTCCCCCACTCCTGCAACATAACAGAGACTGGCTGCGATTTTCAGGAAGATTTTTACTAAGCACTAAGGGAAACTGAAAGGAAATAATTGCAGCAATACAGGCAGTATAAAAATAGACAACTTTCCAAATACAGGTTTTTGGTTCAAGAATCACAGTGGAAATAGCAGAAAGCTTTTCTGTTGCCCAAATCTGATGCTAAGGAAGCTGTCTTTTCCTCCAAAAAGCTGCTACAGCATCCTTTTTATTGGAGCTCAGCTGTGTTCACACCTCTGGCTGGGCTGGTGTCGAGGGTCTGGCTGGGGTAGGTGGAAGGAGTTGGACAGGGCACAGCTGCAGGGACCCTGTCTCCCTGCATCATCTCATCTGGCCCCATGGTCTTGATTGCCATCCATATGCTGATGCCTCTTGCCCAGACTTCTTTCTTGAAACCTAGTAGACATCTCCAGTTGGATGTCCCATGGATAACTGAACCCCTCTACGTTTAATCCCATCATCTATCTTCCCGCCAAACTCCTTTCTATTCTTCCAGTGAATGACCCCACCATCAGCCTAGTTGAGCAAGGTAGATACCAGGAGGAGAGTCCTTCCTGACTTCTCCCACGTCCAATTGGCCATTCATTTGTTTCAGGTGTTTTCTCAAAATCTCTTTACTTCTCCCCATCACCTCCATCACTACCCAAGTTCAAGTCACCTTTCTCTCTCACCTCGACTTTCTCAGCCTCCCTGCTAATTAATTTCTCTACCTTCAGTTTTACTTCCTTTAGTCTATTCCTCGGGCTGGGAGTAAAACTTTTTATTTATTTTTTTTTATCTTCATTGTTGAGAGTATTACAGATGTTCCTCCTTTTTTCCCCGTTGACACCCTCCTCCCCACTCCCACCTCCCCCGTGCCTTCCCCACATTATTGTCTGTGCCTATTAGTTATGCCTATATGCATATAAGTTCTTTGGTTTATCTTTTCCCTCCCTGCCCCTCACCCCCCTTCCCTCTGAAGTTTGTCAGTCTGTTCCCTACTTCCATGTCTCTGGATCAATTTTGATCAACAGCCTATTTTGTTCATGATATTCCATAAATCAATGAGATCACGTGGTAGTTGTCTTTCTCTGACTGGCTTATTTCACTTAGTATAATACTCTCCAGGTCCCTCCATGTCATCTCAAAAGATAAGAGATGTTTCTTTCTTACAGCTGCATAGTATTCCATTGTGTATATGTACCACAGCGTTTTTATCCACTCATCTACTGATGGGCACTTGGGCTGTTTCCAGATCTTAGCAATTGTAAATAGTGCTGCTATAAACATAGGGGTGCATATATTCTTCCTGATTGGTATTTCAGGCTTCTTAGGATATATTCCTAGAAGTGGGATCACTGGGTCAAATGACAGATCAATTTTGATTTTTTGAGGAAACACCATATTGTCTTCCATAGTGGCTGCACCAGTCTGCATTCCCACCAGCAGTGTGCTAGAGTACCCTTAGGAGTAAAACTTTTTAAACACACATCAAATTATGCCATGTTTCCTGCCTAAAACCCTCTACGATGTCTCCATTGCCTCAGAACAAAACGCCAGACACAGGCTGACTGCTTATTTCTCCAGGCTGTCCCACAGCCCCCACACTTCCTGCACTTGATGACTTGTGCTTGGTCTCTGCCCCTGTCCTTCTGAACCATGGTGATTTCCTGACATGCCACTCTGACACTGGGCCTTGGGGCATGCTCTTTTCTCTAACGGAGTACCTCTGTCCCAGGCCCCTTTGCTTGCTTTCACCTGTTAGGTCTTCACTTAGATGTAACTAGCTCTAGAATGTTTTTTTATATCCCATAAAACTGAGGCTCCTAACTTAATACTTCCAACATCTTCACACTTCCATCGTCTTTACACTTCCAGCGTCTTCACACACTTCCATCGTCTTTACACTGCCAATGCCTTCACACACTTCCAACATCTTCACACTTCCATCGTCTTTACATTTCCAATGTCTTAACACTTCCATTGTCTTCACACACTTCCATCTTCACACTTCCAACATCTTCACACTTCCAACATCTTCACACCTCCATCATCTTCATGCTTTCAACGTCTTCACACTTCCAACATCTTCACACTTCCAACATCTTCATGCTTCCAACATCTTCACACTTCCAATGTCTTCACGCACTTCCACCTTCACACTTCCAATGACTTCACACTTCTAACATCTTCACACACTTCCATCTTTACACTTCCAATGTCTTCACACACTTCCAACATCTTCACACTTCCATCGTCTTCACACTTTAAACATCTTCACACTTCCATTGTCTTTACACCTCCAATGTCTTAACACTTCCATTGTCTTCACACACTTCCATCTTCACACTTCCAACATCTTCACACTTCCAACGTCTTCACACTTCCAACATCTTCACACTTCCATTGTCTTCACACACTTCTATCTTCACACTTCCAACATCTTCACATTTCCAACGTCTTCACACTTCCAACGTCTTCACACTTCCATCGTCTTTACACCTCCAATGTCTTAACACTTCCATTGTCTTCACATACTTCCATCTTCACACTTCCATCATCTTCACGCTTCCAACATCTTCATACACTTCCATCGTCTTCACATTTCCAATGTCTTCATACTTCTAACATCTTCTGGCTTTGATGTATTTCTGCCCCACAGCAGGTGTGGGGACAGTGACCATGTTGTCTGACTCATGGTTATATCACCATCACAGCACCTGGCACAGATTCAGCAGCATCAATAACTGTCTGACAAATGGGTGAATTGATGGATGTGTGAATGAAAATGGGGTGACCAAGGCTGTGGAGGGGGATAACATGATTAAACATGGGTGTAGAAAACAAAAGACCAATTCACTTAAATATTTTCAGAATATCTCCTGGGTGTTAGGCTGTGTGCTGGCAATATGGACCCAAGAGATGAGAGCTAGACTTCTTTCTAATCAGCAGGACCTTGATCTTGGACCCCCTTGGCTCTTGGTATGTTTTCACGACTGTGGATTTCACCTTTTAGCTGGCCTATCTTCACTCTAGAAAGGTTCTGGGAGGCCTTGTCTGCCCTAGTTGACAGCAGCAGAATTAAGTTTTAAATGAAAAACTGGTTCCTTTCTCTTTCATCTCTTTCTCTTTCCCTTCCCTTTGTTTTTCACTTTTTATCTCCTCTCCTTTCCTGGTTAAATAAAAGTCCATGCCACACCGACGTCTTCCCCGTGTTTATCTTCATCTTTTAACTCATTTGTGATGTTCCAGATCTCACTTTTATTGTGATTTATTTAACAACATGTCAGTGGGACCAGGGCTAATGCATTTTCAAAGGTGGCATGTTAGCATCTTAATTGATTACCCAAGATCCTCTGTGACTGGCATATTCCCAGGGGAGCATCCAGGCAGAAGAGAGGGTGGCGAGCAAAGCCACTGAAGAGCTAGGAAGGGATTAGTGGTAATTCCTCCCAGACACTTCCTTGTGATGTTTCTCAGTCAATGAGAGATTAGATAGGGAAGGAGGTCAAAACACAGTCATGCCTCTTCTCATGGCCTGTGATTCCCTCCTCTCCATCTCCACAGTAGGACCTGGTAGAGGGGCCTCCGGCGTGTACCTGCTGATGCACACAGAGCTCAAAGGTCTTTTTTTTTCTGCTCCTGGACTGGTCAGGAGAGCCCTGATCAGAGAAGGATTCCAGTGTTGTGTCCAGGTAAATGGGCCCCTTGGAGACATGATCAGAAGCTGCGGCATGGTCTGCAGGGCTGGTGGGAGGGCGAGGTAAGGGAGGAATGGATGAGAGGTACAAGACAGGGAGGGAGAAAGCAGGGGAGTTTCAGCATCTTGCCACAGCTCACCTCTGTGGTTGTAGCAGACAGACTCTGGGGTGGTCCCTGTGACCCTTGCTGCTGAAGGTCACACCCTGGTATGATTTCCTCTCCTTCCTTATGGTTGGGACTTGTCACTTGCTCTTCGCTGACAGATATATCAAAAGTGACGTGACACCACTCCTGTGAGCATGTTACGTAAGGCTCATCTTCTAGTCAACTTGCTCTGGACTCTCTCTCTCTCTGGCTGGCTTGGAAGAAGCAAGTCACTACGAATCCTCTACAACTGCAAGGAACTGAAAGCTGCCAGTGACCTGCATGAGCTTGGAAGAGGATCTCTAGCCTCAGATGAGAACCCAGCTCTCACCGACACCTTGACTACAGCCTTGTGTGCCCCTGAGCCCACGCAGAGGACCTTAAGCCATGCTGAGATTCCTGTGCCTAGAAACTCTGAGACAAAGCCTGTGTGTTGTCCTAAGTTTGCCATGATTTGTTCTGCAATGATAGAAACCAACAGAAGACAAGCAGAGTGCCCCCATTTCCTTCCTGCCTTAAGCACCAGGGTCAGATGCTTTTATCTTCTTCCATCTTCCAAACGGTCTCAGGAAAGCCGAGTAAGTACATTCATACTAACATGAACTCGACAGACCACAGCTCAGAATGCTTCTGTCCAGCAGAGGAACCCACACACAGATGAGCATTAAAAGCTGTGGTTCCAAGTAAAAAATATCTATTGGGTATTAATCCCTTATCAGATATATAAGGAAATCCATAGCAAAAAGGACTTGAATAGACATTTTCCCCAAGAAGACATACAAATGGCCAATCGGTCCATGAAAAGGTGTTCCACATTAGTAATCATCAGGGACATGCAAATCAAAACCTTTCTCCTCACACCTGTTAGAAATGCTGTTCCCAAAAAGACAAGAGATAAGACCTGTTGGTGAGGACGTGGAGAAAAGGGAACCCTTGTGCACTGTTGGTGGGAATGTAGCTTGGTGCAGACACTGTGGACAATAATATGAAGGTTTCTCAAAAAGTTAAGAGTAGAACTGCCTTAGGACCCAGCAATTCCACTTCTGGGTGTACACCTGAAGGAAATGAAGTCAGCATCTCAAAGAGACGCCGGCACTGCAGCAGCATCCACAAGAGCAAAGACCTCGAGACAACCTGCGTGCCCATGAACGGATGAATGGATAAAGAAAATGGATATTTTATATATATGTAATTCAGCCATAAAAAAGGAAATCCTGCCTTTTGTGACAATATGGATGAATCTTGATGGCATTTGCTAAGTAAAACAATCAGATGGAGAAAGACAAATACTGTATGTTCTCACCTAAAAAAGCTGAGCTCATAGAAACAGAGAGTAGAATGGTGGTTGCCAGGGGCTGGGAGGTGGGGGAAATGGGTCCATGTCAGTCAAAGGGTATAGACTTCCAGCTATAAGATGAGTAAGTTTAGCATGGAGACTATAGTTAATGATATTGTATTATGTTCTTGGAAGATGCTAAGAGAACAGACCTTAAATGCTGTTGCCACAGAAAATGGTAATTATGTGAGGAGATGAAGGTGTTAACTAACCTTGTTATCACAGTCATTTCACAATATATACAGGCATCAAATGATCAGATTGTACACTTTCCATTGACATGGTATGTCGATAATATCTCATTAAAGTTAAGGGCAAAGGCTTATTAGTCCTTTCTGACTATTCAGTTTAGATAGTTCACTGTCTTGAATAATCTCCCTCTGTTTTGGTGGGGCGAGTGGATTGTGCCAACTTTTATATTTTCCTTCTTTCTTTTAAACGATTCTTTGCTTGGCATGATCTGCTATTTCAGTTCCATTGAGGGGGGAATTATTTTTACTGTCAACTTCAAAACCCCTTTCTCAAAGCCAATCCCCTATAGGCCGGAGAGGCTCGCCCCAGGCCAGAGGGTCCCCCTCACTCAGGGATTTCCAGTTAAAAGGCAGCGGGCCGCTGAGGCTCTGTCCATGGCAGCAGCATCCTGAGAGTTAGCCGGGTGGGCTGTGGGCTGAACGCCTGCATGAGAACAGCTCGAGCTCTTTTCACTTAATTTGAAGGAACATGGGCTTGAAATCAGGCAGAACTAATTTCACTGGCTGCGAGGTATTTACCCTCTCTTCGCCTATTTCCTTTTTAAAATATGATGATTGTGAACATTGAATCAGGTGATGTGGGAAGGATTCTCAGCACAGTGCCCAGCCGCTAGCTGTCAGGCAGTGAATGTTCGTTGTTTTTTTAACCTTTGTGTAGAGGGGAGATGTGAGCAAGATCAAGGATGGAATGAAGCTTCTCAGGGTGAAACGGTAAATCTCAGGGCAGGGGGCTTATTTCTTTTCTACTTGTTCCCTCTGACTCCTCTGCTTTTTCTTTCTTCTCTCTCCTGTGCAAATCCACGCAAAGTGCTCAGCACAGTGCCCAGCCGTCAATCAATAGTTGTTTGTATTTGTTTCCAGTTGTTGCTGTTATCCTCCTCCTCATCATCCTCACCATCATCAACAACGTCATTTCCTCCCTCCCGGCCCATTTTCCTTCCTCCAGAGGAGGAACTCTACCTGTACCTGTTTCTTTTTTATTTTTCCATTGATTTTTTTAAAACTTATCTTTATTGTTGAATGTATTACAGATGTTCCTCATTTTTCCCCCATTGCCCCCCTCCTCCTCATTCCTGCCCCCCTCCTGCCTTTCCCCACACTGTTGTCTGTGTCCATTGGTTATGCATATATACATATAAGTTCTTTGGTTTATTTCTTCCCACCCCCCAACCCCCTTCACTTTGAGGTTTGTCAGTCTAACAATCAATTTGTACTTCTTAATCCCTTCACCTTTTTCACCCATCCCCCAGCCCCCACCCATATGGTACCCAACAAAAGTTCTCTGTATCTATGGGAATGTTTCTGTTCTGCTTGTTCATTTTGTTTGTAGATTCAATTGTTGACAGATATGTATTTATTGCCGTTTTGTTTGTTCATATTTTCTTCAAGAAGACCCTTCAACATTTCATATAATGGTTTGGTGGTGATGAACTCCTTTAGCTTTTCCTTGTCTGGGAAACTCTTTATATGGCCATTGATTCTAAATGACAGCTTTTCAGGATAGAGTAATCTTGGTTGTAGGTTCTTGCTTTTCATCACTCTGAATATTTCTTGTCACTCTCTTCTGGCCTGCAAAGTTTCTTTTGAGAAATCAGCTGACAGTCTTATGGGAACTCCCTTGTAGGTAACTAACTGCTTTTCTCTTGCTGCTTTTAAGATTCTCTCTTTGTCTTGAACCTTTTGCATTTTGATGATGATGTGTCTTGGTGTGGGCCTCTTGGGGTTCATCTGGTTTGGCACTCTCTGTGCTTCCTGGACTTGTATGTCTGTTTCCTTCACCAAGTTAGGGAAGTTTTCTGCCATTATTGTTTCAAATAGGTTTTCAATTTCTTGTTCTCTTTCTTTTCCTTCTGGCACCCCCAAGATGCGAATGTTGGCACGCTTGAAGTAGTCCCAGAGGCTCCTTACACTATCCTCATTTCTTTGGATTCTTTTTTCTTTTTGCTGTTCTGATTGGGTGTTTTTTGCTTCCTTATATTCCAAATCGATGGTTTACTTCTTGGCTTTACCTACTCTACTATTGAATCTGTGTAAACTATTCTTTATTTCAGTTAGTGCCTCCTTCATTTCTGACTGTGCATCCTTCATTTCTGACTGGTCCTTTTTTATGCTCTTGATGCCCTCTCTAATTTCACTGAGGTTCTCACTAAGTCCATTGAGTATCCTTATAAGCAGTGTTTTGAACTCAGCATCTGTTAGGTTGCTTATCTCCATTTCACTTAGTTCTTTCCCTGGAGTTTTGTTCTGTTCTTTCATTTGGGACCTGTTTCTTTGTCTCCTCATTTTGGCTGCCTCCCTGTGTTTGTTTCTATGTATTACTTAGCGAGAGGTATGGGGCTAGCTGAGACCAGATGCTGCTTGTTTGAAAGAATTTAGGAAAAGCTGAAGCAGGATCCAAGACAGGTCAATTCTATGGCAAAGCAGCTGGCAACAGCTTGGGTGGGCCTGGAAGTTGGGTGGGGCGGGGCCTCAGGGAATCACCAGGGCGGGGCCAACAGTGTGAGCCAGGTTGCTGGAGTCCCAGATATGGCAGCGTCTGCCGGCCCAGGGAAGGGTTCACCAAAGGAACAAAAGCCTCTGATAGCATGTCTGTCCAGGAGAAAGCTGCCTCTCCATTCCTCGCTCCAATGCCAAGCAGCTCAGTTCTTCCCCATATGACTCTGGTGCCTTTCAAGCTGCCTCCCCCACGCTGGAGCCTGGGGGGTGGGAGTCCGAGTAAGTCCGTGCGCGGGCCCATTAAGAGGAGCTGCAGGGGGCTCCAGCCGCCTCAGCCTCAGTTCCCACTGGTTTTTCCAGCCAGAAGTTATGGGGACTTCTCTTCCTGGCACTGGAACCCTGAGCTGGGCGCCTGGTGTGGGACGGGGACCCCTCAGTCCTCCGGGAGGACCTTCCCAGCTGAGGCGTCCTCCTAATTTTTATCCGCCACACGTGGGTGTGGGACCAGCCCTTCATGCCTCCGCCCCTCCTACCAGTCTCGATGGGGCTTCTTCTTTAATTTCATAGTTGCAGGACTTCCATCCAGCTTGATTTCAGGCGGTTTTGAATGATGGTTGTTCTGTAGTTTAGTTGTAACTGTGATGTGGTTGTGGGAGGACGCGATACCGCGTTTACCTGGGCCTCCATCTTCAGTACCTGTTTCTTAAGGCGGAGGCTGGGAGCGTGTGTAAATCTCATTTCCTGAGCGCCCTGCCATCTGGCTCCCTGTTCAGTGTTGCCAGTTAGGAGATACTGTCAGAGGGGAAGCGTCTTATATTTGCTTCCTCTTGTTCTGTTTTTGGTGGTGTCCCCAGAAAGGGCTGCCTCCCTGTGGGATGATCTCACGCTAGCGGCAGCAGCGCCCTTCGCGGTGGTCCCAGCGTCAGCAGGTGGCCCTCTGGGGCTCCCCGCAGCAGCCCCTCCGTGGTGTGAGTGCTGACTGCAGCCAGCTCTCCCGGGCAGTTCCAGCCCGGAGCAGGTGGCATCCCAGGAGTGAGTGCCCTGGGCTCTGCGAACTGCCTCTCTTCCCCTCTGTTCCTCCGCCCTAGGGATGGTCACTGTGTCCTGCAATTACTCACCTCCAGGTTCTCACGCCTTCCCTTTGCTTTCTCAGTCTTGGCAACACTTTCACAACTAGTTCCTCGTATCACACCATCTCTTTGAAATGACTAGTATGGTCTGTTTTCCTGCATGCGCACTAACCCTCAGGGGCAGGACTTCTGTCTGCTCGCCCCACGGGAACAGGGATTACAAGTCATGCAGAGTCAGAGCCGTCAGGGGTCACTGCTTTCCAATGACTTCCCGTGTCAGAACAGCACATGCGCCTGACGCTGATTCTGAACTCGCTCAAAGCCATAGACGGAGGGAAGTGGAGTATCCCCTCACCCCCTCTCCAGATCGCTTCTGGAGGTACACGGAGGTGTCTGAAGATGGTTTCTCATCTACTTCTCTCGGGATGTGTCTTCAGAATGCCAGGAATCATTTCACCCATCCTTGACTTCTGTAGGACCTTTGTTTGTTTGTTTGTTTTTTAAATCCTCACCCCATGATAATTTTCCATTTATCTTCAGATAGAATGGGAGGGAAGGAGGGAGAGAGAGAGAGAGAAACATTGATGTGAGAGAGACACATAGATTGGTTGCCTCCAGCATGATCCCCACCGGGGCCAGGGACCAAAACCGAGGTATGTGCCCTTGACCGGTATCAAACCCATGACTCTTTGGTCCTCAAGCCGATGCTCTAGCTGCTGAGCCAAACCCTCTGGGGCTGTAGGCCCTTTTGTGCGTTCCCTCCTCCCTCCCCCCTCAGCATCTGCCTCCTCCTCTTCCATCTCATCATGAAGGAAGGACCTTCAGGATCCAATAAACCAGCTTCTTCAGGGATTTTTGAAAAGCTAATATTTACTGGATATCCTACTTCATGATGTGGGTATTATTTTTCAGATGAGAAAACTGTGGTGTGGGAAATGTTATCATCTCCCCACAATCACCCAGCTAGTAAGGGATGGACCAGGGGTGCCAAACCACTCTGCCTGATTCCAACGCTCATCGATTTTAACAGCTCTACTGTTCCCCCATCCATCTGTCCATCACCCATCCAACCGTGAATGAGTCCAGCACGTGCCAAGCACCGTGACAAGCACAGTAACTGGGAGTCAGGAAGCCCAACGTGAAACCGCAGAGCCTCCTGGAGGGAAGGGGGCTAAGATCGGGAGTGGAGGGATGGATGGGGGTGGTGGAGAGCTGCGCAGGTCATGAGTCAGGAGAAAGGAGAGGATGAGGAGATACTGAGGCAAAAGAAGGGTCAAAGCAGGCTGTGACGAGTCCGTGGAGGACGCTGGTCTCTGCTGTCTGCTCTCCAGGGATCTCGGCCGACAGCCTCCAGGGACCGTCTAGGCGCCTGAAACTGACAGCATGTTCCAGTGATGCCGGACCCAAGTCCTCGCGATGTCTCACTCTTCTCTCCTCCTCAGGCCCTTGGTTACTTTAACAACAGCACTGAAATACACTAGATACATAACTAGAGTATCTTTAACCAGATTTTAAGTTTCTGGGAGAAACACTCCCGTTGGCTGTCCCTATTCAGTCGCTTAAAGGAATAGTGTCACTCTGTTGGGTAATAGATGTAATTAGGGAGCCCCCTCCCCTTTTAAAAAAATCTACAGCAGTGTTTCAAAGGGTATAAACTTCTTGAGAATGGGAAGCCCCACTCATCTTCGTGAATCTTGGCGAGGTTTTAACTCCCATCTGTCTAATTCCAAAGCCCTGAAGTCCCTTCCGCCCGAATTGCTCTTCTCCTGTGTCTGTACAGACTGCTTTATTCTGCTCTGTGCCAGTCAGCATGGGCTAACTTATGCCAAAGAACGGTGGACCCCAAATCGTAGTGGTTCAGAGCAGCGATTCTCCAAGTGTGGCCCCTGGAGCGGCAGGGAAGTGTCACCCGGGAGCTTGTTAGAGAGGCAGGTCCTTGGTCTCTCCCTCAGACCTGAGTGAGGAGCTCCAGGGTGGGGCCCATGGGTGTTTGCTTTCCCAAGCCCCTGGGTGACATTGTACACACTCGAGGGCAAGAGCCACTGTCTGGGGACCACAAAGAGTTCTCGTTCACCGCACGATCCCGGGGTGGTCTGTGGCTCTGTTCTACGACATCTTCCTTCTCTGGGGCTGCAAAGAGCCATGGGCCCTGGCCGGTGTGGCTCAGCGATTGGAGCGTCGGCCCGCAGACCAAAGAGTTGCGGGTTCGATTCTGGTCAAGGGCATGTACCTCAGATGTGGGTTCTATCCCTGGCCCTGGTAGGGGTCGTGCGGGAGGCATCCAGTCGATGTGTCTCTCTCACATCGATGTTTCCTTCTCTTGCTCTCTCTCTACCTCCTACCCTTCCTCCCTCTCTCCCTCCCACTCTATCTGAAGATAAGTGGAAAAATATCCTTGGGTGAGGATTTAAGAAAAAAAAGAAAGAGCTGTGGGAACCCAGAGCTGGCTCTGAAAACTGCTCTGAAGTCACACGTGTCCTTCCACTCACACCGCACAGTCCTCAGCAGGTCGGAGGACCAGGGGCAGGAACAGAAACTGTCCCAGAGCGGGGGCCACAGGACGGGGAATAGGACTTCGGTATTAGCTTTATTTGTTCACTTCTCTATAGATTTACAAGTGATGGTAATAGTAACGTTTATCTTATTTGTCCGACCAGTGTGGCTCAGTGGTTGAATGTCGACCCATGCACCAGGAGGTTGTCAGTTTGATTCCGGGTCAGGGCACATGCCCAGGTTGTGGGCCCCATTCCCAGTGGGGGACATGCAGGAGGCGGCCAGTCGATGTTCTCTCTCATCGATGTTTCTCTCTCTCTCTCCCTCTCACTTTCTCTCTCTCTAAAATCAATAAAAAAATAAAATAAATGTTTATTTTCAATGACATTCATTATTACTTTATTTTATTATTAATTTTTTAGTTTTTTTCTCTATCCCCTAGCCCCCCACCCCCCAGTAATGTTTTGACAAGCATTTTTCTAGGCCAAGGAGCAATCCGAGCTTTCCCCAGTGCTCAGCCTGCCCGGCATCTCTCTGCCCCCTCGTTCCAGCGCCGAGGTCTGCCCGTATCTGAGGAACAGCGATACCTCCCACTGCGCTTTCCTACCTCTGCTCCCTGCGCCGCCTTGGAGACTCCCCCAGGAACTGTCTTGTCTAACGTGGTCCCGCCCACCCACTCCGTCACCCTATCCCATCGCCCCGTTTAATGTGGTCCCGCCCACCCTCGGTCACCCTATCCCATCGCCCTGTTTAACGTGGTCCCGCCCACCCCCGTCACCCTATCCCATCGCCCTGTTTAATGTGGTCCCGCCCACCCTCAGTCACCCTATCCCATCGCCCCGTTTCATTTTCTTCTTGGCACTTCCATCGGGCTGAAGCTACTTTACTAGTTTAATTGTTTTAAAGTTTATTGCCACGCAGGCTTCATCGAAACGGGAACTTTGTCTGCTGTTATTCACACGTTATCCCCAGGACGTAGAGCGGCGCCTCCCACGAAGTTGTTCGTTAAACGTTTCAGGATATGAATTGGTTGCTCTCTCCTGAGATCGACCAACCAAACTGCTACGAAAATGGAGCTGTTTAAATATCGCTGCTATTGGAAATGGAGCTGGGGCCGGTCCTGAGTGTGAGCCGGGGCTGGGGACGGCAGATGAGGGGGCTTCGGACCCGATGCGGATTGGGGGCGGGGGGAGCCCATTTGGAGAAGCAGTGGGCTTTCAGCTCACAGGTGTCTAGCTTCTTCCTTCCCAACTTGGAGCACACCCAGCATTTGGGAGGAGGGTTCACCTACCTATTCTTTTTTTCAAAAATTCACATTTATTTTTATTTTATTTTTTTACATTTTTTTTATTAATTTATTTTTGTTACAGATGTTTCTCCTTTTTTCCCCATTGACACCCTCCTCCCCATCTCCCCACCTGTCCCCAGCTTTGTTGTCCATGTCCATCAGTTATGCATACATGCGTATAAGTTCTGTGGTTTATCTCTTCCCCACCCCCACCCCTCTTCTGAGGATTGTCAGTCTGTACCCTACTTCCACTTCTCTGGGTCTACCCTGTTCCTCAGACTGTTATGTTTATTATATTCCATAAATAAGTGAGATCATGTGATATTTGTCTTGCTCTACTTGGCTTGTTTCGCTTAGGATAATACTCTTGAGGTCCCTCCATGTCGCATCCTCACCTGAGGATAAGATTTTAGAGAGAGAGAGATTTGAGAGAGAGAAACATCGATTGGTTACCTCCTGCATGACCCAGACCAGGCCTAAGGATCGAACCTGCAACCCAGGTACGTGCCTTGACCAGGAATCAAACCCATGACCTTTTGTTTCGTGGGCTGATGCTCTAACTGCTGAGCCAAACCAGCCAGGGCCTTGCCTACCTCTTCTTAATGAGAGGGGTCAAATATCCTGGGGAATGCCTTGTTCCATCTCTAGAAAGGATAATGCTTGGTGAGATTTGACTCCTTAGGGCAGAGAATATAACACAGAAGTGGTAAAGAGAAACTAGAAGTTACCTAGCGCTTTCTCTCCTTCACAGGATTATAATACCTTGGGATATTGTGGGCATTGACGATTAATTGAATTATTATTATTGCTCATACCACATCATAGTCATATGTATATTTCTTGTTTAGTAATCCTAGCAATCTTATGAGATGGGTATAAATATCTTCATTTTTCAGACAAGAACTCTTAGGTTCAGAGAGCTTGAATTATTTGTCCAAAGCCACCCAGCTAGACCTGGGATTCAAACTAAAATGTCCAGACTTCAAGTCCAGGAATTTTCTATATTTAAAAAATTTTTTTTCTTTATTGATTTTAGAGAAAGAGTAAGTGAGAAGGAGAGAGAGATAGAAACACTGATAAGAGAGAACATCGTTTGGCCCCCTCCTGCATGCTCCCCACTGTGGATAAGGCCCACAACCTGGGCATGTGCCCTGACCTGGAATCGAACCGGCGACCTCTTGGTTCATGGGTTGATGCTCAACCACTGAGCCACACCGGCCGGGCCCAGGAATTTTATATTTTTATAGATTTTATAGATGTTCAAGAAACACAAATGGCTCAGATGGAAGGGTGGTTTCTTTACTCAAAGAACGAGAAAGCTCTGCCTGACAAAATTCTATCTCCAACAAATCAGAATCATAGACTAATTCTAAGATTTGCAAATTGCATCTCAGGTTTTCTTGCTATAATATCCTTCCGTTACCCTGAACAGCCAGTGGCATCTCCTTTTGAAAAGTTGAGGAAGCTGAAATTCATAGGCACCAAGTGATTAAGGTCACAAAGTTTAGAAGGCTACACATTGAACCTGAACCCTGAGTTAGAATTATGGCTGCCCTCCTTGGGGCTGTGTGGTTTCGGATGTCACTTAACCTGGGCCCCCACGCTGCATGCTCCTTAGCATAGAGGCCTCAAATCTCACTGTGAGCGTGTGTGATAATTAAGAGGTCTTTGGGTGCCCTGCTGATTACTGCTAACAGCCTTCCCCCTTGTACCACAGTTCTTTCTGGCTAGTAGCACCCAGTTTTGTTCAGGCACCAGGTGGACAGCCCCTCCCCCACACCCTCGGAATGACTCAGGCTTCGCCTAAGCCAGGTGTGGCGACAGAATTCCTTTCTGAGCAGCACTGCTCCCCAAGTGGTCATGGCTTCCACGTCTGAATGATGAGCTGGAAGAGGAAAGTTGCTGGCTGCTTCCCTGACAGAAGACAATACCTGATGGGCAGAGGGTCTTTTCTGAGGCTGCCCCGGCTCCTTCCTGCTTGGGTTGTGTAATTCATTCATTTGAAAAATATTTATTGAGTCCTCACTCTGTACCAGGAATGAAGCTACCAGGTCTCTAGAAACAGTAGTGAACGGGACAGAAGAATGCCGACCAGATGGAACGTAGACTGGAGGAACGCAGACAATAAGCCAGTTAAAAATTAATCTACCCCTGGCCGGGCATGGCGCAGTGGTTAGAGCATTGGCCTGTGCACCAGAGAGTCGTGGGTTTGATTCCTGGACAAGAGTACATATCTGGGTTGCAGGTTTGATCCCTGGCCCCGGACAGGGCTCATGCTCGAGGCAACCAATCAATGTGTCTCTCTCACATCGATGTTTCTCTTTCTCTGTCTCTCTCCCCAACCTCCCTTCCCTTCCAATCTCTCTCAAAAAAAAATCAATGGAAAAAATATCGTCGGGTGAGGATTCCCGGTGTGATGAGAAGCATAACAAAAACAATTGAGCAGGGCGGGTAGAGATGGCACTATTTTATGTAATGCGACCAGAGAAGACTTCTCCAACCAGGTGAACCTTGAGGAAAGATGGAGAAGATGGGAGGGAGCGGACATCTGGTGCGAGAGAATGCCGGGCAGAGGGCTGCATTTTCCAGGTGGTAGTGTGATTGGCACCTTGGAGACATTGAAAAGGTATCTGAGGGATTGGAGCAGAGTGAGCTAGGGCTCACACTTTTGAACTATGACCCACAGTGAAACATGCATTTTACACTGGGACACACACACGCCCTGAATTCAAAGTTTTGCAGAAGAATACTTACCTTTACTGTGTGCAATGCACTCTGATATTGTGCATTCTATTTTATTCTATTTCATTAAAAACTCTGGTCATGACTATCTAAATCGGTCACCTAACCTACAGTAAGGCAGAACCTACAGTCACACTGATGTAGGGTGTGAGTCGTAGGAGTCAAGACCATAGAGGTGGTGGGAAGGCCAGAGGATGGACGCTTTGGCTTCTGGAAGGGGGCTGAGTGAGAAGGAAGACTTAGGAGTGACTTCTGTTTTCAAACATGACTCTGGCTGCCCTTTGGAGACTGTCATGGAATAGGCCAGTGGCCAAGCACAGGGCACAGTGAGTGGCTACTGTGCCAACCCATGTTAGAAATGGTGGCTTGGACCAGAGAGGTACCAGAAGGGATGGTGAGGAGTGGTCTGATTATTCATTTATTTCACAGGTAGACCGAAGAGGGCTGTCTGATGGATTGGAGGTAGGGTTACCACAAAGGTGGGAGCCCCGGATGATGCCAATGGTTTGGACCTGAACCACGGCAAGAATCGAATGTCATTTACCGAGAAGGGTCAGCAGAGGAAGACTTGGGTTTGGGGAAGGACGTGAGACCAGATGGTCAGTTTGGGGCGTGTACACTTTGGAGACAGCTCAGCGGAGATGTCAAAAAGCCGGTTTTATATTTAGGTCTGGAATTTGGTGCTGGAGACATACTTTTGAGGGAGAAATTCATAAATGGTGTTTAAAGCCCTACCAGACAATATGACCTCAGGCGGCTCAGGAGACACAGAACAAGGAGGTCTGGCTCCTGAGCCCTGAGACACTCTGACACTCGGAAGTTGGAAAAGATGAGGAGAAGCCAGCAGAGGGGACTGAGCGGGTGGGAAAGGGGGACCCAGAGTGAGTGGTGCCCTGGAAGCAAAGGAAACACGTGTTTCACAAAGGAGGGGGCCGGCACGTATGCGGTGCCGCTGCTGGGTTAAGAACGAGTCCGGCCCGAGAGCTGACTGTTGGACTGGGCAACGTGGAGGTCACTGCTGGCCTTCGAAGAATAGCCTGATTGGGTTGGGTTCCAGAGAATGGCAGGAGGTGAAGGAGAAGCAGAGGGTATGGGGAGTTATTTCGGGTTTCACTGCAAGCAGACTAGCAATTACAGGTAGGATGGAATCCTTCCAGGGAGGGCAGTCTCTTCCAGCCACGAGGGAAAGGCCAAGAAAACTTCAGGACTTTGGACAGAGCCCTTCTTGCATCCGTAAGGTGCTGACTTTATTAAGCAAACAGTAATTACTCCTGTGCTTTGCGCTACTCTCAGCCAAGCAACCTGTTGCTGCAGCCAAACTCATCCTGGGGAAAGGCTCCCAAATAGCTGCCTTCATCTGGCCCTTAGGTTCCTGGCGTCCCCACAGTGTGGTCGGGGCGTGGGCGTGGGAGTGACTCTGACCGGCTGCTGACCGGCTGTGTGTTTTGGGGCAAGTTACTGAACATACAATGAGCTTCAGTTTCTTCATCAAAACGATGGGTTTTATCATTGTTCGGAGTCCATAGGATTGTTGAGAAGATTAAATGAGATACTCCTGAGAAAGCAGTCATGCAGCGCTTTGAAAACTGTAAATGTTCAATAAATGGAAGCAGGGAACAGACTGAGGAATCGCTCAGGGAAGGGGGGCAGGAAGAGATTGGCTAAAGAATGTATATGCGTACATGCATAACCCACGGACACAGACAATACTGTGGTGAAGGCGGGAGCGGGGTGGAAGGGGGCAATGGGGGAAAAAGGGGGGACATCTGTCCTACTTTCAACAATAAAGATACATTTAAATATATATGTATATATTAATTATTATTACTTTCTAGAGCCTGCATTCAACAGCTCTGCTCAAGGAAATCCCCTGGTACAGGCCCGCTCTTTGGAAGACCTACAAAAACCTACCAGTCCCCGGCCTCCCCAGGAGAGCCGAGAACTCTGAACAAAATGACCTTGAATGAACTCCTAGATGAGGGATCAGGGCCCAGAAGAGGAAGTGCTGAGCTCTGAGCCCCGAAATGTCTCTGCCAGAACAATAGGGGCCCATTTCCCTGCCCAGCGGTCTCTGTCCCTCCCCGCTCCGTCCCCCTGTGATGGAGTCACTCAGCTGTTCATCATGCCACAGTGGCCAACAGAATATCCACGTTCTCTGCGGACCTCCCAGGTGTACCTACTGCTGCGCCATGCTGCCTCAGAACAATTAAATCAGATGACAATTGTCAGAAGTGTTGGCAGTTCTTTGGCCTGTGACTGCCAGACCTTTGTAGGTTGGCACCTGGGATTCATAATAACCTGCGTGGCTCCTGGCCCCACTATGTCCCTGATCCCCTGCAAGGCAGGCCAGTTAGTGCCCAAAGCAGACCTGGCTTGCCCCCGGCTCTGGAACTCACCAGCTTCTTAGTCAGTGGGGGAAAATATCCTTAAACACACAGCCTCGCTGAGGATTTCACAGCGACCTGTATGCCAGCCCCAGAGTGAGCCTGGCTCCTATTTTTTCTGACCCAGGAATTCCAGTTCTTGTCCCATTTCTTGTCTTGTCCCCCTGCTCAGACCAGCCGCCCTCTCCCTTTGCCATCCTCGTTTCTCCAGCTGGCACCATCTGACCTCCACCTCCAGCTCAGACTGCCCCCTGATCTCTAGGGCGTGTTTTGACCCCAGCTAGGGAGGGCACCACCTCTCCCGAGTCCAGGCATCGCTTTAGAAACCTGCTGTGTTTTATCCTTTTATTGCCCATGTCAGTCATCTGAGGAAGGTCGAGGAAGAAGGACCAGCGACTTTCCTAAGAGCGTGCTAGCAGTGAGAGGGCGTTTTGTGTGAGATGCATCTCAAGGATGTGCCTCCCATCCGCCAGCCTTGCTTCCCTGTCACCTTTCATCTGGCAGGTAAGTCCTGGAGCTCTGATCAGGTGTGGCGTCCTAGTGACAAGGTGATGGTGTATACAAAGGCAGCACTCGAATTATAATAGATTCTCTCTTTCTCATGTCTCTCTTTTTTTTCTTAATATCTTTTAAAAAAAATCCTCACCTGAGGACATTTTTCCACTTATTTTCAGATAGAATGGGAGGGAGAGGTAGAGAGACAGAGAGAAACATCGATGTGAGAGAGACACTTCAATTGGTTGCCTCCTGCACGACCCCAACCAGGGCCGGGGACCAAACTGCAACCAAGGTACGTGCCCTTGGCCAGAATCGAACCCGCGACTCTTTGGTCCAAGGGTGGCTGCACTAACTGCTGAGCCAGACTAGCCAGGGCTCTCATGTCTCTTTTTGTCTTCTTCTCTGTCCTCTTCCTCCCCACCCCCCAGTCTTGAGTGTCGTCATCCGTTACATGTGGGTGTTCGGTCTCTGGGATTGGAGCAGGTCCCTCCCTTCCAGGCTTCAGTGGGACAGCTCTTCATTCTTCGGTTCAGCTGATGAAAGCGCTCCGCGTGTGGCGTGGGCACAAGCCCAACTAATACAGAAATGTAACCGAGTCTCCCCACGTATCATCCTTGTGAATTCTCTCCCTCGAGGTGAAGCCAGGATGGCTGGATCAGACTTTGTTTTGGGTTCCAAAGATCAAAACCATAGGATGAATTCCTGAACATCGTGTCTGTTAGGCTTCACTTCCAGGGCTGTGAATGTACAAAACTAAGAATAACACAGGGCATGAAATACGGAAATAAAGTCCGGCCAGTGTGGCCCAGTGGTTGAGCGTCAACCCATGCACCAAGAGGTTGCTGGTTCGATTCCCAGTCAGGGCACATGCCCAGGTTGTGGGCCCGATCCCCAGTGGGGGGCATGCAGGAGGCGGCCAATCAATGTTCCCATCAATGTTTCTATCTCTCTCTCCCTCTCATTTCCTCTCTCTGTAGAATCAATAAAGGAAAAAAAAAATTAAATACAGCAATAAAGGCCTTTCTGCTACCCAACAAAGCCCAGCTCTGATGGGATCTCCTGTACATAATGAAGCGCTAAGCATCTGCTCAGACATGCCTTCTGTCTCAGACAGAAAGTTCCATCTGGGAACTTCAAGTTCCTTAGGTGTGGCTGAATAGAATCCTACCACTTCCACAGAGGGAAAGTGCAGAGGCTTTTCCAAGGACTCCACTTACTGTACAAGAAGCATTCTTTCTATTTTATTTTATTTTTTAACGCCAACTGTTGACTTTTAATATCTGATGTCGGAATTTGTGGTTAGGGATTTCTTTATGTGAGGCCCATACGTTTCTGTGGCAGGCGAAAGCTTGGGTTTATTAAAAGAACAATAAAACATCTCTGAGATTTGCTCTGTGTTGGGTTGGTTGTATGGAAGCAGGAAGTCTGAAAGAGGTCCCTTGACGTCTCCAAGACATCCCCCCTTTGCAGAAACCGAGGACTTGCCCGTCCAAGTGGAGGTTGGCCTCCGAAGGTGGCGCCGAGCTCACCCCCGTCTGCTTTCCCAGGATTGCTTGCTTTTCTACACAGCAGCCATCAAACTCAGTTTTCTGGGAGATTTAGGTGACGCTCTGTTCCAGCCAAATGCTTATCTTGATTCTGGGATGGAGATTCTGGCCTGAATCCAGAGCCTGTTCCCTGTCATATCTTAGAACAAAAAAAGTGTGCTGGGAAGAATATGGGGCTTGAAGGTAGATCACAGCTGTATTTCAGCCCTTCCATTCCATGACTGTGGTAGGGCATTACTTAGAGTGATACTGTAACAAGGACCCAAGTCGAAGTGACTTTGTATCAGATATGTATTTCTTGTTCACTCAAAAACAGTCTGATATTTGTGTTCCTTGTTATCAGGTGGCCTTCCACGTGGTGACTGAGGAACTCAGACCCTGCCCATGTTGGGGCTCTACCCTCTCCTAGGCCCCCAGAGGCCCCTTCATTCAGTCTGCAAATGGGGAAATAGGGATGGAGAAGGTATAACCACTTCTCAATCGACTCAGTCTGGAGGTGGCACTTTCCATCGCAAGGGCTCGTCACAGGGCCCTAACTAGAGGAACGGAGAACTTGAAATGTAATCGTTGGCTGGTGAGCTACTTTTAAGCAATAACCCATACTACTGACGAGACAGCAAACATCTTTGGTGGGTGGTTAGCTATTTCTAAACCTCTCTAAACCCCCATTTCTTATCTGAGAAATGGACGTCTGAGAGAAGTTAAATAAATGACCCAAGGTCACACAGTTGGTTAGTGATGAGGTTAATACTGAAAGGAACATCTCGCAGCAAGTATCCCACAGTGTTACAAGAAGACCTCACAGCTCCATAAACACATTTCAGGCCAGTGTAGACCAGGTCCTCTCCCTTTTTTTCACATACTCTAGTATCAAGCTTAGGAAAGAATATTTTGACTTGATCAACATCGAGCTGTCTTTATAAAACACAGAAGGCAGTGATAGGTTCAGTAGTGGGTTGAATAGTGTCTCCCAAGTATTCATGTCCATCCAGACCTCAGCATATGACCTTATTTGGAAATCCGGTCTATACAGACAGATCTAGTTAATGACAGCAAGGTGAGATCATCCCGGGCTTAGGGTTGTTCCTACGCCCAATGACTGGTGTCCTTACTGCAAGAGGACACTGAGACGCAGGGAAGAGGCCATGTGAAGACCGAGGCAGAGGCTGGGGTTTTGCTGCCACAAACCAAGGAAGCCAAGAGCCACCATATGTTGGAAGAGGCAAGTTTCTCTTCCAGAAACTTCAGAGGGAGATGGCCCTGCTGACTTCTTGATTTTGGACGTTTGGCCTCCAGAATGGGGAGACAATACATTTCTGTTGTAAGTGTCCAAGTTTGTGGTGCTGTGATATGACAACCCTAGGGAACTAAAACCGGCCCGTGCCAGGGACACATGGGGGGCGAGGGGAGGGAAGTCCTTCGTCTTACTCAGAGGGAGCAGGGAGCAGGAATTCTCCGAAGCAAGAGGTTAGGAGAGAGCAGTGCCTATGTCTGATTTGTGATGAACCATGTCTATTTCAGTGAACCTCAGTAACAAATGAGGAATTTTCTTTCGTGGGCTCTGCAAATCTGGGAGCCAGTTAACTGTTTGGGCTCCCAGCATCTTAAGGATGGTTTCATAGTGTAGTATTTCTCCTGCAGCGGAAAGAACACACATTTGGAGTTAGACCTGGCCTCGTGTCCGTTGTCAGTGAACTCTTTATGGGATCCTGGCCTGTCAGTTCATGTCCTCACAAATCGGCACAATTGCTCCCCCTTTCCAGTAGACTTCGTATGTGCAGAGCATCCTCCATGGCGCTGGCCCATAGCGGGCACTCCAATTAGTGGGAGTTCTCAGCTTCTTTCCTGTCCTCCCCATTTATCTGGGCCCCTGAGTTTGGCTTCGGGTTTGCTCATTATCTATTTTTGATAGCTTTTTAGATTTTAACCTAAATCCAAGTGTCAGTAAGGGCTGGGTCTCTCGGGGTCAGTGTTGCATCTCTAGCACCTGACAGTATTGGTGGGGTAACTAATTGAATTGGTCTTGCCCCTTGTATTTGAGAGTAGGGGTCCTGTTCTCTCATACATCTTGTGTCTCTACAGGGATCTCCTAGAACTGGACAGGAAAAGATGCCCAGGGAGTCCTGTTTTGATTGGATTATTCGGAGGATGGGTGAGAATGGGAGGAAAGGTCTTTGGGCCCAAAAAGAGAAGAGTGGAGATGAATACATCTGGGGTCTTTTCATCGTGGGGAAGTGCTGGCTGTTAGAATCAAGCGCTTCATTACGTTTTTAACTTGGACGTATAGAGATTTATGAGAGCCTGTTTTGAGGAATGTATTCAGGATCATTGCTCTAAGACATTGTGAAGCATACACCATTTTTGCTTTGGGAAGGCAGTTGAAAAGGTCAGTGCTTTTCAAGTCAGTAAAATAATTCTCTCTCTCTCATAAACTTTCTGGGAAGAAGAGTCTGGAGCTCACTGGGACAGAGTGAGTAGGCACCGCTTCCAGTGTCTCGGGTTCTGACTTCGGGTCTCCTGGAGACCTCTGCCGGTCCCCCGTGTCTGCCCTGCCCTCTGGATTGAGGATTCAGTGAGTCAACGTCAAGAACCCCGGGCGGTCAGCATCATCTTCCCTTTCTCGCGTTATCAGCTTGGAGTCCACATCCCAGGATGCTGATTTCTGAGGTAGTCTGGAGAACGGGTTCCTAGAGCAGCCTGTGAAATGATCTAAACAATTCTGGGATGGGATCATCAAGCAAGTGACCTTGGCCTTCTTCGTGGATGTTTATCTGTCTGGGTCCAAACTCCTCCCTGGCCACATTCAAGTCCCTCCGCAAGTGTCAGCTCTGCCTGGCTACCATCTGGGAGGCAGGGTAAGGACTCTGCCCCTCCCAGGGGAGCCACCTGACTTCATGTTCGGGGGATCTAAAGTACAGCTTTGGGGTTAAGGTAGAGCCGGCCTCGCGCCATCCTGGAGCGCGTATTTAAGCTTATCTCAGGGGAAGGGCTGCTGTGCATGGCTGTGTGCACCTAGCCAGAGGTCTGTACGTCGGATTTTCAGCCCTAGTCCCAGCTAATAAAAGCAAGGGTCACTTTGCCTTTGATTAGCTGGGTGTTGTCGTAAATGTCTCCAAGAAGGGCTTAGTTCAGTGATCCATGATCACGAGCAAAATTAGAAAGTCACTATGACACGGAGGTTAAGAGCGTGAGTTCTAGAACTAGACTGTCTAGGTTCAGATCCTGGTGCTATCACCCACTACCTGGGTGACCTCAATTTTTCCATCTCTCAAATGGGTGTAATGTGAGTACCTGTGACGTAGAATGTGAATACCTCTCTCACGGTGTGTTGTGAGGAGTAGGGGAGTCATTCCATGTAACGTGCTTGGAACAGGGCTTGGCGTGTCGTGACCAACACACGTTAAGCAGGATTATTGTGGTGGCGTGATGTCATTTCCAACTTGGACTTGGAATTGACATTTGACCTGGTTCACAAGTTAGTTCTGCCACTTAGGAGCTGTGTGATATTTGCTGAGTCACTTGGCCTCTCTGAGCTTAAGTTTCTCTTTGCTTGCAGTAGGAGGCTGAAGGCCGCACCCTTGCTGCACCTTCTCCCACCCACCTGCCCTTGGGTTCTTTCTTCATTTTCCTCCCTCCCCGGTAAACTTGGCCTATAGGACATACTATGTAATAAGCTGACACCAGGGTGTGAGGCCCCGAGCCACCTCCCCGGACCTCTCCTTTTGCTACCTGGCTCCTGCCCGGGGTCCCCAGGCCAAAACCTCCAGGAAAAGGCCTGGCAGAGAGCAATGCGAGTTCTGGTTTCTCCTGGGGTCAGCCAAACCTAACACCGTGTGGCCAGTGGGTGGTGAGGCTGGGTGGGATAGAAAAGGCTCACAGGTAATAAAAAGTGGTGAGATGCTTCGATGCAGGAACGGGAGGAAAGCGCAGAGGCTGAGAGCGGGCAGGGTTGTCTGAGACACGAGGGGCATTTGCCTCGTATCCACGTGTCTCCCCAGGCTGTGACAAAGTTCCCTGCAGTCCCCAGCACGGGCCACCATCCTGCTTCTGCTCCATGTTGGAAGGGAGATGCTGCCGCTACGTGGAAATATTCTCAACCCCCTTGTTTCCGAGGGGATCGACCATGGTCATGGGCCTTCTGTTGAGAAGTCAGGTCACAAACAGGTGGTCAGGGGACGCCACACAGCTGGCGAGGTCCGCCAGCCCTCCTCTGTGTGGCTGGAGGACGGGCCCCGGCCTGGGACGACACGGCGACCTGCTCAGTCAGGCTCCCCGTACTTTCCTGGCCTTTCCATCTTTGAAGGGATCTTAGCTCAAGATCTGGTGTTCTGATTTCAGAGAGGGAGCCTCTCCAAACAGGAGGTGGTGGCCCTCCAGCTGGTGTGGTGACTTCCCTGGGACCACACTAAATTGTTGCCCTGGCCCAATTCCCGCCATGGAGTCTGTAGTAGCCCAACTCTATACAAATCCTCCTACCCTCGTCTTCAGGAATCTGAAGGGTGCTTGGCAGGGTCTCCCCCATGGCTGCACCCACCATTCCTTCCACCTCCTGGCCCCCAGCTGTCCCTCCTCCCTTGATGCAGATCACCATGTGACTTCCGCTGAAGGTCATCCTTCTCTGCCTGGCGCTTGCTGAGGCGAGATGGCGCTTGGCCTTCTAACAAGGAATTCCTTCTGCTCCAGCAATTGTCAAGTGATACCTGGGCTTCACCTTCCATCTGACCCACCCTCCTCCTCTCCCTGGGCTACAGAAACCATTTTCTACCAAAAAGACTCAGAGGCACAGCTGCTTCATTGGACTCAACCTGGCTGTAGCTGACCCTCTGCCCCATCATGTCCCCTCGGACTTGGGTTCCAGTCCAGAGACAACAGTCACTGATGGTACCCACACCAGGCTGGATGCCAGCTTTTCTTTGACCCTTTCCTTGCTGCCAGCTTCTATAAACTAAATCTCTCTCAAATGTGTTTTTCTCTCAGGAATGCCAACCAGGCGTTCATGTCCGTGTCTATGGTGAAGTAGCGATTTCCACGGAGCCAGGGACCACGTTCATCTGATGTACTGCTCTGTCCCCAGCCCCCAGCAGAGTCCCTGGCACGTAACACGGTCTCAGCAAATGCATGCGGAGTACACTCAGTGTTTTCCCAGATATCTGTCCCCCTCTTTTTTTAAAAAAATTTTTTTCTTTATTGATTTTAGAGAGAGAGGAAGGGAGAGGGAGAGAGAGAAACATCAATGAGAGAGAACATTGATTGGCTGCCTCCTGCATGCCCCCCACTGGGGATTTAGCCCACAACCTGGGCATGTGCCCTGACCAGGAATCGAACCAGCGACCTCTTGGTGCATGGGTCGATGCTCAACCACTGAGCCACACCGGCCGGGCCCTTCCCCCTCTTCATCACCCAGAGGAGTCATTCTTATCCTACAGTATTCGGGCTAGCTGTCATCTCTTCCTGGAGCTTCCCCTCCCTCCCCAGTCCGACCGAGGTGCTTCTCCTCTGGTCCCCGTAGTAACGAGCTCGTCTGAGGCATGGCACTGCTAGAACAACATCACACCTCATTTACATGTCTGTTTCATGCAAGCTCCTTCACATCAGGGACAAGCTTTTATTTGTCATGCTTGATAAATGAGAAATAATAAGAATGAATTGATGTGTGGCCTTGTTCCCTGACCACACCTCAAGTTTCATCCTTGCCACCCCCTGCCCCCATATAACTAGAAGTTGAGTCTGGAACGTCAGAAGGTGCGGCAGGCCCATAGCCCAGGAGCTCAGGGTGGGATCCCAGGCCTCGTGCTAACACACAGCACATGGTAGGAGGCAGGGACATAGCTTGTTCCGAATCCAGCTGGTTCCAGGTCTCTATTGTTTGGTGGGGTCAGGGCAGACACCAGACCTAGCGCCCCGGAAGGTGGAGACGCTCGTGCCCCAACCCCGAAGGGCAGCCTGGTCCGCCCTGCAGCTCGGCCAGCTGCCGGCGAGGTGTCGGTGACTCGGCGCACAGAAACGTGTCTCCGCGCCTCGCTCTGGCCCTCTGCCCCCACGGGGGTCGATGTGACTGAGAACCTTCCTGTCGCCCAGTTCCTGCCCAAGGCACGGCCCTTTGCCTATGAAAAGGGCGCCCATTGTTTTCTGCACAAAAATGAGCAAAAAATGGGGTTCTAATCATAAAACCTATTTTTTGTAAAGTGGATCCGGCTGCCTTTGCTCGGGGTGCCCAGGTGCTGCCCACATGCTACGGGCCTGGGTCCCGGCGCGGGCTCCCCTCAGACCCCCAGTGCCATCCCCACGGGACTCCTGCCTCCTGTTGGCCTGCCGCAAAGCTGACCCCGTCCCTTTCAGCCTGACCCGAGCCCGGTAGGACTAGTCCTTACCTCCTGCTCTGACACATCTGAGCTCCTCGGAGAGACGACACTGCATTTGCTACGAGGAAAGGGGGGTGACGGCTTGCCCTCCGTGGTGTGACGTCGGCATCACCAGGTCAGGGCACTCCCACTGGGAGGGCACCCCGAAGCCTTGTCATTTTCCTGTTCCTGGGAACACGTGGACAGGCCTTTCTGTTTCTAGGGAGCTCTGTTTCCTCCTCAACATCTTCGAGGTATTATTTCCCCTCATTTCGTTGTCACGACAGCCTGAATGAAAGGAAGGACAAGTGGCTTTGTTGCAGAAACATGGTCCAGTGGTCAAGTTGTCCTGTTCTTCTCAGCTTCCCGAGTGTGCTAACGCCTGTTCTCCCGCGCACGCTGTTCCCTGCGGACCGCTCCCGCCGGACTCCGTGTCCCGGTCCATTCACACCGCCCCCTCCAGCCGCTCGTTCAGCCCGTGCACCTCGGAGCCTCTCCCTGGAGTCAGTCGTGTATTACAAACACCGTGAGCTCTGGTGCCAGACTTCGCTTCCAACCCCAGGTCTGCCTCTTACGAGCTATGTGGCTTCACAGCTCTCGGCCTCTGCTCCTTCACTGGGAGGCGTGGAGAGCGACAGCAAGTCCACAGGGAGACGGTGAGAACAGAACGCTGGCGTGCAGAGGAAAGGTCGTGACAAGCTGCAAACCCACGTGCACGCAGAGGATTCTGGTAATTATAACGTGGAGGGCTCTGTGCTCGCCCCTGGGCATTTCAAACCCTAGGATGTAGGGTGTTTGCAGTCTAGCATCTTGCTATTTATAAGAGGGGATAATGTCTGTACCCTTGTGCACTGTACATGGCAAAATGTATTTTTAGGAGAAATACAAAATACAGCGAAAGAAAATAGGACAGCTAACCAGGAATGTGTGAGTGTGTGTGAGAGTGAGCATGCATGTGTGTGTGTGTGTGTGCATGTGCGCGTGTGCATGTGTGTGTGCGCATGTGCATACGTGTGCACACGCATGTGAGTGTGCGTGCGTGTGCACACACGTGCATGAGTGCATGAGTGTGTGTGGTATGAGAGCTTCATGGAGAAGGTCGCATTTCAGGTGAGCCAGGAAATAGGGTGACATTTGTCAGACAGACAGGAAGTGGCAACAGAAACTTGACATAAGATATTTCATGTTTCTGAGCCTCAGATTCCCCAAACGTAAAATGGGGAAATAATGTCCACCTCGTCAATTAAATAAACAATAATATGACGAATGCCATACAGAGCCTACTCTTGCTTGAACCCCTTTTATTTTATTTTTTTTTATCCTCACCTGAGGACATTTTTTCATTTTTTGTTCAGACAGAGTAGGAGGGAGAGAGAGGAAGAGAGAGAGAGACAGAAACATCGACGTGAAAGGGCCACATCGAGTGGCTGCCACCCACATGACCAACCAGGGCCAGGGACAAACTGCAACCGAGGTACATGCCCTTAGCGGGAACCGAACCCGGGTCTCTCCGGACCGCAGGCCGACGCTCTAACCGCTGAGCCAAACCGGCCAGGGCTTGAACCCCTTTTAAATGAAGTATATACAGTGTTCCGTTTAACACTTACAACTGCATGAAGTAGGCACTGTTTTCTTCGTAATTTCACAGTCAAGGCAACAATAACGCCGATGGCGAGGTAACTGTCTGGGGCTGCAGAGCTTTATGGAGAACTGAGATAAACGGGAAATGCTTTCTCTGGGCCTGGGGGCTGCAGACCACGAAGCTGCCTGCCCACCGAGGGCGCTGCAGGGGGGCTGGCTGTTCCTTGGGAGTCCCAGAATGTACTCCTTACTCTGCTCACACACATGTGTAGTCTCCCCCACGAATTCTGAGACTCTGGTCCAGAGCCTGGCAGTGTAGTAGCAGAAGGAAGAGCTACCAAAACATGTTTGCTAAGCCCTTGTGAATGTGCAAGGCTTCCTAAATGCTAATTTGTAATTAGAGTGCATCAAAGAACGAAGATTCCTCACTGCGCCTGAAATAAGTGTGTTTTGTGAGCATTCTGCAGCAACATGGGAAAAGGAAGAAGTAGAGCCACAGCCCAAACCTATTCCAGTCTAGCCGTCGCAGGGAAAGCAAATGGAACCCAGTGGACGAAGAAATGAAAGTCACCATGGTAGGGTTCTGCTGTGGGTTCAGATACTCAGTGGGGCTATTTCCTTTGCTCCTGTTCCTGAGGAAGGGAAAGACGTGGGCGAGTGAGGCTGGGAGTGGACTTGCCGGGCAGTCAGCCACAGGTAGCAGAGACTATGGTAGATGAGTTCAGCAGGAAGTACCTTATTTTATTTACTTTTAAATATTTCTTTCTTTATTGATTTTAGAGAGAGGAAAGGGGAGGGAGAGAGAGATAGAAACATTGATGACGGAGAACATCGATTGGCCGCCTCCTGCATGCCCCCCACTGGGGATCGGGCCCACAATCTGGGCATGTGCCCTGACCGGGAATTGAACCAGTGACCTCTTGGTGCATGGGTCGACACTCAGCCACAGAGCCACGCCGGCCGGGCAGCAGGAAGTATTTTAGACGGAGCAGTAGGGTACCCCAGATCTTTGGGAGGGCCGGCGCAGCAGCCATCTGGGGCTCCTGGGACACTGCAGAGTGACACCGCAGAACCCACCTGCCCACGGAGCTGCTGCTTCTGCTGCTGTCAAGAATTTGGGCGAATCACGAAGGTCCAGCGGTGGAACTATGGGCTCGAAGAAACAGCCTCTCTGCTCTCCAGGGTCTGGAAACGGGCCGGCGCTGTCTGGGCTGCTCACGGCGCTGTGCCTGGGGCTGGGCACGCACGCCTTTGACGTTCTGCAGCACTGCCCTCCACCCTTGACCAGCCTGGGCGACCTCGTGGACCTTCCTCTCTCTGGGCCTCAGTTTCCCCATCTGTGAAATGTCCACAGTCATCCACCTGTCAGGCTTCTGTGAGAGGGCCAAGAGAAACTGCGTGGGAAGAGCCCCGTAAGGCACTACCTCTGGCCAGCCCTTCATCCTCCCTCGGCCTGGCAGTGCCCCTACACCCTCCGGTCCCCCCTCGTCCTGTCAGGGGGCTCGCAGTTTTCACGATGCTCATAGATTGTTAGATAGATTGTTAGAGCCGGAGAGAATCAGAATCTCCTCATTTTTAACACCCCCGGGCCCCTGTCGCTGTTTTCCCCAAGGGACCTAATGTTTTGGAAAGCTGTGTTTAAAAGAGTGCATCTGCTAAGCAATAATTAATTTGTACTCATGCTTTTTAAAAATCAAAGGCGTTCCACAGGGAGACCTTCTGACGGGCATGAATTACCCGACTGCTTCTGAAGAGGCGGTTTCCTGCACGGGAGGAATAGACTTTGTGTCTTCAGTCAAAAAACAAAAACAGCACAACTGGATATTTCAGCTGGCTTGAGTGGCCTCACCTTGGGGACGCAGTTTCCATCCGGCTGTTGTGACTGATGCACGCGCGCGCACACACACACACACACACACACACACACTTCCCGTGAGAACGCAGGCCTCGGAGCTGGCTGCATTGATTAGCCCGAGCCAGGCGAGCGTGCCCACTGAGACATGTGAGCAGGGGGTGGGGGAGGGGGGCGTTCTGCAGATGGAAGTTGAAGTGTCATTGCCCAAAGAAGGTAGGCAGCAGGCTGGGAGGCCAGAACCCGACAAAGGCCCTCGCTTCTTGAACTTTCCATTCAACCTTCACGAGAAGCCTGGGAGGTTGGCAGTAGATGTGGAAATCAAGGCTTACCGAAGTCTGCATTTGTATAGCAAAGGCCTTAAGAGGTCCATGTCTGCACAGCAGGTGGGCAGCAGGTCTGGGCCTCCCGGCCCCCAGGTTGGTGTTCTTTCCACAGGCTGAGACTCTGGCGCTGATGCCCAGACCACCAGCCTGGTCTCCTTGGCTCTCTGGCTCCTCCCTGGAAGTCCTCCTCCTCTTCTCCCCCTTCATCTCTAGGCTCAGCCTTTCTTACCAGAGAGCCCCCAGGGCCCAGACTGTCAGAAGAGGCATAGTCCCAGCAGAGACCCTTGGAATCCACCCCGGCCACATGCTGACAGCTTCCCACTTTGGGCTGGGGCAGAATTACTGTCAGGAACGAGAACGGAATTACTTTGTCAGCACACACAGAACTGCAGAAACAGCACTGGCGTATCTTCCACCCCTTGGCGCCAGTTAACATTCTCCCACCTCCTGGCTTCATGGAGACCCAGGTGGCCCCCCGAAATTCCCTCTGGATGTGGTTCCAGGGGAGGTTCAGGAGAGCCAGTGATTATGTCAGTGGCCGCACAGGGCAGTTCGACAGAGGGACACGAAGACGAGGTGGAGGGCAGTGGGATTCCAGGAGCGGGTACCCAGTGAAGGCAGCCTGTGGCTCTACAGGCGTGTGGGGGCAGGGCCAGGGGAGGGCTTCTGTTTCCTTTCTCACGATGGCAGTGATACATGTCAGTTTTAGAAAATTTAGAAAATCGAAAAAAGTATAAAGAAAGAACTAAAATTCATTCTAAATCCCAATATGCTGAGGCAATTGGTATTCATATTTAGAGTATTTTCTTCTAGGTATTTTCTCTCTCTCTCTCTCTCTCTCTCTCTCTCTCTCTCTCTCTCTCTCACACACACACACACACACACACACACACACACACACGGTAACTTAGCTCATTAGGATGTACCCCGTGGTCTATTATTTTGCTTTTATCACCTCGCAAATGGAGGGCTGAATTTCACTGGCCCCAACAGGGAATGAATGAGACTTTTCCCCAAGGTGGGCTTCAGCGCTGGAAGTCCTGTGAAGGGGGGCCGCCTCCATAGAGGGAGCTGGGAGGGGGCCGGAGGGAAGACAGAGCAGGGCTACTGCAGCCTCCTGTGCTGGTTCTGTCGCTCTGAGCTCCAGGGTGACCTCAGGGAGATGGTCTGAGAAGCCAGATTCCATTCGGTTCAGAAAAAGAACGTTTTCTGAAATATTTTTAACCTGAAATTTGTGGAGTGAATTCCTGCTTGCTGCATGGATGTCACGCTGGGCGATGTCACGCTGAGCGTCCAGGGCTGAGCCGGGCTGGGTCGGCTGACAGCGCGTGGGTCCTTGTGCCATTCCTGGGCTCTGCAGGGGCCTTGGGCGGACGTGTCTCAGATGGCTGGCTGAGGAAGGTCAGGATCAGTGACCGTGGCCTCTGGAAAGGAGGAGCCCCTGGAAGCCTCCTGCTTTCACCGCGTTCGGGTGAGAACAGTAGATTTGCCGCCAGAAGGAAGGCTCAGGCTGATGCTCCCCCAGAACCCAGGAATCCTTTGCACACCTGGCGTCACACTTGCTGACACAGCGACCTTGGGAAGCTTACTCAACTGCTCTGTGCCTCGGCTTCCACTTCCGTACAGCAGGGAGAATAAGAGGGTGGACCTCAAAAGTTAAGTGTAAGGATTAAATGAGAAAATGCCGGCCCTGGCTGGTGGCTTAGTTGGTTAGAGCATCTCCCAGATACGCCAAGGTTGTAGATTCGATCCCTGGTCAGGACACATACAAAGGATCAGCCAATAAGTGGAATAACAGATCAATAAGTGGAACAACAGATCAATGTTATTCTCTCCTCTCTCTCTCTCCCTCTCCCTTCCCCTCCCTCTAAAACAATAAATTAAAAAAAAAAATACCTTCAGTGCATGGGGCATACTAAACGCTCAAGAAATAATAGTTGTTAGACCCTATTTCTGTTTTTTCTGCCCTAACAGATGAAACTGGTATAGACCATCATGTGTCTTTGAAATTCTGATGGGGGTGACCAGGGAGATGAGTAACTTCTAGTGCCCTATGGTAACTGTAACTCGGGCCCTTTCTCTCCCCAAACAACAGCAGCCTCCTTCTAGGCTATCTGGTCAACCCCCCTCCAACACCCAATGCCTACTGACCATGCCGGTCACTCCCTAAGTGATATCTTTCCTAGCCCTCTCGCCCCCTGCAGGACCCTTGGAATTTGCTCTCAGACCTCCTTCATGCTCTGTACATCCCTTCCTGACATAAAAGAGTTACTAAGTGATTGGTGGAGTGATTACTCATGAACGCATGACGAGACTAGAACCACCACAGCAGGGACTGCATCTGTTGTGCTCATCACTGAATTCCCACTGCCCGGCACACGGCAGCCACTGAGGAGAGTTAACTGTGAACATCAACTCATCAATGAGAGGACTGTTACTGTAAGAAAACACTTCATCTTCTCTCCACTGGACAAGGGAACCGTTTGGAGAGCCTAGCCCTTTAATCCTTTGGAACCAACTGACTTTGCCACACACCTCGATGTTCTTATGTTTAAGAATCTGTGCTCTGTGCCGCATGCTTGCCCTGTTCCCCATTTCAATAATAAATGCTGGACAGAGGCTCGGTTCCAGAAGCAGAATCGAAGTCATCTCCCCTGGGCAAGAGAGACGGGCAGGCGACAGTAGGCGCTGAGGAGCTGTCAGGGAGTGAGGAACAGATGGCCTGCTTAATGAGAGTCCCCGCTGGCTCCTGCTGCCCAGTCCAGGTCCAGAGGACCCTGGGCGAGGCTTTCTCATTGCTCTCCATACAGATGTTCTCGCCCTTCTGCTCACTGGGAGCTGGAGGGAGTTGCTGGCCGCAGCACAGCCTGGTGAGGCGCAGGAGGCTGGCCAGGCTCCGCTGGACCACAAATGGTGCCTCTAATGAGGCAGCTGCTGGGGCAAGGCGCTCGGAACCCAGTCTATAGTCCTGCTCACACCAGAAGCATCTTCCGGCCGAAAGTGGTCTGAAATGGGTGGGAAGAGGAGGGAAGGGGCTGGGGCTGGGGGGAGTGCGAGCGTGCAGATTAAAGGTTGGAAAGACGGGATAAGAGGGAGAGAGAGAGAAAGGAGAGAGGAGATAGGAAGGAAGGAGGGGAGGGAGGGAGGAAGGAGTGTTCGGTCTTCACTTTCTAGGACTAGGAAGAGCACCAAACTTCCTTTCAGGAGCCTTGAGCTCCCATCCTTGGCATAATAGCTCTGAAAAATCAGTTTGGCATTGTCTACCAAAGCTGCACCTGTGCCCAGTCTCTGACCCAGGCAACCTCTCCAAGGTTTATGTTGAATATGCATGCCCACCGAAGGGCATGTACCAGAATTTTCACAGCAGATCTGTTCATACAGGGCCACACAGAATAAGTAACGTCCATCCTCAGGAGCATGGAAAACACACAGCAAGTTTCAAAAGGAAACAGCAAGAGATAGTCGGTAATAGCAACTACACGGTATTTTGTTGAGCGAAACAAGACAGGTACAGGAAAGGGACATTCTGTAACATTGCATCTTTTTAATCCTCACCCGAGGATATTTTTCCATTTATCATCAGATGGAGTGGGAGGGAGAGAGAGGGAGGGAGAGAAACATCGATGTGAGAGGGACACATCGACTGGTTGCCTCCTGCACAACCCGACCAGGGCCGGGGATGAACCGCAACCGAGGTCTGTGCCCGTGACCAGAATCGAACCCGCCACTCATTGGTCCACGGGCCGACGCTCCAACTGCTGAGCCAAACCGGCCAGGGCTTAACATTTCATCTTTTTATCAAGTTCAAGAACAGGCAAAACTAACCTAGGGAGACAGAAGTCAGTGTGGCCGCTTCTGAGGGAGTAGTCACTGGGCACCAGGGAGGCTTCTGGGACGGGAAATGTTTTGTATCTTGATCTGAGTTTGGTCACACGGATGTAAAACTATGCAAGAAGTGAGCCAGCTGTATGCCAAGTGGGCAGAAATGCTACCCCGTAGTTCAGATTTGACTAAGTACGGAAGAAAATCATTCACATGTTATTTGTCTTAACCATTTCTTTGGTGAATGGCCTGGGCATATTCCAGACCCAGATTCCAGTTGGAATGTTTGTTCTTATTTCACTCATTTGGAAGGCGTTGTCAAACAGCTGTGCATTCGAATCCTTGTCTAGTTGTTAGTTTCAAATCCTTCTCCTCTGGTTCATCACCCTTCATCCTCTTATTCATGATGATTTTTATGCAGAGAAGGCTCAGGTGTGAAGTCATCAAAGGGTCTGTCTATCTTTTCTCGGAACTCTCTTTCACTGACGATTTTTGTTTTCTTCCCAATTTTCTGACTTTTGAGAAACTGATAGGAGGTGATATAGCTGGAGAGTGAGGGGAGAGGAGGAAAACGGGGCTGGGGAGGCGGCGGCGGTCAGGTAACACGAGTTTTTAGACCTGGAATGCATGCTAAGTGCAACGACAGGAAGAGAAGTGGGCAGAACAGTCATGTCAACTAGTGTATGACAAAGGTCCCTTTGGCCACTGGAATGGGTGAGAGGAATGCAAAAGCAGAAGCCCCATGGGGACAACTTCAGCGGCCCAGGGGAGAGTGGCCTGGGCTGGGGAGGTGGCACAGAGATGGAGAGATGGAGGCATTAGGGACCTGCTTTAGCACTTGGTTCCCTGGGACCGGATGGCTGGATATGGGGTGAGGAGGGGGTGGGGCTCAGTGAAGAAGTCCTGGCTGAAGACAGTTCAACACTCACTCATGTGTGTCCCCTGGATTTTGGATTTCTGGGTTTGTAGATTTATTTGTACTTTTAACTCTTTATCCCCACAATTTGTTTTTTTATGGTTCAGTTGAGGCTGGAACTTTATTCCCCTTACCAATAGTGTATCCCTCTGTACAATTATTCTGAATAATCTCTCACGCCCTCAGTGATTTCTGAGGCTTCCTTCCCTTCTCGATCAGGAACCAGTCTTATTTCTCAAACACTGTCCTCTAATAATCTCTCCCCGTTTGCTGTTATCACACAATTTTGATGGTAGTATATTTTGATTCATTTACTTTTTTATATAGGAAAATTCTCTTCTAATCACTCTGAAAACATTCTCTGCAGTTTTCTTATAAATAGGTTTGGTTTGTATTCTTGCTTTTCCTCCAGGTGAGCTTAAGATTTTAATAAAGTCCTAACAAATCACGTTAGGAATGTAATTGGGATTTAATTAAGCCCATGAATTAATTTCAGAAGAAATAATGTACACATTTCTCATACATGAATATTTTTGCCTATATATTAATATATATTTAAAAGTTTGTTGTTATTTTTCAGCAATGTTTTGGGTGTATCCCATAGATTCTCTTTATTCTTCAAAAAGTATCTATTCCTCAGAATTTTATGTTTTGGTTACCGTTATAAAATGTTTTTTTCTTTTTCTCATGGATTATTATTGATACATATGAAATATACAGATTTAAAAAATATGTTTTTTAAAAAATATGTTTCAAAAGTTGACTCTCTAGAGTTTTACAAGAATATAATTGCATTATTGTGCAAAGTGATCATTTTGTTATCTTTCCAATAATTTTTTCTCTTCGTGTTTCGTGCTAATTGCATCGCTGAGAATTTTCAGAATAATGCTAAATGGTAATGATGACAATGAGCATCTTGTTTGCTTGCTTTTGTCTTTAATAGGAATTATCTTCAGTTTTTCATTTTAAGGATAATGTTATTAGTTAGTTTAGGATATAAAGTCTTACTATGTTAAAAAATTTTCGATTTCTAATTTCCCCTCCAAAACACAAATTTGGGGACTACAGATTGTACTTTGTTGTTAACAGCTTTTTCTTCCTCTATTAAAGTTGTTATTCCTATTTTTTTCTTAAATAAATTAAAATGAAATGTTAATAGAGCTCTTTATAATAAATGCTCTCTGCTTTCTTGGAAAAGTCCTATTTGGTCATTATGAATAATTTTTTTAAAGTTTGCTGCTGAATTTGGTAGCTTTGCAGTACATTTTGACATCAGAAAGTGTAAGTACTCTCACTTTTCCCCCCCCTTTTTAAAGATGATTTTGGCTGTTCAGGGTCCCTAAGATTTCATGAACTTTAGGAAGGATTTTTCTGTTTTTGCAACAACAACAAAAAGTCACCGGATAGGGATTGCACCAAACTGGAAATCACTTTGATTCCTTTGGTTTTAAGTTATATATCCAGCTATATTTGGTGTGTCTGAAACGTCCTGTGTCTGCAGTCACTGTGGGTGTGATGAATCGCATCTGCTGCCTTAAAATATGGTGGCTTACTTCTTCACATAGGTCCAGTGATTTACGATTATGAGATAATGCTTTGTGAAACATCATCTGTGAGGATTTTGAGATGTAAATGTAAGACGCATTCCTCCAGACAAGAATACATTTGCTACTGCCAGTGACTTAGGGAGGACTGTCATTCCAGGGTACGTTAAACGATATTTTCTATTTTATTTTTGAGGGCGATGGTCAAGGTAGTCAAAACTCATGCAGCTGTAAAATTGGTGTTAAGGATCCCTGGGTCAAGTCTGTTGTCTTTTTCGACTAATTAATTAATTAATTAATTAATTTTACATGAGCCTGAGCCAAGTCCAAGAGAGACCAGAATCCATACTGTCTATCTCTGAGGGGGTGTGTGTGTGTGTGTGTGTGATCTTAGTTCATCGAGGATGGTATTGTCTTGGAAGGGTTTTGGCTTTATGCAAGGGTCTGCCATCTGTGTTTCCAGGTTTTTATCTTCTGATGTGTCTTGCCCCAATCAAACACGAAACCCTTTGAAACTCACCTCTAGGTCGCCAGGCAGTGACATAAGTCCTGGGAACAGATGCTGCTGCAAGCCTCCCTTATCTCTCTGCATTTGTTCTTTTTATTTTGTTTTTGTCCTTTTGAGATTTGTATGACTTCTGAGCCAGCTGAATCATGTCATGTGTTTAAACACTCAAGTCCCATATTTGCCCAGATGGGATAGCTCAGTGGTTGAGTGTTGACCCATGCACGGAGAGGTCCCATTTCAATTCCCGGTCAGTGCACATGCCTAGGTTGCAGGTTCGATCCCCATTAGGGGGCGTGCAGGAGGTAGCTGATCAATGTTTCTGTCTCATTGATGTTTCTATGTATCTCTCCCTCTCCCTTCTTCTCTCTCTTTAAAAATCAATAAAAACATTAAAAACAAAACAAAACAAAACAAAAAAACTCAAGCCCCATATTTTATCCAGCATTTTATCTGTTATTCTGAGAAGTCTCTCTGGATGTCTAGTGTTGTCATAGTCTCATCATTAGAACCCAAGAATTACTCCCAGAGTTTAATTAAGAATTCTATTTTATTTATTTGTAATTCACAAATATCTGCCTTTAACATGATCATTTCCCCTTTTCTTGATGTTGATTTTGGTGTTACTTTAGTTAGTTTTTTAAAAAATAAATGCTTAGTTACTCTAATTACAATATTTTCTATTTTGTAGTGGAAGCTTTTAACAGATTTGACTTTAGGTCAATGGTAACCTTTCCCCATTGATTTTGATGAATGTTGTTCTCATTTTTGCTATTTTCTAAACAGCATGTAATTATCATTTTTATTTCTCCTTTGAAACAATCCTTATTTAATAGACTGTTGTTTGATTTTCAGGTGGTTTTCTCACGTTGTGTTGATGATACTTTGTGCTTAATTTCTAGTTGTAATGCAGCTGCCAGAGAATGTGACCTCTACAATTTCTACAATATAATTAAATCCTGTAAACATCACACGGATGCTTACAAAGGTGTATTTTCTCTTTGGTGGTAATAGAATTGTATAGATACATTCTTGCCTTTATTATACTGTATCAATGCTTAAATCTTCTATGTCGTTCTCTTCTTTTTACATCCTGTCCTTTCAAAGGCTGCGAAAGGTATAGTGAAGTCTTTCATAAAACGTATGCTTTTATACATTTCTCATCTAATGTATAAAAGTCTTTTCATATTTTGTCTTAATTTTATACCTTTAAAAGGTATGATTCTTTCATCTTAACTCTGGAGTTACTATTGTATCAATTTAAAATTACCTTTGGAAACAATTTTTGCCTTGAATTATTTTTCTACTGTTATTATTAATCATCTTGAAGCATTTTTGTTTCAATTTGCTCAAACTTTCCTTTTTCTTTCCTTGAGATATAATTTGCATACTATACAATGTATCTATTTAAACTGCACAATTCAGTGGTTTCGGTATATTCTCAGAGTGGTGCCACCATTGCCACAAGCTGTTTTAGAATAAAAATGATGCCCTGCACCCCTTAGCAGTTACTCCTCATATTCCTCCCCACCCTCCACCCCCGAGCCCCAAGACAAACCATTGATCTACTCTCGGTCTCTACAGATTTGCCTATTCTGAACATTTCATATGCATCGAGTCATATATATGTGGTTTTTGTATCTAGCTTCTTTCACTTAGCACAGTGTTTTCAAGGTTTATCCATGCTGTAGAATGTATAAATATGTTTTTATTACTGAATAATATTCCATTATATGGAGACCTCATATCACTTATCCATTCATTGGTTGGCGACGGACATTGCGTTTCTACCTTTTGTCTATTGTGAATAATGCTGCTATGAACATTTGTGCACAGATATTTCCACGCACATATGATTTCATTTCTCACGGTGCGTGCCTACCCAGCCAGGTACCCCTACCATATTGATTTAATCAAGAAGGCTTGCTCTGTGCTGTCACTGTTATGATTTCTTTTCCTTGTATTTTTGGTTACTGATTGTTTAAGCAACATCAACTTTTATTGAGTTACTGACCATTAGTCCCATGTTTCTTGGGTTCTTTTCCTGCCCTGTTTCTTCTTCCATGACTATTTTCATAAAGAGCCTTTTAAAGGTAAACATTGTGAGACCTAACTCATCCAAGAAAATATTGCATATTCATTTTAACTCATAGTTTAGTGGAATATAAAATATAAGTTTAAAATTCTCATCATTCAACACTTTAAAACATCATGCTATTGTCTTCTGGCATTTGGTACTAATTTAAAGATTCTGATATAAATAATATCAATAAATATTACATATCACTTCCTATGTGCCATGTATTATTATAGCTACTCACTGCTTCTCAAGACCCTCATCAAAGTGGGTATTGTTATTATGAGCCCTTTTTATAGAAAAGGAAACTGAGGCACAGTAAAGGTAAATAATGTACACAATGATATGATGCTAGAATTGGTCCAGGTGAATCTGACTCCACAGTAAGGGGCTTGAGTTTGACCACGAGGTCATGTTGCTTTAAAAGCCAATTCTTACCCATTTGTACTTCCTGCTATTCCTCTCTAGAAGCACTTACATTTCCCTCCTTGTCTTTTAGGTGCTTCCATTTCACTCTATAGCTAGTGAGGGATTCTCTTTTCTACCTTGTTTGATATTTCATGGGTTTTTTCAATATTTGGTCTTATTCTTATTACTTTGGGGACATTTTTGCTCATTGTGATAGTTAATTTTATGGATCAACTTGACTGGGCCACAGGGCTCCCAGATATTTGGTCAAATATCCTGTGTGTAGGTGCGGGGGTATTTTTGGATGAGACTCACATTTGAATTAGTAGACAAAGTAAAGCAGAGTGCCCTTCCTAACGTGGGTGGGCCTCATCCAATCAGTTGAAGGCATGAATCGAATAAAAAGGCTGAGCCTCTCCTGAATGAGAGGGGACGCCTCCTGATTGACTGCCTTTGACCTGGGACACCTTTCTTTCCCCTGCCTTCAGACTTGAGCTGAAACTTTGGCTCTTCCTGGGTTTTCAGTCTGCTGGCCTTCAGACTGGAACTACCGCCTCAGCAATCCTGGGTCTCCATCTGCAGGTCTCGGGACTAATCAGCCTCCATGATCACATACGCCAGTTCCTTATAATACATTTAGAATTATTTCAGTGTCTCTAATATTTCTCATAATTTCTCTAAATATTTTAATTCTTCAGTTTCGTTTTTCATCTTATTCTGAAATTTCTATTCTTCTTGTATTGGTCAATGATTATTATACTAATGCTGCATAACAGTCCACTGAAAGTGCCATGGCCTTTCGTCATAAGCATGTATTTCTCAGTCAGGGGGTCACGGATCAGCTGGGATGGCTTTCTTGGGGCTCTCAGGTCTGCGTGCTGGTCAGATCGGCTCTGCCCCACAATCCCTTTGGGGCTCAGGAGGGTCGTGGCTTCTTAAGATGTGTTCTTTCTATAATCATGTTGTTTAGAAGCACAAGAGGGAAAATCCAAATAGGCAGCCATATTTTACATCTTGACCATGAGACATTTGCTAGTATCCCACTGAGCAAAGTCAAGTCAAAGCAAAGGGGAGCACCGCCCACCCACCTCAGCGCGTGGCGAGGGTGTGGGTGCGTAACTACGGCAGGGGACTGACGCGTCGGGCCAGCCCTCCCATCCGTCATAGCCAGCCTTCCTCGTCACACTGCACAATACACTCTTCTCACCCCAGGGCCCCCAAAAGTTTCATCCCATCAAACATCAGGCTCAAGGTTCAGAAAACCGTGTTCTCTATTATTGGAACTTGAAGAGTGCCTCTGAATGATGCCCTTGTCTTCCTCTTCCGAGTACAGCATCGATTGAAAAATTGTGCAAAGAATCTGGAATATTAGCTTCGTTTCAGGCACAGCTGGATTGCAGAATGCGGATTTCATCTAAGCCTTTTGGGGGTTCCCTTTAAAAAACTGTGCACCTGACTCTGGAGGAGTGGGAGTCTGTCCCGCAGTTTTACCACGGAGAGGGTGTGGACGGAGAAGTGTCTCTGCAGGATGGTCGGACGGGAGAGGGAGAGAGGCAAGACCGAGCCCGCATGCGCTGACCCGGGGGTTCTCAAAGTGTGGTCCCTGGACCAGCGGTATCAATAAAAACCACCTGGCAGTTTATGAAAATTAATGGGCCCCATTCAAATCTATTAAATCAGAAACTCGGGGCGTGGGGCCAGCATTCTGTGTTTTAACAAATTCTCCGGGTGATTCTGCTGTATGACAACATTTGAAAAACACTATTCTAGTCCCGTGGTTCTCAGCCCTGTCTGCACGTTGGAACGGCCCGGGAAATGTGTAAAAGCGCTTTCCCCTATTTCCTGAGAAGATGATTGGGTTCAGCCCGAGCGTTGGTCCTTTGCAGGTACCCAGTTTCTCTGTTCTCCATGTCGCTGTCAGGCGTATCACTGCTGGTCTCCGATAGTCCCTCGTGCCCTTAGGTCTAGTGGGCACGGTGATGGTGGGCAGAAAGGGCTCTCGCTTCAGACTCCGCAGACCAGAGTGCTAGCCCAGCCTTGCCCCTCACTGCCAGCGTGACCTCGGGCCATTCACTTAACCTCTGTGCCTTGACTTCCCTTCGGTAAAACTCAACTGCCTGCTTTCTAGGGTACTTGAGAGAATCAGACGTGGCACAGCAGAAGGGAAGTGACCGCCAACGACAAAGCGGTCAGGCCACATGTAAGCAGTTATTCTCTTTGATGCAACGCATCTGGGCGTCAGCAGCCTCTGTGCTTACACAGGGGGCTCGGCCTCCGAGGCCTGGCTCCAATGTCACCAACGGTCCCCAGACAGATGTCTGTGTATTCTCCTGGTGTGACAGTGGCCCTGGGATGGCTCTGCCCACCGTGCAACAGTGCACCTTTCCCTGGGTTACAGAATCCTCGCTGTGGCTTTAATTACCCAGCCTGCTGGGCTCTTTGGCGTTGCCTCTGGCTGGCTGCGGCTGGTTGGCGTGCCCGGCTGTGGGCTGAAGGCTTCCTGAGCCGTTCTGTGCGGCTGCACTCTGTCGTCTCGTGGGCACTCTCGGGCCTTTCCTGTCATATGAGTAGATATCGGGGGGCACAGCGAGTGTTGTTCCCTGGGACCACCCCGTCCTCTGCGTGACTGCAGGGGTGGCCCACTGGCGCACAGCTCGGAGTGTTTCAGGACAAGGGTGAGCCTAGGGCACCTTCTCATAGCAAGAGGGACCTGTCAGGGAATGGATACTAAGTGATAGACTACAGCCCACAGCTAGTGAGTGTGCAGTTAAGAAAAAACCGAACTCGGTGATTTGGGCCACAGAAGTCCGTGTTCTGTACTTCACATCTTCCTCTTGAGGTTACTCTCCCGGCCCACATTTAGTGTGGAGACCGGGTCCGTGATTCCGGTCAGCGTGCCCCTAACAGTGGGCGAGCCCTGGGGAGGCAGCCGCCTGTCTGGCAGCTGTCATTGCCCTTGTAGGACTGCTGTGCAGATGAGGTAGCGTCTGTGGTCCAGGTGCCGTGGGTGCTGGATGGTCAGTATCTGGTTAAGCAGGTGAGCTCATAACACCCTTTCATTCAGTGGATATTTACTTACTCAATATTAAGAGTAAATCAGGGTCTATTTTGTTCATCAGCTTTTTCTGTTCATTATATTCCACAAATAAGTGAGATCATGTGGTATTTGTCTTTCTCTGATTGGCTTGTTTCGCTTAGCATAATACTCTCCAGGTCCCTCCATGTCGTCTCAAAGGATAAGGGATCTTTCTTTCTTACAGCTGCATAGTGTTCCATTGTGTATACGTGGCACAGCTTTTTTATCCATTCGTCTACTGATGGACACTCGGGCTGTTTATAGACCCAGAGACATAGAAAGGAGTATGGTTCAGAGTAACAACCCTCAGAGGAGGGGGTTGGGGGGTGGATGAGATAAACCAAAGAACTTGCATGCATGCATGCATGCGTAACCAATGGACATAGACAACAATGCTGGGGGGAGAGCGGGATAGGGAGGAGGGTGTCTTCGAGGAAAAAAGGAGAAACCTCTGTAACAAAAATAAATTAATAAAAAACATATTAAATTTAAAAAATAAATAAATTTAAAAAAAAGAAGAGTAAATCTGGGTGCTGGTGAGGAAAGAGGTCAAGAATGTGTAAGAAATTGCCTTGCCCTCCAAGGGATTGTTGAAAATATTTATAGTAAATCAGTGTCTCTCTCTCTCTCTCTCTCTCTCATTTTCTCATACACACACACACACACACAATCACACATATGTATACACAGCATGTATATGTAATATTAGTGGTACTTATATGTACATACATATATACATACACATATATGTGTGAAGAATGAGAATTGGCATATATGTAAGCACAATAGACTCTCATTTTTCACAGTAGTTGTTATATATATCCACACATAGACTTATGCATATATATATACTATATATGGTATATTTGTACATGCTATATATGTCTCTGTGTGTATAGATGTAATATTAGTGGTACTTATGTTTTCTATATATATACATACACATATATGTGTGTGAAGAATGAGAATTGACGTATATGTAAGCACAGTAGATTCTCATTGTTCACAGTAGTTATTATATATCCACACATAGATATATGCATATATATATATATACTATATACGGTATATATGCGCATGCTATATATGTCTCTGTGTGTATAGATGTACATGCCACAAGGCAGACGGATGACATTACATTAGGGATTTTTATCACCAGTCACTGAACTCAGGAAGGAGAAGGGAGGAATGTTGTCAGGGACCTGCCATCTGCGGAGCTGCAGAGCGGCAGACAGGTGGCCCGGCGGCGTGAGCAGCACCCGGACTCCCTTTGCCTCGGTCCCTCTGCGGGGACCACACCGCTGTCCAGCCACACCGCTGTCTCCACGGGGCACAGCACATGGGCACCAACGGATTCTGCATTTTGAAACCTGTTGCTCCCACTTCCAGAGTCTCCTTTTTGCTTCCTTCAGCCCTGAACCAAACCCCCTGAGGTGGAAGGCAGGGAGATGAGGTGTCATGGCTCACCGCCTGGAACTGGATGTGGTCGGGGAGATGGGTTTGCAGGAAGATAGCAGAGCTCTGAACTCCATGCTGGAATCCCCGGAAAAGAAGCTGCAGGCAAACAAGTGGAAGGGAGGGATTCTGGGAGGACCCAACAATTCATGTCCATTTTAGGCACAAACAAAATACTTTAAAAAGAGCTAATTTTACTTTATTGCTCTAATAAAATATTGTTACATTTTATTATTGTATTTGAGGTAAAGGGGAATGACAAGATTTTTCTAATTGCCCATTACCCTGGCATGTAAAGGGTAAAGCGATGTCACACCCAGCTGGGGCGGGGGACAGCACCACGGAGGAGGTGGCACAGGCTTCTCCTGGTTGATGAGCAGGACAGGGGCAGACTGGGATCGGAGGCAGCTGCTCATCTTGCAATGCATGGGAGACAGAGGATACAGAACAACCCGCCAGTCTCCAGGGTGGAATCCCAAATTTGTAACCCACCAGCTGTGTGCCCTCGAGGAAGTACTTACTAGTCTGAGCTCGCTTTTTACTCCGTGTAAATTGGAGGGAAAGCATATCGCCCTCGTGGCGAGGTTAAACAGGTGAAGGAAAATCATCCCGTAGGGATCTGGCAGAGTAAGCAATCGATAATGCGAGCTTCCTTCTGCTGTCTGGGCTCATCCAGCCAGCTCGTGGCAGATGGGGGACTTGGACCCGGAACTCCTGACTCAGGGGCCAATGCCCTTCCCACCTCAGTGCCCGGCTCTCTGGACTGGCATGCTCTTAAAATCACTGCTCCCTCCTGACCGGCCCTGCCCTCGCCGCACACGGGCCTCCCACGGCTCAGGAGTGGGGCTGCCTTGAAGAGCATATAGGTCCTTCCCTGCTCCTTCCCTCCCTCCCTGGAGACACACCAGTGACAGAGCTGGAGGGTGGAAATGCTGACCTGTGAGGGCAGTGTGACTCATTCTAGGCTGGTGCCACTGGCACCTTTACCAATCCGTGCAGGACGGAGCCAGACGAAGTGAGCACTCTTGGACCACAGAGGTACTGTCTCTCTTGATTAAAGATGATCGCTTTGAAAGAACAATCAGGACTCTAGCGACATTCACGTAAAAGGGAGACCTGTCCACTTAGGCTAATCCAGCATTACAGTGACCTCCAGATGAAAGATGCCAAGGTGTGCAATGAGTGTTTGCATAAGATGCACGAACTCACTGAGCCTCGTTGTCATTGTTACAGCAAAATTAACAGCATGAAATGGGACAAAGAAATTACAAATCTAGGTAAACTTTATTGAGACCTTTTGAGTGCCAGAAGCTAAATACTTTCCATCTATTATCTTACTTTATCCTCCAGTAACCCTATGAGGTGGGGACCACTGTTGTCATCCCCCCACTGCGTAGGTGAGGGAGGTGTAGCCCAGAGGTGCCTAATGTGTAAAATGGGTCAGGAGAGGACAGTCATGCTCACGACGGGTGTGGAAGGGTCTTAATGCCTGTTTGGCGGTAGCATGATGGTGCTGGTTTCAGGGCTGAGGACAGGAAGGAAACCAGGATTCCCTTCCTGCCACCAACCTTTGAAGGAAGGGACATGTGATAGCTGGTATCTGGGCAGGGCCTTTGTGCTTCTTCCAGAGAGCCTGTGCTTGCTCCCTTCTCCTCACCAGCGTCTGCTCACGGGTTAGAAAACGCAAGTAGTTGCAACCGTTGAGAGTCGCTGGTGAAAATAATTCTCCTCTTCCCCCGGCTTGGGTTCTGCACCAGCTGAGAGGGGGAAGGAAGCCGGCGGAGGACTGGCGGGGTGCTGGCGGGGTTAAAGCCAGACCAGTGATGCGCCCCGGAGGAGCTGCGCCGTGGGCTTCCTGATACTCAGCTTTAGGGTGAAGCAGACGGGTCATCCACCGAAGACACAGGCGGGTTGGGAAGGTCTCGCCAACAGGAGGGGACTTTACAAATAACCGCCACGTGGTTGAGACCACGTTCTTTCAAAGAGAGAGCCGGACTGGAAGGGGCTGATCTGCACACTCCTGGTTCGTCCCGAACGCACTATCAGAACAACCGCCCCAGCACCCAGGGGAGGAGGGAAGAGGCCTCAGCAAGGGCAGGGGGCCGCACTAGCGGAGAGTAAGTCATATGCAAGGACACATCAGGTTATAGGAATAAATAGTCTCTCACAGTTCTGAGTGGAGAGGGCTGAAGGGGAGGTGCTGCTGTGAGTGTGTGTGTGTGTGTGTGCATGCACATTTGCACATGGGCACATGGGAACGTGTACCTACATCAATATTTTTATTATATTTAATTTTTACCTTTAAAAAATATATATGTATATATATTTAATCTTCACCTGAGGATATTTTTAGATAGAGTGGAAGGGAAGGAGGGAGAGAGAGAGAGAAACATCGATTGGTTGCCTCCGGCATGACCCCAACTGGGGCCAAGGATCGAACCTTCAACCCGGGTATATACCCTTGACCAGGAATCAAACCCAAGACCCTTTGGTCCACGGGCTGATGCTCTAACCGCTGAGCCAAACCGGTCAGGGCTATTTTTTTATTTTTCAGTTACAGTTGGCATACACTATTATATTAGCTTCAGGTGTACAGCAGAGTGATGACATTGATATAACTTATGAAGTGATCACCACGATAATTCTGGGACCCTGACATTAATATTAAGTGATAAATGCTGACACTATCCAGGCTGTAGTTTTACTAATATTTTACCTTGACAAGATGCAGAAATTGAAATATCATCACAAAAATTAGCTTTGAAGAATGGAACTCTTAAAACTACAAGTGTAGCGGTCAGTCATTTGGAAGACCAGACATTGCAGTATATAAACATTCCCTCCCCCACCCCAGAATTTGGCATCAGCCTGCGTTCAGTGGAGATACTGCCCGGATGAGCCGGCTGGTGTTGACATCTCAGAGTTTGGGCCTTCCCATTTTCGACTGAGGTCCTTTGGAAAGACCAGTAGACTCCGTAGACTCAACAGGATATGAAAAAACAGTTAAACCACAAGTGGAATGGATTGGGTCCTAGTGACAGGGACGGTAAAGGGACACACTGTCATCCTCTCCCCCTCATTCTGCACCCCTGGAAGGAAGGCTGTTTTGTTCCTAGTCTTCTTCGGAACGGATGAGAAGAACAAAAGATGCACCTGACAGCACTTCCAGCATCTTCAGATGGAGTCTTAGGAGGAGGGAGTCTAGCTGAGAAACTCATTAATTTCAATTAAGTAAAAAAAAAAAAAAAAAAAAAAAAATCCATGGTAATGCAATGGTAGCCTTGCAGAACAGTTATCCTTTCTGGAAACGGGAAAGGGATACTCCTTAAAGAAACACTATCTCCCTCTTGACACAGCTTCTAAGAGGCAGATATTGACCAGGAAACAGAAAAACAAAGTTCAGGCTTCTTCAGCAAGCTGGAAGGTAGGGGAATGATGAAACTTAAACCAATTTGTCTTGAATTTTGTCCACATCTCTCCCTATCCATGTACAATGAGGTAACAGAGGTACCAGCTTGGAAGTTAGGTAGAACTGGGTTTGAATCCCAGCTTCTCTTGCAGCTCGGTTACCTGGCTCTCAGTACCTAGACTCTCTGGACCTGTTTCCTCATCGATAAAGCACATGTAACAATAATAGTGTGTTTTAAATAGACAAGTTCCTAAAACCAAACAAAGCAACATTAACCAGGATCCAAAGGCTAAGTGGTTGAAGAAGGAAGGAAGGAAGGAAGGAAGGAAGGAAGGAAGGAAGGGAGGAAGGAAGGAAGGAAGGAAGGAAGGAAGGAAGGAAGGAAGGAAGGAAGGGGGAAGAAGCCTCATTTTATTTGATCAAATACATATGGTAGTTTACATTGGATTTTGCTGTTAAAATATTGTTGGGGGAACATTACAATGGTCATGTGTTCATTCTTCGCTTGACAGATATTGATGTGCACCTGTTGTTTATTTGGCAGATTGTACCAGAGTGACACAGTTTGACTTTTAAGAGGAGCAGAAGATTTCCTCTGCCTCTTTTTACTCCAAAGGAGAGTTTCCCGTCTGCCAGACGATCTTGAGTGTGACCTTGGGGGAGAGAGGGGAGTGGAATTGGGGGATGGAGAAGTCAATTTCTGATGCATTTGGGTACCGCTTTATTTGGGGATTCCTTGTTTCAAATCGGAAGGACTTATGGTGCTCCTTACCTTGTTTTCTCTCTCTCCTTGATTTTTCTTTTTTTCCTTCTCATGTGGCTGGCTTGATAAGACAGGTCAGGGGCTGCCTCTTCTTGGGGCAGCCTCATCCCGAGGGGGCCAGGCAGGAACCAGAGTATGATTCATTCCTTTAGACCCGCCCTCTGGTCTGGGATAGAGGACCCAACGGACTGACCTTGATAACGAGGATGGAGACCTGAAGTCTCCAGTGAGATCATTTCCTGGGCTTTTGACCTTGTAGAGAACAGAGTTCTCAGGTACATCAAGCTCGTTGTGGCTTCAGACCTTATGAAGGGTGGGAAGAGGATTAATTAACTCACTGGAACTCAAATGGGATCTGTTGCGGATTTTAAGCCTGGAAGTGACTAGACAGAAAGCAGAGAATGCCAGAATGCTTGAGCTAAGAGAGAACTTAGAAATAATTTACTCCATCAACATCTTTTCTTCCCTGTTTCTCCTGCCGTTGTACAGAAGGGGCGTTTGAGGCCCAGGAAAATGAATTCACTTTGCAGCAGGTAGGGATCAGTGAGTCCAAGACCCCGAGGTTCTTGAACTGTTCCTACATGAGCTCTCTGCAGACGAACTTCAGGCCGTTTTCCATTAGGACTTTCTCAGAGACTCTCCTGTGTGTCCCCAGCCGTCCTGAACAGTTAGACGTCTCCCCATGATAAGGTGGTGAGGGACAGGCAAATCACCGATGAGATGTTGATGGGGTGATGTCTAAGTTGATTTCCAACTTGCATGGTTGGGTAAATGGAGGGGCCACCATTTGAGGCAGAATACAAGAGAAGCAGATTGGGAGGGAGAGGGGAAATAGTACAGGTTCGGTTTTAGAGGCTATGATGAGTGGAAAGCACAGTGGATGCCCAAGGAACAGGGTCCAACAGGAAGTTGTACCTGAACTCAAGAGAGGGAAACCACTGAAAGTCTTTCCTCTTATCTAAAACCTTTCAAGACCCCACCTAATTTTCCAGACCCTGCCCAAATCTACTCATTCTATGAAGTGGTCTCTATTCTGCACCCGTGACACATTGCTTGTGCCTTTATCAACCTTCCCACCATTCAGCTGCGTGAGAATTGTCTTCACAGGTGTCCTTGAGGCAGAGCCAGCACCAAGAGGCCATGTGGCCTGGGGACCAAGAGCATGGCCTCATTCTCCACGGTGGCCGCACCAATCTGCATTCCCCCCAACAGTGCACAAGGGTTCCCTTTTCTCCTAGAGGGTATCACGCTAAGCGAAATCAGTCGGAGAACGACAAATACCATATGATCTCAGTTATATGTGGAATCTAAAGAACAACATAAATGAACAAATAAAATGGGAACAGACGAATAGAGAGAGCGAACTGGGGGTTGCCAGATGGGAGGGACCAGGTGAATGAGGTGAAGGGATTAGAAGTACAGATTCCTGGCTGGTGTGGCTCAGTGGTTAGAGCATCGGCCTGCTCCCTGAAGGGTCGCAGGTTCTATTTCCAGTCAAGGGTATGTACCTGGGTTGCAGGTTTGATCCCCAGCCCAGGTTGGGGCACGTGCAGGAGGCAACCAATGAATCTCCCCCCCCCCCCCCCACTGCTCCCTCTCTCCCCCTCCCTTCCACTCTCTCTAAAGATCAATGGGAAAAATATCCTCGGGTGAGGATTAATGCAAAAAACAAATGGAGAAGTACAGATTGGTACTTACAGAATAGTCACAGGGATGCACAGCATAGAGAACATGGTCAATAATATTATGATTACTATGTATGGTGCCAGGCACTGGCAATATCGGGGGGGGGGCACTTTGTGAAGTATCTATCTAACCACTATCTGCACACCTGAAACAAATACAAAACAATATTGAAGGTAAACCATAATTGAAAAAAATAAATACAAACATTATTTAAGAAAAAAAAAAAAAAGAACACAGCCTCTTGATTCAAACTGCTTGAGTTCAGCCAGTTTCTGACCTTGAGTGACTTATTGAACCTCTCAGTGACTCAGTTTCCTCATCTGTAAAGGGGGATGGTATTTGACCAAGTGGGTTACGTGATGCTTACGTGAATTTATGAGTGTGGATCTCTTAGCCCAGCACGTGACACACAGCACAGGCAGGGGTCGCAGATGTCCTTCCTTTTCTCATCCCTTAAATACCTCTCTTGGTTCTCTGACACCTCATCTACTCTGGTCTCCGTGTAGCATCTCTCCAAGAGAATAAGTTCCTTAACTCAAAATCATTTCTTTTTTTCCTTTGGCTCAGCAAGGATTCAGTGCCCTCGACCAGGATTCCCCAGAGGCAGTGTTTGATGTGTGAAATTTTAAACAATTCCAGGAGAAAAAGAATTCTGTTTGAAAAAGGGACCAGTTAAAGAGCAGGGGTGAGAGTGGGCAAAGGGTCCCCCTCACCGAGCTGAGAAAAACCTCAGGGGGATTCCCTGACCAGTCCTCACACGCGAGTCACAGGAACTCAGACTCACTTTGGAAAACAGTGGCTGAAAAGTATCTTTTTCTTTTTTTAATCCCTCCCTGCCAATTCTGACTGGCTGAGTTGGGGCTAAAACAGAAAGGGTTCTGAATCATGCCTACAGATGCAGATTCAACAGTAATACTCTCGTTACACTGAAGAGGAAGTGTGAGCTGGCAGCTTAGAATAGATTTCATTTCATTTGCCAGGAGCCTGCGCACCTGTCTGCTGTGCACCGTTTCCTGGGGGGACTCAGGGCAAACGACAGTCCACGCCCTCCGCCTCTGCTCTTCCACCCCGGACGCTGACTGTCTTAAACCCTCTAAGGCCCCCGGGAGGCTTTAGCAGGGTCTTCGGGCCTAGGTGTGGTCAATCAGGAACCAGCTGGCCAGCTGTCTCCCGGCACTGGCATGAGCTAGCATGGACTCGACAGGTGGACACTGCACTCTTGACGTGGAGGAAGTGGGGCGGAGGACTGAGCATCACTGCAGTTTGGATCTGACCTGGAATGGCACGTTTGCTCTGCTGTCTTGAGCGAGTGATGCAACTTCTCCTTGCCCTAGTTCTTCTTTATAATGGGACATTGTGGTCATAACCACGCGGGGTCGTGTAAGGAGGTTATAACAAACAGCCACTTCATTGGCTGCCACTGGGGATGTGCTCAATAATGGTTTCTGTGAAACCTTGCAGAGAAGATGAGTGGGCGGCGGTTAGTTACTATAATACTTTGTGCAATTAGTGTTTTAAAAAGCTGTATCCAGGTGGATACAGCTTGTGCCAGGGCCCTTGGTTTGGAGAGATGCACAGACTGGATGTCATCTCCCAGGTCCCCGCACCTTGGTGCCTGGGCGCGGCGGACGACTTCACCTGGGACTCCGGAGACCGATATCTGCATTTGTGGACGGATCATGGTTTAGCAGCATTGATGTCAGAAAAACAGAATCGAGTCCAGACCCAGGTGGCACTGCAGGGCTTTTAGGGTGAGACCTAGAAGCTCATTTTTCAGCCTTATATCATACTTCTTTCCCAAAGGATGGACCATTTACTCCAAACAAGGGGACATTCATGAACTTGCATGTGATCATGCTTGTGCATGTGACGTGCTCCAGCTGTGCTGTGTAATCGGCCATCAGGGGGCAGTGGAGCGCAGTGGCTAAGAGAAAAGCCCCACTGTCTTGGCGCTAATTACCTGGGCCATCTTGGCCATTACTTCATTCATTTGTGCCTCAGTGTCTCATCTGTATAATGGGGAGAAGAAGAGTACCCACCCCCTAGGGTTATTGTAAGGAGTTACATTGTTAACACGTGCCAGGCAGCAAGAACAGCACCAGGCACGGAGTGAGTCCTCGGTCACCATAGCCATCACTACTCTTCTCGCCCATCGCTGCCTCTCGTGATACTGTTTCTTTCTGTCCTCCACCAAGCCCTCACAGGTGACCCTGTGGCTATGCAGAAGAGCATGGTCCCCTCTCTGACATGTGTGGCACTTCATGTCGGTAACATTCTCAGACTAACCATTTTTAGCATCTGTCTTTACTGCTCTGCGCCCCATTTAATAATGAACTTCTAAGGCTAGTCTCCTTTTTAACCCCTTAGCGATAAGCGGCATGCCTCGCTCTCAGCCCAGTGCAGACGTGTGGACTCACTCCTTAGGTCAGAGATGGAAGGGTTGTATGTGACAGGGACCTCACTTGTACAAGCTGCGGCACAGAACTTCCCAGTCTGGGGAAGAAAGTGAGGGGCTAAAGCAAGGGACACGAACACGAGCAGCGTTCTCTCTCCCTCGTTCTCATCCTGCTTGCTCTCTTCGAATCGGCGTTACCTTCTCAGCTCCGCTTTATCCATGAGAGTGGAACCCTGGTAGAATAGCTATCGGCACACGTCTTTCCAGATGAGAAAGACCCCTTATTCCAGGTCTGGGCATGCAGTTCCCAGGGAAGCCTTCTGATTGGCTCATCGGAGTCAAGTTTCAATCGTCGTGGTTACAGACAGCAGCACACACGAGCACCATGTGGAGTGGGAGATGTTCGTGGAATCAGCTCGGAGGGCAGGAGAGATGCAGGGAGCGTGAGGGGATTGAGCTGGAGTGGGAGGCGGCACCTGGGTTCAATTTTAGACACTCTGAGTTAGAACCATAAAAGTAGGACATTTCAGGTCGATGGGTCTCAGGACAGTTGAATATATGAATTCAAGGCTCAGGGGAGAGCTTAGGACTAGAGATATAAATGTGTGAGTCATAAGGATATAAAAAATAGTTTTAAAATATGCAAAGAAAACTTTTACCTCTAAGCAATATGCAGTCCGTTGTAGAAGGCTATTGCATCAACTAGAAAAAAAAAGTTAGTAAATTGTAAGTCACATTTTGAAAGACATCTGAGAGCTGTGAAGTCCAAGAGGAGCAGATGAATGACAGCTGCAGAGAGAAAATAGCCTTTGCTAGGGAGCTGACAGTGACCAGCCACTTATTCCCCAAGGTCCTGCCGCTCTAGCTAACGCCGAGGATCAGGAGTGGCGTGCACAGTGGACTCTCCTGGGAGAGAAGACCAACAGGGCATGTGCCAGCCGTGCAGGGCTGGTGCAATAGACAGGAAGCTAGAGAAGCCCAAAAAGAAGGCTAACTTTTTCCTACTGGACAGACTATTCAAGACAAATGACTAACAGAAATACAAGAGTATACGCTAAGAATTCTTAACTACAAACTTACACTCATGTGAAATAAAACTTAAATATTACATACAGGGGAAGCACAGCTTTTAATGCTCATTGTCCAGAATGGATGGAAATGAATGAAATGAACATCCAGCTAAAGATATTACAAATAGAATAAGTGCAAAAGCCCAAAGAGAGTAGAAGGAAGAAAATAAGAAGAGAATAGGAAGAGAGTAAATAGAATGCAAGGGTATAAAAAGAAGATAAACTCTCTGTAAACAATATAGTAATGGTCAACCTCTAGCAAGGTTGGCACATCTCCCCTAAAAAAGAGGAGACAGAGTCTGGCTGGTGTGGCTCAGTGGTTGAGCGTTGACCCATGCACCAAGAGGTCGCGGGTTCGATTCCCGGTCAGGACACATGCCCAGGTTGTGGGCCTGATCCCCAGTGGGGGGCATGCAGGAGGCGGCCAATCAATGTTCTCTCTTATCGATGTTTCTATCGCTCTCTCCCTCTCCCTTTCTCTCTCTCTAAAATCAATAAAAGGAAAAAAAAAAAAGAAGAGGCAGAGATAAACAATAATATAATGAAAGAGGGCTGTGACTGGAAATAAAACAATTATTAAAGAGAATATTATGAATAACTTTATGCTGATTCATTAAAAGCTTAAGTGAAATCTCAAATTCCCACCAAAATATGTATTACAAACTGATTGAAGGAGAAACAGAGAAACTCAATGACCTTATGACTATTCCAAAGTATGTGGGTAGTTAACATCGACCCACAGAGGCTCAATCTTACATGTGAATTCTACAGAACAGAAAGGGGTTGAATTTTCCAATATTCCATAAAAATGTTTTGAGAATAAAAAATAACTTACTTTTGGTACAGGCTGGGCTGGAATTAGTTCTTTATAGCCTGTCCTTCCAACTGATTACAATGAAAAACTCTACCCCCAAAACATAACAAACTACCTGAGGATCCTGAAAAAATAATAATAGACCAGTTGGGGCAGGAAGTCAAAACTTGAAGAATGACCAGTACTGTAGGGTGAGAGAAAATTGTAAATCATGTCTGATAAAGGACTTCTATCAAGAATATACATGGTAAAGAGGGTGAAACATGATGAAAGGAGACTTGACTTTGGGTGCTAAATACACGATGCAGTGTACTGATGACGTATTTATAGAATTGTACACTGGAAACCTATAACATTTTATGAACCAGTTACCTAATAAATTTAATTTAAAATATATACAAAGAATTAAAAAAAAAAACTCAACAATAAGAAAACAGCCCAATTTTTTTTAAAAAAGAGCAAAAGATCTGAACAGCACACTTCTCTGAAGAAGACGTATGGATGGACATGGATGGACATTCAGCAGCATGAGTCACTGGCTGAGAGGCCCTTGCACATCTATTCCTATGGCAGCTGAAACAGAAAAAATCCACCATGCCATGTGTATATCACGATTATTAGTTTTCCTATATATAAATTTAAAATAATTTTTTAAGAAGTAAAATGAAATGATTATAATTTTCCCAACCCTTTAAGACTTTTATAACCTAGACATCAAAACTGTACTATGCTATTATCATAACATAAAATTATAGAGCACTCTCACTCCTGAATATATATATACACACAGACTTCAAATCTAACAATACATAAAATAATAATACAACATGGCCAAGTTGAGTTTTTTCCCAGGATGCCTGGCTGAATCAAAATTATAAAAATTTATTATAAGCATTACACTCCAAGTTAAAAGAAAATTGTTAATAAATGACTGCCTCAATGGATAAAATAAATGAATTTATCACAATTTCACCACCATTCATGATAACATTAATACTCTTCTCAGACTTGGAATCGAAAAACGTTATTCCTACACATACACAGAAGCCCTGCAGCAAACACCATAGTCATAAAATATTTAATGCATTCCCTTTACAGTTAGGCAAAAGATAAAAATGATAGCTACCACCAGTTATTTTTAGTATTTTACTGAAATTTTCTAGTCAGCAAAATAAGACAAGAAAAGGATGTAAAAGAAACATCCATTGAAAACCAAGAATCAAAGTATCAGTACTTGAAGATGAGATTTTTCTATATCAAAAATTTCAAAGAATCTATGGAAAATTATTATAATGCATTAAAGAGTTTAGCAAATAAGTTCAGTTCAGAGGGTTTTTTCAGATAAAGGATCACTATGCAGAAGCCAATTGTGCTTCTATACATTAGCCGCTGTCAAGTTGAAAATGCAATAAGAAAAAACATTTGCAAAAATTTAAAGTCATCAAAATATGTTTACAAGAAGTTTGTCACCCCAAAACTATGGTGAAAATTATAAAACATTGTATGAAAGGCATAAAAGAATATTAAGGAAGTGATACTATGCAAATGAACAGGAAAGCTCGATGTCATAAATATGTCCATTTCTTCTAAACTCACCTCTGAATTCACCAAAATTTCAATCACTATTCCAAGAAGAATTTTCATGGAACTTGATCGATTGATTTGAATAATCATAAAGAAGAACCAAGACAATTAATAGTCAAGAAACTCCCAAAGAAGGAGAAGCAAAGAGACTCACCCTGCCAGACATCAAGACTCTCTAGTTAGAAAGCTATAATAATTAGTAATCTGTCCTCCTGGTGCAAAAACAAACAATTATTCTAAAAGAACATATAAACATACCCTCACCTATCATCAGTCATGATATATGACGTAGCTGATGTTTCAAATCAATGGAAGTGATGGCCTGTTTTTCAATAGACGTTGGTAAGTGGTTATTCATATGAAAAAATAGTAATGACTCTTCTCACACATCACTCATAAAAATCGCTTCCAGGTGGACCTAAGATTCAAATGTGGAAGAACACTTTTTAACTAGTTAGGGGATGGCAAAAGAGAATGTCTTTCAACCTCAGAAAGAGTAGGAATTTTTTAACCAGACACTAAAATGCGTAACCACTGCATTAAATTTAGGAATTTCTGCTCATCAAAAGTTACCACCGATACATGCCACAAAGCTGGAGCAGATATTTTCAAGATATACAACCAAGGAAGGATTAGTATCCAGAATGCATAGTGAATACCTATGAAACAATATGAAAGAGAACCCACAAAACAAAAAATGAGCAAAAGATAAAATCAGGAATTTCACAGAATAGGAAACACGATCGGCCAACAAATACACGACAAAAGTTCTTAACCTCGTTATTAATCAGAGAAAGGCAAAATAAACACACTCAGTTGAAAAAGTGTAAAAGTCTAGCAATATTCAAATGTGAAACACTAGGAGTCATTTACTCTCAGAGTGGGTGGCAATGAGAACAGCTTTGAGAAACCACTTGGAACTGCTTGACCACGGGCGGGCCCTACTCACCAGCGTTCTGCAATGATGAGCAGACTCTGCAGAAATGCACATTTATGAGCACTGAGAGGCATGGAAAGAATGTTCATTCCAGCCCTGGCCAGTTTAGTTCAGCCTTTGGAGCGTCGCCTGCAGACCAAAGAGTTGAGGGTTCGATTCCACTCCAGGGCACGTACCTTGGTTGCTGTTTGATCCCCAGCCCTGGTCGGGGTCATGTGAGAGGCAACCAATCGATGTGTTTCTCTCACATCAATGTTTCATCTCTCTCTCTCCCTCACTCTCTTCCATTCTATCGAGAAATCAATGGAAAAATATCCCTGGGTGAGGATTGAAAAAAAAAAGAATGTTCATTCCAGCAATGTCTTTTTTTAATTTTTTTATTTTATTTTTAGTTTTATTCATTTATATTTGTTACAGATGTTTCTCCTTTTTCCCCCATTGACACCCTCCTCCTCATCCCCCCGACCCTGTCCCCAGCTTTGTTGTCCATGTCCATCAGTTATGCGTACATGCATATAAGTTCTGTGGTTTATCTCTTTCCTCCCCCCCAACCCCATCTTCTGAGGGTTGTCAGTCTGTACCCTACTTCCACATCTCTGGGTCTACCCTGTTCCTCAGACTGTTATGTTCATTATATTCCAGAAATAAGTGAGATCATGTGATATTTGTCTTTCTCTGCTTCGCTTGTTTCACTTAGGATGATACTCTCCAGGTCCCTCCATGTCGTCTCAAAGGATAAGAGATCTTCCTTTCTTACAGCCACATAGTACTCCATTGTGTATATGTACCACAGCTTTTTTTATCCACCTATCTATTGATGGACACTTGGGCTGTTTCCAGATCTTAGCTATTGTAAATAGTGCTGCTATGAACATGGGGGTACATCTATTCTTTCTGATTGGTGTTTCAGGCTTCTTAGGATATATTCCTAGAAGTGGGATCACTGGGTCAAATGGCAATTCAATTTTTAATTTTTTGAGGTAACACCATAGTGTTTCCCATAGTGGCTGCACCAATCTGCATTCCCTCCAGCAGTGTATTAGAGTCTCCTTTTCTCCACACCCTCACCAACACTTGTTGTTTGATGCTTTGTTGATGGCGGCTATTCTGACAGGTGTGAGGTGATACCTCATTGTTGTTTTAATTTGCATCTTTCTGATGATGAGTGATGTTGAGCATTTCTTCATGTGTTTCTTAGCCATTTGTATGTCCTGTTTGGAGAGGTGTCTATTTAGTTCCTCTGCCCATTTTTTAATTGGGTTCTTTGTCTTCCTTTTGTTGACTTGTATGAGCACTCTATATATTTTGGAGATTAACCCCTTATCTGATGTATCATTGGCAATTATGCTCTCCCATACAGTGGGTTCCCTTTCCCTTTTGATGGTTGTTTCTTTTGCTGTGCAGAAGCTTTTGAGTTTGATGTAGTCCCATGTGTTCATTTTTTCCTTTGTTTCTGTTGCCTTAGGTGATGTATCAGTGAAGATTCTGCTGCGTATGATGTCCGAAATTTTGTTGCCTACGTTTTCTTCTAGGATTTTTATGGATTCACGAGTCACATTTAAGTCTTTTACCCACTTTGAGTTTATTCTTGTGGGAGTTCCCATAAGACTGTCAGCTGATTTCTCAAAAGAAACTTTGCAGGCCAGAAGGGAGTGATAAGAAATATTCAGAGTGATGAAAAGCAAGAACCTACAACCAAAATTACTCTATCCTGAAAAGCTGTCATTTAGAATCGATGGCCATATAAAGAGTTTCCCAGACAAAGAAAAGCTAAAGGAGTTCATCACCACCACACCATTATTATATGAAATGTTGAAGGGTCTTCTTGAAGAAAAAGATAAAAAAATATGAACAAACAAAATGGCAATAAATACTTGTCTATCAACAACTGAATCTACAAACAAAATGAACAAGCAGAACAGAAACATTCTCATAGATACAGAGAACTTTTGTTGGGTACCAGATGGGTGGGGGCTAGGGGGATGGGTGAAAAAGGTGAAGGGATTAAGAAGTACAAATTGCTTGTTAGACTGACAAACCTCAAAGGGAAGGGGGGGTTGGGGGGTGGGAAGAAATAAACCAAAGAACTTATATGTATATATGCATAACCAATGAACACAGACAACAGTGTGGGGAAAGGCAGGAGGGGGGCAGGAATGGGGAGGAGAGGGGCAATGGGGGAAAAGTGAGGAACATCTGTAATACATTCAACAATAATGATAAGTTAAAAAAAAAAAAAGATCATGGCTCTGAATTCTAGCTCTGTTAACTTGCTTAACTCCATTTCATTTATCTCGTCTTCGGTAGAGGTCTCTTGTTCTTTCATTTGGGATTTGTTTCTTTGTTTCACCATTTAGGCTATCTCAGTGGGTTTTGGAGCCTGCCAAATTTTCCCTGTGGATGTTGGTGTTCTGCTGTTTGTGGCTCCCTCTACTGGGTTTGGATGAGCGTGAAAAGACCCACGTTAAACACAACTCTCAAGTCTTACTTTCCTGGGTAGATTTGCAAGCCCAGGAACGGTTCAGTTATCCTCTACCTTTTTGCCTGGAGGCTATTAAGGTTACTTGAAGAGCCTTGGGTTCTCAGTTGAATGAAAACCTCCCTCAGGTGTTTAGTATAAGAGGATTTCCCGAGGGTGGGGCAGATGCTGGTAGTTAATGAGCCTCAATTTGCATTTCAATGGCCCACCTGGGTGGGGCTGAATCTCCGAGGGAGGGGCTGCCGCCTCTCCCCAGAGCTCTGGGAAGGAGTAAGATGGCCACTCAGCAAAAGCTCTGAGCACCCTCCAAATCCTGAGTGTCCCCACACAGTTCCAGTCCAGTCCGCCCTCCCTCTGCCGGAGCCCAGGTGAGTGGCTGTGGCTATTTCAGCGCTCTGTCCTGGCTCTGCGCTGTGGAGCCGGCTCGGGCTTTAACCCTGAGGCCACTGCTCACGGCTAAGGCCGCTGCTGTCTGTGGGCTCCCAGCCCCGCTCTCGTGCCTCCGCAATCCTACCAGGATCGATTCAGTGTCCCTGGTTGTATGGTCCTTGCAAGCTGCTTTTCTGTTGTTTTTTCCTGACGATTTGTCTTTATTTTAGTTGTATTTCCAGTTTGGTCCTGGGAGATGGTCTGTGTAGCTTCCATTCACTCCGCCGCCATTTTGGTTCCTCTCCAGCATTGTCTTTTAAAACGGCACAAACAATGGCTAAAACGTCTGTCTACTACGAAATGGATAAATAAACAGTGCTTCTCTCATACAGCATAAATAAGTAAGCAATGAGAATAACAAGGATCAACATGGATAAATCTCAGAAACCATCATGTGAAGGGGAAGAACAAGTGGCAGAATAAATATGTTCAGTTCCATGTCATTTATTCAGCTTTCAAAACTAGATACAACTGAATAATATGTAGCTTAAGATCACATGCATTTCTCATCAAGTGATCACGAAAAGCAGTCAAATTGACCCACCCCCCAAAGAAGTGGGCACATAGCAGGCACACCATACTGGCATGAGAATCAAATGGTGAAAACCTTAATCTAAATAGTGTTCTGACGTGGCCAGCTGGGGTACAGTCCATCAGCTCTTCACCGTCCCTCTTTCCAAAAGTGGACAGCCCTCTGTTTGGGGCAGTGTTTTCCTGCACACGGCTACAGGGGTAGGCCCGGATTGGTCCCAGGCAATCAGGTTAATTCCACCTTGCTTTCCACCATGGTTGGTTGAGCATATCATTGGTCTAAGCCAATGGGCACATGAAATTTCCCTGGTCGCCCCGATTGGCTCAGAGGTGGCCCAGTCATCACGGAGTTCAAGATACTGTTGGATGATTGTGAGGTAGGGCTCTCTGCTTTCCATTGGACATGAGGTTGCTTCCTGTCACCCTTCTGAGACCGTGATGGGGCCAGCCCCAGGATGCAGCTACCACTGGGGAGCAGAGCTGAGACAAACAAACGAGGCCTTTCGTGTTGTGTCATTGAGCCACTGGATTAGACCAACGGAAGCCTACCACATTTCACTCTTTCCTATCAAATGAGCCAACAACCTCCTGTATGGTTTAATCTAGTTTATGTTGGGTCATCTATTCCTTGTGGTTTAAGGAACCCTGACCGCTTTGTGGAGTTAATAATATCTGACTTATCTCTCTCATGGGTTACTGAAAGACTCCAAGGTAACACCCGTAAGGCACATAGAAGGACCTGTGAAATGGCTTGACTTTGAGTGAGGATAGCTCCTATTTCTTTTCTCTGAACATTGGGTGGGAGGCAGAGGTAAAGAAGGATTCAGAGAAGGACTAGAAGCAACAGCAAGACCAGGGTTAGAACACTTCCCTAGTCCTGGTGCTGTCACTTAATTAACTGATTTATTAAATCCCTCTTGAGCAAATTCCTTTGCATCTCTGAGAGTAGGTCTCCCCACCTGTAAAAAGATCACTTACAGATTCTCTAGAGTCATTTAGATAGATCAGTATATAAACTGAGGGCAGACTGATAGTCACACATAAGGAAATTGGTGCTAGGGGCGGTCAGTAACATGTCCAAGGTTACAGCTGTGGTGGACCAGGGATTCACATCTGGCTTTTTCTGGGTCTAGTACACGAGCTTTTAACTTCTGATTGCATAAGTTGTAGTTTCATTCATTCATTCAGCAGGCGTTACGGAGACCTGTTCTGGGCCCGGCCACCACTTATACCATAAGGATAGAGTGATGAGCATTGGACTTGAATGATTTCAAAATCTAGAGAGGGAGATAGCCTAGAAAACACATATATATTAATAAATATTCATGCCTTGTATTCTCCACTTAAACACAGCAGCCAGTTAATATATATTTAATGAAAATATAAGTGAATAAAAATAAATGTATGACAATGACAGGTTTCTGAAAATATAATTAAATTTCTAAGACAAAGCTCAGTCTTGAAAGAGGTACAGAATATTGAAGAGCCAGGGACTCTGACAACAGTCTTTTCACACTCGTTCACGGCTTCTCTGGCTTTCCGCCCAAGATCACCCCAGTTCTGTTGCCAAGGATGCCCCCCCCGCCCCCGGGGAGAACAGGGTACAAGACGGATGATTTAGGTTCCAAGATGCCCTGAAGTCTCCACCTTGCCCTTCACAAAGCCAAAGAAAGGGTGGAGAGAAGCAAGACCGTACTGACTCGACACGTTTCGTTGACATGAATCATCTCACGGGATCGGTTCCCGCGGACGTGATGTCTGTGGAATACAGAAGTTCGTTCACAGTCTTCCCCGGCACACCAGTGCTTTGCTGTGATCAGGAGCAAGTTTGCCAACAGCTAAAGAAGACCCTGCAACAGAAGACAAACTCACGTTCTCTAGTGCTTGTAGTTTTACTGGATGGCTTCAAACACGACTGTGCTTTCCACGTGATAAGCTTCTAGGGAATCTGGGAAGACTTTTCTCCCACATCAAAGCAGTGGACTCAGGAACAAGGCTCCACCCAGGATCCTATTTTTAGTTTTAATGAAATTGTAGTCAAAGGAGACATGAGGCCCCGGGGGGAAGCTGTGTGGACGGCCTGTGGTCTAGGTGCGTTTGCGGGCGCCAACTAACTGCGTCTGGACCAGGGTCCTTGTTGGTTTCCGAGGGCTCTAGTCACACGCGGTTTTGAACAGTCTTCCCCAGCCCATTCTTCCCATGAATGCTTTTATTTTTAGCATACAACTTTTACAACTGCAAGGCCTTAGAGCAGAAATGTTTTTATGGGTGTTGAATTTATAGGTGTCCCAGATTCCAGAGTCTTCCCGCGTCTTGTGACCTAAATGGGATGTGTTCTGGCCTCCATCCTAGTCTCCAGAAGTTCCAAGCATTGTCCCGTATTTGTAACAACTCCTGGGGGTTCACATTCCCCGTGGCTGTCTTTGGCACTGGCCTTTGGCTTCCTTGCTTTACAGGCTCTCTCGTGCTCTAGGGCATGGGATCGCAGACCCATACATGGTCACCCTCCTACACACACACAGTAGGCTCTTCTTTTTTTTTTTTTTTTTAACAAGTGTTTTTATTGGTTTTAGGGAGAGGGAGAGAGAGAGAGAGAAACATCAATCGGCCACCTCCTGCACACCCCCTATCAGGGATGGAACCCACAACCTGGGCATGTGCCTTGACCAGAAATAGAACTGGCAACCTCTTGGTGCATGGGACGATGCTCAACCAACTGAGTCACACCAGCCAGGGCACAGTAGGCTCTTTTGAAGCCATCCACGCGTTGGTTGACTTCACAAAGACACGCATGTAAGAGGAAACTTAGAACACAGTTCCTGTCTCAGGCACATCACTCTCTTCACCATCTTTCTCTTCCTCGGAACAAGAGATTCCCTCTCCTTTATACCCTTCTCTTTTATCTCGTGCCACATGGCTCATTTTTGTTGTTGTCAGAGCTCCTGGCACCATCTACGCTTTCAGAGGCCCACCTTCTACCCCAAGAAACTTACCAAGGCACGTCCTTTAAAAAAAAAAAAAATCTGGTGCCATAATGCATTTTCACTTCCCCTCGTTTTCCATGACCTTTGCCTTCTAGGAATCGCAGGAAAGATTCAGATCAGTGCTAGTGACAGCTCCGAGCCGAGCCCGAGGCCCTGTCTCTCTCCCTGAACTGCTGGGTGTGATTCTCCCTGCGCTTCTCCTTGCTGCTGCAACCCCCCAAGTCTCGTGTTGAGATGGTGGCATGGTAAGATGGTTGAGCCTCTGTTCGCCTGGTGCCTGGGGGATTGCAGAGAGCGGAGCCCCCCTGTCGCTCAGCACTGACAGGTAGCAAGAGCAGAAATAAAACTTCGTTGATCTAAATACTGAGTTTCTGCTTTCTCCCTCACAACACAACCTGGCTTGCCCTGTCTGAAACATTTGCACTTGGCAGCCACAACCGGGCTTCTTTCCTGTGTTTTCATTCATTGCGACCTGGCAAGCCCCCGTATCACAGACGCCTCTCGTTAGATGTTACGTGTTTGCAAGAACACACATTTCCTGGCGTGTCTGGCGTGGCAATTGCATTTTGTCTTTCTGCTATTCTTTGACCTCCCCCTGCCCAAAGCATCATTTGCTCATCCAAAGGAGATCTATTTGTTGTCTGTTAGAACCCCCACACGTGTGAGTCCCCGCGGTTTAAAAGAAAACATGATAGACATTCTCGCAGGGGTCTAGGGTCACTTTGGTGTTTAAATTCACTGACTGATTCACTCATTATTCAAAATCTATTCAGTCTTCGATGTGCTGTGCTCAGCAGTCCTCATTTAGCAGCAACCAAGACAGACACACTCGCTGAACCTCTTGGATCTGGAAGTCTAGGGGCAAATGCAAATATCGAACAAATAACTCCAACTGTCAGGAGTGCAATAAAGGGAAATCGTGACGATACCGACAATAATGGACAGTTATGGAATTCTTATTGCATGGCAGACGGTTCCGTGGGAGGGCCATGCCACAGGGCAGCTGCTGTTCACCACACGCATTCCCAGTGTCATCTGAGAGGGACAGTGACGGGCAGAGAGGTGGAGTAACTTGGCCAAGCTCACAGCCAGTAAATGGCAGCCTTGGGTACAACTCCAGGCCTGGGGGTGCCAGTGCCCACACTTTTATTTTTTAAAAATTTTTTTCTTTATTGATTTTAGAGAGAGAAAAAGGGAGACGGAGAGAGAGATAGAAACATCGATGAGAGAGAACATTGATTGGCCGCCTCCTGCATGCCCCTCACTGGGGATCGGGTCCACAGCCTGGGCATGTGCCCTGACCGGGAACCGAACTGACAACCTCCTGGTGCATGGGTTGACGCTCAACCACTGAGCCACACCGGCTGGGCAGTGCTCATACTCTTAATCACTCCAGTATTCTGACAAAATCTCAGGGTCAGGGAAGACTTCCTGGAGGAAGTGGCATTTTGGATGGGCCACAGGTCTGGGTTACTTACCATGGCTCAGCGGTTCTCAACCTTCCTAATGCCGTGACCCTTTAATACAGTTCCTCATGTTGTGGTGACCCCCAACCGTAAAATTATTTTCGTTGCTACTTCATAACTGTAATTTTGCAACTGTTATGTCTTAGGCGACCCCTGTGAAAGGGTTGTTCGACCCCCAAAGGGGTCGCGACCCATAGGTTGAGAACTGCTGGCTTAGGTGAAGGGATCAGAGAGGCACATTCTGAGGACCAGTGAGCAGCAAGTGTGAAAGCTCCTGAGACTGGAGAGAGCGGGGGCCCCTGGGGCAAGCCCAGAGTCCTGGAGTGCGAGGGGACAGCCCAGGCCCCCACCCACACAGCCCAGCTCCCTCCACGCCCCGACGCCAGCTTTGGGGACTCCACGGTGTGCTCTGTAAGCTCAGCACGCCTTTCAGCCCAGCCTTGACGGACAGTAAGCTCCCTGCTGGAAGAGGATCTGGGCCCACTCACCCGCATCAGGAGGCTGAGGCTGTCCGAGTCCCGGGTCACCTCTCCGGTGACAGTGAAGTCTGCTGGAGGCGCCAGGGATTGGTGGGCGACAGTGTGATTACCGAGATGGCAGATCAAGCTTCTCGTTGAAAGAGTTGTCCCCAGAGGGCTCCCGAGCCTGTGCCTTGAACTAGGGAGCACCTCTTGTTGTTTCTACTTCAGTGGGTATTTGATAGTTTTGTGGTCCTGTGGGAAAGAGCTCGAGAGTTTCGGAAGAGCAGAGGGAGGCAGAAGAGGTCTCTGTTTTATTTCTTTGTGGATTGGAGAAAAATGTGTATCAAAGCAAAAGGAGATGAACTGAGCAGAGCAAGACTGTCGACGCCCACCCCTTCCTCTGCTCCTCCTCCCCTCCCCCTCCCCTAAGTCCTCAGTCCTCTTCCTCAGCCAAGCAACGGTCTGGAGACTGAAGGGGACCCCTGTTTCTGCCGCCCAGGCCAGGGCCCCTGCAGCGCACAGGGCTGTGCTGTGCTCTGGCCTTTGTGGGTGAGATAGGGTTGTGTCCGCACTGCGCATTTCGGCTGCGCTTATCCATTTGTTTCCCTCCAAATGCAAACATGTGAGTTGTCTGTGGGCGGGATCAAATCAGGTCTTCAATCACCTGACCTGGGTGCCACTCCTACATTGTCCGACGCTGAGCAAGTTGCATAGTCGATCTGAGCCTTGGTTTGGAAAACGGAGAAAATAATGTGACCACTGAGGATGTGGGGGAGAAAGAACTGATATAATTCATGTGTGCCAGCTCAAGACATCATGGGCATCACTAATCTTGTAGTTATTGTGACGACTACATGCCAGGTTTCAAGACACTTGTTCATTAATCAAATAATTATTAAGCGACTGCTTTGGGCCCGTGCTATGGTGGGGTCCCATAAAGATGAGAAGGGATGGTTTCTGTTCTTCAGGAGCGCTGCCCCCCAACTCCCACCCCCATCTAGCGAGAGAAGAAGACCTTGACGTGTGGCAAAAGCATCCAAGAGAATTGCGAGAATTACGTCGAGCCTGCCGAATGAGATAGGACAGAAGCGAAGGGAGGTGCATGGAAGTTGGGGCGAGCTCTCTGGAGGGGTGCCTGCCCCTATGGAGGGCACTGAGTTTGCTCCATGGAACTTGGAGAAAGATGCACATTCTGATAAAGGAGACCTGTCCCAGCAATTGAGTGTCGCCCTTTGGGAAGGCTTTCGCTGCCTGGTGAGAAAAAGGACAGGTGGGGGGAGCACCGGCTGGCTCAGTAGAGGGGCATACATTGTATCCCGGAGGCTCGGTTCGGCCTCTCGCATGGACATTCTGTATCTCAGAGAGGAGCCCTCAGCACCATGGGGACCAAACATCTTCAACAGCACTGGGTCAAGGCTGGAAGGACAAAGGTGCAGGGCTTGCCAGACAGTGGCAGGGACGTTAAATCTACAGATAGTTTGGGTGGGGGGGGGGCTATTCAGCCAAGAGAATGTGGGCACGGAAAGGAGCAGTCTTCCTTGGGACAGGTCAGGAATGCTTTTTCCATGTCTTAAACCATGTGTGCATGCGTTCACCCCACACACCTCCGTTCAGCAGCTAGCGTACTGGCTGAAGGTCAGAGGGGGGCACCTAGATGGGGTCAGGGTCCCATCTGTAGAATATGAACAGGAGTTGGCCAAGCTATGGAACACTGCATTGACTGTTATCTTGTGCTCTGAACACCTTTGGGATGATAATCCTATAAGGAGGTAACTACACCACACTGTGATGGCTGTTGTAAGGCAGGTATATACAAAGAAGACTGAATGACTCATTTGGCCTGGGGAAAATAAGAATCTGGAATTAATTTAAAGGCCGGGAGATATTGAAGCTGAGGCTTAAAGGAAAAGTCCCATTTGCTTGGTGACGTTTGATAGTGCGGAGGGAGAAGCCTGTGAAGGCAGGAGGGTGCAGGAGGGTGCAGGGGGGTGCAGGGGTTGTGGGGGGGTGCAGGAGGGTGCAGGAGGGTGCAGGGGGGTTGCGGGGGATGCAGGAGGGTGCAGGGGGGTGCAGGAGGGTGCAGGGGGGTGCAGGGGGGTGCAGGAGGGTGCAGGAGGGGAAGGCGTGTTTGCAGAACCGCAAGCGTTTTGGTTATGATGAAGGTCACAGTGCTTTGGAGGAAGCAGCAGAAAGAACTGAGAAGTCAATCAAATCTTGGAGGCCCTATGTCCTTGTCTGAAGAACTTGGATTTAAACATGAAAGTGATGGAAAGATACTGGGGATGCAAAGAAAAAAAATGAATGGCCCCTGCTTCTAAGAAGCCCACGGTTGAATCAGAAAGAGGGACATAGATTTTATGCAGGAGAATAATGTGACCAGGAAGAGCCACAGCTGTGTGTTGTTGGGCCGACCCCTAAGCAGTCTCTGCTCTTGAACTGGTTATAACTCTCAAGTCAAACGACCAAAGCATCCCAAAGTAAATATTATACAGAAGGTGTTCAGTGGGTTGCACGTGGCACAAAACACTACATGAAACTCCTCCATGGGCCACTTCCCACTTTATGGGGGGAGGGGATGTGTATCTTAGTGGTTACATCTTCTCTTCCCCAGTCACACCCCTGGGAGCATGTCAGAGTAACTGTGTACGGCAGGTAAACTGCTTTCTAAAGAGAACAGTTCAAATTCAGGAAGGCCGAGTACAGAGCCTGTGAACCAAACGTGAACTCAGAAAGATGGAAAAATTCCACGTCTCCACACCCTGGGCTTGCTCAGTGCAAGACTTTCTGTAATCTAGATAACTCTCTTCTCGGGAACTTCAGCGAGACCACATGTGCTGGGCTGTGTTCACAGAAATGGGATTCTCTCCTTGTCCAATGTGCCTGGTTTCAATCCTTCTAAGGCTCATAGTCTGCTGGGAGAGACAGAGAAGCAAACAGATGAGTTCCATATGTCATGTAACAGGACAAGAGCTGGGTGCCATGGAAACACATCTTAGGAACAGTTCACACAGTCGCCAAGGATTGGCAGAGAGCTCCTAGCTGGAATTTTTATCTGATGCTGAGGGATGACCAGCAGTTGGTGTTGAGGAGCAGAGGACGGGTGGAAGCCGTGAAGAGCAAGGGCCCGGGGCTGGGGAGATGACGTGCAAAGGCCTGGGGTGCAAATCAGCTTGGAGAAGGAGGGAGATGCACTCAGTTTCGGAAGTCTAGATCACAAGCTAGGGTTGGAGTGAGGCACACAGGAGGCTGCAGGGAGGAGATCGGGTTGGGAGTGGGGGAAGCTAGCGAGTGATAAAACCAGAGAGGCAGTGTGGACCCAAATCATGCCAGGCCTGACAGCCCCTCTCCTTCCCTCAGTGACTCTGGGCTTGGCCGTGGGGCTTGGTTTGTTTGGACCAATGTAATGGTAGCGAAGGCATGAGAATCACTTTCACGTTAGGGCTTTCTCTCTTTCTTCCTGCTCCTGGGACTCAGCCACCATATGAGGACATCCAGACTAAATAGCTGGATGGAGAGAGACCTATGGCCCAGTTGCCTGCATCACCCCAGCCAATCACCAGGCGCCCAGGGCCAGCCGGCCTTCGGCTGACCCTCCCTCTGATCACACACACACATGGGTGAGCCCAGATGACGCCACGTGGAGCAGAAACAAGTCATGCCCGCTGCGCCCTGTCCAAAGTGCAAACCCACAGCACCATGAGCAAATACGTGGTTGTTTTTAAGCCCCTAGGTTTTTGGGTGGATTAATATGCAGTCATAGAAAATAATACAACTCCCATCTCCACTAAGTTCCTAAGGAAGCAAAAACCAACAGGGAGACACGTCACAGTTCTGCATGCTCATGAGCAGACCCAGCACCCGGTAACCCCAATGCCTAGGCCAACCACAAAAGTCCCATTGAGCTATTATTGGGTTTAGCTCTGGAGGTTCAAGTGAGACTCCTGTTTTCCTCTGAATCAAACTCTCAGCGGCAGCATGCTGGCAATGATCCGTGAGGGGAAGAGAAAGGTGGCTAGATTCTGCAAAGGGTCTGAATCAACACAGAGTGGGAGGGGAGGCACAGAAGAGGGCATGGCTCCTGGCAACCCTGACCTCTCGGGCACGATGCAAAGCCAATGTCTTGGATGCTAGCCAATCGGATCAGCTGCTCTCCCTTCAGGGAAACTGAGTCAGAGTTAGGAAGGGGTGACCAGCAGTGACAGAGAGAGGGCAGTGCTGTTTTCTTCTACAAGGAAGCCTTCAGAAGACATTGGTTGAGCGCTTAGTAATGCTCTCTGTCTCTAAGGAGCTCCCTCGAGTGAGAACAGTGCAGACCGATACCTGTCAGTCAGGAAACAGGGGGACCCTAGATATTTCAACCAAGAGAATTGGATCAAGGCACTTGGCGACACAGATGTTGGGGAAGTGAAAAAGCCACAAGGGAGCACTGATGTACTACAGAGATAGTAACTGGGAAGCAGCTGCCACCACCGGGGCTGCTGGACCAAAGGGAGAGGTTGGGGCCACCGGAACCTAAGAACTGGGAAGAGTGGCCGCAGGAGCTGGGCTCAGGCCCCTAAGGAGAGAGTGCTGTCAGTGGGTGGCAGTGCCTCCCAAGGTCAGAGGACCCCGTGGAGATAGGCCGCAGATGCACAGCCCAAGGGGAGGACGCTGGCCGGCTGCCAAGGGCATCCTTGAGGGCTGTGACGAGGCTGGTCCTGGAAGTGCTTAAAAAAGCCAGAGAGTGAAACCGATGCCCATGGCAGTCCCCTGCTGGGGCGAAATGACAGAAACTGCACGCAAACAGAGAAAAGCAAGTCCCTTCTCCCTCCTGCCGAGCAGGGCCCCCTGAATGCCTCAGACGGGCAGAATCTGATAAGGACCCCTCTGGTAAGGAGACACGTGTGGCCTGCGGACTCACAGGGACCTCCTCCCTGGCTCAAGGCTGGGTGAGCTGTGGAGACATACCCAGGGCTTGTCTCCTACGAGGCTTCTCAGAGCCTGAGGTGAAGGTCCACGAAACTGGGGCACTTGGCGCCGTGGGCCTTGAGATGAGACGGATGTGAGATGCATGTAAGTGTGTTCAGCCGTGGAGTCAAATCACCTTGAGCAACATGCGGAGATAGTCCTTTGTAAGATTTCCATGTTTCTGATCGAGGCCACCGGAAGGCCCCGTTTCGTGTCAGTGTACCTGCAGCGGTGTCCTAGCCCTCGCTGTAAAGCATGTTAAAGGGGCGAGCAGCCCCCGGGCTCAGATCTTCAGCAGGTGCACTTCGGGGTTTAGTCACGTGGTGTCCGCTCTGTAGTATGATTCCCTGTGTATACCTTCCTGTTTGTGGAAAGTGGTTCCAGGTTTTCATTTACTAGCGATTCCTGTTGAAGTAAATTTATTTGATTAAAATATGAATAGTCCTGGCTAGTTTGGCTCAGTGGTTAGAGCATCGGCCCACAGACCAAAGAGTCACGGGTTCGATTCCCAGTAAAGGACACGTACCTGGGTTGCAGGTTTGATCCCCGGCCCCAGTGGGGGTCACGAAGGAGGCAGCCAATCAATGTGTCTCTCTCACATCGATGTTTCTCTCTCTCCTTCTCCCCCTCACTTCCTTCCACTCCATCTAAAAAAAAAAGGGAAAAATATCCTCAGGCGAGGATTAACAAAACAAATGTGAACAGATTAAAACCCATATAGTGAATCAATAATAATAATGGAGGTATATGGATATGGCAAAAAGAAGAGAAAACATCTTGAAAGTGGTATGGAGATGACCCAAGCTTAAGAAAAATAATTCCCCAAGGCAATCCATGGACAGCCTTTGATTGCAGATCAAGCCCCCATACAAGAAAAGAGTGGTCAGGGGTGACGTCTGCATATTACAACGAGGATGTTTGACAACCTGGTGCCCAGATGGGGGAAGCATGCTGGACCAGCCTACTGGTGCCCGTCTTGCATTTGGCAACCCTCTTCCCCCAAAGCAAACGTGTTTTGGGCCAGATGGGCACAGCTTCGTGAGAAACCTGACAGAGAGATATGTCTCCCACACTCAGATTCACATGTTCTTCAAATAGCAGCCAGATAGTGGTTTTCTTAGAGCCAGTTCTCTAGTAAAATAATAATCACTTCCCTTCCGTCTCCTTCACCATCCCGTGAGCACTATACTGTCAGAATACGGCCCCATGAGGACCAGGACTTTGTCCTGGCCGCTGTCATATCCCCAGGGTCTCGGACAGTGCCCCAGGGTCCCGTAGAGCATGACAGAGTAACCATGAGTATGTGAATGAATGAAGGAGATCAAGGGTTTTTAAACTTTTCAAATCTTTGAGTTCTTTATTGAAAAGAAAAAAAAATCCTAAACCAATAGGAAGCTGCTTTGGACATTGTAGAGTAAGAGGTCCCCCGACTTTGCCTGTTGGGTTTCTTCACACCCATTTCATTGGCAGAACTGTAGTAATTCAGGGAACCTGTTTTTTAAAGACCTTTTTTGGAGGGAGTAGTTTCATGTTCACAGCAAAATGAAGAGGAAGGAACAGAGATTTCCAAGATCCTCCCTGCCCCACCCATGCACAGCCTCCCCACTATTAACATCCCCCCCCCAGAGTGGAACCTACATCATAATTCCTCCAAGTCCAGCGTTTACTGTGTAGTTCACTCTTGGTGTTGTGCATTGTATGGGTTTGGACAAATGTATGATGGCATGTGTCCATCATCATAGTATCATACAGGACATTTTCCCCGCCCTAAAAAATCCTCTGTGCTCCCTCTATTCTTCCCTCCCTTCCCTCCCTACGCTTGGCTACCAAAAGTCTTTTTAGTCTCTCCATAGTTTTGCCTTTTCAAGGATGTCCTACAGTTGGGATCATACAGTATGCAGCCTCTTCAGACTGGCTTCTTTTACTTACTAATATGCATTTAAGGTTCCTCCATGTCTTTTTATGGCTAGATAGCTCATTTCCTTTCTGCACTTAATAATATTTCTTCGTCTGAAGGTCCGACAGTTTATTTGTCCATTCATTTACTGAAGGACACTTTGGTTGCTTCCAAGGTTGGGCAATTATGAATAAAGCTGCTGTAAATATCCCTGTTCGAGTTTTTGTACAGATGCAAGTTTTCTACTTCTTTGGATAAATACCAGGGAGAGCGATTAGTGGATCATATGGTACGAGTAGATTTCTAAGAAACCACAAAACTGTCTTTCACCGTGGCTGTGCCATTTTGCAAGGAAACACATTTGAACATCAGATCTCAAATACAACAGCTCTACCAGGTTTTTAAAAGTCCACCTGTTTTTTGGAGATAAGGAAATTAAAAATTCAGGGCATTTTGTGATTAGCCCAAGACGTGTAGCTGTGAGGGGCAGTGATGGGGCTACAGCTTAGGATTTCATCATGAAGCCCTGTTTTCTAAGTGAAAGAGGCAACAGCAACCCCAGGACTCCAGGTTCTTCTCCCCGCCTCTCATAGACACTGACGTTGGTTAAGTCCATTGCCAGAGAACAAGAAGTCAAGCCCATCATTTTGGAGTCACGTAAATGAGAAACCACTTTGTTGAATACTTTCTTCTGTCTATTTTTTCTGTTGACAGTGGTGACACTGTATCTCTATCTTTACACATGAAAACCACTGATTCGATGATGCCTCAAGGAGGTAGATGCCCTCGAGGTTAAATAATGTCAGTAGAACTTTCTTCCCATGGTCAAGGTCGTGTCTGAGGATCTTCTTTCTCTGGGTCACGGGGGTTTCTCACTGTAACCTGTGAATGATCTTGATGTCTTCAGAAACATGTAGTTTATCCATTAAGGACTTTAAAAACTTACAAGTGACCGTTAATGTATTTGAATTTAAATGGCATTAATCCAGCTTCCTAACTCATTGTCTTTTTTGAAAATATATTTTTATGGATTTTTTTTTTAGAGAGGAAGGAAAGGAGAGAGAGATAGAAACATCGATGTGAGAGAGAAACATTGATCGGCTGCCTCCTGCACGCCCCCCACTGGGGATCGATCCTGCAACCCGGGCATGTGCCCCGACCAGGAATCAAACTGGGACTTCTCAGTCCATGGGACGATGCTCAATCCACTGAGCCACACTGGCTGGGCTCATTGTCTTTTAAAATAGCCATAAAAGCAGAGTATTCAGTCTAGGTTTGAGTATTTCCCGGCAATAGCAGGAAACAACAACAGGATTTGGGAAGTGGGGGGCCTCAGGATCCTATGAAGCATTCTATCCCATTGCTGGGAAACCCCAATATTAGGAAACCCTTTCTAACATGGAGCAAACATGTGCACGGCTGTAATCTCTGCTCACTGAATCATAGATTCGGGGTGTTCAAGGAAAGGGATCTAATATTTTTGAGCACTATGCTGTTTGTTATTATGGTGATGATTTACAGTCCTTCTCCCACTTACTCTTCTGGGACACAGTTATTATCATTCCCAGTTTACAGATGGAGAAATCAAGGCTAAGCCGACTTGAACCTCTTTCGCTCTCACTAATAAAAGATATAGTTGGGATTTACATATTACCTGTCAAGCATATAAACTGTCTTTCAGTTGCCTCACTTCTGAGAGTTTGCCAAAGCTCTCAGAAATGCTGTAACCCAGCCGTTCTCAACATTTTCCCTGCACCTGTGCTATTCAGAGTCCTGTAAAAACAGCTCCCTTTACGTGTTGCTGGGCTGCTCAGTAATGCTGGGGGTGGTGGCAGGGGAGGGGGTTACACCATTTTTCTCTTCTTTCCCTCCTGTAGGAACACAACTGTCAGAATCCCCAGGAGGCCTTCCCGTCGGAGGAAAGCATACCCATCCCGAAAATATTGACAATTCCACAGCCTTCTTTCGTCTCCTATATATTTCATTAAGAATCTCTAATAATCCAAACTCTGAATTTTCCAAAGAGAAATTGGCTGCCCAGATGGGTCAATTTCAAAAGAAGTGTTTGTAAATGGATCTTCGCTTAAAATGCGTCTAGGGGGGCGGGATTTGGGGGTGGGGGTTGAGTGTCTTGGAAGCGCAGCCAAGTGAATTCAAAGTCATCTTCAAACTGGCGCCTCTGCAGGTCAGATAGACAGACACTCTGGGGCTCGGAAGCAAGTTGTACAGGAACGCAAAGGCTCCAGCGAGGTGAGGTGTGTCACAGCCGATGCCACATCAGCACCATGTATCTACACGAGAGAGTTCTGGGCGGACATGCCCGCCATTCAAGGTTAGGGTCAACGCAGGAGACTTTTCTCACAATTTTCAAATCGGCTTAGGCAAATTAGTGTCTGGAAAAATCGTGACTAATCTATTCACTGGGTTTTAAAGACAAATTCAAAGTCAGTTCCTATTCAGTTTTTCATCTCTGAAACCTCTCTGACAGAAATCCCCGATGTGGTTTTTCTTGTTGGGTTCACATTCTTGCTCGGGACTTAGGGAAGAATTATGCTGGCTGATTCATAATGGAAGGAAACGGAAATCATGGCAACCCTTCTGTGTGACAGAAAGACTGGAGAACATTACCGTGTTAGCACTCACAATACTGGAGGTGCTTTTATACTGCAGACCAGGACATTGAGGCTAACAGTTTTGTTGCTTCCCAGAAATTAAATGGACAATGAGGGCCAGAGCTAGGATTTGAATCTTGGCATTTGAATCTCCTTTCTTAACACTAGACAGAGTCCCCCAGAGTCTAGAGCAATCCCTGGGACCTAGAATATTTAAAGCTATACTCTCATAGCTAAAATATAACAACAACTAAAATCACATAGTTTTTCCATGAGCCAGGCCCTGTTCTAAACACTATATATAGGTAATATTTACTCATTCAATCCAACAACACTTTAAGGTAGGCAGTTATCTCAGCCCCCATTTTACAAATGAGGAAACTGAGGCATAAAAGGCTTAATTCCACAACTTAGGTCCCGTGACCAGTCGGTGGAAAAGCCAGGAGACACACCCACGCCGCCGGGCTTCCTGCTCTTAGTGCTACGCTGCGTTGTAATTGGGTTAGAAAAAAAGATTTTGTTATGGGAAAGAGGAAGTAAATAACTATAACATATTGACTGTCCTCACCAATTAACCAGGAGACTTGTTAAAAATACATCAGCACCTACATTCCCTATCAGGTCCCTTGTAAATCTGGGCAATGTTAATATATCCCCTTGAGTTATTTCACGTCTAGGTAATGAGACAAAATTTTCTAGAAAACAGTGATCTGACAAGACGCTGCTGTGCTCGGAGCAGTAAGCCAGACTCCTCGTCTGGGATTTCTTCTCTAGAATCAAAAAGGGACTCTCCCCAGAGGGACAGCGGTGTACTAACTGTCCAGTCTCATCGTCCTGAATTGTCATTCTCAGACCCTTTTATCGAAGAGCACGGCTGCCAGTAAATGGATTAGGAATCAATAAGCATTTCTTGAGCACCTGAGCTATGTGCTGAGGTCTTCTCATATCCATTTGATGTTGATATTAACCTAATCTGATCTGATTCCATTGGACTTGATCTTAAAAACGTGAGAGAAGGCCAGTCACTTCCATTTCAGAGATGGGGGATGGGAGGCTCGGAATCGTAAAAGACAGACTCGGGGGGATACAGGGAGTGAGTGAAGGAGCTGGTGTTTGAGTCGGGATGTTCTGCCTCCAAGCCTGGTGCTCTTCCCGCCACCAAAGAACAGTGTCTGAGGCAGACGGACCACCTTTGCTCATTCCGCGGGGTGGGGGCGAGGCGATCTCCCTTCTGCATCAGGATGTATTGTTTAATGAAATCAAGGAGTCAGCCTGGAGGCAGGGCCCACCAGAGAAGACGACATCGAAGGGTCTGCTGTCACCCAAATCTCGGTCCAGTCTCCTCCTGCTCCTCCTGGCTGGTCCCCAGAAAGAGTTGTCTACGTTAGTAACCTCTTCTTTCCTCCTCTCGTCTTTTCTTCCTTCCCAGGATGGAGTTCTACTAAAAAGCAGCTTCACTGGTCCTTGCACCTCTCTGTGGATGGACCAGCTCCTCTGACTGATGATCCTGGGAGAGGCTGAAGCTGCCAGCTCAGCCCTTCCTTCCTCCTTCCAGGCGTACCCGTCCACCCCTGCAGTGAGCTTCCTCTGCTCATCTACTCTGCAGCCAAGGGGCTGAACGGGGGAGGGGGTCAGGTCCAGGGAGAGGGGCCCCTGAGTACCAAGCCCGTTTGACCCACTTCTAAGCTACACTTTGCTTGCCCCCTGATTTTTATGTCTTAATTTCTCAGTTGGTTCTGCCCGCAGGCTGGGAAGGTAGAGATGCTACTAATTGGCTCCCCCAAACTGACGGGGCTCCACTGCAGTCACTTTTCTCATCCGTGACTTCCGAGTGGCCGCTTCCAGAGGCTCTGTGCAGTCCTTGCCTCGCCTGACACCTCCCTTCCGCCCTGAAACGCGTCTTCTTGTCTTTCATTTCCTGGCATTCTTTCCTTCGACTCTTCCTCTGCTCTACCTCCTCCTCCCTCCCCCTCGGTTCTTGGCATCTGCAGCTGACTCCTTTTATCAGTCTTTAAATTATCCTTGGGCAGTCACACGTGCTTTGTGGTTTTAACTGCCACCTCTTGTCTGATGACACTCGCCTTTATATCATCCCCGACTGCCTCACAGACCTCTCCGTTCTGACGCTCCACGAGCATCGCGATTTCAAACACATCCTAAACCCAGCCTGCCGGGGTCCTTGTTAAACCTGCCCCTCCCGTGTCACCAACTCGTGTGATGGCACCGCCAGCCTTGGCATCTGGAGACTGGGAGTTGTTTTTGATCCCGCCCTCTCCCTCCACTCTACATTCAATCAGTTGCCTATCTGGCCAACTCAACCTTACATATATCTTTTAATTAATTTTCTTCCCCCGATCCTACCAGAGCTCTGTCTGGATTCAAAACCTCATTATCTTCCACCTGAATTATTGCCCTAGCTTTCTATTGCCTATACCCGGGCTCACCTCTAATAGATCCTCCATGCAGGCACCATAAAAGATATTTCTGAAATAAAAATAAGATCATGACACTCCACTTAAATCCTTCAGTGGCTCTCTAACAACTACAGGATGAGGTCCATGCCCCCGAGCAGCACAGCATGCCCTCAAGATATTGCCTCCTCAACAGGCTCATTTCCAGTTCACACTCCAGCCTCTAGTAAAACAAATCTTTTCATAATCTCTACACATATTACGCTGCTTCTGCTGTGCCTGTGCCACAGAATGGCCCTTTCACATTGCTTCGCCTGGCTCATTCCGGCTCTGCTGGGGGATCGCCTCCTTTGGGGAGCATTCTTGGACTGCCTCCTTGGCCTGGGTTTGCTACCACGCCTGTGTTCCTCCAGCTCACCTGTGTTCTCCCCGCCATACGGTTGTCACACTTACCTGGTGGCTCCTGGGGATGACAGGAAGCAGGTGTTACTCCTCTTCATACCCCAGATCCTCGTGCAGGACCTGGCAGAGTGGAGGGAATTGTGAATTTCAAGAGAACAGCACTGAACAACTCTATTGGGTGTTTAGAGAATGAAGTATTTCAGTTGAATCAATGATTTAAGTGGGATATGTCCATAAGCAGGGGTGTTCTTTCTCTCGATCTAGGAGGGCCCACCAGATGAGATTGTATCCAGGAGTCTAGGGGTAGAAGACATCAAATCTTTCAAAGTCCCCTCTCCAGTCTCTCTCCCTGCCATTCCCAGCTGCCCAAAGGCAGGTCTGGATAGACCAGGACTACCCAGGGTTCCTTGACCATGGGATAATTAGATACTAACAATACTAGCAATAAGTTCTGTTTTCCAGGTAACCTTTGTTTTGTAGGAGTCCTTTCGTTCTTGGACTCTTCCCAAGGGGCGTGGAGTGAAGGCTGAGAGACCGGAGAGATGTAGGAGGATGGAGAGAAGCTGGCATGGCTGAGCAGTCTTCAGCCTGCTCCCTCCACTGAGAGCATCCACTCAGAGACCCGGCACAGTGACTGTCCCAGGCTGCTCTGCTTCTGTGACCGACCGCTCTAGGAGTTCAGTCTCTCTGACCTTTCCACCCCAGGCCTTGAAGCTGTGCTGCTTCGAATTTGGGGGGAACTTCCGCTCCTAGCTCTTTGCACTTTGCCCGTTGCTCCTTATCCTGGAACCTGGCTTCACAACTCCTACGATTCCTCTCATGTTTGCATACAGTTCCCTGAGTTACAAAGTACTCATTGTGTGTCCTTTGATCCTTTAACAGTCCTGTGAGCTAATAGCTCATGTCCTAGGTCACATATCTGGTAACACCGGGGGGCCCAGATGCACACTCGGGTCTTATTATTCCAGAAACTGCATCTCCCTATGACTCAGTGTGGGGAGAAAATCCAAGAAGGAGCTCACACTCGTCTCAGCTATTCGTGGACACTGGCAAAGGAAACATTGACATTTGCTGCCCCTAAGTTCAGCGCTACACTTCTTCGAAATTTTGTAAGAATTTTGACTTTCCAGCACAATGTCCTAGTGGTAATCTCATCAGGTCCTCACAGCACAGACAAGGAAATAGTACAGACGTCTGGTCCTTTTACCTATCAAGCACCCATTTTCCCCACTGTACCTCCTTTTCTTCTCTCTCTCTTTTCATACGAATACCCTATTCTCCTTGCCAAAGTGATTTATTTAGGGATCTTGAAATATGGTCCAAGCTGGACCGATTAGATCTTCCATGGAGACTTCTGCTGGGATTCTTGGAAAGACTTAAATACGCGGGTCTGGGGTTTCCGGTCACCCTCTTGTCCTTCCTGTGATCACACCCGACCTATCTGAGAACCAGAGAGTGACAGAATCTCAACTGTTCTGACTGAACCCCAGGATCTGGCCTTGCCTAACTTCTGTATTTGTGCAGACTTTTTAGTGATGTGAGTCCATGAGTCAACAAATTCTTCTTTCCCTTAGGCTTAACATGGGTTCCTCTGACTTGTACCCAAAGCACTTTAATTTCCACTTAACGGAGAGGTTGTGTAAATCTATAAAGGCTTCATAACTTATAGTGGTATAAATGATATTGAAAAAGCAAACCTTTTAGAAGATATCTTCTTTCCACCGATGCGTAGGTGCCTCTGTAAGAACATATATGTTCATGGAGATCAGTGCAGGCTACTGAGCCACACACTTTGCTTAATGTATTGTGTGTGACCTTCCTTGATTCGACAGGTGACCTTGAAACTGAGTAACTCTCCTCTGGCTCCACCAGCCGACTTGGCCCAGACCCAGCATTGATCCTCCAGTCTGTCCTTTCCCACGTGGGCGCCTTTTATGATTGATTCAATGTTGGGTTTCTCCTCCGTCGAGGCTCTACATACTCTTTCACAGCGAGGCTGACGTTGTCTATGTCTGGTCCTTCCTGGACACTCAAGGACCCCTGGTCAGAGTCTCCCTTCAGGTCAGCAGTCCACTCACCTTTCCCTGCATCTCCACAGCCTGTGGACGTGCTTCCCGGGGACCTTGTCGAGCCAGAGCTCGCGTGGGTCCACGGCGCCAGAGGCAGTGAGTTTCAGGGAGGGCTAGGCCTGACCAGTAAGTGTGCAGCTGTGTTGGGAGCACTCATTTCCAGCTCAAGTCCAGGGCTGTTCCTGCACAGATTTCTAGAGAGAAATTCTTTTCTAGTGGATGCTTAGCTTCAAATATTTTTTTTTTAATGAAGAAAGAAATGAAAAGACTTCTCTTTAGAGTCTTTCGTTTGTATGACTTCTTTTTGATTCTCTTTTAATAAAGTTTTTATTGTGGATAATTTCAAAATACCGAAGTAGCAAGAAGAGGACAGTGAAGCCCCATGGACCCACCCTTTAGCTGCAACAGTGATTAACCCCTGGCTCCCTTCTCTCGTCTACATTTCCATCCACTCCCGATTCAAGTACTTTAACTCCTAGATAGCACATACTTTAGGATCTATAAGAGATTTTTTAAAAGCAAAGCCAGAATCCTTTGAACAAATCATTTTCTTTTTTAAAAAACTATATTTTTGTAATTGAACTTATTGGGATGACATTGGTTCGCAAAACCATAAATTTGAAAAAAATATATGCACCCTATGTTCATTGCAGCATTATTTACAATGGCCCAAATCTGAAAACAACCCAAGTCCCCATCAGTAGATGAGTGGATAAAAAAGCAAAAGAAAAAGAAAGACTTACAAATCTTAGAAGAGGGGGTGTTGGGGTGGGGAGAGATAAACCACAGAACTTATATGCATAACCAATAGACATAGACAACAAAGCTGGGGATGGGGCAGGGGAGATGGGGAGGAGGGTGTCAATGGGGGAAAAAGGAGAAACATCTGTAACAAAAACAAATTAATAAAAATAATTTAAAAAGAAAGAAGGAAAGAAAGAAAGAAAGAAAAGAGGAAATCTTACCTTTTGCAACAGCATGGATAGGCCTGGAGATTATTATGCTAAGTGAAGTGAGCCAGAGAAAGGCAAATACCATATGATCTCACGTATATGTGGACTCTAAAGAACAAAATATGCCTGACTTCTTTAAGATATTATGTCCCTCCTGCTGTCAAACCTAGCAGGAGCTACCACTTAAAAACAGGCCTGGACAATGACCATTCTTGTCATTTTTGGGTGAACCACTCACCCTGCGTCTCTGGAACGTGTCACGATTTTCCTGGAATACTTGAGGTGCCCAGTCACCATGTCACACAGTAGCTGTTTAATTGTTTGCTCTTCATCCTCTGATGCTTCCTGAAGTAATCTGAGGGCATCTGATACGTCGCAACACAAAGTGACAGACTCGAACCCTCAGATGGTGGCCCCGTGGTTGATCTTTGCGTGGTGGTTCATGTCTCGTTCCAGTAGTTGATCTCCCACTAGTTGCTACTGCCCTGGTTTTGAGGACAGTTCTGAGGTTTCTCACCCAGTAGAACTTTGGAATTTGCCTCTAGCCTTACTGCTCTCCCCTGCCCGGCCCCCACATGCCCAGTCCATTCCAGTGCCCGTACCTTGTACCTGCCCAGGTTCCCCAGAATGGTTTCTTATTCTGTTCCCCATGGCCTGGAACTGAGTGGAAGTTTCCTAGGAGAAAAGATTCCTGAATGTTGGTCTTAGGAATAACCATGTTGTATTAGTCAGGGCTCTCCAAAAAGACCAAAGCGATAGGAATTGGCTCGTGATTATGGAGGCTGACGGGTCCCAAGATCTGCAGTTGACAGCTGGAGACCCGGGAGAGCTGAGGGGGCAGTTCCAGGCTGAGGCTGAAGCTCCAGTCTGAAGGCTGCGGGCTCGAGACCCAAGAAGAGTTGCTCTTTGAGTTCAGGTCCAAAGGCAAGGAAAGAACCGATGTCCCAGCTCAAAGGCAGGAGGAGTTTTCTTCCACTTGTGGGAGAGTCAGCCTTTGGGTTGTGCAGGCCTTCAGCTGAGGGGATGGGTTCCACTCACACTGGGGGGCCAGGCTGCTTGGCTCAGTCTACTGCGTCACATGTTAATCCCATCCACAGACACCCTCACAGGCACACCCAGAACAACATTTGACCAAATGTCCGGACATCCACGAGCCAGTCAAGTCGACACACAAAGTCAGCCATTATACGTGGTAATGAGGATGAGAATATTTCCTTCCATGACATTGCACAATTCAACCTGCAAGGCTTTGACCTTCTTAAACTATATGTTATCCTCAAAACCATACGCTGAGATAGGACTTCCCGTCCCCTTTTTTATAGGTGAGGAAATACAAGCTGGCAGAACTCAGGTACATGTTCATTTATTCATTTGCTTTTCATATGTTAGATAGTGTGGCAGGGACAGGAGATTCAAGGTGAAGTAAAAACCAGTTCACCATCACCCTACGGCCAATGTCCCGGGAGCTCAGAAGAGATGGGCTCTGCCTTGGGCTGGGTGGGCCGGAAGTGGCAGGGCCTGTGCTGTGTCCTGGAGAAAGATCAGTGAGGGGTCAGGCAGGTGGCTGGCAAATCAAAGGTGACCAGAAGCGCGAGAGGAACAGTTAAGTCATCTCAGGGTTTGCAGTAGTTACTGCACAAGCCTGGGAAGCAGTGGGGGTCCTGGCATTTGGGGGAAGTGTTCAAGGTTTCAAGATGAGGTAAGCTGAGGTTCTGGATGGGAGGATTGCTGAGAGGGGGCTGGGGAGTCTCAAAGCTGTCGTTTCCATCCTGAGAGCTCAGAGTCAGCAGCATGGATTTTTCTCCCCCTCTTTTGCTCACTTTTCACTTTCAATTAATACCTCCTGCTTATTCGGTCTCCTGAATGTCTCTCCAGGCTGTTCCCTTCTCTTCTTCCTCCCCGTGTCCATTTCTTTCACTCAAATCCTTCTCACCTTGACTAATGCAATGGGATTCTGCTTCCCTTTCTGCCTCCTCCAAGCCTTTCCCCATCCAATCACCCGCAATCGTTCTAAAACGTAGTGGAAGTACAGACGTTAGTGTGAGAGGCCTGGGTTTGAATTTTGTTTTACTATTATGTCTTATGTTATACTCATACACCTGCACAATTTTGGTGGTGGTGGGATGGTGTCCTAGGCAGGATCCAGACGTTCCTGGGCCCACAACTGCTCAGCACCGTGCCCGCCACATCATTTTGGGCTCACCAAATGATTGCTATTGTAATTACAGGTCTTGTGTTGCTTGTTTGTTATTTAACGGCTTCTGATCACCTACAGTTTGAAGCCCTGTAGAGTTCTACAGCCTTTCTCGATCTGCCTTCACACCAAGTTTTTCCACTCTCATCTTCCACCTGTCAAACCCACACTCCCTATGTTCTAGCCATAGTGAAGGACCTAGCAGTTACTTGGTCCATTGTGATGGTTCAGGCCTCCATGTCTTTGAGCATGTGACTACTACTCTTCTTACGACTACTTTTCTTCCCTTCTTCTTCTTTTCTTCCTCTCCTCCTCCTCCTCCTCCTCCTCTTCTCCTTCTCCTTCTCCTTCTCCTCCTCCTCCTCCTCCTCCTCCTCCTCCTCCTCCTCCTCCTCCTCCTCCTCCTCCTCCTCCTCCTCCTCCTCCTCCTCCTTCTTCTTCTTCTTCTTCTTCTTCTTCTTCTTCGGTAGTTTGGGGATATCTGGAAGTCTTGTACTGACTCTTAAAGATAATTCAACTTTTACGTCCTAAGAAGCCTTTCCTGATTGCTGTGAGCATAATTCACTGCTGCCCTCTGCCACCACCCCACCTGTGCATCCTGTTCAGAGGTAAGGCTGTCTTACCTAATGATGTTTTTGTATTGAATTGTGGATCTCCCCTTACTTGGTGAACTTTGCATCGTAGGCAGTATTGCTCACAGGGGAAATGTTTTATATCAGATAAGGAAAAATTATCAATATTCCTGGAAGTAGAATAAGATACATGAGTGAATATAGAAAAAGAGTATGCAGGCAGATGAAGCATCAGAGAATAAGCAAGAGTAACTATTCTTTGTTTATACCCTTGTAATCACAAAAGTGAAATCAGCTATACATGTGTACTGAATTTGCCCAAATAAAGCGGGAGGTACAGATATAATGAAGCTGTGTCCTGGCAATGGAACCACCCCATGGTAATGACAGTGAAACAAGGAACCCCCCCATATGTGAATGGAACAAATCATAACGAGAGATAAGCAACCACTGTTCCGCCCGGATCCATTTTGGAAGCGGGTCCAGGGAGGTATTTGGCCAGGATTTGTGCAACAGAGAAGGAGCTCAGGGGAAGAATGTGAGCCATGTGTAAAGGGCCAACATTTTCAGGATCTTCTTGGGTGAACCACCGACTCTAGTTGTGATCAGTATAAATCACAAATGCATCACCCGCTGTGTGGTGGCAGGTTGGGCTGGTGCAGCACCTTCTTCTCATGGTCCATTAAGTTGGAGCCACTGCAGTGGCCTGTGGCTCATTTTCTCTCCAGCCTCCTACTTGTAGGCAGGAGTATCTGCACCTCTCAGAAGAGATAGAGAGACCTGCAGAGATGAGTCAAAGAGTTTAATCTTTACATCTCTCCCACTTAGCTCAAAGACAGGCTTAGAATAGCTCATAGACATGATGAAATGAATGATAAATATATACTGTCAGGAAGTCTAATGCCCTAAATGAGTGGAGTCTTACCTAAAGAAATACCAACCATCTACAGTACTCTGCTAATAATCAAGAACAGTATGCAGTGCTTTATATCTACTGACTCACTTATCCCCATTGAAGGCTCAAAGCAATTATTTTTGCAAGATGGGCCTTCCTATTCCTATTTGGTGGGTGAGAAAACCGAAGGTGTATGTAATTTGTTCAAGGCCATGGAAATAGCGATGGGCAGAGTTAGCATTCCAATGAAATCTGTCTTCTCCCAGCTCTTTTGTATCAATAGCCATTAGGCTTATACTTTCCTAATAATAAAGTTGGGGAAATAATACAATTAGAGAGTGAGGTTTCAAATGATGACAAAGAGAAACCCATGTAACTCCCTCCTATTTTCCTTCTGCCTTATCTGTCACACAGAGAGTTGGCTGGAAGTTACCTACCAAGAAGGCAAAGCAAATCCCAACAATGCTTGAGCTCTAGATAGATTTCCAGGGTTTTCTCTCACATGTGCATGAAAATGTGCAAAATGCATCAGTGGGGAGAAGACTGGTCAAAGTGGTTTTAGGCTGCAGCATTCTTAGTGGTTAAGAGAACAGGCACTGAGCCCTGGCTGGTTTGTCTCAGCAGTTAGAGCGTCGGCCTGCAGACCAAAGAGTCATGGGTTTGATCCCTGGCCCCGGTCGGGATTGTGCAGGAGGCAGCCAATCAATGTGTCCCTCTCACATTGATGTTTCTCTCTTTCCCTCCATCCCACTCTATCTAAAAAAATCAATGGAAAAATATCCTCGGGTGAGGATTTTAAACAAAGAGAATGAGAACAGGCATTGAGATCTAGAAGATCTGAATCGCAGCCATGCCTCTGCTGTTTCCCAGCCCTGTGAACTCGGGTGGGTTATTTCATTGTCCGAGCCCCAGCGTCCTGAGTGGGTAGATGGGTCTCTACCTTACAGGATTGGTGTATGGATTCAAGTTTGAAAAAATATATATAACATCCAACATGTACTAGGAGCCATAGTGAATGTTCAATATGACCTTATTACGTTATATTCAAGATGAATGTTGATACCCATAGCAGGCAAAGAGTGTCTTAGGAAATACTAATTTTTAAAAAAAAAAAATCAAGAGTCAAAATTGCATAAACAGAATGATAGAAACTATGCAAACACTGAGAACAAAAATACTGCAGAGAAAGACTGGAGGGAAATGTATCAACATTGGTTCAGAGATTGCCTTTACAGGGGGTGTTTCTTTTCACCCTTTGGTATTTTCTAAGTCTTCTGTGATCAGCATGTAATGTTTTATTAATGGGAGAATTTAATTTTATATATGCTTTTAAACTGTACACTTATGTTGCCTTAATCCTTAAAGGAAATGAATGGAAAAGTTGGGGAAAATTTTGCCAGTAAAATGTCAGCTTTACTAGGTGTTAGCAAATTCTCCTGGTGGATAGTTCCCTGTATATTTCAGGTTCCTGAGGGTACCTCTACGTGAGGTGAGGAGGAGCACTGGAGCTGGGACCCCAGCACTTACTTCCCAAGGGTCCTAGGAGGCTAGAAAATGTGAATTCACCTTCATACTCAATCCCCTGTGATTGCACTAAGAAACCCCTAGGCTCTGATGGAGGCTGGGCGAATGCCACCTCCTCGTTCTGACGTGGCTGAGTCTGGAGCAAGCAGAGCTTCCTGAGCAGGAGGAGTCCTGCTTTATCAGCACCGATGGCTCCAGCAGCCATTAATTAGGCTGAGATTAGCTTAAGTACAGTAGTTAGTTCACTGTGAGTTTGACACACACCCCTGCGTGGCAGCATGCGGCTTGGGAGCCGAGCCAGGACAGCGGGGAGCTTTGCTGGCACATTGCAAGGGCATCACGAGCAAATGAACGCAGAGCAAGGGAGTGGGGAGGGTGTTCCATCCTGGTCCGGAGCCCTGCTTCAGCGTGGCTTGAATCCTGAATGGCTGGAGGGGGGATGCCAGACATGAATTCTGATGGTTGAGTAGGGAAGAGCCAAATGGATGTTTTAGAAGACTTTTGAGAACATAGGGATCATTCAGAGACTCAGATGCAAAAAGGCATTTGGAAAACAGCAGGTAGGTTGAAGATTAGGGACAGAGTATAGTAGGGGAGGGTTTGGGAGTGGTGAGAAAGATGTAAGACAGTAAGTAAAGAGTAGACAAGATACTAAAGGATGAAAGGTTAAGAAGGGTAAGAGAGTTAAGAAGGCAGCCCTCCAAGGACAGGGGCAGTCAGAGGAGTGGAGGGGAGGGGAGGGGAGAGGAGAGGAAGGAAAAGGAGGGGAGAGGTCAGGAGTCCATCCAGGAACTGAAAATATTCACTCATTCATTCATCCACTCATCCATCCTTCCATCCATCCATCCATTTTTTTGTTCATTTCTTTCACAAAGAAAAATTAAACATCCACTTTGTGCATAGCACTGTCTTCAGCAGGGAGAGGGGGAGGCAGAGTCAGAAATGGGTTACACAGCATTGTGATGGGAGCTATCATGAAGGTTTGTACAGGATGCTGTGGCAGTAAGGAGGAAAGAGGCAGTTGGGAGGGTTAGGAAAGAATTCACAGGCGATGCAGCACTTAAATTGGGTTTGAAAGGATGAGTTGGAGATGAGACAAAAGGAAGAACTTCTCAGAAAGACCTTGGAGAGACAAAGGCGCTTGTGTTCGGGGACCGAGGAACCTTCACGAGCAGATGGCAGACGGGTGAAGGAATCCTAGGAAGGCAAAGGAAGTGGAGGTTGGATGGGAAGAGTTTTCATTCCTGAGTGAGGAACTGGACAATTCTGTAGCCCAGCGGTCTCTATGTTCTTTAGATTGTATGTTATCAGTTAACAATTTTAAATAATACCTGCAATATTCATTCATTCAATGAACATCTACTAAATACCTCACTGCTTCCATATGTAATTCTAGGTTAACTTCCCTAGATATTACATATAGAGAATTCTTTACCTTTTGCCACATTTTCACATTCAATATCTATGTATACAAACATATGATAAATATATAAATATAATATGTAAAATTGTGTATATATGTTATGTATATAAATTTTCAAGGACCTCTTCTGTGTTATAGACATAATTGTTTGAATGGTTTTCTCCTTACAATAGAGCTTAGAAACCACCCTCTAGCTTCCTTTCCTGCCCAATCAATAACCCCTGCCTGTCTTAACCCCTTCTCCTAGGTATTTCATTGGCATTCGATTTGATCATCTCTGCTTTATGTCCCGGATGGAATGAGTCTTGTGTATATATGCAGTGATCTTGTGACCTGATAAAATGCTCTTTGCCCCTCAAAGTACATACTATTTTTTTTTTTTTAGAGATTAAGACAATGTAATGGTTACTTTATCCTCATTTAATCCTCATTTGCATTATCCTGAGTATTTTGCATGTACCTCCTCAGTTAATCTTCAGAGCACCCTTCCTGAAGAAGATTGCATGGTTATCACCGTGTTACAGGTGGGCAAGGTGGGACACAGGGAGACTAGATGACTGCCTAAGGTTGATTACCACACGACAGTAACTGTCAGAGCCAGGTTGTGAGCTAATTGTAAGTTTGGTTCTAGAGCCTGCACCCTTGATCAATGCATCTTACGTAATGCAGCACTGATAGTTTACTGTGTGCCAGGGACCGTGTCCAGGGCGCGGTGTGCCTTAGCTCAGCAAGCTCTCAGAACTCCCCAGTGGTAGAAGCACTGTTATTATTGCCCATTTCACAGATGAGGAAACTAAGGCTTTGAGACATTAACTAGCTTGCTGCAAGCCATTTAGCATTTAGAGTGGTTGGGTCAGACTTTGAATCCAGGGAACTTATGCCGATGTCCATGTGCGTAGCCCATGGGCTATACCACCTTAACACCTGTCGGGAGGCCTTTCCTTTCAAATGAGGTTCTGTAGCACGTGCAGCGATGATGCTTGGGGTCTGGTTATAGGGAATCCTGTTACTACTCTTATTCGTGTTATTGCCATCTTAAGGAGAGAAAGGGTGTGCCTCCAGTAAGTACTGAACACTACCAGATGCCGAGCCCCGATACAGCATTTTAATAAACATTATCTTACTGAATCTTCCTGACACCTTCCAAGGGAGATATTATCATCCTCCAGTTTTCAGGTGGGGAATCGTCCCGATCAGTGGGCTGGTTGAGAGACATGAAATGATTTCCCAGGACCACATAGCTGATAAGAGAAAGAGCCCAGCTTGAGACTGACCCAGGTTCCTCTAAGTCTCCAAAACCCATTGTTCCTTGGAGTGTCTGACACCAGCCCCTGGGCTGTGCCCTCCTCCACCTGAGAAGAGAACACGGAACTACTCCTGTCACAAGTGCGTTACTCTTTGCTCCCCTGCCAGGGCTCCCAGAGAGGTGCCCGTCAGTCATGTCCACCATCCAGGTGCAGTGCCCCTCTCCTCTGCTGTCAGCTGCACTCTCCCAGGAAGAGCACTGGCTCCCAGAAGGAGGATTTATGGCTTCGGCTTCATCAACCTGGCTCCAAGATGCAGTGGCCGACCTCTTCCCCATCCATCTTCCCGCGGATGAACAAGGCTCGTCATTCACAATGCTTATGATTAAGAGACACATGGAGCAGAGCCAGCCCCTCCCCTCCTCTCCACAAGACACTCAGACGCACATACGTTGACACAGACACACACATCCCGACTCCCATCTCTTCATTACGGCTGGCCAAACACAGGGTTTCTCCACTGCTGCAGTGGTCAAAGCTACAGACTCTGCAACTGGACCCTCTGGGTCCAAATACTGCCCCAGTGCTGACATTATTTTGAGCGTTTTGCAAATACTGACACTGACTAGCTATGTAATCTTGGGTCACCTCTCTGCGCCTCAATATTTTGTTGCTGATAAAACAGACATGTATTAGTACCAATCTCACAGGGTTGTTCTGAGGATCAGCTAACCACAGTAAAGAACTGAAAATGGTTCCTGGAGCATACTAAATGCTCAATAAATGTTAACTGTTTTATCTTCACACCCTCCTCCTCCTCATTACATTATCATGCATTGCTTCTCAGTAGGTCCACTTCTCAGGAATGTTCTTTTTCAATCCAGGGACACTATTCTGGAAGTTGACCTTGAGCCTGATGGTGGGCCTTACTCCTCCCAGAGATTTCTTTCTTTCTTTCTTTCTTTCTTTCTTTCTTTCTTTCTTTCTTTCTTTCTTTCTTTCTTTCTTTCTTTCTTTCTTTCTTTTCTTTCTTTCTCAAAATAACAATAATTCAGTCATGAACAGCCTATTTTGTGCCAGGCACTACATTGCTGCGATAAGCCGTGACAGATCTGTGCCTGTGTCCACTCCCCTACCCCTGTATCCTGCTCCATACTTTGCTCGTCCCTTGCTCATCTCTGTTGCACAGGGAGGCTGTTCCCCAAGATCCTGCTCCACTGGCTTCTGGCTGGGTGCATCCAGTGGGAGGCATGGGTGGAAGACTGAAGGGCAGGAGGGAGGGAGGGAGAGCTGGGTGCATCCATCCACCGCTTCTAGGAATAGCCACGCCTGGCAGAGCATGGCAAGCCTTCGTCTCAGGCTCCCGTGGCAGTGCGGCTGTTGGGGTAGCTCTGCTCTGAGCTGTAGTAGCTGAGGGAAGAATGCTCCGTGCTTCACTTTGCAAGTTATCTGGGAGCTCTCTACTGCATGTGTCTCTTGTTCTTCGGGGACTGGTTGGCTACCCGGGGTATATAGTCTTCCCATTACAATGCCCAAAGTGCAAATGAGCAAGTCTCCCTGGGCAAGCACACTCTAAGCCTCTGCTTGTGGCATGTCTGCTACTACCTCTTGGCCAAGCAAGTTGCATGGTGAAACCCGACACCGATAGAGCGGAGAAGTTTACTTTTCCCATGGAAGGTTGGGGCAGGGGTAAATATTTTTGAGTATTAAGTTATCTGTCACACCAGAGTAAGTCTTCCCTCATTCTCTGCCTTGTCTCTGCTGGGGGCTCAATCTATTTAATGACTCCAGCTTCCCCTGACAGGCGTGTTTGGGTTCCAGCTTCTGCTGATGACTTTGACCCATGGGCTCTGGTAACCCCACCCCTTCTCTTGGTCTCTCCAGCTGGGGGCCGCTTCCTGCTTTTTCCAATTTCTATTTTGCATCACCCTCTTTTATGTTTAACTTTTTGCTTTGTTTGTTTATTATAATGAACGCTCGCACAGATTTCAGAAAGTACTAAGTGGTACACAAGGAATGTATATTCAGTGTTAGTACTGAACAACACATAAGGGATGTGCAATCTCCCTCGTATCCCAGCTCTCAGAGTTGGTACCATCAGTTGTTGTTTGCATTTCACCCAGAAAATTTCCTCGTAACTCTAATCATTTAAAACGCATCAGAGCCCTTTGAGGGAGATAATATTATTCCCAGTTTACAGATGAGGAAAGTGGTCATTGTGCAAATTTGGGGAAGTTGCTGACTCTTTCTGAATCTGCACGTTCTCATGAAATACGGGAATCATAAGAATAACTAGATCTCACATCAATCAATACCCCGAGATGATGTGCACAGAATGCTTCATCATAGGAAGTGTGTTCGATGTTTGGTAAGTAACCATAACACTAAAGCATGACCAGAGTAGTGATTATAATGAGTAGTATTTCTCAAGGTCATTCAGAGACGTGGGGTTGTAGAGGCCTCAGAACACACATCTGCGTTGTCATAGACACAGTAGCCAAATGCAGAGGGAAGGGTTGGGCTTCTGAGAACACTTCTGAAGGCTCCTTCACCCTCCCAGACCACTGACAGAGACATGAGATAGCTGCTGTCAGCCTTTTGCTGCCTGGGTACATTGGCTTTTCCTCCCCTTGGTCAGATTTAAAAAGTCAGATAACTCCTCTTTCTTTTTCTTTTTAAATTTATCTTTATTGTTGAAAGTATTACAGATGTCCCTCCTTTTTCCCCCCATTGACGCCCACCCCCTATCCCCCGCCCCCTTCACCACACTGTTGTCTGTGTCCATTGGTTGTACGCATACACATATCAGTTCTTTGGTTTATCTCTTCCCGCCCTCCCACCCCCTCTCCCTCTGAGGTTTGTCAGTCTGTTCCCCACTTCCATGTCTCTGGGTCTCTTGTTCATCAGCTTATTTTGTTCAATATATTCCACAAGTAAGTGAGATTATGTGATACTTGTCTTTCCCTGACTGCTTACTTTGCTTAGCATAATATTCTCCAGGTCCCTCCATGTCGTCTTAAGGGGTAGGTGATCTTTCTTTTTTATAGCTGCATCATATTCCACTGTGTGTATGTACCACAGCTTGTTTATTCACTCATCTACTGATGGGCACTTGGGCTGTTTCCAGGTCTTAGCAATTGTAAATAGTGCTGCTATGTGCACTCATAGAGGTACATGTAGTCTTCCTGGTTGGTGTTTCAGGCTTCTTAGGATAAATTCCTAGAAGTGGGGTCACTCCTCTTTCAAGATGACTACCCTGATCACTCCATTTGACCAAACTTCTTGGCAGTATTGTGTGAGCCAGCATGCATGTAGTTAGCAAACTTGAAAGTATGTAAGAATTCCTGAGTGTCTCGCAAAAATGCACATTCTTGGGCTTTGCCTCCATCTGCTGAATCTTAACACATCCAGGTGGGGCCCATGGGTTGACATTTTTAGCAAGCACATTGGGTGACCTGTGGGGATTTACAGACACAGTCTAAGCAAAGCTACCCAACCTGACTCATGTTCCTTCAGTCATTCAAGAAGCATTGATAGAGTGCTAACTCCATCCTGGGCACTACGACAGGCAATGAAGAGATAAATATAAGGCAGAATCTCTGTTCTCAAAGACTGGAGTCTAGGGTAAGGGAGAGCTGGAAAAGATAGAAACAAGAGTTGATAATAGACAGCAATAAATGCCACGACAGGCAAGCACGAGTGTGTGTGGAAGCACAGACTTGGAAAATGAGAGGGTTTGGTTGGTGCTTATGTACAAGTGTGACAAGTGATTCAGCCTGAGCTTTGCGGAGCAGCTTTGGATACACACCAAGGGGGTAAGGCAGGAGGAGACAATGTCTGACAGAACGCCTTCTGTGAGACGCATTGTTTTCTCACCTACTGGAGTCATCTGGCATATTAACAGCTGTTTCTACTGGCTTAATTTTAGTTTACATTTGGGAAATGGGGCTGGTAGAAGCATTTAAATCATGGAAGGTACAGAATAAAACACACACTTGCAAACATATACACAAACATCATAAATCAACATTAGAGATACTCTACATTTGGAAAACAGGTTGTTTTTTAAAAAAAACAAAACAGGATGCTATAAGGGTAAAGCCAAACACACACACACACACACACACACACACACACACACACACACAGTTCACAAATACTGTGTTCTCATTGGGTATGCATTGTAGTTCTGTTACTGCATGGGAATACTTGTTGCATAAATGAGTGAATACATTGTAGGTAATGAGAGCCAGGTGTCTGTCAGAGAAAGAAGTTACAAATGAGGAAAGGAGAAAAGCTAGAATGAACTCTGTGGCGTTGGATGGAAATTGGAGGTCATGGTGTGAATTTATGGCTCTAATGTATACACAGATAGATAGAGAAGTAAATTAGATACATACATATGGACACATATGTTTCCTAACTCTGGCTCCTGAAAGAACTTAAGCAATGTCATTGACCTCAAACGATTCATGAGAAAACATCAGACAAATTCAAACTGAGAAACATTCTACTAAATAACTGATCGGTTCCCATCAGAAGTATCGAAGTCATGAAAAACCAGGAAAGAATGAGGGACTCTCGCAGATTGAAGGATCCTAAAGAAATATAGCTAATAATTATATGTGGAGTGTGGGATTCTGGAACAGGAAAAAGACATCAGGGGAAGCCTGGTCAGACTTGAATAGTCTGTACTGTTAATTTCCCGATTTTCATCATTGAACTATGGTTAAGTTGTTAATATTATAAATATAAACACTGTGCTATTTTGGTAAGTTCTCTGTAAGTCTAAAATTATTTTAAAAAATAAAAGTTTTAATAAAGGGGGGGAAAGATACTCAATCTGGTTACTTCCTCCATGGTGTGTGGCACACAATAAAAATTTAATATATGCCTGTAAATTATTTTGCCGCCACATCCTTGATCAATCACTTCCCCTCACCTGGGGTGCTGTTCTCTCATCCTCATCTTTCCTGGTTCGTTTTATGACATTATGTGTGGCCACAAGTTATTTGATATTGAATGAACTGTTTATCAGTACCATGAGCATTCTGTAGCAGGAAGTGCTAAAGAAGAAACAAAGGTAGATATGGGGACTGAGAGGCCACTGCAATGTCCTTCAGGCCCAGGACAGGCATTGTTCAGGGCCTGGGGACCATGGGCCATTCTGGCATCTCATATGTACTGCTCTGCACTCCCTAGGTAGGGGGCAGTAGACAACAGAAAATGAGTATCTTAGTAGTTGGGCAGCTGGTAGGCTCCCAGGAGCTGTCCATGGTTCTGAGATGTCTCCAGTACCCAGGCTGGCCTAGGCATTGCTGTAGTCATTGAAAATGACCTTCAGGGTACCAAGCACTGGTGTGTGTGTGTGTGTGTGTGTGTGTGTGTGTGTGTAAGGCAGAGCTGGCTAGAGCTGGTTCACTCCGGAGACTTGGACCTGGAGTGACTTAAGCCCCACATCACTGACACTTTCTCTACAACAGGTTTCACCAAGTGCAGTTCCAACTATATATACAGTAGAATTTCCCAGGGTTTGTTAAAAATGCAATTTTCAAGCCTTGCCTAACGAGACCTATTAAATCAGAATCTAAAGCAAAGGTCGAGGGGCAAAAAGAGGGTAAAAAACATTCATTTTAAAAATGCTTCCCTGGTGACTCATATTCACCCTGAAGTTTAAAAATATTTTTATACCCAGTCCAAAGATAGTAATATTTTTTGGGGGGGGAGGGGTGGAATCACTAGAACTACTATTCATATTTGTTTGTATCTCTTTCTTTAAAGTTTTTATTTTTTCCCAATAGGCATTAAAATCTGCACAATATTCCATGACATGAATATACATTAGTTTGAATACATGAATATAATTTATAAACAAATATACATGTATTTTTATGTGTTTATTCTTTCATTCAACGAGTATTTTTTGAGCACTCACTATGCCCGAGGCTCCATTCTAAGCACTTAACATATAGTGTTGAATGAGACAAACTCTTTGTCCTCATGGAGTCCATATTTTCTTCATGGAAAGTGAGGGAGAGACAGGGACAGATATATTGATGATATATTGATGATGTATAAATTGTTTTAATTGATGGGATCACTGGTTTTTAAGAGGTTAGATATCATGCTCGGGCTTTGTGAGTGTCACAATCAAGGTCATTTCATTCTCTACAAACCCGGCGTAGGTCTTGGAGTCAGACTGGACATCCTTTTATCCTTCCAGATGGTGCTGTCCCCCAGAACTTAACTAGTCTCAAGGGGATGGCCCATTTCTGCACTCTGGTCCCTGCTCCCGCTCAGGAACTCTGCGGCTCCCTTTTCCTTCCTTAGAGAAATAGGCAGTGTGGAGTCCCGCTGTTCTGCTGCTGTGACAATAAACAAGTGTGTGTTTTTCTGGAAGGAGCTGAAAAAAAAATGCGAAGTGATTCCTCTCCCAACATGCATACTTTTTTTCCTTTTAAATCAAAGATGCTGTTTTGTACTTATCGGGTGCCCTCTTCCCGGGAAGAAGAATTCATTATTAGATCAGCGACTCCCTCCAACACTGAATAAAAGACCAAAGGAGGACCCCGTGTGCTGCTGCTCCTTCCGGGAGGCCTCTCGGCGTAATGTGCGAGCTGAATGTGTCGCCTCTTTCACAGCCACACGGGTGTTTTCACCGGGCGCTTTTGGGTCAGGCACACAGAACCCACACTTCAACCCAAACTCCATCTGCATAGCACAGATGATAACATCTCATCTTTCAAAGCTGCCTGCCCTCTTGGGGTTCTTCCCACTCAGTCCAAATCCCCTGCTCTCTAGACAAAAGGCGGTTCTGTAATTAGTGTGAACAGGTCCGAAAGCCCATTGGAACTGTTGACTATTGTAGGCTCGCAGGCAGACTGATGTCACATCCAAGTCCTGACAAAGCAGATGGGTCATGTATTGTCACCTCTTCACCACCTGGGCAGCAAAGCTATTCCCACGTCAGGGGGGTACAGATGGTTCAACAATTGGGCTTGGAAATGGTACATCCTGCTGCTTGTGTTGGAACAGCAAAGCTGTAGTTTTAGGATAAGGGGCAAAGAAGAGGGATTATTTATGTACGAAGAGATCTCTAGACTGGGGCCATCATCAACCACTGCAGACCGGCCACTAGGCCGAAAGCAGTGAGCAGCCGAGACCCAGAGCCCTAACTCGCGGACTTTCCAGCCTGTAGGAGACACAGACAGCTAAGTCAGCAAGAAGAGCAGACAAGGTGGTGAGTGCTGGAGTGGAAAAGCATGGCGCCATTGGGGAAATGACTGAGGGCCTCCCACCTCCTCCATGGGCCTCAGTAAAGGCTTCCTGAAGGTAATATGTACACCGAGAGGCGAGGATGAGTGCTAGGATTAGGGTTCTAACAGGCACCATGACCTCATAGCTTTATTTCAATCATTTCAGCATTTAAAAAATGCGACTATGGCCCAGCCAGTGTGGCTTAGTGACCAAGAGGTCACCGGTCCAGTTCCAGGTCAGGGCACATGCCCAGGTTGTGGTCCCCATCCCCAGTGCGGGGCATGCAGGAGATGGCCAATTGATGTTCTCTCTCATTGATGTTCCTATCTCTCTCTCCTTCTTTCTTCCTCTCTCTAAAATCAATCAATAAAAAAAAAAATTTAAAAATGTGACTATGTCTCAGGTCCTGTACCAGACATCCAGTGTATAGAGCTGAACAAGACCTGGTTACTGCCCTTAGAAATATGCCACGGAGCTCGGGGATGCCCACGGAGAGGTGGTATGCCTCAAGAGGAGCGCAGAGAAGCAAAGAGCCTCTGGCTGAGGTCTCATGGAGAGGGCTGAGGTAGGGATTGTCCCAGCAAAGAAGGTCTACGAAGTCCATTTCAGATCTAGCACGTGTGGAGGTACAAAGCTGTGAGGCGTCCAGGGGTGTCCAGGAAACAGTGAGAAGCAAAGGACAGTGGGAGTGAGGACAGGTGTGTATGATGGAGATGACAGCGGAACAGCAGGTGGGCCCTGGGTGCCAAGCGCCAAATGCGAGAGCAGAAACGTGCTCTTTTGGATGGAGTTTACAAAGGATCTTATGCACGAGAGTGCCATGATCAGCTGTGCCGCTCAGAAATACCATCAGAGCTAGTTTTCTAGGGGAGGAAGAATGAGAGGCATGCAAAGCAGCCCGGAGTCTGTGTTTGGATCAGATGATGGGTGGTGAAGGTCAGAATTAAGGCACTGATGGTCTTGGTGGGTATATTTCTAGGCTTGGGTATCTGATAAATGTGAGATAAGGGGGATAAAAGAAGACAAAAATGATGGATGTTTTAAGTACAAGGGATCAATTGTTCTTCAATCTGAGTATGTACTAGTATCACCTGGGAGCCTTGGGGAAAAGATGCATGCCTGGACTCCAGACCAAAAAAAAAAAAAAAAAAAATCAGAATCTCTGGGGTATAACCTAGCCACCTTTAGTTTTATATCTCCTCAGGTCATTTTTAGTGTACTTCCAGGGTTGAGAATGTTCTAGATCAAAGATCAATAAACAATAGTTCTCAGACCAAACGTAGCCCACCACCTGGGTTGTTGTTTTTTCTTCTATTTAAAAAAATTGAAATGTTTCTTGAGCTAGTTTGTAGATTCGCTTGCAGTTGCAGAAAATAACAACAAACCGTGCACCGTTTGCCATTTTCCTAATGGTACCATTTTGCAAAACTATAGTATAATTTCCTAACCAGGAAATTGACATCAATACAACCCACTGATCTTATTCAGCCTTGTTTCAGTTCTACTTGTGCTCACTGGTGTGCTTATTAGCTGCTATACGATTCTGTCTCCTGTGTAGGCTTGTGTATCGACCACCACAGTTGTCAAAACAATGAGCAGCTCCAACCCCACAAGGATCCCTCGTTTTCTTTCTATGACCACATCCTCTGTCTTCCGGGCCCTGACCACCGAGGACCACTCCTCCAGCCAGCCTTCATTTCTAACATCCTGCCCTGTCAAAATGTGATATAAACGGAATCATACTGAATGTAACCTTTGGGGATTGGCTTTAAAATTCTTTTGTTTTGCTCCAGGATGAATTGCTTAGAGACTCATCCAAGTTATTTCATATATCAATGGTTTAGTCTTTTTTTTTTTTTTTTGCTGAGTAGTATTCCATGTGTATACCAGGTGTTTAACCATTCACTGTTGAAGGACATCTGAAATGCTTCTAGGTTTTTGCTATGACAAATAAAGTTCCTAGAAATATTCGTGTACAGGTTTTAATGTGAACAGAAATTTTCTTTTTCCTGGTGGAAATGTGCAAGGGTAGAACGGCTGGGCAGTATGGTAATTGAATCTTTAATTTTACAAGAAACTGCAAATTTGTTTTTCAGAGTGGCTATACCCTGCACATTCCCACCAGCAATGGGGCATCCCCACCAGCATTTGGCATTGTTACTGTTTTTTATTTTAGGCGTTCTGATAGGCGTGCAGTGATAGCTCATCGTGGCTGCCCGTTTCCGACAACTAACGATGGTGAAGATCAGTTCACATACTCATCTTCCATCTGCGTGGTCTCTTCAGTGAAGTGTCTGCTCAGGTACTTGCCCATTTTCTAATTAGACGGTTTGTTCTACTGTCTGGTTTTGAGAGTTCTTTCTATGTTCTACTTACTTGTACTGTGTCAGATATATGGACTACAAATATACTCTCCCACTCTGTTAAAGAGAGTTTTATAAATTATTTTTCATTGATTTTTAGAGAGAGAGGAAAGGAGAGGGAGAGAGAGAGAAACATTGATGAGAGAGAAACAGCAATCAGCTGCCTCATGCATGCCCCCTACTGGGATCAAGCCCACAACCCAGGCATGTGCCCCGACTGGAAATTGAACCAGTGACTTTTTGGTGCACAGGACGATGCCCAACCCACTGAGCCACACCGGCCAAGGCATTTTCTCCCACTCTGTATTTTGTCTTTTTATCCTCCTCACATGGTATTTCACATAGCAAAAGTCTTTTATTTTATTTTAATTAAACCCAATTTACCAATTTTTCCATGTATGGGTTGTGTGTTTGGTATCAAATCTAAGAACGCTTTGTCTCACCCTAAATACCAAAGATTTCTCCTCTGTTTTCTCAAAAAGTTGTATAGGTTTACACTCTGCATTTAAGTCCATGAATCATTTTGAGTTATTTTTATATGTGGTGTGGGACTTAGGTCAAGATTCACTTTGCTTCTTGAGGAGTTTTGTGTTTGTATTCATGAGAGACATTGGCCTGTGGTTTTCTTTTCTTGTACTATTTGTGTATGGAGTTAGGGTCAGAGTAATACTGGCCTCCTAAAATGAGCTGGGAAGTATTCTCTTCTGTTTTTTGCAAGGCATTATGTAAAATTTATGTGAATTCATATTTAAAAGGTTTGGTGGACTTCTTCACTAAAACCATCTGGGTCGGCATATTTGTTTTTCAGGAGTTTTTCATTACAAATTCCACTTCTTTAATAGTTGTGGGCTGTTGCGATTTTCAGTTGCATCTTGGATGTGTCTTGGTAGTTTGTGGTTTTTGAGAAATTGGTTCATTTCTTCGAAGTTGTCAAATTTATGAGCATAAAGTCGTTTGCAGTATTCCTTTACGATCCTTTTCATGGCTTCAGCACCTGCAATGATATCCCATTTCACTGCTGATACTCGTGATTTGTGTCTTTTCTCATTCTCTCTCTCTCTCTTTTTTTCCTTTTGGTTAGTTTCCCTAGAGGTTTATGAATTTTATTGATTTTTTTTGGAAACAATACTTTGTTTCATTGATTTTCTATTATTTTTATTTTTATTAAGTTCTGTTTCATCTTTATTAATCCTTTCCTTTTGCTTGCCTTGGGCTTCTTTTACTCTCCTTTTCTAGTTTTTTGAGATAGGAATTTAAGTTATTGATTTGAGATCTTTCCCATTTTTAATGTAAGCATTTAGTGATATAATTTCCCTCTAGTAGCATTTAACTGCATCCCACATATATTGATATGTGGTGTTTGCATTTTCATCCAGTTCTATGTATCTTTTTAATTGACTTTGAGACAACCTCATCGGACCATGGATTATTTAGATGTATGTTGTTTAATTTCCACATGTTTATTTTTAAAATTTTTTTATCCTCACCCCAGGATATTTTGCTATTTATCTTCGGGTAGAGAGAGAGAGGGAGAGACAGGGACAGAGAGAGGCATCAACGTGAGAGAGACACATCGACTGGTTGCCTCCCGCAAGACCCCAACCAGGGCCAGGGACGAACCACAACCGAGGTACGTGCCCTTGGCTGGAATCGAACCCAGGACTCATTGGTCCGTGGGCCATGCTCTACCACTGAGCCCAAGTGGCCAGGGCATAATTTCCACATGGTTAGAAATTTTTCTGTTGCCCTTCTACAACTGACTTCTAGTTAAGTACCCTTATGGTCAGAGAACACACTTTGTGTGACTCAAATTCTTTTCAACTTGTTAAGATTTGTGTTATGGTCTAGGTATGGCATCTTGGGGGGTGTCCCGTGGGCCCTTGGAAAAGTGTGTACCTGCTATGGTTGGGAGTGTTGTACATGTCAGTTAGGTCCCACTGGTTTATTGTGTTGTTTAAATCTTCTATGTCCTTGCTGACTTTCCATCGAGCAGTTCTGTCAGTTGTTGAGAAAGGGGAGTTGGGGTCTCCAGCTGTAACTGTAGATTGGCTGTCTCTCCTTTCAGCTCCATATCGATTCTTGCTCCAGGTATTTTGGGGCTCTGCTCTCTGATGTGTATGCAGTTAGGATCCTTATGTCTTTTATCATTATGACATGATATGACTCTTGGTCTCTAGTAATTTTTTTCTCTGAAATCTACTGTATCAGATATTAACATAACCATTCCTGCTTTTAAAAACTTTGCATGGCCCTGGCTGGGTAGCGCAGTTGGTTGTCGATTCATCTGTACACCAAATGGATGCAGCTTCGATTCCAGGTCAGGGAACATACCTGGATTGCGTGTTCAGTCTTCAGTTGGGTGCTTATGGGAGGCAACCAATGATGTTTCTCTCACATTGATGTTTCTCTCCCTCTCTCTCTCCTCCCCTTCCTCTCTCTCTAAAAAATCAATAAAAACCTTGCCTCAGGTAAGGATTTAAAAAAAAAAACTTAAAAAAATTTGCATGGTATATCTTTTCTGTTCTTTTACCTTCAACTTATATATGTCATTGAATTTTAAGTGAGTTTCTTGTCAACAACATACAGCTTAAGTCTGTCTTTTTTCTTTTTTTTTTTTTTCGGTTTTCTATTTGTTTCCTCTGTTTCTTTTTTCTTGTCTTCTTGAGAGTTACTTAACATGTTTAGGATTTCATTTTGGTTTATTTACAGTGTTTTTCATTGTATCTTTTTGTGCAGTTTCCACGGTGGTTGCTCTGGATATTAAAAAAAAAATACACACACACGCACACACACACACACATGACTTAAAATTACCAACTAGCATCATCATTTTACTACTTCAACTGAAATATGAAAAACCCACTTGGATTTAAGACCCTTTACCTTCCTTGCTCACTTTTAAACATCTTTGTCTTAAGTATCAGATGGTGTTAGAATTTTTGTTGCAGTCATTAACTGATTTATAAACTCATGAAGAAAAGTATCCCTATTTATGTATCCCTATTTCTGATGTTTTTGTTCTTTCTCCTTCTTTCCTCCTGATCCAATGTTCTTTCTTTTTTCTTTTCCTTTCTGTTTGAAGAACTGTCTTTAAGGGCAAGTCTGCTAGAGGCAAATTATTTGAATTTTCTTTTATTTTGGAATGTTTTAATTTCCCCTTAATTCTTGGAGGGCAGTTTCACTGGATATAGAACTAGCTACTTTCTTCCTCTCGCATGGTTTCACACGAGAAAGTCTCTTTGATTTGAATTCCACTAAAGGTAACGTGTCATTTCTCTCTGGCTGCTTTCATTTTCTCTTTGACTTTAGCTTTCAAATTTTTAATTGTGATGTATTTTGATGTGGATTTCTTTAGAGTAATCTCAGCCTGTTGGATTCATAGGTTTGTGTCTTTTGCCAAATTCATGAAGTTTTCAGCCATTATTTCTTCAAATACTGTTTTAGTCGCCTTCTCTCTTTTCTTCCTTTCTACCACTCTGACATATCAGTGTTGTATCTTTGTTATTGTCTCACAGATCTTTCCTTTTCTTTTTTTAATCCTTGCCTGGGAATATTTTTCTATTTATCTTCAGATAGAGTGGGAGGAAGGGAGAGAGAGGAAGAGAGAGAGAAGCATCGACATGAGAGAGACACATCGACTGGTCGCCTCCCGCATGACCCCACCAGGGCCAGGGATGAACCGCAACCAAGGTACGTGCCCTTGGCCAGAATCGAACCCGCGACTCATTGGTCCGCGGACCGATGCTCTACTGCTGAGCCAAACCGGCCAGGGCCCTGATCTTTCCTTTTATTTTCTAGTTCGTTATGTCTCTGATGTTCAGATTGGGTGAATTCTATTGTTCTGTCCTTAAGTTTATTGATTCTGTCCTCTGACATCTCCACTCTTCTATTTATTATTGAGTCTATCCCGTGAGGTTTTAAATTTGTTTCCTGTTATTGCATTTCTCAGTTCTATAATTTCCATTTGGTTCTTTTTAAACAACTTCTGTTTCTTTGCTGAAATTCTAAAAAATTGTTTTAAGACCATTTATAATGGACTGTTGAAGTATTTTTGTGATAGCTGCTGTAAAAATCTTTGTCCAGTATTGGACCAGATCACTGTTGAAAGCAATTGATTGTCTTTTCTCATTCAAGTTGTGATTTTCTTGGTTCCTGGTAAGATGGGTGATTTTTTTTTTTTATTGTATCCATTCTATCTATTGGTTGTGAGATACTGGGTTTTATGTAAATCATTTATTTTAGCAAGCACTCTTGTTTGGGTGTGTGCACTGTGGTTGCAAAGTTTAATTTTCAGAGACTTCGCAGTGTTGTCCTGGTCGCCCTGGTTGACCGGGTGCTCCTAGAGTTCCCATTGGGTCCCGGCCGATGCAGCCTGATGGGGAGGGGTTGTCGGGTGTCTCTGTGAGAGGGAAGGGCTGTGATGAGGTTTTCTTACTGGTGCCCCTTGGTTGCTCTGGTGGCTCCAGGCAGGTGAGTAGAGTCTCAAGGCTGTGGGTGCAAAGAGGCTTTCTGGATCGCTGCGTTTTCCCTGTCAGTTCTGCCCGCTCATCTGGTTATCTCTCAGCAGACAAGGGGAGTCGCTGGCCCAGGAAGAAAAGAGAGTCCTTCACCCGTGGTAGCGTTAATCTTGCCTGATGTTGTCAGGTCTTCTGTTTGATCCGGTGGCGGAGTGAATGTATGTGGGACGCCTTCTGTCGTTAGGCCAACGATCAAAGCACTTTACGTCTGGGTGGTCTTCTTCTGTTGGAGGGCTACACGGTGCCCAGCCGCGGCTCTGGTCCTGCCCTCCTGGGGTCCCAAACCTGCGTGCTTTCTTCTCACTACCTGTCAGGCTCTCCCTGGGAGGAGCAGGGGAAATCGGGCCTGTGTCATTTCACCGCCCCTTTGTAAGTAGCGCTGCATTGGAACACAGCTGCTCCCATTCATTGTCTTCTCTTGTGCCACCACAGCAGGGCTGAGTCAGCATGACAGTGGCCACCCCCCTTCCACTGAGAGGTGAGTGGGTGTAAAATATTTATTATCTGGCCTTTTTTTTTTATCCTCACCGGAGGACATTTCTGCATTTATCTTCAGATAGAGCGGGAGGGGGAGAGGGAGGAAGAGAGAGAGAGAAACATCGATGTGAGAGAGACACATCAACTGGTTGCCACCCACAGGACCCCAACCGGGGCTGGGGACAAACTGCAACCGAGGTATGTGCCCTTAGTGGGAACCGAACCTGGGACTCTCTGGTCCGTGGGCTGATGCTCTAACCGCTGAGCCAAACCGGCCAGGGCTATTATCTGGCCTTTTACAGAAAAGCTTGCCAACCCCTGGTCCCGATGATCCATTGGCCAAGAGGTCATGGTTGAGAGATTTCAAACAACCTGCCAAGCCCCTTGGCCGAGTACTCATTTAGGCAATCTGCTGATCGGGACAAAGGCCTGATTAATAACTGGATCCTTTGCAAAGTGCTTTCATGTTGGTGATCCCGTTTGATCCTCGCATTGCCCTACGACGAGGAACACTAATGGGGTAGTAGGACCTGCACTGTATAAATTAGGAAAACGAGAACCCGGGAGTCCTAGTGATGTCTCCCTATAATTGTCCAGTATGTAGGTGCCAAGCCAGGACTCTACCTCTGACCCCATGACCCCTGGTTTAGTCTATTGCACTGACTTGCAAGGCAAAGCTTATTCCTTGCTCCCCGATACCCTTAGAGAGCTTATACTATATGTGCAGATACAGTGTAAGACCCTACAGGAGATTAAGAGGTCATAAAAATACTGTGTGTGTGCCATTAGCTTTATAGAAAGACCCCAATCTTGCTGTGATAGAATTCACATAATTAAGCCCTTCTTTTTCTGCCACATACTGCACTGGGCATATGTTTATTTTCCACCATTTTCCAATGTAAAAAATCATTCACCTAGCCCTGCTGGTGTGGCTCAGTTGGTTGGAGCACCATCCCGTACAACAAAGGGTTGCGGGTTCAATTCCCCATCGGGGTACGTGCCGAGGTTACAGGTTTGATGCATATCCTCATGTGAGGATAAAGAAAATGGTTTTTTAGATACTTCCCCAAGTCACTGAACAGCTAGTAATTTTAGATTCTGTATGTCTTACAGAGCATTTTCACCATCATCATGTCCCTGAATTCGCCAAGAATCCTGTGAAGAGAGTGTTCATTCTCCTGTTACAGAAGAGAAGTCGGAGTTCAGAGAAATGAGCCATAGCTAGCACTTGAATCCAGGTCAGTCTGGTATTTATTGTGCAATGAAACAGGCTTGCACGGGATATGAGACATAGAACGGAGCCAAGAGACGTACGAGTCCATTTTATTCCATGGGTGGGGAAACTGAGTCTTAAGGCTGGAATCTCTGGGGCTCCATTTTCATTGCTCTTCCTTTGCACGAGCTGTTAGACTGGTTTAAAATTCCACTAGCAATCGCTGTGGAACCAAAAAGTAAAAAAAAAAGAAAGAAAGAAAGAAAGAAAAAGACATTGTTCTTATGAAAGAAAGGAGAGATTAGTAGCCTTTCATTTGCTGCTTATCTCCTGCTTTTCTGCTAAAGGGTAATTGAAGACGGAGTTCATTTTCTTCAAGGCAAAGGGGGGCCTTTTCATACTTGGCCAAGATCACCTGGTTCCCAATTTGGGCGATGTGAGCAATTGTTTATCTAGAGATTACCAACCCACGCTCCTAACTAATCCTCAGTCCTCGGGGACGGGGGAAGGTGATGTCACATTTATTTATAGACGGTGTTGGGTGGAAGCAGGGGTGGTTTCTTCTGATAGGACAGGCGGCGCTCCTATCTGCTCCCCCCTGTAAGGGCTCGGGAGGAGGGATCAGGTTCTTTCTGACTCTGCACCTGAGGAAAGATCAGGCAGTCTGGGGCTAGCGTTCTAGCGGTAGTACTGGGCAGTAGAAGTTGTGTGTGCACACGTGTGCACATGCCTGCTCCATGTGTGTGCATGCACTTGCATGCCTTTGTGTGTGTGTGGATTTGAAAGGGCATGTGCATGGCGTATTTGTGACTGCAGGGGATGGGAGATTTCAGGTGTGCATGTGTGTGCCGTATGCTGTGCTTTTGCGTATGTGTTTGCTCACGTGTGGAATGTAAGTTGTACAGATGTACCTGCTAATTTAATATGCATGTGAACACGAGAAATGTAGCACACCTGCGTGAGCTCTGGTCATGCTTATGTCAGTCTGCATGTGGGGATTTTCCTCCTAAGACGCTAAGTTCTTCAAGGAGAGAGGAGAACTCCACTCTCTTGACCTCTCTCCTCATGTGGAATCTTAGGTCTACAGGGGTATCAGTCTCAGGTCTAGGCCAGATGGATCTGTGAAATGGTTTTGGTCTAGTCTGAAGAAGGGTTTGTACAATATCCCTGAGCCAGAATCTCAAGATAGGACCCTTTTTTTTTTAAATCCTCACCCGAGGACATTTTTCCATTTATCTTCAGATAGAGTGGGAGGGAGGGAGGGAGAGAGAGAAAAAGAGAGAGAGAGAGAGAGAGAGAGAGAGAGAGAGAGAGAAAGAGAGAGAGAGAGAGAAACATCAGTGTGAGAGAAACACATCAATTGGTTGCCTCCTGCATGAACCCAACCAGGGCCAGGGACGAACAGCAACTAAGGTACATGCCCTTGACCAGAATTGAACCCGAGACTCTTTGGTCCTCAGGCTGATGCTCTAACCACTGAGCCAAACCGGCCAGGGCTCAAGATAGGTCTCTTTCTCCAAGAGGGACCCAGAGCCAGGAGTCCCAGCAGAGCTCGTGGACTTGTTTGACCTTGCCCTCGGGAACCTTGGACAGAGCCAGGAGGGACAGGCAGTGGGCGGCTCGTTGCCCAGCGCTGGCCAGAGAGAAGGGAGGGAATTCTATCATGCATTCTCTTTCTCTGGCACCCTTGTCAAAAATCAATAGACCATAGATGTATAGGTTTATTTCTGGACTCTTGATTCCATTCCATAGGTCTGTGTGCCTCTCATGGTATTCTGAGCAAAGAGTTCTGCACAGGTGGGCACTGCTCTAGGGGTACAAGCAGAGAATTATGTGAGTGCTGAGGGGCCTTCAGAGCCCAAGTCCATCCTCCCCCACAGGGGGCCCCCACGGCAGCTTCCTCTACAAAGGCTCCCCAGCCTCCGGTTAAATACCTCCCGTGACAATCCGCTGTCACACAGCACACGGTTCCCAGGAAGGCCCTCCCCCTTGGAGACCAGTTCTGCGTCTGTTTAACTTCTACCTCTCCCTGTCCTTGGGGCTCATGAAGAGTAAATGACTCCCTTTCACGTGAAGGTAGGATAACGTAATGGAAAGAACACCAGCGTGGCCCCGAGTTTAAATGGCACCGTGTCACTGACGCGTTATGAACTTATGCCGTCTTCCTAAGAGCTAGTTTCCTTGTGTGAAGAATAAGGGAGGACAGGACTCATGCCGCACAAGTGTTGTCGGACAGATTCAATGCGGTAACCACGCTGAAGTTCAGCACACTTCCTGGGGCATCCCACGCCTCCCTTTGTCCAGGCTGAGCAGACACACTGTCCTCAGCGGTTCCGCACTTCGTGGGACTGGCAGACCCCCGGGATTCCGTTTTCCGTCTTCGAGATGTGCTTCAGTGTGTCGACACTGTTGTGAAGATGTGGTGCTCAGGTCTGAGCGCAGGGCCACAGCTGTGCTCTGGTGTCCCAGAGGGACCAGGATGCTCACCTCCTTTATAAGGACCAGCGTAGCTCTGCGAATACCGTGCCGGCCTGCTTAGCGCCCCAGACACACCGCCTGCTGCCGCTGTGCTGACTCGTGGCACAATTTGATCATCAAGTCATTAAGGAAGTTCATGATCTCCCCCAGTCTCCCTCACCCAGTATTTGAGCAGGTAATGTTGGAGCCTGAGGGGATTAGTACACATTTAGTCACAAGAAATAAAATTCATTTTCCTTGCCAAGGCCCTATGAAACCTGGTCCCTGCTTATGTCTCATTTCCTGCCGCGCTTCCCACTTCTCTCCCTCCAGTCCCTCTGGGCTCTAGTTTCTGCACTCACCACGGCCATTCCCATCTCAGGAACCTGGTACCACGTACTGCCTTGGCCAGGAAAGCTCTCCTCCTTTCTCAGCCTCTCATGACTGCCCCCCATCATGCAGGTCCTTCCCAAACTCCAAATCCAAAATGCAACAGAGCCCTCTCCACCTGTCTGCAGCCCATTTCCTCCTACGTCATAGCACTTGCCACCGCTGGTCATCATGCTGGTGCACCTGCTATGGTTGGTCTCCCGAAAGAGGCTGTGTGCTCAGCAGAGCAGCTGGAGACGCCTCGTCTCCCCTGTTCGTCCCTGACTGTCCAGCAGGCGGCACCGTGCCTGACCCCGGCTAAGAACCAATAAGCGATTTTTGAGTGGAACAGTGCACACAGGCGTGAATGAGTTCAGTCCTGCTGCACAATCTGATTGGATGACATCACCCTGATGGAACCTCTGACTTGGGTTTTTTAAAAATATGTTTTTATTGATTTTTTTAGAGAGAGATATAGAAACATCGATGTGAGAGAGAAATATCGATCGGCCGCCTCCTGCACGCCCCCTACTGGGGATCGAGCCTGAAACCGGGCATGTGCCCTGACGGGGAATCAAACCAGGACCTCTCAGTCTATGGGCTGACACTCAATCTACTGAGCCACACCGGCCGGGCGTAAATTGGATTTTTAAAAATCTCACTTATCTAGTTTTCAGAACTATGTCATCTGCGCATTTGCTCAGTGTGCTAAATCCTCACCCAAATCATTGATGAAAATATTGATGAGGGTGGGTCCCAGGAGGAGCGCACAACAGGCCACTGAAGACCCGTCAGTATGTTGGAACGAGGACCGCTGTGGGGCGGGAGGAAGACCCAGTGCGAATTCGGCCCCTGACAGGAAGACCGCCCCGCCTTCCCTGCATGGGCTTCGGTGGGTTCCCAAATCGGCACTATACATGGGCAGCAACAACAATGTTAATAATAGTAACCAAAATTAGTTTCGATCTGTAACAGAGGGGTCTTGTTAGATTCAGCAGTAAAATACTGGCATTTGTCTTCGGCCCCGCCTCATAACCTGGCTGCCGAGAGGGGTACAGCTGCTACCATGTTTGCTGCTGTTGTTACTGTCGAGTAGCTGCGACCAAGCACTCTGCTGTGTGTTCACTCGGGTCTTCTCATTTGTTTGTGGGGATGGAACATCTCTTTCCCCTGCTGTTCTCTTCCCCGCGGAGGGACACGATGAGTGTAACACCTCGCCTGTCACCTTCCACATGCTCGTCTCTGTGGACGCTGAGTGCTTTTCCTTTGGTGACTTGGGAGAGAGCAACTGCTCCTGAGCAACTCAGTCTGTCTCCTCTCCTCGAAAGGGGACGGGCTCTGCTCCCCGAAGCCGCAGTCCTCAGAGCAGCTCCCTTTCCACGGCCACCCTGCTTAAGGGAGCGCGTCCCCACTGTCCTTAGTCCTTACCTTGTTTATTTTCCTCCAGAGCACTCATTCCGTAACATTTCACATATGTATTTTTTTAATGCTCCAGTGGGCCTCCACATCAGTATATGGTCTTCAGCTGTGCGTGTGGTGTGTGTGTGTGTGTGCGCGTGCGTGTGTGCGTGCGTGTGTGTGTGTGTGTGTGTGTGTGTGTGTGAAAGTTACTCTGTATCTTCATAGACTAGAATGGATCCTGAAAAATACCAGGAGCTTTTTATTTTTTATTTATTTATTTATTTTTGTATTATTTATTTATTTTATTTTATTTTATTTATTTATTTTTAAACAGGTATTTAAAATTTTTATTTTATTTTTTTAAATAATTTATTTTATTATTAATTTGTTTTTGTTACAGATGTTTTTCCTTTTTTTCCCCCATTGACACCCTCCTCCCCCTCCCCTTCTCCTCGTCCCCATCCCTGTTGTCCATGTCCATTGGTTATGCACCCATGCACATAGGCTCTGTGATTTACCTCTTTCCCCCGCCTCCCCCCTCCTCTGAGGCCCGTCATCCCGTACTCCACCCTCCATGTCTCTGGGTCAGTTTCGTTGTTCAGTTTGCTCAGTTCTCCTGTGTGTTGCTGGCTTCCTCCGTTGGTGGGGGGGTCGCTCAGCTCCCTCGCTCCACCTGGGTTCCCCGTGGTGGGGGGGGGATCGCCCGGCTCCCTCACTCCTGGGTTCCTCCGTGGTGGGGGGGTCGCCCGGCTCCCTCACTCCTGGGTTCCTCTGTGGTGGGGGGGTCGCTGGGCTCCCTCGTTCCTGGGTTCCTCCGTGGTGGGGGGGTCGCTGGGCTCCCTCGTTCCTGGGTTCCTCCGTGGTGGGGGGGTCGCTGGGCTCCCTCACTCCTGGGTTCCTCCGTGGTGGGGGGGTCGCTGGGCTCCCTCACTCCTGGGTTCCTCCGTGGTGGGGGGATCACCTGGCTCCCTCGTTCCTGGGTTCCTCCGTGGTGGGGGGGTCGCTGGGCTCCCTCGCTCCTGGGTTCCTCCGTGGTGGGGGGGGGTCGCTCAGCTTCCGCAGGCGCCCCTGGCTGCAGGATCTCGTTTCTTTTCAGGTGACAAGGAGGGTCCTGGAGGGCAGTATGCCGTCTCCATTCTGCTGCTTCTTTAATTTTGTAGTTGCAGGGCTTCCATTCAGCTTGATTTCATGTGGTCTTTAAGTGATAGTTATTCTGTGATTTAGTTGTAACTTTGATGTGGTTGTGGGAGGACGCGATTCCGCGTCCACCTAGGCCGCCATGTTGACCGGAAGTCCCTAGGAGCTTTTTAAATAGGTGTTGAATACACTCAGCTCTCCTCATCTGTAATTTGTCTCAATTCAAGTGAAGAAGCAAACAGGACAGAAATAAATAAATGAAGATCCCAAAGTCAAGGCTTCACCATGTCGCTCACTCACGCGGTGGCCGCTCCGCACAGACACCCGCCCCGCAGGGAGCAGCCCCGCCAGGCCTCGGGCCACTTCTGAGCTCCAAGCAGGGAAGCGGCTGCTGCCACAGTCAGTCACAGCCGGGCTCCGGCTCGGGCGGGGAAGTGTGGCCAGGAACCGCGGGCCGATGGCATGCGGCACACTCCCAGCCGAGCGAGAGGGAGAGACGCACGTCTCCGGAAAAGTATTTCCTATTCTTTTGCGGAAATGTTGTAGCCAGTGTGTTGGTTCCTTGGGGTTTTCTAGATGAGGTCTAGAGGGGGCAAATAGCCATTCAAAGTGTATCGCTTTAATTGATACTCCACTCTAGTTGGGATGCCACCTGATTGGTGATCTGCTCCTTCATTCACTTTTTATTCATTCATTTAGAGAATATTCATTGAGAACATATTATGTGGCAACATTTGCAAGGCACTCAGGAAATGATGATGACAAGGAAAAAAGGGAAATGCGCAACCCTCCATGGAACTCAACGCTTCTCTTCACCCCGCCGAACGCCCTCTGACCTCCTCACTTCTCCCTCTCACTCACTTCCGTGCCCACACTATTTGGTGGCATTTTACTGCCTTTCTCCCCACCCCTCAAACCTCTCCCTACCAGCCCCACAAGCTCTGGTGCCCACAGAATTTGCTCGAGAATGTGTGTGTATCACAGTCAGCTGCTTCCATGGGTGTCAATGGCATGGTTACTAACCCTGACTCCGATGACGCAGACGGTACATGGTTCTTTTTTATTTTTTTTCCTTTATTGATTTTAGAGAGAAGAGAAAGAGAGAGGTAGAGAGAAATAGAAACATCGATGAGAGAGAACATCGACTGGCTGCCTCCTGCATGCCCCCCACTGGGGATCGGGCCCACAACCTGGGCATGTGCCCTGACCAAGAATCAAACCAGTGACCTCTTGGTGCATGGGTCGACGCTCAACCACTGAGCCACAACGGCTGGGCAGTAAATCGTTCTTAAGTGCAGATGTACTTGTTGTATTTCCTGATTTTATATTTTAAAAAGGGATGTACTTTTAATGTAGATAGTATTTACTTTTCCTTCTATCACACCGGCTTGAATGCAGAGATGTTTGCCGGCCCTTACTGCATGATCCCTCTCTCCAGAACACCCTTTCCAGGGCTTCAATGAGGGGGAGGGGGCGCTGGAGACACCAGGCTGGTGATGGGTCCTGTGGTCCCAGTTCAGCCCAAGCCTAACCCACATTGCCACACATCGAGTAATTACGTTTTGGGGGAAAAATGGCCCTGGAATTACTGGTGGAGGGAACCTCGATAGGTGAGCTCTTTTCCTTTAAATTTCTGATTATAGAAGTTTCGTTTGTTTGGAACTGTGGAATGCGAGTGAGGGTTTATAGCTGAGGGAAGAAATGTTATCGTTCATTCTGCATCTTGCCTCTGACTTATGGGACCGAGCTTCCTCAACATGGCAGAAACCACGCCTAGTGTTTCAACTTTCCACACGACGACCGGCTCCTCTCCTTGCATCTTGGAGGCAGACATTATCCTTACTGGGCGGACGTGGGCACTGTATGCCAGAGACAGAACTGCCCAAGGTCGCTGAGCCCGGAAAGTGGCAGAAGGGACTTTTCACCAATACAGGTTCTTCTGCTGCCAGACCGTGAGCCCTTCCCAGGGCTCCTTGCTCAGTCCTCCCCCTGTCCACCCACTCACTCCCTGTGGCCGTTCCCGCTGCATTGGCCCCGGGCAGAATCTCCTTCCTCAGCATCCAACCCGCCTGCGAGGAGCGAGCGCTGGGCTTTCTCGGAGGCTGGGAGCCTTCCACCTGTCAGTCACGCTGCCGGGTCGGAGGAGCCGGTCGCCAACTGCACTAGACGCAATCGTGTAACACGCGATGCGAACTCACCTCCGGAGCCCCTCACAGCGCCTTTAGCGGAACACAGGGGCTGCCTTCCTTTTATCATTTAATTTTTATAAAGCGAAATTCACAAACAAAAGGGGAGAACCAAACTGAGAGCCGCTTCAGAAACGCCTCCCGGTGTTCTCTGGCTTGTTCTCGTCCCTGGCAGCGCGGGGCCGAGGCGGAGATCAATGTCCCACTGCAGAGAGCCAGCGAGAATGAAAACTTGATGGAAATCAAAGATGCCGTGTTGGAACCCAGTGCCGAGAGCCGAGGCCAGCGCCCGTGTGCACTCCAGCCTCTACCACCGAGTTTCCGGGCAAATGCCGCCGCCTGAACTTGACTTTCTAGTCCTCCAATCCCACCAAACTACTCATCCCTGAAATCCCAGGACACTGCTCATGGTTCTAGTCCTTCCGATACCACCATCGTCTCCCTGCTGTGAGCCTCTCACCTCCTTCTGTTCCCTCTTCTGCCCCACTCCTCTCCTCCTCTGATAGACGGTTCGCAAAAATGGTCACAATTCCTCACTCCTCCCTGTGTTTCCCAGCCTTTCCCGTGGAGAGCTGGAATCTGCTCCCCCTTGAGTCTGGACTGTCCCGTGCTTCTCTGTGGAATAGAATATGGCAAAATTCACCTTGCGCCAATTCTGAGCCCAGGACTAAAGAAGCCTGTGCGTGGCGGCTCATTCCCTGGGAATCGTGCTAAGCCACGGTGTCGCCCACCGCAGGCTGTGCAGCTAATGATGCGGGACACACAGCCCCATCCTCCCAGCACCCTCGCTGAGCCACTCAACCATCAAAGCCGCCCACTGACGGGCAGCTGACTCTAGATTCAGGAATGCACTCAGCCAGGACCACAAAAACCATCCAACTGAGCCAAGAACGATTGTCAACCAGCAGAATTTTGAGCCAGCTAAATGGTGTTATCTTAAGCTACTAAGTTTGGACATTGTTTTTTTGTTTTTTGTTTTTGTTTTTGTTTTTTTAATTTCTTTATTGATTTGTGAGAGAGAGGAAGGGAGAGGGAGAGAGAGATAGAAACATGGATGAGAGAGAACATCGACTGGCTGCCTCCTGCATGCCCCCCACTGGGGATCGGGCCCACAACCTGGGCATGTGCCCTGACTGGGAATCGAACCTGTGACCTCTTAGAGGTGCATGGCTCGATGCTCAGCCACTGAGCCACACCGGCCGGGCTGGGGGTTGTTTTCATGCAGCAATAGCTGACTTGATACACCTCCCTTTCCTATTTTTCCAAGTCGTCCACTGGAGTCATTTTTCACTGACACAAATCGGCTCGCTTTTCCAGTTCTCCGCGTGCCCTCAGCCAGGGGACTGCTCGTCTGCCTAGTTTTTCTCTAGCCACATGGTCCAAAGGAAGAGCCGCCATTCTCTTACTGATTGTCCCTCCCTCTCAGGCCCAATTTGGACAAAATCACGGTACTTTATTCCCAAACAGCAGTGACTGTTCCAATGTGGGGAAGACACGTGAACCAAAGCCGGGCGATCAGAGTCCCTCTGGGATCTTCCCAACTGGAGAAGTAACGCAGAGGAAAGTTTCTCTCCAAACTAGAAAGCAGACTGTGACGATGTCAGCCCGGACCTACCATTGCTCAGCTCCCTTGTCCAATGGCCGAGCTGATCTGGGAGAATGAAGCTGCTGGACAAGCTGGACCACGAGGGGTGACTGCAGGTGAACAGTCCCTGGTGTCAGAATTCCGACTGCTGCCGATGGGACGAGTGAACCAACAATACCCTGCATCTGCCTGAGCGAGTCTGAGTTGAGCCTCTGGGACGTGCAGCCACAGCGCCCGGAGTGAAACCTCACTCCATGGCAAACAACCTTCCCTGAGCTGGGAGACCCGGGGAACAGTCCTGCCTGTAGGTTTGCCTCTGGCCTCAGCCCAGCCTGGCTTAATGTGAGTGAAGTCGGCAACTCGAAGCACTTACCATTTTACACCTTCCTTTCCGTGTCCTTGTAGTCTGTGTCCATGCCAACAGCATGGGCTGCGGTGGGCAAGAAGGAGCTGTGGATCTGAGCGGGAAAGACACAGCGCCCGGACTCTGCCCTTGGCAGGTCACGACCGCATGGGATGAGAAGTGGGTAGCTGTCCGGTTCTCTCCAACATGATAAATACCGTGACACGGGGGTCCGCAAAGTGCTGTGGAAACGCAGAGAAGTGTGATCCAGCCGCAAGGGAGAGAGAGAAGGCCCGCTCCGAAGGCCTCCTGGTGGAAGGCCACATGCTGGGCATGACAGCTAACGGGAACTGGCCAGGTGACGGCAGAGGTGAAGCCCAGACTCTTTCCTGAACAGGGGGCACTCTATGGAAATGTGTGGGGGCAGTTTGGAGAAAGGCAGCAGGTTGAGTGACAGATCGGAGGGTGAGGGGGTGGAAGGGAAGGATGCCAGAAGGGTTTGCAGGGGCCGGGGCACAAACAGACTTTTGGTTCATGCTGGCGAGGCTGGGCTTTTTCATTTTTTTCAGAGAACAGTGGGGAGTTATGGAGTATTTTCCATCAAGGAGTCAGGTGACTGGGTGTGTGCTTTAGGAAGATAGGTTTAGCATCTGTGCAAAGAACAGACTGGAACAGGGAGAACCCAGGGCGGGGAGATTGGCTAGTAATCCAGGAGAGGGACCATGAAGATCTGAGCAATTCCAGGCAGCGGCTTTGGGCTATCAGAAATCATTGAACAAGAAGGTCAGAGAAGCTTGGCCCCTCAAGTCCTGGGGGATTTAGCAGTCATGAACTCCCATATTTGTCTCCCCTGTTGCATCAGGCTGCTGAAAGCTTTGCCTGTGGCGACCCATGGCAAACAAATCCACAAGCTCCTTGTCTCACGCCCTCTCTTCTGTCCTGCCTGCCTTGGCCGCTCTCCAGCGCCCTAGACAGCTGTTTCTGCAGTCATTATTGCTGTTGTTGATTCAGCTTTTATAGTTGTTCTTGGCAAGAGGGCTGGGCTGATCCAAGCTACTCCAACTTGGATGGAAATGGGAGTTGTAACCTCAATGGCATTTAATTCAACAACACATCAAATGTCCACTTCAGTGCCATTGGCATTTCTGTGGGGAATATAAGTGAACATAGTCAATGAGCACCTAAGGTTGCCAGGCAGTTTACTAGGTGCTTCATATAAATAGAAGTAGTATTCTTCAGTAGTTGAGTCCAGTGGTTCTCAAGAGAGCCTGCCTGGGTTTAAATTCAGAATCTATTATTTAAACTTGGGCAACATGTTTAACTGCTCTGTACCGCAGGGTCCTCCTCTATAAAACAAAAGTGCGAGATCCCCATCTCCTGGGGCTGTGGTGAGAGACAGATGGCACAGTGCTCTAAGTCCATGGCACAGTGTCTCACTGATACTAATACCTAATGAAAGAGGGTGCTTGTTAATAATTTCCTGTTTACAGGGCACCATAGCCCTGAGACATAGTTATCACTGACCCTACTTCACACGTGGTGAAACCAAGGCTAAGAGAACAAAATGTGAGTGTATGTGAGCATTCGGGTGAGTGTGTGTGAACACGCATGAGAGCACATGTGAACATATACGTCTGAGTGTGTGAGAGGATGAGCAGGGGGAGAGCGGTATGGCCGGAAAAAGAACCACCTTAGTGCTAGACGGAGCAAATCAAGGTCAGAGAAGGAGGCGAGGGGATGATCTCAGGCTGTCATTGTAATGGACAAGGAGCAAGGGAGCAAGGGCTTGAAACAGGTTAATGGTTTCCGAGGCAGGTGAATGGTTTCCGAGATAGGAAAGAGTAAATGCAGAGAGAGATGCTGTGGACGGAGAAGCAGGTAGCTTGAATGGCACCTTGATTGTTGAATTCAAGATGAGTCAAAGGTGACCCTAAGGTTTCACATCTAGACAACAGAAAGGAGAAAGGTGTGGATGGTTACCAGCCGTCTCTTTGTGGAGGCTGAGCTAATGAAGACATGAGAGGATGGGAGATAGGGCAGATCCGTTTTCATGCGAAGCAAGTGCGCATGAAAGATGCGGAATGTAGAAACAGGTGAAGAGGACAGGCCCAGGTGGTTGCATGGTGGGAAGTTTCGTCGCATCTGTACAGGTGGGAGGATATAAGTTCTGTGAGAGATATCTACTGACCAGGGCAGAAGGTGTCAAAAGAAATTCATTAAATTTTACAATTTCCTCAAGTTCAATTCTAGGCACTGTTACCACCTTTGAAAACACTAGCGTAATCCCAAAGGCAAATCACATTTTGAGAAAGAGATCAGATGGAGAAAGCTTCTGCCTGAATTCATCCATCCATTTATAGATTCATCCATCAATAGATTGATCGATCCATCCATCCATCCATCCATCCATCCATCCATCCATCCATCCATCCACCCATCCATCCATCCACCCATCCATCCATCCACCCATTCATCCATCCATCCATCCATCCATCCATCCATCCATCCATCCATCCATCCATCCACCCACCCACCCATCCATCCATCCATCCATCCATCCATCCATCCATCCATCCATCCACCCACCCATCCATCCACCCACCCATCCATCCATCCACCCATTCATCCATCCATCCATCCATCCATCCATCCATCCATCCATCCACCCATCCATCCATCCACCCATCCATCCATCCACCCATTCATCCATCCATCCATCCATCCATCCACCCACCCACCCATCCATCTACCCATCCATCTACCCACTCATTTATTGCTCACTCAGTTCCCATTACATGCCAAGTATTAAAATATGGGGATTAAAAGGACTTCTCTCACCTCTAGAAATTCTCATCCTAACAGGAAGACACTGATATGATTTAAAATTTAAATATAATTTATAATTCTACAATATGGGTAAGCATCACAGCTTCATATATAGATACTCTCTGGTAGAGATTAGTGGTATCTACCCAGGATTTAAGCTCTGGCTCTCATACTGTCTTGCCAGGTGACCTTGAGCAAATCACTCCCTCCATATATTGAAAGGTCACATGAAAACCTCTTCTCACTGAACCTCAGCTTCCACATCTGTCCATGAAGGGCTGGGAGTAGTTGACCTTGGAGGCCTCCTCCAGCCATTTGACTCTAATAATTGCTCTATGGGAGACCTTTCAGGCACACCTCATGGACCCTGACTGGTGATTCCACTTCCCCCACCCTTCTCTCCCTACTCAGAGCCCTCACTGAACTCTTGGTCCTAGGATCACAAGAAGACATTTAGGGCAGCAGTGCTGTGAATAAATCAGAGAGTGGCTGACATGTCAGCACAAACATAGCCTGTAGTAGACCCCAGGTGGAAGGTCTCCGGCAGCCTCAGTGGCTTGAGCTTTGTGATTTATTGGAGTGTAAGGGTTGCTGGGCGGCTTCCTGACTCAACCTCTACAGCCCGTTAAAGCTCCTGGCTCTTAAAAGACACAGAATGAGGAAAGGAAGACATGGAGGAGAAAGGAGATTTCATCTAGAAAAAGGATTGTGGAATTGCTGTCCTTGTCATCCCCTCCTGGATCTCCACTCACTCTCTCCTTTTCTTGGCCCCAAATGTTTTATGGAAGCAGCCAAAGCATAACCCAGTGAGATTTCTTGGGGACAGTCTTTGCAACTAACTTCTTTTGGTAACTGAGCAGCTCCCCCCGTCTCTGCTCTAGGCCACCTGGCCTCGTCATGACATGCATAAGCTAAACCTCTGCCTCTTTTTTAGATACACGTTCTTTCTCCTTCATGGGATGTCCTCTCATCTGCTCTCCTAACACCCGAATTTCATCCACCCTTCAACGCAGTCTTCCTGGATTCTGCCCATTCATCTCCATCTTTCCAGGCGTCTCACTTGCACTGACATGTAAGAAGGTGAGCTCTGGGGCCAGACTCCACGTGTTCAAACCTCAGCTCTACCACTGACAGTCACTATGGCACCATGAAGTTCGTTCATCTCTGTGTGCCTCAGTGTTCTCAGCTGTAAAATGGGGGCAAGGGTACCTGCCACTTAAGGTTGCTGGGAGGGTTAAACCAGATACTGTGTGTAACCTGTTCAGAATGGAGCAACTTCTCAGCCAGCATCATCCCTCGTCTCCCCCCTGGTCTCTGCCTCCTGATTGGCTTTGTGTGTCCCCTTTGACCCTGCCCCTTGTTCTCCAGACTCCCGCCCCTGCCCTGCTAAAACTCTCCAATGACTTATGGTAGCTCTTTGGATAAAAATCACGATCCATCCAAGAATAGATGAACATGTGGGTGGCCCCGGCTCCTGTCTAGTTTTTCTTTCATGCTTCCCTCTTCAGCTACACTGGCTTCCTTCGAACTCCAGTCACTGGATGTAGGGCCCACCCTACGTCTCTGAATGACCTTGAGAAAAGACCGGAATGAATGAACTCCAGACATGTCAGATGGATCGGTGGTTGGCAAGAGATTTACAGTTGTTCGTAATAATGCAATGATTAATAAATAACAATACAAGAATGAACTCTGTTTCACAGACCCGCAGATATGAGCCTACCTTGGCCCCTCCCTGTACATGCAGAACTGGGCTTGCCTGTCCCTGAACCAGTGGGAGCCAAATGGCCTCTCTATGGGACTTCACTTTAGGATAAATGATACAAAGAAAACAAGTGTTGATTAAAATGAAAGAAAAGACAGAGAGAAGGAGAAGCTGAAATTGTCTTAGCTATTTATCCATACAGTGTGGCCTTAGGAGGGCTGAGTCTTTTTAAAAAATTTTTATTAATTTTAGAGAGAGAAGAAGGGAGAAGGAGAGATAGAAACATCGATGAGAGAGAACATCGATTGACCACCTCCCACATGCCCCTACTGGGGATTGGGCCCACAACCTGGGCACGTGCCCTGACCGGGAATCTAACTGGCGACCTCTTGGTGCATGGGTCGACACTCAACCACTGAGCCACACCAGCCGGGCAGGGCTGAGTCTATGGCTGATGGGCAGGGGATGTGGACACGCTGTTCCCTCACACTCAGGGAGGAGAAAGGTAGGCAGTCAATGCCATCTCCACAGAAATGTCTATATGCCCCCAGGGCGGGTTTTGGAGCTGCCCTGGCCAGGAGACATTTCTTGGGGAGCGGGGGGTCTGAAGAAGAGCTCGGTGCGTGCCTTGAGATGCAGAGAAACTGTTCGTGAGCACACACAAGATAACACGGAGGAAAGCTCGGAGTCTTTTCAGCTTGGGGGAGGGGAGGGGAGCAGCCTACGCAACCAAGATGATGACAACTTGCCTAACAGTCTGGTGTGACCCTGGGACATACAGACTGGGGACAGTCGCCTTTAACTCCAAGCGGGATTTCTCCGCCTTGGCACAGTGACCTTTGAGGCCGCTCACCCTTCTGCTGTGGGCGTTGTCCTGTGCAGGGTGGACTATTAGAAGCCTCCCCACCCACTAGCCGCTAGTGCCCACCCCCATTTTTGTGACAACAAAAAATCGCTCCCTACATGGCCAAATGTCCTCAGCGGGCAACACTGCCCGCTTTGAGGAGAAACGGACTCAGAGACGTATTATGAGAAGTTGAGGTGCCGTGTGTGAAATGCCCAGCCCGAGTCTGGCACGTGGGGGCTGTGGGCTCTACACACATTAGTCTCCTTCTTCCCCCTGTCCTGGACCAGGCCCCTGCCATGGACTAGAAGGGCTGCTGTGGTCCTGACGGCCCTGGACGTGTGACCTCGGGCAACCTCACTGGGACCCCAAGCCTCCTAACAGCAACATGAGAGGCTTGGACTTGGTGACTTTTAAGTGCCATTTCAGGGATGACATTTCACGGTTGTCAGAGAGCACAGGCCGTGGTTGGGAGAAGGAAGGCTGTCAAGAGAACCTATGAGGGCAATGAAAGGTCCCGGCTGTGTAGATGGAGCACAGTGATGACTGCGAGGGCTGAGCACTGCCAAAGACTTGAAGGCCGGAAGCAGAAAGTGCACTCTCAGGCCTCGGCGCGATGATTAGTTAAGTGGAATGAAGCCATGAGCTAACAGCAAAGTGGGAATGGAGGCGCTGGGCTAGGGAAGGACCACAGGAAGCCCTGGAGAAGTGGGCTGTTGGTACAGGCCAGACACCAGCTGCCTGGTAGGCAGGACTCAGACGGCCCCGCGATCCCCAGGCCCTGGTTACACACACCTTTTCCCAGGTACTCGAACACTAGTCTAGGAACAGCTGCGGGGAGAGTGTTCAGATTTAAGCGGTGACCTAATCCCACGAGCCCTTTAGATCTGGGTCTAGAGATCAGGGATGCCAAGCGGGAGAGGAACTGGACGGAGGAGCCCAGAGGCATGGCACGTGGGGGCTGCTGGGATCTGAGGGTGGCTCCCGGCTAACAGCCAACAGACTCGCTCAGGGCCTCAGTTCTGGAACCACGAGGACCTAGACGCCGAGCGCGGAGGAGCTGGGCAGCAGCTTCTCCCACAGAGCCTGCAGATACGGACTCGGCTTGGCGTGTACACTGATTTCAGCCTTTGAGACCCTAAGAACCATGTGGGGCCCCCGATCTGCAGATCTGTGAGAGGATACCTGGATGTTATTTTAAGCCACTAAGCAATAAAAAACCGACAGGCTGTCATGACCTCTAATGTGTCCCCTTGGGCCATCCACTCCCCGCCCCTCTAGCCTGGTAGGCAGAAATGCCCCTGAGTAGTTCACTCACTGCAGAGTCAGCCAGTCCCCGGCTGCTGGCTCCAGCAGGTGTCTGTCCGGGGCTATCTTTGTTTCCACCTATGAGCGGCCAGGGGCAGCTACGAGACTGCAGAAGCCGAGAGTGGGGGGCAGGAGCGGGCGAATTCCCCGTGGCTTAGATGTCAGGGGTCCCCGCCAAATAAAGTTGTTTTCCTATCACTGTTTCCAGATATCACCGAGTCTGAGACCCAAGGACGCTCTGCCTGTTCCAAACAGAACTGCAGACTGAGCGATCCCGGGGGCCGGCGGGGAGCAGCAGGAGAGGTATTTCTTCAAGTAACCTGGTGGACAAGGCCAGATGCATCCTCGTGAGCACGGTGAGGCCACGTGCAAAGTCTGCTCCGTGTGTCTGCGTGGGCAGGATGTCTGACCTGTGGCTACCCGCAGCTGTGACGTGCGGTACTTCTGGAGCCGTGCTGAGGTTGGCGAAGCTGGTCTGTCTGTGGGGAACTGTATGTGGGATTATCCACGTGTAACCGTGTGACAGGTGGTGAAGCAGGGTAGTCGTGATGGGGGGATGCGTGTGAAACTGTGACTGGCGTATCCGTCTGTGGACAGGTAAGGAGTGGGTGGTACGCGGTCAAGTTGGTTGCAAAGGAGTTGTTTGTAGCTCATTGTAGGAGTGACAGGTGCGGGTGATGACATGCATGGCAGAGGAAAGTGTGAGTGTGTGCAAGTGTGTAGGGTATATGTGTGGGGTATTAGCGGTAGGAGGGTCTGAGGGGTAATGCATGTGAGTGGTGAGGGGTGAGTTTGTGGATCCCGCTCCGTGATTCTCTGTCCCTGTGATGTCACCCTTTAAAATGTCCCCTTTGCACTTATGACTGTCTAAATCTATCCTTTTTATATAATCGCTTATTAGTTTAACTGTCCACTGGAATGTACGCTCCGTGAGCGCACAGCCCTGTCTATCTTATTTGCTGATGTCAGGTCCATATTTTAGAACAGTCGTGGCATACGAATAAATAAATGGATGTGGAGGTGCCACGAGAGTGGGGTGTCTGTGCATCAGTGTAAGATGCTGGAAGGGAATTCGCTGTGATGGTGGAGAGGAGTGTGATTTAGTGCAGGGTGAAGTCGGGTTGCGGGGAGGTGATAGGCTTTATGTGTGATGGTGCACCGTGGCGTACATGAGGTGGTGGTTTGAGTGTGTACCCGAAGGGGCTGGTCGGTGGCAATGCGGTGGACGGAGAAAGGGGGAGGGACGGAAATATCACCTGCACTCCCCACTGACTCACGAGGGTATATATTTCCAGGCGCCCACTCCTCCAGCTTCCAGGGGCCTGAGGCTGCCCTGTGTCTTCGTAATGAGGAGGCCGGTCTGACAGCTGGTCTCAGGAGCCATGACGGCCCGAGAAAGCACAGGTGGAGTCTGGGGAAGATGGAATTCTGTCTTCTTAAGTGGTCCCTCCAATGAGAAGCGGGTCTTCTTGGATACCTGTCAGGTGGGCTGTAAAACATCAGAGCTGAAGTCCAGGTGGCTTGGTCTGGTTGCACAAGGCATGTGTTGTGGCTATTGTGTGTGTGTATGTGTGTGTGTGCGCGTGTGTGTGTATGTGTGTGTTCTTTTCAAGAGCCAAGCTTTACCAAGTTCAGGTCTTGTTCCTTCAACTGGAGAGACTCAGCTTTCCTCATTGTTTTGAAAGAGTTACTCTTTTGCTTGGCTTTCTCGTTTTGCTGATAAGCACTGAGGGCATAGCTCTGGGATCAGAGCGGCTTCGGGCACCTTCCTCCTCCTCTCAGTGACCTCGGAGCCCTCCAGCCCAAGTAATCTTGAGTTCTGTCCATTTTCATTGTTGGAAAGAGTGCTCTGGGCACTTCTGAGCTTCTAGATTGAGGATCCACCTTTCTTGTCCCGTCCTGTGTCTCCGATGTAGCGGAAGGTGTTTGATTAGCCATAGAGAACTACTGTTTCAATGGTAGTAAAATGCTGAAATGTAATTTGAAAAAAATGTTTTCCTGGAAATCACCCTAGATGGTCTGACCTAAAATGTACTAGGTGGCAGACACTGTAAAGGGCACTTCCCTGTCCTCGTATCTGTAACCCCCGTGTGAAAGGCATTGTCTTACAACCCGAGAGTGGGGTAGGAGGTGACAGAGACGTTCTAAGGAAAAGTAAGTAAAAGTGTGCCTAGTGCCCGGCCGGTGTGGCTCAGTGGTTGAGCGTGGACCCATGCACCAGGAGGTCGCTGGTTCCATTCCCGGTCAGGGCACATGCCCAGGTTGTGGGCCCGATCCCCAGTGGGGGCATGCAGGAGGTGGATGATCGATGTTCTCTCTCATCCATGTCTCTATTTCTTTCTCCCTCTCCCTTCCTCTCTCGCTAAAATCAATAAAGAAAAAAACATTTTTTTTTAAAAAGTGTGCCTAGTTTCGGGAAAAGCGTTGTTGGAAGAGAAGCATCCGAAAGACAAAGCTGAACCTTCACCTCGCTGTGACCCTCATCCTCATCCTTGCCCACAGCCCAGTAAGACGGGAATCATCAGTCTCTCCTGGTCTTAACTCCATACTCAAAGGGCACAAGGTGACCGAGCCACCCTCAGTCTTGGCCCCTTGGATGTGTTTTATAGAACAGAAACCTTATGGGGTCACTCCTCTGCCCAAGATCATTCAACTCCCCGTCTAACTTCAGATCAACCCAGAGTCTTCTGTGAGCCAGTCAGTGCTCACTGTGCCCCTCATCTCAGGTATGAATTCAGACTCTAGTTCGTGCCACATGGTGCCAGGCTCTGCGAACGGGGGATGCAGAGGTGGGTAAGAGACACAGAGCCTGGTCTCTGACCACAGCAGCTCCTCACCCAACGGGAGAGGCACGTGTCGCAGAGATGAGTGTAGCCAGCGCGGGGTGAGGGTGGCCATGGAGGGCTGATACAGGAGGGATGCTGGAGCTGAGCCTTGGAGGGCGGTGCAGGAGGGTCCCAAGGAAACAGAGGGTTACAGGCAGGGGTGGTATTCTCAGCGGTGCTCTCTGGCTTGGACGCCGCACGCATTCTATCCTCCAGCCTTCACTGGTGCATTTCTATTAGAAATCCTGCCTCCTCGTCCCTTCCCTATCCAAGCCCTGTACCCTGCAGAGGCCACACCTGATCTCAGCTTTCCAGGGCACTTGAACTCATCTTCTCTCTCTCCTCCCTAACTCCTGCCGTCTGTTCCAGACCAGCGTGCCCAGTGTTTCTTTTTTGGTGATGGTCTTGTGTTTTACTAAAGAAGAAAACTCTGAGGGCAGGAGGTTCAGTTCTTCCCTTGGAACCATAGCCTGGGAAGGCGAGACAGGCAGAAGGCCAGCGTAGTGCAATGTTTAAGAGCACATTCTTAAAAGCCAGACTTGGAGAGTTGAGATGATGAGGACTTGGGCTTAGCACATGTGTAACTTTCAGAAGGTTGCTTAACTTTTCTGTGTCTCGGTTTGCTCATCTGTAAAATGGGAAGGATGATGTAGGTGTATTACCAGAATTAAATGCGTTTATAAGTGTCAGGCCTTTACAGCAGTACCTGAGAAGCGGTCAGCACTAACTGCTGCCCGTTATTATTATCTGATTCAACCAACCCCTCTGCTCTTTTATACATAAAGAGGCACAGAGAGGGGACGTGACCTTTCTAAGGTCACACAGCTAGTGAGCGGCAGAGCTGGGACCAGAAAGTTTAAGTGTCCTACCTCCGAGCCAAGGCTCTTTTTGCAACATCGCACCACTTCTTGGTCTCCCCCCAGGTCCTAGCCCACACCCCACACCTTAACTGACAGCTCTACCTGTGATTGACCTTTGAACCCAGCCACAAGTCTCCAGAAGACCTGGCCGGGTGTGGAAAGAGAAGAGCTAAACTAATCCAAATCCCAGTGGTCTGAGCTCTTCACCTGTGGAACCGCCAACCCACACTTCAGAGAAGACGTGGCTGCTGGGCTGGGAGGAAGGGAGAGTCAAGATGGTTGAAATGAATGCTCTTGGGTTGGGCTTAAAAACTCCACCTTCCTCTCTCTCCATCTTTTATTACAACCTGGAGGCAGCTTGGCTTATGCCAGTTTAAGAAGCAGCTCCATTTAAAAGCCATTAGATTTTTAATTGCAGAGAGATTGCTCTCCTGCTGCCTGGCTGCAGGCTCTCACTTAGTCCCAGGTACCCGGGAACTGATGTTTCCGGCAGCCCGCCGTGCCCCAGGCCCGCAGAGGGAGCTGGCCGCTCTTCTCCCGGCCCCCGCCCAGGTCCTCTTCCTACCTGAAGCTTCTCCTCCTGACTTGGTTACACAGATTGGAGCCTGGGGAGGCAGAAGCTCTCCTGCTGCTACTCCTTCCTCCACCACAGACTTGCTGTGTGACCTTGGGCAAGTTTATGTGATTCTCTGGGCTGATGTCCCTTCGTGCCAATAAGTACCATTTGCTGAATGTCTTTCATGCATTCAACTCAGGCCCCTCCTACTTCATCTAACAACCCAGCAGAGAAGGTTTTATTGTCTATTTCCTGTGCGAGCAGGCTCAGAGAGGTGAAGTGACTTGCCCAAGGCCACACAGTTCAGATGCGGTAGAGCCGGGATCAGAGCAGTCTGGCAGAATGGGAAGAGCCAGAAATACCCTTGTATCAGTCCAGATTCTGCCAGTGCCTCGGGGGCTGCCTGGAGCAAGTTCTTTCTGCCAAGTAACAGCGGCTTCTCTAGGAAAACGGCTTATCTTTAATATTCTGTGATGCAGTCCTGTCCAAACATGCCTACACACCCGGCACCAGCAGAAGCTCGATTGAGCACATCCCTGAACCTTCACCCGAGCACAGAGCATCTCATCTCTGTGGACGGGACCTGGGAGTCTGCAGGGGAGCAAACTCATGTCTGCCACTTGGGAAAATGTGCTGGTTCCCGAGTTGTCACCTTCTCTGAGACGGTGCCTGTTAGTCAGTGTGGCAGGTGAGAGCAGGAGCAGAGAAGTCCCAAACGGTGCTGTGGCACCTGACACCCAGAGTGTCTTCTCTGTTTCTGTAATGGCTGTTGTCAGCGTGGGTGCCTCTCGGGACTAGGTGTCCTCCAGGTGGCGGCTGCCAGCCAGGCGGTCTTGACCTCCGGCACCTGTGACGACGTGTGCTTCTGTGAAGCTCCCTGGCCGGGGATGGTCAGAAGTTATTGTTCATCATCCCTCTGAAAAGGTCCCTTGATCTTCCTCCATTTCCATTCTGTACCACTTTCCTCTCTGCTTAAGGGTCACACGCTCACTCTGGCCAGAAGAACCTGGGCTTTGAGGAGGGGGTGGCTTGCACCAATCTATGCACCTCCTTACTGTACAAACTCCGTGTGCAATTATAAAATTTGCTCTAAAGTTGGTTTGGACTTGAAGCCTGGGCAGGGTCTCCTCAGACATCAAGATATTTGAAATATGCACCCACACTGTGCCAAGCTGGGGACTGGGGACACTGACAGGAAGGGGACATGGCTCAGCCTTTGAGCAGGTGACAGTCAAAGGGAAAAGCTTGGGGATCGCCATTGATATTGGCCTCCTTTCCGTCCTTCTTATCTGCCTGGAGCCTTTGTATCTGCTCTTTCATCTCCCTGAAATAATCCCTCTTTTGTTCATCGAATGGTTGGCTACTTTTGCCTTCATATCTCAGTTCAGGCATCGTCTCCTAGACAGACCTTTCCTGGTCGCCAGCCCTCGATAGTCTCCGTCAGATCATGCTGTTTGTTTTCTCCACAACACTTATTAGACACCTCGGAAAGGTCTTGTGTGTTTATATTTTTGCTCCGTAGCAGCCCCATCCCTCTCACCACCCCCAACAGAAAGTAAACTTTTGAGGGCAAGGATCCTGGCTGTCTTGCTCACCTCCATATATATTTGTTAAAACCTAAAACAATGCTAGTATCTCAATAAATATTCATTGAATGAAACAGCTGATTAAAGAATTACTATTTTCCAAGCACATTAACTCGTAAACAACGATGTCATTTTTTTTCAGCAGGATAATATGTTACATGTATTCCTAGTATATGAGATGAGTAGGGGTACAACTGTAATGCAGCTTAATTCTTCCTCCCACTGGCCGACACGCCTATTCTGTGGGCTTGCTCTTACCCTGACCCTGGAGGGAATCCCATGAAAGCTTTTGGAGTTCCTTTCATTCTTAGGAATGATTTCATTTTGGCAATGAAGCTATCTAATGCAATGTAATATTTTCGGTTGAACCATGAGAAATTGCCAATATGTATAACTTTTAATCTAGGGACATGACAATGTTACATGGTTCAAACCAGTAATGCAGCATAAAGCCAAAAATAATTCACGTCTGAGCTCACCCCCTCCCTCCGTTTGGAAACTGGCCCCCCGTGGGACAGAGGGTGTGACTGGCTTCTTGTCTTCCTCTTGACTACTTTGTATGTCACAGCAACCTGCTGCTTCTGTCGCTGATCCGTGGCCCGAATGCAGAGGGGGCAGGTCGAGGGGCGTGGTCTCACGTGGCTGCCGCTGTCGGAAGCTGGTGGTAGGGTTTAGCCTTGGCGAGCAGTTAAAACTGACTCTTCGTTCTTGGACCACTGTTGTGTTTTCCTTGGGACCTTCAAGCAGGGCGATTTGCCGACTGGAATCCATGCATTCTCTCGGGGACATCCTGGCATTTCCCATCAGCCCTGGGCCTTCTGGCACTGCATCCTCTCTGGGTGCTCCGGGTGCACCAAACCCTTCCACGAGGCTCCAGGGACCCCCTTTGTTGTGGCTGATACCTGCCCAGGAAAATGCACCCTCTGCCCCCTGGGAGGCTTTCCCCCAGTATATCTCTACTTGCTGTCAACTCACAGCTTCTCACGCCAGTCCCCATGCTCCTTCAATCCCCAGGGACACAGGCCACGTCCTCTGTGGGATCCCATTAACCCTCTGTCGGCTCATTTAATGTCAGCAGGTGCAGCCCCTTCCCTCCACCTGGAGAAAGAGGAGAGACCTGCTGCAGGGCACATCTCTCTCCCTAGCACTCGGCTCTACGGATCCCGCCAGGTCAGCACTCTTCCAGGCTGGAGGTCCGTGAGCTTGCGGGCAGAACCTGTGTTATCACGTTCTTTTCATATCCTGTCTGGGGGATCTGGTACCTCATTTTAGGATATGGGGGTACCTATCACCTATTACATATTGGGACCTCTGTTGAGATGAGACAACCGGAAGAATTATGTGTTTTTTGTTTTGTTTTTTAAGAGAGAAAGAGAAAGGGAGGGAGAGATAGAAACATCGATTGGTCGCCTCCTGCACGCCCCCTACTGGGGATCGAGCCAGCAACCCAGGCACGTGCCCTGACCGGGAATCGAACGGGGACCTCTCAGTCCACGGACGACGCTCCATCCACTGAGCCACACCGGCGGGCAGGGAGAGCTACCTTCGCCATCCGTGTCATTCACATGCAATTGTTGCTCGGGTCCCGCCTCACTGATACACAGCTGTTGATCAAACCCTGCCTCCCAGCCATTGTACTTCAGAAACACAGGCATAGCGCAGACAATTCTGCCAAGTACAGCTGCTTCTGAGCCCGTTCGAGGAACCGTCAGGAAATAACTCGGCTGCCTGTGAGGTTTTGGTCAGCTTGGCCTTTGGAAAGATGGATGAAAAGAGCAGTGCGTGATCACGACTTCAAGGGGGACCGTCACAGTCAGTGTGCTGCTAGGAAAGGTGACTCGAAAGCACGTTGACGGACCAGCCGCTCACAGACATACAGTATTTAAACATGGCAGCTGCCGACAGAGTCTGATGGAGACCAGGCCTCGTATCTGCTTTTCAGATGGTAATGCACGAGGAATCCGGACCTCGCGAGGAGCCTGCATGGCCCAGCGAAGCCCTCGGATCCCTGAATTTTCCACTGGCAGGCGATGGTGTCGTATATCTGCTTACGGTCCAGGTTTTGGGGTTAAACAGACCCAGCTCTGAATTTCTGCTACTCCCCCCCTTTACTAAGTGGGTGTCATTGGTCAAATTTTCCCCTTCTGGAAACCTTAATTTACAGAGTTTATGTGAACATTAAACAAGGTGCGTTACTAGCACTGAGTCTTGGACACAGTCAATCCTTATTATGTATTCACTGTCATCACCATATAGTTATTATGGCCAAGATGTGTTCTTTCACGGACTGTGGGGAACGCATTCCGTGGACCCACACGCGGGACATTGTGGTGTGGCGAGATTTATTCGGGTGGAAATAGCAGGCTGCCCCTGGGTTCCCAGTTCCCCATCTCTGTCCGTCCTGCCATGGAAGAAGTCCAATCTTGTCTTCGTCAAGGCCAAAACAACTGCCAGTGTCCAGAGTGTCTGCTTCATATTAAAGCTTAGTCCTTTGGAGCTGCCGTGGCCTGCTGTGAGCCCACATGGCTGTGTGTGTTCATGGGGAAGGGGGAGAGAGAAAGAGAGAGAGGGAGAGAGAGAGAGGGGGGGGGGAGAGAGACAGAGAGAGAGAGAGATCCTTTCCTCCCCTGCTGTCATGTTATCTCTGGCTTGGGAGGGACCAGGAGCTTTTCCAAAATAACCAATCCACTTTCCAAGCTTTCTTGGGCTTCTGATGGGTCCACCCTCTGACCAATGATTCCCTCTCCCAGGTTAGACTGACAGGCCTCTATGGTCAAGCACTTCCCCTGTGCCATTTTGACTTCCATTGCGCCTGTGCTCACCTCCCCTGCTCCCCCCACAGTCTGGTACTGGAGCGGGGAAGGAGGGGTGTTAATCCTTGGTGGAGCAAGGCTGGGGTCCCCGGGGGAGGGGTGAAGCAGTCGCTTCCTGGTGAAGCAGACAGGCTCAGGCTCCCCAGTTGATTACAGTGAATAATGTCTAATTCCCTTTGATTCCCTCTTTTATTAGTAACTAGCTCACTACCTACGCTAACACTAACATAGTAATTGTGAGCCCAGGATCAAACTGCCTGGATTGGAAGCCCACTGTGTAACTTACCAGCTATGGGACCTTGTCCATGAAACCTGTCCCGAAGGACTGTGGAAAGTATTAGCCTGCGTTAATAAGTGTAAAACACAGAGAACAATACCGAGGACACAAAGGACTCCCGCAGCTGATCCAGTTATTACTGAGGCCCTCTCTGTATTCTTTCCCCAGGAATCCAGAGATTGGAGAACGCGGTCTCTTCAATCATGTAAGGAATGCTTAATTTCTTCCCTCTCCCACCGTTTCATTAAAACAGATCAAAGACATTCATGGTTACAAATTGGGATTTCTGAATAGAAAGGCCCAGGGGCAGGGGAGGGAATCCAGCCATGTGATCAGACTCATTTCAGTCAAAGCAAAACTTTTGGTGTTTTTGTTAACCGGTGAAGCATTGTTCTTCTAATTGCCTTTTGAAAACTTTGGAAACAATTCTAAACTTAGAAAAACAATTACAGACCCAGTATAGACGCTTTTTTCCTAAACCATTTGAGGGTGAGTAAGTAACCTGATGTCCAGTTACCCCAGAACACTTTAATGTATATTTCCCACAAGCAGTGACATTCACCTACACAATCATAGCACAGCCCTTAAATCAGGGAGTACGCATTGATATATCACCACCATCCACTCCACAGGCCCACATATGTTTCTCCAATCATCCCATAATTTCCCTTATGGCTAAAGGACTCAGTCATACATCATGCATTGGACCTCGTTTTATGTGATTTTTGTCTCTTTCAGTCATTTCTGTTTTTCTTTGACTTTGGTGACCTTCACACTCTTAAAGAATACAGGCCATTTACTTTGTCGAGTGTCTCTCAATTTGGTTTTATATTTCCTTATGATTAGCTTCAAGTTCTGCATCCTTGACTGACATATTGCCGAGGTGACGCTGTGTTCTCTCCCCTTGGCCTCCCGGCAGGTGGTAGGCGGTCCTCTTCCTTCCCTTTGATCTTTTGATGGAGCCGGTGTCTGCCTGACTTCTCCACTGGAAAGTCATTTCTCTTCGTTTTTGTAACTAATGAACTTTGGGTACTATGTAAATAAGCCGTTGTCATCAAACTTCTAAGTTGTTTTTAGCAGCATGGGTTCATGGTTTCCTATTTTATTCAGTGTGTTCAAATCCATTCCTGTCGTGTATTTGGTTGCTCAGGTGGTCCTCAGTTTGGCCAGCGGGGTCCCCTTCAAGCTGGGGTGTGTGCCCCTTTAATAAGTTCCTGTTATTTCTCTGTGTCACAAGATGTTCCAGTCTCATCTTGTACCTTCTCTGCCCCACCCCTGAAATGAGTGATTTCCAAGACGTTCTGGTTCCTTTCAGCGGAGAATGGCGTTAAGAAGCCAAGACAGGAGCTGGGGGTGTGCTCATTGCCATTGGGATGTCACTGCCCCCAGGTCCTCTCAGTGTGTGGGGCCAGGGAATGCATGTGTGTGTAGAGACACATTTACATTCATTCCTGTCCATCGATGTGAAAACCCTGAATCCGTTCCAATTGTCATCCACACTGCAGTGCCACTCTTATTTGCTGCCTCTCCATGTTTGTATCTCCCATTTCCACAGGTTCCCACCCTCCCCACTTTATTCACTTATTCAATCAATCCCTGCATGTGACCCATCTCCCATCTCCACTGCCCGCCCCCGGAGGAGATGCCCCTCCCACTCCATTTGAGTTCCAACACCCCAGGGTGGGGCAGCGCACTGTGTGGACACCCTCCTTGCCCTGCTGGGTCTTCATACCTCTGCACTGAGCTGCTTCCCCTCCCCACATACGGGTATACACTTGAGGATCTTACTTGGAGTTTGACACCCCCTGCCACCCCCTGACACCACCTACGCCCTCCCTTTGTTCGGGTTCTGACTCTCCACTCTAAGCTCATTCCACACCCCCTCCCACATGACACCCCCTGCACACTGCCTTCCTGGGTGTCATGTTCTTCCCTTGCTCAGGTTCTGACCTCCCAAGGCGGGCAACTGCCCCTCCCCACCTGAGTAGACATGCTTCTCACCCTACTTGGGCCCTGAGGGCTACTCCTCTCTGTGGATGCCCCCTTACCACACTTGGGATGACTCTCCCCTGAGATGGACACACTCCTGCACACTCCAGCCAGACATTTCACATCAGGCTGACCCTTCGCACGGACACCCTCCCCACCTAGTTGGGCTCAGGTTGGTCTACTCAGGGCAACCCTTACATGGGCCCTTCCCCTGCTCCCTGGGCTCGGCCCCCACTCTGTAGATGCGAATGCCTACCCTCGTCTGTCCCATCTAACAGACATAGGACTGAATTATGCAGCAAAGAAAGAGAAAGCAAGGCGGGGAGGGAAGAAGAGAGGAAGTAGAAGAATGGAGAAATATTCGAAGACAGAATTGATCTTCAACAACTAAACTCTGTGTTTTCATAAACACCCACACAAATTCCTAAAACAGCTAGATCCTCTAAGATTTTTGAGAAGGGTCATGTAAAAGAAAACCGTAGACTTAAAAAAAAGGAGTTATTTCCAAATACGTTCATGCAGACAAGTGTTTTCAAATGCATCAAGTTGATCTAAGTCTGTCGCTTCATCTCTCAAATAGAATTCAAGTCTTATCCCAACCAGAGTTGCCGAGGTGCTGCGAGGGTCAAGCGAGGTAATAAATGAGAAGTCACCTCGAACTGCGAAGTGCTGTCTCAGGGGAAAGAGGACAATGCCCAAGAGAGCGCCTCCATTTCCCACACAGAGGAGCCGTGCTATTCCAATGACTCTCATCGTTCTCTAGGAAAAAGAGTGAGGGCCCCATCCATCCATCCTTCTTTCTTTCCTGTCTTTGATGTTCCCCAAAGATGTGGCAGGATCAAGGTCCCAGCATTCCCCCACAGAGGAGGAAGACTTGGAAGGACTGCCTCACTCCAGGCTATTTTATTGGACATGACCCCAATGTGTGGCGCTCTCAAAGGAATAGAAGGATGGGACATACGTCCTTCTCTTTCTTCCTTGTACAAGTCAGTGATGGCGCAGGCTCACCTCTCTCCCTCTCCGTGTTGGCGGCTCTGTTTCCCTCCAGGAGGCAGTGTGGGCCCCAGGAGCTGCCCTGCACTGAGAGAGGTCCGTGGAACACTAAGCAAGGTTGACTCTGCCAGTGGGGAAACACTCTTTGTTCTCTGGATCCTTTTCTGTGGTGCCTCTAGGTTCCTGGAAGTAATGGGGGGAAACAGACATGGTGGGCCTTCATCGTGATTGGCTCAAGGCTATATTTAGAGCTAACAAGTATGGGGGGAAAAGAAATCCTACAAGTGGCTGAGGGTTGCTTAGTAGAGCTCGACTCTCATGTAAGCTGCCTGCCTGGTTCTTCCTTCTCTGTGTATAAAGTTCTTCTAAGACCAATAGGAAGGAGATACGGCTGGTCCAAGCTAGAGTTTGGATATTCTTGGATTTTCTTCATTCACTCAATAACGATGTATTAAGCTCTTGTGTGCTAGACCCTTTTTCAAGAAACTGACATATAGTGGGGAGCATACGAGATATGGTTCTTCTCTAAAACTTGGAGTCAGATGGAAGAGATAGACCTTGAACTAGAAAACAACATGGATAATGACAAGTTGTATCCCTTGAAGCTATGGCATTTAAACTAAGTAGAAAGTAGGCAGGTAGAGTTCAAAGAAACATGTATCAGAGAGAAGCAACAGCATGTGCAAAGGCCCTGGGGTGAGAAACAATTTGATAGCCTTGGGGACGAGAGGAAGGGTGTGGTGGTTAGAGAGCAGTGCGCAAGAGGAGTGGAAGCTTGAAACAGCACTGGAGAGGCAGGTGGCTGCCAGGTCATGCTGGTCTTACAGGCTGGTAAGAATTTCTGGCTTTATCCTAAGGACATGAGAACAACTGGAAGAGCTTAAGAAGAGGAGTAGCATAATTTATTTTAAGGATATTCTTGCTACTGTGTAGAAAATGAGTTGAAAAGGAGCAAGATTAAAAGGCAATCAGCCCTGGCCAGTTTGGCTCAGCAGTTAGAGTGTCAGCCCGCAGACCAAAGGGTCTCGGGTTCGATTCTTGGTCAAGGTCATGTACCTGGGTTGCAGGTTCAATCCCTGGCCCCAGTTGGGGTTGTGCAGGAGGCAACGAATTGATGTATCTCTCTCACATCGACGTTTTTCTCTCTCTCCCTCCCTCCCTTCCACTCTATCTAAAGATCAATGGAAAAATATCCTCGGGTGAGGATTAACAACAACAACAAAAAAAGGCAGTTGGCCATTAAAAAGCTGTTGCCAATCATCTGAGTGTGAACTGCTGGCAGCTTGTACTATGAGTCAGCAGAAACGCCGTCATCCTTCATCCTCCGCGGTCTCGGGCCAGGCTGATGATTGTAGACTCACAGGGGTCTGAAGACGTGACTTTAGCTCATTAGACCATCTCCTAACTTTTGGCCAAACCAGCCATGGTAAAATATTATTTTTCTCTCTCATTTGAGAATGAAACTCATTATCCTTTGTAATAGTTGGGGCTAGTCACCAATTCCTTACTGTACACATTACAAAGGCATCTGAGGTACGTGACCTCTAAGGTGGCCCCCAATGAGCCATGCCTGCAGGTGTGGACGCCCTGTGTCAGCCCACCCAAACCCCGAGTATAAGCTGGACGTATTCATTCTCTTCTAATGAACAGAGTACAGGACAAGGGGTGGATGCCACTTCAGATATCAGGGGCATAACGACTGTGGCTTGCTCGCTCTGAGGGGAGCCAGCCCCCCTTTGGTGAGCAGCTCTATGAAAAGGTCATGTGGGAACTCAGAGTCCACCAGCAGCCACGTGAGTGAGCTGAGAAGCAGAGTTTCCCCAGCCAAGTCTTGACTGTGGTCCCACCTCACACCTTGATGGCAGCCTTGTGAGACCCTGAGCCGGTGGCACCCAGCTAAGGTATGCTCAGAGTCCTCAGCCACGGGAACTGTGAGATAACAAATGTTTCTTGTCTTAAACTGCAGGTTGGGGCAATCTTTGGTATAGCAATGAGTACCTAATACAGTAACATTATGAAATGTCTCATGGATTTGTGAATCTTGATGTTTGTACCCCCATCTTCTATAGCCCCATGGGTGGGTCCATTCTATCAGGACATAGTCACCAGCCACAGAGCAAAACAGTCCTGGGGACTCTGGTTACAGACCTAGGAGAACCCTGGAGGCGAGCGCCCACCCCTCTCAGAGCTGAGTGAGTGGAGATTCCGAGAGGAGGGAGGTCTTCCAGGCTCACTGGTTTCAGTATGGGGAGAATGCCTCGGCCTTGTCACTTCCCGATTGATGTAGCATCTCAGTATTCTAGCTTTCAGAGCAACGAGCCAGGATCTCAGATCAGAAACTTCTAGGCAGTATTCAGAGTGTTGGCACTGGGTTATTTTCCTATTGTTTTTGTCACGAATAACCACAACACAGTGGTTTCAAGCAGCACACATTTGTTACATTACAGTTCTGGATGTCGGAAGCCCCAAATGAGTCTCGCTGGGCTGAAATCAAGGTGTTGGCAGGACTGACTTTGTTTCTGGAGGCTCTAGGCCCCAGAGTCTAGGGGGAAATTTATTTACCTGCCTTTTCCGGCTTCGACAACCTGCCCACACCGCTCAGCTCCTGCCCCACTGCCGTCCTCAAGGCCAACGGCGAGCTGAGTGCTTCTCACGTTGCATCACTCCGTGTCCTTTCTGCTGCCTCCTCTTCTCCATCGAAAAACTCTTGTGATTCCATCAGGTCCACCTGGATAACCCAGCCTAATGGACCCATCTCGAAGTTAGCTGATTGGCAACCTTACTTCTTTATCATCTTTGGGAACATCACAGGTGTTTGGATGTGGACCTCGTGTGGTGGGGCATTGTTTTACCTGCTGCGGGCATCTTTACCTCCTTGGCATCCTGTTGATTGTTATGGAAATGTAACATCACTTTTTACCAAATATATGTGCCCTTCCCTCTCTGCCTTTGACTTACACCTTCAACCTGCCTCTTCAGGGTCCATGACCCTATAGATAAGCCATTGAGCAGTGTATAGCTAGGTTTTCACTACAGGTATTTCCAGCCTCGGGTACTGAGTCGATAGGTGGTAAACGGCACAATGGAACTTTTATGGAGACTGAGATCAACACTTGGAAATGTAAGGGTGTGCTGACATGGTGACCAGGCTAGGCTCCCTGCGGGCAGCGGACGATGCCCGGTGTGTGGAGGTGGCCACGTGTTCAGCCATCCCAAGGACACGGCGTGTCTTTACTTTCTGTGGGGTCTTTGTTACTGGCTGAAGCTCACTGGGCTTGAGACGAAGTATGAGGTGGGAGAGGTAGAGGAAAAATTTCTTGTTTCAGGTGCATAATTCATGAAGCCTGGACATTAATATTAATGATCCTGTCCACCAGAGTCAGGCAAATGAAATATGCAAAGGAAGATAAACTTGGAGGCTCAGAAACTTTAGGTCTTTCAGGCGTAGTTCCCCTGAGGGTGTAGCTATAAAAGTGTAGCCAGATTTGTATAGCAAATTATAGCTTGCTAAGAACCTTGACATTTATTCATTGGTGTTTTGCTCACAATAACCCTGTGAAGTAGGGGAGACAGGAAGAAACTTCCATTTTATGGATGGGGAAAGTGAGGCCCCCCCCACAAAGTCCCGTAGTTTGACAGAGGCAGAGCTCAAGCTACGATTCAGGTGAGCTGATTCTAAATCTCACAGTCCCTCCTTGGCCTCATTCTGCTGTGTTAGATGTTACATGATATTTTTTTTTAATTTTATCTTTATTGATTTTTAGAGAGAAAGGAAGGGAGAGGGAGAGAGAGATAGAAACATCGATGAGTAAGAACATCGACTGGCCACCTCCTGCATGCCCCTCACTGGGGATCGGGCCCACAACCTGGGCATGTGCCCTGACTGGGAATGGAATCGGCAACCTCTTAATGCATGGGTCGACGCTCAACCGCTGAGCCACAACGGCCAGGCATTACATGATATTATTAAGACGACACACAAAGCCCTCATAATGTTAAATAAAGTAACAACAACAAGTAATAGCCACTGTGCCAAGAACATTTTATAACCTCTCTGTCTTGTACAATTTCTGTGTCTATAAAATGAGATAGAAGTAGTGCTCATTACATAAGTTTCTTGGGTGATTAAATGAAATAATGTGCAAAGAAAAGTCAACACAGTGCCTGAAAACAGCAAGCAATTATTACAAGAACTAAATAGTTATAGAAGACAGTGTTTCAGGCAAAATAGCCTTCATTTACTTTTCATTCATTCATTTATTCAACAAGTATCTATTGAACTTTTAAACAGCTTTATTGAGGTATAACTGACATACAAAATACTGCACACATTTAATGTATACAATTGGATGAGTTTGGACCTCTGCGTGCACCTGTGAAGCCATCACCACAATCAAGGAAATGGAGACATTCATTATCTCCAAAATTTCCTTGAGTTCCCCCTGCCCCTTTTGGTAGTAAGAACACTAACCATGAGTGTTAACTACAGAGCTTCTGCCACAGACCACATACCTGTTCTGAACACTGGGGTTACAGCAGTGAACACAAGAGACAGAGACCATTCTCTTCCACCTTTTAGTCCAGGGGGTTGACAATGAACAAGTAAGAAGAGTAGCCAACTGGTAACACAATGGAGATGAACAAGGCAGGATAAGGGGGTACACCCAGAGTACCAAGAGGGCCATAATTCTCTCTGAGGACGTGACTTGGGTCCACACCTTGGAGAAGAGTGGTCTGGACACGGACAACAGCAAATTACCTGTTCCTGAGACAGGAGGTGTTTGGGAACTCAGAACGGTGGCTTGCATCGTGGGGGTTTTCAGTAAGGCTCCAACTCAAGGTACCATGTGCTCCCATTCCCCACACGTCCCCAAGCCTGCGGACATTCACTTCCCAAGTCTCTGCAAGACGGCTCCCAGTAGCGGGTAGAACTGCACCTTTCACGCCTGGTCCCGGGGCAGAAAGAGCCCTCCTACATCTTGGAGAAGAGTACATCCTTATCACGGTGTCATTGCATTCTACCTGCTTATTAATTCAACAAACACTATTGAGCATCTACTATGTACCGGCACAGTTCCCAACATGGATACATACAATCATTTATCCATCTCTTTTTAGTTTCTGGAGGGCAAAGATTGTGACTTCTTAGGGTCTCCCCAGAACCTAGGATTTTATTGATAAAAAGCATGAGCATAAGAGATATTTGGTGCATTAATCAAGCTAAAATTCAATGCCTCTCTTACACTTCATCTCTCCCTACCTTTTCGTACAAATAATATTGTCTCTTATATTTTTCCTCAGCAATGTTCATAAGGCTCTTTTGTGTAAATTATCCCACTGGAATTAGGAGACTTCAAAATAATCATTCACGCCCAGCTGGTGTGGCTCAGCAGTTGAGCACTGACCCATGCACCAATAGGTCGCCGGTTCGATTCCCAGTCAGGGCACATGCCCAGGTTGTGGGCCCAATCCCCAGTGGGGGGCATGCAGGAGGCGGCCAGTCGATGTTCTCTCTCATTGATGTTTCTATCTCTCTCTCCCTCTCCCTTCCTCTCTCTCTAAAATCAATAAAGAAAAAAAAAACTTAAAAAATAAAATAAAACTTAGATGCTAAAATAAATAAATAAATAATCATTCACTTCAATTCTGTAATTGTACTTTGAGGAAATTATTCCAGGTAAATAAAAAGAACCTAGTCACATGTTTGAGTGTAAAGGTACTCTTTTCAGCATTGTTTATATCAAAGTGATCATAGCCTGTGTGCCTAGAGATACAGTAACAGTCATGCAGATTCTATTACTTTCTGTACATTCGCATCTCTATCCTCCTCCTCCTCTTTATTCTCATTCTCATTCTTATTCTTATTCTCCATTCTATTTTCTTCTTTCAAACAAAGCTATATTGTGCAGGACTCAACTGAGAGCTTGCCATTTGAAAGGTGACAGTGACAGGGTCGAGGGAGAAAGCTAGCCCTAACCTATAAAAAAGCTATAGAAAGTTCGTGTTTCACTTCACTGAGATGCACATATTTTCCTTGAAACTTTACCTCTTGAAATAATTTGAGTTGTGTTTTCCAGAGAGAAGATTTACCTGTAATTTCTGCCAACTGCCTGGGGACAGGATCTCCCAGATGAGGACCATTTCAAATTAAATTCTTAGGTAGACACTTAAAGGATAAAGTGAATTTTGACTATGACCTGTACGGTGGCTGGTTTGTATCTATAACTTCTCGTGGGACATTTTCCTTTCCATCCATTGCCAAGGTTTCTTGGGCAAACCTTTATTGTTGCAGATTTCTTGGCAGTCCTCCAGGGTGTGCATTTCTAAGTCTCCTGTCCCCTAAAGGGTACTGAAGCCCTGTAGAGTCTTGCTTTATTGGGGGGATTCTGTGCTGGGCATCCCCTTGTTTTGGGTGGACTCTGGGTTTTGTCTTTTGTCTCTAAGACACGTAAGGCTGCAAAAACTTGAACTGAAGTTTCACAGAGTTCAGAACATGCCCTCCAGGCATAAGGCTGCTTCGGGCATCTCGAGATCCGTCTCACGAGCATGGCTCAACCTCTTGCAGGCTTGCAGAGGCATGCAAAAAGATTTTTAAAAATGTTTTATCCAGCACTGATCATTGTTTTCAGCCGGGGGGTTGGGGGCTGCCGGCAGCAGGTACCCCATTTACCCTGTGCCGGAAACAGAAGCCCCTCACTCAGTAAGGAAAGCGTTTGGACAGAAATCCAAATCTGCCTCCTCGAAGGACCCTTCCCCATTCTACTGCATCACTTCTGAGCCGCACGCCATCTATTGCCAGGTAGCCATGGTCTTCTGTATTCCAATTTGGTCAGACTCAACGGGTGCTACATTTGCTTCTAAGAACTTCCGTGACCTTCCTTCATGACCTTCCTCCAGAACACAACCTTGTTCTGCTCGTTCCGAAGCAGAGAAAGCTGAGCCAGGCAGCAGCACAGCAGCCGAGCGCCGGTTAAAGAGAGAAGTCCGGATTTGCTGCTCGGAGTAAATGCCCCGAGAGCTGTAATAAGTGGCTAACCAGTCCATCTCCCTGCACCACTCACCGCCAGCCTCTCTCCTCCCCCCGAGTCAATGTGGGTGGCGTTACTCTCAGAATCCAAGAGGGAGGCAAGCCAAGATGAATGGACTGTCACATATTTATATAAAATCTGATTTTCCTTCCCCTCTTCAGCGAGATACTCAGACGCATTACGATGTGAAATACAAATACCACAAGCAAACATTTCACTTGCATTTCCACAGACTCCATCTAAAGAAGGCGTCAACGTTGTCCTGGTGTCTTCTAAGGAATTACCATGGAAAAAGTGAAACTAAGGAAAATTGTTTCAGCTGCACATTTTGTTTACACAAGAGGGAACTAAAAGTCTATGCATACCTGAAAGGAAAAGGTGTCCTTTAAATGCATAGGTTGAGTCATTCATCTAGCCACCTCATTGCTCATTTATCAATTCACTGATATATCCACCAATTCAGTAAATCGATGGATGCATCCATCCGTCACCCACACAATTATTCCCCTCTGTCCTTTATTTGCACCCATCCATCCTTCATCCATTCATCCAACTACAATTCTATCAATATATTTTCATCCGTCCTTTTTCCCTATCCAGCCATTTATTCATCCATCTATCAATCTATTCATTCATCTATATCTTTATTTTACCTCTACAGATTTATCCATGTACCTATCCATCCATCTCTTGATCCATCCATCAAGCTGTAAAAAAGAAGGAACTGTTACCTTTTGCAACAGCATAGATGGACCTGGAGGTTATTATGCTGAGAGAAATAAGCCAGACAGAGAAAGACAAATACCATATGATCTGACTTATATGCGGAATCTAATGAACAAAATTAACTGATGAACAAAATAGAACCAGAGGCATGGATACATGAAACACACTGATGGAGGTCAGAGGGGAGGGGGATGGGAGGACTGGATGAAAGGAGGTGAAGAGATCAGCCAAAGAATATATATGCATAGGAGCTCATGGACACAGACAACAGTGTGGTGATGGCCAGAGGGAAAGGGGACGGGTGCTGGGTGGAGGAGGGTAAAGAGGGGGTGGATGGGTACATCTGTAATAGTGTCAAAAATACATTTTTTAAATATACTTTAAAGCACCCAGTATATTAATATATAAGATGCTGAATGGGTCTCTCTGTGAATACACAGATAAGTACCACTAGAGTATACAGCAAAATGTAGCAAGTACTTTTTTTATATGAATAAAGTATTCAGGAGAATTGGAAGATGTAGCAATTAGTGTTTCAAGGGAAGAAGGATAAAGATAAAGATAAATGGCACTTGATTCGGCACCTACATGATATGCAAATTTAACAGGTGGAAATTGGGCAGGTAGAGTGGGGGCTCCTGGAGAACACCGGGTTCTAGGAGTTGCATCAGTTCTCAGAGAGCTCCTACATTCTTCCCAGCTTTTGGAACCATAAATTCCCCTTTGGCTTGGGCTATTTTGGGCCGCCTTTCTATACTTGGACTAATAGTATCTTGGTTCTCAAAAAACCTGCGTCCCCCATCTGGTGAATGGTAACACCCTGTGGTACTGAATTCTAAATCAGACAGAACTTTGTTGAGGGTAATAATTATTGTCTCATCAGGTTATCAGATACTATTTGAAATATCTACATATAGGAGGTACTCACTAAATGGTATTATTATTATTATTATTATTATTTAATTTTCATATAAGATATGTAGCCTTTGAATAAGCCCAAATGAACTCTGATTCCATCTGTTGAGTATCCCTGGCCCTGACCACCTATTACCCCCACTTATTAGTTTATTAATGGATTCAATAAACTCCTGAAGAATACCTACTATATGTCCTATTTTACTGCGCTCTGCGTTTTACGTATGATGTCGTTTTATCCCAAACCCTGCCAGAGCAGCACTGCGATCCCTACTCTACAAATAAAGCAGCTAAGTCTCAAGGGCACATTTAAAGTCAAATGATTAGTACGAGGTGGACCTGGGATTCAAATTCATGCTTATTTGATAACAAAGATAACAATACCTTCTCTTGTGTGCTAGACACGGTGTCCGAGTTTTTCCAGCTCCCATCTGATTTTAGCACCCACAACCCTGCGATGTAGACGGCAGGACCTCCACGTTGACATGGAGAAGCTGCGAGTGGAGAGGTTACACACTTGCCTGAGGTCACACAGCTGGTAAGTGGCAGAACAAACATAGGAACCCAAGTCTCTCTGCATCTAAAGACAAGTAATGACCGCAGTGCCTATACCTCCTTCAAAACCTTGTAGGAGGCATGAGACGCATGCGGCATCGTTGTCATACGAGGTTGAAAAGGGCTAATTGGGCAACAAAGGACGGGTACGAGGAGAGATGACGTCTGGCTGAGCAGGATCCGGGGAGACCGGACAGGAGGAAGATTTTGAGTCGGGCCTTAGAGCTGAAGTAGGCTAGGATATACCAGAGGAGATGGCACTGGGCACTCTGGCTTCAGGGCAAATGATGAAGGGTCAAACCAGCAAGAATGCACCATAGAGGACTACGGGGGGCAAGCCAATTACGGTGGAGGTGGGCACCCAGGACGCGGGAGCCCCCATTTCTGTTCAGACATTTCACGGATTGCTCTGCACAGTAGACAAAATCCTGACTATAGAGGTGGGATATCAACTAATAATAATTTTTTTTAAAGGCCAGACAATGTATCTATTTCTAAAGGTCAAGCAGAGCCTTCTCCCTCCTGACGCGTGCTTTTCCTTCCTGTGAAGCGTGGGGCTCAGAGCTTCTTGGGCTGAGTGGGGGTAAGGTGTTCAAGTTAACAGCCAGAGGTGGCTTTAGCAAAACGGGACACAGGGCGGTGGAGTCAAGCAACGGAATTAGCGCGGGCACTGGATTCGGGCTGCCTGGACTCGGAGTCTCGGCTCTGCTGCTGATGGGCCGTGTGACCTCAGGCAAACGCCCTCGGCTTTCTGCGCCTTAGTGTCTGTATCTTCCAAATGGGGACAGAAGTACCCACCTCACAGGAATGTGGTGATGATCACAGACAGGTGCCTGGCACCTGGTAGCTATTCAATAAATATTAACTTTGCTCCTCTGCCACTGGGGGAAACAGAAAGGAAGGAAAGAGGTGGTACTAGAAAGAGGGGGGGACTAGGCACCCATGGGTGGCAAAGGCAGCGAGCGCCTTCCCGGGATCACGACCTCTGTGCTGTCTTAAGTGGCTTTCCCAATCCCACCCACGCCGTTTTCTGCAGCTCTGATTATGTCTGGAGTTGGAACATCATGGATTTGTGCCTTTATTGCAGCAATGAAGGGCTCATAAAGCCATTCTTCTGAGCGTATAATGAACAGCTCCATTTGGAGTTGCCCAAGTGAGATGGCCATGTGGGGAACTCTGCAAACCCCTGGAAAGGTGACCTTGAAGGCATGGAAAGTGCTGTGGCCGTAACTCTCTCCAGCAGGGGGAGGGACTGTCCCGGAGCTCCAGGGCGTGGCAGGGAGCCTGGCTCTGGCCTCCCGGGCTGCATGGGCTTTTTTCTCTGACTCACAGCACCTTCTCACAGAAAATGTCCATCGCTGTTCTAACGTTGTGTGACCAGTCTATACACTCAGCGGAAACCTAGGGATCCTTCACCCTTCATGCTGCCCATCTGTTGAGGTGGGATGGAGACACGGTGGTTTCTCAGGGTACCCCAATTCGAAACCAGCACCCCAAGAAGACACCTGTGCAGGACTGGGTCCACTTTCTGCTCCCACTGAGGCTCTTCTCCTTCCCTCTCTTCATTCATCCACAAAGCGTTCTTTCTGCCCAAATACTCAATAAATGTTTGCTAGGAAGAAGGGATGGGGAGAGGGAGGATCAAAGTCAGAAAGAAAGGAGGAAGGGAGGGAGGGGTGGAGGGGAAAAGGAAAGGAAAGAGAAGGAGAGAAGAACATGTAGGGTCCTTCTCTGTAGATGTGGTAAACACCCTCGCATGTCCGCATGGCTGTACGCGGAGGATTCTGGGACAGCAGAGCATGCGGTGCGAGGAAGGTGCGTTTCCCAGTAGACACTGGTGCAGAGCCAGCCCTAGATCCAGGTGACATCCAAGGGTCTGTGCAGGAGTGAGAAAGAAACTGCCATTGTGTTGAGCTTTATTTGGGGGTTGGTGTTTCAGCAAATAGTATTAAATATCCTGACTGATTAAAGCACTTACAATATGCCAGTTTAGGGCCAACATATTTCAGAGAGTCACAAGGTGTAAGAGGTTGTTTCTACACTGCCAGTAATGAGCTGGGAGACACGCTCCCTCGCCCTCCTCTTCCTCCTTATTTCCTCGTCTCGAAGAAGGTAGACCTTGTTGACTGTGATTCGTCTAACTCAATAGCCCTGAAAGTGGTGTTCCCGAGAATGCGTTGCCCCTGCAGCCTGGCTATGTATACCTACTGGTCATCTGGTCATAAAGATCCGCTCGTCTCCCCTTTTGTTCTCATGCTCTTCAAAAGCAGGGTGGGCGCCTTGCCAATCAGAGCCTCATCGCGGTTTCTCACGCATTGCTGGGTATATTCTGGGCACCTGTCATGGCGTGGAAGTACCACCCTTCTCACAGCAGCCAATCCTGTGCTCTAACCTTACCTTTGTAGGGGTTTTATTTTTTTATTATTATTTTTTCCTTTATTGATTTTACAGAGAGAGGAAGTGAGAGGGAGAGAGAGATAGAAACTTCGATGAGAGGGAACATCGATTGGCCGCCTGCGGCATGCCCCCAACCAGGGATCAGGCCCACAACCTGGGCATGTATCCTGACCGGGAATTGAACCAGCGATCTCTTGGTGCATGGGTCGACGCTCAACCACTGAGCCACACCAGCCAAACTGTAGGGGTTTTATAGCTCATACATTCCTTACTCACATCTCCCAACATCCTGGTGAGACAGGCCTGGCAAAGAGTATTGTCTCCATATTACAGAGGAGGAAACTGAGGCACAGCGAGGGGGAGGGACTTTTCTCGGATTACTCAGGGTGTAAGTGCTGGGGCAGGTGTTACCCTCCAGGCTCTCTCCCTAGCCCTGTCCTCCCTGTGGTCACCTACCCTTGATATGTGTACAGGGAGACCCCAATCAACCATCCATTGTATGTTCTTCACTGAGAGATGACATTGCATAAGCTCTAAGGCAGCAGTCCCTGCTGCTGTCAGGACACATTAACGGGGTGTAGCAGAGCCCCCAAGGGTGAAGAGCAAATGGTAGACGTCCTGGGAATTCAACCTCCTCTCAAAGCACTTCAAGGTTTGTCGGTGTCCTTTAGAGCCAAAGACTAAAAATGTCAGCCACCTGTGGTCCATTGGAGACCTCTGCTCATGTCTTGAAATGACCACCCGAATAAGCCACTGTCAAAGGGCTCTGCCTTGGGAAGCCAGCAAAGAAGAACAGCGTGGAGACGATGGCAGAGACAGTTCTCACCAAATGCCACGTGCTTCCCCGTGTTGCCCACCCTCCGCTGCCGTCGTCATTGGAGCCATGCAATAGGTTCTGGCTACTGGACCAGGCCAAAGCGACTCTTTCATCTGTTGCTATGTGACTTCTGGTTCCTTGACATCATCCAGCCATTTGTCATTTCTCTCCATAAGGATAACGGCATGCCCCACTCAGGGGCTGCTCCTTCAGCCTAAATCCTAGAAGGAAAGACCCGTGGAGCAGAGTTCTAGTCCACCTGCAACCTGAACCAGAGCCTTGCAGTGCTGGAGAAATGCTCCTCTGTTCTTAGATGTCTCTGAGACTAGGGTCATCACAGAGTAGCCTGGAAAATACTGACCACTGCACCCGCCAGACTGCAGAAGGGTCTGCACAGCTTGAGGTGACGTGGCCCCAGGAAGCTCCCCTTATCCTGTCTCCAAACAGTCTTCTAAAGTCATCAGTGACTGGTGTGTGGGTTTTTATGGAGGAGACCCCAGTGGGGCTATTCCACATGCTGGTTGACAGTGGGGGGTCGAGGAAACTAGGGCCCAGGAGACACCAGGGGCCTGCAGAACCATGGTCCCACCTGAACCACCTACACAGCAAGAATCAGGACTTCGTGGGCCACCGGATCTGAAGTCATCAAGGCAGCATTCATTTGAGGCAACGGCTAGGGAGAGGCCTCACCGATACCTGATCACGTGAGGAATTCGCTCTTAGTTAAACAACAGAAATGCGTAGTGTTGAATGATTCACACTGGAACATGAGATTCCTTTCAGTTTCATTCCCAGGACAATGTAACTCTCACCCTCTTGCGTTTCCATATGCTTCCTCCAGGGGGCGAGACGGGGAAGGGCTAGTCGGTGAAGCTGTGCCTAATCCCCCCCAGCCAGCGTTGTCCAGGCTGCAGATACTGTGAGCTATAGCTGTAACTTCACATCTTCTAGTAGTCACATGAGTAAAGCACAAACAGGTGAAATTCATTCTAATAGTATATGTTATTTAACCCCGTCTATCCGAAATACTGTCATTTCAACATGGGACCGACGCAGAGTATGTCACTGAGGGGTTCTCCGTTCTTGTATCACGCCTAGCCTGTGAAAGCTGGTGTGTATTACCACACTCCCAGCAAGCGCATCTCAGTTCAGCCACACTGCCCGCGCTCAGGGGCTCCGTGGGGATGGTGCCACTGGCCATCGCAGCTCTGAGCTCTGCCTCTATGAGAAACAGCCAGGGCAAGGCAGCGGGAGCTTCTCCGGTGGGTTCTGGGGCACCCTGGTTAGAGCCTGACCTCCGACCTCTCTGCTGTGGCCCGATGAGGGCATCATCATCGTACATGGAATCGAGCAGATCTTACCAGATGTGTGCAGGCCTCGCCCGATGGCTGCTGATTGGAGAGGAAGTTTGGGAGGTGCCAGATGGGTGTTCCACCTGTCATCTGCCAAGGGTGCAGGCTGCCCGGGGCAGCCTCGGAGCATGGCGTGCCCCTGTCCGCCGGCTTCTGCACACGATCACTGACACCTGCCCTGGACATTCTCCCAGGAGCTGACCCTTCTCCTCCCACTGCACTCATCCCACTTTCAGCAGGAGCAAGAGAAAGGACGACCCCTTGTTGCTTCCAATGGGTCGTGGTGCAGCTTCACAAAGAGCATCGAATCAAACCATTTTCTTTTTTTAATTTTTTTTTCTTTATGGATTTTATAGAGAGAGGAAGGGAGAGGGAGAGAGAGATGGAAACATTGATGAGAGAGAACATCGACTGGCCGCCTCCTGCATGCCCCCCACTGGGGATCTATCCCACAACCTGGGCATGTGTCCTGACCGGGAATCGAACTGGCGACCTCTTGGTGCATGGGTCAATGCTCAACCACTGAGCCACACCGGCCGGGTTCAAACCATTTTCATAGACAACCTCACCAGGGTGGTGAAAGCCAACCGAGAGCTCAGTGACAGCCCACTGCTGGCGGCTCTGCTGCTCCCCATCTCTCCACATCCCTTGGCTTCTGGAAAAGGGGTGGGAAGGGGGGCACCCTCATTTGTCATCTGTTACTATGCTGGGCCCCCTGAAAAGGCCGTGATTTTGCCCATCAGTCCTAGTGGGAAAGACCAGTGAACAATTCTGCTGCTATTTAAACAGCTGAAACGTAAACAGTGATATTGACAAACTCTAAGCAAAGATCCTTTCAACATGTGATTAGCAGTAGGAACCGAATAATGCATCTGCAGTGTGTGTCTATGTATACATGTGTGTGTGTGTTCACGTGTATGTGTGCGTGCATGTCTGCGTGCTCCCTTCCTCACACCCATGTAGTGTATACAGACATCCAACTAATGGTAGCGAGAGTCGGAGCAAATCAAGAATTCAATTTCACATGGGTGGCGTGAACATATCAAATTAGTGCCACTTCGGTAAGATGGGGATAATATTACCACCTACCAACAGGCTGTTTATAAAGACCAAACATAGCAAGCCTTCCCTAAGCTGCTCCCTGGTTATGTATTTATTTGCCTATAGATGGAGCGAGTATGGTGTGAGCCAGAGGGGCCTGGTTCATGGGACAGCAGAAAGAGCAACGAGGATCCCTCTGGGACAATGTGAAGATATGAGCGTGTTCTGAAACTTCTCCCTCTGATCCAACTGCATAGATATTATAGAGAACATGTTTTATATCATAAGTAGAAGAACATAGCTGTGTTCGAAAGCATTAAAAAATAAAATAGATAACGAAGAACCCAGAGTGGTACGCCTAAAGCTAAGCTATCATGAACTGTGGGGGATAGGTAATTGGGGTCGAGAACCCCTTTCCCAGTAGGCATGGGGACCAAGTTCACCCCGTGCATGGAAAGGACTATCCCTCTGTTCCCCGTGAAGCCAGGGTCTGCATGGCCCATAGACTGAGCCCTTAACAGCGCTGCCTTCCCACCTGGCAGCCAAGACCATGCCAGCAAGATGTGGCTGGTGGGAAGCAGGTCCCGTTTTGAGCCTGGTACCTCCTTGCACAGGTGGACCCGGAATCAGACAACACAGAAGGAGGAGTCCTGTTGCAGGACCAGATTCGTGCACTTTCTAGCTTTCACATTCTTCCTTCTATTACCCTTCTCTGTTTAAAGAAAAGCTGTAATATCTTCTCCATCTCTATGACATTCCCAAGGTGAAACAATGATGATACTAATAGCCATTCGTTCATCATAGGTCTTCTATTGTTAGCCAGATACCATATTAGGGAAACACAGTCAACACAGTAACAATAGCACAACCAAGTCTTTACAGTCTGAATCCCACGTTAACCCTGAGAAGAATGGTTGGTCCCCATGTAGCAAACAAATGAGGAAACTGAGGCTCTGCTGGGTAAAGTAGCCCCAAATCACCCAGTTAGTACGCTGTGGGCAGAGGCTGGAACTCAGACCTTCCGATGCCTTATAGGAATCCAGAAGGTGTCCCTGCAAAATGGAAGGGCTTGTCTGGAGTGTGTGAGGACCATGGGGTTTCTAGAGAGGGCAAGGCCCATGTTAGCACACAAGAGGCAAGAATTCTGAAGAATAAGCCCTTTGTAACTGGAGAGAAAGTGGGAACTGGGGTGTAGGGGAAATGATGGGTACGGGTCAGGTAGTTCTTTACACCCACTAGGATGACTATAATTTACCCCCAAAAAGGAAAATAGCCAGGGTTGGTGAGAACATGCAGAAATTAGAACCTGCCCCCACCCCACCCCCACATTGCTGGTGTGAGTGTGAAACAGTACAACCACTGTGGAAATAGTTTGCTGGTTCTTCACGTAGAATTACCACACGACCCAGGAGTTCCTCTGCCTGGCATGTACCCAAAGAACTGAGAAGTGCTCATTGGCAGTTACAAAATAGTCCCGGGGAGGTAAGGTAAAGCACAGGGAATGTAGTCAACAGTATTGTGATAAAACTGTCTGTGGTGCCAGGTGGGCACTTGAATGACTGGGGAGACCACTTTGTCAAGTATGTGAATGTCTGTCCACTGTGCCATACCTAAAACTAACACAAAATCGTGTTGAATGGAAACTGTAATCAAAAAGAAAATAATAATAATAATAAAAGGAATTAATAATAGGTACTCAGACAAATACATGTACATACATGTTCATAGCAACATAACTAATTCACAACAACTCAATATCCATCGATGGATAAATGGATAAACAAATATACACATATATATAAATGTGTTTATTATCCAGTCATACAAAGGACTGCAGAACTGATTTATACATACATATTATACAAAGTGTATGAATGAACCTCAAAAACATGATGCTCAATGAAAGGAGCCAGAAACAAAAGGTTACATTTTATATGATTTCTTTTATATGAACTACTCATAATCAAAAGATCCACAGGGACAGCAAGCAGATCGGTGGGTGCCAGGGGCTTTGGGGAGGGGGAATGAGGAGTAACAGACTCAACACTGTGAATGTACTAAATGTCGCTGAATTGTTCACATTAACATGGTTAATTTTATGTCGTGTGAATTTCACATCGCTAAAAAGAAAGAAGAGCGAAAAAAATCCCAGCTGTGCCCTGCCGGTGTGCTCAGTGGTTACACGTCGACCCATGCACCAAGAGGTCAGTGGTTCGATTCCCGGTCAGGGCACATGCCCAGGTTGTGGGCCCGATCCCCAGTGGGGGGCATGCAGGAGGAGGCCAGTCGATGTTCTCTCTCATCGATGTTTCTATCTCTCTCTCCCTCTCCCTTCCTCTCTCTCTCAAATCAATAGAGAAAAAATATGCTATGTTTTAAAAAAAGTCCAGCCTCTGTGGCCCCAAAGCTTGCAGTCATCTTGTTTGGCCATAACCACGATGTGTCTCTCACTCGGTTCTGATCGTCGAACCAGCGCCGAAGTTAGGCTATCCACACCAGACAGAACGGAACTTAAATGCGGATGCCCTCAAAAGCGACCACGAAACGATCAAAATAGCAACATTTACAAAATACATATTTTAAGACATTTAACCAGCTCCCAAACCCTCCCTGGCATTTAGTTTGAAAGTTGAACCTAGAATGAGAACGTTGGGAGTGATTTAGGAAGGAGAGGCAGAGTGGAGGAAACAGATGAGGAAGAGAAGGGTCAGAAGACAGGAGGGAGAGAAACAGAGACAAACGTGTACACAGCTGCACTCCCGGACGGAAAGTAAACGTCTCTCCGGTCAAGGAGCATATCTTATTCATCACCAACAAAACCTATTCTAGAATCTAATTTATGGTAGGCACTCAGCAAATATTTGTTTAATAAGTAAACTATTGAGGAAAACACATTTATGTTCTATCCTGAATCATCACACTTAGGGCAAGGGGATGCTTTTTATTTCGTAACTAATTGAATTCTTTGGTTCCCTTCGTTGATTCATCCACCCATCCACATTCCTTCTGCAGTTCTGCAAGCTTGTATTGATTGCCTACCCCATGCCAGCCAGCATTCTAGAAGCGGTGGCCACAGATACGAGTTAGACACCGCCCCTGCCCTCCAGGGGCGTTCAGAGCAGATGAGATGGAGCTGGAGAGATAGGCCGGGCAGTGATGGTCTTGGAGAGAAGTACGAGGAGTGGTCAGGCAGGGGGAGAGGTTTCCTGGACGGCCCAACCACAGGGGAGCCTCGTTGTGGCAGGTGCCATGGGTGAAACCAGGGAAGCCCGATCCTTTTTATTTTTAATCCTCACCTGAGGACATGCTTATTGATGAGAGAGAGAGAGAGAGAGAGAGAGAGAGAGAGAGAGAGAGAGAGAGAAACATTGATATGAGAGAGGAACATTGATCGGTTGCCTTCCCAGACGCACCCTGACTGGGAACGAAAGCTGCAGCCTTTTGGTGTACAGGACTACACTCCAACCAACTGAGCCACACTGGCCAGGGCAAGCCTGATTCTTTATTAAGCCCAAGGGATAAGGACAGGATTCGGAAGGAGAGATAAAAACAAGACCAAAATCCAGGCAAATACAAGAATGAAGTGGGCAGCCAATCTTAAGGACGAATCCTGCCCCGTGTGGCTCAGTTGGTTGGAACGTTGTCCTGTACACCAAAAGGTCTTGGGTTTGATTCCCGGTCGGGGCACATACCCAAGTTTTGGGCTCAATCCCTGGTTGGCATGAGGCGAGCGTGAGAAACAACCGATTGATGTTTCTCTCTCTCTCCCTCTCCCTTCCCCTCTCTCTCTCTAAAATCAATAAAAGCATGTCCTTGAGTGAGGATTTAAATATATAGAGATATATATAGATAGATAGATAATATATTATATATATATATATAAAGGAAGAGAGATCTGAAATAATAGCAATAGTTGAATTGTGGTGCTCCGCCCTCGGCATTAGGGGTGTCATTGCTCGGACAAGGGTTAGGTCTGCCCGATAGAAAGGCCTAGGGCACGATGAGCGGTCATTGTGATGACTGGCCTGGAGTGCCTGTTGCCCTGAACTGCCCAGGAAGGAGAATCCTCCCCTAAGGGTAGCCACACCCCCATCCTTAGGTCCTGGGATGAATATGTTACGTTGCATGACCAAAGGGACTTTGCAGTTGTGATTAATGAACCTTAAAAGTAGAGAGATTATCTCAGATTGTTGGGTGGGCCCAATCTCATCCCATGAGCCCTTAAAAGCAGGGAGAAAGCTGGAGTAAGAAAGATGTGACAGAAGAAGGCAGGGAACTTTGGAGAAGGGGAGGAACTCAGCCTGCTGTCACTGGGGGAGGGGCACAGGCAGCCTCTGGAGTCAAGACATGTCCCAGATGGCAGCCAGCTAGGAAGCAGGACCTCAGTCTTACAACCACAAGGAACCGAATTTGGCCAGCAACCTGAATGAGCTTGAAAATAGATGACTCCCCAGAGCCTGCAGAAAGGAAGCCTTTCTGATACTTTGATTTCGGTTTGTAACATGTAAGTAGAGGACCCAGCGGAGCACGCTGCACCAGACTCGTGACCTACCGAGCTCTGAGATGATAAGTAGGTGTTGTTTTAAGATGCTAACTCTGTGGCCATTAGTTAGGGCAGCAATAGAAAATGTATCACTGCCTTGAACAAGGCTTGTCTCACGTTTCATGGAACAGTGATTTCCTCCAGAGTAGGGAGTATCTTTTATTATTCTTGAGGTTAAGAACACAGACTCTGGAGTTAAACCACTGGGTTCAAATCCTGCCTCTGACAGGTACGGCTCAGTGATATCAGGTCTATCTTTTAATGATGTTGAGGGTCCTCATAAAGAAGCTTCCTGTGGGGCTGTTTTGAGGAGTAAATGAGTTCATATACACAACTGGGAGCTGTGCCTGGAACAGAGTCGCTTCTGAAGCGTTTGGTTTGACTGAGATGAGGTGTGGAACACGGTGGGAACATCCGATGAACGACTGCTCTTCTTCTCACAGCGGATGCATTGGTTGGTCTAGAACCCACCTTTGGACAGACATGCTCATTCTCCCAGGTGCCGGGAGTGTTGACTGAGGGAGCTGCCTGTTCAAGGTCACATCTGCCTGGGGCCAGCCTGCATCCAGTGACTGGTCATTGCTGGGGATCAGGGCGTGGTCCAGGGCGTGGCTCCCTTACGGAGATGTCAGACAACTCCACAGAGCCATCTCAGCTGGAGTCCCCTGCGGACCGGCCAAGGACTCTGCTACAGCTTCAGGGCAGTTCATGTCCTCCCTCTGTCCTCTTTCCGCTTCCCTCGCTCTCTCAGTGGGGTGGACCTCAAGATCACTCCCCAGAAGCCTCCCGTAAACACATCTGTCTCAGAGTCCATTCCCTGCAGGGACACTGGTGAATCACATGTCTGGAAGAGCAAGATGGGCCAGATTGGGAGAGTATTTGAATGTTGTGTTAGGGAATTTTTAGTTTGGTGTTTGAAGGAAATGGAACTGTTGGATAATTCCAGTGGCGTACACAGTGTGTGAATGGGGTTAGATGATTCAGCGATTCCTGGTAAATGCACCAATTCTGACAGCTTGATGAACTGAATTGATAGAAATACCCTAATGCGTCCCAGTACAATTATTTAATTCTTTATTTAGCCCATTATATTCTATGTGCTTGGCCCTGTTTTAGTCACTAGAAATAATATGTAAAACATTTTAAATCATTTTTTTCTATTAAGTACATTTGAAGCTTGCCAAATTAAGGCAGCCACAGGGCAGGACTAATGATACTTTAAAAATAAATGTTATTGGGAGGTAAGGACCTTCTGCCAGGTCAGTACAGCTGGTAGCATGACCACGTGTGTGGACTGGTGTTTCCGGTGGACCAGGCAGCTCAGATTGTGGCCGGAGACGGAGGGAGGTGTGGCCCAGTGCCCACTGAGAAATCACTTCCTGGGTTTTCAGAGCTGCAGCAAGTCCTTCTGTTACCTCTGTGGAGTCTGGTAACTGGGCGTAAAGGGACGTTTCTCCAAAGCTACCTGCTTTACCTTTAATAGAAGAGAAAATAAGTGGGGTGTGTGTGTGTGTGTGTGATGAAATGGTTAAAATAAGACCTTGCATCAGTGGTTGAGCGTGGACCCATGCACCAGGAGGTCGCCAGTTCGATTCCTGGTCAGGGTACATGTCCAGGTTGTGGGCCTGATCCCCAGTGGGGGGCATGAAGGAGGCAGCCAGTTGATGTTCTCTCTCATCGATGTTTCTATCTCTCTCTCCCTCTCCCTTCCTCTCTCTCTGAAATCAATAAAGGAAAAAAAATAAATAAAAATAAGACATTGCAATCAGACTGCCTAAGCTCAAATCCAAGCTTTGCCCTGCATACCAGTTCTGCAACCTTTGCAAGTTCAATCATCTCTCTGCACCTCCTTTCCTTTGTTTTTGTTGTTGACACTATTACAGATGTCCCCCAGCACCCCCCATCTTCCACCTCCACCCAGTCCCGCCCACTCGCCTGGCCTTCACCACACTGTTGTCTGTGTCCACGGGCTGTGCAGATATGTTCTTGGGCTAATCCCTTCACCTCCTTTTATGCCCCCCCTTTTCTCTGTGAAGTAGAGGGGTAATAGCATCGAGCTCACAGGACTGACACGCGGGTACTGGAAAGCTCTCGGGATGGTGCTGGCACACAGGAGAGCACCGCTGAGTACCAGTGCTGCCATTACTCAGGCCTGTGGTCGTTCACGAAGGAGCCCGGGGGTCACAGAGGAAGAGCTTAGGGCAAGGTGACCCTGAGGAAAACACTGTGAGGGAAAGGGTCAGGGTCCGAGGATCATCCTTCCCTCCCTTCCTCCTTTCCTTCCTTCTTTCTTTCCACAGTTTGTTATTGAGTGCCTCCTATGTGCCAGGAACGCTTCGAGATGCTATGGAAATTACAGTGAACAAAAGAGTTGTCGGTCTGCCTTCAGGGTCCTTACATTCTAGCGAAGGAGACGGAAAAACACACCAATCTGATGTCAGGTGGTGCTGGCTGCTACGAAGACATGGAATGAGTTGGATGTGGGGTTTGTTTCCCGGGAATGACCTTACTATTGGTAGGGATGGAGGAAGTGCTGGGCGAGTGGGGAGACAGCTGTGCTGTGAGGGGTGTCCAGGAGCTGTCGGGGATGGGAGAACCGACCTGTCTGTCGCCCAGGGTTGTCTCCCTGCAGGGCTCTCATATCCAGAGCAGCAGCGACCTTTGCTCTCACACTTGCACGGGGAGCACCTGGGAACCCCAGGAGGGACCATCACCCTGGTATTGAGATCTTATCTGAATGCGTGTAATCAGTGCTGGAAGTCTGCACACACCAGATGACCAACCACCTTGTGAGGAGGCCTCCCATCAACACCCGGGCACTGGGGAGCTGGTCTCCAGGTCCACCAGACGCCAAGGGGAACAGGGCAGGACGCACCATGGTTTCGTCTGAGCAGAAGAGCGGAGCGTGTCACTCTGCTCGGTCCTCTAGCACACAGGGCCCGAAGGGTATGGTGGTTCATTTTATGTCTCAGCTTGCCTGGGCCACAGTGCCCAGGTATTTGGTCAAATGCTAGTCTGGATGTTGCTGTAGAAGTATTTATTTTTATTTTTTTGTTAATCCTCATCTGAGGATGTTTTTCCATTGATTTTTAGATAGAGTGGAAGAGAGGAAGGGTGGGAGGGAGGGGGTGGAGAGAGAGAGAGAGAGACATTGATGTGAAAGAGACACATCCATTGATTGCCTCCCACACAACCCTGACTGGGGCCGGGGATCGAACCTGCAACCCAGGTACATGTCCTTGACAGGGACTCAAACTTGAGACCCTTTAGTCTGTGGGCTGGTGCTCTAACTGCTGAGCCAAACTAGCCAGGGTTGTAGAAGCATCTTTTAAATGAGATTCACATTGACATTAGTAGACTCTGAGTAAAGCTGGTGACCTTCCATGGCATGGGTGGGCTTCGTCCAATCAATATAAGACAGAGATGATAGACCGCCCTCGAGGAGGGGGGAGTTCTCCCACCATATGCATGTGGACCCAGGCCCAATGTCAGCTCCTGGGCTTCCCGCCTGCTGGTCTGCCCTGCAGATTGTGGACTTGCCGATACTGTGGACTCACCCTCACGCGAGCCTCGATCTCTTCACAGATGCAGTTGATAGGTAGATTTGCTCCGTCTGTCCATCTACCTACCATCCATCCATCTTCTCCATCCACCCATCCACATGCACACGTGCGCGTTCTATTGGTTCTGTTTCTGTAGAGAGTCCTGACTAATACGGGGGGAATGGAGACCGTAGGCACATCTGGTAACTCCCCTTCTTCCTTCAAGATTCAGTTCCCAGGGCACCCCCAAAGTCACAGTTTCCCTGGTGTCCCCATCTTGGGATTAGATGCCTTTTCTCACTATGTAATCATTATTTCCATATATTTCTTGGAGAATCAAGGTCAATTATTACTCCTTTTTATATACCCAGTGCCTAGCAGAGATCCAGGCCTCTGGTGAAGAGCAGAACAAGATTAGGACAGGAATGCAGTCACCGCTCCAGGCGGGGCCATGTCCCAGTTGTCTCTGAACCTGCTTACTGCCTGATGGGTCGCAGGCTTTCACTACACTTTAGTTGAACTGAATTGAGCTGCCTCACTGTCTTCCCCAGTCGTGGCCAGTTCTGCCTGAGAAAGAGTGAGTTATCCACACCCCGGTCATTCATGTGGTGAAGACCTAACCCCCAGTGACTCGGAATGTGACTTTAGTTGGCAATCCAGTCTTTAAAGAAGTACTCAAGTTAAAATGAGGTCACCAGGATAGGACCTAATCCAATATGACTGGTGTCCTCATAAGAGGGGAGATTTGGACACAGAGAGGTGCATAGCGGGAAGACAGTGGGAAAAGACACAGGCAAGAGACAGTCATCGGTAAGCCAGGGACAGAGGCTGGGACCAGATCCTTCCCGCCCCGCCCGCAGAAGAAACCAGCCCTACTGACACACTGATCTTGGGCATCTCGTCCCCAGAATGGTGAGACAATAAATGTCTGTTGTTTAAGCACTCCGTGAGTGGGACTTTGCTACAGGAGCCCTAGCAAACTGAAACAGGGTACATCCCCATCAACAAATGCATCACTTTCTATTTTTCCGGGCACCTAGTCACCTATGAAGCTCCTTCCAAATCTTTAATATTTGGGGGAGAAGTGGAATATTTAAGTCACTGAGATATCACCAAATCTTGACTAACCTGTTTCCTCTTAGCTTCCTTACTTCTTAGTATAATTAGAAAGTGAATTTTCTCTAGAGCAAGGCCTGGCCCACAGTAGGCATTCAGTAAGCATTTGTCTGAATGAATGGATGAATGAATGGATGAATGAATGGATGAATGAATGAATGAATGAATGAATGAATAATGAACACACACGGTGCTTCCAGCACAATCCAACCAACCGTCCACATCTGTGTGACTCCCCCAGATCAGCCTCTGTATTCCACCCTAGACGCAACCCCCTTTGGAGCTGATTCATTCCTCACCAGGTGCCCTGATTCATTAGTGGCTTCCATTAAAGCTAGGGCTGAAAAGACATGTTCATTTGAAACCCTCAAGCTTGGTGTTTTGTTGGCTGGCTTCTCCTGCTCTGAAATAATTACTTTTTTTGAGGTGCTGAACTTTCTCCTGTTTGCCTCTCCTCCCTGCCAGCCTTTCCTCTGATCCCTTCTGGAAGGACTTGCCCGGGCTCATTTAGTAATGCCGGAGGATCTTAACGGAAAATAAATCACTGACTACTGAGGCTGAAAAACAGACGTGGGGAGATGCTTTTGTCCAAACCCTTCCCTTCCCCATGAGGTTCTCAAAATAAGCCATGTGAATGGTAGGAGCAACCGTGATAAAAATAATAATAAAAGCACCCGTCATATGCTTTACCGTTTGCAAAGAATCCTCACGCACGTGGTTTTACATCATACAGGACCGTAAATGGAGTGAGGTAAGGTGGACAGAAGTGACCATCGGCCCTGGCGTCCGGGCCCCAGCTAGAACGGCATTGCCACTCCTGTTCCTCTGTGACCCTGGGCAATTCACTCCCAGACAAGCCTTTGCTTCCCCGGCTGCAAAATGGGGGTGTACAAGGCTCCTTGACTCCATAAGGCTGCTGAGAGACAAGAATGTAAAAGATCTTTGAAAACCACAGACGTTCTACAAAAAGCATAACACGTGGCGATCTTTTAACTTCAGCTTTCCTTAGTTGATTTTTGTAAAATTGTTATCAGCAACACAGGGACGATTTTTTTAAGGGATTTTATTATCGAATCTAATTATTACCACAACTTAGGTGTCTCTGACCTCCATCCCAGACCATCTCAATTTATCCCATCAATAAAAACAGCATCCGTGCCTCTGGAAGAATAGTTTGACCGTATAACCATTCCTAGAGTTCACAGGACGCCCACACCCTCTTAAAATACATAAATAAGCCTCAGACTTCGAGCCTAAGACTTTCAGATACGGATGACTTAGACCTTCGGAGTGTAAGGGAGCCTCCTCTGGAGACTTCCGCCTGGTCTCTGGCCTTTGCTGCAATGGACTCGGCTGAGATTCAGCAAACAAGTCCTCAGTCCTTGCGCCCCAACAAGCCCTGCTCCGGATGTTCTAGAGCGAACAGAGACGAGAGACACGTTCCTGCTCGGAGACAACTGGAGCTGTGAGAGGCATCGGGCTCATCTCGGAGCACGTCCATTAGAAGCTCCTTCCGAAAACATTCAGAAATTCAGCGGACTGCAGCTTCTCTTCATCCACCCTTCTATGGTCTAACGCATCCATCAAGTGCCAGACGGAGAAGGTGCAGGCAAGAGGGAAAGTTTCCTTCCTCCCCATCCCTGCCAACCCTCTACAAGGACGGGGGAGCTGCCAATCTGGTGGGTCACCGTTCAGACGACACGTCGTACCCCATGTGCCAGCGCGCCGTATCAGGGCACATCATGGCACCGCCTACACGGGCTCTGGTCTGCCCTCCGTGCCGCGGGGCTGGAAGCCGAGCTGGAGCATGACATCCAGCTCCTGGGAACTCCTTTCCGTCTGTCCGTGCGTGCGTATCTGACAAGCGTGTCATCATTTTGTTCCCATAGCCCGTGCGGCCAGCCAGAGAACTTCCGATTTCAAACATCCGCAAAGAAGGTGGGCGTTCGAATGGGTGTGGAGGTGAGGCTTCGGCTGGGATGAGACCAGGCTCTTTTGTTTGGGGTTGAAAGAAATGGATCTTTGGGGCCCAATCAATCATGAAGCGTTCGTCTGTCTCTCGTGTGCCATTGCTCCTTACAAACAGTTTCCTTAAGAACGTCCCAGGGAAGGGGTCGCGGGGGAGGATGAGGCTAGGATTTGGGTCTTCCCAGCTGTCTTGGCAATAACGCTATCAGAACCACGTGCGAGCTGTCAAAAAAGAATTTGTCACGTAACAATGGTTTATCTGTTGTTTGAGTGTTGTCTTGAACATCTGGAAACGGTCACGCAAGCTGTGTGTGTACACTTTCCGTGGCGGGGACCTGTGCCTTCCACCGCTGCTCTCCCCATCGCTGCACACTTGTGATGAATAACCACTTCCCTTGCGTGGCCAGCCGGGTCTGGCCCAGTCACTTCCATCCCGTGGTCCCCTGTGCCCCTTGCAGGGGTAAAATGGAATGACTGGATCACGCCCGTTCCTCTCTAGTGTGGCGGCTCCTCGACGTGGCGACGATTCCCTCCAGTTTTGTGAAGGTCTCATCACCCCCTGGAAGGAGATACTCCCGAGTGTTGGCTGCTTCTCTGGGACTGACTTCTCTGCTTAGTGCTCAGCTCAGAGGAGCCGCTGCTGATTTGCCGGTCTGAGGTGCCCTCTGTGTACACAGCCAAATGGAGTGCGACGGCGAGGGTACAGGTGGTGGCCGTGGTTGACCGTCACGGCCTGGCACATCTCCGTGTCATTTGTCACAGACTAACCCATTCTCGGGGCCCTAAAGGAGACCTTCCTTTGACACCCAGTGATCCTGACGTTTGCTGAGTGTGGAGTTTTCATGCCAATGACACCCTTGTTTAAGTGCCAGATGGGTGGGTGGTCCTTGGTATATCTGGGGCATCATGGTACACATAATGACAGTGTTTGTACATCACAACAAGGAAGAAGCCTTGATACTCATCTACAGGTGTGAGAACGGTGAGCACACCAGAGCAGGAGCTATGGAACCAGGTACACCTGGTTCAGTCCTGCCTCTGCCACTTCCTATCCTTCACGCCCTTGGGTCAGCTCCTCGCTCTCCCTGGCCTTCGTGTTCCTCCTCTGTTTGCAAACCAGAGAAGTCATACTCTCTCCACAGCGGTGCCGTTGGGATAAAACAAGTGAAAGGGTCTACTGTAGTGCTTGGCACATACAAGATGCTAAAAATGTAAGTTATCTTCTTTAATCTTTCAGTTTACAAGGTTTTTTATTATACATATTGTCCAACGATACCTGGGATTGATTTGATCTGATGTTCAGCCTTCAGGCAGGGCCATTGTATATATAAATACACTCTATTCTAGGAGGAAAAAAAAAAAAAAACCACTTCAAAGGGAAGTATGCAACCTCATCCTTAAAAAGTTCTCCGTTCGACCCAACTTGCATTATTCATGCTTCCGGCTCTCCATCTACAAAACGCTCGGGTTGAACCGGATGAACCCTAAGGTCTCACGCTCCATTCTGATTCTCGTCAGTTACTCTTACAGCTGTCTACAGCTATTTTTACTCTGTTCTTAGGGAGAGGCGAGGGGAAGACTGCCAGCCCCTGAAATCCTCCTCCCTTCCAGGGGCTCCGTTGCATACTCGTTTTAGTACTTTCCCATGCTCACTGCCACTCTGAGAGAGCGCTATTACTCCTTTCTCACAGATGGAAAGGGTCATAGAAGTTAGTAAATTGGCCAGATCACCCACGGTAAGTGGCAGAGCTTCTTAATTTAGCTGAGGACATGGACTCGGGGAGGGGGGTGTTTGTACGACTCCGAGATACAAGAGCCTTTACTCAGTTCCCTCATTCCCCAAAGAGAACGTCACGGAGTGAGAAAGAGGACAGAGTCCCGAGAGCGAGCTTGTATTCTGCCTCTAACCTGCATCGTGAATCATTCTGTCCTAGGAGAACTGAAAAAGTTACCTGCTGTACCTGGCTTTGCCTTCGTGGTCACCGTGAAAGGTGCATGAGCAGGATAGAGACCAAGTCAAGGCAGGGTCCGAGGACCTGCAGGTCTGGGCTGCAAGGTTCCATTACTCGCTGTGTGACCTTGGGAAGGTTGCCTGCCTCTTCTGAGCCTCAGCGTCTTCACCTGTCAAATGAAAAGGTTGGACCAGGTTCCTGAACTGTGGTTCCCGGACCAGCAGCATCAGCATGACCTGGGGACTGGTTAGAGATTCAGACCTCAGTCCCCACCCCAGACCTAGGGAAGCAGACGCCCTGATAGGGAGCCCAGTGATCTGTGCTTTAATAAGCCCTCCAGGAGGCTCTGACCTTGGTGGACCTGGAGAGCCACGGGCTCGGCTAATGCTAAGGACTCCCGTGTGGTGAAGCCCGGCAGGGGTGACATGAGTGAGGCTGACACTGAGGGAATCACCCAGGCAGACACCTGTCAGTGAGCCCGCGCCCTGCCAAGTTCAGCCTCTAGCACACACACACGTGTGATGCTATCTTCCTTCAGCTCTCTTAACCCTTCACTCTCAATTTCTCTCAGCAGAGGGTGAGGGAAGTAACAGCATTAAGCTCCTAAGTTTCCTGGGAATTGAATGATGTAACCGCTGGGAAGTACCTGGCACACAGTAGGGCCTCAGTAAGTGGTTACTTGTCCTCTCTGGGTCTCCATCCTGATGGTAAAAGGGGTGGGGGAGGTAGAAGAGGGTAAGAGAGGACAAATGGTGATGGAAGGAGACTTGACTTGGGGCGGTGAACACACAGTACAATACACAGATGATGTATTGTAGTATTGTATACCTGAAACCTTTATAATTTGATTAAGCAATGTCACCTCAATAAATTCAATAAAAAGTAAAACACAATATATAAACACACACACACACACACACACGGGGAAAAAGCCCTTTCCCTTTATCTGGGTGACATGGGGCCTCCTGAGTGCACTCCTGCAGGTCAGACCTAAGCAAACCTAGCAGTCATGGTGCCGTGGCCCACAGGACAGGTTCGAGGCTGTTCTCCGCATGTCTGTATGTCTCATCGTAGTTGACTAGAACCTCTTCAGGGTGTGTGAACAGGAAGAGCATTTTTTAAATAGCAGGAACCAACGTACACTTTAAGCAAAATGCAGGTAGAAAGTATTGATACAGACGTGGTCCAGGATCCCAGGGCAGGAAGGCGGTCAAGCCCTGGGGGCCACTGTCGGTGCAGAGACCATCTAGGGCTCTGGCCCTGTGGGCCTGATGTCTCTGCTCCCCAGTCCGCACGGTGGGTGACAGTCACCAGCAGCTCTGGAGTTTGTGGCCACATGATTCTGTCCCCTCTGCCTCTCTCACTTCAGCAGTGTTCCTCTGCTGTTCACAAATCCCCTGGAAGAGACGCGGGTTGGCTGATTTGGGTCAGGTACCCTTGGTTTGATCGTCTGTGGCCAGGGACGCAGGATCGCCTCACACACTTAGTCGCCGCCTCCCCTGAGGGCAAGAGGGCAGGTTAGGAAGCTCGCAGACACTGGGCACACCATGACAGATGTTCATTTCAGAAAGGATGGGAGAGGAATCTGTGGAATCCTCCTTAAGAACTCGGGCTGCTGCTTGCTGCCAGGTGCAGGATGTGATCAAAGCCTTGTCATGTTGTATCCCCAGTAAATGGTTACATTTTATCATGCTAGAGGCTCTCTTAAATTTCACTGACAGGAAAGGCTGACTCAACAGGCATGGGACCTGGAATGGGGATTTTTATACTGTGAACACCACACTTCCGTGTAAGCAGGGCACTGGGGCGTCCTGTGAACTGCTGTTACCGTCTGTGCTCCTTACGCTTCATGGCAGCTCATTGGATCTCTGTGTTACGTAAGGTACTTCTGCTATCATGACGCACTTTTTGCTTCTGGTTTTACAAGAGGTAATCGAATACAGAAAACAAATACATTTTTACTGACGACAAACGCATGGGTGTAGCGTTGTGGAGAGTATCGTGGGATAAGAGTCTTTTCTCCTCCAGCCCCAGCGTGGCTGTGACGTGGGCTTCAGTTCCCTCGGCTGGAGAATGATGAAGTTACACTTAATGACGCCCATGGCCCTTCTCACCGCCGACAACATCTGATCTCCTGTGGGTAGAGATTCTGTGCAACGTCCTCAGGATGCTGGATCCATCACGGTCCTGCAGGAAATGCGTGGCATGCTCAAAGGGATTGCTGACAACGTTTACTGAAAAGATTGTTTACAGAGGGTTGGGCAGAGTTGAGAGGACCAGTAAGGCATGATGAAGCAGCCAGGGAATAGCAACTGTGGGAAGCTATTGCCCGGTGACCTCAGGCAGGGAGGCCACCTGCAGCTGGCAGGGAGGGAGCAGGGGACACGTGTGTACATGTCTCTCTTTCACCCTGAGACTCCAGTGGGTGCTCCCATCAGCTGAACTCAGAGAAGCCAGGTTAGGAGGTTGCCCAGGGGACAGGCTGCCTGCAGGACGGAGGAGAGCAGGTTTGGATCTGGGTGGACAAACGGGAACCGAAGGAAATAGGGAGGACTGCATGCTCTCTCCACCCTGTGCTGTCAGCCCCAGACAAACACGTTTCATCTCGAACAGAGTCGGCATCACCTCTCCGGCTTCGAAGGGCAAATGGGAACGTTGTTGTCTGTAGCTTGACCCCGACTGGATGCACTTGAAGCCCCCCAGACGGCACAGGAGAGCTCTAGTTGTGGACATCCGGCTTCTGGGGGGAAGGCGGGGGCTGAGTTTCACAGCACTCCCTCCCCTCGGGAGGTCCTGGGGCCTGGGATGGTCTTCTTATGGTTTTCCCAGCCTTTCCATTCCAAGCCACCATGGACATAAGGGGATCCAGCCTGCACCATCGCCTACAACAGCCTCGAAAATGGCCTTCTTCCCAGCTCTGACCTGCTCTGCCTTCGTCAGACTCCTGCAGTGAGTCGCCAGCATTCATAACAGACTTCAAGTGCTCCAGCCCAACTTACCTGCGGGGGCAGGTGGTTTCCTACCACAACACCTTCTGATTCCTTCTCCTGAGGTGTGCTTCTTCTCCACCTCCCTGAAAGAGCATTGCTTAATCTTAGGTGCTCAGTCAAACCCGACTGGCCCAGAACCACCTCAGATGGAAGTGAGCTCTCCTTCCTCCATCAGACAGCTTTCCTTTGCACCCCTCTTTAAGTGCACACAGGTCATGTTAATTGAACCCACTTTTAAGCTCTCTTTCTGTTCCATCACTGCTACCTTGGCTGACCTTTGGCTTGTTTGTTCTTACAATCCACTCCAAAGTCATCTCCTGCTGAGCTTCTCACCACAGGGAATTATGCTTCCCAGGATGCTTTGCTCGTTGGCTCCCGAGTGGTTTCAGCCAATGGGAGGCCCAGGCAGAAGGCTGGAGAGGAGAGAAGCTCCCTCTTTCTTTGGGCTTATGGAAGCATCTCCAGTGCTAGCACCGTCTCATCTGGGAGTCACCGCCTGTGGGCCGTCTCTGCATGATTCTCCTTGGGGGGGTCTCCACTTCTGGGCTCTAGAAGCACCGTTATTTCTTCATGACCCTAAAGCCCTAGGAGGTAGCAGCTCCTTACCGCGGGAGCCTCGGAGTTGCCTGCAGACTTTTGCTGTTGGAATCCTATATGGCCTTTCCTCTCTTCTGTCACCTATTAACTGATTCCCTGTATTATATTTCCTCTGCTTTACATACCTGCAATGGTTTCTGCCTTCCTGACTGGGCCAGGCTGACGCATCAGCTCACCTTCAAGTGAGAGAGGCAGCATGAGATCGTGGAAAGAGGACTCACCTTAGTCAAAAAAGACACCTGGGGTCAGATTCAAGTTCTGCCTTTTTTATCAGAGCGACTTTGGGCAAAGTCTGCAGCCTATAGCCAGTGACAAGCATACACCTTTCCCAGGACTTCTGGGAAGATTTTAAGTGAGTTCAGATACATGAAAATGGTATAAAAAGGACCTGGCACATGGCAGATACTCAATAACCTGTTTCTCAATACCAACAAGAACTAGATTCATCTCTTTTCCTGGATGGAGATGTGAGTTGCTAGGACTTCATCGACTTGTAGATAAGGTCTACAGCCTTTGTAGCAATCGGAGAATCATAAATGTAGTGAAGAAAATCAAAGGGAGGCAAAGGAGGGAAAACACATCAATGGCCCCATGCCAGGAATTGTGCTAGGTCCCTTAAATATATCTCCTGATTTACTTTCCCCTGGAAGAGAGGATTTTCAGAGGAGGAAACTGGGCCTCTGAGAGATCTAGTAGCTTGGCTTGTCCGAAGTCACACAACTAATGCAGAGGTTAGAATCCAAAACTTTCCGCCTCTGGCATCTGATGTGGCTATCAGAATGGAAGTCAGGCAGAAGGAGCTAGCTTTCTCGAAAAGAAAGAAGAGACCTAAATGCCACAGCAGGTCTTAAGGCAGGAAACTCACTTCCTTTTATTTTTGCAAAGCAAAACCCGAGAGATGTGTTTGAGGGAGGGAGAAAAAAAACAGAATGAAGAGACATGTGATGAGTCGGAGACCTGGAAGAGCCCGGGAGTGATAAGGAAGGACTGGCGTGGCGGAGTTGGAGGCAGCAGTGACAGTGTGCAGATAAGGCAGCTGCATCTCTCTAATAGAGATTCTTTCCCAGCCCTAAGAAAATTCTATCCCCAGGACCTGTCAGGGGAGACGTAATCCACTTCCTAGGAACAAGGGGAAGGATAAAAGAAATGGAGGTGGGGGAGGCAGGCAGAAGGGCGCTGGTGTCTCAAGGACAGTCCCAGCCTTGGAGGTCGCCTTGTTTCCTACCTTCCTGTGCCCTCCTTTTCACAGGAATGTCTGTTCAAAGCAGACATTTATGTAGCAAATTCAGTACTGTACTCTTCAAGGAAAATACTTCTGTATCCAGCAATGAGGACAGTCATGGGCCATTGGTTTCCAATACTGCTACTTCCTCTCCGAAAGCCCTGAAATGAAGAGGCCACCCTCGGTTGACCCTTCTCAGAGGGTAACAAAAACATAATCTGTCTCATGGGAGTTTCAGGCTCCGCTGAACTTTGCCACACAGGGACCCAGTGCCAGAGGCCAGGCCTTGGTGCTTGTCCATCTCATCTAATCTGCTCACCCACGCCCGGGGGTGTATTTTGCTCTCTTTATTTAATAAGGAGGAAACTGAGTCCCGGAGTAGAGAAATGACGGGCCAGGGTCAAACAGCAAATGCCTGGAATCTGAGTCTGCTGGTTCAAGGTCAGGTATTAGTTCCTGAAGTGGGGGTGGGGGCAAGTGCATTGCTGATGTACACGATGACTGCAGGTGTCATAAACCTCTCAAAAATGTAGGATTTATGGGGTTATTTCATTATAAATTAGAATGTATTAGAAAGAAGCTTATCTATAACCAGGACACTAAACCTCATATATTACCAGCACCTAATAGACAGGATTGCCTTGCAAAAAGTTAGATCCGTGTTTTATTTCATTAAAAATAGTGAGTTTATAACAATGAAGGGTATACCGGTACAATGCTAGCAAACATTTTTATAGTGCTCATTATAAATCGATCCTAGTCTAAGCTAGGTAGGAGGGAGGAGGGAGCAGCCTGAGCCGGAGAGGTCAGTACTCACCCACTCTGACACTATTACAGATGTAACCCCCCCCGTCCTTTGCCCCCACCTCCACCCAGCCCCCCTTCTCTCTGGCCCTCACCACACTATTGTCTGTGTCCAGGGGCCGTGCATATATGTTCTCCAGCTAATCCCTTCCCCTTCTCTCATCCAGGACCCCCTCCCCCCTCCTCTCTGACCGCTGTCAGTCTGTTCCATGGATCCACGCCTCTGGTTCTATTTTGTCCTAGTCATGTATTTTAAAATTCAATCATTTATTTAGCACCTACAAGGGAAGGCATTGAGGTAGACTCAGTGAATGAACTAAAAGAGGAAAGAAAACTGAATTTCGATTTCTGCTCCTGGGAAGGCTACAGGAGTGGGGTGGGGGTGCAATAGGCAGGTAGAGAGATGAGACCCAGAGGTGGGCTGAGGTCAAATCACACTACTTTTCATGTCATGTTAATGACTATGAACTTCTTCTTAAAGACAAAGGGCGTCATGGATGGATTTTAAGGGAGTAACATGATCAGACTTGCATTTTATCACAGTGATTCAAGGACAGCTTCCTTGCTCTGGGGCTCTTGCTGCCGTGGGTTGGCATGAGCTGCCCCAGAGCCCAGCAGCCCGCAGGCAGCATGCTGGGGCTGCCATCCCCTGCCATCCCCACCTCTGCGCACAAGCTGCTCAAGGCCAAGTCAGTAATAACTTCCACGCTGCCAAATCCAGAGGCCAAAGCCCCGTCTTCATCTGAAGTGCTTATCAGCAGACTGGGCAGGTGATGGCCCCCTTCACTGGAAAGCTCTCTACTGGGTCCTGGGTCAGCAGAGTCTCGGGGCTTCCCTGCTGTGTTCCCGACACACTGCCAGTTTCCTCTGTGGAATCTTTTGTTGCTTCCTGGATGCTACATGTGGGGGTGCCTCCCGACCCCAGGACTGGGTTCCGGGTGCTCTCTCCATGGTCTCACTCCATCTCGAAGCTCCAATTACCAATGATAAGTTCCTGTTACCAAAGAGTAAACCAAAGTTAACTCTTAAGTCTCCAAAGTTAACTCTTAAGTCTCCAGTTCCCTCTCGGAGCCACTGACCCACCTGCGGGATGCGTACCTGACATCTCCACTCAGCTAATCCAGGGACTGGGTCTTGGCTCATCCCCAAGCCTATGCTTTCTGTATTCTTCCCGTCTCTATAAACGGTACATTCATCCTTCCAGTGCTTGAACCAGAAACCCTGGAGCCCCACTGATGCCTTTTAAAAAAAATTTATCGATTTTTTTCGAAAGAGAGGAAGGGAGAGAGAGATAGAAACATCGATGTGAGAGAGAAACATCTTGCACGCCCCCTACTGGGGACCGAGCAGGAGACCCAGGCCTGTGCCCTGACCAGGAATCAAACCAGGACTGCTCAGTCCATGGGGGCACACTTAATCCGCTGAGCCACACCCACCGGGCATCGACGCCTTTCTTGATCGCACGCTGCCCTCCAAGGCATCTTTGGATCCTGTCTGACCCACCTTCCAAATGCATCCATCATCTGACCACCTCCCACCATCCCACTGCCTCTGGACTCTGGTTACAGCCTCTCTGGACCGCCCCCCGCTTCCATTCTTGCTTTCTTAGAGTCTAAACCGACACAGCCACACAGCCATCTCTGTGAGATGTGCCGGGTCATGGCCCTTCTCTGATGAAACTTCCTCTGGCTTCCCGTGGCGCCTTCAGGGTAAGATCCCACGTCCTGGCCATGGCCTGTGAAGCCAAGTACGCTGCGGCTCTCGGCCTGTCTCTCACGCACTCCCGTCCTCCGCCCCCTGCATCGCCTGCTCCAGCCACACTGGGCTCCTGGCTCTTATCAAACACGCCCCGCGCCCTCCCTTGTCGGGGACACTTCCAGCTACCTCGTGGTCTGCTCCATCACCCAGACCAGCCTTGCCCCAGAGAGGCCTCCTGGACCATCTTCTATAAAAGGCTGCCTTCTCTACTCTCCATCCCCCTTACCTGCTTTGTTTTTCTTCTGAGCACTCCTCACCATTGATGTGTTGCCTATCAGTTTATTCGCTCACGGCCTGTCACCCCTCGCTGGGACGTACAGGAACTGGCTCTTCTGTTTACCGTGGTTTCCCCGGATCTGGAGCAAAAAGCTGACCTGGACTTTGCTCCACAAATCCTGAAGGAGCCACGTCGGCTCTCACACAACATCTGCGGACTCACACCCATCACAGCACCGTTCTCACGCCCTCTGAGGGCCGCTCGCTCGTCCTCGCTCAGATTTACACACCTGCAGGGATCCACCAGGTCCCTGGGCCCGAGTGCCCGGTAGCACCGGGTGCACCCTGAGCTCTCAGGGACTGTTGACAAGGAAGAAGATGGCCAGGATAAGATTTGGAATCCTTGTTGAGAATGAAAGGGAGCATAGAGACATTTTGAAGCAGTCTGCATAAGGACTGCAGGGCTACCCAGGATGCTCTGGTACACAGCCATGTACGCACACTCGGACCCATCTACACGCTCTCACACACCCCACCTGCACAGATTCACACACATTTATCATCACACACATGGACGTGCACAGATACCTACCTACGCACCTGTCCAAACACACTCTGGGCTCTTCTCCACAGAAGCCTTCATGCTGCACACACGTGTGCCCAGACACAGAACTTTCCCTCAACTGCACACCGTCAAACACACTCCTCGCTTACGGAGATCCTCACACTCACTTGCTGCCTGTCCATCTCCACACACTGGCACACAAATGACTCATACTCTTGCCAGCTTACTTACCCCGCCCACATGCATAGTCACAGAAACACCTACTGTAATTCTCTTCCATGGTCCAGCCCATATTCACGCCACATTTGCTAGAACCCTCAAGTCCTTTTGTGCACACGCAATTGCATCCACACACACACACACACACACACACTTTAAAAACTAATCTCAAATGCTGCATCCTGTTGTTATGGCAACAGAAGCCCTCTAACCACCTGGGAAAGGACGAGGACACCTGGAGACAAAAGCCCGGGAGCTGCTCTGTGGAGGGAGGTGGCTGTGTGGCGGTGAAGAAGGTGCTCAGAACGGGGCCTTCCTCCCACTTCCCTAGGAACAGTGATGGTGTCAGCAGGGACTGCCCGCACGTCCTGGTGGCTGCCTCCCCGCAGTGTAGCTGCGCTTTCTGCTCCTTCCCCGGCCTCAGGCAGCCGTCTTCTCTCCTCCGTGGGTCGACATCTCCATCAAGGCTTTGATCTCATGCCTTCGCATTTGGACCCGGACAGAATTCTCCCTCAGCCATCCATTCTCCTCCGGTTGCTTCCCTCTTTCTTCTTCGGGGCCAAGTTCCACAAAAGAATCATCTACACTTGCTGTCCCCACTTCTTCACGGATCACCAGTCAACCTCTACGGTCAGGACCCTCCTCCTCTGACCGTCACTGCCCTGGCCAAGTCACCATTGACCCTCTGTTGACACATGCAGGGGATGGACTGCTTCTCTCCTTCCGGACCCCATTCTCACATCTGTTTCTCATTACCTCCTTGCCCATCCGAAGAAATCCCAAAGTGTGTTATTTCCCACCTACCTATTCAAATCGTCTTGGACTTGACCTACTTGTCATCATAAACCCTGCATTAGTTTCTTTAGCCCACAGGGTAAATTTTGTATCCAGATAACAACTCGTGACTTGCCTCTTGTTCTTCTGTCCCCTCCCCTCTTGAACCTGCAGGTCCTTAGTTTCTGGTCATGTGGATGTTCCTGAATTTCTCGGGAGACTCCAGGATGTTGGAGGCTTCGTGAATCACTTCATGCTGCCTGGAATGCCTTTGTCCCCATGGTCCCTGCATGGTTTCACCTGACTCGTGATCACCTACTCATCTGGAAAGACTCAGCAGTGTCTGCCTCCATGAGGCCTTGAAATTGACCGTGTGTCTCCGTACTGTGTCTCTGTACTGTCTGCGTGCCCTGGTGTGGGTCTGTCCCCTTAGCAGACGGAAGGGCAGGGGCAGGGCCGCACTCCGAGGTGTCGCAGGTGTCTGTGCTCCGTCAGGGGTGTGTCCGTGGCCTGCTTGGTGCTGTCACAGAGGAAGTTCCCAGGACACACAGGCTATGGGGGCACCACACAGGTGACAACTCTGACCCACAGACGCACCCAGAGCGCAGCTGCCTGTTCTCGCCTGTGGGTGTGCAGAGCTCACTTTGGTCCGCACCTGCAGCGTTTGTAGGAAGGCCGGGTTACGACCCCGAGCTACCGGGGGCCTTCCGCTCCCTTTCATTTCATCTGACACCTTCACATACTTTTGCTACCTCCTTGGTTCCTGAATGCATTTAATTCGTGACCCCTAATTAGACAAAGATAAGATTTGGGGTATATAAAGAAAAGGAAAAGGCCCTTCTCTGTTGTACGGTTGCTAAAAGGAGAGATATTTTAGAATCGAACGGCCTGTTAGGAATCCTGTTAGGACGCTATGGGGTGACCCAGGAGAGGGGTAATGGTGATACACGTAACGGTAAAGCAGGGGAAGGAGGGTCAGGTGGGCCAAGGGTTTGGAGTGGGGGGGGCAGGTAGTTTTATTAAGTAGGGTGGCTGGTGTAGGCTGCAGGAAGGAATATATTTGAGAGAGAGGGAGAGAGAGAGAAACATTGATCGGTTGCCTCCCGTATGATTCTGGACTGGGGATTGAACTTACAACCTAGGTATGTGCCCTGACTCAGAATCGAACCCACAACCTTTTTGGCGTACAGGACAACACTCCAACCAACTGAGCCAGGACACGAAGTAGGTAAAGAGTTAGCTAACTGGGAAATAATGGGAGGAGCATGCTAGGCAGAGAGAGTAGCGAAGGCGAAGGCCCTGAGGCAGGAGCTTGTCTGCTGTGTCTGGGAAGCAGCAAGGAGGCCTGAGGGGCTGGAGTGGAGCAAGGGAGGGGACAGTAACAGGAAGACTGAGCAGTGAGAGGCCTGGACTGTGGAGGGACTAGAGGGCCATCATAAGGACTTTGGCTATCACTCTGGAGAAATGACTCATTGCAGGGTCTTGAGTCAAGGTGTGGCATGATCTAACCTCTTCTTGAAAGGGATCCCTCCAGTTTCTGCGTTGAAACTGGGGCAGTGAGAGACAGGAGTGAAAACAGAGTCTTATTAAGAGGCAGGTGCAAGAAGGAGGTACCACTTGTGAGCAATTTTAGGATTTGGGAGCAAAAACAAAGAAAGTTGAGTGACCGCTACTTTGCGAAGGTGAACAGGTCCAATCAGATGTGGTCAGTTCAGCTGGCTCTCTGGTCTTACACAATCCTGATAGTTCTGCCTCCTTCTCTCCTATAATGATTCCAAGTCTAGAAAATAACCATATCTATAACATTAATAATCCGATCACACCTGACACTTAGGTGGCATCTAATAGAAGCTACGCGCTGCTCTGAGGGCTGCACTGTTATGAACTCTTTCCAAGTTTGGGGCGGGAATCTGGCCACCCATTGACAGGTGGACAGTGAGACACGCAGGCTGGTGACTTGTGCAAGGTCACGTGATTAGTAAGGGGTGGAGCCAGGATTTGATCCTGGACTGCATAACTCCAAGGCCTTTGCTCTTACCTCTGTACTGTGCTATCGCCCAGGTAGTGAAAATGTAAATTCAGGGGCTTTTGTTGATATTCATTCTTCATTTCATAAGTATTTTTTAATTCCTTGCTGTCACCAGCTCCTATAAAGTAAGTTGGGCACAGGTATAGACAAGTGAGGGTTTGGGGATGATTTCTGAAGCAGCCACTTATATTTAGTCATTATGCATGAAAACATTAGTGCATATCTTTAGATTTTTGTGACCGTCCGTTTTTCATTGTGTCCCTATTTTATGAATTAGGCTGCCTTTGTATTTTATTTCTCTTAAGAGATGTCCTCAGTTTTGGGGACATGGGAGTTAGGTTAGATTGTTCTTTTTATTATTTATTATAAAATAAGCAAAATAGTTTTGCCTCTCTAGTCCCCAAAATAAGAGTCTTGTTGGATTTCTGGAGGGAAAAATTGTATTCCAAATTTTAAACCCAAACACCTCAGAGAATCCTGAGAGCTCACTATTTCTTTACTCATTTCCTGAAATAATTACAGTCTTTAACTTTTTAATGTAATTATTAAAGGCGTGGAAAATTGCTTAAAGTACCTTTAACAAGTTAAATGAACAAAACCAATTTAATCTTATAAATTCCAGCTTGAAGCTACTCTTAATTTGTTTATTCAATCATAGCATGCATCTAGGCAGGGCTGCAACCTAGAGGGTTCCAACAGAAATGGATTTTCTCAAGTGGAATGAACAGTCTTCAGTGTCGAAGTACTTAGAACGAAATGGGGGCGCGAGGGTCGGTGGTGGTGATGGAGGTGGTGACGGAGGTGAAGCCATGGTGTGTGTCTGTGTGTGTGTGTGAGGGTTAGGGTTTCTCAGCCTCAGCCCTACTGACAATTGGAGCCAGATACGTTCTTGTCCTGGGCTTGTAGAACGTTCGGCAGCGTCCCCGGCCCCTACTCACTAGACACCAGCACCACCCTCCTCAGTTGTGGCAACTAAACGTGTCATCAGTCATTGCCAGACGTCCCCTGGGGAGCATCCGTCCTGGCTGAGAACCACGGCCCTGTCTCATGACCCTTTTCAGCAGTCACCATGGCTGCTTGACTTTGGTACATGTTTACTTACACAGTTGGCCTTCCAGACACAGCAGCTGTGATTCTGTGAGTCCATGAGCTCCGTTCTGCTGGAATGAAGCTCCGTGAAGGTGGGCACTGCCCCATCCCGGGTACCTGGCACAACACTGAAAATTAGTGAAAAAAAAATCTTTCAAAATAGGCAAATCTGAAATGTCAGAGAGGCTCTCTGTGTCTCTGGTTAAGTGACTTAACCTCCCTCATCCTCAGTTTCATCTACAGCATGGAGATAATAATAGTACCTACCTCGTGGGGATTAAATATAGGGTGACCATATATTCCAACTTGCTTGAAACAATTTTGCTTGTTGCCGCAGGGTAGTTATTAATAATGCCATTTTCACTCTCAGAAGTGTCCTGGTCTGGCTGATAAATCATAAGGCAGCTGTTTGCTGCCGGTCCTCGGGCTACTGACATCCATTGTTGTGGCTGGACTGTCCCTGTGGTTCTTATTATGATTGCAACATGCCCTCAGCAATAACCATCAGGAAACTTTGCGGGGGGGAAAAAAGGTTTATTACTTACAGGTCCTGGAAATTACAAAGCACACCTGGGGCCACACAGCGAGGTCAGGAGCAGAGAGACGGAGAGAGCCTGGGCCGGGGGTTTTACTTTTGCTGGGGGCCAGGATGAGGCCCTAGGGTTTCTCCGGCTCCCTCTTTATTGGTGGATTTAAAACATGAGAGCAGCACCCGGCCAGTGTGGCTCAGTGGAGTGAGCATCGGCCTATGGCCTGAGAGGTCCTGGTTCGATTCCCAGTCAGGGCACATGCTCTGGTCATGGGCTCGATCCCCAGTAGGGGGCGTGCAGGAGGCAACCGATCTATGTATCGCTCTCATATCGATGTTTCTCTCTCTCTCCCTTCCTCTCTTTCTAAAAAATCAATAAAACATATTTTTAAATAATAATAATAAAAAGCTATCTGATTTAAATAAAATAAACATAAGAGCAGGAATTGAAAGCATGGGGAGAAAAAAGACAAGTGGCCCAAAGGTTAGTTCTGGAAATGACCCAAGATCTCGGAAACAAAGGAGCCAGGCTGGTGGGGCTGGCTCTTTATCTGGTCCTGTGGCTGGCAAGGAGTTTGAGAGGGCTCTCCCTGTGGCTGGCAAGGAGTTTGAGAGGCCTCTCCCTGTGCCTGGCAAGGAGTTTGAGAGGCCTCTCCCTGTGCCTGGCAAGGAGTTTGAGAGGCCTCTCCCTGTGCCTGGCAAGGAGTTTGAGAGGGGCTCTCGGAAGAGGCAATGAAAGCGTAAAGGAAAGGAAAGCAGAACCAGCTGTCAGGGCTCACACCCCGCTTAGAGAGGGCCTGGCCCGTGGCAAGCAGGCCGCAGTCCACGGTTATCATCCAGGCTGTGTTCTTGGTGGAAATGTCTCAGTGGCTTTCCATGTGGTTAGCATGATGGCTTAAATGTCACCTCTTCCAAGAAGCCAGCCCTTAATCCACAGGCTAACTCCCTTGGTTCTATGTCGCCAGAAAATCTGTACCCCAGTGTAGTCTAGTGAACACTTTATCGTCCAGCTTTTCGTATTGGGCTGGAGGTTGTGTGATTCTGTGGCTTGTGACTATGTTTCCTCGCTGTTCTGTCCCCGGGACAGAACTTACTTTAGGCTGTCAGCAATGATGTAGTTATTGGATGGATAATAGTTAAATAATGTCAGATCCTGGTTTTGACACTGCCTGGGAGTTTCTACCATTTACTTATCCTCTTTGAGACGCATTTTTCTCACTATGATGGTAACTGCCTCATCGTGTTAAGAATGAATGTAATAATGTATGTAAAGTTCCCTGCACGTAAAAGGAGCTCAGTGGATATAAGTAGATAGGAGCCACCTCCTTTAAACCAAATCCTCTTCCTCTCCCAGAGTCATCAGTTTATCCCTCCTGATGAAACTCAAGGAGCGGGAGACAGCCTCGAATCCCTCCTTATCACACTTGGAGAATGAGGTTCTGATAACGAATGAAAGAGGATTGTCATAAAGGGGTTTTATTTTCATAATGCTGGGTTTGAAAGCAATCTAAAGAAAAAAACGCCGTGCGTCCTAAATGGTTAATGATCCTCGGCAAACAATCTGTCCAGCACGAGCAAGATTCCTCCGCAGTCTGGCAGCTGGTCTATAATCAGGTTCTGCTTGGCTGCTACCCTGAGCCCTTCCCCGTAGCTCTCCGTGGGGCTCAGCGAACACCCTACGGAAGAAAAAGCCCAAACCTGTTATTACATGCATTTCTGATTTCCCAGAAGCTTCTCAACAGAGGGGGAAGTGCAGATGCCCGCCAGATGTTGCTTTACCTTGTGGGAGGGGAACTCCTTCTCCCAGTGTTTTGAGGTTTAAGCTTGGTAAAAGTCTAATGCTGGTGTATTCTTTCCCTTCTGCTTTTCCTTTATTCATTCAATGAGCATTAATTTAGCAACTACTACTTCCGGGATGGTGGTTGCAAAGATAAGCAACATAGTTTCTGCCACTTAAACTCTCAGTTTAATAGGGGATATAGAGCAGTTGAGCCGACTATGACAGAGAAGAGAGGTCGCTGCTCTGAAAGGAGGTGCACAGGGTGACAGGAACAGAGGAGAGGTGCCTAATGCATTCTGTGCTGGTGTCCGGGAGGGCTTCCTGAAAGAGGGGGCAGGAAGGGTTACCACAAATTCGACAGAGAGGGGAGTAGAGTTTATTTTAGGAAAAAGAAAGTGCATGTGAGAAGGTACAGGGAGTGAAGTAGCCTAGCAACAGAGGAAATAGCAAATCATTCAGGAAAGGATGTGAATGAGGGTAGCAGAAGGAAGGACAAAGAGGTAGCCAGGGTTAGGTCATGAAAGCTGTAGGTGTCATATTTAAGAGATTTCGTTTATTTAAAGGCTGTGGGGACCATAGAAAGTTTTAAGCAAGGATGAATTTCAGTCCAAAGGACCAGGCAAGGAATCAAGTCTACCAATTAGATCTGGTGTTCAGTGCACTGACAGGCTGCTGGTCAGCCACACAATCCTACCCAGAATGCCCACCTCCTTAGACACCATGCAGCCAGGTGTGGCCAAGTGACGGAGTTCTGACCAATGAGATACACCCCCAAGTCATGGGAGGAACTCTGGGAAGGTGTTTGTTTGTTTGTTTTATTTTATTTTTTTATTGATTTTTAGAGAGAGGAAGGAAGAGGGAGAGAGATAGAAATATCGATGAGAGAGAACATCGATTGGCCGCCTCCTGCATGCCCCCCACTGGGGATCGGGCCCACAACCTGGGCATGCGCCCTGACAGGGAATCGAACCGGAGACCTCTTGGTGCATGGGTCAACGCTCAACCACTGAGCCACACCGGCTGGGCAAGGGAAGGTGTTTAAAGGGACAAACAACCAGCATGTACACCAGAGACCCTTTGTTTTTCTCTCTTCTTCCTCCCTAGATGTTGGACATGAAGCCCAAAGTACAGCATCTTGAGACCCTGAGACAACAAGCAGATGCTGAGAGACCAGAGAATGTTCTTTAGTTCCCTGTAGCTCTATGAATGTTCAAATCAGCCACAGAAACAGTGAGGGAGATTTTTATTGGGGTTGGGTAGCATCTATAGATCAACTTGGGGGAAAACTAACTTTTTTTTTAATTAGCGGGATTTTTAATCTATGACACATCTCTTCAGTTATTTAGATCCTCTTTATCTTCTTTTTGAAAGGTTTTATTGTTTTCCATGTACATGTCTTAAACAACTTTTTCTAGGTGTATCCCTAAGTATTTTATATTATTGATGCCATTGAAAATGGTATTGTTTCTATAATTTCACTTTTTTGAAAACATGTTTTCATTGATTTTTTGAGAGAGAGAGGGAGGGAGAGACAGAGATAGAAACATCGATGTGAGAGAGAAACATCTATTGGCTGCCTCCTGCACGCCCCCTGCTGGGGATCGAGCTGCAACCTGGGCATGTGCCCTGACCGGGAATCAAACCAGGACCTCTCAGTGCATGGACGACACTCAATCCACTGAGCCACACCGGCTGGGCATATAATTTCACTATTTGATTGTTTATCGCTTGTGTATAGAACACAGTTGATTTTGTATATTGATGTTGTATCCTGGAACATTGCTAAATTCACATATTTGTTCTGGTGGAGTTTTCTGTATAGTCCATGTTATTTTAATATAGGTGATCATGTCATCTGTGGATTTAGACAGTTTTACTTCTTCCTCTTCAACTGCGATTCCTTTTATTTCCTCTTCTCACCTTATTACACTGACTAGAATTTTCAATAGTGTTGAGTAGAAGTGTTGAGAGCAGACACTTTCATCTTGTTCTAGATCTTAGAGGAAAATCATTTGGTCTTTCACTATTAAATGTTCTTTATAGCCCGGCAGGTGTGACTCAGTGGTTGAGCGTCGACCCGTGCACCAAGCGGCCACTGGTTCGATTCCTGGGCAGGGCACATGCCCAGGTTGTGGGCCAAATCCCCAGCGGGGGGCATGCAGGAAGTAGCCAACTGATGTTCTTTCTCACTGATGTTCTGTCTCTCTCCCTCTCCCTTCCTCTCTCTCTAAAAGTCAACAAAGAAAAACATTTAAAAATAAAATAAAATAAATGTTCTTTATAGGTTTCCCAAAGATAACTTTGATCAGGTTAAGAAAGTTCCTTTTTATTCCTATTTTGCTAAAAGTTCTTATCAGGAATGAATGTTGAATTTTGGAATGTTTTTTCCTCTTGAGATAATCATATAATTTTTAAAAATTGTAGTCTGACCCGGCTGGTGTGGCTCAGTGGATTGAGCATCATCCCATGGACTGATAGGTCCCAGTTCGATTCCCAGTCAGGGCACATGCCCGGGTTGCAGGCTCGATCCCCAGTAGGGGGCGTGTAGGAGGCAGCTAATTGATGTTTCCCTCTCACAATGATGTTTCTATCTCTCTCTCCCTCCCTCTCTCTCTAAAAGAATCAATAAAAACATATTTTTAAACAATAATAAAAAATTTGTAATCTGTCCCTATGGTGAATTACATTGATTTTCAGATGTTTAAGGCCAGCTGATTAGCAATTTTTCTTTCATCTGTAACCTTAATTCCTCCTTGCCATCTGTATTAGTTTCCTATTACTACTGTAACAAATTACCCAAACCGAGTGGCTTAGAACAACAAAGTTCATTCTCTTACAGTTCTGGATGCCAGGTGTCAGAGGGCTGGTTCCTTCGGGAGGCGTCGGGGAGAGTTTGTTCCATGCTTCTTCCTGGGCTCCGGGTTCAGTATTCCAGTCTCTGCTCCTCACACCACGTCGCTTTCTCCTTTGCCTCTCTCCCTCCCGTGCCCCTCCTGTAAAGATCACTGTAAGCGTAGCAGGCCACCTGCACAATTCTGGAGAATCTTCCCCTTCTTGAGAGCCCGATCTTCCTCACAGCTGCAAAGTCCCTTTGCCTGTGAGCTAGCATTTGCAGGTTCTGAGAATTAGAAGGTGGAAATAGCTGGGGAGTCATTACTCAGGCTGCCACATCATGTCACGTAACAGATTCACAGGTGTTGGAGGTCAGGATACCAATATCTTTAGGGAACAGTATTCGTCTATGACACCCCTTTTCCCTACGATGATTTCTTCTGAGTATATTAAACAAATATTGGAAATTCTGTATCTGTTTCCACACCTCTTAACTCTCTCATACGTTTCATCTCTTTGTCTTATTGCACTCTATTCCTAGGCTAATTACTTGGTTCAGTCTTTTAGCTCATTAATGGATTCTTCAGCTATTTACATTCTGCCATTTATCTATTAATATATTTTTCTAATTATCCTATTTTTTAAGTTCCAGCACTATCGTTCTGTTTCACAGCAGATAGTTTTTTAATCTCCCTGCGGATATTAACTATATTTTTCTGAAGTATTTTCTGTATGTCCTCGATTATATTTGCTTGGGGAGGGGTGATTTTTCTGGTTATTCAGGCTGATGCCTTTTCCAAGGTGCACTTTTGTTCTGATATTTGATAGTCCTTGACTATTTGTAGGTAAAGGCTAGACTGAACAGTAGTGCAAGCTGGGACTCAGTCAATTAGATCAAATACATATCTCTGCTTACCTGCCCGTGAATTGAAATTCTGGACATGAACCAGAACATTTCAGTATGATGAGTTTTTGTGCTTTATCATCTGGGTGTCGAATCTGGTTCCTCTGGAAATGGAACATAGTAAGTGTCCCAAGTTCAACCTGTATTTCTGACTACTTTCTATATGTACGTATGTTCATATAGATTCTTACAGATTTCCCTCAGACTACACTGTGTTTATTTCTCCAGTGCCAGCACTCATGCTAGGAGCCTTCCAAGAAAAGGCATTCATTCACTGTGTTTAGCTATTGGTTCTCAGGGCTTTCCCCCAAGGGCAAAGCCATTGCCACCAGATGTTCAATGTGGAACAGGGAGAAAGTTCAGTGTGAGCAGCTGCTCCAAAATTAGTCCTTTAATTAATTTCTGTGATTATTGCCCCGTGTTCCCTCCAGATCTTTGTATTTGTTGACTCTTATTAGCTTGGCAGTTCTCTGGAGAGTGTCCGGGAAAACTGGCTTTGAGATCAGTAGTTGCTTCTCCCCCAAGTTGAGTTTTCCTGGCCTGGTTTCTCCTCTCGAGCACTCCCATGTGCTTTGTTTTGCTTTCCCTCGGATGTTTTGTTGTCCTGTGATTTATAACCATACGTAGAATTGCTGAGTCATCAAGCATGTTCATCTTCCGCTATAAATATTCTCACATTGTTCACCAAAGTGTTCGAAACCATTTCCATTCCCACCACAGCATGCGAGAGTTCCCATTGTCCACAGCTCCGCAATGCCGAGTCTTGTCGTACTTTCTCAAGCGTGCTGAACTGGCAGGTATGACATGGTAGCTTCGAGTTTTCATTTTCATTGTTTCTGGACGTGGGTGAGATAGAGTATCTTTTCCTATTTTATTGGGTGTTTTGTAATCTCTTCTGTGAATTAACATTTTATTGGTTAGTGTACCTTGTTATTGATAAGGAGTTTCTTCTATATTCTAGTTAGTAATTCTTATCGAGCACATTGACTTGCAGATCTGTCTTTATACTTTAATTACCTTTGCTTCGATTTGTAAAAGTTATTGATGTTAATATAATCTTTAAATGTAAATAGAAATACATATGTAACTTTTCCTTATGCTCTGGGCTTTATGTCTCATTAAGGTAAAACCTTGCTACCATGAGTTTATATAGATAGCCTCCTCAATTTTTTTTAAATAAAAAATTGTTGTTTATATTTAGGTCTTGAGTTCACCTGGAATATATTTTTATTTATATGAATTAGGGATCCATTTGTTTTCTCCACATATAATCAAATACCCCCCACCTTTTATTTAACAAACCAGCCTTTCCCCACTGTCGGCGAGGCCTGTTTGATTTGTTAAGTTTCTAATTGTGTGATTTTGTCTCTGAGCCCTTTATTCTGTGCAACTGCTTGATTTGTTGATTCCTTTTTAAATGCCCTATTTCATTAGATACTATGTATTGATAGAAATTGTTCTTGCTATCTGATAGGGCATGTCCTCGTACCATGTTTTTCTATTTCAAAAAGGAATTGGCTATTTTGGGCCTATTAATTGTCCAAATAAGTTTTAGCATCAGCCTGTTAATGTCCACAAGTAACCCTGTTGGGATGTTAACTAGATTTGCTTATTTAGATGTGTTTGGGGATAATTGATGGTTTACAATCTTATTTCTATCAATGTAGGTAGGCTATAGTCCCATTTTGTGTGTCATTCATAACAATGTTTTGTAATATTCACTATAAAAGTCTTGCACATCATTCTTTAGATTTTTTTTCTTTGATGAATCTAATTACTTTTATGCTTTCATCAATAATCATTATCTAATTAATTTTCATGGCTGGTGTAGAGAAAAGCAACTATCTTCTGTAGGATTATCTTATGTCCGGACTCCGTGGTACATGCTCTTACTAATTTTAATAATTTGTTTATAGATTCTCTTGGGTTTTTCTAAATCATCAGCCATAGCCTCTGGGAATCAGGACTGTCTTCAGCCCTCACACTTTCTGTATCTTGTCTAACTTTGTTAATAGAACCACTCCATAATGCCATCCACGCTGAGTTCAGGGCAAGTGTGGGAGCATCATCGACAGAGCGGAGCCTGTGGTGCCCTGGAGGGCTCCAGGTGAACCAGGGCTGACAGCAGCTTCTCAGACGGGCTAGGATTCTAATGCTTTGTCCGTTGATTATAATATTTCCTGCAGATTATTTTGTAGATACACTTCATGAAGTTAAGTAGGCTCGCTTTTATTTTAATTACTAAGAATCGTTGTCCCTATGGGTATTAACCTTTTTTGTTGTTAATCCTCACCTGAGAATATTTGTTCCATTGGTTTTTTTAGAGAGAGTAGAAGAAAAGAAGGGAAAGGGAGGGAGGGAGAGAAAGAAACAGAGAGAGAGATGTGAGAGAGACACATCAATCAGTTGCCTCCTGCACACACCCAACCAGGGCCAGGGATCGAACCTGCAACCCAGGCACGTGCCCTTGACTGAGAATTGAACCCAAGACCCCTCAGTCTGCGGGCCTATGCTCTAACCACTGAGCCACACTGGCCAGGGCTGGGTATTAATCTTTATCAAATGTTTTTTCATTCCCTATTGAGACAATCACATGATTTTTCTCTGTATCTTCTAATGTGGTGAATTGCAATAACAGATTATCTAATGTTAAATTCTTGTATTTTGGGGGTAAGTCCAACTTTATCATGACTATGTATATGTATGTATATGTGGAAAGCAGGGGAGAGAGGGCCTAAAATATTTTGATAATTTTTGGCCTCTCCGTTCATAAGTATAATAGACCAGCAATTTTCTTCTCACAGAATTATTGTCTGGTATTGGTATAAACGTTATACTGGTTTCATACCATGAGACTATAATACTGATTTAATACTTTTTTACTCCTCTGTGAGAATTCTGTTTCTTGCTTTTTTTTAAAAAAAAAAAAAAGTGGGACTCAACTATAAATCTGTGGTGGTATATTTTTAACTCATACTCAATTTCTTTAATGGTATTGCTCTATTCTGGTGTCTTTCTTTGAAAAAGTTTTAGTGAGCTATGTTTTGACTGTGTTTTTTAAGTTTTCCATTTAATATAAGTTTTAAATCTATTTACCACAATTTTTAAAAATAGCATTCTTTCCCTTGTCTTTTGAATCTTCATTCTGTCTGTAAACGTGTCCCTCTTTTCCATTCTGTCTTCATATCATTTACTTAGACCTTACCCCTTTTTCCTTGACAAATCATACCAGCTTATCTGTTTTATTACTTTTCCCGAAAACTGTTAGCTTTGGTTTGTGTCTATTTTAAGTCTGCTTTCTCTTTTATTGCTCTATGTTCTTATCTTTGTTGTTTCCCTGCTCCATTTTCTTTGTTTCTATTCCATTTTATCTTACTCTAAATTTTAAGTGAACATTTATCTCATCGATTTTCAGATTATTAGCACTGTTTTTTAAGAATATTAGTTTTGTTCTAATTGTGCCTTCAGCTGTAGTCCATAAAATATGATATGAAGTATTCACATTATTTCATTCCTTGTTCTTTCTTGGAATAATTAAATTAAAAAATTTAAAATTTAAATTGTATTGTGTTAAGAAATGTGATGCATGTACTAATAATTTTTGGAAATTTGTTGAGGCTAGATATATGACCTGGCAGCCATTGGTTTTTATAAATGTTTATTACATGCCCAAGACGAATGTATATTCTTTGAGTTGAGAACAGGGTTTCTATTAGGACTCTCAGATCGGGCTCGTCAATGATGTTGCTCAAATCACCTGTTGACTGTGCCCTGTTCTCTTATTTATTTATTTATTCTTTATTGATTTTAGAGAGAGAGGAAGGGAAAGGGAGAGAGAGATAGAAACATTGATGAGAGAGAACATTGATTGGCCACCTCCTGCATGCCCCCCACTGGGGATTGGGCCCACAGCCTGGGCATGTGCCCTGACCGGGAATCGAACTGGTGACCTCTTGGTGCATGGATTGACGCTCAACCACTGAGCCACACTGGCAGGGTGTGCCCTGTTCTTTTATATACTCAGTTTTTTTGTTGTTTTTTTTTTATCCTCACCCGAGGACATTTTTTCATTTTTTGTTCAGATAGAGTGGGAGGGAGAGAGAGGAAGACAGAGAGAGAGAAACATCAATGTGAAAGTGACACATCGAGCAGCTGCCACCCGCACGACCAACCAGGGCCGGGGACAAACTGCAACCGAGGTACATGCCCTTAGCGGGAACCGAACCCGGGTCTCTCTGGACCGCAGGCCGACGCTCTAACCGCTGAGCCAAACCGGCCAGGGCTATATACTCAGTTTTATTGTCTGCTTTTCCTCTTGAATACTGAGAGGAGTGTATTAAAATACCCTGCTGCTATCCACTATCATTTTGATTTTTTTCTATTTAATCTTGTAGTTCTGTTTATTTTCTATCATAAGTTATGTATGCAGGTATGTATGTGTGAATGTATGTACATATATGTAAAACAGAGGTACAAATTGAATCTAAAAGTGAGATAGGTTTAGATGATTTAAAAGGGGGCTTACCTGATAAAACAAGGCATCCGTGTTCGACCACGTAATTCAGCAAAACTAGTTGCCCTTTATTTCTTGCTTACCAAGCGGTAGGCACTGTCCTGGAGTTTTCACAGAGGGTATGATTATTATCTACATTTTATAAGGAGGATGGGCAGAGAGAAATGTCTTCTCCTAAGGTCACACAGATTCAGTGGAGCTATGGCATTATGTCACGTTGTGCAGTTTTCCCCAGTCAACAGAGTCAGTAAACACGGTTGAGACGACAGAGAAGTAGTAGCACTGGTTACTGGGAAGAGGATGCTGTTGGCCTGTCAGCACGATGAAGGAGAACCCTGGAGAAGAGGGAAGGACAGAGGAGGGCCTTATGCATGAGTGCAAAGGCCTTTGCTTCTACTCTTCAGCAGACGGGAGGTCATCGGAGGGCTTTAGCAGAGGAGTGAGATCCCCACGGATTTTGGAAGGAGCGTTCTTATGGCCATACGGAGAGGGGCTTGTGGGGGGGCCAGGGTGAAAGCAGAGAAGTGTGCACTACTCTGTTACCTTTATTTACACGGACAGAACATTTGGGCCTCCCAGGTTGGAGAGCAGAGGTGAGGAATACAAGATCATTAAAGAAGCCAGTTTCGGGGGGATGTGCTGGGTAGAGTAATGCATGGGTGACCGTACTGTCCCCCTGCAGAGACGAGGAAGTGAGGGGAGAGCTCAGAGATGTATAGAAATGGGAGAAATGGCAACGGGGGGGACAGGGAAGTAGGGGTGATAAGAATGACAATCACATTCCTTTTGGCTAACACTTACATTCCCTACTTCAGAAATTCCCCGGAGAGCTGGAGAAGAGAAAGCAGCTTTGCCACCTGGCAATATTCTGTCAGTGAGAAGTGACTGACAGCTGCAGATTCAGGTAACACACACGCGCTCTCATTCAACGCTTTCAACAACTCCAAGGAGTGAGTATTATTAGCGACGTTAGCCAACTTTTCTAAAGCCGACCGCTAGCAACTGGCAGAAGAGGAATCCATGGCCCTGAAAGACACGCTTTGTGAGGACGCCATGCTGGGGAGAAAACTGGGGCGCAGTCAGGGTGAGCATCACCCCGGGTGGGTGGGAACTCAGAGACAGCTCAGGAACACTGCAGCGGCAGCCCAGGCAGAGCCGGCCGGAGGAGCCTTCACTCTCTCTAATGTTGGAAGTGTGTCACCCGGGTTAACTCTCACTGGTCCTGGAGACAGTTCCTCCTCCCAGAATTCAAGTTCAGTTCTAATTCTTGAGCCTCTATTTCCTTCCCAGGGGTCAGAAGCCAGAGCTCCTGGGGGTGCATCAGTCTGTTCTTGCCCGCACGCCCCAGGGGCCCTGGCTGTTCTGAACCCTCACCTGCCGTAGCTGCTTCCTAGCAGTGGGGCCTGCTGACACCACGCCGGGAGGGATGCATTTAGGGGGCATCCCAGGGCTCTGTCTAGCAGCTCTGCCTCTGTAGGGGCCACGCTGGGGCGGGACTATGGAAATCACCTCCTTTTCATTCTCACTCTTTTCCAGCCCTATAGACCGAGAGAGAGAGAGAGAGAGAGAGAGAGAGAGAGAGAGAGAGAGAGAGAGAGGGGCTCCACTTCTTTACATACAAACAAATATCCGACCATCTTCAGCATTCACCATCTGTGCATTAAGAGAGGAATCTAATCGGCATAAGAATTCCACGGTTCTGGAGATAAGACAAAAGAACACTCAAGGAAGGAAGGGCTGGGAAAAAGGTCTAAAGGAGAGACAAACAGACATGACACATTCCGTCAGCTGACGCCATAAATAAACAAGACAGATGTAAAGTCACGCACGAACTCTGTAGATCCCTGCGGACAGCACAGGTCCGGTTGCCCTGAGGTCCCTGCTGTGTTGGGTCAGGGGTGCTAAGCTTTTCCTCTACCTTTTCTCCTTTCATTCTCATGCAAGTGTAGAGAGGTATACTCATTGCTAGTGCCTCTTCTAGAAAAGTGACATGCTCCAAAATTAAATAATATGTTCAAGTTTTTTAGCTCTAAGAATCAGAGGCAGGTCCGGCCGGTGTGGCTCAGTGGTTGAGCGTCAACCCATGCACCAAGAGGTCGCTGGTTCGATTCCCGATCAGGACACATGCCCAGGTTGTGGGCCCGATCCCCAGTGGGGGACATGAAGAGGCGGCCAATCGATGTTCTCTCTCGTCTCGTCGATGTTTCTATCTCTCTCTCTCCCTCTCACTTCCTCTCTCTCTAAAATCAATAAAGGAAAAAAAATTAGTAAATCACAGGATCTGGTTTCAATTTAAAAAAAAAAAAAAAAGAATCAGAGGCAGTATTCTAACCCAAATCTCTGATGTCCACGTCCAGGACTCTTTCCACCGCGTGAACCTGTTGGAAAGAGCGTCTGGAAAATGAAAATGAATAGAAGGAAACAGCTCCTGTGGAAGGAAAGGGGGAGCAGAAAGGTGGTCGAGCTGGGCGTTTGTCTGCGCGGACCTGGACACCAGACCCAGCTCCACTTGAGGTGTCTGTTTAGTCTCCCCAGTTTCCACTCTGAACTTGCTCCCAGAGACTGTTTCGCTCTCTTTCTGGGTCCCTCTCCAGTTTACCAAGACCCGTGTCATTCAGTTCTATTCATTAATTTAGTGCTTACAATGTCCTGGCCACTGAGACACCAAGGGACACAATCACGGTCACAGCTTCGAAGGAAAAGGAGGCAAGAAAGGAGACCCGATGTCGAGTTTGGTGACGACTTCTGGTCCGGTTGCCAGACATGTCATGGGTATGTTCACTTATTCAACAAATATTTGTTCAGTATATACTAAGTCCTAGGCATTGTTCTTTCTACTAGGGATGCAGCCAAGAATATAGGATAATGTCTGTCCCACACAGAGCTTGTATTCTAGTGGGGGGACTTATACAAGAAGCAGATAAACAGCCATTGCATGCCATGTGGCAAGAAGAGCAACGGTGGAGAGAAGCAGGTGGCGGCGTGGCGGTCAATGCAGATGGAGCCGTCACTTCGGTTTGCAGAGACCTCTGGGGACCTGCCCGCCGAGCAGAGGGCTGGATGACGTGAGTGAGCTGTGTGGCTATCTGGGGGAAAGGTGTTCTGGTGGAGGAAACAGGCAGTGCCCAGGCCCTGTGGAAGCGTGCTTCGTGTCTTAAGGACTGGCAAAGAGCCTCTCGTGTGTGCGTGGAGCTCAGAGACAGAGCTGGGGAGTCCTGGTGATGGCGTCAGACAGGTAGCAGGGAGCCAGAACAATGCAGAGCCTGGGGCCCGTTGTGAAGGTTTGGGGTTTTCATGAGTAAAATGGGAAGCCATTCGAGGGTCTTGAGCAGAGAAGCAAAATATTCTGACATGTTTTAGAAGGATCTCTGTGGCGGTTGTATAGAGGACAGACGACAAGGGACAGGTCTGAAGTGGGAGGACATGGGAAGAGGCGAACGCAATATTCCGGAGCAGAGATGACGGCCTTGGGCCGGGGTCATGTCAGGAGGAGGGTTGGAAAATGTTTGGATATGGATATATTTTGAAGTTAGAGCTAACTGAATTTCCGGACAGATTGGACATGGGCTATGAGATGAAGTGTAAGCAATGCCTCCGACATTTTTTGTCTGAGCAGCGGGGATGATGGCGTCACTAGTCACTGAGTGCTGAAGACTGGCAGTGGAGAGCCAGAGTTCGGTGTCGGGCTTCTTAACCACGAGCTGTCTGTTAAATAAACAAGTGGAAGGGCTGGATAGGTTTGGATAGATGCGTCTGGAGAGGAAAGAAGTCTGGGGTGGAATTAAAGCTGGGAATATGGAATGCTGGGAAGCACTCGCTATAATCATGAAATGAACTGAGATCACCCAAGAGACGAGGTCAAGGACTGAGCCCTGGAGAATAAATCGAGCACTTCATCATCAGGAGCTTGGAGGAGCCAGCAGAGGATGCTCAGAACAGCTGGGGAGTGGCCAGGGATGTACAGGAACCAAATGAAAACTGTGCTCCCGAAAGGAAGACATGTCTGCCATTGCACCATTGAGCCAACCTGTCCTGACATCCCAGGGACTGGAACCTGAGACAACGTAAGACAGTACTCTCAGCATGAGTGTTGGTGTCTCTAGGGTTGACATAGGCATCTGTCTCCACATGGCTTTTATTTTTATTTATTTTTTGTTCATCTTCACCCGAGGATATTTTTCCAGTGATTTTCAGATAGAGTGGAAGGGAGGGAGGGAGAGAGAGAAACATCGATGCGAGAGAGACACATCAATTGGTTGCCTCCCACATGACCCTGACTGGGGCCGAGCATCAAACCTGCAACCCAGACATATGCCCTTGACTGGGAATCGAACCTGCGACCCCTCGGTCTGCAGACCGACGCTCTAACTGCTGAGTCAAACTGGCCAGCACTGCCCATGGCTTTTAGGAAACAAATGACAGAGGAAGGACAAGAGCGAAGTCCAGAAGGAATTCGAGTTGACTGTGGACTGTGAGCCCATGTGAGACATCCTTTCAACAACACCTAAAATAATTAGGGACTAGCGCGAAGGAACCCATTTATAGTAATCAAGCCACTGGGGACTTAATTTGCGAATAAAATGTGCTGAAACCCTGAAATTGTAAATACAGATTTGATGACAGAAAGTCTGCATAGTAAAAAAAATACCAGTGCCACCAAAAAAACAAAAAAAACCACCATAGAGAATGTCAAAAGAAAGCAGTCTATAAGAAAATGTGCAGACCTGTAAGTGAAAGGGTTAATTTATTTTCCCATACAAGAGCTCTACACTGGAAAGAGATCGACAGCCCTTTTGAAAAATGAACAAGGACAGCAGCATATAGCTATAGAGAAAGAAATATAAATGGCCAATCAATGGGAGGAATGCTAAATCTCATTTGTAACTTAAAAGTGCAAATTTAAAAAGGATACCATTTGTCACCTTTCAAACTTACAAATAGTAAAAGGATTGACAATATCCACTTTTGTCATGGGTACAGAGAAACAGAAACTGTCACACATAGTTGATGGAAGTGTATGTTGATGCATTTTAATGGAGTAATTTGTCAAAATCAATCAAAATATTAAATAAATGTTTAATTTTGCCCTGGCCGGTTTGGCTCAGCGGTTAGAGCGTCGGCCCGCAGACCGGGGAGTCCCCGGTTCGGTTCCCACTAAGGGCACGTACCTCGGTTGCAGTTCATCCCTGGCCCTGGTTGGGGTCATGTGGGTGGCAACCAGTCGATGTGTCTCTCTCACGTTGATGTTTCTCTCTCTCTTCCCCCCTCTCTCCCTCCCGCTCTATCTGAAGATAAATGTAAATAAATGTTTAATTTTAGAAGTGTTTCAAATTTACAGAAAATTTGAGAAAATAATGCAGAAGGTTCCCCCGCACCTCCCCTTCAATTTCCACTATTATTAACATCTTACATTACCATGTACACTTGTCACAATTAATGAACCGATAATGACCCATCATTATTCACCAAAGCCATTACTTCACTCAGAGGAAGGCTGCCTTCGATTTTACCTCGTGTGCCTCTGCTGGTCCGGGCTTCACCCAGGACACCACGTGAATTCAGTCATCATATCTCCCTTGGCTGCTCTTGGCTGTGGAGTTTCTCAGATGCCTTGTTTTTGATACCTTGATGGTTCGGAAGAGTGCTGGTCAGGTAGACTGCCTCTCAATTGGGATTTTCTGATGTTTTCCTCATGTTTCTATTGGGATTATATGTTCTTGGGAGGAAGACCAAAGTGCTAAAATGTCATTCTCATCCCACTATCAAGGGTGCATACTGTTATAAATCCTTACTGCTGATGCTGACCTTGATCACCTGGTAAAGGGAGTGTTTGTCAGGGGCCGCCTCTTATTCTCTTTCCCCTCTTTTCTCTGAAGGAAATTACTACGTACAGTCCCCACTTAAGGAGCGAAAAGATAGGTTCCAGATTCTTGACAGTGGAGATTATCTACATAAATTATTTGGAGATTTTCTGCATGGGAGAGTAGTCTCTTCTCCATTTGTTTATTCAATAATGTATGTATATCAGTATGGATGGATTCCTAAATTTTTATTTTATACTCTGAGTTACAGTCCAACACTACTTAATTTTGTTGCTCAAATTGTTTCAGCTTTTCCTCTGGGAGCTCTTTTAATTGGTTCCTGGGTCCCTTTGGCATGCCCCCGTCATTGTACTTTTTTAAAAAAACACAACTTTCTCATTTTGTGCAACTTGTAAATGCGCTGCCCCTGTCCTGGAATCAGCCCTTTCTCCAAGGAGCCCCGGTTCCTTTTATTAGAAAATGCAATTAGAAACCAAGATTCAGGTACAGGTTCTTGTTGCTACTAAGGTGTGCGCTTCCAGGGCCCCTCGGCTGACAGAATGAGGAACTCTGTGTGTATATTAATCACTTTATATGTACATATCTATAAATATTTCTCTATATGCAAACAACTGTATCTATAGCAAGCAAAAAATTCACAGATGCTACGTCTTCAATTCTACTCCACGACCACACGGAGCACTGTAGCCTTGAACTCCTGCTGGTTTGAACTTTCCACTGCAACAGCGAGAAGCCTGGCTCCCACACTCCACCTTCACCTACATTCATTTACGGCATTGTCAGTTTCAGTTTCTATGTATAGTGGTGTCAGAGTTGCTAACCCTTATCTTCTGAGGAAACAATGTTACCAACTAGAATACAGGACTCTGTGCAGTCAGTTTGCCCTTAGTCTTACAGACTCATTCATTCCCAGTGTTAGCTGGGTCGGCACTTCCTTCAGGGAGGTTGTTTGATATACTTGGGATGTAGTTCAATTATTTCTCTCACATCCTGCATTCCATCTTGGGCTTTCCTCATCTCCTAAATGATTTTTTTTTTTGTTTGTCTACATTTGACAAATGGCATAGTCTCATATACCCACAATTACAATATCATACAAAACAGTTTCACCACCCTTAATGATCCTCTATTTCTCACCTAACAGGCCCCTCCCCCAACCACATGCCTGGTAACCACTGATCTGTACACCATGTCTGTAGTTTTGCCTCTTCTAGAACGTCATATAAATATCACAGAGTATGCATTGCTTTGGGACTGGCTTCTTTCACTTAGCAATAAGCATTATTAACTGTTATCCACATGTCTGTGTGGCTTAATAGCTTATTCCTTTTTATTGCTGAATAGTATTCCATGTACGTGTAGATAGATCAGAGTTTGTTTACCCACTCACCTATTGAAGAACATCTGGTTGCTTCCAATTTGGAGCTATTATGAATCAAGCTGCAATAAACATTTGCATTCTGGGTTTTGGGTGCATGTAATTTTTCAAATCAGTGTTGTAAATACTAAAAATGTGGTGGTTGGATTATTGGTAAGACTCTATTTAGTTTTGTAGCAAACTGATGAACTCTCCTCCAAAGTGATTGGATCAGTTTGCACTCCCACCAGCAATTAGAGTTCGTGCTGCCTATGTCCTTCACAACATTGATATTGTCAGTTTGGGGATTTTAGCCTTTCTACGTGTAGTGATATTTCATTATTGTTTTCATTTGCATTTTCCTAATGACAAATGATATTGAGCACCTTTTTCCATGTTTATTTTCCATCTATATATCTTTTTTGGTGAGATGTTCAGATCTTTTGCCCATTTTTAAATTGGATTGTTTATTTTCTTATTGTTGAGTTTTAAGAGTTCTTTAAATATTTTGTATACAAATCCTATATCGGATATGCATTTTGCAAATATTTTCTTCTATTCTTCTATTGTCTTTGCATTCTCTTAACAGTGTCCTTTATAGAGAAGTTTTAAATTTTAATATAGTCCAACTTATCAATATTTCTCTTCATGGACTATTCTTTGGATGTTGTATCTAAAATCACATCAACAAACCCAAGATCACATTGATTTTCTCCTCTATTTCTTCTAAAAGTTTTTCTAGTTTTGCATTTCACTTTTAGGTCTATGATCAATTTTGAGTTAATTTTTATCTAAGGTCAAAATCTGTTTCTAGGTTCATTTGCTTGTATCTGGAGGTCCAACTATTCCAGCAACATTTGTTGAGTGACTGTCCTTTCTCACTTGAAATGCCTTTGCTCCTTTATCAAAAGTCAGCTGGCTGTATTTGATAGAGGCATGTGATTTTTCTTCTTTAGCTCAGCATGCCTCTTCTGATTGATATTGTGCATTACATTGATTGATTTCTAACTATTGAACCAACCAATTGGTCCAGTTTTGTCATCTTTTTTATACATCGTTGAATACAATTTCCTAACATTTTATTGAGGGTTTTAAAAATTATGTTTATGAATGATACTGTTCTGTAGTTTCATTTAATATGTCTGTCTGGTTTTTGTATTGAAGTAATGTTAGTTTCATAGAATGAGTTAGGAAGCATTCCCTCTGCTTCTATTGTCTGGTACTCATGTTTTATTTTTGGAAAATTATTATTGTTGATTCAATTTCTTTTATTTATTTATTTTTAAATATGTTTTTATTGATTTTTTAGAGATAGAGAAAGGGAGAGAGAGAGATAGAAACATCGATGTGAGAGAGAAACATCTATCAGCTGCCTTCTGCACGCCCCCTACTGGGGATCAAGCCCACAACCTGGGTATGTGCCCTGACTGGGAATCGAACCAGAACCTCTCAGGACATGGGATGATGCTCAATCTACTGAGCCACACCAGCTGGGCAATTTCTTTCATTGACATTAGGCTATTTCACTTACCTATTTCTCCTTCTGAGAGTTTTGGTAGTTTGTGTCTTTTAAGGAATTGGCCCATTTCACCTGTTATGAAATTTAAGGGCATACAAATTTGATATTGACTGTAGTGGTCTGGTTTTAATCTGACCCTTCTTTCATTTTTATATGAGAAGCTTTATTCATAACTGCCAAAACTTGGAAGCAACCAAAATGTCCTTCAGCAGGCAGATGGTTAAACAAATGATGGCACATATTTACAGTGGGATATTATTTAGAGCTAAAAAGAAATGAGCTATCAAGCTATAAAAGGACACAGAAGAACCTTAAATGCACATTACTAAATGAAAGAAACCAAATCTGAAAAGGCTAAGTACTGTATGATTGCAATTATATGACATTACGGAAAAGTCAAAACTATGGAGACAGCAAAAAATCAATAATTTTTCAGGAGTTAGGGGGAGAGATGGATAAGTAGGGATTGCAGAGAATTTTTAGAGAACCGAGACTATTCCATATGATACCATATTGGTGGATACATGTCATCATACATTTGTAAAAACCCATAAAATGTACACCAAGAGTGAACCTAATGTAAACATTTGATATTTGTGGACTTTGGGTGATACTGTACCAATGTAGGTTTATTGATTGCAACAGATATACCACTCTGGTGTGGTGTGTTCATAGTGCGGGGCTGGGGGGGGGGGGGCGCTGTGCATGTGTGAGGGACGAGAGTTATAAGGGAACTCTTTATTTTCCACTCAATTTTGCTGTGAACCTAAAATTGTTCTAAAAATAGTAACTTCATTAAAAATAATATATAGATAATGCATATACTATTATAATATGAAATATATACATACTAAATATAGAATATAAATATATAGAATATGTATTTTACATGTTATATAATGTGTGTGTGTGTGTGTGTGTGTGTGTGTGTGTCTCAAACAATGTAACACCTCCATTTTGTCTGCTAGGAAGTAATAGATCTCAGGGAGTATAAAATATGCTAACTGCCTGGCTGGTGTGGCTCAGTGGTTGAGCATCGACCCATGGACCAAGAGGTCACCAGTTCGATTCCTAGCCAGGGCACAGGTTGTGGGCCCTATCCCCAGTGGGGGGCATGCAGGAGGTGGCCAATCGATGTTCTCTCTCATCGATGTTTCTATCTCTCTCTCCCTCTCCCTTCCTCTCTCTCTAAAATCAATAAAGAAAAAAATTTTTTTTTTACTTTTAAAATATGCTAACCAAGTTTGAACTAATTACCTTTGCATAATTATAAAATTATCATGATTTAATCAGCCCAGCCAATGGCATAATTTTTCATTTGGACCTTACACCATTTAGTTTTATCATTTTCAGTTACGATGACCATTAAAACCAAGTATCAAGATGAACGGATTCCACGCCAGCTCTTTAAATTGTTGCATCACACTGTGATAACTGTGATTTCCAAAAGTAACAGAGCATATTCAGTTACATTGTCTGTGTGAACATCTATTGATTTTGAGATGTTTTTGTGAAGAAAACAAGATCTTGTTATTATAAATCAATTTATCTTTATCTTTAATTCATCTTCTTCTTTCTACTATTTTGTGTAAAATAGATATATTTTAATAACATAATACATGTGTGTAATTTAAAAATAAATGATATAGGTTTTGGGGGTATGCTCAAATTTTTTACCCACTTTGGAGATATGTGATCAAAAAAGTGTGTTAGGCTACCGGTTCAAATGGTGAGACATACTAGCAAGTAATGGTTTCATTGCCAAAATCAATGGCAAAGTCAAGGAGCAAGGGGCTGTAGGAGTCCAGAAAAGGGACACTTGCTTTTGCTTTGGGGACTATCAGTGGCATTATCATATAGCTTTTTATTTTTATTATTATTATTTTTTTGTTAATCCTCATCCAAGGATATTTGTCCACCGATTTTTAGAGGAAGTAGAAGGGAGGGAGGGGGAGAGAGAGAAACATTGAAGTGAGAGAGACACAGCAATTAGTTGCCTCCTGCACAACCCAGGCCAGGGCTGGGATCGAACCTGCAACCCGAATACATTCCCTTGACCGGAATCGAACCTGAGACCCTGGTCCATGGGCCGACACTCTTACTGCTGAGCCAAACCAGCCAGAGCTCATCTAGCTTTTATTTCCTTTATATTTTAAGTACAAAATGTTCACAGGTGTCCAGAAAAACACATTTGTTTAAATATTTGAAAATGCCCACATTTTGGAATCAATGCCCTTTTCCTGTCAATAGTTTCCCATATTTTATAACAAAGTACTTCATGCAAAATTAATATCTATCAAGGGGACAAAAATTTCTTCTTCGCTGGTCCATTACCCAGCCTTCTGCGGCACAGTCTTTGCAGTGGATTCCTGTTTTGTTTACCTTCTAGTTTGTTTTCCTTTTTTCATTTCCCAGAACTAAGTTGGAAAATCTTTAGCATCCTCTTATGCACCTATGTGAGGGGCAGCTAATAAGGTACTAGCCAATCACTATCTTATTCCGGAGAGAAGAGGACAATAAATGAGGAAATGGTGTCCCTACGTGGAATAGCGATGAGTCATCTTTCCCTCGCAGTGGTTCTCAACCTTCCTAATGCCGCGACCCTTTAATACAGTTCCTCATGTTGTGGCGACCCCCAACCATAAAATTATTTCCGTTGCTACTTCATAACTGTAATTTTGCTACTGTTATGTCTTAGGCGACCCCTGTGAAAGGGTCGTTCAACCCCCAATGGGGTCACGACCCACAGGCTGAGAACCGCTGCCTTGTGGGCTCAGGAGGTTGCAAGGCACTACGATCATGGATTGTTAGCCCATCAAGAGGCCTTGGAAATCATCTAATCCAACCCCCTTATTTTAAAGATGAGCAAATTGAGTCTTTAGTGGCTTGGTCATGGAATCACCAGCATGGGTAGCTCATAGAGATACTAGAATCTAACACTTTCACTTACAACTGGGGAAACTGAGCTGAAGAAAGTTAAAAGACTTCTTCAAAATGACCCAGTGAGATGGGATCCAAGAGGAAATCCCAGTGTCTGGACTCTCAGAATCCTATGCTAGGTAGCAGTACCCTAAATCAGTTAGGATCATGCAATCTGAAGACAAAGATTGAGAAGAGGTAAAAATGGTGAAATCCACTAGGTCATACATAGGATCTGACTGGGCTTCCTCATTGTGTGATGAAGAATTTGCTGGCCTTTGTCTCCATTCCTGGAAGATAACCTCTAAATCTTTGGAATTGTTTGAATACTAACTAGAAGGGTTTTTATATTCATGGTGGGCCCCTGGGACCACACCTGATAGTTTATGGTAACACACTGATTCTTGGTGAGCTCCTACATCGTTTATGCTAATGAGATGAGTGGGCATGGCCCTGGCCAAGCCAGAGAGACCAACCTCGAGATTAGAGGGCTGGGCTTTGTGCCACGTGCTGTCAGGTCAACCTCCAGGAGGGCAGAGCAGCTAGAAATTGAGTTCAACTGCTCGGCCAATGATTCAATCATGCCCACGAAATGAAACCCCAAGAAAAAGCTCTGGTGAGCTGCCCTGGTTGGCGGCACTCCACAGTGTACCAGGAGAGTCCGCATCCTTGGGGATGAGAGAGGTTTCACATTGGAACCCTCCCGCACCTAACCTTCTGCTTCTCGCCTTTTGTCTCTCTGTGCTATAATAACTCTGTAATGATAAGTGAAGTATTTCCTGAGTTCTGTTAGTCATTCTAGTGAATTATCAAACCTGAGGACGCAGTGGGAACCCATGAGTTTGCAGACAGCTGGTCAGCAGAGGGGTGGCCTGGGAACTCCCAAACTTGTGTGCGATGTCTGGGATGAGGGCAGTCTCATGGAGGACTGTGGACTTAGCCGGTGAGGTTTGTCCTAATTCCAGATAGTTGGTGTGGAAGTCATTGCACTCATGTTCCTCAGAGTCTCAAGTTTAGGGGTGAGGACAGAGATGAGCTTGAAAAGCAATCAGAAGTAAACCCTGCTTTCGTTTCAGAAACACCCATTTCCCCCAAACTCCGGCCCTCACCACCCCAGTCCAGCATCTCACTCCAACTTCCCAAGGCTCCTGGCCAATGACCCATTTGTTGAAAAATCCTAGAAATATTCTCAGTGCCGGACAGAACACAGCCATGCTTTTTTCTGCTGGGCCAAGATTGGTTATTTTGAGAACGAGATAAAAATCTTTCAGTCATGTCTCACATGTCAGCAAAAAAAAAAAAAAAAAAAAGAAGCAAGCAAGAATGAAAACCACTTCACTTCTTGTCTTGGGTAATTACTGCTCTGCTTGTTGCCAAGTAAATTCAGGGATCAGCTGAAGGCTGGCATGAGCTGGCAGCCACAATGGCCGCCTCTCTTCCCCAATTCAGGAAATTAGGCTCATTCTGCTTTGGAACAGCAGGTGCTTTTTAGAAGTTTGTGTTGAGTCCGCCGGGTGCCCAGGCGTGGATTCCGAAAGACAGTGTGGAATGGCTAAAGAAAAGGCGCGCTGGAATGCGGACAGAGGGGCAAGTCCAGTTGTGGAGCGAGAACCACGTTTTGCATTCAGGAAGCCAGACGTTTCTTTTTTCTTTGTTTTTGTTGTAGTTCATTTGCTTGTTTGTATTTTAAAGGTCCATCTTCTGGCCACAAGGTTTAGAAAATGCAGGAGGAAGATGCAGTGAAGCTGTGTCAGGCTGCTGGAAGGAGGGGAGCGTCTGACGTCCCAACCTTGCTCAGGTGAACCCACTGAGCATTTCCTGGCTGGCCGTCCATCCCCTCGTGGGCAGCACCACCTGGGAGCTGCGTCCTCCACCAGTGGGCGTGGAGCTGGTTTGCTGCTCTGCTCCTGCAGCAGGCATGCTGGAAGAGAACCCTGGGTGTGGTGCGGGGGAGCTAAATAGGTTTGTTTTTACAGAAGAGAATGGGATGATAGGGGAGATTTTCTTCTCCCTCACAATTACTGTGAGATGTAACCTTCTCCTCCATGAAAGATAGCAGGTTTGATCATTAGAAATGTAGGAATTTAATTGCTTTCTGAAAGTATTTATGGAACAGGTGTTAGGTAGAGCTGACACTGAGCTGAGAATGGGGAAGAACAAGAAACTTCCCAGCGGGTGATAGGTGAGCAGACGGGTAATGACTACCTCCTCTGGTAAGATGCTCATTGCCTGGGAGCAGACGTGAGGCCCGGTTCCAGTCTGGAGACAATGGGGAAGGAAGACAAGGAAACATCTGACCCGGAGGTAAGTCGACAGTTGGGAAAGGGCAGGGGTTTGAAAGTCTATCAGATAAGGTGCACATTTGCTTATTCAGCTCTGTGACCTTGGGAAAGTCACTTACCCTTTCTGAGCCTGTACTTATTTACTGTAATAGGAAGATTATACCACCTCATTGGGCTCCTGTGAGGCTTAGAGGAGCTCTAGTCATCTAGAGCAGTGCCTGGCCCGTGGTAAATCCCCCCAAATGGTAGCTCAGTGGTTGTAATTAAGGTCAAGTCGGGGTCCTCCGTTTCAGCAGAATGGCTGTAGGGAGGCGGGTGACTCAGATCTCTCACTTGGACAACTAGGCAGATACCGAAGACAAGCACAGTTAGGTTGCAGAAAGAGGCTGGGAATGAGTGCGGTTTGGAAGAAGCTGCAGCCGACATGCCGTGGGACATGGGGAGGCAGGGTCATCAGGAGGGGAGGAAGGAGTCGCTGGCTGCCCCGGGGCACAGGAGCCAGCAGGACAACTCAGCATCTCCCCTGCCTCCGTCCCTGCGATTCCTGTTCATCCCGCAGAGGACCAGTCTCTCCAATGACTCAGACTTCATTCGCCTCATCTCCCCGAACCCTCTGAGGACAGCTGCAGCCAGGCATGAGCCCCTATTTGACTCATCACCTCCGTCATTCCTTGTTCTGTATTCTATAAATACATTGAGGTAGCTACGATCTGTGAAAGGCTGACGCAGAATCCAGAGAAACTACACTGAATGAAATAGTTGATGAATTTGCTCGGGAAGATTACACGTACTTGTGTGTATTTAAATGTTGGGAATCTCCATGCCCCTCCTTACTCACTGATGGTTTAATATTAATCGAGGAGGACACTTTTCCTTTCACGTCAACTCCGGACATGGCAAAGCAGGAAGAAAAAGATAAAGAAAACCATCTTAGAAGGACTCTTAGAAAGTCTATAACCCAGTCTCCTTGGTTCAACACATATTTGCTGAATGTGTACTCTGTGCCGGCAGCCTTATTTTTCATATGGGTCCAAGAAGCCTACGAGAGGTTGAATGGACTAAATGTTCGTGTCTCCCTAAAATCCATATGTTGAAGCCCTAACCCCAGCGTGGCTGTATTTGAAGATGGGACCTCTAAGGAAGTAATTAAGGTTAAATGAGAGCATAAGGGTGAGTCCCTGATCTGATAGAATGCATGTCCTTATAAGAAGGGACACCTGAGAGGTCACTCACTATACCCCCCCAACACCCGCACACCCTTACCCCCACCTTGCATATGCTGAGAAAGGGCCATGCGAGCACACGGGGAGGCAGCTTGCTATCTGCAAGTCCTGAAGAGAGAAGAGAACTCTCACCAGAAACCAGCACCTTGATCTTGGACTTCTCAGCCTCCAGAACTATGAGAAATAAATGTCTGTCCTTTAAGCTACCCAGTGGTTGGTGTTCCGTTACGGCAGTCCGAGCTCAGACAGGCTGGTCAAATGCTATGCCTTGAGTCAGCAATGAGTATACGAAAAGGCTAGTGTGTTAGTTAGCTGCTGCTGTATGACCAACCACTCCACAAGTCAGCAGCTTCAGCATCAACCATGTATGATTCATCATGTACCTGCAGATTGGCTGGCCAACCTAGGCTGGCCTCTGCTATGGGTACGTTTGTTCCATGCGTCTCTCGTTCTCCTGGGATCAGCAGACTCTCCTGGGAAGGCCCCTCTCATGGCTATGGCGCAGGTAAAAGAGACGTGTGGGAAACTGGCACGTGGCCACTCCTGTCTTATTCCAAGGGCCAAAGTAAGCCTTGGAACTGGAACATGGTTGCTTCTCCCTCGTTCTATTGGCCAAAGTAGGTCAAAGAGATGAGCCCAGAAACATAATGGGAGGAGGATGCAAAGTTTCATGACAAAGGGTGTGGATACAGGAAAGGGTACAAAATTGGCATCATAAAGGCAATCTAACAGATCCAGGATTCAAATCCAGGTCTCTCTAGGCCCTGTTTGGGGTTATTTTTACAATCACTCACGCTTTTTAATAAGAAACACACACACACAGACATCTTGACTCTTTGCTCTCTGCAGGACTGAACCTCAACACAGGCAGAAGTTAGGCAGAGTGGGACCGCAGCCAACCCCTTCCAGTCTTCTCTTCCCCTAAATCCCACTCATAGCCTCATATGGTCCCTCGTCTGTGTCTCGGGCACTTCTGTGCCATGACCGGTCTTCTCATACTCTCAGATCTTGACTTTCCTCCTGCCGACTTCATGAAAACCTGCTCTCAGGCAGCTTGGCTGTAAGAAGAAAGCTGATCACTGAATTCTGATAACTTTTGTTCTCTAAAACAAATAGTTACTGAGTATTTAATCTATACGTGGCTCTTTGCCTGGTGCTGGGGTGTTGGCCTTAGAGATGAGTCATAGATCCAGTCCTCAAAGAGAGTGCACTTTGGTGGGAAAATAATGCATGCACATAAGTAATTGTTTTTATCCCTGTGCAAAAAATTATTGAATGTGGTGCCAGGCCTTGCCTAGAAAGCTGGAGCACAGTGATGACTAGGAAATACCCACAATCTCTCTCTCCCCTGAGGTGGATCGGGGTGTGCAGAGCTCCAGGAAGAAGGCAGCGTTTCTGTGAGTTGAGGGGAGTGATATGAGACATCAGAGAATGTTTGGGCCAGGGGGAGAAACAGTTAAGTGGGGCTGTGCAGAATAAATAATGGCTGTTTCTCTAGGGGTGTGGTCAGCAGTATGGACTCTGGAGGTAACGGCCAGGATCTGAATCTTTGTCTACATGCTTAGAGGGTGGCCATGGGTACGTTACCTAGCCTCTCTGGTCAATGATGTGCTGGCAAATGTTTGACTACTAGCTTTCCAAAGGGAAGGAAAAGAGGGAGGGAAGAAGGGAAGGAGGAAGGAGGGAAAGAAGGAAGGAAGGGAGGGAGGGAGGGCGGAAGGGAGGGAAGGAGGGAGGGAGGAGGGGAAGGAAGGAGGGAGGGAGGGAGGAGGGGAAGGAAGGAAGGAGGGAGAGAGAGAGGAAGAGAAGGAAGGAAGGAGGGAGGGAAGGAAGGAGGGAGGGAGGGAGGGAGGAAGAGAAGGAAGGAATGAGGGAGGGAAGGAAGGAAGGAGGAAGGGTGGGAGGGAGGGAGGGAGGAACCAAGCTAGCCACCTAGCACTGCTCCTAGCTCCTGCCGTGTCCGTGCTGCAGGTCCTCCCACGGTGGCCTCCTTCAAGCCGCCAGCAAGCTGCTGGTGTGCTTTCACCAAGCTGACACAGTGAACACGAATGGCCTCAAAAGCATAGATAACAGTGAAGTGTAGTAAAATAATTAGGGAGCAATGAGTTTTGAACACTTATCATCTTTGTTTTCAATATAACTGATTTAAGTGCCAGTTTACATAGTTTAATCTGTAGTGATGGCTGTGCTTAGCCATCAGACAGAGGGCCGAGGAAGACAGGGAGGGCACTCACAGAGAGGGCGTGTAAAGGACACAGTCGAGTAGCCGGAGGTAAGCATTTCCTTTTGAAGAAGCAGCCCCACAGTGGAAAAGTGGCATATCTAACACACAGGTGGCTTCATCACCAGGAGAGGGTGCGGTAAGTAGAACACATGGGCTACATTGAAGATTCCCCTTGAGGACAATGCCGGTTATAGTTGGGTGTCAGAGTATGAGGTGTGGGCCATCTGGTCCACCCTTCTCAGTTTACAGATGGTGGGACCAGGACACGGGAGTCAGTGATTTCATGGTCCTCAGGGAACAGACATTTGAACCCCACTTTCTGGCTTGCCATTGGGAAAAGGGGGCTCACATCCCTGAGTGACAGGAAATCCGCAAGGCATCTGCGATGGGAAGTCTGCTAGTGATGACAGTCACAACTGGAAGAACAGTTCCTCAGATTGTTTAGGAAGTCAGATTGAGTCCCACCTGTGTCATATACAAGACATTGAAAGAGGAGGGGGCAGAGGCTGACGAGTCCAGGGAGGACGCGCTTTGGGGAACATAGCCAGTCACCGGTGGGGCTGGGACAAGAGCTGGTCTGCAGACTCCCAGGCCAGCTCTGTGCCCGGAATCAGAAGTCCTGAGAATGTATTTGTAGCAGATATAGGTCTGGGAACTGTCCTCCCGTGAGTCATTCTTAAAGAAGAGAGAATGACCCACAGAGACCTTAGGGCTCAACAAAGCTCTCTGCATGAGAAAGTGAGAAACATCAGGAGACCAGCTTTGCAGTTTCAAATGGGAAACCAGTGGGCACAGGTTATGCCTTCCGCCAGCCCCCTGCCGAGAATCACTCCCCTGTCCTCCCTGCCCAGCTGAAGGACATGACCCATAGGAGCTGGTGAGGGTTTGAGCCTCTGAGGCTGAGGATAGACGGGGAGGCGTTAGGTGCGCCCCACCAACCCCCAGCTGCACAGGAAGGTTGGGAAGAAAACTCGGCTCTAGAACAGTAGAGAATTTTAAATCCAATTTGTAGAGGTAGAATTGAGATATGATAAACGAACGCACCCATTTTAAGTGAGCAGTATGAGCCGTTCTGACGCGGACACACCCACATCACAGGACCCCAGTGAAGACACAGGTGGTCTCATTATACCACACCTGACTCCCACACGCAGGCTCGTTGTGCTTGCCGGAACCTCGCATACAGGGAATCACACAGGACGCACCCTTTCGTGTCTGGCCTCTGGCTCAGCATAGTTGTTTCCGACCTCAAAATTTCAAACAGACTGAAAAGTTCAAAGAACTTGATGGCGAATTCCTCTACACTCACCACCTAGATTCTACCGTCAACACGGTACTTCTGTTGCTTTATTACATCTTTATCCATCTATCCATCCCGGTATTCATCCATCAATCGACCTTATTTTTCATGCATTTCAAAGTGAGTTGCTGACCCCAGTGGACTTCCCCCAGTATGCTTCAGGATAGATTACTAACTAGAATGTAGTATATGTTTACATATTTTCTCTTAAGGTAAAGTTAACATGAAATAAAGCACACAAATGTTAAGCATACCTTTTCTGAGTTTTGACCAATGCATGTACCTGTGTTACCCAGACCCCCAACAAAACACAGACCATGACCGTCATTCCAGAGTTCCCACACGCCTTTTCTCAGGTGACACTCCCCAGCCCCACTGCCAAGGCAAGGACTATCCCAATTTTTTTCCACCACAGGTTAGATTTTTCTGTCCTAGCACTTTATATAAATGAAATCACACTGGATGTACTCTTCTTTTGTAAGGCTTCTCTCACTCAGCGTAATGCCTTTGAGCTTTGCCATACTGTTGTATTTATCAGCTGTGTGTTCCTTTTCATTGCTGAGTAGCATTCCTTTGTTTCAATGAACTATAATGTGTGTATCCACTCACTTATGGGTACACCTGGACCATAGTTCAGAGCTTTTATGAACGAAGCTGTGATCACACTTTTATACAAGTGCTTTTATAGACATAGTTTCCTTTTTATTAGGGGAGTTGCTAAATCAGAGGGGAGGGGCACAGTTAGTTTTATAAGTTGCGAGAACTTTCTTACAGGTGTTTCTATCATTTTATACCAAGACTGGTGAGAGTTCTGCTTCTCCACAGACTGGCCAACGTTTAGTGTTATCAGGTTTCTTTTCTTCCTTTCTCTCTTTCTTTTATTCTATTTTTAAACTTTAACCACTCTCATTACTGTATAGCAGCTTCTTGTGGTTTTAAATTGCATTTCCCTTTATTGTGTTTATTTCCCATTGGTAAATCTTTCTGAAGTGTCTGTCAAACTCTGTGCCCACCTACTTAGTTGTGCGGTGTTTATGTGTGTATGTTGCTAATGAGTTATAGAAGTTCTTTCAATATTGGGTATAAATCTTGTGTCTGATATATCCACAGTTATTTTTATTTCATTTAGTGACTTCCATCTTTATTTTCTTAACAGTGTCTTTTGAAGGGTAGAAGTGTAATTTTTCAATATTTTTTCTTCCATGGAAAGTGAATTTTGTAAAATAATTTAAACTCCCTATTGAGTTCACTTTTTTTATAATATGTTTTTATTGATTTGAGAGAGAGAGAGGAAGGGAGAGGGAGAGAGAGAGAAACATGGATGAGAGAGAAATATTGATCGGGTGCCTCCTGCCCCTCCCCCCCACTGGGAATCAAGCTCGCAATCTGGGCATGTGTCCTGACCAGGAGTTGAACCAGTGACCTCCTGGTGCATGGGACGACACTCAATCCACTGAGCCACACCAGCCAAGGTGACAGGTAAGTTTTTTATGTCTTCACAAAGAAATCTCTGCCTCCATCAAGGTCATGAAGTTTTTTTTCCTAGCAATTTCATAGTTTTAGCTTTCAGACTTAGGTCTCTGATCCATTTTAAGCCTCTATCAGAGGTCCGGGAGACGGGCATTAGTCCCAGACTGCTCGTCAGGCTGCAATGTACTAATGAGAGAAGGAGCGATGGTAGCGCTGGAAAGGTAAAGGGCAGTCAGGACGTCGTGTTCCCTGCTCCGGCCTCCCACCCTGTGAGTAAGAGGAAGTGCACAGCAGTGAACCCTTCCAGCTATCCCCAGCTCTGACAGTTACAGTTACAAAGTCTCCCCACCACTCTGCTGGATGGTTGAGGCCGTCCTTCCCATTTTACAGATGGGGAAACTGAGGCTCGGAGAGGCCAATCACCTTACCCAATGTCAGAGGGCCACTCAGGATAAGGAAGGGATGACATCCAGGACTCCTGACTCAGTGGCTCGGACAGCACAGCTCAAGCATCACCTGCTCCTCTGCCCTCCCCCCTACACCTGTCACTCTTCCTATGTCCCTTCCCATTCAAATTTCAGTGAGCATTTGTAACGCTCACTCACTCAGAAGCCTGTCTGCACAGGGCCAGGGACAGTACTCCTCACGTCCAGTGCAGTGTCTGGCACACAGCAGGTGCTCGATCTGATCACTGTGTATCATAGTGGTTAAGGACCCAGGAGTCAGAGAAAGCTGGAATCCCAGCTGCACTGTTTATTAACTGTGGGCATTAGGCAGGTCACCTAACTGCCCCCCGTCTCAGCTTCATCATCTCTAAAATCATGCACATCGAAGTCCAATACATAGCAAGTCTTCAATAATCGTTACCTAGTATTACTATGAATAATCAATATTCAGGGAATATCATCTTTAACCAAACACACTAATACCCCAAAGACACAGGCATTTAGCGACCCTGACTTGCTGGCCCAGTGTCCCAGCTGGACCCACATGGAAATGAAGTTGGAGGGGAAAGAACGCCCTGGACTTGAGCTAACATGTGGGGGGTAGAGATAATGCAGCCTTCTGCAAGTGAAAATTAATCATCTTGGCTTCACCCAGCAGGCAGGCGGCAAGGACGCCAGCTTGCCCCCTTCCCTGCCACGGGAGGGATTGTTCAGGAAATGAAGAAAGAAGATGGGATTGTCGGAGGAGGTGGCCCCTCGGACCACATCGTCCACATCAGATATGGGCGCTATGAGCCTCCCCTCCCGCCTCCCCATGGCCGCTTAGCCACCGGGGGCAACAGGCTCCCAGCACAACAGCCTCGCGCTCTCAGCATTGTTACTCCTTTGATTAATCTGGCTTCAATATGTGCCAACAATACACACTTATCTACGAACGCTGAGAAACCCGAGCAGCTGCCATTGCAATAGAATCTAAAGTATTAGATGCACATACTCGACATGTCGCTGCGCAGCAGACACACGTGCCTATGTCTCCTTAGCACCTCGGAGAACCTTGCCCTGGATGGCTGGGGTTGGCTTCCTGAGCCCCCTGGCGCAGAGATTCACAGAACACAGCGAGGTTTCTTCACACGTAGGCAGAGCTTTTACTTTGTATCCCAAACACTCAGGGACAGCCCTTCTACCCTGATGCTAATGACCTTGTGTGGCATGGCTGGGGTTCCTATCACAGGACCTCCCTAATGCTGGCCCAGCGTCCCAGCTGGACCCACATGGAAATGAAGTTGGAGGGGAAAAGAACATAAGGCACAGAGATTTGATCTGTCCTCTCTTCCAGACCCACAGTCTTTCTGCAGCAGTGTGTTCGACGCCTGTTACCTAGACAACATCCTCCCTTTCTTCTCACTAAGAACGACCGTGCTCAGTCAATACTATTCACCTCTCGGTCTCTTCCTGCCGGTAACCGGCCACGTGACGTGTTTGGGAACTGGCGCTAAAGGACAGCCTGAGCGCGCCCCTTCAGCCTGTGGTCCCTCCTTCTCATTGTCACCTGTAATGTAAACACAGGCGTGCGGCAGCCACCTTGGGACCACGAGGGACAAACCCGGGGACAAAATGCTGAGGCTGAAAGGGGGAAATGATGACAACGTCCTGGTGACCCGGTGGCCTTGTGGAGCCAGCACAACCACACGACACTGGCCCCTCCAGCCTGCTCCTCGCCGCAGTGAGCTGCTGTTTGCTGGGCTAGGTCTTGCCGACGGACGGGATCCAGATCTTACACTTCCCTTCTGACTGCAATGCCCCTTAATCTCCTTGTCAATCAAATAATCTCCTGCTCGAGGAGTTTCGTATTCAATCTCATGTTGTTAAATCTGCTCAAGTACCTTCCACATCTGTTCACTCTTCCCAGAACTTCCCAGAGTGATTTCGGGGCTCCCTCCTCTGGGCTTCCGCAGCACCCTGGAGACACCTGCTTCGTCACACACATTCTATGGGGTGTTTGTGTGTCTGCTCTCCCCCAGTGCGCGCCTGCAAAGTACCACACCTGTCGCTCATTGGTGCTCAATAACATTCCATGCAATGAACTGTCACCTGCGTGGCGTCATCGCATGGCTCCCCACCTAGGTGTTACCTGCTGGAGACCTCCTGGCCCAAGTTTAAAGAGTGGTATTTTACAGGGTTCTAATTCCCTTCCTTAAATGGTCTCTGCTCGAATAGCTCCTCATGGTGTGAAGGAGCTGATGCCTCCAGCCCAGATTCTGCTTCGGAACGTGGGATCCCCTGTGACCTTAGAGCTCACGCTCGTGTGTCCAACAGCGAGGAGCACTCTTTTGGAGTCCAGGGTTCAAGTCCCAGCTCTTCCATTTATTAAACAGGTGACTTTGGGCTGCTTACCTAGTGCCTCTGTTTCCTTCTCTAAGTGGGGAGAGTGTGTGTACCCACGGAGGGTTGTCGTGGGGTCAAAGGCCTTACCATACATGTAAAACACTTGGAACACTGCCCTGCTCACAGTGAGTGTTGGTCATTATGACTGTTGTCACCAGACAGGACCATGTGGGTGCCCTACAACACTTCCCCTCAGTCGTCCATTCTCAATGCATCTCCTTCCTCCCAAACACGGGCGCCAGCTCGCCTTCCTACCGTGTCTGTCTCAGTGCATGCCTCCATCGCGTCTCCAGTCCCCTTCAGCCAGGCACCCAAATTAGACATCGCCTTCTCCGTAACCCCTCGTCCAGGTATGGAAAAACACCTGTCAGCTATATCCCTGAATGTTCCTGACTCCGACTCCTTATCATATAACTCGTCAGGCATGCAGCATCTTCCTGAACTCTCAGGATAGTCTCTCACCTGGGCGCCTGCCGTACTTTCACGCCCAGTAAGTTCTCCCACACCTTTTGGCTACAATTGCCCTTCCCGTGTGCAAATATGCCCATGCCACTTCCTAATAAAACTCTCAGCCTCTCCCATCGCCCCCAGGACAATGGTACCAGCCCCTCATCGAGCAGAGCCCCCTGCCTCCTGCTCGTAGCTCACCTGGGCCGCCTCGTGTCCCACGGCCCCTCCTCCAGGGCAGCGCTGCGTCGTGAATTATCTTCCCGCCCTCAGACCCATCACGTGAGTCCAGTCCTCCATGCCTTTGTGACATTCTTTTCACCTGGTGTCCCCTTTTCTAGCCTGCTCCCCGACCCGATCTACAGGGCAGACTTCTGCCCGTTCTTCCACTCCACCACTTCTGTGGACCCACCCACAGACACATCTGTGGAGCTCTTTTGACACCTCCTCACCTGTTCAGCCATGTCTGTCAAATTGCAAATCTCATTGGCTTGTGGCTGCTTTCTTGCATGCCTGTCTTCTCCAGATTATAAACATCTGTGAGCTGAGCCAAGGTTGTTTTTGTTCATCTTTATAGCCCCAGTCCATAGCCCAGTCCCTGAAACAGTTGACACTCTATAGTAGGGAAAAAATAATTCTCTATCGCATGCAATACGATTTGATTCACGGATTACCCAGGCTGCAGTGGGCACTATTATCTCTCATTCTACCCCTTTTACTTCACAGGGAAAGACCTGAGGTTCAGAGAGGGAGGGTGACTTCCCTAAGGTCACACAGTAAGTTAGTGGTAAAGCTAGGATAAGAAGCCCAGGTTTCCTGATTCCTAGTTACAAGTTCTTTCTGCTAGACTTCTGATTTACAGAGATGATATTTTGGTCAGGGTGTATTTTTGTAAGGATACAGGTTCAGTTGTACATATCAAAAGTCTAAAATAATCAATGAAAAATGATCAGGTTCATTTCCTTCCTAGAACAGTCTGCCAGTAGCAAGTTCAAGGCTGGCACAGCGCCCCCTGGTGACAGAGGCTCAGGCTCTTTCTGTTTTGTGGCTCCAACCAGCCCTGGGGTTTTGCTCTCAGCCTCCTGGTCTGCATTAGCCCCCCACCCGTGTGCATCCCCGTCAGCAGGGAAAGGGGATGGAAGGACGTGTGGAAGTGTGTGACCCTCAACCGCACACAACACTTTCCTTGGGTAGAACTTACTCACATGGCTACGCTTGGGCTGCAGGGAGGCTGGGGAAATACTGTCAACTCCAGGCGGCTGTGTGCCCAACTTAAAATTACAGCTGTTGTTATTGATACAAACAATGAGCCTATTCGAAATAAAAGGTAGTTATTTAACTGCCCCTGTTTCAGAGATCATAAAACGGAGGCCCCCGGTTGGGTTAAGAATACTGGCTTTGGTGTCAAATCCTGGCTCCGGTGTTTGGTGTCGCCTGGATGGGGGCAAACTGTGTAACCTTTCTAAGCATCAGTTGTCTACTCGGGGGCCGTCTTCCTTCCTCACGGGGGCGTTGTGAGGGCTGACTGCCTGGGAAGTTCTCACACCAGCCCCTGGCACAGTCGTCACGCTGCTATCACGGGGCGAGTTCACGCCCACCCGTGCGTGTCCTCAGCTCGGCATTGAGCTCTCACATCCAGCACAGTCCCTGATGGAAAGTAAGTGCCGAGTCAATATTTGTCGAAAGAATAAATGAAGTTAATGAGTCAGAACTGGAACCCAGATGGCTCAAGCTCCATGCCCCGTGCTATTTCTGTGCCGCCAGAAGGCCAGGCTCCCTGCGATCCCTCCTCTGAGATAGGCGCCAATCCGCACTGGGGCTGCCTGGATCCAGGGACGCACGCAGCCAGCGGCACCCAGAACCGGAGCAAGTGGGAGGCTCCCGGGCAGGCTCGGTGCCTCGCACCTGGGTCCCGACGGCGGCAAAGGGCCTTTGAGAAATCTCCCTCACATTTCGAGGAGTCGGGTTCCCCTACCCATCTCTCATTATCAGCACAGGCCACTGCGAACCCAGGACGGAATCAGGCTGGCTGTCCACCCCAAACCAATCTGCATTTCCTTTTCCACATGAGAAGTCTGCTCTGTGCTTCTTTCCATGAAGACCCTGTCCCTTCCTCTTCGCAGGGGCCCAGTGTGTGCCCTTCTAGAGTGGGCCCTCGGCACCATCCAGTCACAGCCAATCCAAATTAATCAGCAGCTGGCAAACGATCATTGAATCAGAAGACTGAGGGCAAGATCTTAAGAGGGGAAAAAAAAAAGGTGATTTATATATTGCAAAATGATTACCACACTGATTAGTTAATGTCCAGCACTTTACATAGTTGTACTTTTTTTCATGTGATGAAAACTTTTACGATCTAACTTTCTTAGCAACTTTCAAATATCTAATACGGTATTGTTCATTGTACTCATCACTCTGGGAATGAAAACTGGTGCAAGCTGCTATGGAAACCAGTATGAAGGTTCTTCCGAAGATTAAAAATAGAACGACCTTCTGATCCAGCAATCCCACTGCTAGGTATACATCCAAAGGAAATGAAAACAGGACCTTTAAGAGATACCTGCATTTCTGTGTTCCTTGCAGCATCTTTTACCATAGCCAAGACATGAAAACAATCTCACTGTCCATCAACAGATGAATAGACCAAAAAAAGTTGTTATAGATATACGATAAAATATTATTCAGCCACAAAAGAAGGAAATCCTGCCATTTGTGACGACATGGATGAACCTTGAGGGCATTAGGCTAAGTGAAATAAGCCAGAGAAAGACAGATACTGTATGATTTCACTGATACGTGGAACCTAAAAAGCAAACGCATAGAAAGAGAGAACAGATGGGTGTGGTGTGGGAGAAGGTGGTTGAAAGGTACAAACTTCCACGTGTTAACATCGGTGGCCTGATATCAACCATGGTGGAAGCATTTATACCACAGAAATTGGCATATCTACATATCCTCTTAGGGTTGTCACAGTTGTTTTAAGAACTATGTCACACACCAACCCTGGCTGCACAGGAGACTGGAAATAGGAATTATTTGCTAAGTACATTGACTTTCCTCACAAACAGTTCTCTTTGCGAGGGAAAAGTCAATGGAAATTTGAAAGGTCTGCTATCAAAGACTCTAAGAGATTTTTGTTGTATTATTTATTTATTTATTGTTGAAAGTATTACAGATGTCCCTCTTTTTTCCCCCATTAACCCCCTCCTCCCCACCTTCACCGCACCGTTGGCTGTGACCATTGGTTGTGCCTATATGCATACAAGTTCTCTGGTTTATCTCTTCCTGTGCCCTCCACCCCTTCCCTCTGAGGTTTGTCAGTCTGTCCCCTGCTTCCATGTCTCTGGATCTATTTTGTTCCGGTCAGAGAAAGACAAGTATCCCACGATCTCACTTATTTGTGGAATATAATGAACAAAACAAGCTGACGAACAAACAAAACAAAGATGTTTGTTGTATTTTGTTAGGAGTTGCCTAGGTAGGATCTCTCTGGTGCATGTGGTTTTATTTTCCCAGCTGCCCACGGCAAAAAGCAGGAGGAAAGGGTCCCGCATCAGTGAGTTCGTGGAGCACAGGGTCGCGGGAGAAGGCTGGGCACACATGGCTGTCACACCCCAGCTCCGATGATCTCGATACTGTTGAGGGAAACCTCCGCCTTCCTGCATGCAGCCTTTCTGAACACGGTTCAGCAGTCTGGTCTAAGCAAGGGAAGGGTAGAGCGTTTTATTCAGAGATAGCTCCCACTAGGGATTCGGGTCTTAAACCCAAAAGACAACTGTCAAGCAGCCATCCTATTTCACAAATGCACAGATCCCTGGGAAGGACTTTTAAAAGACTGACAGAAGCCCGGCCAGTGTGGCTCAGTGGCTGAGCGTCGACCCATGCCCCAAGAGGTCGCTGGTTCGATTCCCGGTCAGGGCACATGCCCAGGTTGTGGGCCAGATCCCCAGTGGGGGCATGCGGGAGGCAGCCAGTCAATGTTCCTCTCTCGAAAACCAATAAAGAAAAATAATAAAATAAAAAATAAGAGCGACAGAAAGAAGGCCAAACAAACTCCTGATTCAACAAGGCCGACCTCACCACCTTTCCTACCTGAGGGGCCTCCAGAGGCCGCTCTCACCTGGTGATGGGCTCTGTGGAAGTGAGTCCACCTCACTGGGAGACTGGGCACCGACCAGTGTTCTGATTTCATGGATGTAGATAAAGTCCACCCCCCAGCATAACAGACTAATAAAGAGGTGGGGAGAGAGCCCCAATGAGAGTGACCAGGACCAAAGGGCGCCTGGCCAGCGGAATCACGTCCTTCCACCTGCAGTCCACATTCTTCGAGACTGTCCCGTGTCTGTCCATCTAGGCGAGGATGACCTGAGGCGTGTTTTGGTTCCTTTGCTTGTTTATTTGCTTTGTTCCCTGCTCGGCCTCTCTGGTTCCCTGCCAGGATCCGAATTCCTCTGGAAGAGCCTTGGTTCACATCGATTTGCCCTCTGAGCTGAGCCGTGGGACACTTCGCTCAGTGGCTGTTCACCGCCTAACACTTTTCTTCCCCTGTGACCAGAAGTCGGTGGGAAAGGGAGCCCGTCTCCAGACAGCATTCCTTGGCTTGACGTGGTAAGTAGAGGAGCTGGGATTTGAACCCAGATTTCCTGAAGCCAACCCCAGCGGTCTTTCTCCGACAGAATGACGTCTCCCAATGGACAGGACATGTGCAGTCTGTGACTCGTGGGTGACCGCGGAAGTAAATGTTTACTTCTACTTCATTTTAGCGACTTTAACTCTTACAGTGGGATGTGTCCAGTGGCTACTAAATGGGTGCACAGCGACAGAGGTCCTCACCCTTCTCCTGCCACATCCTCACCCGCAGGGGCGGGCCTGTTTTCCCTGTCTCCCCACCCAGCTCTTTATTCCTTGGATTGATTTCCCCCCACTCTGTTTTCTCCTCGCGTCACCCACTTCTCACAGTGAGGAGCACCTGGGGACTGAACATGACAGCAGACACGACAGCAGACGTGTCTTCTCCCCGGCCCTCTTGTCCGCGCTTTCTCTCTCCCCAGATTCCTCATTCCTCCCAGCACCCAGAACCCTCCTAAAGGGTGGGGAAGGAGGAGAAAGGGAATGAGAAAAGGCAAAGTCTCCTAAGTGAAGGGCAAGGTGAGAAGGAGGAGTACAATGCTGGGAATTCTCAGAAATCATTCAGCCTCATGACACGGCCGCGATACTAACGCCAAGAAATTGCCCGGCATCGGGTGATTCCATTTTTCCAGAGAGCATTCACTTTTTATTTTCACATTGGTGGCCGTGGTTTCCGGAAAAACCTACTGGGAAGAAAGTGTAAGGAGCGTGGAGAGGGGACACTGGGTCAGCCCACAGCAGCTACTGGTCCTCAGAAGCAAAGGCGGTACCGTTGTGATCGGTTCATTCTGCACAGTCCCTTTTGAAAACGGGGGTCTTACATCCGCCCTCATTAGCTGAAATGGACCCGGCCTCTGAGCCTGGCACATCTGCTCTGTGCCCAGTGTGTGTGGAGGGAGTGACGATGAGGCTCGCGGCCACGGGGGGGATGGCAGTGGTCAGCTGGAGGTGGCGGTGCTATGGTGCTCATCCTGTGGCCGAGATGCGACCAACGGGAGATGCATCAAAGCCCAGCAACCTGCTGTGAGAGCTAAAAGGAAGGGGGGGGCGAGTCTGGAAGGAAGACGCAGTCATTAATATTAATAATGCAGCAGGATGTATTTTCTTCTTTTGCTTTGTAGTTTAACCTCAACCATCTTCTAAGCTGCTTTGTTTCTGCCTATCTCCAGGTAGGGAATTCTGCTCTGTTCTGGGTACTAAAAGGAGAACAATTTTGAGGTCCGGGGATGTTTTGGGAGGGAGGAGTGGACGGGCAAAGAAAGAAGGAGGGAGAGAGAGAATTTTGCCAGACAGTGGGAGGGGAAGCAGCAGGAGAGGCCAGGGCAAGAAGAGGCCCTGGTGGTGTGGGGACAATATCTAGTGTGAGATTTCGAGTCGATGGCTCTGTGACACCTGACTGTTTTTGCAAAGTCTCCAATGAAATCTACATACATGTGTTTCTTCTATTTTGTTTCTTTTGTGGAAGACGATCCCTTTAATGACAAGGCTGGGTGCGTTCTGGGGGTGGAAGAGAGAAGAGAACAGCTGCAAAACTGGAAGAACGCAGAGGGAGGAATACGAGAAGGGAGGTGACCGGGGTGGAGGGGGAGATGAAAGGGCCAGGTAGACCGCTATGACAGAGCACGGCCAGTTCAGGCCAGGCGGGCACAGCGGGCTGAGGAGTGGGCTGAGCGACCACCAGCCTGCGCCAGCCTCGCTTGTGCTGGCCGCTCACCAACACCACACGCAGAGGTTCTGGCTGTCACTCTGCGGGGGCCATCCTGTGTATTATCTGTGCCTCGGGCAGCAACACTGCTGTCAGATGGGAACAGGGTGTCAGGTCCTATTACTCCCAGTGCGATGTGAAGAGACGCGCTGATGAAGGCGCCACTTCTCGGTGCGGATGGACACGCGCGCCGTTGGTAATGAATGCCGCCGCCCGGGCCACCTTCCTGGTGGGGTCGCCGGTGTGCTGGGAGGGCGGACAGGAAGCCCTCTGCGGGGCTGCCCACTTACGGGCAGCGATGACCACAGAGTGAGACGCAGGGGGTTGCCATCCTCCTGCGGGCCAGGTCCCATGCTGGGGGTCACATCGCGGTCTCAGTTTAGCAGTGGCCAAGGGCCTGGCCTCTGGGTTGGCAGACCTCATGTTGAATTCTGAGTCTGCTACTCATTCGTGGCCATGGGTAAGTTACTCAAAACCTGTTACATCGATCTCCTAACCGGTAAAATGGGGTGGGACTAGCTACCTTACAGCTTCATTTAGGACTAAATAAAATCAGGTATGTATTCACCCAACAAATAGGCTGTATTTGGAGATATATATATATATATATATATATATATATATAATTTCGATATAGCACCCTGGGATATTGCAGTAAAGAAAACAGATACAATGCCACCCTCACAAACCTTATATCCTCCTGAAGGGAGAGAGGAAATAAAGCAGACCAATGATCACGACACGTATAAAGGACTCAGCAGACTTCTTGGCACACAGTGGACTTTCATAAATGGTATGGTTGGAACTTCATATCATTCCCATGAAGCTCTGTCACTCCCAGGGAAGAACCCGAGGCTGTTTAAATAACTGGCTCCAGACCATGTCACCAGGTCTTGATATGGGCCACTGAGGGGACGGAACGCAAGAGGAACGCATGCACACACAGTGTCCCCTGCTTCTTAAGTCAGCTGAAGTCATGACCTACAAATTCCAACCAAGTGACAACTCCCAGGGAACCATTCACAAGCTGCTGAATCATCTCTGAGTAGGTGGGTTGAACTAGCTCAGATTCACGGAGGTGGCTGAGAAACGCCTCCCCTGGGTCGACCAGCCGTCCCACTCTGCCAGAGGCTGAGCAGTTCCTCAGGGCAGGGGGCTTTCTATGTTAAAACCAGGACAGTCCCAGGCGAACTGGGACAGGTCGGTTACTCTAGCTAAGACCAAGGCCAGATTTTATGTCTTAAGTCACAGAGTGAGGCTGAAGTGTCCACAAAGGCAGAAATAGGTTAGGACCACTGTCAGACTGGAAACAGTTAGTCAACCAGGATGTGAGAGGAAGCTCTGAGCCAAAGCTGCCGGTGCGCGCGTCACGGCGTCTTACCAGCTTCTCTGTGGGATTTGGCTCTGGAACACGTGGGCAACGCGTGGTAACCCCTGGTGGAGCGCCACGTACCCATGTGAGTGGCTGTGGACGGCCAGTCAATACTGTTTATATAATGCACTTCTTGGGGTGTTTGCGATCTGTGTCAGGAATCCCTCCGGGAGCTCAGGTTCAGTTCTTTAGAAAAACCAGCACCAGGAGATTGGAAAGAGTGTTGAAATTAGCATTAGGTGTCCTAGCCCTGCCTCCAGGAGAAGGGTGAAACTATGACCTTCCCTACAATGATCATGGATTCCCATGAAAATCAAATTACACAATGTGGGTGCTTTGTGTAGTTTTGAATTTAAAGTGCTAGGGTCTGCTGAACTAGGGCCACCTCATATCCGAACCCAACTTGGATCCCTGTTCATTCCCCCAAGAGCTAAATTCCCTGTCCCGTTTCATTCTCCTGTTAATTCTTCTCAAATGCAATGCAAAGCCTTACCCAGGTGTGATCTGCACATCACCTGCCCTCTGCCTGCCGGGGTTTTTTAATGTAGCTGGGATTTCTGTTAAGGATATACCTGACTATTATGTGAGAAGTCCAATAGCTCTATCAGACTTATCGTGCCCTGCCCCCAATCTCATCATTCCCATTTCCTGGAGACAATCATTTTCAACTCCTCTAATTGTGTTTTATTTTATTTTTTAAGATTAACCTTCATCTCTCAAAATAATATACCTATATTGCAAAGTCTTTTTTTTTTTTTAATCCTCACCTGAGGACATTTTTGCATTCATCTTCAGATAGAGCGGGAGGGAGAGAGGGAGAAAGAGAGAGAGAGAAACATCGATGTGAGAGAGACACATCAAGTGGTCACCACCCACACGACCCCAACTGGGGCCAGGGACAAACGGCAACCAAGGAACATGCCCTTAGCAGGAACCGAACCCAGGACTCTCTGGTCCGTGGACTGATGCTCTAACCACTGAGCCAAACCGGCCAGGGCTATATTGCAGAGTCTTAACCCTCTTGTTTTGGTCATCATATACTGACGTCCAACTAGTAGCCGAGAATCTATCCCAATAATATCTCACCATGCTTATGCAACCACATTCACAGCTGAGCCGGGTACTAGACTCTGATTTCACTGCCTTTCTCATTTCATGTCCCCAGCCCCCCTACCTTGAAGTTAACAATGGACTTTTTGTTCAGTTACCTAATTTCCTATGTTCCTATCACAAATCTCCAGACTCAAGCCATGGGTGTGAATCTCCCATCAATGCACTCAAATACCTTGGGGTTTTACCGTATCACTTGGAGTGGTCTTTCCCAAACGGCTGTTCTCTTGCTTGTCCCAGAGACCACCACAGTCCTCTTGGAAACCTGCTTTCCTCTCTGCTGCATTGGTTCATCTGTTTCTTAGTCCTCAGGCTCTCTGCTTCTTCCTTATTTTGGTAGAGCCCTCTTTCCGTGGCTTCTTAAGAAAGGCTACAGAGGAGGTAAACTGTAGAAGCCTGCATGTCTGATCATCTATTATATACTCATGATTAATGCTTTCATGTGACTGATTGTAGAACCAAAGGCTGTTCAACATTGTTGCAATCCCTCAGAATTCTAAAGGGATTCTTACTGTGTTTTTCATCTCCTTTTGCTATTGCTGGGCAGTCTGATGCTCTTATGATACTAGGTCTTTTGATTGTGACTTATTTTTTTTTTTTCTAGACACTTTAGGGATCTCCTTTTTGTCTCCAGAGTTCTGGAATTCCATAATGATTTGTCTTTGTGTTCATCTGTTTCATCCATTACTCTGGGTATTCGGGGACGCTTTAGTCTTCGGTTACGTTTGATCTTAACCTATAGATTTGCATTTCAAATGTACAACGCACCAGTCACACATTTTAGAGAGACTAGTTTGGTATCTCTGAGTTTTAGTTTCCTCATCTTGAAAACGGGAATAAGAAATACAGATCTGCACAGTTGTTACACTGGTTGAACGAGTTCTATTGTAACGAGCTCAATAAATGGGCATTAAATCCAACTCACACATTAATTTCCATGATGGTTTCCCTTCCCAGGCACCCGTCTGGTGGCGCAGCCCCTACGGGAACACTCCTGGCTCCTCACACATTTCTCACTTTGGCAATTATACTTTATTTATTACAATGGTAAGGAAAGAAGTTAGATTAATTTTCAATACAGCTGGGGCTCAGGCTTATTTACTTTTTCATATGACATTTTTCATAGAAGTGATTTTTGAAGGGAGTAATACACATTTCCTTGCTTTCTTCAGCAGAAGGTTCAAAATACAATTTCACTCCTCCCAGATATACTGAGGTCCTTTGTTCAATTCCTACGAATTTTGTTTGATTTTAAAATGGTTTCTTTTGCAAAATGAAAAAAGAACCCAAGGATCTTCTTATTACAAATTCAATATAGTCTCACTAAAGAGAAATAAAAACTGCCACTTAGGAAAAAAAAAAAAAATTCCACCAACACAGAAACAATCGGAACCTTCACACACGCACACACTTGTACCCCAAGAGGCTGGAAGAAAATGATTGATAGATTTGACTACATACAAATTAGAAGTTTCTCCAAGTCAAAATATACATAAACAAAATTAAGAGCAAATAGCAATCTGACAAAATATTTGCACTAACGTGACAGATAATATAGTTCCTATCTCAAATATGGAATTACTCCATGCTTTTTCATCTTGTCTCTCCAGCCAGACTTGCAGATCCTTGAGGGCAAAGGGGATGTCTGTGGTTTCACAGGGACTTCGTTTCAGGGCTTCCTCCCCCATCCTTTCCAAATTCAACTGGGTTGAGTTGAAGAAGGCCAGATTCAAAGTTCATTTCTAGCTTATCCTCAAAGCGTCTCATGCAAAATTGATGTTTAATAAATATTTGTTGAATGAATGACGGTGTAGAGAGCGAAAAGTCATTTTTCCCCTGTGAAGTTCCGTTGTTATATATTGGATTTCTGTAACGATCAGAGCTATGCGTCTCTCTGGACCTCTCTGCCGGGCCATCGGTTGTGGAATCTCCTGCTATCATTGTGTCCCCGTCATCGAGGGTGTTATTCTAATCTCTTGGCCACAGGAAATGAGAACACTTCATATGTACCAGACGCTTCGGTCAGTGATGGGGATACATAAACAAACATTATCCGTCGCTCCTTAAATAACTCTCCATCTTGGGAGGGAAGTCGATGCATCTCAAACACGCGTCCTTGCCTTTGACGAGGACTGCACCGGACGGACACACAAAGGAAGGAGGGCACATCGGAAGGCTGGCTGGAGGGATCCGGCCCGTGGGAGAGAGCAGAGCTTCATACTCTCCACCAAGCCCCTGGATGGAAATATGGATTTGAGGGGTTGGGCGTGGTGAGAGTTGTATACTCAGAGGTGACCACACGGGCTCAGAGCCATGATCTGAATCACAGACAAAGGGAAACGACACAGAATGTATCGATTGCCTGCAACAGCCTCAGCATGTCGCCTGGAGCTTCACATGTTATCGGATGATTCTTCCAACGGCTCCTTTGACAAAAGAAGAAACTAAGACTTTAAGCAAAGTGACCAATGTCCTTAGCCAATAATGGAAGGGCTCAGGATTCGACTGTCTGTCCCCAAAGCCCTTATATGCCATTGTTGGTCTTCTTGTGTGTGGGGTGGGGATCCTTAGAGGCCTCTTCCCACTCGGCTAAGAAGTTCCTTGAAAAGATGTGGATATAAGGACGATTAAAGTTCATTCGAATGTCTTTTGTTCCAATAGGAGGGCCCTAGCTGGGGCGGTGGGGTGCTGGTTGAATGGTACACTTGTAACCATAATTCGCTTTGCAGCTTCGCATTCGGACAAACTCCTTCCTGCAGAGAGAAGGCCCAAGCCTCAGGCTGCCCCCTCGGGGCAGCTTCAACTTGCTACTGGAAGCTCCTGTCCTGCCAGCACTCAGAGGGACCTGATGGTGAATGACGTCTCTGACCCCACGGTGCTGCTGGTCTATTATCACCCTCGATGCAACACAGGGGCTGTTTGTTTGTTTTTCCCAAACTGGCTGCATTGATCCCGCCCAACATTAAACGCTGCCCGCTGTCCGGGAGGTGCCAAGGCGAGAGAAGAGAAGATCCGGTCAAAGACAGGCTGGAGTCCTTCTGCGCAGGTGGCAGCCTTTGAGGAGACACAGAGAGTCTGCCTCACGTATTCCTTCTCTCCTCTGGCCCAACACAATGCCTGGGGTCCACTAGGAGCATCAGAGTACTTTCAGAGCTGGCAGAGGAGATCATCTAAGCACCAGATGACCCAACTCGGACCCTCTGGGGGGATGTGGCTTCCTAAAGTCATCAGAGAGGCACTGGCATCTTTTTCAGCCCTTCAGCCCCAGTGCCAGGCGCCCACAAGTCACTCACTAAACATTTCTGTATTTATTGATTGAGTCTTAGACATAGCACTTTCAAAAGAACAGAATTATAACACCACAGTGGGAAGGTAGGAATTTTTAGTAGAGAGAACAGTTTAGGAAAGTTCTTAGAGGCAAGGAAATTGAGGGTGTGGTTTAGGAATAGCGAGTGCTGAGCAGAATTTGGGATACTCAGTAGGGATGAATGAGAGAGTGGGCCAGAAAGATAGGTTAGGGCCACATGGTGGGGAGTCCTGAACCCCAGAGAGGGGCACCGCACCTCTGTCTCCGCCCTGTATCCAGTAGCCCCAGGCCATCTGCTCAGGATGGCGTGTGTGACTTGACTTGTCTTGGTATCTGCCATCCTCCTTGAACATGGCAATGTTCATTCATCCATTCATTTAGCAACAGTTTATCGAGTGCCTACAACAGGTCGGGCACCGGGCTGGGTTCTGGGGATCCGGTAGAGATTGGCACAAGCAACGCCCTTGACCTCTGGAAGCTGACATCCCCACTGCATATCCAAACACGGATAAATGAGCAACAGCGTAATGACCCGTGTGCTACAGCTCGAGAAAAGAAGCAAATGATGTGATAGGGACCCAGCTGATAGGTGCTGTCAACATGATGGGCAGGGAAGGCCTCTCTAAGGAGGTGACAATTGAACTGACACCCCAAAAATGAGACGGAGTTGGCCATGCAGAGAGAAGGGAAAGCCTGGCTCAGCTGGACAAAACCACACCTGTAAGACTCGAGAGAGAAAAGAATGAGATGAAAGGAAGAAATGCCCCGGTGTCTCCGTGGTGGATAACAGGAAGCAGGAGGCTCACAGGAAGGAGTCTGGGGCAGTGGACAAACGAAAAGCAGGACCGATCCGATCCCAGCTACAATGAAAGAACAAAGTCCTCCCGGTATCCACGTTAAGCTCAACGGTTCCCAAACCTGGGTGAACAGAGGACTCATCCAGAGCGTCTGTTACAAAAGCACATTCTTGGACTTCATCCCAGGAGAGTTGGAGTATTTTTAAACAAACACCTCAGTTGGCTTTGAAGCAGATCAGCGCATTTGGAAAACCACTAAGTTAAAGAGAGGAGGAGGGGCGTGACGGGTGTGGGGTTTCGGGGGAGCAGTGAATCAGAGGATGTGAGGTGAACCACCAGTCTCTGCTTCCACACTTCACCATCACCTGCTTGTACCTGGAATCTTTGTGCCCACATTGGCCATCTGAGTCATAATGACGGAGAGATTGCTGAAGAACTGAACCCCTAGGATCCCCGAGGACCTCGGCTTGGAGAATTGTCACGGGCTGGAGGAAAAGCATTGCTAAGGGGATCCCAGGAATAGTCATCACACCGACATTTCCCTCCACCGCATCCTCCCAGATTCAGGTTAGAAGATAATTCCTGGCTTTTCTGGGAAGATAAGGAGTTCAACGTAATGCATTTTCCGTGGGCTTGAGGTCCCGCCGGCCCAGCTGGATGTCACTGTTGGCGTGGTGTGGGCTGCAGGGCAGGGCAGAGGCAGTGACAACACAGTGGTCTGTGTCATTCCAAACCCGTCCGAGCAAATCACACGGAAAGCAAGCACGAGTCATTATGATTGATATAAATATACGTTGCAGATTTCATTAAGATTAGGCCAGCTTTGCAGTTATCACTTGCTGGGTTGTTTGCCTGGTCTTTAATCTTCATTTGCAAATGCTGATCAGCCTCATAAAGGACTCCTGGTGGCCAGGGTAAACCCAAACCTGGCCTTGCTGTCTTCTCTCTAGGACTTCAGCCAAGGAGATGCCTCCCTGGGGACACAGACTGGAAAAGACCTCAAGACAGATTTGCTCACGGTTCCTGAAGACAAAAGGGGTACAGACACACCAGTACAAATGCCTTCTCAAATCAGAGTCCTTCCTAGGACTCCAGGTAGAACAAAGGGCCAGTGTCCCCTCTCTAATGCCCACTCAGATGGGCATTCAGACAGGGGGACACACAGAGGGGGTGAATGGGATGATGGTGATCCCCCTGTCGGCGGGGCAGTGATTCAACAATACATTTAAATTCAGTGATTAAGCCCAGCCGGTGTGGCTCAGTGGACTGAGCATCGTCCCATGGACTGAGAAGTCCCGGTGCAATTCCCGGTCAGGGCACATGCCCGGGTTGCAGGCTTGATCCCCAGCAGGGGGCGTGCAGGAGGCAGCCAATTGATGTTTCTCTCTCACATAGATGTTTCTATCTCTCTCCCTTCCTCTTTCTCTAAAAAAGCAATAAAAAATTTTTTTTTAAAATTTAGTGATTAAGCCAACGATGGCAGGTGATGAGAGAGATACCAGGGATACAAAGACAAAATATTAAAATGCCAGAACTCTTCACCCTAAAGGAATCCGCTCTGACTTAGAGACTGGTCCATAAACCTGATCTCAGGTTGGGGCGGGGCGGTGAAGACCCCAAGGTAACGCTGCTCGTGGCCCAGGGATTTCAGGTTTTATCAAGCAAGCTGTAGATTTCAAGCCTTATAGAAACTCCACGTTCTATTTTTCCAAATGAGGTCTTAGGCAGAGCTCACACCATTGTTAGAGCAATCTTTCTAAAATGTCACTCTGACCATGTCACTCCTTGATTTAGGGCGAGGGACTGCAAACTGCTTTTCTGAAGGGCTAGAGAGCACATATTTCAGATCTCGCAAGTCAGTCTCCGCTGAAACTGCTCAGCCCCACCCTCGCAGAGCTCACGAAGCCAGACACGACAAGGAAGTGCGTGGCCCTGGCCGTGGGCAATCAGACTGCATTTGCTCCCCTCTGCCTGCATCACTCCCAGGCCTCATCTCCTTAGCATGAGACCCAGGCCCTCACAGTCTGACCCCAGCCCTCAGTGGGCCAGTCTGTGCTCCCCCCGCCACGTCCCCGGCTCCAGCCTGCCACCATGCTATGTCTTCGTACATATCCTCCTGATGTGAAGTGTCTTTCCTTGAAATCACCCACGCGGTTCCTCTCTGTTCTTCATGTTCTAGCACAAATGGCCCCTTGCTGTGGCTGAATGTTGGTGTCCCCTCCAAATTCAAACGACGAGATCCTCATGCCCCATGTGATGGTGTTCGGAGTGGGGCCTTGGGGAGGTGATTGGGCCGTGAGGGCAGCACTCTAATGAATGAGATTACTGCCTTTATAAACAGTGCCCCCGAGACCCCCTTGCACCTCTCACCACTTGAGGGTACAATGAGAAGTCTGCCTCCCGAGAGGCGGCCCTCACCCGAGCCTGCTGGCGCCCTGATCCCGGATCTCCAGCCTCCAGATTGGGAGCAATTACTTCCTGTTGTGTATCAGCACCCGCTCTATGGTACACCATGCTAAGACACCCCTCATCACATTTTTTTTTTTTTGGAACACCGATTGTTTTCAAACAGTGATTACTTCTGTGCTCATCAGTTGCAGCGGAGTCTGAGTTCCTCAAAAGTAGGGACTATGCCTTTCGTCCTCTGGACCCCAGCTCCCAAGACTAAGGGACGTTCATGGATGAAATATACCCCAAGAAGCAGGAGGCGGGCGACTAAAGGCGAACACAGCTCTAGCCCTGGGTCTGTGGGACCGGAAGTGTTACGGTGCGTCGTAAGGAGATGTCACCCTCTTAGGAGAAACCCACAACCCCTCATGTTTACCCTGGCGTAGAGGCAGCTGTACCCATCGCCTCGTGTGCCCTGCAGCTCTGAGAGTCCGCCGTCCCGATGGCCTGTCGCTGTGGCCCCCGCCGCCCACTCTGTCTTCACGTCAGGGCTGTGACTCTGCTGTCCCACCGCCCAGCCTGCAGCACCCTCTCCGGGAGCCGCCCTCTCTCCAGATCCTCTTCCTTCTCTTTCTCCCCCATCGCCTCTTCCTTATCTTCCTTCACCGCCCCTCGGCCCCCACGATGGGTTCAGAAGGCTGGAGGGCCATTCGGAGCTTTTTATTTGGTAGCTGGAAGTTTGGCTTAAAACCACTTGTCAACGTGTAGTTTTTAGAATCTCCCATGTGTTTAGGATGTAAACCAGGTAGGAATCCTCCAGCCTCTCAAGAAGCTCAGAGTGTATTGGGAGAGAAAGCAAAGACCTGGCTTGGTGTTACAGGTGAAGGCAGGGGTCGTGGAAGGAGGCGCTTCTAAACCTCACCAGGGTGGGGGGAGGTAGAGAGTGAGGTCCGTCTCCCTCCATTCGGTGGTATCCGAGACGAAGCCTGAAGTAGGCAGACTAAGTAGGAGTTAGGCAGAGCAACGACCTGCCTGAGAGTGAGGAAGAGCATGAATTCAGGGAACGGAGAGTCATTCCATCTCAGGGAACGCGGTAGCAAGTTCAGAGCGCATGGCCATTTTGATCTGGGCCAACATGCCGTCCCCAGGGTCAGAGCTGGTGGGAGGGGCCCTAGCAGAAGCCTCAGGAAGGGGCAGCGCTCGGAGTCATTTCGGTGGAAGCTGTAATTCCAGGGAGCCTGGACGAGGAGCCGGCTGGGCTACGACCCAGGTCCCGAGCAGAGAGCCAGCGCTCGTGCATCCAAATACGAACGAGCCACTGGCATGTGGAGGCAGGTGCAATGGGGAGACAGACGGTCGTGGACGGGCATCTGCTCAGAAGCTCATCAAGCGGGCTGCAGGGGGTGAGGGAGCTCAGAATCAAGTTCTCAGAGCAGCAGGGACTAGAAGGGACATTCAGAAAGTAAGACACAGTGAGGAAAAGAGAGAAAAGGAAAGACCCCAGCTGTGGGAACCAGGGTGGCCAGTCTAACTCCAGATGTCACTCACCGGTGCGTTAGAACGCATCACTGTCCTATCCTGCCCGCCGGGGACACCTCTGGTTCTTGGGGTCAGGGTCGCTCTGCATCCTCACTGGTGTTGTCTGGGTCTGTAGTCAAATGGCCCTGAAGACCCCTCCAGCTTAGCTGGCCAGTCGAAGACCCACCGCCCCCAAGCATTGTACAGGCAAGCTTTCATTGGGTTGATTTCGCCAGTGACATGCCTTTCCTTGCTTCCAATGTGTGGCCACTATTTTATCCTTCAAATTGTAACAGGAAAAAACACCCATCCACCACTGTCAGGTTCTTTTCAGAGAGATTCCTTTCAGCTTCTTCTTTAACCTTCAATATTCTCTCCATGCACACCTCGGACGGCCTCCTTCTCAGCCTTCTGGGCTCCGGGGTGAGAGTTCAGCCCTTAATTGGGCCTGGCCACACCACGAGCGGACAACAAAGGCGGTCTACCAGGGCGGATTTACATATTCAGCAGCCCATTCAGCACAGAGGGGCTGCAGACGCCTGGTCTCCCAGTGGTCTGTGGCCAGGAGGTGGAGAGATAAAACTGCTTTGTTGGGGACCCAAGGGACACTGAGCTGTGCCTGCCTGAGTCTTATCAAATGAAAAACAGTTACAGCACTTTTTATTTTAATAAGTCATTCAGGGGGAAAAAATGTGTAAGTAAGAATGTGAAATTAAATTTGCCAAATATGCTGAGAGTCGGTCCTTGGAGAAACTTTATCTCTTCTGCATAGTCCAACGCATCAACTTTGGGGGTGCCGGACAATTACCGCGTGGCAGAGATGGAATTTGTTTTAGTGTAGACGGTATTACCTGGCACCGGGAACAGGAGACCTCAGTCCATGTCTTAGCAAACCCTATTCCGAAAGGTGAGGAGGGGCTTCTGGGGGCTCCTTATTGATGTCACCAACAGGACTAGTCCCAACTGAGGAGACTTGGGGAGCAGCCTCAGGGCAGAGGAACAGAGAGAGCGGGCATCCTCCCGCCCCTCTGATAGACTGGCATTTCTCACAGCCTGGGCTGGATAGCTTGTGGACAAAACTGAAACGTGTTATCCTGGCACACCCATGAAGACCATAAGGCCAGTTTTGTTTTCTCAAAAATGAATGTTAGTCATTTTATGGAATCATTTTCATTCACTTGTACGTATAATCACATACATGCTCACTTATCCAACACTGTGATTCCACGTGGAAGAATGACAGCCTCCGCCAGTGACAGGCCAAGGTCAGACACTGCTATGGGGAGAATATCGTGGATGTGCAGATAAGTTGCCCTCAAGGGAGGGGGTAAGACAGAGGGCGGGACCCGCTGCTCCTTTCGCTGCCTTAGTTCACTGGGCCAGATGCCAGGTACTGGGTGTTGGGAGAACAAAAGCAGCCATCGCTCCATTTGCCAAAGCTACGCCTTGGATCGATGCTTCATTCCAGATGTCCACACACAGTCATTTAGGTACTGTTTTACCACTGGGTCCCATAGGCTACTCATTTTCTTTTTTTTTTTTTTCTTTTTAAACTTATTTTTTATGTTGAATATATTACAGATGTCCCCTCTCCCTTTTCCCCCTGTAACACCCTCCTCCCCGCTCCAGTCCCCCTCCTGCCTTCCCCACACTATTGTCTGTGTCCATTGGTTATGCATATATGCATAGAAGTTCTTTGGTTTATCTCTTCCTGTCCCACCTCCCCCCTTCCCTTTGAGGTTCCTCAGACTAAGAAGGAATTTGTACTTCTTAATCCCTTCACCTTTTTCACCCATCCTCCCAACCCCCTCCCATCTGGCAACCAACAAAAAGTTACTGTATCTAGGAGTCTCTTTCTGTTCTGCTTGCTCATTTTGCTTGTAGATTCAATTGTTGATAGATATGTATTTATTGCCATTTCCTTCTTCTTCTTCTTCTTCTTCTTCTTCTTCTTCTTCTTCTTCTTCTTCTTCTTCTTCTTCTTCTTCTTCCTCTTCTTCTTCTAGAATACCTGTCAACATTTCATATAATGCTGGTTTGGTGGTGATGAACTCCTTTAGCTTTTTCTTGTCTGGGAAACTCTCTATATGTCCATCAATTCTAAATGATAGCTTTGCAGGATAGAGTAATCTTGGTTGTAGGTTCTTGCTTTGCATCACTTTGAATATCTCTTGCCACTCCTTTCTGGCCTGCAGTTTCTTTTGAGAAATCAACTAACATTCTTACGGGAGCTCCTTTGTAGGTAACTAACTGCTTTTCTCTTGCTGCTTTTAAGATTCTCTCTTTGTCTTGAACCTTAGGCATTTTGGTGATGATGTGTCTTGGTGTGGGCCTCTTGGGGTTCATCTTGTTTGGGACTCTGTGCTTCCTGGACTTGTATGTCTGTTTCCTTCACCACATTAGGGAAGTTTTCTGTCATTATTTTTTCAAATAGGTTTTCAATTCCTTGCTCTCTCTCTTCTCTTTCTGGCACCCCCACGATGCGAATGTTGGTATGCTTGAAGTTGTCCTATGGGCTCCTTACACTGTCCTCATTTTTTTTTTTATTCTTTGTTCTGATTGGTTGTTTTTTGCTTCCTAATATTCCAAATCGATTATTTGCTTCTTGGCTTCACCTACTCTATTGATTCTCTGTACATTATTCTTTATTTCAGTTAGTTCATCCTTCATTTCTGACTGGTCCTTTTTTATGCTCTTGAGGTCCTCACTAAGTTCCTTGAAATTCTCACTAAGTTCCTTGAGCATCCTTATAACCAGTGTTTTGAACTCTGCATCTATTAGATTATATATCTCCATTTTGTTTTTTCTTTTCCTGTAGTTTTGTTCTGTTCTTTCACTTGGGACATGTTTCTTTGTCTCCTCATTTTGGCTGCCTCCCTGTGTTCATTTCTATGTATTAGGTAGAGTTGCTATGTCTCCTAGGCTTCCTAGGGTGGCCTATTGTAGTAGGTGTCCTGTAGGGTCCACTGGCACAGCCTCCCTGGTCACCCCAGATGGGCCCTTGAGGTGCACCCCTCATGTGGACTATACACCATTCTGTTGTAATTGAGTCTTGATTGCTGTTGGCATGTCAATGGGAGGGATTTACTCAGGCTGATCAGCTGCAAGGACTTGCTGTGTCCACTGACCACTGACCTCTGACTACCTTGGAGGACCAGCTGTGCAGGGGCCCACCACACAGAGCAAGACTTATTTCAACAGGGCTCTGGTACCCACTGAGTCCACTCCTTGAGTGTGTCACTTGTGGTGGTTGGGTGGTGCTTTCACAAGGTCTGAAGCTGTCTACTGGGTGTGCTGGCTCTGGGGCAAGGTCAGTCACTGCCTGTGTTCTACCCAGGGCCACAAGGCATAAGCTACAAAGTGATCCACAGATGGCTGCTGCTTGTGCTGGGCTTGGAGGTGCCCAGGCAAAGCCAAGCTGTGAACCAAGACTGGCTGCTTCTAGTGCCAGGCCTGGGGCCAGTTAGCTGGAGGTATGGGGCTCACTGAGGCCAGATGCTGTTTGTTTGAGAGAATTTAGGAAAATCTGAAGCAAGATCCAAGACAGGCCAATCCTACTGTAAAGCCACTGGAAACAGCTGGGGTGGGCCTGAAAGTTGGGTGGGGCAGGGCCTCAGGGAATCATCAGGGCAGGGCAAACAGTGTGAGCCAGGTTGCTGGATACTTAGATATGGTGCCCATCTGCCAGTCCTGTGGGGGAAGGGCTCACCAAAGGAACAACGACCTCCACCAGCATATCTGTCTGAGAGAAAGCTGCCCCTCCAGCCCTCGCCCCAATGCCAAACAACTCAGTTCTTCCCCATATGTCTCTGGTGCCTTTCAAGCTGCCTCCCCAACACTGGAGCCTGGAGGGAACGAGTTTGAGTAAGTCCATGTGCTGGCCCTTTAAGAAGAACTGCCTGGGACCCCAGAAGACTCAGCCTCCCTCAGCCTCAATCCCAGATGGTTTTTACATCCAGAGGTTATGGGCATTTCTCTTCCTGGCACTGGAACCTGAGCTGGGCACCTGGTGTGGGATGGGGACCCCTCACTCCTCAGAGAGGACCTTCACAGCTGAGGTGTCCTCCTGATTATCCACCACACATGGGTGTGGGATCAGCCCGTCTGCACCTCCACCTCTCCTACCAGGCTTGATGTGGCTGCTTCTTTAATTTCGTAGTTGTAGGACTTCCATTCAGCTCAATTTCAGGTGCTTCTGAATGGTGGTTGTTCTGTAGTTTAGTTGTAATTTTGATGTGGTTGTGGGAGGAGGCGAGACCGCGTTTACCTACGCCGCCATCTTGACTGGAAGTCAGGCTACTCGTTTTCTATTTTTCTTTTTTTAATTTATCTTTATTGTTGAGAGTTTTGTAGATGTCCTCCTTTTTCCCCCATTGCCCCCCTCTACCCAGTACCCACCCACCCTTGTTTTCTATTTTCTAATGGTAATCAGGGCTTCACCACCTTCAACCCAGCCGGGTCATATAACCTATCTCAGAATCCCATCCTTGGGAGTCTAGTGCCTATAACTATTTTACGTACCAAATACGGTATCCATCTGGGTGTAGTGATGGATGACACAGCTCCTTTAACAGTTTCTAAGAGATGCAATACAGGGAGTTATTGGAGAAGTAGAGGAGCAGGCTGAGGGATTGGCTTCCAAGATTGCCTTCTGGATCACACTGTAGAGGAACTACCAGAGGAACTACCGCCTCTATCACAAGAAGGGTACTGCAGAGCAGGAGGTACTGTAAGGACTCTTGTTCCAAGGTCATTTTGAGGCTGCAAGGTCAATACTAACAACAGAAAGCCTCCTATGTGTTAACCTTTCCTGTCTAACTTAGGTCTGATTCAAGTTTTGCCCAGTGTGTCTGAATGCCAAACCAAAATTACATCCAAAACTCTTAGCTGCAAGGGAGTCTAGGAAATGCCAGTTTCAGCTTTCCAGTCTCTGCAGCACAGAACAAAGAATACTTGAAAAAGGTGGCCAGCAAATGTGGAGGAGCAACCCACGGTACTTACTTCCTCACCACCATGAGTTCCATGCAAGTTCCCAAATTATGAGTCAACTGTCCAAGCATTTGTGGAGGTCTTTTTGGGCACAAAGCACCTTGGAGGGTACAGAGATGTATGAGGTGTGTCTAATATGTTCACTGATTTTACAATCTACCTGGATTAATGAACTGGAAAGAAAGTTGCCCTTTAAAGGAGAATCCTGTGCAAATCTTACATAATACAGTCTTGCCTCAGAACTTTCCTGGACCTCCTATTAGAAATGGCCTGCACTTCAGGAGCGCACACTCAGATGTGCACCTCGAAATCAGTCTCCTAATTTTTTTTTCTTTATTGATTTTTAGAGAGAGAGGAAGGGAGAGGGAGAGAGAGAAATATCGATGAGACGGAACATCAACTGGCTACCTCCTGCCTGCCCCCACTGGGGATTTGGCCCACAACCTGGGCATGTGCCCTGACAGGGAATCGAATCGGCGACCTCTTGGTGCATGGGTTGACGCTCAACCACTGAGCCACACCAGCCCTGGGGCCAGTCTCATAATTTTAAAGTCATAGTGCCAGGCACGTTGCTACGCTCTTCACATACATTATCTTATTTCAGTTACACAACACATTGTACTGTGAAGTTACCATTTCCACTTTACTACAAGAAATAGACGCTCAGAAAAGCAAAGTGCCTTCCTCAAAGCGGCACGTTTTCTGAGTGTCAGGTAGAATATGGGAACTGAGGCTTTCGTGGCTTCAAAGACCATTCTCCTCCTATAACATTACACTTCCTTTCTTAACTAAGAGAATAGAGTCATCCTCCTTGCTTCATACCCACCGTATCTCCCAGGCGTGGATCCCAGCGACTTTCGACTCTTCCCAAACGGGGTACCCTCTCTTAGCGCACAAAGATGCCTTTGACTTGAAGAAGTTCAGGTGGATGTACCTGGGGGGTGCGGGGCAGGAAAGTTCCAAATCATGGCTTGATGACTTCCATGTGCCCAGAACTTCCCCAGGAGAAAGGGGTAACAATCAGCTATGGACGATCGTCACAGGACGTATCAATAATTATCAAGGTGTATAAGGTGATGTGTGCTTATTTAAATTTTAGACATGTGACCTCATTAGCACACCTCAGTAATATTTGGTTCTTGTTCGCATGTTACAGAAATGCACTCCCTCCTTCACTCTCTTCCTTCCTGATACGAGATCATATTGAGGTTGAATGCTTCAGCTCGGTTCCCTCCTGGCTCAGCCACTTACTGTAGTGGGGATTTGAACTAGTTACTTATTCCCTCTGAAGCCTTACCCTTCTCTTCAGCAAAATGGTGATCATCATAGCGTTTTCCTTATAAAGTTATTTAGAGTTTTGAACAGGTTAAATCTGATCATCCATTGAAAGCATCGGCAGACACTCTGGCAAATAGTGAACACTGAATACATGTGAAATAGTCACTGTCACTCATACACAAAACTCGGCGCTGGGTGCCCTGGAAGTTCTCACCTTTGCAGATTCAACCAGCATGTACAGAGTGCAGGGAGGGAAGGAGTCCGATAGGGTCTCTGCCCCCAGTTGCTCACTGTGTGGTGGAAGAGACAGATAGATACACAAATCAATGGAGGTGGAAGTCTCTGACGTTCATCCGCCGCATGTGTCTGTCCCGGCTGCAGTGCAGGTGCCGAGGGGGTAGTGAGCTCTGCTCGGCTCTGCTCTCTGGGAGGCTTCAGAAAGATGATGCTCGAGACCAGTCTAGAAAGACTGCTCCCCGAGGGTGGAGAGAAAGGGAATTCCAGGAGAAAGAAGAGTAGGAACAAGAGCAAGCTGACGTGCAGGGAACAGTAGGAGGCAGTGGGGAACGTGTCGAGCATGGGGAGCAGGACTCGGGGGCCGGTGGGAAATCCCCACCAGCAGTCACACGCAGTCCGCTGACACGCTGGAAACCATGTCAGCCCAGTGCCCCACACGGCCCAGCCCCGGCACAGGTCACACGCAAAGGAAGTCTAATTGCCACGAGGAAATGAACGGCAAGCAACTCTTTCCCAGCTGTTTACTTCAACATGGTCACGGGTAGGAGCACAGCTGACTCCAACAATACCTAATACTCTTTTTGAGGTTTGTGTCCCGCTCCCCAAAGTCTCACACCCAGAAGCTATAAAACAACTTGCCCCTCCCTCATTCTCTCCCCAAGCCCCTGCCTTCAGTTCCCCCACTGCCGAGCCTCCACCCGGCCCAGCCACACCTGCACGCCTGCTTTGCTTCCCTGCAGCCAGTCCACGTGGGGCGCGTGGGACTCCAGCTGGTCGTGCTCCCCGCAGCACGGCAGAGGCACGGATAGGCTGGCAGAGCGCACGTGGTTTGAGGGGAAAGGAGTTACCTCCAGCTCAGTGGCTCATGGAAAGAAGGTTTTGGCAGCAGACAGTCCGTGAGTTGGGATTATGCTGTTTGAGAGGATCTGAACAGATGGGAAAGGAGGAAGAGGCCATTTTGGGGGGCAACAATAGAGGGTGGTAGACCCAACATCGACGCATCATCTCCAGGCATTGGGGATGGCTGTGTTCACTTCTCAGCATGCCCGTGTGCGGGCTTTCCGAGGAATCGCGCGTTTGGAGGCGGAAGGGACCTCGGGTATTCTGTTACCTCGCCCACTGGCTTTGGAGATGAAACCAAGGCCCAGAGAAAAAAAGGGTAAACATTCTTGTTTAAAATTTGAAAAGTTACTTGGGTATCACTTCTCTGACCAGACTTATAGTACAGATTCATCACCCCCAGGAAACTGGGACGTTACTGGTCATGCGTGTGAATATATAGTCACAGAAATGTCTGCATTAGGCAGGTGTGCGTGGGTGTCGTCCTTTGACGGGGACCGACGCCCTGGGGTAGGTGCTTCAGGGCTCACTTTACCACGGATGGGATTGGCGGGAAGGCAGCGTGGAATTCGAGTTTCCAGGGTCGGGACTAATTCTAATCCTACTGGGCTCTGCCGCTTACAAGTAGTGTGGCGTTGGTCAAGGCAAGCCTCTCCGAGCCTCAGTTCCCCGAGCTGTGAAATGGGGTGCGCAGGGGCACCTTGCCGCCTGTGCGGCTGGCTGCAGGGACCGCGTGAGAGAGCGTGCTCAAAGCCCCGAGGACAGGGGCTGGCTCCGCGTCCGCACTCAGCCGGTGGAGCTAATGGTATTAATTCTGTTGACCAAACAAATGCGGGGCAGCCTTGCGGCGAAGACATTCTAATATGCTCCGTGTCCACTTCCATTTTATTTATCGTGCTTCTCCTGTCTTCTGGGCCATGTCAGTATTTACAGGCGAAGGGCTCTCTTGGCAGCGTCAGCACTGATTGAGGGGCCACCTGGGGCCATTCGGCCGTCCCTTCCTCAAGATGGCCATGCCATGCAGCCCTCGGGGGACAGCAGGGCCCTGCCAAGGACGCCTGGCGCGGAGCGTGTGGGCAGCAGGCCTGGCACGGCCCCCGTCCTGGCTGGGCAAGGTAAGCCGGCAGATGTTGGCTCCGGCGCAGACGGTGCCCGGGAGAGGAGCGGCGCGGGTGCTGGGCTTTGTTAATCGCATTGCCTCTTGGCACAGCACTCTCACGCGGCCCTGGAACCGCTCTTGCCGTTGGAAAGGACCCTTACAGCCTCTCATTTTGTGGCAATTTCTTTCCCGGGGACAAAGCCTGGCTCGGTTACGAGAGATCTGGTTTTCAGTAAAAGGCTCCTGTGCTGTGCCCAGTTTTCCAGCTGGGCTGCTCTCTCGCCCAAGTTCACCTGGAGAGCCCATAAGCTCATTAGGGCTGTACCTTTCATCCCAACACCGGCTTCCTCCACGAAACCCTCTCTCTTAAAGGCACCGCGCACTGCTATTTTGTCCATTCCCGGCCAGAGAACTCACAAAAACACATGCGCATCCTGTCCTCTGCAGTGTTTACCTAGGATGCCTCCCTCTCTATTCCAAGCATCGCTGTGTTTCGCCGCGGGAAGGGCTAGCCGTCGCTGTCACAAGCCTTGATTCTGAATACTGGCTTTGTCGCAACATCGTTTTGTGACCTCGGACAAGAGATTGCCCTTCTTGGGGCTCCTGGTGTGTGAAATGTGGGTGATGCAGCCTCCGCCTTCCTGTTGCAGAGGTAAAGGAGTGAAGTTATGTAACTTACTTGCGACTGTGCCTCCCGCAGCATAGGACGTTCTTACGACATGTTCTTGCTACTCTTCCATGTAACTAGTTGCAGAATAAATGAACGCACATCTCTTTTAATAGTGCAGTTAATGTCTCATGCCTCCCTTATGCCCAGATGACCAGGAGGCCCAGAGTGTCCTCCGAGGGCCTCCCCGCTGCCCCCGATGGTCCAAGGTCGCTTCATCAGCCCAAAGGAGGCAGCACCGCCAACACCGCTTCCAGAGAGCTGGTGAATCCTGTCAGCGCCCCCACTTCCGGTGTGGCTTCCTGCAGGATTGGCTTTGGAACCTGGGCCCACACCATTCGGGGAGCCTGTGATTGCTGCGGCGATGCCAGTGCTAGCCCGGCAGCGGTTTCTCCAGGATGTGTGGGGGGGGGCGGGGCGAGGCAGCCTCCACCCCAGTGGAAGGCAGGTCTGAGGTCCAGGGGGACATCCTGGGCCTAGCCTTCAGACACCATACCAGTGAACTGCAGGTCCTGGTACCGATCCTTGTGTGGGCTGCAGCTGGTTAGCGCTACGCATCGGTGCCCGGGGGCGGTGGGGGGTAGCAGGGTCGGCTTGAGCTCAGAACACTGCAGTGGGGAAGGGTGCAGACTCGAGCCGGATGGCCCGTGTTCCAATGTGGGTGCTCCTGGGCACCGCGGGACAATCTCCTAGACGCTCTGTGCCTCCATCCCCGCGTCTGAACAGCGCGGGCCTGTCAGTCATTACTAAGGTGGTCGGGCCGAGTGAATGGTTCGACACACCCAAAGTGCCAAGACGGTGCTTGGCATGGACAAAGCGCGCCATCGAGGTGAGCTTTACAGAGAGGAGTCCCGGACTGACTGGTGCGGGCGGGCGGGCACACAGCCGGATCACTCAGTCTAGCTCCGGCTTCTCTGGAAACGCAGCAGACGGAAGTACAGCCATCGCCTGTGTCATGAGAGCTGGTTCCAGTCCTGTCTGCCCCCGAGAAGCTCTGCATATTGGTGAGGAATTTGGTTTCCTCGTGCCCCGGTCTTCTCACCTACAAAACAGGAGAGCAGGGTCAGATCGTCTCTCAAATCTATCCATCCAAACGTGGACATCTCTATTGTCTTAGTATACTTTGCTGAGTGCAGTTCAATAGCAATGATTCTTTAAATCCATAACGTCGTTTTTACTGTTCAGATATAACTACAATTACTTCATGGCGTCGTATCAAACGGGAATATGCAGAAAGGCTCCTTTGCTGTTTTCAACAACCCTGTGAGAGAATAACATGGGCGAGAACTAGCATTGTTCAGAGCTTGCCATGTGCCAAGCCTCCGCTAAGTAGAGCCGTCCGTCATTTCATCTACCTGGCCCTTTCGGTTAGGTCTTAGCCTGACTCCCCTGTTCAGATGAGGGAGCCGAGGCTCAGCGTGGAAGGAGCACGCACGTTGCTACAAGTGGAGGAGATGGGGTTCAAGGATGGGCCTGTTTGACCCACAGAATACGACTGAACCCGCCTTACGGAGAGAGACGCTGAGACTGTCAGCAAACCACGTGTCCAAGTTCACTCACAAGTTAGCGGCACAGCCAAGACAAGAATCCAGGCTTTCTCTCTCCCGTCTGGAGTACGCCGCACCCTGCAGCCTCTCAGACCTGCTCGCTGTGCAGGCAGTGAATACAGATGAGGGCTGATTTGCATTCATTCCCAGCTAACCTGCGGGTTACCTGCTCTCTGCCGCACACTTCTAACAATCACAGCCCTGCTCATCTACCCTCGGGGATTCAGGGACCTGTCCTCTCTCTGACTCGTTCCCTGGGCCTGGAAACGAAGATGCTGTCCTGCTGGCGAGCATACCAGAACCCGACTCCGGTGAAGGCCACTGTGTGCACAGGCAGGACACTGGCAGATGTCATTGCTTTACCCAGAGACAGAGGCCCCTAAGTGCACGTGACACGGACACCCCAGATGAAACACACCCCGATAAATCCCAGGGCCGGCCGCAGTTACGCAAGGCTCTGGAGGGAATCCTCTAGGCTAATTCAATGTGGAATGATACATAAAGGGAGTGGCACCCCATGGGGGCCGGGGGAGGCACAGTGTTCCTTCTGTGTGATGGCTCTGCATGCACAGGGCAACTGTCATTTTGGTACCAAATCTCAGGCAGTATCCTTGAAGGTGAAATCCAGGTAGGAAGCTCTGCTCTGCATGAAAGAGAGGATTGAGATTTTATTGGGAAAATTAACGACTTCATTAATGAAAGATAAGTAGTAGAGCAGAAGGGCCAGCTACAAGGCTTAGCACATAGTATGAGCTCAGTGGGTGTTTGCTGAATCCATTCATCTATCCGTGCGGGTCGTGTGGGTCCTCCATCGCGCAGTGAGGCCAGGCCAGGCAATGGGACTTACAATGAGACAAGTCTGGATCCCAGCCTCAGCCTGCTGCCCACCAGCTCTCAGCCTGGAAGCTGCCATCAACTCTGATCCCCGGTGTCCTTATGTGTACATTTACTTGAGGCATTTTTTTTTTGAAAATTGAAACCTATATCAAATAATTTAGTCATTACCACATGCATTTTGATAGATTTAAGCACTTTGACCATCTGAATACAACTCAGAAGAGTTGCTTTCAACGGTATGTGTCTATTCATGCCTTCCTTCAACAACTCTGATTTTGGCAGGAGCAGGTCTGGTCTTCCCCACAGACTGGAGGGACCGTACCAACCAGGCTGGAAGGGCAAAGTCCACCTGAATACAGGAGGGCAGTATTTAAGACTGAACACCTCTGCTCTGGGCAACTGTACTAAGCGGGAAATGTTGCATGTTGATGTCATCCTCTTGGGACCAGAGGGCAAAGTCACACCTCTCTGGATGGGTAGGTGACAATCCAACTGCCAATCTGATGAGAAGAGCAGGTCAGGGTGGACAGTGAGGATGAAGACAGTGGGCCTTGAGCTGGATGGGAAGAGAACATCGTCTTCCCTCTGGACCACCAGGCACTTAGGGCTCAGGGCTGGGGATGGAGACACACCCAAGGACACCCTCATGGTGGAAACAGTGTCCACGGCCCTTTGACCTGTGGAGATGGACCGGACACTAGTCCAGGAGACACCAGTGAAGAGTTTCATAGGGTGGGTCTGGGCCCATAGAGCCACATCTCGTAGGTACAAGGTCCATAATCTGCTAACGTAATTAATGTGATGTTTTGAGATATTCACGTAAATGTGACGATGATGTGTCTGCACAGCTATCCAGAGAAGCTACCACCGAGAGCTCACTTACGTTTGTTTTTATTTCATGAGAACTGAGAACTGTGCAACAGACACGATTTCTGTAACAATGTTGGCTTCTTGAAAGCTCAGAGGAAATTTTTTTATCAACTCCAATATTCATTGAAAAATGTTTACTGAGTGCTTACTTTCCATGTCTGTTTCCTGGCTACACTGTTCTTTTCGTTTTTTAAAAAAAAATAAAATAAAAAATTGTTTCTAATTTATGCTCTCTTGTCTTTTTTATGTTCTCTTGTAAAATGCCCGAAATTCTTTCTGAAACAAGGCAGGGTATAATTAAACCGTGTGATACAACTGTCGGAGGGAGCTGACAGCATCTTGAGATGCATTAATCATCATTTCTTACATTCACAGAGTTTTACAACTTACAGAGAACTTTTACATCCATTATTCCATCTGATTTGCATAGTGACACTGTGAAGGAAACGGAGTATTTCCCCCATTTTATCAAAAAGAAAGCTGAGACTCAGTATGGTTAAGAGATTTGTTTAGAGTGGGTATATCCTGGGTTTGAATCTGTTACCGTCACACTCGTTTTCCTTCCATCACATAAAGCTGAATCATACGTACCGAACATACTATTCTCATTGTACCTGAGGAGACCAGACCCCACTTGGAATGTGGTTTAATCCTGTAAGCCTTGTTGTCTTACCAACATGATGAAGAGTCTGGATGCCACGTCATGTGGAGAATTATCAAACGGCCTAGGAGTAATGGCCTGAAGGAAACAATTCCAACGCTGGCATGTTAGCTGACAAAGTATTGCACCATGTCAGGGGGCACCCATTCTTCAAGGCTTGAGTGGTACAAATTGAGCCAACGGACAGATGACAGAGGAATCCCACGAGGCTGCACCTGCCTGTCGATAGATAACCTCTCCAACATCCATATCACCTGTGTCGGTGAGAATAATTTTGGCTTTAACAAATATAAGTCCCCGCTCAAACAGGATTAAAGAATGGGATATTCTCATCTCACAAACCTGAACATTAGGAGCTGTGGGTGAGAGGGGTCCAGACATGGAACTACTTGGAGCTCAATAATGTCGTGGACGACTGTGTCTTTCCTTCCCAGTCTGCTGCCAGGAGCAACAGCTTCATTCGAAGTCTGACCAGCATTCTCATCACAAACAGCTGCTCGTGGCCATCAGGACTACACACTTGACTGTTCATCCCCACCAAGGAGGGAGGAAAACCTCTTCTCCAAGCATAGAATATAATCGTGCCTCTCTGTCTGATTGTGTCAACTGAGGTTATGGCCCAACCCCAGGCCAGTAACAGTCACCAGGGGAGTTCCATGCACTGACTGTATTCGGCTAATCAGGAGTTCAACATGGCATTTACTCAGGGCTGGAGTGGCTTCCCCTGAGTCACATGGACTGTGGTTGAGTAGATGCATGAATGGAATCTGGGCTCTGTTGGAAGAGTGGGAGCACTGTAGGGCGGCCAACAGTGTTCACTCCAGTCCCCTTCCTACATCATACCAGCCTTGGAGCCCTTGACCTAGACTCAGTCCTATTTCATCATCCTGGCCCCACAGACCATGAGGTGTTAACCCTGTCCAGTCAGAGCAAGCCTCATGACCTTTGCATGACTGGCTGGAATAAAAGCTCTTTCTCTCTTCCTCGGTGGTTGAGGCTAGAAGGCCCTAGCACTGCTCCTGCCATGTGTAAGTGTTACAAAGGAAAAGCAGCCTACGGAGGATGCTGACACCTGGAGGATGTCAGGGCACAGAGAATTTCTAGGACATGGGCCAGAGCCCCGAGAACACTAAGGATCTGTGGCCAAGCAGTACCTGGAACTCACCCTAACATGGAACTTCTCAGTTACTGAGTCGATCAAGTCTCATTATCTTAAAACACAGCTCCAGCTGTGCTCTCTGTTTCTTGCAACATGAAGAAGCCTCGCGGATGCAGCAGAATCCAGTTCAGACCATTGAGAATGTGTCTGATCATCAGAACTGCCTCCGAAATGAAACGGGCCGCCTCCCATTCTCTTCTGTCTCAGTCCCTGGAGGTGTTCACGCAGAGATGGCCAGCAACCCATCCAGGGTGCTATAAAAAGGATTTCTACAATGGTGGGAGGATGAAAAACCACCTTCTAAGAACACTTCTAGTTCCAATCTGCTAAGAATACCCCTATTAAACCAAGACTTAAGTAGCAAGTGCACTAAAACGTGTCTGGGAGAATCCAAATCAAAGCCAACGGTACTTGGATGAAACAGGAGGGTCTTTCCCTCTGAAGCAGAGCTAGAGGAGCGGCACGATGCATCCATTTGTTCTTCGATGCATGCATTTCTTCTCTGAGTCACTTATTTATTCAGCAGATGTGCTTTGGTGTTCAAATATGTGCTAGGCACTAAAGATGTAGAAATAAACAATAGCCAAGGGCCTGTTTTCATGACGTTTACCTTCTAGTGGTCATGCTCTGGTGAAAAGACATGGGCTTTGGATTCTGAATGGCAGTCATGGCCTCTACTAGACATGACCTTGGGCTGTCTTCTCTGATCTTCAATGTTTTCATTGGTTAAATGGCAGCTATAACACCTACCTCATGCAGTAGCAGAAAAGTTAAATAAAATAATGCCTCTATGTAAAATACCTAATAAAGGCCAGGAACAAAGTTAACCAATGGTATTTCCCTTGCACGCTTAGAGCACTCATAGCGATGGGTTGAAGGGAACACTCCAACATTACAACTTCTGCATGACCTCCGTGAAGCTCACACATGGTAGAAAGTAGAAGGTCATGCAGAATTCTGGAAGAAGTCGATCTAAAGTGGATCCGATCAACACAAGTTGAATGAGAGAGGCGCAAAGTAACTAAGTTCATTCTTTCAACAAAAATGTATGGAGCATCTCGCCACTGAATTAGCAACTCGTCTAGATGCTTGGGATGTAGCGGTGACCAAAACAGAGAAGTTTCTTCCCTCATTGGACTTAGAGACTTAGGGTACAAATACAAGAAACAAAGTATAGGGCAATTGTCGTAATGCTGCATGCCAATAAATGCTAAATAATGGTGCTGACCACTTGCACTAAGGAAGTGGGGAAGGAGTAGAGGGACCCAAGGGTTTGGGCAGCCAGAGAAGCCTTGAGGGGGAGTACAGGCAAGCTGGGGCTAAAGAACATGCTAAAGCCCTGGGGTGCTCCTGGGTAAAAGGGAGACTGCAGTGATGACATGTGGAGTTGGCATCTTTATTTGACAACTTTGCCAAGTGATGGCACGCCAGGGGGCTGTTGACGAAGCATTGCACGGAAGTGTGGAGTAGGGTCATTTTATAATTGAATGGAAGCATTCAGCTGGGTTCAGATCCTGGCTTTACTACTTCGTAGGTCACTTTGAGCAATCTGTAACCTAGGTCATAGAGTTGAGATGAGGATTACTTGAGAGAAATCCTGTAAAGTACTTAGCATATAGTAAGCTTGAAATAAATTATTGTTACTATTATTACCACCATTCTGTTAAGGCACGTTAACCAAGTATATTCATTTTCTATGGCTTCTATAACAAATTATCAAAAACTTAGCAACTTACAATGATATCCATTTATTAACTCACAGTTGTGTGGTTCAGAAAGCTGTGTGTGCTTAGCTGGGCTCTGCTCAGGATATTGCAAGGCTGAAATGCAGGGCCAGTGGGCTGAGCTTTTATCTAGAGGCTCTGGGGAAGAATCCACTTCCATGCTCGTTTAGATTATTGGAAGAATTCAGTTCCTTGTGGTTGTAGGACTGAGATCCCCATTTCTTTACTGCCAAGGCCACTCTCTGCTCCTGAGGCTGTCCACATGCCTTCCCAAATAGCCCCTCCATTTCCAAAACAGCCATATTGCATCTAGTTCTTCTCACACTTCAGATCTCTCTGATTTTCTCTTATGTCACCAGCCAGAGAAAACGCTCTGCTCTTCAAAGTCTCATGTGATTACGTTAGTCCCACCTGAACAATATCTCTATCTCAGTCAACTGATTAGCAACCTTAATTACACCTGCAAAATTCTTTTTGTCTTGTATCCTCACATAGTGTAATATCTCATCATATTCACAGGGGAGGGAATCATACATGGGGAAAATCATTGGGAATCATCTTAGCATTCTGCCTGCCATACCAAGTAAAGATTTCTCAAGGACCTAGTTTGTGTGCCTGCAGAATGTGTTGGGGAAAAGAATCAAAATGGAAAGTAGGACAGCTAGGATTTGGGTGCCCATGTTGAAGTCATATTCAATTAGTACCCAGCTTTTCTCAAACATATCTCTGGACAGCTGCCCTGATCCAGTACTCGAGTAGCCTATACTATTCCAAGTCAGTGATATGGGTCCAATGATCAATTTGTTGAGACTGATTTGGGTTCCTAGTATGTCACCAATATACTTGTTATGCTTCCCATGTTAATTTTAGACATGTTGAATGCACCTCTTTGTCATCATCCTAGTCACTGAGGAAAAGATTAAGTAGAACAGAGATACAGAGGGAGCTGGTCATCTAGCCCCGGTGACTTCCTCCAGGTTCACAGGACCTGTTAATCAACATCCTTAGGTTATAGTTACACAACTCCATAATTGCCTTGTTAGTTTTGCTAGCATCAGAACCCATGCTCTGTATCACTCTTTGGATATTCTGATGAATGCAATTTCTTGATGAAGTCTAGTTATCCCCCTTTCCAGTGAAGGTCCCTCATCTCCACCTCCCCAGTCTTGGCTCCATGTCCCTCAACGTTAGACATCAGCAGCCTCGGGCTGGATTTTGGCAAGTGTCAGCAGCATTGATGGTGTCTTGGTAGCACGTGATCACAGATTGTTGGAGCAGGACAGGAGGTAAATTGTAAAATATCAGCTGGCGATTAGAGGACCAGTTAGAGTCCACATCATAGGCACGCTGGGGTCCAAGGGCTTATTTGTAAAGAATGTAAGAAGCACTGTGTTTTCTCATTGCAACAGAGGATGAGGCCAGAGAAATATTAGCTTCTGTCTTTGTTATTAGGAGGTCTGTTTTGAATGCTGGTTGGATTACAGAGACCCAGGAAATCCTGGAAACACAACATATAGGGATAACAACGTGTGTTCCACAAAGAAATTATCTGAGGGTAAAATAAGATTATGTGTTTAAAGTTCAGACACAATTCATGAACCATGATACCAGTAACTTACTTAGGCCAGGAGACACGCTCATTTTCATTTTAACACAGTGAATGAAATTTTTATTCTTTTAAAATTTTTCTTATTTTTAGCTTCTAACACTCTGTTGGCTAATATTTGCCTTTTTTTCTTTAAATGAGATATTTCCCTGAAAGAAAAGAGGACAAAGAGAAAAAATTAAAGAGTGTGATTTTCACATTGTTACATCAAAATTTTACAACTGGGCTCGGGTAGGCAGGCTACATCTTCCTTACGTATCTTCTTATTCCAAAAATATCTAAAGAAGTCCCTTTTGGAGACTGTGATGTTAGCACAGGAATAGACAGACAGATCAATGGAACCAAATAGATAGCCCAGAAATATATCCCAGTATGTATGAGAATGTAATATGGGATAAAGGAGACATCACATGTCAATGAGGAAAGGAAGGATGGTTTAACAAATAGTGCTGGGACCTCTGGGCAGCAATTTAGGAGAAAAAAATCAATTTTAGGCCCTTAACTCCCCATCATGCAGACAAATCAACTCCAGATGAGTTAAAGAATTAAATATAAAAAAATATCAAATCTTAGAAGAACTGGGGGGAAAAAATAAACACAGAAGAATTCAGTCTCCAGAGGAGTAAGAATTTTCCCAGCTCAGAGAGAATAAGACACAAGGCAGATCAACAGATTCAATGACTTACAATTTAATTATTTAAATCCCAACATAGAGACATACCAAAGCCAAAATCAGACTTGAAATAATAGTTGCAGCAAGTATTAGTAAAGTGTTAACTTCTCTATCAATGGCTCTATCAATCAAGATAAAAGAACACTAGGATCTAGACCAATAAATGGGCAAAGCCACTCACGGAAAATTAATATATGAGGTAACTATACCTGATAAAAAATGCGGGAATGTCCAGCCGGTGTGGCTCAGTGGTTGAGCATTGACCCATGCACCAAGAGGTCGCCAGTTCGATTCCTGGTCAGGGCACATACCCAGGTTGTGGGCCAAATCCCCAGGGGGGGGGCATGCAAGAGGCGGCCAATCGATGTTCTCTCTCATGGATGTTTCTCTCTCTCTCTCTCTCTCCCTCTCCCTCTCCCTCTCCCTCTCCCTCTCCCTCTTCCTCTCCCTCTCCCTCTCCCTCTCCCTCTCCCTCTCCCTCTCCCTCTCCCTCTCCCTCTCCCTCTCCCTCTTCCTCTCCCTTTCTCTCCAAAATCAATAAAGGAAAAAAGTGCAGGAAAAGATATATGCTCACTAGTAATTAAGAGAATGCTGTATTTTAAAATTAACGTCTGAATTTTAAAACCATAGAATTGGCCAAATTATTTTGAACTAACAATATCCAATCCTGGTGAAGGTATAGAGAAATGATCACACTTACCTACTGCATGGAGTGGTATGAATTGGTATAGTACTTTTACAAAACAGGTTCATAATTTGTACTAAGACACTTGCAAAGATTTCAGACGATTTTAAGCTGCATTTCCAACTTTTAGACTCTAAGCTAAAATTATTTTTAGGTGTTCGAATGAGAAGAGAAACAGAAGGGGAGGGAGCCATGGACACGAGGCTCCCTGCAGCATAATTTAAAATAAGCAAAACGTATAAGTAATATTAATAACAAGCAGGAAACCGAGTCAGTTATGGTGTACTCACTCCTGCTGTATAGGGTGTTAGTGGGCCTGTCAGTCAGTTTTCCCAAAGGAAACATGACGAATTCAAATTAGAATAACGCGAGGCAGATTCAGGACCGAGGCTGTTTGCAAAGTCCCGGGCAGGATGTGGGAAAACGTGTGACTCGGAGTCAGTAAAAGAAGAGCTGCAACTGGCTCTCAGGCTGACGAGGTGAGGGAAAGGCCATCGCCAGAACTTTGGAAGGTCAGTCCTGTGAGCAGTCCACTTTGATAGGAGCTGTGACTTCTTCAAGCCAAGGGACACAGCCATCCTGAAGCCACCCCACGGGGAAGGATCCAGGATAATAAAGATTCTGATGACATTTCCCTTGATCTCCCCAATATCTTCCCAGGATCTCCACTTGCTAACGCCAGGGGAGGCAGGAGGACAAGCCCGTGTTTGGCTGGTATCCACACAGATCAGCCTGTCCAGAGCCAGCACGGGGACAAAGGGGCATAAGCAGGAGGGACAGGATGAAGGTGTGTAATACAATGGAGAAAAACAGTGTGTAGTTTGTCCGAATGATATGAACTAGGTATCACAAACTTTTAGGGAAAAAAAAGACATAAAAGAAATATACTAAAATACCAAGTGTTGTGTTAGGGTTATAAGATTATTAGTAAATTTTCCTTTTCTTTTTTTTCATAGTGTGTAAATTTAGGGGTTGTTGAACTAGGTAATAGACTATTTTCTCTCATCTTGGCATCTCCGGCACAGAGAAGGGTCTTTGGTAGATGATGGGCATCTAGTACAATTTAAACTATCACTCCCATGGTTGTCCTGTTGTTGGAAACTTTTATCTCCAGCCCCACCCCTTAGCATATCATGGCATCGTGGTGTTAACTCACTTTCACCTAGTATTTAAAGTGTTAGCCTTAACCAGCACCCTTCGCGTTAAGGTATCTAGGATCAGGGAGGAGGTCAAGAGGAGAAGCAAATCATTGACTTAAACATACCTCACCCCCTGCCTCGCACTGGCCACAAGGTCTAGGTTGATAATCATGGGTACCTTCTTCCATTTTTCCTTTTCTCTTACATTCTATCAGCACCTTGGGAAGATGGGGGTCCTGGTCAAACACTCATTTCAGTGGGAACTGAGTCTCGAGAGGTCTTGCTTTATTACATTGCCATAGTTTTCCACTGACCAAGATTATTGGGCAAGGAAGTTTTAGGGGCACGCTGTATCCTAAAAATCTCCCCATTGTGTAGCAGCAACCCAGTTTCCCATGGAACCAGGTCAATCACGCTTGTAAGTATATGGATCCCTTCTCTCCGTGTTGATTTGTCAACATAAAGAGTCCAAGAAGGCCAGAGAATATCTCAGCTTACAAATCATTAGAACCATGACTACACTTGGTGAAGCATTTCTCCGTGGGTAGTGTACCTACCAGCCCGCCAAGCCGAAGGTTACAGGGACATGAAGCAAAAGCTCCCCAAATGGGTTATTAGGTATAATTGTGTGAGAGTCCGTTCCCACCTTCACCTGGACCAGTGCATTCTGGTTATGTGGTTTAGCGACTGGAATACAGTGTTTATCACATCCTGGGGTATAATACCCAACCCAGGCTGTGGATCCCACATGGGGCCACAAATGAGACTTTAATAACCATTCTATCATCATTCTATCAATAGTAGCTTCTGCCTGAAAGAGAAACTGGTGAGGACTAGTGAAGGTCACGGGTATGAGTCCATGAAGACACTTTCTTTGCTCTGCAATGAGTGCCTCCGTCAAGGAGATGGTGTTTCAGATATCATGGTGCGGATAAAGCATAATGTAATTTTGAACTATGCGCGTTGGTGCTAACCGAGCGTTTTGGGCAGGGAAGGCAAGTGTATACTTGGAATTTGTGCCCATCCCTCTTAGAACAGGGAGGGGTGCCACGATATCAACATTTTAACAGGTAGCTGGCTGGTTTCGCCTTCAATGGCGCCATGTTCAGAGTTGAGAGTTGGCCTCTGATCTTGACAAGTTCGATGCTCAACATGGCTCAGCCAGGCCAGCCTTGATGAGGAGAAGTCCATGATGCCAAGGCCATCATCGCCTCCATCTCTGCTGTCATGCCCACTTTGTACAGGACCCACTGAGCAGCCCCAGGGTGTCTAGGGACTGACATCCACGAAACATCCTTTCTCACCCACCTGATTTATAAGAGCGTCCTCGGCAACGGGTGCCCTCAGACAGCAATTCACGTGGGATGGAAATATCTTCACTCCCTTTACCTATCTGGGAGGTCCAGGTCCATCCTTTCCCTGAAGATCTCTTTGTCCCAATCTTCCAATCTAGTCCTTTTTCTCAAGCAGCCACCCAACAGCTAGTCCCTGCTGCTCAGTCCATCCCTCCTTCCCCGTGAATGGACAACCAGACGGAGAGCCAGGGATTCTTCCCACTGGAGCCTCCCTTCATCGCTCTCTTTGAGAGACATCCCAGAGTGAGGCTCACATGCAATAGACATCCACTTCCGAACCTGCTCTCAGACTCAGCAAATCCATCATCAAACCTGGTCCGAGCAGTTTCCTCCATCCTTCAGTGGTCAAGGGGAACTCTTCGTGAAGCCAGAGGTGTGCACTGAGGGACAATGAAAGCAGCAGACGGACCTCTAGAGGAGTCTTACCATCTGGAAATGCCGTCTACTTGCGTCTTCCAGAACAACACAGCTGTGCGCTCACATATTCCGTTTCCACTTGATAACGAAAGGTGACTGGCTGTATGGGCCAATTTTATGCTTCCGTGTATCAAACAGCATCCGAGTCAAGAGGAGCAGCAGCCCAGGTCTCATAGTTCCTTGGTGTCTCGTGGCTACACATTAGGTTTCTACTGGGGTCCAGCAGCTGCTTTTCAAATAGAGAATAATCGTCGCAGAAGAGTCCTCATTACACACCCTGGGAGTCGAGCACCTTTTGGGGCTTGCCAGAGGCTTCATACAGCATCGCTGTATGCTATAGATGTTTGCGATACAGCATCCAAAGGCTTTGTAATGCTCTGTACCACACACTGGACGTGATACACAGCCTTATTTTGCTCTCAGCCCCATTCGAAACTGTCATTGTCATGAGTTAATAAATGGGTCAGAGGAGCGTGACAAAATATGATGTCTGGAGCCTACCACCGACAAAGGGGCCCACCAAGTGCTACAGCGTTCTTTGTGGTGGACCATGAAAGGCACGACAGCCAGGCTCTGACTTCAGTGGCAACCTAGTGACAAGCACAGGCCATCACACCACAGAAACTCCGCCAAGGGGGTAGGCATGGGAAATGGATCTGCTTTCTACCTGCTGACATGGATGTGTCTTATTAAGGTGTATGAGGTGTTGGATTATTTCCTGCCACCCACTGCCAATTAGCATAGTGTCATCAGTGTAACAGGCCAGGGTGATGTGTGGCAGGTTATGAGAGTGATCGTGCCCCCCCTTCCCCGACTGCAGTGACAAAGACCAAGAGAGCGGGCACAGCCCCGGGTCCAGACGATAAAGGCACACTGCTTTACCGCCCAGTGCACACGGCTGGTTCCGACCTGGCTTTGTGATCGAGATGAGACAGGAAGCACTGCTAGGGCCTCTCTCTGTACCAGGAACTGCGCTGGTTTGTTCCAGTGAAGAGGCACCTTCCACAACCATCGCTGTGAGTGACGGCACTGCTTAAGTTCGTGCTAACCTCCCGTCGTCCTCCGTGGTCTGAAGGCTTTGGTGGCTGCAGACAGAGGAGTCAGATGGGAACGGACTAGGTATCATTACTCCCGCAATCTCTCAAATCTTTGCTGGTTGCTGCTTTATGTGACATTGCTCTGGTTCAGCTTTTTGTTCTGGGGGAGGTGTCAGTCCCTGTCAGTGACGGGGCCTCACGCTTGGCCTTGACCCTTCCAACTGCCGTAACCCTTACTCCAGCAACTCTGTTTATCTTAATTGTATGATTAAGATTAGTAACAGATATTTGGGGGGGTAGTATAAATAAAATAAAACAGTTTTTGTTAGATTACAGATAGTTGTTACACTCATAAACCTTTTTTTCAAAGTGGGATGGGAGCTAGATGGTAAGCTTTCTAAGAATAGGAACTATGGACCAGCTGGTGTGGCTCAGTGGATTGATCGTTGTCCCATGGACTGAGAGGTCCCGGTTCGAGTCCTGGTTCGATTCTCGGTCAGGGCACATGCTGGGGTTGAAAGCTCAATCCCCAGTAGGGGGCATGCCAGAGGCAGCCTATTGATGTTTCTCTCTCATGATGTTTCTATCTCTCTCCCCCTAAAAAATCAATAAAAACATTTTTTTAAAAAAGGATAGGAACTATGGCCCTGGCTGGTGTGGCTCAGTTGGTTAGGCATCAAAGGTAGCCAGTTCCATTCCCACTCAGGACACATGCCCAGGTTGCAGGCTCGATCCCTGGTAAGGGAGTGTGTGGGAGGCAGTCAGTCAATGTCTTGCTCTCATATCAATGTTTCTCTCTCTCTCCCTCTACCTTTCTCTCTCTCTAAAAATCAATAAAAACATATCCTCAGGTGAAGATTAAAAAAAAGATTTACCAAAAAAGAGATTAAACCTAAGAAAATATAAGGAAGAGAATAATAACATTTAACTTTATGAAATATATTTAATGTGTACATTTCTTGTGACTTGGTATAGCATATATTCTGCAAGGATGCCCACCATCTAGTTAATTAATACACTGATCACCTCACATATTCATCTCTCTCTCTCTCTCTCTCTCTCTCTCTCTCTCTCTCTCTCTCTTTCTTTTTACTTTTTGGTGAGAACATTTAGGTGTTACTCTTTTAGCACATGTTAAGTATATAATACAGTGTCATTAACTATAGTCACCATGTTTACATTAGGGCCTCAGACTTTACTCATCTTATAGCTAAAGGTCCGTACCCTTTCCCAAACCTCTCCCTGTGTCCTTCACCCCCAGCCTGGCAACCGCTTTTCTACTCTCTGTTTCTAGGAGTTTGACTTCCTTTCTTTAATTCCACATATAAGTGATATCATGCAGTATTTTTTTTTTCTGTCTCACTTATTTTATTTACTTAGCATAATGCCCTCAAGGTCCATCCATGTTGTCAAAAATGGCAGGATTTCTTTCTTTTTCATAGCTTAATAATATTCCTCTGTGTGCATGTGTGTGTGTGTGCGCGCGCGTGTGTGTGAATGAAAAGAAGATGTGATATATACATTAATGGACACTTAGGGTTTTTGTTTTGTTTTGTTTTTATGGCCTAACATATGATCCATCCTGGAGAATGTTCCATGTGCACTTGAGAATAATTTGTATTCTGCTACTATTAGATTGAATGTTCTGTAAATATCTGTCCTAATTATAGTTTAAACCCAATGTGTCTTTATTGATTTTTCTGTCTGAATGTTCTATCCATTGTTGAAAGTGGGTATGAGTATTGGTGTCTGTTTCTCCCTTCTGGCCTGTTATTATTTACTTTATATTTTTAGGTGCTCTCATGTTGGGTGCATAAAAATTTACAAATGTTGTATCCTCTGGATGGATTGATCTCGTCATCATTATATAATGACCTTCTACGTCTCTTACAATAGTCTTGGCTTAAAGTCTATTTTTTCTGGTGTAACTATAGCTACCCAACTTTCCACTGGTTACCATTTGCATGGAATGTCTTTTTCCATCCCCTCACGTTCAGCCTGTTTGTGTCCTTGAAGCTGAAGTGAGTCTCGTGTAGGCAGCCATAGTTGTTGGGTCTTGTTTTTTATCCATTCAGCCATTCTATGTCTTTTGATTGGAGAATTTAGTCCATTTACATTTAAAATAATTATTGATAAGTATAGACTTACAGTTTTAATTATGTTCATTATAATCTGGCTATTTGGTAATTCCCTTAATCTTTTCTTCTTCTCTCGCTCTTTTCCATTGTGTTTTTCTGATTTTCTTTAGTAGTATGCTTAGTTTCCTTTCTTTTTTTTATCATTTGTTTTTTAATGTTACAATTTACATCTTTTTTACCTTGTATATGCATTAACAAATTATTGTAGTTATAGTTATGTGTAATACTTTTGTCTTTTAGTTTTATAATACATTTATAAGTGATTCATCCACCACTATGTCAACACTAGAGTATTCTGAATTTAACTTTATATTTACCTTTACCAGTGAGATTTATACTTTTATGTTTTCCTATTACTAATTTGTATCCTTTCATTTCAGCTTGAAGAAGTCCTTTTAACATTTCTTACATGGCTGGTATAGCAGTGATGAATTTCTTTCGCTTTTGCTTGTCCGGAAAACTCTCTCTCCTTCAATTCTGAAGGACATCTTTGATGTGTAGAGTATTCTTGGTTGGCACGGGTGTTTTTTCTTTCAACACGTTTAGTAATATACCATACCACTCTTGTCTGGCGTACAAAATTTCCCCTGAAAAATCTTCTAATAATTTCATGGGGATTCCCTTCCACATAAAACACTGTTTTTCTCTTGCCACTTTTAAGATTCATTGTTTTCAAGTTTGACAATTTAATTATATTATGTTTCAGTGTGGGTCTCTTTGGAATCTCAGGGTGTGTTTGAGGGGCAAGATGATGCTAATATGCATGCCGAGATCATAGGCAATAATAGGTACTGTGGCAGACCAATAATTGGTCACTTCCAAACCCCAAAAATATACTACCTTTGTTTTTATTCCATGAGGTAGTATCTATTCTTCTTTAATCATTCCTTCTTCTTTTCCTCCTACCTGCCAACATTTTAAATGTTTTCTACTCTTATATTGTCAAAATTAATAGTATTAAAACATTTTAATTATATTTACGTCTTCAGTGCTTTTCCTATAAGTTGATCCTAAAACTAGAAATTATTGTGATTACATTTCTTTTTCATAGTGTTTTTACTTTATTATCCTGGAGTTTTTAATTGCCTGTGCCTTTTATTTTTCCATAATTGGAAGTTCTCAGTTCTCAATTTTGTTTAACATCTCCTTCAATTAAATGTTCTTTCTCATCCTTTATCCTGTTTTATTCGTTGCCACCTCTTCCTTCCAAGTTTCTTCCATTTTTTTCATGAGCTAATGAGCTTTCTCCCATTCTGAGCATAGTTGTGGGAATAAGTTGATGTCCCCTCTTATTTTCCCCCATTGCCCCACTTCACCTGGTTCCCACCCTGCCCCAGGCCTTCACCACCCCCTTGTCTGTGTCCATGGGTTATGCATATGAGCATATAAATTATTTGGTTAATCTATTCCTGTCCCCCCTCCCCCCTTCCCTCTGAGATCTGTCCACCTGTTCCATGTTTCCATGCCTCTGGTTCTATTTTATCCATCAGTTTATTTTGTTCATCAGATTTCGCATATAAGTGAGATCATGTGATATTTGTCTTTCTCTGGCTGGCTTATTTCACTTAGCATAATCGGTTTTAATCTCACAAGACCCTCTCAGAAGAGGGGCTGTTTCCCATTGTTGCTGAAAATCCCACAGAACCACTGTCCTATTCATTAGGATGAGAAGAAAGAGGATTGCAACCCCCACCAAAGCCCAGTATAGCATCCCGCCTGAATACTTCCCTATCATTCCTGTTTTCTACATCCAGCGGTACAATTCCTAGTAACAAACAACGACAAAGTGTGTGAGCTTCGGAGTCACAAACTCCTAGATCCAAATTCACCTCTACTATAACTAGCTGTGTGAACCAATAAAAATTTGTCCTTAAACCTCAATTTCTCCATCTGTAAAATGGTTCAATAGTGTCTGCCTCAGAGGATTATGGTGAAGGAAAATTACATAATGCAATTCTCGGCACATAATAAATCTTTAAGAAGTGCTGGTTCTTACTATTATTAATTGTGGTTGATAAGTGTCTCCTCAATGAACAGATATGCTATATCATTGCACAAGGTACAATCACTCTACTCATTGCATGAAGATATACATAATATAGTTACAATGGAGAAAATGTAAGGTGCAGAATGGTGGATACCTTGTCTTTCTGATTCACTGATCTTTCCTGAGCATTTAGAACAATGTCTGACTAAGTAAATTTTGATGGAGTAAAGAAAAAGAAAAAGAACTTCTAGATAGATATAACTGCGTGAATCCTGGCTCAACCATTTCCTAGCTGTGCAACTTTGGGCAAGTCATCTAACGTCTCTGTGTCTTCATTTTCTCAGCTATAAAATGAGGAAATGTAATCATTTCTAACTAGCAGAATTAGTCTCATGTGATAGCACATGGTAAAATTCTTCATAAACTCTACATCAAGACTCAAATGTCATTGTGACTGTTGTGGTCACAAAGAAATATCAGAAGTTCTTCCAAAAAAGTCATCATCCTCTATGATTTTGGCCAACCTGTATCTCCTCATGGGCCTCTGGCCCCAAAACACTGAGAGCACCAGGAATCCCACCCTGGTCTCCTCTTTCTCCCATTCCATCCAGCCACGCTGTCAGTTCTCTGCTTCAAGACCCTTTCCTCAGCTCTGCGTCTATAACCCTGGGCTCGGGGTTGACTTGGTGTGCCTGGTGTTTGAATTTCTGATGTCTCAGAAAGACTCTGGTTATGTATGACTCTCTTGTTCTCAGTACCCCTGGTTGAATCTGTTAGGAATTCCTCACTCTGGTTCCTGTCCTGTGGCACCAGCACCCATTTCTAACCCCCTGCCTCCCCCACACACCTCATCCTCACTCTCTCACACACATAGCTACAATACTTTAAAAAAAAAAAAGATTATGCTTTTAAAAGCCAGACTTATAGGGAGCTGAAAGTTTTTAATTTGGGTCAAAACAACTTGGAGCAAAGGGAGGCTATGAGGATCCCTAGGATTTTTTAAAATTAGTAGTTACCCAATACAGCAGACAACAAAATAGGGCATAAACAAGTGCTTGGTAGAATTTACATGTTGTAATGGGCTGAATTAGTGACCGTCTCCTGAGGGAGAGTTCAGAGCCATCCCAGAAGGTTCAGCGGAGACATGTGTTCTGAAGACATCTGCTCCATGAAGGTGCCACAGTGGGACTGCAGGAGAAAAGAGAGCGTTGGAATGAATCAAAATGAAAGGCAGCTGAGTGTCAGATGTCTTATTAAATGCTGCTGGCACCCCTGATTCTATAGGCTCTATAGTATTGTATTATATTATATTATATTATATTATATTATATTAATTATATTTATTATATTATATTACATTATATTATATTATACTCAGCTCAAGGGCACAACCTAAAAGCAAAGGTCCTATGGAGATCAGTCTATCCACAAACATCAGTGTATCCTCAGTGTGTGCCCAGCTCTGTGCTAGGTCCTCTGACAACCACCTGATAATAATTTCTGTCAGAGAATCAAATGACTTGGGAAGTTCTAGAAACAAAATGTAGACATGACAGCAGCGAATCCAAGCCATAGCGAGTGTTTGACCAACATCACCAGGGTAATTAGTGAACTGAATCTTGGACAGATGTCTCCTGGGCGCCTGTGGCACGCCAGGCACTGTTCTAGGCACCAGAGACCCAGAGGTGAACAAGACACCTCTTATGGGAGGCAGATCATGAGTTCCTTTTTGGATCTGTGGAGATCAACGTGCCTCTAAGACTTTCTGGAAGAGATGTTGATTGGATAGTTAGGTGTGTAGGTTAGAAGCTCAGCTGAGTGGCCTGGGCCCAGGTGGGTCCTAGGGACTTTAACACACAGGTGCACCTTAGGTCCTAAGCTAATATGAATGGCAGCTAAGCTTTCTAAGCTCTTAGTACGCACCAAACATTATGAAGGATACTCTATACTAACTGCCCTACTCTTCAGTCCAACCCCATGATGTAGATGGCATTAGTGTGGTCACTTTACAGATCATAAAACTGAGGCTCACAGACCTGGTGAGTGATAAAGACACAACTCAAAACCTGGCCCATGTTCTCCAGTCGTCACGCTTTCAAACCCTCTGTTTGCATGTATCAATAGTTCAGTATTCAAGTCTGTTCTCAAGTTTAACTTCACCAGCTTAGATGGGTGTACATACCTGTCCCACCTTCCACCCACCCACCCACAGGTTTCAGCCTTTGTCAAGATTTTCTTCAGGAAGCAACATCTAATACTGCTTTGTTACTCCGATCTTTGCATGTTTCTTTAATTTCCATACTGCGGTAAAACTGGAAAATGTGATCAGATAGTTTTCAAGTCTCATTAGTCAAATTAATATTTGTACTGCAAGCAACCTGAAACTTTGGCAACTGCAATGGAAAAGGTTGAGAGGAATGAGGTACAGAGATGGCTGTTGAAAGAAAAATTAAATAGGTTGTTTCGTTTGGAAAAAGAAAAACAACTTGCAATTTACAAAATAACTTTTTTTTTTTAAAAGATTCCCTAGGATGAAATCAGCCCAAGGATAGGAAGCACAAATGCGGATGCTCTGAGGCTCTGCGTCCATTGACAAGTCACTTCTCCCCTCTGGACCTCTGTTTCCCCATCTGGCAAAGGAGAATAAGAACAGTCGCCCTGCTTGTCTCACGGGCTGTGATGGACGCAGGTGAGATAACAGATGGGAAGCTTTAGGAAGTGCAGAAAGTGCTAGACAAATACAAGAGTTCTTTTTAATAATGATTATGTGGGTATTGAAACCCACGGGGTGAAGGAGAAGATGGACCTCAGCAATGATCAGGATCAAGACCCTCACTTAATAGATGAGGAAATGGGGCAAGATGGGGTAGTTGGCTCATGCCAGGTGAGTGCCAGGGCTGAGATGAATGCCTACATTCCTCCCTCTGCTCTGTTGGTTTCTCTTGTTCCTTTAGCTGCGATGCCTCTTGGCCATTTGGGGGATCATTACTACCTCCTGCCAGAAAAGGATCTGGAACAATGAAATGAGAATAGTCTGACTGCCAGTGTGGATCTTAGTAAGATAAATGGCTTAGCCCAGGAAGAAAGATATGCTAACCCGAAGCCTACAGAGGCTTAGCGGTCCTACTTTCCGAGGGTACAGGTGATATAACAGATGCATGAGAAACAACAATACCCGCTCACGTTCGCTAACTGCTTAAGATGCGCCTGGACCGTGCTAAGCATTTTACCCGCACATATGTCTCATTTTACCCTCCCAACAATCCCGTGAGTGGGGTGCCATTATTGACTCCATTTTATAGATGAACAAACTGAGCCTTAGAGATGTTGAAGAAGTTGCACGGGGTCACAGGCTAGAAGAGGTAAAAACAGAGACTTACCCCAGCCACGGGGATTCTCAGTAGTGTCCAGATTTTAACCACCAGACACATCACATTCCACTAAACCCTCGAGTCCTTGGAGCGGCACTTCTAGGCTCCTCACAATCTAATCTGCCCAGTTTTCTGTCTCGCTTTAAATCTGGAGAAAACTTCGGTTCTGATCGGTCACCTTCTCACACAGTGGGGGGATTCAGAAGGGCGGGATGCACAGACTCTCTGATTTCTTGTCGCTGCATTTTGCCCCACTATCCCTGCCCAGGATGCACTCTCCTCTTCTCTGCCTGTTCAAATCTTACTCTTCCATCAAGGCTCCTCTGAAATTTCACCCCCAGCCCACCTTCCCAGCCGCTCAGTCCACAATGGATTCTCTCTCCTCTGAGTCCCTCTGCATTTACATTCTGTACCTTCTGTGTGGACCCTACGGGGCTCAGCCTTCTGATAACTTTTTTTTTCCATATGCTGTGTAGAGCTATATATCTATCTGTTCACCTATCTGTCATCTATCTATCTATCTATCTATCTATCTATCTATCTATCTATCTATATCTATAATCCCATATCCTCAAACACATTAGAAGCTCCCCAAGGGCAATGTCAATGGCTGTTTCTCTTGGGTCCTCCACAGTGTCTAGTACATGGTCAGCACATCATCAGTTGTCAATTTTTTAAATGAATAAAACAAGAACAGGAGGAGGAAGCTACTGAGAGGCAACTTTCAGCTAAATGGAAGGATAACTTTCTCCACTGACAACTTTTTTTTTTTAACAATGGGGAGAACATCCTTGAGATGTCGGTATTTAGCTATCATTGGAGATGTTTGCACAAAAGATTAACAAAAGAAAAAGAAAAATAAAGAAAGAAAAGTATTACCCTGGGATGTTTTGGGTGGGACTCCTGCTTTGGGAGATTTGGTGGAATAAGGCTCCAAAAGCCCTTCCAGCCAGTTTGCAGAGGCTATGACCCCATAGCTGAGACAGTGAGTGAGAGAGTGAGTGAGAGAGTGAGTGAGAGAGTGAGAGAGTGAGAGAGTGAGAGAGTGAGTGAGTGAGAGAGTGAGAGAGTGAGTGAGAGAGAGAGTGAGTGAGTGAGTGAGAGAGTGAGTGAGTGAGTGAGTGAGTGAGAGAGTGAGTGAGAGAGTGATTCAGTGAGTGAGAGAGTGAGTGAGTGAGAGAGTGAGTGAGAGAGTGAGTGAGTAAGAGAGTGAGTGAGAGAGTGAGAGAGTGAGAGAGTGAGTGAGTGAGAGAGTGAGTGAGAGA